>CM068374.1:58341407-61248907 GCA_034769895.1 Magicicada septendecula
CTTCTCTTCAACATCATCGTGGGAGTCTTCTTATGTAACGTATCACGTCTTGCGTATGAACATTATTTAACATTTTAAAAGAAAGACTCTATATCAAACATTACATTCTGTACATTTCAAATATACCATATAAACTATAACTTGTGTTTGTACAATAAATAATCTTAAACCCTCCAATATAGACTTGTAATTTGAAATACACATACTATCATATCCTATGCGCCAATAAATTAGTAATTTGTGTTGTCGCAATATATATATATATATATATATATATATATATATATATATATATATTGTGACGTGAAAATTCAGTAATCTTATAAGCCAGTAAGTTTAATAAGATGTGTATTAAGGATATAACCTACAACCAATCAGAGTTAAAGAAATTTTATAAGGAATAAAGAAAAATTGTTGAGAACTATTTATTTCAGGAATTAACCAAATTAATGTTGAAATAACCAGTCTTGAGGGGGGGGGGCTTTATGTGACGTAAAAATTCCATTCACATAAAAATAATCTAATAAAATAAAACTTGAAATACAAAACCAAAAAAGATTAGGAACTTAGTCAAGAGAATCTTGTTTTTATACCTTAGTAGTAGGTAAAATAAGATTATTATTGTATAATAATATATGTTAAACATTTTTATACATTATAATAGATTGTATATTTTATTTTTTTGAGTATGTTAGAATCAATTATCAGGTTTGTAATTGATCATTTGATAATGTATATAATAATGTAAGCGTTATAGACTAGAAAACTTACATCTACATATTAATGTGGAAAGTATTATTGTAATGTACTGAAAGTTTTAAACACTATAAATTATATAAGAATATGTAGTGTGAGTAATTAGGTTTAATTAATAAATGTAAAATTACAAAAGAAATAAGAAAATTTATGATATAAATGAATTCTAACTGGAACAACATTAGGCCTTATAAGGCCTACAGTTTAATCAAAAGATTTTGTAGAAATTATTAATATTATTATGAATCATGGATGACTAAAGGCATAAATTTTAACAGGAATTTATTTATACAACTACAGTAATAAATTAGGTACAAAAAGATTACTGTAAACCTAGTTTATTGAAGTAATCAAAAGTTTATAAAATGTAACTCTGGTATTATGGATTGGAAACTGGTCGTGTAAAATATCTAAATAACCATTAAGAAAAAATCTGTTCAATGGTACTAATAATTGAAAGCTAGTACAAGAAAGCTAGATCAGTTATAAAAAATTTTGTAAATTTTAATTTGAGAAAATGAAGTCATCAGTAACACATGGAAATAACCAATGGAAAATTTACACTTTTGTATCTTAGCAACCTGGTATCTTAGCAACCTAATATTTAAAAATAACAAATTTTGGAGTCCATTGTTAGATTTCTTAGTGGAGACTTAAATAAAATTGTAATCCTCTAAAAGAAGAAATTGAACTGAATTAAAACCTAAGACAAGGTATATGAAGGAAGACATAGTGAAGATTAATTTAATTAATGAAGAATAATTGAAGATGGAAGATTATATGAAAACCGTTTAACAGAAAAGAAACATTTAAAGTGATTAAAAAAGTGTATAAAATCAATTTAAAAGGAAAGTATGGTGTATAGGTGTTAAATTAGAAAACGATTAATAATAACAGTTACTTACCATACACTATTATACTGTTTACATACTTAAACAAGATTAAATACACTTTGACAGAAATAAGACACTCACATTATATAATTATTTAACTTATGAACTCTTCTTTATGTGTCTTCGAGAATTATTAGTAGAGACCAACAATTTTATAAGGCCTACTAACCTATGAAATAACACTGATAATCTGTTCACTATTTATAACACTGTATTTTATTTACTGTTGTATTTTAATATAAGTTATTTATGTTTGTGAGGTTTTGTACTTCCTATGTGGTATTTTCGTTGATATTTTGTAGTCTAAAAGGTTCCACGACATTAGTAAACATGAATAATTTATTAATGTCAAACAAAGCCTGAGTTTTTAAAAGAGTACTGCAGCCAACTGAGAAACAATATTATTAGCTGGGACAAATGTATATATGATAAGATATGTAGATATGATTTATTAAAGTTAATTTAACTGAAGATATAAAGAAAAAATAAAAGATTATTGATGAATATAATTTGCATGGATAATTATTATTCTTTTTAATTAACAATTTTGTGGTATAGCAAATATTAGTTTTTTTATAATCAGAGTAGAAGGTTTCTGATATAGGCCCGCAAACCCTATTTTGTGGGCACGAAAATTAATTTGAATGAAAATGACTAGGTAAGTTTATTTAAACTGAAAATAATTAATAATAATTATTCAATTTGAAGAAACAAAAATTATCACAACAAATAACGGCTAGTTACATATTGACACTTAAACGTGGGGATTGATAGACGACAAAAGAAAAAGGATCGTTACAATATATATTGTTACGACGGTCTAGCTTATACAAAATACAGTCCACACACAATGACAATGTCTATTAATAGAGTTTAACACAATTATTAACACAATACTGCTTCACTTCGACAATCACTCAGTCCGCGCTGGCGAAAATCGCTCACGTAACTGAACTGACAACCAGGCTGCTATGGCTTTATAAAGCCCGCGCTGAGGTCCAGTACAGCTTTCCCTCCTTACTGCATGCCGGCGGCTAAATGCGTATCTGAAGTGTTCCTGGAACTCACTAAAACCACCTACTAGAATGACGCAACACATGCCACACTGGACGGAGGGAGTGGAGAATGTTCTCAGCTGTTCTACGCGGTTCGATAACGTACTCGTGACAATATATGTATCCTGGATCCTTCAAATATATCTTGAAGATACTGATTCTATCGGTAAAACGTACGTCAGTTCAATTTAAAAATAATGTATACGACTTGCGGAAGTAATTATAATTTGATAATTTATATAATATTATTCAAGAATACTGCAAGAAACTTATAGAGTTACTTATAAAGAAATAAACAAAATTTGCATTAACTTTTGAACAAACTCGTATATAAATTAAAGTACTAATCACTACATTTGATGTGATTGATTATTCGCAGGTAACCGGTCGATTGTCACTTAAAATAAATCCCGATAGTATTACGTACATGCAGCAGTATGCTGTGTTCTGTATAATGGTTTCGGTCCAGTTGTCACCGTGAAGAAGCAAAGACGTAAAGGAAACGGTGTCAGTGGTTTAGCGTCGTCGTTACGAGCTTACGTTACTGTCAAACTGTCTCAGAGACTGTCCCCAATGACGTCACGCTACGGCAACAGACAGACAGCTGTTGTTGTCTTTGTTTCCTGACACGGTACGTCTCTGCTACGGTCTGTTAAGGTTGTTACATCAACCTTATTTAAATGCAGCCAGCGAGCGCACTAAAAACAACTGCTTCTAGTTTTTTGTGTTTATTTAATTTTTTTCGCAAAACGTGAACTTTTGTTAGTGGGGCAACACCATTGTTAGTACCTTTTAAATAAAAAATATCCGTATGGAGAACCATACATGACTTCCATATTCTAAGATTTATATTTAAAATCATATACTTGAATTCGGTTCGATAATTTCTAAAAACATATCGCCCACCCTCAAAATACTTTCACTATTTATAGATATTTTTGTTATTATAGGGTAGTCGTTTAATATAATGTTATTTTCAAGTCACTTTATCCATGAAAATTAGGTAGTTTATTTTTATAAAGGAACTGAACTATGCAGATAATCATCCCTCCTCCTCAACCGATGCCCAACATTAATGATATTTTCTCTTTCAGATAGTAATGTTTTTGTCGTATATAATTTCTAAGGTATCTTATATTTCAAAATTAAATATTCGTACTTTACTTGATTTCAGCACATCAATTTTCAAAACATCACCCCCCCTCCATCAACTGCCCACCCCATTTATAGTTATCTCATTTACCATTTTACAGTGGATTAATATGACTTTATTTTCGGGGCAATTATTTATTAAAATTAAGAACTTTACTCTTCTTAAAACACAAAACAATGCAGGTAAACTACCCCTCCCTCCTAACCAAACAATTTTGTTGCCTGGTAAGAAAATTATTTTATTTTTAACAACTACCATTGTTTGAAAAAGTTTAAATGAATTTTTAAGTATGTTCCAGGTAAACTACCCCTCCTCCTTAACCGATCTTCACCAAAATCAATGGGCCTTGAGTTTTCTATAACTCGGGCACATATGCAAACATTATTAGATTCTATTTGAATTTGGGGCAGTTATCGTTCGCCATAGGAAAAAATCTATACATAGACACACAGATACTTTTCGGGAAATGACTTTTCTTCACGTTTTGAGGGTAGTACAATCAGAATCAGCCTTTATCTGGAACACGATTTTTTTCGCGATCACCGTACTTCTATTTCCATACGGAACATGGAAGTCAAAAGCCTATCAGTAGAAACGAAAAACACCACATTGATTCTGAATAAAACTAAAGAGGAATAAGACTCATACACGTGTTTACATTTTTACTTCCATGTTCCGTAAGGGCAATGGACGTAATGGACAAAACATGAAGAAAAGTAATTTTCCGCAAAATTTCTGTGTGTGTGTGTATGTGTGTGTGTGTGTGTGTGTGTGTGTGTGTGTGTGTGTGTGTGTGTGTGTGTGTGTGTGTGTGTGTGTGTCTGTTCGTAGACTTTTTTTTATGGCGCACGATAACTGCCGCAAATTAAAGCAAGTTTAAACAGAATCAAATAATTTTTTGCACATGTGCCCAAGTTGTATTCATTTTGGTGAAGATCGGTTAAAGGGAAGGGGTAGTTTACCAGCAACATTTTACGTTTTAACAAGAGTACAGTACTTAATTTTCATACATAAAGTATCCTGAAAAGAAGGTTATAATAATTCACTGTAGAAAGGTAGATGAAATATCTATAAATTGTATGGGTATTAAAGGTGGAAGAGGGAATTTTCTATAAATTTAAATAGTAGTTAAAAGGGAAGGGGTAAGTTTTTGAAAATTGCTTTTCTAATGTCGAATAAACTTGAAGTAAATAAATTTTGAAGTATAAGATACCTTAGTAATTACATATAATGACACTATTACTGAATAAAAGTGTAAATATAAAACAATTGGGTTGTTCGGTCAAGACGGTAGTTGAAGGGGAAGGGGGCTGGTAGTTTACCAGCAACGTTTTATGTTTTAACGGGAGTAAAGTATTTAATTTTGATAAATAAAGTATCCTGAAAAAAGGTCATAATAATCCACTGTCGAAATATAGATAAAATATCTATAAACGAAACTATAAACGAAAAGGGTAGTTTAAGGGGAGTGGGATAATTTTCTATAAATGAAAATGATAGTTGATGGGGGAGGAGATAATTTTGTATATGTGTACTACGTTATCGGCAACAAAGAAGTAGTTTCTATGGAAATATTTCATTTCAGTTTGTCAAACGTAAGACTCGATTTACAAGGAACACACCTAACTTGTTAGAAATTATCGAACCGAATTCAAGTAAATGATTTTAAACATAAATCGTAGAGCATGGAAGTCATTTATGGTCCTCCATACCGATTTTTTCTTTGTCGCTATGTTTACGCTTAATCTTTCATTCGTGTAACTATATATCACTATTTAACAGTCAAAGTGTTTTACAATAATTGAATATTGTACACTGTAGTATAAGGATATGTAATATAGGCTAAATATATATTTTGTTATATGTAACTAGAAGGTTTCTTGCGGTAATTATATATAATATTATGTATATTATTAATACAGTTTCTTCTGGAAGTATTATGTTTTATCGTTTCAATCCACCTGACGTACCAACTTTGTCGTGTTTCCGACGAGGTCTTTCAGTGTTTCCACCATTTTCAAGTCCTGAACCACGACCTTTTTGCCTGACGTAACTTTCACTAAAACAAATCAGTATCATCAGAGGCTTGTAAATAAATTAAAAATAATAGAAATATTTGTATTTTAATATAGACACTAGGGAATAATTACACTTGTTTCGATTTAAATGTAAACTAACAAATAATCAATTTAATGTGATTTAATAAATGATTTTTTTGTTTATTTAATTAAGCAGCTGTTTTGTTTGTTATATTTGAAATATTTAACGTTTCATATTTTATTTATTTAATAAATTTATAATCTTAAATATGGTATAATTTACAATATAAAATTATAATATTACAGAATTTTCTTACGACGGTCTCACCGACCGTCGTATGTTACAGTGGAAAAGCAAAATACAACATACCAATGAAGCACTAATAACCAACTTTAATTTATAACAAATAACAGTTTGTAATCAACAAGTTAATTACAAGCTTATACTCGTATAGCAACTCAAATTAATTTGTCCACATGCAATAATAATGTCAACTGTAGAGTCCCGCACAATAATTACTGTTCACTAATACACCACTTGAACGCACTGAGTAATCGCCCTACGTAAACTGTACTAAACGGCACGTGTGGGTGTTTACAGTCGGCAGGGTCCCATAATATGCGTTCTTAACAAGCACTCGAAAATTCTAGAGGATACTTATGCGCGGCCTTGGGAGAAACACGCAGCGGCTGGGCTATTTGAAAATCTTGTAGAACGACACTATCGAATGTACGAGAATGTTCCGTATTACGTAACAATATAATTAAAAATTATAATTTATAATTTTGACCTTCTTTTTATTAAAATTTGACCCCAGTTGATTTCATTGTCTTTAATTTGATTTTACTAAATTCAGATGCAGGCCTTGTAACTACATTGTTTGCAAACTGTGTCCATAAGTACGGTTCCTTAAGTGTTCATATGTGTTCCCGTTCTTTACGGAACGTCCGCCGATCTGTGGAGCATTTCCGAGACTTCCGCTTGCAAACTGTTGTTTTTAATCATGCTTTAGGAGTTATTAATTTACTAACTTAAATAGATACTGAATTATGACCTGCCCTGCCCCTTCTTTTTCATAAAAGAAGTTTTAGCGTATACAGGCCACAGATATGAGATATACAGGGGACTGTCGCTGGGTATCAGCTTATTGGCCAAAAGAAGAACGTAGTTATCAGGGCTGAACTAAATCCGTTTAACCTTTGTGGTAAAATAAAAGAATCATCTTCAAGGATTAAACCAAGGATGATTTGTTTTGGTCTCAAACAGGCAAAGATTAGAGCTCGTCACTCCATGGCTTTCCCGGTCGTCCCACACCCCTCCGTCCCCTCGGCTTGTAGTTCCATAGTTATCTGGGCATTCATCCATTCGGCAAAGATGTTGCCACAAACTCAGCCGATACTGGACATGGACAATCCTATCGATTATACTCATAATATTCAGTCCCTGCTGTATGTCTGTGTTTCTTCAATGATCATGGAAACTATACCCTGCCACGTGCCTAAGAAATCTCATTTCAGCCGCTTGGATGGGACTGGTCTGGCCTTTCGTTAAATTCTCAGACCCACAAAGAAGTGTGGGAAGGGCCATCACTTTGCAGAATTTTAGGCGTGTTTCTTAAGAGTTCGCTTCATGGTCCCGCACATAAGGTTGAACTTACGCAACTTTTCACCACGTCGTTGCTTGTATTATAAGACACACTGTAGCCCAGGTATTCAAAATTGGTGACAAACAAACAAAAGAATATAGACATAAACGGATAGCCCGCCTACAGCGACAGCCAGAAAGTAACACAGCAAGCCTGGTGATACATTACGGGACGGCATAGTTTGGGACGGCGAAGAAATTTTATTTTTTTGGTTCTTTATTGACCTTCTGAAAGACGACACGCAGATGTTCGGTAATACGCAAATTGTTCAGAATTTTTTCCACTTTAATCACTGCCAGTTTTAATATGATGACTATCCAACCGGATACACGTGTGTACAACTTGCGGCTAATTATCATAATATCTGTTGTTGTTAGTAAAAAACCAGAACCACAACGCTTCCATTTTTCGGACAAGCGTTAACGGATTAGCTGACCATCACCCATCGATACCTTCTTCTGTTACGTCAATCACAAGAATTCTGTAAATAATTCCAAGGGCGCACGTGGAGACTTCCGGCCCCGGATTCCCATAAATACGCGAGTTCTGCCAGTGAAAATCATCGTTTGATCACGCACAACAGTCGCGACACTTGACCAGTGCCCTCGTTCTGACGACGGTTCGTTCAGCCAGACTACATTTCTACCATGGACTATCTCCGAGACTTCAACTTTGGTGAGTGACTTGTTCGAAGACCTATCTTATAAAATACGTAAAAATTCAAAGTATTAAATCAACTTAAAAATCTTTTTGCATTAAATAAACTTAAAATTTTATTCTTAATAAATGATCTTAGAATAATGACCTGTGCATTGCATTTGTCCAATGCCTGTAAATTGTTTTTCACCTTCTTACATTGATCAAATATCATTACAGTATTTTCTGTTTCCTGATCCTCTTTTCTCGTTCAGCAAGGGCGTGTTGACTGTTTTGTTAAGTGAATCTGAATGAATTTGATAAAAACCTTTAAACATGTGAATGTAATGAAGTACATATTTACTTAATGTCTAAATGTCCATTACTTACTTACTTAATGTACCATTTACTTAATGTCTATATTGCTTTTACGAAAGCGACAGTGAATCGCAAATTTTGCTTATAGCTTAATCTCTCTATGAAAATTTTCTTTCATCACAGTGTCTTGTCTGTTTGACAGACATTAAACGAAATTAACTTCTCAGTTATTTGTAAAAAAAAATTTTTCTAAAACGTCGGTGATTTTCAAACGCCAACAGATGTGAAAGTATAAGAAACGACAAGATATGTGTGCGATAGATAGTCTCAGACAAGTTGAAAATAAGTAAGAGGATTTTCGATCTGCAAGAAAACCTGTCTGAGCTTTTTATATTTCAAATAAATAGCCCTTCTCAATACCTGTGTTATTCGTGTTTACCGCTGCGACAAAAGTGTAACATCACCTACCCTTATCAATGGCTATACGCTTTTTTTTCACAAAGATGAAAAGAATTCCTTTCCTAGAAATGCAGTTGGAATACGTTGTCTGTAGTAGAATGTACACGTATAAATAAAAACTACGAACTACTTTAATCAATAAAAAGTTTTAGTCTATTGAGTGTAGACAGTGTCTTATTATAGGTCTAAGTAGACACTTCAACACTAATTTTTCTTTGAGTAAACTTACGTCAGTGTGGTGGTGCTACCTTGTTGTGTCCAGCGGACTTGGAGAGTAAAAGCAACGGTTGTTTTCATCATCATCTTCTTAACGGTTTTAGGCTTTAGCGGACTGTTGCTATTCCACAGTCCACCTATTCTTAGGGCTACCAACTTTTCTTCTGCCTCCAGGGTTGTAATCTTTCGCCATCTTCGGTATTCTACTTTCTTCCATTCTATTGATGTGTTGGATCCATTTTCTTATGTATTCTTTAGTCCTTTTATTAACGGCAAAAATATCTAAATCACTTCTTATCTCTTCATTTCTTTTGTGATCTCGTCTAATACACCTTTTAACTGATCTCAGAAATTTCATTTCTGCTGTTTGTACCTTCTGTTCATCTTTTTTCTTTATAACCCAAGTTTCAGAACCATACAGTAGTACTGCCGTTGTTTTATACAATTTTATTTGGGTTTCTTTTCTACATTTATTTCCCAACGTCCTCCAAATCGTTCCACACATTCTTGTTAATTTCGTCACTTTATTTTCTATACCTCTATCTTGATCCATAAGTAATGTCACTTCCGAAATAGTTGAAATGTCTTACTTGTCTATGGATATTTTGGTTCGAAGTGGTTCATCTCCTAAAAAGGCCATTACTTTTGTTTTTGATTCAGGTATGTAGCAGTTAAAGTCTTTTCCTATTTTATGTAAGAGGTATATTGCTCGCTAGAGATCGTCTTCTGAAATGGCAAATATAGCTTGGTCATCCGCAAAGAGAATGGTATTCAAGCTTTTAGTTTTGGTGGACTTTAATACCGTCAGTGGATTGTTCTTATCATTTTTTTAAGAAAACATCTAGATAAAGGTTGAAAATTAAAAGTGACAGACAACAAGCTTGCATTGCGCCTTGGTTTGTTTCAATCGAGATAGATATAAATTAAATTAAATTAGTTATTTACATTTTAATTACTCTGTCGATTGATTTGCCTCCACTTTGTTTGTCAAACTTATTAAAAAATATTCTATTTTTTATTATGTCATAAACATGGTTTCAAATAATAAATAATTCTGCAGGTAAAATTTATTCTCTTTTCACCTGACGCACGTTTTACAAAAATTATTCTGTATGTTCAGAAGTTTTATAGGAATTAAGAGCGTATAACAGATTCCTACAATGTCACAATGCGTTTTTGAAACCAACTATTTACAAATCTAATTTAGCCACACACTGTTTGAATAATAAACATCAGTTTTCAGACATTTTAAACGTCTCCTATAAAGGCCATTACTTTTGTCTTTGATTCAGATATAGTTATATTCAGTTACACTTATGTTAAGGTTCTTTGCTATATAGTTTTTTCTATAGTTGCGATTACCTTTGTAGGTGGTGGTGGTCTATTAATGTCTTGCTGAGGTTTCACACTTGTTAGTGAATAAGTCTCGGTTAGCCTTCTTTTTGTATTTAATTTGCTAGGTTAATTTACACCTGAAGATGACCACACATAGTTTAGTTGTCGAAACGTTCGGTGTAAATTATAACGATGGTATCTGTTCGACATAAACTGTTCTGTTAGTAATTTTTATTAAGGTATAATCTACCAAACTTTGGTGCTATAAAGTCACAATATTTAATTTTGTATATGTATTTCGTTTGACTGAATTTATTTGTTTTCAAAGTAAATGCACGGAATATATGTATGTTACAGAAATGTTACGTAGTTAGAAAAGGTTAAGACCCCGAAGTAGATTCAAAGACCAGATAGAGGAGGACCTCGGAAAGCTGAACATTCGAAACTCGAAAATCAGGGCACGCAATAGGGAGGAATTGAATCGACTAAGGCCAAGACCCACCAAGGGACCAAGGGTTGTAGAGCTACGGCTGATGATGATGATGATGATGATGATGACAGAAATGTTATGCATTTATTTTTATATACTTTACATGAACTTATACCAAAATACAACTTAACAGTGAGTTAAATACATATGCACTTCTTGTCCGCACCAATTTACAAACCGTGGGTTATTGACATCAAGTTTTGTTATCTTTTGACTCTGTCAAATACTGAATAATGTTAAGTTTGCCGACATCTGCGGCACATAATATGAATATGAACTTGCTCCTATTTTGCCATTGAAATCATTTGAATTGTGATAATTTTAATTTATTCAGATTGTTTAAAAGTACTTCAATTTTTTTCGGATCCATTATCGTAATTTTTTTTTCTTGCGGTTAACATCAAGGCGAATCTGAATATAAAATAATAATAATAATAATGGCTCCCATGTATACCACCGAAGTAGCTTAGGAGTAGGCAGGGTATGCTGCGTAATGTGAGTCGTTCGGCATACAAGGAAGGCAGTGTGGCCAGCACTACGCTTCAGCCGCCCATTACTATCCCCAGGATGTTATCCCAGGTACTCATATTGAACAGGCTGAGTTGACCTGGGGGCTGAAAAACACACCTTGATTTTTATGGTACGGGCCCGGGAATCAAACCCGGGACCTCCAGATTAGTAGCCAGGTGCCATACCCGCTGGTCTACTGAGCCGCCAGATATAAAATATATATAGACTAATATAAATCAGTCAATCGTAGAAAGTATAGTGGTGTGTGGCCAGAGGTGTTGAACAATGACCAGACAATATGCGTATAGATTAATTGGCATGGCAATGGACTTTTGGGAAATAACAGGTGGTAGATGTAAACAAAAAAAAAATCAGAAATGTAGCGAAATAAGAAGATAAAGGGGGCTGAAAAAACTATGAATTAACTATGAAAAAATTCGAAAAAACTGAACCTGAGTTAGACTATGTCGAATTGAAAACCCACGGCCGATAGAAAGCCACATCTGCGGACCGCACAGACCACGTCGTCCCTGCGGCTGGATGTCTTTCGTACGTCGGGCCGGCATGGCGTAATGTGATGCAAAGCGCTTGCCCGTCGCTTGAACAACCCCTGCATTTCTCGTACATTTACTGGCATCTTGTTGTTCCAGAAGCGTTAGGCAGACGCTTTTAACTGTTCGCAAAGCTGTATTAATTTAGATAGTCTTAACGGTGTATAAACATTAAGGTAACAAAATCGCTGAACGTTGTTCATTCACATCTAATGTTCAGTGTACGGTTTCACGAGCGTTTTTTTACCGGCCGTTTGTGTGCGGTTGGGAAATCATATTCAATTTAACACACAGGCGGCAATGAAACTGGTCACACGGACGTGGAAAAAACGCACGGCTCGACAACTCTGCTGCGTTTTCAAGGTCAACGCATCGAATGCAACCTGCTGCGTTTTTAGAGCGCACGAGGGTGGTCACATGGACTATTCAAAGGTGCCGCTAAAATAGCATTTGTTTATTTACTTGTTACTATGGTAATTCATAGAAGAAACACATATATACGGCAGGAACTGAATACTATGAGTATACTCGACAGGATCGCTCAATATCGGCTGAAGTGGTGGGAACATCTTTGCCGAATGAATGACTGCCGCATCCCCAAACAACTATTGAACTATAAGCCGAGGGGACGGAGAGGTGTGAGGCGTCTGAGGAAGCGCTGGAGTGACCAGCTCTAATCTTTGCCTATTTTAGACCGGAACAAAGTATCCTTGGTTTAATCCTTGAAGAAAATGATAATGATGATGACAATGGTAATTAATTTTCGTCTCCATGGTGTTGTTGACATCTATATAAAAAATATGTAATGTAAAAAATATTCTTAATAAAGATGTATTTACAACTGATAACCAATGTTTTCTTTAATCTAAACACGAACGTTCATGTGCAGTTGCGTTTTAACCTTTATATGCACATTTAACCTTTATAGCCAGAGCTGTAGGATGCGCGTCCGAGACGTCCCAACGCTGCCGTCCGATTATAAACCGCCTGTGTGACTGCACTTCCGTCCGTGCGCGTACGAGAAAGAACGCACATGTGACCACTGTACGTTTTCCGACCTCCACGCGCGCGGACGGCCGGGAAAACGCTCGTATAACCGTACCCTTAAATTATTTGTTTGTTTTTAGTTAAATATGTTTCCTGTGTACACACCGAATAAGTTAAACATATTGTCATATAAACTAAAATATGAATGACAAACTCGTTTCTGACCGTACTATGGACGCTTTGAAATTGTAATATCTAGGCCGACGACCATTCCGACTGGGTGATAAACGATTTCTCCCGGTGAAATTGAGTCATTCATCGCCTTGTATATGGATGAGGGTTGCTGGATTGCTTCCCGACTTCACTACGCAGAAATTCCATTACAGAGATCCTACAACTGCATTCAGCACTCCAAGTTACAGCACAAGTATTAAGATAATTTTTCCTTGCATTACTGCATTGCTTTGTCTACTGATTACTATGTACAATTAAATATCTGCAATTAAATATATATACGCAATGTGTGTATATGAGCAATATAGCAATATGTTGTATGCATATAGGATTTATATTAAATCAACTGATACAATTTATTTTTAAAGGGGTACAGGGAAAATTGTATTCGGTAATATACACACGAGTTGGCGTCGGGGAAAATAGATAAGAGAATTTTCTGCTGACAGGGAGAAGATGTTCTTATTTTAGAATAAAACAGTATATCTCAGTTTCTACGTTACTGTATGTCCTTTTGTAGATTATTTGCGTAATACCACTACTACGGTAAAAGAGTATTAACCCGGACCTTTCTGAACCGCTTACTGCTTGTGTTAACAAACATCAAAAGACTTTTTCTTTAAACAGTACTCAATTTTTAATACTTTTGTAGCACATTTTCTCCCACTTAAATAAAAATCTATCCTCACTATGTAGTCAGGCTTCATATCATATAATAGAATGTTGTTTGCTGAAAAAGAAAACGTTGTCATTCGTCTGCTTTTACATTATAGCAAATTATTTATTTTAGTTATTAAATCCTTTTTTGAGAAAATACTGATAAGTGTGAATTATTAAGAATTAACTCTTCTTCTTCTTCAGCGGCGCAAAAACCTATTGTCTTAACCATTAATGAGTCAATGCCTCCTTCAACAGCCTCCGCCAGTTGTCCTGGTCAAGTGCAGCTGCCCTTCAGTTCCGGGTGCTAAGAATATGGCGCGCATTATAGCTCACACCGTCTTCCCAACGTAGTTTGGGTCTACCAACTCTCCTACTGCCTAAGATTAAACCCTCCTAAATATATAAAATTTAATTAGTATAGTTTAATATACATGTTTAACGTATGATATATGGTATGCATGCATAAATGCGGAATTCTTAAAAAAAAAGGCTGATAAAATTGTTTTCAGGGATCCAGGGGATTTGGGGAGGAAGTGCCTTTGTACCAGTTTGGCCGGGCACTGGTCCGAACACGTTCCCATCTTATATCTTAGAATAATGACCTGTGCATTGCATTTGTCCAATGCCTGTAAATTGTTTTTCACCTTCTTACATTGATCAAATATCATGACAGTATTTTCTGTTTCCTGATCCTCTTTTCTCGTTCAGCAAGGGCGTGTTGACTGTTTTGTTAAGTGAATCTGAATGAATTTGATAAAAACCTTTAAACATGTGAATGTAATGAAGTACATATTTACTTAATGTCTAAATGTCCATTACTTACTTACTTAATGTACCATTTACTTAATGTCTATATTGCTTTTACGAAAGCGACAGTGAATCGCAAATTTTGCTTATAGCTTAATCTCTCTATGAAAATTTTCTTTCATCACAGTGTCTTGTCTGTTTGACAGACATTAAACGAAATTAACTTCTCAGTTATTTGTAAAAAAAAATTTTTCTAAAACGTCGGTGATTTTCAAACGCCAACAGATGTGAAAGTATAAGAAACGACAAGATATGTGTGCGATAGATAGTCTCAGACAAGTTGAAAATAAGTAAGAGGATTTTCGATCTGCAAGAAAACCTGTCTGAGCTTTTTATATTTCAAATAAATAGCCCTTCTCAATACCTGTGTTATTCGTGTTTACCGCTGCGACAAAAGTGTAACATCACCTACCCTTATCAATGGCTATACGCTTTTTTTTCACAAAGATGAAAAGAATTCCTTTCCTAGAAATGCAGTTGGAATACGTTGTCTGTAGTAGAATGTACACGTATAAATAAAAACTACGAACTACTTTAATCAATAAAAAGTTTTAGTCTATTGAGTGTAGACAGTGTCTTATTATAGGTCTAAGTAGACACTTCAACACTAATTTTTCTTTGAGTAAACTTACGTCAGTGTGGTGGTGCTACCTTGTTGTGTCCAGCGGACTTGGAGAGTAAAAGCAACGGTTGTTTTCATCATCATCTTCTTAACGGTTTTAGGCTTTAGCGGACTGTTGCTATTCCACAGTCCACCTATTCTTAGGGCTACCAACTTTTCTTCTGCCTCCAGGGTTGTAATCTTTCGCCATCTTCGGTATTCTACTTTCTTCCATTCTATTGATGTGTTGGATCCATTTTCTTATGTATTCTTTAGTCCTTTTATTAACGGCAAAAATATCTAAATCACTTCTTATCTCTTCATTTCTTTTGTGATCTCGTCTAATACACCTTTTAACTGATCTCAGAAATTTCATTTCTGCTGTTTGTACCTTCTGTTCATCTTTTTTCTTTATAACCCAAGTTTCAGAACCATACAGTAGTACTGCCGTTGTTTTATACAATTTTATTTGGGTTTCTTTTCTACATTTATTTCCCAACGTCCTCCAAATCGTTCCACACATTCTTGTTAATTTCGTCACTTTATTTTCTATACCTCTATCTTGATCCATAAGTAATGTCACTTCCGAAATAGTTGAAATGTCTTACTTGTCTATGGATATTTTGGTTCGAAGTGGTTCATCTCCTAAAAAGGCCATTACTTTTGTTTTTGATTCAGGTATGTAGCAGTTAAAGTCTTTTCCTATTTTATGTAAGAGGTATATTGCTCGCTAGAGATCGTCTTCTGAAATGGCAAATATAGCTTGGTCATCCGCAAAGAGAATGGTATTCAAGCTTTTAGTTTTGGTGGACTTTAATACCGTCAGTGGATTGTTCTTATCATTTTTTTAAGAAAACATCTAGATAAAGGTTGAAAATTAAAAGTGACAGACAACAAGCTTGCATTGCGCCTTGGTTTGTTTCAATCGAGATAGATATAAATTAAATTAAATTAGTTATTTACATTTTAATTACTCTGTCGATTGATTTGCCTCCACTTTGTTTGTCAAACTTATTAAAAAATATTCTATTTTTTATTATGTCATAAACATGGTTTCAAATAATAAATAATTCTGCAGGTAAAATTTATTCTCTTTTCACCTGACGCACGTTTTACAAAAATTATTCTGTATGTTCAGAAGTTTTATAGGAATTAAGAGCGTATAACAGATTCCTACAATGTCACAATGCGTTTTTGAAACCAACTATTTACAAATCTAATTTAGCCACACACTGTTTGAATAATAAACATCAGTTTTCAGACATTTTAAACGTCTCCTATAAAGGCCATTACTTTTGTCTTTGATTCAGATATAGTTATATTCAGTTACACTTATGTTAAGGTTCTTTGCTATATAGTTTTTTCTATAGTTGCGATTACCTTTGTAGGTGGTGGTGGTCTATTAATGTCTTGCTGAGGTTTCACACTTGTTAGTGAATAAGTCTCGGTTAGCCTTCTTTTTGTATTTAATTTGCTAGGTTAATTTACACCTGAAGATGACCACACATAGTTTAGTTGTCGAAACGTTCGGTGTAAATTATAACGATGGTATCTGTTCGACATAAACTGTTCTGTTAGTAATTTTTATTAAGGTATAATCTACCAAACTTTGGTGCTATAAAGTCACAATATTTAATTTTGTATATGTATTTCGTTTGACTGAATTTATTTGTTTTCAAAGTAAATGCACGGAATATATGTATGTTACAGAAATGTTACGTAGTTAGAAAAGGTTAAGACCCCGAAGTAGATTCAAAGACCAGATAGAGGAGGACCTCGGAAAGCTGAACATTCGAAACTCGAAAATCAGGGCACGCAATAGGGAGGAATTGAATCGACTAAGGCCAAGACCCACCAAGGGACCAAGGGTTGTAGAGCTACGGCTGATGATGATGATGATGATGATGACAGAAATGTTATGCATTTATTTTTATATACTTTACATGAACTTATACCAAAATACAACTTAACAGTGAGTTAAATACATATGCACTTCTTGTCCGCACCAATTTACAAACCGTGGGTTATTGACATCAAGTTTTGTTATCTTTTGACTCTGTCAAATACTGAATAATGTTAAGTTTGCCGACATCTGCGGCACATAATATGAATATGAACTTGCTCCTATTTTGCCATTGAAATCATTTGAATTGTGATAATTTTAATTTATTCAGATTGTTTAAAAGTACTTCAATTTTTTTCGGATCCATTATCGTAATTTTTTTTTCTTGCGGTTAACATCAAGGCGAATCTGAATATAAAATAATAATAATAATAATGGCTCCCATGTATACCACCGAAGTAGCTTAGGAGTAGGCAGGGTATGCTGCGTAATGTGAGTCGTTCGGCATACAAGGAAGGCAGTGTGGCCAGCACTACGCTTCAGCCGCCCATTACTATCCCCAGGATGTTATCCCAGGTACTCATATTGAACAGGCTGAGTTGACCTGGGGGCTGAAAAACACACCTTGATTTTTATGGTACGGGCCCGGGAATCAAACCCGGGACCTCCAGATTAGTAGCCAGGTGCCATACCCGCTGGTCTACTGAGCCGCCAGATATAAAATATATATAGACTAATATAAATCAGTCAATCGTAGAAAGTATAGTGGTGTGTGGCCAGAGGTGTTGAACAATGACCAGACAATATGCGTATAGATTAATTGGCATGGCAATGGACTTTTGGGAAATAACAGGTGGTAGATGTAAACAAAAAAAAAATCAGAAATGTAGCGAAATAAGAAGATAAAGGGGGCTGAAAAAACTATGAATTAACTATGAAAAAATTCGAAAAAACTGAACCTGAGTTAGACTATGTCGAATTGAAAACCCACGGCCGATAGAAAGCCACATCTGCGGACCGCACAGACCACGTCGTCCCTGCGGCTGGATGTCTTTCGTACGTCGGGCCGGCATGGCGTAATGTGATGCAAAGCGCTTGCCCGTCGCTTGAACAACCCCTGCATTTCTCGTACATTTACTGGCATCTTGTTGTTCCAGAAGCGTTAGGCAGACGCTTTTAACTGTTCGCAAAGCTGTATTAATTTAGATAGTCTTAACGGTGTATAAACATTAAGGTAACAAAATCGCTGAACGTTGTTCATTCACATCTAGTGTTCAGTGTACGGTTTCACGAGCGTTTTTTTACCGGCCGTTTGTGTGCGGTTGGGAAATCATATTCAATTTAACACACAGGCGGCAATGAAACTGGTCACACGGACGTGGAAAAAACGCACGGCTCGACAACTCTGCTGCGTTTTCAAGGTCAACGCATCGAATGCAACCTGCTGCGTTTTTAGAGCGCACGAGGGTGGTCACATGGACTATTCAAAGGTGCCGCTAAAATAGCATTTGTTTATTTACTTGTTACTATGGTAATTCATAGAAGAAACACATATATACGGCAGGAACTGAATACTATGAGTATACTCGACAGGATCGCTCAATATCGGCTGAAGTGGTGGGAACATCTTTGCCGAATGAATGACTGCCGCATCCCCAAACAACTATTGAACTATAAGCCGAGGGGACGGAGAGGTGTGAGGCGTCTGAGGAAGCGCTGGAGTGACCAGCTCTAATCTTTGCCTATTTTAGACCGGAACAAAGTATCCTTGGTTTAATCCTTGAAGAAAATGATAATGATGATGACAATGGTAATTAATTTTCGTCTCCATGGTGTTGTTGACATCTATATAAAAAATATGTAATGTAAAAAATATTCTTAATAAAGATGTATTTACAACTGATAACCAATGTTTTCTTTAATCTAAACACGAACGTTCATGTGCAGTTGCGTTTTAACCTTTATATGCACATTTAACCTTTATAGCCAGAGCTGTAGGATGCGCGTCCGAGACGTCCCAACGCTGCCGTCCGATTATAAACCGCCTGTGTGACTGCACTTCCGTCCGTGCGCGTACGAGAAAGAACGCACATGTGACCACTGTACGTTTTCCGACCTCCACGCGCGCGGACGGCCGGGAAAACGCTCGTATAACCGTACCCTTAAATTATTTGTTTGTTTTTAGTTAAATATGTTTCCTGTGTACACACCGAATAAGTTAAACATATTGTCATATAAACTAAAATATGAATGACAAACTCGTTTCTGACCGTACTATGGACGCTTTGAAATTGTAATATCTAGGCCGACGACCATTCCGACTGGGTGATAAACGATTTCTCCCGGTGAAATTGAGTCATTCATCGCCTTGTATATGGATGAGGGTTGCTGGATTGCTTCCCGACTTCACTACGCAGAAATTCCATTACAGAGATCCTACAACTGCATTCAGCACTCCAAGTTACAGCACAAGTATTAAGATAATTTTTCCTTGCATTACTGCATTGCTTTGTCTACTGATTACTATGTACAATTAAATATCTGCAATTAAATATATATACGCAATGTGTGTATATGAGCAATATAGCAATATGTTGTATGCATATAGGATTTATATTAAATCAACTGATACAATTTATTTTTAAAGGGGTACAGGGAAAATTGTATTCGGTAATATACACACGAGTTGGCGTCGGGGAAAATAGATAAGAGAATTTTCTGCTGACAGGGAGAAGATGTTCTTATTTTAGAATAAAACAGTATATCTCAGTTTCTACGTTACTGTATGTCCTTTTGTAGATTATTTGCGTAATACCACTACTACGGTAAAAGAGTATTAACCCGGACCTTTCTGAACCGCTTACTGCTTGTGTTAACAAACATCAAAAGACTTTTTCTTTAAACAGTACTCAATTTTTAATACTTTTGTAGCACATTTTCTCCCACTTAAATAAAAATCTATCCTCACTATGTAGTCAGGCTTCATATCATATAATAGAATGTTGTTTGCTGAAAAAGAAAACGTTGTCATTCGTCTGCTTTTACATTATAGCAAATTATTTATTTTAGTTATTAAATCCTTTTTTGAGAAAATACTGATAAGTGTGAATTATTAAGAATTAATTCTTCTTCTTCTTCAGCGGCGCAAAAACCTATTGTCTTAACCATTAATGAGTCAATGCCTCCTTCAACAGCCTCCGCCAGTTGTCCTGGTCAAGTGCAGCTGCCCTTCAGTTCCGGGTGCTAAGAATATGGCGCGCATTATAGCTCACACCGTCTTCCCAACGTAGTTTGGGTCTACCAACTCTCCTACTGCCTAAGATTAAACCCTCCTAAATATATAAAATTTAATTAGTATAGTTTAATATACATGTTTAACGTATGATATATGGTATGCATGCATAAATGCGGAATTCTTAAAAAAAAAGGCTGATAAAATTGTTTTCAGGGATCCAGGGGATTTGGGGAGGAAGTGCCTTTGTACCAGTTTGGCCGGGCACTGGTCCGAACACGTTCCCAGGGTTGGATAGAGTGATGTTAACTCCAAAAGGAGCTCGTAGCCTCTCTCCAGCCAAGACCGTACTGCGTGGTAAAGTCCCATATCCTACAAGAGGTGACCCTGTTGATGCAGAACAATACGGACGGGAAGATCGTAAATATTCCTGGTGGAGGGCAGCAGTAGCCACCGGTACCAAGTTATGGGAAATGATCCTGGATTGGATTATCTTCGGAGTACTACAGGCCGGAATTTAGTTGGATTCAGTCGGCTGTAATACTGCGTTCTATTCTTATAGGATTATATTTTTCTGCTGCCTTGCAGTTGGGTGTTGCGCCATCAAAGGCTAGGGGCAGAGATCCTGGATTGCTTGAGATGCCCCTTACAGAGGTTACTAGATTGCTCTAGCACCATCCATGCTCGCTATGCAAGGCGGCGAGGTACAAAATACAAGATTTGCAAGCAGCCGAGTGTCGGTTAGGCGGGGCGATGTTTCAAGTGCGGAGTATTGTGTTACTGCGTAACTATAATAAGATAACATTTATGACATTATTGCTCTGTGTCAAACACATATAACTTGTATTATTATGTAGTAGTGCCTTTGCTGATTTCTAAATATTGTTTGCGTCTAATTAAATTTTGTAATTTGACTTTATTGGCGTCAGTTATTCTGTTTTAACTGTAGCAAACGACGATCCGTGAGACCGCCGTAACAATATTCAACGCAGATAAACAAACATGATTGGAATTTGCTTCAATCTACAGCGGCATTATATGGCATTATATATACTGGTACGACGGTCTCCTTGATCGTCGTATAGTACATTGGAATAAAAATATAAGACAGCAATGAAGTCGCTAAAAACCAGCTTTAATTATCACATTTAACAGTTTGTAATCAACAAGTTATTCAACAAGCTTATACTCGTACAATAATTTAAATTAAATTTGTCCACACTCAATAATAATGCCAAATAATAGAGTCCCCATAATAATCAGTTTTCACTAATAGCCACTTGAAACGCACTGAGTAATCGCCCGAAGTAAACTGACTGTCCGTCGCTGGATGCTTATATTTATACCCGCTGAAATGCCAGAATAATCGGTCACTTTCTGGATGACGTGTCGAGCAAACTGCGCATTACAGGCGCTCTAAGATCCACTAGAAACCGTGCAAACTGTCTGGCCATGAACACAGTGCGCCGACTGGTAAGGTCTGGAATAGCCTCGAAGAATGATAAGTGTCACGTAATCGTCCTTCATCTCAAAGTAGCAGCAATATGTGCGCACACACACATTACAGTTGGGCTCTGCTGGGATAGCCGAGATACTTGTAGAACGTTCCAAATTACGTAACAATATCTTCAGCTGTACGTTTACGATTTAATAGTTACAAACGTAGCATGCGATACAGCTTGATAACATCACCAAAAATAAACACGTCTATGGGGTTAGTGGCTGAGGAAGTAAACTATACCCGGAGCGGTAGTTTGTTATTATTAACTACGAGCTCATTGAAGTTCAGATTTAATTTCAATTTATTACGTACACAAGAAATTAACAGCGTTTAATTTGAAAACAACAGTTGCCTTGTTTTGTTGTTTTCACCAGATGTTACTTTACGGGTGTTGTTATAGCAGCGAGTAATTACCATCATTTGTGATTTATCGTATCCAATTATTATTGTACACACAGAAAATCCCTTGGGGGGTCCGTTTACCTGTAGCCGTAGCGAATATGAAGTTAACAAAACGATAGACGGAAATGAAAACAATTTGAAAAACGATTTTCTTTTTTTACTTGTAATTATGATTATGTTGTTCAATTAGGACAACCGGGTAGCGTCCTGGATCCTCTACTGTACGGCCTGTTCACCGCGGACATACCGTCAGAAAGTGATACCACTGTTGCTATCTACGCCGATGACAAAGCAATCTTAGCGACACACTCCGAACCTTCAAGAACGTCCCTTATGCTACAAGAAACACTAAACAGCATTCAGTTGATAAGTGGCCCACAAGAATCAATTCGTAAAAGTCAGTACACGTTACCTTCACCACACTTAAGGCTAATTGCTCTCCAGTAACATTTAACGGTCAACCTATACCCCAAGCTGAAAGTGCTATCCAAGTACATTGGGATGGACCTGGACAGGAGACTGACGTGGCAGAAACACATAACCTCTAAGAAGATTGAACTTCACCTTAAAGTCAGAAACACCTACAGGCTGATAGGCAGAAAATCGAGGTTAAGTCTTGTCAACAAACGTTTAATATATAAAGCAGTTTTTAAACCAGTATGGACTACGGTATTCAACTTTAGGCACTGATAGTACGGGTAACATCGAGATTATACAGCTTTCAGTCAAAAACATTAAGATTAATAGTCGACGCTCCATGGTTTGGCTTCTTCTTCTCCTTCACTACATGGGTTGGGGTATAGCCCGTTCCTACTTCATATATACCATTTTTTCCATGGTCTTCTACGAGCTCTCGTCATCACCAGCCTATATCCAAACGCATTCCACATGGGACTTCCAATTCTGCCTGTATTCCTTTATTCCCTCCAGAACCGATAGCAACTTAAGGTCTTACCTTATATCGTCGTTTCGTAGATGATCTCTCAAACTGCATCCCTTAACTGCTTTTAAAAACTTTATTTCCGAGGCCTGTATTTTTGAAATATTTTCTTGCAGGAGAGTCCATGTTTTACACCCATACATTAAAGTCAGCACAGCCACGACCTTATAGAACTGTAGCTGTGTCTACCTCTGCATTTTATTCTTCAATATCGTCTTATTGTTCCACAGGTATAACTAAATTTATTTAACTCTCTGTAGATATCGTTGTCCTTCCTATATGAGGTATCACACCCCAAATAATTAAAATGTGGTACCTGCTGAAAAAGATTATCCATGGTTTGTCTCCAACAATTCTATACACCGAAACCTAAAAGTTCCTACTGCAAGAGAAAAAATCGCGCGCCTCTGCAGGAAACACCTAAATTAGAATACCATCCTAACCCCGTTGCAACTTATTTTGTTAGAGAATAGTGAAGACATTTACAGACTAAACAGACATAAATTGTTAGACCTACCCATCAGGTTCAGCAAATAACGTGTAATCTGTATTATCTGTATCGTAATGTCTGCGTTATCTGTAGGCCTACTGTAATATCTGTATCATTTTTGTTGATGTTAACATTAAGCCGCGTTTACACTATGCAGCTGGAGAGCTATATAGCTGTGCTACAAGTTCGTAAAAATGACACACAATACCAGCTATATAGCTCAGCTATATAGCTCATTTTTAGGGCTATATAGCTGTAAAGGAGCTATCCGTCGTTTGTCGGTAAACATCAAAGAAAACATAGCCCAGCTATATAGCTCGGCTATAGGTGCACTTTTGTTTGTAGCAGAGCTATATGTAGCTCCCCCTCCAATCCGCCTTTTCCTTATTTTCGGCCTTATTTGTGCTGTTCGAGTGGAATAGTGCGTATCGAAACATTGTTGTGATCGTTGTGGTTTGCTTTTACACGTTGTAAAATGGAAAATTTACTCAGCGGTTTTGAGTGGAATAAAGAAAATGTGTTAAAACTCATAGAGCTGTTTAGAGAGCATCCAGTACTATGGGATTCCAAGCATTTTGAATATAAAATGAGGAACAAAAAACAAGACGCTTGGAATGAAATTGGCTTAGAAATGAAGTTAGACAGAAATGAAGTTGAGAAGAAAATGCGGTGACTAATCGGTCAATACCAGCGAAATTGTAAGAAATCTAAAAATAGTGGTTCTGGAGCAGATGAGGGCGAACCAACATGGCCTTTTTTCCACATGTTCCATTTCTTGAAGGACAAGTGCAAACCCCGAAACTTGTGTGAAGCTCGTAGCTTGAATGAGTCTCAAAATAGCCAGGTAAGAGGAGCTACTGTCTACGTTTAGTATACCTATCCAAAACGTAACATAAACGTAACTAAATAACCTAACCTCCAATCAATTTTACTAAATTAAAAATGTAACTGCATCAAAAGCGATTGTTCCCAGCCTAATTAAAATCGAATAATAGGTGATTACAACAGTAGGTAGGTAGACTACATACAGGGTATTCTGAAGCGTTAATGTCAACTAGTACATCTGCCTTATAGGCACAGTGTTTGACATATTAAAGTAATGTACTCATTTCATTCCAGCAGCAGGTGGTAGTGATTTTCTGTTTCGTTATTTGCATGTTTGGGCATTTAGTCTTTTAATTTGTGTATGTGTTTAATCCGCAGACAATAACAAGAAGAGCGTCGACGGTCAACTCTTCATAATCATGTATACTTTTTTCAATCAATTTGTTCAACTTTCGCTTAGTCAAACAGATTACGAATTTGCAATAAATTAAAAAAAAATAGGGTAATAATAATTACAACACCATAAAAAATCTGTAAAAGAAGAAAGGATTCATAAAATGAAAAGAGCATATGGTATAACTAAAGATAGTTACAATAAAAAAGTGCATATCTAAAAATGTGAAAATAAGGCATTACAGTACAGTAGTGAAGCCAGAATGCCTATGTGCAAGTGAATGTTTAGCATTGAATTATAAATTAGACAAACTAGAAATATTGGAAAAACAAATTATTAGGAAAATATTAGGCCTACGAAAAACTTTAGAAGGATGGAAATTAAGAAGTAATGATGAAATATATCAGAGTATAGAAAATGTAACAGAAACAACGAGAAAAAGAAGACTGTTATTTTTTGGACATTTTTATAGAATGGACGACAGTAGGCTGACAAAGCAAATCTTCAAATATCTGTGGGGGAAGAAGTCAACATCAATTTGTATTAAAGAAGTCCAAAATGATTTAGAAAAAAATAATATAAATGCAGAAGAAGCAATTGAAAGAGAAGTTTTTCGGACAAAAGTGTTAAAAATGGAAGGAGTCCAGGGAAGGGGAGAGAAAAACGCAGGTTCAAAGTGGACTGAAGACAGGAAGAAGAGACACACTGAAAAGATGAAAGAATATTGGAGAAAAAGAAAAGAACATAGAATAAAGAATTGAAACTGGCATCTGGTCTTTAGATGGACGATACAAAAAGAAAATTACAACAATATTAACTTATTTTTGTATGTCTCGGACACTACAGGATTAGCGTGAGTGGTTTTTTCTGTTATGTAAAATCTACTTTTGTAGGAAAGTATAATGTCTCCGGAAAGAAGATAACAGAGCACGTTAAAGAAAACTAAAAAGTAAAATGCACCAAATGCCATTAAATTATTGCGAATTACAAGACAGTTGCCAAGAATACACGCTTGACAGTGATTTCAATTTGTTACAAGCCGTTAGTTTCTGTTTCCGCACTCAAAGCGCGCTTGTTAAATTGGTTTTAACATGTGTGGTTCATGACACCGTATTAAGTACACCAGCTGACTACAGTGAGCTACAGACTACAACAGTAAGACACAAGTCTCATATATTTCCAGTTGTTGGATGTTCTTCTTCCGGTAATTACCTGTTACACAATATTGTTTGTACTGTTTTCTGAACCAACAGAGTACAATGTTTGCTTCAGCTTAGAAATATACACGTCAGTTTTCCGTGTGCTAACAGTGTTTGTGGTTTGTAAATCATCATTGTTAAAATAAACATAATTGTATGCAACACGCTTCTTGTAAACGTCACAAATTTTGTTTTTGTTTTCACTGCTAAAGTTGACCCGTTCAGAGTTTCATTTTATTCCGCTCTGAGTCGTGTTTCAGCATCATTTTACGTGGCTTGTTTAGAGTATGTTTAGTTACGATTACTAATTACTATTGTAATAATTGGCGTTAATACATTACACTGTTAAGGGTAACCGCAATCCTTATACCATTCAATAGTTACATACGGAACATTTTTTCAGAAACTACATACACTAACTTTTTTTTTTCAAATCTCATGAATCCTTCTTACATATTTTAACGACAGCTTTTACAAATAAACATTTTAGGTTTGCTAAAAAAAATGTCCAAAGCACTCTTGAAAATTTTAGAAATTTGACTTCATAAATGTAATACAATTTTTTCTACGTCTTATTGTAAAAAAAAAATTGAAAACCAGCTAGAGGTAGCCTGCCTAGTGTAAACCCTCCCCAACTATGCCGTTCGGATCCGGCGTTAAATTGTAGGTCCCATGTACCTGTGAGAGACACCGTAACACACGCACCACGTGTTTATATGGGGAGGGTACAAACCAGCCGAAAGACTGAAGGACCCAATAATAAATAATT
The DNA here is from genome assembly GCA_034769895.1 of Magicicada septendecula. Classification (NCBI taxonomy): domain Eukaryota; kingdom Metazoa; phylum Arthropoda; class Insecta; order Hemiptera; family Cicadidae; genus Magicicada; species Magicicada septendecula. The sequence goes on from CM068374.1 coordinate 58,368,349, forward strand.
GTAAAAAAACCAACTCGTCAACGTATGCGTCCTTTTGCAATTAATATCATAAACAAATTTCAACAAAATAGGTTAAATAGTTTATGAGAAAATGTTTCTTTCCTTGAAAAAAAAAATCATCTGCTGATAACCACAGAAAACGAAACACTCACTTTATAGAAAATTTATATTTCAGTTACCTTAGAATATACTTGGGCTATGTAGAATATACCTTAGAAGAAGCGTTTCCCAAACTGTGTGCAGCAGAGCCCAGCTGGGTGTGCTGCGAAATATTGGAAAAATAAAAAAGAAGAATCAAAAAAGACCAAAAATAAGAAAAACTGTGGCCTTTTGGCTGTCACTGATGAATGAACACCCAGCGATAGCTAAAAAGGCCATGAAGGCGCTCCTTCCCTTTTATACATCTTATATTTGTGAGCCAGCGTTTGCCACAATGAATTAAGTAAAGCAAAAAACATTTAAAGATTCAACTTCAAGCTTTAGAATACGACATGAGAGTGTGTTTGTTCAATATTCGGCCGCGGAGCAAGAACCTAATGAAAACAACACAATCCTATGTAGGCCTATCGCATTAAAATTTGGAAGCAGAAAGACTACAACATCTACTCAATACAGAACAAACGTTATTCTTATAATATTTTGTGTTTTTAATTATTTTATAAATTAAGAAAGTGCAAATAAAAGTTATGTGAGAAAATGTATTTCAATGGCTTTTTGTAGTTTTATAAGTAACAAAAATTCAAGTTTGTTGACAAATTTGCGTAACAGTTGAAAAAGTCTACTGACATAACTGGGAAACCACAAGTAGTACTGGGGTAAGTAAGTGACATTATTATGGTATATTACACTGCACTCTGATTTTAAAACACATCGCAGAAAGGTACTGAAGGTGAGGGGGTCGGTATATAGAGGGAGATGTGTGCCTCGGCTTCTGACTGTTTATCTTTTTTTTTTCTTGCTGGCAAGCCCCCTTCAGCCAGTTGGAAGGATGCGGGGAGACCCATGCCAGTGCAGGCCGGAAGCGAAGAAGACGAAGGCACATTGGCGGTAGAGTTGTGTGTGTGTGTGTGTGTGTGTGTGTGTGTAGGTGTAGTGTGTGGCTATATAGGTCGCCGCATAGGAGGACGAGTAACGCAGGTCGCCGGAGCTCGAAGGAGGCGACAGAGAGGCGGGGGACACAAAGAAGAAGCCTAAGACTAGTTGAGTAGTTGGGGAAAATTTAAATTGTTATGTGGTCAGGAAGGATGGCAGGCTCAGTATGTTTTAAGGTGGGAATTAAGTGTTTCTATTTCTTGGACACTGGCGGCAAGGAGTTCTGGCGGGAGGTCCATCGGGTGTGGTAAGGAGGCGGTTTATGAAGAAGGAAGGTGTGCGGGTATTGCGGGTAGTTCTGTTGATGGAGGTGGCTATGGATTGTAGGGAAGTGCGTTGTTTTACAATTTGCGAGTATTTCTAGTTTTTCTTGTACAGGAAGAAATCGCGGATAGGAAAGAGTTTGTTTAGTGCATACAGAGCGCTATTGGAGATTTTTTGGTAAGGGGAGGTCTGCGGTAGATAGGACGAAGAGCTCGCCGTTCGGTGATTCGGTAGGGTTTGAGGCGGGCAGGGTCGGCAGTCAGAAGTATGGGGTGGGCATATGTCATGATCGGGCGTTTGTCCGTAGTGTGCCGTGGGCTAAACAAGTTTGGGAAACGCTGCCTTAGCGTTAGTTTTTGTTTAACCTGAATAAACATCATTCAGTTCTTCTTCTCATTTCTTTCTTTTAGTCTTCTTTGCGTTCTACCCTACCTTTTGCACTCTCATACAGCTTTGTCCAAAGTAGTAGGTCTACCCTTTATTCATTAAGCATTTTCAAAACGTTAACCAGCACACATATTTTACCTGCTGTCATGTCTTTTCCCATTTGACATTATTTCGTACACAATTCTTTCGCCTAGTTCATAAAACTTTGTACTTTTTACTATTGAGTCTATTGGCACATCTGTTTGTTTAGAAGTAAAATATTTCTGTTCAGACTCACAAAGCTGACTGCATGACAGCTTTACGTGAGAAGCCAGCCCAATGTGACAATTTGTCCTACATAACTGAAGTCCACTTTTTTACAGTTTTTACACAGAGAATACGCTTCCCAAATTCCCAATTCCCAAATTATTTCGGAATAAATTGTCTGTTATTTCATTTCAATGGAGATCACAAGACTCGAATTATATTTGTTATTTTGAATAAATTATATTTGTTATTATGAATAAATTACGTTTTCGACAAGAAATTTTATTGCGTGTATTGTGTAATTCAAACATTTATTCAAATATGAATTCGGTTCAAAGTTCTATATATTGTTACGACGGTCTACTCGATCGTCGTAGGTACAGTGGAAACAAAATAAGTACAAGCCACCAATTAGGTCACTAATCACACCTTTAATTGTTATAGTAAAACAGTTCGTAATTAACAACACAGTGTCTACAACAAATCAAATGAAATTGTTCATACGCAATAAAATGTCCACTAATATTAAAACTCAACTGTATTACAATTATACCGTCCGAATATAAACGCAACACTTCACTAATAACTACTTGAACGTACACCGTAATAACCCGAACCGCTCTGTAAAATATATCGCATTAATACTCTCGAAACACAGTCAAAAATCTCGCATTGAACTGAAAACTAAGGCCGCGACGCGATGTATTTATAGTAACGCTCACACACCAGAAGCTTCCAAACTGCGTCTTATCTCTCGCGAACTACGTAGCTTGCTACGGCCTTGACACAGTCCGAGCGCCCGAGCGCCCGAGCGGAGCCTGGCACAGTCGAGAAAATTCTCGCAAAATGCGTCTAGTAGCACGTACACCACACGCTTACATCGAGATCTTTCTGGCGCATTCGATAAACGCGTAGATTGTTCTGTGCTGTCGTAGCACTGCCCCCACCTTAAGCCTGTTCGTCCCGAACTGGCAAAGCGTCTCTAAATTTGTATTTAGCCAGGCGATCTAGGTGGACGACCTTGAACTTTCGCTGTCCTTCCTGTTGAATCCGATAAACAACATCGTTAATCCTTTTTTTTACTGTGTAGGGTCCTTCCCAGTTAGACTGAAGCTTAGGTGAGCGACCACGACGGCGCTTTGGATTGAACAACCAGACCTGATCTCCTTCTTGGAAACCCACACTATTGCTGCGAATGTCATACCGAGTTTTCATTTTATCACTGGCAATCTTGAGCCGTCCTCTTACCAAGCGATTCATTTCTCGCAGTTGGTTTTCTAATTGCGAGGAATATTTCTTTGGCTCTTGGGACTGAGTCTCAGGTGACCCAAACATCAAGTCCCCAGGAAGACGAATCTGCCGCCCAAACACCAATTTTGCTGGAGTCATGCCGGTTGTGTCATGTACTGATGATCTATACGCCATAAGGAATAGTGGTATACGTTGGTCCCAGTCTGTTTGGTTCTCGTCAACAACTTTCGAAAGATGCTGCTCAAGTGTCCTGTTGAATCTCTCAACCATCCCGTCCGACTGAGGATGCAGAGGCGTTGTCCTGGTCTTTCGAATTCCGAGTAGACGGCATAATTCTTTAAACACTCCTGATTTGAAATTTCTCCCTTGATCCATATGGATTTCCATAGGGGCTCTATAACGGCAACAGAAGTTGTGAACTAACTGCTTTGCCACAGTGGTAACCTCCTGATTTGGAATTGCGTAGGCTTCCACCCACTTAGTAAAGTAGTCACCTACAACCATGATGTACCGGTTTCCATCGTCAGTAACTGGGAATGGTCCAGCAATGTCTATGGCAATTCTCTCGAAAGGTTGTCCAACGTTATACTGTCTCATTTTTCCCCTGCTTCTGGTTTGTGGGCCCTTGCTTGCAGCACATATTTCACACGTCCGAACCCATTCCTCTACGTCGTGGCGAAGATGAAGCCAATAGAATCGCTTCCGTATTTTGTCAAGGGTTTTGTTAACGCCAAGATGGCCTCCAGATGTTCCATCATGCATCTCCTTCAAAACAGACTGCACTTTACTTCGGGGAACTATCAACTGCATGACCACGTCTCGTCCATCTGCACTTTCCCAAGCCCTTTTCAGCAATCCGTTTTCTAAGGTGAGAGATTCCCATTGTGCCCAGTAGCCCTTCAGCACTTCGGAACCATGGCAGATATCTTGCCAATCCGGGCGGCGACCTTCCTCTTTTGCTGTCAAGATCGGTCCAATGTCTTCATCAGTCATCTGTTCTTGTCGACAGTCTTGTGTTGTCCAGCCATCAGCCAGGAAATCTACAGTGATGGCTTGAACATGTTCACTTGAGTTTTGTTCTTCCTTTCTGTGGCAATGTCGGCAGTCTTCCGGGCATGGTCTTCGTGATAAGCCATCTGCATTACCGTGCAGGCGCCCCCGCCGATGTTGTACCTTGAAGTTGTACTCTTGCAGACGTTCGAGCCACCTTGCCAACTGTCCTTCCGGATTTTTAAATCTCAAGAGCCATGCAAGTGCAGCATGGTCGGTACGTAGTGAAAACTCTCTCCCATAGAGGTATTTATGGAAGTGCTCCAAAGCTCTGACAATTGCCAACAACTCTCTTCTTGTAACACAATAATTTCTCTCTGGTTTAGAAAGCGTCTTGCTGTAATACGCTATTACTCGTTCTTCACCGTTCTGCACTTGAGACAAAACTGCTCCTAGACCAGTATTGCTTGCGTCTGTGTCTACGATGTACTTCCCTTCGGAAGCTGGAAAAGCGAGAATTGGCTGCGAACATAATGCAATCTTCAACGTTCTAAACGCTTGTTCACACTCTCTCGACCAATGGAAGTTTCGTTTATTTTCCGTTAGCTCATGTAGTGGTTTAGCAATAATAGCGAAGCCTTTCACAAAACGTCGGTAATATGAGCATAACACCAGGAAACTCCGAACTTCGTGTTTATTCTTCGGAACTGGCCAGTCTCTTACGGTGTCTACTTTATTAGGATCCATGCTAACGCCAGCTGCCGAAACCAGATGGCCCAAATACTGTACTTCCTTCTGGAATAGAGAACACTTCTTCGGGCTCAGCTTCAGTTTTGCACCGTGAATTCTAGTTAGAACTTCCTTAAGGTTTTCCAAATGATCTTCGAAAGTCTTCCCGATCACTATGACATCGTCTAAGTAAACAAGGCAAGTTTTCCACGTCAGGCCTCGGAGTATCAGGTCCATCAATCTCTCAAATGTTGCCGGTGCATTACAGAGTCCAAATGGCATGACGTTAAATTGGAATAAGCCACTTGGGGTCGAGAAAGCGGTCTTTTCCTTGTCTTCTTATGAAGACCCACTTGCCAATATCCACTCTTCAGGTCCGATGTGGAAAACCACTGTCCGGAGCGGACAACGTGTCGAGTGTATCGTCAACGCGAGGTAATGGATAGCAGTCTTTCTTTGTAACGTCATTTAACCTCCGGTAGTCTAGGCAGAAACGCAATCCACCATCCTTCTTCGCTACCAGCACTACAGGGGAACACCAAGCACTTGACGAAGGTTCAATTACTCCCTCCTTCAACATGTCCTGTACTAACCGAGACATCTCCTCTTGTTTAGATAATGGAGGCCTTTGAGGAGGTTGGCGTATCGGTGTTGTGTCCCCGGTATTGATGCGATGTTGCACAAGAGAGGTTCTTCCCAGTGACTGTCCCCGAACTGCAAAACAATCTTTGAATTCGTGTAAAAACTGTCCGAGTTCTTTTACCTCACCACTTGAGAGGTCGTTAGAAGGTCTGTTCAATAATTCTTGCAGTTCCTCTGGTAATTTAGAAGTATCCGAAGAACTGGGTCTTCGTTGCGTTATTCCGGCTACCCAGGCCACAGGAGTCAATTTGCCTAGGAGTGTATTGCTTTGTAAAGTGATAGCTTGATCCAAAATATTCGCCACTCTAATAGGTACATTTCCGGTTGCGTCAGGTTTTACTAAACTTCTGGCAATTAGTATGCCCGGTGTGCTGACTACCTGGGGTTCGAATATAGAGCACTGATTGCCCCTAGTATCTACCGCAGTTCTAACCATGATGATCTTTTCGGAGTTTGGCGGAACAGTTACGGCCACTTGGTTTATGACGTCCATCGATTTTTCTGCTGTCGTCATTGTTGATAGCATTACCTCTTCGCCTCCGATTCTCAAGACATTGTTTTTGAAGTCGACTATAAATCCGTATGCGTTCATAACGTCCACACCAAGAATTGCTTCATCCACAATGTCTGCAACAAGTACTTGATGATTAAACTCAAGTCTACCGAGGCGTAGGTGTATCTCCACTTTTCCATACACTTTTACAGGCCGTCCAGTAGCTGTTCGCAAGCTGCAAGAGCACCAGATTGGCTTGAGATCTTTCACCACGTCGGGGCGCACAATAGAAACTGTTGCGCCTGTGTCAACTGTAATCGAGGTTGGCCTTTCTTGAACAAATCCGGTAACTACCAAGCTCCCGGTGTTTTTTCTGAAGCGTAGAAATTGCGTATTCTCTAGGGGCTTCGTTCCTCCAGTTAGTCAGCACACGCCCCGTTGCACCGACTATTGCTCGTTTCCCTGCTGCTGAATTCTAACCCGATAATCTCGTTGTAGATGTCCAGGTTTCCCACATCGATAACACTTCGGTCTTCCATCCTTTCTTATTTTATTCTGTGGCGCCGACCGTCGAGTCTCTGTTCCTTGTTCTTCTTCCTCATCGTCTGTGCCGTCGCGATCTTTTAGCTCGCGCACTTTATGACTTGTCCAACCAGACGCTGATTTGGCGGCCTCAAATTGCAAAGCATGTACCAGGGCGTCCGCACTGTTCTGGTGTCTTGCCATTCGTAATACTTGCTGTAGTTCGTTATCTCGGACACCGGCAGTAAATGTCTGCATCGCAAAACGCGTTCGAAAATCTGGCGCTTCAGGATAGGCCAGTCTAATTAGTCTGTCGATACTTGCTTCAAACTCTTGAAGACTTTCCCCGGAATGCTGTCGCCTTGCTCTCAACTGGGTGCAGTACACATCTCGCAAATGTTTATCACCATACCGTAATTCCAGAGCTTTTATCAACTCGGCATAGGTGTTCTGGCTGTCAGGTGGCACTTTCTGTAGTAGTTCTGCCGCGGGTCCTTTTAATGCTAGAACAAGTGAAACAGCCTTGTCTTTTTCTGTCCAATTATTTGCGCATACAGCAGCTTCAAATTGGCGGAGGTACGTTGCCCAGTGAGCGCTTCCGTCAAAGGTTGGAGCTTTGACATGAACTGTCCCTACTGTAGGCAAAGTGACTTTCTCTGTTAACTTATTTTCTGTGTATTTTTCTGTCTTGATCACTGGTACAGTCTGTTCAGAAATTTGTTTTGGTTGAATCTTCATGCACTGTTCAACTTCAATTTTAATTTGTTCTCTTATGTTTGCCATTGAGTTTTCTACTGCAGATATTTTTGTTGACATAACTTCTTCCACAGTCAAGACAGATTTTTCTACTTCAGCTATTTTTAATGTCATTGATTCTTGTACCTCCGATATTTTAGTTACTTGCTTATTAAGCTCACCTCGTAGGAGACCCAACTCTGCAGCGGTTTGTTCTTGTGTCTGCTTTTGCTGCTGTATTAACTCCTTGATGTCCTCTGTTTCACGTTTACGTCGTCCCTCTGTTTCTTCCTTTTCTTGTCTTCGGTCTTCTTTTTGTCTTTCTTCTGTTTCTAGCATTAGTGCTTTCTGACGTTCCTCAGCTTCTTCTCTTTCTTGTATTCGTTCTTCTTTTTGTCGTCTTTCTGTCTGCAACAGCAGCGCCTGTAAATTTTCCATCATCTGACTGGCATCCATTGTTTATCCATTAATTACGAATCACACTCGTCTTGTACAAAGCGTCCCCTGTTTCCACTGTTAACCGTTCTATCCCACTTCTGACACCACTGTTACGACGGTCTACTCGATCGTCGTAGGTACAGTGGAAACAAAATAAGTACAAGACACCAATTAAGTCACTAATCACACCTTTAATTGTTATAGTAAAACAGTTCGTAATTAACAACACAGTGTCTACAACAAATCAAATGAAATTGTTCATACGCAATAAAATGTCCACTAATATTAAAACTCAACTGTATTACAATTATACCGTCCGAATATAAACGCAACACTTCACTAATAACTACTTGAACGTACACCGTAATAACCCGAACCGCTCTGTAAAATATATCGCACTAATACTCTCGAACCACAGTCAAAAATCTCGCATTGAACTGAAAACTAGGCCGCGACGCGATGTATTTACAGTTACGCTCACACACCAGAAGCTTCCAAACTGCGTCTTATCTCTCGCGAACTACGTAACTTGCTACGGCCTTGACACAGTCCGAGCGCCCGAGCGGAGCCTGGCACAGTCGAGAAAATTCTCGCAAAATGCGTCTAGTAGCACGTACACCACACGCTTACATCGAGATCTTTCTGGCGCATTCGATAAACGCGTAGATTGTTCTGTGCTGTCGTAGCAATATTATATATTGCTGTAAAGAGAAAATCTTGTATTTTTATTTTTCATAAAAAAATAAATTGTGAAGAAATTATTTTTTGCATTCCGGACACCCTTAACTATTATAATCACTTTGTGACTCTAAAAAATATATTTTTATGTATAGGCTTTAGTTAGGTTTGATTACGGCTTTCATGAATTCCTTTAGATTCCTTCGTAAGGCGTCTATTAATATTTGTATGTATTGTGCACTCTAGAAATGTTCTTCTAGACATTTAAAATATGTTCCATTAGACCATTCGTTTTTCTACTAATTTCAACGTGCACAGTGTTTTATTTACTTTTTCTATTACCGATGTAAACTATCACACTTTTATATGCATTAATTATTATCTTTGCACGATGGTCTTTAAAATGGAGAAGATTATTATCACATGCGTGGAATAATAAGAAGAACAGTGACTGTAAAAATCAGAAGAGATACTCTATTAAAATTTTATAAAGTGATGTCAGTGCCATGCGAGACTGGAGGTTGTCTAGTGGCTAGCACGCACGATTGAATCGGGGTCCCGGGCGGAGGTTCCGTACGGGGTGCACAAAGCGTCGTGAGGCAGAACTGAGTAGCCGTTAAGATAACAGCGGCGCCTTCTGGCTGTGAATACTAGTAACTGGCTGGCGGCGCGTTTGTACTGGCCATCCAACCATCACACTAAACACAAAAGCCGCGCGGTATGCCTTGGTCTTTTACGGGCTGTTGAGCAAAGGAGGAGGATGGCAGTGCCATGTGGTCTTTATGGCAGTGAGACTTGGACCCTGAACGCAAAAACCAAAAGCCGGATACAGGCTAGTAAAATGAGATTTTTACGTTCAGTACTGGGTGTACCTCGGAGGGCCCAGCTAAGAAATGATTATATATGGAACATTTTTGGAATATACAACCTAAACAAAAGGATAAAGGAATACAGACAGACCATATTTAAAAGATGCATAAGAACAATACCAAAACAAATTTTGCCTAATAATCCGAAAGGACGGCGTATTATTGAAATGCGAAAGAAAATATGGTCGGACCAAGGAGTGCGCAACGGATCGTAAAGTGCAAAGCCTGAAGAAGAAAAGAAGAAAAAGGAGCAGAAGAAGAAGAAGAAGAAGAAGAAGAAGAAGAAGAAGAAGAAGAAGAACGTCTTTGTCATGTGGTATATGGTATCAAAGAAGTGGGCGCAGTGTCTCGTATATTTACAAAAGGATCTCGTCAATCTTGAACACCACGTAAAAAATGTATGCTAGAATAATAAATAGAAGATTGAAACCAATAACACAGGAGTTGCTGTCGGAGGAGCAGAAGGAAGTAAAGTTCCTGTTTAGATACAGTTGCTTATTGAGACGGCTGACAAGAAACAACCTTAGAGGCAGAAGAAAAGTTGGTAGACCTAGTAAAAGGTGGACTGTGGAATAGGAACAGGCCGCTAAAGCCTAAAACCGTTAAGATGAAGATGATAAAGATAAAGTTTATTCCGTAGACAATAACAAGAAGAGCTGTCAATGGTTAACTCTTCATAATCATGTATATGTTTTGTCAATCAGTTTGTTCAATGTTCGTTTAGTCGAACAGATTACAAATCTGCAATAAATTGAAAACAAAAATTAACAAGTGTACATTCTTCAAGTCGAGTCTCTGCAGAATGGCTTACGAAATCGCCTGAATTTCTTCGATGATCCGCTCTCTGAGTTCATTAAATCACTTTGTCGTGACTGGAAAACCTTAGACTTCATATACCTCTACAAATAGAAATCACACCCAGACAGGTATCGAGAATGCGCTAGCCAGAGTATTGCACCAAATCTTGAGATCAACCGATTTTCGAGCCCAGGAATCAATGCATCAATTTCCTAGTATTCGCACTACTTTTACTCTACCTCCAATTGTTTTCTGTGTCGATGCAGTGGTCCTAAATGTTCTTACCCACTTCGATATTGTTGAGCAATCTGGAACTCTTCTATCTCTCCCAAAGTTGAAATGACTTCTGATCAGTCTTTGTGTTGTTATATAAGAATCATCGACGATAAAACGATGTGTTGTTATATATAAGAATATTGTCGACGATAAAACCTTAGAACAAGTTTGTGATTTAAACTATTTGCGATGCGGTACCTCGTTTGCCTGCCACAGAGATTGGAATAAAAAAATTCAAGGTTCAGAAGCGTCTGTGTACAATTTTAGAGAAATTTAAAGAAAAAAGCTAGTACTAACACTTCATGAAGTTTTATTAAAAAATATATGTTTTATGACGTTTTTTATGACTTTGCGACGTGACTACTCGGAAAGAAGTGGGAAGGGATGATTCAGGCTACAAAAATGAAGTTCATAAGAAGTGTTCAATCCATCAGGGAATATAGGAGATGCTGGTGTGAACATTTTAACTGCATGTCACTTAAATGTTTATGAGTAGCAGTGTTAGCATATCAGGCGACTGGATTGAGAGACATCGGCCGACAGACCGAGAGAGAAATAGGTTCCGGAACGGGCCAATTAGGAATTATTTTTTGGAGTAGAGAATCTTGGAGTGGAGCACAATCATAATCATCATCATCATTATCATCATCATGGTCATGTGACTAATCAGGAATCTTCATGCTACTCAAGCCACTTCTTAATTGACATCTGACCGTACCTCATCATCGTCATCATTATCTTCACAACACGGCGTAGGCAAGGTGCTGCCTGTTCCGCCTTCAGAGATCCTCCTCCAGCCATCTCTTCCTGGGTCTACCAACACGCCTGTGTACTATAGGTTCGTATTTCCAGAATTGTTTGACTAGTATGAAATCTGATATTGTTTCTAAGTGTTGTTTCCACCGTTCTTTGTAATCTTTTAATGTTTCATTCAAGTTAAAAACTTCTATTATGACCGCATTCCTTATACGATCAAGTTTAGAACATCTTTTATTTTAACTCGTCTTAAGAATTCCATTTCCGAGTCCTGTATTTTACTGCCTTGTTTCTCGGTTTTGTCCATAACTCGCAGCCATAGGATAGTGCAGGGACTACCCTAACTTTGTAAAATGTTAATTTTGTACTCGTATCTCGACGTGCCCCGTTTCCAAAAATATGTTTGATTGTTCCACAGTCTGGAACTTACTTAACTTGACATCAATGTCATAATTTCTATCTAGCCAATAAAATTTCCCAAATGATTAAAGTGGCTGACCTCACTAGTGCACATAAGGTTTACTTGTACCTATGAAAAATAATATACCTTCATCTGCTGCACCTTATAACATTGTTATGTCTTAATTTTTGTCACTCATTACCACTTAATACTTAAAATTAAAAAAGTGTTTTTTTTTTTAAATTGAAACTTTACACCACGTCTGCCTTATCTATCAACTGATTGACTTGATTTTTTTCATTATGAGGATTTTCCTCTTGCTTCTTGCTCACGTATTTTCCTCACACAAAATAGAGTATAATTGTTGATAAAGGTGGTAGTGAGGTGAGACCTACTGGTACCACGGAATTGTTATCACGGTAAAATGGCACAGAAGAAGCCTATAATAATTTCATCATCATTATACTCAGAACACGACATAGCCAAGGTGCTTCCTGTTCCGCTTTCAAAGAGTCTCTAGCATCTCCGTTTGGTTGTGTTCTTTGAAGTTTTTTTAGTACAGTAATTTCTCTATTATTAGGTACCAGGGTGTAGATGGCTAAGTCGTGTGGAGGGGGCTGCCTCCTTACGGGTCATGACTCCTTACGCGTCATTACGTGTAATTATTATTGTTAGGTCTTCTCCACCTAGCCTTTGATGCCCAACACCCAACTGCAAGGCAGCAACAAAATATAATGCTATAACAATAGGACGTAGTATTACAACAGACAAACTCCAGCTAGATTCCCACTTGTAGTACTCCAAAGGTAAGCCGGTCCAGGATCATTTCCCTTACGCCGTAAAGTTGGTACTGGTAGTTACTGCAGCCCTCCACCAGGAACATTTATCGATCTTCCAGTCTAGATCTGCACTGTTCTGCATCAACAGGATCACCTCTTGCAGGATGTGGCACTTCACCACGCAGGAAGGTCTTGGCTGGTGAGAGCTGACGGCTCCTTTGCGAGCTAACATCACTTCATCCAAACTTGGGAATTTGTGACGATCAGTACCTAGTCTCCCGGTACAAAGGTACTACCTCACCAAATTTTCCTGTGATAATTTGTAAAACTGAACTACTACTGTTTAAATGGCTGAAAAATGTGGATTTGAAAAGTATGCGCGAGTGAAAATTTTAAGCTAAACGTATATGAGATTTAGTCGCTACTTACAGCAAAAAACAAAAGTTGTCAACAAAAGAGCCAGGTTTGTAACAACAGTTGACAACACTAGGTCGTTTTATCATAACGTGAAATTAAATTTGTCACACATGAATTACATTATGACATTCTTGCTTAGTTGTTAAGTACATCTATTTTGACCCTTGCTTTGTGTTTTGTTTTATTTTCTGTTAAGAATAGAACAAGTTTAATTTAGTGTCCCTCACAAAATTAGATTAAACTTAAACTTGCTGTAAGTTACGGCTGTGTAATGATTAGTTGAGACACCACTGTTTTCTTCGTAATCATATTTATAACATTGATATTGATACATTTATGTTTACTGCTTTCTTTTGTGTTTGTATTTTACAGAGTTTCCTGCTTTTGTTTCTAACCTCTTTAGACTTGATCGATATATCCAAGAACTGTTGAGCAAAAGAAATTTAAATATTTTTCCTTATTGGAACATTTTTTTTTTTAATTTATACATATACTCACAACTGCTGAAATACTATAGTATGAGGATTGTTCAATAGAAACACGTTTGATCTGAGCAGTCGTGACTTCGTTGCCATGGCAACGGAATTCATTTGTTTATATTGTCTGCTTAAGTACTTGTGACGAGTCTGTCAAAAATAATTGCAGTTTGCTCTTTTCTAAGCGTTGTGACTGGGTTGAAAAATGGCATCTTTGATAGAATATTTGCCCAAAAATAATCTGCGTGCCGTTATTTAGTTTTCGGCCGCTAAAGGACGTCAGCCAATGAAAATTTATACGAGAATGAAAGCCGTATATGGTGACTATAGATATTCTCATACGGTAGTGGTTGAATGGTGCAATAAATTTTGACAAGGAAGAGAATCCACTAAAGATTTGGCCCGTCCCAGACCTGCACATGTTGCAGCATCAGATGAAAATGTGAGACAGCTGGAAACTGCTTTACGAGCACATAGGCGCATTAAAGTTAAAGAACTTTCTCAAATGTTGAGCATCAGCGTGGGAACTGTTCATTCCATCATTCATAGTTTTCGCTATCACAAAGTTGCTGCTCAGTGGATTCCACGACTGTTTACTGATGAGCAGAAAAATTTACGTTCGGCTTTATCATTACAGCATTTGATGTGCTATCAGGAACAAGGTAATGCCTTTCTACGGTGATGAGTCTTGGTGTTATCACTATGAACGAGAAATCAAACTCAGGGTATGCAGTGGAAGCATGCACAATCTCCGAAGGCGAAAGAATGTCGGTCCCAGCCTTCGGCAAGAAAAGTAATTGTGACAATATTTTTTAATTATCAGGGTGTGCTTCTCTTATATTTTAAAGAACCTGTTGTCAACATCAACGCTGAGCGATATGCAGACATCTTAAAACGCTTACGGGTCACCATCAAGAATAAACGTCCTGGGAAGCTCACAAATGGTGTCATTCTTCTGGATGACAATGCTCGACCCCTTGTAGCCCAGACGATTCAAGATCTGCTTTGTCGTATGAAGTGAAAAGTCTTACAGCATCCACCTTACAGTACCGACTTGTCCCCGTGCGATTATCATGTGTTTGGCCTATTAAGCTTAAATAGATCACTAAAAGGACGTCGGTTCAAAGCGGACGCTGAGGTACAGTTTTCTGTTAGCGAATGGTTCCGCAAACAGCCGCAAGATTTTTGCCAGCAGGGAATCTACAGATTAGTGCAACAGTGGGACTCATGCCTTAATGTTAATGAAGGCTTCTTTTAAAATCGTTGAATAAAAAATGCTTTACAGCCTCTAAACGTGTTTCTATTGAACACACCTCGTACGTTATTTAAGTATAGACTGATACAATTTTTTAATATGTGTTGGACGATGATCATGATATTTGATAAATGAAGAGTACTTAATGTTATTTTTGTGTTTATGAACGGTGATAGAACTGTATTGTGTGTGTATACGCTTGTTAAATACAAGTTATTATGTTATCACGAGACATATGTTTGAATACGCTGTTTTTGCTAACAACTGGCTTGTACTTTAAAATACATATTCTTATTTGCAAAATTCTGTTTTTCAGCTTCATCAGATTTTCAAACAATACAATATGAAAATTTCCACTATAAAACAAAGGTAACGGCTGTCGAGGCATGGAGCCAATAAGAACAAAGATAAGATCAAATTCTAGAACAGGTGACCCATTTTAATTATTTTGAAATGATATTGGCTATGACAGGAATTATGATATTGATGTTAAGTTAGGTAAGTTCCAAACGATCTGTAGGACAATGAACCTTATTTTTAGAAACATGTTACGTCGAGATTGAAAATTAAAGTTTTACAAAGTTATGGCAGTGCCTGTACTGTCCTATGGGCGTGAATTGTAGGCAAAATCAAGAAACAAGACAGTAAAATAGACGTATAGGAAATGGCGTTCTTAAGAATAGTTAAAAGGTGTTCTAGACTTGACCGTATAAGGAATGAGGCCATAAGAGAAGAGTTACAAGTTTGTAACTTGTATGAGTAATTAAATGATTACAAACAACGGCCACCCACACATATGTAAGGTGAAATGAAACTGTGTTAAACTGGACACCTTGGGAATACAAAAAGAATAAAAGACGACGGACGAGATGACAGGAAGGTGTGGAAGAGTACATCAAATTGAGGTCATTAAAGGTGCACGAATGAAGGAGATGGCTACGTCCAGAACTAGATTTTTTTAACTGGTTTGCCATTTAAAACCTCTTTTGATTTGTAGAGAAGATATTATGTGGTTACAGGAGTAGCATGTGCTGACTGACAGTAACCGGGACTGTTACAAGAAGCACAAAACAACGTTTTGTTCCAGCCAAACAAACAGACATGTTACGAAACGTAATGAAACGGACAAATAAACAAACAGAAACATAATTACTTCATTGTGTAGTTGTAGTTCGTCACTACCTGCATTACACTTCCAGTCACAGATTTATGATTTAATAGTCACATATCTACGTATGTAACACAGCTTAGAACAACACGTACTGTCACCGAAAATAAACACTTCTATGTATGGAAACCGTACCAGAAGCGTTAAATTGTTATCGTTAACTGTGAAGTCATTGTTGTTTACATTTAATTTCAATTTGTTCTGTACACAAGAAATTACCGGTCTTCCGTTTCGGAACAACAGTTGTGTTGTTTTGTTTACAACAGATGTTATTTCCCAGTTGTTGTTATAGCAATGAGTAATTTACATGATTTCTGAGTTACCGTATCGATGTACTGTAAGCTTAAAAATCCATTTACTGATGTTCTCGTTACATGAGTTGAACAGCCGAAGAAAATTAACTTTCGATTCAGCTAGATACATTTAACGTTAATCTATTGTTACGACGGTCTACTGATCGTCGTAGGTACAGTGGAAAACAAAATACAAGACACCAATTAAGTCACTAATCAACAGCTTTAATTATCACAGTCAAACAGTTCGTAATTAACAACACAGTCTCTTACAACAAATCAAATAAAAATATTGATCACACGCAATGGACTGTCAACTAATATAAAACACAATTGTATTACAATTATACCGCCCGATTATAAAACACAACACTTCGCCACAATAACCACTTGAACGCACAGAGTGATCACTTGTAATCGCCCGACAATAAACTGAACTAAGGCCGCTGCCGCATAGTATTTATAACCCGTTCACAGACCATAACATTCTAATACCCCACTTGACACAGACACAATTAAACACACATACCAATCCCCCTCTCATGCTTCATTACTCCCCAGCGGTAGCGACTAGACACACACATGCAGCCTAAATACTCAACACTATGCTAAATTCCCCCAAACTTTAAAACTCTAAGCCCTATCTTCGCGCAACCTCATGAAATCACACAAACTAGTTCCTCACACTCACGTCCCTGCTTGTAATCCACAAATTTGTTTCCTCCGCCTACCTTGACGGCACCCTGTCGCCACCTAACAGCCTAGGCGACCTACGTTACACGTCCCTGTCTTGCCCCCCCCCCCAAAAAGAACATCGAAGAAGAAATAAATAAATAAATATACCACCAAACACCCATAATGGCCGCCTCCATCTACCTCTCCCGTTCGCATATGGCTACCAACTACACATGCACACAATATAACCAACAACCAATACACTCCCATCTACGTGCCTCCACCTTCTCAACGGCCCGGTCAGCTGGCGTACGTCACTCTACAATCCCATACCCACACGGCTGAAGGGACCTTGCTCCAAAACAGCCCGAGTCCAACCATGACGGTCCGGTCTAAAAAAAAAAATCCACAACTATGCGTTATCTCTGCCAGTCAACGAGGCTGGCGGCGTCTATAAAAGTCTCGCAAGCGCATGTTGAAATCACGTACGCCACAACATTCAGCCGGATTCCAATGGATCGTTCGAGAAACAAAACGCGTATTTTGTTCTGTGATGTAACACTATTACTGACGTTCTTTAACGTACGGTTACTACATTTCTATTCTTAATTACTCATTCTATGCGTGTCTTCCTACAGATCTTCTTCTTCTTCTTCTTCTTCTTCTTCTTCTTCTTCTTCTTCTTCTTCTTCTTCTTCTTCTTCTTCTTCTTCTTCTATGCGGGTCATCCTACAGATCTTCTTCTTCTTCTTCTCACCACTACAGCTCATCGTCAGCCCTGGCTTCCAGCACCAATCTTCTCCAGTCTCCTGTGTATTGCCATCTCAGTGTAACCCCTCATATCCATTCTTTTGAGATAGTCTTGCACGTCAATCAACCGTCTTATCGTAGGTCGGGCCCTCTTTCTGCTTTCATAGACTTGCGCCCTCAAGATTTTCTTTGGCGTATGCTGATCGTCCATTCGCATTAGGTGACCTAGTCACTGTATTCGTTGAGTCTTTGTGAATCTTACAATGCCCACATGATTCGACAGCTCATCCATCTCCTATTTCCTGGTTACCTACCTCCTATCTCCTGGTCATCTGTGTACCTATGATTCTATCTCCTGGTCATTACTTATTCTCCATTCGTCATCTTCTTTAACCAGGCCGCAAAAACGTCGTACGTATGTCAGTTGTTTCCAGTCCGCTAGTTCACTAAACTGTAAGGGGGGGAGGAGGTATAAATACTGGATTTTTTGAGCGGTCCCGTTTCAGTTTAGTTTAGGCCTGGAAAAAGTAAGTGCGGATCGAAATGTTTGTTGCTATTTAGTTGGAAGTGATCGTTGTATTAATTAGTGAAAAAATTAATAAGGTGATTTTATTGTTGGACAAATTTAACTTGAATCATTTTATAAGAGTGAATTATGTTGATTTATAACCGTTGCTTGATTCTAATTAAAGTTTGTAATTAGTGACTTAATTGGTGCCAGTTATTCTGTTTCTATTGTACCAACGACAATCCGGCGTGACCGTTGTAACAATATGCAGAAATAATAATAATAATAATAATAATGTCTTAATTGTTTCTTGAGTAAAGTGGGGTGGTCAGAAAGTTATGCAACTGATAAATTTACAACGTACATCTGGATGACAGGGTTCCGTAGGAGAATTAAGACTTACGTATTATGCTGGTAAATCCCTTTATTTTTTGTGCTGGTGAAAAGAGTAGTCGACTAACCAAGAGGATGGCGATGCCATTGAAGTCATAAGGGTCGACTAGCATTTTGAGTAATGGAAAATATCTCGACAGTACTGTAAGTTTAACATAACATGACACCCGTAAGAATTTAAAAATTATGTCTGTACGTTGTAATTTCAAAACCAAGTGTATTACAAATAGTTTCCCATTTTCAGGTTTTTGTCTTCGTCATTTTTATTAATCTCTGTCTTTCACATCATTTTTCGTCCGGTATGTTTAAAACCAGGGCAAAATGGCAGTTACTCGAGACAACTAAGTTTTGTAGTTCATTTTTTCCCGAACTGTGTTACGTATTAAGAGTTAATTGTGGGATTTTGTTATTCCTGTATTGATTCTGCAAGATACTTAAAGAACATCTTCTTCTTCTTCTTCTTTTTCACGTAAAAATATAGGCTTAGAGCCTGTTCCGCCTTCACTGAAGCCATCTCTTTCTTGGTCTACCTATAGGGCCTACCTTCTCTTCCTTAAGGTCTGTACCTTATTACTTGTTTGGGTTGTCTCATATCTTCCATTCTCCCGATATGCGGCCTCCATTTTATTTGTCCTTTCCTTATTCTGCTGACTACAGAATATACATTTAGCTCGGTTCTTATATCTTCAATTCGTATTCGATCTCTAAGGATGCAAACTTTGGTTTTTCTCAAGAACTTCATTTTACTTGTTTGTATTCTTCAGTCATCATTTCTCGTCATCGTCCAACTATTGCTTCCATTAATTAAAACAGGTGTTGCCATTACTTTATAGAATTTTATCTTGACGTCTTTGCTTGTCTTATTTCCAAGTGTTCTGTGTATAGTACCGCATATCATTTGAAATCTATTTATTTTAAAATCGATGTTTTTGTCGTACTCATAAATTACATCGCACCCTAGAAAATTGAAATGAGATACCTGTTCTATAGCCTCATTCTTTATAACTATCTTGGAACGTATCGGATTGTTTCCTCTAAAGGCCATAACTCTTGTTTTCTGGGTTGATATTCTAAGATTATATCTTAAAGAATAGTAAAACTATATTAAACAACATCTAACTTTAAAAAGTAGATAGATTCCAATTAAGCACACTCCCGGTTCAAAGACTGGTGCAGAAGTTCGTATGAAGGGATTTAAATTAGTTATACTCTGTTAGGTTATGTTTTCCTGCTGAATGTGCGTCTAAGTTGACTTCATGTATGGCGGCATAACGCTGTGTTATATGAAGTCAGGAACAATGTGCCTTAAACAACGTCTTGTGTTTCTTTTGCCAGACGTTCTTGTTCAGTAATTACCTGTGACAATTGTTTGTACTGTTTTCTGAACCAACACTGTACGCTGTTTACACTTTACGTAGAAATATAACCGTCTGTTTTCCGTGTGTTAACAATGTTTGTGGTAAGTAAATGCTCATTGTTAGAATAAACATAATTCTCTGCAACGGTTCTTGGAAACGATTCTCACAACTTTGTCGTAACTGTCGTTAAGGTTTTATTTTATTCCACTCCACTGCGACAAGCAGGCCTAATTTCATTTCAGGCTGCTTGATTTAACACGCATTTAGCTACTAATTACCGTTGAAATAATTAGCGTAAATAATTTTAATCTGTGTTGTTGTAATCACAGTGTGTGTCACAAAATGTGTAGACGCTTTGTCAGTTTGTTTGTAGTTTTCCTCCATGCTTTCTGCTACTTCGAATCGCGTCTGTCTACATTCGTATGCGCTTAAGGTTACATTCTCAACTCTTCTATCTTAATTTCTCCTTTTTTCCGTAGCCATTACGATGATTCGTTTATTTCCATTTCTGTCTCTTCCATTAATATGACTTATGTATTCTTTCTTGAGTTTGTCTCATTTCTACATACAGGAAAACATCATTTTCTATCTGAAATAATACCCGTTTGAACATACAGAGCGCGCAGTTGTCCCGTTCATGTGTGTTCTTGTTCAGCAGTCTCAGAGACGTGGCTGTTTAACCTGTGTGGGTTTGAACTGCGTTCCTGACCTTTGTGTTCTCCTATCCGAGTTCAACACAGGACGTATGGGGTGGGACATATTTTGAGGCCCTCCAGGTTGTACAGCGTATGTATATATACTGCTGGACTGGATGGTGGATAGAATATTTTGGAGGGGAGTCGAGAATCAGTTTTCTTCAAAAATATAAATATGTCTTTGTTTAGCAAATAGAATTAGCCTTAATTTATTGTAAGTTTCTACACTTTATATATTGAAAATTTTTACAACTAAATCATGTAAATAAATAAAGAGTTACCATCGAATAATTAATAATGAGTCTAGGGGTAAGTTTTGCTTATTATTATTAGTCTGCCTTGCCTGGTGAGTTTTGGTTATTATTAATAATTCCTCTGGTAAGTCTTAGTTTACTTTGTATTTAAATCTAACTGATTTAGATTTTGCCATCACAAAAAATATAAATGCGACGTTTCGGCTATCTAAGGCCAAGAAAACCTTTTGTGCATGTGGTTGGTGTGCTTGGGTTCGCGTGGATTTTGCTTGTGTTTTGTGAGTGTTGTGGTTTTTCCAATTGTATAGATTATTACTTTGTCGACTTTCAATCGCTCGTCGGTAGAGTATAATTTATTTAAATTGTTGTATGTATTAATTTTTAATTAGCCTGAAGATGGCTGGCGATTATTTGGTTGGCCGAAACGTCGCATTTATATTTTTCTGTGATGGCTAAATTACGTCATTTAGATTCTGATGTCTACAATCCGTCACAGCTGTCTTTGTTTATTTACAAGATTCAGGTTTAAGAACTTACGTAACTTTTGTTGAGTGACTGAGTATTGCTGTGCCGTGGTTTTAATTTTCCCGGCGTGATTTGAACGATTGGTGCCGCCAAAGCGCGTGGCGACAGCTAACATGATTATTAAGGTAGTGTCTGTGGCACGGCGACGCGATCCAGTAAGCAAGCCAACCGTAACAGCTGATGCGTTCCTGGCCGGAGGTTATCTTCGACAATTCGAAACAAGTTGAATTTCTGTACCGTGCGGGAACGCATAATACGTAGTCCTTTCTCATTTCGTCTCCAACCTTCTGACAGGGGGCTTGTGGTCTGACGGCATGGCGAAGTACGTGTTCAGCTTTCAATATGACTTCGTAAAATTCTAAAGCGTCTCAGGTGAGAATTAATTATTTTATTCGAGGTTAAGCTCGATGTTAAATTAATAATGGGTTATGTGTGTTGCGTTTGTGTATGTGTGTTATCCAAACATGAGTGTGTAATCGTTATAAAGTCTACTGTAAAAGGGAATCACACGTTACTTCCGGTCGGGGAACACGTGGCTACTTTGCATTTAACTGTAAATGAATTTGAAAGTAAATGTTACCATTATACCAGTAACGGTTCATTATTTTATTACTTATTATCAAAAAATTAATAAGAGCAACTAGAGTGTACAAAAGAATAATTGTGAAAGTGAGGATAGTGTGTGTGTTTCGAGGCGAGAAAGTGTAGGAGGTAGCTGTATTTTCTGACGGCCAACTACAAACAAAAATGTTACAGAGTCCCCGTACAGCCGGGAGAGAGGGAAATGAGGAGGAAATCTACAACAGTCACCATCTGCAGAGCAGTGCACCCGAATGCTCCCCAACGCCGTCAGGCCCCGAACCACTTCTCCAGCAACACTCCAAGGGACAGCTGCCCAGAATGAGACGAGCTGGAGCTTCGGAACTCTTCAAGAACCGTCACCAACACTCATCGCCACGGCTCTATCTGGTATCATCCAGTTCTTCAAAGTACAGGTGGGAGCCTTCCAATTACTAAACACTCAACATCAACTCCACCCGTTTTTTTAAATTAAGAGTAATTGACGTTATATATAAATGTAAAGACATGCTCTACACAAGGGGTATCAGAAGCCCAGGTGTTTCAAAAATTAATGTTGTAACTAACCTTTGTAAATTTAAATTATGTTGAAAAATGAACTACTGTATACTAAAACTCATTTTTGAAGGATTTAAATCAACATGTTATAGAAAAAAAAGAAAAACACTAAAAAAACGTTGTTAATGGTTACATGAGTGTTTTATTGCAAGTCCTGTTACTCTGTGCTCCAGCACATTTTTCGCTCTGTCTAGGCCAAGCGGTCTATTTTTTAAAATTTACGTAATGGCCTAAGTGGCCGTTACATTGGTTATTAGCTGTAATGCTTTAGCTTGTATTTAGCCTGGCGATTGTTTGGGTACCAGAAACGTCGCTTTTCACACACACCGGCACTGATGGCAGACGTTCGTCCATTGAAGTGCATACTTAAGCTACTTTGGACATGTTTCACAAGGTTGGGGGACAAAGTAAATTTTACGGCATACGGTGAAAATCTAAGAAACATTCCTTGGCCGATCTCCAATTATATAAACAAGTTAAGCATAACTCCCATATAAACAAAATAGAGCTATCCATAGTTGGCTCAGACTAATGTACAGGTCGGGAAACAACGAATAATCAATTATAACAGGTCGTAGAATGGGAATAATTTAAAACAACTTATTAATACCATTAAATTTTTACAGAATATCAGATCATAATAGCAGACAATGAAAATAGCCTACAGAGGCCTCTCTATTAATTGCAGCAGATAATCAGGAGGTATGGCCTGTAAATTACTATTATCACGTCCATGGCTTTTAAAGGTTGCTTTCCTGTAAGGTGAACTTATACTGAATGATCAACTAATTGAGCAAGTGCATTCATTCAGGTTCCTTGATTTGACTGGTCTTATGTTGGTGAGATAGATGTGGACAAAAAACTAGAGAAGTTTAATAACAAGTGTGGAACGATAAGAAGAACACTGAATGGAAAGGTCAGAAGAGATACTCTTAAGAAATTTTATAATGTGATGGCAGTGCTATGCGGCGTTTATGGCAATGAGACTTGGACACTGAACGCAAAGACCCAAAGCCGGACACAGTCTAGTGAGATATGTAATGTAATAATGTAAATTCTAAAATATAAATTGTAAAATGAGAATTTTACAATCAGTACTAGGAGTAGTATCACGGAGCGACCGGCTAAGAAATTATGATATAAGGAACATTCTTGGAATATACAAGCTGAACGAAAGGATAAAAGCAGTACAGACAGGAGTGGACAGACCAAAGGATGCATAAGGACAGGATAGCAAAACAAATTTTGGTTTATAATCCGAAACGACGGCGTTTTATAGGAAGACCAAAGAAAAGATGGTCGGACCAAGGAGCGCGCAACGAATCGTATAGTTCACTCCTTGTAAAGACGGAGAAGGAGAAGGAGAAGGAGAAGGAGAAGGAGAAGGAGGAGCAGAAGCAGAAGCAGAAGCAGAGGAAGGGGAAGAGGAAGAGGAAGAGGAAGAGGAAGGGAAAGGGGAACGGGAATGGAAAGGGGGATGGGAAGGGGAGGGGGAAGGGAAGAGGAAGAGGAAGAGGAAGAGGAGGAGGAGGAGGAGGAGGAGGAGGAGGAGGAGGAGGAGGAGGAGGAGGAACAGGAACAGGAACAGGAACAGGAACAGGAACAGGAACAGGACAGGAACAGGAACAGGAACAGGAACAGGAACGAGAACGAGAACGAGAACGAGAACGAGAACGAGAACGAGAACGAGAACGAGAACGAGAACGAGAACGAGAACGAGAACAAGAACAAGAACAAGAACAAGAACAAGTATATCATTAAATGCTAACGATGGTAAAGGAACAAATAATGATGCTACGATATTTTCAAACATAAAATTATAGCTTGAAGCAGGATAAATATATGGTGTTAACAAGTGTACATAAATTATATTTTAGGGTAAAAATATATTTTATTTAGTCTTTACTTACTGAAAAAAATTCAGTTGTCAACAGCAAAAGCCACTGTGGAACACAGAAGTTGACAATACTAATTTTTTTTTAGCACAGCATGAAATTAAATGTTTACGCAAGGATTAAATTATAACATTTTTCGCTTGGCGGTTAAGCATGCCTGTTGTGACATGCTTGTTTTTGTTGTATATTCTATTGTTAGAAGCAAAATATTCTTCCTTGTTTTCCAGAGAGAATTATAATTGTACTTACTTACTTTATCTGCGATGCATTACGCTTGTGAAAAGACTGAGTGACAAACGAGTAACCGTTCAAATAATAATTGTTTTGAAACGTTTATTGATGTATACTCTATGTTTTACAACAATGGAAAACGAATCAGGAACATTATTGAAGCCATTGTTTTGTGTGAAAGTAAAACGTTCTTGGAAACGGTTCTCAGAACTTTGTCGTTTAGGTTGTATTTTATTCCGCTGCACGATATGTAGACTTACTGTCATGTTATTCTTCGTGTTTTATTTTATAATTTTTCAGTATAGTGCTTAACTGAACTAACGTCTCGAGTAGTACCGACCCGGAGATCCGAACAAGGGACAATTTTATCTCCGGAATATTGTACAAGAGAAGCATCCATCATCATAAAGCTGTAGGGATATCTTAAAGAGATCTTTAATGCTGTGGTTTCCCCTTGCCTTCTGCATCCTAGCCGTTGCTCCGCCTTTAGAAGTGATTTCTCACCCCTAGGACAACAGAGTGGCCTGTCCTCTATCCGCTCATCTGCCCTCCAAGGAGGCCATTGGTAGTTGATAGAGGGGATCACCTTATCCCGGGTGATACTCGATCCCTGTGTTCGTTAGCCGCTTGATATACAAAGGTTGCCCCCTCTCTACCACGGGGAGGTGAACGTCAGGATTTTCCCTTCATCAGATCTAGCACCATTATATAGAGCATATACTACGACACAACTGGTTGGTTAAGAGAATAATAGAAAAAACATTGAAGGGAAGAATCACAGAGGACGCCCCCGTTTAGACTACATGAAACAGCTTATGGTCGATATGAACTGCACATCATAGTGTGAGTTGAAAAGAAAAGCAGAAAAGCGGGAATAATGGCGAGCTGCTGCCAAGCAGGCTATGGGCTGCTAACCTAGGAGGAGTTTATAATTAGCCTGAAGACGGCTGTCGTTTGATTGGCTGGCCGAAACGTAACATTCAGATATTTTTTCCTGTGATGGCAAAGGCACGTTGATTGGAGAGGTTCAAATTCACATGTCTACAACCCATCACAGCTATCTCTGTTTACTTACAAATTTAGGTTTAAAAATCTATATAGTATGTATATAACCTGTGTGTGTGTGTGTGTGTGTGTGTGTGTGTGTGTGTGTGTGTGTGTGTGTGTGTGTGTGTGTGTGTGTGTAACCTATATTGTTTTATGTGTATCCCAACTGTTCTAACCCATTTTTACCTTGCTAGAAACCAGTGGCGGCTGGTGGTTGAAAAATTTAGGGGTTGCAGTTGGGTTGGATTGAATTAAATTGTTTTATTGTCTGAATAGAAAATGTCCAAGTCTCCTCCCCTCCATACAATACACAAGGACAGGAAAATACTGCAACTTTAGTGTCACACGCACATAACCAATAATATTTATGCTAGAAATCTTTTTTAAATTTATGATAAAATATTCTCTTACCTGATTTTAAACTTTGATTAAAAATTGAAAGGTTTTGTGTAGCCAACCTACTCTCTTAATTTCGAATTTTTCCTCAATCGGACGTAAACTGAACGGCGTTTTCGTTAAGTTTTCGACAGAATTCATTGCGTCCTACCAGTTAAATATAATAAATAACTTACATTATGACACCTTAATCCTTTTAATCCTTTATATGTACTATTGTTTACATGTAACGATGAATTGGACTGACACTAACAACGAACTTCACAATAAATTCGAACTTACCAACAAACAGACTAGTGGCGCCGTGACGTACAAGCGGGGTTTGCAGTCCCTAATCACACCAAACGAAGCTACATCGCTGTAATAGTAACACCTGAGTCTAGCCAATCAGAGCTCTACTCCATTGTATTTCCCCGTATACAAAGCGCGTCACAGTTGGTGCATACACCGCGGCAAGAGCGTGTACGATTTTTAGTATTCCTCTGCGCTTTTCAATCGGCAAATGGGTAATTACGATGATTTTGCTTGAAAACACTATTATTAGTTATTGCTTTATTCATAATTCTATAATTTAAAATACAATTCGGGATTTAATGGGGGTTGTACAACCGTGCAACCTAAGCACGGGCCGCCACTGCTAGAAACAAGTATATTACTCTAAATATTCACAAACCCACATTTTTTATTAACTCTACGTAAAAAAAGCAATTTTGGTAAAACTAATATATTTTTTACTCACGCAAATAACTGTGTGTTTATTATAGTTTCCTATATATTTTCAGTTTCAAACTTCACTTCTATTTTTGTTAAATTAGACCATATTTCCTACGATTATTTTACAATAATTTTTAGACCAGCAGTGTTCAACTCGTGAGCAAAGAGCCTAGCATTGTCAGTACTAGACACTGTTTAGACTCCCATGAAAATGTAAACATCTTTTGATTTATATTGATATACTGATATTCGGTTGAAACTGTGAGATTTAAGTGTGTCGTAAAAATATGAGTGTTTATTTAAAAATGATTAAATTTATTTAATAAAAAAGAATGGAGTTATTCCGAATTCTTTATAGTGGTGATTACAGAGCTTGTCTTTCTTTCTAATTTATATGACTTATTATGTTTGTATGGGTGGTGATAATATACACGAAAGCAAACAGAAGATCACACGTGCCAATAACAGTGACATCAATGTGTTCGCTGATAACTACAGTTAATTTCTTTTATAAAAGAGAGTATCCGCTTTACACATTTCTGTTCATAATAACTGCTCGTTAATGAACTTTGACGAAGTCCTAACTAAATACATGGAATAAACAGATAGATAATCAATAAAATAATTGGAATCAAGAATTGATTAAAAAATTGACATCTGACATCAATTATCTGTCTGTATGTTTCAAATAAACTATAAACTTTAGAGCAGAGTTATCAATTTAAAATAAAAGGTCAATAGTAAAAGTTAGAACATTGAGTATACGCTGGATTTAAATTATTATTTCCATTTTTAAACTGTCTTAACTGGCTAGTAAACTGGTTTTTGGAATTTTACATGTCTGTATATGATAATGTTTTGTTGAAGTGGAGAAAAATATATTTGTTACCGGCAGATTACAAAATCAGGCATTTTGTAGAATGCCTAGGAATTTCATACAATGCCTGAATCCAGCCGGCAAAGTATGAAATAAAACACATTTCATACATTGGCTAGGCATTGTATAGAATGCCTAACGTCTTCTACGTAATGTATAGAAGACAATGTGTGCGCTATGGTTTCATGTTCTGAAAAGTGTGTAGAGTGCTACAGAGACATGCATAGTACGTGTAGATATTTTTTTAACACTAGTGGCAATAGTGAAGATAAGTGTGACGATGGTAAGAAGCTGTGCACTCTCTGCTTCGAAGTAAAAATTGCTACTGAAGAATGAAAAAGGTCAAAATCATTTCTAGAACTTCAGTGAAAGAGGATGAAACCTGATTCTGGCAAAAAATTTCCTCCAGCTCCTGTGGGCGCGTCTGTTCGTGATCCAATTCCTGAAGTTGACAAGGGGCGGGGAGATCTTCGAAACAGCCTAGCAATCGTCGTGAGTGTGACAGATGATGGATTTTACAAACTGGGAACCACTAACGCATTGTTAAAGCAGCTGTACACAAGATCGCAGTTCACTGTATGCCCGCGAACAAGAAATCACACTTCGTCTGGTGCTACTGCCCAATCATCAGGATCCGGACAAGGGTTCGTAAAATGTGTGTGCAAGACTAAATGTAAAAAAAAAAAAATGTAATTGTGTAAAAAATGAAGGAAAGTGTACTTCAAAATATCACAACTCTCTGTCTTGTTGTAATAAGTAAAGTATATTCCATATATTTAGAATTAATATACACCAATAATATCTAATGTATTTTTTAACCAGAATATAAGATACAGTATAATTTTAGTAAAATGTTGCAGGTAAACTACCCCTTTCCCTTAACCGATCTTCACCAAAATGAACAGAGCTTGAGTACTTAACAATTCAGGAATGTATGCAAAACAATGTTTGATTCTGCTTGAATGTGCGGCAGTTATCATTTGTCATAAGAAAAATTACCCTTGTTAAAACATAAAATGTTGAAGGTAAGCTACGCCTTTCTCTTAACCGATCTTTACCAAAAACAATAGGTCTTGAGAACTCTAAAATTTAGGGCTGTATACAAAAATGTATTCGATTCTGTTTGAATTTGCGGCTGTTATCGTTCGTCATAAAAAAAAACCGTTGTTAAAACATAAAGTGTTGCGGATAAACTACCCCTTTCCTTAACCGATCTTCACCAAAATCAACCGACTTTGAGTACTTAACAACTTAGGAACGTATGCAAAAAATATTTGATTCTCTTTGAATGTGCGGCAGGTATCATTCGTCATAAGAAAAATTACCTTTGTTAAAACACAAAACGTTGCAGGTAAACTACCCCTTTCTCTTAACCGATCTTCACCAAAATCAAAATAACTTGAGTTCTCTATAATTCAGGTAGGTATGAAATAAATTATTTTATTCTGTTTGAATTTACGGCAGTTACCGTTCGTCATAGAAAAAATTACCCTTGTTAAAACGTAAAACGTTGGTGGTAAACTACCCCTTTCCCTTCACCTATCTTCACAACTATTCAGGGCTGTATGCAAAAAATTATTTGATGCTGTTTGAATTTGCGGCTCTTATCGTTTGCCATAAAAAAATCTACACATAGACAGACACACACACACACACACACACACGCGCACAGATCCCTTTTCGAAAAATGACTTTTTTTCATGTTTTGAGGGTAGTACAATCAGAATCTCGAACACGATTTTTTTTGCCATCAACATACTTCCATTTCCTTATGGAACATGGAAGTAAAATACAATTCGGGATTTAATGGGGGTTGTGCAACCGTGCAACCTAAGCACTGCTTCATACAAGTACATATAACTATTAACGACGCACCATCTGATTCCAGAGAAGGGAGGAGTGTATTATTCAAAGTAGGTAAAGTTGTTTTTTTTTTCAGTCTTTTCGACAAATTCTGGAATTAAAGGCGGTTTTTACCGAGTCACGTACATTAAAGAAAAGAAACGATGAGCTCAAAAAATGCTACGATTTCTGTGAATGATATTTTTAAATCTGAGTTGAACAGTACAAATCCTGTGAACATGAAAGCCGCTGACGTCTCTATTTTTTATATGAAATGTTTTGTTATCACATCTATCGCTAGTGAAAGGTTCACTTTTATACACATTCATTTTTCGATATGTTATTTCTTTGCATATTTGTCAATTGAATAAGTATTTGACGTCGATCAAAGTTTATATAATTTATATCTATTTTACGCACATCCGGTACCCCTGAGTGTGACGTCAACTGTCGTCTCCGGTGTTAGACGACCCAACTCTGCCTCCAATTCTGACACCCATTTTAAAATAAAATTTCAGGAAAGTGCGCATCCTAGGTTTTTTTCTCCTTTAAAGCATTAAATATTACGACAGATTATTCTGAACCTTGGCAGTTACTGATCCCCGTCTATGTGTTAATGAAATGACATACTGCAGAGCAAATAGTAGTTAAAATCACAAACCTATTCTAAGACTGTATTGTGGACAACTGTCTTTGCTGTAATAGCGTAGTTAACAAAGAAGTCTATAGTCTTTGATTTAGAAGCAGAGACTCGCAATTCATATCCCTACAAGACATTCCGTAATACACTTCGTAGACTGACACGGCCGGAGTCAGTGGTGTTAAAATTCAATCCCGGGCTGTTTGGCAGTGGTCCATTGTTTTCAACTAAAACAGACGTTTTGACAGTGCCATTGACTGCCATCAACAGTGTAAATTCGATCTTCGCTAACGTAGGGTGGTAGACGTTAGTGATCACAGTGACCATTGTTAACCACCCTACGTTAGCGAAGATCGAATTTACACTGATGATGGCAGTCGATGGCACCGTCGAAACGTCTGATTTAGTTGAAAACAATGGACCACGGCCAAACAGCCCGGGATTGAATTTTAACAACATTTCATAATACAAATGGTTATCTCTGAAATTGACCTTCTGTCTGTTGAATAATGACTTTATCAACCACAGAGAGTACCGAATCTAATGATTATCGCCGTACAGCAGCATTCCTGAGTCAGGAATTACATACCAACTAAATAACATGGTATCAGTAAACAAACGTAATCTTTTTTTACTACTAGTAAACAATGAAGAAAAATCAAATACACTAGAAAAAAATACGATGCGATGAAATACGCTGTGCAGAATGCGATGCTATTTATATCGGACAATGTGGGCGTGCTCTGACATTGTATTTCTGTATATAACAAGGCGAATTTAACCAATACAGGTTTTGCAGATCATTGCTTACAACACAATCTCTTCATAGATACAAAAAAACATAACACTACTGTACGACATACAAAAAGGTAAAAAAATGGATTTATTATAAATTAGAAAAATTAGAAAAGCAATAAAAATTAACAAACAAATTTAACAAACGAACAAACTGAATTCTGTGTATCCCCTTTATCAAAAGTTGTTATTTAGTTTAGTTAAGTTTTATATTTTGCATACAGATTATATTTGGTTTTTACAGACACTTGACCTTCCCTTAGCTTCTCCACCCCCATCCATGTCCATCGTCACACCCCACACATGTCCGGATACTCGCCATAAACATATGTTCACAGCCCTAACATCCTTTGTTTAATTTAGTTTGTTCACACTGATCTCTTTGACAATAGCTTAATAAGCCGAAACAGCTGTAAGAGTTCAATAAAAACTGTGAAACGTACCAAGTGTTTATATTTTTTTAAAAACCTTTGTTTGTTTTTTTATTTGTTCAGGTACAGAATGTCATTGCATTGCAAACGCCTTTACAACCCTGCTGCATAAACATGATGCTCACAGAATACGTCCTGTTCACGCTGTGACACGCTGGTACGTTTAAGGGGAGTCGGATGACCCAATGGGTAAAAAAAAAATCGATTTTCGGTTTTTCAACTTTTATTATTCTATACATCTTTAGATTTATTTTAATACCAAGATTATGTGATTCGGTGCAGTATACCACATTTTATGGAAATTTTTATGAGAGCGTGCACCTGTTTTATGGCTACAAAATTCCCGCAGCAAAACAGTCTATAAATCTGCACTAGAAATCACCTTGGAGATGGAGACAGTGCTTCCTACCAAACTGTGGTAACAGCAAAACCATATGGCCCAGAGTTTTTAATTGAAAAATTAGAGTATGTTGGCCACGTTCAAAAACGTATGGGCAGCCGTCTTAGGAAACTGAAAACCAAAATGGGCAGAACAACCCTATCCGACGGTAAAATAATTGGAGGACCTTTGTTATGAAAACAACTTTAGAGTTAGGAGATTATGAAGTTGTTGCCTCTTTTAATAAAATATTTCAAAATGTGAAATATTTAAAAAACTGCACAAACTGTATAAAGACAATAAAAGAATTGGATGACACGAGAATCAAGAAAGCCAAAAAGGCGATTCAAGAAATAGAGAAAAAGTGCCGTCAGAAAATCACATTAGCCAAAAGGAAGTTAGAAGATGCATTTGAAGAGCAGAAGGACCCAGACCTCATATGGAGCAAGGATGCATTAAAGTAAGGCAGTTTTTAAGAACAATAACATGTAGTGTTGTGCCGATGCTATTCTAAAAATTTAAATTGCCCGGCCATATTTTGTGCCGACACGGCTGGCTAAATTTCAGACTCGGTGTTGTTGGGAGACAAGAGCGGCTTTCACCCGTATTTGGCGACGTAATCGGGCTGGCAGTGGCCTTGCCTGTCAACGCTAGTGGCGATGCAATAAGGTAGGCAGCTTTAACCTTGCATTTAACTCCTCTCAGCTGATCACGGTTCGACAATTTGTAACAAGTTTCTGGACCGTCCTAAGTTCATGGAACGTGTGATCAGGTCTCATTTTTCTTCCATTCGCTGACATGGTGAGTTGGTCCGACGGCTTGGAAACAGACTTCTAGACTTCTATCATGCGCGAGTAAAAAGGAAGGGTCTCAGGTGAGGTTATTATACAGTGTTTTATTAGAGTGCTCAATGTTTAATTATTCTGAATATGTGTGTTATGTCGTGTGTGTGTAATCTAAACGTATACAGCCGTCTTTTTTATAACAATCTAATGTAGTTTAAAATTATACGGGACTTCCGGTCTGGCACTACGTGGCTGACTACTTTGAACTGATTTACGAAAGTTGAAAAAATCAATGTAAGCTAAAAGCGATGTTAATGTCAATGTGGGTAACAGTCAAAAGAGAAAAGGGGTGATATTATGTGAGGAATTAAAATTATATTAAACTGTTTCTGTTTGCATTGAGTGTACTATATATGTGGGTATAGATGTTCAATACGAAGTTTATTTTATGGGTGCGAAAATATATGAATTCATGAAACAAATGCATGAATAATATATGGGAACATATCGTACAAATGATGAAATTAAATTTAACTCAAGATGTGTAATTTTGTGTGTGTGATAAGATGACTAAAACAGCCATAAGCCTTATGCACTAAACAACCAGAATTATATTCATGCAATGTTTAAGCATTAATAATAACAGAGAAGTAGAGTGCCTAAAATTAGGACGGTGAGAGTGTGGTGTTGGTGTTCTGAGACAAAAGGAGTTGGTTTGACTGTATTTTACGATATCTGTGAACAAGTGAAACGATGTTGCAGGGTCCCCGCCCCAGTTCGGAGAAATGTTCGAGGATGGCGACTACAACACCTGTCACCTCTGCAGAGCTATGCTAACATGCTCCCCCAACGCAGTCGGATCAAACCCAGGAACACCAAGGAATGCCCAGGAATACACATCTATGCTCAACCACTACCATGAGCGAGAACTTCATGTGAAGAAGTGAGCAGACTCCTCTACTGACCAGGACTACACCAGCATCCATCACATATATCCAGGACTGAGTAAATTTTACAAACGCAGGTGGGAGAATTCCAGTTTATAAATTTCACACTACAACACTATAATGAGTTCAAGGAAGAAACGGACATATATATTGTAGCGTGACAGATGTATGCATAATATTGAATGGCAATTGATCATTAGAATAATGAAGTTATAATATTTAAATTTGGAAGAAAGCATTAAGTTTAATATAAATAGATTAATTCATAGCAACTGTGGAAAGAAATCATTATTATAAAGAAAATACAAGTTCAAATAAAAGGAGTTACTAGTGATGAGTCATCCAAGACCAGTCTCATAACCAAAGGTTTTCAAGGTATAACCCAGGAAGGTAAAAAAGTAAATAACAAAGCAGTACAGAATATGACCAAACCCACAACGAGGGAGAATAAATAGAATAGAAACCCTAAAATAAGCCAATATCAACCAATACAGGTGGTGTATTTCTGAAATAAAGAAGAAGATGGAGAAGATCCCAAGAAACCTGATGGCATCAAGAAGAAGATGGAGAAGATACCAGTCCCAGAAGGCAGGACAAAAGAAGACTGATGAAAGAAGAAGAAGGCAGCATCCTGAAGAAGATGTCATGCTCTTATAAAAGACACCCAAATCCCTATATCCCCAAAATAAATATTTAAAAATAAAAGTATAACGAAATAAAAACCACATGTATATAAATTTAAGAGAGAGAAGTGTATAAAGTAAAAGTTGCCTGTGAACTAAGATGAAACAATAATATAGTACCCATGGAACAAATCTCCATTGAAAAAACGCTAACCAATTTATTATGTTAATAAGACTATACGACCATTTAGCATTAACATAATATATAAGTGCAAAGTGAACCAGTGATAGTTTTGGGTATTATAAAAAATGAACCTTGTGTTTCATTCTTGGCAATCACAAACATTGGATGCAATGAAATATGCAATTTTCAATGACTTGAAATGTGTACTGTGACAATATGTTGTTCATAAGACATGAATCTGTTTAAAATAACATTTTGTTTTACATGAAAAAAGAAAAACAGATTTCATAGTACTTTTCGAACAATTAATACTATTTATTTATTAATGACAGGGTACAATTCCCCAAAGACAATGGGTAAAAGACAGTATAAAAACTGTAGAATCCTACTTATAATAATAGTTAGAAATAAGAATATAAATATAAGGTTTTTATGTATATAGTAAAAGAATGTTTAAAAATGTTTTAGATATAAGGCCATTTGTTTGGGTCTGAAACAACTAACATCAGAACAGTAAAAATAGTTACCACTTGTAAATAGTAGAGAGTAATTAAGATGTTAGTTAGTAAAAAACCTTTTTTGTAAACCATGTTTCCATGTTGGAAATGGGGATTTTGTTGCAAAATGTCTGACTTGAAGACAACCATTTATTTAAAAAAAAATATTCTTTCTTTTTGTTTAACTATTATTTGTATTGTAACCAATACTAATTGTTTTTGTGTAATTTGAAAACATGTTTAATTTATAATACTATATGTAAAAGTCAGAGAGGGTATCACACATCATATATTGTTTGTAAAATATTTTGTAAGAAAAATTGTTAAAAAATCATAGGCCAAAAGAATGGAAACCAAATTTCATCAAAACAGAGAAATTACTCATTTAAAAGCAAATAAACAAAAGGGGTTTAGACAAAATAAACTTGAGATCATGCCATATAATTGCACATACCATGTAGAGAGATTTTAATAAATATATTCAGAATTATAAATAAAAATGAAAATGACTAAACTCAGAAATTTGGACATGGGAGTCATATATTCCTGAATAATGTTTCAGAATACAACTAATTCAACTAATTACCAGAAAATAAGGAAATATGAACCCTTTAATATAATATACAATTATTAATATTAAATATAACTGATAAAATGGCTGAATTTATATAATGACAGGAAGTAAATTTTGATGTTTTGACTTTTCAGAGTATACCAAACTGAAAGTAAAATTACTATTTTTTGGACAGAAAACACTATAAAACGGCATTATTTAATCTGAAAATAAGCTGAATGAACTGAAAGATTAATTTAAATAACATCTAGTGAATAAAATTGACAAATAACCCAAGTTTAGGTATTTATATAGTGAAATATTAAAGTGTGCACAGGATATGAAAATATATTTGAACAATGTTAAGAATAATATTATATGGGCTAAGAGTTTAATTGAAACTGAAGGAAACAGTTAGTTGATTATTGGTATTCAAACGGTTAACATAAACGAGAGTTTTGTGACGATCTAACCTATCTTACAACGGTGAAGTTAAGCGGCGAATAGTACGTTACTGTGAAATCGAGAGTGACTTATAAAATCCTTCCAGAACATATACATTGTGGCAAAAACAATCAAGAAACACTAATTAACACTAAACAATACATATCTACTCCGAAAAACACCACAAAACACCAGAAAACTGTATAATACTTTACCAAATTAGTGTCGGAATTGGGAAAAGTGTTTTGACTTATAATTACACAGATATACTAAATACATCCCAGAAACATTACACCAGTCACTACACAACATTTAACAAGAGATTTGCAGACACCAGAACAGGAATATTGCCAGAAAATACATTATTTGGAATGCAGCAGGAACGAGCGACATTTTGATCAACTTGACGGCAGCCATCTTTCTTTGACAATTCCAATGCCTCTCCTAGTTCAACACAGCTGTTTGGTGAAAACAATTATTTTATTTTCAAATTATTATTCAATGTTTGTGTTTAGTAATAATTATTAATTTGATTGTAACGTTATACTTTTTAAATATTAGCCCGATTTCTCTGACTTTGATAATAATTGGCTGTTTAAAGAACCCTGTATAATTTTTATATAATATACTTTGTAATTTTTTCGATATCCTGAGAGTCGATAATAATCGATAAGAGTCAAATTGCTATTAATTAATAAAACATTAATATTCTTCAACACTAAATAGTTCTTCATTTCATAAATATTACTAGTTATCATTAATATAATTATAATTAATAATTTATCAGGACTTTACCACCTATAAGTGAAGATAACCTAAAAAATAAAAAGGTAAACATGTATCGATTGGTTTGAAGACAGTCTTATGAGTGGTGATAGTTTATTTAAAGTATACCAAAACTCTAATAAAAATTTTCAGAAGAGCATTACACCTTTTAAAACTTCACAGCCCTATATTAATTAATTGATTGTAATTAATTAATTAATAAAATTAAAATTTTTTTTAATTATTTTTTTTATAAACATAATTTTTTTTTAAAAAATTTTCTTCAAAACAATAATTTTTGTTTTGAAACTTTCGGTGAAGCTGAACATACATTTCTTCATCAACATTACGCTACTCGACCAGTCTTGTTACCATTGGGACTAGACCAGCTGGAAAACTTAAGGAAGTGTTTCAGGCCAGTAAGACGACGAGAGCCACACCAATTAAACATATTACTTTACAACTTACTTATTTTATTACAAATTGGCTAGCCCAAACAGTGGGGCTTGATTACATCGAAGTCTCATACTTCACAATCTCTTATATCGAGAACAAAATAACTTACATATTTTATTACAAATTGGCGCACAACTTTAGGGGCTTTAATTAGCGATTGGAAGGCCAATAAATTCTGCCCAATCACTAATTGGAGCTAGGCAGCAGCTATAAAGTCAGAGAAAGATAATAAAAAGGGAACAACGACAAGCAAAATGGCAGAACTAACACAAAAAGAAGATATGAGCACAGAGAGAATATTGGAAATGCTCTCGAAATTTACGGAGGATCAGCAATCGAGGATAATGCGAGGGTTCCTACAAAAGATGATTAAGAAAATGGACGAGGATAATAAGGAACTGAGAGAGGACAGTTTAAAAAGAGAAGAAGAGGAGAGCAACCAATCATTGAAAAAAGAATTGGGTGACCAACTGGACAATATCAGTAAGAAGTCGGAAGAGGACATCAAGGAAAAGAGAGAGGACGGATTAAAAAGCGAATAATTAAGAAAGGAGAAGACCGAAGGAATAAAAAATGAAAACAAACCAGAAAAAGAAGAAATACCAAACGAGAAAAGGGTACAACTAATCGCGGCATCATTGAATGGACAAATGAAACGATGGAGAAAAGAAATAAGAAGGGAGCGTAAACAGATTAAGAAAGAGGAGTCAAAACCAAGAAGACAACAAAGAAGGGAAGAGCTACAGGAAAAAATAAAACGAAAGACTGAAGCACTAAAGGAGTTCACGAAAAAGTGGAGAGAAGTAAGAATAAGTACTCTAAAACAGATGATAGAGAATAACAATAAAAGGGTGGAAATTATCATCAAGAATAATAAACTGTGGGAGGAAGAATTAATAAGAGATAACAAAAGAGAGTTAGAAGAAATACCAAATGATAAATCGCAGGAACAAGTAATGGTAGTGCCTGAAGTTGACATTAACGGAAACCAGAAAAATATTAAACAGAGGAAAAGGAGAATGCATCCAAGAAATGTAATAACAACGAAGGAAGAGTTGGAGATGATGAAACATGGGTTAATTGATGGCAATAATATCCCAATTACCTATGACAAAGACATCATGAATTCTAGGAATTATAGGAGGAGAATCGAAGTAATTTCAGAAATAAATTACCACAAAGCAGTAGTTTACCACTGGGAAAGGACCAGAAGTAAACAGAATACAACATGTGGACCAGACCAATTTCAGCGTAAGACTGGACAATGTTTTTCAGAAAGATGGAAATGTGATATCGTACCAGACTGTAATGATGACACAGATGAATCACCAGAATGTAATCCATTAATGTGGCATCTAGAACAGTTCCAGGGTACGGTTAGACTAAAATATATTCCTTCAGAGTGGATATGTGATGGTAAACCAGCTTATGGTGTTTCAGATAAACAAATAATAAGTGATAAACCAGATGAAGATCCTCACAGATATTTGTCAAGTAACACAAAACATGGGCCAGAAAAGTATTGGTGTATACAATATGATGATAGAGGGAGCCAGCCCAGTAATTACGACGGCCCTAACAACCCGCCGCGTAATGACCAGTTCAGCAGTAATTTTAACGGCATTAGGAATAACAACCCCTATCCAAACAATAGAAACAATTTTTATCAACATAATAATAATATTCTATACAGTCAGAGAAATCCATATCCCAACAATAATGATGACAGCCCTTACCCACCTAACCGAAATTACTATAATAATAACTTTGGTAATAATAATAATAACAGTAATAATAAACGAGTGTCGCGCCCTAGGGTAAATTTTATAAGAGCAACTGAGATGAAGGACCCTGGTTGACACAGATACCACACACCATCAAGAAAAGGGACGGAGATCATGATAACCGACTACGGCGAAAAACAACGGTGAAGGAGACGGAATAAATATCATTGAAAGGAAATGATATGGAGAATAAACATAGAAACAAAACTGGGTTTTATGAATGAAGACTATTTAAGAAAATGAACATGACAAATAAGAATATGAGCAATGGAACGACATATAAAAAAAAAAAAAAATCGTCCATCTTCCTGGGTATATAAAAGAAAAGAAAATTTATAAGAAAAGAAAAAGTGAGGATCAACTCGTTAAAGTATAAATAATATGGTCCAGTGTAGAGTACAATATATAACCATATGTTGTGGTAAATGATAAGCATAACAATACATATGAGTTGAAGGAAATCGTTTCAGGAAAAATCAAAGGAGTGTACAATCAAGCTTCTATGAAGAAATATTATGAAGAATGAGTTGTGAGATTTAGAATTTTGAATTTTATTGAAAAAATCCTAAAATAATGTAAGTACATCTTACAACCTAATATTTTGAGAAAAACATTTTGGAGAATTATAAGAAGAAGGAATTTAGAATTTTTATTTGAAAAAATCCTAAAATAATGTAAGTACATCTTACAACCTAATATTTTGAGAAAAACATTTTGGAGAATTATAAGAAGAAGGAATTTAGAATTTTTATTTGAAAAATCCTAAAATAATGTAAGTACATCTTACAACCTAATATTTTGAGAAAAACATTTTGGAGAATTATAAGAAGAAGGAATTTAGAATTTTTATTTGAAAAATCCTAAAATAATGTAAGTACATCTTACAACCTAATATTTTGAAAAGAAAATTCTGGAGAATTATAAGAAGAATTTTTTAATTTAATTTTGAAAAAATTCTAAAATATGTAAGAACAACTTACAACCTAATAATTTTGAACAAACTTTATGGAAGACAAAGAAAGAGAAAGAAAAGGAATTTTGAATTTATTATAAAAATTTAAAATTGAGTAAGTACATCTTACTACAACCTGATAATTTAGAACAAAACTTTATGGAAGAAAGAGAAAGAGAGAGAATTTTGAACTTAATTATACAAAAAATTTAAAAATAAAGTAAGACCAACTTACTATAACTAAGTTTATGAGAAAACTTTATGGTAAATAATTAAGAAGAATTTGATTTTGGAAAAATACCAAAACATTCAGAAATAATAGTAAGATAACAGTACTATAAACATTTCTGAATGAAACAATTCTGGGAATAAATGAATTAAACAGAATTTGAATGTTGATAGAACGTCAGAACTTTGAAACAAGATAAGATCAACATATTACAAGGATTTATGAGAAATATTTTTCAATTAAATAAAAAGAATAGTTTGAATTTTACATTAAAACTAACCAAGTTCCAGAAAATAATTAAGTGTCAATTATAATTGAGAAGAAAAAATTTGGAAGCAAAGAGGCTAATTACCTATGAAACGATAATAAAAACAGTTAATTAAGAGCAAAGAAGAACAACTCATACCAAACATATGGAGAAGATGATTTTGAACCAACGATAATAATAAGACCTATATGAAATGCAAAGAGAAGAAATACCACATGAAATATAATATAAATGAATTAATGTTAATGAATGCGAAGGCGGATTAATAACTTTCTAAGAGAAAGGAAAGAACCAAAATGTTTAAATAAAATGATCAATAACAACCTGTATATCTAATGTAAAGATACAATGTTAAAAAATTAAATATAATATATTAAGACCATTCAAATAATGAATACGAAAGACTATTTATAAAGACCATGCTAATACTATGAATAACCAGAAGAAAGTATAAAGAGAATTCAGATGAAGAAGAAAGAGAGTTACACTGTAAACAGTAACCAGAATTATTAAAAGAAAGGTT
Source organism: Magicicada septendecula (assembly GCA_034769895.1). Classification (NCBI taxonomy): domain Eukaryota; kingdom Metazoa; phylum Arthropoda; class Insecta; order Hemiptera; family Cicadidae; genus Magicicada; species Magicicada septendecula. Next base: position 58,408,855 of record CM068374.1, read on the forward strand.
TTCAACCATAATTAAATTAAATATATCAGACAAGTTAAGAGTTTTGAAAAAATATATATGTAATGAGTATAATAATGATTATGAAGATTTATTAAGATAGAAAATGTGAGATAATCTGAGAGACTACGAAGTGGAGAATCCAAAGATATTTTTATTAGTCGAAAATGAGACTACTTTTTATTTATTTATTCGATGACTGACTGAAGATAATTCCAGCAGCATTATGTTTTTGAGCAGGGATGGATATGCCTCTGTACTCAATTTATAGAAGTGGTGTATGGCCAGCAGAGAAGTAGCGTACAGTGCCCCTCTGATCTGCCCCAGCCCACGTGATAGGGAATGTTAGGGAATTAATATCCCAAGGATGCAACACGAAGTTGATAAAGGAAGAAAATGTATTACAATAATAATATATCTCAGAAGACACTAACTATCCGAAAAGGATCAGTAGTAAAACAAGTAACCATATATATAAAATTAATAAAACTGTAATATAAAAAAGTCGATATAAAAATGGAGAAGAAAATGAATTATAAGAAATGATGAAATTATCATAAGAAATTATTTCATCCATAAACATGTCTGAAATAATTACTTCTGGAGGAGAGCAATCTGTAGCGTGACAGATGTATGCATAATATTGAATGGCAATTGATCATTAGAATAATGAAGTTATAATATTTAAATTTGGAAGAAAGCATTAAGTTTAATATAAATAGATTAATTCATAGCAACTGTGGAAAGAAATCATTATTATAAAGAAAATACAAGTTCAAATAAAAGGAGTTACTAGTGATGAGTCATCCAAGACCAGTCTCATAACCAAAGGTTTTCAAGGTATAACCCAGGAAGGTAAAAAAGTAAATAACAAAGCAGTACAGAATATGACCAAACCCACAACGAGGGAGAATAAATAGAATAGAAACCCTAAAATAAGCCAAGATCAACCAATACAGGTGGTGTATTTCTGAAATAAAGAAGAAGATGGAGAAGATCCCAAGAAACCTGATGGCATCAAGAAGAAGATGGAGAAGATACCAGTCCCAGAAGGCAGGACAAAAGAAGACTGATGAAAGAAGAAGAAGGCAGCATCCTGAAGAAGATGTCATGCTCTTATAAAAGACACCCAAATCCCTATATCCCCAAAATAAATATTTAAAAATAAAAGTATAACGAAATAAAAACCACATGTATATAAATTTAAGAGAGAGAAGTGTATAAAGTAAAAGTTGCCTGTGAACTAAGATGGAACAATAATATAGTACCCATGGAACAAATCTCCATTGAAAAAACGCTAACCAATTTATTATGTTAATAAGACTATACGACCATTTAGCATTAACATAATATATAAGTGCAAAGTGAACCAGTGATAGTTTTGGGTATTATAAAAAATGAACCTTGTGTTTCATTCTTGGCAATCACAAACATTGGATGCAATGAAATACGCAATTTTCAATGACTTGAAATGTGTACTGTGACAATATGTTGTTCATAAGACATGAATCTGTTTAAAATAACATTTTGTTTTACATGAAAAAAGAAAAACAGATTTCATAGTACTTTTCGAACAATTAATACTATTTATTTATTAATGACAGGGTACAATTCCCCAAAGACAATGGGTAAAAGACGGTATAAAAACTGTAGAATCCTACTTATAATAATAGTTAGAAATAAGAATATAAATATAAGGTTTTTATGTATATAGTAAAAGAATGTTTAAAAATGTTTTAGATATAAGGCCATTTGTTTGGGTCTGAAACAACTAACATCAGAACTGTAAAAATAGTTACCACTTGTAAATAGTAGAGAGTAATTAAGATGTTAGTTAGTAAAAAACCTTTTTTGTAAACCATGTTTCCATGTTGGAAATGGGGATTTTGTTGCAAAATGTCTGACTTGAAGACAACCATTTATTAAAAAAAAAAAATATTCTTTCTTTTTGTTTAACTATTATTTGTATTGTAACCAATACTAATTGTTTTTGTGTAATTTGAAAACATGTTTAATTTATAATACTATATGTAAAAGTCAGAGAGGGTATCACACATCATATATTGTTTGTAAAATATTTTGTAAGAAAAATTGTTAAAAAATCATAGGCCAAAAGAATGGAAACCAAATTTCATCAAAACAGAGAAATTACTCATTTAAAAGCAAATAAACAAAAGGGGTTTAGACAAAATAAACTTGAGATCATGCCATATAATTGCACATACCATTTAGAGAGATTTTAATAAATATATTCAGAATTATAAATAAAAATGAAAATGACTAAACTCAGAAATTTGGACATGGGAGTCATATATTCCTGAATAATGTTTCAGAATACAACTAATTCAATTAATTACCAGAAAATAAGGGAATATGAACCCTTTAATATAATATAGGATTATTAATATTAAATATAACTGATAAAATGGCTGAATTTATATAATGACAGGAAGTAAATTTTGATGTTTTGACTTTTCAGAGTATACCAAACTGAAAGTAAAATTACTATTTTTTGGACAGAAAACACTATAAAACGGCATTATTTAATCTGAAAATAAGCTGAATGAACTGAAAGATTAATTTAAATAACATCTAGTGAATAAAATTGACAAATAACCCAAGTTTAGGTATTTATATAGTGAAATATTAAAGTGTGCACAGGATATGAAAATATATTTGAACAATGTTAAGAATAATATTATATAGGCTAAGAGTTTAATTGAAACTGAAGGAAACAGTTAGTTGATTATTGGTATTCAAACGGTTAACATAAACGAGAGTTTTGTGACGATCTAACCTATCTTACAACGGTGAAGTTAAGCGGCGAATAGTACGTTACTGTGAAATCGAGAGTGACTTATAAAATCCTTCCAGAACATATACATTGTGGCAAAAACAATCAAGAAACACTAATTAACACTAAACAATACATATCTACTCCGAAAAACACCACAAAACACCAAAAAACTGTATAATACCTTAACCAAATTAGTGTCGGAATTGGGAAAAGTGTTTTGACTTATAATTACACAGATATACTAAATACATCCCAGAAACATTACACCAGTCACTACACAACATTTAACAAGAGATTTGCAGACACCAGAACAGGAATATTGCCAGAAAATACATTATTTGGAATGCAGCAGGAACGAGCGACATTTTGATCAACTTGACGGCAGCCATTTTTCTTTGACAATTCCAATGCCTCTCCTAGTTCAACACAGCTGTTTGGTGAAAACAATTATTTTATTTTCAAATTATTATTCAATGTTTGTGTTTAGTAATAATTATTAATTTGATTGTAACGTTATACTTTTTAAATATTAGCCCGATTTCTCTGACTTTGATAATAATTGGCTGTTTAAAGAACCCTGTATAATTTTTATATAATATACTTTGTAATTTTTTCGATATCCTGAGAGTCGATAATAATCGATAAGAGTCAAATTGCTATTAATTAATAAAACATTAATATTCTTCAACACTAAATAGTTCTTCATTTCATAAATATTACTAGTTATCATTAATATAATTATAATTAATAATTTATCAGGACTTTACCACCTATAAGTGAAGATAACCTAAAAAATAAAAAGGTAAACATGTATCGATTGGTTTGAAGACAGTCTTATGAGTGGTGATAGTTTATTTAAAGTATACCAAAACTCTAATAAAAATTTTCAGAAGAGCATTACACCTTTTAAAACTTCACAGCCCTATATTAATTAATTGATTGTAATTAATTAATTAATAAAATTAAAATTTTTTTTAATTATTTTTTTTATAAACATAATTTTTTTTTAAAAAATTTTCTTCAAAACAATAATTTTTGTTTTGAAACTTTCGGTGAAGCTGAACATACATTTCTTCATCAACATTACGCTACTCGACCAGTCTTGTTACCATTGGGACTAGACCAGCTGGAAAACTTAAGGAAGTGTTTCAGGCCAGTAAGACGACGAGAGCCACACCAATTAAACATATTACTTTACAACTTACTTATTTTATTACAAATTGGCTAGCCCAAACAGTGGGGCTTGATTACATCGAAGTCTCATACTTCACAATCTCTTATATCGAGAACAAAATAACTTACATATTTTATTACAAATTGGCGCACAACTTTAGGGGCTTTAATTAGCGATTGGAAGGCCAATAAATTCTGCCCAATCACTAATTGGAGCTAGGCAGCAGCTATAAAGTCAGAGAAAGATAATAAAAAGGGAACAACGACAAGCAAAATGGCAGAACTAACACAAAAAGAAGATATGAGCACAGAGAGAATATTGGAAATGCTCTCGAAATTTACGGAGGATCAGCAATCGAGGATAATGCGAGGGTTCCTACAAAATATGATTAAGAAAATGGACGAGGATAATAAAGAACTGAGAGAGGACAGTTTAAAAAGAGAAGAAGAGGAGAGCAACCAATCATTGAAAAAAGAATTGGGTGACCAACTGGACAATATCAGTAAGAAGCCGGAAGAGGACATCAAGGAAAAGAGAGAGGACGGATTAAAAAGCGAAGAATTAAGAAAGGAGAAGACCGAAGGAATAAAAAATGAAAACAAACCAGAAAAAGAAGAAATACCAAACGAGAAAAGGGTACAACTAATCGCGGCATCATTGAATGGACAAATGAAACGATGGAGAAAAGAAATAAGAAGGGAGCGTAAACAGATTAAGAAAGAGGAGTCAAAACCAAGAAGACAACAAAGAAGGGAAGAGTTACAGGAAAAAATAAAACGAAAGACTGAAGCACTAAAGGAGTTCACGAAAAAGTGGAGAGAAGTAAGAATAAGTACTCTAAAACAGATGATAGAGAATAACAATAAAAGGGTGGAAATTATCATCAAGAATAATAAACTGTGGGAGGAAGAATTAATAAGAGATAACAAAAGAGAGTTAGAAGAAATACCAAATGATAAATCGCAGGAACAAGTAATGGTAGTGCCTGAAGTTGACATTAACGGAAACCAGGAAAATATTAAACAGAGGAAAAGGAGAATGCATCCAAGAAATGTAATAACAACGAAGGAAGAGTTGGAGATGATGAAACATGGGTTAATTGATGGCAATAATATCCCAATTACCTATGACAAAGACATCATGAATTCTAGGAATTATAGGAGGAGAATCGAAGTAATTTCAGAAATAAATTACCACAAAGCAGTAGTTTACCACTGGGAAAGGACCAGAAGTAAACAGAATACAACATGTGGACCAGACCAATTTCAGCGTAAGACTGGACAATGTTTTTCAGAAAGATGGAAATGTGATATCGTACCAGACTGTAATGATGACACAGATGAATCACCAGAATGTAATCCATTAATGTGCCATCTAGAACAGTTCCAGGGTACGGTTAGACTAAAATATATTCCTTCAGAGTGGATATGTGATGGTAAACCAGCTTATGGTGTTTCAGATAAACAAATAATAAGTGATAAACCAGATGAAGATCCTCACAGATATTTGTCAAGTAACACAAAACATGGGCCAGAAAAGTATTGGTGTATACAATATGATGATAGAGGGAGCCAGCCCAGTAATTACGACGGCCCTAACAACCCGCCGCGTAATGACCAGTTTAGCAGTAATTTTAACGGCATTAGGAATAACAACCCCTATCCAAACAATAGAAACAATTTTTATCAACATAATAATAATATTCTATACAGTCAGAGAAATCCATATCCCAACAATAATGATGACAGCCCTTACCCACCTAACCGAAATTACTATAATAATAACTTTGGTAATAATAATAATAACAGTAATAATAAACGAGTGTCGCGCCCTAGGGTAAATTTTATAAGAGCAACTGAGATGAAGGACCCTGGTTGACACAGATACCACACACCATCAAGAAAAGGGACGGAGATCATGATAACCGACTACGGCGAAAAACAACGGTGAAGGAGACGGAATAAATATCATTGAAAGGAAATGATATGGAGAATAAACATAGAAACAAAACTGGGTTTTATGAATGAAGACTATTTAAGAAAATGAACATGACAAATAAGAATATGAGCAATGGAACGACATATAAAAAAAAAAAAATCGTCCATCTTCCTGGGTATATAAAAGAAAAGAAAATTTATAAGAAAAGAAAAAGTGAGGATCAACTCGTTAAAGTATAAATAATATGGTCCAGTGTAGAGTACAATATATAACCATATGTTGTGGTAAATGATAAGCATAACAATACATATGAGTTGAAGGAAATCGTTTCAGGAAAAATCAAAGGAGTGTACAATCAAGCTTCTATGAAGAAATATTATGAAGAATGAGTTGTGAGATTTAGAATTTTGAATTTTATTGAAAAAATCCTAAAATAATGTAAGTACATCTTACAACCTAATATTTTGAGAAAAACATTTTGGAGAATTATAAGAAGAAGGAATTTAGAATTTTTATTTGAAAAAATCCTAAAATAATGTAAGTACATCTTACAACCTAATATTTTGAGAAAAACATTTTGGAGAATTATAAGAAGAAGGAATTTAGAATTTTTATTTGAAAAATCCTAAAATAATGTAAGTACATCTTACAACCTAATATTTTGAGAAAAACATTTTGGAGAATTATAAGAAGAAGGAATTTAGAATTTTTATTTGAAAAATCCTAAAATAATGTAAGTACATCTTACAACCTAATATTTTGAAAAGAAAATTCTGGAGAATTATAAGAAGAATTTTTTAATTTAATTTTGAAAAAATTCTAAAATATGTAAGAACAACTTACAACCTAATAATTTTGAACAAACTTTATGGAAGACAAAGAAAGAGAAAGAAAAGGAATTTTGAATTTATTATAAAAATTTAAAATTGAGTAAGTACATCTTACTACAACCTGATAATTTAGAACAAAACTTTATGGAAGAAAGAGAAAGAGAGAGAATTTTGAACTTAATTATACAAAAAATTTAAAAATAAAGTAAGACCAACTTACTATAACTAAGTTTATGAGAAAACTTTATGGTAAATAATTAAGAAGAATTTGATTTTGGAAAAATACCAAAACATTCAGAAATAATAGTAAGATAACAGTACTATAAACATTTCTGAATGAAACAATTCTGGGAATAAATGAATTAAACAGAATTTGAATGTTGATAGAACGTCAGAACTTTGAAACAAGATAAGATCAACATATTACAAGGATTTATGAGAAATATTTTTCAATTAAATAAAAAGAATAGTTTGAATTTTACATTAAAACTAACCAAGTTCCAGAAAATAATTAAGTGTCAATTATAATTGAGAAGAAAAAATTTGGAAGCAAAGAGGCTAATTACCTATGAAACGATAATAAAAACAGTTAATTAAGAGCAAAGAAGAACAACTCATACCAAACATATGGAGAAGATGATTTTGAACCAATGATAATAATAAGACCTATATGAAATGCAAAGAGAAGAAATACCATATGAAATATAATATAAATGAATTAATGTTAATGAATGCGAAGGCGGATTAATAACTTTCTAAGAGAAAGGAAAGAACCAAAATGTTTAAATAAAATGATCAATAACAACCTGTATATCTAATGTAAAGATACAATGTTAAAAAATTAAATATAATATATTAAGACCATTCAAATAATGAATACGAAAGACTATTTATAAAGACCATGCTAATACTATGAATAACCAGAAGAAAGTATAAAGAGAATTCAGATGAAGAAGAAAGAGAGTTACACTGTAAACAGTAACCAGAATTATTAAAAGAAAGGTTTTCAACCATAATTAAATTAAATATATCAGACAAGTTAAGAGTTTTGAAAAAATATATATGTAATGAGTATAATAATGATTATGAAGATTTATTAAGATAGAAAATGTGAGATAATCTGAGAGACTACGAAGTGGAGAATCCAAAGATATTTTTATTAGTCGAAAATGAGACTACTTTTTATTTATTTATTCGATGACTGACTGAAGATAATTCCAGCAGCATTATGTTTTTGAGCAGGGATGGATATGCCTCTGTACTCAATTTATAGAAGTGGTGTATGGCCAGCAGAGAAGTAGCGTACAGTGCCCCTCTGATCTGCCCCAGCCCACGTGATAGGGAATGTTAGGGAATTAATATCCCAAGGATGCAACACGAAGTTGATAAAGGAAGAAAATGTATTACAATAATAATATATCTCAGAAGACACTAACTATCCGAAAAGGATCAGTAGTAAAACAAGTAACCATATATATAAAATTAATAAAACTCTAATATAAAAAAGTCGATATAAAAATGGAGAAGAAAATGAATTATAAGAAATGATGAAATTATCATAAGAAATTATTTCATCCATAAACATGTCTGAAATAATTACTTCTGGAGGAGAGCAATCTGTAGCGTGACAGATGTATGCATAATATTGAATGGCAATTGATCATTAGAATAATGAAGTTATAATATTTAAATTTGGAAGAAAGCATTAAGTTTAATATAAATAGATTAATTCATAGCAACTGTGGAAAGAAATCATTATTATAAAGAAAATACAAGTTCAAATAAAAGGAGTTACTAGTGATGAGTCATCCAAGACCAGTCTCATAACCAAAGGTTTTCAAGGTATAACCCAGGAAGGTAAAAAAGTAAATAACAAAGCAGTACAGAATATGACCAAACCCACAACGAGGGAGAATAAATAGAATAGAAACCCTAAAATAAGCCAAGATCAACCAATACAGGTGGTGTATTTCTGAAATAAAGAAGAAGATGGAGAAGATCCCAAGAAACCTGATGGCATCAAGAAGAAGATGGAGAAGATACCAGTCCCAGAAGGCAGGAGAAAAGAAGACTGATGAAAGAAGAAGAAGGCAGCATCCTGAAGAAGATGTCATGCTCTTATAAAAGACACCCAAATCCCTATATCCCCAAAATAAATATTTAAAAATAAAAGTATAACGAAATAAAAACCACATGTATATAAATTTAAGAGAGAGAAGTGTATAAAGTAAAAGTTGCCTGTGAACTAAGATGAAACAATAATATAGTACCCATGTAACAAATCTCCATTGAAAAAACGCTAACCAATTTATTATGTTAATAAGACTATACGACCATTTAGCATTAACATAATATATAAGTGCAAAGTGAACCAGTGATAGTTTTGGGTATTATAAAAAATGAACCTTGTGTTTCATTCTTGGCAATCACAAACATTGGATGCAATGAAATATGCAATTTTCAATGACTTGAAATGTGTACTGTGACAATATGTTGTTCATAAGACATGAATCTGTTTAAAATAACATTTTGTTTTACATGAAAAAAGAAAAACAGATTTCATAGTACTTTTCGAACAATTAAGACTATTTATTTATTAATGACAGGGTACAATTCCCCAAAGACAATGGGTAAAAGACGGTATAAAAACTGTAGAATCCTACTTATAATAATAGTTAGAAATAAGAATATAAATATAAGGTTTTTATGTATATAGTAAAAGAATGTTTAAAAATGTTTTAGATATAAGGCCATTTGTTTGGGTCTGAAACAACTAACATCAGAACTGTAAAAATAGTTACCACTTGTAAATAGTAGAGAGTAATTAAGTTAATAGTAGAGAGTAATTGTGTAAAAAATGAAGGAAAGTGTACTTCAAAATATCACAACTCTCTGTCTTGTTGTAATAAGTAAAGTATATTCCATATATTTAGAATTAATATACACCAATAATATCTAATGTATTTTTTAACCAGAATATAAGATACAGTATAATTTTAGTAAAATGTTGCAGGTAAACTACCCCTTTCCCTTAACCGATCTTCACCAAAATGAACAGAGCTTGAGTACTTAACAATTCAGGAATGTATGCAAAACAATGTTTGATTCTGCTTGAATGTGCGGCAGTTATCATTTGTCATAAGAAAAATTACCCTTGTTAAAACATAAAATGTTGAAGGTAAGCTACGCCTTTCTCTTAACCGATCTTTACCAAAAACAATAGGTCTTGAGAACTCTAAAATTTAGGGCTGTATACAAAAATGTATTCGATTCTGTTTGAATTTGCGGCTGTTATCGTTCGTCATAAAAAAAAACCGTTGTTAAAACATAAAGTGTTGCGGATAAACTACCCCTTTCCTTAACCGATCTTCACCAAAATCAACCGACTTTGAGTACTTAACAACTTAGGAACGTATGCAAAAAATATTTGATTCTCTTTGAATGTGCGGCAGGTATCATTCGTCATAAGAAAAATTACCTTTGTTAAAACACAAAACGTTGCAGGTAAACTACCCCTTTCTCTTAACCGATCTTCACCAAAATCAAAATAACTTGAGTTCTCTATAATTCAGGTAGGTATGAAATAAATTATTTTATTCTGTTTGAATTTACGGCAGTTACCGTTCGTCATAGAAAAAATTACCCTTGTTAAAACGTAAAACGTTGGTGGTAAACTACCCCTTTCCCTTCACCTATCTTCACAACTATTCAGGGCTGTATGCAAAAAATTATTTGATGCTGTTTGAATTTGCGGCTCTTATCGTTTGCCATAAAAAAATCTACACATAGACAGACACACACACACACACACACACACACGCGCACAGATCCCTTTTCGAAAAATGACTTTTTTTCATGTTTTGAGGGTAGTACAATCAGAATCTCGAACACGATTTTTTTTGCCATCAACATACTTCCATTTCCTTATGGAACATGGAAGTAAAATACAATTCGGGATTTAATGGGGGTTGTGCAACCGTGCAACCTAAGCACTGCTTCATACAAGTACATATAACTATTAACGACGCACCATCTGATTCCAGAGAAGGGAGGAGTGTATTATTCAAAGTAGGTAAAGTTGTTTTTTTTTTCAGTCTTTTCGACAAATTCTGGAATTAAAGGCGGTTTTTACCGAGTCACGTACATTAAAGAAAAGAAACGATGAGCTCAAAAAATGCTACGATTTCTGTGAATGATATTTTTAAATCTGAGTTGAACAGTACAAATCCTGTGAACATGAAAGCCGCTGACGTCTCTATTTTTTATATGAAATGTTTTGTTATCACATCTATCGCTAGTGAAAGGTTCACTTTTATACACATTCATTTTTCGATATGTTATTTCTTTGCATATTTGTCAATTGAATAAGTATTTGACGTCGATCAAAGTTTATATAATTTATATCTATTTTACGCACATCCGGTACCCCTGAGTGTGACGTCAACTGTCGTCTCCGGTGTTAGACGACCCAACTCTGCCTCCAATTCTGACACCCATTTTAAAATAAAATTTCAGGAAAGTGCGCATCCTAGGTTTTTTTCTCCTTTAAAGCATTAAATATTACGACAGATTATTCTGAACCTTGGCAGTTACTGATCCCCGTCTATGTGTTAATGAAATGACATACTGCAGAGCAAATAGTAGTTAAAATCACAAACCTATTCTAAGACTGTATTGTGGACAACTGTCTTTGCTGTAATAGCGTAGTTAACAAAGAAGTCTATAGTCTTTGATTTAGAAGCAGAGACTCGCAATTCATATCCCTACAAGACATTCCGTAATACACTTCGTAGACTGACACGGCCGGAGTCAGTGGTGTTAAAATTCAATCCCGGGCTGTTTGGCAGTGGTCCATTGTTTTCAACTAAAACAGACGTTTTGACAGTGCCATTGACTGCCATCAACAGTGTAAATTCGATCTTCGCTAACGTAGGGTGGTAGACGTTAGTGATCACAGTGACCGTTGTTAACCACCCTACGTTAGCGAAGATCGAATTTACACTGATGATGGCAGTCGATGGCACCGTCGAAACGTCTGATTTAGTTGAAAACAATGGACCACGGCCAAACAGCCCGGGATTGAATTTTAACAACATTTCATAATACAAATGGTTATCTCTGAAATTGACCTTCTGTCTGTTGAATAATGACTTTATCAACCACAGAGAGTACCGAATCTAATGATTATCGCCGTACAGCAGCATTCCTGAGTCAGGAATTACATACCAACTAAATAACATGGTATCAGTAAACAAACGTAATCTTTTTTTACTACTAGTAAACAATGAAGAAAAATCAAATACACTAGAAAAAAATACGATGCGATGAAATACGCTGTGCAGAATGCGATGCTATTTATATCGGACAATGTGGGCGTGCTCTGACATTGTATTTCTGTATATAACAAGGCGAATTTAACCAATACAGGTTTTGCAGATCATTGCTTACAACACAATCTCTTCATAGATACAAAAAACATAACACTACTGTACGACATACAAAAAGGTAAAAAAATGGATTTATTATAAATTAGAAAAATTAGAAAAGCAATAAAAATTAACAAACAAATTTAACAAACGAACAAACTGAATTCTGTGTATCCCCTTTATCAAAAGTTGTTATTTAGTTTAGTTAAGTTTTATATTTTGCATACAGATTATATTTGGTTTTTACAGACACTTGACCTTCCCTTAGCTTCTCCACCCCCATCCATGTCCATCGTCACACCCCACACATGTCCGGATACTCGCCATAAACATATGTTCACAGCCCTAACATCCTTTGTTTAATTTAGTTTGTTCACACTGATCTCTTTGACAATAGCTTAATAAGCCGAAACAGCTGTAAGAGTTCAATAAAAACTGTGAAACGTACCAAGTGTTTATATTTTTTTAAAAACCTTTGTTTGTTTTTTTATTTGTTCAGGTACAGAATGTCATTGCATTGCAAACGCCTTTACAACCCTGCTGCATAAACATGATGCTCACAGAATACGTCCTGTTCACGCTGTGACACGCTGGTACGTTTAAGGGGAGTCGGATGACCCAATGGGTAAAAAAAAAATCGATTTTCGGTTTTTCAACTTTTATTATTCTATACATCTTTAGATTTATTTTAATACCAAGATTATGTGATTCGGTGCAGTATACCACATTTTATGGAAATTTTTATGAGAGCGTGCACCTGTTTTATGGCTACAAAATTCCCGCAGCAAAACAGTCTATAAATCTGCACTAGAAATCACCTTGGAGATGGAGACAGTGCTTCCTACCAAACTGTGGTAACAGCAAAACCATATGGCCCAGAGTTTTTAATTGAAAAATTAGAGTATGTTGGCCACGTTCAAAAACGTATGGGCAGCCGTCTTAGGAAACTGAAAACCAAAATGGGCAGAACAACCCTATCCGACGGTAAAATAATTGGAGGACCTTTGTTATGAAAACAACTTTAGAGTTAGGAGATTATGAAGTTGTTGCCTCTTTTAATAAAATATTTCAAAATGTGAAATATTTAAAAAACTGCACAAACTGTATAAAGACAATAAAAGAATTGGATGACACGAGAATCAAGAAAGCCAAAAAGGCGATTCAAGAAATAGAGAAAAAGTGCCGTCAGAAAATCACATTAGCCAAAAGGAAGTTAGAAGATGCATTTGAAGAGCAGAAGGACCCAGACCTCATATGGAGCAAGGATGCATTAAAGTAAGGCAGTTTTTAAGAACAATAACATGTAGTGTTGTGCCGATGCTATTCTAAAAATTTAAATTGCCCGGCCATATTTTGTGCCGACACGGCTGGCTAAATTTCAGACTCGGTGTTGTTGGGAGACAAGAGCGGCTTTCACCCGTATTTGGCGACGTAATCGGGCTGGCAGTGGCCTTGCCTGTCAACGCTAGTGGCGATGCAATAAGGTAGGCAGCTTTAACCTTGCATTTAACTCCTCTCAGCTGATCACGGTTCGACAATTTGTAACAAGTTTCTGGACCGTCCTAAGTTCATGGAACGTGTGATCAGGTCTCATTTTTCTTCCATTCGCTGACATGGTGAGTTGGTCCGACGGCTTGGAAACAGACTTCTAGACTTCTATCATGCGCGAGTAAAAAGGAAGGGTCTCAGGTGAGGTTATTATACAGTGTTTTATTAGAGTGCTCAATGTTTAATTATTCTGAATATGTGTGTTATGTCGTGTGTGTGTAATCTAAACGTATACAGCCGTCTTTTTTATAACAATCTAATGTAGTTTAAAATTATACGGGACTTCCGGTCTGGCACTACGTGGCTGACTACTTTGAACTGATTTACGAAAGTTGAAAAAATCAATGTAAGCTAAAAGCGATGTTAATGTCAATGTGGGTAACAGTCAAAAGAGAAAAGGGGTGATATTATGTGAGGAATTAAAATTATATTAAACTGTTTCTGTTTGCATTGAGTGTACTATATATGTGGGTATAGATGTTCAATACGAAGTTTATTTTATGGGTGCGAAAATATATGAATTCATGAAACAAATGCATGAATAATATATGGGAACATATCGTACAAATGATGAAATTAAATTTAACTCAAGATGTGTAATTTTGTGTGTGTGATAAGATGACTAAAACAGCCATAAGCCTTATGCACTAAACAACCAGAATTATATTCATGCAATGTTTAAGCATTAATAATAACAGAGAAGTAGAGTGCCTAAAATTAGGACGGTGAGAGTGTGGTGTTGGTGTTCTGAGACAAAAGGAGTTGGTTTGACTGTATTTTACGATATCTGTGAACAAGTGAAACGATGTTGCAGGGTCCCCGCCCCAGTTCGGAGAAATGTTCGAGGATGGCGACTACAACACCTGTCACCTCTGCAGAGCTATGCTAACATGCTCCCCCAACGCCGTCGGATCAAACCCAGGAACACCAAGGAATGCCCAGGAATACACATCTATGCTCAACCACTACCATGAGCGAGAACTTCATGTGAAGAAGTGAGCAGACTCCTCTACTGACCAGGACTACACCAGCATCCATCACATATATCCAGGACTGAGTAAATTTTACAAACGCAGGTGGGAGAATTCCAGTTTATAAATTTCACACTACAACACTATAATGAGTTCAAGGAAGAAACGGACATATATATTGTAGCGTGACAGATGTATGCATAATATTGAATGGCAATTGATCATTAGAATAATGAAGTTATAATATTTAAATTTGGAAGAAAGCATTAAGTTTAATATAAATAGATTAATTCATAGCAACTGTGGAAAGAAATCATTATTATAAAGAAAATACAAGTTCAAATAAAAGGAGTTACTAGTGATGAGTCATCCAAGACCAGTCTCATAACCAAAGGTTTTCAAGGTATAACCCAGGAAGGTAAAAAAGTAAATAACAAAGCAGTACAGAATATGACCAAACCCACAACGAGGGAGAATAAATAGAATAGAAACCCTAAAATAAGCCAAGATCAACCAATACAGGTGGTGTATTTCTGAAATAAAGAAGAAGATGGAGAAGATCCCAAGAAACCTGATGGCATCAAGAAGAAGATGGAGAAGATACCAGTCCCAGAAGGCAGGAGAAAAGAAGACTGATGAAAGAAGAAGAAGGCAGCATCCTGAAGAAGATGTCATGCTCTTATAAAAGACACCCAAATCCCTATATCCCCAAAATAAATATTTAAAAATAAAAGTATAACGAAATAAAAACCACATGTATATAAATTTAAGAGAGAGAAGTGTATAAAGTAAAAGTTGCCTGTGAACTAAGATGAAACAATAATATAGTACCCATGGAACAAATCTCCATTGAAAAAACGCTAACCAATTTATTATGTTAATAAGACTATACGACCATTTAGCATTAACATAATATATAAGTGCAAAGTGAACCAGTGATAGTTTTGGGTATTATAAAAAATGAACCTTGTGTTTCATTCTTGGCAATCACAAACATTGGATGCAATGAAATATGCAATTTTCAATGACTTGAAATGTGTACTGTGACAATATGTTGTTCATAAGACATGAATCTGTTTAAAATAACATTTTGTTTTACATGAAAAAAGAAAAACAGATTTCATAGTACTTTTCGAACAATTAATACTATTTATTTATTAATGACAGGGTACAATTCCCCAAAGACAATGGGTAAAAGACAGTATAAAAACTGTAGAATCCTACTTATAATAATAGTTAGAAATAAGAATATAAATATAAGGTTTTTATGTATATAGTAAAAGAATGTTTAAAAATGTTTTAGATATAAGGCCATTTGTTTGGGTCTGAAACAACTAACATCAGAACTGTAAAAATAGTTACCACTTGTAAATAGTAGAGAGTAATTAAGATGTTAGTTAGTAAAAAACCTTTTTTGTAAACCATGTTTCCATGTTGGAAATGGGGATTTTGTTGCAAAATGTCTGACTTGAAGACAACCATTTATTTAAAAAAAAAATATTCTTTCTTTTTGTTTAACTATTATTTGTATTGTAACCAATACTAATTGTTTTTGTGTAATTTGAAAACATGTTTAATTTATAATACTATATGTAAAAGTCAGAGAGGGTATCACACATCATATATTGTTTGTAAAATATTTTGTAAGAAAAATTGTTAAAAAATCATAGGCCAAAAGAATGGAAACCAAATTTCATCAAAACAGAGAAATTACTCATTTAAAAGCAAATAAACAAAAGGGGTTTAGACAAAATAAACTTGAGATCATGCCATATAATTGCACATACCATGTAGAGAGATTTTAATACATATATTCAGAATTATAAATAAAAATGAAAATGACTAAACTCAGAAATTTGGACATGGGAGTCATATATTCCTGAATAATGTTTCAGAATACAACTAATTCAATTAATTACCAGAAAATAAGTAAATATGAACCCTTTAATATAATATAGGATTATTAATATTAAATATAACTGATAAAATGGCTGAATTTATATAATGACAGGAAGTAAATTTTGATGTTTTGACTTTTCAGAGTATACCAAACTGAAAGTAAAATTACTATTTTTTGGACAGAAAACACTATAAAACGGCATTATTTAATCTGAAAATAAGCTGAATGAACTGAAAGATTAATTTAAATAACATCTAGTGAATAAAATTGACAAATAACCCAAGTTTAGGTATTTATATAGTGAAATATTAAAGTGTGCACAGGATATGAAAATATATTTGAACAATGTTAAGAATAATATTATATGGGCTAAGAGTTTAATTGAAACTGAAGGAAACAGTTAGTTGATTATTGGTATTCAAACGGTTAACATAAACGAGAGTTTTGTGACGATCTAACCTATCTTACAACGGTGCATTTAAGCGGCGAATAGTACGTTACTGTGAAATCGAGAGTGACTTATAAAATCCTTCCAGAACATATACATTGTGGCAAAAACAATCAAGAAACACTAATTAACACTAAACAATACATATCTACTCCGAAAAACACCACAAAACACCAGAAAACTGTATAATACTTTACCAAATTAGTGTCGGAATTGGGAAAAGTGTTTTGACTTATAATTACACAGATATACTAAATACATCCCAGAAACATTACACCAGTCACTACACAACATTTAACAAGAGATTTGCAGACACCAGAACAGGAATATTGCCAGAAAATACATTATTTGGAATGCAGCAGGAACGAGCGACATTTTGATCAACTTGACGGCAGCCATCTTTCTTTGACAATTCCAATGCCTCTCCTAATTCAACACAGCTGTTTGGTGAAAACAATTATTTTATTTTCAAATTATTATTCAATGTTTGTGTTTAGTAATAATTATTAATTTGATTGTAACGTTATACTTTTTAAATATTAGCCCGATTTCTCTGACTTTGATAATAATTGGCTGTTTAAAGAACCCTGTATAATTTTTATATAATATACTTTGTAATTTTTTCGATATCCTGAGAGTCGATAATAATCGATAAGAGTCAAATTGCTATTAATTAATAAAACATTAATATTCTTCAACACTAAATAGTTCTTCATTTCATAAATATTACTAGTTATCATTAATATAATTATAATTAATAATCTATCAGGACTTTACCACCTATAAGTGAAGATAACCTAAAAAATAAAAAGGTAAACATGTATCGATTGGTTTGAAGACAGTCTTATGAGTGGTGATAGTTTATTTAAAGTATACCAAAACTCTAATAAAAATTTTCAGAAGAGCATTACACCTTTTAAAACTTCACAGCCCTATATTAATTAATTGATTGTAATTAATTAATTAATAAAATTAAAATTTTTTTTAATTATTTTTTTTATAAACATAATTTTTTTTAAAAAAATTTTCTTCAAAACAATAATTTTTGTTTTGAAACTTTCGGTGAAGCTGAACATACATTTCTTCATCAACATTACGCTACTCGACCAGTCTTGCTACCATTGGGACTAGACCAGCTGGGAAACTTAAGGAAGTGTTTCAGGCCAGTAAGACGACGAGAGCCACACCAATTAAACATATTACTTTACAACTTACTTATTTTATTACAAATTGGCTAGACCAAACAGTGGGGCTTGATTACATCGAAGTCTCATACTTCACAACCTCTTATATCGAGAACAAAATAACTTACATATTTTATTACAAATTGGCGCACAACTTTAGGGGCTTTAATTAGCGATTGGAAGGCCAATAAATTCTGCCCAATCACTAATTGGAGCTAGGCAGCAGCTATAAAGTCAGAGAAAGATAATAAAAAGGGAACAACGACAAGCAAAATGGCAGAACTAACACAAAAAGAAGATATGAGCACAGAGAGAATATTGGAAATGCTCTCGAAATTTACGGAGGATCAGCAATCGAGGATAATGCGAGGGTTCCTACAAAAGATGATTAAGAAAATGGACGAGGATAATAAGGAACTGAGAGAGGACAGTTTAAAAAGAGAAGAAGAGGAGAGCAACCAATCATTGAAAAAAGAATTGGGTGACCAACTGGACAATATCAGTAAGAAGCCGGAAGAGGACATCAAGGAAAAGAGAGAGGACGGATTAAAAAGCGAAGAATTAAGAAAGGAGAAGACCGAAGGAATAAAAAATGAAAACAAACCAGAAAAAGAAGAAATACCAAACGAGAAAAGGGTAAAACTAATCGCGGCATCATTGAATGGACAAATGAAACGATGGAGAAAAGAAATAAGAAGGGAGCGTAAACAGATTAAGAAAGAGGAGTCAAAACCAAGAAGACAACAAAGAAGGGAAGAGCTACAGGAAAAAATAAAACGAAAGACTGAAGCACTAAAGGAGTTCACGAAAAAGTGGAGAGAAGTAAGAATAAGTACTCTAAAACAGCTGATAGAAAATAACAATAAAAGGGTGGAAATTATCATCAAGAATAATAAACTGTGGGAGGAAGAATTAATAAGAGATAACAAAAGAGAGTTAGAAGAAATACCAAATGATAAATCGCAGGAACAAGTAATGGTAGTGCCTGAAGTTGACATTAACGGAAACCAGGAAAATATTAAACAGAGGAAAAGGAGAATGCATCCAAGAAATGTAATAACAACGAAGGAAGAGTTGGAGATGATGAAACATGGGTTAATTGATGGCAATAATATCCCAATTACCTATGACAAAGACATCATGAATTCTAGGAATTATAGGAGGAGAATCGAAGTAATTTCAGAAATAAATTACCACAAAGCAGTAGTTTACCACTGGGAAAGGACCAGAAGTAAACAGAATACAACATGTGGACCAGACCAATTTCAGCGTAAGACTGGACAATGTTTTTCAGAAAGATGGAAATGTGATATCGTACCAGACTGTAATGATGACACAGATGAATCACCAGAATGTAATCCATTAATGTGCCATCTAGAACAGTTCCAGGGTACGGTTAGACTAAAATATATTCCTTCAGAGTGGATATGTGATGGTAAACCAGCTTATGGTGTTTCAGATAAACAAATAATAAGTGATAAACCAGATGAAGATCCTCACAGATATTTGTCAAGTAACACAAAACATGGGCCAGAAAAGTATTGGTGTATACAATATGATGATAGAGGGAGCCAGCCCAGTAATTACGACGGCCCTAACAACCCGCCGCGTAATGACCAGTTTAGCAGTAATTTTAACGGCATTAGGAATAACAACCCCTATCCAAACAATAGAAACAATTTTTATCAACATAATAATAATATTCTATACAGTCAGAGAAATCCATATCCCAACAATAATGATGACAGCCCTTACCCACCTAACCGAAATTACTATAATAATAACTTTGGTAATAATAATAATAACAGTAATAATAAACGAGTGTCGCGCCCTAGGGTAAATTTTATAAGAGCAACTGAGATGAAGGACCCTGGTTGACACAGATACCACACACCATCAAGAAAAGGGACGGAGATCATGATAACCGACTACGGCGAAAAACAACGGTGAAGGAGACGGAATAAATATCATTGAAAGGAAATGATATGGAGAATATACATAGAAACAAAACTGGGTTTTATGAATGAAGACTATTTAAGAAAATGAACATGACAAATAAGAATATGAGCAATGGAACGACATATAAAAAAAAAAAAAAATCGTCCATCTTCCTGGGTATATAAAAGAAAAGAAAATTTATAAGAAAAGAAAAAGTGAGGATCAACTCGTTAAAGTATAAATAATATGGTCCAGTGTAGAGTACAATATATAACCATATGTTGTGGTAAATGATAAGCATAACAATACATATGAGTTGAAGGAAATCGTTTCAGGAAAAATCAAAGGAGTGTACAATCAAGCTTCTATGAAGAAATATTATGAAGAATGAGTTGTGAGATTTAGAATTTTGAATTTTATTGAAAAAATCCTAAAATAATGTAAGTACATCTTACAACCTAATATTTTGAGAAAAACATTTTGGAGAATTATAAGAAGAAGGAATTTAGAATTTTTATTTGAAAAAATCCTAAAATAATGTAAGTACATCTTACAACCTAATATTTTGAGAAAAACATTTTGGAGAATTATAAGAAGAAGGAATTTATAATTTTTATTTGAAAAATCCTAAAATAATGTAAGTACATCTTACAACCTAATATTTTGAGAAAAACATTTTGGAGAATTATAAGAAGAAGGAATTTAGAATTTTTATTTGAAAAATCCTAAAATAATGTAAGTACATCTTACAACCTAATATTTTGAAAAGAAAATTCTGGAGAATTATAAGAAGAATTTTTTAATTTAATTTTGAAAAAATTCTAAAATATGTAAGAACAACTTACAACCTAATAATTTTGAACAAACTTTATGGAAGACAAAGAAAGAGAAAGAAAAGGAATTTTGAATTTATTATAAAAATTTAAAATTGAGTAAGTACATCTTACTACAACCTGATAATTTAGAACAAAACTTTATGGAAGAAAGAGAAAGAGAGAGAATTTTGAACTTAATTATACAAAAAATTTAAAAATAAAGTAAGACCAACTTACTATAACTAAGTTTATGAGAAAACTTTATGGTAAATAATTAAGAAGAATTTGATTTTGGAAAAATACCAAAACATTCAGAAATAATAGTAAGATAACAGTACTATAAACATTTCTGAATGAAACAATTCTGGGAATAAATGAATTAAACAGAATTTGAATGTTGATAGAACGTCAGAACTTTGAAACAAGATAAGATCAACATATTACAAGGATTTATGAGAAATATTTTTCAATTAAATAAAAAGAATAGTTTGAATTTTACATTAAAACTAACCAAGTTCCAGAAAATAATTAAGTGTCAATTATAATTGAGAAGAAAAAATTTGGAAGCAAAGAGGCTAATTACCTATGAAACGATAATAAAAACAGTTAATTAAGAGCAAAGAAGAACAACTCATACCAAACATATGGAGAAGATGATTTTGAACCAATGATAATAATAAGACCTATATGAAATGCAAAGAGAAGAAATACCACATGAAATATAATATAAATGAATTAATGTTAATGAATGCGAAGGCGGATTAATAACTTTCTAAGAGAAAGGAAAGAACCAAAATGTTTAAATAAAATGATCAATAACAACCTGTATGTCTAATGTAAAGATACAATGTTAAAAAATTAAATATAATATATTAAGACCATTCAAATAATGAATACGAAAGACTATTTATAAAGACCATGCTAATACTATGAATAACCAGAAGAAAGTATAAAGAGAATTCAGATGAAGAAGAAAGAGAGTTACACTGTAAACAGTAACCAGAATTATTAAAAGAAAGGTTTTCAACCATAATTAAATTAAATATATCAGACAAGTTAAGAGTTTTGAAAAAATATATATGTAATGAGTATAATAATGATTATGAAGATTTATTAAGATAGAAAATGTGAGATAATCTGAGAGACTACGAAGTGGAGAATCCAAAGATATTTTTATTAGTCGAAAATGAGACTACTTTTTATTTATTTATTCGATGACTGACTGAAGATAATTCCAGCAGCATTATGTTTTTGAGCAGGGATGGATATGCCTCTGTACTCAATTTATAGAAGTGGTGTATGGCCAGCAGAGAAGTAGCGTACAGTGCCCCTCTGATCTGCCCCAGCCCACGTGATAGGGAATGTTAGGGAATTAATATCCCAAGGATGCAACACGAAGTTGATAAAGGAAGAAAATGTATTACAATAATAATATATCTCAGAAGACACTAACTATCCGAAAAGGATCAGTAGTAAAACAAGTAACCATATATATAAAATTAATAAAACTCTAATATAAAAAAGTCGATATAAAAATGGAGAAGAAAATGAATTATAAGAAATGATGAAATTATCATAAGAAATTATTTCATCCATAAACATGTCTGAAATAATTACTTCTGGAGGAGAGCAATCTGTAGCGTGACAGATGTATGCATAATATTGAATGGCAATTGATCATTAGAATAATGAAGTTATAATATTTAAATTTGGAAGAAAGCATTAAGTTTAATATAAATAGATTAATTCATAGCAACTGTGGAAAGAAATCATTATTATAAAGAAAATACAAGTTCAAATAAAAGGAGTTACTAGTGATGAGTCATCCAAGACCAGTCTCATAACCAAAGGTTTTCAAGGTATAACCCAGGAAGGTAAAAAAGTAAATAACAAAGCAGTACAGAATATGACCAAACCCACAACGAGGGAGAATAAATAGAATAGAAACCCTAAAATAAGCCAAGATCAACCAATACAGGTGGTGTATTTCTGAAATAAAGAAGAAGATGGAGAAGATCCCAAGAAACCTGATGGCATCAAGAAGAAGATGGAGAAGATACCAGTCCCAGAAGGCAGGAGAAAAGAAGACTGATGAAAGAAGAAGAAGGCAGCATCCTGAAGAAGATGTCATGCTCTTATAAAAGACACCCAAATCCCTATATCCCCAAAATAAATATTTAAAAATAAAAGTATAACGAAATAAAAACCACATGTATATAAATTTAAGAGAGAGAAGTGTATAAAGTAAAAGTTGCCTGTGAACTAAGATGGAACAATAATATAGTACCCATGGAACAAATCTCCATTGAAAAAACGCTAACCAATTTATTATGTTAATAAGACTATACGACCATTTAGCATTAACATAATATATAAGTGCAAAGTGAACCAGTGATAGTTTTGGGTATTATAAAAAATGAACCTTGTGTTTCATTCTTGGCAATCACAAACATTGGATGCAATGAAATACGCAATTTTCAATGACTTGAAATGTGTACTGTGACAATATGTTGTTCATAAGACATGAATCTGTTTAAAATAACATTTTGTTTTACATGAAACAAGAAAAACAGATTTCATAGTACTTTTCGAACAATTAATACTATTTATTTATTAATGACAGGGTACAATTCCCCAAAGACAATGGGTAAAAGACGGTATAAAAACTGTAGAATCCTACTTATAATAATAGTTAGAAATAAGAATATAAATATAAGGTTTTTATGTATATAGTAAAAGAATGTTTAAAAATGTTTTAGATATAAGGCCATTTGTTTGGGTCTGAAACAACTAACATCAGAACTGTAAAAATAGTTACCACTTGTAAATAGTAGAGAGTAATTAAGATGTTAGTTAGTAAAAAACCTTTTTTGTAAACCATGTTTCCATGTTGGAAATGGGGATTTTGTTGCAAAATGTCTGACTTGAAGACAACCATTTATTAAAAAAAAAAAATATTCTTTCTTTTTGTTTAACTATTATTTGTATTGTAACCAATACTAATTGTTTTTGTGTAATTTGAAAACATGTTTAATTTATAATACTATATGTAAAAGTCAGAGAGGGTATCACACATCATATATTGTTTGTAAAATATTTTGTAAGAAAAATTGTTAAAAAATCATAGGCCAAAAGAATGGAAACCAAATTTCATCAAAACAGAGAAATTACTCATTTAAAAGCAAATAAACAAAAGGGGTTTAGACAAAATAAACTTGAGATCATGCCATATAATTGCACATACCATTTAGAGAGATTTTAATAAATATATTCAGAATTATAAATAAAAATGAAAATGACTAAACTCAGAAATTTGGACATGGGAGTCATATATTCCTGAATAATGTTTCAGAATACAACTAATTCAATTAATTACCAGAAAATAAGGGAATATGAACCCTTTAATATAATATAGGATTATTAATATTAAATATAACTGATAAAATGGCTGAATTTATATAATGACAGGAAGTAAATTTTGATGTTTTGACTTTTCAGAGTATACCAAACTGAAAGTAAAATTACTATTTTTTGGACAGAAAACACTATAAAACGGCATTATTTAATCTGAAAATAAGCTGAATGAACTGAAAGATTAATTTAAATAACATCTAGTGAATAAAATTGACAAATAACCCAAGTTTAGGTATTTATATAGTGAAATATTAAAGTGTGCACAGGATATGAAAATATATTTGAACAATGTTAAGAATAATATTATATAGGCTAAGAGTTTAATTGAAACTGAAGGAAACAGTTAGTTGATTATTGGTATTCAAACGGTTAACATAAACGAGAGTTTTGTGACGATCTAACCTATCTTACAACGGTGAAGTTAAGCGGCGAATAGTACGTTACTGTGAAATCGAGAGTGACTTATAAAATCCTTCCAGAACATATACATTGTGGCAAAAACAATCAAGAAACACTAATTAACACTAAACAATACATATCTACTCCGAAAAACACCACAAAACACCAGAAAACTGTATAATACTTTACCAAATTAGTGTCGGAATTGGGAAAAGTGTTTTGACTTATAATTACACAGATATACTAAATACATCCCAGAAACATTACACCAGTCACTACACAACATTTAACAAGAGATTTGCAGACACCAGAACAGGAATATTGCCAGAAAATACATTATTTGGAATGCAGCAGGAACGAGCGACATTTTGATCAACTTGACGGCAGCCATCTTTCTTTGACAATTCCAATGCCTCTCCTAATTCAACACAGCTGTTTGGTGAAAACAATTATTTTATTTTCAAATTATTATTCAATGTTTGTGTTTAGTAATAATTATTAATTTGATTGTAACGTTATACTTTTTAAATATTAGCCCGATTTCTCTGACTTTGATAATAATTGGCTGTTTAAAGAACCCTGTATAATTTTTATATAATATACTTTGTAATTTTTTCGATATCCTGAGAGTCGATAATAATCGATAAGAGTCAAATTGCTATTAATTAATAAAACATTAATATTCTTCAACACTAAATAGTTCTTCATTTCATAAATATTACTAGTTATCATTAATATAATTATAATTAATAATCTATCAGGACTTTACCACCTATAAGTGAAGATAACCTAAAAAATAAAAAGGTAAACATGTATCGATTGGTTTGAAGACAGTCTTATGAGTGGTGATAGTTTATTTAAAGTATACCAAAACTCTAATAAAAATTTTCAGAAGAGCATTACACCTTTTAAAACTTCACAGCCCTATATTAATTAATTGATTGTAATTAATTAATTAATAAAATTAAAATTTTTTTTAATTATTTTTTTTTATAAACATAACTTTTTTTTTTTAAATTTTCTTCAAAACAATAATTTTTGTTTTGAAACTTTCGGTGAAGCTGAACATACATTTCTTCATCAACATTACGCTACTCGACCAGTCTTGCTACCATTGGGACTAGACCAGCTGGGAAACTTAAGGAAGTGTTTCAGGCCAGTAAGACGACGAGAGCCACACCAATTAAACATATTACTTTACAACTTACTTATTTTATTACAAATTGGCTAGCCCAAACAGTGGGGCTTGATTACATCGAAGTCTCATACTTCACAATCTCTTATATCGAGAACAAAATAACTTACATATTTTATTACAAATTGGCGCACAACTTTAGGGGCTTTAATTAGCGATTGGAAGGCCAATAAATTCTGCCCAATCACTAATTGGAGCTAGGCAGCAGCTATAAAGTCAGAGAAAGATAATAAAAAGGGAACAACGACAAGCAAAATGGCAGAACTAACACAAAAAGAAGATATGAGCACAGAGAGAATATTGGAAATGCTCTCGAAATTTACGGAGGATCAGCAATCGAGGATAATGCGAGGGTTCCTACAAAAGATGATTAAGAAAATGGACGAGGATAATAAGGAACTGAGAGAGGACAGTTTAAAAAGAGAAGAAGAGGAGAGCAACCAATCATTGAAAAAAGAATTGGGTGACCAACTGGACAATATCAGTAAGAAGCCGGAAGAGGACATCAAGGAAAAGAGAGAGGACGGATTAAAAAGTGAAGAATTAAGAAAGGAGAAGACCGAAGGAATAAAAAATGAAAACAAACCAGAAAAAGAAGAAATACCAAACGAGAAAAGGGTAAAACTAATCGCGGCATCATTGAATGGACAAATGAAACGATGGAGACAAGAAATAAGAAGGGAGCGTAAACAGATTAAGAAAGAGGAGTCAAAACCAAGAAGACAACAAAGAAGGGAAGAGCTACAGGAAAAAATAAAACGAAAGACTGAAGCACTAAAGGAGTTCACGAAAAAGTGGAGAGAAGTAAGAATAAGTACTCTAAAACAGATGATAGAGAATAACAATAAAAGGGTGGAAATTATCATCAAGAATAATAAACTGTGGGAGGAAGAATTAATAAGAGATAACAAAAGAGAGTTAGAAGAAATACCAAATGATAAATCGCAGGAACAAGTAATGGTAGTGCCTGAAGTTGACATTAACGGAAACCAGGAAAATATTAAACAGAGGAAAAGGAGAATGCATCCAAGAAATGTAATAACAACGAAGGAAGAGTTGGAGATGATGAAACATGGGTTAATTGATGGCAATAATATCCCAATTACCTATGACAAAGACATCATGAATTCTAGGAATTATAGGAGGAGAATCGAAGTAATTTCAGAAATAAATTACCACAAAGCAGTAGTTTACCACTGGGAAAGGACCAGAAGTAAACAGAATACAACATGTGGACCAGACCAATTTCAGCGTAAGACTGGACAATGTTTTTCAGAAAGATGGAAATGTGATATCGTACCAGACTGTAATGATGACACAGATGAATCACCAGAATGTAATCCATTAATGTGGCATCTAGAACAGTTCCAGGGTACGGTTAGACTAAAATATATTCCTTCAGAGTGGATATGTGATGGTAAACCAGCTTATGGTGTTTCAGATAAACAAATAATAAGTGATAAACCAGATGAAGATCCTCACAGATATTTGTCAAGTAACACAAAACATGGGCCAGAAAAGTATTGGTGTATACAATATGATGATAGAGGGAGCCAGCCCAGTAATTACGACGGCCCTAACAACCCGCCGCGTAATGACCAGTTTAGCAGTAATTTTAACGGCATTAGGAATAACAACCCCTATCCAAACAATAGAAACAATTTTTATCAACATAATAATAATATTCTATACAGTCAGAGAAATCCATATCCCAACAATAATGATGACAGCCCTTACCCACCTAACCGAAATTACTATAATAATAACTTTGGTAATAATAATAATAACAGTAATAATAAACGAGTGTCGCGCCCTAGGGTAAATTTTATAAGAGCAACTGAGATGAAGGACCCTGGTTGACACAGATACCACACACCATCAAGAAAAGGGACGGAGATCATGATAACCGACTACGGCGAAAAACAACGGTGAAGGAGACGGAATAAATATCATTGAAAGGAAATGATATGGAGAATAAACATAGAAACAAAACTGGGTTTTATGAATGAAGACTATTTAAGAAAATGAACATGACAAATAAGAATATGAGCAATGGAACGACATATAAAAAAAAAAAAAATCGTCCATCTTCCTGGGTATATAAAAGAAAAGAAAATTTATAAGAAAAGAAAAAGTGAGGATCAACTCGTTAAAGTATAAATAATATGGTCCAGTGTAGAGTACAATATATAACCATATGTTGTGGTAAATGATAAGCATAACAATACATATGAGTTGAAGGAAATCGTTTCAGGAAAAATCAAAGGAGTGTACAATCAAGCTTCTATGAAGAAATATTATGAAGAATGAGTTGTGAGATTTAGAATTTTGAATTTTATTGAAAAAATCCTAAAATAATGTAAGTACATCTTACAACCTAATATTTTGAGAAAAACATTTTGGAGAATTATAAGAAGAAGGAATTTAGAATTTTTATTTGAAAAAATCCTAAAATAATGTAAGTACATCTTACAACCTAATATTTTGAGAAAAACATTTTGGAGAATTATAAGAAGAAGGAATTTAGAATTTTTATTTGAAAAATCCTAAAATAATGTAAGTACATCTTACAACCTAATATTTTGAGAAAAACATTTTGGAGAATTATAAGAAGAAGGAATTTAGAATTTTTATTTGAAAAATCCTAAAATAATGTAAGTACATCTTACAACCTAATATTTTGAAAAGAAAATTCTGGAGAATTATAAGAAGAATTTTTTAATTTAATTTTGAAAAAATTCTAAAATATGTAAGAACAACTTACAACCTAATAATTTTGAACAAACTTTATGGAAGACAAAGAAAGAGAAAGAAAAGGAATTTTGAATTTATTATAAAAATTTAAAATTGAGTAAGTACATCTTACTACAACCTGATAATTTAGAACAAAACTTTATGGAAGAAAGAGAAAGAGAGAGAATTTTGAACTTAATTATACAAAAAATTTAAAAATAAAGTAAGACCAACTTACTATAACTAAGTTTATGAGAAAACTTTATGGTAAATAATTAAGAAGAATTTGATTTTGGAAAAATACCAAAACATTCAGAAATAATAGTAAGATAACAGTACTATAAACATTTCTGAATGAAACAATTCTGGGAATAAATGAATTAAACAGAATTTGAATGTTGATAGAACGTCAGAACTTTGAAACAAGATAAGATCAACATATTACAAGGATTTATGAGAAATATTTTTCAATTAAATAAAAAGAATAGTTTGAATTTTACATTAAAACTAACCAAGTTCCAGAAAATAATTAAGTGTCAATTATAATTGAGAAGAAAAAATTTGGAAGCAAAGAGGCTAATTACCTATGAAACGATAATAAAAACAGTTAATTAAGAGCAAAGAAGAACAACTCATACCAAACATATGGAGAAGATGATTTTGAACCAATGATAATAATAAGACCTATATGAAATGCAAAGAGAAGAAATACCACATGAAATATAATATAAATGAATTAATGTTAATGAATGCGAAGGCGGATTAATAACTTTCTAAGAGAAAGGAAAGAACCAAAATGTTTAAATAAAATGATCAATAACAACCTGTATATCTAATGTAAAGATACAATGTTAAAAAATTAAATATAATATATTAAGACCATTCAAATAATGAATACGAAAGACTATTTATAAAGACCATGCTAATACTATGAATAACCAGAAGAAAGTATAAAGAGAATTCAGATGAAGAAGAAAGAGAGTTACACTGTAAACAGTAACCAGAATTATTAAAAGAAAGGTTTTCAACCATAATTAAATTAAATATATCAGACAAGTTAAGAGTTTTGAAAAAATATATATGTAATGAGTATAATAATGATTATGAAGATTTATTAAGATAGAAAATGTGAGATAATCTGAGAGACTACGAAGTGGAGAATCCAAAGATATTTTTATTAGTCGAAAATGAGACTACTTTTTATTTATTTATTCGATGACTGACTGAAGATAATTCCAGCAGCATTATGTTTTTGAGCAGGGATGGATATGCCTCTGTACTCAATTTATAGAAGTGGTGTATGGCCAGCAGAGAAGTAGCGTACAGTGCCCCTCTGATCTGCCCCAGCCCACGTGATAGGGAATGTTAGGGAATTAATATCCCAAGGATGCAACACGAAGTTGATAAAGGAAGAAAATGTATTACAATAATAATATATCTCAGAAGACACTAACTATCCGAAAAGGATCAGTAGTAAAACAAGTAACCATATATATAAAATTAATAAAACTCTAATATAAAAAAGTCGATATAAAAATGGAGAAGAAAATGAATTATAAGAAATGATGAAATTATCATAAGAAATTATTTCATCCATAAACATGTCTGAAATAATTACTTCTGGAGGAGAGCAATCTGTAGCGTGACAGATGTATGCATAATATTGAATGGCAATTGATCATTAGAATAATGAAGTTATAATATTTAAATTTGGAAGAAAGCATTAAGTTTAATATAAATAGATTAATTCATAGCAACTGTGGAAAGAAATCATTATTATAAAGAAAATACAAGTTCAAATAAAAGGAGTTACTAGTGATGAGTCATCCAAGACCAGTCTCATAACCAAAGGTTTTCAAGGTATAACCCAGGAAGGTAAAAAAGTAAATAACAAAGCAGTACAGAATATGACCAAACCCACAACGAGGGAGAATAAATAGAATAGAAACCCTAAAATAAGCCAAGATCAACCAATACAGGTGGTGTATTTCTGAAATAAAGAAGAAGATGGAGAAGATCCCAAGAAACCTGATGGCATCAAGAAGAAGATGGAGAAGATACCAGTCCCAGAAGGCAGGAGAAAAGAAGACTGATGAAAGAAGAAGAAGGCAGCATCCTGAAGAAGATGTCATGCTCTTATAAAAGACACCCAAATCCCTATATCCCCAAAATAAATATTTAAAAATAAAAGTATAACGAAATAAAAACCACATGTATATAAATTTAAGAGAGAGAAGTGTATAAAGTAAAAGTTGCCTGTGAACTAAGATGAAACAATAATATAGTACCCATGGAACAAATCTCCATTGAAAAAACGCTAACCAATTTATTATGTTAATAAGACTATACGACCATTTAGCATTAACATAATATATAAGTGCAAAGTGAACCAGTGATAGTTTTGGGTATTATAAAAAATGAACCTTGTGTTTCATTCTTGGCAATCACAAACATTGGATGCAATGAAATATGCAATTTTCAATGACTTGAAATGTGTACTGTGACAATATGTTGTTCATAAGACATGAATCTGTTTAAAATAACATTTTGTTTTACATGAAAAAAGAAAAACAGATTTCATAGTACTTTTCGAACAATTAATACTATTTATTTATTAATGACAGGGTACAATTCCCCAAAGACAATGGGTAAAAGACGGTATAAAAACTGTAGAATCCTACTTATAATAATAGTTAGAAATAAGAATATAAATATAAGGTTTTTATGTATATAGTAAAAGAATGTTTAAAAATGTTTTAGATATAAGGCCATTTGTTTGGGTCTGAAACAACTAACATCAGAACTGTAAAAATAGTTACCACTTGTAAATAGTAGAGAGTAATTAAGATGTTAGTTAGTAAAAAACCTTTTTTGTAAACCATGTTTCCATGTTGGAAATGGGGATTTTGTTGCAAAATGTCTGACTTGAAGACAACCATTTATTTAAAAAAAAAAAATTCTTTCTTTTTGTGTAACTATTATTTGTATTGTAACCAATACTAATTGTTTTTGTGTAATTTGAAAACATGTTTAATTTATAATACTATATGTAAAAGTCAGAGAGGGTATCACACATCATATATTGTTTGTAAAATATTTTGTAAGAAAAATTGTTAAAAAATCATAGGCCAAAAGAATGGAAACCAAATTTCATCAAAACAGAGAAATTACTCATTTAAAAGCAAATAAACAAAAGGGGTTTAGACAAAATAAACTTGAGATCATGCCATATAATTGCACATACCATTTAGAGAGATTTTAATAAATATATTCAGAATTATAAATAAAAATGAAAATGACTAAACTCAGAAATTTGGACATGGGAGTCATATATTCCTGAATAATGTTTCAGAATACAACTAATTCAATTAATTACCAGAAAATAAGGGAATATGAACCCTTTAATATAATATAGGATTATTAATATTAAATATAACTGATAAAATGGCTGAATTTATATAATGACAGGAAGTAAATTTTGATGTTTTGACTTTTCAGAGTATACCAAACTGAAAGTAAAATTACTATTTTTTGGACAGAAAACACTATAAAACGGCATTATTTAATCTGAAAATAAGCTGAATGAACTGAAAGATTAATTTAAATAACACCTAGTGAATAAAATTGACAAATAACCCAAGTTTAGGTATTTATATAGTGAAATATTAAAGTGTGCACAGGATATGAAAATATATTTGAACAATGTTAAGAATAATATTATATGGGCTAAGAGTTTAATTGAAACTGAAGGAAACAGTTAGTTGATTATTGGTATTCAAACGGTTAACATAAACGAGAGTTTTGTGACGATCTAACCTATCTTACAACGGTGCATTTAAGCGGCGAATAGTACGTTACTGTGAAATCGAGAGTGACTTATAAAATCCTTCCAGAACATATACATTGTGGCAAAAACAATCAAGAAACACTAATTAACACTAAACAATACATATCTACTCCGAAAAACACCACAAAACACCAGAAAACTGTATAATACCTTAACCAAATTAGTGTCGGAATTGGGAAAAGTGTTTTGACTTATAATTACACAGATATACTAAATACATCCCAGAAACATTACACCAGTCACTACACAACATTTAACAAGAGATTTGCAGACACCCGAACAGGAATATTGCCAGAAAATACATTATTTGGAATGCAGCAGGAACGAGCGACATTTTGATCAACTTGACGGCAGCCATTTTTCTTTGACAATTCCAATGCCTCTCCTAGTTCAACACAGCTGTTTGGTGAAAACAATTATTTTATTTTCAAATTATTATTCAATGTTTGTGTTTAGTAATAATTATTAATTTGATTGTAACGTTATACTTTTTAAATATTAGCCCGATTTCTCTGACTTTGATAATAATTGGCTGTTTAAAGAACCCTGTATAATTTTTATATAATATACTTTGTAATTTTTTCGATATCCTGAGAGTCGATAATAATCGATAAGAGTCAAATTGCTATTAATTAATAAAACATTAATATTCTTCAACACTAAATAGTTCTTCATTTCATAAATATTACTAGTTATCATTAATATAATTATAATTAATAATTTATCAGGACTTTACCACCTATAAGTGAAGATAACCTAAAAAATAAAAAGGTAAACATGTATCGATTGGTTTGAAGACAGTCTTATGAGTGGTGATAGTTTATTTAAAGTATACCAAAACTCTAATAAAAATTTTCAGAAGAGCATTACACCTTTTAAAACTTCACAGCCCTATATTAATTAATTGATTGTAATTAATTAATTAATAAAATTAAAATTTTTTTTAATTATTTTTTTTTATAAACATAACTTTTTTTTTTTAAATTTTCTTCAAAACAATAATTTTTGTTTTGAAACTTTCGGTGAAGCTGAACATACATTTCTTCATCAACATTACGCTACTCGACCAGTCTTGCTACCATTGGGACTAGACCAGCTGGGAAACTTAAGGAAGTGTTTCAGGCCAGTAAGACGACGAGAGCCACACCAATTAAACATATTACTTTACAACTTACTTATTTTATTACAAATTGGCTAGCCCAAACAGTGGGGCTTGATTACATCGAAGTCTCATACTTCACAATCTCTTATATCGAGAACAAAATAACTTACATATTTTATTACAAATTGGCGCACAACTTTAGGGGCTTTAATTAGCGATTGGAAGGCCAATAAATTCTGCCCAATCACTAATTGGAGCTAGGCAGCAGCTATAAAGTCAGAGAAAGATAATAAAAAGGGAACAACGACAAGCAAAATGGCAGAACTAACACAAAAAGAAGATATGAGCACAGAGAGAATATTGGAAATGCTCTCGAAATTTACGGAGGATCAGCAATCGAGGATAATGCGAGGGTTCCTACAAAAGATGATTAAGAAAATGGACGAGGATAATAAGGAACTGAGAGAGGACAGTTTAAAAAGAGAAGAAGAGGAGAGCAACCAATCATTGAAAAAAGAATTGGGTGACCAACTGGACAATATCAGTAAGAAGCCGGAAGAGGACATCAAGGAAAAGAGAGAGGACGGATTAAAAAGCGAAGAATTAAGAAAGGAGAAGACCGAAGGAATAAAAAATGAAAACAAACCAGAAAAAGAAGAAATACCAAACGAGAAAAGGGTAAAACTAATCGCGGCATCATTGAATGGACAAATGAAACGATGGAGAAAAGAAATAAGAAGGGAGCGTAAACAGATTAAGAAAGAGGAGTCAAAACCAAGAAGACAACAAAGAAGGGAAGAGCTACAGGAAAAAATAAAACGAAAGACTGAAGCACTAAAGGAGTTCACGAAAAAGTGGAGAGAAGTAAGAATAAGTACTCTAAAACAGATGATAGAGAATAACAATAAAAGGGTGGAAATTATCATCAAGAATAATAAACTGTGGGAGGAAGAATTAATAAGAGATAACAAAAGAGAGTTAGAAGAAATACCAAATGATAAATCGCAGGAACAAGTAATGGTAGTGCCTGAAGTTGACATTAACGGAAACCAGGAAAATATTAAACAGAGGAAAAGGAGAATGCATCCAAGAAATGTAATAACAACGAAGGAAGAGTTGGAGATGATGAAACATGGGTTAATTGATGGCAATAATATCCCAATTACCTATGACAAAGACATCATGAATTCTAGGAATTATAGGAGGAGAATCGAAGTAATTTCAGAAATAAATTACCACAAAGCAGTAGTTTACCACTGGGAAAGGACCAGAAGTAAACAGAATACAACATGTGGACCAGACCAATTTCAGCGTAAGACTGGACAATGTTTTTCAGAAAGATGGAAATGTGATATC
The DNA here is from genome assembly GCA_034769895.1 of Magicicada septendecula. NCBI lineage: Eukaryota > Metazoa > Arthropoda > Insecta > Hemiptera > Cicadidae > Magicicada > Magicicada septendecula. Next base: position 58,443,867 of record CM068374.1, read on the forward strand.
GTACCAGACTGTAATGATGACACAGATGAATCACCAGAATGTAATCCATTAATGTGGCATCTAGAACAGTTCCAGGGTACGGTTAGACTAAAATATATTCCTTCAGAGTGGATATGTGATGGTAAACCAGCTTATGGTGTTTCAGATAAACAAATAATAAGTGATAAACCAGATGAAGATCCTCACAGATATTTGTCAAGTAACACAAAACATGGGCCAGAAAAGTATTGGTGTATACAATATGATGATAGAGGGAGCCAGCCCAGTAATTACGACGGCCCTAACAACCCGCCGCGTAATGACCAGTTTAGCAGTAATTTTAACGGCATTAGGAATAACAACCCCTATCCAAACAATAGAAACAATTTTTATCAACATAATAATAATATTCTATACAGTCAGAGAAATCCATATCCCAACAATAATGATGACAGCCCTTACCCACCTAACCGAAATTACTATAATAATAACTTTGGTAATAATAATAATAACAGTAATAATAAACGAGTGTCGCGCCCTAGGGTAAATTTTATAAGAGCAACTGAGATGAAGGACCCTGGTTGACACAGATACCACACACCATCAAGAAAAGGGACGGAGATCATGATAACCGACTACGGCGAAAAACAACGGTGAAGGAGACGGAATAAATATCATTGAAAGGAAATGATATGGAGAATAAACATAGAAACAAAACTGGGTTTTATGAATGAAGACTATTTAAGAAAATGAACATGACAAATAAGAATATGAGCAATGGAACGACATATAAAAAAAAAAAAAAATCGTCCATCTTCCTGGGTATATAAAAGAAAAGAAAATTTATAAGAAAAGAAAAAGTGAGGATCAACTCGTTAAAGTATAAATAATATGGTCCAGTGTAGAGTACAATATATAACCATATGTTGTGGTAAATGATAAGCATAACAATACATATGAGTTGAAGGAAATCGTTTCAGGAAAAATCAAAGGAGTGTACAATCAAGCTTCTATGAAGAAATATTATGAAGAATGAGTTGTGAGATTTAGAATTTTGAATTTTATTGAAAAAATCCTAAAATAATGTAAGTACATCTTACAACCTAATATTTTGAGAAAAACATTTTGGAGAATTATAAGAAGAAGGAATTTAGAATTTTTATTTGAAAAAATCCTAAAATAATGTAAGTACATCTTACAACCTAATATTTTGAGAAAAACATTTTGGAGAATTATAAGAAGAAGGAATTTAGAATTTTTATTTGAAAAATCCTAAAATAATGTAAGTACATCTTACAACCTAATATTTTGAGAAAAACATTTTGGAGAATTATAAGAAGAAGGAATTTAGAATTTTTATTTGAAAAATCCTAAAATAATGTAAGTACATCTTACAACCTAATATTTTGAAAAGAAAATTCTGGAGAATTATAAGAAGAATTTTTTAATTTAATTTTGAAAAAATTCTAAAATATGTAAGAACAACTTACAACCTAATAATTTTGAACAAACTTTATGGAAGACAAAGAAAGAGAAAGAAAAGGAATTTTGAATTTATTATAAAAATTTAAAATTGAGTAAGTACATCTTACTACAACCTGATAATTTAGAACAAAACTTTATGGAAGAAAGAGAAAGAGAGAGAATTTTGAACTTAATTATACAAAAAATTTAAAAATAAAGTAAGACCAACTTACTATAACTAAGTTTATGAGAAAACTTTATGGTAAATAATTAAGAAGAATTTGATTTTGGAAAAATACCAAAACATTCAGAAATAATAGTAAGATAACAGTACTATAAACATTTCTGAATGAAACAATTCTGGGAATAAATGAATTAAACAGAATTTGAATGTTGATAGAACGTCAGAACTTTGAAACAAGATAAGATCAACATATTACAAGGATTTATGAGAAATATTTTTCAATTAAATAAAAAGAATAGTTTGAATTTTACATTAAAACTAACCAAGTTCCAGAAAATAATTAAGTGTCAATTATAATTGAGAAGAAAAAATTTGGAAGCAAAGAGGCTAATTACCTATGAAACGATAATAAAAACAGTTAATTAAGAGCAAAGAAGAACAACTCATACCAAACATATGGAGAAGATGATTTTGAACCAATGATAATAATAAGACCTATATGAAATGCAAAGAGAAGAAATACCACATGAAATATAATATAAATGAATTAATGTTAATGAATGCGAAGGCGGATTAATAACTTTCTAAGAGAAAGGAAAGAACCAAAATGTTTAAATAAAATGATCAATAACAACCTGTATATCTAATGTAAAGATACAATGTTAAAAAATTAAATATAATATATTAAGACCATTCAAATAATGAATACGAAAGACTATTTATAAAGACCATGCTAATACTATGAATAACCAGAAGAAAGTATAAAGGGAATTCAGGTGAAGAAGAAAGAGAGTTACACTGTAAACAGTAACCAGAATTATTAAAAGAAAGGTTTTCAACCATAATTAAATTAAATATATCAGACAAGTTAAGAGTTTTGAAAAAATATATATGTAATGAGTATAATAATGATTATGAAGATTTATTAAGATAGAAAATGTGAGATAATCTGAGAGACTACGAAGTGGAGAATCCAAAGATATTTTTATTAGTCGAAAATGAGACTACTTTTTATTTATTTATTCGATGACTGACTGAAGATAATTCCAGCAGCATTATGTTTTTGAGCAGGGATGGATATGCCTCTGTACTCAATTTATAGAAGTGGTGTATGGCCAGCAGAGAAGTAGCGTACAGTGCCCCTCTGATCTGCCCCAGCCCACGTGATAGGGAATGTTAGGGAATTAATATCCCAAGGATGCAACACGAAGTTGATAAAGGAAGAAAATGTATTACAATAATAATATATCTCAGAAGACACTAACTATCTGAAAAGGATCAGTAGTAAAACAAGTAACCATATATATAAAATTAATAAAACTCTAATATAAAAAAGTCGATATAAAAATGGAGAAGAAAATGAATTATAAGAAATGATGAAATTATCATAAGAAATTATTTCATCCATAAACATGTCTGAAATAATTACTTCTGGAGGAGAGCAATCTGTAGCGTGACAGATGTATGCATAATATTGAATGGCAATTGATCATTAGAATAATGAAGTTATAATATTTAAATTTGGAAGAAAGCATTAAGTTTAATATAAATAGATTAATTCATAGCAACTGTGGAAAGAAATCATTATTATAAAGAAAATACAAGTTCAAATAAAAGGAGTTACTAGTGATGAGTCATCCAAGACCAGTCTCATAACCAAAGGTTTTCAAGGTATAACCCAGGAAGGTAAAAAAGTAAATAACAAAGCAGTACAGAATATGACCAAACCCACAACGAGGGAGAATAAATAGAATAGAAACCCTAAAATAAGCCAAGATCAACCAATACAGGTGGTGTATTTCTGAAATAAAGAAGAAGATGGAGAAGATCCCAAGAAACCTGATGGCATCAAGAAGAAGATGGAGAAGATACCAGTCCCAGAAGGCAGGACAAAAGAAGACTGATGAAAGAAGAAGAAGGCAGCATCCTGAAGAAGATGTCATGCTCTTATAAAAGACACCCAAATCCCTATATCCCCAAAATAAATATTTAAAAATAAAAGTATAACGAAATAAAAACCACATGTATATAAATTTAAGAGAGAGAAGTGTATAAAGTAAAAGTTGCCTGTGAACTAAGATGAAACAATAATATAGTACCCATGGAACAAATCTCCATTGAAAAAACGCTAACCAATTTATTATGTTAATAAGACTATACGACCATTTAGCATTAACATAATATATAAGTGCAAAGTGAACCAGTGATAGTTTTGGGTATTATAAAAAATGAACCTTGTGTTTCATTCTTGGCAATCACAAACATTGGATGCAATGAAATATGCAACTTTCAATGACTTGAAATGTGTACTGTGACAATATGTTGTTCATAAGACATGAATCTGTTTAAAATAACATTTTGTTTTACATGAAAAAAGAAAAACAGATTTCATAGTACTTTTCGAACAATTAATACTATTTATTTATTAATGACAGGGTACAATTCCCCAAAGACAATGGGTAAAAGACGGTATAAAAACTGTAGAATCCTACTTATAATAATAGTTAGAAATAAGAATATAAATATAAGGTTTTTATGTATATAGTAAAAGAATGTTTAAAAATGTTTTAGATATAAGGCCATTTGTTTGGGTCTGAAACAACTAACATCAGAACTGTAAAAATAGTTACCACTTGTAAATAGTAGAGAGTAATTAAGATGTTAGTTAGTAAAAAACCTTTTTTGTAAACCATGTTTCCATGTTGGAAATGGGGATTTTGTTGCAAAATGTCTGACTTGAAGACAACCATTTATTTAAAAAAAAAAAATTCTTTCTTTTTGTTTAACTATTATTTGTATTGTAACCAATAATAATTGTTTTTGTGTAATTTGAAAACATGTTTAATTTATAATACTATATGTAAAAGTCAGAGAGGGTATCACACATCATATATTGTTTGTAAAATATTTTGTAAGAAAAATTGTTAAAAAATCATAGGCCAAAAGAATGGAAACCAAATTTCATCAAAACAGAGAAATTACTCATTTAAAAGCAAATAAACAAAAGGGGTTTAGACAAAATAAACTTGAGATCATGCCATATAATTGCACATACCATTTAGAGAGATTTTAATAAATATATTCAGAATTATAAATAAAAATGAAAATGACTAAACTCAGAAATTTGGACATGGGAGTCATATATTCCTGAATAATGTTTCAGAATACAACTAATTCAATTAATTACCAGAAAATAAGGGAATATGAACCCTTTAATATAATATAGGATTATTAATATTAAATATAACTGATAAAATGGCTGAATTTATATAATGACAGGAAGTAAATTTTGATGTTTTGACTTTTCAGAGTATACCAAACTGAAAGTAAAATTACTATTTTTTGGACAGAAAACACTATAAAACGGCATTATTTAATCTGAAAATAAGCTGAATGAACTGAAAGATTAATTTAAATAACATCTAGTGAATAAAATTGACAAATAACCCAAGTTTAGGTATTTATATAGTGAAATATTAAAGTGTGCACAGGATATGAAAATATATTTGAACAATGTTAAGAATAATATTATATAGGCTAAGAGTTTAATTGAAACTGAAGGAAACAGTTAGTTGATTATTGGTATTCAAACGGTTAACATAAACGAGAGTTTTGTGACGATCTAACCTATCTTACAACGGTGAAGTTAAGCGGCGAATAGTACGTTACTGTGAAATCGAGAGTGACTTATAAAATCCTTCCAGAACATATACATTGTGGCAAAAACAATCAAGAAACACTAATTAACACTAAACAATACATATCTACTCCGAAAAACACCACAAAACACCAGAAAACTGTATAATACCTTAACCAAATTAGTGTCGGAATTGGGAAAAGTGTTTTGACTTATAATTACACAGATATAATAAATACATCCCAGAAACATTACACCAGTCACTACACAACATTTAACAAGAGATTTGCAGACACCAGAACAGGAATATTGCCAGAAAATACATTATTTGGAATGCAGCAGGAACGAGCGACATTTTGATCAACTTGACGGCAGCCATCTTTCTTTGACAATTCCAATGCCTCTCCTAGTTCAACACAGCTGTTTGGTGAAAACAATTATTTTATTTTCAAATTATTATTCAATGTTTGTGTTTAGTAATAATTATTAATTTGATTGTAACGTTATACTTTTTAAATATTAGCCCGATTTCTCTGACTTTGATAATAATTGGCTGTTTAAAGAACCCTGTATAATTTTTATATAATATACTTTGTAATTTTTTCGATATCCTGAGAGTCGATAATAATCGATAAGAGTCAAATTGCTATTAATTAATAAAACATTAATATTCTTCAACACTAAATAGTTCTTCATTTCATAAATATTACTAGTTATCATTAATATAATTATAATTAATAATCTATCAGGACTTTACCACCTATAAGTGAAGATAACCTAAAAAATAAAAAGGTATACATGTATCGATTGGTTTGAAGACAGTCTTATGAGTGGTGATAGTTTATTTAAAGTATACCAAAACTCTAATAAAAATTTTCAGAAGAGCATTACACCTTTTAAAACTTCACAGCCCTATATTAATTAATTGATTGTAATTAATTAATTAATAAAATTAAAATTTTTTTAATTATTTTTTTTATAAACATAATTTTTTTTTTTTAATTTTCTTCAAAACAATAATTTTTGTTTTGAAACTTTCGGTGAAGCTGAACATACATTTCTTCATCAACATTACGCTACTCGACCAGTCTTGCTACCATTGGGACTAGACCAGCTGGGAAACTTAAGGAAGTGTTTCAGGCCAGTAAGACGACGAGAGCCACACCAATTAAACATATTACAAAACACCTTTTATTTATTATATTATTACAATATATATATATATATATATATATATATATATATATATAAACAGTTTTTTTTAATATTGCTAGTGAGCAACATTTTGTCAAAACCTGTCCTGTGTATACATATTTGCTACTTTATTATTAACTGTTAAAAGAACATCCATTTAGCATATTATTTGACTACTTCTCATTATTGATAGTATTAGTAATGCTGATTAATGAACACTGATAATATGAACATATTTTATATATGTATATACTTCTATTTGTCTATGAAATTAATTATGGAAACTGTTATTGTAAACATTACACAATTCCATTGTCTGTATACTGATGAAACACTAATAAAAAAGAAAGTTGTTATCGTTGAATAAGCGTTTGATTGCAAGCCCTGTCACAATGGACCCCAGCACAATTTTTTCTTCCGTCTAGGTCAAATGCCTAGTTTTAAAATTTAATTTAACAGCCAGAGGCGTTACAGTGTTAGGTCTGTTTTAAACGCGTTTCCTGAAAAATGTAATTTTTTCAATTAAAGGTACACTTTCCTCAGTAACCGTAAGATATAATTGCATAATTTTTTTTTCGCATGCTTAGTATTACATTTTAAACAGGGGAATTTGTAAAATTCTCATTACTTTAATAAATATGTAAAAATTACTTAATTATTTTTACTTTTTTACATAATTTTAAAAAATTCATTGTATTTTTTCCTAAAATTATTATAAAAAACCCTCTGTTTAAAATGTAGAGAATATTATGGCCTTTAAAGTAAAAAGGCAGTTACATCTTTATCCTTAACACTTTTTGAGAAAAACGTATCTAAATTTGCTCAAATTAACACGGAGAAGATAGGGTTATTCGACTCCCCTTAATGGACTGCTAGAAGTCAAGGAGATAAACATAAACCTGGCAAATAGAAAAATCCTCGAGTGCGCCAGTTGCATATGTATGCATAAGACGCTTCTGTCGTAGACGTTATAGTAGTGTTGTGGCTTGTCTCTGTTCTATTGTAATTTATTGTGCACATTGAAAGTAGAAGTTTCAATTTTTTATATTACTACTAAGGACGCAATTCTTAATCTCTTAATCCTTAATAAAAATACAGTAGTATTTTCTTTACTCTATCTTGTTATTCCTTTTAAATACTGTTACGACGGTCTAGTGATCGTCGTATGGTACAGTGGAAAATGAAATACAAACACCAATTAAGTCACTAAAAACTAGCTTTAATTATCACAATTAACACTTTGTCAACAACACGTTATTCAACAAATAGAATAATTCAACTTAAGTTTGTCCACATCAATAATAATGTCAACTAACAGAGTCGCGCACAATAATCACTTTTCACTAATAACCACTTGAACGCACAGAGTAATCCCCCGAAGTAAACTCGAACATCACTTGAATAAATCGTCGCTTAAACTCACTGTTTAATCGCCCGACAATAACTGAACTAATCGTCGCTCGGTACTTGTATTTATACCCCGCCTAGGTTCCAGAATATTCCAAAAATAGGCGTATACTAGAAAACACTAGAACGTAATTGATTGCGGCCTTGAACACAGCGCGCGCGGACCGGTATGGTCTGGAAAAGTCTCGTTGTGGACGCGTGACAAGTGTCACGTGATTGTCTTTCATCTCAAAGTAGAAGCAATATGTACGCACAGACACATTACAGCTGGACTCCGCTGGAATAGCCGAGAAACACGTACCATGATCTGTAGTGTCGTAACAATACCTTTCTTACCTTTGGCTAAACTTAGCGCTCTAAGTGATGGTAACGAATTTTACAAATTAATTAACCTGTTATTCAGTAAATTAATATTTCCAATTTTAGCAAATTTCTGCTACCAAAAATGTGGACCATGCAATACTGAAACTGTTTTTTAAAGCAAAGATATATAGCAGCAGTAAAATAGGCCAACGTTAAAGAAAGTTAACTGATTGGGACGATTTATGTGGCCTGCCCGGTTCTCTTATGGTCAAATTTGTGTAAGAGTTTTGTAATTTTTTTTTTTGAGTGGGGTAACTTAATATTTAAGACAAGGCACTCAACCTAGAGGAAGCATAAAATGTGCCGGAACCCAAGCTACCATTTGAAACATGTCTACTGGCTGTGGTGACAGGACTTGCTAAATGAAATACTCATATAACAATAACAAAGTTCTTATTTATTGGTGCTTCTGTTTCTTTATAAATTTATAACATTTGCATGACATTGTATAAAAATTATACTCTTTAAAGCTGTTATGATCTCTTCAGTTGCAACACATACAAATAGTTAATCCATTAAATGGAATTCAGTTATTAAAACCTCATGAATGCATAACAGTTGCTGATAGTGAGATGGCTTAATTTTTCTTTTACATACACAAGTCTGCATACAGCAATGTATATCTACACAATAATTGAGTACACTTGAATCTGATTGTTAAATACTCTGAGGTTGCAACTCATACAGACATTTAAGTTGACTAACATGCTAAGAGATATGCAAATATAACATGACACCAATTATTTACAAGATATTATTATTTATACACCAATTATTTATAAGACATTAGAGAGTTATCTCATTGAGATCTCTTAACTGCCAATGCATTGGATCAGCCAGCTAATTTAACAATTCACACATGTGCTAATATATAGTTATACATTATTAACCCCCTTGAGAAAAATCTACACATACATACATATACCATAACACATTAACATACACATACTATCCACAATTAATTCAAGTAACTTCTTGGGTGAAACCCCCTTACTGGTAACACCACATCAATATCTCCCCAAAGTGTAACATCAATTCATCCAAAATTAACCCAATGCCCCCTTGTAAGGTGTGATAACAGTAATTCATAATGAACTCAGCTCAAGTGTCGGTGTGCTCAGGAAGAAATCATCAAGAGAGAATTAAGAATTCATTAAACCCGTTTTAAGATTCATATTCCCCAAAATGTCTGAGTTAATCATCTGTCCCACTAGATCATGTAAGATTGAACGCTATATAAGGGGACCTGTATCACCCACTCATACCCAGCTATATTTAAACAGTGTACATGTGACTGAATTTAAGTTACTCTCTCAGATATAAAGTATATATATATATGTAAATATTCCTTCTTTACATGATTAATATAAATATTAGAATAATGTAAAAGCACAATTAATTCAGTATGGGATCCTATCTTACAAAAGCAGACTACAGTTTCATACATGCCTGATGCATGTTCACACCAAATTTTACAGGTTAATGTTTCATGATTTTACAATTTATAAGTCTGTTTTTCACATGGTTTCTGCAGATTAAACTGGAGGAAGGTAGTAGGTGTCGGAAGAAATGATATAATACAGAAATATCCCACCTGAGTTTTCCAATTTTAAGTTTTATCCGGGCATGTGGTTTAGATACTCAGCTGATGACACTAAGGGTTACTTTCTGGAGCTGCATCCTCATTTGTGGGCTGTTCGTGACTGGCGGCGTCGAGGAGCTTAGATGCTTTTTTCTGCACGAGAGGATGAACGATGGACGGTCATCCTCTGTCACCCCTTCATCGGCTTGTCCGAGAACCCTAGGACATGTATTATATGTATTGGGTGTCAAACAAAACCTTATACATGCTTACTAACATCTCGCCCACACAAACACCACACAATTACATCAATGTTGTAAAATCATATCTTAATTTTGAACTATAGCCCGAGCACTTTCTTCCACTTCTAAAACCAGTAATCACACTACATTACCTTCTTGATTTCAACTCAATGAATCTACGTTACAAATTTTACGGATACACAGGGCTATTTTAATTTACAATTAATAAATAGTAGTTGAGTGTAAGATATTCTTTTAAAGTTGCAAACACCTGATCTGACAAGTACTTACGCCCACGCACATGTCAATCAACACACATATCCTTTTATTAAATAAATTACATAGGGCATAATTCCATTAGACTACTTTAAAAGCTGTGAGGCTTACCTGGAACACTTTAGAACTAGGCTTCCATGCTAGTAGAAGTACGAATACAGGAAAATAATGCCGCCAGTCCCGAAATGATTCAGTCGAGTGTAAGATGAGAAATGAGAGAGACTCGACAGCGTATTCCAACCACGAAAGGTAAAAATGGCAGTCATTGCGAGGCTCTACTGTAATCAGCAGTGCAGGAATGAATGATTTCGTCGTCGCTCTTGACAAATAAACTCTGCCTTACTTAGCTCACTGACGCGCGATCACTAAGCAGTGGCAGTCGCGCGAGTTTTAAACGCGGTGGAGAACGCGCGGGTTTTGAAAGCTGAACGCAGTACAGCACAATCTCTTCCACGTTAATTTGATATCAAGTTACTCTTGCCAGAAATTTATTCTTGGATTTTGTTGTCCATGACGTGTCCGTTGATAAACTAAATATAAGTATATCTTATATCTTAAAAGGGCGACAAACGCCATTCAAAAGATGCAGGCAGCTAAACAAAAAAGAGTTTTCTTTCTTATTTATAATATTGTTACTACGGTCTCACGGATCGTCGTACGGTACAGTTGAAAACAAAATACAAGACACAAATTAAGTCACTAATCACCAGCTTTAATTATCACAATTAAACAGTTTGTAATCAACAAGATAGTCTCTTACAACAGATCAAATAAAAATTGTTCACACGCAATAATACTGTCAACTAGACTTGCGCAATTATAAAACACATAACGCTTCGGCACAATACTTCGAACCGCACTTGAATAAATCGCCACTAAAACTGACAAACCGTCGCTGAGTACTTATACGCCGCTGAGATTCCAGAATAGTCCATACTACACGTCAAGAACGCTACTAGAAAACACCATAACGTAATTGATTGCGGCCTTGCACACAGCCCGCGTGGACTGGTGAAATCTGGATCGGTCTCGGCTACGAACGCGTGACAAGTGTCCTTCATATCAAAGTAGCAGCAATACGTACGCGCGCGTGCACATTACAGCCGGGCTCCGCTGGAATAGCCGACAAACACGTAGAATGTTGTGTAACGGCGTAAGAGTATCGTGGTATCATTTAGCATTTATCATGTTATTGGGACATTGGAGAATTATGTACCTTTGTGCCTAGGATATGAGGGGACTATCAAATTGCGTTTTTAAGTGTCCTCTCGGCCTCTTTTATTTTTAGTACAATGTTTGGCAGTATGGTCTCCTATTTAACCCACCGGGGTTTTGTAAACCTTGACCATCATCGATAAAGTTCGTATCGCCTTTGGACGACATCTAGTAGGCAAATACTGTGCTTCTTCCTAGAATAAAGTAAAAAATTTTTGGCCGCATGGTCGCCGCTACATGGAATTATTTTGAACAGGCCACGACCGGGCGTTTACACGATTCAAATACTTTTATTATTATTTTCTCTTTACTTATTTTACTTCTACACGTTATTTTTATTTAAGCTATTATTAAACCTTTTTATTTAAAGTACTTATTATTTATTTTATATCAAACGCTTATAAAATTTGAATTCATTTAAAAACACATATACCTCTTATTACATATAGAATCTTATATTAATTAATCAAAATAAACTTATCTCACAACAATTCAATTTTCTGTACTGTCATATATATAATTAGTCAAAACAAAACGCTAACATCATTGTATAGTAGAGAGAAATTTCATATACGATGTTTCATTGCTTTAACAATAGCACAAAGGGTCAGCTGTTTTGAGGAGTCGTATTGTTTGCATTGGGTGGTAACACAGGTAGGACAATTCAGAACAGGAAAAATTCGTGTCTAGGATTGTCTGTTAGGTCAGCGAGGGGAGGTTTTGAATGAGATGCGTGCATACAAAAGGGGAGAGTTTACATTCCTCAACACGTATTTAACATGAACCAGCTTGTTCATACCGACAGGTTTAGAATGGAATATTTACCAGCGATGACTTGTTTATTACGGCAATCTCACGATACTAATATTATTATATCTTAATTAAAACTTTACTCATTTATTTGTTCCCGATTTCAGAGTGAATAAATTTATGTTTGTCAAAGTTATTGTTAAAGAATTATAACAATATACAATATAATTATTAAAACAACAACACAATACACAATTATTATTATTTTTACAAAACAGCAGAGTGGCGCAATTTGTATGCGTCACGATGCTTACAACCTTTTATATAAATCAGCAGAGTTGCGCAATTTTGTGACGTCTCCCTTGTTAAGATATCACAAATGTCGGGAACCAGTTCAATTTGTTACCTGTTAATTGAACTAGCTGCCGTCGTTAGTAAACCTTAATCACTAACAAATTATAACACTTTATTATTCAGGAATTAAGCAAGGATTGTATAAATTTATTCAGTCGTTGGGTGTTAGCAGAAACATCTCTTTATTAACATATATATCTCTCATACTTTACTTAACTTTTAAAACTCAGATTCTAAAATTTTATGCATTAAATATTTTGAAAATTTACCTTTTTATTCCTTTTATATCAAAAGCATTCAGCTATATATTGTTTTTATTACCCCGGATCCGGGTAGCGAGTTTGTTATGTTTTTATTACAACTTCAACCAAATTATTAGAAGAATAACTTTGGTTGTAAATTTTAAAATTAATTTAAATCTAAACATCGCAATGTCATTACTACTTCAATACAGTGATTACAAAAATATATATTTTAAACTTTAAATTATCAAAAGTTTTTTACTGTTCTTTTGTTACTGGTCTTGTTGTTTTACAGTGAATTTGTGTTACAAATATTATGTTTTGATATCACCTGAATATAACAATGTGTATGCTGTGGGGTCCATGATGGTCATCTTCAGTCCTCTTCTAGGGTGTGATCCACGGTTGCTCTTGAAGTTCCACGAGGTTGATTGTTTCTGGTAGTCTCTTCCTAGACGATTAGATTTTGGGTTCTAGAAGTTCATCCGGTTGCTGTTTGTGTTATCTTCTTTCGGAGTCGGTAGTTTACATTTTACTTTTGGTTACAGTTCATATTTTATCAGCACTAAAATCTGGTAATTAACATTTCTCACCATTTACAGCTTGCTAAGAGATGTGTCGGCTAAGTTTCTTTTTTTTATTCTTTGCATGTTTCCTCACGCACTACATTATAATTTTGTTTTTATTATTATTATTATTATTATACTACATAGGTCAATTCGAACTCATTATAAACGTAATTAAATATTATTTAACGGTATACACCTATGTGTATGTTCACAACACAGCAGCTACATCCTTACATCTCGGTGTCTATCGGGCGAGTGAATGCAACGTTTAGCGGCAAGGGGTCAGTAGCTGGCGCGGTTTTACGCACTGAGAAAATAGTTTGTTCTTTTAAGTTATATTAATTATTTACTAATTAAGTCGTAATACATTATTTTACCTTTTGGTTACGAATTATGAATTTCTTTATTTATTCTGTACATATTTTATGTAATTAAAGTAATTATTATTATTAGCTAAATAACAACGTTCTTAACGTGTTGGTACGGGACAATTTGCACGTTGTTGCATGAATCTAGATATAGGTAAGGGGTGGATAATACTCTTACTTATATTGAAAGCAATTTTTTATTTGTGCGATTTAAATATTTTTTAAAATCGTCACATTCTTAAGATTTTCACGGCCGGCGTCACATAGTCGGAAACATTATTCGCCGGGCTGTTACGCCATGGTCTATTGTTTGTGCGCGAGACAGACGTTTCGGCCCCACCATCGGACGCCATCTTCAGTGTCGGAAACAGTTGGCACGGTGTCCGCCAGTTAACCTCAGTGACCGAGGTAGAGACTAGCTAATAATAAGTTCTAAACAACGTGACAAGTGTAAAGTGTGAATGTTGGTGAGGAAAAGACTGGAAAAGTGTATTCAGCTGAGCCGCAAAGACGGTCGCTCCAGCAGGAGCCTTGTTATGCGTAACAAAGTCGCCAGATAGCCGCTACGTCCTTAGTCTGTTTAGAACTTCTGAACAAGGTCATCTAATAGTAATAATATATTTGCTGATTTTTTTTTTAATAATAATTATTGGATTCAAAGTTTAGAGCCTCAGACCAATGGATATTCCAGAATCAGCTGCTGTATTGCAGGGTCCTTCCTTCCTTACTTACGTTTTCTTGGCGTTACAACCCAGCGTGGGTTTTAGCCTACTCAATGAGTTTCTTCCATTCCGCCCTCTCATTACACACCCGTCTCCATCCCGTCACGTTCATATATCTCAAATCATGCTCCACGTCACCAACAATTTCTGGCTGAGTCTCTAATTCTTCTTCATACCGGTCTCCAATCAGCAATTCTCCCAGCCATTCTTCTCTCCATTCATTCGCCTTCCGTGCCCCAACCACTCAAGCCTCCTACTATTAATAAAACGGACTCTGCGGGACTCTAAATCAAAGATTTTTCGCAAGACTCTTCTTTCAAATATTCTAAGATGTTTCTCTTCTCTGCTGGTTAATGTCCAGGCTTCTCATTTCAGGGTCCACATGACATAAGTACTGTCATTAATACTTACGTCGCTGTAATAAACATATATCTGAGGATAACGTATATCAGGAGGAAAGTTCTCCTGTACGCGCGCGTGTGCGTGCGTTGGTGTGTGCGTGTGTGTATGTTTGCGTGAGTGTGTTCGAGTGCGTCCGTGTGCGTGTATAAACGCACTACAAGAATCGCAATTAGAAAAAATCAATCCATTGCTCAGTTCCATCAACAGAACTACCCGCAAACACGAAGACCTTCCTTCCTCATAAACCGCCTGCTTAACATAGCCGATGAACCTCCTCCCAAAACTCCTCTCCGCCAGAAATAGAAACATTTAATTCCCATCTTCAAAGATACTCAACCTGCCATCCTTCGTGATCACATTAGAACTTAAATTTCCTAAACCACTTAGCAAGTCTTTAGCCCTCTTGTTTGTGTCCCCCGCCGACCTTGACGCTGCTCTGTCGCCTCCTTCCAGCTTTGGCGACCTGCGTTACTCGTCCCTTTCTTGGCCGCTCTCATGTATAAACTTTGTGGGACTTCCATCAGTCACTTCCATTACCTATATGGCTACAAACTACATCTGCACACACACACACACACACACACGCACTACTCTACCTCCCACGTGCCTCCGTCTTCTTCGCCTCCGGCCTGCACTGACGTGCGTCTTCTCACTTGCTTCCATCCGGCTGAAGGGAGCTGCTCCAGATCTGCCCAAGACTTGACCTTCTTGACACGTCTCAAACAACACGAAAAAGAAAAGCAATAAGAAATTGCTAATGTGTTAATGAATACATCCATATTATTTGTTTGTTAATATAAAGTCGTACTTTGTTGAAGTAGAGATCGGTCGTCTAACAAGTTGAGTTCCTGGAATTCCTAATGTTTGTCGCGTCGCACCGTAACTTGAGACATTAATCAACATGTGACGCCATAAAAACAGTAGATGCGAGATTGTGTGTGTGTGTGTGTGTGTGTGTGTGTGTGTGTGTGTGTGTGTGGGTGGGTGGGTGGGATTAAGAAGGAGACAGTGTTTGAGAGAGACAGCGGTTGAAACTGGAGAAAAGAATAATGGCTGTTCCATTAGAGCGTCGACGCCGGCTGGAAGATGATATTGTATTGTCATTATTGGAGCATACAACACAAAAAAATGGCGGCGGTGTTCTGGGGTATATTATATACAATAACAACCTCGTCAGTTGTACAGTTAAACTGAGAAACTCTTCCTTTACACTTCACGCACGCTCACGCACGCGTGCGCTTGCGATGGTTTTTGATAATTTTATAAAAACAAAAATTAAATATTTTTTTTATTGACAAATAAATAATATCGTTACGGCGGTCTACTGATCGTCGTATGGTATAGTGGAAAACAAAATAGAAGACACCAATTACGTCACTAATCACTAGCTTTAATTGTCACAATTAAACAGTTGTAACCAATAAGATAATCTCGTACAACAAATCAAATAAAAATTGTTCACACGCAATAAAAAAAATGTCAACTAATATAAAACACAATTGTATTACAATTATCCCGCACAATTATAAAAACACATAACACTTCACCACAATAATTACTTTTCACTAATAACCACTTGAACGCACAGAGTAATCGCCCGACAGTAACTGAAATCTAAGCAGCAGGCATGGGCTATCTATAGTCTGCAGGGTTCCATAATATGTGTGCTTAACAAGCCATCGAAAATTCTAGAGGAGAGTTAAGCGCGACCTTCGCAGAAACACGCACCGTTGGGCTAATTGAAAAATTTCTGGAACAACTCTATCGACAGTACGTGATTGTTCCGATTACGTAACACTGTTTCGCGTGTTAAGCGTCACGTACGCATTACAGCTGCGGGAATAGATTACACCAACGTTCTCCAATGTACCAGAACGTCCCGTAATGGCGTAACACTTTTTCTGCATTACGTAACAATATATTTAACAAGAATGTATTCGTATTAATTATTAGAACTACTTCTCCGGGGTATCAGGCCCATGGTCTTCTGTTGTTTTGTATAGACGTTTCCACCTCGCCACTTCGGTGTCTGAAAAACTTAAATTTAGCTGACACGGTGTCCGTCAGTAGCACTACAGTAAGTCCTTCGAACGCTGAAGATGGCCTCCAATGGCGATGTTGAAACGTCTGTACAAAACAACATTAGACAACGTCGTGATAGTCCGGTTAGTAGTTTCAATAATTACGACTTCGTCCGTTAAATCTTAAGAAATTTATTTGCGTTTGTTAATTATATACAATGTTTCATCTTCAGAATTTATATACAAATTAATACAATTTTGTATATATATTTATAATATTGTTACGACGGTCTACTGATCGTCGTATGGTACAGTGGAAAACAAAATAAAAGACACCAATTAAGTCACTAATCACCAGCTTTAATTATCATAATTAAACAGTTTGTAATCAACAAGAGCGTCTCTTACAACAAATCAAATAAAAATTGTTCACACGCAATAATAATGTCAACGAGTCTCGCACAATTATAAAACACACAACACTTCGCCACAAATCTTCCAACCGCACTGGAATAAATCGCCACTAAAACTAACTGCTAAGCGCAGCTGTCGTCTTTTAAATAGATACCACACGTGTCCCAGAATAGCGCATACTACGCATCAGCAATAAAGAAAACACTAGAGCGTAATTGATTGCGGCCTTGACACAGTGCGCGCGATCGGCGAAGTCTGCCACAGTCTAGCTAATGCGTTGAGAATCACGTATGCACACAACATTACTTCCGGATTCCACTGGAACAGCAGAGAAACACGTAAAAGTTTCTGTAACGGCGTACACTTTTTCCGCGTTACGTGTCAATATATATAGAGATAGACTTACGTTCTCTCTAGAAATGAGTCCTATACACGATATAATTTAGAGGAAACTTGAAGAAAGTTTTATGCCCTTACTCCTGATTAAGGGTTGTAAATGTTCATCTCAATTGAGTCGGTGCTGCCTCTACTTTGGGGGCTTAGCACATTCTCCTCGAATTCGGACAGTTCTAGTCAGACCTTCAAGGTTCAAACCGGATTAGATCGGCCTGTACTGGCTTGCGTCTCCTCACTTCCTTCCATTCAGCTGAAGGGGGCTGCTCTCCAGTCTCTTACAACAATTCAAGTAAAATTTGTCCACACGCAATAATAATGTCGACTATGAGTAATTCCGCACTAATTGTAACACAGCAACACTTCACTACAACACTTCTACAAACACTCGATCCGCGCTATGGAAAATCGATCACTGTCAACTACTAACGAGCCGGCTGCTATGGCTATTATAGGCTGCGCAGAGGTCCAGTATATCTTTCCCTGCTTACTGCACGCCGGCGTAATGCGTATCTCAATTGTTCTTCAACACACTAGAACCTACTTTTGTGCGGCCTTGACTGAGGCAACACCTAACACCTGTCTCACTCGGGGGGGGGGGGGGACGCGCACGGATGTTTGAGACGTTTCTCGTTACAATATATTTGGTTCACGCAGATTAGCCGTTGAATTTCTACGGGTAGTCGAAAGTATTCTTACTGTTTGTATAAAACTAGTAATTTTAAAAGTTCAATTCCATACCCACGTGCAGCATTTAGAGTCCATGTTTCCGATCCATTTGTGGCATTTGGAAACACAAGTGCCTTGAGCATCTCATCTCTTTCTTTTTTTTTTGAGGCGACGTCAAGCTCTTATAATTAATCAATATTTCTGTCACAGAATTAGAATGAGAAACTGTACTTTATTAAATTTTATTTCTTAATATTTATCACATAATAAGGTTTAAAAGTCTCGTTAAACAAACACTTTAAGCCTACAGTCAGCTGCTTTATGTCTACGAGGTTCGATCACAGAATTCGAGCTATTTTGCAATTTCCAACGTCACAAGTGTCCGATTAAGAAACTGTTTTTATGTAGCGTTTGTTACGCATGTTAGTGACAATCATAAAATTCTAAAGTGACTATCATAATCATCTAAAATTTTAGACCCGTTTGATGCATAGTATGGTTTTCACAGCTAATTGAGTAAGTCGGCCTTAGGTGTATTAGGCGATTTTTTGTCATTCTACAATGCAGTGTTGAAGAACATGGATTAGATTTTGTATAAACTGTGAGATAAAGTGTTCTGTCCTGGTAAACGTGTTGAGAAGGCTTCTGCAAGACTGCCGTCCGTGAACAAGCAGCTTACAAGCTTAAAAAGACTGCCGTAAATGAGTTGAAGATCAAGGCTGTCGATGAAGGTTACGTTTTTGTGTTTAACAAAATTTCATCGCAGTGGTAAATAAAGAGTACTATTGGGACAGTTTACGCCATTTGTATGAAGCTATTCATATAAATCGGCCAGATTTACGGAAGAACTATTTATGACAATTTCAGCCTGAAGGCACTCATTACTTGTTAAGAATTTTGTTAGGCTAGGCAAAAAAAAAATCGTCAAAATGATGACTCGGCAATTGCCGTATTTAACAGATGTATCCCAACGCGATTTTTTCTCTTCCCAATAGTGATCATTTCTACTAAAGGACAACATTTTTTTCGACCGTTGAAGACGTAAAACGAAAATCGCTAAGCGAGCTCAAATCTGTACCAAAAAGTTCATTATTAAAATATTTGGAAGACTGCAAAACGACTGGCTTAATCGTTATACATTCAACTGAGACTACTTTGAAGGGGGCAGTATAAGTGTCGACGAATTAAGGCATAATTGTTAAAATAAACAAGAACTGTGTGAACTTTTTGATCAAACCTCGTACAACGGATTACACCTAATATAATGAAGTGAAATTCACGTTAAGGTGTTTATCTTTGTTCAATAATTTTTCTTGAGTTTATAATATTACTAGCTGTTACCCGCGGCTTCGCACGCAAATATTTGACTTTTAAGAAGTATTTGATATAATTTTTATTGTCTATGTCTATATGGCGTTCTGTCAGCTCGTATAAAAATTTTGTACTCATTAGTCAAATTCCCTCCAAAGCTGTATTCAATACCTGTACTATTTTAACTTGTACTAAATTATTATGTTGGTGCAACAGCCTTTGGAGACTTGAAAGTACCCGTTTATAAAGACTTTGGAGGTATTTATAAAGTACCTGTTAAATTAAAAACGCTAAATTCTTTATTTTAAGTGTTACTGTGTTACAAGCATTGTATAACAAAGTTATGTTCCCCCCAAAGATAGCTTTTATTTATTTCAGCACTAATCTAAAAACCAAAAAACTTTGTCACCTAACCACACAAATGAAAACAACACGTATTTTCGCTTTGCATTAAGTAATAGGACAATTTACAATTACTACACTTCTTCTTTTACACATTTTAATCATTTTAATATATCGATACAATCGCATATTATATAAAACGTCGAATATGTTCTGCATGAATGAATAATTCCGATGCCGCTAAATAGCTTTCGTTTATTTAATTGTTACTATGGTAATTAATTCTTGTCAACCATTGTGTTTTTGACATCTCTAGTAGTAGTATCTAATACTTTTAATTACCTATTCATTTCGTCATCAGAAATAAGTATAAACATAAATTTTATAATCGTTTAAGACAATCACAATATATATAGACGTATCTGTATACAGACTTTTTGGATAAAGGTACAGTTCCGATCCCGGTCAATATCATTTGTTTATTTACTTGTTACTGTGGCAATTAATTGTGGTATCCATGGTATTGTTGATGTCTTTATACGCATCAACGAAAAGGCGTAATTAAAAGGGCCAAAATCGTGAAAACGGGATAAAATATCAAATTCCAAGTTAGACAGTATTTTTCGCCTTCTGTCAAAGGTTACCTGTGCAAAATTTGGTGGTAATCGGTGTAACGGTGTGGATTTGTATTCAGTACACATAAACCCTCATATATATATTGACTTTGAGTTATATATATATATATATTGTTACGACATTACAGAACAATCTACATGTTTATCGAATGTTCCAGAGGAATCTAGGCGGATTTTGTGGCATACGTGATTTTCAGCGCATTTGCAAGACTGCCAGAATTCGCGCGGCCGCACGTATTGTGTCAAGGCCTCAATCAATTACGTCGTAGTGTAGAGCTAATACGTAGTACGTGGGATAATCTAGATTTTTAATACAATTACTCAGGGACGCTCAGTTCAGTTTATTGTCGGGCGATTACAAGTGATTACTCTGTGCGTTCAAGTTGTTATTGTGGCGTTTTATAATCGGGCGGTATAATTGTCATACAATTTTATATTAGTTGATATTTTATTGCATGTGAACAATTTTTATTTGATTTGTTGTAAGAGACTGTGTTGTTAATTAAAACTGTTTAACTACATAATTAAAGCTGGTGGTTAGTGACTTAATTGGTGTCTTGTATTTTGTTTTCCACTGTTCAGTAGACCGTCGTAACTATATATATATATATATATATATATATATATGACGTTCCATACTTGTTGATAATAAATTTGTAACTGCAATCGAATGTTCGGAGGACAGGCAGAGAGCCAGGAGGGGTGGGTACAGTCTGGGAGAGTATTACTAGTCGCACAGTTGTAAGAGAGTAATGACTCGGATACACTCAGAATACTCAGGTATCCATGACACCTGCTACCGCTTAATTCCGTTTGATATTACGCCAGCAGTACGAAGCAGTAATAACAGTCCCGCGGCAGATGCATCGTACATAGTAATGAGGTTTCGAGTGTTCATTCAGAAGTGACATAGATGTAATCGGATTATACGAGGGTCGATCAAATATAAACGAGAAATTTGAAATTGACACGAGATACTTTAACGCTCGTCATTGTTGGCAACAGTGAGCAGTGGATAGTTGTGAGCATAGCACTGCACACTTGTTCATCATCATCATCATCATCATCTTCACGAATTAAACCAAGGATGCTTTGTTCCGGTCTCAAATAGGCAAATATTAGAGCTGGTCACTCCAGCGCTTCCTCGGACGTCCCACACCTCTCTGTCCCCTCGACTTATAGTTCTAGAGTTGTTTGGGGATGCGGCAGTCATCCATTCGGCAAAGATGTTCCCACCAATTCACCAGATACTGGGCGATCCTGTCGAGTATACTCATAATATTCAGTTCCTGCCGTATATCTGTGTTTCTTCTATGATCATGGAGAGTATACCCTGCCACACTACATACTCGATTATAAATTAATTTCTTTAAGTACTGACACAATGAGCGAACAGGAGGCGCATGTATTCGTTGAGTAGCGCGTAGATATTAAGTTATAGACTAGGTGGCCACCAGATGCGGAGTGAAGCGGAGCGGAGCGTAGTTGAGAGCAGTGGAGTTGAGCTGAGACATTTAGAGGGCGGCAATAGAAAGCGGAGCGTACTTGAGTTGCTTTTATAACCTCGGCGATGTCAGACGTGCTAAATTTTAAACAGCTAGAATATTCGATGCTTAGTT
Source organism: Magicicada septendecula (assembly GCA_034769895.1). Classification (NCBI taxonomy): domain Eukaryota; kingdom Metazoa; phylum Arthropoda; class Insecta; order Hemiptera; family Cicadidae; genus Magicicada; species Magicicada septendecula. The sequence goes on from CM068374.1 coordinate 58,466,221, forward strand.
CGGAATCTCATGATACATACACTGAATTCAGTTATCATGTGTGGAGCGTGTTAGCTACTAAGAGCAAGAAAAAGTGGGAAAGTCTTTAGCTGAGACGACGAAATGACTGCGGTGAATTTCACACTCTTTTTGATGAATTTACCGCTGATCTATTTTAAAATTATTTCAGAATGTCACGCGACACGTTTAATGAATTTCTCGATATTATTCATAATGATATAACAGCTTGTGATACTAATTATCGGAAAGACCAAAAGAGAAGTTAGCAATTTGTTTAAGGTAATTTTTATTTATATATTAATTACAGCAATTGAAATTTACAGAAATCAATTAATGAGTTACAAAAATTGTTGAAAAAGAATCATTGTCCTATGGTTGTCAGTGGGAAAGTGGTGTGGTGGTGGAAGCGGAGTCAGCTTCCAAACGGACCTCGCCCGAGGCAAAGCTGAGAGGAGTTGAACCGAGCGACGTCGCTTCACTCCGCTCCACTCAGCTCCGCTTTCGGTGCCCGCCCTTTCATTGAACAACATTGTTTAGATGTTACAAGCTCAGTCCACTCCGCTCAACTCTGCTTCGTTCCGCTTCCGGTGGCCGCCCGGCCTTAGTATATCCTAAAGCATCGGAAATGAAGTTTCTGAGAAGAACCGAAGGGTTGCACGAGACACGATCGTTTGCACGATGAGGATATTAGAGAAGAGCTACATGCATTCTCCGTAAATGATGAGACAGACATATCGGAGGGAATGATTACATTATCTGGACAGAATGGAGGATGGACGACTTACCTAAGGTTGCTTTTCAATATAGACCCTTTGGTACAAGAGATGTAGGAAGACCGAGAGTGAGATGGAGAGACACTCTATGAAGACGGAACAGGCAAAGTGCCTACTCCGTGAGGTGAGGAAGAAGAAGAAGAAGAAGAAGAAGAAGAAGAAGAAGAAGAAGAAGAAGAAGAAGAAGAAGAAGAAGAAGAAGAAGAAGAAGCTGTCCTAAACTATCCTGGCTCATCCTAGTTATCCCTTTTATCGCCTTATGTGCAGACTAGGCTCGTCAGCCATAGAGAAGGCAGGCAGTCTAAGAGTGCCCCCAAATCAATACACCTGGGCCTACAGGTTGGGGGTTGTGCAATAGGTTGAACGGAAACAACACTTGTTTGGGAACCTGACTGTAGTTCTTGAATAGAGGTGGAGAATTCAATTCCTTAGGTAACTATGTCTCATATCTTGGCTGTGACAGCACTTATGATGTGGGTTGTGATGTTGATAACAAATTGGCTAAATTTCAGTTAATATGTGTTCACAATTTGCTGAGTGTTATCGAGGAAAACAAGGAAACTGAATCGACTAAAATTTTATAAGATAATGGCTGTGGCAGTGTTAATGTATGGTTCTGACACTTGGCTTCCGGCTAAAAAGAAAACATAATAGTAGGATACAGGCATTGAAGATGAGATTCTTGCGATCTGTTAAAGGCTGTATAATGAAGACATTTCTAAAGAATTTAACATTTTTAATATACATGATCCTATTGCAGTTAGGCGTGGGTTATCAAAAAAAGGAAAGCGGCAAGATTCAGAGTGGTGAAATGCAGTTTCTTCGAAATACTTTAAATTATACGTTACAAGTTATAGAATAAGGAATGAAGATATCAGAGCAGAAATCGAAGTAAAGGACATAAATGAAATTATTTCAATTTATAAAAGACAATGATGGGATCATTTGCAACGGATGATCGATTGCCGAAAGCGGCACTGAACTATAAAGTCACTGGTAGAAGGGACGTGGCTCGTCCGAGGATGAGATGGGGTGCCGGAACATGTCCTCTAAAAAATTAACTTGTGTTACTTTTATTATTTTATTTCCATTTATTATTGACAAAAGTTAGTTCATACTGAGTTTTGTAATAATGTGTTGCTAGATTACGGTCTACATGTTACATTTAATCACAATTATAAAAATTTTAAAGTCAAATTATATTTTTTGTACTTTGTAATGCTAAGATTGTTTCAAACTGTTTACCTTTAATCAGAAATAGAGTATCAGAAAGGTTTGAACCAGTGGCGTATCTATAAATGGATTTTGGGTCCGGGATCGAGTTAGCTTCATACAAAAGAATAAAACAAGTTAAAACTGATCAACATTACTATCTTTAAAGTGGCTGAAAAACGTGTGATAACATCCTAAAATAAGTTCCATTGAAGTAAATGGTAATAAAACAATATAATTATGCGTTGTAGAAACATTATTTATAAGACACTTATTGTCTGAACTGATTTTCCTATATTCCATATTTCAAACGTACGATTTACGCTAAACACAGTAATAAACCAGTTTGTATATTTAAAAAAGAGTTACTACTATATTAGCGTAGACAGCAGAAAAAATCATAAAACCTAAGAGATTCAACAAAATTTTATAAAAAAAGAAGTTAACCCCCCTAAACTTTTTTTGACTCTCTGAGGGGGCCTCTGATCCCGTTCGTCCTCCTTGTTTGAACAGACTATTATATTCGTCTAAATTAATTTACACAATGTTTGGGCTACTGAAAATATGTAGTGTTACAACAGTCACACAGATCGTCGTGGGTACAGTGGAAACAAAATAACTGACACCATATGAAGCAATTAATTGCACAAACTTTAATTTGACACAAACAACAATTAGAAATCAACAAAGGCATTCTTATACAATAATTCAATTTAAATCTGTCCAACACGCAACAATAAATGTCAGTTTCTATAGTTTTGCACTAATTAACACAATAATGACTTTCCACTAACCCCGCAACAATCAAACAATTCGCATCGAACGAACCGCCAAGTGTAACTGAATTGGGCGTTTTGAAATCGGGTTTTTATACCTCCGCCGCCTTGCATTGTAGTCAGATTACAAGTCTTGATGCCGATATAGTGGAGGACGCTTTCGGCTGTTCTATAGGTTTCTATACGTTACACTGTATATCATTCTGCCTGAAACAACATCTATACATATAAAACTCAAAGTCTGAGGATTTATGTGGACTGAATACAAATCCACACCGTTACACCGATTGTCACCAAATTTTCAACAGGTAACCTTTGACACAAGGTGAACAACACTCTCTAACTTGGAATTTGATGTTTTGCTCCGTTCGCACAGTTCAGGCCCTTTTAATTATGCCTTTTTGTTGACGCGTATAAAGAAAGATGTCAACAACACCATGGAGACCAGAATTAATTATTATAGTAACAAGTAAATTTAAATAAACAAATGATATTTAGCTGCATTGGAACTGTACTTTTATCCGTTCCTGCAGTTTTTAATATGCGATTGTGTCGATATATTACGATGTGGAAAAGAAGAAGTGTACTAATTGTATATTGTCCTATTATTTAATGCAAAGCGAAAATACGTGTAGTTTTCATTTGTGAGGTTAGGTAACAACGGTTTTTGGTTTTTAGTTTACTGCTGAAATATATAAAAGCATGGTTGAGGAAAACATAAGGTTTAATGTGTTATACAATCCTTCTAACACAGTAACACTTAAAGAATTTAGCGTTTTTGATTTAACAGGTACTTTACAAATATCTCCAAAGGCTTTATAAACGTGTACTTTTAAATCTCCAAAGGTTGTTGCACCAACATAATAATTTAGTACAAGTTAAAATAGTACAAGTGTTGAAAACACCTTTGGAGAGAATTTGACTAATGAGTACAAAATTGTTATACGAGCTGACAGAACACCATATAGACATAGGCAATAAAAATTAAATTAAAATACGTATTAAAAGCCAAATATTCGGTGCGAAGCCGCGGGTAACAGCTAATGTATATATATAAGTGTACTCTGTACACACAGGAAATCAGACGTCGAGGATTTATATTGTTACCTCATGCAGGATTTAACGAATCGTCATGGATACAGTGAAAATAGAATAACTGACTTCAAAGAAGTGACTAAATACAAACTGTAATTAGACACATACCTTATTACACCAAATTAACTTGAAGTCGCTTAATAACACGCCAGTCACTTTTCATTAAACAGCAACAAACATTCCGAGACACCGCGCACTTAAATATCGTCCGGTCTAAACTGAACTAAACCGCTTCGTATCCAGTACCTATAACTCAACCATCTTGCAATCTAGTCAGATACCAAGCGTGGATGCCGGTAGTGCAGTCGAGTAACAGTCTGAAAGAGGCATAAACAACTCGCTTGCCTGGAACAGTCCAGAGCGTTACGTAATTCTGTTGCGTAGAATGATCTGCAAACGTCTGGAACAGTCTCGCGCGCGGCTTCGTGCCGAGAGTCACGTACCCTCTTATCGATTCTATACAATTTGGCACATACAAGATTGCGTTAGTTTTGATTGGTGTACATATATAATACTCAGCAATGCACTCAACAACCAGAACGTTACTTTTTCTACGGTCTTAGCTTTTATTTACATTTTACCTTCATACATAGATAGTACAGCTGCGATGCAAAAAGCAACGGAAACCTGGCGCACCTCGCTCTCCCGATTTTCCCGAGGATAACGCTCACGAAAAATGGATGAAAAAAAGCAAAGTTTCTAAGTGCCCGTAGTTCCATGGATGGAATGAGGGTCTTAAAAATACTCGGGGATGGGAGGGAAATTTGAAAACTTGAAATTTGTAAAGTTGCGTCATATAGATAGAAATCTGAAATTTGTCCTTTTGCGATAGCTTAGGTGGTTTTGCCGTATTTCTCATCCGATTTCCGAGGCTCGTATGAATTCTGTAAGTACGAGGATGTAAATATATTTTTATTAAGCAGGTTTCTGGCCTGCTGTAAAACCCCCAATCTGCAGGACCAGGAGCTTTGATTTCGGGATGCTCTTCCCCTAGAGAGATGCTTTCACTTAAGCTGACGAGCTTTCTCTTCCCGATCGCAGTAGACTAACTAACTTAGCCTATGTGTGCAGTTGTCGGCTTACAGTAGGCTCCTCCGTCTCCACATTAGATGCACACCCTGCCACCGATGTGCACCTGTGGCTGCCTGGGTTTTCAGCCCACTAAGAAGAGAGATGTCGGTAGACCGAGGAGGAGATGAATTTCGGAAAAGGTATAAGGCCTAGACCTTGGAGTGGTGACGATGATCATGATGATGGATTCTGGAGTAAAATTTTGTCTGAGGGTTTCACGGCCTGCGTCGATGTTATTAAAATTGTTGTTAGACGGGCTGTAAGGCCGTGGTCCAAAGCTGTTGTTAGACGGGCTGTAAGGCCGTGGTCCAAAGCTGTTGTTAGACGGGCTGTAAGGCCGTGGTCCAAAGCTGTTGTTAGACAGGCTGTAAGGCCGTGGTCCAAAGCAGTTGTTAGACGGGCTGTAAGGCCGTGGTCCAAAGCAGTTGTTAGACGGGCTGTAAGGCCGTGGTCCAAAGCTGTTGATTGCAGACGTTCCAGCCGCGCTTTCGAGGGCCACCTTCCGTGCTTTAATCGGGCTATACATTGACACAAATGTAGGGTCACTGACATTTGCTTCAGTGTGTAGCCCGATTTAAGCATTGAAGATAACCGTCGAAAGCGCGGCTGAAACCTCTGCAATCAACAACTTTGGATGACGGCCATACAGCCCAGCAAACAACAATTTTAGTGGCAGGAATCTCGAACGTTCGACCGCTGTAGGAATCAGGCAAACGTCATAACGTATTACTTGAGATGAAGCGTCTGAATGTCCAAGTACTAGAAAGTAGTACGGTCTGGACAGCATCGGGAATAAACAGGACTCACAGTTTCGCCATATGTTAAACAGGAGCCACCGGCAGTTCAAATAAAAGTGAAATAACGCTGATCTTGAAAGATCGGATCACTCAGTCGGTGTTGAGCTATGGATTTCAATATCAAATCTAATTATAATGATGATATTGGCCGGCAAAATAACTATCTCGGTTCCGTAACCACAGACAGTGGTCAGGCATAACTGCTGAAGAATGATTAGAAATTATTATTGAAGCTGTATTATTACAGAATAATTATTAAAACTGCTGTACCAAACCGATAAAAACATAAACACATAGGCTAATTGAAATATGAGTGTTATAATTAACCTAGCCTAACCTAACCCAACCTAGCCTTACCAAAATCTGAATTTAGTGTTAATTATGTTCATAAAATATGTAATGTCTTCAAATAAACATACTGAAAGTAGGTTTATTTTCACTTGAGGCACGTTTCACAGAAGTTATTCTGTATCTTCAGAGGTTTGTTTGAATTGTAATTGAATGTTTCGCTTACGATCTGGATTGTATTATTACAATGTTACGCTTGTTGTAAGTGAAACATTCAATTACAATTCAAACAAACATTGTATATGTTTTTTGAAGATACAGAATAATTTTTGTGAAACTTGCGTCGGGTAAAAGTAAACCTATTTGCAGTGTATTTATTTGAAGATATTACATAGGAGACCTGCAGGAAACGCAACGAGTTACTTACAAAGGAATAATTCATAAAATATCATAAAATTTGTAACATTAAGGCATAAAATGTAAGGAAAAACTCTGATAAAATTGCAAGTTCCATGTGGGATATCAAATTAAAGGTGACTTTAACAAAAATCTGAAAAATGTGTACAGTTTTGGAAATTTTCGAAATATGTTGACACTAGAACTTAAAAATGTAATAAAAAATTTTTAAAAAATGTGAAAATCTAGCCGGGTGGCAAAGTAAAGGGAATTTTTACGGAAATCTGATAGATTGGAATTTTTAACGTTTGTTGCACGATTGGTCTACACTTATTGCTTTACTAAACAAAGATAGTTCGGCAGTCGGGATTATCGTAATTTTTCTGAGCTTTGAAAATTTGTTAAACAGCAGATTTTGCACAATAATAAATATGCCTGTTACAAGTAGTGAACGAGTCCTGCAGCTCGGGGGGGGGGGCATCATCGTCACCATCTTCACAACACGGGATAGACAAAGGTGATTTCCACTTACATAACGTTTTCATTAGTCGCAGATGAACCCTGGTAAGTAGATTCTTTCACTATCTCGAATCTCTAATCCCCAAAACCATACTGACCGTATGTACTTCTTCGAGGTTGTGATCCCGATACAATCATATGGCAGATTACACCAACGGTTGTTATCGTGTTGACTAAAAAAGATTGGTTAACGGTTGTGTGCTGTGTATTGTGTCGGATATCTGCATTAGGTTATCTGGAAAATAGGTTACATAATTTTTTTTAATAGGAATTTTATTGTTTACAGAAAATTTAATGAAAGTAATGAGTGTTGATTTTTCTGGTATTCAGAGATTTAGTACACTGTTGTAAGATCACGCTGTTACTACAATTCATCATCTTCACAACACGGCATAGGCAAGGTGCTGACATGGTTTCGCCTTCAAAGACCATCGAGCCATGACTTCCTGGGTCTACCCACACACCTGTGTCCTATAGATTTGTATTTTCAAACTTGCATGGCCAGTCTGGAATCTGACATTCTTTCTAAGTGTCTTTTCCACCGTTGTTCGTAATCTGTTAATTTTCAATTCAAGTTAAAAACGTGCGGCTCTTCTCTTTTGGTCGCATTCTTTATGACGTCGAATTTATAAACACCTTTTAAATCCTCTGAAGAACGCCATTTCCGAGGCCTGTATTTCACTGCCTTGTTTTTGTTGTCCACACTTCACACCCGCAAGACAGTAGAGGGACCGCTATAAAATTTGTAAAATTTTAATTTTGTAATTTGACGTACATTTCTTTTGGAAATACGATTGGTTGTTGCACAGAGCGTCTGGTACTTACCGTAGTTAATGTAAATAACATAATTCCCGTCGTAGCAAAACTTTAAATTCTTCTCTTATGCGATCGAGTTTATAACACGTTTTAACTCATGTTAAGAGTGCTATTTCCGAGGCCTATAATTTATTGTATTGTTTCTTGGTTGTTGTTCATAATTCACACCCATTGGACAGCACAGGGACTGCCATAAGCTCTTAAAACTTTCAATTTGTATCTCGACGTACCTCTTTTCAAAAAATACGGTTGATTGTTCCACAGATTGTCTGGAACTTAACATGAATATCATAATTTCTATCAGGGAGCCGGTCTCGGTCAGTTGCGACGAACAACGTTTTTGCCTATCCTTACGCGGTCAATTGCGCCCCGCGCTTTCACTTACTGCTATGGATTAAGACAAGGAGGTGGACAGTGTCCGACATTATTCAACTTCTACATGGACGACATTATTAATAAGTGTTCACTGAAGGTTAAGAAAATGCATGTTGGATACAGGAACTTGCGAAGTATAGAAGTAGCAGAAGGGGCTTTTGCGGATGATGTAGTGCTAATGGCTACAAGTGAAAGGACGTTACAGGGTAATTTGAATATATGGAATGAAGTTCTCCAGGAAAAAGGGATGAAAATAAATAAGACCAAACAAAGGTAATGGTAATGGGGGAGAAAATAATAAATATAGAGATTGGAGTAGTGAAGATAGAACAAGTCAAACAATTCAAATATCTAGGGTTTATAGTAGACATTAATGGGAAACAAGGAGCCGCATTAAATGAAAGAATTGAAAAGGCAATAAAAGTATACTATGCATTAAACAATAGATTTATAAATAAGAAGGATATATCAAGAAAAAAGAAAATGAGCGTGTATAAAACAGTATATAGACCGGTTTTAACATATACGGCTGTGAGACGTGGGTGCTATCCAAAAGCCAAAAAAGTAAAATCCAGACGGCAGAAATGAAATATCTTAGGAGAGTAGTAGGAGTAACAATGAAGAATAGAGTTATTAATACACAAATAAGAGAGGATTTAGAAGTGATATCGATTCTGGATTTTATTGAACAGAGACAACTATGCTGGTGGGGACACATGCAGAGAATGAATAGTGATAGAATGGTAAAACAGGTTTGGGAGGCAAAATCAGGGGGGAGAAAGAAGAGAAGAAGACCGCGACTGACTTGGGATGGAATGATGGGAAACATTTTGAGAGAAAGAAGCTTGGGCTGGAGGGAAGCGAAGGGATTGTCAATGGATAGAGTAAGAAGGAAAAAATTTGTATATAGAGTGTAGTTGATGTAGTTATCATATATTGATGTAACCCGACACCAATATGGTATAAAGGTATTTTGATAATAAATAAATCTGATAATAAACTTTCACTTACTGCTCGAATCTGTCATTTAGAAACGTTTCTATTCTGAACGTCGATGAAATTTCAATACTCCAACTTTACATTTGTATGAGTAATCTCTTTCTTCCAATATTTTTGTTAGGTTACGTTAAGCTAGGTTATGTTAGGTTAGGTCACGTCAGGTTACGTTGGGTTAGGTTAGGTTAGGTTATGCTAGGTTAGGTTAGCCTAAGAATGAATAGAATTATAATGGAACTTTTTTTATTATTATAATAACGTGAAAATATAATTGATCTCAACTGATCGGTTTGATATATCCACCTCGGGCGCAACTCACCGGGTTTTATACGATTGCGTCGCAACTAACCACAGCCCTCGGAAAACATAGAAGGTTAACTTAGTTGTACTAGTATGCTCCCTGGGACCGTGGACAGCGTACTAGTATGCTCCCTGGGACCGCGGACAGCGTACTAGTGTGCTCCCAGGGACCGTGGACAGCGTACTAGTATGCTCCCTGGGACCGTGCACAGCGTACTAGTATGCTCCCTGGGACCGTGGACAGCGTACTAGTACAATTAAGTTAACCTTCTATGTTTTCCCAAGCTGACAGCGACGTTGCCAATAAATCTAACCGCTGTGTTCAGTCCAACGGAAATTAATTTTGTTCCATCAAGCGCTCGTCAGGATAGTATACAAAGGCAGGACTATTTACCGTGGTTGGCTTGCACATTACTGTCAGAGAGACGAGCCAAGTTGCATAATGCGGTGTGTGGGTAGACGGCCGGGCGTTACCTCGATATGGCGCTCAGCGCGCAGTTTTCAGTATGGAGACGACCCAGCACGAGCTGACCCGAGATTGCTGTTACATTAACTAAACAACAATAGTGACAACGACCGCGGCTGGCTGTTGTTATAAACAGCAGTGTGTCCTGATAGTGTACAGAAGGAAATTAAATCAAAACCATAACAATAATGACAACAACAACAACAACACTACAGAATAACAATAAATAACTCGACTGTGACGCACGCAGATTACTTGCCTACAGGTACACATATATAGTTTAACTACTATGTAGATTACGTACATAATGTAAACACGTTAATAATTGCATTTATTGTTTACACTTTGGAGTTTACTGAGTTCCGGGTTAGATTAAATATGAATTTATAAAACATTAAAAGTTTAATGCTCTAGGATTTTTCTATTATGCAAAGAACCGTGACCCGCTCAGCCGTTCGAAAGTATTTGTACTATTTAACTTAAAAGTATCATCATCATCATCATCATCATCATCATCATCATCATCATCATCATCATCATCATCATCATCATCATCATCATCATCATCATCATCACCATCTTCACGCATTAAACCAAGGATGGTTTATTCCGGTCCCAAATAGGCAAAGATTAGAGCTGGTGACTCCAGCGCTTCCTCGGACGTCCCACACCTCTCCGCCCCCTCGGCTTATAGTTCCAGAGTTGTTTGGGGATGCGGCAGTCATCCATTCGGCAAAGATGTTAACACCAATTCAGCCGATACTGGGCGATCCTGTCGAGTATACTCATAATATTCAGCTCCTGCCGTATAACTTAAAGTATTACGTATATTTTTAAATATCGTGAATTTAGGTGAATAATTAATTGAATTTAGGTGATTTGATACTATAAAAACGTAATACATTTAATTTCAGAAGAAACTGAATTTAATATGATACATAATATTCTATAAATACTGCAAGGAACTTTCCAGTTACATATAAAGAAAATGATTAACTTAATAAATGTGAAATTGTCAATAGAAGTGCTTTTTACGATATTGTTACGACAGTTTCATGGATCGTCGTATTGTACAGTGGAAACAGAATACAGTCGCCGATGAAGTCGCTAATTAATTAGTCACAAATAACAATGCGAAATCAACAATGTACTCTTTTACAATAATTCAAGTTAAATTTGTCCACACGCAATAATAATATAAACTATTAGAGTTCCACACTGATTATAACACAATAATCACTTTCCACTAATCCACAACAATAATATGGTTCGCACTCTGCAATATCGCCGGGTGTAACTCTCTTGTAAACCGACCATGTACCCTTATATAAACCCCTCAGAAGTTCCAGAAAAATTTTCCATTTTTTGGCGGCATAGCGGCATAATTTTCGTAGTTACAAGCGCACAAACAGTCTCTAACCTACTTGACAGAGACACTGCACCTGCTCGGCTAGCCGAGAATCGTGTAGAACGTGTGTTACGTAACTGCACCTGCCGACTTCGCGACAGCGTTACGTAACTGTCGTAGCAATATTATTTGACGATTCGTTGTGCACTTTGTGAATCATATTACTTAAAAATATTTAAGTAAACGTAACACTTGGTAGTATTTTTAATGTCTACCGTGCTGTGTGGCCGTGGTCTAAGGTTTGCATTCAATCCAAACGTTTCAGCAGCACCACTGGGTGCCATATTCAGTGGATATTCGAGTCTACCTAAGGCGGGGTGTCGTACGTCAGGCTCACAGTACTGTGGTGAAGGAAGATGGCAGCCAGTGGTGCTGCTGAAACGTTTGGTTTAAATTTAAACCTTGGACCACGGCCAAACAGCCCGGTAAATATTTCAATTATAACTGATACCGGTCGTGAAAGCCTTAGAACAATATTACAACACTTTGTAGTTTCACAATTTATTTTTAAACTCTGTGAATTAGTTCAGGGATTTAGGCTACTCCCAAAGAGCTGGTAAGAACAACTAAATACATGGAATGTGTTACAGGGTTAACATTTGTTAAGGGTGTGTTTAGAAGATGGTTAGGGGTTGAGGGGTGGTGGAGGAGCTAATACAGGAAAGGCCATATCACTGTGAAATCAATGTATATAATAGGAATGCAAATTATCAAATTAACTAAACTAAATTTTAGCGCTTAACAAAGGAGATACAAAGAATTATGTCTTTTTATTTGTTACGTTTTTGTTGTTTTCAACTGTTTTCTTAATTTCTAATTTTTTCAATAATTTAATAACATTATTATGATAATATTTATATAATGTAGTAGTATTTCTTAGTATTTCTAATACTGTATTTTCAATGTATTTTTTATCTTTTTATATGTTATGCAATAATATTACGTTTGCTGTGTCTTAAACAGTTTTTTAAAAAAACGATCTACAGAATCCTGTATTTCCTGTACTATTTAAAATCGCTTGCTCATGTTCAGAAGTGGGATGTTTCAATGCGCCCACATGCCTTGTGCGATATAAACAATATCGCTTTCTACACGGTGTATTTCGTCGATAAAAATAGGTTATTCTATACATTGTGGGGTTATTGGAAAATATACCCAAGTCCACCCATGCGAATTTATGGAAAACTGAAATTAAAGATTTATGATAATACATGAAACTAATTTTCATGGTTTATTTTTTTCTGTTTGTGTCGGCCATCAGAAAACCACATGCCAATTTCAATTCTTTATTCCTTGTTTATTTCTTTTTCTCCGATATTCTTTCATCTTTTCACTATGTCTCTTTTTCCTGTCTTCAGTCCACTTAGAATCGGCGTTTTTCTATCTCCTACCCTGGACTCCTTCCATTTTTAACACTTTTGGCTTCCATTTTTAACTCGATGTTGACTTCTTTTTCCCAAAGATATTTGAAGATTTGTTTTGTTAACCTATCGTCGTCTATTCTATATAAATGTCCAAAAATTAATAGTCTTCTGAAGTTTTTCGTGGGGGTAATATTTTCTTAATAATTTGTCTTTTCAATATTTCTAGTTTGTCTAAATTATAATTAAATGCTAGACATTCACTTGGATATAGGCATTCTAGCTTCACCACTGTACTGTAATGCCTTATTTTCGCAGTTTTAGATATGCACTTTTTATTTTTATTATTAATGGAGTTTTTTATTAATTACATGGCTGTCAACACATAAAAATAAAAAGAGAAATGCATAAAAATGTCGTTTTTGAAACTACTTGAAACATGATTGAAACTTGGACTTGGGTAGTTTTACCACTAACCCCTCGATATCTGAAATGAAAACAAACAACTTCCATGCTTTGCACTGTTGTCATGTTTCTCCTTTAATCCTCTTTTACATACTCTTGGCAATGGAAAACCTCATTTCATCATTTTAGAGGTTTTCCTCTTTCGTTACTTACTTAGCTTGCTATTACCGTCTCTTTAATGGTAGCCATTTATCCCCCGTTCTTCGTATCATATACATCAGTTTTGTAAAGCGTATCTGCTATTTTCTCTCCTCCTTTTATTCTCCTTCCTTCAAATATCTTTGTATCTTTATACCCTGTCTGTTCTATTAAAACGGCCAACAGGTTATTTTCAAATATTTTCTTTCCTCTAATCTTAATTTTTGAACCCTCTTAATTAAGACTATCCGTAGTGAATATTACGAGAACTATTATGTACCAGGCGGTCGCGCCGTGGTCCAGGGGTTAAGGGCACTCTTAACCGGCTGTGCTTAACATGTTGAGACCCGTTATCTCAGAACACGTAAAAAATGGAAGTCTGATATTTTAGCAAGCATGTAAGAACTTTGTACATTACAAACTCTATTATAATTGAAATATATCTCTTTTTCCTGATTTTTAAATTGTGTATATAATAATAATGGCTCCCACGTATACCACCGAAGTAGCTTAGGAGTAGGCAGGGTAGGCTGGCTGCCTAATGTGAGGCGTACGGCATACAAGGAAGGGAGTGTGCGCAGCACTACGCTTCAGCCGGCCATTATTATCCCCAGGATGTTATCCCAGGTACTCATTTTCAACAGGCTGAGTCGACCTGGGGGCTGAAAAACACACCTTGATTTTATGGTGCAGGCCCGAGAATTGAACCCGGGACCTCTAGATTAGTAGCCAGGTGCCATACCAACTGGTCTACTGAGCCGCCTTACGTTTTGTATATTTTGCTCTAAAAATGTGCATACAAAAAGCATATTTAATATTTTTTTTTAATTTTATTTGTGATTGAAACTGTACAGTTCTAGTTAGCTAGTTATATCACTATAACCCAATAACCACAACAAATTCAGCTTGATAGTTCACTTGGTTTCTGTAACAATTGGTCGTTTATCTACAAAAATAGATTTTCAGATAAACACATTTAATGTTTTTAAAACAGATTTTTATTTTTTTACCTGATTTAAAATAGTCCAGCTGCATACTCAGGGTCTTCAGTTATGTCTATGTGTTCCTCTAGTTATCTCTTCACACTTCTAGTTGACTGTCGAACCTTTTTTATCAATTCATCTACTGGTGTTTCTGCTTCAAGGACTCGTTGCAACTCAATTTTTTTTATTACCTTGAGCATATTTATTCCTAGTTTGATCCCTAATGTTTCTAAGACTTGACACTTTCTTGGATTGCCTTCATTGAAGGTCAACACAGCATTATGTACACCCGAAACCAAAGTATCCAGTCCAAAAAATATATATTTTGGCAATTTATTCCAAATCAAATAGTTCAGAGACTCGTTTGCATTCTGTGTACTACCATGAAGACAATTTTTTAACAAATATGGAAGACTCAGCAAATATTGACAGACATGTTAGTGAATGTTTATTGACATTTTCTTTCCAATGGTAAAAACCGCATATCTATGATTTGTTATAACGGAGTTACAGATTTGTAAAAAATGGTAACATCATCAACACTTTAGACAGAACTTTCCCTACGTTCTCGATTTTTTTTTTAACATAAAAATAGTTTACAACTAAGAGTAAAAATGTTTTCTTACGTTAAGCGTATTTACATAAATTTGCTGTTAAATTACTCAGTAAATATTGAGGTTTTTTTGAGACAAAAATCGAAAATCGATTTTTGGTCGATTTAACGGTTATGAATACACTTAAATTTTTGTCTGTAACCGTTTCGGCCACACCTACAGTAAAAAAAGAAAGAAAAAGTTCGCAAATATGATAGGCCGAACGCAGCTCACATTTAAAGAGTAATCAAACTTAGTTACTGCAAAATTAACCCTTCAACCTATGAGGTGCTTTCGGTCTGTAAGATTTTGTTCCGGTCCCAAGCAGACAAAATAGACTTGGTCATTCCACGGCTTCTTCCACATATCTCTCCGTCCTTTCGACTCTCTTAATTCAATAGTTGTTTGGTCAGACAAACAATCAGTTAAGATGTTCAACCATTTTAGCCGATATTGGGCAATCCTATCGAGTATACTCATAATGTTCAGTTCCTGCTGTAATCTGCATTTCATCTGCGATCTTGAGAGTGTATCCTGCCACGTGCCTGTGAAATCTCATTTTATCCGCTTGAATACGACTGGCCTGGAGTTTCGTATTTCAATTCTCAGACCCTCAAGAGAAGTGTGCGAAAGGCCATCACCTTGTAGAACTGTAGGGGTGTTTCTTTACTCCTTTCCTTTAGAATACTCATGATGGTGTTTCCACGCATACGTAGTTAAACTTATGCAACTTCTTTACCATAATGTCATCCTTATTGTCTGTAATGTAAGACACATTATAGCCCAGATATTTAAAATTTGTGACCTGCTCCAGAACAGTAGTATCTACAAAAATTTTTGCTCGTATGGGAATTTTTTCTACATGAAAAGCTGCTCCACGGGATCACCACGTTGGTCGACAATGTGAAGATTTGTAATCTGAAATCCTTGCAGTTTCTGTCCAGTGTGCAAGCCGTTTTCCGTGTTCGACAGGAGAATCTGGTTATCCACCTGGTAATCAACACAGTGTCAACTGCAGAGTTAAAATCATAAAATGCTCTGGAAGTTTCATTTGCCAATTATGTATGGCATCGTCTATATATAAATAAGGAAGAGAAGGTGATAATGAACACCATTATTATACTTATAAATTTATCAGGTCCACTTTAAATTGTTTACTTACAAATAATCACTTAAATATGGATGTAAGGAAAAGGTTTGCAAAAGATTTGTGTGGACTGTCTTAACTTATGGGTGTGAGGCGTAAACCCTCGGTAAAATAGAAAGGAGGAAATGGGAAGCAGTGGAAATGTGAATATGGAGGAGAACGACGAGGACCAATTGGATGGATAAGAAATGTAATGGGCAAGTCCTCGCAGAAGTGAACGAAGATAGATCACTTTTTAAAATGATTGGAAGAAGAAGGGCAAAATTGATCGGGCATGTGTTACGACACAATCAATGTAACATTTTTGAATGAAAGGTATTGGGGGAAACATCAAAAGGACGACCAAGAACAGCATTCTTCAAAGGAGATGAACTTCCTATCGTACTGCGATTTAAACAAGACAACAGGACATGTAACTCGACAAGACATGGCCTTTAGATGACGCCGATGATGATGATGCTTATATTTGCTACAAGTGTAACGTCGTCTGAGATGTGTACAAAAAGCATAGCGAACGTTAAATCTAAGTTCAGAACGCTGCCATCTGCGATCGATAGGTGTGTAGACATAAATACACGTAATTACAGTCACTATCAGGCTAAGAGTCGATATCTGGAACACGCAACTACCTAGTCCGTGTAGGCTACACTGTTGTTACTCAAGAGCGAAAATAGATTTGACCTTGCATCACCTTGAACTTTGTAATTTTGTTTGGGGGTCAGTCAACTTCTCAATGGCGTGTTGAAGCATAATGCTTTCTGTGGCATTTTAGAATAACATGTACGGATCACGCAAAATGCGAACAAAAAATCAATATTACCATTATACTGCCGAAATCGTGGTATAAAGGTTGAATTGAAGTCTGACGTCTATTATGGTGTATTAACAATATGATATCGATACCATACTGAATACAGTTAGTTTTTTTTCTGACCCTTTGTCATGGCATCCTTTCAATTAATTTTGTTTACCACGTAGCTGTCTGTACGGCTTTTATATCTGTTTCAATACAAGGTCGCCTTTTATATCTATTGTCAATACCCATGTCAATACATGGGTATCTCCTTCCGCCTCCACTGTTTTGGGAACAACAGAATTCTACCTCGTTATGTAGTTTTTCATTTTGAATCTGACTTTCATTGAAATTTGTTTTGCAGATATGATTTTACAGCATAATTGTAGTAACATCGTGGTCGTACAACAGTGAAATAAATTTTTAAATGCCAGAGAAACCAACACTCACTTGTTTCGTTAACTTTTCTGTAAACAATAAAATTCGAATTATTTAAGTATCTAGGGAAAATAATTCAAGAAAATGGCTTAGAAAAATCTGCTATAGAAGAAAGGATTCATAAAATGGAAAAAGGATATGGTATAAATAAAGATATTTACAATAAGAAGTGCATACCTAAAAATGCGAAAGTAAGGCATTACAGTACAGTAGTGAAGCGAAAATGCCTATATGCAAGTGAATGTCTAGTATTGAATTATAATTTAGACAAACTAGAAATATTGGAAAAGACAAATTATTAGGAAAATATTAGGCCCACAAAAAACTTCAGAAGGTATAACAGATTTTCTGGTTTAATTTCTAATAATATTTCTTATAAAGAAGTATCATAACAGTTTCTACTAATCTATTATTTATAACTCTTACTCAGGGTATTTAAATAATTTAATAACACAAATATAGATATTATAAATAGTTATTTAATAATTCCTTTTCATTCACTTATTACATTAATATAATCTTTATAAATTCAATAATATTACAATATCAGTTTGCTCAGAATGTTTGATATTTTCTTTTAGTGGAATCTTTTAGAACGGATTGAGTTGCCAATATGAATATAATAAACTTTAAACATGAATACAATATAATTTGAGTGTTCTAGAAGCTTTACTTGTTTGTTGAATTCCCAAATCTGCGCTGAGGATTATCCACTCGAAAGTAGTCGGTCCAGTCGCTCCGTGGTCATCTGCTGATACTGTAGATCCTTATCATCCGCACTCGCTAGATTATTAACACTTTGCATATACACTGGTATCACTTTCACAATAATATATGTACCACTACTTATATTAGTTACACTATACAGTATATATCGTATTAACCAATATACCTTCTTAACACCTTGGTATATTTTAATTAAGATAAGTGCTTGCAACACGGAAAGTACAGATCGATACCGCCGAATTCTTTATTAACTTGACGAATTACTCTGTGGAATCCCGCCGAGTCACTGTTATTGTAAAGACTGATCACTTTAACTGTTTATTAACCGTTCTCCGATACTTGAATTGACAATTACAATTTTAATACTTGTAACTTCTCCGCCGCTTTCACTTCCGAATTCACTATTACTTATTTGATTCAATAAAGACTTCGAGTCAATAGTTGTGAATTGTGCGCTGACTTAAGTAACGGTTACTATTCTTTAAGATAACTATTACAAGTTCAATTGTTATAGTATCTCCGCTAACTTAGAATAACGGTTACAAGTCCTTTACGTATAATGGTACTCCCATGACTGACTTACTTTTTCAACTACGTTTTTTATACACGAACTACTGTTACCCACACTCAATATTTACACTAAACATTCTCATTGGATTTAAGTGCCGCGATATTCAATTCTACCCAATGTGACAAGAGAATTTAACCGCTAAAAAACGGACGCTTTTTCTTCTTCGCTAACAAACTGCGCGTTCCGAACTTCTCTCGGTGTGGTGGAAACTGACGCTTAACATTGTTTCTCTCTCTAATTCTCTCGCTTCAACATAACGGTACTCATTGTTATAAGCACTCAACTTTTACAGTTCCTTACCTGTTTTTTGGCGTTTCTTAAATATAATACAATTTTACTACCTTATGTCCCGTACGTGACTTTTGCTTATTTTCTGCCGTCTAACCGTCGCCAGACGCCAGGGTGCGTTCTTTTGAAAAAACACCGCTCTGATATTTTCTAACGGTATTTCTTTAACTTGATTTGTACATATTTGTTCTGATATCTGTTTAATATTGATTAATTCTCGTAAATTGCAAGGTATACAATTTTGACGTTATAAAGTTTGGAAATTAAGAAGTAACGATGAAATATATGAAAGTATAGAAAATATAACAGAAACAATGAGAAAAAGAAGACAATTATTTTTTGGACATTTATATAGAATAGACAACAATAGGTTAACGAAGCAGATCTTCAAATATCTGTGGGGGAAGAAGTCAACATCAAGTTGAATTAAAAATAATCAAAAATTATATAAACGCAGAAGAAGCAATTGCAAGAGAAGGTTTTCGGGTAAAAGTGTTAAAAATGGAAGGAGTAATAGGGTAGGAGAGAGAAAACGCAGGTCCAAATTGGACTAAAAACAGGAAGAAAAGACACAGTGAAAAGATGAAAGAATATTGGAGAAAAAGAAAAGAACAAAGAATGCAGAAATGAAATTGGCATGTGGTCCTTAGATACCTGATAGAAAAATATCGTATTATAATGAATAGGTAATCTATTTAATGCGGATATACAACATAATAAATTTGCGAACAACACGATATAAAATTTGACGTACATATTGTTATTGGTATCCAAGTCACTTTGTTAATTTATAAATTAATAAATTACCTTATTTCCATCTGTGACTTTGTTTTATATATAAAATGACGAGTTTCTGAACATATATTCCAACAACAGATTACTTCAGTCAGTTGAGATCATTAAATGTTAAAATCATATTACTCAAATGTTGAAAACACACGCTCCTCTAAAGCGTTCGAAATTTACAAAGCGTACAATAACACACACAGACGGGATTTCATATTGAATGACCATTTGAACTTTTAATCGAACCCGCTGTACGATACAGCTTTGAACTTGCAAAAACATTCATAGACAACTTCAGTATTCAGTCAGCATTCAAAGGGTGCGCATACTGACCTGTGTTTTTAACATTTGAGCAATGTGATTTTAACATTTGGCTATCTCAACTGAGTGAAGTAATCTGATGATGGAACATATGTTCCGAAACGCGTCATTTTAAAAATAAAACAAAGTCACACGACGGATCTAAGGTAATTTATTAACTTACCTTAGATCCGTCTCAAAAAATAACTTACATCACCCCTTTTCTCAAAAAATGGCAGCTTATCATAGTTTAATACATAGGTTACTTTCCATACCATTGGAAGACAAAGATTTTCACGAAGAACTAAACACGATCAAATACATAGCTAAAGCCAGTGGTTATAAAAGATCAATTGTGGAAAATTTAGTCAAGAAACACAGAAAAAAGAAAAACTACATAGAATTACAAGAAAATAATAGAAATAAAGTTAGGTATATAGCATCAGAATATGGCAACACCCTACCCAAAATTTTAAACAAAATATTCAGTGAGATAAATATAAAAATGGCTTACCGAACTAATAATAACGTTAATAAGATACTCTTACCTAAACATACAAAATCGGTTGAGGACAAGACGGGCGTTTATAAGATAATATGCAATGACTGTGATAGCTTTTACATTGGCCAAACTGGTAGACCTTTTAAAAAACGCTTCAGAGAACATTTACCTAAAAAAGAATTTAGTAAAACAGTGTCAAATTACGCGCGCCATCTGATGGACAAAAACCATAGTTATACCGATTTCACAACGAACTTTCAACCCCTCCATGTATGCAGAAAAGGAAATTATATGAATGCTGTCGAAGAATACGAAATATATAAGGCCTATAAAAATAAAAACACACAAGAAGTCATCCTTAACGAACAATTGAATTTCCAGTCAAATCTACTATACGAAACAGGGAATACAGAACAAGGTCCATAGTGCACGACCTATAACAACATGAGCACAGCAGTCGACTATAGCATGTCGTGGTGCGCACCAACGATATCACGTGTGTTCTCAAGTTTGGGGATTTTATGTATATTTTTTGTGTTTATATTTATATTTATTGTTATGTGTGTAAAATTATATATAAAGTGTTTTTAATATTTTAATAATCGACGAACTTCACCAAGGGATAGGCCTATTCCTGATGATGGGGCATATGTCCCGAAACGCGTAGATTTATGTAAAGAGTAAAGGCCACCAGACGGACAAGAAAAAAGGTAAAACTATTTTACTATTTATATAATTTATTAATTTACAGTATCAAAATCTCCGCTATAAAAACAAAGGTAATGAAACTTCAAGCGATGTGCGATTTTTATCATTCAATTCCTCTATTTGGGCTGCTTTCATCGCAATATTTTCCTCCACACGACGTTTCGATTCGTAGAATCTGGGGTCGCCCTCAGAAGCTAAATCAACAAAACAACGTACAATAAAAAAATTATAAAACAAAATTTATGGAAAATATAAATAGTTACGAATCCATTATTTCCAGTCCGACTATTCTCTTGAGGCTTACCAGTAATAAGAAAATGTTCACCCTGGCCACGTTACAAGCGTTGCGCAGAGCTAGCTTAGCTCAGTAGTGGGGCTGCCACTCTCTGCCTCTGAGCGTGCAGTGATGTTGTTCGGGGCATCCTCCCTAGATGTGTTGCCTTCACCACGACTACTTAGTCTCATGAACCCAGGGAAGGGCACTACATACCCCACAGTCGCAGTTGTTCAGTTCATATAAGAATCGATTGTATTAGACGAGAACATGGTAGTTTACCTAAATGAATTGTTTCAGAATTATAGAAAGTGGTGGAAACAACACCTAGAAAGAATGGGCTGTGACCCGCCTTCCCAAGTTGTTTTATGAGTATGAGCCGGTTGGAAGACGATCTGTAGGCAGGACAGTCACAAGATGGCGGGACTGCAAATACAAAATGTAAATGTTACAAACATCAGGAATAGCACTTAAGAATAGAGTACAAAATAGTGTAAAATAAAATTATCTTTTTTTTTTTTATCTGTGAGTGACGGTTGACAGGCTCTTACAACAGGGTCTCTCAACCGCGACCCATGAGTAAGACGTGTTTATTCTACTTTACCTTATTTTTTGTTCATTCTTATGTGTTATTCTTTATGCGTTTATAAGATTTACATTGTCTGGATAAGATTTTAATCAAAACTAATTATAATCCGTACCTAAGGCCTTCGAGACCGGCGTGAACTCTGTTACAATCAAATCGATTTATCTCCGGGTTATTAGGTCGAGGTCTACTCCTCCTGTTACGAACAGACGTTCCCTGGTTACTCCGAAACCAGTACTGTGGTTAGCTGGCGAAGACCGTTTCATTTTCACACTGAAGATGGCATCCACACCAGATGCCGAAACGTCTGTTCGTAACAGCAGGAGTGGGCCACGGCCTGCCTCATACCCCGGAGATAAGTCAATTTGATTCTAACACAGATAACTATTTATGTTTTTCGCAAATATGGTGTCTTATAATTTCTTACGGGAAGTTACTCTTTCTTATTTTAATTATTATAATAGAAAAAAATGAAACCACATTGATCTAAATTGCTGTCCGACAACGCTGCAAATTATTGTTACACACTTGTTCGTCTTCAGAGTACGATGTCTGGTTATACGGGTCGAAACGTCGAGTGTACAAACATTACGATGCACTAACCTGACGTCTACATTTGCTATACGTTATCAGTGACAAAATAGATAGCCTCTCTGTGTTGTCATTTTCAAATAAATTAATTTCCTGTGAAATATGAGAGATAGGGCCTACCTTTTTGCGGCTGTGTGGTTCTGAGATTGTCGTTTCAGGAAATAAGGTATTCGATTGTTTTCTAACTCTCATATCATACGAAACAAAAGAAACAGTCAAGGAAAATCATCATCGTCATCATCTTCAAGGATTAAGACAAGGATGGCCTGTTCCGGTCTCAAATAGGCAAAGATTAGAGCTGGTCACTCCAGCACTACCCTCCGACCCCTCGGCTTATAGTTCCATAGTTGTTTGGGAATGCGGCAGTCATCCATTCGGCAAAGATGTTGCCACCAATTCAGCCGATACTGGGCAATCCTGTCGAGTATACTCATAATGTTCAGTTCCTGCCGTATGTCTGTGTTTCTTCTATGATCATGGAGAGTATACCCTGCCACGTGCCTGAGAAATCTTATTTCAGCCGCTTGGATGCGACTGGTCTGGCCTTTCGGTAAAGTCCGATTCTCAGACCCATAAAGAAGTAGAATTTCAGGCATGTTTCTTTACTTGCTGACTTAAAGAGTTCGCCCAAATGGTCCCGCACGTGAGGTTGAACTTATGCAACTTATGCAATCAAGGAAAATAGTATATTGATCCTGAATGTAGAATTGTAGACATTCTTCTGTGATGTATATTTTTACTTTGCAATTATTTAATTTTCGTCAGGTTTCAGTTATGAAGTTTGATTATTTTCTTCATAGTGATGTGTTATTTCTGGACTGTTTAGTTGGACGAAATAAACTTGAAGAAAAGTAGAAGCACATTGTAATGTCCTGGACTTCCGACAGACTTGGTTCATGCTTAAACGGTATTTTACGTAAGGCTTAACGACCCTAAAGCCTATATCTCGTATGCAGAATTAGAAACGATGTGACAAGACATAAACTGGGTATATTCTCTGTAAATGCAAGAATGGAGGAATGTAAGTTGAGATTTATTGAACTTATAGATAGAATGGAAGCGAAAATTGCTAACTCAACAAGTTTTACAATATGCTTCTAAAGGAAAAAGAGATGTGAGAAGACAAAAAAAAAAAAAATGGCTTGAAAATAGAGACCGGAACAGGTGATGTCGCGTAATCCTGAAGTGATGAAGAAGAAGAAGTTTTCAGCTTCTGAAGACGATTCCAAGTTCTAAGAATCGAAACGTCAAGTGTAGAAATGTTATGATGGAGATAGTCCGAGCACACGGTTCACCTGATGTTTATATTTGAAATATGTTATCAATGGTAAAATGTATAACATTTTTGTGTGGTTATTTCACATTAAACCGATAATCTTGTGAAATATGACACGACACCCGTATATACTTTTTGGGACAGTGGAGTTATGAAGCTGAGCTTGTCTTTTTAGTAAATAAAACACGCGATTGTTGTCTCACTTACACGTCAACCGGAACTAAAAGCAAACAATATACGTTTTCTGAATGCAGAATTTCACTCATTCTTCCCTGATGTATGTTTTGTAAGTTTCTGCTTTATAATTTAATGTTATTCAGGTTAACTGTCTATTGAATTTCAGTATTTTCTTTGTAATGATGTGGTGTTTCTGGAATACTTTGGCAGAATAAAGAAATACAGTATAACAAATGTAAAACACAAAAAAACCTTGTGCAAAATGTTCCGACACACTTGTTTCATGCTAGAACGCTAACTTACGTAAGGGGTCCAATGACCCGGAAGTTCGAGTGTTTCTATATCTCTAATGCAGGCAGACCCCACTGAAGCGTGGTCCGCCTTAATGAGAGCCAAACTGAAGCTTTAACACGTGCTCAGTTGTTTCCGCTCGCTCTCAATTCATTAGCTAATTAATGGAAGAACTAACATGTAGGAGCTGTGCTGTGCTGGTTGGTAGTACTGTAAGTACAACTCTGACGTAATTCAGTACGTAGAAGTGTAAGCAGAGGTAGACAAAATACCCCAAGTACTGCCATGCATACGTTTACGTACAGAAACGTCCCGCCCTCGGTCAAAGGTTTACACAAGTGCATACCCAGCTATCCTCAAAATTTGACTTACGTTTGGACAATGAGTGTACAAAAAAAGTGATACATTAAGTCGGATTAAAGAAGTCCGAAAAGGATTTAGAAAAAAATAATGTAAACGCAGAAGAAGCAATTGAAAGAGAAGTTCTTCGGGCAAAAGTGTTAAAAATGGAAGGAGTCCAGGGTAGGAGAGAGAAAAACGCAGATTTAAAGTAAACTGAAGACAGGAAGAAGAGACACAGTGAAAAAATAAAAGAATATTAGAGAAAAAGAAAAGAACAAAGATTAAAGACATGAAAATTGGCATGTGGTCCTCAGATGGCCGATACAAGTAGAAAAAAATTATACATATAACAAGAAATCAATATCCCTTAATGCCAAACTTAGGCATTACTCAACAGTGACACGCCCAGAAGCACTTTATGCAGGTGAACTTTGAACAAGAAAATGGTGATGCTCAAGCTGTAAGTCACGGACAGGAAAATATTTAGAAAAATCCTGAGGATCAATAAAACGTGGAGAACAGTACAAAAGGTCGCAAAATAATGACCTGTACACATATATCGAGAAAATCACAGAAAAAGAAGAATTACTTTTTACGGACATATTCAAAGAATGAATCCTGACAGACTAGCAGAGAAACTTTTAAACCATTTCAGGAAGCTCAAAATGATGAATTCGTGGTTAAAAGAAACATAAAAAGACATAGAAGAACTCCAGATGGCTCAAAAAGGCATTCAAAAACGCTTACCGCTTAAAAAAGAGTTAAAAAAATTCTCAAGTTTTTCAGGCAAATCCCAAAACGAGGACAGGCGCCATCTGGACTGACGAAAGGAGGGAGAGACATTGATCAAGAATGAAGGAGACTTGGGACAGAAGGAATAGAAAGGAGAAGAAGGGAGGAACCAGTTGAACCAAACGTAGCTCACAGTGGTTCATAGAAAAAGAAAAAACAAAAGGATTATTAAAAAAAAAAAAAAAACCAAGTACTTGATTACGAAATTTCAGCTAAAAGAACAAAACACTCTGACCAAACTGTTAAAAGAATCACAATTGATAAATTGAGAGAGAAACAAAGACATATAGTTAACAACAATACGTTAATGTTGTTGAATCAAACAACACGTTTTTGATTGAATCAAATGACGACAATCAAAAATAGTAAAGAAATGAAATTATTTTTTGTAATAAGATATGCAGTATTTTGCACACTACTTTATTAACTTTTGTGCTATTTGGATAATGTATAAAACAGAAATTAGCTTCTTCTTCTTCTTCTTCTTCTTCTTCTTCTTCTTCTTCTTCTTCTTCTTCTTCTTCTTCTTCTTCTTCTTCTTCTTCTTCTTCTTCTTCTTCTTCTTCTTCTTCTTCTTCTTCTTCCTCTTCCTCTTCCTCTTCCTCTTCCTCTTCCTCTTCCTCTTCCTCTTCCTCTTCCTCTTCCTCTTCCTCTTCCTCTTCCTCTTCTTCCTCTTCTTCCTCTTCTTCTTCTTCTTCGTCTTCTTCTTCTTCTTCTTCTTCTTCTTCTTCTTCTTCTTCTTCTTCTTCTTCTTATTATTATTATTATTTAACTTCCTTTTTAAGACTCTGTCCTGTTTGATAACAACGGTCCTACTTGCTGTCACTCCACCTCTTCCTTGGCCGACCAATGCCGACTCTTGGTGTTTGGTTGGCTATCTGTTGCTTTTTTACTAGCCTTGTGTCATCAATTCTTGATAAGTGTTCGTTCCATATCCTTCTTCTTTCCGCAATCCAACAATTAATATCTGTTAATTTACACGTTTCTCTTATAGGCCTACTATTGTTTGGGAACCTATCGTACCTTGTCTTTCCTAGTGCCATCCGTAATATAGTCATTTTTATAGTTAGTCGTTTTCTTTGAATTGTTTCTGTGTATCTGGCTTGATCTCTGATGTGTAGGATATTACTGGACGTATTGTGATTTTGTAAACACTAGTTTTTGCTTCTTGTGTGAGGTATTTATTATTCCATATAAGGAACTTCGCATGAGAAAAATGCAAATGTGTGGATTTAGTAGCACATTGGATATCACTGCCGGTCCCAAGTCCGGATGGAAGAGGAGCGTTGGTGTAAAAATATGGATGGCTCAAAGAAGCAACGGACAGCTTCGGAATTGGACGGATGATACGGTGATGGCCATAGCGAGAAATAGGACAATGAATAGTATTGCTGAAAAATAGGAAAAATGAACTGTCTATGAATTGGTACATGGAGAAATTATCTAATCAACGAAAATATTTAATATCTTCTATTTATGCTCTTTTAAGTAACACCCGGGTACGGAACACACTCTAACGCTGTTGAAATAAATAGTACCACATTGTTAAATGTGTACGTGATTCCGGGCGCTCTGCCAGACGTTTGCAGATCATTCTACTCTACCAACATTACGTAACGCTGCGGAGTGTTCTAGGTCACGCAAGAGGCCGATTCCCCTTACACGCGTTCACTCGACTAGTCTACCAACATTACGTAACGCTGCGGACTGTTCTAGGTCACGCAAGAGGCCGATTCCCCTTACACACGTTCACTCGACTAGTCTACCAACATTACGTAACGCTGCGGACTGTTCTAGGTCACGCAAGAGGCCGATGCCCCTTACACACGTTCACTCGACTAGTCTACCAACATTACGTAACGCTGCGGACTGTTCTAGGTCACGCAAGAGGCCGATTCCCCTTACACACGTTCACTCGACTAGTCTACCAACATTACGTAACGCTGCGGACTGTTCTAGGTCACACAAGAGGCCGATGCCCCTTACTCACGTTCACTCGAGTAGTCTACCAACATTACGTAAGGCTGCGGACTGTTCTAGGTCACGCAAGAGGCCGATGCCCCTTACAGACGTTCACTCGACTGCTCTACCAACATTACGTAACGCTGCGGACTGTTCTAGGTCACGCAAGAGGCCGATGCCCCTTACTCACGTTCACTCGAGTAGTCTACCAACATTACGTAAGGCTGCGGACTGTTCTAGGTCACGCAAGAGGCCGATTCCCCTTACACACGTTCACTCGACTACTCTACCAACATTCAGGCTCGCTATCTGACAATATGTAATAAGTAAATTTATTTATACGTAGAAAATGTACATTTCTATTCCTGGCTTTGAGCAAACATTTGCATTGAGGTCGACTGTTTTCCATATCAATGTAGTGGCGCTCGTAATGGATCTAAACGTGTCCGGTTTCAGAATAATACTATATATAAATCTACTGGAAGTGAAATATGTATGCCACGAATTGAAAAAGCAACAGAGAGAATAAAATATTGACTACATGAACACAATAGACCCGATTGGAAAGTATTAGAGTTGCAACGCTTTGCGTTACAACGAAATAGTCTCCTGCTCAGTATACCAGTTGTAAATGCATTTTTATGTAAGTTAAAAACATTTCTGAATTGAATGCATTACCAAATTTTGTGGCGTACCAAAGCATCGAATAGATGTCATTAGGAGGATGTACAAGAACACAGAGATCATTGTAAAAACTGAATCTGGTGAAGTCCTTAACGAAGTAACAAATGAAGGGATCAGACATGGGTGTAGCATTTAACCCTTACTTTTCAATTTATATGTGGGCGATGCTGGCAGAGAGTGAGAGCAGAGGCTAGAAATACTGAACTTTAGTGAGTAATTTCGTCAAAATTCTGATGTTTGCTGACGACCAGGTCATAATAACAGACAATGAAAATAGCCTGCAGAGAGCCCTCTATGAATTGCAGCAGTTAATCAGGATGTATGGTCTGGAAATTTCTGTTATCAAGACTAAGTCCATGGCTTTTAAAGGTTGCTTTCCTGTAAGGTGTAAACTAGCACTGAATGATCAACTAATTGATCAAGTGCATTCATTCAGGTTCCCTTAAGGTGAAATAGATGTAGACAAAAGATAGAGAAGTTTGATCACATGTGTGGAACGATGAAAAGAACACTTCAGAAAATTTTATGAAGTAATGGCAGTGGCACTGTCATGCTTTATAGCAGTGAGACTTGAACACTTAACGCAAATACCCTAAACCGGATACAGGATAGTGAAATGAGATATTTACGATCAGCACTAGAAGTATCACGGATGGACCGGCTAAGAAATGATGATATAAGGATCATCTTTGGAATATAGAATCTAAATGTAAGGATTAAGCAATACAACCAGTATTGGAAAGACCGTGTTGGATAAGGACAGGAAACCAAAACAAATTTTGGTTTATAATCAGAAAGGACGGCGGAATATTGGAAGACCAAAAAGAAAAGATGATCGGACCAAGGAGTGCGCAAAGTCTGTGGTAGCCTAAACAAGAATACCAAATATTGTATTTGCACGCACCCAATGTACAAAATTACACCTACAACGTTAAAAGTTCTGTTTAACATACGAGTTCACGATAAAACCGTTACGCATTCTTGATTATATTTTATGTTAATATTGTTTACTAAACAAGCAAAGCAATTTTTCAGATTTTAACTCCACCATTTACCATTTGTTTGCCCGTCTATCCATCTACCTGCCTGTTTGTGTATCTGACCGTCTGTCTGTATGATTGAGGACTCGCAATAACCTTCTCGCAATAACTTTTTAATGCGTCAATCGATTTCATAAAAATTGACAATTTTACTTAAGAAATCTTTATTTGTTTTTCAGACTGATACCTTCTAGAATTAGGGTGGTCGAAGGCATAAATATGTAGCATCAAATTTAAATGAACAAATTTGCAAAAAAATCAACGTCGGGGTATTAATTTAAAATAATTTTAACCCAGAATTGAATGCAGAGTTCAATTTTTGAAAATACATAGCTTTAAGATAGAAAATCTTTAATATTTAAAAATTGAACAAATTCAAAAACCCATGCCTGGTATCAGACCAAAAGGCAAGTTTTACTTGTTGTAAGTCACTCTGAATTAGTTGTGTAGTATTTATTTTTAAAATGTTTTAAATTTAGTAGTATCATGGGCATATTAATAATTGAAGACAATACTTAATAAATTACCTTATTTCAAATCCGTCCTGTGACTTCGTTGCGTTGTTTTAGTTGTTACGCGTTTCGGGAACTATGTCCCATCATCAGACGTATCACTCGGGAAGAGATCGTCAAATATTAAAATTCATAAAAGTACGATATTTAAACACACGTGTTCGACTCGGTGCGCACCGTGCAACGTTCGGTAGGATATTCAGTATCCGATACTAATTCTGTATTTTAATAATTTGACAAAATTATAAATGTTTGACGTCTGTTTGCAACTTAAAATTCTGGATAGCCTCGTAAGCTAACGTTTGTAAGCAATGCTTGTAAAAACGTAATATGTTGTTATGGGTAATGAATATATGAGAAGCGAATATAGGATATAGGCCGACCAATATCTATGGAAACACAAATTTTTAAGCTAAGACTAAACATTTGTCGTTTAGGTATTTAGCTAAGCAAACCAATTCATCAGTCGGGATCCTTAGTGTGTTTTGTGTTTATAATAATAAAATAAAAGTAGTAGCCATTGTTTCGTTTATAACTAATATTCTACTGAAAATAATAGTATAGTAGTTCAAGTTTACGTATGTAATTTTTTATTTTACTTTCTGAGGCACAGAAAAATGTTCCATTAAACCGGAAGATGGTCGTAATGGCGGGAAGGCGGTCTCAATTTGTGAAATTGTTTAAGATACTCAATTCGCACTGAATAAAATTTCTTGGATTTGGTGACCTACATTTGGTGACATAAGGTCTGTTTAATGACTGTCGTTCTGGCACGTTATGCACGAAGATTAAACTATTTTTCAAAGTAATCAATCATTACATTGTTCTTTTCCTCAGAATTTTACCTCTGTCTTCTATTTTTGATGGGGTCAGTCTTTAAAGCAACAGCATTCTGTAATCATATTATTACTTCACAACGCAATGCAAGCTACGTTTAATTGAAATCAGTTGGTGAATTTAAAAGTTCTCATGAAACCTACCCCAATAACCTTATAGGTCTATCTGTGGGTACCTACCCAGGCAGATAGACTAACTGATAAATGTCCACTCGAAACTAAGAATCCGCTTCGCTAGTTCAACAACTAATTTTATATTCTTTAACTCTTACATATCAAATTAATGTTACAAAATAAAACAGCTTCTTAAGTCGCTGTTGATCTAAGGATACAGTCTATATATTCTTACGCCCTTAGATTGACACCTGCTTCCTGTACAAGATAAACTGGAAGTACTCATAAACTGCAAAACAACGCACTTCCCTACAATCCATAGCCACCTCCATCAACTCGCAACACACGCAGACCTTCCTTCTTCATAAACCGCCTTCTTTACCATAACCGATGAACCTCCTCCCAGAACTCCTTGCCGCCATCGTCATAGAAATAGAAACACTTGATTCCCAACTTCAAACATACTCAACCTGCCATCATTCCTGATCTCATAACAACTTAAATTTTCCCGAACTTCTTACCAAGTCTTTAGCCCCTTCTTTGTGTCCCCCGCCTACCTTGACGCCTCTCTGTCTCTTCCTTCCAGCTTTGGCGACCTGCGCTACTCGTCCCTGTCTTGGATGCCCTCATGTAGAAACTAAACTTAATGGCACGTCCATCAGCCACTTCCTTAACCTATACACAAAGACACACAGACGCACTACTCTACCTTTAATGTGCCTTCACCCTCTTCGCTTTTGTGCTTCCCGGCGCTGGCGTGAGTCTCCCCACGTCCTACCATCCGGGTGCAGGGCGCTTGCACCAGATCAGCCCGAGGCTTGTCATTCGGTGTACAGACTCAACAATGTCGTAGTATGAAATCGTTCACTGTTTTCTTTGCTTACTCCCAATTACGCGATTATTCTCGACCCAACATCCAGAAAAGGGGTAGATCCATCTCGCAACGGCCAGCCAGTAAGTCACATACTGCTAAGCAAAATGATGTATTTGTAGTCAGTTCAAGACGGCAATTTAGAGTGCGTTTAGTGTACAGACATCATACTGATTATTGTGTTCTGAGGAGATTTATAATTGGTTATTTGTGTTATTAGTGGAACACTGTTAACTAAATGATAACTAACTATTGTTTGTTACGTTAGGGCGTGGTGGACAAACCTGTATTACATTAAAGGTTTGTCACAGTGATGACAAAGTGAGCTAGATAATTTTGGGAGCCATTAACGAGTGACAATGAACCTACTATATTTAACCAAGTTTCACCCTAAACATAATATTTTTCAGTGCCAACCAGTGTCCAAATGTATATAAAACTCCGTCTCAGCGGAAATCTGATAAGATCAAACTACTTTCCGAGAAATGAAGCCAATCTTATCATTGGAAGTCAAATAACAGTTTGAAGGTTGAATTCAGTCGAATTCACGCGTGTGTCACTATAGACTATTATGTGCCGCGTATTATGTTACGATATGGATACCGTATTGTGTAGGTACAGCTAATTCTTTACAATCCCTTGACGTCGCATCACTTCGATTAATTTGTTTACCATTTTCCTGTTCGTATGCCTTTTATTCACGACTCTTACGTTGTCAAGACAAGGTCACCCCATGCACGGTGGGAGAAGGAAAACCGGTACGTCATTAAAATCTGTTTTCCACACACTTTTTATAACAGTCGTCGTAAAATAGCAGTTTGCAAGACATTTTTTTCTAAACGTCTACCAAAGAGTACTTATTATAAAGAGATATTCGTAATAAATTACTATAAATATTCAAATATTTTATGAACGAAGTAGGGAGAAATGAGATACGTAGGTAGACAGAGATAAAAGAAGAGAGAGAGAGATATATATATATAGGTAGACACATAGACAGATTGAGAGAGAGGGGGGGAGAGAGAGAGAGAGAGAGAGAGAGAGAGAGAGAGAGAGAGACGGGGGGGAGAGCATGAGAGAGACAGAGACAGACAGACAGACAGATAGATAGACAGACAAACAGCAAACAGACACAGAGAATCTGTATAATAAAAGTGCATGTATTCGTTTATAATTCCACTGTTGACATTTAATTTGTATACGTCACTTCTATTATTGATTTTTATCCATATATATTGTTACAACGGTCACATCGGATCGTCGTGAATTCAGTGGAAACAGTAAATGACACCAATGAAATCTGTAATTACAAACTTTAATTAGACCTTAACAGCAGTTATAATTCGAAAAATCACTCCTACACAATAATTCAAGCTAAATCTCTCCAACACCCAATTAATAAATGTCACCTTATTACATAAAGTTCCGCACTAATGCACACACTAATCACTTTTCACTGAACCGCAACAAACACTTGCATTGTAATGTTTGCTGCTGAAGTGACTTCCATTGTAGTGAATTGTATTACACTTGCATTGAAGTGACGTTATTCAACAATCATTTCGATCCGCGCTTGAATATCGTCGTCCGGTCTAAACTGAACTGTGCTGCTTCGAATCCAGTATTTATTGCGCCGCCGCCTCGCACTGTAGTCAGATAGCAAGCCTGGATGCCGGTAGGGTAGTCGCGTAACTACGTCTGGAAGGGGCAGAACGTCGTGAACAACCAGAACGTTACGCAACTCTGCCGCGCAGAATAATCTTCAAACAGCTGGACCAGCCTCGCGCGCGGAGTGTGCTCAGAATCACGTACGCAATAAGAAATGTGGTAGGCTACTATTTACGTTATAGGAGTAACAATATAAATACAAGTTTTAAAGTACAATACTGTTTTCTTAGGTTTTCAATTTATTTTAAAACGATTCTTGCCTTCAATGCACATATACTGTGAAATAAATGACTCAATAGGAATCTCTACAACTCTGTTGGGAAGCACATAGGTCATTACCACGTAATTTGGAACAACATATTGCTATGGCGGTTGTACGGTCTTCTTCTTCTTCTTCTTTTCCTCTTCAAGGTTTACTTTATAAACCTGTTCCGGCTCTAATATTAACCTTGGACGATCCACGACTCTTCTACCAATGGCTTTATAGTTCAGTGCCGCTTTCGGCAATCGATCCTCTGTGATCCTTTGCAGATGATCCCACCACTGTCTTTTGTAAATTGAAATAATTAAATTTATATCCTTTACTTCGACTTTTGCTCTGATATCTTCATTCATTATTCTATCTTGCAATGTATAATTTAAAGTATTTTGAAGAAACTTCATTTCAACACTCTGAATCTTGCCGCTTTCCTTTTTTGTCATTACTCACACCTCACTGGCACAAAGCGACGTGAATATTGTAATTGTCTTATAAAATTTAATCCTGGTGCTGTGTCTTGTTTTATTTCCAAGATTTCTATGAATCGTACCAAAAATATTCCTAAATGTATTTATCTTCTCTCTTGTATCATATTTAGATTCATAATTTATTGCACAGCCGAGATATTTGAAAGAGCTCACTTGTTCTAAAGTGCTGTTATTATAACTATCTTAGTCCTCACTGGATATTTACCTATAAACGCCATGGTTTTGGTCTTTCTTATTGAAAATTGTCAGTGAGCACTCTCTTGCCACTTCTTGTAATTGAAACTTAGCTCTTTGTAAATCATCCTCATTTTCTCATTTCCTCATTTAATAAGAACTGTCATCCGCATATAGCAGAAAACACATACAAATTGATTTTTTAAGCTAGTCGTGTTTAAATAATGGAAAATAACGACCGAACCCGACAAATTGTTATTGAGGACTTAACTTATAGTTTAAAGCTTGCTTTTCCCGACGATATTGTTCTGATTGCTAGCATAGAACATAATCCGCAACATAACACAAATGTATGGAAAGAAACGATGAGGTGGAAGAATATTATTATTACCCTCACCAAGACAAAGACAATGATAATTAGTAGGCAAGCAACACAACACAACACATAATAGTAATCAATAAGGAAATTAAACAAGTGCCAACATTTTAAATATTTAGGTGTTGTGGTCAATGAGTATTGCATAACTGAGTCAGAGTTAGACATGAGGATCTCAGCTACAACCAAGCTTTATTACAGGTGCTATCAACATGAAGGTTCTGGGACAAAGCCAAGTGTCACAGAAGACCAAACTGGCAGTATACAAATCTCTATATGCTCCAACATTGACGTACAGTTGCGAGTAATGGACTCTGAATGACAGACATAAAAACAGAATACAAGCAATGGAGATGAGATTGCTGAGGAGAATTGACAAGAAAACGCGTGAGAAACGTTAACATCCGGAAGAATTTGAAGATATTCTCTTTAAATTATAAAATTTAAAGCTTTCAACTGCGTTGATTTGGCTACGTCTGTAGGATGAATTAGGCAAGGTACCCGAAGACGTCTGAGGTCTGACAAGCATGGGAGGCATAACCAGAAGCCAGAAGATGAAGAGGACGGCCTAGAACGAAATGGGAGGATAACAGCAAGAAGAGTGTACAAGGCAGAAGAGCAGTTTCAGCCCGTGCCACAGTTTTTGGCACTAGACAGGACGAGATGGAGTGCTCTCTAGAAAACCTCGACGCCCGACGTTTAGAAGAGGATGACTAAGAAGAAGAAGACGTTACAATTTAAGTGAACGAATAGTAACAGTACACTATAACGTTGGAAAATACACGTACACATCACATCTCAACACAATATTGCTTCGCTTCACAATTTCACACTGACTCGCCGCTTCCGCCCGTGTAGTGTAGTACGTGACAAGACTGACCTGGATGCGGTATAAAGATCAACCAAAGTCTTGAAGGCGCGTCTGAAAGTATCGCGAGCGTTGCGTAATACTGACGATCACACAACGCGTGGAAAACGTCATGTAGCAACCCGGGTTATCTAACTCTTCAGCGTAGCAATGTAGTAATTACTTTTTTTTTAAGTAAATATTTAGTATAGGATACATAGTGTATGCGTTATAGTACATGTGGAAGTCTTAAAAAAAAACAGGTGATTAAATTGTTGTAAGTTTTGTGCATTACTTTGTGTAAGTTTAAGTTTTGTAGAATTCCGGTCCGCCCATATGCAGTGCGTCTCGGATATCTTACTTCTTGAAAGACTGGAACATACTGTTCTTTCACTTGAAACGTATTCTGTTTAAAAATATTCTCTCCCGTAGAGTTTTATGGATCTATACATATTAATCGCTTTTTATTGCGATACCAGATCATGTGGCTTCTCTCTTTTGAATCACCTCAGGATGTGTGAAGCTTTTTCCACCATGTGTCGCATCTGAATCTTATGACAATGTTTGTCTACATATTTTGTTATTTTTTCGCTGACGTATTCTACATCGAGGTCTCTATGTAGGTTGTCGTTTCTTATATACCAAGGGGCATTCACTATGCTTCTGAGTACTTTGTTCTGAGAGGTTTGTACCTTTTCTAAGGTTATTTTCTTTGTACAGTCCCACAGCTGAATTCTGTAAGTCCATACAGGCTTCAGAACTTGTTTGTACAACAGCAGTTTGTTTTCAACTGTTAGTTGCGAGTTTTTCCCTAACAGCCAGTACATTTTTCTGTATTTATGTTGAGCTCCTCCTTCTTTTTTTTTACATGGTCTTTCCATTTAAGCTTTGTATCCAGCGTCATACCTAGATACTTTGCTGTGTTAGCATATGGCACCTCTAGCCCATTAATATAAAATTTACTGGATCTGCTTATCTGTTGGTGAAGTTGATATGAACTGATTTGGATTCATTAAGTTTGATTCTCCACCGCTTGGTCCATGCACATACTTCTGTGATAGAGCTCTGGAGCTTGTTTGCTGCTGCTTCAACCTCGTCACCCACTGTTAGGATCGCAGTATCATCAGCAAATGATGTCACGGTAACTTCCTCACGATTTGGCAAATCCCTCGTGTGCAATAGATACAAGATGGTCCCAGTACACTGACTTGCGGAACGCTCTCAGAAATCCTCTTCAATTCTGAGTACTCGTTCCCACACTTAACACGAAAATATCGGTCTGCAATATAAGACCCAAGTATGAGATAGAATTCCTTCGGAAGATCTCTTGTGTAACTTATATAACTTGAACTTATGTTAAAGTTATATGCCAGACTTTATCAAATACCTGCGCTACGCCCAGGAAAACAGCTGAGCAAATGTTTTCTCCTCCAGAGATTTCTCAATCACGTGAGTGATTCTATGCACTTGCTCTACTTTTAAAAGTATTGGCTGAGAAAAGACGAGAATTAAATTTGGAAAAATACATTGCCTTTAATGACTATATTAAGGCTTTTGATAGTCTTCATAGATATATTTATGAAATATTATGCATTTAATAGGTTACGGTATTCTAAACATCTAATGGACGTTATAAGGAGCTTATATTATTGTACAGTGCTTCTTATAGTAGACTATTGGACAGAGGACATTTATATTAAAAGAGGAACGCGGCAAAGTTTTAGCTTATCGCCGACATTAGTTATCGCGTATTGCCTTTCCTGATGTCATAATTAGGGAGTAGAAATTAAGAGTAAACTAAAAATAAATAACAGAACACACACGATGAATACATTATTTCTCGCAGATAAATACAACATCTCAGACCAAACCAATGTGAGCTCATAGTTACAAGTCTGTTTGAGATACAAGATAAACGTTCCTGTGGAAAGGACAAAAACTACGACAGGGCTTTTGTGGGCAAATGCCCTGCTCAAGCTAAAATTATATTAGATAATAAGAGCATAGAGCAGATGCATATTTTCGCCATATTGGCTGTAACATCGCCTATCATGTGGATTAGGATGTCGATCATACCTTGGCCAATTGTCAGTTAATATGTGGAACTATTCGGTAAGCAATGTCAAGAAAACCAACGAAAAAGACTCGACAAAAGTTTCATCAGGTAATGGTTGTGCCAATGTTGTTGGGTTTCGGTGAAGAAACATGTTAGTAAAATAAATGCAACGGAGATGAGATTTTTGCGACTTGTTAAAGGCTCCAGATAAATGGGTAAGACTTTAAAATGAAGACATTCCTAAAGATTTGACAATTTTTCTTCCTCTTCTTCTTCGTCACGGCTTAGACTCTTTAGTCTGTTCCGGCTCCAAACTGATCGGACCGTCTCTTCTTTGTCTTCCCAGGCTTTTCTTCTTTTTCTTCCCTTGTGGCTGATACATGTTCCGAATGCCTTTTTCTTGTCCTTTTCTTTTGGCTGCTCATTATCCTTAATATCTGTCCGGCTATTAATTTTCCTTTGTAGCTTGTGAGTAATATAAGTGTTCCTTGGATACGCTACCAACGTGTGGGAAGGCAAGTTGAGTGAGGGGCTGCCATCTCAAAGCTTCTCAACAGAGCTCCTGACTGTACTAAGTCCAGGCATAGGGCAGCCTCTTCCACTATTGTTCAAATACAAATCGTTGAGGACTTCATCCTTGTTACCCCGGACTGTTATATCACTGTTATAATCCTTTAGTGCCAAAGGGATCAACAGCCGCCCAATATGGGTTAGACACTGCCGCCTTTAGGAACGGTTTCCCATTCCAAGGACATGAGAGTGCGCTGTACCTCTACCCGCTCATCCGCCCTCAAAAGAGGCCGTTGGCACTTGGTAGAGGGGGACAGCTTATACCGGCTGACACTCGGTCTCCAGTACCGTGTTAGCCACCACTAGGTGCCCATCCCCCACCACGAGGAGGTGCTGCTGTAAGTTTCCTTCACCAAGGTTATGGGATCAAATGGGCATTTCCAATCCTCTCCAGTACTTTGTTGTGACGCTAACAATTTTTAATATCCAAAATTGCATTACGGAGACCAATGAGAGATGAACTGCTTATCTCCATAGTATTCCGGATGCCAGGTTTCCCAAGGTAATTTTACAATACAAGCCTAATGGACAAAGAATTCGAAAGACCTACGGAGTACTGGTGAAGTCGGATGTATTTTTTTTTGGGAGGGGGGCCGGAACAGGCAAGTCGCCTACTCCCTGATAGAAGAAGAAAATCTAATTTTCTAACAAAATATGGATATGTTTGGATGGTTTGTGTTCTAGAATTTGATAATTAATCGTTACTTTTGTTCTTATTGGCTCCTTACCTTGAAATGCCATTACCTTTGTTTTTATGCAGAGCAACCAGATTACGTTTTACAACTTTGGTATGGATGGTTTGTGATCAATTTTAATATCAACAGGATAGATTTTTGTTGACGCTCACATACAACTCTAAACATGCAATGTGATACTCCCTCAGTGAAGAAGCTGATAATTATGTCAGACAACAGCACTGTTACCAATAACATAGGAGACTACAACGTGTGTTACAAGTGCAGACAATTTATTGATGACAAACATGTCCCTACTAATTGAATCGCATGTCTAATACGGTGTATTATACATCAGTAGTGACCCAATTAACATAATTCCCTACTGCGAATCATGTTACAAGTGATATACGTACAGTCATCGCACATGTATAATTTACGAGAATATCTCAGTAGTTGTTGACACTAGAGGTGGGCCGATATATATTGCAACAATACATATATTTGCATATTTGCCCAGGGCGGTATATTATGTAAATAATTAGTGTATAAAGAATACGACGAACAGTTTTAAACAATTTTGTGCGGGAGAGTACAGGCTGTGGCCTGTCGAAAGTGACACCTTCTTCGGTAGTGTTAAATACAGCGATTGTGTGGATGTGTGAGTATGCCAGTTCCGACCTGCATTGAACGACGAGAAGTGGAGAAACGTACGAATTGTTGGTTTGTCATTAATCATGTTTTAACCGGATTAATATAAACTAATTAATACGTTTTAAACCTGTGAACAAAGACTTACCCCAATTATAAAGACACAATTATATTAAGGAATTTTTAACGAGTATGGTGATATAAAATTATTGCAAAAATGTGCAATATTAAAGACGCTAACTAATTTAATGTTAATTACTAGTGTAATTAAATAAAATAATTAAGAAGTGTGGTATATGTGAGTGACCAGGAAAAAATTACGCAAACAATGATATCGCTCATGCTACGAGTATGTTTACGAAATCGCGGAAATGAACTAAAAAGTGATTTGTAGTTAAAAGGACGCTTTGTAGGAACTGACAATATCTAACAGGTCGAAAACAGTCCTGGACCTGTCAGATCGCCGTCCAGTATAAATACCACCGGCAATCTTGGGCCGGTCTCAGACTCAAGAAGTCTTCACACAACGTCACGCTGCCGGCTTGCCGATCGATCAGGACCACACACACACTTTACCACACACACCAAGACGTATGGAGGAACTCTGGAGCATCACAAACAACAACCCATAAGACAGAGAACACAGCGTCAGCATAATCATCATAATCATCATCATCATCATCATCATCATCATCATCATCATCATCATCATCATCATCATCATCATCATCATCATCATCATCATCATCAAACTCTCAGCATTCCGGACGGACACACACACACACACACACACACACACACACACACACACACACACACACACACACACACACACACACACACACACACACACACACGCAACGGTAACGGCAGGTGTACGCAAGGTGATGAATAAACAATTATATTTTTGTTGTGAAAAGAACTCTCAAAAAAGAACTTACCTATGAACAGTAAAGAATTAAAGTTTTAAATTTAATAGTAGTTAAATAAAAGAATTTAATTTAACAAGAAAATTTAGAAAAGAAATACTAATCTTTCGTTGTATGTTAAAATTTGGGTGCGTTAGTAGAAATAAATAATAGATTAGAAGTAAATGTTATATTATTTTTATTTTGTTTATAGCAACAATTAATTTTATTCTTGAGTTTTAACATTATTTTGTTTGTAAGTGAGTTGCTATTATTATTTAAAATTTGAGTCAGTCAGACACAATGAAATAAAAAGGATTTAGATAACTTGTTTAGCTAGTAAGATTATATGGTTGTTAATTTTTTTATATGTTATGAACAGCATAGCAGGTTACATTGTATGTGTGAAGCTTATAAAAAGAATATTTGATTTATCTAATTTTTAAATTTTTAATATTTGAATATTTTTTTATTAATATTAATAAATCATAAAATGATTATTTTGAAACGGTTTTAATGTATTATTTCATGTCAACATCTCACTCCTCTTTAAAAATTATTTAATTATTGTGCAACTACATATACTTGACGCAACGAGAAAAACAAATCCTGCGATCTGGCCGGTGTAATACACTTTATAGTTGCGTTGAGTACATGGTAATGTATTTATGTAATTGTGTATAATACTTGTAACGTCGCAATATATATATTAAAAAGGTATTTTCGAAAGATTAGTTTTGTGGAACTGATATAACAGTGACTGAAATGCCTGTTCCGATTCAACGATAACTGAAAAGTCGAAATACCCGTTCCGATTAATCACGGCCTTACTGTTCCGAGTCGCAGACCCCCCACACAACTAACGAATAAACGAGTACTACGTGCACATAAGTACACAGTCACTTTTTGGTGCCGCATACTTCATTCTGCGCATGTGACGATTGCCATACGAACGAAGCAAAACAACTAGGTTCAGAATATCTCTATGCCAAAGAGACGAAGCTGTTTTTAATGAATGAACAAAAAAATCATACTGATGTTACATTTATTCTTGTGTGTTATGCAGATATATAATACAGATTATAATAAGAAATTATATGTTATACTAGTCAACAACTTGGTAAATTTTGAAAAAGCAAATTATGTTGTGTTATAACCTAGAGTGTGGCTGGTAGGCCATATAGTACTTTTTGTTAATGTGATTAAGGAGATGATTTTAACTTTACTACATGTGTCACGTAAATTTTTTTGACGTTATTTTGTTGTGCTATTACGTGCACTCTAAATTCCATTGCCTGAGTTTTGCAACTGAATTGTCTGACCAAAATGGAATCAATAATTTTATATTAAACCTATGTCAGTTTGTTTACTCTAGTGAAAACTCAAATTAATATTACCAAAGGGAAATAGGCCTATAAATTCTCTTGTTTCTTATTTTATTTTAAACAGTAACAGCTTAATAAAGTCACAGTCCAAAGTAACACTGTTAAGACTTTTAGATTAAATGTATTTCTTATAAAAAATTATATGATGCAAGTATATGTATAATAAATATATAAATAACAGGTATTTATACGAATTATTTTCTTGGAACGGTATTGTTCTTACCTATTATTTTCAAATACTAGTTTACCACACCTCTATTTGACACCTTTATATCCGCCAGTGTCGCTATCGATAATGGTTATGAATGTATCGTCTCTTAAAAAATCATTTGCAAAAACTAAACAAGTTCTTAGTTTTAACTCGACCGTTTAGCATTTGCTTCTCTATCTACCTGTCTCTCTTGCTATCTGTTTGGAACATCTCTCACATTAACTTTTGGAATCATCAACCGATTTTCATATACTTGGTAGGCGTGTCGACTCTTGTATCCTATAGAACCCTATTTTATTAGAGAATTATCTCCAAAAGAAATTGGGTGGCGGCAAACAAAAGGGTGGGTTGGGTTCAAAATTTTGCTAAAAATCGCCAGAGTCCATGTGAAGTATCAAATTAAGAGAAATTGTAACCGAAATTGAATTTACTATTCATGTTTTAAAATTTCAAAATTTTGTTAAAAAGTGGTTAACAGTTGTCATAAAATTGCAAAAGTTCAAGTAACGTATTAAATTACAAGTCTAAATTTAATAAAATCTAAATGTAGTGTTACGGGTTTGGAAATTTAAAATTTTTTGTGACGCTAAAGTCCAAAAGATTGGGCAAAAGTTTTATTAAATTAAAAATTCCATGTGAATTTGTCCTACCAAAAAAGGGCTTGAACAAGCTTGTACCTACCTTGGTTAAAATGTATATCCAAGAAACCATCAGTAACTGGAGAAGAAAAACATTAGGAATGGGCAACAACTCTCCTATTTGGCGACGATCAGGTAATTATAGCGTGTGACGAGGACGACACAGACTATATGTTTAGAAAATTGAAAGAGGAGTACGAGAAATGGGGTCTATACATAAACACTACTAAAACAGAATATATGAAAATAGGAGGCATGCAAGAAGAAGACCCAGATCTGCAAATCCGTAGAATCGGAAAGTGAACCGTATTCATATATTTGGGAACCATTATTTCAGAAGATAAAATAACAAAACATTACATCAAAAATAGGACACTACAGGAAAAAAAGGCTATTCGTTTGCTAAACTCGTTACTTTGGTCGAACAAAACGAAACTTCAAACTAAACTGACAATCTACAAAACTATTGTGGAGCCCATTTTAACTTATGGCTGCAAATGCTGGCAACTTTCAGATAAAGGGAGAAAGATGATAGAAACTGGAATTGGACTTCTTAATAAGAGCGTGTAATATTTGTAGAATGCAGCATGTTAGAAACGAAGATATAAGAAGGAAAACAGGGCGCGGATTTACAACAGCAGAAAGAATAGAATCCAGACAGTTGCTATGGTATGGTCACGTAATGAGGATGGAGGAGAAGCGATGGCCAAAGAAAACTCTTTTATTAAAAGAGTTTGATTAACTCTTAAAATAAAAACTGAACAATTAAGAGTTAATCAAAATGAACAAAACAAAAATAATAACAACAATAAAAAATGGGCTACATTCACATACATAAATAATAAATTGACAAAGCTAACAAAACTATTTAAAAACACAGACATTAAAATAGCATACAAAACTAAAAAAAAATATCTACAAAAACTAAATAACCCACACAACAAAGATAATACAACAACCAATGGTATGTACAAAATTGAATGCCAAGATTGCAATAAATGTTACATAGGACAAACAAAAAACAACTGAAAATACGTTATTTTGAACACCTAAACACATACAAAAACCATAAATATACAAATCTAGTTTGGCCACACATGCAATAAACACTGGACATGAATTCCCAGACAAAACCAACATGACACTAATAAAACACATACCACACAAAGGCACCATAATGAACATTTGGGAAAATTTACAAATATACAAACA
Organism: Magicicada septendecula; assembly: GCA_034769895.1. NCBI lineage: Eukaryota > Metazoa > Arthropoda > Insecta > Hemiptera > Cicadidae > Magicicada > Magicicada septendecula. The sequence goes on from CM068374.1 coordinate 58,509,773, forward strand.
TAAAACACAAAAGAAACTAATACCTGAACAAATACAAATCAATACAAAACATGACACAATTTTCAAATCACTCTACATCGAAAATACACAAAATACTAATACATACACCACAATCACACACAATAATACCACTTTAAAATACCAGAGACCAACAAGAAACAACAATAATATCCAGACAACACACGTAGTACTTCACCACACGGAAAATAACGAAGGCTGAGGATGAGAACACAATGGTTCTAGAAACATGTTCCTAATAAGGAAAAAAATATCTTGAGGCAATATCAGTATAAATATTAAATATAATATATATATATATATATATATATATTTTGCAGCGATACAGATTATAATTTTTGCATAGGATAATGTGTGTGTGTGTGTGTGTGTGTGTGTGTGTGTGTGTGTGTGTGTGTGTGTGTGTGTGTGTGTGTGTGTGTGTGTGTGTGTGTGTGTGTGTGTGTGTGTGTGTGTGTGTGTGTGTGTGTGTGTGTGTGTGTGTGTGTAGAAATTACAAACAAGTCTCTATTGGAGGTAATGAAGAATTATTTATTGACACACAAGAAATAATAGTTTATATGATGTATATTAAATTACATAAGTGTCATGCATTTTAGATAAGTTAATAAAGATTATATTGTTCGATTTAGCTCGATTTTACTTGTTAGGTGATATCCTTTACACTTGGTGAGACGTCCTTCTGGCGTGCGTGTCCTCTTCCTGGCGTCGCTCTCCTCCGGGCGTCCTCCTGGTTGGCGGGTTGGTCCAGCGGCGATTCCTCTGCGCGTCTCGCTGACAATTCCGTCGAACTGCTAACACCAATTAGATTTCACACACCAATTGTCACTTTCACAATAATTAGCGTTCTCGCTCGCAAAAAGTTATTATTAATTTATAATGTTACTGGTTATTCGATCTCAGGGTGATCTGGGTAATTATTTAAAAGGCGGTGTATTGAGCTTACACTTTCCAGCAAAGCTTGAAGTGTTCAGTAACTCCCTCTGAGGACTATCTTGCACTAACGCGAAAAGCACTTTAATATAATAATAATAATAATAATAGTGTGGTTGTTCACCAGATTGGTTCTTTACGAAAAGCTCGAAAAGAGTTCCAAGTTATATTGTATTTTTAGATTCTACAAGTTCGTACGAGAAAAACTCTCGTAGACGGACACGATTTATAAAATAGCTAAAACCACAGAGTATGTAGAAACTGTAGCTATTTACATGAACAATTCATTGTCAAAGTTTCAAGTCGATGGGTTAATTAACACGGAAGATATAGCGAAAAGGTTTATCACACGCGCACACGCGCACAAATTCACACATAAAGTACATAACATAAAAGAACAATATTTTATAAAGAATTTGATATAACCTACGTCCTTATCCATCACTAAATACAAAACGTATAGCTAATTAACAAAAAATTGAATAAATCCAGTTCGAACATGTTAATGTTCGTCATCCATGCTTAGATTCGCTTAATACAGCTCATCATCCTGTGTTTTGTTGCAATATATATACATACATATATATATATTGAAACAGCCTTGTCTTATCCCCTTATTAGCGGGAACTTCCCCAGTTATGCTTCCTCCTGTAACCAGTCGTACACTGGTTTCTACATAAAGGCCCTTTATAGTTTCTACAAGATGTACAATTCTTGACCCTTCTGTCAAGAATTCGCCATAATAATGTCGTTGTAACATTGCCAACGGGTTTTATCAAATCTGGAAAGGCCAAGTGTATCTCACAATTAAACTTCCGTCTCTCTTCAATTATTCTTTTCATTGTGAAAATAGCATCCACACATGGCCTTCCCTTCCTAAAACCCAGTTGCTCCTCTGACAGTAAAAATCTGTTATAACCTTGAACCTCTCATTCAGTATCCTTGTGTATACCTTGTATGCTGTCCCTATCAGACTTACCCTTCTACAGTTACTTGGGTTCGCTCTATCGCCCTTCTTGAAAAGAGAAACTACCTTCGCTTGGCGCCATTATTTTGGAATCATTTTACTTCCATGTTCCATAAGGAAATAAAAGTATGGTGATGGCGGAAACATTTTTTTTTTAGATAAGGCCTGATTATGATTGTACCACCTTCAAAACATGAAGACAAATTATTTTTAAAAAGCTTCTGTGTGTCTGTAAGTAGAACTTTTTCTATGGCGGACGATAACTGCCGAAAATTCAAACAGAATCCAATAATTATTTGCACACATGGCTGAATTGTAGAAGACTCAAAGCCTGTTAATTTTGGAGGAGATAGGATAAGATGAAGGGGTAGTTTACCAGCGATATTTTATGTTTTAACGAGAGTAATTTTTTCTATGACGAACGATAACTACCACAAATTCAAACAAAATCAAATGATATTTTGCATATGTACCCGAGTTGTAGAGGACTCAAGACCTATTGATTTTGGTGAAGATCGGTTAAGGGAAAGGGGTAGTTTACCTGGAACATTTTATGTTTTAACAAGAATAAAGTACTTAATTTTGATAAAAAAATTATCCTGAAAATCCACTGTAGAAACGTAGGTGAATTATTTATAAATGAAAATGATATTTGAAGAGGGAGGGGATAATTTTTTATATAATTATGTACTACATTATCGGCAACAAAGAAGTAGTTAGTTGTTAAAATTCCTTCCCGTGCTGTTTGGTAGTGGTCCAATGTTTTCTGCAAATCCAGACTTTTCGGCAGTGCCATCGACTGCCATCATCAGTGAAAATCGAGTGCGCTAACGTGAGGTGGTATACGTTAGTGATCACAGTATTCTGGTTAAGCCTGAAATAAGAAATAGAAACAAGTAGTTTCTATGGAAATGTTTCATTTCGAAAATGATTTTAAATATAAATCTTAGAACATGTAAGTCATGTATAGCTCTCCATACCGATATTTTCTCTTCCAGCACATGTTATAAAAATTCTGATTAAATTAATCCGAAATTATTTAATTTAAAATTACAATTTGTTAAGAAAATGTAGTTAAACAATGTTCTGCAGACGCGTAGAAGGATTCTGAACCGTTTACATAGTGAGTACAGACTTATTGTATGCGCAGTATACAAAGGAACACACATCCATATTCTTACCTTTAACCTTTATATTCAGGTCAGCAGCAATATATAACGCTATAGTAGCCGTCTCAATGTCATTAATGTCACCGTTCTCTACATAGTGTTATATATAAATCTACTGAAAGTTATGTACCTTAAATGTAAATTGAAATGTCAGCTGACAAAAGGGAAACGGTCGTTACTTTTCTGAAATGGAAAGTCTCTCAAAACGGCAGCGGTTTGCATTGCAGTAGAAAAATGCAATGCTAACTCGTAAATACCAGACTGCAACAACGTGTAAATATATGTACATGTGTTTACTCCTTTACACCAGTGGTTCCCACAGTTTTCAGTCCGCGGACCCTCCCCCCCAAAAAAATAAAATTTTTCACGGACCCCGTCTGAGTTCTGAAATAAAAAACAGTAAATATGGTACAAACTCTTATATTTTAATTAAAATATATTAATTTTTTTTAATATCCTTGAAACATCCGTGAAAATCTATAGGCCAGCAGTCGGCAACCGCGTCGATAAGGTTTGACGCGCCCGCCAACCAATTAGTAATTTTATTTTATTTTTAACGAAGGAACGCATCCGCATTGTACCTGCTTCGGAGTACTTTATTATAAAATGGTACAAGCCGTTTCAAAATTTACTTTTTTCTAATACAATAATTTTTGTTAGTTTTTTCAAGAAAAAGCCCTCAAACCTTCATTTAATGTTAAATGCGATTTTTTCAAGTTTTACAATTTTGTGCACTTTATAAAAATAAATAGTGTTGTTGTGGTAAGTTCTGTAATTTATTTTTGTTAAAATGTGTTCCTGTTTAACCAGTTTTTCATTTAAAGTTTTGTTAGTTTTAACCTGCGTGTGCATGATGACAGACTGTTGATGACCTACTCCTATTGTGAAAAATTTTCACAAATTTGTATGTAAAATACTGCAAAGCTTTTTTTGATTCGGTGTTCCACGCCGCTAAATATAAGCGCAAGTGTATTATAAAGCGACAGTTAATGTTTGTAACTTCCAGATATTGACCAATTTTGTCCAACGGCCAGCTCCGCACCTTTCTATTTTCCATTGACGGGTGGGGAGGGGTGCGCCCATTGAACTGGTCCTCAGTTATATGTGCGCCCCCATAAATTCAAAGGTTGCCTGTGACTGCTATAGGCCAGTGGTTCCCAAACTTTTCAGTCCGCGGACCCCCCCAAAAAATAAAATTTTTCACGGACCCCGTCTGAGTTCTGAAATAAAAAACAGTAAATATGGTACTAACTCTTATATTTTAATTAAAATATATTAAAATCAAAATTCTCTTATCTTGCAAAATTATAATATTAATGATATCAAACATAGTTTAATGTGAACAATGAAGCTGCTTTTGAACAATTAGCTCTGCAATATAGGGTTTAATGTCTGATAGTAATTTCAATACTAACTCACTCTCGACATCAATTTTATTTCTTAACTTTAACTTTAAGTACACACATACTTACTGCTGGAAAAATGCGGTTTCACACAAATAAGTAGAGGGAAACGCAGTTAAACGCTTAAAAAGCTTTTTTTGCGAGTTCAGGATAGTCAGTCATTACATATAACCAGAAGTCAGCTACCTGTAATTGCAAAAACTGTAATTTTTAATGAACTGTCAGTTGAAAGTTCTACCAATGAATCTTCTTCCTGTAGTGTGAGAGAGAGGTTAGTTGACAGCCCGTCAGCAAATGCATTCCTTATTCACATGTCACTGTCATCCGTCACTGGAAAATATCCCCATAGCTGCAAGTGCAGTTGCTCCAAATGAGACTTAATAACGTTGAGGATCTCCTTTGGAACACTTTCTCCAGACATCCGTACGAAATCTCCCATGGAAGGGAATTCTTCGAAGATTTTAGAGTTTAATCTCTATATCCACAGCTTCAATTTTTTCATAATTTGTGATTTATGGTCTCCAAGTCGCGTTATTGAAATAAAACTTATAGTTTACCTTATTTCTTTTCCATCTTGCGACTTCGTTATATGTCATACACGATATGTTTCGGGAAACATGTTCCCATCCTCAGGTTTAAAAACTGTTTGTTCTCACATGAAGAACTTGTCAACGCAAATAAAAACTTATACTAACATCATTAAAAACACACTATATTAATAACGTACCGCGCGAAGAATCAATGCGCACTGTTTGGGTTCATAATCGCAACTGTTGATTTCTCATTTGTCCATAATCTGATAAACATGTTGTAACGCAGTATCGTACAAGCTGTTCGAGTTAAACGACAATTGATCGTTGAGCACTAGGTCTTTTTGTGTTCTCGATGCTTTGTAGATTTCGAATTCCTCTAAAGCGCTCATAATTCGCCCTTTGTTGCAAATATGTAACGGTATCAAATTTTTGGCGCAACTAGTGTATCCGTGGTTATTATTAATCAAATGTAACGCGAAGTTGGAGGTAGTATATCTAATGCTGCCCTTCAATAATAAAACAAATCGAAAAAATGCTCAAACACATGAACAACATAAACGGTAACATCAAATTTACTATGGAAACAGAGAAATATAATACCTTAAATTTTATGGACGTATGCATCAAGAAATGCACCGATTCTTTTAAATTTGGGATATACAGAAAACCCACAACTATAGGCATGGTTATTCATGCAGATTCATATCACCCACACACACAAAAATTGGCTTCCTTCAATGCTTTCGTACACAGATTATTATCATTCCCACTAAGCCAAGAAGACCTGAAGGAAGAGATAAACACTGTTAAATTCATTGCCGTAAGGAATGGATATAAAGACACAATTATAGACAAACTAATTCGTAAACACAAATCCAAAGCAAATAAAGTGATTAAATCTAATAATACAGAGAACGCTTTCATCGCGACTGAATATACTAATCTACTTCCACACATTATAAAAAACGTATTTAAAAAACTAAACATTAATGTATTTTTTAAAACCACGAATAACTTGCGGAATTTCTTCAGACATAATGAACGTTCAGATCTTGAAAATAACTCGGGTGTTTATAAAATAGTGTGCGATGATTGTGACATATTTTACATTGGCCAGACAGGGAGAAAATTTGAAGATAGATTTAGTGAACACACACCGAAGGGCAGCATTAGATATACTACCTCCAACTTCGCGTTACATTTGATTAATAATAACCACGGATACACTAGTTGCGCCAAAAATTTGATACCGTTACATATTTGCAACAAAGGGCGAATTATGAGCGCTTTAGAGGAATTCGAAATCTACAAAGCATCGAGAACACAAAAAGACCTAGTGCTCAACGATCAATTGTCGTTTAACTCGAACAGCTTGTACGATACTGCGTTACAACATGTTTATCAGATTATGGACAAATGAGAAATCAACAGTTGCGATTATGAACCCAAACAGTGCGCACTGATTCTTCGCGCGGTACGTTATTAATATAGCGTGTTTTTAATGATGTTAGTATAAGTTTTTATTTGCGTTGACAAGTTCTTCATGTGAGAACAAACAGTTTTTAAACCTGAAGATGGGAACATGTTTGACATATAACGAAGTCGCAAGATGGAAAAGAAATAAGGTAAACTATAAGTTTTATTTCAATTTTTGTATCATCCCCTTGATTTTATCTCGAACCTGGAAAACAGTGATGCCAGATCCCTGAAAGCTTAAAGTCAGTCCATTCAGATCAATGAAGATGTTAGCAAGGCATGATAGCTTCAAAATTCAGTTAAAATCATGCAACATGTCTTAAAGGTCGAAGTTGGAATCAACTAAAGAGAGCTTTACTTATTCCCTCCGACAAAAAAAAAATACTGGAATATTCTACTGTTTTAAGATTCTAACGTTTAGATTTTAAAGTATAAGTACCGTAAAGTCGGAGAAAATTACAGTATATTCTATTTTTTCTTAAAGTGTTCGGGGACCGCCGTAAACATTGTCACGGACCCCCAGGGGTCCGCGGGTCCTACTTTGGGAACCACTGCTCTACGCTATCCTCTATAAAGAGTTTCCGTTGACGAAATGTTTTACGAATAAACAAGACATCGTCACGGCCTGCGTCATAATTAGTTCAATTATTATCCGGACTGTAAGGGCGTGGTCTTACGAAATTTTTATGCTGATTGATGTTATTATATGTGATCAGACGCTTTGGCCACAACGGTTCTTTCTACTGTAGCCTTTGCCACAGTATTGTGGTTGATTGTCGTACATCTTGTCAGCATTTTCTAAGACCTTTCACTGATGATGTCCTCCAGAGGTGAGATCGAAACGTCTGGTTGCACAACATTAATTAGCATGAAAATTTCAGAAGGTCACGGACTTACGGCCCGGATAAAAACTTAAATAATTAAATCGTCCCATATTTGGAAGAGATGATTTCAATAGGTAGTTTTTATGTGAATGACCTAAGTGTTAAATTTTTAAGTAAATCATTTTTAGACGGTAACCAAGTCACAGATTTAATTATCTTATTAATTTACTTCAGAAAATCCGTTGCTTAGACTTCGTCACGTTAATGCCTTAGCTCTTGTAAACGAGTTCAAAAAACGAAATATCATAATATCATTCCGTACCAACAATAACATAGGGAACTTACTAAGAACTAAATCACGTCAACCTACTACTGAAAAAACCGGAATATATAAAATAAATTGTAGCGATTGCGATAAAATCTATATTGGTCAGACAGGTCGTGGTTTTTTTACAGAGATTTAGAGAACATCTACCCGAAAATAATATTTACACGAACCGCTCTCAATTCGCGAAGCATTTAATATTTAAAGGCCAGAATTACAAAAATTTTGAATCGAATTTTAAAGCCATACATATATGTGATAAAGGACTATTCAGGAATGCTGTTGAAGAATTCGAAATTTACCAGGCATTCAAATCTGAACCCGACAATGTTTTGAACGAGCAACTGGACTTTAGATCGCACTATCTAGACGATACAATCTTGAATAGAACTAAGAGACACAGTGTAATTGATACCGGACAGTCTAACATGTGACAGTGTTGGGTGCACCCGAACTATGTAGTTTCATATATGTGACAATTGTGTAAATGTATACATGTTTAGTGTTGTGCATATGTTTTCAATACCAGATTTTAATATTAACGTGACGAAGTCTAAGCAACGGTTTTTCTGAAGATGGAGCATTGAAGAGTTTCGAAACGCGTCAAAAGTAACCTACAACAGGAAAAATAAGTCACAAGACGGAAATAAGGTAAATTAATAAGATAATTAAGTGTTAAAGATAGCGTTGCCTGCTGGCGTCTACAGGAAAGAATTGGCCCGCAATTAATATTAAGTGAAACACATAAGATACTTACAGTGGACGAACAATGTGAAGAAATGACATTGCATATTGTTCTTATCATCTAAAAGATGAAGACGGAACGAGAATGTTGTAGACGATGTGTCCAACCACAACGCACAAGGTCACACGCAAGGTTATTGCGTGGTTATGCGATACAGCGTGGTAAAGAAAGTCTTCTAGGTTAGCACCCCATAGGTTGGTTGGCAGCAGCTCGCCATTCTTCATGCTTCTCTGCTTTTCTTTTCAATTCACAATATGATGTGCAGTTCATATTGACCATAAGCTGTTTCATGTAATCTAAACGGGGTCGACCTCTGTAATTCTTCCCTTCAATTGTTCCTTCTATTATTCTCTTAACCAACCCATTGTGTCGTAGTATATGCCCTATAAACTTAGCTCTTCTGCCTTTTAAATTTCGCAGAATGCTCTTCTCCTCCTTATCTCTTCTAAAGACTACCTCATTCGTTATCTTCTCCCTCCAGCTTATCTTGAACATTCTTCTATAGCACCAGCTCTCAAATGCTTGGAGTCTTGTCTTGTCACTTTCTTCAAATGTTTAAGGTTCACTCCCGTATATGGCAACACTCCACACGTATGTCTTTACTAGATTCTTCCTTAATTTTAGGGTGATAGTGTTTGAAGTGAAGATGATTTTTGTTTGTTGAAAGCAATTTTAGCCTGGTTAATTCTGCTTATAATTTCCTTACTGCTACGTCCATCACTTGTGATTTTACTTCTTAGATAGTTTTATTCTTTAACTGCCTGGAGAACATTATTTCCAAGAGTTAATCTGACTGGGTCTTCTTCCTTCCGACTACAGACTAGGACTTCGGTCTTTTGTTCATTTATCTTCATATTGAATTAATTTTTCATTATTCCATCCATTGTTTCAAGAATCTTTTGTAGATCTTCGTTGCTCTCTGCAGTCACTGCTATGTCATTTGCGAACCTAAGCATGTCCACTTTTCCCCGTGTATGTTTACTCCGAGATGGGTGTCTTCTCTTACTCTGTCGATCGCTTCTTGGACGTACAAGTTAAACAAACATGGAGACAGAAAACATCCCTGTCTTACTCCTTTCTCAATGTTTCGCCTCCTCTTGATGGTATCCACATCAAACTATGCCTGTCTCGTGCTTGTAAAGATTCCGGACCAATCTTCGTTCTTTGTAGTGCACTCCTGTTTTGTGTAGAATACTGAACAGCTTGTTCCACTTCACGTTGTCGAAGGCCTTTTCTAAATCAACAAAAGCTATAAAAATAAAGTAAAGAAAGTAAAAAGCTTTAATTGCTCAAGATAAAGCTCTTTATATAGTTCTAGACTCCGCTAGCCGCGCGCACTGTGTCAAGGCCGCAATCAATTACGCTCTAATGCAGCGCTGATGCGTAGTATGGACGATTCTGATATTTCGGCGGGGTATAAATACAAGTACTCAGCGACGCTAAGTTCAGTTTGAGTTGCAATTTACACAATGCGCTTCGAAGTATTGTGGCGAAGTGTTATGTGTTTTATTATTGTGCAGGACAATTTTAATACAATTGTGTTCTATATTACTTGACATTTTTATTGCGTGTAAACAGTTCTTATTTGATTTGTTGTAAGAGACTATTTTGTTGATTACAAACTGTTTAATTGTGATAATTAAAGCTGGTGATTAGTGACTTAATTGGTGCCTTGTATTTAGTTTTCCACTGTACCATACGACGATCAGTAGACCGTCGTAACAGTATTCAAAAATGGCGTTGTTAAGGCGAGTTAGAAGGCGCTCTAAACTTGACCGTATAAAGAATGAGGCCATAAGAGAGGAGTTACAAGTTTCTAACTTGAATAAAATACTAAAAGTTTATAAACAACGGTGAAAAGAACATTTAGAAAGAATGTCAGATGTAAGACTGTACAAACAAGTCTTCAAATATAAATCTACAGGACACAGATGCGTGGGTAGACCCAGGAAGAGATGGCTGGAGGATTTTTGAAGGCCGAACAGTTAGCACCTTGCCTCTGCCGTGTTGTGAAGTTGACGATGATTTTACACAACATTGTTATTACTTATAAAAATGTTTTAAGATTGAAATCATACAAACTAATTTATAATAACAATGCTTATGTGATAGTTTTTTAAGCACATGATTATTATCTTACAAGCACTATCTTACTGTGCCAGTACGATCTGAAAAAGCAAGGAGCTGGGACTTGGCAATAAGGTGTAAGTGTAATCTAAAGCAGGGAATCTGTATTGTGAAAAGCACGCGCACTATGGGGACGTGGGTAACAAAGACTGGTGCGAAGTGAGGAGGGCGCAAAGTTGACTAACTGTAGTGCTAAGTTGCACCGAGAGAGGACATCTGTAACGGTTGACAAACGCTTATAACTTTGTGTGCAGTTTGTGAAGCGTTCACCTGTCGTACGGCACAGAACACCGCTTTGCACTTAGCCTGATTCCTGTTGTGTGTCAGTTTTGTGCACAAGCCCTGTTGTTGGCTATTGAACTTACAACTCTATAAAACTGCATACAAACATAACAGGGAGTTTTTATTGAATTAAATTTGCACGAATCATTAAGGGACCGCGTATGATACGATATGATGCAATACGCGATTTTCCACAGAAATTACTACTTCTCTTTCTTCGTTGCAGGATTACGTGACATCACCTGTTCCGGTCCTATATTTTCAAGCCATATTTTGCGTGATCTTCCCACATCTCTTTTCCATTTAGACGCATATTGTAAAACCTGTGAGCCTTTCCATTCTACCTATACGTTCAATCCATCTCACCAATTCCTCGATTCTTGCATTTACAGAAAATATACCCAATTCATGTCTTATCACATCGTTTCTAATTCTATCGTTTCGTGTACATCCCTTCACGTATCTCAAGAAATTCATCTCTGCACCTTGTATACGACTTGTATCTTTTTTAGACAATACCCATGTTTCGGAACCGTATAAAAAAGTGGAGACTGCCATAAACTTATGGGACTTCGTTCGAGTTTACTTTCCTGTTTTTATCCTTAAAGTTCTTTTAATAGTGCCACAAATTGCGTGAAATCTGTTCATCTTTCTCTCTATGTCCTTGTCAAACTGATTTGTAACATCACATCCTAGGTATTGAAAATGGGATATTTGCTCCAGTACATTATCATTTATGGTAAATTTTTATCTTCTGGAATATTTGGAATATTTGCCTTTGAAAGAAATTAGTTTTGTTTTATTAATAGGTATATTCAAATTATATTTTTTGTGATGGTTAGGTATGTGAATTGCTCTCTGTAAATTATCTTCTGTTTCTTGCAAAATGAGCTAGTTATCTGCGTATTGTTAGGACGGACTAACTGATCGTCGTATGGTCAGAGGGGAGACAACCCCAACGGAAAACAGGCCTGTTAGGATTCCTGCCCCTCCACGCTACTTATCTAGAGGTTTGTAACCTCTACTAAGGAAACTAAATTATATTCAAAAACTTCACGAAAAGCTGGAAAACTGACAAATAAAAGCACTAACATAACTACGCAGACGACGAACGCATCCCTTTTGGTAGACGAGCTCCGTTCGGGCACCGTCCACAGCGGCAAACTACTCCGGCCGAGTACAGTTCGGCCAAAAATCTCAATGTGTTAATTAACATTGTCGCAATAAATAATGGAAGTCACCCATAACAGATATCCGTCAAAATGAATTACAATAATCACTTTGCCCTTATCTGCTACGAAAACACACTCACCGATACTCAATTATCACAATAATAAACAACAACTCTGAAACTCGTAATACTTATAACGCTCCGCTATGTAATCTCAAACTGACTGACTGACTTCTCTTCCGAATCAAACTTTTTTTTTACATTCAACATTTTTTACATTCCTATGGTTGCGCAGTACGTGAGAACACTGACCGGGCCTGGCCTTGGAAGGTGGATCTGGGAAGATGGAGACCGCGCACGAGAGAGTTGCGTAATCCTGCTGCTAACACAATGCGTGCCAAACGTCACGTAGGAGGCCACGCTTGTTATTTATCTACTCAGCGTAGGAATACCAATCGGTACTAATAGGATTAGGGTGCTGTCACCGTAGTAATCGGTCAGTTAGGGTATAGAATTTGAGACATGCTTCTTTACTGGCTGGGTTAAGAGTTCTCCTGATGGCCCCGCACATAAGGTTAACTTAAGCAACTTAGTCACAACGTTGTTGCTTGTATTATAAGACACACTGTACCATCTATAACATTTTTTTGATCGTATGGGATCAATTCTACAAAAAGCCATTACCTTGGTGTTAAGTGTCGATATTTGTAATCCAGAGTCTTTGCAGATTCGATTCAACAAATGTATACTATTACTAAACGTGTATCCCGTGTTAATTTTTTAAATATTAAATTGTAATAAAGATTGGTTTGTTCAATGATGAAAACCGATTGAGTAAATAGTGTATCAGTTGTTCGTGATTTATTTATGTTGCGTGTTTTGCAACGTGATTTCATATATACGTTTTATGAAATGAATTATTCTGCCTTGGTTTAATAATCAGAATTATTATTATTTCAATTCAGCAGTTAAAACTTCAAAATTAATTCGAATGTAGTGGTCGAGTCGTCCCAAACAATTCTCAATGTTCACCTTCGATATTAGGCTTAACCCTATTCGTTGAGGTTAATCTTGGTTTTGTAGTTTATGTGATTCCAACGACTCCTCGACGTCTTCTTGGTCTTTGTAATTATAAAACAAATGTTGATTATATCTTATTTTTATGAAATGATAACGTGTGGATATGATTTATTAACATTATTGTTTAATCTTTGCAATTGGAGTTCAAATTGATGGAAATTTTCATTCGATACACACGTTAGTAACAATCGATAGTTATCTCAGGAGTGAATAATAAAAATAGGTTAAACATATTTCGTGGGAATTCTTGTGGCTGCTACGAAAAGTTCCATTACATAATAAACAACAATGCAGAACTTTTCTGGGTAAAATCGGAAATTAAATACTTGTATAGGAAGAAATTAATGCTTAATAACCGGTTTTACAAATTACACTTACAATTACTCGATAGCGTCCATCCTGCTATAATCGAAAATATTTTAGATTATGTGAATAAATATACATCAGATATAACTTACAGTACATATATAACCCAGAATAAGAAGTTTTCAAACTTAGCGAACAAAGGACATAGTAAGATCAATATTGAGCACAAACATAAGTTTTACACACGCATATCTAATCAAACTTCGATCGTCTTTGATAAGGAAGAATTGGACGTACTCAACAAGGGTTTAAAATATAACATTCCACCCAACTTACGTAATAATAACCGCTTTATCAATGAGATTGCCAATATGGAAGCAGCCATTAAAACTGTATCCGACCATCAAATACAAAACGAATTACGTGCGTTAATGAATGTCAAACTAAATAAACGTATTAAGCTTAATAAACTACTGACAACATACCGTAAACATGCCACAGAAACCAAAATATTAGGACAAATTAAAGACAAACTTACTTCTAATAATGCCGTGATCACTAAAGCCGATAAGGGTAACACAATTGTCATATTAGATATACAGGTCTATAATAACAAAGTACTTGAATTTATAGATAACAATAACATTCGGACATTGAACAGTGACCCCACCAATGAATACGTCAAACAGCTAAATGGCATTATTAATCGTTGCGGTATTTTGTTTGATGATAATGTTCGCCGTTATATAAAACAAATAAATGCACGCGCCCCGCAGCTCACGGGACTACCGAAGATACATAAGGCAAATATTCCTGTCAGACCCCTCATAAATTACACGTCTGCACCTGGCTATAAGACGGCAAAGAAATTATATCATATTATTAAAAATAGTATCGTTTTAAAAAATAATCACAGCATAAAAAATAATATTGACTTTATTAAAAGGGTCCAGGATATCAAACTCTTGCCTACGTACAAAATCGCTTCATTTGACATAGTTAATTTATACACAAACGTGCCGGTTTATGACACAATTTCAATTGTAAAAGATCTTCTCATTGAAGGTGAGAAGCTGAATCACAAACAAATAGATGAGTCAATTTTATTGTTGAATGTCCTGTTGAAGCAGAATTACTTCACTTTTAATAATAATTTTTACCTACAAGAGTTTGGTCTCGCAATGGGTTCGCCACTTTCAGGACTGCTGGCGGATTTATACTTGCATCATTTTGAAAATACTTACATGTTCTCAGAGAATAACAAATTTTGTAATAATATTAAATTCTATGCACGATATGTAGACGACACCTTTATAATTTTTAATGGCACGCTACGGCAGATAGAGAAATTGAAACATTATTTGAACAGCCTTAGCAAGAACATACAATTTACCCTCGAAACAGAGGTTGACAATAAACTCAATTTTTTGAACCTGACTGTTACAAAGTATCTTAATAAATTTCAATATAAAATATATAGGGAACCCACCACCACAGATATTATAATACACGCCGATTCTCATCACCCATATAGTCAGAAAATGGCGGCTTACAACAGTTTTGTTCATAGGTTGGTAACGATTCCACTTAACCAAAAGGACTTTCAGGACAAATTGGATATAATAAGGCACATAGCAATAGCGAATGGGTACAAGAGTTCGATGATAGATAGACTTCTTAAGCGACACCTATATAAAACTAGATCCCACCATAATACCATCGATGATAATAAAGTTAACAATAATAAAAATAATAATAAAAAGTATATAACGACAGTGTACGGTAGCCTTTTACCTAACATTATATCCAATGTGTTCTCTAAATTCAATATAAAAGTCGCGTTTAAAACAAATAATAATATATCTAATTTGTTACGCATAAAACAACCATTCCCGTTAGAAGAGAAAACAGGTATTTACAGGATGTCATGTGATGATTGTGATTGTTTCTATCTGGGTCAAACTGGCAGGTCTTTCTTGAAAAGATACAAAGAACATCTACCAAGGAATGATTTAGACAAGACCAAATCTAATTATGCGCGCCATCTAATGATGCATAACCATAATTACACAGATTTCAATACTAATTTCAAAGCAATCCATGTATGCGGTAAGGGTAGGTTAATGGAGGCTCTCGAGGAGTTTGAGATTTATAAATCATTTAAAGACAAGAATATCAACAGTAACAGTATACTAAACGAACAATTAAGGTTTCAATCTCACTCACTATATGATACAGCCCTAAATATAATCGCGCATGACGGTAATGACTGGTGATAAGGATTGACTTAGTTCAATTAGTGGCTCGGCAACTACACGCGCGGTCGGACCGGTCCAACGAAGCCGAAGTTACATCGTGTTATGTGTGTGTCGTTATTGTAATTTAGTAAATATGTGGAAATGTGTTTTTATGTGTTTTATGTGAATTTTAACTTTTGACGAGGATTACTGAAGATGTGACACATGTCACTAAACGCGTCTATATAAAAAACGCTAGAACGAAGTCACTGACGGATAAAAGGTAATTAAATTAACAATATAGAGTACATTTACAAATCTTTCTAGTACTTATAATCTAAAAAGAGAGTTACAAAAATTATTAAGAAAAAACATACAATGTCTGATGATATTAAGTACACCTCGTACAAAGCATGCTGGTTAGAGTGACGTCATCATCATGGCTGCGTTCGTCCATTCCAGATAATAATTGAAGTTTTACTAATGTGTTTCAATAAATGTATTCCTTGTAACCACTGATTCTTATATATATATATATATATATATATATATATTGTTTTTCACTTATTAAAATATTCACTAGTGATTAGTGGTAGTGTGAATTATAGTGTTGTCTAGTGGTTGTTCGTTTTGGATTAAGAGTATTGTCAGTTATAAAGTCGAATAATACATTACACTTCTAGGCGATGTTCGCTGAACGTCTCCTTGTTTTTTCTTGATATTTTCTTTATGGTGTTTGTTCCTGGTTAGTGAGATGATTGAAGTTAATACATTTTTTATCTTCAAAAGGTGGTCATAAAATTTTCTTTCACAAAACTGTTTCTGAGTTTAGATTTTCTTTTTAATAATATCTCGGCGAGCACACTTAAACTGTTCTCAATCACAATTAACAATAAAATCATTTCTTCGTTTTTAGTCACCGAACTGACCAAAACCTCTTAAATTCTGATTG
Organism: Magicicada septendecula; assembly: GCA_034769895.1. Lineage (NCBI taxonomy): Eukaryota > Metazoa > Arthropoda > Insecta > Hemiptera > Cicadidae > Magicicada > Magicicada septendecula. Next base: position 58,526,321 of record CM068374.1, read on the forward strand.
GCCCCTTATGTACAGTTTAAGTTTAAGTACCAATACCCCCTAACCACTTTAAAATTTACAAGTTACTTTTAACATATAATTTTATCATTATATCCTAATGATTCATACAATGTTTATATGATTATTAATTAAACAATTACAGACAATTTGGTACTAAACATGTTTTGGTTTATACCTGTAAAACCTTAGTACTTAGTGAATTTTTCTGATATATGATGGAACAATTTCTAATGGTTGATGGTAAGTTATACCTTGTCTCCATGAGATACATATATTTAAATTAACTAACTAATAACATGAACTCTTATAATATATCACAAAACTCTTAATAATAATACTTTGTCTGTATGATAAATCATTTTTACTTTCTGTTAATAACAACAAAACACTTTTTATAAAAAAATAAATAGTACACTGTTTAACTGTAGTTTGTGTCACTATTATTATGCCCCTTTTCAGTGTTTATTACCACCTCTCTCACTGTAATGGGTTGTGCCCCTTATTCTATCTTTTTATGTACACAATTTTGTTTAACACCATTTTTATAATAAAGTTAATACAATTAACACAATTTATTTTAGTTGATACAATTTTATTTTTTTAATGTGCACTCTTTATCGGGTTTGTTTATTCATGGTAAGTTATTTAGGCCTATTAGGTTTCTTTATTTAAATTTAGTTTGTTTACTGCCCTAGTCTACTGGGTAATTTCTGGGTGTGTCTTGATAGTATTAATTAAGTCAGAGGTTGATGTTGTTTAGTCAAATTTGGTTCCTTACTGATTTTTCAAAACTTGATATTTTCTTTTAATTAGCTATTGATTATGATTTCGTGTTCCCTCTCTGGATAGGGTTTCATTATTATATTTATGATTCTTTTTACAACATTTTGTTTCGTTACAATACCCATGTGCATCTGTTTTCCAAGTTTGTAATCCTATTGTTGTAATATTAATATTAAAGTCCCGGGAGAACCTAATGTTGTAATTTTAAAAATACTAACATAATATTGATAAATTTCGATAAATTGATAACATTTGATGCAGTGCTTATTGATAACATCTGTTTGATAACATTTCGTAAGAAACTGTTTCCGGGTTTTCTTAAAGAGGCACCAGCATGTAAATTCGAGTAGTGTCGTTTAGTGTTTCGGCCGTGCGGTACACATGGAGAGATAACTCCAAGTGCTAATAAAAATAAGCATATGCAGACAGAGTGATTCAAAATTGCACTGCAATCTCTTCAAAGCTGATTCTATAGCTAAAAATAAGAAAAAAGTTCATATAAACATAGGTCCGAAAACGGTTCGTTAGTGAGTTACGGCTCCGCGAAACAGTTCGCCCTTATTTCTGCTCCCACGGTAAAATAACGCCATATCCTTCGTATATGAAGCGTAAATTTGATGGTTTCTTATGGTTTTTAATTTGAAAAATTGAATGAAAGTGGTCCCAGAGCTCTATCTCGATTAGATATACTTTAATGAAAGTGGGAAATCTATCTTAATTAGTTTTTAAGAAAAACTGTGTAAAACACACAATAAAGAGTCGGAAAACACACATTTTTATATTTAGAATAACTTTGTTAATTTGCCAATAAACAAATAAAAAAACATTTCCAACTACCTTTGTACAGAATTTACTTATGAGAAAATTGATGTGTATAATGTTTATTCAAAGTACATCAAGTTTTCTTTCTCCCCGCCTTCTACGTTAACGCGTTGGCGGTTTCCCTTACCAGTTTTAGGTCACCTGTCAACTTGAACCAGACTAAGTTTATCTTCCGGCAGCCATTAGGCACGTCTCAGATGCTACAAAAAACGCCCCGCACACATAATGCAATGATGCAATGGAATACACCAGTACCATTTATAGGAAGCTTTGCCTTAGTGTCCTGGTCAATATCTAGCACGTTAGAATCGTGGTGATACAAGTCGCAGAGGGTTGACAATCTGTCGTTGGCATAAGTACACGTTTAATAATCTCACCGAGCAGTATAGGGGGCGGGGGAATGTATAGGGTACATATTATTTGAAGCTGCAAATTGTCAGATTATCAGCGCGTACAGACTGGCGTGGCGTGGCTGGCTGGCTCACTCAGGCGCTGTTCTGTTGTGACAGGTATTCACTATGTTTGCAGGTGACACACTATTTCAAATGACCGACGTAATGTGTTTCAGATACCGTCACTGTTTGCTGCAGGGTATTGCCCCTCACCGTCGTGTCAAAATGACACGTCGTTTGCCATGACAGCGTTCTAAATATTACACTCTGGTCTATGAATGCTGCTTGTCAAATTGTAACTAACAGCAATGAGTTGTTTGTAGAACAAATAACGTGTGTTTATGTTATCAGAACTTCTGCTTGCCGGACTGTAAGGCCTGGGCCAACGTATGTACGTGTTGACAATGGGTACATGACCACGCATAAGACAAGTATTTAATATTATGAGGGAAAATAAAACAAACATAAAATTATTTGTTGTAAGGAAACGTTTGCTTGAATTCAATATATCCAGTATACAAATAGTTTGGGTAAGAGTAATATTTTTATTTTCTAATATAATTTTATATGGTTAAATTTTAAGGTTTTTTTTTTACAATGGGCAGGTGGAAAAAGTTTCTCTACATATGTCCGGAAGGGTCCACACTTCCGGGGTCTGTGGACTTATTACATCCGGCTCACTATAAGGCACCGAAGAGTTTTTATCATAACATAGAGAAATTACTTGATAAAACAGAAACCATGAAATTCTGTTATGAAATTATTGGTGATGTAATTGCTAGAGTTGGGAGTTTTTCTTTCAAGTATAGTACGAATATTTTGTGAAACCACTGTGAATGACAATAGAAACGTTTTAAGAGAATTTTCTATATGTAGTGAGTTGAAAATAATTAATATCTTTTTTCAGTTACAAATATAGCTGTTCAGGAAGAGAATTTTGAACTCTTACAACTATATAAATTGTAAGCTATAAGTTTTATATTCTTCGAACTTAGACTATATAATTATAAATAAGAAATAGACAAAAAAACTACTGACACAAGAGTATACAGAGAATATGATGTTGGATCTGATCAGTACTTAGTGTTATCAAAAATAAGACTTTATGCGAAATGGAAGCCAATTAGAACATCTATAAGACAAGACAATTTAAAGTGTATTTATTAAACAGGAATCTATTCGAAGATCCTGTCAAGATATAATAAACATATACCTGAATAGAATACCTATAAATAATGGTGTAAAAGAGGAATGGTGTTATATAAAACACGTCATACTATAAGCAGCCAAAATTTTAAGTTTTTTTTTTTTAACAAAGGGCAATGGAAAAGTTTCTGTACATATGTCCGGAAGGGTCCATACTTGAGGAAGGAGTCTGTGGGTTTGAGTATTATACCCGACTCACTAAGAAAACCACTAACTGTTAGACACACAACTTTGGGGTAGACTTATTGCTCATCAGCCCTAGGGCTCATATCTGACTTGTTAGTCTTATCCAAATCTATCTTTTTCACCCGTAGAATCTCTTTTGTGAAGCGTGCCATATGTTTCCTTTCCTAGAAGCATCGTTTCAAAATGTTATCCGGGGAGATCACACGCCTAATATCACCTTCCATCGAACGCGAGAAACTAAAAGTTGAACGAGCAGTTGCAAGCTTGTAACTGTCTTGCAATCGATTGCAGACCATGCAACGAATTCTACGCTACGGTATTGTAGTAAGTGTAATAGGCTACATTTAAACCAATGCCCCTTGCAATCAATTGCATTCAGTCAGTTGCGTAGTGCAATAAAGGCTTTAAATTTTAAGGTTAAAAAAATTATTTTACTTTTTACACGAAATATGGGTAGGCCTAGCTAATTTATTGAACATGGCTGAAGCACTAATCAACATCCATTTTGTTTTGGGGATAGAAATGATTCAAATTAGAAAGGAAAATTTTATATATCGTTACGACGATCACTTTTCGTGGGTAGACTATAGTGGAAACATACTAATCGTAACTAATGAAGTTACTAATTACATACTTGAATTAGACACAAATAGCAGTTAAAAATTAACGAAAAGCACTCTTACACAATAATTCGAGAAAAATTTGTCCAACAACTACAATAAATGTCACTTTATTACACTTTCGCACCAATTAAGATAATGATTCCTTCCCGGTATTCCGCAAACAATCACTTGATCCGCACTGAATATAACGCCAGCTCTAACTGAAATTCTGAGCCGACGCTGACGTTTATATATACCCGCAGAGGTTACAGAATAATTTTTCATTCTTCGGTCGGCTTGCCGATATAATTTACGTAGTCAATGGTGCTCGAAAAATCTGGAGACTACGTATGCGCACGACCTTGATAGTCTGGAACAGCCTTGATGATGCCGGATGCACGCGCTGGGCTAAACGTGGTGTAGAATGACGCTCTCGAATGTTTTAGAGCGTTAAGTAATTGTCGTAGGAGTATGTTTATGTCGCAAATGTGTTCACGACCACGCGTAACACAAGCCTTTGCTATTATCAACGAAAACTAAACAAATATTAAATTATATGGTAAAAGAAAAAGATTGCTTGAACAGATTATATCTAATGTACAACAGTTTGGATAAGAAAGACATTTGCATTTTTCGAATATAATTTTATACAGTTAAATTTTGAGGTTAAAAGAAAATTATAATTGATAATTTAGTTTGCAAGGACTGCAAGCAACTATTTCATCGAATATCCTTTAAATATTAGTCATGTTATATTTTGTTTTTACGATGGAAATGTTAAAAAAAACTCCAAAAACTTGGTGGTTTCCGCGGTGGGAGCTCTACTAGAAGCTCGGAACGCCGTGGCACCAAGGTAGGCGGTGGGCTCACCCATAGTATACACAACCCTCACGCTCAAGAAACAAACAAAACTGTCTTTGTTTCTTTAAACTGTTATTATTAGAGTTGGAAGCAACGATTTCTCTGATGTTCAGTTATTTTATTCCACTATTTTAAGGGGAAGTCAACTTTATCCGATCAAAAACGGGTATGTCTCAAAAGTTGTATTTTAGGTCTAGGAAGAACACCGTAAAATATTAAGCCCGAAAAATAATACTTTCAGTCTGCGCAATTGCCTTAAAAATTCGATTTTTTAACAAAAAATTAAGAAATTCCGAAATTTTTTTTCAACTTCTTGAAGGTGGACGAAGATCGGGTGATGCTTAAAGTTATGTTAAATATTTATATTTATATCCATGTGATACTTTTACCAGTATTTTTTACAACAAATTAAAGTTTTCTTTTCTTGTATCCTGCAAACCTAAGAAACTGTTTTAACATTGTAAATCATATGGGTAGCCAGTAAATTAATCTGCTTTTGTTATGTAGTGTTTACAATCGTACCTTTCAATTACTCTGCCTGTTTGAATTGTAGTTTAATTTGATAAATTTCCTCTTGACTTTAGAGTCACGAAGGAATTGCAATGTGCTTGCTCGTCTAAGGACTATGTATGGAAATGATCTGTTCCAACGAACGGTGTGTTGTTACGTGAAGCTGCATCTGTTGCTACGGGAAGTTAATACGTCTCAACAAACAGGTGGGTAGGTACTTGATATAATCTCATTTGCTACTGGCAACCAGACTGAAGGCGACGCGACACCTACACTACTCACTCGTGTCTCCACAACTATGCTGTATACACTCCAACTGATTAATTTACCTTTCGTTTACAACTGTCTGTCTGGATATAATCGACCTAGTATGTGCAAACGTCTCCGCGGTATCGTTGCACTGTACGTGGTATTGAGTTCTTCACGCTGTATCTGTTTACTAATTAGATGTGTCTGACTGCAGTCTGCAGGGGTATTTATATTTCTGGTTTCTAGAACGTATTTACAAATTTTATTAAGGAAACATTTATAACGTTTGATTCACTAAGCAAATGTACTGTAATGTTATATAGGGTGCGCCACCTAAATCCGGACAAAATTCAATTTGAATATCCCGCTATATTAGACTTATCAATAGTTGCTTGTTGGTGTTTAGGTAAGACAGCTGTATATGTAAGACGTGCATTACCTCAAAATGGGTGAGTTTGTGAGATCGAGTGCGGAATATCATAGACGAGCGGCGGTAATTGAAGCGCTTCGCGCCGAGTAGGGTGGTCAGAAAAAAGTCAACTTTATCCGATCAAAAACGGGTATGTCTCAAAAGTTGTATTTTAGGTCTAGGAAGAACACCGTAAAATATTAAGCCCGAAAAATAATACTTTCAGTCTGCGCAATTGCCTTAAAAATTCGATTTTTTAACAAAAAATTAAGAAATTCCGAAATTTTTTTTCAACTTCTTGAAGGTGGACGAAGATCGGGTGATGCTTAAAGTTATGTTAAATGTCACCACATATAGCTAAAAAAATATGGAACCCGTAATATAACTTCTTTAGTGTGCGCAATGCGCATGCGCATAAGCCCAAATGTGTACAAATTCTTTGAGAATTTTGAAAATCTGTCGTGTTTACTGTGATATGACATATGTATGTTAAGAAAAAACGATCAGAAAACTATAACATTAGCTTAATAACAACACTTTAGTTTTAGAGAAGTAAAACAAATAAGCTAACAGCGCTCTTTCATGGAACATACTGTAGAGACGAACGTTCCCCCTCCACTTCGATCCCACTATGAGTCGACGCGACACGACATGCCTGACAGGCGACAGCCATTGTTTTCGTTTGTCAGTAGTGAGACAGCAGTGCTATAGAGAGACGTTTATGCGTTTTGTTATATAAATGCGTTTTGTGCGTGTGTGAATTTTTTTGTGATTGTTGTCTACAACAAAATGGCGTCAAAGACAAGACATGGTGATAACCGAATTGTTGGTAGTGACAGACGAATGAGTGAGGCTATGTTGCCAACCACACTTGATGTAATTAGACACTACAATTTTGAGTGGCAAGAACAAAAAACAAAAGACAATGGGGAAAACCCCGGATTTTCTTTTGTAGCTGACAAAACTTTGGATAAAGTGCAATCACTGTGGCAGAAATAACCAATTCCGGTAGTGTCTCACAGAACAATGAAAGACATGTTTAAAAAAAGCATAGATATTATGCAAGGCTTAAACCTTAGGGTGGCAGCTCCATCACCTAACTACCTAGTTAGAGGCTGGTAACCTCTGCTAGGGAATCTTATTGCACTGCCCCGTACTGCCTTGTATGGTTGGGGGTTGGCACCTCAAAGGCTAGGAGAAGGATACTCCGAGGTAAAACCAGGGTCAGGCCAAGGTCTTTAGCTGTGGTGATAGCAGTTGGCCTAGGAGAAGAAAACTCCGAGATCAAACTCCTGGTCCTCCAGGTTGGGGGTTTTACAGTGGGCTAGTAACCTGCTTAAGTAAAACAATATTTACTTGCAAAACTCAACTGAGCCTCGGAAATCGGACGGGAAACGTGGATAATCGACCTAAGCTAACGGAAAAGGACAAACGTATTCTCTGGAGACTCATGCATATTTTAAAATAAATTGAGTGTTTACAGTGTAATTTTTAAACAGATAATATTTACTAATTTTATGGATACGTAAATTAAAATTTAATTATGAAAGATATGTGGTAGTATAAGATTTGCTTATGTGGTGAAAATAATAAATTTTAATCATTTAAAAAGATGATACAGCTTTTTCAAAATAAGCAGTTTTCAGATCAAAAACATCCATTTTGTAATCAAATTTTCTCTGATGAGGTTTTTTTTTCTTTAATAATATATGTTGTTATGTGGCTGTGGGCCTCACGTTGTATGCGTCAATTTAATTATGTTGAAAAAAAAATATTCTTCTGAATTACTATTACTTGTAAAGCCCCGCGTTGGCGGCGCCAATTTGTAACGGAAACGAAAAAGAAATATAAAGGTTCAAAATATGTAGGAGATTACGCAATGTTTTATAGTGGCATGGATGAGAAATCTAGGGCAGCAAGAGGAGCGGCAGTATTTATCGATAAAAGATGGCAACAAGGTATACAAGAATATAATTTTAAAAGTGAGAGGATACTATATTTAAAAATAAAATATGGACGTGGTCATATAATTATCATAAGTGCTTACGCCCCCGTAGAGGGTGAAGCAGACGAAACTGTAGATTTTTACAACACGATTCAGAAAATAATCGGCAAAAATAAAAACCATGAAATTTTATTGATGGGTGATATGAATGCCAGGGTTGGTAATGTTCCAATCCCAAATATAGTAGGAGTTTTCGGGGAAGATACGTTAAATGATAATGGAGAGGTTTTGAGAGAATTTACTAAGTTTAACGTGTTAAAAATAACTAACACCTTTTTCCGTAAGAAAGAAATTCATAAATATACGTGGTCATCAAGGGGACTTAGATCCTTAATAGATTATATCATCATCAGCAAAAAATTGGCAAAACAGGTTAGTGACACGAGAGTATATAGAGGCTATGATGTTTTCTCTGATCACTACTTGGTAATCTCACAAATAAGGTTATACAGGAAATCGAAGAAAATTAAAACATCTACAAGACAGGAGAATAAAGAGGTTTTTAAAGTATATTTACTCGAACATGAAAGTATTCGAAGACTTTATTAAGATAGGTTTAATAGGCACTTGAATAGCATACCTTCAGGCAACAGTATAGAAGAAGAGTGGAGAAATATGAAACGGATAATAGTGCAAGCAGCCAATGAAGCAATAGGTGTAAAGAAAAGGTTTAGAAAAAGGAAAGGTTTAAAAATATGGACAGAGGAAATAGAATAAGCAGTAGCTGAAAAACAAAAAGTATATCTTAAATATCTAAATTCCCCATCTCCTACGAATGCAGAAACGTATAAGGAAGTCAGAAATAGAGCAAAAACGATTGTTAGGCAAGCGCACAGACTGGGAGAGATTCATTTCCAATATTGAACATGATGTTCATGGTAGACAGGTTATGGCATACAAAATAATGAAGATGTTGAAAGGAAAGGAAAGAGAAGAGGTGTCTGTCAACCCAATTACAGTGGAATTATGAAAGAAACATTATACTCAACTTTGGTTTAGTGAGGATGCGGAAGAAGGTGTGACCACGGAATGTGATGCAGAGAGTATTGATGCAATAACTCTAGAGGAATTACTGCAGGCATTGAGAGAATCTAAGAATCGCACTTCACCAGGATTGAATGGCATTAATATAGAGCTTTTGAAATACGGAGGCATTTTATTGCAGTTACGTCTGTTACATTTCCTGAATATGTGCTGGAAGGAGCACTCAGTTCCAAAAGAATGGTTAAGAGCAAGAGTTATCTCATTATTTAAGAGAGGGGATCGAACAAGGACAGATAATTATAGAGAAATATCCTCGACACAACATATAAGCTTTACGCCAGAATAGTAAATGGAAGATTGAAACCCATTACACAGGTATTATTGTTAGAAGAACAGTACGGCTTTCGAAAAGGAAGATCGTGTATAGATGCAATTTTTACTCTTAAGTTGATAATTGAGAAAAGAAGAGAGTTCAACCGGGAAACGCATCTTGCTTTTGTAGATATAGCGAAGGCTTTTGATAATGTTAGGCGATCACTACTATGGAATATCATGGAACGAAGAGGTTTTCCCACACAATTAATTGCAGTGCTCCAAAGCCTATATAACAGAACTTCCATTACCCTAGATTTAAATGGAAGGTTGACAGAGGATATTCCTACAAATAAAGGTGTTAGACAAGGGTGTCCTATTTCACCGACACTTTTTAATATTTATATCGACGACGTCTTACGACTGTGGAAGACTAAGTTTGACTCAGGAATACAGCTTCAAGGAGATATTTATGTAAATTCCCTACTGTACGCAGATGATAAAGTAATAATACAAGAAACGGAAGACCAGTTACAAAAAGCGATATTTACATTTAATACTATTTTGCGACATTATGGGCTGAGGATCTCTGCTGCTAAACCAAAAACCATGGCGTTTCTAGGTAAACGTCCCATTAGAACGAAAATTGTGGTAGACAATCAAACTTTGGAACAAGTTTGTGATTTTAATTATCTGGGATATAACATCTCGTACAACGTTGATGCCGATTGGGTTAATAAACTATCAAAGTTTAGATCCATCTGTGGGACAATTCATAGAAATTTACGAAATAAAACTTGGAGGAAACCCGAATGAAATTTTATAAAACAGTAGCTGTTCCGACATTCCTTTTCGCAAGTGAGACATGAACCCTCGGTAAAGGGGAAGAAAAGAAAATTCAGGCTGCCGAAATGAGATTTGTGAGAAGTGTCCAAGGATTCTCCCTTCTGGATAGGAGAAGAAACATAGTCATTAGACAAGACTTAAATATCCAGTCTTTAAATGAGACGATTAAGGAGTATAAGTGGAGATGGTGTGGACATGTAGCCCGAATACCAGATACCAGATTGGCAGTGGCAGCTCTTAAGTACAAGCCGAGTGGAAAGAGGGATGTTGGTAGACCGAGAAGGAGATGGGTTCCGGAACAGGCCAACTAGGGCCTAATCCCTGTAGTGAAGATGATGATGATAATGCTTAAACAAATCATTTGAAAGAAACCAACACAAACATAATTTTTAAAACAGCTCTCAGAGTTTTTGGAAAAATCTAGTAAACTACTTGATGTCTGTGCTTGTAAGTGTAGTGATTTAAGCTCTTGCAACTGTGTGCTGGCAAAAAAGTGCCGCAATTAGAACATGAATTTTTAACAGACCAAAGAACAGATCGGCTGATGATGATAGGAAACATTGATGGCAAAACTACATCACGCATTCGAACAAGAGAAGCCGGGAAACAAAAAGAGCATTCTACTAGGCAAAGAAGATACAAAAAGAAAATGATGATTCTGTCGAACCAGAAAGGTACAACGATCTTGACTCGGATGAATGTCCTGATGCAGATCAAATTGTTTGTCCACAAAACTCTTCTCAAACAAACACTAATGTGCAAACTAGATTAAATATAAGCACTTTTGCTAGAACTTGTGACAGATACGGGACATCAGACAGGCCTGCAGCTGCTTTGGCGTCAGCATTGTTAATGGACGCCAAACCATCAGCATGAATGATGATGATGAATCTAGATCTACAGCTACTACAATCTTCGACAAAAATAAAGTCAGATGTAAAAGAGAGAAAATCCGCAGCCAGATATTAAATAATGATTGTAGTGAGGAAACAGTGTTGCAAGCTTTGTATTTTGATGGTAGAATCGATAAAACTTTATATATAGAGACAAGTGAAGATAGTAAAAAGCACCGGCGAGTACGTCAAGAAGACCACTTATCACTCATACAAGAGCCTGGTTCAAAATGTATTGGACATATAAAACCCTTATCAGGAAAAGCTGTTGACATTGCTAACTCAATTTTAGAATATATGACTGAGAAAAACATTAGTTTGTCCGAGCTTTTTGTGTTGGATGTGATGGTTGTCCAACAAATACTGGAAAAAACAATGGCGTTATCAGTATCCTGGAAAAGAAACTCGGCAGACCACTTCAATGGGTAGTATGTCAGCTGCATACAAACGAGCTTCCGCTTAGACATCTTTTTGAATCTTTAGATGGCGAAAAGTCCTAGCGGTTATAGTGGGCAAGCCCTAGTTAACTGTCACAAGTTACCACCTGTAAAGTTTAGACCGATCAAGAGTCCTGTTGAAGAATTATTTCCTGATCTAAAAAAAGAATTGAGCACAGATCAGAAATACATATTTGACATATGTAGAATTGTTTCCGTTGGAGAATGTCCACCTGGGTTCGGAGATAGAAGTCCAGGAATGATACCACATGGGTAACTACTGCCAACCGGATTTTGCGACTGTATATTGCTCAGATTCACCATCACAAACATTAAAAGAAATGACAAACTACGTTGTGAAAGTGTATGCTCCAAGCTGGTTTACAATAAAATGTAATCCAAAACTGAAAGATGGAGCAAATAATCTGTGGAAAATGATACAATTTTCGTCATACATGCAAGATAAACACAAGAAAGTGGTGTATAACTGTTTACAAAACAATGGTTATTTCGCACACCCAAAAAAGTGATAGTTGCAATGCTAACTGACAGCAGAAAAACAATCCGGCAGCTCGCCATCAGACGAATCATGGCAGCTCGAAATAAGTCGAACATTGCAGAATCTGCTTGTGTTAGGCAGTTCAAGATTTCAAAGATAAACTTTTCTGCCACAGACTACATTGACATGATCTTGTGGCAATCTATAAATGTAACAGAGCCACCTGTAACAATGCATTTATCAGAAGAAGATCTAAACAAAATACTCGCGAGTGGTGTCTCTGACATAATTTCAGAAGGTGCACTAGTAAATTTGCCATCATACACTCAAGCTGTCGAAAGGGCAGTCAAAGAAGTGACAAAGTCATCTCAACAAGTTTGTGATGAAACAAAGAGGGACGGAGTAATTAGAGCAAGATTGATGGACAGAACAATAAGACCAAAGTTTGAATCAAAGAAGGAATTTAAGGCTTAGAGAAGTTAGCGTTCTCTCATGGTTGTGTGGTTGGGAGGGCACGGGTGGGACTCGACATGCAACCACCTCCTCGTGGTGAGTCCTGGGTAATTCTGTTTAAACTAACGAAGAGCTGCATAGTGTTTACTGTTTATGACATAGAGTTTGAAACTAAACTGTGTGATTATTAAATAATTAAAAAACTAATAAGATAAACTACACCAAAAATGTACTCTTTTCGAAATTCTCAAAAAATCTGTAAAAATTAGGGCTTATGCGCTAACAAAAGAAGTTATATTACGGGTTCAATATTTTTTTAGCTATATGTGGTGACATTTAACATAACTTTAAGCATCATCCGATCTTCGTCCACCTTCAAGAAGTTAATAAAAAAAATTTCGGAAATTCTCAACTTTTTGGTAAAAAAATCGAATCTTTAAGGCGATTGCGCAGACTGAAGATATTATTTTTCGGGCTTAATATTTTACGCTGTTCGTTCTAGACCTAAAACACAACTTTTGAGACATACCCGTTTTTGATCGGATGAAGTTGACTTTTTTCGGCCCACCGAACGCCGAGCGTTCACCGACTGAAATTATTCGTTTCTTCGGGTACCCGAAGTGATCGACCGTTTATGACATCGCGGAAAAGTATGCACCCGCGGAGAAGTCCGTAGAAGGTTCTGCTAAACGGGCAAGGAAAACCATTCGAGAAAGAGAAAGAGAGAGAGAGAGAGAGAGATGACTGCAAGAACCTCAAGTGTCATCCAAAGGGTTCAATAACTTATTTTGGACCCAGGGGTGCCACTTCGTAAATTGTCCACCATACTCATGGTGAGTGAGGCCACCATGCGTCGAATCGCAGAGAAGGAAATGCATTACACGTCTTATGTGATCAAGGTACGACGAATGCTGTCTGAGGCTGCCAAGGTCAAGAGAGTTGCCCGCTCCAATTTCCTTCTTTGTTCATTGAAGCACGAAGCTGCGGATGGCTTCAGGTTTTTTCTGATGATAAGATTTTTCCTATTGATGCAAATTTTAACCGGAGGAAAGACCGTTGATTTTCCCATGATCCCGAGGATTCCCTGTAGCAGCCAGGACGAAGTTTCCGGCCAGTGTCTGAAGCGTTTTGTCTTAAGCGTCGTCTTCAGTGAGGGTGACGTCATGCCGCCACATTTCTTTAAAAAGGGGGAAACCATCATGGTGCATGCTTACCTCCAGATTCTGATAACTGTAGTGAAACCATGGATGTAAACTGTGGCCTCCTGGAGATCGTAGATCTTTCAACAGGACGGTGCACCGGCTCACACGAGCCATTTAGTGAAGAACTGACTTTCCAATAACGTAGATACATTATGATCTAAGAAATTCTGGCCGCTCAAAAGTACTGATTCAAACCGCCTTGATATTACGTCTGGGGCGTTATTGAAGGGGTGTCTAACAAGCAGGCACCCCAACGTGGCAACCCCTAATGCCAGTATTGAGGCAGCATGCGCGGATTTGGACAAGGAGCAGTTGAAAAACGATCGAGACAGTGACTACAGCAAACGAGAGTTACTCAGGATGGGTGTCATAAACAATGTATTAAAAATTGTTTTTTAAGTGAAAATTTTAATGAAGAAACGAATGTTTTAATAAACCGTTTGTTTTGTCTGGATTTAGATGATACACACATGGTGCTACATTCTTCTACAATTCTTCAAACTAGAGAATGTCCGACACACGGTGATCTTCTTACTTTTATTCTACTTTTTCAATACACGGCTTGGGCTGTAGCCTGTTCCGACTTCACAGAGTCTCTGACCATTTTTTTCGTGGCCTTCCACAATCTCCCGTTCCCACCGACCCGTATTATTCAAACGCTTGTTTAGGAATTCGCGTGTCCACCATGCGTTCCACATAGGACTTACAATTCTGCCTGTATTCCTTTATTGTATCCAAAACCGACTGTAACTTCAGGTCTTTCCGTATGTCGCCGTTTCGTAGACGATCTCTCAAACCGCATCCCTTAACTGCTCTTAAAAATTTCATTTACGAGGCCTGTATGTTTTAAATATCGTTTTGCAGGAAAGTCTATGTTTCAGATCCATACATTAAAGTCGGCACAGCCACGACCTTATAGAACTTTAGCTGTGTCTCCCTCTGCGTTTTATTCTTCAATAGTCGTCTTATTGTTCCACAGATATAACTAAATTTATTTAACTTTCTCTCGATATCGTTGTTCTTCCTATAAGAGATATTACATCTCAAATTATTAAAATGTGATACTCCTGTTCCAGAACACTATTATCAATTAAATGTTTTGCTTTTACAGGGTTATTCTCTAGAAAGGCCATTGTTTTTGTCTTAGTATCTGAGATCATAAAGTTGTATTTCCTGCAGACTGTATGGAAGGTATATATAGAGCTTTGTAACTCACCTCCATGTAACAGTGTTTCATTAAGTAATACACAGTAGTGAATTTAATACACTCATCAATACTCCTTAAATTTCTTCTTGTGTTTAATTATAATCAATGTCTGTATAAAAAGTTATGTTTCTTAATGTACCCTGAGGAATTTTGTCCAGGTCAGCTGTAACAATTCTACTTTTCTGTGAAATTCTGTACTCTCACTTCTTCTTCTTCTTCTTCTTCTTCTTCTTCTTCTTCTTCTTCTTCTTCTTCTTCTTCTTCTTATTATTATTATTATTATTATTATTATTATTATTATTATTATTCGCCACAGTTTGCTTGGTCTTCCTCTCGTTCTCTAAGAGGCTTATACTGGATTATCTTTTTGGTATTATCGACTAACCCTTTCTGTTTATGTGTTGTATCCAGTTTTCTTTATTTTGTTTAATTTTATCGTTTATCGAGTATGTATTCAGCTCTTGCCTTATGTCTGCATTTCTTATGTGATCTCTTAGAGTGCATTTTTAACTCTCTTTAAGAATTTTATTTCAGGAGTTTGAATTCGTGTTCTCTGTTTTCGGTTGAGTATCCACGATACTGGTGCCGCCATTACTTAGTAAAATTTAAATTCTGTATCTTTTCGTACTTCCTTTCCCAGAGTCTTATGATTTGTGCCACACATCCTCTGGTATCTGTTTATTTTATTATCGATTTCGTTTTCATATTCATAGCTTACGTCGAACCCTAGATAGTTGTAGTGGGATAATTGTCCAATAATTTTACTATCTATTACTATTTAGGAGCGTACTGGGAATTTTCCTTTTGAACACCACCATTTCAGCCTTTATCGTGGAAATTTTTAAACTATATTCATGTTAAATTTTACTGAGCTGATACACTGCTTTTTGTAATCCATTTTCGTTTTCCTTGTAGGACAACTTGATCGTCAGCAAACAGCAGAGTGTTAATGGAGAAATTATCGGCAAGTAAGTAGATTCCAGGATCAGTTCTTTGTATCCATTGTCTCAAACAATCCTTAAAATATATGTTAAATAAAGTAGGTGATATTTTTAACCTGGGGAAAACGTTACTCTTTTTAATTAATCATTTAGTTCCAGAGCGAATAGTGGAGTCCCCGCTTTACACGCGGAGTCGTCTAGTCGCCGGCTATGGAATAAAAATAATGGAATAAAAAAAATATGGAATAAAAATAAAAACTATAGTTCCTTAGATTTTTAATTCCTTTAGCAACCGCATCGTAACGTTTATCTATCGTTAGGAATTTAAAATTATAAACCGCACGAAGTAATTTTACGTGTAATTTTAAGCGTCTTTATAGCGATTTTTATAAAATGTCGGTAACGCTCTTTAAAATTCCCGAGTGAGTGCGATTTTTTATTTATTATACTCTCATACTCAGAGTGCTTCCGTTATAATGTTCTTACACTTGATGTTTTGACGTTGTGATCCTCCCCCCAACAGAATTTTGATCGTCTTGAAAAGACACTGGCTATTGCAAGACACGTTGAACGACCCAAATTGTTGTTAGGTTTTCTAATCGCCACGCTCACAACTTCTGAAGGCCACCTCCAACGTTTATTGTAGAATAATTGTGGTCCACGTTAAGGAGTCACAAAATATAAATCTCTCACTGTTCGTAAGTTTTAAAGTATGCTACATACGAGGTTTGATCAAAAACCTCATGCAGTTCTTGTTTATTTTTTAAAAATTATGCGTTCATTCATCGACACTAATACTACCCCCTTCAAAGTAGTCTCAGTCGAATGGAACACGATTAACCCGACCGTTATGCAGTCTTCAAAATATTTCGAGGATGCACTTTTTGGTACAGCCTTGAGCTCGCTTAGCGATTTTCGTTTTGCGTCTTCAACGGTGGCGAAACGTTGTCCATTCGTGGAAATTGTCACTATTGGGAGGAGAGAAAGTCGCGTGGGGCACATCTGGGGAATACGGTAGTTGTCATGTTATCATTGTGACATTTTCTTTTGACTAGCCTTACAAAATTCTTTGCAAGCAATGACGTGCCTCCAAGCTCATTACCGGGCTGCAATTTTCATAAATTATTATTCCGTAAGTCTGGACGTTTTCTACGAACAGCTTCATACAGATGGCGTAAAATGTCCGAATAGTACCCTTTATTCCCTTTATTTAGCACTGTGTCTAGCGATGAAATTTCGTGGAATACAAAACATAATGTTCGTCTGACAACCACTATGTTCAACTCATTTACGGCAGTCTTTGAAGCTTGTAAACCGCTTGTTACGCACAGCAGTCTTGCCTCAAGCTTTCTAAGCACGTTTACCAGGACAGAGCAGTTTATCTCACAGTTTACACAGAATTTAATCCATGTTCTTCAATCTTGCATTGTAGAATGACAAAAAATCACCCAATACACCTAAGGACGACTTACTGAATTAGCTATGAAATCTGAACTATACACCAAATAGGGCTAAACGTTTAGACGATTGTCACTAACGTGTGGACCAACATGACGTGAAAACAGTTTCTTCAATCGGACGCTTGTATCGGTGGAAATCGCAAAATTGCACGAATGTTTTAATAAAACCTTGTATTGTTACGGCGGCCGCACTGATCGTCGTGGTGTACAGTGGAAACTGACAAACTGACACCGGCTGATGTCTCTAGTTTCAACATTAGTTACATTTAAAAATAAACAAAGACACTCTTTAATTTTTCAAGCCAGAAAGAGATTGTTCGTCACACAGCAATGTAACGAATAATAAATGTCATCCTTATTAACAGCGTTGCACCTAAGTAACACACGATAGTCACTTTACGCTAAACTGAAAATTTCAACTTTGATAACCCATATGGGTAAAGGTGATCCATGTGGGGCACCAAAGCGTTCCTTGCGCGAACAATAGGCCTGCAGTAAACGTGACCCTCGAGAAGTCTTGGGGAAAAGTTTTACAGCCTCGTCTCCTACCTGCAATTATTGCCTCGCACTCATCATTTTGGAAACGGAAGAACTAGTTCCTTGCCTATATACAGATCCGATATGTCTTAACATATTCATTGTTCAGGTCACGTACACGTACACCATCTTCTGCCGTTTACAAATGAATACACTTACGTATATACATATCTCTCTCTCTCTCTCTCTCTCTCTCTCTCTCTCTCTCTCTCTCTCTCTCTCTCTCTCCCTCTCTCTTTCTCTCTCTATCTCTCTTTGTAATGTACCCACTACTTTTCTCACGTCTACCCTCAAGCCACCCTCCCACCAACACCCTAATATACATGTAAAGAAAAACATTTATTTCAATTGTAGCCCATTTGCTTGTTTGTTGGTTTGCGATACGCTCTGGACGTTTTGTTCATTCTCTGTCACATTCATTCATACTTTAGGGTGGAATTCTTAGACAATTTATCAGATGCTTCGCTTATTTGTCTCGAGTAGGTTTACTACAGTTTTTATTAACATACAAATCAATACCTGACAGGGAGTTTTATTCGTCATGTGGAATGTGGATGCAACATTTAAAATGAAACGCGCGCGTGTGTATACTTTTCATGTGTATGTATATAACGTAGGCCAATACAACAATATTTGTACTGCTATCGTTTGTTCATTTGTTAGATGTTGTATATTTGTGCGTTTGTAAACCTCGCACCTGTTATTGAACGTGAATTGTAAAATGTTAGTTTGTAACGGCTCAGTAGTAGAACTCCTTATTTCAACACTGACTGTGGACAGATGTTTCAGGTATAGAGGAGGTTGTAAAATACCCTTCGTGAATGTGTTTTTATTGTACCCTAATTGCTCACTCGAGAAATTCGTTCTGGCTCTACACGTATCACTTTTACCCATCCATATTAATATCGCAAAAGTAAAACTGAAATTGGTCGGCCGCGGGATGCTTATTTATTTCCCTCTAAAGGTCGAGAAAATCTGCCACCTTTCGGAAGACGGGTCTGAAGAAATTCCATAGCGGCTCCGTTACAGCCGCTCTGGAACTCACTAGCAACTATGCAAATGTCTGGACTTCTACACGCATACAGAATGAAGGTAGAATAATCGACAAACGTCTGGAACAATCTGTCTCGTTGCCGCGTGTTCAGTGTCACGTAGTCACATATTGTTACGACGGTCTCACGGATCGTCGTACTGTACAGTGGAAACAAAATACAGACACCGACAAAGTCACTAATTACCAGCTTTAATTAGTCACAAATAACTACTTGAAATTAAACAGGTACTTTTTTATACAATAATTCAAGTAAAATTTTGCCCACACGCAATAATAATAAAATCGCATTATCATAATACCGCACTAATTAATACAATATCCACTTTCCGATAATCCGCAACAATCACTTGATCCGCACTCTACAATCTCGCCACATGTAACTAACTGACTAAGCCGGCCGCTGTTGCTTAAATAGGGTACCGCAGAGGTTCCAAAATTATTTTCCGTATTCCTGGCAACATGCCATCATAATTTTCATAATTACAAGGTCTTGAACAGTCTGGATGCTACGTGAGTGCACGACGTTGACATAGACGCCGCACTCTGGGCTAGTCGAGAAACGTGTAGAATGACACTCTCGAATTTTTTAGAATGTTACGTAATTGTCGTAGCAATATCAACGGAGCAACATGTACGTTACACTGACCTGTTTAGCGTCGGGATCCCGGTACGTTTTGATCCACTTTGGTGAAACACACTAAAATAAACGTTTGCGAAATTTGTAATGAATATTGATGAAAACTCTTTGTAACATGCGTATTTCCTTGCTATAAACACCCAGGTTCAGGTTCAAGTTGTTGTGGTGTGGGGTGCACCAGCGGAAGTCCGGGTCGGGCGAACCCTATAACTGAATGACACTCTGTAATACGTAACACACAATTTCATGAGCAGTGGTGTATCTAGAATTTGGTTTCGGGGGGGGGGGGTCAAATCGGCATCATACAAAAGGAAAAACAAAACTAATCAACATAATAATATAATAATAGCTCCCATGTGTACCACCAAAACAGCTTAGGACTCAGGTAGGATAGCCTGCCATATGCGAACCGTACGGCATACAAGAAAGGCAGTGTGGCCAGCACTACGCTTCAGCCGCCCATTATTATCCCAAGGATGTTATCCCAGGTACTCATTTTCAACAGGCTGAGTCGACCTGAGTGCTGGAAAACGCACCTTGGTTTTATAGTCTGGGCCCGGAACCCGGGACCTCTAGATTAGTAGTCAGGTGCCATACCCACTTGCCTACTGAACCAACACTAATCAACATTCTATCTTTAAAGTGGCTGAAAAACGTGTGAAATCAGTCCCATTAAAGTAAATGGTAACAACACAATAAAAAACGCTTTATTAAAACATTGTTTACAAGGTACGTATTGACTGAATTGATTTTCTTATATTTCATATTTCAATTGAAATACGCTAATGCTGTGCAATAAACCTGTTTCTATTTTTACTACAAATGAGTTACTATTATAATAAGGTATACAGATGAAAAAATTAACATGCCAAAAATTATGAGATTAACAAAATCAACTCTTTTTTCGATGCTCTGGTGGGAGGGATTATTCTTCCCATTCCCGAAACTACGCTCCTGTTCGTCCGTAAACTGTTACTTAAAATGTAGCCTTAAATACTATTTTATTGTTGTTTCTCAATTTTTTTGATAAATAAAGTATCCTGATAAGAAGATCTCGGGAACTTTGGACAACGACGTACGTATCAAGTTAATCAATGTCTACAAATTCGTTTTTGTAAATAGTGAATGTTTTAATATATTGTGACCGCAAATGTGCTGTGTATGACCTGACGATGGCCTGTGACCGAAATCGATCGTTTTTAATAATCATACCTTTAGACTATGAACAATAAATATAATACAATAGAAAATTAAGAAGATCTTAATAATCCACTGTAGAAACGTAGATCAAATATCGATAAATGAAGAGGCTAGCTGAACGGGGTGGGGGTATTTTTCTATAAATGATAATTATAGTTGTAGGGGGAGAGGATAATTTTTTATATATGTACTACGTTATCGGCAACAAAGAAGTAGTTTTTTGTTAAAATTCCTTCCCGGCCTGTTTGGCCGTAGACCAATGTTTTCTGCAAAACCAGACGTTTCGGCAGTGCCATCGACTTCCATCATCAGTGAAAATCGAGTGCGATAACGTGAGGTGGTATACGTTAGTGACAACAGTACTGTGGTTACGGCTGAAGCAGTAAGTAGAAAGAAGTAGTTTCTATGGAAATATTTTGAAACGTCCCCCTGAATTTTTATAAAACTTTTGTTAAGTTTTTTTTGTTTAATTCTTTTATTCATTTTTTTTTATCAGTGGTCGTTACTTAATTCTTAAAACTAGACTCGTGGTCTAGATGGAAAAAGATGCGCTGAGCCCATCGTTGCAATAAAACACTTGCATAACGATAACAGCTTTTATTAGTGTCCTTTCCTTTTATGATGGTAACATTTTAGTACAATATACACGTTTAAATTCTCACTATTCATAATAATGACCATTGGCATTAGTAACAAGAATTAATTTTGAACCATTACATAAACAACAACCAAAAATTTTTCAAACACCTTTTCGTGCATTGTTTTGATATAAATCAACATTGCTATGCATTGGCATTTACTCAAATAACATTTATAGATCACAGTCTCAATAACAATTATTACATTTGGATTTAGATGCATTACGAATTAAATTTACACTCGAATAATGATCACTGCCAAGAGACAGGTAATGTTTAATATTTGCCAACTAATAAAAAATTCTTTTTGAAATTGTGCATTACAGGAGTAATATAAATACATATAGATACATCTTAACACTATTGCCATATTCTTATAAACACCAGTTGCCTATACAAATTGAGTACTAATAATTCTGGCACAATGGTGTAACAGCCCATGATAAAGAACCTAGTCACACAAGAACGTTCAGAAAGAACTACCGCCATAGATATTTGTCAATGCATTCAGTATAAGCTTGTTCATGAGATTTAATCTTCATAAGAAAGTTAATAAAACTGACCAAGTAACAGATTTAAATTTTCCTTGCTAATTACTCACAGCTAGAAGGCAAGTGGCGTGCTATAAAATACAGCACAGTAATGGACATATTTAAACAGGCAGATTCTTTAAGTCAGGTAATTACACAATTCACTACATGTCCACAGGACATGTTACAACAGACCGTTGGTCATAGAATATGTGAAGTTACTGTTTATGAAAATGTCTTTAAGTTCATGCTTTAAATTCCGTAAGTTGGTGTGTTCGTGTATTAAAATATAAGGAATAGTCCCACCAGTGTATAGAAGATTACTTTACTCAGGATGCACGATGATATAGAACATGGTGACGCAACTGGTGAGTCCGAAATTCCAGGAATTCATTTCCTCTTCCGGGCAGTGGTTTAGGCTGGCAGTATGGGGATCTCTAGAGGTCTGACGGAGTTGGGGTGTTGCTTTGATCTTCGGCCGATGAAGACTGATGGTCTGTCTCCATCCTCGTCTCCCCTTTCACCTCCCGGGTATCCGGAAACCCTGGAAAAAGTTTTATCTGTAGACTGCCGTCAGGAAAAAACCCCCACAGAAATCTTTCTCGCCCCAGTAACACCGATCACAGACACACACTGTCACCATTCTATTCAGTGAACTAGATGTGAATAGAAATATTATTCCTCACAATTCTCAAAATAATTTTTTCTAGGATTCAATTTACGTTTACTTTTAACTTTCTTTCTTAGTTATTATTATTTCTACATTTGAATTTGATTGCAACAACATCTTCGATTAATTTTTTAGGAAAAGGCCAGTCGGCAACATGCTCTCAACTATCCAAGACGCAACACACAAAAAGATCACACAAACAAAAATACATACATATAATATAAAACCCGCATAGTCCCTGAATTAATCAAAATTAATACCACACTTTTCCTCACCTGAAGCTCTCTAGTAATTCAGCAACTCATTTCAAAGATGATAAAACAATAGGTGACGCCGCCAGACCAGTGTTTCCCTCGAGTGCAGAACCAGAAATGAGACCGAATGTCGATGCCTGCCGACCCACGCGAACAGAAAATTGAACAGATCAGCTGAACGGAACGGCAGACTTGATTACACGCACACACACACACACACACACACACACACACACACACACACACACACACACACACACACACACACACACACACACACACACAATTATCGCCCCGTCACGGTCAAAGTTAAGCGATATAGTCAAGCAGTGGCGCTGGCCGCTCACGCGACCCTTGAACCCGCTACTATACAGACGGCACTGTGGCCGCGACGCACGCCGAATAATTTAATGCTTAAATTACATCGGCACAATTTCATTTCGAAAATGATTTTAAATATAAATCTTAGAACATGGATATCATGTATGGTTCTCCATACTGATTTTTTCGAAAAGTGTCTGTGTGTCTATGTGTAGAATTTTTTCTATGGCAAACTATAACTGCCGCAAATTCAAACAGAATTAAATAATGTTTTGTATACTTGCCTGAGCTGCAGAGGACTCAAGGCCTATTGATTTTGGTGAAGCTCGGTTAAGGGAAAGGGGTAGTTTTCCTGCAACATTTTACTTTTTAACATGAGTAAAGTACAAGAAAATTCATTTAAACTTTTTTATATGTGTACTACGTTATCGACAACAAAGACGTAGTTTCTACTGAAATATTTCATTTCAATTTGTCAAACATAAAACTCAATTTACAAGGTGGAGGATATTTTTTATAAATTATCTAACGAATTAAGTAAATGATTTCATATATAAATCTTAGAACATGGAAGTGGTGTATGGTTCTCCAACCGATTTTTTTATTACCTTCATTGGTCGCAATGTGTTGTCTTTGCATGTATGTTTTTAGTTTTGGAAAGAGAAAAAGTCGCAACACAGCAACGTCATTGATCAGTGTTAAACAATTCGACATCCAGAATCACATTAACAAACAAAGCAAATAAAAATAAAAATGTAGCAGAAAACAAATTGATACGGTAGTTCCTGACGGGACAACAGGTATAAAAACAACCTGCTCTAATCCGTCAGGATAACGCTTCAATCATGCAAACCAGTCGTTATGTGCAATTTACTCGATTCACGCAGATACTGTCGATCCTCTGTTTATGAATTAATACGATTATTATTATTACTGTCTCTGTGTTAAGTATAAACAGTTGTTCACTTCTCTAATTAATAGATTGGCGTGTGTAATCGTTTTTAGAAAATAATCGCTTCCCATCGTTCCACCAAATATAAAACGACAGCAGGTTACAAGAAGAAGAATCTTTATATTACGAGATCGAGGAAGTAGAATACACACACAATCAGCGATTGCTGATTTCTCAGCAGCTAAGTTCTTCCTATGTCTCACATATTCTTATTTGCTTGTGGAAATCGGACGCCCCGTGTGGCCAATGTGGAACTTTTCGCAGTTTTGTAATGTTTACAGGATTCTGTCTTTCATTTGTTTTAAAAAACGTGTCAGTTTTAAAACGCTGTTTTAATACTATATTTCCTCAACATATTGCTAATTCTGTGGAAAATAGTCGTCTGAGGTTAGACATATGACAAAGTGACACAAGGGAGAGAGGGAGAGAAAGAGAGAGAGAGAGAGAGAGAGAGAGAGAGAGAGAGAGAGAGAGAGAGAGAGAGAGAGAGAGAGAGAGAGAGAGAGAGAGAGAGAGAGAGAGAGAGAGAAGGAGAAGGAGAGAGAAGGAGCTGATAGAGAAAAAGAGAGGGGAACATTTTTTGAGTGAAATTGAGGGGGTAATTCGATTAAAGTACAGAGCAGTTTTAGACGGTTACAGCCTGTCGTTTAATTGCTTAGAGTTAGCTGAACTAAAACTTCAGTGCGGAGGCACAAATTATACTCCATCCTCCGCAATTTCACGTTTCAAAAGCGGTGCAGACTGAAAACAGAACTGAGTTTGAAGATCTGAAGAAACAGACTGATTACACTAAACTGTCAACGAATACACTTGCTACGTAGTGCAATTTGTACACAATTTTATTCTAGCTTCTTTAAATTTTAGGTTAAAAGATTTAAAAAAGTTATTTTATCTAAATTTTAAATTTAAAACAAATAAGCGTTTACAGAATATCTGAAAATAGGGGACATGCAAGAAGAAGACCCAGATCTGCAAATCCGTAGAATCGGAAAGTGTACCGTATTCAAATTTTTGGGAAACATTATTTCAGAAGATGGAACAAAAAAAAAATGACGTCCAAAATAGGATACAACAGGGAGAAAAGGCTATTCGTTTGCTAAACTAGTTACTTTGGTCGAACAAAATGAAACTTCAAACTAAACTGACAATCTACACAACTATTGTGGAGCCCGTTTTAACTTATGGCTGCGAATGCTGGCAACTTTCAGATAAAGAAAAAAAGATCATAGAAAGTGTGAAAATGGGCTTCTTAAGAATTCTAGAATTCTTATATAGAATTCTAGAATGGAACATGTTAGAAACGAAGATATAAGAAGGAAAACAGGGGGCGTATTTACAACAACAGAGATAATACAATCCAGACAATTGCTATGGTATTGTTACGTAATGAGGATAGAGGAGAAGCGATGGCCAAAGAAAACATTGACTTACACACCACAAAACATGAGAAGAAAAGGGAGACTGACAACACAATGGAGAAGAGGAATTAGGAAAAGCTTGAGAGATCGAGCTGTTGATGATGATGACTGGAAGGATACGGAGAAATGGGGATCGAAATGCGGGATGATAGACTGTAGGATCCCCGGTAATAATAATAATAATAATAATAAACGTTTAAAGTTGCTGCTGTAAGGACATTTACGGTGGTTGAAAGCATACAATTACCGTTTAGAGAGAAATGTGTTCACAGATTACACAATATGTATGACGGATGAAGAAATAATACGAGAAACAGTTGTTAATATTTCTGTTTACCGGGCTACCATCAGTCCGTGGTCTGATGTTATTACACGCAAACCTTTCAACCACTCTATCGGTGGCCATCTTCAGTGCTTTAAGGACTGATGCACTGACACAGGTCTACACAGTCAGTAAACCACCACAGTATAGTGGCTAAGACTAAGCCTAGTACTGACTGGTAGACCTGTGTCAGTGTATCAGTCCTTTACCACTGAAGATGGCCACCGATAGAGTGGTTGAAAGGTTTGCGTGTAATAACATCGGACCACGGACTGACAGCCCGGTAAACAGAAATGTTAACAACTACGATGCCGACCGTGAAAGCCTAAGACAGCAATTGAATACGATAAATAATTGTGTGTGTGTGCGTGTGCGTGTGTGTGTGTGTGTGTGTGTGTGTGTGTTTATCGAGGTATCGTCCCTTTGTGTACTCTGCTAATAAATGATGTGAGATTGAGTTTAAATTTCTCATTAAAAAGATAACTTTCAGTACAGTCTTGATATACAGTACTGACTCCACACAATATTGTTCATATAAGATGTTTTCTTTTTTTTTTAATATAAACAACTATGATCAACACAAGGTGCACTGCCTTTAAAAGTTTTGTGGTTGTTGTTTAAATTGTTTTTCAAGAAACAAAAAACATTGTTATGGTGGCAAGAAACTCAAAAGAAGTAATACTTTTCGTTTGGGGTAAACGGGAACTGGTTCTCAGAAATCCCTGGGGAAATAAAATAACATTAGCTCCCAAAGAAGGAGTCAGCCTCTGTGTGCAACTACGACCGTACTGCTGCCCAACAGCCATATCCTACGGGAAGTGGCTATGTTTGCGCCCAACAGGTACGAATTCAATAAATAATCCTGGTTAAAGACAGCACTATCCATCAGTACTCATAAATCTTAAAGGTATGTAATCTTTTTCCCAAACATCGCTTACAAACGTTTAGAAAGTACAGATTAAAATTAATTTACCTTTTTTTCATCCGTCGTGTGACTTCTTATTGTATTTAATTAAATAACGCGTTTCGAGGCTCAAGGCCTCATCTTCAGATTTCAGTCCCGTGTGGACGTCGTTAACACATTAAAACTATTACTACTACACATTAAAATAAAACACACTACACAAGTTAACCGATGTCTGGGTGCGCACCCTTTGCTGTAGTGTGTTTTATTTTAATGTGTAGTAGTTTAGTTTTAATGTGTTAACGACGTCCAGACGGGACTGAAATCTGAAGATGAGGCCTTGAGCCTCGAAACGCGTTATTTAATTAAATACAATAAGAAGTCACACGACAGATGAAAAAAAGGTAAATTAATTTTAATCTGTATTGAATCGTGACTTGGATACCAGAGAACATGAGTTTAACGTTTTGAAAGTGTTCCAAAATTTGTTATAAGTATTGAAAATACTGATTATGTCAAAAACAATTAAATGAATTTTTCGGTGAGGGGTTTGTGAGGATCGGCCAAAAATATAACACAAATTTTAACTTATTTGTGTCGACGTTTCGATAATGTTTATTGTCATCATTAGGGCCTGTGTATGAATACAAAAAAATGCCAAACACAACAGAACAATTATTTGAGTGAACATGTTTGTGTATGTGAGTGTGTTTGAAATTGTATGTAAAATATCTGAAGTAAGTTCTTAAAGTTCTACAGTTGTTGTGTAATTTAGATATCGTAAATTAATGACGGTGTTTTTAACACCAGTAGTGAGTGCAATATGATAAAAATAACTTTTAGTAATCACATAATTGAACATTCTTATAATCTGTATTTAGCTATAATGTATTGTTACGAAATCACAGAACAATCTACGTGTTTATCGAACGTTCCAGAGGGATCTAGAATGTAATGCGGTGGTGTACATGACTCTCGACGCATTCGCTCTGGCTCTGGTAGCCACCAGCCGCGCGTACTGTGTCAAGGACGCAATTAATTACGTCGTACACACTGGGGCTAACACGCATTTTGGAATATTTTGGTCTGTGACCAGTACTCAACGACGTTCAGTTTGAGTTATAGTCGCGATAATTACAGTGCGGTTCGAAAGTTTATTGTCGGGCGATTACAAGTGATTATCGGGCAATATTACTGTATGGTTCAAGTTGTTATTAGTGAAGTGTTTAATAATCGGGCGGGATAATTGTAATACAATTGTGTTTAATATTATTTGAAAATTTATTGCTTGGGAACAATTTTTATTTGATTTGTTGTAGAGACTGTGTTGTTAGTTACGAACTGTTTAACTGTGAAAATTAAAGCTGGTAATTAGTGACTTAATTGGTGTTTTGTATTTTGTTTCCACTGTACCTACGACGATCAAGTAGACCGTCGTAACATTGGTGTCAGAACTGGACTAGAACGAATAACAGTGGAAACTGTGGACACTTTGTACAAGACGAGGTAATTCGTAACTAATCGGTAAACAATAGATGGCAGTCAGATGATGGAAGCTTTCCAAGTGCTGCTGCGGCAGACACGGGAAGAGACTAAAGAAGAACGAAGACAAGAAAGAGAAGACGCAGAAAAACGACAGGATGAAAAACGCAGGCAGGAAAGAGAAGAGGCTGAGGAACGTCAGAAAGCACTGTTGCTAGAAACAAAAGAAAGACAAAAAGAAGAACGGAAGCGTGAAACAGAAGACATCAAGGAGTTAATACAGGAACAAAAGCAGACACAAGAACAAACCGCTGGAGAGTTGGGCCTCCTACGAGGTGAGCTTAATAAACAAGTTACTAAAATATCAGAGGTACAAGAATCAATTACATTAAAAATAGCTGAAGTAGAAAAATCTGTCTCGAGTGTTGAAAAATCGATGTCTAATAAAATAGCTGAAGTAGAAAGATCTGTCACGAGTGTGGAAAAAGCTATGTAAACAAAAATAGAAAACTCGATTACAAATATAAAAGAGCAGTACAACGATACATATACCTAAATGTATGCGTGTCGTGCTCCACGTTCATGGGCGACATTAATGTAACGACACAAATTATATAATGTAGGTGTATGTGTAATTGGGTTTCAGGTGTAATTATAATGAGAGTATTATATTTATGAGTATTTAAAATTCATATTTATTGTTTACTCAATCTTATAAATAATAAAAATCATTAATAATCGTCGGTCACGATATTGCTCATTATTAAATGTTTATATCTTATACTATGCAGTGTTACACATATTTAAAAACCTCTTACATCTAGACATGTTAATAATCTTAAGCTAGACATTTAATAATTTGATTTACTGATAAAATATAAAATTAAAATGTAATTTGAATTGAATTCTTTTAATTCAGATCTGACCTCAACTCGCTCAGCCTATACCAAGGTTTAAAATTAATTTGAATTTATATTTACTTTTAGACTGGCATTTGTTTTAATATTCAAATTTAAATTATTCTTTTCTGTAATGCAAATATCAAATCAATTTAACTATTTATTTTGATAAACAACATTTACTCTCTCAACTTTAAATTCCTTTGTTTTTATTATTTCTTTATATGCGATCGCTCATTCTTACGACTAAACATTTATCTACATTTCTAAAATATTATTACTAATTATAAATTTTTTCTTTGTTTCAATTTATTGTCTTTTAATATAGTCTTTATGAGCTCTTTTTAAAATCATTTAAAATGCATTATGCATGTCACCTCGTGTTCTGATGATCTTACGACTTATTGGCGGGGTCCAGCGTTGTCCAGAGTTAGTTTTCCATTCCTCCTGTCCTGGCGTGGTCCTGGATACATCTAGAGTCCAGCGTCGTTCTCCAGCAGTGTGTGTGGTCCGCTTCAGAGAATTGTTATCTGCTGCAAGGTAGATCTTAAACAACGTCTAACGTCCAGCATTCCTCGTCGCTCTGGTAGCTTCTCCGTAGATACTCTTGGTAGACTTAAACGATCCCGGTACTTACGTTTTCCGGAATATTGTCACATAATTAACGAACGTTTTATTCTTTCGTTAATGCGACTTGTAATAAAAATAAAAATAAAACTGTTCTGCCGACGGACAGCATGTCCGACTGCAACTGTGTCTTGAAATGAAGAGAAGGGTGTTCGGTCGAACCCTCAAGCTATACCCTCTCGAGATTCCATGCCAGTTGGCTCCAAAATCGTCCTGTCGATACCTGCATATCGCCTGATAGCCCCCACTCCCGAACGTTTTCATCTATTTGCAATTATTAGCAAACAGCAATGTTTTTCACGAAATCGAGATAGCACAAATCATAGCTAATTTGATTACGCACTCACTGTATTAATTTGAGCGTCATAGGGTAATTTGCGTATTTTTTGGCACGTTTATGTCGCACTGTCTTCGCGTAGCGTGTCCTATTAACGTCATCTTTTCACTGGGGATAACTATAAGATTTACACACACTTTGGTGCCTTTGATTTGTTTATACACTAATTGGTTTTCGCACAGTGAATAAAAATAATTATTTTATTAATTACTTGGGGCGGATTGCTGAGATTCCTTCTGTACATGCATCACTAACACACACAAGATACACGTGTAACACACATACAATTTAGCAGGTGTTCACTGCCTGTCGGAACAGGTTAATTTCTCCCCTAATCTAACAATGAAATATTTTTACAATCTCAGACCTGTCCATTTACTCTTAACTTATAATAATTCTACAAATTTTATATTTATTAAAATTAATGCCTAATACAGCCAATGGCTGTATCGTTGCAGCAGATTAAAATTGAAGTTGAGCAGTTCATGAAAATACAACCTAAACAAATTTCTGAACAGACTGTACCAATGATAAAGACTGAGAAAGACACAGAAAATAAGTCATTAGAGAAGGTCACCTCATCTGCGGTTGGGACAGTTCATGTCAAGGCCCCAACCTTTGATGGAAGCACGGACTGGGCGACGTATTTACGCCAATTCGAAGCTGCCGCATGCACAAATAATTGGACGGAGAAAGACAATGCAGTTTTACTCGTTCTTGCACTAAAAGGACCTGCGGCAGAATTACTATAGAAAGTGCCTCCTGAGGGCCAGAAGAACACCTATGCCGAGTTGATAAAAGCTCTAGAATTACGGTATGGCGATAAACATTTGCGAGATGTGTTTTGCACCCAAGTAAGAGCAAGGCGACAGCATTCCGGGGAGAGCCTTCAAGAATTTGAAGCAAGTATTGACAGACTAATTAGACTGGCCTATCCTGAAGCGTCAGAAGATTTTCGAACGAGTTTTACGATGCAGACATTTACTGCCGGTGTCCGAGATAACCAACTACAGCAAGTGTTACAATCTATCTCAACTCCTTCACATATACAAGGATACATACTACACACATACGCGCGCGCACACGCACACACTCACATACACAAACACTTTCACTCAAATAATTGTTCTGTTGTGTTTGACATTTATTTTGTATTCATACACAGGTCCTGACGATGATAATAAACGTTGTCGAAACGTCGACACAAATAAGTTAAAATTTGTGTTATATTTTTGACCGATCCTCATTAAACCTTCACTGAAAAATTCATTGATTGACGGTCACTAGGAATTTAAGGATTCAAATAATTAAAGATACCGTACTGAGTTTTTGGTTTTGAATAAAATTTCTCAAACTTGATGCCTCACATAGATTTTAACAATTTTCTTAAAATTTTTACTTCCATTTGTGGCTCTTGATAACTTTAAAGTTAGAAAATTTTCAAAACACTACGTTCAGCTTCGTTAAAGTGTTACAAAATACTGAAGACATTTTTAAATGTTTACAATTTTTTAAATTTCAAAGTTTTATGTAGACTTTGCTATCAAAACATTTCTAATTTCCAAAACTGAACACTTTTGTCATTTTTTTTAACATTCTCTCTAATTTGATAACCGAATTTTTTGCAAGATTTTTCAAAATTATGGTACATTTTTTGGAAGGTGGAGTTCTAAAACTTTTTAAATTTCTAAACCTAAAAAATGAGCATAAATTCAGATTGTGGTTACAAATTTCTTTAAGGTGATCTCATATCTTTAATTTAGCTTTTGCGGTTTTTAAAGATCATGGCATCTCAAATCATTTTTTCTCTGCCACTTTTTTTTGTGGGGGTCGATCTCGAAAACAAGATTTGCTCCGTGGAGTAAATATATGGGCGTACATAACAAGTTTTACGAAAATCGGTGGATATCGTGAGAGACAATTCAAACACATAGACAGGCGGACAAATACCAAACGGCACAGTGGGTATAAAGTTTTGAGGAAAAGTTAAATTCGACTTCTGCTAGTAAAGTAAAGAATCTGGAAAAAGTAATTCTTCTTGAGCCTTCAAGACTTGATGAACATCTTCTTCTGATAGTTCCTATCCTTTTCGGATGTTGGATATCATACAGGCTATTTTAATTTTCTGTACTGCTGCACGGAATAAGTCAGTTGTATTCATGCCAAACCAGGTCCTTAAATTTCTCAGCCATGGGATTCTCGGTCGACCAACTCCTCTCTTTCCAAGTAGTTTTCCCCTCTAGTATGGACTGCAATAAGTAAAATCTCTGTTCATCTCTCATGAGATGTCCCAGATACTGAAGCTTTCTTATCTTCACCGTGTTAATAACGTCCCTATCTTACTTCATCTTTCTAAGAACTTCAAAACTAGTTGTGTGCACTGTCCATGAAATGCTCAGTATTCTACGGTAGAGCCACATTTCAAAAGATTCCAATTTCTTAGTTGTGGCTTCAGTCAAAGTCCAAGATTCTACACCGTAGAAGAGGACCGATAATTCGTAGCAGCGTAGAAGTCCCATCTTTGTGTTTATTGTTAAATCGTGACTTTTGAATAAACTGCTCATTCTAGTGTACACTGCTCTTGCCTTTTCAATTCTGCTCTTTATTTCTGAGTGTGGTCCCATTGTTTATTGACTATAGTACCAAGATATTGAAATTAGCTAACACGTTCAACTGGCCTTTGGTTTATATTAAGGGTGCAGTTTGTAAACTTGTTCTTAGATACAAGCATTAGCTTCGTTTTATTAATATTGATGTCTAGACCATATCTACGGCTCCTTTTTGTCACTCTATTCATTAGTTGGTTGCAGCCCCTCTAAGCTATCTGCGAATATGACGGTATCATCCACATAACGTATGTTATTTATTCTTTCACCGTTTAGAGAGATCCCCCACATCACATTCATCTAAACCTACTCTAAAAATACCTTCCGAGTAAATGTTGAATAAAAGTGGAGATAGTTTACATGCTTGTCTTACTCTACGCAGACTTGTGGATCTGTACCTCTTCAGGTTTCTCTTTCTCTTTATCTACTCTAACCACTGCAGATTAGTTCCAATACAGTGTATCAATTATCTTTAGGTCTTTTACATCTAATCCAATATTTTTCAGGATGTCCATAATTTCTATGATGAACATAATGTCTTATTATTACAATGTGTAGAGAGTATATCATGAGCATGAACCGAAAAGCGCTGTTGAGCGGTCAAATATGTACGCGTCACAGCTGGCATTCTGCAATCGATATGCGTTTTGTAGATGTAAATTTAGGACTGCAGGTAATTGTAGCCGCGGCCAGACAAACAATCGATATCTGGAGCACGCAATGTAATTCCAGGAACGCTGTTGTTTCTCATTTCGATGAAAATAAATTTCAACTTGTGCCACCTTGAACTTTCGCTACCTTGAGAATCGGTCGTCTACATAAATGGATTTTTTAGCCTTTTGAAAAAAAAGTGAATTCTCTGCCAAGAGAAGTGTAGAGTCTCTGAAAAGTGAAAGTAGTAGTGAAAGTAAAGCCTGGAAATTATATTTGTGTTTATAATTGCAATTCAAATCAAACGGGCTATGGATGAAAAGAATGTAGCATACAGAAGGTGGGTAATCATCTAGTTAAAGATAATAAGGAAATATGTAGGATTAAAAGAAATGTAGCAAAGAACCTGGTGAAGAGAAGTTATTAGGACTCTTGGGATATGTTTATCGCTAATATTGAAGATAATGTGCATGGTCGACCTCCGTCTCTTTTAAGGCACTGAAGGCATTATGTCGAGATCAAAGGGATACGTGTAGGATAAATGTGATTGATAATGAGGTCTGGAGAACATACTACAGAAATTTGTGGTATGAGGTTAAGACCTCAGAAGAGGAAAGCCCGAGGATTAGTTGCCATCTCTTTTGAAGAGATTGTAGGCCTTGAAGAATAGAAAAGCAGCTGGAATGGGCGGAATTAATGTAAAATGCTAGAAATATGGAGGAAGTCTTTTGCATCTTAGACTCAAGAATTTGTTTAACATGTGTTGGAAACAAGGAAAAATTTCTGAAGCCGCTTAAAAGCAAAAGTCACCCCACTTTTTAAGAAGGGTTTGAGAAGTAACGGTGAGAATTACAGACGTTCTTGCAGTTAGATAGTGCATCAAGATATATTCTCGGATAATCAATAACAGACTCAGGGTTATAACAGAGAATATTATTGGTGAACAACAGATGGGGTTAGGAAGGGTCGCTCTACAATCGATGCCATTTTTGTATTTAAGCAAGTGATTGAGAAGAAACGGGACTTTAATTTAGAAACTCATATGGCATCTATTGACTTTCAAAAGCATTTCATAGTTTGGATAGGGATGTCTTGTGGAACATTATGATCAGAAGAGGTTTTCCTTTGCATCTTGTCAAGGTGGTTAGAACACCTCTATTTTTATTGATACGGGAAAAAGTTGACAGTACCAGTTGAGACAAATAAAGGAGTCAGACAAGGCTGTATCTCTCTGATACTATTTAATATTTATTTGGACGATATTATTAAAAGATAGAAGGAGAGTTTTAAATGTGGAATTAAGCTTTCTCCGCAATATACACTTAGTATTATTTTATATGTAGACGATGTTGTTATTACACAACAGACAGAAAGTTACTTGCAGAGTATTCATCTTCAGGAATTTAGCAGAGGTATATGGTTTGGTGTTATCTCCACATAAAACAAAAATAATGGCTTTTAGAGGGAAGTATCCAGTAAGGACAAAGATGGAAACCGTTTCAATTATCTTGGTTGCGAAATATCTCCCGCAGTTGATTGTGGCGTCGAAAATTAACTTAATGAATTAAACATATATGTGGGATAATTAATAAAACCTTAAAATATAAAACTAGGAAAAACACTAAGTTAAATCTGCAGTGGGAAAACTGTATGTGCTTAGTGCTTTTGGATTAAAGTATAGTAAAATTTGTAAAATGCTATTATGGAAAATCGACAGAATGCGGTTGCGAAAAGCTGATAAAAATTCATTGAAAAAAGAAGATGACACAATCAAGACAAGAAAAAGGAAAAAAAGGAAAGGAAAAACACAAAGATTATGTAGGTGGATTGGTCTGGAGTGTAAGTTGTCCATTATTTTATCAGGAATTCCATTAAAAATATCTTCTTTAACTTAAACGAGTTTCCTGAAAAAACGAATTTTTATTTTACAAATGTAACTTTTTCTCAGGAACTATAAAAGATAGATACTTGAAATTTTTATTGTAGATAAATTTCATAAGAGTACATAGAATTATGACGGAGTGAAAGAATTATAGAAACAATTAAAAAAAATTTAAAGCACTTGAAGGAAGTAAAGGTTTTGAACACTCTTTCAAAAAATCAAATTTTTTTTTGAAATTACTCCAAAGGAAAATTCACCTTCAATAGGCACGAAAAGGTCCTAAAAGTAACCTGTAAAAATTTCAGCTGCCTACCTTTTTTTTTGGCGGGGATCCCACAGCTATTGCCGCATCCCGCATCTCAGTTTCCATATCAAATTATTCAGTGTATCTTCATTATTTAGTATTTAGATTCCTTTCTTCCATACTCATTTCGATCCCTTCTATCCATTTTAATCTAGGTCTGCCTCTTTTTCTTCTGTTGCTAGGTCTGTAACCTTCTTCACTCATTAGGTGTCCATACCAAGGAAAGCTGTTTACGTTTTATACCTTCTATTACAGTTTCTTTCCTTTCTTACGTCATTCCTTACACGCTCCAGACGAGAAACTCTGGAAGCTCGTCTAAGATAGTCCATTTCTACAGCTTCAATCTTCCAGCGGTTCTTTTCTTTAATTGTCCAACATTCTGACCCATAGGTGGACCATTGGTTCAACAATGGCTTCATAAATCTTTGTTGGTAGCCCGATTTTGGTGGACCATAAAAGTGAGTTTAATTGGCGTATGGTGCTTTTTCCTAAAAATTAATCGATGTCATGTCTTAGGTCTTCATCACATATTCCATCATCGCTAATTATACTGTGACGATTTAAAAGGAATTTTAAATAGCACAAATAATTTTTATTTGAAAAAACATGTGAGAAAATATTTAACCCTACCCTGTGTACTTATGCCTGTATCAACTTGTAAAAATTTAGTACGGACATGAAAATTACTGTGTATTGAAGCGAAAATTAATAATTATAATAATTAAATGAAAAGACGTAATAATAATAATAAGAAGAAGAAATACCTAACTCAATAAAGAAAATGTAGTATTATTAATAGTAGTTAATTAGTATGATAATAATAATAATAAAGTACGAACTACTTTTCTCTCTCCACGCGAACAGCTCCCTCTCCCTACTAACCGCCGCAAAACCAATCCCAGTCGAGCCAGAATCAGAGACAAGGTAACAGCTTTACCATGTGTCGCGAAGGAAAAGTGTAAATATTAAAAAATAATAACGATGTAACTGAAGGTAATCTTTCGTGGTGACAGACTCCACAAGTAATTGAAATGTGGTAAAAGTAAAACGAGTTATGTAGTTGAAATGTAGTGAAATAACTAAAAGTAACTAACTTAGCCGACACATCTCTTTAAAAAAGGAAACGAAATGTTTAAATTGTAAAGTATGTTCTGTCCAAACATTATAGAGTAACATTAGTGCAGTTAAAAGCAAAATGTAACATGTAAAAGTGAACACCGTACACCAGGAGTGAAGCAACAACGACAAACTCACGAGCTTCAGGTAACAGCATCCTTTCGTCATGATCGCAACTAAGAATCTACAAAATAAATGGAGACACCCGAACGACATCGTAGAACTTCTAGGAAACGCAACTGAAGAGTAACGACTTGAGAACCTGCCGCTGATCTCATTGTATCAAGGTGAAACCAAACCATTATATTTTTAACAATGGCAACAAAAGCAGTATATTTTTGCAAAGACTTATTCTAATCATGTAAATGTTAACATAGTAGTGTCTGTAATTACAATAATGAAATAGTAATCTGATGATAGTTAAAGGTAAAAGGTAATTCGAAATTTGAGCAAACTAATATTCCAATAGCTTGCATAATGTTGACTTATTGTAGAGCATTATTAAGTTAAAACCCGGATCCGAGGTATTTAATGTAGTTAATAAATATATATTTTTTATTTTTGCTCACCAGAGTAACATGTTAAAAGACGTAAGAGCATTCGATGCAGAACTTTTGAGTAATTTATTTTTTAAACGTAATAAAACAAAATAACAATAACATTTAAATCATTATTCAAGAAAATATAATAAAGAGATGTTTTTGCTAAATAACCAGAGAGTGAGTAAATTTGCGTAACATAATCCTAATTCCTGTTCTACATATTTTCAGATTTGTTGGTAAGTAATTGTACTAACATCGGCAGCCGGTTTGATTGAAAGTAACCAATTAAACTGGTTCCCTCTGTTATAATGTCTCAGACAGGAGAGACATTATGAAATGCGCCATGCTAATTTGTAAAAAAAAAAAAAAAAAATTGTTTACAGAGTGTCACAGATAAAATGCAACACCCTGCTAATTTATAAAATAATTGTGTACCCTGTGCTAAATAACTAACAATAACTTGCTAAAATGCGTAAACGTACTCACTCTGGATTTGTGAATAAGTAAATAGAGTTTTATTAATAAGGTAATAATAGTAGTATTAGGAAATCGACGTAATAAGCAAGTCCCCGCTTGTAAAAATATTCAATTTTCAACCTGACGGTAGTTACAGGCTAGTTCATGTTTGTTTCGTGTCGAGAAAAGTACCCTCTCCACTCGTATACAAGTACGTTGTTTGAATGACATTCCCTGGTTGACTAAACAGACAATCCTGTGCAGGAAGTAAAACGTGTTCCAAATTGTCAGAAGGCATCCTCCTTTGTTATAAGCCCTTGCTAAGGTAAACAATAAGCCACCGTAACGCACACAATAGACCTCCCCCAATCAGCTGATCTGTTGTGTGAATGTAAACATAATATACTCTTCGTGTGAAATTTCTTTCCATATTAAAGTGATAATATCTCCTCAATAACTGTATCTCCACAGATACTTATTAGATTTACATATATTTGAATTTATTAGTATACGATTGTGATTATATATATATATATGTGTTTACAGGAATTCAAATTTCGTAAGAGTGTTTAAAATAGATAACATATTTAAAATAAGTAGTACATAAGATTTAAGAATCATAATTACAATGGCTGGATTTAACCCCGACCTGTTGTTGAAGGACGAACTGAGCTATGAAGCTTTGTTACGCGGTCTTAAACATACAAACGTAACGGTCGCGGAACTGCGCAAAATATTACGCGAGAATAAACCAGACAAACCCTCACTGTTGAATCGTTTAAGTGTATTAGATTTCGAAAGTGAAAAGGAAACATGCTATAGTAAATTTACGGAACTTATCTCAATCGCACAAACCCTGTGAGACGAAAAATCCCCCGCGGTAATTTTAAGAACCACGCAGAGAATAGAACATCTAATCCGCCGCATTACCAATTTGTTGAATTGGCCCGGTGACAAAGTTACACCACCGGACGCGCAAAAATTTGCGGAAGAAGCGTTACGACAATTACCAGACACACTGCGCGAATTACGTAGGAAGTCCGAATCGTTTAGAAGAGAAGAGATAGAAGAAGCCATGACTAAACTAAATATTTCCCCAACACAATCTCCTACTCAAGAGCAACAACCAAGTGCTGAAGAAATTCCATTTCTCCAGGAATTTAGTAGAGAACCCACTGAAGATCGGTTAACTGCTAGACAAGCAAATACCCTCCCCGTAACCACCTCGCCATATCCAAATGAAATAGGGAAGATTACGCGTAATTACGATTTACCACCCACCCTACAGACAAATCCACCAGCGGAAAAAAAAACCTGTAACGTAATCTCAATTAAATTTCAACAATGAGTTCTATAGAAAAATAACTCACCCTGTAGAACGTATTTTATCTAAGATACCAACCACGGATGGGCTGAATATTACAAAACTCCTAGATTTTATCAAGCACCTATTACAAATCAAAGATCTGCGACAACTAAGAGATCACTAGATTTTACAAGTACTTCTACCTAAATGTAAATCTCCGTTAAAAGATCGTGTGTTGGAGTCACTAAGGTATAATCACCCTCTAGAAGAACTAAATACCACCCTGATAAGACATTTCATCCCCACCGGTATTTACGAAGAATTAAAGCGGAATTCTGTACTTCGTGTACAAGGAGCTTACGAAAGACTAGCTCATTATATATCTGACATAAGGGAATCTGCCTTATTACTACAAGTGAACTGGAGTGAACAACAGCTAGTAGACACTATTTTAGTAGGACTGTCTCCCGAGGAGCGATCTCGCCTAGCACTCATGAAGAGACCAACCACCTTCACAGAACTGGAAATGTGTTGTATACATTCATCCAACGTCTGGTATTCAGATCAAAACAGACGCGTATTAATGTCCCAAACTCCATGCAGAGATTATTTTCTACCTCCCTGTAGAACTGATACTCGAACCTACCACGATAAGCCATTTTCAAGAACCTCTACAGCCCGAAAATACCCCAATACAACAAAATCACTACTAAAGCCCCGACAGCATGCGAGCGATGCCAAAGACGAAAGAAGATGTTATAACTGTGGAAAGTCTGGACATATTAGCAAATATTGTAAACAAAAACGGTACCAACAAAAAACTGATCAGTCAAAAAACTCGTGAAGCAGGAAGAACCAAAATCCTGTGTCTTCCGCAGCAGAAAAAGGAAAGGTAGAAACACTATTCAACCTAAAGTCAAAATAAAGATAAACAAACGTATAGACCCTTACGTAACTAGATTTTTTAACAAGTGTAACTCCATTAGTACATGTAAAACAAGTATATGCCTATTACCCTACATACAGATAGACCTTGGAGCAACGAATATCCTCGGTTTAGTCGATTCGGGATCTACACGTAGTATTATCAATCAACAGCTAGCCACTGTATTAGCGAATCATAATCTTATAAGACGTAGCCAAAGTGTGAACATAAAGTGTGCCACCGCAAATAAGCAAAATCTAAATATATCACGCAGTATTACCGTGAAGTTAAAATTAAAGAATTTTACTTGGTATGTTACACTACTCGTAGCTGAAGATTTAGGACAAAACTTAATACTAGGCGCCGATTTTATAAGCAAAACTGGCTTAATTCTCGACATATACGCTAAACAATATTGCTTTAGATTTGATCGCACGCGAAAATATCAGTTTGACACCGAGCTAAATAACAACAAGAACTGCGAAACTTCAACTATTCAGTTGGAGCATCATGAATCTAGTTTAAGTCATTTAAAAGGGAATGAGCGACAAAGGATAAAAAATTAATAAGGGAATTTTCTACTGTACTCGCACCTAAGTTAGGATTGACCAATTTAATTGAATACAAAATAAATTTAAGTGAACACAAAGTAATACGTCTGCATCCATACAAATTATCACCGCCCAAGATGGACATAATGAGAAACCAAATTAACAAACTCATTGAACAACACGTCTTGAACCGTCAACTTCCCCATATTCATCTCCTGCTTTCCTAGTACCGAAAGGAACTGATAAACATAGACTAGTCGTGGATTATAGACAGCTGAATAAGAATATAGAATTTGAATCTATTCCCCTGCCTGACATTCACAGCGCGTTCCACTATTTTACCAAAGCGAAAATTTTCACCATTATGGATCTCAACCAGGCCTTCCACCAAATCCCACTAGCTGAGGAATCAAAACATCTAACTGCGTTTGCTGTCCCATTTAATCTATACCAATTTACTAGAGTACCATTCGGAATATCACAAGGAAGTTCGGTATGTAGCAGACTGTTAGAAAAAATATTCCATGACGTTAAATTTAAATTCGTATATCATTATCTTGACGACATAGTAGTATATAGCGAATCGATGGATCAACACATTGATCATTTGCGTGAGGTATTATCAAGATTAAAGAACGCTGGACTAACGGTAAACCCCAGTAAAGTTAATTTCGCCGTAAAACAATTCTCTTTCTTAGGTCATATAGTATCAGCCGAAGGTAAGGTTAGCATCGACCCAGAACGCACACGCGCTATAGCAATCAAAAAATTAAAAATTTAATTTTCGTTCTTGACCAGTTGTTCTCACGCTACGGTGGCAGTGACTCTAAGAACAGAGCCATAAAACAAAGTAATTGGGGTAGGTGACAACTAACGCCCTATCAGACAATAGAAGCGCGTTCAGTATGAGGCAACAATAAGAAGTGACGACTTGAGTTGACAGGAGCGTGCCAACGGAGAATTATGACGCCGTAACAAATTGAACAATGTACTTGGCTCTGCCGTACGTTTACGCAGAATCGAAGCAGGCGTGCATTTAAGGGTGTAGCTAAGGAACGAGGTCACTATACAAAAAACGAGACGAGAGACAAAAGGTTCAGGACGTACTGCAGTCGTTAGAAACGATCCGAACAACAAACTATGAAGAGAACCAGCGTCAAGTCACAGCGGGATATACGCTTAAGTGACAAGCTGAGATTTACAACGAGAAAGCGTGGAGGTTACAGCTGTCGACACTGGATGGAAAACTGTTAATTGACAGGACGCAGAGTTTCAGAAACGAACAATAACCGAGATGTTAGAGTAAACCCTTGCTGGAAACTCGAACAATGAGTTGATTGACATGCGGGGAATGGCTTGCATTTCCCAGAACGAGAGTGACGCCTGGACAAGACGATTCAAAGGACATCTTTAGCTACCTATCAGAACAAAGTATTTCACGAGAGAGAGCGGAAAAGAAGCCCGTTTCCATAGCAACTAGCAGAAGAACAAATCAGAGGGTAGAAGACTGGAAGACTTCGAAATGGTGGGAAACGACTTCGAGAGAGGGTAGAGTTTCAACCTATCATAGTAATCTTAGGCGTGGACAAGCCAGAGACCAAATTTCTAGTAGGGAGACGTTAATAAAAACCAAGTGTCCAACGCGGGACGAGGCAGTCTTATAATAAATTTTGGCAGTCTCATTACAATTTTCGGTAGTGATATAATAATTTTCGGGAGTCTTATATTAAAAACTTTGATTGTCTAAAATAACTTACCAAACAGTTCGCGAAGAGTCTTATATTAAATCGGACTACAAAAGTATTTGTGCGACATATAACTCTCGTAATTAACTTTATAATGTTACAAACAATCTCACAAGTTTACTAAGTGTCATACTTCTATATCGAACAACCGTGAATTCTCAAAGTACGCGGAATGGTGAACTGAACTTTATTTAACTAAGAATATATATAATTGTTTACATATTAGAAAACAGTATAACAAGCAGTAATTCACAATGTGCGTGAACGTTGTAATAACATCTATAAATTACCGTAACCAAGACACTTTTATTCAAAGGAAATATTAGACAGACACAATAATACCTTGTGTAGTCACACAAAAAACACACAGAACATTTAATCAAGCATGGATATACGCGGAGACAAAGTGGAACGTGTGAACATAGAATAACACAACACACTATTCTGTTAACGACGCGAGTGCGAATAACAAGTGAAAGTGATCATCACCATCATTATTCAATGGAGCAGCATTTCCAACGATCATCATCACCTGGAGATAGCGCCGATGGATTAACGGATTATCCTTTATCAAGTAACTCTTTATGATCTTGTTAATATAGTCAACTACTTTCTGTCTCTTTCCAAGAATCTAACCCTGAGCAATTATGATAAAAGTTATTAAAAGAAGGTTGCATTCAATATATATAATTATGTTCTATTAAAGCCAATCCATCTGGGTGAATGAACGCATTAGGTAGAGTAAATATTAGTTGATTTTGTTGTATGCACTTTATATATGTTGTATGTACTTACAGGGAGCCATTAAGGAGAAATTTATGTTTTGAGATATATATGGTGTATGTATTTACAGGTACCAGGAAGATATATATATTTGTTATTGAATACGAAATGTTTAACATATAATAAATTAGTACCTAAGCAATCAATAATGCGTTCATCATTCTCAGTAAACCCTGTGTAATTCACAATTCACATCACTATAAAATTAATATTAAAGAAGCAACCTAAGTAAATTAGTAGATTTGTGCCTTAATTGCATTGTGGTAATTAGCTTATGAAGGGTCTACTCATTAACCCTTACATCATTAACAATTAAGAAATTGCAAATATCATTTACATCCCAATTATATATCGTATAAAATTGGCGCTCCAACAACACGGGGCTATCTAAAGTCAAATTTTATATAATTAAGGTAATCTATTAATTTATGCAAGTAATTTGCATTTTATACACCGTATAAAATTGCCGCCCAAAGAACGTGGGGCATTACAAATGTCAATTAACCCCAATAAACCCTATATAAAATTGGCGCCCAACATGGGGCATTACAAATGTCAATTAACCCCAATAAACCCTATAGCGCAATCCGAGAATTTTTACCACCCAGAGACCCCAAAGGTATAGCTCGATTTTTAGGTATGATCAATTATTTTCATAAGTACATACCCCACCTAGCGGATATAGCAGCCCCATTAAATGCATTAAGAAAAAAAGGAGCTAAATTCGAGTGGACCACTCGACACCAAGCCGCATTCGAAACACTCAAAGAAAGCATAATATCACCCCCGGTATTGCAGTTAGCAGATTTCAATAAACCATTTGTCGTACAGACCGACAGTTCTAGTGTAGCATTAGGAGCAGTAATATACCAAGAAATAGATAATACAAGACTACCGATCAGCTATGCATCACGTACCTTGACGGAGCAAGAAAGGAAGTTCTCAGCCTATGAACTTGAATGTTTAGCTGTAGTGTTCGCCTTCGAAAAGTTCAAACCGTTTTTAGAACACAAGGAATTTCTACTAGAGACCGACAACCAAGCTTTATCGTGGTTGTTGAACCATCCAAAACAATTAGGTCGTATAGGAAGATGGGTGTTAAGACTAAATTGCTACAAGTTTAAAGTACAACATATTCGTGGTACCCAAAATGTAGTCGCCGA
Organism: Magicicada septendecula; assembly: GCA_034769895.1. Classification (NCBI taxonomy): domain Eukaryota; kingdom Metazoa; phylum Arthropoda; class Insecta; order Hemiptera; family Cicadidae; genus Magicicada; species Magicicada septendecula. The sequence goes on from CM068374.1 coordinate 58,570,392, forward strand.
TACACTATCCCGCATGTTCCAATTACCCAATGCCAAACCTGGGGAAGACAAGGTTGAAACCACCACTGTAAATACGCTAATAACAGAATTCCCCCTTGCATTCAAGGATATAGCTCATCACCAACAACAAGATCCGAAATTACAGAAGATAATAGAACAAATAGATAAAGGAAATTATTCTGACAAGTATACCTTGAGTAAAAGAGTACTTTGTTATAAAAAAGCTAACGGAAAGTCATTGAGAATAATCGCCCCGGAAATTATTAAACCCATGCTAATGGAATACTACCACTCATCAACCATTGGAGCTCATATGGGAATAAGGAAAACGATATATCGTATTCGTAAGGAATATCAATGGGAAAACATGAACAGTGAAATAACTAAGTTCGTGAAACAATGCGAAATCTGTGCCCTTAGCAAGCCAGCAAGAAACAGTCAAGTCGGAAGATTAATCTTAGAAATCCCCACAACACCCTTTTCAAAGATATACATAGATTTTTCCGGACCCTATCCCCGTTCTAAGTCAGGAAACACAATGCTATTAATTTGCGTGGACTCTTTCATTAAATTCGTGTGGATGTATCCTATGAGACGTGCCTTAGCATCAACGACAATAAAGATTCTACAAGAGAGACTATTTAAAGATTACGGTACTCCAGTACACCTAGTATCTGACAGTGGACCTCAGTTTAAATCGAAAGAATTTAATGACATGTGTTTTAAATTAGGAATAAATCATATTACAGTTACAGAGTACCGACCGCAAGGAAACCTAGCCGAGAGATACTTGCGAAACCTAAAATCCGCCTTAAGATTGTATCACGCTAAAGACCTGACAGCGTGGGATCAAAATCTATCATAGATACAGTTTGCATTCAACTCAGCGTATCATGAGGGACATAAATCAACACTATTTGATTTGCTGAACAAATATAAACCTAACCATCCATTAACCACAAAGTGGAATATTCATGAGTTATTGCCCCGTAAAATAAATGGGAATAATATAAGAAAAATATGGAACGAAGCTCGCGCAAATTTGCGAGCGAATTTACAAAAATCGCGGAAATATCATGAGCGAAATAATCGGAAAATAAAGTACAAAGTAGGTGATTTAGTCATGTATAAAACTCACCCTACGATTAGAGCCGTTGATAGGACCACTTCCAAACTATCTTACCGATGGTGTGGCCCCTACACGATTCACAAGTTCATCACTCCCGTGACAGTAGCTCTGTACAAACCCAATACAAATAATTACGTTCGCAGAAGTCATGTATCACAGATTAAAATTTGTTCTCCTTGTGAAAATAAAGAAGCACGACTACGAGAAAGATAGTAAACCAAGAATACTACCAAAGTATTAAGAATAAAATATAGGAAACATATTATACGTATATATTTTATACAGGAAAACAATAAGACTTTGTGACATCCTGTATCGTAATTGAGTCTAAACTCAAACACCTCGTAAGAATACTAGCGAGGCCTGATCAACCTTAGCTCATATTCTGCGAGAATAAAATAAATAATGAGAAGTCAGCTGACGCACAACAAAACTCTAGCACTGTAAAATAAAGGTAATTCTATTGTTATTAATATACGTTATTGTTATTAATAATATATAACATGTTCATCCAAAGATTGATGAATATGATAGTGGTAATACACTAAATTGTAATCCACGTTTGCGACTAAGAGAAAGACGAAATATGGAAATAAGAGGAGGAGCCGAGAACAAAAAGTTAAAATAATAAGCGATTCTATGCGTTGAATATTATAAATATTTCGCACACTTATAATATGCGAAAACCCTTATGTAAGAAAGTTAGAGAATCTTTAACCTTACAGTAAAACAGTATATCTCAAATATGCTGAAAACTACTCATGAGTGTCACTCCTTCAAACGAGTGAAGAAACAAAAAAAAACCGGTAGTAGATTTAAAAAACTTGAAATAAAGTAGAATTATGTAATTCGTGTTTTATGTGTTGTATATGTATTAAATTTTAAGTATTTTGTATAGTATGTAAGATAATCGCTCGATGAATCGAAATAACCTTGTGGAGAGAAATTTCATCACGAAGTGCCCTGTCAAATATAATTGTATTTCTTAGGTTTTCTTTAATACCCCATCACCCCGTCCTTATCTTTAAGTGAAGGAGGATGTGACGATTTAAAAGGAATTTTAAATAGCACAAATAATTTTTATTTGAAAGGACATGTGAGAAAATATTTAACCCTCCCCTGTGTACTTATGCCTGTATCAACTTGTAAAAATCTAGTACGGACATGAAAATTACTCTGTATTGAAGCGAAAATTAATAATTATGATAATTAAATAAAAAGACGTAATAATAATAATAATAAGAAGAAGAAGAAATACCTAACTCAATAAAGAAAATGTAGTATTATTAATAGTAGTTAATTAGTATGATAATAATAATAATAAAGTACGAACTACTTTTCTCTCTCCGCGCGAACAGCTCCCTCTCCCTACTAACCGCCGCAAAACCAACCCCAGTCGAGCCAGAATCAGAGACAAGGTAACAGCTTTACCATGCGTCGCGAAGGAAAAGTGTAAATATTAAAAAATAATAACGATGTAACTGAAGGTAATCTTTCGTGGTGACAGACTCCACAAGTAATTGAAATATGGTAAAAGTAAAACGAGTTATGTAGTTGAAATATAGTGAAATAACTAAAAGTAACTAACTTAGCCGACACATCTCTTTAAAAAAGGAAACAAAATGTTTAAATTGTAAAGTATGTTCTGTCCAAACATTATAGAGTAACATTAGTGCAGTTAAAAGCAAAATGTAACATGTAAAAGTGAACACCGTACACCAGGAGTGAAGCAACAACGACAAACTCACGAGCTTCAGGTAACAGCATTCTTTCGTCATGATCGCAACTAAGAATCTACAAAATAAATGGAGACACCCGAACGACATCGTAGAACTTCTAGGAAACGCAACTGAAGAGTAACAACTTGAGAACCTGCCGCTGATCTCATTGTATCAAGGTGAAACCAAACCATTATATTTTTAACAATGGCAACAAAAGCAGTATATTTTTGCAAAGACTTATTCTAATAATGTAAATGTTAACATAGTAGTGTCTATAATTACAATAATGAAATAGTAATCTGATGATAGTTAAAGGTAAAAGGTAATTCGAAATTTGAGCAAACTAATATTCCAATAGCTTGCATAATGTTGACTTATTGTAGAGCATTATTAAGTTAAAACCCGGATCCGAGGTATTTAATATAGTTAATAAATATATATTTTTTATTTTTGCTCACCAGAGTAACATGTTAAAAGACGTAAGAGCATTCGATGCAGAACTTTTGAGTAATTTATTTTTTTAACGTAATAAAACAAAATAACAATAATATTTAAATCATTATTCAAGAAAATATAATAAAGAGATGTTTTTGCTAAATAACCAGAGAGTGAGTAAATTTGCGTAACCTAATCCTAATTCCTGTTCTACATATTTTCAGATTTGTTGGTAAGTAATTGTACTAACATCGGCAGCCGGTTTGATTGAAAGTAACCAATTAAACTGGTTCCTTCTGTTATAATGTCTCAGACAGGAGAGACACTATAATACCTTTTATACCTACCTTTTATAGTTTCTGGGAAAAAGGTACATTTTTATTGGCGGGGGTCCTACAGTCTATGTCGCATCCCGCATTCCGATCGCCATTTCTCCCTAGCCTTCCAGTCATCATCTTCAATAGCTCGATCTCTTTAGCTTTTCCTAATTCCTGTTCTCCATTGTGTTGTCAGTATTCCTTTTCTTCACCTGTTTTGTGGCATGTAAGTCAATGCTTTCTTTGGCCATCGCTTATCCTCCATCCTCATTACGTGACCATACCATGGCAACTGTCTGGATTCTATTCTTTCTGCTGTTGTAAATGCGCGCCCTGTTTTCCTTCTTATATCTCCGTTTCTAACACGTTGCATTCGAAAAAAGGGGCTGTATAGACTGGTGATGTCTATACAGTAACAAAACTCTGAGAAATGCCCACTGATTCCTGACAAACTAGTCGGGGGTTAGAGAAATCGAATTCAGCTCTGACAACAAATCCTACTCCCACATCCTTGCGCAGCTGCTGGGTACATGCCATACAATGGGTCTGTGTTATGTAGTAGACGAGAGAGGGTGAAGGGCGAGTCTCTGGCGCCCTACAAATATCTGGAGCATATCAGCTAAGGGAGAAAACCCCTACAGAAAATCCTGGCCCTGCAAGTCTGAAGGTTGAATCGACGTGCCAGCGACTCGTCATTCTTAAAGAAAACATAAAGTGCTAAAAGTTTCGATAAATCGATAAGGATGGAAATAAACGTTTACGACATATGCTAAGAAAAAGGACTATGAAAAAGTACATAAAACACTAAAAATAATGTAGGCGAGATAGGGTGTAAGGCCCCCCATTAATTAGCTTATTACTTGGAAAACCCGCTAGTTATTAATCTTTAATAAATTATTGTGCACAATAAAAATAGGGGAGAGATAAATCATTTTCGAACAGCACCTGCTATACATTTCTTTCGTACACAGCCGCAGACTATCCAGTTGACATTGAAATAGTGTTCGAGCCACACATGACTTACTGAGTAATCAAAAACATGGATATCACAAACTGTTATATCCTCTGACAAATATGTCCTCTTATAAAATAATTGTCTGTCGTTTATTACGCGTCCAGCGTCCAATGTAAGGCAGGTTGAATACAGGGTAAACACATTTATCTGGCTGAGCGTTGTAAGTTTGTTTCCCTTGTTTTGTTACCAAGTTTTGACATAAACAAATCTGCATAACTCTGTCTGCAACTTGTATCGAAAAAAATTTGCTTTCTTCCTCTTCCTGATCGCTTCAAAATTGGTTCCGCCTGTTTGACGTAAGCGCGATTTTTAGATTTCTAACCTCACCCCCGCTGAAGACCTGTGCCTTCTTGCAGAAAGCCTAGGAGATATGGAATTTAAATTGAACAATCCGAAATTAGAAGCCAAACAAGTAGGCTTAGAGATAAATAACAAAAAGACCAAGGAAATGCGTATTAACCATAGAAATAATTCTGATTTGATACTAGACGGAAGAGTTATAGAAAGAGTAGAGGAATTTTGCTATCTGGGTAGCATGGTTAGTCAGGATGGAGATGCTCTTAGGGATGTGATAAGTCGTATAAATAAAGCAAAAGGACCATTTGCACAGTTACGACCAGTACGGAGATCACCCCATACACGCTGGAAGACAAAACTCATAATATTTTACTCATATGTCAAATCGGTGTTGCTGTATGGATGTGAGACCTGGAAAGTGACAAAGGACATTACCACAAGGTTACAGACTTTCATAAACCGTTGCCTGAGGTATATAAAGAGAATTTGGTGGCCCAAGACCGTCTCGAACAGAGATCGATGGGAGGCCACAAGTCAGAGTCCCATCCAACTACAAATAAAGAGAAGAAAATGGAGGTGGATCGGTCACACCCTGAGAGGACCACCAGAAAATATCGCTAGACAGGCACTGAGCTGGAATCCGCAAAGTAGCCGCAGACGTGAAAGACCGACGAACACCTGGACGAGTACTACGGAAAGAGAGCTGGCTGATGTCAACAAGACATGGAGAGAGGTGAAGGCCCTGGCAATGGACAGAACACGCTGGAGAAATTTCGTCGTACTCCTATGTTCTACCTAGGAATTTAATGACTTAAGTCAAGTCAAGTCATCCTCACCGCCAGTATATAAACTCAATTTATGCTGTTTATAATGCAGTAATTTGTTTTGCAACAACGTAAGAACTATTGTTATCAAATTTTAGTTATTCTTGCTGTTGCAGTCTTCTTATTCACATAACATATTATTTCGATGAATTTGTAGCGGCGGTTTACCAGTCCGTTTTAATTTAGTGTTTCATTGCGAACTTAACAACAAATCACAAGTAAAATCTTAAAACTTCTTCACTATTCCACACACCTAAGACGGAACTCTCATTGTATCCCCTACCGGTGATATATTTTCAATTTAAGGCATAACCTTTATTTCTTTACAGCTTTCTTAATTTTTATCATCATCGTCTTCAAGGATTAAACCAAGGGTGGTTTGTTCCGGTATCAAATAGACAAAGATTAGAGCTGGTCACTCCAGGGCTTCCTCGGACGTCACACACCTCTCCGTCCCCTCGGGTTAATCAAAGATTAAACCAAGGATGGTTTGTTCCGGTCTCAAATAGACAAAGATTACACCTGGTCACTCCAGCGCTTCCTCGGACGTCCCACACCTCAGCGTCCCCGCGGCTTATAGTTCTAGAGTTGTTTGGGTATGCGGCAGTCATCTATTCGGCAAAGGTGTTCCCACTAATACAGCCGCTACTGGGCGATCCTGTCGAGTATACTCATCATATTGAGTTCCTGCCGTATATCTGTGTTTCTTCTATGATCATAGAGAGTATACCCTGCCACGTGCCTGAGAAATCTTATTTCAGCCGCTTGAATGCGACTGACCTGGTCTACCGGTGATCTATTTCCAATGTAAGACATAACCTTTATTTCTTTACAGCTTTCTTAAATTTTATATATCTGTTAATATAATCCTTATATTTTACAAATATCATCTTGATCTCAATAAAACAAATTATTAGTAGCAAACAAAGAGGTCTTTTTCTTTATGTTCTTGACGTTTTATCCGTAGAAATCTGAAACATTCCAGAAACCCTTCCCCGAAAAAAATGGGTGCCTGATTCATCTGACCCAAAAATTATTATCAGTCATAATACATTAAGGATACCTTCTATGTTAGCCACTGTAACCTTGTAAATTTTCATGCAAGCCATTTGATCTCTGCTTAAAAAAGTTGTGGTATTCTTCCCAAATATGTGGGTACCACTAATTTAAATATCTTGGTTCTCCTGTCCGTATTCTGCACGAATTGCATTCTCGAACAGACTGCATTACTAAACTACTTGATTCAATTGGTAAACTTGCAATTTCCTTCCTTTCTGTACACAGCCTTTCGATAACCACATACATTCTTCCTTCTTTCACCCCATCCAAGTACTTCTGCCTGGCCCGTTCCCTCCTTCTACGCTCCTCGATCTGGGTGGTGAACCAGTTCGAATATAGTTGCAGGTGACTAACCAATCACTTCTGTCAAGTGACTAACCTATTACTTCTCCAATCAACATCCTTTTTCCATCAACTCTCCTCAGACGTCATCATTAGGTAGTCCTTCTTTCATGGTAGACTTGAGGTCCTCCTCCAGTACCGCATTTCGAAAGCTTCAAGATAGCTCCTCACCACTTTTTCAAAATCTAGCCATATGTTCACATGCTCCAATTGCAACTCTTTATAAGTTTCTTTCTAGTTTCCAGGGTCATATTTCTGGACGCCAGAAGAGATATTTTGTTCAAAATGCCCTTCTCGCATGTGCAGTTTTACTGTTTATATCACCGGTGCATCACTCCCACCTGATGTAATGCAGCTCCCAAGGTATTTAAAAGGAAAACCTTATATTACCTTCTTACCGTCCAGAAATATCTCAGCCTTCCGTTTCCCTGTTCTGGCACATTTCACGTATTTTGTTTTCTCGTGTTTATCAACATGATGCATTTATCTTTTACGAATGTGCTCATTTGGTGAAGTGCATTCTGTAGTTATTAGACTTTTCCCAGTATTTACATTAAATTCCTAAATTTGTAGTGTCCGTCAATCAATGAATTTTTCCGGTAAAGAGTTTGTGAGGATCGGTCAAAAATATAACACAAATTTTAGATAATTTGTGTCGACGTTTTGACAATGTTTATTGTCATCATCAGGACCTGTGTATGAATACAAAAGAAATGTCAAACACAACAGAACAATATTTGAGTGAACGTGTTTGTGTATGTGAGTATGTGTGCGCGCGTATGTGTGTATCGTTGTATATATGAAGGAGTTGTAATTAATTTAGTTGTAATTACATCATCATCTTGATGATGTAAAACAAACTATCTCAAGTACCATGTAAATTGGTTTCCTTATTGTACAGTTATGTTCGACTATGTTTGTATACAGACTTAAAATCTGCATGTGTTGAGTCTTTGTATGAGAACAGCCAGGTAAGACTTTGTGTTATTCCATTATTCTCTGTGTTTGAACAGGTTTTACTTATCTGTCTTTTCTAATCTGTTTTAAATGATTTAACGCTTTCGAGTCACGCTGTACACGAGTGTTTTATTTATTCTAAATTAATTCGCAAAACTAGATGCAAAAGCTTTTTCTGCGGGTTTTCGCATGTCTCTTTAGCGCGTCATTAATTTTTTTGCGTGTACCGCCTATCAGTTGAGAAACAGCACGTGGTCTCCACTGTAACAGACTGTATCAGAGCATGCGAGGTATTGTTTGCAGTTGTTAATTTTTACCTATTTAAACCGCATGTTTTTAAGACGGGGGGTTAAGTGAAGTCAGCGTCCCCGTCCTGCCCCCTAAGGAACTTCTGTAGCCACACTGCAGCTACAGATGCTAACGTAACGGACCTCTGTGAAGACCAACGGACGGAATGGTGGAAGAGATCTCAATTATCCAACAGCAGGACGTGCGGAAGAGTCTTAGAGGAGCAGACATCTTCAAAAACCTGGGTGCATCTGGCTCCGGATGATAGCACCCAGTAAGGGCCCCTGTCTAGGGTTACAGGTGAAACCCGATCAACGGTCTCAAAGGCGGATGAGGCATCTTAGTTCCCAAAGGCATAGAGAGCGGAAGAACCTAGTGGAGTAAACCAAGAAAAACAAACATTTCGGACTAACAATCCGATCTTATCTTGGAATTTAATTCCTACTTTTCCACTATATACAATTTCAATTGCAGTATGCAAAGTCCGCTAAATGAAGGCACAACCCCAGTTGGGGTTCAGTCCACTTGGTAACTTGAGTGGACTGACCAAAAGGAAGAGGAGACACAGTGAAAAGGTGAAAGAATATTGGAGAAAAAGAAAAGAACAAAGAATAAAGAATTGGAATTGGCATGTAGTCCTTAGATGGCCGATACAAAAAAAATATCGACAAAATTAATTCTTTTAAAATTTATTTCAGCACTGTAATTACTGTATTACAATATCTTAAATTGATGAAATAAAGCAGGGTCCCTCTAGAAATAACCGTGTTGACACGTTTCTCACTTACATGAACATAAATCGCTTGCTGCTCCACAAACAACAATAAACCAATTCAATTTCTTGATTTACAAACAAGTTAATCAAAATTGAAACACACGTTTAGTAAGCTGCGTTAAAAAAATGTAATACAATTTTAAGTATAATAATATAAAGGTTTTTATAAATATATAACGACTTGGTACATTTCACAGTTTTTATTTAACTCTGAGACCTATTTCAGCTTATGAAGCTATTCTCAAAGAGATCAGTGAACAACGAAACAAAGGATGTTTGTGTGGTGAACATCTGTTTAGGGCGTGTATCCGGACATGCGTAGGGTGTGACGATTGGGGGGGTGGAGAAGCTAAGGGAAGGTCAAGTGTTTGTAAAAACTAAATAAAATCTGAATGCAAAATATACAAATTATATACAGACACTTGACCTTCCCTTAGCTTCTGCAACCCCCTTCATCAGGTTTATATATTTTTAAAAACCTTTGTATTATATGTTTCACCAAGTGCCCAACGAGTCATCAATTAATATCGTATAATAATATTACCATTATACTTTGTTTTATTCAGAAATTTAAGAAATTTCTTTAATATTTGGAACTGAAAGCAATCATGTTTTTAACAATTCAGAAATATGTCTAGAATGTCACTAAGACTGACATATGGCATTAGCAAATCAGGAAACGTAGAGCACTACTACTGTAAAAGTGCTGATGAGCAGTTAATTTTGAACACAGAACAATAACAAGAGTATGACCTTTTTTAGAAGAACATAGTCTTTATCTTTAAATTTATTAAACATAAGTATATTACTACCGACTCGAAACAAAAAGTTTCTTATCGGTAAAAACGTAAAAGTTTTACCGTATAGCCTAAACCAGTTTTCGCTTATTATAAGTTTCGTCAGAGGCTGCCACTGGGAGCACTGTCCGTCTTGTTCTTAGCGACGGTGCCGTCTTTTGAAGGATCGATGTTGCGTGTGTATGGTGTGATATGTTCGAATAATATGTATGATTTGAATTGTGTCTATTCGTTTAGGATGTTGTTTTTATGTGTTTTTGTGTGTTTGTATGGTACCAATTGTTTTCGAGTATACGAGTGTTTAGTTTTCGGCCTTTTGTGTGTACGTGTAGAATATCCATGTTCTTGTCTATGTTTGTGTATGAGTGGTTTGCTTCAATGAGGATTCGGTAGTGCCTTTGCCTGAGGATGGCAGTGCCTGAGGATGAGGTAGGAGTGAAGTGCCTTTGTGTGTTCAATGTATGTTTGTTTGAAGCAACGTCCTGTCTGGCCTATGTAGAATTTGTTGCAATCTGAGCTATTTAGTTTGTAAATTCCAGGTAGATCAAATTTGTTTTGTTCTTTGTGTGTGTATTTTGGTAGTGTTTGTAATATTATGTATGCGATTCTGTATCCTGTTTTTCTGAATTTGTGGACTTTTTTAAACAAAATCCAAGAATCTAAATTTATATTTATTATTTCAAATATAAAAACCTATAAATTTTAAAAACATACAGTTGCCTTAAGGGAAGAATTGAAAACTTTTGAAAAAGAGTGTTCAATCTTACGTTTCTAAGAAATAATTATAATGATTGCCTTATCTGATATACCAACTGCTTTAGTGGTAATGCGTCCCACCATCAACAAATTACGTAATTCATTTCAGGTCGAACCAATTCATCAGTGCATGATAGAGTGTGATTAGCAAGTTTTCTGGAAAAAATCTCGTAGGAAGTAGAATTTTCACAAGGGTGAATAGAAATCTTTCTTCAGTTTACCAATATGTCCTTTCCACTAAAGATTACTATTCATTATTAAACCAACACGTTTTATCTGTTCAGTTTGTTCAATCACGAAGCTCCTACAGACAAATTCCTTTTGACATGATGATTCATAATACAACAAAGAACCTGTAAATACCTTGCTAAGAAATCTCGTTAAAAGTTCTGTCTTTTTTCCAACAGAGGTCATAGACATAGCGTAAAAAGTAGCTTGGAATGAATGAAATTTTGCTTCACATATAACGTGGCTATGAACAAATCTTTTTCGTACAGTTTGATTTTGAAATAAGTTTTGCGATTCGGCTTTGCACCAACTGCTGTTAAAAAAAACACAATAGGTTTTTTTTTAACTTCATTGTAACTAGTTACGAAATATCTACCTATTTTATTCTAATACATAAGTTAACAGTGTGTAGGATAAACTCCTACTGGAGCATTCCCCTGTACAGTTGCACTTTGTTCATGTGCTGAGAATTACTATACGTATTTAGTTCACCAGTTCAAATAGTTTCTGTCTCTGCAATCACCGAAAGAGTCTAGCACTAACAAACACTTGTAGCACGTCAATGTTTACCTGTTCATGAAGTCTTCCTTCATATTTATCCGCAACCCGTTTAATCTCGTCAGCAACCTTTGGAATTTTCATGTTTCGAAGGATGTCATCGTTTCTTATTTTGAAAACTTTGAATTACTTTAATATTAGATTTCGTAGTACAAATTCAAAGCTGTACACCATACAACCGCTTGTAATCGATCAGCAAAGTATTCTATACGCAAGCTCAATGAAGTATTTGGTCATGACTCTGGATGCCAAACTTAGGTGGAAAGAACTTGTTAAGAAGACAGGGGAAGACTTGTATTAAAATTGAAGAAAATGTGGTGGCTGATTGGAAGACACTCTAAGCTGTCCCTGCATAACAAACTGTTGTTATACAAACAAATATTGGAACAGGATTGGTGACTAGAATAACTACAATATTTATAAATACAAAATATTTTTGTATTGATTTTCAGTCCCTTTTACAATTAACAAAATATTATGAATGCGGTCTTTGAAGTCATGTACACCAATCACGAAGCCATTATAAACCGTTTGAAGTGTCACACGATACAGTTGTATGATATTGACAGTCGAGAGTCTGTTAGTGACGAAGGGTCTCAACAGTCAACTTAAGGAGACTGAACCCTATAGAGCCGTATTGGTGCAGGTACAGTATGGACTGTCAGACTGCCGATGTATAAAGGCTGGCATGTAAGCGCTAACACTTGTATGCATATATACTTACATCTCTGGTTTGACATCTAAGATGTTTGCAACCGGCGACGGTTGGATTTCTATAGTAACGGTGAGTAATGTAATACGGTTAAAATTTATTGCATGAGGAAATTGGGACTCTATTCTGTAATTAATTTAATCAGTATTGACACTTTGTTATATATATTGTAATAGAACAATGAATTAATAAATAAATAAAAGGTTGATGTATGAGAATTGTGCTCTCCTGTAAGTCCCACTGGTTGTGCTAGCTGAATTTGTAATAAATACCGTGAGTTTCAATGTAAGAATGTGTGTAGTACGTAGCTAATATCTTCTTGTCTTCTAAGCTCTCACTGTTGATCTTCGCTTTGATAATACAACCATACTATAATTGTAATTGTATAGTGTTCTGGTATAATATTACCCAGGATAATTTTTATGGTGTGTATGTGTAGTAGTGACGTTCCGCTCTGGGAATCGTCGATTTGGTAAAGTTCCTGGTCTTTGTTATTGGTAATTGGGATGTTATTACCATCAATTAAATAAAGTGTATTTTGCTGTGTAGCAAATTGAAATAAAATAGAAATTTAAAATTTATGTTTATAAAAAAAAATAATTTCGGAAAAAATATTTTCGGGGTATTTATGTGCTTAATATTTAGGAATAAATTGAGGTTGTGGATCGTAATTATAATTATAATAGTAAGGTGTTTAATTTGGTAATAAATTTCTGTTCGGTAAATTTGTTAAAAAGATAATCCAATTAACTTCAAGTTAGGCGAAAACGGCTCTCTTCTTCTTACTCTTGAAATGTTGTAGTTTCGCATATACTGCCTTTAAAGATTATCTATTTTTCTTGGTTAATTAATGATTATGTCCTTTTATAAGAGAAATCAACTCCAATTTACCAAAAAACAAACAAAAACGTTTATTAAACACAATAATAAGGTTGATCGATTAATTAATCGAGGTTACAAAGCCATATCGACTCGCTCAGGGTCGGTCGATATTAGATGTTTTACAGTTGTATTATTTAAACAGGTTCTTTGAACGGTTATTTATATAAAAAGCCAGAGAAGGTCAGGGACATGAAAGTATAACACTTACAATTCAAAAAAGGTCTTAAATTTAAACAATATACTGGTAATTATTAATAATGAAAGTTTATATATAATTTTGTTCAAACCAGAAAGCAGTCTAGTCGTCTCTAATTGAGGTGACGGAACTGGATCAGAATGGCCGCCTGACGCATGCGCGTTGAAAGCTTCTAATGTAAACAACGTACTTGTTGAGATAATATGGCCTTTCTTCGGTTAAATGTTCTTCGCTATGGTATATGATCTTCTGGGGTATAGTTTATTGTCACTGGTGTATCAGGGAATAGTTCACTTTGTGTAAAAATGTTGTTAAATGGGTATATCTACCGATGTTAGTGCGTGTCAGTTAACCTCGAATTTACACTTGGTGTTTGATACGATTTCAGAGTTATTTCATGTAATTAGTTATATGTGATTTCGTTTATAGGTTATGTAGTTCATGGGTCAATTTCACCACTTCACTTTCATTAAAATAGTTAAAAATTTAGTTTTACATAAAATGATTCCGAAACTTCGTTATAACATAACGGCCATTACAGATGTTGGTTCTATCAAATATTCACATGAAGTGCTCTCTTCGAGGTATAATAATGAACTGTCTGTATTTCCTTCGTCTCATGAAAATCTTAGCCTATATAATATATCTCATACATTGTTTGAAATTGCCATAACTTCCGATACACTTTAAAAATGTACATTATGTTCATAAAATAAATTCGTTATTAGTTAACTGTTTGAAATATAAAATACATATTCGTTTTCACTATTCTATTCTACTTATTTTGATAGTAATTAAGTTAGTATTACAAAGTTTTATCTGAAAATTATATTTCTTATAATTTTTTGGGAGGTAGGCCGAAAATTATACTTCCTGTCTTCTATGTAAATAATAGCCATTTTCCCTAATATAATTATTATTCTATTAAATCTGAAATTTGTATAATTATCAATTCTCACTTATTTTATTGCAATTTAGTATACTAATGATGGGTTTTTAATATAATTCATTTGTATATGACTCCCCCTAGGATAGTGTCAGTGAATCTATTTCAGTTTTAATGGTATTTTATTAGACAATTAAATAATTTTACTCATATAATGACCATATCTCTAGAAAGCCTTATTTACATAGTATTTAATATGTTGAGTTTATCTTGCCTAAATATTGTCATTTTATCTGGTTTAGAAGACTAGGTTTGTTAATTATTCTGCAGTTTAAATTTATTCTTTGGCCTAGATCTGATGTGTAGCTAATTTCCAAATGTTTTACTAATGTAATTATTTTATTTCCTTCTCTGACTTCTGATTCTGATATATTTGATTAAAAATTAGTTCTTTGAGCTGGCATAACAGTAATTATAGATTATACAATTAAAATATAACACCTAGATATATAAAACTGGTGTTCTGAATAACATTGTTTTGGTATATCACCTAATAACATAATAAAAAGTATTTCTACAACATTGGAATGATATCTATTTTTAGATAGTGCATTCCTAAATTAAAATGAACAATAAAATAACAATTATAATACTAATATTTCTTATGACTAATCCTTACTTATCTAAATGTTATATGTAATAGGAATCTAACATCCTGGTTCCATATATAATTGTTAACACCTTCTATAAACTTCATCATAAACAGTTTGTTCTGTAAGTCCCCATTTTATAAGATTTATGGCCCCTCTTAAAGTATAACCCTGGCTATCTAATTTATATTCCATTCTATGGAATGTTCATACAGCTTTAGTAGCCTTTTATTAGTAACATTACTATTTCATTATCAAAGTAGGCACTGTTCATAAAACTTAAAGTTTGTTACTTTGTACTGTAACTCATGCACCTTTTTAAAGTTTATTATTTATAATTTGATCACTTGCACTTGTCTATGGTGAATTATCAATATATTTACTAGTCTTTCTCTAGTTTTTAACATGAAATATTCAACCATGGGGGAACTGTGAAGATTTGTTTATACAAACTACACAATAACTTTTTGAATGCACTTATATGTAATACTACTAACACTTTTAGTTTTTTGTCAGTTTTACAGTGATATGGTTTTTTAGGGTGTTATACTTTCTCTTTGGGCATTCATTGATTTTGGGGTTTTTTGGGGTTCTATCCCTATGGGGTTTTTGTTTTATATGGGTCGTCTTAATTATTCTTCTTTCTTCTTTGATTTTGGTTATTCTTCCTTCTTCTGTAGTTTTTGATTATCCTTCTTTCTTCTTTCTTCTGTCTTCAGTAGCTTAGATTGTTCTTCTTTCTTCCTTCTTCTGTAGTAGTAGCTTTAATTAGTCTTCTTTCTTCTCTAGTTTTAATTATTCTTCTTTCTTCTGTCTTCAGTAGCTTTGATTGTTCTTCTTTTTTCCTTCTTCTGTAGTAGTAGTTATAATTAGTCTTCTTTCTTCTTTGGTTTTAATTATTCTTCTTTCTTCTGTCTTCAGTAGCTTTGATTGTTCTTCTGTCTTCATTGTTCAGTAGTAGTAGATTTAATAAGTTCTTCTTTCTTCTGTCTTCAGTAGATTTGATTATTCTTCTTTCTTCTGTAGTTTTAGTTTTGGGTTATTCTTCTTTCTTCAGTAATAGTAGTTTTAATTAGTCTTCTTTCTTCCTTCTTCAGTAGTAGTAGTTTTAATTAGTCTTCTTTCTTCTTTCTTCAGTAGCTTTGATTGTTCTTCTTTCTTCTGTCTTCAGTAGCTTTGATTGTTCTTCTTTCTTCATTGTTCAGTAGTAGTAGATTTAATAAGTTCTTCTTTCTTCTGTCTTCAGTAGATTTGATTATTCTTCTTTCTTCTGTCTTCAGTAGCTTTGATTGTTCTTCTGTCTTCATTGTTCAGTAGTAGTAGATTTAATAAGTTCTTCTTTCTTCCTTCTTCAGTAGTAGTAGTTTTAATTAGTCTTCTTTCTTCTTTCTTCAGTAGCTTTGATTGTTCTTCTTTCTTCTGTCTTCAGTAGCTTTGATTGTTCTTCTTTCTTCATTGTTCAGTAGTAGTAGATTTAATAAGTTCTTCTTTCTTCTGTCTTCAGTAGATTTGATTATTCTTCTTTCTTCTGTAGTTTTAGTTTTGGGTTATTCTTCTTTCTTCAGTAATAGTAGTTTTAATTAGTCTCCTTTCTTCCTTCTTCAGTAGTAGTAGTTTTAATTAGTCTTCTTTCTTCTTTCTTCAGTAGCTTTGATTGTTCTTCTTTCTTCTGTCTTCAGTAGATTTGATTGTTCTTCTTTCTTCCTTCTTCAGTAGTAGTAGTTTTAATTAGTCTTCTTTCTTCTTTCTTCAGTAATAGTAGTTTTAATTAGTCTTCTTTCTTCTTTGGTTTTAATTCTTCTTCTTTCTTCTTTCTTCAGTAGATTTAGCTTTGGTTTGTTCTTCTTTCTTCTTTAGTTTTGATTGTTCTTCTTTCTTCTGTCTTCAGTAGTTTTTCGCTGTGTATGCCTTGGTTTCTTCTAGTCTGGTTTCCTTGTCGGGGTATATTAATTGCCTGCTTCTATCTTACCTGGGTAATTTTGTTGTTATCATTTTTAGTCTTCTGGGTTTTTAAATTTGTATTATTATATTATTTGCAGAATTTTTCTTTATTTAACCTTTCTTGTGAATATATTATTAAATAGTGCATTTTAATTGATTCTCATCTGGATATTCCATATATTAGAGCTTTATTAATGATCATTGAGTAATGCATTTGTGTGGATTATCTGTCACGCTACAATATTTAAGTGTATATTTGAGAGCTATCTTCTTTTACTTTCATCGTGGAGTAAGTGGAGACTCCAATTCCGGTTTCACAAACATTATATACACTGTGAATTTAAATTGTTATTATTTAAAAATCATCGTCTAATTCCGAAGCTGTCCGTTGCTTTGAAGCCAAGGCTTACAAGTAACAATAGAGAAGAATAAGATTTATTTAAATAGTTTATTTATTTATTTATTTAGGGCTGTAACAATTCTATTTAATGATATTAGAGCATCAATTAATGATAGCAAGAAGAATTGCTGGATGCATGCATAAATACCTCACACAAGCACAATACAATACAAGCACAAGCACAATACGTCCAGTAATATCCTATGCATCAGAGACTAAGCCGGGTACAGCAAAAACTTGAAAAAAACGATAAACTATAGAAATTACTATATAACGGAGGCTACTAGGAAATACAAGGTAGGATACGTTGCCAAAGAATAGTATAAGAGGGACGTGTAATGTAACAGATATTAATTCTTGGATTGTGGAAAGAAGAAGGATATGGAATGAACACGTATCAAGAATGGATAACACAAGGCTAGTGAAAAAGGCAAGAGATAACCAACCAAACACGAAGAGGAGAATTGGTCGGGTAAGGGAGAGATGGAGTGACAGCTTGTAGCACCGGTGTTATAGAACAGGACAGAATCCTAACAACGAAGATAAATAAGAAGAAGAAGATTATTTTAAAATGTTTTAAGTCAAATTTAAAGTAAGAATATAATTTTTTGGGACTTCCTACATAACGACTACCTGTGGAGCATAAAAATAAGCGGCCTTTGGTACAGAATTTTTTTCCGTGAGACCAACACGTTCCTTCAGATTATTCTTAATTTTATCAACTTTACACCTCCATTTCACTCCGTATAACTTCACTGTAAACCACATCTAGGCTGACCATTATTAAAAACCTTATTTTTGCCGCAGTGACTTAGTTACATCCGCCTTTACTTCATCCTTAACAACATTGATGAGTATGAGACTTAGAGAATCCCCCCTGCCTGATTTATTTAATGATTGATTCATTAAATCTAAGTACAATGTTTAAAAAAAATCTTGTTAAAATTCCTTCCCGTGCTGTTTGGCCTTAGGTCAATGTTTTCTGCAAAACCATACGTTTTGGCAGTGCCATCGATTGCCATCATGAGTGAAAATCGATGTTGGTCATCAGCCTTAACCACAGTACTGTGGTCACTCACGTATACCACCTCACATTAGCGTATTCGATTTTCACTGATGATGGTAGTCGATGCCACTGCCGAAACGTCTGGTTTTGCAGAAAACATTAGACCACGAAGGCGCGGGAAGGAATTTTAACTCCATTGACTCCGGCCGGAATATTTAAAAGGAGTGAGATGTGCAAGTGTTCTATTATTATTATTATTATTATAAGTATAAAGTTGACAGTAAACATAACGCTGCAGTGTAACGGGAAAGTGCAGCCATCCGGTACAAGAGCACTTACACTGCACTTTCAACGTGAGGCCATGACCAAACACAAACACCTGTTCACAGGTCAACGCCGCTGTTCGCTGTTCAAACAAACTGCACTCTCCTCTGCGCTTGATTCTCTGTTATTACAACGGCTTACAACCTTCTTGTACACTATTTTCATTACGTTACAACACAATGTACACAACAAAGAAGTACCTTTAATCCGTACTTATGAAAGTAGTTTTTTAGCTCCTGAAAATATTGTTGTAAGAAACGGTGTGTTCTGTACAGGAGCATACATAACTTTTTTTTGTACGTATTATTGAATTTACCATGTTAAAACTGGTCTGTAAGACCAACCATCAACTTATCTCTAATACCTCTTAATACTAAATACATATCAGCCAAATTAAGTCCAATGGCATCCTTTAGTTAGTTTTGGTGTTCTTAACTAAACACTCTCACCCGCGCACAATACTCTGCTTCTATAACACAAAACACTACACAAATTCAAATGGCTTTGTTCTCTTCAGTCTTTGGAACACGTGTTGATTGTCCAGGAGCTGAAGAACTTCTGCATTTTCGTTGAGATGAAGCCTTTCTTCATGCTTCTTCGCACACCTTTTAATTTCCTCTTTAATTGTTGGAATACCTACATCTCTGTGGATATCGGCGTTTCTAACATACCATAGTGCATTCACTACGTTTTGGAATGTTTGTATTATCCTGGTGTTACTATCTTTCTCGCACCCCCAGAGTTGAATTCCCTACAGCCAGGTGGGTTCAATTATCTGATTATACATCAGACTTTTAGTGTATAAAGACAAGTTGGAATGTGCATATCGGCGTTTCTAACATACCATAGTGCATTCACTACGTTTTGGAATGTTTGTATTATCCTGGTGTTACTATCTTTCTCGCACCCCCAGAGTTGAATTCCATACAGCCAGGTGGGTTCAATTATCTGATTATAGATCACACTTTTAGTGTATAAAAACAAGTTGGAATATTTTTCTATGAGCCATTTATATTGTCGGAATTTTATGTTAAGTTCCTCTTTTTTCTTTTTTACATGCTCTTTCCACCTTAGTTTGGTATCCAATGTCATACCCAGGTATTTGGCTTTGTTTTCAGAAGGAGCTACCGTTCCATTTATGACCAATGATGGAGTATTATTCAATCTTTCAATGTGTACCGATTTGGCTCCGTTAAGTTTAATTTTCACTTTTTGGTCCACAAATATAATTTTCTATTGCTACCTTTCTGCAATAATCGGATTAAAATAACCTCAACTTGCCCTGTTGTAAGCAAAGCTGTATCATCAGCAAAAGCATACATAACTTATTAGCATATATGCCTATATGTGTAACTTAGATACTGAATCCAATATTTCCAGTTCGTCTATTCTCTTGAGGTTTACACATACATACATACATACTTGGCCTCCAAAAGAAATTGCCTCTACTATTCCTGTCCTCAGCCATCCGCCACCAATTCACTGCGCCCAGCTTCCTCGCATCACTGCTGACCTGGTCTAACCATCTGTTCTTCTGTCTTCCAATCTTCCTTTTACTACAGGCTTGTGTTTCATATTTCTTTCTTCCGTACGTTCGTCATCCGTTCTTTGAACGTGTCCAGCCCATCTTAATCTATTAACTTTGGCAAATCGGACAACTGTAATATCATTGTACTTACCATATATTTCATTATTATTTCTCTTTCTCCAGACTCCGTTCTGTTTAGTTGGCCTATAAATCTTTCTCAGTATCTTCCTTTCAAACACAGCCAGCCTCTGTTCTTCAATTTTCTTGAGTACCCAGCACTCAGAGCCGTATGTCAATACAGGCCTTACCAACGTCTTATAAAGCGTGGCTTTAGTTTCTGTGGTTAATATGCTTAATTTAAAATCTTTATTCAGCCCGTAATAGCAGCCAGAAATCTTCTTTCAGTGTCTTTTGAGCAGTTATTCTCAGCATCGACTGTGTCCCCATTTATACGAAGCCTTTAACTCTTTCAAAATTATAGCCATCTATTAGTATATTTGAAATATTATCATTATTGCTTTCCACAGACATAAATTTTATTTTATATCCATTTATAACAAGCCCCATACTCTTAGCCGAGGACTCAAGTGCTTTAAAGGCATTCTTCAGATTATTTTCATTTCTGCTGATAGTAATCTCTTGAGGTTTACTAGTAATAACAAAATATAAGTAAGGAATATAATTTAAAAATTTTAACTGCAAAAACAAAGGATATGGCTTTTGTAGAAAACATCCAATTCTCTCTAAAATTATGTTAAATGACCAGCTCATAGAACAGGTCTCTGTACATTCAGTTACCTTGGTTGTAGTCTTTCTTATAGAGGTAGGTATGATCTCAGCAATAAACTAGGAAGGTTTCAAAGTATATATGGAATACTGTGAAGGACATTAAATAGAAAAGCTAGACAAGAGACGTGTATCAAAGTTTATAAGACAATGGGAGCAGTACCAGCACTGCTGTATGGATGCGAGAACTGGACTGTAAGGAAGCAAAACTGGTGCCAATCGCAGGCTGGATAAAAGAGCTATTTAAGATCGGTAAATGGATATACGCGACTCGATCATATAAGAAACGAGTATATTAGGCGACAACTTGTTATGGTTTTCCTAAATGAACTTTAGGAAATTACAGAAATTTCTGGAAACAACATCTAAAAACAATAAAGAAATAGCCGCTTTCCGAAGTTGGCTTATGAGTATGAGACTGGAAGAGGCTGGAAGAAGATATCTGTAGGGAGGGAAGTCACAAGATTTGGTTGTCGTGAAGTCGGATAAACCTTCCACAACATTTATGACTAGTAAATAACCCTGCAACTGACACAGTGTAATTTGTAGATGACCAGGCTATTCTGTCGAAGTCGTAGAGTATCTTTCAGATGGCTGTACACTCATTGGACCAAATAATAGTTGTAGATTGTATTGTTCTGGATCAGGTCAGTAATTCTGAATATCTCGGCTGTAATATATCTTACATTACACACTGACCAAGGTTTCGCAGTCAGTGACCACTAATAAATGCGAAACCTTGGTCAGTGTGTTGCAGCCCTCATGTACTGCTTCTGGACAGCAACACATCTGCAGCAGTATTGAAGATGGCCATCGAAGGCCATCGGCCGAAACGTTTCCACCCAACGACCTTGGACGCCTTACAGACCGGTGAGCCGAACTTCAGATAACAATTAATCTACTCTTTGAAGTAGTTAACGTAACTATTTATATTTACCATGATTGAAATAATTTTCTTATTGACGTTTTAATAGCCCGTTTTTAGAATGCAGTTTTTGAAATTAGTAACACGACTATTAGATTAACGTGTAAATACTGCTTCAGAACACCGTTTCATTTTATAAAACGCTGACAATCCGTAACTCAGTCAATTAGTGAATCCTGACGAACGTATAACGAAATCCAGAAGCAGTTCATTATTTACACAAGGCTCCGATTATCTACAGATTACTCAGTACTGTATGGCTATGGAATCTGCTTACAGTTCACTAATACAGAAGGTTGTGTAATATTAATTCTACACAATGCTGTGTCTATGTATATGTATGTTTGCAATGCAAACTGTACTGCATTAGCATACAGTTTTCCTGATATAGCAAAACGTCTTACAGACTTGAGTTCTTTCATATTTTTTAAATTCTGCATAGTAAGTGTTGTAAATAAAGAAAATCTGTATGGAGAACCATATATGACTTCCATGTTCTAATTAATTATAACATTATTTTTAATATGTAGGCCAACACTCACAATAAAACCAAAAATATCAGCATGCTTTTGGTAAAATCGCTGAGAAAGATATAATCACATTTCCAACTGTACCTACTTGTTAATACTGTTACGAAATTACAGAACAATCTTTCTCGACGCATTAGCTAGACTGAGACAGAAGCCGCGCAAACACTGTCAAGGCCGCAATGAATTACGCTCTAATTTTTTTTCTTTTATTGTTAATGCGGAGTATTGAATAATCTAGTATTTCGGGGGCGGGGAGGGGGGTATAAATACCAGTACTCAATGACGTTCATTTTCAGTTATAGTTGCGATATATTACAGTGCGGTTCGAGTTTATTGTTGGGCGATTACAAGTGATTACTGTGTGTGTTCAAGCGGTTATTAGTGAAGTGTTGTGTTTTATAATCGGGCGGTATAATTGTAATACAATTGTGTTTTATATTAGTTGACATTTTATTGCGTGTGAACAATTTTTATTTGATTTGTTGTAAGAGACAGTGTTGTTAATTACGAACTGTTTAACTGTGAAAATTAAAGCTGATGACTTAATTAGTGTCTTGCATTTTGTTTTCCACTGTACCTACGACGATCAAGTTGACCGTCGTAACAACATTAAAAAACAAGAATTAATTTGATTAAATTATCTTTTTTTAAACAACGCGAAAGAAAGCGAAAACCGACCAGCGTCTGTTATCTGTGAATTTCTGAAAACGAAAAATTGTTTTATTGAAATTTTCAAGTTTTCGGTAGAACAAATTTATAACATCAATACAAAAAATTACGCCTTCCCTCTTCAACTACCCTTTTTATTTATAGAAATTTTATGAACCTTTCTACGGTGGATTATGACGACCTTCTTTTCAGGATACTTTACATATCAAAATTAAGTACTGTAGTTTACCTTTAAAACGTAAAACGTTGCAGGTAAACAACCCCTTGCCCTTAACCGATGTTCACCAAAATCAATAAGCCTTGAGTCCTCTACAACTCGGGCGTATATGCAAAATGTTATTTAATTCTGTTTGAATTTGCGGTAGTTATCGTTCGCCATAGGAACAATTCTACACACAGACACACACGGAACATGGAAGTAAAATGAGTAAATACTTTAAATGTAAAAACAAAAATTATAACGTTATATGTGAATGTGTGTAGGCGATTGTGTGTGTGTGTGTGTACGCGCGCGCGCGTGCGTGTGTTGAACAGTTATATGATATTTTTTCCATATTTATATAATTATTATTATTTTAAAAGTTTTCGTACCTAGTATTTATTCCTGTTCTCTACTGATGCAACTGCAACTTTGTTGAACAAAATGTGGAAAATTATTCTATTAGTTACAACAATTTGTACAACTATTACATTCTATTTGTACAACTATTCTGCAGAAGTGTTCACCACCTTTCATGAGAATAATTCCAAAAATTCTTACACATAGAAAATAATACAGATAGACTTATAATGAAATAGAGTAGGCTATAGTGCTAAGGAAATAAATAGTACCACATCGGTGGGTGCCATTCTACGGGACAGAATTAATTACTTAACGTCCCTTGCAGACGTTGCTCATCTATCTTTTTAGCGTCCAGGCCAGCTACATTGCAGGGCACCTGAGTTAAATATATATTGAATTTATAAGCGGCCCAGGTTAGATATACGTGGCGATTTTAGAAGTGCGGTTCACTGGATTGCTGCGGTTTGTTGGGAAGTGAGTTGTAATATTTTCAACACTTAACAGTACACTTAGATGTTAGTTAAAAATTCGTTTTAATTCGATACACTACATGAACTTTTGCGACTTTATGAATCTTTTCGCCCATTTGTGGGCCCTGAGGTAAAACAAGCTGTAATCTTAAAAACGAGCACTATACTGAGATGTGGTTAATTATAATAATAATAATAATAATAATAATAATAATAATAATAGTAATAATAATAATAATAATAATAATAATAATAATAATAATAATTAAATGGCTCCCATGTGTACCACCAAAGCATCTTAGGAGTCAGGTAGGGTAGGCTGCCATATGCGAGCCGTACGGTATACAAGGAAGGCAGTGTGGCCAGCACTACGCTTCAGCCGCCCATTATTATCCCCAGGATGTTATCCCAGGTACTCATTTTCAACAGGCTGAGTCGACCTGGTGGCTGAAAAACGCACCTTGCTTTTATGGTGCGGGCCCGGGAATTGAACCCGGGACGTCTAGATTAGTAGCCAGGTGCCATACCCACTGGTCTGCTGAGCCGCCAGATGTGGTTAAACTTCTCTTTAATTTGATACCCCACATGAACTTTTGCGACTCGATCGAACTTTTCACCTACTTTTTGGGCTCTGAGGTCAAAAAAGTTGAAATTTTGAAAAAAGAAATACTACACTGAGATTGCGGTTTACATTCTGTGTAATTTGATACCATACGTGGGCTTTCGCAATTTTTCAGAATTTTGACCGCGTCATATTTTTGCTTCCCACCTTCCTATATTTTGGGGATCAGTCTCCAAAACAATATGGTTCTGTAGCGTAACAGTATGGAGACGCGGGCCAAGTTCTACAAAAATCAGTTTATTCGTTTAGAAGTTATCGTAAGACATACCACAAATAGATAGACAGACAAATGTATGACAAATGGTCGGTTTAAAACTAAGAACTCGTTTCGCTTGTTTAATAACATTTAATTACTGCAAGATACTGAAAACACCAAGACCTCCTTACGAAGAATTTACCGGTATAATAATTTGTTTTCTCTAAGGTTAACTAACAAAACGGTTAGAAAATAAGAATTGTAGGAAGGGAAATAGTTGTACATAACTCTGAAGATCAGCAGCCTAAAATGAGCTTAGAAGGTCGCAGTGATTAGAAGGTCGCTTAGAATTATGATTAGAAGGTCGCAGTGCATTGAATATGCTGACGATATTCTTCTGGTGACATGAAACAAAGAGGCATTGGAAGAGGTGTACATCTCTCTGGATCATCTTCAACTAACCTAGGGCTGCAAGTGAATAGCCAAAATATATGCCAATGAAGAAGAATGTCCGAGAAGAAAGAACCCCAAAAATTAAAGTTAATGACAGTGAATTTCAGAGGGGTAGGTAGATTTAGATACCTTGAGTTCCTCTTGACGTCAAAAAATCAGATGGCAATGGAAATTAAAAACAAATTATCCATGGAAAATAGGTACTACTTTCTTTACCGCCTATTCTAAAGTCAAGAAACATTTCTAGAACCTCCAAGGTTCAGATTTACAAACCCATGTTGCAGCCATTAGTATTGTATGCTTCAGAAGCCTGAAGCGTGACTTCAGTCCAAGAAGATGGGAAAGGAAGATTCTGAGGGGGAAATTCGGAGATGTCGGAATGTGGCGAATGAGGACAATATTTCGAATTGTACGAACTACACAAGGAACCGGACATCATCACTGTAATAAAACAAGATAGAATTTGGTTGGCAGGTCACGTACAAAGAAGGCCAGGGGAAAAGGCAGTGAAAAAGTATTCATTGAAGGACCAGGAGGAAGAAGAGCAACAAGAAGATGGGCAAGAAGAGCAAGAGGAAGATGGGTGGACGATGTAGATGAAGACTTGAGAAGATGGGGCTCGGAATGTGGCCAGCAGTCGCACAGGACAGAGAGGAGTGGAGGCACGTAGTTCTGTAGGCCAGGGTTCTTTATCAGCTGTAGCGCTGTGGAGTAAGTAAGACATCACACAGCTACATATTAATCAGTCAATAATTATGTAGTACAGAGAATTGTATAGAGAGGAAATTGGGTTACAGTAAGACGAAAGTTAACAAAAGCAACCTACATTACCTGTGTGTACGCGTGTCAAATTATTCAAGTAAATAAACCCTAATAAATCGTAACAAATCGAAGGCGAATGTTTCAAGAAAAATGAGAAAATAATCTAAAGTTAAGAGAACGAGGATATCAGCTGTCTGGTTGAATATTGCGGCACGTGAAAGCAGAGCCCTAATACCATGTGATACCGCGTTACATCCCTCGAGACTTTCTTCTCCTTATGACATACGCTCAGCAGTATTTCCTTCAGTACCAATGTAGTATTTACCACAAATAACTAATATTTGTGGTAAATAATATATATATAAATAATATTAACTGTAGTTGTAATATAATATAATATAAAACTTATAAATAATATTAACTGAAGTTCTAGTATTTTGGAACATGTAGGCATGTGATCTATAAAAACCGTAAACTATATTAAACACAAGAGACTTAATTATTCATAAATTAACAGAACGCTTGTAAACTCTAATTCAACGTAAGATTGTAGAAAGAAAAACATGCACAGTTTCCAAACAAAGGTAATATCGTTATTTATCAGCATCAGTATTATCATCATCCTATCTCCACAGCCCACCGTGGGCCTCAGATTCCCTCATGATTTTCCTCCATACTTTCTCCTATTCTTAGGCAGTGTCCACCAAGTTTTTACTCCAAATACTTTCGCATCTTCTAGGATACCATGAAACCATATTCCCAGTCAACCTTACCAAGTTGGCTATGACTGCAATGTAAGGGAGCCAGTATCGGGTCAAAATACAAACTGATTTGTCAGGACCTCTACAAATATCAAATGGGCTAAGGCAAGGCGACTCAGTTTCGTGTCTGCTCTTTACTGTAGCCTTGGAAAAGTTTGTTAGAGATGCAGGTATCCAAACAAGGGGCACAATATTTTTCAAATCTATTCAAGTGCTGGCATATGCAGATGACATTGATATCGGCGTATGCCGATAGAAAGATATAAGACGGTCAGAGAATGATGTAAAGAGATTCACAGCATTATACCATTGAGCTGAGGAATAGGGGCTAAGGGTAAACGAGGAGGAAATTAAATATAGGATAGTAAAAAATAGGATAGTAAAAAATTATGAATTTTATCTTTCAAACGGTCTCAAGTTTTTCGTATTTGGACACTCTGGTAAATACAAACAACGTTATAAATAAAGAGATAAGTGAAAGAATTCAGGATACTAATGGATGCTACTATGGGCTGATTAAATACTGTAAATCACAACTTCTACACCGTCAAACCAAAGCTAGACTATAATAGAACATTTGTGGAACCAGTCCTGATGTACGGAAGTGAAGCATTGGTACTGACACGGGGCGACCTGTTTCGACTTGCATCTTTTAGAAGGAAAACACTTAGGAAAATTTATGGACACATTTTGGAAGGTGGAGAATGGAGAGTAAGGTACAAAAGAGAGCTCTATGAGTTATATAGATCGCCTGATATTGTGACATCAATTAGGATAGCTAGGCTGAGATGGGCAGGACATGTACAGAGAATGAATGAGGAGGATGTTCTTAAGAGGATTATAAAATGCACACCATAAGGAAAGAGAGGACTTGAAAGACCTAGATTCTTATTTAAATACAGCAAAAAACCTCAAAGAACTAATTTGTGAGACGTATATGTATTTATAATCGGTTGTCAGTAGCTGTCAGTTGTCAGTTTCTGAATTAGAATTTAGTAAGCCAGTCGTAATCAATAAGAAGACTGGCAACGACCGACGTCAAAAAAAAAAAAAAAAAAAACTGCCGTACATTTGATAAGATCATAGCAATAATCGGGTTATAATTGTAACGCGACTCTGTAAATTTAGACCCTATTTTAGATTACGGAAAGATTTTGTAGTTCTTCGTGGCCGATGTCATTAAAGCAATCAGCTTCTGGTTTCCCACATTTTGCAGAGGTCTCTTTCTTGTCGATATTTCTCACAGTTGCACACCATATATGAAGAACTTAACTTTGTTTCGCGTTGACCTAACAAAACCCTTTCTATGACGGCTGAAAATTACAAACTTGAAAAATGAATTACACGGTAAATCCGAAAGAAATTAGATGTTTTAATTTATACCGTTACCTGAATAACCAGGTATCCCACTTCTTACAGTATCTAGGATACGGAATCGCCTACGGTGAAAGCAGTGACATAGGCGCTAAACTTGCCAAATTAAATTTAACCTGTATTGTCTGATTAGTGTATTCACTTCAGGTAGGAAAACAAAAAATGAAAGTCAGTTAAAGTTTTATAGAACTATGGCAGTCTCTACTTTGTTATGTGATTGTGAGAATTACGAAATAACGCGAAGCAATATGAGCAGAATTGTAGTTCCAACTAGAGGTTTCCGCGTCCTGTAAAGGGGTGTACACGAGCGAATACATTTCATAACGAGGATTAAGCTGGTAACTAAATAATATTCTCTTACTGAGTAAAAAGTTGGGGAATATCGGGTTCTACGCTTGAGTCCTAATGGTTTCTGACAGGCTGTGAAGAGGAGCGACCTCGCGGAAGACCGAGGAAGAGGTGACCGAAATGAGTGATATCACCTTATATTTGTAAGGAATGGAAGAAGCAGATCCTGAACTCTTTATTGAAATTATCAACGCCATCTTCACATAACGGCATAAGCAAGGTGCTGCCTGTTCCGCCTACAAGAATATCATCCAGCCATCTATTTCTCTGTCTACCCACACACCTGTCTACTATAGGATTATAATTCCAGACTTGTTTGGCTACTCGAGAATCTGAAATTCTGTCTAAGTGTTCTTTCCACCATTGTTTATAATATTTTACTCTTGAATCCAGTTAAACAGTTGTATTTATTCTATTATGGCTTCATTATTTATAGAATCAAGTTTTAACTCCTCTTAACAACTCCATTTCCGAGGCCTGTATTTTACTTTCTTGTTTCTTTGTTGTAGTCCATTATACACACCCATAGGACCGTACATGGACTGCCATACCTTTGTAAAATTTTCATTTTGTATCTCGACGTACCTTTTTTTATCTTAAAATATCATTGACTGCCCCACAGATTGTCTGGAATGTACCTAACTTAACATCAATATTATAATTTTTATCATAGCCAATACAGTTTCCCAAATAGTTAAAATGGCTCACCTGTTCTAGAATGGCTCACCTGTTCTAGAATTTGGTCGCTAATTATTATTTTTGTTCTTATTGGTTTCTTGCCTCGAAATGCCGTTACTTTTACTTTTGTAGTAGAGATTTTCATATTGTATAGTTTGCAAACTTAATGAAGCTTAAATTAGTAAAGTAGATTCTCTACTTTAAATTACAAGCAAGCAAACGACAGCATAAACATTATTATTTATACGGTCCAAATAATTTACCTTAATTGAAACCGTCCAGTGACTTCAAGGATGATACTGTATATTCATGACGCGTTTCGAGTCATATGACCCTTCATCAGACAACAATCACTCACAAGGAGATCATCAAATATTAAAATTCACTCGAAACACACATATTTACTTTCTTAATAATCACAAGTTCACCAATAACATTATTTTTATTGTCGTTATGTTGATGACACTTTTTTGATTTTCAATGGCACTGCACGCCAGTTAAGCACTTTGAAAAACAGCTTGAATGCTGTAAATGATAATATCCATTTCACCATGGAAACCGAAGTAAATAATGAACTAAATTTTTTGGATTTAACTATAACTAAACAACACAACAACCTGAAATTTGGAATATATAGAAAGCCTACCACCACCGATGTGACTATACATGCAGATTCACACCACCCGTATTCGCAAAAATTAGCAGCGTATAATAGTCTCGTACACAGGCTTTTGAGTGTCCCCCTCGAGGCTAACGATTTTAACGATGAATTAAATACAATCAAACATATTGCTGCTGCTAATGGTTATGATTGCCGGATGGTGGATAACATTCTTAGGAAACACAAGGCTAAGAAATCCAAACAATTAAATAATATTAAAACCAAAAATAAGTACATCTCAACCACATACACGGAGATAATGCCCAAAATTCTAACGTCTGTTTTTAATAGGCTTGGTTTCACCACCGTTTTCAAAACCAATAATAGCCTTTGGAATTCGGTTCGCCAGGCTGTTCACACACGAATAGAGTCAAGGACGGGTGTATAGAAGTTGATATGTAATGATTGTGAATGTTTCTACATTGGTCAAACGGGGAGACCTTTTATTAAAAAGTTTCGGGAACACACTCCACATAATCTCATCAATATAGGTGTTTGTATAGATACTATAAAATTTAATTTCACACGACATTTAATTACATGCAACCATTCGTACACGAATTTTAATACGTACTTAATACCCTTACATTATTGTAGTAAGGGTCGTTATATGGAAGCATGGGAAGAATTTTATATCTATTGTAGACATAATAACCCAGATACTCATGATGGCATACTTAATGATAAATTAAATTTCAAATCAAACCCGTTATATGACACCGCGCTACAATCGATTATGAGATAACACACGGTGAAACACGCGTTTGCTCAGTGTCCGGTAAGCCTCGCGCAGTGCACTGTGTCGGACGCTATTATACGTTTTGAAGTTGTACATATGTGTGTTTCGAGTGAATTTTAATATTTGATGATCTCCTTGTGAGTGATTATTGTCTGATGAAGAGTCATATGACTCGAAACGCGTCATGAATATATCATCCTTGAAGTCACTGGACGGTTTCAATTAAGGTAAATTATTTACTAAACGACAGCATGTTCAAATAACTGTCTCGTACTCAAATTCCTAGGGGAAGACAATCCTGAATAAAAATTACCAGTCCCTAATGGCCCGTAATGAGACAGCTCCTCCACGTAACTTATCCATCTATAGACTGGTACCCTGTAATGGGAAAATAAATTTATTCAAAGCCTTAAAAGAAATCAGCCTGACAAAGCAAATGGTAAACGACTGCAACCCAAGCGATTTGAAATAAATGAAAGATTAAACCAACATTTGGTTTAAATTATTTTAAATGGATTACTGAGTAAATGATCTCAAAATACTGTTTTGTTAGTGATGTTGAAAATATTGTCTGTAAAAACGTGTCATTCAGAAAGGATATCTTTTATAATACACAGATTTTCATCAATGGGGTAGAAACTTTGCTGTTGATACCAAACCCTCCCTCTCAAGTCGTCTATCAATTGACCTTGTATTGACAAGTGTGAAAGGCGGCGCACACAATCGGCTAAGGAGTAAACAAATTGTTTGAAGTGATACAACGACGACAAGAAGTTGAAACGCATTAGTCGTCTGCAATAGCGTATACAGACTACCTATCATGCTATTAATACGCTATAATATCGCTCACTCTATTCAACCTTTATACTGCGAATTGGTTTACAATAAGAAGATTAATTTTCCTTTCACTTGTTTAAGAAATATGAAACGAATTCAAACACGGCAAGTGCAGGTTAAAAATCTCATTAAAAAGGGGTTGAGTGACTCACAAGGAAGATAAAAAGTTCAAGGTGACACAAGGTCAAAGTATTTTCACTGATTTGGACTACTGTGCGGACAGCGCGGTTGCGTGATCAAGGTCACGTCTGGTGGTCGGTGCAGTGACTTGCATGTTTTTAACGTACCTATCGATTTTACAACACATTCTGGACTTTGGCGTGACGCGTCTGTACGCTTTTACTATGTATGTTATAATGCCTACGTACAACTTTACCGCTACGAAGCCTTGTTGGACGCAACAAGGGAAACGTTTGTATTGTCTAAATACTTGTATTCTTCTGTGTATGAAATCTTCCCCATGTCTTCCTCCAATATCAAGTTTTGATAAGGTCGCCTATTGCCATGTATTTTGTTTTATGCATATTTAACTTGAGTTCCCATTTCTGATATCCTTGTATCAATTTTCTAGTCACGTACGCTATGCCTTCAAAATCTTGAGCCAAAAGTAATTGGTCATCAGCAAACTGTAATGAATAAACTGTATCACCATCAAGTGGAATTCCCATGTTCTCGCAATTACAGTTTCCTGACTTTTATAATTTTTTATTTTGCTCTAAAAATTCGCATACAAAAAAGCATACTCAATATTTTTTTACGTTTTTATTTTTCCGTGAAACTGCATGCTTTTAGTAGTGTAGTTATATCTCCATTGACCCAATAGCCACGAAAAAATTAAGCTTGATAGTTTACTTCGTTTCTGAAATAATTTGTCAATGATCTAAAAACAATAGATTTTCATAAAATCGCGTTTAAAGTTTTTATAAGAAATTTCTATTGTTCTGCCTGATTTAAAATAGTCCAGCTCAATACTTTAGGTCTCCAGTTATTTTGTCCTCTAGTTTTCTCTTCACATTTCTAGTTGACTGTCTAACTTTTTTCACCAATTCGTCTATTGCTGTCTCCGCCTCAAGTATTTGTTTGAGTCAATTCTTTTTATTACATTAACCATATTTGAATATAGTTTGATACCTAATTTGTCAAGATTTGACCCTTACTTATATTACCTTCATTGAAGGTCATCACAGCCTCACGTACACCCAAAACCAAAATATCCATTGCAACAAATATATTTTTTTTGTTTTTTTTTGCAATCCAAATCAAATTGTTTAGCCACTCGTTTGCATTCTGTGTACTACCATGAAGACTTTTTTTAAACAAATTAGGATGACTCAGATCAGAAAATATTGGCTTTATGACGGACAATGGTAAAAACAGCATGTCTCTACGATTTGTGATAAGGGAGTTAGAGATTTGTAAAAAAATGTAATATTATGAGCACTTTTATGACATTGGTAATATTTCCTACGATCTCAATTATTTTAAAGATCATAAAAAATGTATTATTAGGTGTATTCGCATAAATGTTGTATCAAATTTGTCAGAAAATATGGACGATATTTAAAGACAAAAACCAAAAATCGATTTTTTGGCCGGTTACGAGCTCCCTTAAGGAATCAGTAAATCTTAAGACTAAGTTCTGCGGAGTCTTCTCTCTTTAGGAACGTTGTTGTATAGCTGATCTGTCAGCTGGCTTTTATGTTCTACTACCGGCTAATAACAAAATGGCTCCCATGTGTATCACCGAAGCAGCTTAGGAGTCAGGCAGGGTAGGCTGCCTTATGCGAGCCGTACGGCATACAAGGAAGGCAGTGTGGCCAGCACTACGCTTCAGCCAACCATTATTATCCCCAGAATGCTATCCCAAGTACTAATTTTCACAGGCTGAGTCGACCTGGGGCTGAAAAGCGCATCTTGATTTTATGGTGCGTGCCCGGGAATCGAACCCGGCACTTCTAGATTAGTAGCCAGGTGTCATACCCACTGGTCTACTGAGACGCCAATACTACTGGCTATATTTCCTATATTATGTTACAATCCTCTTGATTTCGTCTGTTATGAAATGTATTTTTAGGTCGGTGTGAAGTGTTTGATTGCTGACGTACCATGGGACATCCACTAAAGGTCGCAGCACTTTTGATTGAAATCTTTGGATAATATTTATTCTTGTAGGTTTGGCATATCCTCATAGCTGAAGTCCGTAGAACCACGTAGATTTCCGCATGGTTTTGTACAGTAGTAGATTGTTGTTTAATGAGAGCTTAGCCTTTTGCCCAAGGTTTCAGGACATATTTCGGAACCTGAGATTTAACTGCCTTCGTTTAATCTGGATATGCTTCTGCCAGGTGAGTCGTCGATCAAGGTGAAGTCCAATTTTTGTGGTTTTTGCCTCAGGACGATACATTCATTACACGAGTCATTGTCCATACCACTACAAAATTAATGTTGCTAAAAATCTGATAAATCGTGCACACAGACTTACAACAGACATCTACAAAAAAGAAATTGATAATAGACTAGTAGACTTATTACTAACAAATGGGTACCCCCACAAGATAATTTGCAAAATATTGCGAGAAAGTTACAGACATAATCATAACATGGTAGAAAACACTAAAACCCAAATAAATAACTTAGACGCGACTAATAACCAAATAAATGGTAATACACCTGTAGGACAGAATACAACATCCAGTAATCAAGATAACACTACTACATCTAAAAAATATTTTTCCCTTCCATATGTCAAATCATTATCAGAAAGACTTTCCAAGATCCTCACTAATGCTAATCACAATACAAAAATAGCTTTCAAAAACGTTAACACTATCAATAATAAATGTTTTACGCATACTAAAGACAGGGATGAAATAGAACTAAGATCCAACATAATATATGAAATACCGTGTGAATAAAACTGTGGAAAAAATATTACAGTTGTTCTGAACAGTATTTCAAAAGACGTATTTATCAACATAAATATAGCTGCCAGAAAGTAAATACTAACAGACCTGATCCCACGGCCCTAACACAACACGCCCGTACACACGGTCACTCGTTTCAGTTTCATAAAGCTAAAGTAATTCATGCAGAAGATAATCACTTTAAACGGCAATTCTTAGAAGTGATAACAATAGAGAAGAATAAACACCTTTCAGTTAACAAGAAAACGGACGTACAAAGTCTTAGCAAGTGTTATTCTAATCTTATTCACTCTTTTTAAAATGGACAATAGTTTACAGGTATAGGAATACTGAACAACTTACTAGTTAAGGTACTATTAAAATTTTATATCGCTGGCAGTCTGTCAGATAACTACATAACGCTAACACTATACAAATAAATGTGTTATATGTGTATAAGTATGGAACAGTGATAAGTGTTTAGTGTAATGTGGTTGCTGTAGCTCATCTCACAGTTAATGTAAGTAAATAGTTATAGTAATGTATGACTTTACACACACCTATACACACTTACAAATAATATAATTGTAGTAAGACTATATTTTAATGTTGTAGGCATGATTATGAGAAGAATAAATCTGGAAACGTCGCAAAACTGAGTTTTCATGATTAATGACCGAACCTCGAAATCATTAACAGTATATATATATATATATATATATATATATATATTGCAAGGATACAATTTAAAACTGCATAGATATGTAATATAGAAATTATTACAACAGAGTCTGTATCTGGAGGTAGGAAAATTTATTAAATTGGAACATTAAAATTTACTATTGTCTTATTAATTTATAATATAACAATTTTTATTTAAAAATTTGTCTTTCAGAATTGAGTCTATGTGCTTGTTTTACAACTATGTTACTTGTTCTGTTGAATTCCACTGTTTGCGTAGCCACACGACGCTCCGCGCACGTGTGGATACTGGACAGCTGGAACTCTGCTCGTCGACCGTTCGAAGATCACTAACGCTGATAAATAACGTCTCGGCACGTAAAAACACTGCGATACGAACTGTTACTGTTTACAATTTAAATTTACGTAATCTCAGGGATTTTAAAACTGGGTAAAATAGATCGTGTATTGATCTTACAAAATCTCCGGTCTCTTGAAGTGTTCTCTCGTAACTATCAAAATATCTCGGCAGATGTTTTGTCCCTACTCCGGAAAATCTTCTACTATACGCGAAAAGTACTAGAATGATCTATTCTATTATTTGAGTTCTCTACGTGGTATTGGTTACGAAGAACTGGAACCGTGAACCAAATTCTAAATTTAAACGAAAACATCCTGTCTTGTCCCGAAAAACTCGTGGCAGCTAGTACGTCTTTCTATAACGAGTCCTTAGAAGAAGCTGAGCGGTCAGTCCGCTAAAAGTGTCCGTCTCAAATAAATTTTAGATCCTCTGTTTGGTTGAAACTTTAGCGACGTCACAGATGAGAACACAGATAGACTGAAATCAGGCTTAATCTCTGTCCGTTTCTGCAAAGGGCTGTCTAGATCTAATCTACAAATTTTATTACTTTCCATGAGATAACGAGAATGATAGACGACTGATTTCATAAAAAAACATAAAAATTATAGCTATGGAGAATTGAGTATATGAACAATGTAGCTTATAGCCATGAGAATACTCTGTCCAAGTTTCAGAATTAAATGTTAATTTTCCTCGAAGTTATTAAATAATATGTAAATCACCCGCGCACCCGCGCACTTACACACAAATATTTTACATGACATAAAAGAGAATACAATTTTGAACATTTTGACATAACATACCTTTTTAAACATACCTTGGTTCAAAACGTATGACTACTTTACAAAGAACGAACAAAATCAATTTAAAACATGTCTATGGCCATCAGAAAATGTTACATAGTATTAGTATTCCACTTAAATTGACTTCATATCCTGTGTACTGTTGTAACAATTATACAAATATATTATCTTATTCTCAACACAACTATAATATGTTCTACACCGGCCAGGTCGCAGGATTTTGTTTCTCGTTGCGCCAAGTATAAGTGGTTGCACAATAATTAAATAATTTTTAAAGAGGAGTGAGATGTTTTTGACATGAAATAATCAATTAAACTCGTTTCAAAATAATCATTCTAAGATTTATTACTTGATAGAAAAATATTTAATTATTAAAATTTCAAACATTATACAAATAAATATTCATCTTTATAAGCTTTACAAATCTTTAACCTGCTATGCTATTCATAACATACAACAAAAATAAACACCCATATAATCTTATTAACTAACCAAACATGTTAAACAAGTTTTAAATTCTTATTATTCGTGTGTCTGAAATTAACTCAAATTTTAATTACTGACAGCAACTCATTTACCAACAAAATAATATTAAGATTCAAGAATGAATTTATTGTTGCTATAAACAAATAAAAATGGTATTAAATTTACTTCCAATCTATTATTGATTTATACTGACACACCCAATAAATACAACAAAAGATTAGTATTTCTTTTCAACAAGTTGTTGTTAAATTACTCTCTCTTATCTACCTACTATTTTACTTTAAAACTCTAATTATTATCTGTTCATATTTAAGTTCTTTTCGAGAGCTCTCTCCACAATAAAAATATAATTGGTTTTTATCACCTGCGTCAATCTGCCGTTACCGTTGCGCGCGCGCGCGCGCGCGCGCGCGCGTGTGTGTCTATAATCCTGAGAGTATGCTGATTATGATGATGATGACTATGCTGATGCGGTGTTTGTTGTCTCTATGGGTTGTTGCTGTTGGTGATGCTCCAGAGTTTCTCATTACGTCTTGATGTGAGTGTGGTAGTGTGTGTGTGTGTCCTGGTCGATCTGCAAACGGGCAGCGTGACGTCGTGTGTAGATTTCTTGAGTCTGAGTGTGTGCTCGCCCAAAATTTCCAGTGGTATTTATACTGGTGGCGATTTGACAGGTACAGGCCTGTTTTCGACAAGCTAGACATGGTCCGTTCGCGCCAAAGCGTCCTTTATATTACACTCACTTTTTGGTTAATTATCGTGAACTCATGAACATACTCGTCACCTGACTATATCATTATTTGCGTAAATTTTCTCTGGTCACTCACATATACAACACATATTAATTACTCTTCAATTTCACTAGTAATTAATATTAATTAGTTAACATCTTTAATATTGCACCTCAGGAAATAAATTTTACATCACCATACTAGCTAAAATCCATGTAATGGTGTTTTTATAATTGGCGTAAGTCTTTGCTTACAGGTTTAACACAAGTAATTAGTTTATTATGATCCTGTTAAGACCTGATTAATTGACAACAAACAATTCGTACGCATCACCTGATATTCTTGTCGCAGCTGGCTCACACACACAAACACACACACGCCGTATTTTTAACTATCGAAGCAGGTGCACTCCCGACATGCTCCAGCCTGCATTTTCCTGCACAAAATTGTATAAAAGTGTTCCTTATTCTATTTACGCTAATTATAATATAAAACATACCGCCCTGGGCATTTGCACAGTATGTATTGTTGCAATATATATTGCGATGTACAAGGTCGCATAGAATAAATAAGTCGATATCTTAGATATGGAAATGTTGGCTTTAATTAAAGATTTTCTTAAATTTAGTTCGCACAGAGTTTACTACAGTTTATATAAGGACAACGAAATTAATAGACAGTTTTTAATACAAATAAAATAAATTAATAGTTCTGTTTACATAAATAAATAAATTACTGCTTCTTTGTAAATACAAATTAATAAACAGTTTCTGTTGGCCTTCAGTATTAGTTTGAAATAATTCCTACTCACTAATAACATATACGTTAATTTTATAAATTTTTGTGTTTTATTAGTTTATAATTCTTTTATTTATTTTATTATAAATGGGTTCATTTTCCTGAATAAGAAGAATGGTGGGGTGTTTCTCCTTTTTCCTTGTGAATGTTTACAGCTGCTCCTTCCAGGTAGTCGTCAGGATACCCCGCTCCTCCTGTGGTTCTTCTTCAGGATCTCCTCTCGTTTTCAAGCTCTCAGGGTCGTTGTACGGGTTGGGTACTCCTATGACAATGTTTAATTGTTAATTATTAGCTAATTAGGCTATATAGCTCCGGCAACTTGATGTGTTCAAAGAAACCTAATCGGACAATCTTGAAACTGTTACCGAATTAGCACTCGCATATACAGTCGCCCACTTTACTATTAGTGTACGTAACTCCTGACAGACCTATCGTACTGAATAAATAAATAAATAGATAAATTAATAAATAGTGAACCTAAAAATGATAACCAACATTTACACACATTAAATAATAACCACAATTTTTACCCTAAATTCATAAATATATCTAATATTAAATTCACTGGAAACGAAATAGCTTCCCTAGAAACATCAAACAAAACAAATCTTAAAAATATAAACAAACATGTAATAAAAAATATCATAGTCGAAACTGAAAACGCAATTAATAATATAGAACAAAAAAAAGCAAGATAAAATAAAAACAGAAGCCTCAATGGAAATAATAAAATTTATAAAAAAATATAATAACCAAAATCGTCATATTAAAAATAAAAATAAACAAATTAG
Organism: Magicicada septendecula; assembly: GCA_034769895.1. NCBI lineage: Eukaryota > Metazoa > Arthropoda > Insecta > Hemiptera > Cicadidae > Magicicada > Magicicada septendecula. The sequence goes on from CM068374.1 coordinate 58,609,342, forward strand.
CACCATTAATAACATAAAACACAAACTAACGACTAATAACCTCACTTTAACCAAAGCTAATAAAAGTAATAGTACAATAATAATTTCTCAAAAAGATTTAGAAGATAAAACAGAAGAATTTATAGTTAATAATAATTGCATAACATTAAATAAAGATCTCGCAAGTAACAGATATCCTAAAAAATCGTACCCAAATCATAAATCCTAAAGACTCTATTAAATATAAAATGGATAATCCTTGTGCACCAAAATTAAATTCTCTAATAAAATTACACAAAATCAATAAACCTATCACACCTTTAATAAACGCTAGGACCGCACCAAATTATAAAATATGAAAATTACTAACACAAATCTTAAAACATAAAATTGAACTTCCAGCAAAGGTGTTAATGAAAATACTAAATTACACTACTTGCAAAAGAAACAAATTGAATAACATCACAGCATTATATATATATTCCTCACCTCTCACTGACAGTGATTATTCCCGCTACTCACTGTCAACTGATGACAACTTAAAACCGCCTCTAAAGCAACTTAACTAGTCACTACACTTGTTTCTACGTAGGGAAGGAAATGGGTTGCTTGCACTTGGGTAAACACGGATCATTTCCAATAATCGTCAGGTAACGAGTTAATCGGTGGTGACAATACATATTGTTCAGGCATCTATACATAGCCTGAACAGCATTAATATGCAAACAACACCAGGATGTAATTAGTGTCTGACAATCAAAGAGGATGGAAGAAGGGACCTTTGCGTGGGACGTGACCAGCGTACAAAAGCACCGACTCCAACAGGAACTTCATCACTTACGGATCTGTTCGTCTTCGAGAACTAAAGGTAAGTTCAGCAACAGAGCTAAGAAATATTAATAGTTTACTGACTAGTAGAATGCTAGAGACCGATTTTAATATTGAATAGTTTTCAACAGAAACATTAAATGTTTGTATTACCTACAAATTTTGTAGGTAATACTTTGTTTTTGATTTGATTATTATTTCAGTGCATATTGGTCCTAACTTTTAACTACTGTTTTTTCGTTATGTAGAAGGTTTTTAATGCGTTTAATCACAACGACTGAGTGAAACATAATTTTCAATTAGTCTTGTAAGCAAAACAACTGAATGTATTTTGTTTTGTATGTAATGGCTGTCGGACACCAGTAACATTCCAACGTTGAAGATTTTATCAAACCACTAATTTCTTTGCACTGGACCAGGCCTTTAGTTGTCTCCATCGTTGTCAAGACCTAAACCTCTGTAAACGAAGGAGTCGCCGAAACGCCTGGCCCAGTGCAAAGAAATTAGTGGTTTGACAAAATCTACAACGTTGGAATGTTACCGGTGCCTGGTAATTGTCATGCTTACGCTCTGCTCCGTAAACCGATAAATCTTTCAAGTAACCACGAGACATAATTTTTGTAACCTGTTGCAATATCTGTGAGCATCTACGGAGCAAGCAGAATATTAGTGTTAGTGCGATTTCTGAATCTCAGGTTCGAAGGCATTGTACTGCTAAAATTTGTATCTCGAACTTTCAATATGACTTTGATCGTTACCAAACGACTGGTAATTTCGAATGGTGGAAATGATATGTGTGTGTAGGCCTAAATAGCGTTTTGTCATGCTGACTGTCTATGGTGTTACTTGGTAAAATTATTAATTATTGTACTTGTACTTGGTACTTACTTAATTATTTATTTACTTATTTACTTGTATAGTTATTGATTTAGTTACTTACTTTCTTAATGAAGAAGAGAAGATTACCTCTTCATTCTCATTAGAACATAGGTATTCCACGACATGCTTCCGTCTAAATCATTTTTAAGCCTCAGCTTTGGTCTGCTGCCATGTCTTTGCTTTACTTACTCTGCTTTGGTCTTCCCCCTTTCTTTTCGTAGCTGGATTCCAGTCAAGTGGTTGTCTTGTCCCAATAGTTATAGCTTATTGGGATTGTCGGAGTTAATACCAGTCCACTTCCATTACCTTTAATTTTATGGACTGGCTCGTGATTTGTTATCCTCCATTGATCTTCATTTGAAATTATTGCTGGTCAAGACACCATAGTCATTTCTTTTTCTTCCTCTTCTTCTTCCTCCTCCTCCTCCCCTTGTTGTTGTTGTTGTTGTTGTTGTTGTTGTTGTTGTTGTTGTTGTTCTTCTTCTTCTTCTTCTTCTTCTTCTTCTTCTTCTTCTTCTTCTTCTTCTTCTTCTTCTTCTTCTTCTTCTTCTTCTTCTTCTTCTTTGCAGCCCAACGTGAGCCCTGGCTTCCAATACTAACCTTCACCAGTGTCTCTTATCCATTGCCATCTCAATGCAATCCCTTATATCCCTTATTCTTAGATCTTCCAGCACATCATCCAAACATCTTATACTAGGTCGGCCCCTCTTTCTGCTTTAACAGACTTGCAGGCTAGATGACCCAGTAATTGTATTCGTTGAGCCTTTACGAATCTTACAATGACCTCATACTTCAATAGCTCGTCTATTTCCTGGTTATTTCTCATTCTCCATCAATCATCTTCTTTAAACGGGCCATGTTTTGTCGTACAATCTTTCTTTCAAACCTTCGTAGTGTTTCTTGTTCCTTTTTCGTCAATATCCATGTCTCTCCCCTATAAGTAACAACCGGTCTGATAAGTGTCTTACATATTTTTATTTTTGTGTTACGACTAATGAGATTGGTTCTTAATAGCCTGCTGTTAGCATAGTATGCCCTATTTTCTATTTGTATCCTGTCCTGTATTGTCGTGTTTATGGACCCTTCATTATTCATCATGTTACCCAGGTATCTGAACTTATTAACTGAATTATCCCCTATGCATATATTATATAGATTTATTCTCCTTTATTATGTAGAAATTAGCATGTATTCAGTTTTGCTGATATGTACATTGAGTACCATTCCAGCGAATATTTGGTTCAGCTCCTTGAAAACCGCAACCAACCGTTGTCTTGATCTGGCTGTTATCACATAATCGTCAACGTAGGGACATATTTTTATTGATTTATATATTTATTTACATTCAACAGTTCTATTTTCTTCTTCGTTTTATCTATAAATTCGTTTATAATTGAAGGCGTGTGAGATTAGCATATACCTTTCTTTCATTTGCTTTATTGCTGCCTAACTTAATTTTAAAGACAATTTTTACAAGAAAATGGTCAGGGCCTACATTTACTCCCTTTACTAACCAAACGACTATTAGTGAAGTTCTCCATTTATGTGACATACCAATACTGTGGTTCACAATTGATTTTTTGGATACATCCATGTAGATTTGTGGGCGCTTTTGTGTTTGAATACGAGGGGTACTTGAACAGTTTCAGGCTTAACATGGAAGAGAGGCAGGTAGACCAATAGACCTAACGTAACCTAACCTAAAATATACTAACCTAACCTAACCTAGCCTAACTTAACCAGTTTATTCAATGTATACCCCTCGCAGTTCAATACACTCCGACAACGATCCTGCAACAACTGTAACCATTGGAGAAAAAATGCTTTGTCTTTGTCCTGAAGCCACGTGTTAACGGATTGTTAACACATTTTTGCAAAATGTGTTCATTTTAAATACATTTTCAATTTTGGGTACAGATAAACGTCCGAAGGAGCTATAGGTCAGGAGAATAGGAGGGATGATCAGTCACTGCATAGCCTAGTGTTGTCCTGAAGAAATATAATGCTTTTCCCGTCGTGTCATCGGATGGCTGTATGCCATTTATCCAGAACATCGCAGTAGTAGTTGGCATTCACTGTAGACCCTTGCTAAACATAATCGATGTGGATGCTTACTTCCGCATCCCAAAACACAATCGCTATCACTTTTGCAGCGGATTTCTGCTTTTGAAACTTCTTGTGCTTTGGTGGACCCTTGTGTCGCCAACGTATTTACTGTTTTCTGGACTTTGTTCACCCATACTACCATGTAATTCATCCTTAATCTCCTTGGCATTCATGCCCTTAGAAAAAAGATATTTGATCACTGTCCTCTTTTCCTTCCGAGTGAATTCCATATTTTGATGCGCCATCACTCACTCAGCCTGCAACAATGGAAAGTTTATTTACACCTCGATGTTTAAATTGCAACTGAAGAATATACAAGAATCACTTTGTCACATACTCCAATTGTACTAATCTACCTGCCGGCCTTCCATGTTAGACCGGAAATTTTTCAAACCCCTCTTCGTCTCATAACCAGTCTACTAAAGGTACTGGGTTCCGTAACCGTTTCAGCATTGTCATTCGTAATTCCTAATTCTTCTTTTCCCATAATATCCTTCACATCAGTACTGCCACCTTCTAGTTTTGCATTCGTATCCTATATTAAACTACGATCTATCTTTTTGCTTATTGATAGAAGGTATTTAAAATATGTTGCAATTGTTTTTCAAAGTCTTTTTTTTCATTTATTCGAATATTAGTAGTACTAGAATTACTAATTATACAAAATGTGTACAGAAAGCTGAAATTTAAAATTTTTAAATTACTGTCATTATTAACAATACTTGATCATTCAGATGAATTCGCTGGAATTCATCTTAGCTGTGATCTGCTGCCTGCCTATTGTACTGTCGTCCCAAATAATAGAAGAACGTGGTGCGGAGTATCAAGTGGTGAAAAGAGGGCCGTCTCAGCGTTATTGTGGATCGGCCATAACAGCAGCACTAATGCTCCTCTGCGACAGTGACTACAACAAGCGATCGTCAACAGGTTTGTAATGTTAAGACTCTGTAACTTATTACCTAAAAAAATTTTAAATAAATTAAAAATGAATAACCTAATAAATTAAGTTTCTAATACTTTTATTTACACTATTTGGTAAGTGTAAGTGTAAGTGTCAAGTGAGGCACATTAATCCATTATAACCTCCGACGGACCAGTATCAATTTTAACGTACGTGAAACGAATAAAGCAGTAAAACTGATGAGAGGTTAAGTGTTATCGTCTTAATCCTCCAAAACTCGAGAGCGGTCGTTTACATACTACATACTGTACTATTAACGGTTTATCATCTTATTAACAGTTTAACATTAAATCATCTTCTAAACGGTTTTAGGCTTAAGCGGCGCCTGTTCCTATTCCACAGTTCACCTTTTCTTAGCTCTACCAACTTTTCTTCTGTCTACTGTTGTAATCTTTAGCCATCTTCGGTATTATACTTTCTTCCATTCTATCTATGTGTTGAATTCATTTGTTTCTGTATTCTTTAATCCTTTCATTAACTAAATCTAAAATTAGTTAGAACTAAAATCTAAAATCTAAAATTAGTTTAAACTAAATCCTTTCTGTAAAAATATTTAAATCACTACTTATCTCCTCATTTCTTATATGATCTCGTCTGTTACACTTTTTAACTGATCTCAGAAATTTCATTTCTGCTGTTTGTATCTTCTGTTCATCTTTTTTCTTTCTGACCCAAGTTTCAAAACCATACAGTAGTGTAGGTATTGCCATTGTTCTTTTAAATTTTTGTGTGTGTTTCTTTTCTACATTTATCTCCCAACTTTCCCAAAATCCTTAATATAATTCACGATTATCGTTAATCCAATATAATCAATATATAACCTTATTAATTTCCGTCTTCTGACTTCTTCTAGTAGCTTTGTGAGGCGTTTCAGAACAAACGTTCCATGTTCAGACATATAAGCCTTTCTTCCATACGAGATCCTTAAAACATTAAAATTTAAATTACATTTCAATACACATTAACAATAAATAACGATTTAAGTACACTCTACTTGAACGGCGTACACCTTATGTGTGGGAGGAAAATGTTCAAGATCTTCTTCTTCTTCTTCTCCTCTTCAAGGATTAGGTTATATAAACCTGTTTCGGTACCCATCTCATCCTCGGACGACCCACGTCTCATCTGACAGTGGCTTTATAGTTTCGTGCCGCTTTCGGCAATCGATCCTCTGTCATCCTTTGGAGATGACCCCACCATTGTCTTCTGTAATTTGCAATAATTTCACTTATGTCCTTTACTTCGAGTTCAGCTCTGATATCTTTATTCCTTATTCTACCTTGCAATGTATATTTAAGGTATTTCGAAGAAACTGCATTTCAATACTGTGAATCATACCGGTTTCCTTTATTGTCATGACCCACTCCTCACTTGCATATGTCAACGTGGGTATTGCAGTTGTCTTATAAAATTTAATCCTTGTGCTGTATCTTGTTTTATTTCTAAGACTTCCACGAATCGTAAAACAAATATTCCTAAATTTATTTATCTTCTCTCTTATATCATAATGTTCAAGATTTGTATCGAAATTAGTGTAAACATGATTGATGTTGAATAAATTAACAAGCAAGGATTAAACCAAGGGTGGTTTGTTCCGGTCTCAAACAGGCAAAGACTAGATCTGGTTACTCCAGCGCTTCCACGGACGTCCCACAACTCTCCGTCCCTTCGGCTTTGTTGAATTTGTTGTTAAGGTTTTTTCAGTAAATGTACCTTAAACTCTTAATAAATGATTTTCCGTTTTGGTCTATGTAAAAAACATTGACAATCGTTGCATATATTCCTGTATATACCAGTTTTTTTTCTCTTAAGGCTTCACAATTTTCCGGCTAAGTGTTTTATATACAGTAGGCTGTTATTTGTACGAAAGGTTATATTTACGTTTAGCATTTTAATCAAGTTCCAAACTGATGCTTTGTATGTTACGAGTTCTGCCTCAAATGTCTCAATTTTTTGTTCAGATATAAAATGAATAATAAAAAGTATAATATAATTTTATTTAAGCTTTACTTAAGTAGCACGTATGTGCACACGTTTTTATGCAGACACATAATTTTTCTAGAGCTCCTTGGTGAAAGAAGATGGTTCTTCGGTGATGAAGACTCTACCGCAGCGCTTTGGAGGCCACGGTACAAAGCGCTCTCAGTCCTAACAAAGAGAGCCATGTCGGGGATTGTAGAAGAATGCTGTCGAAAGGCCTGTTCCAGAACAGAACTGATAGGTTACTGTAGACGAAGACATTAATGTAAGGAATACTGAAAAAATATAAGTTTAATTGGAAGAAATTAACATAATGCGCATTTGTAATTTATTAGAAATAGTGTTTTAATAAAAATTGTATAATATTTATCAAGCATCTTGACTCTTTACAATTTACCAAATCAAATTAAAAAAAAAAATTATGAATACCCTAGTAAAATATATATCCTACTGAACCAAATATGATTATACTAATGTTAAACGTTCTGTTAATTTGACGATTTTAGATATAAAAATGTAAAGAAATCGCACGCATTTTTAGGACGTTTTAAAACAGAAAAAACTACTTGAGATTTTGTATTTTTTCAAATTATAATGTTTTAACAATTTTAGAAAAGAAAACGTTTCGGCATTATTAAAAAAAAGAATGTTACAAATAAGGCCAGCTACTAGTTTAATGATTGTGAATTGACCTTAATAGGGTATATTTTTGTAATAATTAGCAACATTCTTCTTCTTCTTCTTCTTCTTCTTCTTCTTCTTCTTCTTCTTCTTCTTCTTCTTCTTCTTCTTCTTCTTCACTCCGTGGCTTGGGCTATAGCCCGTTCCGACTTCACAGAGTCTCTGACCATTTTGCAAGGCTCTCCCACGATCTCTCGTCCACACTGGCCTATGTACAAACGCTTGTTTAGGAATACGCGTGTCTACCATGCGTGTCTACATGCGACTTCCAATTCTGCCTGTATTCCTTTATTCTCTCCAGAACGAACTGTACTTCAGGTCTTTCCTTATGTCGTCATTTCGTAGAAGATCTCCCAAACTACATCCTGTAAGTGCTCTTAAAGATTTCGTTTCCGATGCCCTGTCATTTTGAAGTATCTTTTTGCAGGAGAGCCCATGCTTCAAATCCATACATTAAAGTCGGCACAGCCTCAACCTTATAGAACTTTAGCTGTGTCTCCCTTTGCGTTTTATTCTTCAACGGTCGTCTTATTGTTCCACAGGTATAACTAAATTCTTTACAAAATTATTTATAAAGTATTTCTAGTTTTTGTCATAATGATAGACTACTTAGAGACGCTGGTTACTCCAAAGCTTTTTAGGACGTCTCACACCTCTCCGTTATTTTGTCTTATAATTCAATAGATGTTTGGGAATGCGGCAGTCACCCACTCGGATAAGCTGTATTTCTAGTATTACTTTTATAATTTTCTATACTATAACTCAGAAAATATATTAAAATATTTGAGCCGACGGACAAATCTACAGCCTTTATAATACATGTAGAACGTGGAAAGGAGCAGTACAATTCTGGTTTGAGTCGTTCGCCTTAAAGAGATCCATCGGAGTTACAGCGGAGCCAATAGCATTAGCGCACGTTAAAACATAGTATTTTTCGTCTGCTTGGGATCTGCAAGGTGAAAAACTTTCTGCAAACCAGTAGATACTGCAAGTGGTAAGTATATAGTCCAACTCTTTGGTAAGGATTAGTTCTGGTATACCCATGAAACGGGGTTTTTACAAGATTTCTTGGACATCTTACGAGGATAGTGTAAAACGTTCCGGCTCTGGATAAGAAAAACAAAACTTTTTGGGTTATTATGAATTTATTTTTCAATATAATATCTATTTAGCTGTATACCCTTTCTATAACGACTTTCTAAAGCGGTCATACCGGACTGATAAGCCGATTTGTCGTGGTCCTTAAAAAGTAATCACTTACAGCGTCGCTGACTTAATTGCCGTCAGTAAAGATCTTCCCACCAAGCCAATTTTTGAGGTTAAAAAAGAAGTCGCTCTGGACTAAATCGGGCGAGTGTGGTAGCTGAAGAAGCAATTGGAAATTCAATTCTTTAGTGTTAGCCATCGCAACAACTCATGTGTGAGATGGTGCATTGTCTTGGTGAAACAGCACTTTATTTTTCGTTAAACGTGGCCGTTTTTTCTTGATTTCTTCGTTTAGAAGGTGTAGTAAGCTTGCATGGTATTCGCCACTAATTATTTTCCCTTTTTTGTAGTAGTCAATGAAGTTTACGTGCATCTCCCCAAGAAGTACCCCTCGCCAAGAAGGAATTGTCTTTGCCTTCTATGAAATTGGTTCGCCTTTCATAATCTATTGTTTTGATTGTTGTTTGGTCTCAGAAGTGTTGTGGTGGATCCACAACATATGTGTCATTTGAAAAAACGTTATTTTGATCACCTAACGCATACAAAGATCAGAAATATACAAATCTAATTCGGTCACACATGCAATAAACACAGGACATGAATTCCCAGACATAACCAACATGACACTAATAAAACACATACCACACAAAGGCACCATAATGAACATTTGGGAAAACTTACAAATATACAAACATAAACCACAAAACAAACTAATACCTGAAAAAATACAAATCAATACAAAACATGACACAATTTTCAAAGCACTCAACATCGAAAATACACAAAATACTAATTCATACACCACAATCACACACAATAATACCAATTTAAAGTACCAGAGCCCAACAGGAAACCACAATAACAACCAGCCAACACACAAGTACTTCACCAGACTTAAAATCAGGCAGGCTGAGGATGGGAACACAATTGTTTCCGAAACATGTTCCTAATAAGGAAAAAAATATCTTGAGGTAAATTCATTATCAATATTAAATATTATATTTATATATATATATCTGCCTCAGGGGCCGGTTCAGCCAATTTTAAATAGACTTAACATGCATCATCATCATCATCATCATCATCATCATCTTCACAACACGACATAGCCAAGGTGTTGTCTATTCCGCCTTCAAAGATCCTCCAGACATCTCTTCCTGAGTCTATCCACACACCTGTGTCCTATAGGTTTATATTAACATGATAATGTTTTTAGGCTAGGGGGGTCATTCCACAAAAATGTAACGTCATCGAAAAACGTGACGCTTCCTCACTTTCGATTCCCCACAGTCTAGAAATTTGATATGTAAACGCATCAAGACAGAAATAATCGCAGCTGACATTGAGTTTAGCAAACGTTTTAGTGAGAATAAATTTGGTTTTACATGCTCTGTTTGTGATCGTTTGTTGTTTTGGAAATGTTTTACGTAATCCACCAAACGTAATCCACATTATACGTTTCAAAAGCCTAAAAACATTATCATGCTTCGATGTTTCGGTTTCGTCGAAATTCTTTGAATGCTTAAATGCGTAAATAGGAGAGGGAGAGAGGGAGAGAGGGAGAGAGGGAGAGAGAGATAGAGAGAGATAGAGAGAGAGTGAGAGAGAGAGAGAGAGAGAGAGTTTTTTGAAGACTTGTTTGACCAGTCTGGAATCTGAAATTCTTTCTGACTGAGTGTTTTTTTCCGCCGTTGTTTATATTCTCTTGGTTTTTATACAAGTTAAAAACTTGTAATTCTTCTGTTATGACCTCATTCTTTATACGATCAAGTTTAGAAAACCTTTTAATTACTCTTAAGAACGCCACTTCAGAGACCTATATTTTACTTTCTCGTGTCTTGGTTGTTGTCCATAATTCACACTCATAGGACAGTACAGGGACCGCCATAACTTTGTAAAACTTTAATTTTGTACCTTTTTTTCGGCGTACCTTTATTAAAAAAAAAAATATATTGTTGACTGCCCCACAGATTGTCTAAAACGTACCTTACTTAATATCAATAATATAACTCTTATCATAGCCAATATCATTTCCCAAATAGTAAAAACGGCTTATCTGTTCTACAATTTGTCATTAATGATTATTTTTGTTCTTATTGGTTGTCTCGAGATGCCAAATTTCTAGATGAAGATAACCCTGAATAAAAATTACCAGATGTCATGGACCGTAAGGAGGCAGCCCTTTCATAGGCTGGTAGACTGGAATGAGGAAATAAATTTACTCAGAACTTTAAAAAAACAGTCAGATTAGGTGAGTAGTTGACGACTGCAACCCAAAGAGTACAAGCAATTTGGAATAAATGAAAAAGTAAATAAAATTATCTTCTTTAAATTATTTTCAATCATGGATTACTGAGGTTTTAAGTTAATGACTTCAAAACATTTTTTCTCAAAACACGGTCTTGTTAGTGATGTCGGTAATATTGTTTGTAAAACGTGTCATTTAAAAAGAATATTTTTTTAATAAATGGATTTTTGTCAATGGGGTAGACACTTTGGTGTTGATCCCAAACCCTCCCTCTCAAGTCGTCTATCAATTGACCTTGTATTGACAAGTGTGAAAGGCGGCCCACACAATCAGCTAAGGGGTAAACAAATTATTTGAAGTGATACAACGACGACGAGAAGTCCAAAACGCATTAGCCGTCTGCAATAGCGTATACAGACCACCTATCATGCTATTAATACGCTATAATATCGCTCACGTCTATTCAACCTTTATACTCCGAATTGGTTTACAATAAGAAGATATATTTTCCTTTCACTTGTTTACGAAATATGAATCGAGTTCGCACACTGTGCAGGTTAAAAATCCCATTAAGAAGGGGTTGAGTGACTCACAAGAAAGATAAAAGTTCAAGCGACACAAGGTCAAAGTCTTTTATTTTCACTGATTTAGGCGAACAGTGCGGTTGCGTGATCGAGATCACGTTTGGTGGTCGATGCAGTGGACATACCTATCGATTTTACACTATATTCTGGACTTAAGGGTGACGTTTTATTGTGTTTTGAGTATGTAGTTTATAAATAGAGGCGTTAGACAATATTGCCGTTTATCAACCGCTCTTTTTAACCCGTTTTAGACGGATTTGTTAGGATTTGGCTTAACAGTGTAAATGGAGGAATCAGAGTTGGGGAAAAAATGCTTAAGACTCTGATGTTTGCAGATGATCAGATTTTATTCACCACAAATGAAGATGACCTTCAAAGGATGCTCAACTCCTTAACTAACATTGCGAAAGAATGTAATAAGGAAATATATGACAAAAAGGACAAAATGTATGGCTTTTAAAGGAACGTGGTTAATTAGATTTAAAATTGTTTTGGATAGTAAAATTATAGAATAAGTTTCAGAATTTGACTACTGAGGCTCTAAACTTTCGTATTGAAGCCAAGAAGATATTAATGGGAAAATTAATATATTTACCCAGATAACAGGAAGTCTCCAGCGTGCTCTAAAACACAAGGCAAAGAAACAGTCCATAATAAAAGTATACAAATCCATGGTACCCTTACTCCCTTACTTATGGTTCAGAAACTTAGACAATGTCTGCTAGACAAATATAAAGAGTTCAGGAAATTAAATTTTTGTGTTCCATAGCTGGGTACACAAAATTATATATGAAGAAACAATCAGATAAGACAGGAACTGAAAGTTGAAGAAGTAAATTCATCATTAAGAATAGGGAAAACTGGAAACAACACACTAGCAGAATGGGCAGTGTGCTAGCTTATTGTATCAGCTAAAAGGGAAGAGAAGCCTGGGAAGACCCAAGAAAAGAGGCGGTCCGACCGGTTTGGAGCCGAAACAGACTAAACCGTCTAAGCCGTGAAGAAGAAGAAGAAGAAGAAGAAGAAGAAGAAGAAGAAGAAGAAGAAGAAGAAGAAGAAGAAGAAGAATAAGAAGAAGAAGAAGAAGAAGAAGAAGAAGAGCAACAACAACAACAATAAGAAGAATTTGAAGTTTATTATATTACGGTTAATTACGCCGTACCAAGACGTCACAACTTTCGACGTTTCGCAGACACAAACTATTGACAGCCGTCTGCAGGCTAACTGTAAACTTATACATGTAAAGAAATAAATAATACTCTGTTAACGCGCGATAGAGAGTTAAAAAGTATAATAACAATATTTTCATATAATATATAAGCAAAAGTTTAAGTAATACAAACAAATACTTACTATGAAAAGAAAACTACAACTTTCACAAAACAAAAGCACAATGCACACCAACAAGGTCAAGATAGCAAAAGTCTGCTGTCAGTTAAATACAGTAATACCCCCAACATTTACGCTAACTGGACTTCCGCGAACTCGGAGTTACGCGGTCCTTCATGTTCCCTCCCTCTTCGTTCCCCACCACCACTTCCTCAAACTCAGTTGAAAAAGGATTACAAATCTTAGATGATGTAGATTCTAATGAAGAGCGCCTTACAGCTACTAGGCGAGGAATAAAACAAAATTAATAGCTTGCTACGAAGAAATTTTGCGTGAAAAAATAAGACATTGTGTCGTGAAATGAAGCCATCGACACCTAAATGACTTCATTTTATGTAACATTTTTATTTTAGTACTATTTTGTATTAATATGTATGAAAAACTACAAATTCTATTACATGCTTTTCTTTCAAACAAGTGTTTTGTTAGTCCTTGATACCAATTAAATACAATTTATATGTATTTATAGTATGCAAAGTTGTACCCCGACTTACGCGAATCCGACTTGAGCGCTCTTCGTCGGTCCCAACTATCTCATAACTACGGGATATTACTGTATTTATTTCTTTAGATGTATTAGTATATAATTAGCCTGAAGACGACTACCGATTGTTTGGGTGGCCGGAGCGTCGCATTTATATTTTTTCTGTGACGGTAAAACCCGTCAGTCAGATTCAATTCAAACATCTACACTCCAACACAGCCATCTTTTAAAGAAGCAAGCAGTTGGTTCAAGAAGGTCCCATCACTGGGTGAAATCTTTCTTTATACCTTTCCCTGCGTCGTGTTTCTTGTTCACCCCACCACATTGCTACGGCAATTACGGAACGAGAGCTTCGTTCTACGGGCTTCTCGACTAGCCCAGCGGGTGGTGTCTTCCGTCCACTCACGTAAACACTCCAGACCAGCCATACGCAACCTTTGAATTTATGGAGGGGCACAAATATATATATATATATATATATATATATATATATATTGCGGTGAACAAGGTCGCATAGAATTAAATAATAAGTCGATATCGTAGATATGGAAATGTTCTGGCTTTAATTAAAGTTTTTCTTACATTTTAAATGCACAGAGTTTACTACAGTTTTTTTAACACAACAAAATTAATATACAGTCTTTTAATACAAATAAAATAAATTAATAGTTCTGATTAAAAAAATAAATAAATTGTTACTCCTTTGTAAATCAAAATTAATAAACAGTTTCTTTTTATACAAATAAAGTAAATTAATGACAGTTTCTGTTGACCTTCAGTATTCAATTTAAATAATTCCTACACTAACAACATACAAGTTAATTTCTAAAAAAGTTTCTCTTCTTATCAGTTTATAATTGTTTATTTAGTTTATTATAAATGATTCACTTCCCTGAATAAGAAGACTGATGCGGTGTCTCCTTGTTTTCTGGTGAATGTTTCCTACTGCTCCTTCCAGGTAACCGTCAGGATTACCGCTCCTCCTGTGGTTCTTCTTCAGGATCTCCTCTCGTTCTCGAGCTCTCAGGTCGTCTTATGGGTTGGGTATTTCTATGATAATATGCAATTTAATTAGTTAATTAATTAAATTATATAGCTCCGGCAACTTGATGTGTTCAAAGACCTAATCGGAAAATCTTGCAACAGATACCGAATTAGCACAAGATTTAAACAGTCCCGCACTTTACTATTAGTGTTCGTAACTACTGACAGACCAAACGTACTGGACCAGTGTTAACGATAACACGTTATAGGAAGTAACGATACTGCTTTCCTTGAGTACTACGGTAGACTGACTTACATCCCGTCACGGCCCGAATCAACTGACATATTCGTCCATCTGATTGGTCAGAGCTGCTCCCTCTCCCTTAAGCTATAGTCCAGATAAAACGTTACTTGTAAGAAATTGCATATGGGCAATATAAAACGTGCACAATAAGCTGGTTTAATTTGATTACTTTTCTTGAGGGTGATAAAACCTTTTTTTTTATGAAAAACTCATATATTTTGTACTTTAAATCATTAACAAATATTACTACCAGATTTATCTTATTATTATACACAGTCTGGTATAAGTCTTATGTCAGACTTTTGCTTTACATAAAAGTTATTTAATTTAATTAATGTTTTAATGTTAATTCGTAAAACAGTTATTCACACGCGCACTTGCGCACTCGCCAAATGCCTATGCATACGTTCGAACTATTTCACAACACTCATATTTTCTGTACAATCAAAAATTAACTTAATCTAACAATTCAGACATGATTCTTACTGTCTATAATACAATGCTCCAAAACGCAACTTTTACTTTGAATAATTGTCATTGAAACATGAGAAGAGCGAGATACGTTATGACTGAGATTTATTACTTCATATGCAAATCTCACCCGTTGCAATATATATATATATATATATATATATATATATTGCAATGGAACACAGGATGATAAGCCATGACGTTTATATCAGAGCACATGGATGACGAGCATTTTCATGTTTAAATTGGTTGTATGTAATACTTTGTTTTTTTAGCCATAAGTTTCGTATTTAGAAATGGATAAGCATTTAGGGTATACCAAATTCTCCGTAAAAAGGTGTTCTTTATTATCATGTATTTTTTGAGTGAATTTGTGCGCGTGTGCGGGTGTGATCGCTATATCTTCCGAGGTAATTAACCGATCGACGTGAAACTTTGACAATGAATTGTTTATGTAAATAGCTTCAATTTAAGTGTACTCTATGGTTCATAACTATTTTAGAAATATGGTTTTTTAAGTAGGAAAAACTCAATTTGAAACACTTATCATTAATAGGGTCATAAAGATTTGTAGATAATTCAATGCAAGTTACTGCATATTTATACAAACTCTTTCTGGAAAAGGTTATACCTGATGAAAGTATAAATCATGTGACTTGGGTTTAGCCAATCGGAAAACACTAAATTCAGTAACAGTCATTCTCTGTAGAGTTAAGATCGACACAGTCTGTCTGTGGCAATTGCAAGGTGAAGTTGTGCTCGTGCGTGAGAGAGTTATTCTCGAGCGAACATAAAAAAGTATAATATAACATAATCCTTGGTACTCTGTACGACGTTTTGCGTACAGAGCCGAGTGGGTCAATCAGTTAAATAGAATTATAATATAGTATAGTGCTTTTCGTGTAAGTTAAGATATCCGCTTAGGGATTATAATGACACTTCAAGATTTCGTGGAAGGTGTACGACTAATACACCTTATTAAATTGATACCCATATTCACCCTGAGATTGATAAAATTTACATATCAATTAATAATAAACTATTCTAGGGAAATTAATAAGCATTGTGTGTTTAACATATTTGAGAAGAGGACGACAAGACGAAGAGGACGACGGACGAAGAGGACGACGGAAGAAGAGGACGCCGGACGAAGAAGACGCCAGGACGGGAGTGGCTGTAGGAAGCGGAGAATTGCACATATTGTTATAGAACGTCGTTTGGGGTTCTGGGGAGCTAACTTCCCTTTTAGTTTTATTTAATATTTGTAAAAACTTTTGTTTATTGTTGTATTATTATTGACTTATCCGGTTCAATTCAACCTAGCGTTGAATCCAACTTGAATAAGTCCGGTTGATGCACAAGAAATTATTTATCGAAGTATTTTTACTTCGGTTGGTTTATTCACACTGATGTTCTTCCGTTGACTCGTTGAAGCGGTGGTATATTTTCCGTGCTGAAAACACAATTATTTTGCACTAATAAACATTTAATTGGTGAGTCTTGTCAAACTTGCAGGGTCGCTATCTCAATCCAATGTAAACGGACTTACCGTATTTGTATTCGCCGCTGCTTGTTGGGTTGACCAATGAAATTCATTCACCTGTATTCAACTAGTATACTGAAATAAACTGACCGACTCTGTTTTCTTATGTCAACAAATATTTTATTCAAATCAAGTGCTCGTTCTGAATGACCAGAAGTATTGTTTATAATTGGATTCAGAATAATAAGCATGAGACTTTTAGTTTTAAAAATTTGCCTCAGGGTGGCAGAACTGTTTACAAACAAAGTTAATGTGTTTAACTGTTTTTTGGTTAATATTAGTTTAATACCTTCGTGAATTCTTTGAGCTGACAGAATACCAAGTCATCGAATAGAACTATCATCAATTGTTATCAAATAATTTGATGTCGACTATAATTCAGTCACTTATAATTAATACACAAAATAATAACCTTGTGTCTAATCTGGACATTACAGGTTAGTAGAATTATTAAATTCAATTGATAATAAATGCTTGAAATAAAGTTAATTAATGTCAAAATAATTCTTGACAAGATAATTAAAATGAACAATGATATTATATATTTTGAAACAGTGTCATTTGGTAAAACCTCTGATTCATTGTTTAGTGTTATAGAAATATAATTGCATGGCTGTAAGTAACCATATATCCTAGCAACCTTGGTTATTATTCACAACAAGAAATAACATTGAAATATTATAATAGTAGGTTCCTTTCCTAAATCATAAAACATAAAACATTGAAATATTATATTAATTTTCGTTAATAAATCAATCATTTGACAAGCCTCAGTCATTGGCAATTGTTGGTTAAATTAATTGATATATAAAAGTTGACAACTGTCATTAAGTGTGGTTAATTCACACAAAAATAATTATATATAGAAATTAATTGCAAGTTTAATAAATTCACAAAATTAGAATAATCAAATCCCTGAGGATTGTCATTATTGTTGATTAGTTACTGTTACAAATACATCTTAACCTATGTTCATTGTTAGTAAATGTTTCGATTATATCGTTTTTCATTATTTTATTAAAATGGTAATAATCACTTATACTCCCTTTTATTTTATAACTTTAATCCCGGAATTGTTCTGGATTATACACTGAGCAATCCTTATTACGCACTGTTACACTTCACCTCTCTGATACTAAAGTATTTTCGCTATCACAATTTTAGGTTAGGTCACTCTGTTTACATCGGTGACGCGCACACATTAACAGATCAGCTGACTTTTCCCTCGACTGTCGGCATCTTCTCGCTTCCAAAGTTGATTAAAAAGTGACCAGAACGCAAACCTCGCTCTGCCGTTCCGTTCAGTAAACGTCTAAAATTTGGTTAAATCCGTGGATTTGATTGATGGGCGATCTTTAATTTGGTGCACATACCCCCTCGGCGTTTTATTTCAATTGTTGAAGCCGGCGTGGGTTTCAAGAGTATAAACGTTTTTCGCAATTTGACATGCATTCTCTATAATTGTAATAACTTTGTTAATATGGCTTCGATTTTAAATCTGAGCATATCACTGGATTCGTAACACTTGATTCTTTATTTTGAGTCCACTTATGGTGTGCTTTGGTCCATTATTAAGGAAGTTAATGTTTGTGATTAGCACCATTTACTATACACTATTATTTTATATTTAATTCTTTATTATCACTATATAATGGCACTCATATCCACTTGAGGGCATGCCTTCCAAGTTCCTTTACACTCCTTAGTTGCTATTTCCTTAAATTTATTTACAAAATACATTTATTATGTTACTATCATCTTAGTCTAGGTTCTTACATTTGTATATACATATTTTACCTATTAGAAAGCGTTTGTTTACCTTCTATATGTTTCCAGTTGATTATAACAAAGGTGTACACTACTGATCACCTTGGTTAGCTGGAAAATTAAATATTTTCTGGTCATTTCTGGTTAATTAAGTGGTCTCTATTTATCATCATGAGATGCCTACTTAATGTTGTTCTTATTTGGTATTTAAGTTCTTTTGTTGTAACCTTTTAGTTACAATAGATGAGTAATAACATTGTCTTTGTAATGGACTTGGTGTGTTTAATACACTAGACTTTTCCATATTGTATTTGGTTAAATAATACTAGTTACACCTGGTGTCACATGACAGGTGCACTTAAATACAATTGTAATATATTATATTCTGTCTTATAATCTTTGTACACTAACACAGTAGTGGTATTACACTCTATTTGTGGTATTGACATCAACATTTTGTTTCTATTCGGTTTTATAATATGATTTTATACAAGTTTTATATAGTGAATTCCATTTTGGTGGGTTTTGGTTCACTTTCTTTGTTTATGTACTTATTTAAAGTTTATTTTGGGTATCTTATATTGTTACCTATAGAAAGATTGTTATTTCTACTTGTTTTTACATATAAGACATTCTGGTTTGGGTAGGTTTTTCCTACTGCTAGTTGTGAATTCAGGTGAATATTACCTACATCATAGGTTATGTTATTTTGTCATTTGTGCCAACAATGTGTATGTTAGTTTGACACACATTGCTATTCTTTTAACCTTATTTTTTACATGTTTGGTTTTAATAATGATAACTAATAACCTTTTAGTTATTCTCTTGCTTTTTATACATGATTGTCAGACTATTTGACTAATGTTTGCTGATATTCTGAGACAAATTAATACTTCTTTTGTTACATTGGTGCTGTGCATATCTTGTCACTATGCTTAATTTACAGCTTCTAATCAATAAGTATTATTGTTATTTTCATTCCTTGTATAACATTTCTTGTCTTATTCATTTATAACATTATTTATATTATACTGGTCATCTCAGTTAGTCAGTTTTCTGTCTATCTCTTCAATCTGTAGGTTGATTAGTTATTACACATACGGGTAGATGTTGATTTATAGTTGACTGGCTCTTGGAATCTATATGCCATGGTTGTTGGATGTCCTTCTCGTAGTAGGTTTCTTCACTGATTCTTCTTTCTTCTTTCTTCTTTCTTCTTTCTTCTTTCTTGTTTTGTTCTTCACTGGTTCTTCTTTCTTCTTTCTTCCTTCTTGTGTTGTTTGGTTCTTCACGGATTCTTCTTTCTTCTTTCTTGTATTGTTTGGTTCTTCACTGACCGAAAACTATTGGGTGGTTGCTTCCTGCGGTACAATCATTGTGTGGTGCCTTTTCTCTTCACTATAATGTCATTTCATTTGCATTTACCATCAGTTTATTGACTCTTATGGCTGTGAGTTTATATTTGGTGATAGGTAGCTCATGTAGCGTTGAGCTTGGCATTTTAGACAAATTATTTGGCTTGTCTCTTTGACTCAATAATTGACATGTGTAAGCATTTTATTTCGCTGAAATCTTAGGGCTCATATGTCATGTTACAATACTGAGGTCGTAGCCTCAATCAAGTAAAACCGATATATTGCGAACATTATAAACTATTATTACAAATAACAATACTTGACAATTTATAATACAATATACCTTTTTAAAAACTATATTTGTGTGTATAATAAATAATTTTCATCTCCTCCATAATAGACTTGTTTGTGATTTTTACACACTCACTATATCCTTATTAGTAAAATAAAATTTTGATCTGTTGCAATATATATATATACATATATATTGTGCTGTTATTTTTTTAGTATTGTAATTAATATATTTAATTACAGCTATTACTTTTTTCTATCTGCACATGAAAAGAAAACTCTATCTCAGGGTTAACAATTATTAAGCTGATTTATATTATTTAATACTGTATATGATTTATTCTTTTCTTTAATCCGTACCAAATAACGTTAGTGTATAAATTTTTTAATAAATAACATGGTAAGAATATCTACATAAAAATGTAAATAGCTTGAATCTGAACTCTTCACAACTGCAACGGGTTCAATTCTAGTTGATGCTTATCATCTTAAAGGTAATGTTAGGCTTCGTAGTCTGTTTCTTCTCTAAGATTTCTTATTAGATTAAATGTTGGATTATATTTTCTTCTATGATTACTAAATTGATACTTCTTCGGAATATCGAATTTTTATTGTATTGACACTCAAACTATCTTCCAGTACAGGCTTCTTCTTTTAGTTCGGCGTTCTCTAAATGTTATACTCAGACTTCTTGAAATATTGTAGTTTAGTAAGTTGTATACAAATTATGATTCTTTCAATGTTATAGATTTAAACTCTCTTATGTTTATTAAATTCAATATCAATGTTAACTCCCTTCCTATAAAGGTTTCCTTTATTAAATAAAAAATTAAACTCTTTTATAAAAATTAAACTCTTTTAATGTGTATCTTATTACATATAAAATTAGACTTTTTGATGTGGCTCTTCATAAATATAAAATTATACTAAACAAATTTCCTTTCGTTTGAATACAATTCAAATCTAACAATTTACAATTTGCCATTTAGATACCTAACTACATTCGTCACATCTTTCCATCATATGACTCTTAACAACATATATAATTTTATTAATTATTATTAATTATATTTATTTGCTTTTTTACATATTCCATATAATTAGTATATTTTAAATTACTATTCGATTAATCTTTCATTTTATTTGAAAATTTATTTCCAATTTAATATAATAATTGTCAACACATATTTCTTAATGCGGTTCTATATACTGTAGTATTGAAGTCTACCTCTATGTTGGTCGTGACTCACAAATCAGTTTTTCTGTCTACACTTCTAACACATGTTCATAATACTATTAATTTTATACCTTTCCTCTTTTAAAATTATTATTTGATTGTTATGTACTGCGGTGTATTTTAACAGCAGTACATAATACCTTCCCTTATTTCATAATCTCAGATATAATTTGATATGAGATTTTGAAATAATTTATTTCTTATCACAACCATGGTCTAACATTAATATTGACAACATTTGATTAATTCGCTAATTTTATATCACAAAGTTCTCTTCATAAATTGTTTTTTTTTTTAACATAACAAATATGGTTCATCACTATCACGAATTACCGTATCTTACACACTCATTTATGGATTAAAATAACATTAATCAAACCAACTGGTTTTACATCAAAAATAATAATTTATAAAATAACAATTGTGCCTACTTTCATGGCTAAAAAACTCAACAACATGAATACAAATATTATTTTGTTTTCTTTTAAATTTCACCTTCCCAATCCTGGTTATAAAGTTCATGTGTGATTTATTTTCGAATTATTTCTCTTTTAATGATTACTTTATTTATACTGGCGAAGCTGATTAATATTTTATGTCACTTTAACCTTTCCATCTTGGCATTTAATTACTATAAATCCACACAATTTAATTCTACTGGCTCTGAAATTATTTAACTTGAGTGTCATTCTATTTTTCCCCATGCTGTGTCCATGTGTGTATTTGTAGTACACATACTTGTTAATAAAATACAAGTAATATATCATATTAAGCATAGAAACATAAAATACAAACTTATAACTATAAATAACATTGATTATGATATAATATTGCTCTCGACTTGCTCAGTTCCTTTAATTCTTATTAAATTCTCTAATTTTCCTTTTTAAATTATTATTATTGCATATGCATCTCCTATTTATGATATATTAATTACTTTAAAAAAATTACTATTTACTTTCGAAATTAATTTAAATATCTTCGTTAAATTATCATTTCAAAAATATACTTTCATAAATTCAAATATTACTATAAATTACTATACAATAAACAGTTACATTTAAAAATTATTAATTTCACTTTTTGAAATTATATTGTCTTTCTTTTACATTGTTTTATTGTCTTTAATTGAGTCTTTTGTTTTTGATGAGTACATGGATTTATTTCACCTTAATCGTGGTGGTAATTCCTCAGCGTATCCTCTTCTGGTCCTGAGTCCTTGATCCTGGTTGATCCTCCGTAGTCGTTGTAGTCCTGGAGTCTGCTCCCCATCCTCCGGATCCTCTCGGTAGTCCGATGACTCGTACTACATAACATAAATTATCAACATAAATATAGCTGCCAGAAAGTAAATACTAACAGACCTGATCCCACGGCCCTAACACAACACGCCCGTACACACGGTCACTCGTTTCAGTTTCACAAAGCTAAAGTAATTCATGCAGAAAGTAATCACTTTAAAGGCAATTCTTAGAAATGCTAACAATAGAGAAGAATAAATACCTTTCAGTTAACAAGAAAACGGACGTACAAAGTCTTAGCAAGTGTTATTCTAATCTTATTCACTCTTTTTAAAATGGACAATAGTTTACAGGTATAGGAATACTGAACAACTTACTAGTTAAGGTACTATTAAAATTTTATATCGCTGGCAGTCTGTCAGATAACTACATAACGCTAACACTATACAAATAAATGTGTTATATGTGTATAAGTATGGAACAGTGATAAGTGTTTAGTGTAATGTGGTTGCTGTAGCTCATCTCACAGTTAATGTAAGTAAATAGTTATAGTAATGTATGACTTTACACACACCTATACACACTTACAAATAATATAATTGTAGTAAGACTATATTTTAATGTTGTAGGCATGATTATGAGAAGAATAAATCTCGAAACGTCGCAAAACTGAGTTTTCATAATTAATGACCGAACCTCGAAATCATTAACAGTATATATATATATATATAACTGAGGCCCTGTTTCTTTGGGCGCACCCCTCCCCACCCCGTCAATGGAAAATACAAAGGTGCGGAGCTGGACGTTGGACATCAATGGTCAATAGCTGAACGTTACAAACGTTGACTGTTGACTGTCGTGGAAAATTACAAAATTAGCGACGTGAAACACCGAATCAAAAAAAGCTCTGCAGTATTTTTCATATAAATTTGCGGGGTACGTCATGGACAATCTCTCATCATCCACACGCAAGTTAAAAGTAACAAAAACGAAGAAAATGTTTCAACAGGGTCACATTTTATAAAAAATAAATTAAAGAACTCACCACAATAACACTATTTTATTTTATAAAGTGCACACAAATATAAAACTTCAAACAATCACGTTTCAAACATAAATGAAGGTTTCAGTTCCTTTTCTAAAAAAAATTAACAGTAATTACGGTATTGTATTAGGAAAAAAAGTAAAATTTGAAACGGCTTGTATTATTTCACAATGAAGCGCTTTAAAGCAGGTACAATGCGGGCGCGTTCCTTCGTTTAAAAGAAAATAAATTACAAATTCGTTCGCGGTTGCGTCAAACCTTATCGATGGGCGAACTTGGTGCACCAGATTGTTCGAGAGCACTTGTAACTACGCGAATTGCGCTGGCACGCCGCCAAAAGAATGGAAAATTATTCTGGAACACCTGCGTGACCTATATAAACAACAGCAACAGTTAGTTACAGTTGGCAATTTCTTTAGTGAGTATCAAATGGTTGTTGCTGATTAGTGGATAGTGATTACTGTGTATAATTTGTTCGGAACACTTAATAGTTGACATTGCGTATGTGGACAAATTTAACTTGAATTATTTTATGACAGTACCCTGTTGATTTTAAATAGTTATTCGTGACCAATTATAGCTGGTAATCAGTGACTTCATTAATGTTTCCACCGTACGATACGACGCTCCATGAGAGTATATATTTTCCGCATCTCGCACTTTGTCTGCAACCGTACTGACAGTGATTATTCCCGCTACTCACAGTCAACTGGCGATAACTTAAAATCGCCTGCAAGGCAATATACCTATACTTTGTTCACCGAGTGTTTGCAGAAAAATTTCAAGCGAATGACATTGACGAGGGTCGGATTCTATTGTTATCGGTAACATTCCAACGCCCGTTTCACAGCAGTCCGCCAACTCATATTTCCTGTACGTCACGTTCTGTAGGTACTGTGCGTAATCTACTGAAGATCAGTTCCTTCCTTGTTTGCACCGTTGAATAACGTGTCATTTGGGTCTGTTTTTACTGTTTAGTTATTATTAATAGCTTGGACTAAAACTGTACAATATGGAGACTCTTTCCCCAATAGCAAGGAACAAACGCGGCAAAGTTATACATAGTGCTAAGAGATTGTGTATAGTGAATAATTTTAAACATTTAAGTACAGAGAATCCTACTATAAAAAAGGACAAGGCCATGGAAAAAGTTGCTGAAATGACCGGTGTTAGCATCGGAGTGTTTATAGTGTTATTAATGTATATTTGAAAAACAAAACGTTAGGCTTGAGTTCACCAAAAAATGAAAAATCTAGAGTAGCGGCAGTAGATAAATTGGACGAATTTACAAAATGTGCTATTAGGAGAAAAGTTCACGAATTTAAAAAAAAAAATGAACAACCGACAATAAATAAAATTTTGAGTGCAGTTAACAACGATAAAGACTTACCGGATTTCAAACGGTCTACGCTATATAAACTGTTAAAATCATTGAATTTTAAATTTCATGAAAGAAGACGTAACATGTTTATCTGTGACAGGGATGATATAATTGTATGGCGACGGAATTACCTACGCAAAATTAAACAGTTTCGTGAAGAAGGCCGTAAAATTTACTATCAAGACGAAACTTGGGTAAATGCAGGCCATGTCAAAAATAAGGTTTGGCAAGATAAAACTATTAAGTCGCCGAAAGATGCGTTTTTGAAAGGTCTGTCGACAGGACTACGAAGTCCGAAGGGGAAAGGGAGCCGCCTGATAGTTGTGCATATGGGCTTTGAAGAGGGATTTTTGAAAGATGGATTAATGGTGTTCCAATCAAAGTCTACTGCTGACTATCACGAAGAAATGACCGGGAATGTATTTGAAGATTACTTTCGAGAACTCCTACCTTCCCTGGAAGATAACTCTGTTGTGGTGTTAGATAACGCACCATATCATTCAGTAAAGTGTGAGAAAATTCCAAACATGTCGTGGAAAAAAAATGAAATAGCAAATTGATTAAAACAAACAGGTTTTAATGCTGATAGTAGTTATCTAAAGAAAGAACTTCTTTATATAGTAGAACAAGAAAAAGGAAATTACGACAAATATGTTATTGATGAGATGGCCAAGAAGGAAAACAAGACAGTATTGAGATTACCCCCTATCACTGTGAGTTAAATCCCATCGAGTTGATCTGGGCTCAAGTGAAAAATCATGTTGCGGCTAACAACACAACATTTAAGCTTGCAGATGTAAAACGGCTGTTGGAAGAAGGGGTGGAAAAAGTAACTGAAGAAGACTGGAAGAAGTGTATAGAGCACGTAAAGAAAGAAGAGGCGAAACTGTGGGAATTGGACAACTTAATAGAAGAAATGGAGGAGAGTGGCCCTTTGATTATAAATGTTGGTAATGATGACAGTAGCAGTGACTCCGACTTAGCTATGGAATTGGAATAAACGTAGTTTCCATTGTTGTAAATAGCCCAATGTACGTACATACTGTAGTAGATAGGCTGATGTAAATATTGTAGTAAATGACATGTTAGTATTATAATAGCAAATAGGCTTATTTTATAATTAATTTCATTGTAGATTTTAGTATTGTGATAGCAAATGGGCCTGCCTATGTTATAATTTTAGTCCGGGGTTCTCCGTACAACAGGTTTATGTGATCTAGGCCTGTGGAAGCCTCTTTCCCCTAGCAAAAAAGAGTGACCTCCGACAAGGTGGAGGGGTTGACGTTTCCCTCGGAGGCTTATTAATACTAACGTCCACCGATCACAAAACATCAATTTATTAGATGCTCGGTAGCCCGTGCGCCCCCCGCACGTCCGCCTGTGAACCGGCCTCTACCATTCGCCAGTGTCGTAATAGGCCAAAATTTTCTGCAAACACTCGTTGAACAAAGTATAGTCACTACACTCGTTTCTACGTAAGGAAGGAAATGGGTTACTTGCACTTGGTTAAACACGGTTCATTTCCAATAATCGTCAGGTAACGAGTTAATCGGTGGCGACAATACATATTGCATCTATACATATACTACACAACATTAATAGGCAAACAACACCAGGATGTAATTAGTGTCTGACAATCAAAGAGGAAGGAAGAAGGAACCTTTGAGTGGGACGTGACCAGTGTACAAAAGCACCGACTCCAACAGGAACTTCATCACTTACGGATCTGTTCGTCTTCGAGAACTAAAGGTAAGTTCAGCAACAGAGCTAAGAAATATTAATAGTTTACTGTGTCTTACCAGAGTACTGATGACACATATCTTAATGTTCAATACACTTTATAACCTAAACAATTGTAGATAATTCTCTTTTTGGTATTATTATACCATTATTTCAACGTATTGTTAGTACATTATGCGTATTGTTGATAACTGTTAACTAATTACTGTTATTTCTCGTGTATGTTGCGGGTTTTTACACGTTTACTCACACCGACTGAACGAAACATAATTAATTTTTAATTTGCCTTATAAGGAAAATAACTGAATGTCCTTTGTTTTGTACTTAGTGGTTGCCGGACAGGCCTTTCGGTGTGAACACTATTGTCAAGACCTAAAGCTCCGTTAACGGTGGAGGAGTTATCGAAAGGCCTTGTCCAGTGAGAAGAAATTAGTGGTTCCCAACAAATCTACAATATTTCAATGTTACTGATCGCTGATGATAAAATTAACTGTTCTGTTTTGGAAAAGTATAAACTTTTCAGTAACCATCAGAGATTTTTTGTCGTAACTTATTGCAATATCTGTGACCGTACGACAGCGACGGAGAGCAAGCAAAATGTTAATGTTAATGCGATTTCTGAATACGAGTTTCGAAGGAGTGTGTTGTTACAATTTACACTGCGGACTTTCACGATGACTTTGAACATCAGAAGACGACTGCTGATTTCGAATAGTGGAAATGTTATGTGTGTGTGTAAATAGCGTTTTGTCTTGTTGAAAGACTACGATATTAGGCGGTAAAATTTACTTAATTTCTTGTTTACTTGTCTGCTTATTTACTTAATTATTTCCTTATTTCCTAATTTATTTGTTTACTTATTTACTTGCTTTTTACTAGCTTACTTACTTAAATTCTTACTTATTTATTATTTACTTATCTGCTTCATCATCATCATCATCTTCATAACACGGCATAGGTAGGCCTAAGGTGCTTCTTGTTCCCCCTTCAAAGATCCTTTCCTGGGTGTACCTACACATGTCTGTCCTATAGGTTTTTATTTACGGACTTATGTGGCCAGTCTGGATTCTGACATTTTTTATAGGTGTTCTTTACGCCGTTGTTCCTAATCTTATTTACTTGGTACTTATTTATTTAATGCAGAAGATTTTCTCTTTATTCTCACTGGAAGGCTTCTACGACATGCTTCCATCTAACTTATTTTCATCCTCAGCTTTACAACTTACATCCCGGACTTTCACGATGACTTTGACACGTTAATCCTGACTGGAAAAAGACTGACTACTGATTTCGAATTATGAAAACGTTTTGTCTAGCGACTTACCACGGTGAATGTCTATGATGTTACTTGGTAATAGTTACGTACTTAATTAAACATCTTTGTTTGTCTCGCAACTAACAGTTGAAATCAAACTGGTGTTGTAAAAAGAAGTTATGAAGGCTGTGTGGACTTACGGAATTCAGCTGTGGGGCTATACAAACGAAACAAACGCAGAAAAGATACAAACCTTTCAGAACAAAGTACTCAGAAGCATAGTGAATGCCCATTGGTACATAAGGAACGGCAACCTACACAGAGAACTCAATATAGAATATTTCAGCGAAATAATAACAAAATATGCAGAGAAACGTGATCAGAGGATTTAGATCCACGATAACCCAATAATGCGACACGTGGTGGAAGAAGCTCCACATGTCCTGAGGTGACTCAAAAGACAGAAGCACATGATCTGGTATCGCAATAGAAAGCAAATGATATGTATAGATCCATAAAACTCTACTTGAGAGAAAGAAAGAATAATCGTGGGATTATTAGGCACTGGGCTTCACCCCATCATGTAAAGGAAACATGAAGGAGAAGCTGCTGGATGAGCTTGATCAGTTGTAGCATTAAGAAAGGTGTTTTTAGTGGGTTCGAGTCCCACACTACTAGGAACTACATGGTTCCTATTGTCTACAGATATTTTCACGTACCCTCGTAAAAAAATCCTACTGAAACACAGGGGTTCCACCTAACTTTCGTGTTTCCTTCTAACTCGAATTTCAGTTGCAGCAGCGTTGATCTATTGTGCCGTGTGTTTTGCTTCACTTTATCCAAGCCACGTCTACTTTGGTCTTCCCCTGTTTTTCCAAATCGATTCCAGTCAGCTGCTTACCATGTAATGTATTCTTGACGTTTTCCGGTGCGTATGGCTAATCAACTTCCATTTTCTTGCAACCAACTTATTTGCAATCCTGGCTCGTGATTTGTTCTTCTCCACAGTTCTACATTTCAAAATTCTTTCCAGTCATAAAATCATCGGCGTTTGTATTCAACTCTTCTATTATCTTCCGTACTTTTTCTATAAATTCCTTTATAACTTAAGGCGAGTGAAATTATTCCTTCTTATATTATTACCCTAATGAAGTAAATACTACCATTTCGCTGAGTGCGTGCGTGATTCTGGGCACGCCAGCGCGCGAGACTATTCCAGACGTTTACATATCATTCTACACAGCAGAATTACGTAACGATGTGGACTGTTCTAGATCACACAAAATACCGATGCCCCTTCCAGATGTTTACTCGACTACTCTGCCGGCATCCGACCTTGCTATCTGATTACAATGCAAGGCGACGAAGGTATAAATACAGGATTTCGAAGCGGTCCGCGGTCAGTTTAGACCTGCATATATTGAAGTGCGGATCAAGATTACTACGGGTGTGTAGTTGTAAGTGATCATTGTGTTAATTAGTGCGGGACTGTTATAGGTTGATATATAATGTTGTGTGTTGAACAAATTTAACTCGAATTATTGTATAAGAGTCCTCTGTTGATTCAAAGTGCCGTTTGTGTCTAGCTAACGTTTGTAATTAGTGACTTCGCTGGTGTCAGTCATTCTGTTTCCACTATACCAACGACGATCCGGTGTAACCTTTCTGTTAATCGCTTTATTTCTGATATATTGATTTTAAAGACACTTTTACAAGAACCTTTTACACTTTTACACTTTGTATATCAACTCCATTGTGTGACATAACATCTAAAAGTGAAGTTATTCAATTATATGACATAGCAATACGATCAATTTGGTTCACAGTTGATTTGTTTGTATACATCGATGTAGCTTTATGGGCGTTTTTGTGTTTGAATATATTTCGTCTCATAACCAGTCTGTTAAGGTACAAGGTTTTGTAAGCGTTTCAGCCTTTTTAATCGTAATTACTAATCCTGTTTTGCCATAGGGTCCTCAAGATCAGCAATGTCATCTCCTATTTTTACATTAAACGATGATGTCCCTTTTCCTTTGTTGACGGATGCCACCTAAAAGAGTTTATAATTGTTGATCTTCTTCTTCACTTATCACAATGTTAGCAGTAATAGTGTTGCTATTGACAATGTTGTCATCGCTAACGATATTTGATTATGCAGATGAAATTGCTGGAGTCTATGTTAGCTGGAATCTGCTGCCTGCGTATTGTACAGTCGTTGCAAATAATAGAAGAACCTGGTGCGGAGAATCAAGTGGTGAAAAGAGGATCGTCTCAGCGATATTGTGGATCAGCCATAACAGCAGCACTAATGCTCCTCTGCGACAGTGACTACAACAAGCGATCGTCGACAGGTTTGTAATGTTAAGACTGTGTAACGTTTACCTAAAAAAAATCTAAATATATATTAAAAATTAATAACTTAATACATTATTTTTCTAATACTTTTATTTACACTGTTTGGTCAAGTATATGCACATTAATCTATTATAACCTCCGACGGACCAGTATCAATGTTAACGTACGTGAAACAAATAAAGGAGTAAAACTGATGATAGGTTAAGTGTTATCGTCTTAAACCTCCAGAAATCGAGAGCGGTCGTTTACATACTACTATTAAAGGTTTATCATCTTATTATCAGTTTAACATTAAATCATCTTCTTAACGGTTTCAGGCTTTAGCGGCCTGTTCCTATTCCACAGTCCACCTGTTCTTAGCTCTACCAACTGTTCTTCTGGTTCTATGGTTGTAATCTCTAGCCATCTTCGGTATTCTACTTTCTTCCATTCTATCTATGTGTTGAATTAATTTTATTCTGTATTCTTTAATCCTTTTGTTAATAATAACTAATCACTTCTTATCTCTTCATTTCGTATATGATCTCGTCTATTACACTTTTTAACTTGATAGGTGTAATAATGTCACTTTGCCTTAGTTATAGAACGAGTTAATACGTTTATGTAATACAGTTTATGCTCATGCAGACAAGAGACACAAATTTAAGGACCGCGGTCAGTTGCGACAGACACAGACTGCGTCTGCCAAAGGCGTGTGAGAGATGAAGGCTCACGCCTGCAATGGTAATGCATTCCGTACAGCTGTTCCAATGTTTATACACTGTTGCAGCCAATCAATTTTCTCTGTGCATATTTTTGCATATTTACACTCTACATACTGAATCCATATCTGACAGCCCTCTGCGCTCGATTATGGATTTGAGGATTACTGAGCATGTTCCTCAATTGAAAGCATTAGGTAGCAACGCTAGCGCAGTTAGGCTGGGACCGCACGAGCGTATTCTGTATTCTTTAATCCTTTCATTAACTGTAAAAATATCTAAATCACTTCTTATCTCCTCATTTCTTATGTGATCTTGTCTACTACAACCTTCAACTTATCTCAGAAATTTCATTTCTGCTGTTTGTCTCTTCTGTTCATATTTTTTTCTTTCTGACCCAAGTTTTATAGCCATACAGTAGTGTAGGTATTGCCATTGTTTTATAAAATTTCATTTATGTTTTCTTTCTACATTTATTTCCTAACGTTTATCCACGTCGTTAATATAATTAACGATTATCGTCAATACATTATAATCAATATATAACCATATTAATTTCCGTCTTCTGACTTCTTCTAGTAGCTTTGTGAGGTGTTTCGGAACGATCATTCCATCTTCAGACATATAAATCTTTCTTCCTTACGAGCTCATTAAAACATTAAAATTTTAATTAAATTTCAATACGCATTAACAATAAAAACCGGTTTACGTACACCGTACTTCAACGGTGTACACCTTATCATGTGTGTGGGCGGACAAGGTTCAAGAATTGTATCTAAACCGGTGTAAATATGATTGTTGTTGAATAAATCATCATCATCATCTGCAAGGATTAAACCAAGGGTGCCTGTCTCAAACAGGCAAAAACTAGAACTGGTTACTCCAGCGCTTCCTCGTACGTCCCACACCTCTCCGTCCCTTTGGCTTATAGTTCCATAGTTGTTTGGGGATGCGGCAGTCATCCATTCAGCAAAGATTTTCCCACCATTTTTTCCAGATTTCAGTTCCGACTTTCTCAGCCGATACTGGGCAATCTTGTCGAATATACTCGTAATATTCAGTTCCTGCTGTATATTTGTTGAATAAATGTCGTCCAAAATTTGAATTAGTTGTTAAATTTTTTTTGTTAAATGTACTTTAAACTCTTACTAAATGATCTTCCTTTTTGGCCTATGTAAAAACATTGATAATAATTGCATATTATGCAACAGTTTTTTTCTGCTAACGCCTTAAAATTTTCCGGCTGTGTTTTTGTATACGCTGTTATTTGTACGCAAAGTTATTTTTATTTTTACCATTTAAATTAAGTTTCAAACAAATGGTTTTTATGATACCAATTTTGCCTTAAATATGTCATGTTCAGATAAACAATGAACAATAAAATGAGTACGGTGTAATATAATTTTATTTGCGCTTTACTTAAGTAGTACGTATGTGCACACGTTTTTATGCAGACACATCATAATTTTTCTAGAGCTCTTCGGTGAAAGAAGATGGTTCTTCGGTGATGCATCGTATGAAGATGACGATTCTACCACAGTGCTTTGGAGGCCACGGTACAAAGCGTTGTCTCTACCAACAAAGAGAGCCATGACGGGCATTGTAGAAGAATGCTGTCGAAAAGCCTGTTCCAGAACAGAACTGTTAGGTTACTGTAGACGAAGACAGTAATGTAAGGATTAATGAAATTAATAAATTGCTCTTTTGTAATTAAAAACAGTGTTTTAATAAAATTGTATAATAGTTATCGATCATCTAGATTGTTTTTAATTTACCACTTCAACTTTTTAAAAAGAAATTTTATGAATCCCTTAGAAAAATATATAAGATATCTGAATCAAATAAGATCATTCTAATGTTAAACTAATTTTAGATTTTAAAAATAAATATGTAGAGAAATCGCATGCGTTCTCCAAGAAAGAAATAACTACTTGAAATTTTGTATATTTTCAAATTATAATATGTTTCAACATTTTTTTTAAAAGAAAACATTTTGGCTTTATTAAAAAAATATGTTCTCAATAAAGTCATTAGTTTTGCGCTTTAATTATTGTTATTTGACCGTAACAGGTTGCATTTTAAAAACAGTATAGATAAGTTCTTAAGAAAAATAATTTAATAAGTATTTATAATGGTTTAACAAAAAAAAATGTTTTGTTTCTGTCCCAAGTAAATAGACTGCTCGGAGAAACTGGTCATCCCAAACTTTTTAGGACGGCACATAGCTCTCCATTCCTTTGTCTTATAATTCAACAGATGGGGATGGGGATGCGCCAATCACCCATTCGGATAAGATGTATTTCTAGTTTTCCTTTTATAATTTTGTATACTATTATTTAGAAAATATATCAAAATATTGGAGGCAACGGATTAACCTACAGGCTTTATAATACATATAGATCCTGAAAGCAGCAGTACAATGCTAATTTGAGTTATTGGCCTTAAAGAGATCCATCGCAGTTACAGCGGAACCAACAGCATTAGCGCACGTTAAAACCATAGAGCTTTTTGGTGTGCTTCGGATCTCCAAGGTGAAAAACTTTCTGCAAACCAATAGATACTGCAGGTGATACGTAGTTAGTCCGACTCTTTTTTACTTCCATGTTCCGTAAGGAAATAGAAGTATGCACGGTTACTAGACTAGACGGTAGGCGTCGCGGTCGCGCGCAAGTCTGCTATGAGTGATGACGTACGCTGGACACCACGGACACCAACAACTCTCACATTACAA
Organism: Magicicada septendecula; assembly: GCA_034769895.1. Classification (NCBI taxonomy): domain Eukaryota; kingdom Metazoa; phylum Arthropoda; class Insecta; order Hemiptera; family Cicadidae; genus Magicicada; species Magicicada septendecula. The sequence continues at coordinate 58,643,068 of CM068374.1, forward strand.
TGATCGCCTGCACTAGTCCCGTTATCATCAACTTTGTTGTTATTTAAGAATAACCATACTGTCAAATACTGATTTATTTTTAATTTTTGATTAAGACAATTAATTATTAAACTGCAGCTGGGCACAACATTATAATATTGAGTTTTAAATTTATTTAGCAGTTATACATAATGGCATGAGTTGTAACAAGCATTGTTGTATGCGTAGTATATGTTTCGTTTCATGTGTTTGAAACAGTTGCATTATTAATAGCTACGATATAAATAGTATTTATTTAGTCATTGCTGCATAACGAAAATAAAAATTCTCTATAGTGTTTTTTCAATTAGTAAAAAATAAGGCCGCAAAAAAATGTCAAATTGGCTTTGTAAAACATAAATTATCGATCTCAGCAAATGCATACAGTGCACTTATTTATCAAAGATTACTAAAACTTATAATGCTTACCTTTATTTAGGAACAAAGTTGTAGAATTATCTACCAGTTACCACTACTGCACCACTTTCTTAAACTTCTTTGTTTTTTCCTACGTTCACTGTCCGACCGTCTTCTCTTGTCTTTACTTTTATTTATTCGATTTATTCTAATAAATGTACGCGTCCTTACAAAGGACTGAACTACAAATTCATCGATATCAGGATGTTTACTTTTAATTCTGTCATTCATTGTCTAAAAACACCGGGTCGCTGGTTTACAAAGTCACCACGAAAACGAGCAAATCTTTCTTCCATTTTCGTGACACTATCAACACGCTCTTGCGTGGGGTTCATTAATGATCTCCTTGATATTGTTTCCAGCCAGTTCTTTCCTGAAAGAGATATGTCTCGGGTTATACATCCATACTTGCTAGCCTTTCCTGGATATTTCTCCCCTTACCCTGTATGCGATGTAACCGGCGATCATTTCCAGTAACTCTATGTTTCTTTTAATAGTTTCGTGTGTCGGTACTTTTTCATTTTTATGTGGTAAATGTTTAATGAGGCCATCGACGGCAGCTGTGAAGTCATCATCATCACAGTTTTTGTCAGTGTGTTTGAGTTGCGTGGACCTTTCGTTTTCATCGTCATCAATATCATACTCACGTAACTAAGGAACTGAGTCTTGGGTAACTACAGACAGAATATCTGCGCTCAGAGTCTGAACTTATGTGTCAGATATACATTTTTCACTACTAATCACTTCACCACCATGACGGCTTAAAAAGTGTGACTTAATTCTTTGGGTTACGATGGTAGGCAAGGGGTGGTCATAAAATCGCCCTAATCCTCGAATTTGAGAAAAGTAGTCTCAAGGATGTACTGATTACATCTAGATGCCCTAATGTAGGTGTAATTTTCATATTTAAGTCTTTAAAGAGGCCTCGAAGGCTATTTATGGACATCAGAAACCCCTTTTGAAAAGGCAGAAGTAGTTCTTTTGGTTTATGTTTTCCAATTACTGAGGATAAAGCGACATAATTTGTTCAAAACATCATCCTTGGAGACAGTTCCCGTAAGCACTTTCCAGTTTGTACGGTCCATACACTGGGAGTCGAGAGTTTAACACGTCAAATCCACTGTTTAAAGTTATTACAGATTCTCCTACGTGGGTGAACTCGGGAAAGTTATAGAGTATTGCTTTTCGATAGCTTAGAATTTGCTAAATTTAGTTGTTGTTGCAGGTTCCTTATTTCTAGTTTTAACTTTTCATGTTCACACCTCACGGACTCTAATTCTGCAGACAGTTTATCGACACTATAACATTCCTGTGTTCTATCAGTGCATGTATCTTCATGCACTTCTATGTTGTCTGTATCATTGTTTATTGATAACTGTAAAAGATTCTGTACTTCTTTGTGATTATTTCGCTTTTTGCCCGTATTTTACGTTTGACGCAAGTTGAACTACTCGAATTTACTAAGACACTACAAAACTGCAAATTTAAATGAGGAACAGTATTAGGCTTTAGCACACGTTTTTTAGGGAGATTTAATAGGTTACACTTTAAATCGCGTATATAGTCTGATTCATGGAAATGCACTGAACACACGCGAGCGATATGAACGGCAAATGAATCGGCCCGTTTGCAAGCATTTATCCACTTCGATTTTATTTCATTGTCTTTAGGAATGCGGTGAAAATTTATTCCTAATCCTTTCGGAAGTCTATCATGGTTCGTACAACCAGCAATGGCACAACACACCATAGTTACAGACACAAATTTTATAAAACGCCACTACTTTACATATAAACACACAAGGCAACTGAAGTAACGTTCCCATCAGTTAATACTTGGTGTCCACATGACGTCATGGGCGGGGATTGTCACTGCGCATACTGTTGGTGACCCCTATCGTGTAGTCTAGAAACGGTGGAAGTATGGTGATCACGAAAATAAACGTGTTCAAGATAAGGGCAGATTCCGATTGTACTACCCTCAAAAAATGAAGATCGGTGAAGGGGAAGGGGTAGTTTACTTGCATCGTTTTACTTTTTAACAAGAATAAAGTACTTAATTATGATAAATAAAGTATCCTGAAAGAAGGTCATAATAATTCACTGTAGAAAGGTTGATGAAATATCTGTAAATGTAAAGGGTAGTTGAAGGGTGAGGGGGTAATTTTTAGTATTGATGTTATAAATTTATTCGACCAAGAAGTTAAAAATTTCAATAAAATATTAACAATCGATATCGTTTCGTGGTATGTCACCACGGATACGTAAACAAAATAATTTTTCGTTTTCAGAAATTCACAGACAACAAACACCGGGCGGTGTTCGCTTTCTTTCCCGTTGTTTAAATAAAAGAAAATGTAATTCTTTATTTTTTAAATATTAACAACTAGGTACAATTATTCATATTTTGATTATCTTTCTCAGCGTTTTTACCAAACGTATGCTGATATATTTGGTTTCGTTCTGAGTTCACATATTAAAAATTATTTTATAATTAATTAGAACATGGAAGTTATGTTCTCCATACCGATGTTTCACTTATGGTATGGATTAGTCCCGGTATATCCATAAAACCGTTTTCTTGTAGGGTGAACAGTTCTGGATTTGAATAAGAAACAACACTTTTTTGGATTAGTGTGAATTTATTTCGCTATATAATCTCCATTTAGTTCTATACACTTTTTTCAACGATGTTCTAAAGCGGTTATGCCGGACTGATGAGCCGATTTGTCGAGGTCATGAAGGTAGCCATCTACAGCAATGCTGACTTAATTGCCGTCAGTAAAGGCAATTTTCCTACCGAGCCAATATTTTGAATTAAGAAGACACGTAGAAGTCGCTATTTGCGGCAGTTATCGCAATCTTTGTAGAAGTTTAAATTTGCGGCAGTTATCGTTCGTCATAGAAAAAGTCACACACACACACACACACACACACACACACACACACACACACACACACACACACACACACACACACACACACACACACACACACACACACTTTTTTTGGAAAATTAATTTTCTTCATGTTTTGAGAGCAGTACAATCAGAATCAGCCCTAATCTCGAATACCCCGTTTTTCGCGATACAATACTTCCATTTCCTTACGGAACATGGAAGTAAAAATGAACATCAAAAACTGTATTTAAATAATTACATTTAAAAATAAAATCTTTGGGCCGGAAATCAATAGCTACTGTATCAAGCAAATTGTCTGTCCCTGCTACCGGACTCGACGTGACGTAGGAAGCAGAATACTACGCACTTTCTTGGGCATTTGTAACGTAGACACGCATCCTGGCAAGCGAGATTGTTACGGAACAATGAAATCAACGCCGCCGTGCGTCTGTCACCCGTAATCAGTATTTATTAAGGCAGTCCCTCTTCACTGTCACAGCCTCTGTGTCTCCGGGACATCTCTGTAAATAAAAGTACAACTGTCGATATTGTTTTTAGCTGTCGGTTTACATTTACTGAAACAAATCCACGAAGTTAGTATTGAAAAACTCGTTTATACAAAATCTTCTTTTATTTTATTGCGTAGTTTATACACAAATAAATAATTACTTATTTTTTGCGTACCGTATCACTTATTATATAATTACATAATTTTTTTTTTCTAAACGTTTTCTATAAATAATAAATAGACATAGAAAACGTTTAGAAAATAAAAATTCAAACTGTATAAAAGCAAGTAATAAAAATTATAAATATCTTTCTGCTAATTTCACAGGTATTATGCCAAATATTTTAAGACCCGTTCTCAAAGATAATAACTATATTTTATCATTTAAAACAAATAATAATTTGGAAATTATTTCAAAAACAAAAACAAAGTACCATTAAAAAAGAAATGTGGTGTATATAAAATAAAATGTGATGATTGTGATGCGTTCTATATCGGTCAATCAGGCAGATGTTTTTATACAAGATTTTTAGAACATATTCCCAAGCCAAGTAATACTAAGTCCAATTTTGCACAACATTTAATATCAAGCGGACATAAATATACGAGCTTCGAAGATAATTTAACAGTGTTGCATTTTTGTAAAAAAGGTAAACGGATAGATAGTCTGGAGGAATTTGAAATTTATAAAGCTATAAAAAATAGTACCATTAAAAACAGTTTACTAAATGACCAGATAAATTTTGCATCAAAGTACTTGTTCGACACTGCAATCGGTTTGGATTAATCTTTGACCAGTCGCGTGACGATCGCGGTTGTGTGTGAACGCATGCGGGATCTCCGGCCGTGGTTAGTAAAACATATCACATGCGATTTGTAATTTTATTTTATTGACTTGACCAGTATCATGGTTGCGATTTTAAATGTATTAATTTATTAAATAAAGTGTTATCTGATGATGGGACTTAGTCCCGAAACGTGTCATAACTGACGAAACTTTGTATCACCAGAGTGGATAATAAGGTAATTATATAACAAATAAATAACTTGTGTTCACATAGAATGCAGTGGAAAAACCTACTCACAACAAATCACATCAAAGAAGATCAGCTTGAAGGTGAGAGAAAAATCTTCTGCCAACCTAAGTGTGGGGTGTCGCGTTGTATGGAAACGAATCTTAGACAATTGGAGCGAGAGAAAAGAGAAAAACGTTAACTTTTGAGGCACGGGGTTACAAAAGGATGTTCTGGATAAGTTGGCTGTAGAAGCTGAAGAGTGAAGAAGTGATTCGCAGAGCTGGGAAAGATAGGAGGTTTCTAAAACAATTAAAAAGAAGCAGAGCTCAATTGATTGGGCATGTAGAAGAGTTATAGAAGGGAAGACGGAGGGGAAAAATTGTAAAGGTAGACCACGTTTGTAATTTATGATTCAGGTTATGGAGTACATGAGCTACCAGGAGCCAAAAAGAAAGGCGAACAAAACAGGGAGGTTCACACAGCAAATTCACATCGCTATAACCAACTGTTGACATGTTGTTATGTTTGCAACTAAAAGACTCTATGCTTTAACTTCTGTATTTAGTGGCGAATTCTGTGAGCGCGGTAAGGCGTAAGATTTTAACAAACGCTGAATTACTGGTGTTTGATTTATTGATATGGTGCAATTAAAGTAAGGCGTGATGTAATTGGATTAAACACAAAAAGAAAAATATTGTTACGACGGTCTCACTGATTGTAGTTTGGTGTAAGTGGAAAACAAAATGCAAGACACCAATGAAGTCACTTCAAACCAGATTTAATTATCACAGTTAACAGTTTGCAATCAACAAGTTAGTCAACAAGATTATACTCTTCCAATAATTTAAATTAAATTTGTCCACACGCATTAATAATGTCAACTAATAGAGTCCCGCTCAATAATCACTTTCCACTAATAGTCACTTGAAACGCACTGAGCAATCACCCGAAGTAAAATGACTGACCGCTGCTGGATTCGTATATTTATAGCCCGCTGAGACCGTCACTTTCGGTTGACGGGTTAAACAATTGTCTTTTACTGGCGCTCTCGAATCCACTAGAAACAGTGTCGTCTCTTCTGGCCTTGAACACAGTGTGCGCGGACCGGTGGGGTGTGGAACAGACTCGATTGTTGACGCGTGATAAGTGTCACGTAATTGTCTCTCGTCTCAAAGTAGCAGCAATATGTACGCACACACACATTACAGCTGGGCTCTGCTGGGATAGGCGAGATACATGTAGAACGTTCTGTAATGGTGTAACAGTATATTTTGTAACGTTACCAGTAAGTAAACAAAGAGTGGCAAAGCTGGCAAAACCTCTGACAAACTGAAGCACGATATAGCAGCCTCTTCGTTAATACATGAAGAAAAAGAAAAATTAAAAATCCAAATGGAGACCGAGCATTTCGGAAGAGGGAACGCACTGTTATATGCATAAAGCGTAATATATACGAGGATTAGGTGGAAAGTTTGCGGTGCTACATAACAATCAAGAGTTCATTGTTAAATAAAGTCTAGCGCCAACGGAAAGTCACAATACACTGTTAAACGTTTTGTAAAAAACTGTTTCTGTAAAAACAATGATATCGTAGTAAGAATTGAGTTTAAACATGAAGTACGAGCACTGAAGATGATTCTTTATACTTATATTGTTACCTAATACAGAACGTTCTACAAGTATCTCGGCTATCCTAGCAGAGCTGTAATCTCTGTGTGTGAGTGTGTGTGCGCGTACATATTGCTGCTACTTTGAAATGAAAGACAATTACGTGACACTTATCATGCGTCAACAAACGAGGTTAGATAGTTTACACCGTTTCTAGTGGTTTCGAGACCGCCTGTTTGTTTAATACGTCATCCAAAGTGACAGATTATTCCGCAATATTAGCGGGGTATAAATATAAGCATTCAGCGACGCTTAGTTTCACTTTACGTCGGCGATTACTCAGTTCATTTGATGCCGGACGATTTACACAGTGCGTCTCAAGTGGTGTATTAGTGAAAAGTAATTATAGTGTGGAATTCTTATAGTTGACATTATTATTTGCGTCGACAGATTAACTTGAATTATTGTACGAGTATAATCTTGTTGAACAACTTGTTGATTACAAACTGTTAATTGTGATAATTAAAGCTGGTTTTTAGTGACTTTACTGGTGTCTTTTATTTTGTTTCCACTGTACCGTACGACGATCAGTGAGACCGTCGTAGCAATATAAAAAATAGAAGTTTTTTAAAATACGGGCTGAGATTGTTACGACGTGTTTATCTGTTACAATTTGTTATAAAATAAGTAACAAAATGTTATATTTTTGTCAACTTTGAACAATAAACTAAAAAAAAAACATCCTTATCTAACCTCACGCGTTATCGCTTTACGTATTTTTGTGTAACGTTCAGCTGTAGAATCAGTTGCAACTGGTACTGCACTTCTTCTTCGTAGGCTTACACGGCCGGAGCCAATGTTGTTAAAATTCATTCCCGGGCTGTTTGGCCGTGGTCCATTGTTTTCAACAAAAACAGACGTTTCGGCAGTGCCATCGACTGCCAACATCAGTGTGACGTGTACCACCCGACGTTAGCAAATCTCGAAAATTTTACACTGATGACGGCTGTCGGTGGAATTGTAGAAACGTCTGTTTTAGTTGAAAACAATGGGCCACGGCCAAACAGCCCGGGAATGAATTTCAACAACACTTCTTCTTCACTGCGTGGTGAATCGATACTATCGCACACTCAAAACATAAAAAATGTAGTGTAGGTCAGGTTATTGGGAAAATAGAAAAAACTGTCACATTTAGAGGCGGATTTGTAACAAAACTCGTAAGCTGAGACGGTACATAGTTTTACATAATTTGGGTTCCTCTTCACGTAAAAAAATCAGATGGCAATGGAAATTCAACACAAACTTCCCATGGAAATAGGTGCTACATTTCTTTGCTGCCTATCCAAAAAATCCAAAGACATTTCTAGAACCTCCAAGGTCCATATTTACAAAACCGTATTGCGGCCTTAGTATTGTATGATTCTTGGGCCTACCGTCTTAACCCTAGAAGATATGATCAGAAGATGGAAAAGAAAGATTCTGAGGAGCATATATGGAGATGTACTTTTTAAACATAATTTAGATTTACAAAGATTGGTTACAATATTAATTTTAGAAACACCTGGGCTTCTGATACCTCTTGTGTAGAGCATGTCTTTACATTTACATATAACGTCCATTACTATTGATTTAAAAACAAAGTTAGAGTCGTTGTTGAGTGTTTAGTAACTGGAAAGCTCCCACCTGTACTTTGAAGAACTGGAATGATACCAGGTAGAGCCGTGGCGATGAGTATTGGTGATGTTTCCAGAAGAGTTCCGAAGCTCGAGCTCATCTCATTCTGGGCAGCTGTCCCTTGGTGTGTTGCAGGTGTGGTTCAGGGCCTGACGGCGTTGGGGAGCATCCGGGTGCAGTGCTCTGCAGATGGTGACTGTTGCTGATGTCACCATCTCCGCATCCCCCTCTTTCCCGACTGTACGGGGACCTGTAAAATTTTTTATTTGTAGTTGGCCGTCAGAAAACACAGCTACCCCTTGCACTCTCTCGTCTCGGAACACACATACTAGCCGCACTGTCACAACTCTTTTTACACTCTAATTGCTCTTATTAATTTTTGATAATAAGTAATAGGATAATGAACCGTTACTGTATAATGGTAACATTTACTTTTAAATTCATTTATGGTTAAATGCAAAGTAGACCGGAAGTAACGTGTGATTCCCTTCTACAGTAGACTTTACAACGATCACACACACACACACACACAAGTGGAGATCACACACATACACAAACGCAACACACATAACCCATTATTAATTTAACATCGAGCTTAACCTTGAATAAAATAATTAATTCGCACCTGGGACGCTATAGAATTTTACGAAGTTATATAGAGTTGAACACGTACTTCGCCCTGCCGTCAGACCACAAGCACTCTCTCAGAAGGTTGGACAAGAAATCAGAGAGGACAATGTATTCTGCGATCCCACATGATGTAGATATTGTAACAAATTAAAAAGTGTTTTGTGTTTATTTAGAATATTATTAAAAGGCTGTAGTCGTTGAAGGTTACTAATTTTATAAAACAATTTAAAATGTAACCTTCGAGGTTACTCAAAGTGTGTTTACAATTGTAGAATTATAATTGTCTGAAAAGAATTCCCTTAGATAAAACAAATAAAATAGTTGTGTTAATATTATTTAAATACTAGCTTTGCTTAAGGTTAATAGTAAAGTATAATAGTTGGTCGCTTGATGATGGTGATCGTCTTGTTGATACTAGCTGTGAAACTCCTCTTCCAGGTCGATAACAGTCTAAGTACGTTACGTCTAGTAATGTCTGGACAATAGAATAAATATAATATACTTTCACGTACCTGGTCGTGTTTTCTAGAAGTTCAATAAGCTGTCAAAAACGGTTTACAAAAACCAACTCACTTTAGCTACAAGGTTAAGTTGCCTTGTTTAATAGTGGGCGCCACACGGATTTATTTTGGGAAAATCCCGTGAAAAACCAATGAATAGAATTAATTAATGATTTAAAAAATTAAAATAATTGTTCATTACCTTTATGGCAATGCTATACAAAATATTTAATCACAACTGAAGGTTGTTTTGAGTTTTTTTTCTGAATAAAATATTTAGTTACTTTTTAGAAATAAATTAAGTCGCGTTATGCTGTTAATAATGGGTTTTTATTCATACCCTTGATAGAGAATTCCAACAAATATAATTGAAAACATACAATGATGTACAATTGTAAATAAGTTATTACATACCCTGTAAGGCTTGCTCAGAACATAGGCAGTAAATCTGGCCAAGTCCAGATATTTCTTTTTACTTTAAACATTAATCTTCATTAAATCTCAGGTGTAAGTTCTTTGAGACACAAAAAAGAAAGTTTATGCCTACACAATAGCTAATGAATTTTTTGATATAAGATAGACTAGTGATATCTTTGATATTACTATTACAAATAAAAAATAAAAATAACCTATTTCATAGGTTATGCGTTCGTCACGCTTGATTTATGATTTACAACGTTATATTTTGAGAACACTTATAACTAACATTCAGCTTAACTAATATTGACAAATTCATAAAATAAATTTAGACATGGTGTAACATAAAAAATGTTTCAGTGTTTTTGCGTCAGTACAGATCAGTGTATTAAAACGTACAGGTTATGGCGCTCGTAGAAAAAATGAAAAAATGTATACACTGTTACCTGGTGTTTTAATCTTTCGATTAAAATTTCAATTAACACCTCGATAATCGGATTATAATGATTATCGTTATTCACTACACACGCACTTGAACAGAGAATTTCGATCCGCTTCTAACTTGCAGGATCATGAATAATACTATTTAATTCTTTCTGCTGTTCATTATTTTTTTCCGCACTAAAATGAAATAATACTGCACATAATCACAACGATTCTTTGTAGAATATCTTGAAGTAGTTGTATGTTGTTGTCAAACTGTTTCCTTTGATGTGCTATGGTAATGACTCTGTCAGTAATTAAAAATTTTGAGATGGTCAGCGCACGTTTCACGCCGAATGAGATTAAGAAGTGTCTGTCGTTAATCTGTTGCGGTCTCTTATATACCCGATACCTTGATCGGCTCTAGGCAACATTGTTAATTACTAAGAAATTTTGTCATTGGCTTAGACAGGTGTGATGAACGTGACGTATTGTCTTTTCAACCGTCAAAAACGGTTTCCCAACCGCCAAACGCTAAGATGACAGTTATCGATGTTATTGGTGTTGACGACCAAATTTCTTAAACATATTTTGTGAATGATGCTAACGCCTTTCACGCACTTAATATAGTTGCGATTGGGGCTGTATCGCCATCAAATTAAAGAATATTTTGTCCTCTTTAATTTGATATAGTTTGATACCGAGTTAGTTTCACTTGTACTGACATTGCTACATAAACAATGTTCAGGTACACTATTTCGCACTGTCGTCTGTTTATCAAAATCGGCGATTATACACTTTGACTAATATTGTTTGTGTTCTACATCGCGTTTTATCACTCCAACGTTTATGTGAGAACACTATTAATTCTGTACTGATGTTTAATTACTGTACATTATGAATATAATAATGCTTATAATGTGAATTAATATAATATATATTATAATTTTAATAATGCTTATTGCTATGTTTTAGCATAACAATTGTTTTGTGTAGGTGACCTACATTTCTATTACTTCCTAATAATCATCTCATTGATGATTGTTTGGTCTAGGCCTTGTTAAGGCATACCGTCTATACTGTAATTCTGCCTTAAAAGCTTTTATTAGTTCACAATTCGGTAATTTTGCTGAGGTAGCTTATTGGTATAAGATTCCCTCTTACAAACGTGTTTATTTGTCATAAGTATAGTTGAGATTGAAATATAGCTTCATTTTCATTTTGTGGCCATTGCTAATTTTAGTTCTTGGCCTCAATAATTACTAGTCATATTTAATTTATTATCAGCCAAATGCGGATTCTAATCTCACATTATTCAGATTCTTATTTAATCATTTTTTAGTAACATATCTTATTCTGTTTACATTATTCACTGACTCGCTTGACAGCTTAAAGTGAACTGAAATTTGTCCATCAGTTTGTGTCAGTTATAGTCTGGTTGTAGTGTCAAACAGTATTTGGGCTTACTGTTTCTTGTGGCACTTCTGCTTCTTTCTTCCTCCATGATTCCTCTCTTCTTGGTTATTCTTATCATTACCTTATCTATTTATATTATCATTATGCATTTATTAAACCTGATAGTATATGTTTAGGTTATGTAACATCTGGTTATATTACGTATACTCCCCCCTCAAAATTGATAATTTGAGAAAAAATTTGATCTTTTGATAAAATTATCATTTCATGTCAGTTTTTACATATTACTACTGTTTTTTGTCTTGTACTCTTTACATTGATCTTTAATATACTATTCGTGTGTTACACTAGCTTGATTGCTGGTCTAGTGATATAATTCTTAGTTTACTAGTATTCTTTTCAAGTTGCTTACATTTTAAGTCATCTAATTACAATAGGTCTTATTTCTTAAATTAACAATTTCCTGTCTTATCATATTACATTTTTCTTTCTTATCACATATCTTTACCTTGGTGATTATTTCAATGGTTCTTATATTTTATACCTCATAGATTTTTATTTTCATAATAGCCCTTGATACATTACAATATAACTCCCTAACTTTTGTAGTGGGTTCGGAATCAGAGTGGCTCACTGTGGCTTACATTCTCTGCCGTTCCTCAATACACATACTCAGATTCAGAGGCATACTCTTCTCTGTCTGAGAAAAAAAATAAACATTGCACCTGGCAATAGTTGCACTATCACAACACATACAATATAATACATATCATTCATTTTCAATAATATAATATCTTCAATATAATATTCAAGGTATCAGAGGTTTTCATTTATATCACATTTCCTTCTTTTACACTTTATAACATACTTTCTTTTCACAGGTAATTATTTCTTTTCAGACTTGATATTCTCGACTATGCTTTTTTATTAGCTGTATCGTTACTTTTTATACTAGTTGACAATTGTTTTAGTTTACTTGAGTATTCTTAAAATTACACACTTACATTGATGCTCATATAATTATGCGGTTGTCTTTCACATATAGAGTCTATAATATTTTATTTTCACAATAGTTTACAAGTTTTTCTTTCTCGTTAGTAATTTATACTTATCCTGAATTATCAGGCCTTACAAGATTCATATATAAAATGTTCTTGGTTAGATGTTCTCTGACATATTTTGCTACATACAATATTTGATAGTTACTACACAATGTGATAATATAATAACAATATATTGATATCTAATTTTATAGACATTCTTGGGTTACATGGTTCATTTAATAAACAATTTTTTTTTCTCTCTCTCTACTTTCCATAATAATATCCTTCTTTCATGTTACACTCTTTGTTATTCTTCTTCTCTACTCCTTCAAGTGATGGTGGTTTTCACTTATTCTGGATGATTTTAATTCTCTTTTATGGAGTATACAAATATTTGATAATTGCAATAAACATTTAGCTACTTATAATATTCATTTGGTAAACATTTGGTTATTATTTTTTTCTTTAAACATAGCATAGTAATTTTAGTTATAAGATAGTAGTAGCTCCTCTTTAAATAAATCTAACATAGGAGTATTTAAAGTAATTTCATGCTATTGTCCTAGGTATATTTTGTTATATGCCACTTTTGACTCTCTATGACGTAATAGATGTCTTTTTTCTCATTAAATCATTTAGTTTACAATACATATTTTTCTATCCTTTAGTGTGATAGATCTGGTTCTTTTTTTTTTTTTTTTTTTTTTTTTTTTTTTTTTTTTACATGCTAAATGTTCTTGTGGTAAAGGTTGCCTACCACTATACTTTATCTGCTCTTAACAGTAATCACTTCTATGGTTTACATACATGGGGTTATTTCGTGCTTTTCCTCTCTATTGGGTGCATTATTGGTGGGGAAAATTATGATATTATGGGTATTCTTTTTCATCTTCCACTTTGCGGCTACCAGATAGTCATTGGCTTCCCGTTTTCTTGCCTTCTTCTTCTCATCATTTTTAGTATCCACGTGTCCAGTGTACTCCTGGTCTTTGTTATTATTTGCGTCCAGTATCTCTTCCAATTCGGGTTGACCGTCATTAGTTTCCTGATTGGATTTTTCCCTTGATTGGTCCCTCTCCTTCCGCAATTCCTTTATTCTTTGGGCATACCCTTCAATGATCCGGTCCAGTTGTTCCTGATACCCTTTCCTTTTCTTGGAATGCCTTATTCTTCCTTTGGAAATATCTGCTTTAAGTATGTTATTGGTTATAGTTTTCCTCGTGGTAGTACATTTCTTCTCTTCGTTCATTCCCATGAAGCTCCTTCGATACTCCTTCCTATAGACTCCTTCTTCACGGTTGGTGATTGGGAAATAAATCATATTAATTAGACCACTTCGAGTCATTTCGATTAATTCTTTTGTTACTCTAGTCTTCTTTGGGCGTATTATTCTTCTTATCTTCACCTCCTTTTCTTCCGTTTTCTTAATTATTTCGTTCCTTTCTTCATGAATTATAATTTTTAAATTCACTTGTTCGGTGTTTTTACTTCTGGGTGATTCTTGTGTTTCCACTTGATCATTACACATTGGCAGATTATTTTGTTCTAAGTCTTCATTCTCGGCTACTAACTCTTCCGCTTCTTCAATTACCTGAGTCTTCTCTATACTTCCGGTATCGATCTCCTTATATTGAATATCTTCCTGGTTTCTGTCGAACTCATTTTCAGTTAATAATGTCTTTGAGTCCCCTTCATTTTCAGTTTGTTCGACCTCATCTTCAGGCTGCAACTCTTCTGTGGTTTCATCATTGGGTACTTCTTCTGTCTCTGAGTTGTTGTCGTTTGGTAATTCTCCTCTTGTTGTCTGATCCAATTCTCCCGTATATTTCTTATTCATTTCATCCATTTTCCGGCTAATTTCAGTTAATGTGGTGTTCAATTTTTCTCTGATGGCTCTACTGTTGTCATCTATTTTACTGTTTAGCATGTCCATGGATTTATGGGTATTATCTATCTTTTTATTCAAGTCTTCTTTCAGTGACTCCATATTTTTATTAATAGACTCCATATTTTTATTTAAGTCACGATGATTCTCCTTCATTGATTCTATATTCTTATTTAATAACTCGATATTCTTCTGATTCTCTTCCCGGGATTTCCTACCGTCTTCTTTTAACGACTCATTATTTCTAGTCATTTGTGCCATCATCATCATCATCATGTTCTCTATTCTTGCCCCTTCGGTTGTTTTGTCTGGTTGGTCGCTGACCATTACTTCTACTTCCGGTTCTACCTGGGATGTTTCTTCAGGTTGAGTTTCGATATTATTAATGGTAATGACTTCCATTTCGTGTATGGGTTGTGCTTCGTATGTCTCAGTACCTAGCTGTACTTCTCCTACCCGACTGTCCTTATACCTCGTATCATATTGATGGGTGTGTGGCATGTTTATCTTTTGTGTCTACCGGGCTGTTTATCAATATATAAAATATTTTTATTTAATATTTTTAAGCCACACTAGTTGGTGCGCCAATTTGTAACAAATTAAAAAGTGTTTTGTGTTTATTTAGAATATTATTAAAAGGCTGTAGTCGTTGAAGGTTACTAATTTTATAAAACAATTTAAAATGTAACCTTCGAGGTTACTCAAAGTGTGTTTACAATTGTAGAATTATAATTGTCTGAAAAGAATTCCCTTAGATAAAACAAATAAAATAGTTGTGTTAATATTATTTAAATACTAGCTTTGCTTAAGGTTAATAGTAAAGTATAATAGTTGGTCGCTTGATGATGGTGATCGTCTTGTTGATACTAGCTGTGAAACTCCTCTTCCAGGTCGATAACAGTCTAAGTACGTTACGTCTAGTAATGTCTGGACAATAGAATAAATATAATATACTTTCACGTACCTGGTCGTGTTTTCTAGAAGTTCAATAAGCTGTCAAAAACGGTTTACAAAAACCAACTCACTTTAGCTACAAGGTTAAGTTGCCTTGTTTAATAGTGGGCGCCACACGGATTTATTTTGGGAAAATCCCGTGAAAAACCAATGAATAGAATTAATTAATGATTTAAAAAATTAAAATAATTGTTCATTACCTTTATGGCAATGCTATACAAAATATTTAATCACAACTGAAGGTTGTTTTGAGTTTTTTTTTCTGAATAAAATATTTAGTTACTTTTTAGAAATAAATTAAGTCGAGTTATGCTGTTAATAATGGGTTTTTATTCATACCCTTGATAGAGAATTCCAACAAATATAATTGAAAACATACAATGATGTACAATTGTAAATAAGTTATTACATACCCTGTAAGGCTTGCTCAGAACATAGGCAGTAAATCTGGCCAAGTCCAGATATTTCTTTTTACTTTAAACATTAATCTTCATTAAATCTCAGGTGTAAGTTCTTTGAGACACAAAAAAGAAAGTTTATGCCTACACAATAGCTAATGAATTTTTTGATATAAGATAGACTAGTGATATCTTTGATATTACTATTACAAATAAAAAATAAAAATAACCTATTTCATAGGTTATGCGTTCGTCACGCTTGATTTATGATTTACAACGTTATATTTTGAGAACACTTATAACTAACATTCAGCTTAACTAATATTGACAAATTCATAAAATAAATTTAGACATGGTGTAACATAAAAAATGTTTCAGTGTTTTTGCGTCAGTACAGATCAGTGTATTAAAACGTACAGGTTATGGCGCTCGTAGAAAAAATGAAAAAATGTATACACTGTTACCTGGTGTTTTAATCTTTCGATTAAAATTTCAATTAACACCTCGATAATCGGATTATAATGATTATCGTTATTCACTACACACGCACTTGAACAGAGAATTTCGATCCGCTTCTAACTTGCAGGATCATGAATAATACTATTTAATTCTTTCTGCTGTTCATTATTTTTTTCCGCACTAAAATGAAATAATACTGCACATAATCACAACGATTCTTTGTAGAATATCTTGAAGTAGTTGTATGTTGTTGTCAAACTGTTTCCTTTGATGTGCTATGGTAATGACTCTGTCAGTAATTAAAAATTTTGAGATGGTCAGCGCACGTTTCACGCCGAATGAGATTAAGAAGTGTCTGTCGTTAATCTGTTGCGGTCTCTTATATACCCGATACCTTGATCGGCTCTAGGCAACATTGTTAATTACTAAGAAATTTTGTCATTGGCTTAGACAGGTGTGATGAACGTGACGTATTGTCTTTTCAACCGTCAAAAACGGTTTCCCAACCGCCAAACGCTAAGATGACAGTTATCGATGTTATTGGTGTTGACGACCAAATTTCTTAAACATATTTTGTGAATGATGCTAACGCCTTTCACGCACTTAATATAGTTGCGATTGGGGCTGTATCGCCATCAAATTAAAGAATATTTTGTCCTCTTTAATTTGATATAGTTTGATACCGAGTTAGTTTCACTTGTACTGACATTGCTACATAAACAATGTTCAGGTACACTATTTCGCACTGTCGTCTGTTTATCAAAATCGGCGATTATACACTTTGACTAATATTGTTTGTGTTCTACATCGCGTTTTATCACTCCAACGTTTATGTGAGAACACTATTAATTCTGTACTGATGTTTAATTACTGTACATTATGAATATAATAATGCTTATAATGTGAATTAATATAATATATATTATAATTTTAATAATGCTTATTGCTATGTTTTAGCATAACAATTGTTTTGTGTAGGTGACCTACATTTCTATTACTTCCTAATAATCATCTCATTGATGATTGTTTGGTCTAGGCCTTGTTAAGGCATACCGTCTATACTGTAATTCTGCCTTAAAAGCTTTTATTAGTTCACAATTCGGTAATTTTGCTGAGGTAGCTTATTGGTATAAGATTCCCTCTTACAAACGTGTTTATTTGTCATAAGTATAGTTGAGATTGAAATATAGCTTCATTTTCATTTTGTGGCCATTGCTAATTTTAGTTCTTGGCCTCAATAATTACTAGTCATATTTAATTTATTATCAGCCAAATGCGGATTCTAATCTCACATTATTCAGATTCTTATTTAATCATTTTTTAGTAACATATCTTATTCTGTTTACATTATTCACTGACTCGCTTGACAGCTTAAAGTGAACTGAAATTTGTCCATCAGTTTGTGTCAGTTATAGTCTGGTTGTAGTGTCAAACAGTATTTGGGCTTACTGTTTCTTGTGGCACTTCTGCTTCTTTCTTCCTCCATGATTCCTCTCTTCTTGGTTATTCTTATCATTACCTTATCTATTTATATTATCATTATGCATTTATTAAACCTGATAGTATATGTTTAGGTTATGTAACATCTGGTTATATTACGTATACTCCCCCCTCAAAATTGATAATTTGAGAAAAAATTTGATCTTTTGATAAAATTATCATTTCATGTCAGTTTTTACATATTACTACTGTTTTTTGTCTTGTACTCTTTACATTGATCTTTAATATACTATTCGTGTGTTACACTAGCTTGATTGCTGGTCTAGTGATATAATTCTTAGTTTACTAGTATTCTTTTCAAGTTGCTTACATTTTAAGTCATCTAATTACAATAGGTCTTATTTCTTAAATTAACAATTTCCTGTCTTATCATATTACATTTTTCTTTCTTATCACATATCTTTACCTTGGTGATTATTTCAATGGTTCTTATATTTTATACCTCATAGATTTTTATTTTCATAATAGCCCTTGATACATTACAATATAACTCCCTAACTTTTGTAGTGGGTTCGGAATCAGAGTGGCTCACTGTGGCTTACATTCTCTGCCGTTCCTCAATACACATACTCAGATTCAGAGGCATACTCTTCTCTGTCTGAGAAAAAAAATAAACATTGCACCTGGCAATAGTTGCACTATCACAACACATACAATATAATACATATCATTCATTTTCAATAATATAATATCTTCAATATAATATTCAAGGTATCAGAGGTTTTCATTTATATCACATTTCCTTCTTTTACACTTTATAACATACTTTCTTTTCACAGGTAATTATTTCTTTTCAGACTTGATATTCTCGACTATGCTTTTTTATTAGCTGTATCGTTACTTTTTATACTAGTTGACAATTGTTTTAGTTTACTTGAGTATTCTTAAAATTACACACTTACATTGATGCTCATATAATTATGCGGTTGTCTTTCACATATAGAGTCTATAATATTTTATTTTCACAATAGTTTACAAGTTTTTCTTTCTCGTTAGTAATTTATACTTATCCTGAATTATCAGGCCTTACAAGATTCATATATAAAATGTTCTTGGTTAGATGTTCTCTGACATATTTTGCTACATACAATATTTGATAGTTACTACACAATGTGATAATATAATAACAATATATTGATATCTAATTTTATAGACATTCTTGGGTTACATGGTTCATTTAATAAACAATTTTTTTTTCTCTCTCTCTACTTTCCATAATAATATCCTTCTTTCATGTTACACTCTTTGTTATTCTTCTTCTCTACTCCTTCAAGTGATGGTGGTTTTCACTTATTCTGGATGATTTTAATTCTCTTTTATGGAGTATACAAATATTTGATAATTGCAATAAACATTTAGCTACTTATAATATTCATTTGGTAAACATTTGGTTATTATTTTTTTCTTTAAACATAGCATAGTAATTTTAGTTATAAGATAGTAGTAGCTCCTCTTTAAATAAATCTAACATAGGAGTATTTAAAGTAATTTCATGCTATTGTCCTAGGTATATTTTGTTATATGCCACTTTTGACTCTCTATGACGTAATAGATGTCTTTTTTCTCATTAAATCATTTAGTTTACAATACATATTTTTCTATCCTTTAGTGTGATAGATCTGGTTCTTTTTTTTTTTTTTTTTTTTTTTTTTTACATGCTAAATGTTCTTGTGGTAAAGGTTGCCTACCACTATACTTTATCTGCTCTTAACAGTAATCACTTCTATGGTTTACATACATGGGGTTATTTCGTGCTTTTCCTCTCTATTGGGTGCATTATTGGTGGGGAAAATTATGATATTATGGGTATTCTTTTTCATCTTCCACTTTGCGGCTACCAGATAGTCATTGGCTTCCCGTTTTCTTGCCTTCTTCTTCTCATCATTTTTAGTATCCACGTGTCCAGTGTACTCCTGGTCTTTGTTATTATTTGCGTCCAGTATCTCTTCCAATTCGGGTTGACCGTCATTAGTTTCCTGATTGGATTTTTCCCTTGATTGGTCCCTCTCCTTCCGCAATTCCTTTATTCTTTGGGCATACCCTTCAATGATCCGGTCCAGTTGTTCCTGATACCCTTTCCTTTTCTTGGAATGCCTTATTCTCCCTTTGGAAATATCTGCTTTAAGTATGTTATTGGTTATAGTTTTCCTCGTGGTAGTACATTTCTTCTCTTCGTTCATTCCCATGAAGCTCCTTCGATACTCCTTCCTATAGACTCCTTCTTCACGGTTGGTGATTGGGAAATAAATCATATTAATTAGACCACTTCGAGTCATTTCGATTAATTCTTTTGTTACTCTAGTCTTCTTTGGGCGTATTATTCTTCTTATCTTCACCTCCTTTTCTTCCGTTTTCTTAATTATTTCGTTCCTTTCTTCATGAATTATAATTTTTAAATTCACTTGTTCGATGTTTTTACTTCTGGGTGATTCTTGTGTTTCCACTTGATCATTACACATTGGCAGATTATTTTGTTCTAAGTCTTCATTCTCGGCTACTAACTCTTCCGCTTCTTCAATTACCTGAGTCTTCTCTATACTTCCGGTATCGATCTCCTTATATTGAATATCTTCCTGGTTTCTGTCGAACTCATTTTCAGTTAATAATGTCTTTGAGTCCCCTTCATTTTCAGTTTGTTCGACCTCATCTTCAGGCTGCAACTCTTCTGTGGTTTCATCATTGGGTACTTCTTCTGTCTCTGAGTTGTTGTCGTTTGGTAATTCTCCTCTTGTTGTCTGATCCAATTCTCCCGTATATTTCTTATTCATTTCATCCATTTTCCGGCTAATTTCAGTTAATGTGGTGTTCAATTTTTCTCTGATGGCTCTACTGTTGTCATCTATTTTACTGTTTAGCATGTCCATGGATTTATGGGTATTATCTATCTTTTTATTCAAGTCTTCTTTCAGTGACTCCATATTTTTATTAATAGACTCCATATTTTTATTTAAGTCACGATGATTCTCCTTCATTGATTCTATATTCTTATTTAATAACTCGATATTCTTCTGATTCTCTTCCCGGGATTTCCTACCGTCTTCTTTTAACGACTCATTATTTCTAGTCATTTGTGCCATCATCATCATCATCATGTTCTCTATTCTTGCCCCTTCGGTTGTTTTGTCTGGTTGGTCGCTGACCATTACTTCTACTTCCGGTTCTACCTGGGATGTTTCTTCAGGTTGAGTTTCGATATTATTAATGGTAATGACTTCCATTTCGTGTATGGGTTGTGCTTCGTATGTCTCAGTACCTAGCTGTACTTCTCCTACCCGACTGTCCTTATACCTCGTATCATATTGATGGGTGTGTGGCATGTTTATCTTTTGTGTCTACCGGGCTGTTTATCAATATATAAAATATTTTTATTTAATATTTTTAAGCCACACTAGTTGGTGCGCCAATTTGTAACAAATTAAAAAGTGTTTTGTGTTTATTTAGAATATTATTAAAAGGCTGTAGTCGTTGAAGGTTACTAATTTTATAAAACAATTTAAAATGTAACCTTCGAGGTTACTCAAAGTGTGTTTACAATTGTAGAATTATAATTGTCTGAAAAGAATTCCCTTAGATAAAACAAATAAAATAGTTGTGTTAATATTATTTAAATACTAGCTTTGCTTAAGGTTAATAGTAAAGTATAATAGTTGGTCGCTTGATGATGGTGATCGTCTTGTTGATACTAGCTGTGAAACTCCTCTTCCAGGTCGATAACAGTCTAAGTACGTTACGTCTAGTAATGTCTGGACAATAGAATAAATATAATATACTTTCACGTACCTGGTCGTGTTTTCTAGAAGTTCAATAAGCTGTCAAAAACGGTTTACAAAAACCAACTCACTTTAGCTACAAGGTTAAGTTGCCTTGTTTAATAGTGGGCGCCACACGGATTTATTTTGGGAAAATCCCGTGAAAAACCAATGAATAGAATTAATTAATGATTTAAAAAATTAAAATAATTGTTCATTACCTTTATGGCAATGCTATACAAAATATTTAATCACAACTGAAGGTTGTTTTGAGTTTTTTTTCTGAATAAAATATTTAGTTACTTTTTAGAAATAAATTAAGTCGAGTTATGCTGTTAATAATGGGTTTTTATTCATACCCTTGATAGAGAATTCCAACAAATATAATTGAAAACATACAATGATGTACAATTGTAAATAAGTTATTACATACCCTGTAAGGCTTGCTCAGAACATAGGCAGTAAATCTGGCCAAGTCCAGACATTTCTTTTTACTTTAAACATTAATCTTCATTAAATCTCAGGTGTAAGTTCTTTGAGACACAAAAAAGAAAGTTTATGCCTACACAATAGCTAATAAATTTTTTGATATAAGATAGACCAGTGATATCTTTGATATTACTATTACAAATAAAAAATAAAAATAACCTATTTCATAGGTTATGCGTTCGTCACGCTTGATTTATGATTTACAACGTTATATTTTGAGAACACTTATAACTAACATTCAGCTTAACTAATATTGACAAATTCATAAAATAAATTTAGACATGGTGTAACATAAAAAATGTTTCAGTGTTTTTGCGTCAGTACAGATCAGTGTATTAAAACGTACAGGTTATGGCGCTCGTAGAAAAAATGAAAAAATGTATAAACTGTTACCTGGTGTTTTAATCTTTCGATTAAAATTTCAATTAACACCTCGATAATCGGATTATAATGATTATCGTTATTCACTACACACGCACTTGAACAGAGAATTTCGATCCGCTTCTAACTTGCAGGATCATGAATAATACTATTTAATTCTTTCTGCTGTTCATTATTTTTTTCCGCACTAAAATGAAATAATACTGCACATAATCACAACGATTCTTTGTAGAATATCTTGAAGTAGTTGTATGTTGTTGTCAAACTGTTTCCTTTGATGTGCTATGGTAATGACTCTGTCAGTAATTAAAAATTTTGAGATGGTCAGCGCACGTTTCACGCCGAATGAGATTAAGAAGTGTCTGTCGTTAATCTGTTGCGGTCTCTTATATACCCGATACCTTGATCGGCTCTAGGCAACATTGTTAATTACTAAGAAATTTTGTCATTGGCTTAGACAGGTGTGATGAACGTGACGTATTGTCTTTTCAACCGTCAAAAACGGTTTCCCAACCGCCAAACGCTAAGATGACAGTTATCGATGTTATTGGTGTTGACGACCAAATTTCTTAAACATATTTTGTGAATGATGCTAACGCCTTTCACGCACTTAATATAGTTGCGATTGGGGCTGTATCGCCATCAAATTAAAGAATATTTTGTCCTCTTTAATTTGATATAGTTTGATACCGAGTTAGTTTCACTTGTACTGACATTGCTACATAAACAATGTTCAGGTACACTATTTCGCACTGTCGTCTGTTTATCAAAATCGGCGATTATACACTTTGACTAATATTGTTTGTGTTCTACATCGCGTTTTATCACTCCAACGTTTATGTGAGAACACTATTAATTCTGTACTGATGTTTAATTACTGTACATTATGAATAAACCTTAACCTTAGACATTGTAATGAACTGTTCCTACCTACTATGATATTTCGTTTCACATTAATTTGCTCTATTCTACTAACTAACAATCGAATTATAAATCATATCATTTTAATAATGCTTATTGCTATGTTTTAGCATAACAATTGTTTTGTGTAGGTGACCTACATTTCTATTACTTCCTAATAATCATCTCATTGATGATTGTTTGGTCTAGGCCTTGTTAAGGCATACCGTCTATACTGTAATTCTGCCTTAAAAGCTTTTATTAGTTCACAATTCGGTAATTTTGCTGAGGTAGCTTATTGGTATAAGATTCCCTCTTACAAACGTGTTTATTTGTCATAAGTATAGTTGAGATTGAAATATAGCTTCATTTTCATTTTGTGGCCATTGCTAATTTTAGTTCTTGGCCTCAATAATTACTAGTCATATTTAATTTATTATCAGCCAAATGCGGATTCTAATCTCACATTATTCAGATTCTTATTTAATCATTTTTTAGTAACATATCTTATTCTGTTTACATTATTCACTGACTCGCTTGACAGCTTAAAGTGAACTGAAATTTGTCCATCAGTTTGTGTCAGTTATAGTCTGGTTGTAGTGTCAAACAGTATTTGGGCTTACTGTTTCTTGTGGCACTTCTGCTTCTTTCTTCCTCCATGATTCCTCTCTTCTTGGTTATTCTTATCATTACCTTATCTATTTATATTATCATTATGCATTTATTAAACCTGATAGTATATGTTTAGGTTATGTAACATCTGGTTATATTACGTATACTCCCCCCTCAAAATTGATAATTTGAGAAAAAATTTGATCTTTTGATAAAATTATCATTTCATGTCAGTTTTTACATATTACTACTGTTTTTTGTCTTGTACTCTTTACATTGATCTTTAATATACTATTCGTGTGTTACACTAGCTTGATTGCTGGTCTAGTGATATAATTCTTAGTTTACTAGTATTCTTTTCAAGTTGCTTACATTTTAAGTCATCTAATTACAATAGGTCTTATTTCTTAAATTAACAATTTCCTGTCTTATCATATTACATTTTTCTTTCTTATCACATATCTTTACCTTGGTGATTATTTCAATGGTTCTTATATTTTATACCTCATAGATTTTTATTTTCATAATAGCCCTTGATACATTACAATATAACTCCCTAACTTTTGTAGTGGGTTCGGAATCAGAGTGGCTCACTGTGGCTTACATTCTCTGCCGTTCCTCAATACACATACTCAGATTCAGAGGCATACTCTTCTCTGTCTGAGAAAAAAAATAAACATTGCACCTGGCAATAGTTGCACTATCACAACACATACAATATAATACATATCATTCATTTTCAATAATATAATATCTTCAATATAATATTCAAGGTATCAGAGGTTTTCATTTATATCACATTTCCTTCTTTTACACTTTATAACATACTTTCTTTTCACAGGTAATTATTTCTTTTCAGACTTGATATTCTCGACTATGCTTTTTTATTAGCTGTATCGTTACTTTTTATACTAGTTGACAATTGTTTTAGTTTACTTGAGTATTCTTAAAATTACACACTTACATTGATGCTCATATAATTATGCGGTTGTCTTTCACATATAGAGTCTATAATATTTTATTTTCACAATAGTTTACAAGTTTTTCTTTCTCGTTAGTAATTTATACTTATCCTGAATTATCAGGCCTTACAATATTCATATATAAAATGTTCTTGGTTAGATGTTCTCTGACATATTTTGCTACATACAATATTTGATAGTTACTACACAATGTGATAATATAATAACAATATATTGATATCTAATTTTATAGACATTCTTGGGTTACATGGTTCATTTAATAAACAATTTTTTTTTCTCTCTCTCTACTTTCCATAATAATATCCTTCTTTCATGTTACACTCTTTGTTATTCTTCTTCTCTACTCCTTCAAGTGATGGTGGTTTTCACTTATTCTGGATGATTTTAATTCTCTTTTATGGAGTATACAAATATTTGATAATTGCAATAAACATTTAGCTACTTATAATATTCATTTGGTAAACATTTGGTTATTATTTTTTTCTTTAAACATAGCATAGTAATTTTAGTTATAAGATAGTAGTAGCTCCTCTTTAAATAAATCTAACATAGGAGTATTTAAAGTAATTTCATGCTATTGTCCTAGGTATATTTTGTTATATGCCACTTTTGACTCTCTATGACGTAATAGATGTCTTTTTTCTCATTAAATCATTTAGTTTACAATACATATTTTTCTATCCTTTAGTGTGATAGATCTGGTTCTTTTTTTTTTTTTTTTTTTTTTTACATGCTAAATGTTCTTGTGGTAAAGGTTGCCTACCACTATACTTTATCTGCTCTTAACAGTAATCACTTCTATGGTTTACATACATGGGGTTATTTCGTGCTTTTCCACTCTATTGGGTGCATTATTGGTGGGGAAAATTATGATATTATGGGTATTCTTTTTCATCTTCCACTTTGCGGCTACCAGATAGTCATTGGCTTCCCGTTTTCTTGCCTTCTTCTTCTCATCATTTTTAGTATCCACGTGTCCAGTGTACTCCTGGTCTTTGTTATTATTTGCGTCCAGTATCTCTTCCAATTCGGGTTGACCGTCATTAGTTTCCTGATTGGATTTTTCCCTTGATTGGTCCCTCTCCTTCCGCAATTCCTTTATTCTTTGGGCATACCCTTCAATGATCCGGTCCAGTTGTTCCTGATACCCTTTCCTTTTCTTGGAATGCCTTATTCTCCCTTTGGAAATATCTGCTTTAAGTATGTTATTGGTTATAGTTTTCCTCGTGGTAGTACATTTCTTCTCTTCGTTCATTCCCATGAAGCTCCTTCGATACTCCTTCCTATAGACTCCTTCTTCACGGTTGGTGATTGGGAAATAAATCATATTAATTAGACCACTTCGAGTCATTTCGATTAATTCTTTTGTTACTCTAGTCTTCTTTGGGCGTATTATTCTTCTTATCTTCACCTCCTTTTCTTCCGTTTTCTTAATTATTTCGTTCCTTTCTTCATGAATTATAATTTTTAAATTCACTTGTTCGGTGTTTTTACTTCTGGGTGATTCTTGTGTTTCCACTTGATCATTACACATTGGCAGATTATTTTGTTCTAAGTCTTCATTCTCGGCTACTAACTCTTCCGCTTCTTCAATTACCTGAGTCTTCTCTATACTTCCGGTATCGATCTCCTTATATTGAATATCTTCCTGGTTTCTGTCGAACTCATTTTCAGTTAATAATGTCTTTGAGTCCCCTTCATTTTCAGTTTGTTCGACCTCATCTTCAGGCTGCAACTCTTCTGTGGTTTCATCATTGGGTACTTCTTCTGTCTCTGAGTTGTTGTCGTTTGGTAATTCTCCTCTTGTTGTCTGATCCAATTCTCCCGTATATTTCTTATTCATTTCATCCATTTTCCGGCTAATTTCAGTTAATGTGGTGTTCAATTTTTCTCTGATGGCTCTACTGTTGTCATCTATTTTACTGTTTAGCATGTCCATGGATTTATGGGTATTATCTATCTTTTTATTCAAGTCTTCTTTCAGTGACTCCATATTTTTATTAATAGACTCCATATTTTTATTTAAGTCACGATGATTCTCCTTCATTGATTCTATATTCTTATTTAATAACTCGATATTCTTCTGATTCTCTTCCCGGGATTTCCTACCGTCTTCTTTTAACGACTCATTATTTCTAGTCATTTGTGCCATCATCATCATCATGATGTTCTCTATTCTTGCCCCTTCGGTTGTTTTGTCTGGTTGGTCGCTGACCATTACTTCTACTTCCGGTTCTACCTGGGATGTTTCTTCAGGTTGAGTTTCGATATTATTAATGGTAATGACTTCCATTTCGTGTATGGGTTGTGCTTCGTATGTCTCAGTACCTAGCTGTACTTCTCCTACCCGACTGTCCTTATACCTCGTATCATATTGATGGGTGTGTGGCATGTTTATCTTTTGTGTCTACCGGGCTGTTTATCAATATATAAAATATTTTTATTTAATATTTTTAAGCCACACTAGTTGGTGCGCCAATTTGTAACAAATTAAAAAGTGTTTTGTGTTTATTTAGAATATTATTAAAAGGCTGTAGTCGTTGAAGGTTACTAATTTTATAAAACAATTTAAAATGTAACCTTCGAGGTTACTCAAAGTGTGTTTACAACTGTAGAATTATAATTGTCTGAAAAGAATTCCCTTAGATAAAACAAATAAAATAGTTGTGTTAATATTATTTAAATACTAGCTTTGCTTAAGGTTAATAGTAAAGTATAATAGTTGGTCGCTTGATGATGGTGATCGTCTTGTTGATACTAGCTGTGAAACTCCTCTTCCAGGTCGATAACAGTCTAAGTACGTTACGTCTAGTAATGTCTGGACAATAGAATAAATATAATATACTTTCACGTACCTGGTCGTGTTTTCTAGAAGTTCAATAAGCTGTCAAAAACGGTTTACAAAAACCAACTCACTTTAGCTACAAGGTTAAGTTGCCTTGTTTAATAGTGGGCGCCACACGGATTTATTTTGGGAAAATCCCGTGAAAAACCAATGAATAGAATTAATTAATGATTTAAAAAATTAAAATAATTGTTCATTACCTTTATGGCAATGCTATACAAAATATTTAATCACAACTGAAGGTTGTTTTGAGTTTTTTTTTCTGAATAAAATATTTAGTTACTTTTTAGAAATAAATTAAGTCGAGTTATGCTGTTAATAATGGGTTTTTATTCATACCCTTGATAGAGAATTCCAACAAATATAATTGAAAACATACAATGATGTACAATTGTAAATAAGTTATTACATACCCTGTAAGGCTTGCTCAGAACATAGGCAGTAAATCTGGCCAAGTCCAGATATTTCTTTTTACTTTAAACATTAATCTTCATTAAATCTCAGGTGTAAGTTCTTTGAGACACAAAAAAGAAAGTTTATGCCTACACAATAGCTAATGAATTTTTTGATATAAGATAGACTAGTGATATCTTTGATATTACTATTACAAATAAAAAATAAAAATAACCTATTTCATAGGTTATGCGTTCGTCACGCTTGATTTATGATTTACAACGTTATATTTTGAGAACACTTATAACTAACATTCAGCTTAACTAATATTGACAAATTCATAAAATAAATTTAGACATGGTGTAACATAAAAAATGTTTCAGTGTTTTTGCGTCAGTACAGATCAGTGTATTAAAACGTACAGGTTATGGCGCTCGTAGAAAAAATGAAAAAATGTATACACTGTTACCTGGTGTTTTAATCTTTCGATTAAAATTTCAATTAACACCTCGATAATCGGATTATAATGATTATCGTTATTCACTACACACGCACTTGAACAGAGAATTTCGATCCGCTTCTAACTTGCAGGATCATGAATAATACTATTTAATTCTTTCTGCTGTTCATTATTTTTTTCCGCACTAAAATGAAATAATACTGCACATAATCACAACGATTCTTTGTAGAATATCTTGAAGTAGTTGTATGTTGTTGTCAAACTGTTTCCTTTGATGTGCTATGGTAATGACTCTGTCAGTAATTAAAAATTTTGAGATGGTCAGCGCACGTTTCACGCCGAATGAGATTAAGAAGTGTCTGTCGTTAATCTGTTGCGGTCTCTTATATACCCGATACCTTGATCGGCTCTAGGCAACATTGTTAATTACTAAGAAATTTTGTCATTGGCTTAGACAGGTGTGATGAACGTGACGTATTGTCTTTTCAACCGTCAAAAACGGTTTCCCAACCGCCAAACGCTAAGATGACAGTTATCGATGTTATTGGTGTTGACGACCAAATTTCTTAAACATATTTTGTGAATGATGCTAACGCCTTTCACGCACTTAATATAGTTGCGATTGGGGCTGTATCGCCATCAAATTAAAGAATATTTTGTCCTCTTTAATTTGATATAGTTTGATACCGAGTTAGTTTCACTTGTACTGACATTGCTACATAAACAATGTTCAGGTACACTATTTCGCACTGTCGTCTGTTTATCAAAATCGGCGATTATACACTTTGACTAATATTGTTTGTGTTCTACATCGCGTTTTATCACTCCAACGTTTATGTGAGAACACTATTAATTCTGTACTGATGTTTAATTACTGTACATTATGAATATAATAATGCTTATAATGTGAATTAATATAATATATATTATAATTTTAATAATGCTTATTGCTATGTTTTAGCATAACAATTGTTTTGTGTAGGTGACCTACATTTCTATTACTTCCTAATAATCATCTCATTGATGATTGTTTGGTCTAGGCCTTGTTAAGGCATACCGTCTATACTGTAATTCTGCCTTAAAAGCTTTTATTAGTTCACAATTCGGTAATTTTGCTGAGGTAGCTTATTGGTATAAGATTCCCTCTTACAAACGTGTTTATTTGTCATAAGTATAGTTGAGATTGAAATATAGCTTCATTTTCATTTTGTGGCCATTGCTAATTTTAGTTCTTGGCCTCAATAATTACTAGTCATATTTAATTTATTATCAGCCAAATGCGGATTCTAATCTCACATTATTCAGATTCTTATTTAATCATTTTTTAGTAACATATCTTATTCTGTTTACATTATTCACTGACTCGCTTGACAGCTTAAAGTGAACTGAAATTTGTCCATCAGTTTGTGTCAGTTATAGTCTGGTTGTAGTGTCAAACAGTATTTGGGCTTACTGTTTCTTGTGGCACTTCTGCTTCTTTCTTCCTCCATGATTCCTCTCTTCTTGGTTATTCTTATCATTACCTTATCTATTTATATTATCATTATGCATTTATTAAACCTGATAGTATATGTTTAGGTTATGTAACATCTGGTTATATTACGTATACTCCCCCCTCAAAATTGATAATTTGAGAAAAAATTTGATCTTTTGATAAAATTATCATTTCATGTCAGTTTTTACATATTACTACTGTTTTTTGTCTTGTACTCTTTACATTGATCTTTAATATACTATTCGTGTGTTACACTAGCTTGATTGCTGGTCTAGTGATATAATTCTTAGTTTACTAGTATTCTTTTCAAGTTGCTTACATTTTAAGTCATCTAATTACAATAGGTCTTATTTCTTAAATTAACAATTTCCTGTCTTATCATATTACATTTTTCTTTCTTATCACATATCTTTACCTTGGTGATTATTTCAATGGTTCTTATATTTTATACCTCATAGATTTTTATTTTCATAATAGCCCTTGATACATTACAATATAACTCCCTAACTTTTGTAGTGGGTTCGGAATCAGAGTGGCTCACTGTGGCTTACATTCTCTGCCGTTCCTCAATACACATACTCAGATTCAGAGGCATACTCTTCTCTGTCTGAGAAAAAAAATAAACATTGCACCTGGCAATAGTTGCACTATCACAACACATACAATATAATACATATCATTCATTTTCAATAATATAATATCTTCAATATAATATTCAAGGTATCAGAGGTTTTCATTTATATCACATTTCCTTCTTTTACACTTTATAACATACTTTCTTTTCACAGGTAATTATTTCTTTTCAGACTTGATATTCTCGACTATGCTTTTTTATTAGCTGTATCGTTACTTTTTATACTAGTTGACAATTGTTTTAGTTTACTTGAGTATTCTTAAAATTACACATTTACATTGATGCTCATATAATTATGCGGTTGTCTTTCACATATAGAGTCTATAATATTTTATTTTCACAATAGTTTACAAGTTTTTCTTTCTCGTTAGTAATTTATACTTATCCTGAATTATCAGGCCTTACAAGATTCATATATAAAATGTTCTTGGTTAGATGTTCTCTGACATATTTTGCTACATACAATATTTGATAGTTACTACACAATGTGATAATATAATAACAATATATTGATATCTAATTTTATAGACATTCTTGGGTTACATGGTTCATTTAATAAACAATTTTTTTTTCTCTCTCTCTACTTTCCATAATAATATCCTTCTTTCATGTTACACTCTTTGTTATTCTTCTTCTCTACTCCTTCAAGTGATGGTGGTTTTCACTTATTCTGGATGATTTTAATTCTCTTTTATGGAGTATACAAATATTTGATAATTGCAATAAACATTTAGCTACTTATAATATTCATTTGGTAAACATTTGGTTATTATTTTTTTCTTTAAACATAGCATAGTAATTTTAGTTATAAGATAGTAGTAGCTCCTCTTTAAATAAATCTAACATAGGAGTATTTAAAGTAATTTCATGCTATTGTCCTAGGTATATTTTGTTATATGCCACTTTTGACTCTCTATGACGTAATAGATGTCTTTTTTCTCATTAAATCATTTAGTTTACAATACATATTTTTCTATCCTTTAGTGTGATAGATCTGGTTCTTTTTTTTTTTTTTTTTTTTTTTTTTTTTTTTTTTTTTTACATGCTAAATGTTCTTGTGGTAAAGGTTGCCTACCACTATACTTTATCTGCTCTTAACAGTAATCACTTCTATGGTTTACATACATGGGGTTATTTCGTGCTTTTCCACTCTATTGGGTGCATTATTGGTGGGGAAAATTATGATATTATGGGTATTCTTTTTCATCTTCCACTTTGCGGCTACCAGATAGTCATTGGCTTCCCGTTTTCTTGCCTTCTTCTTCTCATCATTTTTAGTATCCACGTGTCCAGTGTACTCCTGGTCTTTGTTATTATTTGCGTCCAGTATCTCTTCCAATTCGGGTTGACCGTCATTAGTTTCCTGATTGGATTTTTCCCTTGATTGGTCCCTCTCCTTCCGCAATTCCTTTATTCTTTGGGCATACCCTTCAATGATCCGGTCCAGTTGTTCCTGATACCCTTTCCTTTTCTTGGAATGCCTTATTCTCCCTTTGGAAATATCTGCTTTAAGTATGTTATTGGTTATAGTTTTCCTCGTGGTAGTACATTTCTTCTCTTCGTTCATTCCCATGAAGCTCCTTCGATACTCCTTCCTATAGACTCCTTCTTCACGGTTGGTGATTGGGAAATAAATCATATTAATTAGACCACTTCGAGTCATTTCGATTAATTCTTTTGTTACTCTAGTCTTCTTTGGGCGTATTATTCTTCTTATCTTCACCTCCTTTTCTTCCGTTTTCTTAATTATTTCGTTCCTTTCTTCATGAATTATAATTTTTAAATTCACTTGTTCGATGTTTTTACTTCTGGGTGATTCTTGTGTTTCCACTTGATCATTACACATTGGCAGATTATTTTGTTCTAAGTCTTCATTCTCGGCTACTAACTCTTCCGCTTCTTCAATTACCTGAGTCTTCTCTATACTTCCGGTATCGATCTCCTTATATTGAATATCTTCCTGGTTTCTGTCGAACTCATTTTCAGTTAATAATGTCTTTGAGTCCCCTTCATTTTCAGTTTGTTCGACCTCATCTTCAGGCTGCAACTCTTCTGTGGTTTCATCATTGGGTACTTCTTCTGTCTCTGAGTTGTTGTCGTTTGGTAATTCTCCTCTTGTTGTCTGATCCAATTCTCCCGTATATTTCTTATTCATTTCATCCATTTTCCGGCTAATTTCAGTTAATGTGGTGTTCAATTTTTCTCTGATGGCTCTACTGTTGTCATCTATTTTACTGTTTAGCATGTCCATGGATTTATGGGTATTATCTATCTTTTTATTCAAGTCTTCTTTCAGTGACTACATATTTTTATTAATAGACTCCATATTTTTATTTATGTCACGATGATTCTCCTTCATTGATTCTATATTCTTATTTAATAACTCGATATTCTTCTGATTCTCTTCCCGGGATTTCCTACCGTCTTCTTTTAACGACTCATTATTTCTAGTCATTTGTGCCAACATCATCATCATCATGTTCTCTATTCTTGCCCCTTCGGTTGTTTTGTCTGGTTGGTCGCTGACCATTACTTCTACTTCCGGTTCTACCTGGGATGTTTCTTCAGGTTGAGTTTCGATATTATTAATGGTAATGACTTCCATTTCGTGTATGGGTTGTGCTTCGTATGTCTCAGTACCTAGCTGTACTTCTCCTACCCGACTGTCCTTATACCTCGTATCATATTGATGGGTGTGTGGCATGTTTATCTTTTGTGTCTACCGGGCTGTTTATCAATATATAAAATATTTTTATTTAATATTTTTAAGCCACACTAGTTGGTGCGCCAATTTGTAACAAATTAAAAAGTGTTTTGTGTTTATTTAGAATATTATTAAAAGGCTGTAGTCGTTGAAGGTTACTAATTTTATAAAACAATTTAAAATGTAACCTTCGAGGTTACTCAAAGTGTGTTTACAATTGTAGAATTATAATTGTCTGAAAAGAATTCCCTTAGATAAAACAAATAAAATAGTTGTGTTAATATTATTTAAATACTAGCTTTGCTTAAGGTTAATAGTAAAGTATAATAGTTGGTCGCTTGATGATGGTGATCGTCTTGTTGATACTAGCTGTGAAACTCCTCTTCCAGGTCGATAACAGTCTAAGTACGTTACGTCTAGTAATGTCTGGACAATAGAATAAATATAATATACTTTCACGTACCTGGTCGTGTTTTCTAGAAGTTCAATAAGCTGTCAAAAACGGTTTACAAAAACCAACTCACTTTAGCTACAAGGTTAAGTTGCCTTGTTTAATAGTGGGCGCCACACGGATTTATTTTGGGAAAATCCCGTGAAAAACCAATGAATAGAATTAATTAATGATTTAAAAAATTAAAATAATTGTTCATTACCTTTATGGCAATGCTATACAAAATATTTAATCACAACTGAAGGTTGTTTTGAGTTTTTTTTTCTGAATAAAATATTTAGTTACTTTTTAGAAATAAATTAAGTCGAGTTATGCTGTTAATAATGGGTTTTTATTCATACCCTTGATAGAGAATTCCAACAAATATAATTGAAAACATACAATGATGTACAATTGTAAATAAGTTATTACATACCCTGTAAGGCTTGCTCAGAACATAGGCAGTAAATCTGGCCAAGTCCAGACATTTCTTTTTACTTTAAACATTAATCTTCATTAAATCTCAGGTGTAAGTTCTTTGAGACACAAAAAAGAAAGTTTATGCCTACACAATAGCTAATGAATTTTTTGATATAAGATAGACTAGTGATATCTTTGATATTACTATTACAAATAAAAAATAAAAATAACCTATTTCATAGGTTATGCGTTCGTCACGCTTGATTTATGATTTACAACGTTATATTTTGAGAACACTTATAACTAACATTCAGCTTAACTAATATTGACAAATTCATAAAATAAATTTAGACATGGTGTAACATAAAAAATGTTTCAGTGTTTTTGCGTCAGTACAGATCAGTGTATTAAAACGTACAGGTTATGGCGCTCGTAGAAAAAATGAAAAAATGTATACACTGTTACCTGGTGTTTTAATCTTTCGATTAAAATTTCAATTAACACCTCGATAATCGGATTATAATGATTATCGTTATTCACTACACACGCACTTGAACAGAGAATTTCGATCCGCTTCTAACTTACAGGATCATGAATAATACTATTTAATTCTTTCTGCTGTTCATTATTTTTTTCCGCACTAAAATGAAATAATACTGCACATAATCACAACGATTCTTTGTAGAATATCTTGAAGTAGTTGTATGTTGTTGTCAAACTGTTTCCTTTGATGTGCTATGGTAATGACTCTGTCAGTAATTAAAAATTTTGAGATGGTCAGCGCACGTTTCACGCCGAATGAGATTAAGAAGTGTCTGTCGTTAATCTGTTGCGGTCTCTTATATACCCGATACCTTGATCGGCTCTAGGCAACATTGTTAATTACTAAGAAATTTTGTCATTGGCTTAGACAGGTGTGATGAACGTGACGTATTGTCTTTTCAACCGTCAAAAACGGTTTCCCAACCGCCAAACGCTAAGATGACAGTTATCGATGTTATTGGTGTTGACGACCAAATTTCTTAAACATATTTTGTGAATGATGCTAACGCCTTTCACGCACTTAATATAGTTGCGATTGGGGCTGTATCGCCATCAAATTAAAGAATATTTTGTCCTCTTTAATTTGATATAGTTTGATACCGAGTTAGTTTCACTTGTACTGACATTGCTACATAAACAATGTTCAGGTACACTATTTCGCACTGTCGTCTGTTTATCAAAATCGGCGATTATACACTTTGACTAATATTGTTTGTGTTCTACATCGCGTTTTATCACTCCAACGTTTATGTGAGAACACTATTAATTCTGTACTGATGTTTAATTACTGTACATTATGAATAAACCTTAACCTTAGACATTGTAATGAACTGTTCCTACCTACTATGATATTTCGTTTCACATTAATTTGCTCTATTCTACTAACTAACAATCGAATTATAAATCATATCATTTTAATAATGCTTATTGCTATGTTTTAGCATAACAATTGTTTTGTGTAGGTGACCTACATTTCTATTACTTCCTAATAATCATCTCATTGATGATTGTTTGGTCTAGGCCTTGTTAAGGCATACCGTCTATACTGTAATTCTGCCTTAAAAGCTTTTATTAGTTCACAATTCGGTAATTTTGCTGAGGTAGCTTATTGGTATAAGATTCCCTCTTACAAACGTGTTTATTTGTCATAAGTATAGTTGAGATTGAAATATAGCTTCATTTTCATTTTGTGGCCATTGCTAATTTTAGTTCTTGGCCTCAATAATTACTAGTCATATTTAATTTATTATCAGCCAAATGCGGATTCTAATCTCACATTATTCAGATTCTTATTTAATCATTTTTTAGTAACATATCTTATTCTGTTTACATTATTCACTGACTCGCTTGACAGCTTAAAGTGAATTGAAATTTGTCCATCAGTTTGTGTCAGTTATAGTCTGGTTGTAGTGTCAAACAGTATTTGGGCTTACTGTTTCTTGTGGCACTTCTGCTTCTTTCTTCCTCCATGATTCCTCTCTTCTTGGTTATTCTTATCATTACCTTATCTATTTATATTATCATTATGCATTTATTAAACCTGATAGTATATGTTTAGGTTATGTAACATCTGGTTATGTTACAATATTTAACTTGTTTCGAATTGTCGTACATAACCTTCGGCCACCAACGCCTCAGCTGTTACTGTTGGCTGACCTACTCGATCGCGTCGATGTGAGGTAGAGACAGCCTTACTAATTGCTTAGTTGTCTCGTCCAGCGGCCACGCGCTTTGGCGGCACCAACCGTTCAAATCACGCAGTGAGAATTCAAACCCCGGCACTGCAGGTCACGTACAAGGAATGACAGAGGAAAAGGCAGTGAAAAAATTATTTATTGGAGGACCAGGAGGCCTCCAAAAACAGGAAAAGGGAGGCCAAGAAGAAGATGGGTGGACCGGTGTAGATGAAGACTTGAGAAGTGTTCAGAAGGTGGCGAAGATTCGCACAGGATAGAGAGGATTGGAGGCTCGTCGTCCTGGAGCCCACAGCTCTTAATGAGCTGTAGCGCCGTAGTGTAAGTAAGTAAGTAAGTAACAGACTATAAGTTTTGCTCTTCCACTAATATACGACTGTTTTAAGTTTACAAAATTCTGTGTTGGCTGTGAACTTTATAAGTAACACGAGCAACATATGGTTTATGGTGTGGTAAATTTACTATAGTTTTTGTAACCCGTATCGACCGACCGCGTGTGTACACTTTGTAGTCGTTATATCTGTGTGGTGATACATTTACCGTTAATTCACTTACATATGTGCAGTATACTTCTTTGCAAACATACGCTTTTCACGGTAAAGAATTTACACAAAGTGTTCGTGTGTTTATTTAACACCAAGTGCTTTTTACTTACACTGTGAGTGTGTAATAACTTTACCGCCAACGGATTACTTTCCTTTGTCTTTTAAAAAACCGGAAACAAGGTTTTCCATGCATCGTACTCATACTATTAAAGTACGTGTTATAGTTCTTGTTGTTATGACATAATAACTATACACACGTTTTGCGTGTATTTTATAGAGAATTTCCTCAATGCTGAGGGTTTCTCCTACCAATACACTACAAAGATAAATTACATATTCAACACATTGAACATATTGCATTATAAATTAAACATATACACGGAATTTTCCAATGCGATCAGTCCATTTTGCATTAATTATTGTTCACACTTATGATCTGCAGCATCCATTGTGTGTGGCCTCCACGTTCCATTATTTTAAGCCCATACATTAATGTAAAAAATATATGGATGGATATATATATATATATATATATATATATATATATATATATTGATATATGGATGCATTGGAAGAATACGAAATATACAAAGCGGCTAGATTACAGAAGGAGTGCCTTTTGAACGATATGATCTCGTTCAAATCTAACGCGCTCTTTGATACTATAATGTACAAGCTAGCACAGACATGACGAGTATTAGCGGCATATCTCTGCATTGGACTTTATACAGCCAGTACACTTTTAAGTTCTCGACGATGCGCATCGTATTCTCGCGCGATATGTGTGTATAATGAATTCAGCGTTTATGTGCGTGTTGATTGTTTTGTACTGACGAGCTAACTTCGACTGATTTTTACCTGAAAATGGGACTCGAGCCCGAGACGTGTCGTACCCATCGATGTATAATAACACTGGATAGCAAGCTAGGTGGGAGTAAAAGCGCAAAAAACGGTAAACCGGATAAGCAGCAGCCCCCCCCCCCACCGCAATAAGGCAATAAGCCGTCACTAAGCACAAGTTTATACATTGTATGCAGCCGTGCTTCCGTGTTTTGTTAACTACATACTTAATTCAGTTCGGAAAATTTTCCGTGTTTATTAGCGAAACTGTTATGTAATTTTTATTATTTAATTGTATGTAATTTTGATTATTGTGATTATTAGTTTTGCACAATGGTAACTTCCTGTGCTGCTTACAACTGCACTAACAGATAAAAGAAGAACAGTGGAATATCATTTTATAGGTAAGTACTGTATTTCGTTTAATTCCTTTATAACTTTTATTAGACTAATTTAAACATTCATTTTTTTAAATCTCTACAAATTAATTACTGATTAAATTAATTATAAATTGTTATTTTTTAACGTTGTATTCTTTTTCATATAAACTGTGAATTGTATATTACAGTGTATTGTCTGATAGCATTATTATATTATCAACATACCATAAGACAAGAAATGCAAATGTCTAAGAAACAACTGTGGTTTTTCATTATTTTACGTAAAGTACAGTATTAAAAATAAGGAAGACCGTACTATAATAACATTATTCCTTCCAGATTTCCAAAAGATCAAGAGCTACGAAAGAAGTGGATTATAGCTACAAAAAGAAAAAATTTTGTTCCTTCAAAACATACGTCACTTTGTAGCAAACATTTTGCTAAAGACCAGTATCTGTTAAGACCCAACTGTAATTACGAACTGTTGAAAAGCGATGCCGTGCCAACGCTCTTTGACTTCCCCGTGCATCTTTCAAATCCTCTGACAAAAAAAAGAAGGACCATTATTAAAGAACGTTGTTATTGCCAATGAATAAACAGCATAAAATTAAGTCCTGATTTTTATTTTTCAGTTGTGTGTATCGCCTACTGAAAAATTTCTCCGCCGGAAGGTGAAAATACTGCAACAGCGTTTACACAGAAGGGATGCTAAAATTAAATCCATGAAAGATATTATTTTAGTTTTAAAGAAAAAGTTAAATTCTGAAAGGTTACTAGAAATTTTAGAAGATAATTTTTCTGGTTTTCCGTTAAAAATTATTATTAATAACTTTAGCAATAATAGTAGAAGTAAGTTTAAGAGGTTTTATTCAGACAACATGAAGGAGTTTGCTTTAACCGTTTATTTCTACAGTCCCAAAGCTTATAAGTATTTGAGAAATCTAAACTTTCAGTTACTTAACCCATCAACTTTAAGGAGGTGGCTTTCTAATTTTAATTGCTCGCCCGGTTTTTTAGAAGAGATTTTTATATATTTAAAAGAAAACGTTAAAAGCAAGCCACATTTACAACACGTTAACTTGGTTTTTGATGCTATGAGCATAAAGAAGCAAGTAATCTACGATCCACGAGAGGGGAAGAATTTTGGGTATGTGAATTTGGGTAATGATATAAAAGTAAATGAACACGAAACATTAGCTAGTGAAGCACTAGTCTTTCAGATAGTTGCACTACGAGGAAATTTCAAATGTGCCGTTGGTTATTTTTTTATTGATGATTAGTTCAGAAATTTTGTCCAAACTAATAAAAATGTGCATTATTAAATTATATGAATCAGGTATCCATGTACATAATGTAACATTTGATGGTACTAGTACAAATATAAACGCTGTTACGAAACTTGATTGCGAATTGTCAGAAAAGGCTTTTTTCAATGTGAAAATAAACAAAGAAAATGTAACAGTTTGTGTAATCCTAGATGCTGCTAGCCATATGATTAAATTGGCTCGCAACACATTAGCAGATAAAGGTACTTTACTATTTACAGATGATGTGATAGATTTTAAATATATTCAACGGCTAAACACTTTACAAAAAGAACAAGGATTAAAGTTTGCCAATAGCCTTTCAGACATACACATACATTATGGCAACAGAAAAATGAACGTGAAAATTGCGGCCCAAACCTTAAGTGCCAGGGTAGCAGACGCCATAGTCAAGACAAAAGTCTTAAAACAGATACAAATTGAAGAACTTATATTTTTATTGAAAATTGTTGTACAACAG
The DNA here is from genome assembly GCA_034769895.1 of Magicicada septendecula. NCBI lineage: Eukaryota > Metazoa > Arthropoda > Insecta > Hemiptera > Cicadidae > Magicicada > Magicicada septendecula. The sequence continues at coordinate 58,683,115 of CM068374.1, forward strand.
AATTACTTTACACACGACAACAAGTTTTTTATCCAAGAAGATGGGCTGGCCATGGGTTCACCGGTGAGTGGAATTTTAGCGGAAATTTACATGAATCATTATGAGAACAAGAACAAGTACATACTTTCTGACAAAAACAAGTTATATAATAAAATCATCTCGTACACACGGTACGTAGACGACACATTTTTAATATTTGGTGGTACTCTTAGACAGATAGACGGATTGCTTACTTTTTTGAACGGCATAAACAGTAATATTAAATTCACTATGGAAGTAGAGTATAACAATATGTTGAATTTCCTGGACGTAACCACATATAAACGTAATAACCTCCTTAGCTTTAAAATATATAGAAAGCCAACGACAACTGATGTAGCCATACATGCTAGTTCCAATCATCCTTATACACAAAAAATGGCAACTTTTAACACACTGGCACATAGATTGACGATGTACCGATGGACATAGAAGACTATAACGATAAAATTAATATAATAAAACATGTAGCAATAGTGAATGGTTACAATAGTAAAATCATTGATAAAATAATATATAAACACGCTAATAAATTAAAACGATCGGACAAAATTAAAGATAAAACCCAATATGTTGCCGCTAGATATACGAACATACTACCTAATATACTACATAATGAACTAAAAAAGCTAGGGATTATTGTCTCGTTCAGGACCACGAATAAATTAGCAAATATACTTAAGCCTCATACCGCAGCATTACTAGAGGATTGTTCGGGTGTTTATAGGATCCGGGGTAATGAATGCGATAAAATCTATATAGGCCAGACGGGGAGAACATTTTCCGAGAGATTCAAAGAACATTTACCTAAGAAGTTCCCCAATACTAATGTATCGCATTACGCACAACACCTAATAAATGAGAATCATACATACACTGGATTTAAAAAGAATCTGGAACCTTTACATATAGGTAAAAAGGGTCAACTACTAGATGCTCTAGAAGAATTTGAAATTTACAAGGCCTTAAGAATGAATAAAAGTCAGGTACTTAATGAACAATTGTCATTCAAGTCAAATAAACTATATGACACAGCAATGAAAATAAACCGTGAATAGCGTGTACGGATCAGTTGGAAGTCGGACTTCGGCCAGTGCACTGGTTCGGTTGTAGCGCGTTCCGATGCAAACTCGATGTTCTGTGTTAATTTATTTAAGTGTGTTATGTGTTTGTGTCTTCGTGAACGTTTTAACGAAAACCTAACAATAGGGTAGATTTTGTTTTTACCTGAAGATGGGGATATAAGCCCTGAAACATGTTGTAATTTAGTAAAAGAAGATCACTTAGTGGATAAAATTAAGGTAATTATTTATTTAATCATATACAGTGATCTGGAGACCATACAGTAACTATGTATCCTGATTTTATTGGTGCTAAACCAACAGTGGAATATATTAGAGTTATAGACAGGCTATTCGATTATTTTAATAGCAGGGACCTATTTGGGCAGCACTTCAAACAACCAATAAAGAAGAAGAATTTAGAAAATGACAATAAAATGTTAGATAATTTTTTGGCATATTTAACGACGTTAAAAATTGAAAATATTCAGGTTCTGCGGCATCCTAGGAAAATATTTTCACTTGGATTTATCACGAATATAAACGCAATAAAGATTCTGTCAAACAGATTATTAAATAGTTTACAATTCAAGTATATTTTGACTTACAAGTTTTCTCAAGATCAATATTGGAACTGTTATTTTCCTGCGTAAGATCTCGAGGACGACATAATAACAATCCTAATGTCAAGCAGTTATAATGGGCCTTGAGGAAACCTATGTTCAGGAACACCGTTAAAGCACCTGACAAAAGCAACTGTTTGAGTTTTGACATGACATTTCAAAACTCTGTTATGAGTTTTGCAGAAGCAGAAGAAGAGTAGACCTAAACTCAGTCAGCGTCTATGAAGAACCCATCAAAAACGTTAAATGTCTGCTGGAAAATAAAAACTCGTATTATAAAGATAATATTCTTTTCTACTTTTACTCTTTACTACTAATCAGGATAGTAAAATTTATGTACTCCCTTTTTAAAAATAAACAAAATATTGACAAAAACAATTTGGACACAAAATGATGATTATATTAGCGTGTAGAACCTTTACTAATAACATATTTAAAGGCCATACTTCTAACAATGATTATGGTGAAGACACTCACGAAATTAGATTAGTAATGTTAATAGGTACCGTATTTTATTTTACAAAATTGCATGTTTTAGTATAGCTAAAGAAAAGACATCATCAGCTATGTTTTCGAAACTTGGTGTGCGTCAAAAATTAAATAAGTTAGTTCCATTTAGCAATGTTTAGCCCAGAATTGCAAGATGTTATTCATAGCAAATGTAGTTTTATATCAAATGTAATATATTTTGATTAGACATAGTAAGATACGTTGTTATTATATGCAGATAGGGTGTAAACTAAGATTTGTTTGTACATATTCATCAATGTAAAAAAATGTAAAGCTATGTAATAAACAATTTCGTTTTCATTTGTATTCTTGTTTAGTCAGTTTCCTTTATTTTATTGACAAAATAAAAACAAACTACTACAAAAAAGAGGTAATTATTACACCCTAACAAACCGGTATAGTTAGCGAAAATGCATAACTTTAATGTTACCGGTAACTTGTTTGTTGTTTATAGATCTGTACCAACGAAAAAAGTGTACGAGCTTATATTATGAACAATAGAAATTAAATTTATATTTACATTATTTTTAAATTAGTATCAGGTGTTCCATTTAATCTGATTAATATAAAATACACAATTTTCATAACAATATTGTTTATGCGACGATCAAATCGGTTAAACTAATATTAAGATAACACTGCGAGTATGCAGGCGAAGTGGCTTTTGCCTTAATGTGGTGGGGCGAGCGTAGAGTTGAGCGGACCGAATTCAGTACACGCAGCCGGCAATCCAATGTTATTATACATCGATTGATCGTACCTAACGACTGAAGTCGCAAGAAGGACAATATAATCAGGTATATACCTATTATCTCAATTAATCTGCAACATCTTATAATTGATGTCCGTAGTTGTCCATATCCTCCTGTACACAGTCAACCCATTTTTATCTGGGATTATTCTTCTTTCTTCTTCATTCTGGTTTCCAATCTGCCACTTTTTTGATAATTCTCCTTTCCACCATACATCGGAGACGTCCGTACCACATCGATCTTTTAGTATACTTACAAGATAAACATTGTATCATTTCCACAACTGTGTTATCCGCTTCCATTATTTCTATGACTGTTTCATTCCTCATCCTTCTTTCCATCCTGGATCTCCTAACCGCTCTGCGCCAGTAATCCATCTCTGTTGAAAGCAACCTCTTTTGATGTACCTTCGTTGTCCACGTTTCGCTCCGTATAGCATTGTACTCTCAACAGTTGTCTTGTAGATCATTGCTTTACTCCATAAAACCCTATTTAACATTCCTATTGCTATTGCCTTGGGTCTACACAGGTTGTTTTCCTTATATTCCTACTAATGTGAATGGATACCCAAACGAAGACACGTTCGTTTTCGTCAATACGGCAGGTGTTAAGCAGTAGGCCTACATCATGTTAGTAAGAGGCGTGAGATTATTTATCGTGCACAAATACCCGTTAACTAAAAAACGTTAAATTCTTTATTTTAAGTATTACTGTGTTATAAGCATTGTATATACACATTAAACGTTATGTTTTCCTTAACCGTGGCTTTTATTTACTTCAGCAGTAAACTAAAAACCAAAAACCGTTGTCACCTAATCTCACAAATGAAAACACCACTTATTTTCGTATCTGCTTTGTAATCGTTATATATGTGGTGACAAATATACCGTTAATGCACTTACACCTTTGTAGTACACTTTTCTCTAAACATACGCTTTGCATCGGTAAACAATTTACACAAAGCATTCATGTGTTTATTTAACACCAAGTGCTTTATACTTACGCTGTGAGTGTGTAATAGCTTCACCTCCAACGGAATACTTTCCTTTGTCTTTTAAAAACAGGAAACGAGGTTTTTCATACATCGTACTTATAAAAGCATAGTATAAAACTACGTGGTACAATTCCTGTTGTTAAAAATAGTAACTATATATGTGTTTTACGTGTTTGATAGAAGCTGAAACACCTTTATTTTTTATTAGAGAAATCTTCAATGCTAAGGGTTGCTCCTATCAACGGACTACAAAGACAAATTACACATTCAAGACACTACTATTTCCGTTCTTAGTTCAATCCTGGGGGCCAAAGGTTTGTAAAGGGTCTCTGAGGTTGTATAAGTTGCTGGTGCCCATATAATAATAAATTTCAGACAAAAGCCCACTAATTTCTGATAAATGAATCAGAAGTTCGAGAAATGGAACTCAGCTCTGCCAACAAATCCTACTCTCACGTCCTCTAAGACTTTAGTCGCGTGGCTACTGGGTACACGGTATGCAATGAGTGTATGTTATGTAGCAGACGAGAGAGGATGAAGGGCGAGTTTCCAGCGCCCTTTAATTAACTGGAACAGGCAAGCTAAAGTATGATAACCCTAAAAGAAGAGTTCCCGGTCCTCCAGGTTGGGGGTTGAAGACAGGGCCAGCTCCTCTATCCTCAGAAAACAAGTCAAATTGCTAAAAATCCTAGAAAAGTACATCCGGACGAATCAAATGAAAATCGACTTGGCAAAGACCTAAACATTCATTGAAAATGGACGTAGAAGATGCAGTGAATGCAAGAGAACGTACAGAATAGGACTTTTTAGACCGGCGCCAGCCGTAATTAAATCGCCTAAAAAAAGTTCAATCCTGACGTAAACAAACAGGCTTGGCTATTTCTTGCTTGAATTAGAGGCGTATCACTTTGACAGGGTACATATAATATTAATAGTGTATAAACACACGTAAATTGTAATAATTTGTCCTGACCAAAGTAACATTTGTGTGACTGTGTTAGACCGACACTGAAATATTTTATAAAACCACGTAATGACTTTTTTATTAACTGTTTAAAAATCATTATTAACAAAACAAAAAAGTAAAATTTATTTAAAACGAAAATAGAAATATACCAGTGTACGGTATAGTATCAGTTGTCGTCAGCGAGTAAATCAATCCTTTCCATATCCGTGTCAGAACTTGTACAATCACTTTGAGTCAGCGCTATTATTGACATGACTGTCCACAACGACGTCGGTAAGTGGGCCAGTTCCTAGAGCTTATCTTCTTCCGCTCGATACAATGACGCTACTTGTCCGCCATTGTTTCATTTACCGCATTCTCTATCAATTGTTTTATATGAGGTAGCTTATATATGTTGTGTTGTGATGGGCAACATAACATTTCAACTGGCTCCATATTAATTCAATAGGATTCAGAATACAGTGGATAAGGAGGAAGTCTTAAAACGACGTGCCCTGATTTAAGTGGTAAGATAACTCTTACATGACTGTACAGATATTCTGCACATGCGCGTAAAACGTTACTGTGTGAACAGTGTCAACGACACTGACCAATAGCGTTTCAGATTTGCCACGTGGGTTTGTCTACATAGGGATTTAACTAAGAATGGAAATAATATATGCATATTACATGATACATTAAAAATATACAAGGAATTTTCCAATATGCTTTGTCATCTATTCTTTTTTAATCATGGTTCCCCGCTTGACTCTTTGTTCATCATCTTCTAATTGAAGGCCTTACTTGTCAATATACTTCTGCACACAGTGTATGCATATTATCCTGGGCTTCTCTCTCCTTCTTCTTCTTCTCTTTGGCTTCTATTCTGTAGCTGCCCATTCTTTCTTTCAGTCTACTTTCTTTCAGTCTTCTGGGATGCCCCGTTCCCGCATCGACTTATAAGTTATATCACTTCTAGCTTTAAGTTCGTGTTATAAGGGTCGGATATGTTATTCTTATAACAATGTGGAATATCAAATTAAAGAGAATTTTAAACAAAATCTTAATATTGTGAACAGTTTTGGAAATTGCGCATTTTGTTTACCACAAGGCCCAAAAAAAGATAAAATGTGTGGCATGCGTGGCAGACTAAATATGATGGTAACAGAAATCCAGTTTGGGTGTAATGTTTATTGTATGATTGTCACTGTTACTGTACTAAAAAAAATACTAATGGAATTACGGTTTGACATTTATCTAGTAAGATAAGTACTATAACAATACGATATGTTGATAGAGAAGAAGAAAGATAATGTAAAACTTGATGTTAAATTGGATGATACAATTTTAGAACAGGATTAAAATGTTTGTTGTCTGGGGAGCATCATCACTTGTAAAAATAGATATTGGGACAAAGATTAAGAAAAGAATAGATCTAGCATAGAAGGGGTTTCAAAATAAAAGTAATTCACTTACAAATTATTGTTTAAGTATGGAGGTAAAGTAAAGGTTTGCAAAAACATTTGTGTGGAGTGTCTTAACTTATAGGTGAAAGGCGTGGACCCTCCGCAAAATAGAAAAGAGGAAACTGGAATCAATGGAAATGTAGGTCTAGAGGAGAACGATGAGGACGAGTTAGATGGATAAGAAAAGTAATGAACAAGTACTCGCAAAAGTGAACGAAGATAGTGCACTTTTAAAAATGATTTGAAGACAAACCACAATCAATTGTAACATTTGTGAAGGAAAGCTGTTGGGGAAAACCCCAAGAGGACGACCAAGAGCAGCATTAAACAAAGACACGGGAAAGGAAATGAATTTCCTATCGTACTGGGAGTTAAAGAGGACAATGGTGGAGTGAGAGACTTAGTTAACTCGACAAGACCTTTAGATGATGATGATGAGGATGATGAATACGATTTATCCACTTTGTACACACTAGTAAGCGAGCCTTACTGTTCAGGGGGCTTATTAGTGGCCATAATTTTAATCGAATTAAGGAATTAGACACAATGTTTTGAAAATGCCCCACACGTAACGAAACAGAGAGCGTACTGAACGTATCGTGTGATCAAGCGTAATGAAGTTAAACGTTCTACAGAAGCAGGCTTACAGAAAGTTTGTTTAACGGCGTTTATAGGCAGGCAATCTCTAGAGACAAGCAATCGGCGATAGCCGTCCCGTGCCGCTGAACTCCGACTGCGTAGTTACGTAAATCTCCACACTGTTAACCCTGTCATTGCAATTACTGTCCAATGTGTGTGTGTGTGTGTGTGTGACAGTCCTCAAAGTTTAATGACTTTGGATCCATCCGTACGTGTCGACTCGCAGGTTAACAAAACAACAAAAATAACATTTATTTTGCCAAAATTCTTGTCATTAATCTCAGTTATTTGAATGCAAAAAAAAAAATTCTTGATGACTTGAACCTCAAAATCTCAAAATATTAGGTAAGTTGAATTTTTCCCAATTTCGATGAGATTCGAGTCATCGACATTTTACTATACTTCCCCCAGAATATAGTAGCGATTGTTCCCTGGAAGGAGGGTATATGTGATGACATGAATTATGGATTGCAACGTGGAAGTTGAAACGACGGAAGGGGATTGGATTGTACAGAGATCTACTCGCACATGTTGATGGATGGACAATATTACATTACTTACAATCAGTAGCACTTAGTACACATTCTTCCAATGCACTACCTTATTCATCTACATTTTATTGTCAATAAAATCAATACGTTAAATTCGTATCAAACTGTTATAAACTTTTTCAACTTTTCTTTATTTCTTGCTAACTTTCTCTCTTCTCCCCAACGTATCCTTTCCATCCATGAAATGTTAGGAATTATTTAGTTCTATGTCTAACTAGGTCTTCCTATTTTTTTTTATTATTTGCAATTCTTGGTCCTCAAATCTTTCATATAGATCTTGACTGGCATATAGGGTGGCAGGCATAGTTCGATGTGGAAACCATCAAGACGAGGCGAAAATTGAGAAAGGAGTAAGACAGGGATGTTCTCTATCTCCATGTTTGTTTAACTTGTACGTCCAAGACGCGATCGATATAGTAAGAGAAGACACCCATCTCGGAGCAAACATACACGGCGAAAAGTGGACATGCTTCAGTTCGCAGATGACATAGCAGTGACTGGAGAGAGCAACGAAGATCTACAAAAGATTCTTGACACAATGGATCAAGTAATGAAGAATGAATTCAATATGAAAATAAATGAACAAGAGACCAAAGTCCTAGTCTGTAGTCGGAAGGAAAAAATCCAGTCAGAATTACTCTTGGAAATAATGTTCTCCAGGAAGCTAAAGAATGTAAATATGTAGGAAGTAAAATCGCAAGTGATGGACGTGGCAGTAAAAAAATTATAAGCAGAATTAACCAGGCTAAAATTGCTTTCAATAAACACAAAAATCTCTTCACTTCAAACACTATCAGCCTAAAAATAAGGAAGAATCTAGTAAAGACATACGTGTGGAGTGTTGCCCTATACGGGAGTGAATCTTGGACAATTGGAGGAAGTGACAAGAAAAAACTTCAAGCATTTCAGACCTGGTGCTACAGAAGAATATTCACGATAAGCTAGAGGAAGAAGATAACGAATGAGGAAGTCTTTAGAACAGCTCAGGACGAGAAGAGCTTTCTACGAAATTCAAAACGCAGAAGACCTAAGTTTATAGGGCGTATACTACGACACAATAGGTTGGTTAAGAGAATAATAGAAGGAACAAAGAATCACAGAGGACAACCTCGTTTAGACTACATGAAACAGCTTATGGTCGATATAAACTGCACATAATATTGTGAGTTGAAAAGAAAAGCAGAGAAGCGTGAAGAATGGTAAACTGCTTCCAACCAGCCTCTGGGCTGCTAACCTAGGAGAGAAAGAGAGAGAGAGAGAGAGAGAGAGAGAGAGAGAGAGAGAGAGAGAGAGAGAGAGAGAGAGAGAGAGAGAGAGAGAGAGAGAGAGAGTGGGGAGGGGAGAGGGGGGAGGGGAGAGAGAGAGAGAGAGAGATATTGACTCTCCCATGTGTTGTACGTAGCCCTGCTAACTCAATTTTTTTCCACTAAATAATATAGGCGTATCTCTAATTCTCTTTTTAACACGATAATGTTTTTAGGCTGGGGGTCATTCCGCAAAATGCGTGATGTAAAATGTGTAACGTCATCGAAAAATGTAACGCTCCAGGTGATGTTAACACTATATTTTTTCCACACTTTCGATTCCCGACAGTCTACAAATCTTCGGTATCTGTCCTTTTAACATGATAATATAGTAATATAGTAAATGTCAACATAGAACATCGCTGAACAGGAGAGTCTGCAGTTTATGCACATCATACGTTTTAAAAACCTAAAAACATTATCATGCTTCGATGTTTCGGTTTCGTCGAAATGTTTTTTGTGTCAGAAACAGAACTATTGAGAAGTAACAACAGTAACAATAATATTATTATTAGTCTTATTAATAAGAAATTTTGTTGTCACGATATCAATAACATAGTACAATTGTGTCGCTTCATCAACTTTCTTTCTGTGCTAGTAAACATAATGTACTGACGCAACTTCATTTTGTTGTAGTTACCTAATATTCCCAGCCTCTCTGCAGATTGCTTCAAAAGCTTTGATAGCAGAACGATATAGTAGGCTTTATACAAGGCTTACAGTCTTCTTTAAAGCTGTTACTAGCAACACTATGTCTAAACATTTAAATGCTTAACAATTTGTTTACGCCAGCTTACCATATTTTTCAGAGTATGGGTCTTACATTCAGTTAACTAGTATAAAACGTATTGTTAGTTTTGTAATAGGACGAGGACGTACGGTATTTATTAGCCCCACGTTGGTTGCGTCATTTTGTTAAAAGACGAGATGCTCTCTCGTTAAAATTTTATAAGTATTATTATTATTATTGAATTATTAATTTTGCATTGTTGATAAGTGTTGTGAGCTCGTTGTCGAATGGTTTAAGTTGCCTCTTCTGCTATTCGATGAGATGATTCGAACGGTGTGTTCCTTCACTGAAATTTACATAAGTATTACATTTATACAATACTTACTAGTGATGGTTGTATGCTAGTAATGTGTGAGAATATTACTAGCGAGAATCATTAGATTCAAATTCTCGCCGCAGTCTCTGGTACCAACCGTTGCTGTCGCTCACCTAAGCTGCAATTCTTATTCATTTACAATAACAGTCACCACTTTTGTCATTCGTGAAATAATGCTTTTTTATTTAACTCATCTTTAATAATTGTTAGTATACAATTATTTTATTCGTTTGCTTTTAAAAAAATTAATTTAGAGTATGGAATCTTTAAAAATAATTAAAATCTAAGGGTGGCCAGACTGAGTCTAAGAATCGACTAGCCTGGATGTAAATAATGTCGTTACTTTTCTTTATAAAATTAGCAGGTTCTTTTAGTCTGCAAGATAGACTTTAAAAAAAGAAATGCACTACTTTAATAATGAGTAGGCGGAGAATAAAAAATATTATTTGGTTCTTTAACATAACATAAACTTTGAACGATTGTTCATTACTTGAAATTGAGGTTAAATAGGGTTCATCGTAACCTCACTTATTTGATATTAATTGACTAATGATTCATTGAATGCGTTACTTATTTCATACAACATTGTTATAAATTAAATTCAGTGATATTTTCATTAATTGTCTTCTAAGAGTGGATATAAACAAGAAACAGGTAATTAAAATTCATCCACCACTAGGTTTAACTCGTGTGTTATATTTGGTGATGGTTTTAAATTAAACATAATATTATTCTTAAAGTACTATATGTTAGGATTCATTGATTCCCTCATTGATTATTCATTGTCTCTTTATAAAATATTACAATTGATTTTATAAACTAGAAAGTCAAAATCGTTAATAGTCAACTCTTTAGTTGCTGATTGTTTATTCAATTGTTAAAATCCCTTTTCTCATCCAAATAGGGTTAGATTTTATTTAACTTGGATTTAATCAAATTCGCTAGTAGCGTTCTTTGTTGGTTTAATTATTTTTATATAACATAATAATCAGTGGCACTGATACTTGCGTGTACCGTCGACCTCGAAGTGTCACTATCACAAAACGTTTTATTTCTTAGAAATTATTTAACACTTGAATTAATATATATTAATTCTTTTCACTAACTGCCTGTACGCATGTACTCCGATTAAGAACACTGTCAAAATAAACTTCACTTTCTCTCTTATCCGACCTAACCTCAACTAGGAGTTTCGAGGTTAGTATGCTTTACCAGCTGTCGGCTATCAATTCAATGTTTTCGTGTTCACTCTCACCCACGTGGAGTCGGCGTCGATGCTGGTGATAAACTGTTGTTGTTACCTGTGTCGGAATTCGGCACTTTATATTTTTTAATGAGCTCTGATTGGCTAATTGTCTTTATTTCGTGAACTCTCGGCGACATTCGGCAAAATAGACGCGCAAGTAAGCATCAGTATGCTAGTTTCGAGATTACGATTTTCTGGTTACAAGGGCACGCTCACGGGCTTGCAATTCATTATTTTTTCTTATAAATAAAATAATTTACTTATAATTACACTGATAACAGTTTTATAACTACCATTGTTTCTATCTTTTGATTACGAATATTTTGCATACCCTTATCATATAGTTCTGTTATGGGGTTGATAAAAACACATTTCGTACAAACTAATAATATCTCTTATGTTACATAATATATTAAATACATTGTTTTTCTTCACTGTGTTTATGGTGATAACTTGTTAGTACTGTATAATGAACTTTTCACACATTGTTATTTAATTACATTTATGAATTATTCATTTTCCTAGTATTAGACTCTAGGCCTATTGTCATATTAATTGTTTATCAATTAATTCATAATATTAGTGGTTGATAATACTACTTTGTTGTGGCCTATGCATAATTCACTTGTCATTACCACTTCTGATAGTGTCAGTCTTATTTATTATTGGTTTTCATTACTTTAATTATTGATGAGTTTTTAGTACACTTGAGTGTTACATTTTTCATTAGTTGTAAATTTTGTACATTTATCTCTTTATTGTATTTTTATTTCATATCAGTGTTCTGATAACACTGTTAGTACTGGTCAGTGGTTAATTCTGCCTTTATGTTGATAATTACATAGGTTTGAAGTTACTCAGTCTTCTTGCATCTAGTTATTGTTAGTGTTCACTTATCATTTGTTTTATTATATTTAATTAGGTGGACATAATCCTTGAATTGTCTCATCTAAACGTTATTCTGCATTATTCAGTGTCATAGGTTAAGTCTCTATTCTTTTATTAAAAGTTTAAGTGATATTTTTGCTGTCCCAGGTACCCATTCTATGTGATACACTTGGTTATATTAAATTACATTTATTCAGCATTTATGTTTCTTTATAATATTATCTTTTGTACATTGAATGTTTCTTATAGTACCTAGTTATGTTATACTACAAAACATTTTGGTTTAACATCATCTTAGTCATAGGTTTTTACTGTTTTATTCAAATCTATTTGGCAGATTAGGTTATGTTCTAATTTGGTTTCTCAACAATGGTTGAATGTTAGTTTCTGTTTTCTACATAATGCATGAATTATTTACTATTATCTAACACTGGTATTTTATTGTTTATAGCTAGATTTCTATTTGGTTATTATCACAATCTTTATTACTGATTATTAGTGGTCTTTGACAATTTTAATTCCACTTTATAACTTTTTATTAGTACTTTGGACATTGTCTATTTGTTATGTTTATACATCATTTAATTATACTATTACCATACTGGTACTCACTCTTCCTCTTAAATTCTGCTTTCGATAGTTAATTTTATTGAGTTCTGTTTGTACTGTACTGTTATTGAATGTATTTGATTAATAAGTTTATGTCAGTGTCAAGTCACACCTTAGGGATTTAAATCATGTTGGTTGTCTCATTTTTACTTTCTTGTTCATTAATAATACTTTTATTCTCATATGTTAATTTATTCTCATTTATATTATCTCCCTTTGGCGTTTGACTTGATTAGGTTCTCTCCTTATTTACACTGATTCCTTCCTCACTCTTAATAAGTTTCTTCTTGGTGTTGTTGTCATTGGTTTCTTTCTTACTGTTTGATCTATTGGGTAATTAGTACGTTGTCTTGTAGTTAGATGGAGATGGAGATATCTCTGAGAATCTCTTGATCGCTTGAATTCTCAGACCCATAAAGAAGTGTGGAAAGAGCCAACAACTTGTAGAATTTTAGGTGATTTCTTGACCTGCTGACTTAAGGGTTCGCCTAATGGTCCCACACATGAGGTTGAACTTATGCAACTTATTCACAAGGTCGTTGCTTGATCTGAAATTAATGGCAAGAATTTTGGCAAAATAAATGTTATTTTTGTTGTTTTGTTAACCTGCCAGTCGACACGTACGGATGGATCCAAAGTCATTAAACTTTGAGGACTGTCACACACACACACACACACACACACACACACACACACACACACACACATATTGGACAGTAATTGCAATGACAGGGTTAACAGTGTGGAGATTTACGTAACTACGCAGTCGGAGTTCAACGGCACGGGACGGCTATCGCCGATTGCTTGTCTCTAGAGATTGCCTGCCTATAAACGCCGTTAAACAAACTTTCTGTAAGCCTGTTTCTGTAGAACGTTTAACTTCATTACGCTTGATCACACGATACGATCAGTACGCTCTCTGTTTAGTTACGTGTGGGGCATTTTCAAAACATTGTGTATCATTCCTTAATTCGATTAAAATTATGGCCACTAATAACCCCCCTGAACAGTAAGACTCGCTTACTAGTGTGTACAAAGTGGATAAATCGTATTCATCATCCTCATCATCATCATCATCTAAATGTCTTGTCGAGTTAACCACGTCTCTCACTCCATCATTGTCCTCTTTAACTCCCAGTACGATAGGAAATTCATTTCCTTTCCCGTGTCTTTGTTTAATGCTGCTCTTGGTTGTCCTCTTGGGGTTTTCCCCAACAGCTTTCCTTTACAAATGTTACAATTGATTGTGCTTCGTCTTCAAATCATTCTTAAAAGTGCACTATCTTCGTTCACTTCTGCGAGTAATTGTTCATTACTTTTCTTATCCATCTAACTCGTCCTCATCGTTCTCCTCTAGACCCACATTTTCATTGATTCCAGCTTCCTCTTTTCTGTTTTTCCGAGGGTCCACGCCTTTCACCCATAAGTTAAGACACTTCACACAAATGTTTTTGGAAACCTTTACCTTACCTCCATACAAAATGATAATTTGTAAGTGAATTCCTTTTATTTTGGAACCCCTGCTTTGCTAGAGTTATTCTTCTTTTCATCTTATTTTCACAAGTAATTATGCTCCCGAGGTAGCAAAAAAGTTTTATCCTGTTCTAATATTGTATTATCCAATTTAATATCAAGTTTTACATTCTCTTTCTTCCTTCCTGTCAACATATCATATTGCTATAATACTTATCTTAATAGATATCATGTTCGTAGAATTTTAGGGGTTTCTTTATTTGCTTGCTTAAGCGTTCGCCTGATGGTCCCTCACATAATTTTGACTTATGCAACTTATTCACAACGTCGTTGCTTGCATTATAAGACACACTGTATTCAAAATTGCTGACTTGTTCCAGGACAGTACTATCTACAACAATTTTTGCCCGTAAGGGGTCGGTTCCACTAAAAGCCATCACGTTGGTCGTAAGTGTGGATATTTATAATCCAGAGTCTTTGCAGATTCGATTTAACAAATGTATTACCCATCTCGAAATAATTCTTATTATATTAAATGATTGTGTGCTCTACAATTGTTACGTTACTAAGACATAATTGAGAAATCGGGATTTTTGTCATTTCTATAATAAAATATTATTTAATTTTAAAGATTATGCAATAATAAATATACTTTCTTTAAAAATATTTAGCAAGTGGTGCAGCTCAGGGAGGTTACTAGTAATAATCATTGCATGTGTGACCCAATTTTTTGTGTTTCTCTTATTTCACCAGCATTTCCAGCACTACATTTTAATACTGTACTTTGCCAAAACTCCCTTTCTGTTTATTTAGGTTTCTTGACTTTTACTTAGATTTTATACTTTTTATCGCATAAAAACGTCACTGCTTTATAAGAAACGACACTTTACATGTAAACATAATGAATTAAATAATGTTAAACAGGAAAGCCACGTTTGTACAACAAAACCGCGATAAAACATTCAATAACGTGTGATCTGTTTTGAGTAACTGACAGTGATCACAGTGACGGAGTTTATCCGGTTTGACTGACAGATTCGACCCAGTGTCGGTTGTCCGCTTTGGCGAGCAACACGCGCGCGTCTAATCCTCATACATTACCCGTTTTGTAATAGTAGTAGTCATACGTATTCCAAGAGAGTGCCATTTGACAGACATATCGGTATCAAATGAACACAAACATTTGTTATAACACTTAGTATAATATGAAATATTAATGTGCGGACTTTAAAATGTTTATTACACAAACAATAAATAGTAAACCAAATCTTCAGTTATCACTATAGTAAAAAACGTTTTAAACTAAACTAACATGTGGTAAAATAGCCACTGCAGATGAAGGAACGGATATTGCCGGTGATTATTGTTATGATTATTATTCCCAAAACTTGATTTTAAATTATAAATAATATATTATTGAAATAAAAGAAGGTCCCACTTGACTGGCAAATATGAATTATCTCGCCTATGTACAAAAAAGGAGACAGTAAAGAATGTTCTAATTATAGAGGCATTACTTTAGGGAGCACGGCAGGAAAACTGTACGGGAGGATTCTGGAAAGCAGGTTAAGGAAAAAAGTAGAGCACACCTTGGAAGAAAGCCAAAGTGGGTTCAGAAAAAAGAGAGGAACAGTGGACCAAATCTTCATAGTAAGACAGTTATGTGAGAAAGCTACCAAAGTGGGAAGACAAATACATGCATGTTTCGTGGACATGGAGAAGGCGTTCGATAGTATACGAAGGAAGGACGTATGGAACATATTGAAGAGGAAGGGAGTAGAACAACAGCTTATTGAGGGCATAAAAAGCCTATACGAAAACACCGTCAATTACGTAAGAGTAAGAAACGAGGAATCAAAAACTTTCACCAGCAAAATATGTTTAAGGTAGGGGTGTATTTTAAGCCCCCTGCTATTCAACCTGGTGTTGGATGATGTCAAAAAATGTAAAGAAAATATGAGTAAATATAGAATAGGATACTGGAATATAAAGATAATAACACTAACGGAATTATGCTACGCAGACGATTTAATAATTATAGGAGAAACAGAAAACAGTTACAGAATAACATAAAGGTATTTAATGAAGAACTTAGAAAGAAAAACATGAAGATTAATATATAGAAGACTAAAACTCTGGTAACAGGAAATTCAGAAGAGAAACACAGTATTGAACTTGATGGAAAATATTTAGAACAAGTAAAAAGTTATAAATATCTGGGAGTAGTGATTAACAGCAAAGAGAATTTAGAAGAAGAAATAAATGAAAGAGTAGCGAAAACAGGAAGATTATTCAGTAGTATTAAATCAAGTTTCCTGGGTAAAAAAGAAATACCCACTAGGATAAAAACAGAAATAGTCAGAAAAATCATGAAGCGAAACATGGACAACAAATGAGAGAATAAAAAGCAAGCTAACTAGTATTGAAATGAGGTTTCTTCGAAAAATAGAAGGGAAGACAAAAAAAAGATAGAATTCGAAATGAAATATTTAGGAAAAAGTTAGATATTTTTCCTGTAGCAATAACAGTAGAACTAGTACAACTTAGATGGCTGGGACATGTAATGAGGATGGGGAGGAAAGACTAGTAAAGCAATTGTTTGAATCCAGAGAAACTAGTAAAAGAAAGAGAGAACGACCGAGAAAGCTCTGGAAGGATGAAGCTGCACAAAGAAGATGAGTAAAATGGGAGAAAATAAAGGAGCTCGCAGGAGATAAAAATAAATGGAGGGATATGTGGAAAAAGACGACCTCAGAGGATTCAACTCCAACATAGCTTTACACCGAAAGGTACAAAAGCTAAGGATTAAGTAAGTATGTAAATAATATATTATAAATTCCAAACTTGAAGGATTGGATCAACCGCCAACAAGGTGAGGTCAACTACCATCTGACCCAGTTGCTCAGTGGCCACGGCAGGTTTAATGCCTACCTCCATAGAATCGGAAAGGTGCAAAGCCCAGCATACCAATACGGAGACTCTCTCCACGAAGATATTTCGCACACGTTTTTCAAGTGCTGCAGATACGCAAGGTAGAGGATGGTACTAGAAATGGAGCTCGGGGATTTCACGCCCTAGAGCGTAGTTGTGCTTATACTTCGTCGTAAGCCGGAATGGAACCGCGTCAATGCATTTATTCGGTGGGTCCTACTAAAAAAAAAAACAGGTCCAACTTGCACCCAACGGGCAGTAGAAGATGAGGAACAACTATAAGGATGTTTAAAAGGAATAAATCCCAAATGTTTAGTACCAAGCCACGTGTTGTTCAATCAAATATATTGGAACTTACCGTCTGCGGCTTTCAGAAACAGCGTCTTTATAAATTTACATGTTTCGGGACCCTTGTCCCATCATCAGAATTTAAAAAGTAATTGTGTATCGTTTAAATATGATACACTTGTCAAACACTTAAAATATTAAAATTTAATATAAAATAACTTAATATAACATATTATAATATTTACAACGAGTACGAAGGTTACCGATGTACATCGGATGAAAACCGACCGCGCACTAATCTATGTCTCGCTCCCACCACGACAGTAGCACTGGGCCTTGCGCTACTGTCGTGGTGGGAGCGAGACATAGATTAGTGCGCGGTCGGTTTTCATCCGATGTACATCGGTAACCTTCGTACTCGTTGTAAATATTATAATATGTTATATTAAGTTATTTTATATTAAATTTTAATATTTTAAGTGTTTGACAAGTGTATCATATTTAAACGATACACAATTACTTTTTAAATTCTGATGATGGGACAAGGGTCCCGAAACATGTAAATTTATAAAGACGCTGTTTCTGAAAGCCGCAGACGGTAAGTTCCAATATATTTGATTGAACTATAAGGAGCCCGATAAGAGCGCAATAGGCTCCATCCTGAAGTAATACGCTAAGTAGTTCCAGGATGGATATAAATTTCTGAAGTAGAGGTGGGTTTTTTAGTGGGTGAGAGTCCCACACACCAGAGGTCGCTGGGAAAAAAGGCTTCAAGCAGGTGCAGCCGTGGGCGGAGAGGAAGCACGAGGAGATCGACTGCTACGTCACCCAGTTTCTGACTGGACACGGGTATTTTTTATCATACCTAAAGAAAGTTGGAAAGGCCGAGTCACCAGAGTGGCGGTCCTGAATGGGCACCGAGGAAGACGTCAGCCTTACGTTCTTCTTCTGCGACATATAGGAGCAACATAGGAGATCGTGCAAGAAGGTATTAGGCAGGAGATCTGCGGTGCTTCGAGGGGAAGACATCTGGAAATGTATGGCACGCTTTGCAGAAGAAATTCTTCGAGCGATAAGATAGATTTGGATAATCTATCTATATCTATACATAGTATAAAGTAAAGTCGGTCCGTTTTCTCTCTGTGTTTGAAATCGCTAATGTCAGGAAGTACTGAACGGATTTTATTCAAGTTTTCGCCAATAGATAGAGTGTCTATCGAGGAACATTTATGTGTATAATTAATACATATATGTTGTACATTAGCTTAGCTATCACGGTTTATGTCAAGTACAGTAAGTGGTATAGTTTACATCTTATGTATAAAAATGAATGTTTCTTGGTTTGTCCCGTATGCGTTCCTATACCATTCATCCGATTGCGATGAAACTTCGGTGAGTTGTTGTGTGCACGCCCGCGAAGGTTTCTGAATGTTTTCGATGGGGTCCTTTGGGGGTTCTTTGGGGTCCCCCACATCTCCTCCTAAACCACTGGACCGATTTCAACCAAACTTGGGACAAATGTTTTACGCAACGGGAGAACCAACATAGGATAGGTGTTTTTTCGATGGGGTCCTTTTTGGGGGTTCTTTGCGGTCTTCCACATCTTCTCCTAAACCACTGGACCGATTTCAACCAAACGTGGCACAAATATTTTAAGCAACGGGAGAACCAACATAGGATAAGTGTTTTTTCGATGGGGTCCTTTTGGGGGTTCATTGGGGTCTTCTACATCGCCTCCTAAACCACTGGACCGATTTCAACCAAACTTGGCACAAATATTTTACGCTAAGGGAGAACCAACATAAGACAGGTGTTTTTTCGATACGATCCTCTGGGGGGTCCTTTGCGGTCTTAAAAAACTATTAGATCTTGTTACTATGGCAACCCAATAGAATATATCCTGTTATAAATATATTATCGCATTAAATTGAAGACTACGCGAACGAAGTTGTGGGCAACAGCTATTTATTTTTAAGAAGCCTACTTTAATTGAACTTTATTAATTAAACTAACATTTTCATTACGTACAACGTGAAACTCCGTAGCGAAGCACGGGTATTCTGCTAGTACAATATAAAATGGTAAGAAGTCAGATGTGAGCCCTAGAGCTGAAGAACAATAAGCCTAGTCCGAAGTAATATGTCAAACAGTTCCGGGTTAGTGTACTAGAAGAGGAAAAGGAAGTGTTTTTTTTTTTAGTGGGTCAAACCCACAGATCCCGGAAGTATGGCCCCTTCCGGACATTTGCCCAGACAATTTTTCACCTACCCTCGTAACAAAAATATTATGATTAATATTACAATTGATTATTAATTAATGCGATAGGATACATATGACAAAGAAATCAAAGTGTTGATGTAAAATAATTAATGTATTTCATAAATGTATTCTATTAGTTATAAAAACAAAATTCTTTGAAGTAATAATGTGGTCCATAAAATAGAGGCTTTCAGTTGTTATAACTAAAAAGCTTAGAGAAACGTTAACGCCATATCAAAACAGAAAGGTAAATGCAGCACTTTAGATGCAAAGTAATGCACTTACAAGTAGTGAAAATTCAGGAAGAAACGTTACAACACCTGTTCACGGCTTAACACCGTCGCTGTTCAAACAAACTGCGCTTTCGTGTTGACGTTGGGTTTTACATCGTTATAACACTTCCTGTGTTCTGTTTAGTATTCAGTTACGGAAAACTGTAATTGTGAGCAAAGACATAAATACGCAAAGAACAGTGTCCGCAAATATAGTGTTTGAACTTACGATGATTCCGATAGCGACAACTTAGTTTTGTTAGCAGGTTTTAGGCTTAAAATTTTAAAAATTTGTACTAATTATAATTTTTCTTCGAGGCGGTCCTATAACAGAACACGACGCATCTAGACCAGAGAAAGTCGTTAAAAATTCTAGCCGGCATAGGGTTTGTACACCCTACACGATAATCTCAATCAAAAACTCACAATTCTAACGGTAGCCTAATCGGAAACCAGGACGTATATAATGATAAAGAAGTGATCTACATATTTTTCCAGTTAATGAAAGGATTAAAGAATACAGAAGAAAATGGATTGAACACACAGATAGAATGGAAAAAATTAGAATACCGAAGATAGGGAAAGATTACAACCCAAGAGGCAGAATAAAAGTTGGTATGCCTAAGAAAAGGTAGACTGTGAAATAGGAACAGGCCGCTAAAGCCTAAAACCATTAAGAAGATGATGATGATTATGACAATTTTTTTACATTGTTTGGGATAGTAAGCTAACGACATTTAGACGCATCTGTGCAAACACCACGTAGTCAGCGACGATTCGGTACTAGTTCTTTCCTCAACGTAGAAATAGTATGCAGACTGTATAGCGAAGACAGTTTTACGCGCTAATCTTTGTCGTAACTGATTGCCTATTCATTCCACGATCCTTAACTATAACTGGTTTGGGCCGTTTTCTCAATAGCTCATTTACGATATTATCAGAATATTTATGTTACATCTGTAGTAATCGCGGTTGTCGTGAATTTGAATGGTAAATTATCAGAACATATTCCTACAAATACAGGTGTGATACAAGGGTGCCCTATTTCACCGACACTTTTCAATATCTCTACATGAACGGCATATTCCGGCGATGGACAGCTAAAGTTGACTCGGGAATATCACTTCAGCGAAATTTTCATGTGAATGCATTGCTTTATGCGGATGACAAGGTAATGATACAGAAAACAGAAGACCAGTTACAGCGGGCGATATTTGCGTTCAATACCATCATACAAGACTATGGGCTACAGATCTCAGCTACAAAATCTAAAACGATGGCATTTAAGGACAGGTATCCTATAAGAACTAAGATAGTCGTGAATAATCAGATTTTGGATCAGGTTAGTCATTTTAATTACCTGGGTTGTGATATATCATATGGAACTGATATTGATTGGGATAGTAAGCTAACGAAATGTAGACCCATCTGTGGAACAATTCATAGGTATCTGAAAAATAAAAAAGGGGGAAGGATACCAGAATAAAATTTTACAAAACTCTGGCTGTCCCCACTTCCTGTATCCTAGTGAGAGACATGGACTCTTGGACTCTTGGTAAAAGTTGTGTTGTACGGTGCAAACAATAACTGACACTAGTTGAAGACACTAATTACAATTTTAATTACAAAAATAAACAAAGACACACTTACAAAATTCGTCAAGTTAAATTTTTTGTCCACCACATAACAATAAATGTTACCAGAAAATATTCCTACAAATAAAGATGTGAGACAAGGGTGCCCTATTTCACCGACACTTTTTAGTATCTACATGGGCGGCATATTTCGGAGACAGACAGCTAAAGTTGCCTCGGGAATATTACTTCAGCGAAATATTCATGTGAAAACATTGATTTATGCAGACGACAAGGTAATGATACAGAAAACAGAAGACCAGTGGGTGATATTTACGTTTAATAGTATCATACAAGGCTATGGGCTAGAGATCTCTGCTACAAAATCTATAACGATGACATTTCAGGGCAGGGTATCCTATAAGACCTAAGATAGTTGTGAATAATCAGATTTTTGATGAGGTTAGTCATTTTAATTACCTGGGTTGTGATATCTCGTATGGAACCGACATTGATTTGGACAGTAAGCTAAAAAAATTTAGACGCATCTGTGGAACGATTCATAGTTACCTGAAAAATAAAACAGGGGGATAACCGAATAAAATTTTACAAAACTGTGGCTGTCCCAAAAATTCCTGTTTGCTAGTGAGACACATAGACTCTTCGTAAAAGGGACGTACAGAGGTTTCAGGCAGATGAAATGAAATTTCTAAGAGAGACGAAAGGTTGTTCTCTCCTGGATCAGAAAAGGAACGAGGATATTAGACGCGAATTAAACATTGCATCGTTGCACCAGAAGATCGAAGACCACAGGAGGAAATGGTGTAAACACTTGAACCTCATGCCTGATATCCGTCTTCCCTGGCTGCATTGGGTTATCACCCTACTGGGAAGAGAGGTGTCGGTATACCGAGGAGGAGATGGGTTCGAGAGCAGGTCTAGGGCCTTATCCTTGGAGTAATGATGGTGATGACGATCTCATTGTTTTTGTTCAAACTGAATCTATATTATTTATAGGATTAAAACCTGGCTGTTGGGCCGAGGCCGGTTGTTTAGTTTGTTGTTGCCATACGTTTCGGCCATACCCCCGGAGGTCATCTTCAATAGAAATGAAGAAAACTAACTTCTCAAGTGTAAGGTGCGTTTGGCGTGTCATCTTTTGAACCTTTTATGTTGTAATTTATAAAATTATATTTCAATTACAATATCCCGTGTGATTTATAAATTCGAGAAGGCGTTTGACAGAGTGAATCGGAGCAATCCATGGACAGTAATGGCAAGGAATGGATTACATAACATCTAATTAGAGCAATACAGAGTCTTTATGTGGAAAATAAAATGTTAATAGAAGCAGGGAAACCGAGAACAGCTCCTATAGGTAGAGGTGGCCTGATTAATTGTGGAGTTCAACAAGGGTGTCCATTATCACCTTCTCTTTTCAAATTATATATTAACGATGTCACACAAAACTGGCAGATGTGTCTTCCAGAACATTTTACAATTGGCCACTCTACAGTTGACACTTTGTTGTTGCGGACGATCAGGGTATTCTGTTGGACTCTGAAAACCGATCGCAGAAGGTTATACAATTGGTAAATCGAATCTGCAAAGACTCTGGATTACAAATATCCACACTTAAGACCGAGGTGATGACTTTTCGTGGAACTGATCCCTTACTGGCAAAAATTGTTATAGATGGTACTGTCCTGGAACAAGTTACCAATTTTGAATACCTAGGCTACAGTGTGTCTTATAATGCAAGCAACAACGTTGTGAATAAGTTGCGTAAGTTCAAAATTATGTGAGGGACCATCAGGCGAACGCTTAAGTCAGCAAGCCAAGGAACACGCCTAAAATTCTACAAAGTGATGGCCTTTTCCACACTTCTTTGTGGGTCTGAGAATTGAACTTTAACGAAAGGCCAGGCCAGTCGCATCCAAGCGGCGAAAATTAGATTTCTCAGGGACGTAGTAGGGTATACTCTCCATGATCCTAAAAGAAACACAGATATAAAGACAAAAACTGAATATTATGAGTATACTCGATAGAATAGCCCAGTATAGGCTGAATTGGTGGGAACATCTTTGCCGAATGGATGACTGCCGCATCCCCAAACAACTATGGAACTATAAGCCGAACGGATGGAGAGGTGAGGGGCGCCCGAGGAAGCGCTGTAATGACCAGCTCTAATCTTTGCCTATTTGAGACCGGAAGAAACCATCGTTGGTTTAATCCTTGAAGATGATGACGATGATGATAGTTTATAAATAAATTATAAATTTATTTACATCCCGTGTGAGCGCACGTGTACATTTTGTACGAGAGTGTGTTTAAACGTCCGTTCCGTACATGTGAGCGGGACTTTCATTACATTCAGTGGAATTTGCGAACTCGTTCCATGTACTGCATCTTGAAACAATGAAAGCGTATGGGTGTGAAATTATATAGTTCAATTTGCGCTTTCACACTGAAGTTTTAGTTCAATTAAGACCGACGACTCTCTGTAACCTTCTACAATTGCTCTGCACACTCTAATCAACTCGAGAGAATCGAATTATATCTTTGTGCGGGGAACGTAGCGTTTAAACACACACACACACACACACACACACACACACACACACACACACACACACACACACACACACACACACACACACACACACACACACACACACACACACACACACACACACACACACACACACACACACACACACACACACACACACACACACACACACTGTACAGACACAATAGATGCACTCTCTTAGTTAGTCAGTGTGTTTATCGTCTGTCTTTTTCGCTCTCTCCTTCACTCAGTCGCCTCTTTCTTCATTCTTTTTCTTTCTGCTAACACCGATTGTTACATCAATAGGAACACAATATAGCCTCAATAGAAACAAAACAATCTGACTTCCAGTAACTTCTATGACACAATTCACATACACAAACACAAAGCACTCAAACCAACAAAGGCTTTGGAATCTACTAGCAGATATCAGTGGTGGCTGGTGGTTCCAAATGTTGGTTGTTTCAGTAGTTGGTTGAGCAATTGAGGAAGTAGGTAAATGACGTTGACTATCTTAATCACAGTTTTACAAAAGTATTGCATTCATTTTATAACCTCAAACAAAGTAAACGCTAACGTAACACAATTTACAAATCAAGAAGGCCGTGCTGATTTCATGACACAACTAAGGGTGCGCTACAACGCTACTAATGGAGCGTTGCGGAAGCTTTACAACACCAAGCTTACATTGGGAACATAGGGAAATTGGGAAGAGTAACGCAAGTTCTCCCTTATGTTTGTGAAGTAAGCTCGGCCACTTACTATTTTTGTAGATGCAAACGGCCTGCAACCACCTGCCTGCGCGCCACGTTTGACTTGTACGTAAAATTTGCCGCATAGAATGTAATACGCTTTCCGTTGTAATGTTGTAATTGATGCCTCTTAATGTTTTTTATATTATTTCATAGTTTAGTTATTCTATATTGGTGGTTGTGAAACGCTGGAACCATAACATCAGCCGCCACTGGCACTCATATTACATGAGGATCAGTAATAATAATTTATCCTACACATGCACACAGTCACACACAAAAGGGCACAGGCATAATCCCTTAACAACAGGGTGTTTGTAAGTGACTGCCGACAAGTGACTTTCACTGGCTTTGTGAAATCGTCTGATAACGTGTGAACTCATATAATCTTCATAGTTGGAAACATTAATGGCCGGGCAGTGAGGCCGTGGTCTAGAGCCCGTGCTCGTGCGGTACAGTGTACATCGGCAGCACGAAGCGCAGCGTCCGCACCCGCGCTGCTGAACACAACCGTTGTTGTCGCTTGAGGTCTGCGGTGGCCGAGCATGCATTCTACAATGCTAATAATTGCGTTCTCTTTCAGGAGATCAAGGTCGCTATCCTCAGAGAGTGCCTATTACCCACCCTCAGCTGCACATGGAGTCCGTGGAGATCTTTAAGCATACTTCCATCGCCGTGAATAGAAGAGGAAAAACCCTCATATTGAACAGCATTTGGCATGCTTTGGTCCCAAAACAATTAGATAGCGCTTGGTGCCGATTGGCTGATTTCATCGTGCTGGTATGAAAGTCTATATAAGTGGGCCTTCCTAAACAAAACACACAGTCTCTGCCTCATCAATGGGGTGAATTGGCGGACACCGCGCCATTTGTTACCGACGCTATCTGAGGATTGTGAGGCCGAAACGTCTGTCAGCATAGACCACGGCATAACAGCCCGGCCAAGTGGACGCCGGTAATGAAAGCCTTACGAACTCTACTTAAATCATCTCCTATATTTATTGTCTAGATTGTGTTTAAAGATACCTGCAGTTCGTTGTTTTCGGTACGTCTGACAGTCCGTATCACAAATATTACGTGCAATATGTATTAAACTGTATGATGAGCGGCTGGGCCTAAACAGGCGTAACACAAAAATATTTCGGCACCAATAACTGTAATATTTACATTAAGTGCTATTAATAAGGTATAATGTAAGTAATTAATAATAATTACTAGTAAGTTTTAGCGAGCAGAATCAGCATTATTTTGTATAATAAAGATTAGCCTCTTCTGAGAACAATACTGAGCGCGCCGTGGTACGTCAGCAACGCAGTGATACACAAAGATCTACACATGAAAACTGTAAAAGAAACCATCAGCGAACACACCAACAGGTATCTTCTGAGGCTGGACAGTCACCCAGATCCACTGGCATTAAACCTCCTCGACAACAGCGAGGCGATATACAGACGTCAGCGCTATGATGTACTGGCACTCCCTACAACATTTCATAATTAAGAGAACTGTTCAATAATACTGTATGAGTTATGCCACTGGGCACAACTCATTCATGTGAATTTTCTGTGAACTTTTACATTTATTGCAACTTTTGTTTGCAGATTATGTAATGTACTTAAAAAAAAAAAAAAAAATTAAGCCAGCCAACGCATTAGAATCAATGTCAGTTTACAAAATCTATTACATCCTACATGCTACCATAAACTCCTTAATTATAAAAAGTTTTTGTGTCACATAAATGAATAAACTTAGTTAATTTTATTTTCTGGTAGGAGTGTTAAAAACTTGGAGTTCCAGATGCGGTATAATTAGTAATTACAGTAATTAGTTTACTTGAAAGAACAAAGGGCGTGTCCTCTCGAAGCATAATGTCGCCGACGATGTCGTGCAGGTGCCTGTCGTAGAGACGTGTTTCCTGGGTACTCTCATGAGGTGTCAGCCTCTGTCTCTTTAAGTACGTGCAGGTGACATCGACAAATCAAAACTGGAGAAAATCAAAACTGTCGGTACTCTTCGACCAAGCCGATGATGAATGTCCCACGTGAGTAGTTACAGTAGGGCAGTTACGTACAAGGCAGACTAGTTACGGGACACTCTCACAACACATAATTACAAATGTTACAAGATTACAATTAACAATTAACAAATTAATAATACATAGTTGATATTAAAAAATTAAATATTTTTTCTGATTGACTGCAAAGCAATTCAACTTAAGAGGCTTTATGCTAAAAACGAGTTACATCTGGTCGCTTATGAACGAGTTACAGCATTATATATACTTTTAATTACATACATACAATTGACAAATATGAATTCAGTACTGCCATTAATTCATGCAGGTTAAGTATTCGTAGTTACCTTGGTATATCGAGTTCATAGCACAAAGGGCAGATTGAAGAAAATTGCCTGACTCTGCTCACCCAATTATTAACTTGGACCGCAGTAGCTGACTGAGCAAGAAAAAAGGTCGACCGGCTGAGTGCTGAATAGTTTTGTAAAGACAAGGTAGGAGCGTGACGTCGAACGACAACAAAAACAAACCTCAGATGATTGCACTACCAACCCGATACGATACGTCACGGACGCATCATTGTTTAGATTAATAATAATAACGACATACGCGGTGGGGATGCCGAATAACTGCAACATAAATGGAACATAAATTATAATGAATATTATTTATTTGTGTCAACGCGCTTGTGTTTACAATAAATTAAAATAAGAAACTGTGTATAATCTTTGTAATTTATAAAATAACTTTAGCGTTGTGCGGTGCTGTACTTTGTTAAGACGACAATGCGCAGTGTAGTGTTTGCAAGTATGGTGCAGTATAAATGTTTTGTCGTGTTCAGTTACACATAATTGGCTGTGGCACTGTTTTGTCTTGCTGCAGTAAGTGGTGGAAAATGCACCAGTAAGAGTTACAGAAACAGAAAATTAAAAAAGACAGACTGTCGGTTCGAAACGTTGGAATTTTAAGCGGAGAGAGACGGATTTTATTGTTGTCGTGTTGTGGTGAATCAATTAATGTGCGTCACATTGTCTAAACGCTAACGACATTTGTAAGTGTAATGTAATATACGATGAGGACAAAAGCGTTTTAAGACTGACAAATATTGAAGGCGAGCTCTGAAAGAAAGCATGGAGAACCATACCTAACTTCCATGTTCTAAGATTTATATTTCTAATCATTTTCGAGATGAAATATTTTCATAGAAACTACTTCTTTCTTTAGCCTTAACGACAGTTCTGTGGTCACTAACGTCAGTATACCACCTCACGTTAGGGCACTTGATTTTCACTGGCGCCTGTTTAAACAGTACTGTTCTGTAAGTCCTCTTGTATTCATTGTATCTTCGACGTCCATTTTCCTTGAATGTCCTTTTTCCCTTCTAGAGAGTGGAGTTCATTCCCATATCTTCCTTGGCCATCTCTCATCCGACATTCTTTTTAGGTGTCCGAACCAATTCAGTCTTCTTGATTCTGTTGTTTCTATAATGTCAAGGTCGATTCCCATCGCTTGTGTTATCTCTACAGTTCTCACATTATCTAGTCTTGTTAGTCTACAACACCTCCGCCAGTAATCCATCTCCACATCTCTTATTATGTATTTATTTCATTTATTAATTTCTCACAGTTCTGCTCCATATAGGCCTATACTTTCGACTATAGTTTTAAATATTCTGATTCAATTGTTTTGGCGTAGAATACGTCTTACCTTTCAGGCCAGCAATAGGCACCCCCAACCAGAAAATCGAGCGTTAGGTTTTCACTCACGTTTCAAATTGAAATATTATCTAAACGACAAAAGATTCACGCTTATATGAGATACCATTCGACAGATAAAGGAACAAAGATAATAAATAGCACAATGTAAGCCGGCTATTGCACAATTCATCCAGCGCGGGTGAGAGGGGGAGAAGTAGAAATGTTTTGCGCCGCTCGGCGCGCACTAAAATTAGTATTTATCCGGTTTCCGATGCGATAGAATGTTGAGTGAGGTGTCGTTAAAATTGTCTCATCGAGTACTATCTACATAGTGTACTGTAAGAGAGGTTTGAATAATCGTAATTCAAATTGTAAAAATCGTGTTCGGACAAAATGTCGCGGTATATGGGTGCTAAACGTGCTCAAAAGTATCGTAAACGCATACAGGTGAGTAGAGAAAATCATGGGGAATTCAAAAAACCCAAAATAACTAATGCCGAACGTCAGAGGATTTACCGACAACGCTTAAAAGACAAGAAAATAAATACTGAAGTCGAGTTGGATGAGGAAGAGCGCCCGACTTCACAAGTGTATCAGCCGATCGAATTCAGCAAAACGTGGCAGATAGCTACAAAGCACATCCACAAAACATTCTTTAATAATGAATTTGGACACGCGTGTGACGTTTGTGACAGACTGTGGTTCTAGATGGACGTAAAGATAGTGGCTGTTAAAGTGATGCCGTTGCAACACCATGGAGACCAGAATTAATTACCATAGTAACAAGTAAATAAACAAATGATATTTAGCGGCATCGGAAATATACCTTTATCCGTTCCTGCAGTTTTTATTCATAACAAGCAACCCTAAAGCACACAGACGTATTCTACGCTCTGAAGATTTGCGGCCGTGGCTCCGACACAGCCCCCGCCGACTTTTTTTGTTATTCGTGGACTCCATATCAGACTGTTTAATTGTTTTGTTGCTGTCTTAGCTTGTCCTATTCTTACTTCCTTTTTTGGTTGCTGTCACCATCCGATCTCATTGTTACACCCAAATACTTGAAATTTTAAATATTTTTTTATCACTTTTGTTCCTAGTTCGAGGTCTTGACCTTCGCCGCCCACTATAAAGTACTCAGTTTTTGAGGTATTTATTTCTAGATCCCATTTCGCATATTCTTCTGCTAGTTTCCTAAGCATATAACTTATATCAATTTCTCTAATTATATTAAATATAATTTACCTTGACCGTCTTTGTGACTGCTTATTTCTTTCTTCTTGTACTAACGCGTTTCGGATTATTTCAATCCATCATCAGAGTGTGATAAAATCAGTCGATTATGACTTCGTTGCAAATATTAAAAGTAACACAGAAATATTCATACACATGTCCCACAAGTATGACTAACGTACGGGGATGTGAGTGCGCACTCGACACTTGTTGACAACGTACTGCACAGTTTACTTGATCGTTCTCGATTGTTATGTTGAGGCGTGTAATCTATGTTCGTGTTATCTATAATTTTATCATACAGTGTATGTGATTTAAACTCTAATTGTTCATTTAATATATTGTTAGGATCTTTTTTGAAGGGCCGGTAGATTTCAAATTCTTCTATTGCATTCATATATCGTCCTTTTTTGCACATATGTAGAGGTATGCAATTTGTTGTAAAGTTTGTATAATTGTGATTTGATGAAATGAGGTGTTTAGCATAAGTTGATTTAGTTATATTTGAATTACTTCTGGGTAGGTGTTCTTTATATCGCTCGAAAAAACCTCTGCCAGTCTGACCTATCGCAGACATCGCACACCATTTTGTATATGCCCGTTCTTTTTTCAATTGGTCTTCGTGTGGCATTGTTTAGTATTTTCTGGATATTATTATTTGTTCTAAACGTAATGTGGATGTTATGCTTTTTAAACGCATTTTTAATGATCATTGAAAAATTGTTAGTATAATCAATTGCCATATATGTAGCGTTTTTCTGGATGCTGTGAGCGTTATTGGTTCTATATTTGTGTTTATGTATCAAATGTTCAATCAATGAGCTGCGGTAACCATTTGCGACTGCAATATGTTTAATTATGTCTAATTCTTCTTTGTGGTTCGTTGGGCCCAATGGTACACTGTGTAGTCTGTGTATCAGACTGTTAAACGCGGTGAGATAAATTTGAACAAAATGGATCTGTTATGGATGCACCAAGATCTGCCTGCCCAAGAACAGCCCAAACAGATGAAAATGAATTGCGCGTTTGTTTAGCTGTGACTCAAAGTCCACAAAAATCAACAAGAAGATTAACTTCTGAGCTGCAGGATATTTCACGAATGTCAGTGCAATGAATTTTGGACAAGCAAAAATTTAAAGTTTACATTCCACGTTTACATCATGGGTTACTCAAAGATGACTCAGATCGATGAGTTTAGATTTGTGAATTGATGCTCGACCAACATAAACATGGTCCGCAGTTATTTAGTAAAATTGTGTGGTCTGATGAGGCCAATTTTAAGTTGAATGGGCAAGTTTATAACTGCACTTACTGGTATACTGATAATCAACACCTTTCGTTAAAGAAACGACTCAATCAACCAGGTGTGAGTGTTTTGGGGGGGGGGCTGTTGTCTTTTGGCGTACTCTGACCGTAATGTTTTAGAGAAACAGTTACAGGAGATAATTATTTGGACATGCTTACAAATTTTGTGGTGCCAGGACTCATGATGCAAGTTGAAAACTTTCAAGAAATTTACTTCTAACATGATGGCGCTCCACCACATTACGCAACTGCAGTCCGCAATTATTTGAACGAAGCTTTCGGCAGAAGAGTGATTGGTCGACGGGCAGCAGATATTGGACAATGCCTCCACGTTTCCAGATATTATGGCAATGGATTTTTTTTGTATGGCGTATCGTCAAGGACTCTGTTTATTCTAAAAAGCCTCATACCATTGAACAACTAAAAATTTACATAGGGGAAGCAATCCATGATTGAGACAGTGATCGAAGACTATGCCGTACAGTGTATAATAGTGTTCCAGAAAGACTTGAAAAATGTATTTCTGAAGATGGAAAGTAGTTTGAATATAAAAAATAATTGTAACTAATAATAACTGTAAGTTGCCTAGCTATAAATAAATTCAGTACGCTTTTTTGAAATCCAGTGTCAAGTAACTTTTGCGCCACCCTGTATTGTAAAAAAAAGTTGGATCAATTTACTTAAAAAAAAATTTATAATTAAATAAATTGAAGATATAAAACAAAATCATTAATATTCCGTTTCACATAGTACACAATATCGTAAATACGTCTTAAACAGTTTGCAGAGATAGGTCAATTGATTTGTTGGTGATAAGTGAGTAAGACGGAAGCGTTACCGTATTTTCTCGTTGTCTGATATATTGTCGTCGCTAGATGGCGGTAAACCGTTCGCTGAAATCGTATAAATGATTGTTTCCTTATTGTGGCGGTGTCAGACTGGTTCTTAACGCTGTCACTTTTTGATTGCTTGTGATAAATGACCAAAGCTTATACACGTTACAACAGGGGTTTCTCCAAGCGCTCCTTAGCAAGAATAAAGGGGACTTAAATAAGTATAATTTATTTATTTCTTACGAACTTCCCAAATGAGATGAACTAATATTACTTGTTTCTTAAAATTCTTAAATAGTTATTGTTAAACAAGTAACGGCTTAGTAGTATGTCTAATTACCAATTATTATTTAGTAATTTAAAGAACGATCATGTAGAATCAGTAACTAAAATACGTTTTAATGTCTTTTTTATTTTTTTATCGGCCATCTGAGGACCATATGCTAATTTCAGTTTTTTATCCCTTGTTCTTTTCTTTTCTCCAATATTCTTTCATCTTTTTATTATATCTTTACATCCTGTCTTCAGTCTACTTTGAACCTGCGTTTTACTCTCTCCTACCCTGGACTCCTTCCATTTTTAACACTTTTGCCCGAAAATCGTCTCTTTCAATTGCTTCTTCTGCGTTGATATTATTTTTTTCTAAATACTTTGGGACTTCTTTAACCCATCTTGATATTGACTTCCTTCCCCACAAATATTTGAAGATCTGTTTTGTTAACCTATTGTCGTCCATTCTATATAAATGTCCAAAAATAATAGTCAATATAATAATATAACATTTAAATAATATAATTTTATTATTTTAAAAATTTATTTTTATAATTTGTACAAAAGTTATGCAAATTCACTATCTGAAACCAATTACATACACAGTGACGAAAATATATAGTAGAAATTAAGGTTTTAGAGTGGTTCTATTATGTCAAACATATAACAAAAACTAGTTTTATACAAGAAAGAAAATTAAAATAAGACACTGTTATATAACTGCTTTAAGTTTTTTTTTTAAATATCTTTTATCCGATATCATAGTGATATTTATTATGGAAAATAAAAAGTTTTTTTTTTTAATTAAAATTAAAACAATTTCTACATGCAAGGTAAAGAAAATATTACTTTCTTTACTGAGTTACGTAATTTTTTACTGAGATACTACTAAATGGATTGACATTTAATGAGCTGAAAATACAATTTTTGGGTTGAGGTTTCAGAAATTATTTTACGAGTCCGTCAAAGGAAAAACTCAGAGGTGAGTTAAAATCTTTAGTACACGTAGTAAATGGAGAAATTAGTAAGATGTTAAAAAAGTTTTTGTAGTTTTACACAAATTAAATTCACTAACAGACAATGGGTATGCCTATTGATGGATCTAAAAATTGAACTTTTAACGAAATCCGAAACCAGTCGTATTCAAGCAGCGAAATGAGATTTCTGAGGCATTTGGCAGTGATTTTCAAGATCACAGAAGAAACTGTGTTACAGCAGGCACTGAATATTATGAGTATACTCGATAGGATTTGCCCTGTATCGGCTGAGATAGCTGGTACATCTTGGTCGTATGGAGGACTGCCGCATCCCCAAACAACTATTAAATAATAAACTAAAAGGAAGGAAAAGTATGGAGCGTTCAGCGTTTGAATGACCAGTTCTAGTCTATCTGCTTGGGAGAGGAGCAAACAGTTTTTGGCTCAATCCTTGCTGAAGGTGGATGATCATGATGATAAATTATTATGGCCTAGTTTTTTTTTTAAGACGCTGAGAGCGTGAACAGATTGAATAATCTGTACCCAAGCCTTTTACGGCCGGCGTCACCTGTGTCAGAATATTTTTATGACGCTCTAACTGATCGTCTTATGGTACAGTGGAAACAAAATAGACACCAATGAAGTCACTAATAACCAGTTTCAATTTATCAGAAATAACAATTTGTAATCAACAAAATAGCTTCTTACAACAATTCAAGTAAAATATGTTCACTCTCAATAATAATGCCAACTATAAGGAATTCCGCACTAATTATAACACAACAACACTTCGTTTCTACAAACACTCGATTCGCGCTAAAGAAATCGCTTAACACCACTGAACTCACAAGCCGATTGCTACGGTTTTTATATAGGTGGCGCACGCCTTCTAGAAATTTTCCATCCTCAATGTGCACGCCACTCAATGCTGACGCTAATGCGTATTTCAAGTGGCCTCTTGAAGAATCTAGAGCAAACTTGAATGAGGCAACACCTGGCTACTAGCGGGGGGAACAAGCGGAAGGAAGCTCTCGGCTGTTCTACGCGTTTCGAAACGATTCTCATTACAATATAATTCAGTTATCTCCGGGCTATTATGCCGGGAGAATAGACCACTTCCTAATAGCTCGGAGATAAGTCATTTCTATTCTAACACGCATTGAAAAATATTCAACTGCACTAAACAGATAAAGTGTTCAGCAATAGATATCTTTTGACGTTGATGTCTGGCAGTGAAAATGAAAAGACTATGTGGAAACAAATGTAAATAATAATTGTGAAAAAAAGGATCGACATATGTGGGGAAATCCTTATGTACGAGGGTCACTTGAAAAGTTCGCGGTGCTTACTGTAGCGGGACAACAGTATCTTAGAGGTAAAACTAAACGTTTCCGTGTGCTGCAAGACGTGTATTTTATATAAACTCCTGTTAATTTTCAAATCTGTCTATCAATTTATTAATTGTTTAGAATCTGTTTAAAATTGACGTGTCATGCGTGTTTTGAAAAACGGACAGAATGGAACATCGTAGTGTGATTCTTGGTTAAATATGGTTTAGCGCCAACGGAAATTCAAAACGAAATTTTAAATGTGTTAGCAGATGCTGCGACCTCAAAACCGACGGTTTGTAAGTAGGCAAGCGTCGTCGTAGGAGCATTGAAAGCGTGGTCGCACTGGACGCCCAAAAAATGCAACAACTCCAGACGCGGCAGCCATCTTGCACAACGCTTTTTACTTTCTTGAGTTAAAGTATGATGCACGCGTTCAGATGAGATGCTTACGATTTCCGCAACGTCATCCACTCCTCAATCTGCGGTCTTCCAACACCTTATGAGATTTTTTCAATAATGTAATTTTTTGTTGCACTTGTTGGACGTTCACTGTTGGGATTGTCTTTGGGATACGACCAATTTTAAACTCGAGTGTGCTCCACTTACCGTTGTTTCTGAAGGCGCAGCATCTCTCTACCATATTTACAATTTCGTTTTGATTTTTAATTTTCGCTAAAACGTTTTTAACATAGAATTCATCATAACACGATGTTTGATTTTGTGCATTTTAAAAACATGCGTGACAGGAAAATTTCAAACAACTGGTAAAAATTGAATAAATCGCCAGATATTATTAACAGGTGTTCACGCGAAATACACGTCTTGCAGCACACGAAAGATTGTAGTTCTACCACTGAGCTGTAGATGTCGCTTAT
This sequence comes from Magicicada septendecula, assembly GCA_034769895.1. Classification (NCBI taxonomy): domain Eukaryota; kingdom Metazoa; phylum Arthropoda; class Insecta; order Hemiptera; family Cicadidae; genus Magicicada; species Magicicada septendecula. Next base: position 58,718,504 of record CM068374.1, read on the forward strand.
CTATTCTCATCTAATTTGGAAATTATGTAAATAACTCTTTTTATAAAACTTTTTTTCGTATAATCGACATGAGGTCTAAATAAAAACAAAGTATAATAATATCGTGGTTGAACTAATATACTGTAAGTATCGGTATTTCAATCCCCATACTTTGAAAGCCGTGTATCACTTCAAATGTAATAGCTGTATTCGTTTCCTGCTTCACTCCATTTATTCTTTCGCCTTCTTTTCTTTTCCCACCTTTATTGACACGTATGGACACGTATTGAGGCCACATTTACAGCCAATTTATTTCACATGGCCTCCTTCTTGTTATCCCTTAGGTCGACGACACGTGGCTAAATTGAGCGTGTTCCTTGACACGTGTCCGGTTTTCTGTTGTAGGTTTTTTTGTACTTGACCAAATGTTGTGGTCACCTGCAAAAGACGAAATCAAATTAAATTAACATATAATTGAAACTAATAATAATTAATGCTGTAACCAGTTATCTTTTCTGAATCCAGACAGACGGAATAATTCAGTAAGGTAGAGTTACGCAGTGAGTAAGTGGAGAAATTCTTCAAGCCAGAATATATCTGTAAGGCTTCCCGAAACATGTTCCAAATAAGGAGGAAACATCTTGAGGTAAAGTCATCATAAAATATATATCATATTCATCAAGAAACGGACTGTAGCATAAAGTGTTTGTATATATATATATTTTAAGAGTGTTTGCTGCCTCAACGTTTTGCTTCTTCAATACACCAGTATTTCTTACAAAATTAAAATGATAAAATTTATAAATGAAAATACCGTAAAACAAACGAATGTTGAAGGCTTCACAGAATCAGAAAATACGTTTCGTGTGTATATTTCAATAGAAGAAATAAAAAATGAGTAATTAAATATTAAAGAGGACAGTGAAAGTTCGATACCAAACAAAAAATGCCAGTGCGACACGCTATACAGCCTGTAAAAGAGCGTAAAACTACACAATGTGTATGAAGACTTATAGAGCATAACTTATTCTATAATAAATGTACCACATTATAATAAATTCAGTACAGGGATCTGCAAGATCTGGAAACGGCTTTCCGAAGGAAAATATTGAGATTCCTTGGACATATGGTTCGGATGGATCGGTCCAGATGAACTAAACAAATTTTCAACTATATTTGGCAACTTTCCAGTCTGAACGGATACATCAAACAACTCAAGGAAGAAATGATGTAACTGGGTATCTCTTTGAACGACTGTGTGGATAGAAATACATACTGAAACTAAATTCAAAATCTTGAGGTTCTCTGCGGTAAGAAGAAGACGAGAAAGGGGTGGACAGTGGAAAGGATGGCGGCGCATAGTGTGCGGATGAAGGCCTTCTGGCAGGAGAAAAAAAGAGAAATGATATTTGTGTTGCCACGGCTGGCCTGTTCGTGTAAAAATAATAATAATAAATTCAGAAATAATAATAAATAAACAAATAAATAAGTCACTACAAATCTGAGGTCGTCCTCGGGTGTAAATAAATTATTTACAATATCTAGTTATCAATACCAAATAGATATCATAACCCCCAATAAAACAAAAAGTTTATTTAGTAATAGAAACGAAAACTTTTACTTGCCAAGAAGGCCGTTTTACTGAGTAGGATGATTTCACCTCTCGTTATAAAAGAAAAGGAAACGACTTAAGTAGCTCAAATAAGTGAGTAAGATATATTATGAAATTTAAATAATTTGTAATATGGTAAATGATAATAATATATTTAAATTAAATCCTTAAATTCGTAGTGACCGTCAATCAATGAATTTTTCCGGTGATGTGTTTGTGAGGCTCCGTAAAAAATATAACACAAATTTTAACTTATTTGTGTTGACGTTTCGACAGTGTTTATAGTCATCATCAGTGCAATGAAGACTGTCGAAACAAATAAGTTAAAATTTGTGTTATATTTTTTCACCGAGCCTCACAAACACTTCACCGGAAAAATAATATATTATAATATTTCATTATATAGTAAGTTATAATTAATTAATTTAATTAAAACAAACAAAAATATATATTAATTGATGACTCGTTGGGCACTTGGTGAAACATATTAATACAAAGGTTTTGTAAAATATATAAAAACAATTTTTATATATTTTACAAAACCTTTGTAAAAATATATATGTAATATATAATAATTTATAATAAATAAATAAATTGAAAGTACATACTCACAGGTTATAAAGAAACAAACTCTAAAGTAATAACGGGGTAATAACTTCAAATAAGAAAGCGAAATAGTAGACAAAACAGATTTGACAAAAAACAAAACTAGAAAAGAGAAGGAGGGTGAATTTATCGCAGCAAAAAGATAAGGTTTCCCTTTCTAACAGGTTTGTACTGATCTGATAATACGTGTCACATCAGCCCATTGTGTGGACATTAACATGTGGAATGTATTGTCGTTCTCAAAATATATTACATAAAGAACATCATCAACCGTCAGAATATATGTCGTCAAAGAAAGATCTACAATAGGCTATATACGAGATATAGGCTCGTATGTAAGATTTATAGTGTGATTTGTTTATGTATTGGGTGGTATTTGTTTTAAAACAGCGCTAAAACAGATCGTCCCTAGTCAGTGGAGATATTGTCTACGGGTATAGTCTTCTTGAATGCATTAAGCAAATTTTTTGTCAAAATAGTAAACAAACAAAAACAACTACCTCCTCTGATTGGTATCTGTAAAGTCAATAACGCTACAAACAAAATTTTGCTTTAGATAAATTCTTTTGTTCCTATGTGTACGAGTTGTTAGACAGAAAAAAACGTTATAAATAAAGAGCAGCATTTTGGTCAAATATAGAAGGTCAGAAAATTTAAGTATCGAGGGGAAATAATTCAAGAGAATGGTTTAGAAAAATCTGCTATAGAAAATAGGATTCATAAAATGGAAAGAACATTTGGTATAACTAAAGATATTTACAATAAAAAGTGCATATCTAAAATGCGAAAATAAGAAGGCATTACAGTACACTAGTGAGGCCCGAATGCCTATATGCAAATGAATGTCAAGCACTGAATTATAATTTAGTCAAACTAGAAATATTGGAAATATCAGGAAAATATTACGCCCACGGAAAACTTCAGAAGGTTGGAAATTGAGAAGTAATGATGAAATATATCAAAGTATAGAAAATATAACAGAAACAGTGAGAAAAAGGAAACTAGTATTTTTTAGACATTTATATAGAATGGACGACAATAGGTTGACAAAACAATCTGCAAATACCTGTGGGGAAATAAGTCAACGTCAAGTTGGATTAAAGAAGTTCAAAAGGATTTTAAAGAAATAATTTAAACGCAGAAAAAACGATTGAAAGTGAAGTTTTGGCGAGAAAAGTGTTAAAAATGGAAGGAGTCCAGGGTAGAAGAGAGAACAACGCAAGTTCAAAGTTGACTGAAGACAGAAAAAAGAAACATAGTAAAAAGATGAAACAATATTGGAGAAAAAGAAAAGAACAAGGAATAAAGAATTGAAATTGGCATGTGGTCATCAGATTGCCGATACAAATACGAGTAGAAAAAAAGAGCAGCTTTGTGTTGCCATTTTTCTTATAAATTAACATCGGTTAATTGAACGTGCGAAACGAGTTCTCAGTTTTGGCTCGGCCTGTCTGGCTGTCTGTTTGGTGTACGTTTCACGATAATTTTTTGTTAACTTATCAACCGATGTTTTGTGAAACTTGGCACGCGTCCATACTTTTACCCTACGATAAATCTAATGTTCTTGAGATTGATTCTCCAAAAAATAGAGGGCATGAAATAAAAATGTGAGGGTAACGTTGTTTTGGCATTCCTGTAGAACACAGTTAAAAATTGTAGGAATGAATTGGAACAAAACAGGTAAAACGGTAAAAGTGTGGGAATAACAATCGCTTTGACGACGAGAATAAAAAAGTTTCTAAAAGTTATATGAACGAAGGTAATAAAACTGTAAAAACATAAACCTAAGTTATCACTACTTATAATTGATAAAAACAAGGATTTCTTTAATCTTTCAGGAAATTCCCTTTACTAACGTTAATTGCTTTGAAATAGCCGTAATAGAATTAAAATAATTATTTTTTATTATTTAGCAGATTATATAAGATACTAATGTACGGAATATAGTATATAGGGTAATATTTCAAATGTAATAGGCGTATTTATAAATTACAAAGTAACATAAGGAGCCATACACGTCTTACATAAAACAGGAAAAGAATATAACTGTAACATACCTGAATCAAAGACAAAAGTGATAGGCCTACACATGCATAGAACAAGTAAGACATTTCAGCTATCTTGGACGTGACATTACTTATGATCAAGTTAGAGATATATAAAATAAAGTGACCAATTTCACAAGAATGTATGCAACGGTTTGGAGAACATTTGGGAATAAATGTAGAAAAGAAACTCAAATAAAATTTTATAAAACAACTCTAGAGGCAGAAGAAAAGTTGGTAGGTCTAAGAAAAGGTGGACTGTGGAATAGGAACAGGTCGCTAAAGCCAAAAACCGTTAAGAAGATGATGACATAAAGGAAGGGTGGGTTTCGTAGAAGTATCATATTCTGCATAGATATATATACTGTTAAGACGGTCGCAACGGATCGTCATGTTGTACAGTGGAAATAGAATAACTGACACCCGTAAAGTCACTAATTACAAACTTTGATTAGACTCAAACATCAGTTGGAAGTCAAAGTCATTCTTATACAATAACTCAAGTTAAAATTGTCCGACTCAGAACAATAAATGTCTCTTTGTTACCCTATTACACTAACGCAAACAAAAATCACTTTCCACTAAACCGCAGTAATAACTCCGAACCGGACTCATTATATCTCCAGGTGTAAGTGAAGTTGGTCGCTACCTTCGCCACCTTGCGCTGTAGTGATACTGCGGGCCTGGAGCCAGTAGAATAGTCGAGAACTTTGTGGAAAAGACAGCTCAAGTTATCTAGAGCGTTACGGAATTCTGCCGTGCATAATAAGAAATGAGATTGCTTTAATTTTATGGCCCATTATACGAACGATTTTAAAATTAAAATTATTTAATGGAACTAAAACGATGTCCTCTGAAATGAACACAATACAATTAATAAAATTAATTAATATAGTTTATACTATACTTTGTAGGCTTTGACGGCCGTAGTCAATGTTGTTAAAATTCATTCCCGGGCTGTTTGGTCGTGGTACATTGTTTCTAACTAAAACAGACGTTTCGACAGTACCATCGATTGCCATCGTCAGTGTAAAATTTGAGCTGCACTAACGTATGATGGTATAACTCGAATTTTGCACTGATGATGGCAGTCGACGGTGCTGTCGAAACGTCTGTTTTAGTAAGAAACAATGGACCACGACCAAACAGCCCTGGAATGGATTTGAACAACATAGTTTATACTAAACAAATAAAAAGGTGGTTCGCATATTGCATTGTTACGACTATCTCACGGATCGTTGTATTGTACAGTGGAAACAAAATACAGACACCAGTTAAGTCACTAATTACCAGCTTTCATTAGTCACGAATAACAATTTAAAATCAACAAGGTACTGTCACAAAATAATTTAAGTTAAAATTTTCCACACGCAATAATAATTGCCAACTACTAGAGTCCCCCATTTACTATAAAGCAATACTCGCTTTCCACCAATCGACAACAACCACTCGACCCGCACTCTACAAACTCGCAATGTGTAACTGACTTCTAAGCACGCCGCTGTTGCATCCCCCAGATGTTCCACAATAATCTTTCATTCTTTTGGCGGTGTGCCAGCATAATTTGCACCATTAACATGCGCTCGCACAGTCTGGAATATACTTTTCCTACGCACCCTTAACACAAACACTGCACCTGCTCGGCCAACCGAGAAACGTGTAGAACTTTCACGTAACTCCACCTGCCGACTTTTTGATTACGTCATTTCGTAGCATATTCGTTTTTACTTAAATCGAGTGGTGTTTTTAAAGCCATGTGATATTACTGAAATGGTGAATGTGTAAATGATTATGTATATTTCAGAATGGTATCCTCTTTTATTATTTATTTTAACATTTAAATACATTTTTATGTAAATTTAAAACATAAATATGGAATGTAAATAGTGCAGTATTCCGTCAGACAATTTTGTTATTAAAACATAAATTAAAATGTACAGTGACCGTAAAAAAATATTATTAGTTTTTTGTTTTTAAAAGTGTGCTGTTTTTTTTTTTTGCATTGGTTCTGCGGGCAAAGTAAGTAATTATTATGTTTGTAAACGAGTTTTTCGCACACTTTGTTTTATATTTAGCAGCGGCGCTTATTTTAGAAGGGCGTTGTGCCCTATGCAACCATCAGATTGGTGCCCCCCACCCGATTCAAAATTCAACCTTTTATCCATTATTTGCACTTATAAATGGCATAAACAATTTTGAAAGTTAACAATTAGTTTATTAAACTCTCGAGTTAGAACAAATATTTAGCTAAATAGTGATTACAATGAGCATAGTAGTACTTAAGCTTGAAAATACTAATCGTCCATTTATTTCTTAATTTTATCTCAACGAAGTATTTTATAATTTCTTTTAAATTGAGCGATCCAAGTATCTCCCTCTTAATATACAACCTTGCTAACGAAAATAATCTCCCATAGTTGAACTCAGCATATCTTTATTGCGTTTTCATACAGAAAATGATCTTTCACAGTCGCAGTTAGCTATTGGAATCGTCAAAAGCAGACGATAAGAAATGTATATGTCGTAGGTTAATTGAAAATTCCAGCATATTGTAAAGAGCGCCGTCGTTTTGCAATGCGCCCGGCTGGTTGGAAAATAACGTAGCATTTTCTGATTAGCCTGATAATTTTTATGCTTACTACAATGAGCCCGTACGGCTTTAGGCTAATTATGAAATGTACACTTGTTCGCTCTAACAGCCTGGTTTCATCCAGGCTTATTGCAATAAGACCACGATATTGAAGGCTCATTAGAGAGTGTACAGATAATAAGAATTAATTATAGATTAATGGAAAATAGGTAATCTAAAAATTTCATGACAAACATTTATGTTTAACTTATTGTTGTTAAAAAGTAATATTGTCATTTTTCACATATATAAGTCGTTAATACAAAAATAGTGACACAATCAATAGTAAATACTTCAGTTCGAATAACATCAATTCACGCTATAGGCCTACACACTAATATCAACTGTGTAATCATTTCAAAAAATAAAAAATTGCAATGAAAACTAGCTTAACTGCTAAATTACAAAAAACTTGAAATTATAAATTAACAAAAAAAAAAGAAAAATAACTTGATTGGTAAATTATAAAATTTGAAATTATTTAATTTATAATAAAATATTAACTGTGCAGTGATTTTTAAAAAGACAATAATGTCAATGGAAAACAACTTAACCATTAAATTATAAAAAATTTAAATTATATAATTTAAAATAAAGTATTAACTGTGCAGTCATTTCAAAAAATACAAAAATATCAATGGAAAACAACTGTTAAATTTAAAAAAAAATTGAAATTATAAATTAAAAAAGGCAATGAAAAATAACTTAACTGCTAAATTATAAAAAATTGAAACTTTAAATTATTCCTTACTCATTAAATATCTCAAGGAAATCTTAAAGATTTTATACATTTTCCACATGGTGAACTCTTGTGACACTTCGATGAAGACAGTTGGTTTGACTTTTAACACACGCACTTTTTCGTTTGACACTGAACACTTGCAACTGCTATATCCCAGGCCACCAAAAACATAAATTAATTTGCTACAGCTTCACGAACAGATAGATATTTTTCTGCGATGTCTTCAAGGATTTGTGCACCAGAAATCTGGAAGTCACATCTAGCAAACCATGTTTTAATAATGCCACTTTTTGTTCCTATCTGGTAAACATTATTTTCCATTTTAAGAATCTTCCCAATTAAATTTGGGCAGTCTACTTTCGGAACATTTAACAAAATAAAATCTCCAACAGCAACCGGCTTCAGTTTTTTCCCAGCAGATTCAATCTGCTCCTCTTTTCTGGCCTTCGTATGCTTTTTGACGCTCGTCTAATATTTTTTCTTGTCTTTTGCAAATATCACAATGGTAAACAGCAGTAATCTCCTCAGAGGTTGAGCCAACGCTTTGACAACAAGTTGTGTGAATCTTCAAGGAGCATGAAGAGCATGATACACACGATGTTTCATTCAAATTACGTCAAGGAATAGAACACATCTCTTTCTTCAAGTTAGCAACCTGATTTTCTTCCCCTTCCTTTGCAATTTCTCTTTCTGTGCTGCCCTCTCTGAACCGTTCTAAATCTTCTTCGCTGTGAAGTTTTTCTAATATATTCGATGGAATATTTGTTGACCCTAATCCTAATTTTGGTTCTGTTCCAAAAAGTGCTGTGTACGGACTTCGTCCTATAACTCTGTGTTTTGAGGCGTTTTTGTCACTGGACGAAACGGCACCCTATTACCCAATTTGTACTTCCATTGTCGTTCATCCAAGCACGTAACATATTTTCAATATCTTGGTTGCAGCGCTCTACGCTCCCTTGTGATTGTGGATGCCGTGGTCTTCCATGTACTGTTTTGCAATCAGGCAATCAGGCCACATAGCTGAAAGTTCCTGAATGACGCCAGCTGTAAATTCACGTCCATTGTCGCTCTGCAAAATGTGAGGCGCACCAAAGTCTAAAAATACCTTCAGTAATTCCAGTGCAACTTCAGCAGCACGTTTCGTTTTCAAAGGGCGAAGAGTACAAAATTTTGTTGCATGATCTTGGTAGTTCATTAACCATTTTTATTCTCCACAGGGAGTCGATTGAAAGTCGATCAATCAACTTGACCACGAAGATTAAAATCTTTTGTGGTAATTGGTCGTTGGCCTACAACGATGTTGCGGTGTTGTTGAGATTTTTTTCGCATTGCACATTCTACAAAGCGATACAAACATTTCAACTGCTGGTCTAGGAATATAAAATTTATTTTTTAACGCAAACACCATTTTATCTCTTCCGCCATGTTCAGTGGCACGGTAATATTGACGAAGCATGTGAAAATATTCTTCAACAGGAATTATTACTACAACAGGATCCTCATTTCTTTTCTTTTCCTTTTTTTCGGGATTGAGTCTAAAATTTCAGGGATGGCTTTTTCTACGGTTGAATTAGTCCACGGCTTTTTAACCACATCGTCACTCTTGTTACTGTATTCTTTCATTTTTTTCATTGAAGTTTACTTTCATATTATAAATTTCGTCTTGAGGATCACTTACACCATTGTTACGGTCCTGCGCATTATTATCCGTTGGTGTTCCCGAAACAAACTCCATAATTTTTAAAGAATTTTTGTTTTTAAATTGTTAGATCGCGATGACCGCACACAACAAGACGAAATAAAAACGTCCGCTGTTACGAAACAGAACTGTATCGAAGGCAAACACACGTACGTTGAGAAAATCAAACTGCTACTGAGCTGTATAGAAGAAAAGGATGGAGGGGCGCTCTTCTCCACCGTTTATCACCGTGCATGTTTCAACAGGCATTTGATGACTCACAGCCGCGCCGTTGTTCTCAATACGCTGGCATCTGATCAGGTTTATTGCAATAAGCCTGGGTGAAACCAGCTGTTTGAGCGAACAATTGTAAATTTTCTAATTAGCCTAAAGCTGTACGGGCTCATTGTAATAAGCCTAAAAATTATCAGGCTGATTAGAAAATGCTAGGTTATTTTCCAATCAGCCTGGCGCATTGCAAAACGACGGCGCTCTTTGCAATAAGCCGGAATTTTCAATTAGCCGGATTCCGACATATATAATCGGAAATACATAAATCTTTTTACAATCATTAATCCACTTTAATACTTTGAGCGGGTAAACTGTAGTATCACGGAATCAATCATCTTCTTTCAAACACAAAAAACATAACGGCGAACTCGTTACGTGCACAAATATTTTTATAATTTTGGATTGAGGATATTTGTTTTTTTCACATTTAAATAAACGTCAAAGTATTTTTGCGATTTAGGGTTGGATGGTGACCTCTCTAACATCAAGGGCACTGGTGTCCGGTGCTGCAGCATAAACTAGCGTTATGGATAATCCGGCGCTGGACACTAGTGTCTGTACATTTTATTCATTCTAAGAGGAAAGAATTCGTTTTCAAGACATTGATCTTGCATAAATGTTTGAAATATTTAGTGTTAACTACGAAGTTTCATGTACTTTTCGAATTGGAAATCACAAAATAGAGATAGAACCGGTCTTTGAACGTATAATTGTTGTCTATTACTGTAACAGATTTTATTAATAACAGTCATTCTAAGTCTATTACTTAGGCATCACGACCGGAAACTTTATTTAAAAAATTAATAATTTCCGGCCTGTTAGGCCGTGGTTGATTGCTCATTTGCGATGTTTTTTTTTTGTTAACTAGACGTTTCGGTCACCCGTTGAAGGCCTTCTTCAGTAAAAAAAAAATAGTTTAACAAGGGATAGTACGTCGAAAGTACCGTAAAATCAATGAGTTCTTTCACCTCAGCTAGGGGTATTGGCCTACCATCCTTCGTCGGACAATTTTCTTTATTGAAGAAGTCGTCCGATGGTTGGCCGAAGTGTCTAGTTAATAAAAAAAAGACATCGCAAATAATCGATCGACCACAGCCCAACAGGCCGGAAATTATCCAGATCAGCTTTCCAGAATATGGTAAATTTTTATAAATTTTATAAAAATTAAATTATATAAATTTTACTACACCAGTCCACACGGCATGAGTATAAAGGCGATGTTTTCGAAGCGGCCAATGAAATGTTAGAGATGTGTTATTGGTGAGTTTGGATTTCCAGTTTAGTATATGTTCCAAGAGTTGTTATTATAACATGCTGTGTAGTGTAAAGTGATTGTTGTGAATAATTGTGTGCGGACCCTTTTAATCAGTTACTTGCATTATTTATTAGATTTATGATATTTGAGCTCACATCTTTGATTTGGATTTGACATAGAGGGTGATTTGAGAAGTAAGCATGTGTGTGTGAAATGTAGAGGGGGCTGGAGACATTTGTTTGGTGGGAGGACGGGATGGAAGAAAATCATTGGGCATATTGTAACTATAGTTACAATAGGAAGAAGAAGAAGAAGAAGAAGAAGAAGAAGAAGAAGAAGAAGAAGAAGAAGAAGAAGAAGAAGAAGAAGAAGAAGAAGAAGAAGAAGAAGAAGAAGAAGAAGGAGGTTTTATATCGGCCAGACCGTGAGACGCTTTAAAGAGAGGTTTAAAAAACATCTGAGCGTGAAGAATTTAGTGCATAGTAAATCGACATACGCGCAACATCTAATTGATTGTAATAACACTGACTTCTCCGTTAATTTTAAGCCCACACTTTATTGTAAAAAAGGCCGACATATGGATGCATTGGAAGAATACGAGATATACAAAGTGGCTAGATTACAGAAGGAGTGCCTTTTGAACGATATGGTCTTGTTAAAATCTAACGCCCTCTTTGATACTATAATGTACAAGGTAGCACAGACATGAGGAGTATTATCGGCATATCTTTGCATTGAACTTTATACAGCCAGTAGTTTTTTATGTTCTCGACGATGCGCATAGTGTTCTCGCGCGATATGATTCAGTGTTTTTGTGCGTGTTAATTGTTTGGTACTGACGAGTTGCAAGAAGTACAATGTAATCAGGTTTCTACCTATTATCTCAACAAGAAGAAAAAGAAGCGAAATTTGTTCAGTCACGAAGTACTAGCTTTGTTTTGGTAACAGATGTCACATCACTGTGTTTTTACATTGAGTATTAATATCACTTGCCACTCTTAACGCTCACATGTATATAATAAACACATTAGACAACTCTAAAGTTTTAGCAGTTGTAGAGGAAAAATACACATTTTTGAAGTGATTGAACTTGAATTTGAATTCAGATCTTTGATACTATTATACGTGCCTTAGGAAAGGTAATTGTGAATGCTACAAAAATTTATACGAATCGTCAATATTGTAATTATTTCACTAAATTCATTTGAATTAACTTATTAATTAGCCGAAAGAACTACTTAGTTGTCCAAAATCGTAGAACCAAAATTTTTACGACGGACAGAGAATGCTATGTTTTCCAACAAAAACATACCTCACATAGATACTTGTACAACTTTAAACTAAGTAAGTAATCATCATCTTCACAACACGGCATAAGCAAGGTGAAGATTCTCTTTCGAAGATCCTGATCCGCCTTCAAAGATTCTCCAGGCGCTCTTCCTGGGTCTACCCACACAGCTGTGTCCTGTATGTTTATATTTCCAGACTTGTTTAGCCAGTATTGAAGCTGATATTCTTTCCAAGTGTTCTTTGCACCGTTCTTTATAATCTTTTAATCTTTATTCCAAGTTAAAACTTGTAACTCTTTTCTTATAACCTCATTCATTACACGATCAAGTTTAGAACTCCTTTTAACTGCTCTTAAGAACGCTATTTCAAAGGTCTATATTTTACTGTCCTGTTTCTCGTTTGCTGTCCATAATTCACACCCATAGCGCAGTACAGTACTTTAAACTAAATAGGCCTATACTTACCTGTGTAGTACAAGATAAAATACATAATTACAGAAGAAATATGTTTTCGTTAACACCATCATCATTATCTGAAGGCCACGTCCTGTAGAGTTAGCAACGTCTCTCTCTCTCCATCATTGTCTTCTTTAAATTGCAGTACGATAGGAAGTGCATCTTTTCCCATGTCTTTGAAGAGCGCCGCTCTTCGTCGTCCTCTTGGTTTTTCTCCCAACTTTTCTTTAAAAATTTTACTTAAGAAAACACATATGAATGATATTTTATTTATAAATCGTTAACACATTTGAATGATATGTTACGACGGTCTTACTGATCGTCGTATGGTACAGTGGAAAATAAAATGCAAGACACCAATAAAGTCACTAACAACCAATTTTAATTAGCACAATTAAAAGTTTGTAATCAACAAGTTATTTTTCCACACGCAGTAATAATGTCAACTAATAGAGTCCCGCACAATGATCCCTTTTCACTAATAGCCACTTGAAACGCAATGAGTAATCGCTCGAAGTAAACTGAAAACTATGCTGCAGGTGTTGGATATTTATAGTCTGCAGGGCTTCATAATATGCGTCCTTAACGAGCACTAGAAAATTCTAGAGGATACTTCAGCGCGGCCTTGGCAATGACACGTACCGGCTGAGCAGCTAGTTGAGAAGTTTGTCGAACGACACTATCGAACGTATTACGTAATAATAGTTTAGATTAAATGCTCAAGAAAAGATTTACACTATTAAAAATAGATTTCCTTCATCTAAAAATAACGGAAAACAAATAAATTATTTCTAAATAATTAAGACCATTTTTCGAAAGTTGAGTGGTAAAATATTTTAATTTGAGGTACTGTACTCGTTTGCTTGACAACGGAAGACTACGCTTGTCCTCTCGACAGAAACGTTACAGTCACTATATATTTGTGGCTGTCAGCAAACAGTTTGTTGTGCTACTTAGACACACTTGTAACGAACTTATTTAATTATACTTACAACAGACAGTGGCGAATGAAACGCTGTACTGCTTCATTGTCTGTGTGTAGTGTAGGTGTAATCAAGCGTGGGAGAAACACGTTCTGTTTGTTTCAGTGTACGTTTGCCTCTGTTTGCTTGATACTGAACAAGCAGTACTCCTACACAGAACAAGAATGTTATAATTAATTATTGGAATATCATCCTCAAGGCTTAAACCAAGAATGGTTTGTTCCGGTCTCAAATAGGCAAATATTACAGGTGGCCGCTCCAGCGCTTCCCCGGACGTTCCACACCTCTCCGTTCCCGTGGCTTATAGATCCGTCCGGCTATTCTTTATTTGAGGCATTTTAGTAATGAATATGTCCCCTGGATGTTACTAGCATATCGCAGGGTAAGACGTATGGTGGGGCTGCCACCTTCAGGTTTAACGTCCAGCCCGATTTTCTGTCTGGGTGTTCTCCCATAAACTGGTTGTCTTACCAGACTAAAGAGACCATGTTGAGATATCCATAAGGATCTTTAATGTGGTGGTTTCTCCTTGCCTCCCATAACCTACGTCGTTGACCAATGGAAGGTCATCCGTCTGTAGGGGCAATTTCTCACCCCAAAGGCAAGTGGGTGCCCTAACCTCTACTTGACAATGACAAGAAGAGGAGGGACAGCTTATAACGGCTGTCACTCGGTTTCCAGAGCCGCGTTAGCCACCCGTAGGTGTTGCCCATTCCCCCACCACTTGGAGGTGCGGCTGGATATTTCCCTTCATCAAGGAATGAGACCATAAGGCATTACTCATCCTCTCTAGTTCTTTGGGGGACATTATTGGAATATTAACTCCCAATTTATATGCATATTTCACGTTTTCTGCGCACATTTTTTTGGGGGGCGTAGTAAAGTAATCAACCGCCTGCAGGGACGGTCCGGCAATCAATTTTTTTAAGGCGGGAAATGTTGACTTTGGATTGGGGGGAATCTGAAAAGTATTGCAGATATGTAACCTGTTCGACTAAGCAAACATTGAACAAATTGACTGACAAAACACATACATGATTATGAAGAGCTTACCGTTTACAGTTTTTCTTGTTTTTGTTAACAGATTAAACAGATACACATATTACAAGACTAAATGGCAAAAAATGTAAACAAATGAACAAAAGTAACTTCCACTTGCTGCTGCTATCATACGATAAATTCAAAATGTTAAACAGTGGACCTATAAGGCAGATATACTGGCTGACATTAACACTTAATTGTATAAGAAAGTTTACCGGGTTGTTTGGCCGAGGTCTACGGTTTAATGACAAACCAAACGTTTCGACAGCACCATTGGATGTCATCATCAGTGGAATTCAACGAAATCCAACACCTCCTGAACGTAGGTTGTTATCGTCAGGCCCACAGTCTTGGATAGACCTCTTAATTTAATTATAGATCTCTTGACAATTGTTGGAGACAAACCATGGAGCGTCGACTATTAATATTAATGTTTTTGAGTGTTAACGCTGTATAATCTCGATGTTACTCGTACTAGCAGTACCCCAAAGTATCTGAAAAGTTGGACCATTCTTTAAAGGCCTAAAGAATGAATGATAGGAATGAGTGAAGATAAAAACTATTAATATTTTGGCTGTACAATGTACACACATTTTCCGGAACCAAAGATTACAGAAGTGATTGAATTCTCATCTTCCACTGCTGCTTACCCATCCAAAGACTTTCTCTTCAGACTCTCGTTCCCTCAATATAGTCTGAATGTCTTCTATCCAGGTGATAGGTGGTCTTCCTTCCTTCCTTCTTTCATACACAGGGCGACCCAAAAATAACAGCTGCTTCCTTGTAGTTACACATTGTTTTATCAAAGTATCAAAGGCTAAAGGAAGTAAACCTTGATTAAAAATTGCCTGGTCCTCGAGGTTGGGGTTAATGCAATGAGCCAACTCCCCATTCATTGAAAAAAACAAAATGTTAAAAAAACCAATGGATTGCAGCCGGATGGATTCAATAAAGGTAAACGACATAAAGTTAAACGGACTACGAGAATTGGAGTATGGGATATTCAAGTTTTAAGGAAGATAAAAATACATTGTTTTATTTATCACCACAACAAGTTTATTAACGTACAAGTAGAAAATCATATCCGTGTTTGTCAGTTCATTTTTCTTTTAGTAATATTCACCTAAAGTTTAAAATACACACTACTCATTTATGGTACGTATCAAACAAAAATTAACATATTGTTAAGGTACAGTTACAACTTAAAGTAACGCTTTTAGGATAAAAGCATGAACCTACATAACGTTATATGAATTTGGTATCATGTTATTCATATTCATAAAAAAATCGACAATCACTAAACGACGAAAAACGTAAGTCTGAAGTGACAATTTGGGAAGGTTTGGGGGGATTTCCCCCAATAAGATTCCCCCTTCCTCCTAGATCAGCGCTTGACTGCCTGGATTTTTAATCTTACAGAAACGTTTCCAGATTACATTTTGTATACAGTAAAAGCTGATAGTTTTTACTTATGGAATGTAACTTAGATTTAGTTATCGGTTAAGCTGTTTCCTTCTTCTTCTTCTTCTTCTTCTTCTTCTTCTTCTTCTTCTTCTTCTTCTTCTTCTTCTTCTTCTTCTTCTTCTTCTTCTTCTTCTTATTTTCGTACCGTGCCAGGTCTTCCTGGTCGTAGTAATTACATTGGCGAGTTAATTTTTGTTTTCAGAAAAACATTTTCTAAATGTTTTTTTTGCGCCATGTATTCAGATTCAGGTCTGGCAGCAAATATTTTTAACTATGAAGATTTTTTTCACCAGTTCATTCATTATCAAGTATTCTATCTCCTCTCTCAATATTCCAAAACTAAGCTAATTTCGATATGTAACAGTTTTCAGTAATTATCGAACAGCGTTTTCTCTACTTAAGGCCTGCTTGTTGGTTTTGCGTAGTTGTCGACAGTTTTCTGAGCATTACTCTCTGAAGCCACATCTGGAATGCTTCCAACCGATTGGCTGTTACAGCTTTCAGCGCTCATGCTTCATCCCCATACAATAACAAAGACCACGCTAAGCATCTAACCATAATTTCCTTAACGGAGTTTTAAGTTGACGTTACCATTACGTGGTACTAGTTTATTTAAACGTTGTCAGCTATCGACAAGGCGTTGTAAATAAACTAAATGCAATTAAAATGCTGCTACGTCGAGATAAAAGATAACGACGCTTACGTGACATTTCACATGCGGCAGTGGTCAAGAAGATTACAGACACTCATTTCAGTAGTTTTTCGATCATTCTGCTGAGAATTGTATAAGGTAACATATTGTCCCAGACTATACAGCGGCTGTAACTGCCCAGTTTTTATAGACTCATCATCCGGAAAGTGACAGATATTTCTTGAACCTCATGATCATCATGATCATCATCATCATCATCACCACTCCAAAGATTAGGCCCTAGACTTGTTACGGAATTCATCTCCCTCAGCGGTCTACCTACATCTCTCTTTCCAGTAGGGTGATAACCGAAATCAGCCATGGAAGAAGGATATCAGGCATGCGGTTCAAGTGTTCACACCATCTCCTTCTGTGGTCTTCAATCGTCTGGTGCAATGACACAATGTTTAAATTCCGTCTAGTATCCTCGTTCCTTTTCCGATCCAAGAGAGAACAACCTTGCGTGCCTCGTAGAAATTTCACTTCGGCTGCCTGAATCCTCTGCACGTCCCTTTTATCAAGCGTCCATGTCTCACTAGCATACAGGAATGTGGGGACAGCCATAGTTTTGTAAAATTTCATTCGGTTATACTTCGGTGTTTTATTTTTCAGGTACCTATGAATCGTTCCACAGATGCGTCTAAATTTCGTTAGCTTACTATCAAAATCAATATCGGTTCCATAGGAGATATCACAACCCAGGTAATTACGAGTAAAATAACTAACTTAATCCAAAAATATGAATATTCACAACTATCTTATTCCTTATAGGATACTTATCCTTACATGTCATCGTTTTAGATTTTGTAGCAGTGATCTGTAACCCATAGTTTTGTGTGAAGCTATTGAACATAAATAACTGGTCTTCTGTTTCTGTACCATTATATTGTCATCTGCATAAAGCAATGCATTCACATAAATATTTCGCTGAAATGATATTCCCGAGACAATTTTAGCTGTCCGTCACCGAAATATGTCGTCCATGTAGATATTACAAAGTGTCGGTGAAATAGAGCACCCTTGTTTCACACCTTTATATATAGAAATATCTTCTGATAATTTACCATTCAAATCCACGACCACCGCTGTCTTGTAATATGAGCTCCTTAGAACTTAATTATTTGCGAAGGGAAACCCCTTCGTTCCATTCTACTCCAGTGTAGGGAACGTTTCACATTCCCTAGAACCTCAAGAGAGTGTAAACAAGCATCCAGCGGCCGGTCAATTCCAGTTTGGACCACCGACGACATTACGGTGCGTTTCGGAGTGATTTTTATTATGACTTGCAATGTGTTTGTGCTACTTAGTGCAAAACTACAGTAAAGTAACATTTACTGTTGCGTAGTGGACAAATTTTAACTTGAAGAATTTTGTAAGAGTGTCTTTGTTTATTTTTGTAATTCAAGTTGTAATTACTGTAGTCTTCAGTTAGTGTCAGTTATTTTGTTTCCACCGTACAACAATACGATCCGTGCGACCCACGTAAGAATATGTTAAACTAATTTCTTATTTTAAAATTACTTGAAATTATGTTTAGCAACAATTGAGACTGCCACACGAAGGTTGATAATCCATAATATGACCCTTTTCGTGATGTTTGATGATTATTTTGCGATTGATGTTTGTATAAACTCTGCCACAAGTATAAACAAGCACACAAATCTATCAGCTGACACCTGTAACAGCTGTTACTCATGTACACGTTTTACGTCAATATGATTGACAAAGTTGTTTTAATTATTGGCAAAATGTTTTGATTAGTAAATTCTGATATCCCTTCAGAAAGTAGGCCAACTAAAACTAGTATAAGTTTTATACTAATATAAATTAATTTATAAAAATGGAAGTATTTGCTTATAACTTGTAGAAATATTGATGGACGTTCCCCAGAAAAGAAGCAATCAACGCAGCAATTATCTTTTCGCAGAAAAAACAAACATATTTATATATGAAGGAATGTTTAGTTTTTCATTATTAAGAGTATTCTGCGCATTTTCCTGGGCAGCCATATCCTGAATATTTCCAAATAAAGTAAATGTTACAGCTTTCAACATTCATACATCGTTCCCCATACAATAGCACAGACCACGCATACTTTGCAACCATTGATACCGGTATTCTGAGTTAATTTTTTTTTTATCCTCATATATATTATAACGTTTTTTCCTTGTTGTCTATATCGTTAACGAGCCACACGTTTGGTAGCACAATTTATTTTCAACGATACTTACGTTATAAAATTTACAACGGGTGTAATCGTAATAATAATAACAACGTGAATTGTTTAGAATATTTCAAATATTTATTAATTAAAACTCTCAAAAACACTGCTAGTAAACAACTCGCATGTGTGTATTTGTAGTACACATACTTGTTAATAAAATACAAGTAATATCTTATATTAAGCATAGAAACATAAAATACACTTATAACTATAAATAACATTGATTATGATATAATATTGCTCTCGACTTGCTAAATTACTTTAACTCTTTTTAAATTCTCTAATCTTTCTTTTTTTTAATTATTATTGTTGTTGTTTATGCATCTCTTATTTATGACATATTAATTACTTTAAACAAAATTACAATTTCCTTTCAAAAGTAATTTAAATATCTTCAATAAATTATTATTTCAAAAATATACTTTCATAAATTCAAATATTACTATAAATTACTATACAATAACAGTTACATTTACAAATTATTAATTTCACTTTTTGAAATTATATTGTCTTCCTTTTACATTGTTTTATTGTCTTTAAATGAGTCTTTTGTTTTTATGAATACATGGCTTTATTTCACCTTAATTGTGGCGGTAATTTCTCAGCGTATCCTCTTCTGGTCCTGAGTCCTTGATCCTGGTTGATCCTCCGTAGTCAGTGTAGTCCTGGAGTCCGCTCCACATCCTCCGGATCCTCTCGGTAGTCCGATGACTCGTACCGTACGGCTGGAATCTATTCCATGTAGTGGGATGCTCCCTCGTTTCAAGTAATAGCCTCTGGCTGTAGCGGTGTTCTCACGAAAGTGATGAAGTTGTCGGGCATAGCCTCCGGCTGCCGCTGTGATTGAACGAGAAAGAGAAATAGGCTGGTGTGTCTCGCGTATTTATACTCTAGGGCGCAAACATCATGTCTCGACAAATCTCTGCATGAATCAGTCTTTCGTAGCGTCCTTTTATAAACACGATCATTTACACACTTATTTCACTGGTCTTCGCGACATGCGAAGTCTTTTGCAAATTACCCGATATTCATCTGGTCAGTAATTTGTATATGTACAACTGTGTGTTAACCGCTTTTCTCTATCTTAAATACTATACGTTTTATTTACATTTATTTGCACTGTATTTACACTTTCCATAGTTTTTGCACAATATTCTGTATACGCGTGCGTCTTTATATTATTCACACTGTGGCGTATTTTGTTTTGTGATATTTTACACACACTTCTAACAATTTAAATAATTTATTTAGTGATTATCGTTTATTTAGGGGTGACGCTTTGCAGGAATTAACTGGCCGCACTCACACACGTAAGATACACGTGTACACAAACGCAGGTGTGTGTGACGTGACTTCCCTGTTCAAACAGGCAAATTCGTTGTTCCCCTTTACGGCTTTCTATCTGAATTATTATTACTACTGACAATATTGATTATTTATTTTAATTTACTTAAATTATCTTAACTAATTGTGCAATGAATACATACATCTTAACATTGCACTATACATACGCACTTTTGCAATATATATATATATATATATATATATATATATTTTAACACTTCAAATTTCAATGTAATAAAATTTGTGGAGCCTCACTCATTTGGAGCGCCACTTTATATAACATAACAAACATTGTCATATAATTTAATTTGTGTAGCCCCAACTTCAGAACCAATTTATATAACATAACAAATTATATAATGTTTTGAATTCATGGGTGTAATCGTAATAAGAAGATGATACGTTATTTAAGTTTGAAATTGTTCCATTATTTATTTATTTTTTAAACACAATTGTTATTTCGCATATAGAAATACTACTCATTATTATGTCGTTTGTACGACTCCTTCGTACACAACTTATAGCTAACAATTTACATACACATGTTATACATAAATCTTACTATCTAATTTTAATTAATTAAATATTTATTTTGCTCTCGACTTACTCATTGTGTGATCATCTTTTTGCAATTTCTGATTAATTTACTTCAATAATGAAGTTACTTGTATTTCAATTTCTTTAATATTAATTAGTTTTAAAACTTTCTACTGCGTATGCATTCTCCTTTATCAACCAAGCCTTTATTAATTAGGTTAAATCCAAAATCAAATATTTCTCTTATCATTTATGTTACTCTCAATTACTAAATTTTATACAAGAGATATTATTCTAAATTTTACTCTGATTTTACATTTATGCACAATTAGTTATTTAATACAGGTTGAATGTCTTGCATTCTAACTTTAATTAGTGTCTTTCAAATGTCTGTAATTACATTGGTTTTTCATCACCTCGTTTGACGTGGTTAATCATCCGTACGTCCTCCTTTGGTACTCAGTCTGTGACCTCCGTGTCCTCTTGGTCCTCTGGTCGGATTCTACTGCATGTACGGTTTACGAGTCGTCACGCATCACATCGCATGCTGCGGGTGTGTCCATAGACTTCCTCGTATGTGCTCTGCTGCTCTGGTTGGACTTCAGTTTGTCCTGTGCCTCTTATTATAAAGTTAAATTAGCGTCGTCGACTGACATAGCCTCCTGTGGCAACGGTTGAATCGAGAAGAAGAAACTTTATTAGCGCGACCTGGTATTTATAGTCAGGTCGTGCAAAAACTCATGTCTGAACAATTTTTAACTTGTCAGATTTTGTCGAAGCGTCACTTCCCCCACTCTGGTTCAATTCACTATTTTCGCTTATCTTCGCGAATTACGAAGTTTGTTTCACATCACTCGATGCTCAATCGATCACTAATTTTTATATGTTTACTATACGTAAATTATACTGTTTTTATTGTAATTACAAAAAGAGCTATTCACTTTTTACGTATAGTAATTGCACTTTTCGTCATTTCGGCACGGTCTTTCAACCCTTTACTCACATTTAATTTCTATACACTTTGGTATCTTTTGTTTTACACTATCGTGCATATTTTCCTTATAATTAAAATAAAATATAAAACTATTCTACTTGAAAAGGGTTGGTTACATTTCAGGAACGGACAGGCTTCACACACACAAACAAAATACGCGTGTACACAACTCTAGCGACAGGTGCGTCGGGAAAGCTTGCCCATGCATGAATTCTGCGCTCCCTATTTTTAACTACGATACAGCTTATGCAATCTGAATCATGTTTATTAATTCATATTTATTTATTTTTATTATTTATTTCATTTATTTTGGCAATGCACAGTACCGTTAATGGTTGTACCGTTGCATTATTTCCCTGCTTGGAATAACAAATTAAAATTTTTTTTTTTAATAGACAAATACGAGTAATAAGGTATTGTTTTTATTTACCGACACATTTATTTATGTTATGTGCAACTAATAATGAGTATGCGACTTTTTTTTTACTTGTACCCTTATTTGGAGGTTTTAAGCAAATATTTCCCCTTCCTCTGTAGGTAGAGTCGCTGTTTTGTTTCGGTACATCCGCTTCAGTCATTGTTCCACTTTAATCGTTCTAGTTACCCAGTTATTTATGAATGGAATTTTCTAGCTAGCATGGTATTTACCCATTTCTTTTTCTCTCACGCCGTCTTGCACTATGAATGTCTGTTTACCAACTTGTCGTACCAGTGTATATGGTCCATCATAAAACCTGCAACATTTTTTAGCTGTATTGTCAACTCTTTTTCCTACTGGATTAGTTTTTAATAATACCTCTTCTCCAATTGCAAACTGCTGTAGCTTATGCGTTCTGTTGAACTGCTCTACTCTCTTGTTACCTTTTCTTTTATTCTTCTCTTCGCATTCTCTATTTTAACGCTGATTGGAATTTGTATGTTTTGATTGGCAGGTTTTTGTATATATTTTCTCCAAAATCTCTCGGGTTTACGATCTTCTACTATTTCAATTGGCGTGTAACTTGTAGCTTCACTGTAGTTCTCATTCATAGCCTTTTCGAAGAATGGTAAATATTCTGCCCATCTGTTATGTTGGTTATGGCAGTAAATCCGTAGGTATTTACCTAACTACTTGTTTACCCTTTCTGCTAGATTTCCTTGTGGATGTCTAATAGCTGTTAGGATGGTTTAAATTCCATTTTCTCTTAATGTTTGGTGCCAAACTTCGCTATGGAATTGTACGCCTTGTCACTCAAAACCTTTTTCATCTTGCCAAATGCTGGAATATATTTATTGAGTAGTATCTTCAGTACAGCGTTTGTTGTAGGTCGCATAACTGGATACAGATGAACTGCTTTGGAAAACACATCTATACAAACAAGTATGTGCTTAACTCCACGACTTGATCTCGGTAGAGGTCCCAGAAAGTCCACTGCAACTAACTCTCCTCTAGCTTCCTTCTCAATACTCTGCATCTCAACATATTATGCCATCCTTCACTCTGGAATTTTACATTCCTTAATCATAACATTCCTTACATTCCTTAATCTTTCCTTAACATTAACATTCCTTACCATTTCCTTAACATTTCCTTAAATATAACATTCCTTAATATTCCGTAACATTTCCTTAAATATTAACTTTCCATAACATTTCTTACATTTCTTTAACATTAACATTCCTTAACATTTCTTTAACATCAACATTCCTTAACATTTCCTTAACATTTTTGCAATTATAACATTTCCTTAAACATAACTTCTAACCTTATTAAACATATTATTACTGGTGAAATCTCCTCACAGACCTAAATACATTTCAAAGCTGAAGCATATTCTACGCTTTATTGTATGGGTTTTTATTAATTTGTGCAAAATTTCATTTGATAATATTACCTTCCAATTCTGCCTTACCAGTCTAAAGAGAATAGTTGTGTACATCCTATTGCTGGTAATTGCTAATATAATTAATTACCTTATTCGGTCCACCTTAGTGACACTAGCTGCTGTCGGTTAATTACGCGTTTCGGGACAAAATCCCATCTTCAGATACACAATTATCAAACTTTAAATGTATACCACAATTTGTGGTTTGTCATAATTTTAAAATATTTAAAATCTTTGAAATAAAATATATATAAACAAAAACGTAACAACTGAATCGTTCGGAGCGTTCGCATGCATGCACGCTGTACCACGACTTCCTCACGACAGCGTACACGATAGAGTCGTGAGGAAGTCGTGGTACAGCGTGCATGCATGCGAACGCTCCGAACGATTCAGTTGTTACGTTTTTGTTTATATATATTTTATTTAAAAGATTTTAAATATTTTAAAATTATGACAAACCACAAATTGTCGTATACATTTAAAGTTTGATAATTGTGTATCTGAAGATGGGATTTTATCCCGAAACGCGTCATTAACCGACAGCAGCTAGTGTCACTAAGGTGGACCGAATAAGGTAATTAATTATATTAACCATATAGTGACTCGGTACGTTAAACATGAATAAATTGAAATTGGAACCTTACCAGGTAAAAATTGCGTATACACTTCAAAATCAAAAACTAAAACTATTTAAAACTAATTTAAATATTAAATTTAATAAAATTTGTCTATATAAAAATCTTATCCCATATTACGCTAAAATCAAAATTAACGAAACCTCTAGAATGGCCAGAAAAACTGAGCAATTTGCAAGTAAATACAGGATAAAGAAGAAATTAAATTCTTATATAGGAAGAAAATCTCATTGAACTCAGCTGTATATAAAACATATTTAGAACTATATAATAATGTTCACCCTGCTGTATGCGATACAATCATGCAATATATTAATCAATACATTAAGGATAAGATTAGATTCCAGAAGAATAAACAAACTAATAAAATTGGCAGTCTGATAAGCAATCAAAACAACGATAAATTCAATAATGAAAAACATGCTTTCTACCCTAGACTGATAAACATGACTAACATGGTTCTCACGAACACAGAGGAAAATCTTATCAATAAGGGACTGAATTACAATTTTTCACCGAATCTTAAAAATAAAAATAACATAATTAAAGAAATAGTTGAAGCCGAATCTGTAATTAAGTGTGTTCCTGACTTAAATGAACGAAATGAACTACGTATATTAATAAATAATAAATTCAATAAAGCAATTAATAATAATTATCATAAACAAAAGAAATTAAATTATACAACAACAAAACATGAACAACTAACAGCTATACAGCTAATTAAAAAACTCATACAAAAAACATTTACTTAACGAAGGTTGATAAAGGCAATACTATAGCATTGTTAGACTTAGACGAATATAAACAAAAGGTATACAAATTCATTAGTAATAATAACATAACAAAGTTAAATAATGATCCCACCAAAAAATACACATTAGATTTGAATAAAACAATAAATAAATGTACAGATCTATTTGAGAAACATATATGCTATTCACTGAAACCAATAAAAGCTAGTGCACCATGCTTAAAAGGTCTACCCAAAGTACACAAAAAAGACACACCAATTAGACCTTTAGTAAATTATACAACCGCTCCAAGCTATAAAGTAGCAAAAACCTTAGTTAAAATAATCAAACAACATATAAGCTTAGATAATAACCAGAGTATAAAAGGTTATAAAGATTTTATTGAAAAATTGCATCATATTAATATTAAGCATAGTTACAAGCTAGCTTCCTTTGACATAGTGGATCTGTATACCAATGTCCCAATAGATGAAACTTTAAAAATACTCAAACAAAATTTAATAAATAATAATACCTTAGAAATAAGGAAAATTAATCAGCTAATGTTACTACTAGAAATGGTACTTAATCAAAACTATTTTTCGTTTGATGGTTCATACTACAAACAAAACGAGTTCCTAGCAATGGGTTCTCCACTCTCAGGTATCCTTGCTGATATTTATTTGAATCATCTAGAAAATACTAAAAAATTAAAAAACAATTATTTTGACAAAAAATAGTATATTATTCAAGATATGTGGATGACACCTTTGTTATTTTCAATTGTAACAATAGACAGCTCGAGTCATTTAATAATTATTTAAATAAAATACATAACACAATAAAATTCACTATGGAAATTGAAAATAACAAAAATATTAATTTCTTGGATCTAACCATAACGAATAACGGTAATGAACTGACATACAAAATATACAGAAAGCACACTTACACAGATACGGTTATACATGCCAAGTCATTTCATCCTCCAGCCCAAAAAATGGCTGCATTTAACAGCTTTATTGACAGATTACTTAGTGTTTCCCTTAATAACGAAGACTATGATCAAGAAGTAAATATTATAAAACAAATAGCTCTAAATAATGGTTACAGGCCAGTAATAGTCGATAAAATGATAATGAAACATAAAAAACGTTTAGAAAATAAAAATACCAATATTATTAACCAACATAATAAAAACCATAAAAAATTCATTTCAGCTGATTATTCTGGCTTGTTGCCAAATATTTAAAATCTGTTTTTAAAAGTAAAGGTTATACTATTTCATTCAAAACCTGTAATAATTTAAAAAATTTTTTCAAAACTAAAATAAATAATATTTAAAAAATAAATCAGGTGTCTATAAAATTAAATGCGATAATTGTGCAGCATTCTACATTGGCCAATCCGGCAGAGATTTTTACACAAGATTTTTAGAGCACATTCCAGAAACAAATAATAATAATTCTAGTTATGCACAACATTTAATAGAAAATGATCATAGTTATACTAGTTTCGAAAACAATTTCGTGGCGTTGCATACTTGCAAGAAGGGTAAATTAATGGATAGTCTAGAGGAGTTCGAAATATACAAAGCTACAAAAAACGCAATGACCAAAAATAACATATTAAACGATCAAATGAACTTCGGTTCTAATAACCTGTTTGACACTGCTATACGGTTGAATGATAAGTATGGCCAGTCGTGAGGAAGTCGTGGTACAGCGTGCATGCATGCGAACGCTCCGAACGATTCAGTTGTTACGTTTTTGTTTATATATATTTTATTTAAAAGATTTTAAATATTTTAAAATTATGACAAACCACAAATTGTGGTATACATTTGAAGTTTGATAATTGTGTAACTGAAGATGGGATTTTATCCCGAAACGCGTCATTAACCGACAGCAGCTAGTGTCACTAAGGTGGACCGAATAAGGATGGATGAGACTAAAATTCAAAGAAAACACCATCTGGAAAACTCGTCAATAAAACTATCTGAAGAAACTGAATACCGGAAGAACAGATATCCAGACGTTTCTGCAGTAACAAATTTACAGTTGCAATGTACAATATGCCACCAGAACATATTACTAGAAATTTAAAAAAAAGAAAGGATTTTTAAGCATATTGTGTTAGATGTTTTAATATGCGAGAAATGTTCACAGATGTATGGAGACGGAGACCATATTGAAGAAGAAACACAATATTGTACTTGGTGCAAAAGAACAGACAGGTTGCACTGTTGCGCAAAAAAAAAAAAAAGTCGTGAGGAAGTCGTGGTACAGCGTGCATGCATGCGAACGCTCCGAACGATTCAGTTGTTACGTTTTTGTTTATATATATTTTACTTAAAAGATTTTAAATATTTTAAAATTATGACAAACCACAAATTGTGGTATACATTTAAAGTTTGATAATTGTGTATCTGAAGATGGGATTTTATCCCGAAACGCGTCATTAACCGACAGCAGCTAGTGTCACTAAGGTGGACCGAATAAGGTAATTAATTATATTAACCATATAGTGACTCGGTACGTTAAACATGAATAAATTGAAATTGGAACCTTACCAGGTAAAAATTGCGTATACACTTCAAAATCAAAAACTAAAACTATTTAAAACTAATTTAAATATTAAATTTAATAAAATTTGTCTATATAAAAATCTTATCCCAAATTACGCTAAAATCAAAATTAACGAAACCTCTAGAATGGCCAGAAAAACTGAGCAATTTGCAAGTAAATACAGGATAAAGAAGAAATTAAATTCTTATATAGGAAGAAAATCTCATTGAACTCAGCTGTATATAAAACACATTTAGAACTATATAATAATGTTCACCCTGCTCTATGCGATACAATCATGCAACATATTAATCAATACATTAAGGATAAGATTAGATTCCAGAAGAATAAACAAACTAATAAAATTGGCAGTCTGATAAGCAATTAAA
Organism: Magicicada septendecula; assembly: GCA_034769895.1. NCBI lineage: Eukaryota > Metazoa > Arthropoda > Insecta > Hemiptera > Cicadidae > Magicicada > Magicicada septendecula. The sequence goes on from CM068374.1 coordinate 58,746,557, forward strand.
ACAACGATAAATTCAATAATGAAAAACATGCTTTCTACCCTAGACTGATAAACATGACTAACATGGTTCTCACGAACACAGAGGAAAATCTTATCAATAAGGGACTGAATTACAATTTTTCACCGAATCTTAAAAATAAAAATAACATAATTAAAGAAATAGTTGAAGCCGAATCTGTAATTAAGTGTGTTCCTGACTTAAATGAACGAAATGAACTACGTATATTAATAAATAATAAATTCAATAAAGCAATTAATAATAATTATCATAAACAAAAGAAATTAAATTATACAACAACAAAACATGAACAACTAACAGCTATACAGTTAAATAAAAAACTCATACAAAAAACATTTACTTAACGAAGGTTGATAAAGGCAATACTATAGCATTGTTAGACTTAGACGAATATAAACAAAAGGTATACAAATTCATTAGTAATAATAACATAACAAAGTTAAATAATGATCCCACCAAAAAATACACATTAGATTTGAATAAAACAATAAATAAATGTACAGATCTATTTGAGAAACATATATGCTATTCACTGAAACCAATATAAGCTAGTGCACCATGCTTAAAAGGTCTACCCAAAGTACACAAAAAAGACACACCAATTAGACCTTTAGTAAATTATACAACCGCTCCAAGCTATAAAGTAGCAAAAACCTTAGTTAAAATAATCAAACAACATATAAGCTTAGATAATAACCAGAGTATAAAAGGTTATAAAGATTTTATTGAAAAATTGCGTCATATTAATATTAAGCATAGTTCAAGCTAGCTTCCTTTGACATAGTGGATCTGTATACCAATGTCCCAATAGATGAAACTTTAAAAATACTCAAACAAAATTTAATAAATAATAATACCTTAGAAATAAGGAAAATTAATCAGCTAATTTTACTACTAGAAATGGTACTTAATCAAAACTATTTTTCGTTTGATGGTTCATACTACAAACAAAACGAGGGCCTAGCAATGGGTTCTCCACTCTCAGGTATCCTTGCTGATATTTATTTGAATCATCTAGAAAATACTAAAATTTTAAAAAACAATTATTTTGACAAAAAAATAGTATATTATTCAAGATATGTGGATGACACCTTTGTTATTTTCAATGGTAACAATAGACAGCTCGAGTCATTTAATAATTATTTATATAAAATACATAAGACAATAAAATTCACTATGGAAATTGAAAATAACAAAAATATTAATTTCTTGGATCTAACCATAACGAATAACGGTAATGAACTGACATACAAAATATACAGAAAGCACACTTACACAGATACGGTTATACATGCCAAGTCATTTCATCCTCCAGCCCAAAAAATGGCTGCATTTAACAGCTTTATTGACAGATTACTTAGTGTTCCCCTTAATAACGAAGACTATGATCAAGAAGTAAATATTATAAAACAAATAGCTCTAAATAATGGTTACAGGCCAGTAATAGTCGATAAAATGATAATGAACCATAAAAAACGTTTAGAAAATAAAAATACCAACATTATTAACCAACATAATAAAAACCATAAAAAATTCATTTCAGCTAATTATTCTGGCGTGTTGCCAAATATTTTAAAATCTGTTTTTAAAAGTAAAGGTTATACTATTTCATTCAAAACCTGTAATAATTTAAAAAATTTTTTCAAAACTAAAATAAATAATCCTTTAAAAAATAAATCAGGTGTCTATAAAATTAAATGCGATAATTGTGCAGCATTCTACATTGGCCAATCCGGCAGAGATTTTTACACAAGATTTTTAGAGCACATTCCAGAAACAAATAATAATAATTCTAGTTATGCACAACATTTAATAGAAAATGATCATAGTTATACTAGTTTCGAAAACAATTTCGTGGCGTTGCATACTTGCAAGAAGGGTAAATTAATGGATAGTCTAGAGGTGTTCGAAATACACAAAGCTACAAAAAACGCAATGACCAAAAATAACATATTAAACGATCAAATGAACTTCGGTTCTAATAACCTGTTTGACACTGCTATACGGTTGAATGATAAGTATGGCCAGTCGTGAGGAAGTCGTGGTACAGCGTGCATGCATGCGAACGCTCCGAACGATTCAGTTGTTACGTTTTTGTTTATATATATTTTATTTAAAAGATTTTAAATATTTTAAAATTATGACAAACCACAAATTGTGGTATACATTTAAAGTTTGATAATTGTGTATCTGAAGATGGGATTTTATCCCGAAACGCGTCATTAACCGACAGCAGCTAGTGTCACTAAGGTGGACCGAATAAGGTAATTAATTATATTAACCATATAGTGACTCGGTACGTTAAGCATGAATAAATTGAAATTGGAACCTTACCAGGTAAAAATTGCGTATACACTTCAAAATCAAAAACTAAAACTATTTAAAACTAATTTAAATATTAAATTTAATAAAATTTGTCTATATAAAAATCTTATCCCAAATTACGCTAAAATCAAAATTAACGAAACCTCTAGAATGGCCAGAAAAACTGAGCAATTTGCAAGTAAATACAGGATAAAGAAGAAATTAAATTCTTATATAGGAAGAAAATCTCATTGAACTCAGCTGTATATAAAACACATTTAGAACTATATAATAATGTTCACCCTGCTCTATGCGATACAATCATGCAACATATTAATCAATACATTAAGGATAAGATTAGATTCCAGAAGAATAAACAAACTAATAAAATTGGCAGTCTGATAAGCAATCAAAACAACGATAAATTCAATAATGAAAAACATGCTCTCTACCCTAGACTGATAAACATGACTAACATGGTTCTCACGAACACAGAGGAAAATCTTATCAATAAGGGACTGAATTACAATTTTTCACCGAATGTTAAAAATAAAAATAACATAATTAAAGAAATAGTTGAAGCCGAATCTGTAATTAAGTGTGTTCCTGACTTAAATGAACGAAATGAACTACGTATATTAATAAATAATAAATTCAATAAAGCAATTAATAATAATTATCATAAACAAAAGAAATTAAATTATACAACAACAAAACATGAACAACTAACAGCTATACAGTTAAATAAAAAACTCATACAAAAAACATTTACTTAACGAAGGTTGATAAAGGCAATACTATAGCATTGTTAGACTTAGACGAATATAAACAAAAGGTATACAAATTCATTAGTAATAATAACATAACAAAGTTAAATAATGATCCCACCAAAAAATACACATTAGATTTGAATAAAACAATAAATAAATGTACAGATCTATTTGAGAAACATATATGCTATTCACTGAAACCAATATAAGCTAGTGCACCATGCTTAAAAGGTCTACCCAAAGTACACAAAAAAGACACACCAATTAGACCTTTAGTAAATTATACAACCGCTCCAAGCTATAAAGTAGCAAAAACCTTAGGTAAAATAATCAAACAACATATAAGCTTAGATAATAACCAGAGTATAAAAGGTTATAAAGATTTTATTGAAAAATTGCGTCATATTAATATTAAGCATAGTTCAAGCTAGCTTCCTTTGACATAGTGGATCTGTATACCAATGTCCCAATAGATGAAACTTTAAAAATACTCAAACAAAATTTAATAAATAATAATACCTTAGAATTAAGGAAAATTAATCAGCTAATTTTACTACTAGAAATGGTACTTAATCAAAACTATTTTTCGTTTGATGGTTCATACTACAAACAAAACGAGGGCCTAGCAATGGGTTCTCCACTCTCAGGTATCCTTGCTGATATTTATTTGAATCATCTAGAAAATACTAAAATTTTAAAAAACAATTATTTTGACAAAAAAATAGTATATTATTCAAGATATGTGGATGACACCTTTGTTATTTTCAATTGTAACAATAGACAGCTCGAGTCATTTAATAATTATTTAAATAAAATACATAAGACAATAAAATTCACTATGGAAATTGAAAATAACAAAAATATTAATTTCTTGGATCTAACCATAACGAATAACGGTAATGAACTGACATACAAAATATACAGAAAGCACACTTACACAGATACGGTTATACATGCCAAGTCATTTCATCCTCCAGCCCAAAAAATGGCTGCATTTAACAGCTTTATTGACAGATTACTTAGTGTTCCCCTTAATAACGAAGACTATGATCAAGAAGTAAATATTATAAAACAAATAGCTCTAAATAATGGTTACAGGCCAGTAATAGTCGATAAAATGATAATGAAACATAAAAAACGTTTAGAAAATAAAAATACCAACATTATTAACCAACATAATAAAAACCATAAAAAATTCATTTCAGCTAATTATTCTGGCGTGTTGCCAAATATTTTAAAATCTGTTTTTAAAAGTAAAGGTTATACTATTTCATTCAAAACCTGTAATAATTTAAAAAATTTTTTCAAAACTAAAATAAATAATCCTTTAAAAAATAAATCAGGTGTCTATAAAATTAAATGCGATAATTGTGCAGCATTCTACATTGGCCAATCCGGCAGAGATTTTTACACAAGATTTTTAGAGCACATTCCAGAAACAAATAATAATAATTCTAGTTATGCACAACATTTAATAGAAAATGATCATAGTTATACTAGTTTCGAAAACAATTTCGTGGCGTTGCATACTTGCAAGAAGGGTAAATTAATGGATAGTCTAGAGGTGTTCGAAATACACAAAGCTACAAAAAACGCAATGACCAAAAATAACATATTAAACGATCAAATGAACTTCGGTTCTAATAACCTGTTTGACACTGCTATACGGTTGAATGATAAGTATGGCCAGTCGTGAGGAAGTCGTGGTACAGCGTGCATGCATGCGAACGCTCCGAACGATTCAGTTTTTACGTTTTTGTTTATATATATTTTATTTAAAAGATTTTAAATATTTTAAAATTATGACAAACCACAAATTGTGGTATACATTTAAAGTTTGATAATTGTGTATCTGAAGATGGGATTTTATCCCGAAACGCGTCATTAACCGACAGCAGCTAGTGTCACTATGGTGGACCGAATAAGGATGGATGAGACTAAAATTCAAAGAAAACACCATCTGGAAAACTCGTCAATAAAACTATCTGAAGAAACTGAATACCGGAAGAACAGATATCCAGATGTTTCTGCAGTAACAAATTTACAGTTGCAATGTACAATATGCCACCAGAACATATTACTAGAAATTTAAAAAAAAGAAAGGATTTTTAAGCATATTGTGTTAGATGTTTTAATATGCGAGAAATGTTCACAGATGTATGGAGACGGAGACCATATTGAAGAAGAAACACAATATTGTACTTGGTGTAAAAGAACAGACAGGTTGCACGGTTGCGCAAAAAAAAAAAAAAGTCGTGAGGAAGTCGTGGTACAGCGTGCATGCATGCGAACGCTCCGAACGATTCAGTTGTTACGTTTTTGTTTATATATATTTTATTTAAAAGATTTTAAATATTTTAAAATTATGACAAACCACAAATTGTGGTATACATTTAAAGTTTGATAATTGTGTATCTGAAGATGGGATTTTATCCCGAAACGCGTCATTAACCGACAGCAGCTAGTGTCACTAAGGTGGACCGAATAAGGTAATTAATTATATTAACCATATAGTGACTCGGTACGTTAAACATGAATAAATTGAAATTGGAACCTTACCAGGTAAAAATTGCGTATACACTTCAAAATCAAAAACTAAAACTATTTAAAACTAATTTAAATATTAAATTTAATAAAATTTGTCTATATAAAAATCTTATCCCAAATTACGCTAAAATCAAAATTAACGAAACCTCTAGAATGGCCAGAAAAACTGAGCAATTTGCAAGTAAATACAGGATAAAGAAGAAATTAAATTCTTATATAGGAAGAAAATCTCATTGAACTCAGCTGTATATAAAACACATTTAGAACTATATAATAATGTTCACCCTGCTCTATGCGATACAATCATGCAACATATTAATCAATACATTAAGGATAAGATTAGATTCCAGAAGAATAAACAAACTAATAAAATTGGCAGTCTGATAAGCAATCAAAACAACATTAAATTCAATAATGAAAAACATGCCCTCTACCCTAGACTGATAAACATGACTAACATGGTTCTCACGAACACAGAGGAAAATCTTATCAATAAGGGACTGAATTACAATTTTTCACCGAATCTTAAAAATAAAAATAACATAATTAAAGAAATAGTTGAAGCCGAATCTGTAATTAAGTGTGTTCCTGACTTAAATGAACGAAATGAACTACGTATATTAATAAATAATAAATTCAATAAAGCAATTAATAATAATTATCATAAACAAAAGAAATTAAATTATACAACAACAAAACATGAACAACTAACAGCTATACAGTTAAATAAAAAACTCATACAAAAAACATTTACTTAACGAAGGTTGATAAAGGCAATACTATAGCATTGTTAGACTTAGACGAATATAAACAAAAGGTATACAAATTCATTAGTAATAATAACATAACAAAGTTAAATAATGATCCCACCAAAAAATACACATTAGATTTGAATAAAACAATAAATAAATGTACAGATCTATTTGAGAAACATATATGCTATTCACTGAAACCAATATAAGCTAGTGCACCATGCTTAAAAGGTCTACCCAAAGTACACAAAAAAGACACACCAATTAGACCTTTAGTAAATTATACAACCGCTCCAAGCTATAAAGTAGCAAAAACCTTAGTTAAAATAATCAAACAACATATAAGCTTAGATAATAACCAGAGTATAAAAGGTTATAAAGATTTTATTGAAAAATTGCGTCATATTAATATTAAGCATAGTTCAAGCTAGCTTCCTTTGACATAGTGGATCTGTATACCAATGTCCCAATAGATGAAACTTTAAAAATACTCAAACAAAATTTAATAAATAATAATACCTTAGAAATAAGGAAAATTAATCAGCTAATGTTACTACTAGAAATGGTACTTAATCAAAACTATTTTTCGTTTGATGGTTCATACTACAAACAAAACGAGGGCCTAGCAATGGGTTCTCCACTCTCAGGTATCCTTGCTGATATTTATTTGAATCATCTAGAAAATACTAAAATTTTAAAAAACAATTATTTTGACAAAAAAATAGTATATTACTCAAGATATGTGGATGACACCTTTGTTATTTTCAATGGTAACAATAGACAGCTCGAGTCATTTAATAATTATTTAAATAAAATACATAAGACAATAAAATTCACTATGGAAATTGAAAATAACAAAAATATTAATTTCTTGGATCTAACCATAACGAATAACGGTAATGAACTGACATACAAAATATACAGAAAGCACACTTACACAGATACGGTTATACATGCCAAGTCATTTCATCCTCCAGCCCAAAAAATGGCTGCATTTAACAGCTTTATTGACAGATTACTTAGTGTTCCCCTTAATAACGAAGACTATGATCAAGAAGTAAATATTATAAAACAAATAGCTCTAAATAATGGTTACAGGCCAGTAATAGTCGATAAAATGATAATGAAACAAAAAACGTTTAGAAAATAAAAATACCAACATTATTAACCAACATAATAAAAACCATAAAAAATTCATTTAAGCTAATTATTCTGGCGTGTTGCCAAATATTTTAAAATCTGTTTTTAAAAGTAAAGGTTATACTATTTCATTCAAAACCTGTAATAATTTAAACAATTTTTTCAAAACTAAAATAAATAATCCTTTAAAAAATAAATCAGGTGTCTAAAAAAATTAAATGCGATAATTGTGCAGCATTCTACATTGGCCAATCCGGCAGAGATTTTTACACAAGATTTTTAGAGCACATTCCAGAAACAAATAATAATAATTCTAGTTATGCACAACATTTAATAGAAAATGATCATAGTTATACTAGTTTCGAAAACAATTTCGTGGCGTTGCATACTTGCAAGAAGGGTAAATTAATGGATAGTCTAGAGGTGTTCGAAATACACAAAGCTACAAAAAACGCAATGACCAAAAATAACATATTAAACGATCAAATGAACTTCGGTTCTAATAACCTGTTTGACACTGCTATACGGTTGAATGATAAGTATGGCCAGTCGTGAGGAAGTCGTGGTACAGCGTGCATGCATGCGAACGCTCCGAACGATTCAGTTGTTACGTTTTTGTATATATATATTTTATTTAAAAGATTTTAAATATTTTAAAATTATGACAAACCAAAAATTGTGGTATACATTTAAAGTTTGATAATTGTGTATCTGAAGATGGGATTTTATCCCGAAACGCGTCATTAACCGACAGCAGCTAGTGTCACTAAGGTGGACCGAATAAGGATGGATGAGACTAAAATTCAAAGAAAACACCATCTGGAAAACTCGTCAATAAAACTATCTGAAGAAACTGAATACCGGAAGAACAGATATCCAGACGTTTCTACAGTAACAAATTTACAGTTGCAATGTACAATATGCCACCAGAACATATTACTAGAAATTTAAAAAAAAGAAAGGATTTTTAAGCATATTGTGTTAGATGTTTTAATATGCGAGAAATGTTCACAGATGTATGGAGACGGAGACCATATTGAAGAAGAAACACAATATTGTACTTGGTGTAAAAGAACAGACAGGTTGCACTGTTGCGCAAAAAAAAAAAAAGTCGTGAGGAAGTCGTGGTACAGCGTGCATGCATGCGAACGCTCCGAACGATTCAGTTGTTACGTTTTTGTTTATATATATTTTATTTAAAAGATTTTAAATATTTTAAAATTATGACAAACCACAAATTGTGGTATACATTTAAAGTTTGATAATTGTGTATCTGAAGATGGGATTTTATCCCGAAACGCGTCATTAACCGACAGCAGCTAGTGTCACTAAGGTGGACCGAATAAGGATGGATGAGACTAAAATTCAAAGAAAACACCATCTGGAAAACTCGTCAATAAAACTATCTGAAGAAACTGAATACCGGAAGAACAGATATCCAGACGTTTCTGGAGTAACAATTTTACAGTTGCAATGTACAATATGCCACCAGAACATATTACTAGAAATTTAAAAAAAAGAAAGGATTTTTAAGCATATTGTTTTATATGTGTTAATATGTGAGAAATGTTCACAGATGTATGGAGACGGAGACCATATTGAAGAAGAAACACAATATTGTACTTGGTGTAAAAGAACAGACAGGTTGCGCTGTTGCGCAAAAAAAAAAAAAAAAAAGTCGTGAGGAAGTCGTGGTACAGCGTGCATGCATGCGAACGCTCCGAACGATTCAGTTGTTACGTTTTTGTTTATATATATTTTATTTAAAAGATTTTAAATATTTTAAAATTATGACAAACCACAAATTGAGGTATACATTTAAAGTTTGATAATCGTGTATCTGAAGATGGGATTTTATCCCGAAACGCGTCATTAACCGACAGCAGCTAGTGTCACTAAGGTGGACCGAATAAGGTAATTAATTATATTAACCATATAGTGACTCGGTACGTTAAACATGAATAAATTGAAATTGGAACCTTACCAGGTAAAAATTGCGTATACACTTCAAAATCAAAAACTAAAACTATTTAAAACTAATTTAAATATTAAATTTAATAAAATTTTTCTATATAAAATCTTATCCCAAATTACGCTAAAATCAAAATTAACGGAACCTCTAGAATGGCCAGAAAAACTGAGCAATTTGCAAGTAAATACAGGATAAAGAAGAAATTAAATTCTTATATAGGAAGAAAATCTCATTGAACTCAGCTGTATATAAAACACATTTAGAACTATATAATAATGTTCACCCTGCTCTATGCGATACAATCATGCAACATATTAATCAATACATTAAGAATAAGATTAGATTCCTGAAGAATAAACAAACTAATAAAATTGGCAGTCTGATAGCAATCAAAACAACGATAAATTCAATAATGAAAAACATGCTTTCTACCCTAGACTGATAAACATGACTAACATGGTTCTCACGAACACAGAGGAAAATCTTATCAATAAGGGACTGAATTACAATTTTTCACCGAATCTTAAAAATTAAAATAACATAATTAAAGAAATAGTTGAAGCCGAATCTGTAATTAAGTGTGTTCCTGACTTAAATGAACGAAATGAACTACGTATATTAATAAATAATAAATTCAATAAAGCAATTAATAATAATTATCATAAACAAAAGAAATTAAATTATACAACAACAAAACATGAACAACTAACAGCTATACAGCTAAATAAAAAACTCATACAAAAAACATTTACTTAACGAAGGTTGATAAAGGCAATACTATAGCATTGTTAGACTTAGACGAATATAAACAAAAGGTATACAAATTCATTAGTAATAATAACATAACAAAGTTAAATAATGATCCCACCAAAAAATACACATTAGATTTGAATAAAACAATAAATAAATGTACAGATCTATTGTAGCGTGACAGATATAAGCATAATATTGAATGGCAATTGATCATTAGAATAATGAAGTTATAATATTTAAATTTGGAAGAAAGCATTAAGTTTAATATAAATAGATTAATTCATAGCAACTGTGGAAAGAAATCATTATTATAAAGAAAATACAAGTTAAAATAAAAGGAGTTACTAGTGATGAGTCATCCAAAACCAGTCTCATAACCAAAGGTTTTCAAGGTATAACCCAGGAAGGTAAAATAGTAAATAACAAAGCAGTACACAATATGACCAAACCCACAACGAGGGAGAATAAATAAAAGAGAAACCCTAAAATAAGCCAAGATCAACCAATACAGGTTGTGTATTTCTGAATTAAAGAAGAAGATGGAGAAGATCCCAAGAAACCTGATGGCATCAAGAACAGATGGAGAAGATACCAGTCCCAGAAGGCAGGAGAAAAGAAGACTGAAGAAAGAAGAAGAGGGCAGCATCCTGAAGAAGACGTCATGCTCTTATAAAAGACACCCAAATCCCTATATCCCCAAAATATATATCTAAAAACAAAAGTATAACGAAATAAAAACCACATGTATATAAATTTAAGAGAGAGAAGTGAACAAAGTAAAAGTTTCCTGTGAACTAAGATGAAACAATAATATAGTACCCATGGAACAAATCTCCATTGAAAAAACGCTAACCAATTTATTATGTTAATAAGACTATACGACCATTTAGCATTAACATAATATATAAGTGCAAAGTGAACCAGTGATAGTTTTGGGTATTATAAAAAATGAACCTTGTGTTTCATTCTTGGCAATCACAAACATTGGATGCAATGAAATATGCATTTTTCAATGACTTAAAATGTGTACGGTGACAATATGTTGTTCATAAGACATGAATCTGTTTAAAATAACATTTTTGTTTTACATGAAAAAAGAAAAACAGATTTCATAGTGCTTTTTGAACAGTTCATACTATTTATTTGTTAATGACAGGGTACAATTCCCCAAAGACAAGGTATAAAAGACTGTATAAAAACTGTAGAATCCTACTTATAATAATAGTTAGAAATAAGAATATAAATATAAGGTTTTAATGTATATAGTACAAGAATGTTTAAAAATGTTTTAGATATAAGGCCATTTGTTTGGGTCTGAAACAACTAACATCAGAACTATAAAAATAATTACCACTTGTAAATAGTAGAGAGTAATTAAGATGTTAGTTAGTACAAAACCTTTTTTATAAACCATGTTTACATGTTGGAAATGGGAATTTTGTTGCAAAATGTCTGATTTGAAGACAACCATTTATTTAAAAAAAAAATGTTCTTTATTTGTTTAACTATTATTTGTATTGTAACCAATACTAATTGTTTTTGTGTAATTTGAAAACATGTTTAATTTATAATACTATTTGTAAAAAGTCAGAGAGGGTATCGCACATCATATATTGTTTGTAAATTATTTTGTAAGAAAAATTGTTAAAAAATCATAGGCCAAAAGAATGGAAACCAAACTTCATCAAAACAGAGAAATTGCTCAATTAAATGCAAATAAACAAAAGGGGTTTAGACAAAATAAACTTGAGATCATGCCATATAATTGCACATACCATTTAGAGAGATTTTAATAAATTATATTCAGAATTATAAATAAAAATAAAATGACTAAACTCAGAAATTTAGACATGGGAGTCATATATTTCAGAATAATGTTTCAGAATACAACTAATTCAATTAATTACCAGAAAATAAGGGAATAGGAACCTTTTAATACAATATAGGATTATTAATATTAAATATAACTGATAAAATGGCTGAATTTATATAATGACAGGAAGTAAATTTTGATGTTTTGACTCTTCACAGTATACCAAACTGAAAGTGAAATTACTATTTTTTTTGGACAGAAAACACTATAAAATGGCATTATTTAATCTGAAAATAACCAGAATGAACTGAAAGATTAATTTAAATCAAATCTAGTGAATAAAATTGACAAATAACCAAAGTTTAGGCATTCATATAGTGAAATAGTAAAATGTACACAGGATGTGAAAATATTTTTGAACAATGTTAAGGATAACGACCTTTGAAAACGTGAATAACCTAACCTATAATCGTCATACAAAGCGAGTGTATAGTGAGTTATTGTGAAATCGCGAGTGACTTGTAAAATACTTCTGAAACTATCATATTATAACAGAAACGATCAAGTAACACTCCATAACACAGAACAATATAAATCTACTCCGAAAAACACCATAAAACACTAGAAAACTGTATAATACATTAAACCAAATTAGTGACGGAATCGGAGAAAGTGTTTGAACTAATAATTATACAGATACACTAAATACAACCCAGAATCACTACACCAGTCACTACACAACATATAACAAGAGATTTGCGGACACGAGAACAGAAATATTGCGTCAAAATACATTATTTGGAACGCAGCAGGGACGAGTCACATTTTGATCGACTTGACGGCAGCCATCTTTCTTTGACAATTCCAGTGCCTCTTCGTGGTTCATCACAGCTGTTTGGTGAAAACAATTATTATATTTACAAATTATTATTCAATGTCTGTGTTTATTAATAACTATTAATTTGATTGTAACGTTATACTTTTTAAATATTAGCCCGATTTCTCTGACTTTGGTAATAACTGGCTGTTTAAAGAACCCTATATAATTTTTATATCATATACTTGTAACTTTTTTCGATATCCTGAGAATCGATACTAATCGATAAGAGTCAATATTGCTATTACTTAATAAAATATTAATACTTTTCAATACTTAATAGTTCTTTATTTCTTCAATAATACTAATTACCAATAATATAATTCTAATTGATAATCTACAAGGATTTTACCACCCGTAAGTGAAGATAACCTAAAAAATAGAAAGGTAAACAAATATCGATTGGTTTACAGACAGTCTTATGAGTGGTGATAGATTATTTAAATTATACTAAAACTTTAATAAAAATTTTCAGAAGAGCATTACACTGTTTAAAACTTCACAGCCCTATATTAATTAATTGATCCTAATTAATTAATTAATAAAATTAAAATAATTTTTTTTTATAAACATAATTTTTTTTTAAATTTCCTTCAAAACAATAAATTTTGTTTTGAAACGTTCGGCGAAGCCAAGCATATATATTTCTTCATCAACTTTACGCTACTCGACCGGTCTTGCTACCATTGGGACTCGACCAGCTGGGAAACTTAAGGAAGTGTTTCAGGCCAGTAAGACGTCGAGAGCCACACCAATTACACACCAATTAAACACCTTACAACTTACAGATTCACACATCAATCTTATTTATTTTATTACAAATTGGCTAGTCCAAACAGAGGGGCTTGATTACATCGGAGTCACATACTCCATAATAAGTATATTATCAACACACACACAATATTTATTTAAATTTGTTTTAATTACAAATTGGCGCACAACTTCAGGGGCTTTAATTAGCGATTGGCCTTCCAACCAATAAATTCTGCCCAATCACTAGTTGGAGCTAGGCAACAGCTACAAAGCCAGAGAACAACAAGGGAAAATGCAACGACGTGCGACATCTAAGAAACGGGCGGCGGAGGCCGAAAAAGAAATAGAGTTGGAAATGGACAATAAGGAGGCAACGCCAGTAGATGCGGAGAGTTCATTGCCACCGGTGTTATCCAAACAAACGGAACAACCGGAGATACCCACGCAAACAGGGGAAGTCAATGTCCAGAAGGAACCATTGGAAAAGCCGACACGAACGGAAGATGGGGGTATACAAGAGATAATCCGAGCATTGATGAAACAAATGGAGGAGAATAGGAAGAAGGACAACCAACAAATGGAGGAGAATAGGAAGAAGGACAACCAACAAATGGAGGAGAATAGGAAGAAGGACACACATTCTTTGAAAGAAGGATTAAGTGGGGTGAACAAGAACATGGAAGAGTTGAAGGGAGATAACCAGTCCTTGAAAGAAGATTTAGGAAATAAAATCGAAACAACAAACAAGAAGATGGAAGAAAACAGCAAGAAGATGGAAGAGAAGATGGAAGAAAACAGCAAGAAGATGGAAGGAAAGTTAGAAGAATTGAAGAAGGATAATCAATCCACAAAAGAAGAGTTGACTGGGATGAACAAGAACATAGAAAATTTGAAGGAAGATAACAAGAAGATGGAAGAAGAGATGGGGAAGAAGTTAGAAGAATTGAAGGAAGACAACCAATCGTTCAAGGAAGAATTCAAGTCAACTAAAGAAGAATTGATTAATAAAATTGAGAACACCAATCAGAAAATCGATGAAACCAGGAAGAAGATAGAGAAGAACAACCGACAATTGAAGGAAGAGTTGAAAGAAGATAACAGGAAGTTGGAAGAGAAGATGGGGGAGAAATTGGAAGAATTGAGAGAAGACAATCAAATTCTAAGAGAAGAGTTAAGGGAGGTAAATCAGGAGAATTTGGATATACTGGACGAAAGAATGGAATTGTTGCGAGAAGAACTGAATAAAGAAATCACTGTTAACAAAAAAGCGATGAATAAGAAGATGGAAGAAGAAAATATAATGGTCAATCAACAGATTCGGGAGATTGATGGAAAGTGCAACCAGACCGAAAAGGAGGTGAATGAGTTTAAAGAAGTGGTGAACATCAAGTTCACAAATATCGAAGAACATAGTCGTAGGAAGGTAGAAGAACAGAGGAAGGAAAATCAAGAAGAATTCGGAAAAGTACGCAACCAGGTCACAGAACGATGTAATGATATACAAGAGACCATGGCCAATATCACCGGTCAGGTGCGACAAAGCCGAGAGGAGATGGAAGCGATTAGAAACAGACCGACTCATTTCACCGGATTGCCCGTCAACGAAAGCCGAGAGTGGCTCAACTTCCGGCAGTACAAACGCAAGCCGATGGAGTTCCTGGCTAGGGTAGAAGAATATTTAACCAAGCATAAAATTACCCAATGGAGCCATAGCAGGGAGATATTCGACGAGTCTTTCCGAGACATAACAGATAATTGGTGGATGGCCAACCGGAGTGAAATTTCCGACTACCAACAGTTCCGGAAAATGTTTAAAACAAAATACTGGTCTGAGACTACCCAGAACTTGATACGTGACAATATTTGTAACGGAAGATACAGGTCACAATTAGGTAGCAGTATGACGGCATATTTCTTGGGGAAGGTGTGTATGGCAAAGCACCTTGAGCCAGCAATCCCAGAAGAATGTTTAGTGAATAAGATATCTTATCACTATGATGAGGACATTATCAGGGCCCGGAGAGGTAGTCAGATCAAGACGATCCAGGGAATGACTGAGTTATTGGAGGGATACGAGAATGAAGAGTATTATCGGCAGAGCAGGAAGAGAAATGAGAGACCAGAAGCAAGGCCGACTACTTACCCCAATAACGGCAATAACCATACAAATAACCGGAACCAGCCCAGTAATTACGACGGCCCTAACAACCAGCCGCGTAATAACCAGTTTAACGGAAATTTTAACGGCGTGAGAAATAACAACCCCTACCCAAATAATCGAAACCACTTTTATCAACAAAATAATAATGTTCCATACAGTCAGAGAAATCCATATCCCAACAATAATGGTAACAGGCCTTACCCACCTAACCGAAATTACTATAATGATAATATTAATAATAATAATAATAGCAATAGTAATAACCGAGTGTCGCGCCCTAGGGTAAATTTTATAAGAGCAGAAGATCGCGGACCCAGGAGATATTATCAACCGAGGAGGAGCAGCTTCCACGGCGCTGACCGAAGATGGCGGAGTGCGGAACGAGACGGCCCAAGATACGAACAGGAAAGACGAAGTACCAGCCTGGAAGATCTTGGCAGACAACCGAACAGGGCGTTAAACATCAACCAGGGTACAGAACGTCAGGAAACAAACCAGAGTTTCCCGAACGATGCCTCGGTCAACAATAACTTAAACAATGACCAAAATGCTTTAAACGAGAGGAGGCAGTAATCAACAACGATGACCCGTTACTGCTTATACTTCCTGGGTTAGAAAAGGATGATTTGCAACAAGCAAACAATGATAAAAACTTCACTATTATCAGTAACCATTATTTGAAAGACATACGAACTGAACTTTTGGAAGAGAACGAGAAGAGTCTCAGCAACACTAATAATGAGATAATTTATATAACAGCGGAGGTGGAAGGAGTTCCCGCTAAAATAATGATAGACACAGGAGCTAATATTTCAATAATAAACTCCAATGAGTTGGAGAGAATACAATGTACATGTGGAAAAACTTTGCCAATGTTACCAGTCAACAACATTGTGTTGGTAGGTGCAACTGGCCGCCAGAATAAAACCATTAGGAAGCAAGTTTCCTTAAGTGTCGTTAGCCGTGATATAGCTTTGGACATGGAATTTTTAATCGCCACCGGACTACCATTTGACATCTTAGTCGGTTGCGATATTCTTCGTAGATATTCGGCAGTAATCGATCTTAATTTAAATAAAGTATCACTTTTCCCAGACGGAGTAACATGGACCGCAGATCTGGTAGGAGGCACAACTATACTTCCCAGCCCTATACATCAACAACTTCGTAAAATAAATGTTATTAGAAACAGCCCTCTTTCTAAACCCATAATATACAATCATGGAGGAGAGGATTTATGGTCAGTTAAGATCCAAGAAATACGGAATTTCCAGTGCGGAAGCGATGACGAGAAAATACCAACACATCTGGCTGATCGTCTAATTGCAATATATGAGAAATACAAGGCGGTGTTTTCTGATGAACCAGGGAAGGTAAAAAACTACCAGTGCCAACTTCGTTTTAAAGAAAACGTAGAGTTTAACCGGAGGTCATATCCAATAGCGCAGTCGCTCAAAGAAGCCGTGAGAACAGAGATAAACAAGATGATTGAAAACGACATAATTGAGATTAGTCAATCACCTTACACTAGTCCAATTATTGCTGTTCCGAAGAAAGACGGACAAGTCCGGCTCTGTTTAGATGCGCGTGAGTTGAACAAGACAATTGTGAATGACAGAACATCTCCCGGTGAAATAGAAGAAATCTTAAAGCGTTTTCATGGTACTAACTTTATTAGCACCTGGGATACGGTCTGTGGTTATTGGCAGGTAGAGCTGCATCCACAAAGCCGCCAGTATGTAGCGTTCATTTTCGAAGGGCTCAATTACCAGTTCAAGAGACTGCCCTTCGGACTTGTCAATTCTGTCGCCATATTTGTGGCATGCTTGGACCAGATTTTGGGACCAGAAGCGCTCCAATTTACCACCGTCTATGTTGACGATTTACTAATCACATCCGGAACCTGGGAGGAGCATTGTTACAGAGTGGAATTTGTACTAAACAAACTAGCGCAGAACAACATAACATTGAAGTTGGAGAAATCCAAGTTCATAGCGCGCGAGGTACAATTCTTAGGCTTCAACCTAGACGACAGAGGTATTACCCCATCAGCAGAGAAAGTGGAGGCAATTCAGAGGTTCCCGCAACCAAGAAACAGGAAACAATTGCAATCTTTCCTCGGACTCTGTAACTATTACAGGAAGTTTCAGAGCCGATATTCCGAGTTGACCGCCAAGTTTCAACCACAGTTATCTGCCAAAAACAAATGGATTTGGGGTGAAGATCAAGATATTACTTTCCGATTGATAAAAGAGAAGTTTCTGGAGAGTGTGATACTTCGTCACCCAGATTTTAAGAAACCGTTCTTTCTAAACTGTGACGCTAGCGATCTAAGCTTAGGAACGACCTTATACCAGGAAGATGAGGAGGGACAACATCTGGTAATAAGCTTCGCTAGTCGCACACTGAACCAGTGCGAAAAGAACTACAGTGTGACAGAAAAGGAATTGTTGAGCGTGGTGTTCGCATGCAGCAAGTTCCGGACGTACATTCTCGGATATCAAGTCACGGTACGAACTGATCATAAATCCATCTCGTTCCTTCGTAGGTGCAAATTGAGTCACGGCCGATTGGCTAGGTGGGTACTCGCCCTACAAGAATATGACCTGAAATGGGAATACATTCCAGGAAAGAAGAACGTGGTAGCGGATGTGTTGTCACGTATAAATCTGGAAGATCAGACTTTCGAGGGAGAGAAGGAGAGCTTAGTAAAAATTTATAACATATTCACGACCAGAGCCGATTTACAAGCTTTGTTAATAAATATCCGAATCCATCAGCAGTCTGATCCTAAGCTGAAAAACATTGTGAGTCGTTTAGAAGCCAATGATGAAACCATTTCTAAATATTACCACCTTAACAAGGGAATTTTATTCATAAAAACCGCATTGGACGATGAGACATGGAAGGTGATAATCCCGCACCAAATAGAAAAGGAGGTCATCATCGATTACCATGTCAGGTATGGTCACATGGGAGCGTTAAAAGTGATACAAGCTCTAGAGGAAAATTGTAAGATCAAGAATATCAACCGCAAGGTGAGAAAACACATCAAGTCCTGTAAGATCTGCCAATGTGCAAAAATAAACAATGAAAAGACAGAGGGTATCATGATACCGATAACTTCCAACGCAAAACTGGAAAAAGTGTTTTTGGATATATGCGGGCCATTTCCCCGTAGCGGTGGTCGACACAGATATAAATACTTGGTAATCATAATGGATCACTACACCAAGTATATAAAGCTATATCCGGTTAATCGGGCAACGACAGCAAAGGTTTTGGCGGTGATTATTGATTTGTATATCCCAGAGATCGGTAGACCATTTTCTATTATTACCGACCATGGTACACAGTTTAAGGGGAGGAGATGGCGAGACACTTTATTAGCACTTGGGGTCAAAACATATAAGACATCAGTCTACCACCCAAGTAGCAATCCGGCTGAGAGAGTACTAAGAGAAGTGGGTAGGATATTGCGCACGTACTGTCACAACCAACAGAAAAAGTGGCAAGAGTACCTAGCAGCGACAGAAACATTCCTAAATTACGCCCACCATCCAGCTATAGGAATTCCACCGTACTCAGCCATGTATGAGAAGCCGACTCCCCGAGACATTGAACAAATCATTGAATTTCCAACGAACAACAATAGGAAATTCAACCAGTTGAAGTTTTACAATAAGGTAGCAGAAGATCAGGAAAAACGGCAAGCCAAATACCAGAAGGCAATAGGGCGAATTGTAACATATAAAGAGGGTGAGAAAGTCCTCCTAAAAAATAGAGAGCTGCCTAGCACCTTAGAAGGCATAACCAAAAAATTATTATTACTTTACACCGGACCATATGTTGTGGTAAATGATAAGCATAACAATACATATGAGTTGAGGGAAATCGTTTCAGGAAGAATCAAAGGAGTGTACAATCAAGCTTCTATGAAGAAATATTATGAAGAATGAGTTGTGAGTTTTAGAATTTTGAATTTATTTATAAAAATTTTAAAATAATGTAAGTACATCTTACAACCTAATATTTTGAGATGAACATTCTGGAGAATTAAAAGAAGAAGAAATTTTAATTTAATAAATTGAAAAAATTCAAAAATAAGTAAGAACAACCTACAACCTAATAATTTTGGAACAAACTTTATGGAAGAAAGAAAAAGAAAGACTTTTGAATTGAAATATAATTATAAAAATTTAAAATTGAGTAAGTACTTCTTACTACAACCTGATAATTTAGAACAAAACTTTATGGAAGAAAGAGAAAGAGAGAGAATTTTGAACTTAATTATACAAAAAATTTAAAAATAAAGTAAGACCAACTTACTACAACTAAGTTTGTGAGAAAACTTTATGGTAAATAATTAAGAAGAATTTGAATTTGGAAAAATACCAAAACATTCAGAAATAATAGTAAGATCACATTACTATAAACAAATCTGAATGAAACAATTCTGGGAATAAATGAATTAAACAGAATTTGAATGTTGATAGAACGTCAGAACTTTGAAACAAGATAAGATCAACATATTACAAGGATTTATGAGGAATATTGTTCAATTAAATAAAAAGAATAGTTTGAATTTTACATTAAAACTAACCAAGTTCAAAAAAATAATTATGTGTCAATTATGATTGAATTGAGAAGAAAATAAAGTGGTTAATTCAGAAAAGAGAATCAACGTTTATCCAGAATAAATGCTAGATATTCACAACAGCATTTGAAGGAGTAGAGAAGAATAACAAGAAAGAGTGTAATATGCCAGA
Source organism: Magicicada septendecula (assembly GCA_034769895.1). Lineage (NCBI taxonomy): Eukaryota > Metazoa > Arthropoda > Insecta > Hemiptera > Cicadidae > Magicicada > Magicicada septendecula. Next base: position 58,767,186 of record CM068374.1, read on the forward strand.
GAAGGAAAAAATTTGGAAGCAAAGAGACTAATTACCTATGAAACGATAATGAAAACAGTTAATTAAGAGCAAAGAAGAACAACTCATACCAAGAAGATGGAGAAGATGATTTTGAACCAATGATAATAATAAGACCTATATGAAATGCAAAGAGAAGAAATACCACATGAAATATAATATAAATGAATTAATGCTAATGAATGCGAAGACGGATTAATAACTTTCTAAGAGAAAGGAAAGAACCAAAATGTTTAAATAAAATGATCAATATAACAACCTGTATATCTAATGTAAAGATACAATGTCAAAAAATTAAATACAATATATTAAGACCATTCAAATAATGAATACGAAAGACTATTTATAAAGACCATGCTAATACTATGAATAACCAGAAGAAAGTATAAAGAGAATTCAGATGAAGAAGAAAGAGAGTTACACTATAAACAGTAACCAGAATTATTAAAAGAAAGGTTTTCAACCATAATTAAATTAAATATATCAGACAAGTTAAGAGTTTTGGAAAAATATATATGTAATGAGTATAATAATGATTATGAAGATTTATTAAGATAGAAAATGTGAGATAATCTGAGAGACTACGAAGTGGAGAATCCAAAGATATTTTTATTAGTCGAAAATGAGACTACTTTTTATTTATTTATTTGATGACTGACTGAAGATAATTCCAGCAGCATTATGTTTTTGAGCAGGGATGGATATGCCCCTGTACTCAATTTATAGAAGTGGTGTATGGCCAGCAGAGAAGTAGCGTACAGTGCCCCTCTGATCTGCCCCAGCCCACGTGATAGGGAATGTTAGGGAATTAATATCCCAAGGATACAACATGAAGTTGATATAGAAAGAAAATGTATTACAATTATAATATATCTCAGAAGACACTAACTATCCGAAAAGGATCAGTAGTAAAACAAATAATTATATATATAAAATTAATAAAACTCTAATATAAAAAAGTCGATATAAAAATGGAGAAGAAAATGAATTATAAGAAATGATGAAATTATCATAAGAAATTATTTCATCCATAAACATGTCTGAAATAATTACTTCTGGAGGAGAGCAATCTGTAGCGTGACAGATATAAGCATAATATTGAATGGCAATTGATCATTAGAATAATGAAGTTATAATATTTAAATTTGGAAGAAAGCATTAAGTTTAATATAAATAGATTAATTCATAGCAACTGTGGAAAGAAATCATTATTATAAAGAAAATACAAGTTAAAATAAAAGGAGTTACTAGTGATGAGTCATCCAAAACCAGTCTCATAACCAAAGGTTTTCAAGGTATAACCCAGGAAGGTAAAATAGTAAATAACAAAGCAGTACACAATATGACCAAACCCACAACGAGGGAGAATAAATAAAAGAGAAACCCTAAAATAAGCCAAGATCAACCAATACAGGTTGTGTATTTCTGAATTAAAGAAGAAGATGGAGAAGATCCCAAGAAACCTGATGGCATCAAGAACAGATGGAGAAGATACCAGTCCCAGAAGGCAGGAGAAAAGAAGACTGAAGAAAGAAGAAGAGGGCAGCATCCTGAAGAAGACGTCATGCTCTTATAAAAGACACCCAAATCCCTATATCCCCAAAATATATATCTAAAAACAAAAGTATAACGAAATAAAAACCACATGTATATAAATTTAAGAGAGAGAAGTGAACAAAGTAAAAGTTTCCTGTGAACTAAGATGAAACAATAATATAGTACCCATGGAACAAATCTCCATTGAAAAAACGCTAACCAATTTATTATGTTAATAAGACTATACGACCATTTAGCATTAACATAATATATAAGTGCAAAGTGAACCAGTGATAGTTTTGGGTATTATAAAAAATGAACCTTGTGTTTCATTCTTGGCAATCACAAACATTGGATGCAATGAAATATGCATTTTTCAATGACTTAAAATGTGTACGGTGACAATATGTTGTTCATAAGACATGAATCTGTTTAAAATAACATTTTTGTTTTACATGAAAAAAGAAAAACAGATTTCATAGTGCTTTTTGAACAGTTCATACTATTTATTTGTTAATGACAGGGTACAATTCCCCAAAGACAAGGTATAAAAGACTGTATAAAAACTGTAGAATCCTACTTATAATAATAGTTAGAAATAAGAATATAAATATAAGGTTTTAATGTATATAGTACAAGAATGTTTAAAAATGTTTTAGATATAAGGCCATTTGTTTGGGTCTGAAACAACTAACATCAGAACTATAAAAATAATTACCACTTGTAAATAGTAGAGAGTAATTAAGATGTTAGTTAGTACAAAACCTTTTTTATAAACCATGTTTACATGTTGGAAATGGGAATTTTGTTGCAAAATGTCTGATTTGAAGACAACCATTTATTTAAAAAAAAAATGTTCTTTATTTGTTTAACTATTATTTGTATTGTAACCAATACTAATTGTTTTTGTGTAATTTGAAAACATGTTTAATTTATAATACTATTTGTAAAAAGTCAGAGAGGGTATCGCACATCATATATTGTTTGTAAATTATTTTGTAAGAAAAATTGTTAAAAAATCATAGGCCAAAAGAATGGAAACCAAACTTCATCAAAACAGAGAAATTGCTCAATTAAATGCAAATAAACAAAAGGGGTTTAGACAAAATAAACTTGAGATCATGCCATATAATTGCACATACCATTTAGAGAGATTTTAATAAATTATATTCAGAATTATAAATAAAAATAAAATGACTAAACTCAGAAATTTAGACATGGGAGTCATATATTTCAGAATAATGTTTCAGAATACAACTAATTCAATTAATTACCAGAAAATAAGGGAATAGGAACCTTTTAATACAATATAGGATTATTAATATTAAATATAACTGATAAAATGGCTGAATTTATATAATGACAGGAAGTAAATTTTGATGTTTTGACTCTTCACAGTATACCAAACTGAAAGTGAAATTACTATTTTTTTTGGACAGAAAACACTATAAAATGGCATTATTTAATCTGAAAATAACCAGAATGAACTGAAAGATTAATTTAAATCAAATCTAGTGAATAAAATTGACAAATAACCAAAGTTTAGGCATTCATATAGTGAAATAGTAAAATGTACACAGGATGTGAAAATATTTTTGAACAATGTTAAGGATAATATTATATGGGCTAAGAGTTTAATTGAAACTGAAGGAAAGAGTTAGTTAATTATTGGTAGTTGAACGGTCAACATGACATACCTTTGAAAACGTGAATAACCTAACCTATAATCGTCATACAAAGCGAGTGTATAGTGAGTTATTGTGAAATCGCGAGTGACTTGTAAAATACTTCTGAAACTATCATATTATAACAGAAACGATCAAGTAACACTCCATAACACAGAACAATATAAATCTACTCCGAAAAACACCATAAAACACTAGAAAACTGTATAATACATTAAACCAAATTAGTGACGGAATCGGAGAAAGTGTTTGAACTAATAATTATACAGATACACTAAATACAACCCAGAATCACTACACCAGTCACTACACAACATATAACAAGAGATTTGCGGACACGAGAACAGAAATATTGCGTCAAAATACATTATTTGGAACGCAGCAGGGACGAGTCACATTTTGATCGACTTGACGGCAGCCATCTTTCTTTGACAATTCCAGTGCCTCTTCGTGGTTCATCACAGCTGTTTGGTGAAAACAATTATTATATTTACAAATTATTATTCAATGTCTGTGTTTATTAATAACTATTAATTTGATTGTAACGTTATACTTTTTAAATATTAGCCCGATTTCTCTGACTTTGGTAATAACTGGCTGTTTAAAGAACCCTATATAATTTTTATATCATATACTTGTAACTTTTTTCGATATCCTGAGAATCGATACTAATCGATAAGAGTCAATATTGCTATTACTTAATAAAATATTAATACTTTTCAATACTTAATAGTTCTTTATTTCTTCAATAATACTAATTACCAATAATATAATTCTAATTGATAATCTACAAGGATTTTACCACCCGTAAGTGAAGATAACCTAAAAAATAGAAAGGTAAACAAATATCGATTGGTTTACAGACAGTCTTATGAGTGGTGATAGATTATTTAAATTATACTAAAACTTTAATAAAAATTTTCAGAAGAGCATTACACTGTTTAAAACTTCACAGCCCTATATTAATTAATTGATCCTAATTAATTAATTAATAAAATTAAAATAATTTTTTTTTATAAACATAATTTTTTTTTAAATTTCCTTCAAAACATTAAATTTTGTTTTGAAACGTTCGGCGAAGCCAAGCATATATATTTCTTCATCAACTTTACGCTACTCGACCGGTCTTGCTACCATTGGGACTCGACCAGCTGGGAAACTTAAGGAAGTGTTTCAGGCCAGTAAGACGTCGAGAGCCACACCAATTACACACCAATTAAACACCTTACAACTTACAGATTCACACATCAATCTTATTTATTTTATTACAAATTGGCTAGTCCAAACAGAGGGGCTTGATTACATCGGAGTCACATACTCCATAATAAGTATATTATCAACACACATCAATATTTATTTGTAATTTGTTTTATTACACTATTTGAGAAACATATATGCTATTCACTGAAACCAATATAAGCTAGTGCACCATGCTTAAAAGGTCTACCCAAAGTACACAAAAAAGACACACCAATTAGACCTTTAGTAAATTATACAACCGCTCCAAGCTATAAAGTAGCAAAAACCTTAGTTAAAATAATCAGACAACATATAAGCTTAGATAATAACCAGAGTATAAAAGGTTATAAAGATTTTATTGAAAAATTGCGTCATATTAATATTAAGCATAGTTCAAGCTAGCTTCCTTTGACATAGTGGATCTGTATACCAATGTTCCAATAGATGAAACTTTAAAAATACTCAAACAAAATTTAATAAATAATAATACCTTAGAAATAAGGAAAATTAATCAGCTAATGTTACTACTAGAAATGGTACTTAATCAAACCTATTTTTCGTTTGATGGTTCATACTACAATCAAAACGAGGGCCTAGCAATGGGTTCTCCACTCTCAGGTATCCTTGCTGATATTTATTTGAATCATCTAGAAAATACTAAAATTTAAAAAAACAATTATTTTGACAAAAAAATAGTATATTATTCAAGATATGTGGATGACACCTTTGTTATTTTCAATGGTAACAATAGACAGCTCGAGTCATTTAATAATTATTTAAATAAAATACATAAGACAATAAAATTCACTATGGAAATTGAAAATAACAAAAATATTAATTTCTTGGATCTAACCATAACGAATAACGGTAATGAACTGACATACAAAATATACAGAAAGCACACTTACACAGATACGGTTATACATGCCAAGTCATTTCATCCTCCAGCCCAAAAAATGGCTGCATTTAACAGCTTTATTGACAGATTACTTAGTGTTCCCCTTAATAACGAAGACTATGATCAAGAAGTAAATATTATAAAACAAATAGCTCTAAATAATGGTTACAGGCCAGTAATAGTCGATAAAATGATAATGAAACATAAAAAACGTTTAGAAAATAAAAATACCAACATTATTAACCAACATAATAAAAACCATAAAAAATTCATTTCAGCTAATTATTCTGGCGTGTTGCCAAATATTTTAAAATCTGTTTTTAAAAGTAAAGGTTATACTATTTCATTCAAAACCTGTAATAATTTAAAAAATTTTTTCAAAACTAAAATAAATAATCCTTTAAAAAATAAATCAGGTGTCTATAAAATTAAATGCGATAATTGTGCAGCATTCTACATTGGCCAATCCGGCAGAGATTTTTACACAAGATTTTTAGAGCACATTCCAGAAACAAATAATAATAATTCTAGTTATGCACAACATTTAATAGAAAATGATCATAGTTATACTAGTTTCGAAAACAATTTCGTGGCGTTGCATACTTGCAAGAAGGGTAAATTAATGGATAGTCTAGAGGAGTTCGAAATATACAAAGCTACAAAAAACGCAATGACCAAAAATAACATATTAAACGATCAAATGAACTTCGGTTCTAATAACCTGTTTGACACTGCTATACGGTTGAATGATAAGTATGGCCAGTCGTGAGGAAGTCGTGGTACAGCGTGCATGCATGCGAACGCTCCGAACGATTCAGTTGTTACGTTTTTGTTTATATATATTTTATTTAAAAGATTTTAAATATTTTAAAATTATGACAAACCACAAATTGTGGTATACATTTAAAGTTTGATAATTGTGTATCTGAAGATGGGATTTTATCCCGAAACGCGTCATTAACCGACAGCAGCTAGTGTCACTAAGGTGGACCGAATAAGGATGGATGAGACTAAAATTCAAAGAAAACACCATCTGGAAAACTCGTCAATAAAACTATCTGAAGAAACTGAATACCGGAAGAACAGATATCCAGACGTTTCTGCAGTAACAAATTTACAGTTGCAATGTACAATATGCCACCAGAACATATTACTAGAAATTTAAAAAAAAGAAAGGATTTTTAAGCATATTGTGTTAGATGTGTTAATATGTGAGAAATGTTCACAGATTATGGAGACGGAGACCATATTGAAGAAGAAACACAATATTGTACTTGGTGTAAAAGAACAGACAGGTTGCGCTGTTGCGCAAAAAAAAAAAAAAAAAAAGTCGTGAGGAAGTCGTGGTACAGCGTGCATGCATGCGAACGCTCCGAACGATTCAGTTGTTACGTTTTTGTTTATATATATTTTATTTAAAAGATTTTAAATATTTTAAAATTATGACAAACCACAAATTGAGGTATACATTTAAAGTTTGATAATCGTGTATCTGAAGATGGGATTTTATCCCGAAACGCGTCATTAACCGACAGCAGCTAGTGTCACTAAGGTGGACCGAATAAGGTAATTAATTATATTAACCATATAGTGACTCGGTACGTTAAACATGAATAAATTGAAATTGGAACCTTACCAGGTAAAAATTGCGTATACACTTCAAAATCAAAAACTAAAACTATTTAAAACTAATTTAAATATTAAATTTAATAAAATTTGTCTATATAAAAATCTTATCCCAAATTACGCTAAAATCAAAATTAACGGAACCTCTAGAATGGCCAGAAAAACTGAGCAATTTGCAAGTAAATACAGGATAAAGAAGAAATTAAATTCTTATATAGGAAGAAAATCTCATTGAACTCAGCTGTATATAAAACACATTTAGAACTATATAATAATGTTCACCCTGCTCTATGTGATACAATCATGCAACATATTAATCAATACATTAAGAATAAGATTAGATTCCTGAAGAATAAACAAACTAATAAAATTGGCAGTCTGATAGCAATCAAAACAACGATAAATTCAATAATGATAAACATGCTTTCTACCCTAGACTGATAAACATGACTAACATGGTTCTCACGAACACAGAGGAAAATCTTATCAATAAGGGACTGAATTACAATTTTTCACCGAATCTTAAAAATTAAAATAACATAATTAAAGAAATAGTTGAAGCCGAATCTGTAATTAAGTGTGTTCCTGACTTAAATGAACGAAATGAACTACGTATATTAATAAATAATAAATTCAATAAAGCAATTAATAATAATTATCATAAACAAAAGAAATTAAATTATACAACAACAAAACATGAACAACTAACAGCTATACAGCTAAATAAAAAACTCATACAAAAAACATTTACTTAACGAAGGTTGATAAAGGCAATACTATAGCATTGTTAGACTTAGACGAATATAAACAAAAGGTATACAAATTCATTAGTAATAATAACATAACAAAGTTAAATAATGATCCCACCAAAAAATACACATTAGATTTGAATAAAACAATAAATAAATGTACAGATCTATTTGAGAAACATATATGCTATTCACTGAAACCAATATAAGCTAGTGCACCATGCTTAAAAGGTCTACCCAAAGTACACAAAAAAGACACACCAATTAGACCTTTAGTAAATTATACAACCGCTCCAAGCTATAAAGTAGCAAAAACCTTAGTTAAAATAATCAAACAACATATAAGCTTAGATAATAACCAGAGTATAAAAGGTTATAAAGATTTTATTGAAAAATTGCGTCATATTAATATTAAGCATAGTTCAAGCTAGCTTCCTTTGACATAGTGGATCTGTATACCAATGTTCCAATAGATGAAACTTTAAAAATACTCAAACAAAATTTAATAAATAATAATACCTTAGAAATAAGGAAAATTAATCAGCTAATGTTACTACTAGAAATGGTACTTAATCAAACCTATTTTTCGTTTGATGGTTCATACTACAAACAAAACGAGGGCCTAGCAATGGGTTCTCCACTCTCAGGTATCCTTGCTGATATTTATTTGAATCATCTAGAAAATACTAAAATTTAAAAAAACAATTATTTTGACAAAAAAATAGTATATTATTCAAGATATGTGGATGACACCTTTGTTATTTTCAATGGTAACAATAGACAGCTCGAGTCATTTAATAATTATTTAAATAAAATACATAAGACAATAAAATTCACTATGGAAATTGAAAATAACAAAAATATTAATTTCTTGGATCTAACCATAACGAATAACGGTAATGAACTGACATACAAAATATACAGAAAGCACACTTACACAGATACGGTTATACATGCCAAGTCATTTCATCCTCCAGCCCAAAAAATGGCTGCATTTAACAGCTTTATTGACAGATTACTTAGTGTTCCCCTTAATAACGAAGACTATGATCAAGAAGTAAATATTATAAAACAAATAGCTCTAAATAATGGTTACAGGCCAGTAATAGTCGATAAAATGATACTGAAACATAAAAAACCTTTAGAAAATAAAAATACCAATATTATTAACCAACATAATAAAAACCATAAAAAATTCATTTCAGCTAATTATTCTGGCTTGTTGCCAAATATTTTAAAATCTGTTTTTAAAAGTAAAGGTTATACTATTTCATTCAAATCCTGTAATAATTTAAAAAATTTTTTCAAAACTAAAATAAATAATCCTTTAAAAAATAAATCAGGTGTCTATAAAATTAAATGCGATAATTGTGCAGCATTCTACATTGGCCAATCCGGCAGAGATTTTTACACAAGATTTTTAGAGCACATTCCAGAAACAAATAATAATAATTCTAGTTATGCACAACATTTAATAGAAAATGATCATAGTTATACTAGTTTCGAAAACAATTTCGTGGCGTTGCATACTTGCAAGAAGGGTAAATTAATGGATAGTCTAGAGGAGTTCGAAATATACAAAGCTACAAAAAACGCAATGACCAAAAATAACATATTAAACGATCAAATGAACTTCGGTTCTAATAACCTGTTTGACACTGATAAACGGTTGAATGATAAGTATGGCCAGTCGTGAGGAAGTCGTGGTACAGCGTGCATGCATGCGAACGCTCCGAACGATTCAGTTGTTACGTTTTTGTTTATATATATTTTATTTAAAAGATTTTAAATATTTTAAAATTATGACAAACCACAAATTGTGGTATACATTTAAAGTTTGATAATTGTGTATCTGAAGATGGGATTTTATCCCGAAACGCGTCATTAACCGACAGCAGCTAGTGTCACTAAGGTGGACCGAATAAGGATGGATGAGACTAAAATTCAAAGAAAACACCATCTGGAAAACTCGTCAATAAAACTATCTGAAGAAACTGAATACCGGAAGAACAGATATCCAGACGTTTCTGCAGTAACAAATTTACAGTTGCAATGTACAATATGCCACCAGAACATATTACTAGAAATTAAAAAAAAAGAAAGGATTTTTAACCATATTGTGTTAGATGTGTTAATATGTGAGAAATGTTCACGGATGTATGGAGACGGAGACCATATTGAAGAAGAAACACAATATTGTACTTGGTGTAAAAGAACAGACAGGTTGCGCTGTTGCGCAAAAAAAAAAAAAAAAAAAAGTCGTGAGGAAGTCGTGGTACAGCGTGCATGCATGCGAACGCTCCGAACGATTCAGTTGTTACGTTTTTGTTTATATATATTTTATTTAAAAGATTTTAAATATTTTAAAATTATGACAAACCACAAATTGAGGTATACATTTAAAGTTTGATAATCGTGTATCTGAAGATGGGATTTTATCCCGAAACGCGTCATTAACCGACAGCAGCTAGTGTCACTAAGGTGGACCGAATAAGGTAATTAATTATATTAACCATATAGTGACTCGGTACGTTAAACATGAATAAATTGAAATTGGAACCTTACCAGGTAAAAATTGCGTATACACTTCAAAATCAAAAACTAAAACTATTTAAAACTAATTTAAATATTAAATTTAATAAAATTTGTCTATATAAAAATCTTATCCCAAATTACGCTAAAATCAAAATTAACGGAACCTCTAGAATGGCCAGAAAAACTGAGCAATTTGCAAGTAAATACAGGATAAAGAAGAAATTAAATTCTTATATAGGAAGAAAATCTCATTGAACTCAGCTGTATATAAAACACATTTAGAACTATATAATAATGTTCACCCTGCTCTATGCGATACAATCATGCAACATATTAATCAATACATTAAGAATAAGATTAGATTCCTGAAGAATAAACAAACTAATAAAATTGGCAGTCTGATAGCAATCAAAACAACGATAAATTCAATAATGAAAAACATGCTTTCTACCCTAGACTGATAAACATGACTAACATGGTTCTCACGAACACAGAGGAAAATCTTATCAATAAGGGACTGAATTACAATTTTTCACCGAATCTTAAAAATTAAAATAACATAATTAAAGAAATAGTTGAAGCCGAATCTGTAATTAAGTGTGTTCCTGACTTAAATGAACGAAATGAACTACGTATATTAATAAATAATAAATTCAATAAAGCAATTAATAATAATTATCATAAACAAAAGAAATTAAATTATACAACAACAAAACATGAACAACTAACAGCTATACAGCTAAATAAAAAACTCATACAAAAAACATTTACTTAACGAAGGTTGATAAAGGCAATACTATAGCATTGTTAGACTTAGACGAATATAAACAAAAGGTATACAAATTCATTAGTAATAATAACATAACAAAGTTAAATAATGATCCCACCAAAAAATACACATTAGATTTGAATAAAACAATAAATAAATGTACAGATCTATTTGAGAAACATAAATGCTATTTAATAAAATAAACAATTGCTTATCCAATCCGTCGAGTGACTTACTTGTAATTCCGCTTGACGCGTTTCAGGGCATATGCCCCATCTTCAGAATAATTCCTCTTCACAGAACGTCAGACATTAAGATTAAAATGTAATAAATTAAAAAATTAAAATTAAAATCCATGGTTAAAATATTAACTCGTCAAAATATTAAAATATATGAATGCACAGAGAAGCACGCACTATCACAACATGAGTTCACTTCGCGTTATAGCCGGTGTACACCGCCGCGATGTTAATCGCGCACTGACTCGATGTCAATGCGGGTCAGTGCGCGATTAACATCGCGGCGGTGTACACCGGCTATAACGCGAAGTGAACTCATGTTGTGATAGTGCGTGCTTCTCTGTGCATTCATATATTTTAATATTTTGACGAGTTAATATTTTAACCATGGATTTTAATTTTAATTTTTTAATTTATTACATTTTAATCTTAATGTCTGACGTTCTGTGAAGAGGAATTATTCTGAAGATGGGGCATATGCCCTGAAACGCGTCAAGCGGAATTACAAGTAAGTCACTCGACGGATTGGATAAGCAATTGTTTATTTAATACAGTGACTTGGATACTTTAAAAATGAATATAAATGCTATTCACTGAAACCAATATAAGCTAGTGCACCATGCTTAAAAGGTCTACCCAAAGTACACAAAAAAGACACACCAATTAGACCTTTAGTAAATTATACAACCGCTCCAAGCTATAAAGTAGCAAAAACCTTAGTTAAAATAATCAAACAACATATAAGCTTAGATAATAACCAGAGTATAAAAGGTTATAAAGATTTTATTGAAAAATTGCGTCATATTAATATTAAGCATAGTTCAAGCTAGCTTCCTTTGACATAGTGGATCTGTATACCAATGTTCCAATAGATGAAACTTTAAAAATACTCAAACAAAATTTAATAAATAATAATACCTTAGAAATAAGGAAAATTAATCAGCTAATGTTACTACTAGAAATGGTACTTAATCAAACCTATTTTTCGTTTGATGGTTCATACTACAAACAAAACGAGGGCCTAGCAATGGGTTCTCCACTCTCAGGTATCCTTGCTGATATTTATTTGAATCATCTAGAAAATACTAAAATTTAAAAAAACAATTATTTTGACAAAAAAATAGTATATTATTCAAGATATGTGGATGACACCTTTGTTATTTTCAATGGTAACAATAGACAGCTCGAGTCATTTAATAATTATTTAAATAAAATACATAAGACAATAAAATTCACTATGGAAATTGAAAATAACAAAAATATTAATTTCTTGGATCTAACCATAACGAATAACGGTAATGAACTGACATACAAAATATACAGAAAGCACACTTACACAGATACGGTTATACATGCCAAGTCATTTCATCCTCCAGCCCAAAAAATGGCTGCATTTAACAGCTTTATTGACAGATTACTTAGTGTTCCCCTTAATAACGAAGACTATGATCAAGAAGTAAATATTATAAAACAAATAGCTCTAAATAATGGTTACAGGCCAGTAATAGTCGATAAAATGATACTGAAACATAAAAAACCTTTAGAAAATAAAAATACCAATATTATTAACCAACATAATAAAAACCATAAAAAATTCATTTCAGCTAATTATTCTGGCTTGTTGCCAAATATTTTAAAATCTGTTTTTAAAAGTAAAGGTTATACTATTTCATTCAAATCCTGTAATAATTTAAAAAATTTTTTCAAAACTAAAATAAATAATCCTTTAAAAAATAAATCAGGTGTCTATAAAATTAAATGCGATAATTGTGCAGCATTCTACATTGGCCAATCCGGCAGAGATTTTTACACAAGATTTTTAGAGCACATTCCAGAAACAAATAATAATAATTCTAGTTATGCACAACATTTAATAGAAAATGATCATAGTTATACTAGTTTCGAAAACAATTTCGTGGCGTTGCATACTTGCAAGAAGGGTAAATTAATGGATAGTCTAGAGGAGTTCGAAATATACAAAGCTACAAAAAACGCAATGACCAAAAATAACATATTAAACGATCAAATGAACTTCGGTTCTAATAACCTGTTTGACACTGATAAACGGTTGAATGATAAGTATGGCCAGTCGTGAGGAAGTCGTGGTACAGCGTGCATGCATGCGAACGCTCCGAACGATTCAGTTGTTACGTTTTTGTTTATATATATTTTATTTAAAAGATTTTAAATATTTTAAAATTATGACAAACCACAAATTGTGGTATACATTTAAAGTTTGATAATTGTGTATCTGAAGATGGGATTTTATCCCGAAACGCGTCATTAACCGACAGCAGCTAGTGTCACTAAGGTGGACCGAATAAGGATGGATGAGACTAAAATTCAAAGAAAACACCATCTGGAAAACTCGTCAATAAAACTATCTGAAGAAACTGAATACCGGAAGAACAGATATCCAGACGTTTCTGCAGTAACAAATTTACAGTTGCAATGTACAATATGCCACCAGAACATATTACTAGAAATTAAAAAAAAAGAAAGGATTTTTAACCATATTGTGTTAGATGTGTTAATATGTGAGAAATGTTCACAGATGTATGGAGACGGAGACCATATTGAAGAAGAAACACAATATTGTACTTGGTGTAAAAGAACAGACAGGTTGCGCTGTTGCGCAAAAAAAAAAAAAAAAAAAAGTCGTGAGGAAGTCGTGGTACAGCGTGCATGCATGCGAACGCTCCGAACGATTCAGTTGTTACGTTTTTGTTTATATATATTTTATTTAAAAGATTTTAAATATTTTAAAATTATGACAAACCACAAATTGAGGTATACATTTAAAGTTTGATAATCGTGTATCTGAAGATGGGATTTTATCCCGAAACGCGTCATTAACCGACAGCAGCTAGTGTCACTAAGGTGGACCGAATAAGGTAATTAATTATATTAACCATATAGTGACTCGGTACGTCAAACATGAATAAATTGAAATTGGAACCTTACCAGGTAAAAATTGCGTATACACTTCAAAATCAAAAACTAAAACTATTTAAAACTAATTTAAATATTAAATTTAATAAAATTTGTCTATATAAAAATCTTATCCCAAATTACGCTAAAATCAAAATTAACGGAACCTCTAGAATGGCCAGAAAAACTGAGCAATTTGCAAGTAAATACAGGATAAAGAAGAAATTAAATTCTTATATAGGAAGAAAATCTCATTGAACTCAGCTGTATATAAAACACATTTAGAACTATATAATAATGTTCACCCTGCTCTATGCGATACAATCATGCAACATATTAATCAATACATTAAGAATAAGATTAGATTCCTGAAGAATAAACAAACTAATAAAATTGGCAGTCTGATAGCAATCAAAACAACGATAAATTCAATAATGAAAAACATGCTTTCTACCCTAGACTGATAAACATGACTAACATGGTTCTCACGAACACAGAGGAAAATCTTATCAATAAGGGACTGAATTACAATTTTTCACCGAATCTTAAAAATTAAAATAACATAATTAAAGAAATAGTTGAAGCCGAATCTGTAATTAAGTGTGTTCCTGACTTAAATGAACGAAATGAACTACGTATATTAATAAATAATAAATTCAATAAAGCAATTAATAATAATTATCATAAACAAAAGAAATTAAATTATACAACAACAAAACATGAACAACTAACAGCTATACAGCTAAATAAAAAACTCATACAAAAAACATTTACTTAACGAAGGTTGATAAAGGCAATACTATAGCATTGTTAGACTTAGACGAATATAAACAAAAGGTATACAAATTCATTAGTAATAATAACATAACAAAGTTAAATAATGATCCCACCAAAAAATACACATTAGATTTGAATAAAACAATAAATAAATGTACAGATCTATTTGAGAAACATAAATGCTATTCACTGAAACCAATATAAGCTAGTGCACCATGCTTAAAAGGTCTACCCAAAGTACACAAAAAAGACACACCAATTAGACCTTTAGTAAATTATACAACCGCTCCAAGCTATAAAGTAGCAAAAACCTTAGTTAAAATAATCAAACAACATATAAGCTTAGATAATAACCAGAGTATAAAAGGTTATAAAGATTTTATTGAAAAATTGCGTCATATTAATATTAAGCATAGTTCAAGCTAGCTTCCTTTGACATAGTGGATCTGTATACCAATGTTCCAATAGATGAAACTTTAAAAATACTCAAACAAAATTTAATAAATAATAATACCTTAGAAATAAGGAAAATTAATCAGCTAATGTTACTACTAGAAATGGTACTTAATCAAACCTATTTTTCGTTTGATGGTTCATACTACAAACAAAACGAGGGCCTAGCAATGGGTTCTCCACTCTCAGGTATCCTTGCTGATATTTATTTGAATCATCTAGAAAATACTAAAATTTAAAAAAACAATTATTTTGACAAAAAAATAGTATATTATTCAAGATATGTGGATGACACCTTTGTTATTTTCAATGGTAACAATAGACAGCTCGAGTCATTTAATAATTATTTAAATAAAATACATAAGACAATAAAATTCACTATGGAAATTGAAAATAACAAAAATATTAATTTCTTGGATCTAACCATAACGAATAACGGTAATGAACTGACATACAAAATATACAGAAAGCACACTTACACAGATACGGTTATACATGCCAAGTCATTTCATCCTCCAGCCCAAAAAATGGCTGCATTTAACAGCTTTATTGACAGATTACTTAGTGTTCCCCTTAATAACGAAGACTATGATCAAGAAGTAAATATTATAAAACAAATAGCTCTAAATAATGGTTACAGGCCAGTAATAGTCGATAAAATGATAATGAAACATAAAAAACGTTTAGAAAATAAAAATACCAACATTATTAACCAACATAATAAAAACCATAAAAAATTCATTTCAGCTAATTATTCTGGCGTGTTGCCAAATATTTTAAAATCTGTTTTTAAAAGTAAAGGTTATACTATTTCATTCAAAACCTGTAATAATTTAAACAATTTTTTCAAAACTAAAATAAATAATCCTTTAAAAAATAAATCAGGTGTCTATAAAATTAAATGCGATAATTGTGCAGCATTCTACATTGGCCAATCCGGCAGAGATTTTTACACAATATTTTTAGAGCACATTCCAGAAACAAATAATAATAATTCTAGTTATGCACAACATTTAATAGAAAATGATCATAGTTATACTAGTTTCGAAAACAATTTCGTGGCGTTGCATACTTGCAAGAAGGGTAAATTAATGGATAGTCTAGAGGTGTTCGAAATACACAAAGCTACAAAAAACGCAATGACCAAAAATAACATATTAAACGATCAAATGAACTTCGGTTCTAATAACCTGTTTGACACTGCTATACGGTTGAATGATAAGTATGGCCAGTCGTGAGGAAGTCGTGGTACAGCGTGCATGCATGCGAACGCTCCGAACGATTCAGTTGTTACGTTTTTGTATATATATATTTTATTTAAAAGATTTTAAATATTTTAAAATTATGACAAACCACAAATTGTGGTATACATTTAAAGTTTGATAATTGTGTATCTGAAGATGGGATTTTATCCCGAAACGCGTCATTAACCGACAGCAGCTAGTGTCACTAAGGTGGACCGAATAAGGATGGATGAGACTAAAATTCAAAGAAAACACCATCTGGAAAACTCGTCAATAAAACTATCTGAAGAAACTGAATACCGGAAGAACAGATATCCAGACGTTTCTACAGTAACAAATTTACAGTTGCAATGTACAATATGCCACCAGAACATATTACTAGAAATTTAAAAAAAAGAAAGGATTTTTAAGCATATTGTGTTAGATGTTTTAATATGCGAGAAATGTTCACAGATGTATGGAGACGGAGACCATATTGAAGAAGAAACACAATATTGTACTTGGTGTAAAAGAACAGACAGGTTGCACTGTTGCGCAAAAAAAAAAAAGTCGTGAGGAAGTCGTGGTACAGCGTGCATGCATGCGAACGCTCCGAACGATTCAGTTGTTACGTTTTTGTTTATATATATTTTATTTAAAAGATTTTAAATATTTTAAAATTATGACAAACCACAAATTGTGGTATACATTTAAAGTTTGATAATCGTGTATCTGAAGATGGGATTTTATCCCGAAACGCGTCATTAACCGACAGCAGCTAGTGTCACTAAGGTGGACCGAATAAGGTAATTAATTATATTAACCATATAGTGACTCGGTACGTTAAACATGAATAAATTGAAATTGGAACCTTACCAGGTAAAAATTGCGTATACACTTCAAAATCAAAAACTAAAACTATTTAAAACTAATTTAAATATTAAATTTAATAAAATTTGTCTATATAAAAATCTTATCCCAAATTACGCTAAAATCAAAATTAACGGAACCTCTAGAATGGCCAGAAAAACTGAGCAATTTGCAAGTAAATACAGGATAAAGAAGAAATTAAATTCTTATATAGGAAGAAAATCTCATTGAACTCAGCTGTATATAAAACACATTTAGAACTATATAATAATGTTCACCCTGCTCTATGCGATACAATCATGCAACATATTAATCAATACATTAAGAATAAGATTAGATTCCTGAAGAATAAACAAACTAATAAAATTGGCAGTCTGATAGCAATCAAAACAACGATAAATTCAATAATGAAAAACATGCTTTCTACCCTAGACTGATAAACATGACTAACATGGTTCTCACGAACACAGAGGAAAATCTTATCAATAAGGGACTGAATTACAATTTTTCACCGAATCTTAAAAATTAAAATAACATAATTAAAGAAATAGTTGAACCCGAATCTGTAATTAAGTGTGTTCCTGACTTAAATGAACGAAATGAACTACGTATATTAATAAATAATAAATTCAATAAAGCAATTAATAATAATTATCATAAACAAAAGAAATTAAATTATACAACAACAAAACATGAACAACTAACAGCTATACAGCTAAATAAAAAACTCATACAAAAAACATTTACTTAACGAAGGTTGATAAAGGCAATACTATAGCATTGTTAGACTTAGACGAATATAAACAAAAGGTATACAAATTCATTAGTAATAATAACATAACAAAGTTAAATAATGATCCCACCAAAAAATACACATTAGGTTTGAATAAAACAATAAATAAATGTACAGATCTATTTGAGAAACATAAATGCTATTCACTGAAACCAATATAAGCTAGTGCACCATGCTTAAAAGGTCTACCCAAAGTACACAAAAAAGACACACCAATTAGACCTTTAGTAAATTATACAACCGCTCCAAGCTATAAAGTAGCAAAAACCTTAGTTAAAATAATCAAACAACATATAAGCTTAGATAATAACCAGAGTATAAAAGGTTATAAAGATTTTATTGAAAAATTGCGTCATATTAATATTAAGCATAGTTCAAGCTAGCTTCCTTTGACATAGTGGATCTGTATACCAATGTTCCAATAGATGAAACTTTAAAAATACTCAAACAAAATTTAATAAATAATAATACCTTAGAAATAAGGAAAATTAATCAGCTAATGTTACTACTAGAAATGGTACTTAATCAAACCTATTTTTCGTTTGATGGTTCATACTACAAACAAAACGAGGGCCTAGCAATGGGTTCTCCACTCTCAGGTATCCTTGCTGATATTTATTTGAATCATCTAGAAAATACTAAAATTTAAAAAAACAATTATTTTGACAAAAAAATAGTATATTATTCAAGATATGTGGATGACACCTTTGTTATTTTCAATGGTAACAATAGACAGCTCGAGTCATTTAATAATTATTTAAATAAAATACATAAGACAATAAAATTCACTATGGAAATTGAAAATAACAAAAATATTAATTTCTTGGATCTAACCATAACGAATAACGGTAATGAACTGACATACAAAATATACAGAAAGCACACTTACACAGATACGGTTATACATGCCAAGTCATTTCATCCTCCAGCCCAAAAAATGGCTGCATTTAACAGCTTTATTGACAGATTACTTAGTGTTCCCCTTAATAACGAAGACTATGATCAAGAAGTAAATATTATAAAACAAATAGCTCTAAATAATGGTTACAGGCCAGTAATAGTCGATAAAATGATAATGAAACATAAAAAACGTTTAGAAAATAAAAATACCAACATTATTAACCAACATAATAAAAACCATAAAAAATTCATTTCAGCTAATTATTCTGGCGTGTTGCCAAATATTTTAAAATCTGTTTTTAAAAGTAAAGGTTATACTATTTCATTCAAAACCTGTAATAATTTAAACAATTTTTTCAAAACTAAAATAAATAATCCTTTAAAAAATAAATCAGGTGTCTATAAAATTAAATGCGATAATTGTGCAGCATTCTACATTGGCCAATCCGGCAGAGATTTTTACACAAGATTTTTAGAGCACATTCCAGAAACAAATAATAATAATTCTAGTTATGCACAACATTTAATAGAAAATGATCATAGTTATACTAGTTTCGAAAACAATTTCGTGGCGTTGCATACTTGCAAGAAGGGTAAATTAATGGATAGTCTAGAGGTGTTCGAAATACACAAAGCTACAAAAAACGCAATGACCAAAAATAACATATTAAACGATCAAATGAACTTCGGTTCTAATAACCTGTTTGACACTGCTATACGGTTGAATGATAAGTATGGCCAGTCGTGAGGAAGTCGTGGTACAGCGTGCATGCATGCGAACGCTCCGAACGATTCAGTTGTTACGTTTTTGTATATATATATTTTATTTAAAAGATTTTAAATATTTTAAAATTATGACAAACCACAAATTGTGGTATACATTTAAAGTTTGATAATTGTGTATCTGAAGATGGGATTTTATCCCGAAACGCGTCATTAACCGACAGCAGCTAGTGTCACTAAGGTGGACCGAATAAGGATGGATGAGACTAAAATTCAAAGAAAACACCATCTGGAAAACTCGTCAATAAAACTATCTGAAGAAACTGAATACCGGAAGAACAGATATCCAGACGTTTCTACAGTAACAAATTTACAGTTGCAATGTACAATATGCCACCAGAACATATTACTAGAAATTTAAAAAAAAGAAAGGATTTTTAAGCATATTGTGTTAGATGTTTTAATATGCGAGAAATGTTCACAGATGTATGGAGACGGAGACCATATTGAAGAAGAAACACAATATTGTACTTGGTGTAAAAGAACAGACAGGTTGCACTGTTGCGCAAAAAAAAAAAAGTCGTGAGGAAGTCGTGGTACAGCGTGCATGCATGCGAACGCTCCGAACGATTCAGTTGTTACGTTTTTGTTTATATATATTTTATTTAAAAGATTTTCAATATTTTAAAATTATGACAAACCACAAATTGTGGTATACATTTAAAGTTTGATAATCGTGTACCTGAAGATGGGATTTTATCCCGAAACGCGTCATTAACCGACAGCAGCTAGTGTCACTAAGGTGGACCGAATAAGGTAATTAATTATATTAACCATATAGTGACTCGGTACGTTAAACATGAATAAATTGAAATTGGAACCTTACCAGGTAAAAATTGCGTATACACTTCAAAATCAAAAACTAAAACTATTTAAAACTAATTTAAATATTAAATTTAATAAAATTTGTCTATATAAAAATCTTATCCCAAATTACGCTAAAATCAAAATTAACGGAACCTCTAGAATGGCCAGAAAAACTGAGCAATTTGCAAGTAAATACAGGATAAAGAAGAAATTAAATTCTTATATAGGAAGAAAATCTCATTGAACTCAGCTGTATATAAAACACATTTAGAACTATATAATAATGTTCACCCTGCTCTATGCGATACAATCATGCAACATATTAATCAATACATTAAGAATAAGATTAGATTCCTGAAGAATAAACAAACTAATAAAATTGGCAGTCTGATAGCAATCAAAACAACGATAAATTCAATAATGAAAAACATGCTTTCTACCCTAGACTGATAAACATGACTAACATGGTTCTCACGAACACAGAGGAAAATCTTATCAATAAGGGACTGAATTACAATTTTTCACCGAATCTTAAAAATTAAAATAACATAATTAAAGAAATAGTTGAACCCGAATCTGTAATTAAGTGTGTTCCTGACTTAAATGAACGAAATGAACTACGTATATTAATAAATAATAAATTCAATAAAGCAATTAATAATAATTATCATAAACAAAAGAAATTAAATTATACAACAACAAAACATGAACAACTAACAGCTATACAGCTAAATAAAAAACTCATACAAAAAACATTTACTTAACGAAGGTTGATAAAGGCAATACTATAGCATTGTTAGACTTAGACGAATATAAACAAAAGGTATACAAATTCATTAGTAATAATAACATAACAAAGTTAAATAATGATCCCACCAAAAAATACACATTAGGTTTGAATAAAACAATAAATAAATGTACAGATCTATTTGAGAAACATAAATGCTATTCACTGAAACCAATATAAGCTAGTGCACCATGCTTAAAAGGTCTACCCAAAGTACACAAAAAAGACACACCAATTAGACCTTTAGTAAATTATACAACCGCTCCAAGCTATAAAGTAGCAAAAACCTTAGTTAAAATAATCAAACAACATATAAGCTTAGATAATAACCAGAGTATAAAAGGTTATAAAGATTTTATTGAAAAATTGCGTCATATTAATATTAAGCATAGTTCAAGCTAGCTTCCTTTGACATAGTGGATCTGTATACCAATGTTCCAATAGATGAAACTTTAAAAATACTCAAACAAAATTTAATAAATAATAATACCTTAGAAATAAGGAAAATTAATCAGCTAATGTTACTACTAGAAATGGTACTTAATCAAACCTATTTTTCGTTTGATGGTTCATACTACAAACAAAACGAGGGCCTAGCAATGGGTTCTCCACTCTCAGGTATCCTTGCTGATATTTATTTGAATCATCTAGAAAATACTAAAATTTAAAAAAACAATTATTTTGACAAAAAAATAGTATATTATTCAAGATATGTGGATGACACCTTTGTTATTTTCAATGGTAACAATAGACAGCTCGAGTCATTTAATAATTATTTAAATAAAATACATAAGACAATAAAATTCACTATGGAAATTGAAAATAACAAAAATATTAATTTCTTGGATCTAACCATAACGAATAACGGTAATGAACTGACATACAAAATATACAGAAAGCACACTTACACAGATACGGTTATACATGCCAAGTCATTTCATCCTCCAGCCCAAAAAATGGCTGCATTTAACAGCTTTATTGACAGATTACTTAGTGTTCCCCTTAATAACGAAGACTATGATCAAGAAGTAAATATTATAAAACAAATAGCTCTAAATAATGGTTACAGGCCAGTAATAGTCGATAAAATGATAATGAAACATAAAAAACGTTTAGAAAATAAAAATACCAACATTATTAACCAACATAATAAAAACCATAAAAAATTCATTTCAGCTAATTATTCTGGCGTGTTGCCAAATATTTTAAAATCTGTTTTTAAAAGTAAAGGTTATACTATTTCATTCAAAACCTGTAATAATTTAAACAATTTTTTCAAAACTAAAATAAATAATCCTTTAAAAAATAAATCAGGTGTCTATAAAATTAAATGCGATAATTGTGCAGCATTCTACATTGGCCAATCCGGCAGAGATTTTTACACAAGATTTTTAGAGCACATTCCAGAAACAAATAATAATAATTCTAGTTATGCACAACATTTAATAGAAAATGATCATAGTTATACTAGTTTCGAAAACAATTTCGTGGCGTTGCATACTTGCAAGAAGGGTAAATTAATGGATAGTCTAGAGGTGTTCGAAATACACAAAGCTACAAAAAACGCAATGACCAAAAATAACATATTAAACGATCAAATGAACTTCGGTTCTAATAACCTGTTTGACACTGCTATACGGTTGAATGATAAGTATGGCCAGTCGTGAGGAAGTCGTGGTACAGCGTGCATGCATGCGAACGCTCCGAACGATTCAGTTGTTACGTTTTTGTATATATATATTTTATTTAAAAGATTTTAAATATTTTAAAATTATGACAAACCACAAATTGTGGTATACATTTAAAGTTTGATAATTGTGTATCTGAAGATGGGATTTTATCCCGAAACGCGTCATTAACCGACAGCAGCTAGTGTCACTAAGGTGGACCGAATAAGGATGGATGAGACTAAAATTCAAAGAAAACACCATCTGGAAAACTCGTCAATAAAACTATCTGAAGAAACTGAATACCGGAAGAACAGATATCCAGACGTTTCTACAGTAACAAATTTACAGTTGCAATATACAATATGCCACCAGAACATATTACTAGAAATTTAAAAAAAAGAAAGGATTTTTAAGCATATTGTGTTAGATGTTTTAATATGCGAGAAATGTTCACAGATGTATGGAGACGGAGACCATATTGAAGAAGAAACACAATATTGTACTTGGTGTAAAAGAACAGACAGGTTGCACTGTTGCGCAAAAAAAAAAAAGTCGTGAGGAAGTCGTGGTACAGCGTGCATGCATGCGAACGCTCCGAACGATTCAGTTGTTACGTTTTTGTTTATATATATTTTATTTAAAAGATTTTCAATATTTTAAAATTATGACAAACCACAAATTGTGGTATACATTTAAAGTTTGATAATCGTGTACCTGAAGATGGGATTTTATCCCGAAACGCGTCATTAACCGACAGCAGCTAGTGTCACTAAGGTGGACCGAATAAGGTAATTAATTATATTAACCATATAGTGACTCGGTACGTTAAACATGAATAAATTGAAATTGGAACCTTACCAGGTAAAAATTGCGTATACACTTCAAAATCAAAAACTAAAACTATTTAAAACTAATTTAAATATTAAATTTAATAAAATTTGTCTATATAAAAATCTTATCCCAAATTACGCTAAAATCAAAATTAACGGAACCTCTAGAATGGCCAGAAAAACTGAGCAATTTGCAAGTAAATACAGGATAAAGAAGAAATTAAATTCTTATATAGGAAGAAAATCTCATTGAACTCAGCTGTATATAAAACACATTTAGAACTATATAATAATGTTCACCCTGCTCTATGCGATACAATCATGCAACATATTAATCAATACATTAAGAATAAGATTAGATTCCTGAAGAATAAACAAACTAATAAAATTGGCAGTCTGATAGCAATCAAAACAACGATAAATTCAATAATGAAAAACATGCTTTCTACCCTAGACTGATAAACATGACTAACATGGTTCTCACGAACACAGAGGAAAATCTTATCAATAAGGGACTGAATTACAATTTTTCACCGAATCTTAAAAATTAAAATAACACAATTAAAGAAATAGTTGAAGCCGAATCTGTAATTAAGTGTGTTCCTGACTTAAATGAACGAAATGAACTACGTATATTAATAAACAATAAATTCAATAAAGCAATTAATAATAATTATCATAAACAAAAGAAATTAAATTATACAACAACAAAACATGAACAACTAACAGCTATACAGCTAAATAAAAAACTCATACAAAAAACATTTACTTAACGAAGGTTGATAAAGGCAATACTATAGCATTGTTAGACTTAGACGAATATAAACAAAAGGTATACAAATTCATTAGTAATAATAACATAACAAAGTTAAATAATGATCCCACCAAAAAATACACATTAGATTTGAATAAAACAATAAATAAATGTACAGATCTATTTGAGAAACATATATGCTATTCACTGAAACCAATATAAGGTAGTGCACCATGCTTAAAAGGTCTACCCAAAGTACACAAAAAAGACACACCAATTAGACCTTTAGTAAATTATACAACCGCTCCAAGCTATAAAGTAGCAAAAACCTTAGTTAAAATAATCAAACAACATATAAGCTTAGATAATAACCAGAGTATAAAAGGTTATAAAGATTTTATTGAAAAATTGCGTCATATTAATATTAAGCATAGTTCAAGCTAGCTTCCTTTGACATAGTGGATCTGTATACCAATGTCCCAATAGATGAAACTTTAAAAATACTCAAACAAAATTTAATAAATAATAATACCTTAGAAATAAGGAAAATTAATCAGCTAATGTTACTACTAGAAATGGTACTTAATCAAAACTATTTTTCGTTTGATGATTCATACTACAAACAAAACGAGGGCCTAGCAATGGGTTCTCCACTCTCAGGTATCCTTGCTGATATTTATTTGAATCATCTAGAAAATACTAAAATTTTAAAAAACAATTATTTTGACAAAAAAATAGTATATTATTCAAGATATGTGGATGACACCTTTGTTATTTTCAATGGTAACAATAGACAGCTCGAGTCATTTAATAATTATTTAAATAAAATACATAAGACAATAAAATTCACTATGGAAATTGAAAATAACAAAAATATTAATTTCTTGGATCTAACCATAACGAATAACGGTAATGAACTGACATACAAAATATACAGAAAGCACACTTACACAGATACGGTTATACATGCCAAGTCATTTCATCCTCCAGCCCAAAAAATGGCTGCATTTAACAGCTTTATTGACAGATTACTTAGTGTTCCCCTTAATAACGAAGACTATGATCAAGACGTAAATATTATAAAACAAATAGCTCTAAATAATGGTTACAGGCCAGTAATAGTCGATAAAATGATAATGAAACATAAAAAACGTTTAGAAAATAAAAATACCAATATTATTAACCAACATAATAAAAACCATAAAAAATTCATTTCAGCTAATTATTCTGGCTTGTTGCCAAATATTTTAAAATCTGTTTTTAAAAGTAAAGGTTATACTATTTCATTCAAAACCTGTAATAATTTAAAAAATTTTTTCAAAACTAAAATAAATAATCCTTTAAAAAATAAATCAGGTGTCTATAAAATTAAATGCGATAATTGTGCAGCATTCTACATTGGCCAATCCGGCAGAGATTTTTACACAAGATTTTTAGAGCACATTCCAGAAACAAATAATAATAATTCTAGTTATGCACAACATTTAATAGAAAATGATCATAGTTATACTAGTTTCGAAAACAATTTCGTGGCGTTGCATACTTGCAAGAAGGGCAAATTAATGGATAGTCTAGAGGAGTTCGAAATATACAAAGCTACAAAAAACGCAATGACCAAAAATAACATATTAAACGATCAAATGAACTTCGGTTCTAATAACCTGTTTGACACTGCTATACGGTTGAATGATAAGTATGGCCAGTCGTGAGGAAGTCGTGGTACAGCGTGCATGCATGCGAACGCTCCGAACGATTCAGTTGTTACGTTTTTGTTTATATATATTTTATTTAAAAGATTTTAAATATTTTAAAATTATGACAAACCACAAATTGTGGTATACATTTAAAGTTTGATAATTGTGTATCTGAAGATGGGATTTTATCCCGAAACGCGTCATTAACCGACAGCAGCTAGTGTCACTAAGGTGGACCGAATAAGGATGGATGAGACTAAAATTCAAAGAAAACACCATCTGGAAAACTCGTCAATAAAACTATCTGAAGAAACTGAATACCGGAAGAACAGATATCCAGACGTTTCTGCAGTAACAAATTTACAGTTGCAATGTACAATATGCCACCAGAACATATTACTAGAAATTTAAAAAAAAGAAAGGATTTTTAAGCATATTGTGTTAGATGTGTTAATATGTGAGAAATGTTCACAGATGTATGAAGACGGAGACCATATTGAAGAAGAAACACAATATTGTACTTGGTGTAAAAGAACAGACAGGTTGCGCTGTTGCCCAAAAAAAAAAAAAAATCGTGAGGAAGTCGTGGTACAGCGTGCATGCATGCTAACGCTCCGAACGATTCAGTTGTTACGTTTTTGTTTATATATATTTTATTTAAAAGATTTTAAATATTTTAAAATTATGACAAACCACAAATTGTGGTATACATTTAAAGTTTGATAATCGTGTATCTGAAGATGGGATTTTATCCCGAAACGCGTCATTAACCGACAGCAGCTAGTGTCACTAAGGTGGACCGAATAAGGTAATTAATTATATTAACCATATAGTGACTCGGTACGTTAAACATGAATAAATTGAAATTGGAACCTTACCAGGTAAAAATTGCGTATACACTTCAAAATCAAAAACTAAAACTATTTAAAACTAATTTAAATATTAAATTTAATAAAATTTGACTATATAAAAATCTTATCCCAAATTACGCTAAAATCAAAATTAACGAAACCTCTAGAATGGCCAGAAAAACTGAGCAATTTGCAAGTAAATACAGGATAAAGAAGAAATTAAATTCTTATATAGGAAGAAAATCTCATTGAACTCAGCTGTATATAAAACACATTTAGAACTATATAATAATGTTCACCCTGCTCTATGCGATACAATCATGCAACATATTAATCAATACATTAAGAATAAGATTAGATTCCTGAAGAATAAACAAACTAATAAAATTGGCAGTCTGATAGCAATCAAAACAACGATAAATTCAATAATGAAAAACATGCTTTCTACCCTAGACTGATAAACATGACTAACATGGTTCTCACGAACACAGAGGAAAATCTTATCAATAAGGGACTGAATTACAATTTTTCACCGAATCTTAAAAATGAAAATAACATAATTAAAGAAATAGTTGAAGCCGAATCTGTAATTAAGTGTGTTCCTGACTTAAATGAACGAAATGAAGTACGTATATTAATAAATAATAAATTCAATAAAGCAATTAATAATAATTATCATAAACAAAAGAAATTAAATTATACAACAACAAAACATGAACAACTAACAGCTATACAGCTAAATAAAAAACTCATACAAAAAACATTTACTTAACGAAGGTTGATAAAGGCAATACTATAGCATTGTTAGACTTAGACGAATATAAACAAAAGGTATACAAATTCATTAGTAATAATAACATAACAAAGTTAAATAATGATCCCACCAAAAAATACACATTAGATTTGAATAAAACAATAAATAAATGTACAGATCTATTTGAGAAACATATATGCTATTCACTGAAACCAATATAAGGTAGTGCACCATGCTTAAAAGGTCTACCCAAAGTACACAAAAAAGACACACCAATTAGACCTTTAGTAAATTATACAACCGCTCCAAGCTATAAAGTAGCAAAAACCTTAGTTAAAATAATCAAACAACATATAAGCTCAGATAATAACCAGAGTATAAAAGGTTATAAAGATTTTATTGAAAAATTGCGTCATATTAATATTAAGCATAGTTCAAGCTAGCTTCCTTTGACATAGTGGATCTGTATACCAATGTTCCAATAGATGAAACTTTAAAAATACTCAAACAAAATTTAATAAATAATAATACCTTAGAAATAAGGAAAATTAATCAGCTAATGTTACTACTGGAAATGGTACTTAATCAAACCTATTTTTCGTTTGATGGTTCATACTACAAACAAAACGAGGGCCTAGCAATGGGTTCTCCACTCTCAGGTATCCTTGCTGATATTTATTTGAATCATCTAGAAAATACTAAAATTTAAAAAAACAATTATTTTGACAAAAAAATAGTATATTATTCAAGATATGTGGATGACACCTTTGTTATTTTCAATGGTAACAATAGACAGCTCGAGTCATTTAATAATTATTTAAATAAAATACATAAGACAATAAAATTCACTATGGAAATTGAAAATAACAAAAATATTAATTTCTTGGATCTAACCATAACGAATAACGGTAATGAACTGACATACAAAATATACAGAAAGCACACTTACACAGATACGGTTATACATGCCAAGTCATTTCATCCTCCAGCCCAAAAAATGGCTGCATTTAACAGCTTTATTGACAGATTACTTAGTGTTCCCCTTAATAACGAAGACTATGATCAAGAAGTAAATATTATAAAACAAATAGCTCTAAATAATGGTTACAGGCCAGTAATAGTCGATAAAATGATACTGAAACATAAAAAACGTTTAGAAAATAAAAATACCAATATTATTAACCAACATAATAAAAACCATAAAAAATTCATTTCAGCTAATTATTCTGGCTTGTTGCCAAATATTTTAAAATCTGTTTTTAAAAGTAAAGGTTATACTATTTCATTCAAATCCTGTAATAATTTAAAAAATTTTTTCAAAACTAAAATAAATAATCCTTTAAAAAATAAATCAGGTGTCTATAAAATTAAATGCGATAATTGTGCAGCATTCTACATTGGCCAATCCGGCAGAGATTTTTACACAAGATTTTTAGAGCACATTCCAGAAACAAATAATAATAATTCTAGTTATGCACAACATTTAATAGAAAATGATCATAGTTATACTAGTTTCGAAAACAATTTCGTGGCGTTGCATACTTGCAAGAAGGGTAAATTAATGGATAGTCTAGAGGAGTTCGAAATATACAAAGCTACAAAAAACGCAATGACCAAAAATAACATATTAAACGACCAAATGAACTTCGGTTCTAATAACCTGTTTGACACTGCTATACGGTTGAATGATAAGTATGGCCAGTCGTGAGGAAGTCGTGGTACAGCGTGCATGCATGCGAACGCTCCGAACGATTCAGTTGTTACGTTTTTGTTTATATATATTTTATTTAAAAGATTTTAAATATTTTAAAATTATGACAAACCACAAATTGTGGTATACATTTAAAGTTTGATAATTGTGTATCTGAAGATGGGATTTTATCCCGAAACGCGTCATTAACCGACAGCAGCTAGTGTCACTAAGGTGGACCGAATAAGGATGGATGAGACTAAAATTCAAAGAAAACACCATCTGGAAAACTCGTCAATAAAACTATCTGAAGAAACTGAATACCGGAAGAACAGATATCCAGACGTTTCTGCAGTAACAAATTTACAGTTGCAATGTACAATATGCCACCAGAACATATTACTAGAAATTAAAAAAAAAGAAAGGATTTTTAAGCATATTGTGTTAGATGTGTTAATATGTGAGAAATGTTCACAGATGTATGGAGACGGAGACCATATTGAAGAAGAAACACAATATTGTACTTGGTGTAAAAGAACAGACAGGTTGCGCTGTTGCGCAAAAAAAAAAAAAAAAAAGTCGTGAGGAAGTCGTGGTACAGCGTGCATGCATGCGAACGCTCCGAACGATTCAGTTGTTACGTTTTTGTTTATATATATTTTATTTAAAAGATTTTAAATATTTTAAAATTATGACAAACCACAAATTGAGGTATGCATTTAAAGTTTGATAATCGTGTATCTGAAGATGGGATTTTATCCCGAAACGCGTCATTAACCGACAGCAGCTAGTGTCACTAAGGTGGACCGAATAAGGTAATTAATTATATTAACCATATAGTGACTCGGTACGTTAAACATGAATAAATTGAAATTGGAACCTTACCAGGTAAAAATTGCGTATACACTTCAAAATCAAAAACTAAAACTATTTAAAACTAATTTAAATATTAAATTTAATAAAATTTGTCTATATAAAAATCTTATCCCAAATTACGCTAAAATCAAAATTAACGGAACCTCTAGAATGGCCAGAAAAACTGAGCAATTTGCAAGTAAATACAGGATAAAAAAGAAATTAAATTCTTATATAGGAAGAAAATCTCATTGAACTCAGCTGTATATAAAACACATTTAGAACTATATAATAATGTTCACCCTGCTCTATGCGATACAATCATGCAACATATTAATCAATACATTAAGAATAAGATTAGATTCCTGAAGAATAAACAAACTAATAAAATTGGCAGTCTGATAGCAATCAAAACAACGATAAATTCAATAATGAAAAACATGCTTTCTACCCTAGACTGATAAACATGACTAACATGGTTCTCACGAACACAGAGGAAAATCTTATCAATAAGGGACTGAATTACAATTTTTCACCGAATCTTAAAAATGAAAATAACATAATTAAAGAAATAGTTGAAGCCGAATCTGTAATTAAGTGTGTTCCTGACTTAAATGAACGAAATGAACTACGTATATTAATAAATAATAAATTCAATAAAGCAATTAATAATAATTATCATAAACAAAAGAAATTAAATTATACAACAACAAAACATGAACAACTAACAGCTATACAGCTAAATAAAAAACTCATACAAAAAACATTTACTTAACGAAGGTTGATAAAGGCAATACTATAGCATTGTTAGACTTAGACGAATATAAACAAAAGGTATACAAATTCATTAGTAATAATAACATAACAAAGTTAAATAATGATCCCACCAAAAAATACACATTAGATTTGAATAAAACAATAAATAAATGTACAGATCTATTTGAGAAACATATATGCTATTCACTGAAACCAATATAAGCTAGTGCACCATGCTTAAAAGGTCTACCCAAAGTACACAAAAAAGACACACCAATTAGACCTTTAGTAAATTATACAACCGCTCCAAGCTATAAAGTAGCAAAAACCTTAGTTAAAATAATCAAACAACATATAAGCTTAGATAATAACCAGAGTATAAAAGGTTATAAAGATTTTATTGAAAAATTGCGTCATATTAATATTAAGCATAGTTCAAGCTAGCTTCCTTTGACATAGTGGATCTGTATACCAATGTTCCAATAGATGAAACTTTAAAAATACTCAAACAAAATTTAATAAATAATAATACCTTAGAAATAAGGAAAATTAATCAGCTAATGTTACTACTAGAAATGGTACTTAATCAAACCTATTTTTCGTTTGATGGTTCATACTACAAACAAAACGAGGGCCTAGCAATGGGTTCTCCACTCTCAGGTATCCTTGCTGATATTTATTTGAATCATCTAGAAAATACTAAAATTTAAAAAAACAATTATTTTGATAAAAAAATAGTATATTATTCAAGATATGTGGATGACACCTTTGTTATTTTCAATGGTAACAATAGACAGCTCGAGTCATTTAATAATTATTTAAATAAAATACATAAGACAATAAAATTCACTATGGAAATTGAAAATAACAAAAATATTAATTTCTTGGATCTAACCATAACGAATAACGGTAATGAACTGACATACAAAATATACAGAAAGCACACTTACACAGATACGGTTATACATGCCAAGTCATTTCATCCTCCAGCCCAAAAAATGGCTGCATTTAACAGCTTTATTGACAGATTACTTAGTGTTCCCCTTAATAACGAAGACTATGATCAAGAAGTAAATATTATAAAACAAAACGCTCTAAATAATGGTTACAGGCCAGTAATAGTCGATAAAATGATACTGAAACATAAAAAACGTTCAGAAAATAAAAATACCAATATTATTAACCAACATAATAAAAACCATAAAAAATTCATTTCAGCTAATTATTCTGGCTTGTTGCCAAATATTTTAAAATCTGTTTTTAAAAGTAAAGGTTATACTATTTCATTCAAATCCTGTAATAATTTAAAAAATTTTTTCAAAACTAAAATAAATAATCCTTTAAAAAATAAATCAGGTGTCTATAAAATTAAATGCGATAATTGTGCAGCATTCTACATTGGCCAATCCGGCAGAGATTTTTACACAAGATTTTTAGAGCACATTCCAGAAACAAATAATAATAATTCTAGTTATGCACAACATTTAATAGAAAATGATCATAGTTATACTAGTTTCGAAAACAATTTCGTGGCGTTGCATACTTGCAAGAAGGGTAAATTAATGGATAGTCTAGAGGAGTTCGAAATATACAAAGCTACAAAAAACGCAATGACCAAAAATAACATATTAAACGATCAAATGAACTTCGGTTCTAATAACCTGTTTGACACTGCTATACGGTTGAATGATAAGTATGGCCAGTCGTGAGGAAGTCGTGGTACAGCGTGCATGCATGCGAACGCTCCGAACGATTCAGTTGTTACGTTTTTGTTTATATATATTTTATTTAAAAGATTTTAAATATTTTAAAATTATGACAAACCACAAATTGTGGTATACATTTAAAGTTTGATAATTGTGTATCTGAAGATGGGATTTTATCCCGAAACGCGTCATTAACCGACAGCAGCTAGTGTCACTAAGGTGGACCGAATAAGGATGGATGAGACTAAAATTCAAAGAAAAAACCATCTGGAAAACTCGTCAATAAAACTATCTGAAGAAACTGAATACCGGAAGAACAGATATCCAGACGTTTCTGCAGTAACAAATTTACAGTTGCAATGTACAATATGCCACCAGAACATATTACTAGAAATTTAAAAAAAAGAAAGGATTTTTAACCATATTGTGTTAGATGTGTTAATATGTGAGAAATGTTCACAGATGTATGGAGACGGAGACCATATTGAAGAAGAAACACAATATTGTACTTGGTGTAAAAGAACAGACAGGTTGCGCTGTTGCGCAAAAAAAAAAAAAAAAGTCGTGAGGAAGTCGTGGTACAGCGTGCATGCATGCGAACGCTCCGAACGATTCAGTTTTTACGTTTTTGTTTATATATATTTTATTTAAAAGATTTCAAATATTTTAAAATTATGACAATCCACAAATTGAGGTATACATTTAAAGTTTGATAATCGTGTATCTGAAGATGGGATTTTATCCCGAAACGCGTCATTAACCGACAGCAGCTAGTGTCACTAAGGTGGACCGAATAAGGTAATTAATTATATTAACCATATAGTGACTCGGTACGTTAAACATGAATAAATTGAAATTGGAACCTTACCAGGTAAAAATTGCGTATACACTTCAAAATCAAAAACTAAAACTATTTAAAACTAATTTAAATATTAAATTTAATAAAATTTGTCTATATAAAAATCTTATCCCAAATTACGCTAAAATCAAAATTAACGGAACCTCTAGAATGGCCAGAAAAACTGAGCAATTTGCAAGTAAATACAGGATAAAGAAGAAATTAAATTCTTATATAGGAAGAAAATCTCATTGAACTCAGCTGTATATAAAACACATTTAGAACTATATAATAATGTTCACCCTGCTCTATGCGATACAATCATGCAACATATTAATCAATACATTAAGAATAAGATTAGATTCCTGAAGAATAAACAAACTAATAAAATTTGCAGTCTGATAGCAATCAAAACAACAATAAATTCAATAATGAAAAACATGCTTTCTACCCTAGACTGATAAACATGACTAACATGGTTCTCACGAACACAGAGGAAAATCTTATCAATAAGGGACTGAATTACAATTTTTCACCGAATCTTAAAAATGAAAATAACATAATTAAAGAAATAGTTGAAGCCGAATCTGTAATTAAGTGTGTTCCTGACTTAAATGAACGAAATGAACTACGTATATTAATAAATAATAAATTCAATAAAGCAATTAATAATAATTATCATAAACAAAAGAAATTAAATTATACAACAACAAAACATGAACAACTAACAGCTATACAGCTAAATAAAAAACTCATACAAAAAACATTTACTTAACGAAGGTTGATAAAGGCAATACTATAGCATTGTTAGACTTAGACGAATATAAACAAAAGGTATACAAATTCATTAGTAATAATAACATAACAAAGTTAAATAATGATCCCACCAAAAAATACACATTAGATTTGAATAAAACAATAAATAAATGTACAGATCTATTTAAGAAACATATATGCTATTTACTGAAACCAATATAAGCTAGTGCACCATGCTTAAAAGGTCTACCCAAAGTACACAAAAAAGACACACCAATTAGACCTTTAGTAAATTATACAACCGCTCCAAGCTATAAAGTAGCAAAAACCTTAGTTAAAATAATCAAACAACATATAAGCTTAGATAATAACCAGAGTATAAAAGGTTATAAAGATTTTATTGAAAAATTGCGTCATATTAATATTAAGCATAGTTCAAGCTAGCTTCCTTTGACATAGTGGATCTGTATACCAATGTCCCAATAGATGAAACTTTAAAAATACTCAAACAAAATTTAATAAATAATAATACCTTAGAAATAAGGAAAATTAATCAGCTAATGTTACTACTATAAATGGTACTTAATCAAACATATTTTTCGTTTGATGGTTCATACTACAAACAAAACGAGGGCCTAGCAATGGGTTCTCCACTCTCAGGTATCCTTGCTGATATTTATTTGAATCATCTAGAAAATACTAAAATTTAAAAAAACAATTATTTTGACAAAAAAATAGTATATTATTCAAGATATGTGGATGACACCTTTGTTATTTTCAATGGTAACAATAGACAGCTCGAGTCATTTAATAATTATTTAAATAAAATACATAAGACAATAAAATTCACTATGGAAATTGAAAATAACAAAAATATTAATTTCTTGGATCTAACCATAACGAATAACGGTAATGAACTGACATACAAAATATACAGAAAGCACACTTACACAGATACGGTTATACATGCCAAGTCATTTCATCCTCCAGCCCAAAAAATGGCTGCATTTAACAGCTTTATTGACAGATTACTTAGTGTTCCCCTTAATAACGAAGACTATGATCAAGAAGTAAATATTATAAAACAAATAGCTCTAAATAATGGTTACAGGCCAGTAATAGTCGATAAAATGATACTGAAACATAAAAAACGTTTAGAAAATAAAAATACCAATATTATTAACCAACATAATAAAAACCATAAAAAATTCATTTCAGCTAATTATTCTGGCTTGTTGCCAAATATTTTAAAATCTGTTTTTAAAAGTAAAGGTTATACTATTTCATTCAAATCCTGTAATAATTTAAAAAATTTTTTCAAAACTAAAATAAATAATCCTTTAAAAAATAAATCAGGTGTCTATAAAATTAAATGCGATAATTGTGCAGCATTCTACATTGGCCAATCCGGCAGAGATTTTTACACAAGATTTTTAGAGCACATTCCAGAAACAAATAATAATAATTCTAGTTATGCACAACATTTAATAGAAAATGATCATAGTTATACTAGTTTCGAAAACAATTTCGTGGCGTTGCATACTTGCAAGAAGGGTAAATTAATGGATAGTCTAGAGGAGTTCGAAATATACAAAGCTACAAAAAACGCAATGACCAAAAATAACATATTAAACGATCAAATGAACTTCGGTTCTAATAACCTGTTTGACACTGGTATACGGTTGAATGATAAGTATGGCCAGTCGTGAGGAAGTCGTGGTACAGCGTGCATGCATGCGAACGCTCCGAACGATTCAGTTGTTACGTTTTTGTTTATATATATTTTATTTAAAAGATTTTAAATATTTTAAAATTATGACAAACCACAAATTGTGGTATACATTTAAAGTTTGATAATTGTGTATCTGAAGATGGGATTTTATCCCGAAACGCGTCATTAACCGACAGCAGCTAGTGTCACTAAGGTGGACCGAATAAGGATGGATGAGACTAAAATTCAAAGAAAACACCATCTGGAAAACTCGTCAATAAAACTATCTGAAGAAACTGAATACCGGAAGAACAGATATCCAGACGTTTCTGCAGTAACAAATTTACAGTTGCAATGTACAATATGCCACCAGAACATATTACTAGAAATTTAAAAAAAAGAAAGGATTTTTAAGCATATTGTGTTAGATGTGTTAATATGTGAGAAATGTTCACAGATGTATGGAGACGGAGACCATATTGAAGAAGAAACACAATATTGTACTTGGTGTAAAAGAACAGACAGGTTGCGCTGTTGCGCAAAAAAAAAAAAAAAAAAAAGTCGTGAGGAAGTCGTGGTACAGCGTGCATGCATGCGAACGCTCCGAACGATTCAGTTGTTACGTTTTTGTTTATATATATTTTATTTAAAAGATTTTAAATATTTTAAAATTATGACAAACCACAAATTGAGGTATACATTTAAAGTTTGATAATCGTGTATCTGAAGATGGGATTTTATCCCGAAACGCGTCATTAACCGACAGCAGCTAGTGTCACTAAGGTGGACCGAATAAGGTAATTAATTATATTAACCATATAGTGACTCGGTACATTAAACATGAATAAATTGAAATTGGAACCTTACCAGGTAAAAATTGCGTATACACTCCAAAATCAAAAACTAAAACTATTTAAAACTAATTTAAATATTAAATTTAATAAAATTTGTCTATATAAAAATCTTATCCCAAATTACGCTAAAATCAAAATTAACGGAACCTCTAGAATGGCCAGAAAAACTGAGCAATTTGCAAGTAAATACAGGATAAAGAAGAAATTAAATTCTTATATAGGAAGAAAATCTCATTGAACTCACGTATATAAAACACATTTAGAACTATATAATAATGTTCACCCTGCTCTATGCGATACAATCATGCAACATATTAATCAATACATTAAGAATAAGATTAGATTCCTGAAGAATAAACAAACTAATAAAATTGGCAGTCTGATAGCAATCAAAACAACGATAAATTCAATAATGAAAAACATGCTTTCTACCCTAGACTGATAAACATGACTAACATGGTTCTCACGAACACAGAGGAAAATCTTATCAATAAGGGACTGAATTACAATTTTTCACCGAATCTTAAAAATGAAAATAACATAATTAAAGAAATAGTTGAAGCCGAATCTGTAATTAAGTGTGTTCCTGACTTAAATGAACGAAATGAACTACGTATATTAATAAATAATAAATTCAATAAAGCAATTAATAATAATTATCATAAACAAAAGAAATTAAATTATACAACAACAAAACATGAACAACTAACAGCTATACAGCTAAATAAAAAACTCATACAAAAAACATTTACTTAACGAAGGTTGATAAAGGCAATACTATAGCATTGTTAGACTTAGACGAATATAAACAAAAGGTATACAAATTCATTAGTAATAATAACATAACAAAGTTAAATAATGATCCCACCAAAAAATACACATTAGATTTGAATAAAACAATAAATAAATGTACAGATCTATTTGAGAAACATATATGCTATTCACTGAAACCAATATAAGCTAGTGCACCATGCTTAAAAGGTCTACCCAAAGTACACAAAAAAGACACACCAATTAGACCTTTAGTAAATTATACAACCGCTCCAAGCTATAAAGTAGCAAAAACCTTAGTTAAAATAATCAAACAACATATAAGCTTAGATAATAACCAGAGTATAAAAGGTTATAAAGATTTTATTGAAAAATTGCGTCATATTAATATTAAGCATAGTTCAAGCTAGCTTCCTTTGACATAGTGGATCTGTATACCAATGTTCCAATAGATGAAACTTTAAAAATACTCAAACAAAATTTAATAAATAATAATACCTTAGAAATAAGGAAAATTAATCAGCTAATGTTACTACTAGAAATGGTACTTAATCAAACCTATTTTTCGTTTGATGGTTCATACTACAAACAAAACGAGGGCCTAGCAATGGGTTCTCCACTCTCAGGTATCCTTGCTGATATTTATTTGAATCATCTAGAAAATACTAAAATTTAAAAAAACAATTATTTTGATAAAAAAATAGTATATTATTCAAGATATGTGGATGACACCTTTGTTATTTTCAATGGTAACAATAGACAGCTCGAGTCATTTAATAATTATTTAAATAAAATACATAAGACAATAAAATTCACTATGGAAATTGAAAATACCAAAAATATTAATTTCTTGGATCTAACC
This sequence comes from Magicicada septendecula, assembly GCA_034769895.1. Classification (NCBI taxonomy): domain Eukaryota; kingdom Metazoa; phylum Arthropoda; class Insecta; order Hemiptera; family Cicadidae; genus Magicicada; species Magicicada septendecula. Next base: position 58,806,156 of record CM068374.1, read on the forward strand.
ATAACGAATAACGGTAATGAACTGACATACAAAATATACAGAAAGCACACTTACACAGATACGGTTATACATGCCAAGTCATTTCATCCTCCAGCCCAAAAAATGGCTGCATTTAACAGCTTTATTGACAGATTACTTAGTGTTCCCCTTAATAACGAAGACTATGATCAAGAAGTAAATATTATAAAACAAAACGCTCTAAATAATGGTTACAGGCCAGTAATAGTCGATAAAATGATACTGAAACATAAAAAACGTTCAGAAAATAAAAATACCAATATTATTAACCAACATAATAAAAACCATAAAAAATTCATTTCAGCTAATTATTCTGGCTTGTTGCCAAATATTTTAAAATCTGTTTTTAAAAGTAAAGGTTATACTATTTCATTCAAATCCTGTAATAATTTAAAAAATTTTTTCAAAACTAAAATAAATAATCCTTTAAAAAATAAATCAGGTGTCTATAAAATTAAATGCGATAATTGTGCAGCATTCTACATTGGCCAATCCGGCAGAGATTTTTACACAAGATTTTTAGAGCACATTCCAGAAACAAATAATAATAATTCTAGTTATGCACAACATTTAATAGAAAATGATCATAGTTATACTAGTTTCGAAAACAATTTCGTGGCGTTGCATACTTGCAAGAAGGGTAAATTAATGGATAGTCTAGAGGAGTTCGAAATATACAAAGCTACAAAAAACGCAATGACCAAAAATAACATATTAAACGATCAAATGAACTTCGGTTCTAATAACCTGTTTGACACTGCTATACGGTTGAATGATAAGTATGGCCAGTCGTGAGGAAGTCGTGGTACAGCGTGCATGCATGCGAACGCTCCGAACGATTCAGTTGTTACGTTTTTGTTTATATATATTTTATTTAAAAGATTTTAAATATTTTAAAATTATGACAAACCACAAATTGTGGTATACATTTAAAGTTTGATAATTGTGTATCTGAAGATGGGATTTTATCCCGAAACGCGTCATTAACCGACAGCAGCTAGTGTCACTAGGTGGACCGAATAAGGATGGATGAGACTAAAATTCAAAGAAAAAACCATCTGGAAAACTCGTCAATAAAACTATCTGAAGAAACTGAATACCGGAAGAACAGATATCCAGACGTTTCTGCAGTAACAAATTTACAGTTGCAATGTACAATATGCCACCAGAACATATTACTAGAAATTTAAAAAAAAGAAAGGATTTTTAACCATATTGTGTTAGATGTGTTAATATGTGAGAAATGTTCACAGATGTATGGAGACGGAGACCATATTGAAGAAGAAACACAATATTGTACTTGGTGTAAAAGAACAGACAGGTTGCGCTGTTGCGCAAAAAAAAAAAAAAAAAGTCGTGAGGAAGTCGTGGTACAGCGTGCATGCATGCGAACGCTCCGAACGATTCAGTTTTTACGTTTTTGTTTATATATATTTTATTTAAAAGATTTCAAATATTTTAAAATTATGACAATCCACAAATTGAGGTATACATTTAAAGTTTGATAATCGTGTATCTGAAGATGGGATTTTATCCCGAAACGCGTCATTAACCGACAGCAGCTAGTGTCACTAAGGTGGACCGAATAAGGTAATTAATTATATTAACCATATAGTGACTCGGTACGTTAAACATGAATAAATTGAAATTGGAACCTTACCAGGTAAAAATTGCGTATACACTTCAAAATCAAAAACTAAAACTATTTAAAACTAATTTAAATATTAAATTTAATAAAATTTGTCTATATAAAAATCTTATCCCAAATTACGCTAAAATCAAAATTAACGGAACCTCTAGAATGGCCAGAAAAACTGAGCAATTTGCAAGTAAATACAGGATAAAGAAGAAATTAAATTCTTATATAGGAAGAAAATCTCATTGAACTCAGCTGTATATAAAACACATTTAGAACTATATAATAATGTTCACCCTGCTCTATGCGATACAATCATGCAACATATTAATCAATAGATTAAGAATAAGATTAGATTCCTGAAGAATAAACAAACTAATAAAATTGGCAGTCTGATAGCAATCAAAACAACAATAAATTCAATAATGAAAAACATGCTTTCTACCCTAGACTGATAAACATGACTAACATGGTTCTCACGAACACAGAGGAAAATCTTATCAATAAGGGACTGAATTACAATTTTTCACCGAATCTTAAAAATGAAAATAACATAATTAAAGAAATAGTTGAAGCCGAATCTGTAATTAAGTGTGTTCCTGACTTAAATGAACGAAATGAACTACGTATATTAATAAATAATAAATTCAATAAAGCAATTAATAATAATTATCATAAACAAAAGAAATTAAATTATACAACAACAAAACATGAACAACTAACAGCTATACAGCTAAATAAAAAACTCATACAAAAAACATTTACTTAACGAAGGTTGATAAAGGCAATACTATAGCATTGTTAGACTTAGACGAATATAAACAAAAGGTATACAAATTCATTAGTAATAATAACATAACAAAGTTAAATAATGATCCCACCAAAAAATACACATTAGATTTGAATAAAACAATAAATAAATGTACAGATCTATTTAAGAAACATATATGCTATTCACTGAAACCAATATAAGCTAGTGCACCATGCTTAAAAGGTCTACCCAAAGTACACAAAAAAGACACACCAATTAGACCTTTAGTAAATTATACAACCGCTCCAAGCTATAAAGTAGCAAAAACCTTAGTTAAAATAATCAAACAACATATAAGCTTAGATAATAACCAGAGTATAAAAGGTTATAAAGATTTTATTGAAAAATTGCGTCATATTAATATTAAGCATAGTTCAAGCTAGCTTCCTTTGACATAGTGGATCTGTATACCAATGTCCCAATAGATGAAACTTTAAAAATACTCAAACAAAATTTAATAAATAATAATACCTTAGAAATAAGGAAAATTAATCAGCTAATGTTACTACTAGAAATGGTACTTAATCAAACATATTTTTCGTTTGATGGTTCATACTACAAACAAAACGAGGGCCTAGCAATGGGTTCTCCACTCTCAGGTATCCTTGCTGATATTTATTTGAATCATCTAGAAAATACTAAAATTTAAAAAAACAATTATTTTGACAAAAAAATAGTATATTATTCAAGATATGTGGATGACACCTTTGTTATTTTCAATGGTAACAATAGACAGCTCGAGTCATTTAATAATTATTTAAATAAAATACATAAGACAATAAAATTCACTATGGAAATTGAAAATACCAAAAATATTAATTTCTTGGATCTAACCATAACGAATAACGGTAATGAACTGACATACAAAATATACAGAAAGCACACTTACACAGATACGGTTATACATGCCAAGTCATTTCATCCTCCAGCCCAAAAAATGGCTGCATTTAACAGCTTTATTGACAGATTACTTAGTGTTCCCCTTAATAACGAAGACTATGATCAAGAAGTAAATATTATAAAACAAATAGCTCTAAATAATGGTTACAGGCCAGTAATAGTCGATAAAATGATACTGAAACATAAAAAAGGTTTAGAAAATAAAAATACCAATATTATTAACCAACATAATAAAAACCATAAAAAATTCATTTCAGCTAATTATTCTGGCTTGTTGCCAAATATTTTAAAATCTGTTTTTAAAAGTAAAGGTTATACTATTTCATTCAAATCCTGTAATAATTTAAAAAATTTTTTCAAAACTAAAATAAATAATCCTTTAAAAAATAAATCAGGTGTCTATAAAATTAAATGCGATAATTGTGCAGCATTCTACATTGGCCAATCCGGCAGAGATTTTTACACAAGATTTTTAGAGCACATTCCAGAAACAAATAATAATAATTCTAGTTATGCACAACATTTAATAGAAAATGATCATAGTTATACTAGTTTCGAAAACAATTTCGTGGCGTTGCATACTTGCAAGAAGGGTAAATTAATGGATAGTCTAGAGGAGTTCGAAATATACAAAGCTACAAAAAACGCAATGACCAAAAATAACATATTAAACGATCAAATGAACTTCGGTTCTAATAACCTGTTTGACACTGCTATACGGTTGAATGATAAGTATGGCCAGTCGTGAGGAAGTCGTGGTACAGCGTGCATGCATGCGAACGCTCCGAACGATTCAGTTGTTACGTTTTTGTTTATATATATTTTATTTAAAAGATTTTAAATATTTTAAAATTATGACAAACCACAAATTGTGGTATACATTTAAAGTTTGATAATTGTGTATCTGAAGATGGGATTTTATCCCGAAACGCGTCATTAACCGACAGCAGCTAGTGTCACTAAGGTGGACCGAATAAGGATGGATGAGACTAAAATTCAAAGAAAAAACCATCTGGAAAACTCGTCAATAAAACTATCTGAAGAAACTGAATACCGGAAGAACAGATATCCAGACGTTTCTGCAGTAACAAATTTACAGTTGCAATGTACAATATGCCACCAGAACATATTACTAGAAATTTAAAAAAAAGAAAGGATTTTTAACCATATTGTGTTAGATGTGTTAATATGTGAGAAATGTTCACAGATGTATGGAGACGGAGACCATATTGAAGAAGAAACACAATATTGTACTTGGTGTAAAAGAACAGACAGGTTGCGCTGTTGCGCAAAAAAAAAAAAAAAAAGTCGTGAGGAAGTCGTGGTACAGCGTGCATGCATGCGAACGCTCCGAACGATTCAGTTTTTACGTTTTTGTTTATATATATTTTATTTAAAAGATTTCAAATATTTTAAAATTATGACAATCCACAAATTGAGGTATACATTTAAAGTTTGATAATCGTGTATCTGAAGATGGGATTTTATCCCGAAACGCGTCATTAACCGACAGCAGCTAGTGTCACTAAGGTGGACCGAATAAGGTAATTAATTATATTAACCATATAGTGACTCGGTACGTTAAACATGAATAAATTGAAATTGGAACCTTACCAGGTAAAAATTGCGTATACACTTCAAAATCAAAAACTAAAACTATTTAAAACTAATTTAAATATTAAATTTAATAAAATTTGTCTATATAAAAATCTTATCCCAAATTACGCTAAAATCAAAATTAACGGAACCTCTAGAATGGCCAGAAAAACTGAGCAATTTGCAAGTAAATACAGGATAAAGAAGAAATTAAATTCTTATATAGGAAGAAAATCTCATTGAACTCAGCTGTATATAAAACACATTTAGAACTATATAATAATGTTCACCCTGCTCTATGCGATACAATCATGCAACATATTAATCAATACATTAAGAATAAGATTAGATTCCTGAAGAATAAACAAACTAATAAAATTGGCAGTCTGATAGCAATCAAAACAACAATAAATTCAATAATGAAAAACATGCTTTCTACCCTAGACTGATAAACATGACTAACATGGTTCTCACGAACACAGAGGAAAATCTTATCAATAAGGGACTGAATTACAATTTTTCACCGAATCTTAAAAATGAAAATAACATAATTAAAGAAATAGTTGAAGCCGAATCTGTAATTAAGTGTGTTCCTGACTTAAATGAACGAAATGAACTACGTATATTAATAAATAATAAATTCAATAAAGCAATTAATAATAATTATCATAAACAAAAGAAATTAAATTATACAACAACAAAACATGAACAACTAACAGCTATACAGCTAAATAAAAAACTCATACAAAAAACATTTACTTAACGAAGGTTGATAAAGGCAATACTATAGCATTGTTAGACTTAGACGAATATAAACAAAAGGTATACAAATTCATTAGTAATAATAACATAACAAAGTTAAATAATGATCCCACCAAAAAATACACATTAGATTTGAATAAAACAATAAATAAATGTACAGATCTATTTAAGAAACATATATGCTATTCACTGAAACCAATATAAGCTAGTGCACCATGCTTAAAAGGTCTACCCAAAGTACACAAAAAAGACACACCAATTAGACCTTTAGTAAATTATACAACCGCTCCAAGCTATAAAGTAGCAAAAACCTTAGTTAAAATAATCAAACAACATATAAGCTTAGATAATAACCAGAGTATAAAAGGTTATAAAGATTTTATTGAAAAATTGCGTCATATTAATATTAAGCATAGTTCAAGCTAGCTTCCTTTGACATAGTGGATCTGTATACCAATGTCCCAATAGATGAAACTTTAAAAATACTCAAACAAAATTTAATAAATAATAATACCTTAGAAATAAGGAAAATTAATCAGCTAATGTTACTACTAGAAATGGTACTTAATCAAACATATTTTTCGTTTGATGGTTCATACTACAAACAAAACGAGGGCCTAGCAATGGGTTCTCCACTCTCAGGTATCCTTGCTGATATTTATTTGAATCATCTAGAAAATACTAAAATTTAAAAAAACAATTATTTTGACAAAAAAATAGTATATTATTCAAGATATGTGGATGACACCTTTGTTATTTTCAATGGTAACAATAGACAGCTCGAGTCATTTAATAATTATTTAAATAAAATACATAAGACAATAAAATTCACTATGGAAATTGAAAATACCAAAAATATTAATTTCTTGGATCTAACCATAACGAATAACGGTAATGAACTGACATACAAAATATACAGAAAGCACACTTACACAGATACGGTTATACATGCCAAGTCATTTCATCCTCCAGCCCAAAAAATGGCTGCATTTAACAGCTTTATTGACAGATTACTTAGTGTTCCCCTTAATAACGAAGACTATGATCAAGAAGTAAATATTATAAAACAAATAGCTCTAAATAATGGTTACAGGCCAGTAATAGTCGATAAAATGATACTGAAACATAAAAAACGTTTAGAAAATAAAAATACCAATATTATTAACCAACATAATAAAAACCATAAAAAATTCATTTCAGCTAATTATTCTGGCTTGTTGCCAAATATTTTAAAATCTGTTTTTAAAAGTAAAGGTTATACTATTTCATTCAAATCCTGTAATAATTTAAAAAATTTTTTCAAAACTAAAATAAATAATCCTTTAAAAAATAAATCAGGTGTCTATAAAATTAAATGCGATAATTGTGCAGCATTCTACATTGGCCAATCCGGCAGAGATTTTTACACAAGATTTTTAGAGCACATTCCAGAAACAAATAATAATAATTCTAGTTATGCACAACATTTAATAGAAAATGATCATAGTTATACTAGTTTCGAAAACAATTTCGTGGCGTTGCATACTTGCAAGAAGGGTAAATTAATGGATAGTCTAGAGGAGTTCGAAATATACAAAGCTACAAAAAACGCAATGACCAAAAATAACATATTAAACGATCAAATGAACTTCGGTTCTAATAACCTGTTTGACACTGGTATACGGTTGAATGATAAGTATGGCCAGTCGTGAGGAAGTCGTGGTACAGCGTGCATGCATGCGAACGCTCCGAACGATTCAGTTGTTACGTTTTTGTTTATATATATTTTATTTAAAAGATTTTAAATATTTTAAAATTATGACAAACCACAAATTGTGGTATACATTTAAAGTTTGATAATTGTGTATCTGAAGATGGGATTTTATCCCGAAACGCGTCATTAACCGACAGCAGCTAGTGTCACTAAGGTGGACCGAATAAGGATGGATGAGACTAAAATTCAAAGAAAACACCATCTGGAAAACTCGTCAATAAAACTATCTGAAGAAACTGAATACCGGAAGAACAGATATCCAGACGTTTCTGCAGTAACAAATTTACAGTTGCAATGTACAATATGCCACCAGAACATATTACTAGAAATTTAAAAAAAAGAAAGGATTTTTAAGCATATTGTGTTAGATGTGTTAATATGTGAGAAATGTTCACAGATGTATGGAGACGGAGACCATATTGAAGAAGAAACACAATATTGTACTTGGTGTAAAAGAACAGACAGGTTGCGCTGTTGCGCAAAAAAAAAAAAAAAAAAGTCGTGAGGAAGTCGTGGTACAGCGTGCATGCATGCGAACGCTCCGAACGATTCAGTTGTTACGTTTTTGTTTATATATATTTTATTTAAAAGATTTTAAATATTTTAAAATTATGACAAACCACAAATTGAGGTATACATTTATAGTTTGATAATCGTGTATCTGAAGATGGGATTTTATCCCGAAACGCGTCATTAACCGACAGCAGCTAGTGTCACTAAGGTGGACCGAATAAGGTAATTAATTATATTAACCATATAGTGACTCGGTACGTTAAACATGAATAAATTGAAATTGGAACCTTACCAGGTAAAAATTGCGTATACACTTCAAAATCAAAAACTAAAACTATTTAAAACTAATTTAAATATTAAATTTAATAAAATTTGTCTATATAAAAATCTTATCCCAAATTACGCTAAAATCAAAATTAACGGAACCTCTAGAATGGCCAGAAAAACTGAGCAATTTGCAAGTAAATACAGGATAAAGAAGAAATTAAATTCTTATATAGGAAGAAAATCTCATTGAACTCAGCTGTATATAAAACACATTTAGAACTATATAATAATGTTCACCCTGCTCTATGCGATACAATCATGCAACATATTAATCAATACATTAAGAATAAGATTAGATTCCTGAAGAATAAACAAACTAATAAAATTGGCAGTCTGATAGCAATCAAAACAACAATAAATTCAATAATGAAAAACATGCTTTCTACCCTAGACTGATAAACATGACTAACATGGTTCTCACGAACACAGAGGAAAATCTTATCAATAAGGGACTGAATTACAATTTTTCACCGAATCTTAAAAATGAAAATAACATAATTAAAGAAATAGTTGAAGCCGAATCTGTAATTAAGTGTGTTCCTGACTTAAATGAACGAAATGAACTACGTATATTAATAAATAATATATTCAATAAAGCAATTAATAATAATTATCATAAACAAAAGAAATTAAATTATACAACACCAAAACATGAACAACTAACAGCTATACAGCTAAATAAAAAACTCATACAAAAAACATTTACTTAACGAAGGTTGATAAAGGCAATACTATAGCATTGTTAGACTTAGACGAATATAAACAAAAGGTATACAAATTCATTAGTAATAATAACATAACAAAGTTAAATAATGATCCCACCAAAAAATACACATTAGATTTGAATAAAACAATAAATAAATGTACAGATCTATTTGAGAAACATATATGCTATTCACTGAAACCAATATAAGCTAGTGCACCATGCTTAAAAGGTCTACCCAAAGTACACAAAAAAGGCACACCAATTAGACCTTTAGTAAATTATACAACCGCTCCAAGCTATAAAGTAGCAAAAACCTTAGTTAAAATAATCAAACAACATATAAGCTTAGATAATAACCAGAGTATAAAAGGTTATAAAGATTTTATTGAAAAATTGCGTCATATTAATATTAAGCATAGTTCAAGCTAGCTTCCTTTGACATAGTGGATCTGTATACCAATGTTCCAATAGATGAAACTTTAAAAATACTCAAACAAAATTTAATAAATAATAATACCTTAGAAATAAGGAAAATTAATCAGCTAATGTTACTACTAGAAATGGTACTTAATCAAACCTATTTTTCGTTTGATGGTTCATACTACAAACAAAACGGGGGCCTAGCAATGGGTTCTCCACTCTCAGGTATCCTTGCTGATATTTATTTGAATCATCTAGAAAATACTAAAATTTAAAAAAACAATTATTTTGACAAAAAAATAGTATATTATTCAAGATATGTGGATGACACCTTTGTTATTTTCAATGGTAACAATAGACAGCTCGAGTCATTTAATAATTATTTAAATAAAATACATAAGACAATAAAATTCACTATGGAAATTGAAAATAACAAAAATATTAATTTCTTGGATCTAACCATAACGAATAACGGTAATGAACTGACATACAAAATATACAGAAAGCACACTTACACAGATACGGTTATACATGCCAAGTCATTTCATCCTCCAGCCCAAAAAATGGCTGAATTTAACAGCTTTATTGACAGATTACTTAGTGTTCCCCTTAATAACGAAGACTATGATCAAGAAGTAAATATTATAAAACAAATAGCTCTAAATAATGGTTACAGGCCAGTAATAGTCGATAAAATGATACTGAAACATAAAAAAGGTTTAGAAAATAAAAATACCAATATTATTAACCAACATAATAAAAACCATAAAAAATTCATTTCAGCTAATTATTCTGGCTTGTTGCCAAATATTTTAAAATCTGTTTTTAAAAGTAAAGGTTATACTATTTCATTCAAATCCTGTAATAATTTAAAAAATTTTTTCAAAACTAAAATAAATAATCCTTTAAAAAATAAATCAGGTGTCTATAAAATTAAATGCCATAATTGTGCAGCATTCTACATTGGCCAATCCGGCAGAGATTTTTACACAAGATTTTTAGAGCACATTCCAGAAACAAATAATAATAATTCTAGTTATGCACAACATTTAATAGAAAATGATCATAGTTATACTAGTTTCGAAAACAATTTCGTGGCGTTGCATACTTGCAAGAAGGGTAAATTAATGGATAGTCTAGAGGAGTTCGAAATATACAAAGCTACAAAAAACGCAATGACCAAAAATAACATATTAAACGATCAAATGAACTTCGGTTCTAATAACCTGTTTGACACTGCTATACGGTTGAATGATAAGTATGGCCAGTCGTGAGGAAGTCGTGGTACAGCGTGCATGCATGCGAACGCTCCGAACGATTCAGTTGTTACGTTTTTGTTTATATATATTTTATTTAAAAGATTTTAAATATTTTAAAATTATGACAAACCACAAATTGTGGTATACATATAAAGTTTGATTATCGTGTATCTGAAGATGGGATTTTATCCCGAAACGCGTCATTAACCGACAGCAGCTAGTGTCACTAAGGTGGACCGAATAAGGTAATTAATTATATTAACCATATAGTGACTCGGTACGTTAAACATGAATAAATTGAAATTGGAACCTTACCAGGTAAAAATTGGGTATACACTTCAAAATCAAAAACTAAAACTATTTAAAACTAATTTAAATATTAAATTTAATAAAATTTGTCTATATAAAAATCTTATCCCAAATTACGCTAAAATCAAAATTAACGAAACCTCTAGAATGGCCAGAAAAACTGAGCAATTTGCAAGTAAATACAGGATAAAGAAGAAATTAAATTCTTATATAGGAAGAAAATCTCATTGAACTCAGCTGTATATAAAACACATTTAGAACTATATAATAATGTTCACCCTGCTCTATGCGATACAATCATGCAACATATTAATCAATACATTAAGAATAAGATTAGATTCCAGAAGAATAAACAAACTAATAAAATTGGCAGTCTGATAGCAATCAAAACAACGATAAATTCAATAATGAAAAACATGCTTTCTACCCTAGACTGATAAACATGACTAACATGGTTCTCACGAACACAGAGGAAAATCTTATCAATAAGGGACTGAATTACAATTTTTCACCGAATCTTAAAAATGAAAATAACATAATTAAAGAAATAGTTGAAGCCGAATCTGTAATTAAGTGTGTTCCTGACTTAAATGAACGAAATGAACTACGTATATTAATAAATAATAAATTCAATAAAGCAATTAATAATAATTATCATAAACAAAAGAAATTAAATTATACAACAACAAAACATGAACAACTAACAACTATACAGCTAAATAAAAAACTCATACAAAAAACATTTACTTAACGAAGGTTGATAAAGGCAATACTATAGCATTGTTAGACTTAGACGAATATAAACAAAAGGTATACAAATTCATTAGTAATAATAACATAACAAAGTTAAATAATGATCCCACCAAAAATACACATTAGATTTGAATAAAACAATAAATAAATGTACAGATCTATTTGAGAAACATATATGCTATTCACTGAAACCAATATAAGCTAGTGCACCATGCTTAAAAGGTCTACCCAAAGTACACAAAAAAGACACACCAATTAGACCTTTAGTAAATTATACAACCGCACCAAGCTATAAAGTAGCAAAAACCTTAGTTAAAATAAACAAACAACATATAAGCTTAGATAATAACCAGAGTATAAAAGGTTATAAAGATTTTATTGAAAAATTGCGTCATATTAATATTAAGCATAGTTCAAGCTAGCTTCCTTTGACATAGTGGATCTGTATACCAATGTCCCAATAGATGAAACTTTAAAAATACTCAAACAAAATTTAATAAATAATAATACCTTAGAAATAAGGAAAATTAATCAGCTAATGTTACTACTAGAAATGGTACTTAATCAAAACTATTTTTCGTTTGATGGTTCATACTACAAACAAAACGAGGGCCTAGCAATGGGTTCTCCACTCTCAGGTATTCTTGCTGATATTTATTTGAATCATCTAGAAATTACTAAAATTTTAAAAAACAATTATTTTGACAAAAAAATAGTATATTATTCAAGATATGTGGATGACACCTTTGTTATTTTCAATGGTAACAATAGACAGCTCGAGTCATTTAATAATTATTTAAATAAAATACATAAGACAATAAAATTCACTATGGAAATTGAAAATAACAAAAATATTAATTTCTTGGATCTAACCATAACGAATAACGGTAATGAACTGACATACAAAATATACAGAAAGCACACTTACACAGATACGGTTATACATGCCAAGTCATTTCATCCTCCAGCCCAAAAAATGGATGCATTTAACAGCTTTATTGACAGATTACTTAGTGTTCCCCTTAATAACGAAGACTATGATCAAGAAGTAAATATTATAAAACAAATGGCTCTAAATAATGGTTACAGGCCAGTAATAGTCGATAAAATGATAATGAAACATAAAAAACGTTTAGAAAATAAAAATACCAATATTATTAACCAACATAACAAAAACCATAAAAAATTCATTTCAGCTAATTATTCTGGCTTGTTGCCAAATATTTTAAAATCTGTTTTTAAAAGTAAAGGTTATACTATTTCATTCAAAACCTGTAATAATTTAAAAATTTTTTTCAAAACTAAAATAAATAATCCTTTAAAAAATAAATCAGGTGTCTATAAAATTAAATGCGATAATTGTGCAGCATTCTACATTGGGCAATCCGGCAGAGATTTTTACTCAAGATTTTTAGAGCACATTCCAGAAACAAATAATAATAATTCTAGTTATGCACAACATTTAATAGAAAATGATCATAGTTATACTAGTTTCGAAAACAATTTCGTGGCGTTGCATACTTGCAAGAAGGGTAAATTAATGGATAGTCTAGAGGAGTTCGAAATATACAAAGCTACAAAAAACGCAATGACCAAAAATAACATATTAAACGATCAAATGAACTTCGGTTCTAATAACCTGTTTGACACTGCTATACGGTTGAATGATAAGTATGGCCAGTCGTGAGGAAGTCGTGGTACAGCGTGCATGCATGCGAACGCTCCGAACGATTCAGTTGTTACGTTTTTGTTTATATATATTTTATTTAAAAGATTTTAAATATTTTAAAATTATGACAAACCACAAATTGTGGTATACATTTAAAGTTTGATAATTGTGTATCTGAAGATGGGATTTTATCCCGAAACGCGTCATTAACCGACAGCAGCTAGTGTCACTAAGGTGGACCGAATAAGGATGGATGAGACTAAAATTCAAAGAAAACACCATCTGGAAAACTCGTCAATAAAACTATCTGAAGAAACTGAATACCGGAAGAACAGATATCCAGACGTTTCTGCAGTAACAAATTTACAGTTGCAATGTACAATATGCCACCAGAACATATTACTAGAAATTTAAAAAAAAGAAAGGATTTTTAAGCATATTGTGTTAGATGTTTTAATATGTGAGAAATGTTCACAGATGTATGGAGACGGAGACCATATTGAAGAAGAAACACAATATTGTACTTGGTGTAAAAGAACAGACAGGTTGCACTGTTGCGCAAAAAAAAAAAAAGTCGTGAGGAAGTCGTGGTACAGCGTGCATGCATGCGAACGCTCCGAACGATTCAGTTGTTACGTTTTTGTTTATATATATTTTATTTAAAAGATTTTAAATATTTTAAAATTATGACAAACCACAAATTGTGGTATACATTTAAAGTTTGATAATCGTGTATCTGAAGATGGGATTTTATCCCGAAACGCGTCATTAACCGACAGCAGCTAGTGTCACTAAGGTGGACCGAATAAGGTAATTAATTATATTAACCATATAGTGACTCGGTACGTTAAACATGAATAAATTGAAATTGGAACCTTACCAGGTAAAAATTGCGTATACACTCCAAAATCAAAAACTAAAACTATTTAAAACTAATTTAAATATTAAATTTAATAAAATTTGTCAATATAAAAATCTTATCCCAAATTACGCTAAAATCAAAATTAGCGAAACCTCTAGAATGGCCAGAAAAACTGAGCAATTTGCAAGTAAATACAGGATAAAGAAGAAATTAAATTCTTATATAGGAAGAAAATCTCATTGAACTCAGCTGTATATAAAACACATTTAGAACTATATAATAATGTTCACCCTGCTCTATGCGATACAATCATGCAACATATTAATCAATACATTAAGGATAAGATTAGATTCCAGAAGAATAAACAAACTAATAAAATTGGCAGTCTGATAAGCAATCAAAACAACGATAAATTCAATAATGAAGAACATGCTTTCTACCCTAGACTGATAAACATGACTAACATGGTTCTCACAAACACAGAGGAAAATCTTATCAATAAGGGACTGAATTACAATTTTTCACCGAATCTTAAAAATAAAAATAACATAATTAAAGAAATAGTTGAAGCCGAATCTGTAATTAAGTGTGTTCCTGACTTAAATGAACGAAATGAACTACGTATATTAATAAATAATAAATTCAATAAAGCAATTAATAATAATTATCAAAAACAAAAGAAATTAAATTATACAACAACAAAACATGAACAACTAACAGCTATACAGGTAAATAAAAAACTCATACAAAAAACATTTACTTAACGAAGGTTGATAAAGGCAATACTATAGTATTGTTAGACTTAGACGAATATAAACAAAAGGTATACAAATTCATTAGTAATAATAACATAACAAAGTTAAATAATGATCCCACCAAAAAATACACATTAGATTTGAATAAAACAATAAATAAATGTACAGATCTATTTGAGAAACATATATGCTATTCACTGAAACCAATATAAGCTAGTGCACCATGCTTAAAAGGTCTACCCAAAGTACACAAAAAAGACACACCAATTAGACCTTTAGTAAATTATACAACCGCTCCAAGCTATAAAGTAGCAAAAACCTTAGTTAAAATAATCAAACAACATATAAGCTTAGATAATAACCAGAGTATAAAAGGTTATAAAGATTTTATTGAAAAATTGCGTCATATTAATATTAAGCATAGTTCAAGCTAGCTTCCTTTGACATAGTGGATCTGTATACCAATGTCCCAATAGATGAAACTTTAAAAATACTCAAACAAAATTTAATAAATAATAATACCTTAGAAATAAGGAAAATTAATCAGCTAATGTTACTACTAGAAATGGTACTTAATCAAAACTATTTTTCGTTTGATGGTTCATACTACAAACAAAACGAGGGCCTAGCAATGGGTTCTCCACTCTCAGGTATCCTTGCTGATATTTATTTGAATCATCTAGAAAATACTAAAATTTTAAAAAACAATTATTTTGACAAAAAAATAGTATATTATTCAAGATATGTGGATGACACCTTTGTTATTTTCAATGGTAACAATAGACAGCTCGAGTCATTTAATAATTATTTAAATAAAATACATAAGACAATAAAATTCACTATGGAAATTGAAAATAACAAAAATATTAATTTCTTGGATCTAACCATAACGAATAACGGTAATCAACTGACATACAAAATATACAGAAAGCACACTTACACAGATACGGTTATACATGCCAAGTCATTTCATCCTCCAGCCCAAAAAATGGCTGCATTTAACAGCTTTATTGACAGATTACTTAGTGTTCCCCTTAATAACGAAGACTATGATCAAGAAGTAAATATTATAAAACAAATAGCTCTAAATAATGGTTACAGGCCAGTAATAGTCGATAAAATGATAATGAAACATAAAAAACGTTTAGAAAATAAAAATACCAATATTATTAACCAACATAATAAAAACCATAAAAAATTCATTTCAGCTAATTATTCTGGCTAGTTGCCAAATATTTTAAAATCTGTTTTTAAAAGTAAAGGTTATACTATTTCATTCAAAACCTGTAATAATTTAAAAATTTTTTTCAAAATTAAATAAATAATCCTTTAAAAAATAAATCAGGTGTCTATAAAATTAAATGCGATAATTGTGCAGCATTCTACATTGGCCAATCCGGCAGAGATTTTTACACAAGATTTTTAGAGCACATTCCAGAAACAAATAATAATAATTCTAGTTATGCACAACATTTAATAGAAAATGATCATAGTTATACTAGTTTCGAAAACAAATTCGTGCCGTTGCATACTTGCAAGAAGGGTAAATTAATGGATAGTCTAGAGGAGTTCGAAATATACAAAGCTACAAAAAACGCAATGACCAAAAATAACATATTAAACGATCAAATGAACTTCGGTTCTAATAACCTGTTTGACACTGCTATACGGTTGAATGATAAGTATGGCCAGTCGTGAGGAAGTCGTGGTACAGCGTGCATGCATGCGAACGCTCCGAACGATTCAGTTGTTACGTTTTTGTTTATATATATTTTATTTAAAAGATTTTAAATATTTTAAAATTATGACAAACCACAAATTGTGGTATACATTTAAAGTTTGATAATTGTGTATCTGAAGATGGGATTTTATCCCGAAACGCGTCATTAACCGACAGCAGCTAGTGTCACTAAGGTGGACCGAATAAGGATGGATGAGACTAAAATTCAAAGAAAACACCATCTGGAAAACTCGTCAATAAAACTATCTGAAGAAACTGAATACCGGAAGAACAGATATCCAGACGTTTCTGCAGTAACAAATTTACAGTTGCAATGTACAATATGCCACCAGAACATATTACTAGAAATTAAAAAAAAAGAAAGGATTTTTAAGCATATTGTGTTAGATGTGTTAATATGTGAGAAATGTTCACAGATGTATGGAGACGGAGACCACATTGAAGAAGAAACACAATATTGTACTTGGTGTAAAAGAACAGACAGGTTGCACTGTTGCGCAAAAAAAAAAAAAGTCGTGAGTAAGTCGTGGTACAGCGTGCATGCATGCGAACGCTCCGAACGATTCAGTTGTTACGTTTTTGTTTATATATATTTCATTTTAAAAGATTTTAAATATTTTAAAATTATGACAAACCACAAATTGTGGTATACATTTAAAGTTTGATAATCGTGTATCTGAAGATGGGATTTTATCCCGAAACGCGTCATTAACCGACAGCAGCTAGTGTCACTAAGGTGGACCGAATAAGGTAATTAATTATATTAACCATATAGTGACTCGGTACGTTAAACATGAATAAATTGAAATTGGAACCTTACCAGGTAAAAATTGTGTATACACTTCAAAATCAAAAACTAAAACTATTTAAAACTAATTTAAATATTAAATTTAATAAAATTTGTCTATATAAAAATCTTATCCCAAATTACGCTAAAATCAAAATTAACGAAACCTCTAGAATGGCCAGAAAAACTGAGCAATTTGCAAGTAAATACAGGATAAAGAAGAAATTAAATTCTTATATAGGAAGAAAATCTCATTGAACTCAGCTGTATATAAAACACATTTAGAACTATATAATAATGTTCACCCTGCTCTATGCGATACAATCATGCAACATATTAATCAATACATTAAGGATAAGATTAGATTCCAGAAGAATAAACAAGCTAATAAAATTGGCAGTCTGATAAGCAATCAAAACAACGATAAATTCAATAATGAAAAACATGCTTTCTACCCTAGACTGATAAACATGACTAACATGGTTCTCACGAACACAGAGGAAAATCTTATCAATAAGGGACTGAATTACAATTTTTCACCGAATCTTAAAAATAAAAATAACATAATTAAAGAAATAGTTGAAGCCGAATCTGTAATTAAGTGTGTTCCTGACTTAAATGAACGAAATGAACTACGTATATTAATAAATAATAAATTCAATAAAGCAATTAATAATAATTATCATAAACAAAAGAAATTAAATTATACAACAACAAAACATGAACAACTAACAGCTATACAGCTAAATAAAAAACTCATACAAAAAACATTTACTTAACGAAGGTTGATAAAGGCAATACTATAGCATTGTTAGACTTAGACGAATATAAACAAAAGGTATACAAATTCATTAGTAATAATAACATAACAAAGTTAAATAATGATCCCACCAAAAAAATACACATTAGATTTGAATAAAAAAAATAAATAAATGTACAGATCTATTTGAGAAACATATATGCTATTCACTGAAACCAATATAAGGTAGTGCACCATGCTGAAAAGGTCTACCCAAAGTACACAAAAAAGACACACCAATTAGACCTTTAGTAAATTATACAACCGCTCCAAGCTATAAAGTAGCAAAAACCTTAGTTAAAATAAACAAACAACATATAAGCTTAGATAATAACCAGAGTATAAAAGGTTATAAAGATTTTATTGAAAAATTGCGTCATATTAATATTAAGCATAGTTCAAGCTAGCTTCCTTTGACATAGTGGATCTGTATACCAATGTCCCAATAGATGAAACTTTAAAAATACTCAAACAAAATTTAATAAATAATAATACCTTAGAAATAAGGAAAATTAATCAGCTAATGTTACTACTAGAAATGGTACTTAATCAAAACTATTTTTCGTTTGATGGTTCATACTACAAACAAAACGAGGGCCTAGCAATGGGTTCTCCACTCTCAGGTATCCTTGCTGATATTTATTTGAATCATCTAGAAAATACTAAAATTTTAAAAAACAATTATTTTGACAAAAAAATAGTATATTATTCAAGATATGTGGATGACACCTTTGTTATTTTCAATGGTAACAATAGACAGCTCGAGTCATTTAATAATTATTTAAATAAAATACATAAGACAATAAAATTCACTATGGAAATTGAAAATAACAAAAATATTAATTTCTTGGATCTAACCATAACGAATAACGGTAATGAACTGACATACAAAATATACAGAAAGCACACTTACACAGATACGGTTATACATGCCAAGTCATTTCATCCTCCAGCCCAAAAAATGGCTGCATTTAACAGCTTTATTGACAGATTACTTAGTGTTCCCCTTAATAACGAAGACTATGGTCAAGAAGTAAATATTATAAAACAAATAGCTCTAAATAATGGTTACAGGCCAGTAATAGTCGATAAAATGATAATGAAACATAAAAAACGTTTAGAAAATAAAAATACCAATATTATTAACCAACATAATAAAAACCATAAAAAATTCATTTCAGCTAATTATTCTGGCTTGTTGCCAAATATTTTAAAATCTGTTTTTAAAAGTAAAGGTTATACTATTTCATTCAAAACCTGTAATAATTTAAAAATTTTTTTCAAAACTAAAATAAATAATCCTTTAAAAAATAAATCAGGTGTCTATAAAATTAAATGCGATAATTGTGCAGCATTCTACATTGGCCAATCCGGCAGAGATTTTTACACAAGATTTTTAGAGCACATTCCAGAAACAAATAATAATAATTCTAGTTATGCACAACATTTAATAGAAAATGATCATAGTTATACTAGTTTCGAAAACAATTTCGTGGCGTTGCATACTTGCAAGAAGGGTAAATTAATGGATAGTCTAGAGGAGTTCGAAATATACAAAGCTACAAAAAACGCAATGACCAAAAATAACATATTAAACGATCAAATGAACTTCGGTTCTAATAACCTGTTTGACACTGCTATACGGTTGAATGATAAGTATGGCCAGTCGTGAGGAAGTCGTGGTACAGCGTGCATGCATGCGAACGCTCCGAACGATTCAGTTGTTACGTTTTTGTTTATATATATTTTATTTAAAATATTTTAAATATTTTAAAATTATGACAAACCACAAATTGTGGTATACATTTAAAGTTTGATAATTGTGTATCTGAAGATGGGATTTTATCCCGAAACGCGTCATTAACCGACAGCAGCTAGTGTCACTAGGTGGACCGAATAAGGATGGATGAGACTAAAATTCAAAGAAAACACCATCTGGAAAACTCGTCAATAAAACTATCTGAAGAAACTGAATACCGGAAGAACAGATATCCAGACGTTTCTGCAGTAACAAATTTACAGTTGCAATGTACAATATGCCACCAGAACATATTACTAGAAATTAAAAAAAAAGAAAGGATTTTTAAGCATATTGTGTTAGATGTGTTAATATGTGAGAAATGTTCACAGATGTATGGAGACGGAGACCACATTGAAGAAGAAACACAATATTGTACTTGGTGTAAAAGAACAGACAGGTTGCACTGTTGCGCAAAAAAAAAAAAAAGTCGTGAGTAAGTCGTGGTACAGCGTGCATGCATGCGAACGCTCCGAACGATTCAGTTGTTACGTTTTTGTTTATATATATTTCATTTTAAAAGATTTTAAATATTTTAAAATTATGACAAACCACAAATTGTGGTATACATTTAAAGTTTGATAATCGTGTATCTGAAGATGGGATTTTATCCCGAAACGCGTCATTAACCGACAGCAGCTAGTGTCACTAAGGTGGACCGAATAAGGTAATTAATTATATTAACCATATAGTGACTCGGTACGTTAAACATGAATAAATTGAAATTGGAACCTTACCAGGTAAAAATTGCGTATACACTTCAAAATCAAAAACTAAAACTATTTAAAACTAATTTAAATATTAAATTTAATAAAATTTGTCTATATAAAAATCTTATCCCAAATTACGCTAAAATCAAAATTAACGAAACCTCTAGAATGGCCAGAAAAACTGAGCAATTTGCAAGTAAATACAGGATAAAGAAGAAATTAAATTCTTATATAGGAGGAAAATCTCATTGAACTCAGCTGTATATAAAACACATTTAGAACTATATAATAATGTTCACCCTGCTCTATGCGATACAATCATGCAACATATTAATCAATACATTAAGGATAAGATTAGATTCCAGAAGAATAAACAAACTAATAAAATTGGCAGTCTGATAAGCAATCAAAACAACGATAAATTCAATAATGAAAAACATGCTTTCTACCCTAGACTGATAAACATGACTAACATGGTTCTCACGAACACAGAGGAAAATCTTATCAATAAGGGACTGAATTACAATTTTTCACCGAATCTTAAAAATAAAAATAACATAATTAAAGAAATAGTTGAAGCCGAATCTGTAATTAAGTGTGTTCCTGACTTAAATGAACGAAATGAACTACGTATATTAATAAATAATAAATTCAATAAAGCAATTAATAATAATTATCATAAACAAAAGAAATTAAATTATACAACAACAAAACATGAACAACTAACAGCTATACAGCTAAATAAAAAACTCATACAAAAAACATTTACTTAACGAAGGTTGATAAAGGCAATACTATAGCATTGTTAGACTTAGACGAATATAAACAAAAGGTATACAAATTCATTAGTAATAATAACATAACAAAGTTAAATAATGATCCCACCAAAAAAATACACATTAGATTTGAATAAAAAAAATAAATAAATGTACAGATCTATTTGAGAAACATATATGCTATTCACTGAAACCAATATAAGGTAGTGCACCATGCTGAAAAGGTCTACCCAAAGTACACAAAAAAGACACACCAATTAGACCTTTAGTAAATTATACAACCGCTCCAAGCTATAAAGTAGCAAAAACCTTAGTTAAAATAATCAAACAACATATAAGCTTAGATAATAACCAGAGTATAAAAGGTTATAAAGATTTTATTGAAAAATTGCGTCATATTAATATTAAGCATAGTTCAAGCTAGCTTCCTTTGACATAGTGGATCTGTATACCAATGTCCCAATAGATGAAACTTTAAAAATACTCAAACAAAATTTAATAAATAATAATACCTTAGAAATAAGGAAAATTAATCAGCTAATGTTACTACTAGAAATGGTACTTAATAAAAACTATTTTTCGTTTGATGGTTCATACTACAAACAAAACGAGGGCCTAGCAATGGGTTCTCCACTCTCAGGTATCCTTGCTGATATTTATTTGAATCATCTAGAAAATACTAAAATTTTAAAAAACAATTATTTTGACAAAAAAATAGTATATTATTCAAGATATGTGGATGACACCTTTGTTATTTTCAATGGTAACAATAGACAGCTCGAGTCATTTAATAATTATTTAAATAAAATACATAAGACAATAAAATTCACTATGGAAATTGAAAATAACAAAAATATTAATTTCTTGGATCTAACCATAACGAATAACGGTAATGAACTGACATACAAAATATACAGAAAGCACACTTACACAGATACGGTTATACATGCCAAGTCATTTCATCCTCCAGCCCAAAAAATGGCTGCATTTAACAGCTTTATTGACAGATTACTTAGTGTTCCCCTTAATAACGAAGACTATGATCAAGAAGTAAATATTATAAAACAAATAGCTCTAAATAATGGTTACAGGCCAGTAATAGTCGATAAAATGATAATGAAACATAAAAAACGTTTAGAAAATAAAAATACCAATATTATTAACCAACATAATAAAAACCATAAAAAATTCATTTCAGCTAATTATTCTGGCTTGTTGCCAAATATTTTAAAATCTGTTTTTAAAAGTAAAGGTTATACTATTTCATTCAAAACCTGTAATAATTTAAAAATTTTTTTCAAAACTAAAATAAATAATCCTTTAAAAAATAAATCAGGTGTCTATAAAATTAAATGCGATAATTGTGCAGCATTCTACATTGGCCAATCCGGCAGAGATTTTTACACAAGATTTTTAGAGCACATTCCAGAAACAAATAATAATAATTCCTGATCATAGTTATACTAGTTTCGAAAACAATTTCGTGGCGTTGCATACTTGCAAGAAGGGTAAATTAATGGATAGTCTAGAGGAGTTCGAAATATACAAAGCTACAAAAAACGCAATGACCAAAAATAACATATTAAACGATCAAATGAACTTCGGTTCTAATAACCTGTTTGACACTGCTATACGGTTGAATGATAAGTATGGCCAGTCGTGAGGAAGTCGTGGTACAGCGTGCATGCATGCGAACGCTCCGAACGATTCAGTTGTTACGTTTTTGTTTATATATATTTTATTTAAAAGATTTTAAATATTTTAAAATTATGACAAACCACAAATTGTGGTATACATTTAAAGTTTGATAATTGTGTATCTGAAGATGGGATTTTATCCCGAAACGCGTCATTAACCGACAGCAGCTAGTGTCACTAAGGTGGACCGAATAAGGATGGATGAGACTAAAATTCAAAGAAAACACCATCTGGAAAACTCGTCAATAAAACTATCTGAAGAAACTGAATACCGGAAGAACAGATATCCAGACGTTTCTGCAGTAACAAATTTACAGTTGCAATGTACAATATGCCACCAGAACATATTACTAGAAATTAAAAAAAAAGAAAGGATTTTTAAGCATATTGTGTTAGATGTGTTAATATGTGAGAAATGTTCACAGATGTATGGAGACGGAGACCACATTGAAGAAGAAACACAATATTGTACTTGGTGTAAAAGAACAGACAGGTTGCATTGTTGCGCAAAAAAAAAAAAAAGTCGTGAGTAAGTCGTGGTACAGCGTGCATGCATGCGAACGCTCCGAACGATTCAGTTGTTACGTTTTTGTTTATATATATTTCATTTTAAAAGATTTTAAATATTTTAAAATTATGACAAACCACAAATTGTGGTATACATTTAAAGTTTGATAATCGTGTATCTGAAGATGGGATTTTATCCCGAAACGCGTCATTAACCGACAGCAGCTAGTGTCACTAAGGTGGACCGAATAAGGTAATTAATTATATTAACCATATAGTGACTCGGTACGTTAAACATGAATAAATTGAAATTGGAACCTTACCAGGTAAAAATTGCGTATACACTTCAAAATCAAAAACTAAAACTATTTAAAACTAATTTAAATATTAAATTTAATAAAATTTGTCTATATAAAAATCTTATCCCAAATTACGCTAAAATCAAAATTAACGAAACCTCTAGAATGGCCAGAAAAACTGAGCAATTTGCAAGTAAATACAGGATAAAGAAGAAATTAAATTCTTATATAGGAGGAAAATCTCATTGAACTCAGCTGTATATAAAACACATTTAGAACTATATAATAATGTTCACCCTGCTCTATGCGATACAATCATGCAACATATTAATCAATACATTAAGGATAAGATTAGATTCCAGAAGAATAAACAAACTAATAAAATTGGCAGTCTGATAAGCAATCAAAACAACGATAAATTCAATAATGAAAAACATGCTTTCTACCCTAGACTGATAAACATGACTAACATGGTTCTCACGAACACAGAGGATAATCTTATCAATAAGGGACTGAATTACAATTTTTCACCGAATCTTAAAAATAAAAATAACATAATTAAAGAAATAGTTGAAGCCGAATCTGTAATTAAGTGTGTTCCTGACTTAAATGAACGAAATGAACTACGTATATTAATAAATAATAAATTCAATAAAGCAATTAATAATAATTATCATAAACAAAAGAAATTAAATTATACAACAACAAAACATGAACAACTAACAGCTATACAGCTAAATAAAAAACTCATACAAAAAACATTTACTTAACGAAGGTTGATAAAGGCAATACTATAGCATTGTTAGACTTAGACGAATATAAACAAAAGGTATACAAATTCATTAGTAATAATAACATAACAAAGTTAAATAATGATCCCACCAAAAAAATACACATTAGATTTGAATAAAAAAAATAAATAAATGTACAGATCTATTTGAGAAACATATATGCTATTCACTGAAACCAATATAAGGTAGTGCACCATGCTGAAAAGGTCTACCCAAAGTACACAAAAAAGACACACCAATTAGACCTTTAGTAAATTATACAACCGCTCCAAGCTATAAAGTAGCAAAAACCTTAGTTAAAATAATCAAACAACATATAAGCTTAGATAATAACCAGAGTATAAAAGGTTATAAAGATTTTATTGAAAAATTGCGTCATATTAATATTAAGCATAGTTCAAGCTAGCTTCCTTTGACATAGTGGATCTGTATACCAATGTCCCAATAGATGAAACTTTAAAAATACTCAAACAAAATTTAATAAATAATAATACCTTAGAAATAAGGAAAATTAATCAGCTAATGTTACTACTAGAAATGGTACTTAATAAAAACTATTTTTCGTTTGATGGTTCATACTACAAACAAAACGAGGGCCTAGCAATGGGTTCTCCACTCTCAGGTATCCTTGCTGATATTTATTTGAATCATCTAGAAAATACTAAAATTTTAAAAAACAATTATTTTGACAAAAAAATAGTATATTATTCAAGATATGTGGATGACACCTTTGTTATTTTCAATGGTAACAATAGACAGCTCGAGTCATTTAATAATTATTTAAATAAAATACATAAGACAATAAAATTCACTATGGAAATTGAAAATAACAAAAATATTAATTTCTTGGATCTAACCATAACGAATAACGGTAATGAACTGACATACAAAATATACAGAAAGCACACTTACACAGATACGGTTATACATGCCAAGTCATTTCATCCTCCAGCCCAAAAAATGGCTGCATTTAACAGCTTTATTGACAGATTACTTAGTGTTCCCCTTAATAACGAAGACTATGATCAAGAAGTAAATATTATAAAACAAATAGCTCTAAATAATGGTTACAGGCCAGTAATAGTCGATAAAATGATAATGAAACATAAAAAACGTTTAGAAAATAAAAATACCAATATTATTAACCAACATAATAAAAACCATAAAAAATTCATTTCAGCTAATTATTCTGGCTTGTTGCCAAATATTTTAAAATCTGTTTTTAAAAGTAAAGGTTATACTATTTCATTCAAAACCTGTAATAATTTAAAAATTTTTTTCAAAACTAAAATAAATAATCCTTTAAAAAATAAATCAGGTGTCTATAAAATTAAATGCGATAATTGTGCAGCATTCTACATTGGCCAATCCGGCAGAGATTTTTACACAAGATTTTTAGAGCACATTCCAGAAACAAATAATAATAATTCCTGATCATAGTTATACTAGTTTCGAAAACAATTTCGTGGCGTTGCATACTTGCAAGAAGGGTAAATTAATGGATAGTCTAGAGGAGTTCGAAATATACAAAGCTACAAAACACGCAATGACCAAAAATAACATATTAAACGATCAAATGAACTTCGGTTCTAATAACCTGTTTGACACTGCTATACGGTTGAATGATAAGTATGGCCAGTCGTGAGGAAGTCGTGGTACAGCGTGCATGCATGCGAACGCTCCGAACGATTCAGTTGTTACGTTTTTGTTTATATATATTTTATTTAAAAGATTTTAAATATTTTAAAATTATGACAAACCACAAATTGTGGTATACATTTAAAGTTTGATAATTGTGTATCTGAAGATGGGATTTTATCCCGAAACGCGTCATTAACCGACAGCAGCTAGTGTCACTAAGGTGGACCGAATAAGGATGGATGAGACTAAAATTCAAAGAAAACACCATCTGGAAAACTCGTCAATAAAACTATCTGAAGAAACTGAATACCGGAAGAACAGATATCCAGACGTTTCTGCAGTAACAAATTTACAGTTGCAATGTACAATATGCCACCAGAACATATTACTAGAAATTAAAAAAAAAGAAAGGATTTTTAAGCATATTGTGTTAGATGTGTTAATATGTGAGAAATGTTCACAGATGTATGGAGACGGAGACCACATTGAAGAAGAAACACAATATTGTACTTGGTGTAAAAGAACAGACAGGTTGCATTGTTGCGCAAAAAA
Organism: Magicicada septendecula; assembly: GCA_034769895.1. NCBI lineage: Eukaryota > Metazoa > Arthropoda > Insecta > Hemiptera > Cicadidae > Magicicada > Magicicada septendecula. The sequence continues at coordinate 58,833,303 of CM068374.1, forward strand.
AAAAAAAAGTCGTGAGTAAGTCGTGGTACAGCGTGCATGCATGCGAACGCTCCGAACGATTCAGTTGTTACGTTTTTGTTTATATATATTTCATTTTAAAAGATTTTAAATATTTTAAAATTATGACAAACCACAAATTGTGGTATACATTTAAAGTTTGATAATCGTGTATCTGAAGATGGGATTTTATCCCGAAACGCGTCATTAACCGACAGCAGCTAGTGTCACTAAGGTGGACCGAATAAGGTAATTAATTATATTAACCATATAGTGACTCGGTACGTTAAACATGAATAAATTGAAATTGGAACCTTACCAGGTAAAAATTGCGTATACACTTCAAAATCAAAAACTAAAACTATTTAAAACTAATTTAAATATTAAATTTAATAAAATTTGTCTATATAAAAATCTTATCCCAAATTACGCTAAAATCAAAATTAACGAAACCTCTAGAATGGCCAGAAAAACTGAGCAATTTGCAAGTAAATACAGGATAAAGAAGAAATTAAATTCTTATATAGGAGGAAAATCTCATTGAACTCAGCTGTATATAAAACACATTTAGAACTATATAATAATGTTCACCCTGCTCTATGCGATACAATCATGCAACATATTAATCAATACATTAAGGATAAGATTAGATTCCAGAAGAATAAACAAACTAATAAAATTGGCAGTCTGATAAGCAATCAAAACAACGATAAATTCAATAATGAAAAACATGCTTTCTACCCTAGACTGATAAACATGACTAACATGGTTCTCACGAACACAGAGGATAATCTTATCAATAAGGGACTGAATTACAATTTTTCACCGAATCTTAAAAATAAAAATAACATAATTAAAGAAATAGTTGAAGCCGAATCTGTAATTAAGTGTGTTCCTGACTTAAATGAACGAAATGAACTACGTATATTAATAAATAATAAATTCAATAAAGCAATTAATAATAATTATCATAAACAAAAGAAATTAAATTATACAACAACAAAACATGAACAACTAACAGCTATACAGCTAAATAAAAAACTCATACAAAAAACATTTACTTAACGAAGGTTGATAAAGGCAATACTATAGCATTGTTAGACTTAGACGAATATAAACAAAAGGTATACAAATTCATTAGTAATAATAACATAACAAAGTTAAATAATGATCCCACCAAAAAAATACACATTAGATTTGAATAAAAAAAATAAATAAATGTACAGATCTATTTGAGAAACATATATGCTATTCACTGAAACCAATATAAGGTAGTGCACCATGCTGAAAAGGTCTACCCAAAGTACACAAAAAAGACACACCAATTAGACCTTTAGTAAATTATACAACCGCTCCAAGCTATAAAGTAGCAAAAACCTTAGTTAAAATAATCAAACAACATATAAGCTTAGATAATAACCAGAGTATAAAAGGTTATAAAGATTTTATTGAAAAATTGCGTCATATTAATATTAAGCATAGTTCAAGCTAGCTTCCTTTGACATAGTGGATCTGTATACCAATGTCCCAATAGATGAAACTTTAAAAATACTCAAACAAAATTTAATAAATAATAATACCTTAGAAATAAGGAAAATTAATCAGCTAATGTTACTACTAGAAATGGTACTTAATCAAAACTATTTTTCGTTTGATGGTTCATACTACAAACAAAACGAGGGCCTAGCAATGGGTTCTCCACTCTCAGGTATCCTTGCTGATATTTATTTGAATCATCTAGAAAATACTAAAATTTTAAAAAACAATTATTTTGACAAAAAAATAGTATATTATTCAAGATATGTGGATGACACCTTTGTTATTTTCAATGGTAACAATAGACAGCTCGAGTCATTTAATAATTATTTAAATAAAATACATAAGACAATAAAATTCACTATGGAAATTGAAAATAACAAAAATATTAATTTCTTGGATCTAACCATAACGAATAACGGTAATGAACTGACATACAAAATATACAGAAAGCACACTTACACAGATACGGTTATACATGCCAAGTCATTTCATCCTCCAGCCCAAAAAATGGCTGCATTTAACAGCTTTATTGACAGATTACTTAGTGTTCCCCTTAATAACGAAGACTATGATCAAGAAGTAAATATTATAAAACAAATAGCTCTAAATAATGGTTACAGGCCAGTAATAGTCGATAAAATGATAATGAAACATAAAAAACGTTTAGAAAATAAAAATACCAATATTATTAACCAACATAATAAAAACCATAAAAAATTCATTTCAGCTAATTATTCTGGCTTGTTGCCAAATATTTTAAAATCTGTTTTTAAAAGTAAAGGTTATACTATTTCATTCAAAACCTGTAATAATTTAAAATTTTTTTTCAAAACTAAAATAAATAATCCTTTAAAAAATAAATCAGGTGTCTATAAAATTAAATGCGATAATTGTGCAGCATTCTACATTGGCCAATCCGGCAGAGATTTTTACACAAGATTTTTAGAGCACATTCCAGAAACAAATAATAATAATTCTAGTTATGCACAACATTTAATAGAAAATGATCATAGTTATACTAGTTTCGAAAACAATTTCGTGGCGTTGCATACTTGCAAGAAGGGTAAATTAATGGATAGTCTAGAGGAGTTCGAAATATACAAAGCTACAAAAAACGCAATGACCAAAAATAACATATTAAACGATCAAATGAACTTCGGTTCTAATAACCTGTTTGACACTGCTATACGGTTGAATGATAAGTATGGCCAGTCGTGAGGAAGTCGTGGTACAGCGTGCATGCATGCGAACGCTCCGAACGATTCAGTTGTTACGTTTTTGTTTATATATATTTTATTTAAAAGATTTTAAATATTTTAAAATTATGACAAACCACAAATTGTGGTATACATTTAAAGTTTGATAATTGTGTATCTGAAGATGGGATTTTATCCCGAAACGCGTCATTAACCGACAGCAGCTAGTGTCACTAAGGTGGACCGAATAAGGATGGATGAGACTAATATTCAAAGAAAACACCATCTGGAAAACTCGTCAATAAAACTATCTGAAGAAACTGAATACCGGAAGAACAGATATCCAGACGTTTCTGCAGTAACAAATTTACAGTTGCAATGTACAATATGCCACCAGAACATATTACTAGAAATTTAAAAAAAAGAAAGAATTTTTAAGCATATTGTGTTAGATGTGTTAATATGTGAGAAATGTTCACAGATGTATGGAGACGGAGACCATATTGAAGAAGAGACACAATATTGTACTTGGTGTAAAAGAACAGACAGGTTGCACTGTTGCGCAAAAAAAAAAAAAAGTGAGGAAGTCGTGGTACAGCGTGCATGCATGCGAACGCTCCGAACGATTCAGTTGTTACGTTTTTGTTTATATATATTTCATTTTAAAAGATTTTAAATATTTTAAAATTATGACAAACCACAAATTGTGGTATACATTTAAAGTTTGATAATCGTGTATCTGAAGATGGGATTTTATCCCGAAACGCGTCATTAACCGACAGCAGCTAGTGTCACTAAGGTGGACCGAATAAGGTAATTAATTATATTAACCATATAGTGACTCGGTACGTTAAACATGAATAAATTGAAATTGGAACCTTACCAGGTAAAAATTGCGTATACACTTCAAAATCAAAAACTAAAACTATTTAAAACTAATTTAAATATTAAATTTAATAAAATTTGTCTATTTAAAAATCTTATCCCAAATTACGCTAAAATCAAAATTAACGAAACCTCTAGAATGGCCAGAAAAACTGAGCAATTTGCAAGTAAATACAGGATAAAGAAGAAATTAAATTCTTATATAGGAAGAAAATCTCATTGAACTCAGCTGTATATAAAACACATTTAGAACTATATAATAATGTTCACCCTGCTCTATGCGATACAATCATGCAACATATTAATCAATACATTAAGGATAAGATTAGATTCCAGAAGAATAAACAAACTAATAAAATTGGCAGTCTGATAAGCAATCAAAACAACGATAAAATCAATAATGAAAAACATGCTTTCTACCCTAGACTGATAAACATGACTAACATGGTTCTCACGAACACAGAGGAAAATCTTATCAATAAGGGACTGAATTACAATTTTTCACCGAATCTTAAAAATAAAAATAACATAATTAAAGAAATAGTTGAAGCCGAATCTGTAATTAAGTGTGTTCCTGACTTAAATGAACGAAATGAACTACGTATATTAATAAATAATAAATTCAATAAAGCAATTAATAATAATTATCATAAATTAAAATTAATTTAATTAATATCATAACAAAAGAAATTAAATTATACAACAACTAACAGCTATACAGCTAAATAAAAAACTCATACAAAAAACATTTACTTAACGAAGGTTGATAAAGGCAATACTATAGCATTGTTAGACTTAGACGAATATAAACAAAAGGTATACAAATTCATTAGTAATAATAACATAACAAAGTTAAATAATGATCCCACCAAAAAAATACACATTAGATTTGAATAAAAAAAATAAATAAATGTACAGATCTATTTGAGAAACATATATGCTATTCACTGAAACCAATATAAGGTAGTGCACCATGCTGAAAAGGTCTACCCAAAGTACACAAAAAAGACACACCAATTAGACCTTTAGTAAATTACACAACCGCTCCAAGCTATACAGTAGCAAAAACCTTAGTTAAAATAATCAAACAACATATAAGCTTAGATAATAACCAGAGTATAAAAGGTTATAAAGATTTTATTGAAAAATTGCGTCATATTAATATTAAGCATAGTTCAAGCTAGCTTCCTTTGACATAGTGGATCTGTATACCAATGTCCCAATAGATGAAACTTTAAAAATACTCAAACAAAATTTAATAAATAATAATACCTTAGAAATAAGGAAAATTAATCAGCTAATGTTACTACTAGAAATGGTACTTAATCAAAACTATTTTTCGTTTGATGGTTCATACTACAAACAAAACGAGGGCCTAGCAATGGGTTCTCCACTCTCAGGTATCCTTGCTGATATTTATTTGAATCATCTAGAAAATACTAAAATTTTAAAAAACAATTATTTTGACAAAAAAATAGTATATTATTCAAGATATGTGGATGACACCTTTGTTATTTTCAATGGTAACAATAGACAGCTCGAGTCATTTAATAATTATTTAAATAAAATACATAAGACAATAAAATTCACCATGGAAATTGAAAATAACAAAAATATTAATTTCTTGGATCTAACCATAACGAATAACGGTAATGAACTGACATACAAAATATACAGAAAGCACACTTACACAGATACGGTTATACATGCCAAGTCATTTCATCCTCCAGCCCAAAAAATGGCTGCATTTAACAGCTTTATTGACAGATTACTTAGTGTTCCCCTTAATAACGAAGACTATGATCAAGAAGTAAATATTATAAAACAAATAGCTCTAAATAATGGTTACAGGCCAGTAATAGTCGATAAAATGATAATGAAACATAAAAAACGTTTAGAAAATAAAAATACCAATATTATTAACCAACATAATAAAAACCATAAAAAATTCATTTCAGCTAATTATTCTGGCTTGTTGCCAAATATTTTAAAATCTGTTTTTAAAAGTAAAGGTTATACTATTTCATTCAAAACCTGTAATAATTTAAAAATTTTTTTCAAAACTAAAATAAATAATCCTTTAAAAAATAAATCAGGTGTCTATAAAATTAAATGCGATAATTGTGCAGCATTCTACATTGGCCAATCCGGCAGAGATTTTTACACAAGATTTTTAGAGCACATTCCAGAAACAAATAATAATAATTCTAGTTATGCACAACATTTAATAGAAAATGATCATAGTTATACTAGTTTCGAAAACAATTTCGTGGCGTTGCATACTTGCAAGAAGGGTAAATTAATGGATAGTCTAGAGGAGTTCGAAATATACAAAGCTACAAAAAACGCAATGACCAAAAATAACATATTAAACGATCAAATGAACTTCGGTTCTAATAACCTGTTTGACACTGCTATACGGTTGAATGATAAGTATGGCCAGTCGTGAGGAAGTCGTGGTACAGCGTGCATGCATGCGAACGCTCCGAACGATTCAGTTGTTACGTTTTTGTTTATATATATTTTATTTAAAAGATTTTAAATATTTTAAAATTATGACAAACCACAAATTGTGGTATACATTTAAAGTTTGATAATTGTGTATCTGAAGATGGGATTTTATCCCGAAACGCGTCATTAACCGACAGCAGCTAGTGTCACTAAGGTGGACCGAATAAGGATGGATGAGACTAATATTCAAAGAAAACACCATCTGGAAAACTCGTCAATAAAACTATCTGAAGAAACTGAATACCGGAAGAACAGATATCCAGACGTTTCTGCAGTAACAAATTTACAGTTGCAATGTACAATATGCCACCAGAACATATTACTAGAAATTTAAAAAAAAGAAAGGATTTTTAAGCATATTGTGTTAGATGTGTTAATATGTGAGAAATGTTCACAGATGTATGGAGACGGAGACCATATTGAAGAAGAAACACAATATTGTACTTGGTGTAAAAGAACAGACAGGTTGCACTGTTGCGCAAAAAAAAAAAAAAGTGAGGAAGTCGTGGTACAGCGTGCATGCATGCGAACGCTCCGAACGATTCAGTTGTTACGTTTTTGTTTATATATATTTCATTTTAAAAGATTTTAAATATTTTAAAATTATGACAAACCACAAATTGTGGTATACATTTAAAGTTTGATAATCGTGTATCTGAAGATGGGATTTTATCCCGAAACGCGTCATTAACCGACAGCAGCTAGTGTCACTAAGGTGGACCGAATAAGGTAATTAATTATATTAACCATATAGTGACTCGGTACGTTAAACATGAATAAATTGAAATTGGAACCTTACCAGGTAAAAATTGCGTATACACTTCAAAATCAAAAACTAAAACTATTTAAAACTAATTTAAATATTAAATTTAATAAAATTTGTCTATTTAAAAATCTTATCCCAAATTACGCTAAAATCAAAATTAACGAAACCTCTAGAATGGCCAGAAAAACTGAGCAATTTGCAAGTAAATACAGGATAAAGAAGAAATTAAATTCTTATATAGGAAGAAAATCTCATTGAACTCAGCTGTATATAAAACACATTTAGAACTATATAATAATGTTCACCCTGCTCTATGCGATACAATCATGCAACATATTAATCAATACATTAAGGATAAGATTAGATTCCAGAAGAATAAACAAACTAATAAAATTGGCAGTCTGATAAGCAATCAAAACAACGATAAAATCAATAATGAAAAACATGCTTTCTACCCTAGACTGATAAACATGACTAACATGGTTCTCACGAACACAGAGGAAAATCTTATCAATAAGGGACTGAATTACAATTTTTCACCGAATCTTAAAAATAAAAATAACATAATTAAAGAAATAGTTGAAGCCGAATCTGTAATTAAGTGTGTTCCTGACTTAAATGAACGAAATGAACTACGTATATTAATAAATAATAAATTCAATAAAGCAATTAATAATAATTATCATAAATTAAAATTAATTTAATTAATATCATAACAAAAGAAATTAAATTATACAACAACTAACAGCTATACAGCTAAATAAAAAACTCATACAAAAAACATTTACTTAACGAAGGTTGATAAAGGCAATACTATAGCATTGTTAGACTTAGACGAATATAAACAAAAGGTATACAAATTCATTAGTAATAATAACATAACAAAGTTAAATAATGATCCCACCAAAAAAATACACATTAGATTTGAATAAAAAAAATAAATAAATGTACAGATCTATTTGAGAAACATATATGCTATTCACTGAAACCAATATAAGGTAGTGCACCATGCTGAAAAGGTCTACCCAAAGTACACAAAAAAGACACACCAATTAGACCTTTAGTAAATTACACAACCGCTCCAAGCTATACAGTAGCAAAAACCTTAGTTAAAATAATCAAACAACATATAAGCTTAGATAATAACCAGAGTATAAAAGGTTATAAAGATTTTATTGAAAAATTGCGTCATATTAATATTAAGCATAGTTCAAGCTAGCTTCCTTTGACATAGTGGATCTGTATACCAATGTCCCAATAGATGAAACTTTAAAAATACTCAAACAAAATTTAATAAATAATAATACCTTAGAAATAAGGAAAATTAATCAGCTAATGTTACTACTAGAAATGGTACTTAATCAAAACTATTTTTCGTTTGATGGTTCATACTACAAACAAAACGAGGGCCTAGCAATGGGTTCTCCACTCTCAGGTATCCTTGCTGATATTTATTTGAATCATCTAGAAAATACTAAAATTTTAAAAAACAATTATTTTGACAAAAAAATAGTATATTATTCAAGATATGTGGATGACACCTTTGTTATTTTCAATGGTAACAATAGACAGCTCGAGTCATTTAATAATTATTTAAATAAAATACATAAGACAATAAAATTCACTATGGAAATTGAAAATAACAAAAATATTAATTTCTTGGATCTAACCATAACGAATAACGGTAATGAACTGACATACAAAATATACAGAAAGCACACTTACACAGATACGGTTATACATGCCAAGTCATTTCATCCTCCAGCCCAAAAAATGGCTGCATTTAACAGCTTTATTGACAGATTACTTAGTGTTCCCCTTAATAACGAAGACTATGATCAAGAAGTAAATATTATAAAACAAATAGCTCTAAATAATGGTTACAGGCCAGTAATAGTCGATAAAATGATAATGAAACATAAAAAACGTTTAGAAAATAAAAATACCAATATTATTAACCAACATAATAAAAACCATAAAAAATTCATTTCAGCTAATTATTCTGGCTTGTTGCCAAATATTTTAAAATCTGTTTTTAAAAGTAAAGGTTATACTATTTCATTCAAAACCTGTAATAATTTAAAAATTTTTTTCAAAACTAAAATAAATAATCCTTTAAAAAATAAATCAGGTGTCTATAAAATTAAATGCGATAATTGTGCAGCATTCTACATTGGCCAATCCGGCAGAGATTTTTACACAAGATTTTTAGAGCACATTCCAGAAACAAATAATAATAATTCTAGTTATGCACAACATTTAATAGAAAATGATCATAGTTATACTAGTTTCGAAAACAATTTCGTGGCGTTGCATACTTGCAAGAAGGGTAAATTAATGGATAGTCTAGAGGAGTTCGAAATATACAAAGCTACAAAAAACGCAATGACCAAAAATAACATATTAAACGATCAAATGAACTTCGGTTCTAATAACCTGTTTGACACTGCTATACGGTTGAATGATAAGTATGGCCAGTCGTGAGGAAGTCGTGGTACAGCGTGCATGCATGCGAACGCTCCGAACGATTCAGTTGTTACGTTTTTGTTTATATATATTTTATTTAAAAGATTTTAAATATTTTAAAATTATGACAAACCACAAATTGTGGTATACATTTAAAGTTTGATAATTGTGTATCTGAAGATGGGATTTTATCCCGAAACGCGTCATTAACCGACAGCAGCTAGTGTCACTAAGGTGGACCGAATAAGGATGGATGAGACTAAAATTCAAAGAAAACACCATCTGGAAAACTCGTCAATAAAACTATCTGAAGAAACTGAATACCGGAAGAACAGATATCCAGACGTTTCTGCAGTAACAAATTTACAGTTGCAATGTACAATATGCCACCAGAACATATTACTAGAAATTAAAAAAAAAGAAAGGATTTTTAAGCATATTGTGTTAGATGTGTTAATATGTGAGAAATGTTCACAGATGTATGGAGACGGAGACCACATTGAAGAAGAAACACAATATTGTACTTGGTGTAAAAGAACAGACAGGTTGCACTGTTGCGCAAAAAAAAAAAAAAAGTGAGGAAGTCGTGGTACAGCGTGCATGCATGCGAACGCTCCGAACGATTCAGTTGTTACGTTTTTGTTTATATATATTTTATTTAAAAGATTTTAAATATTTTAAAATTATGACAAACCACAAATTGTGGTATACATTTAAAGTTTGATAATCGTGTATCTGAAGATGGGATTTTATCCCGAAACGCGTCATTAACCGACAGAAGCTAGTATCACTAAGGTGGACCGAATAAGGTAATTAATTATATTAACCATATAGTGACTCGGTACGTTAAACATGAATAAATTGAAATTGGAACCTTACCAGGTAAAAATTGCGTATACACTGTCACAGGACAAATGGCGCCAATCGTACACACTATAGTTTTTTAGGCCCTTAAAAGGACCGTTTGTCGGGTACGCTAAATCATTTGCGTACGCTACCCGAGCCGCGCTGTGATGTTCGGCGGCTGCGTCCGCTGTTCCGGGCGTGCTGCGGTTCTCTTCTTTCGGCAGCGGTATGTAGAGCCCGCTGCTGTCCCAGTCGATGTCCATCACTGCTTCTCCTGCGTTCTCCATTCTTCCTTCTTCCTTTTCTTCCAGCTGGCTTGACGACGTCCAATGGAGTGCGCCAAAAATTTTTTTTTTTTTTTTTTTTTTTTTTTTTTTTTTTTTCGCTCTGGGCTTTGCGGTTGTGCGTCGCAGAGACGAACCGCACGGGAACTGAGTTCCGAGCTACCTTCTGGAGCTCCTGCCTCGTGGCCCTGCCCAAGTAGGGCGCGTGCTCTATAGCAGGCCGATTCTCGGCTGTTGTGCTAGCCTACGCTAGCGCAGTATGCACCGAGGGCGTTTCCACGAATCACCTGGGCGTATACGGTACCTTCCCAGCCCAGTCACTAGAGGATTGCCTGGGAACCTCGCCGCACGTGCATAAAATTTGCGTGCAAGCCGCCTGAAAGTGTCGTCTAAGGAGCGGACGCCAAGTCCTCTCCTTAGAAGGCGAGATGAGAAGCGACGGGGGACTTTGGCCGCTAGCCGAAGCCCCCTGTCGAGGACGCTCTGCAACTTCTTTTTATGCATTGCGGCGAGGTAACCCCAGACCGGGCAGGCGTAGGTAATGACCGGCAGCAGATACGCGCCGACGATCATCCTACCCAATTTCCTGGTCATGGCTGAGCTGATCAGGAGTGGAAACAGTGCGCACAGGCGAGTGGATGCTCGCTTTAGAACTGTCTGTGCGTGGGTACGCCAGGTGAGCCGACGGTCGAGGTGTAAGCCGAGGTACTTGACCTCGTTGGACCAGCGCAAGTACGTTCTGCCGATACGTAGTTGCCTAACGGGGTTCTTCCGTCGCTTGGAGAATTCGACGGCTACGCTCTTGGTGGCGTTGAGTTGCACTCTCCAATTCTCAGTCCAGTCCACGAGCGTGTCGAGCTGGCGCTGCAGTCGTAGGACGGCCCTTTCCTCATGACGATCGGCCGTAAATACGGCCGTGTCGTCAGCGAAGAGGGCCATCTGGACTCCAGGCTGTCTCGGCACGTCGTTGACGTAGATCGAGAACAGAAGGGGGCCTAGAACACTACCTTGAGGGACGCCGGCTGTGATTCGTCTCTCGGAAGAGACAGAATCGCCAACTCTCACGCAGAAGGTCCTCTCCGTCAGAAAGCTAGCAACCAGATGGAGGTAGCAGTCCGGGAGCTGGACTTCCCTAAGTTTGAATAAAAGGCCATCATGCCATACGCTGTCGAAGGCTTTCTCAACATCTAAGAAACAGCCAACGGTCCGTTCTCTCCGACACCCGGCTTCCGTGATGCTTTCCACCAGTCTCATCAGTTGATGAGTGGTCGAATGCCCCACACGAAAGCCGAACTGTTCGGGGACCAGCACGTCAAAGTTGGTTAGATGTTCTCGTACACGACGCTGTACGAGGCGCTCAAAAACCTTGGACGTAGCGGAAAGTAGGCTGATAGGCCGGAGGTTTTCCGAGCGGGTGGTATCCTTTCCCTGCTTCGGGATCACGATAACCGTCGCCTTTCTCCATTTCTTGGGAAAGTAGGCCAGTCTAAGACACGCGTTGAACAAATCAGTCAAGAATTGAACTCCAGGCTCGGGAAGAAGTCGTAGAGCGGTGTTGGTAACACCGTCCGGGCCTGGAGCCTTTCTTGGCTGAAGTTCAGCGAGCCGATCTGAGACCTCTTCCAAAGAGATGGGTTCGGGCTCCGCCGTGATCGGAAGAGACAGAAAGTCTTCCACAGCCATCTCGACTTGTTCGTCGAAGTCCCAGTCCATGGGCGGGTTGGGAGCGAACTGACGCTCGAAACACAAGCCCAAGTACTCGGCCTTCTCCTCCGGGCGACCCAGGAGTCGACCGAACGGTCCAACAATGGCGGGAAGTGGAGGTCGGCGCCTCCGTCCCGTCAATGCGGTAGGTATTCTGTACGGGTGAGATTGCGGGTCCGCATCCCCCGTTCGGGCCACGTCGAGTTCCCAACAGCTACGTCGGAACGCCTTCAGACTGCCACGCAGTCGTCCGGTGAGCCGATTGTATGCTGCCTTATCGGCCGGATCACGGGTCCTCTGCCAACGTTTCCGGAAGTAATTCCTCTCGCGAGCGAGAAGAGAGACTTCCTCAGGGATGCGTTGGTAGTCAGGCGTGAAGCCAGCTCGCGTACGTGAAGACACGCCTATAGCCGAGATGATTGCCTCTTCGATTCCCGCAACTGCTTCGTCTAGGAGGCGAACGGAATCGAGTGGGGCCGCTGGCGGCAATCTACGGCACAAGGCCGGGCCGTAGCGATCCCAATCGATGACCTTCTGCTTGTCAGAACGTGCATAGGCGTGCTGGGTAGCGACGTGGACCAAGATAGGGTTGTGGTCGGATGTCAGCTCCGTAAGTGAGAATACCTCGACCGGACAGACAATTCCTTGGGTCACCGCGATGTCCAGAACATCGGGAGCCGCGTTAGGCAGTGACGGAAAGAACGTGGGTTGCGCTGGACCAAACACCATCGCCCGGCGCGATTCAACAAAACTGAGCAAGCGCCTCCCGTTCGGAGTAGTCAGGCGACTATTCCAAACGCGATGCTTGCAATTCAGATCGCCGGCCAAAATTACCCTTCGATGGGAATCGAAGATGACGTCCAGGTCGCTGACAAGGAGTTCAGCTTGTGGGGGCTTGTAAGCTGAGACCACGAGGACGCCGCCAAGAGCTCCGTGGACCTCAATGGCGGTGGCCTCTAGGTTGGTAAGCTGCGGAAAAAGCGACACGATGATGACCTATGGAGGTCCTCACCGCGATCGCCGTGCCGCCTCCTCGTCGGCCAACTCGGTCATCCCGATAAACCACGTAATTTGGTAATCGAAACCGGTTCGCCGGGGTCAGGTGGGTTTCCCCGAGGAGAAGTACGTCGGGTTTGAACCGAGCCAGGAATTCAAGAAGGTCGGAATGCTTGGTACCGATGTTGTTAGCATTCCAGGCTACGAGCGAGAGATCTCGTCTAAGGGCTCGGTTCATAGAAGACCTATGACTTCGCAGGCTTCCACCAAGAGCATGAATCTCTCAGTTGGGTCAGCAGTTTCCAGGCGGGCTCGGATGGATCTGAAGAGAGATGCGACTTTCGGGAGGTCGTAGCTAGACAGAAAGCCGCGGACGAACTGTGCGTCATTGGAACTGACGGACTGGGTGGTTTGCCTGGAAACTGAGGCCGCATAAGAGCGACCAGGTGTTACGGCAGATCGGGTCATGGTGGAAGCCATAGGACCAGGGCCAGACGGTTTTGGATCAGCGGCAGGAAAAGTACGCTGTTGCGCTTCGTCGGACTTATACCGGGAAGCAGGACTTTTCTTGGGCTGTGGGCAGGCAGGAGCTCGGGGCCGAGCATCCGGTGTGGGTATCCCTTTGTTCCTGGGTTTGATGCCTGCTCGCGGAAATCGCGGAGGTGGCAGGGGCGGCGAGGCTACCTCTGGTTCAGAGGCGGGAGTAGGAGGTTCCGCGGAGGTGGAGGGTTCATTCTCCGGCTCCAAAACCGAGATAACAGCTACTGGGCGTGTCTCTGCTGTGGAAGGAGACGCGGTACGTTTAGTTGCCTTTGTAGGGGCTGGAGGTGGAGCCGGAGAGGGCGCGCGCCGTGCCGGTTGTGCCTGAGGTTTAGGCCTAGCCTGCATTTTAGGCTGTCTAGGTTGGGGCTGCATAACTGGCTGCCGTGGCTTCGGGAGGGGCCCCTGCGGCTTTTGCTTCCGCAGGAGCTCCGCCTTATAGACCGGGCAGTTTACGTTAGACGCTGCGTGGCCTTGACCACAATTTATGCAGCGAAATTTGGTTTTGTCTGCCACAGTGCAGGCCTGTGTTGAATGTCCCAGAGAACATCGGAGACAGGCCGGGGCATTGCGGCAGACGTCGGTGTGGTGGCCGAACCTCTGGCACCGGTGGCACTGCGCGAGCTTGCCCTGGGGACGACTGGTTTCCACCCTGACGCGGAAGCCAAACAGCCGCGTCAGGTGGAAAATTTTGTCTGCAGCCTCGCCCTTCTCGAGCTGGAGACGGACGAGCGGGAGAGGGCTCGGGTCTCTGAGTGAGTGAACAGGCGGAAAATTGCCTGCACCGGGTACCCGAGGTCGCGGAGTTCTATAAGGATCTCCTGAGGATCAGTGTGCGCGTCAAGCCCTCGCAAAATGACAGACAAGGGCTTGACTCGCTTAGGAGTGAAGGTATGATATTGGAGGTTATGTGCTTGGAGGAAGGCCTCGACCAAGCGATGGTCCTCGAGCTGGCGGACGACAATCCTGACCGTATCACCGCCAAGCAGCTTCAGGTCAAGCTTGTCGGCCGACAGGCCGTGGGCCGCGATCAGCCGTCTGTATAAGGCGGCGACATTGGATACGCTATGGACGTACAGGGGCGGCGCACGACCAACAGCGGCAGCAGCCGGAGCTGCTGTCGAAGTAGTCGGAACCGCGACCTGTGGGCCCTGAGAAGGTCCAATGTCCATGGCCGAGGTCTGTGAGGAAGTGGATCCAGGTGCGTGGGTCCTCTTGGGCTTCTTAGCCGGGCGATTTCGCCGACCAACGGTCGCGAACTCGCCCGACTCGTCTGCCGGCAGAGGGGGAAGCGGGTTGGGGAGAGGATCGTCCGTCTCCATCGCCCGAGGCGAATCGGGCGAGTCGCCCAGATGGGGTAGCAAGGCGGGGCCGAGCGACTCGGCACTTGGGCCGTTGCCTGTAGAAGGCATGCTGGCCAGGTGCGACGGCTGCCGGGCAGAGACTGCTAGGCAGTCACTGCCAGACGCCAGGGATCTCGGGTCCGGCCGAAGCCGGATTACCCGCGCGTCTTCCTTGTTCACGACGATGCGGGAGGAGCTGGGCTAACGACCAGCTTCGTTGAATACCAGTCCTTACCAAGACTGGTGTCCACTGGCCCCTTTACCCCGGCGATATCCTAGCTCGCTTACCACTGGTGGGGGCTTGCAAGGATCGTCCGGGGCAGCGCTACCTAACAGTCGTGAACAAGTTAGGAATTACACACTGGAAATGCGGCACTCACCAGGTGAGCCCAGAGCAATCCACTTCTTTCCTGTCCGGCAAGATGTTGTTCCGGCGCAGGTGGTCCTTACAAGGGCAAACTTCGGCCAGCTGCTTCTTCTACCAGCTACTAAGTTCACCGGCAGCAGCTGGCTTGGTTCCCACGAAGAGAAGAGTTATTCCTCGTCGAAAGGCGAGGTGGCCGAAGGCAGCAAAGCCGTAGAAGGTCCAGCGAAGAGAGCTGAGAAGAGCAGTCCAAGGAGAGCGTCCTGTTCAGATCAGAAGCTGGAGCAGAAGTGTCTCGCGCCAAAAATTTTTTTTTTTTTTTTTTTTTTAGCGGCGCTGTTTTTATGCCCTGACAGGTCGTATGCCACGAACCTATCAGAGTGCCGCTGGTCCCTGGTTGGCTCGCCTCGAGCACGTTAGATGGTCACGTTGAGGCCAATCAAGCTGCTGCCGATCCTTGATTGGGTCGCCTCGCCTTCTCGTGTCACGTCTCGGCTGGCGCCGAGAGCAGATCTTCGCCTCGCTATGTCACAACTCCCCCGGGTCTTGAATGCTCTCCGGTGGCCAGCCCATTGTTCTTCTCCGGCGGGTTTGAGCCGTTGGCGGTGAACCTTGTATGGACGTCCGTCCTTCTCCACCGTGTAAATCTGCCCGCCGAGGGTTGCGGCAACGCTAAAGGGACCTTCCCAGGCTGGCTCCCATCCAGGGTACCTCCGTCCTTTGGCTGGTCCGGCGTGGCTCTTGACGTACACCAGCTGCCCTACGGCCAGTGTAGGGTCCTGTGTCCTCCGTTCCGGATACCGCCGCCGCTGATACTGCGTCTGGTGTGACCTGGCCGCCTCTTCTCGTTCCTCAATTGGCCGGACGTCCTGTTCTGCGTGTGGCCGACTCCAGTCGCCGGGTCGGCGTAGGTCTCTGCCCAGCAGAAGCTCGCTCGGTGTCACTCCAGTGGCGGCGTTTGCACGATTCCGCAGCGAGAACAGAATCGTCGGCAAACGCTTGTCCCAGTCGCCATGATCCTTGCAGTCATGGAGCTGGATCCGCCGTTGCGCCGCTCGGTCGGGTTCGCCCTGGGATGGTAGTTGGCTGTAGTCCACGGTCGTATATGCAGCTTGTCGCACATCTGCTTCCACTTGTGGCTCGTGAGCGGCTTTCCGTTGTCGGTGAGCAACGCCTCTGGGTATCCCCAACGAGGGAACACTTCTTCCTCCAGGTAGCGGATAATGGTGTCGGCGTCCGCCTTGCGCACGGCCTTTGCTTCCACCCATCTCGACATCATATCCGTGACCACTACGATGTACCGGTTGCCAGCTCGAGTCAGCGGATATGGTCCCATGACGTCCAGGGCGACAGTATTCCAACATCTCCTGGGTCGGTGAGGTCGCTGTTGGTCCTGTTCGGGATTTGCGCCGCGCTTGTGTAGGGCGCATATTCTGCAACTCCGGACGTATCTGCGGACATCAATGGTTAGGCCGGTCCAGACGAAGTCCTTGCCGATGGCCCGAAACGTTTCTTCGGCCCCCGGATGCCCGGCTTCAGGGAAGTCGTGGAAGTGCCTGATGACCTCCATGCGGACACTCGGCGGCACGTACAATCCTGGTTCCTGGTTGCGTCTGTCCTTCCAAACCAGGCCGTTGTCCACCCGGTATCCTCTCGCTGTAGCCGCCGCAGGGTCGTTTCTCCACGCTTGGCACTCCTGGTCGCCTTCTTGCGCCTCCTGCACTGCCTGATGGATGCCGACAGCTGTGATTTCTTGTAGTCGGGGTGCAGCTGCCGCAACACTGCGAAGTGGCCTCTCTTCAGGCTGCATCCGTGGTTCTTCTTGGACGCCGGCAGTATCTTCAAGCCCAGGTTCCCTCGAGAGGAAGTCCGGCAACTCGTTCTCCTTGCCCGGGCAGTGGACGACGGTGAATTTGAAGCTCTGTATCAGTAGAGCCCAGCGAGCGTACTTCGTCTTCTGCCCCGTCGCCTGCTTCAGCCAAGTTAGCGCCTTGTTGTCGGTCCTTAGGGTGAAATGTCGATCCTCCAAGTATGGCCGGTTTTTCTTGATGGCCCAGACGACTGCCAAACACTCCAGTTTGTTGGAGTGGTAGTTCTTCTCCGCCTCGTGGAGCTTGGCACTGGCGTACGAGATGATACGCCTCTCTCCGGCTTCGGTGCATTGATAAAGCACCGCTCCAAGTCCCTTTTGGCTGGCGTCGGTCTGCAGAAACATCGGCAAGTCTCGATCCGGTCGTGAGAGTTTTAACGGCTGCCGGAAAGCGGCCTTAACCTCTTCGAAGGCTCGCTGAGTTGTGTCGTCCCAATGCCACTTTCTTGTCCGCAGCAGGTCCGTTAACGGTTCCGAAATCATGGCGAAGCAGGGGATGTACTCTCGCAGCCAGTTGCAGGTTCCCAGGAAGCGTTGCAGCTCTTTCTTGTTGCTGGGGGCCGGCTGGTCTTCAATCGCTCTGAGATGTTGCTGCTGCGGGAGGTTGCCGTCCGGAGTAATCTCGTGGCCCAGAAAGGCGACTTCTTCCCGGCCGAAGTGACACTTGTTGAGCGAGCAGGTCAGCTGGTGCATCTGCAGCCTTTCCAAGACTTGATCCAGGTGTCGCAGGTGCGTTTCCCAGTCGGGGGAGTAGACAATGATGTCGTCCAGATAGACGAGGCAGCACTCCCGTAATAGTCCCGTGAGAACATCCTGCATCAGCCGTTGGAAGGTGCTGGGCGCGTTCTTCAGCCCAAAGCACATCACCCGGAACTGGTAGCGACCTCCGTCGGGCACCGAGAATGCTGTGTACTTCTTTGCTTCTTCCTCCAGCGGGATTTGCCAGTAGCCGCTCTTGAGATCTAGGGTCGAGAAGACTTGGGCCCCGCTGAGGTCCTTGATTGTTTCGTATATCAGCGGCAGTGGTGAGTCCACATCCTCGGTCTGATCGTTCAGCCTCCGGAAGTCTACGCAGAACCGGGGTGTGCTGTCCTTCTTCTTCACAATCACCACCGGAGAGCTGTATGGCGAGGTGGCCGGTTCAATGATACGCTGCCTCAGCATCTCTTCTACCTGTTCCCGGATGGTGCGTTTCTTCTCGTCGGAGTACCGGTACATTGGGAGCCGGAATGGCTGGCTACCTTCTATCAGCCGGATCTCGTGCTTGGCCGCAGATGTAGTGCGGAGCGGGCCACGGGAGAACAAACTGCGATGACGGTGTAACATTTCCAGAAGCCGTTTATGGTGTTGGCCACCTGCTGACGTTTGAAGGCTAGCTTCGTCAATGTCCTCTTCCTCGGGCTCCGCGCGGTCATTCCAGAAGACCGTCTGTCGGTTCTCGCTGCCAATGTGAAGGCAGCCCCGTCGGTAGTCCACAACTGCTTGGTTGGCCGTGAGCCAGTGGTGGCCCAATAAAACTTCTTGCAGTCCGGGCACTTCTAGCAGACTGGTGGTGGTCGCGAGACTTCCAATTATAATGTCTGCGACGACGGTGGCCGTTGAGTGACATTGCTGACCGTGTAGCGCTAGCTGGACAACTCGGGGCTCCGTCTTCCTTCCTCCGGGCAGCAGACCGGCTTGTACGAAGTCGTAGTTTGCGGCGGAGTCCAAGGCTGCGGTCAGTTTTCGGCCGGCGATCTCTATTGGAATGCGCGGTATGTCCGCACCTAGTTGGTTCACGCGCCCCGGTGGGCTATTTACCGGGGCGCTTGGTCGTTTCCCTGCCGGTTCTTCACAGGGCAGTCCCGATGGAAGTGTCTTCCCGGGCAGTAGCGGCACTTGGGCGTTAGGCTGTTCAATCTTTGTTCCTCTTTCGTGCTTGAGGCCGATCGACACTGCTTCGACCCCCCTACTCGATCCAGGGAGTTTTCAGCAGAGTCATCCCGACCTCGCGCACGACTATCTTGATCCAAGTCCGCCTCGATGCTCATTGCCCGTTGTAAAAGTTCCTCTAAAGTCATAGGCGGCGGGAACCTCAGCGCAGGTCGAAGGCGTGGCTGCAGCTGTTGTGTAAGCATGGCTATGCTCGTCCTCTCGTCACCTCCGGGGTACAGACGGCGAAACAGCTTGATTTTTCTCAGGATGAAGATTTCCGCCGATTCCTGCCGCTGCGTTTGTCCGTACAGCTCGGCCAGCAGCTCTGCGTCTCGTTGCATCCCGCAGAAGTGATGCCGGAAGCGGTTGCAGAACTCGGGCCAATTTATCTGCAGTCCCGTGTATCTCTCTGCCCACGTGGCAGCTTCTCCTCGGAGCTGCCGCACTGCGTAATCTGCCCACTGTTCAGGTGGGACTCTGTAGTCCCGCAGCTGTCGCTCTAGCTGTTGAAGATATCGTTCTGGATCCTCGTACTTGAGGCCATGGTATGTAGCGGTGATCACCGGTGGCAACGTGCACCTCAGAGCTGCGGCGAATTGCGCAAAGCCTTGCTCTATTTCGAACCCGGTGTCCCGCTGGGTGTAGCAGTTGGGCGCCATGTTGTTTTGTGTGCCGGCTGGTAGTTCTCTGGCGTGGCTGGATCCTGCATCCGCAAGATGATCGTCGCCCCACGTTGGGCGCCACTTGTCACAGGACAAATGGCGCCAATCGTACACACTATAGTTTTTTAGGCCCTTAAAAGGACCGTTTGTCGGGTACGCTAAATCATTTGCGTACGCTACCCGAGCCGCGCTGTGATGTTCGGCGGCTGCGTCCGCTGTTCCGGGCGTGCTGCGGTTCTCTTCTTTCGGCAGCGGTATGTAGAGCCCGCTGCTGTCCCAGTCGATGTCCATCACTGCTTCTCCTGCGTTCTCCATTCTTCCTTCTTCCTTTTCTTCCAGCTGGCTTGACGACGTCCAATGGAGTGCGCCAAAAATTTTTAGCGGCGCTGTTTTTATGCCCTGACAGGTCGTATGCCACGAACCTATCAGAGTGCCGCTGGTCCCTGGTTGGCTCGCCTCGAGCACGTTAGATGGTCACGTTGAGGCCAATCAAGCTGCTGCCGATCCTTGATTGGGTCGCCTCGCCTTCTCGTGTCACGTCTCGGCTGGCGCCGAGAGCAGATCTTCGCCTCGCTATGTCACAACACTTCAAAATCAAAAACTAAAACTATTTAAAACTAATTTAAATATTAAATTTAATAAAATTTGTCTATATAAAAATCTTATCCCAAATTACGCTAAAATCAAAATTAACGAAACCTCTAGAATGGCCAGAAAAACTGAGCAATTTGCAAGTAAATACAGGATAAAGAAGAAATTAAATTCTTATATAGGAAGAAAATCTCATTGAACTCAGCTGTATATAAAACACATTTAGAACTATATAATAATGTTCACCCTGCTCTATGCGATACAATCATGCAACATATTAATCAATACATTAAGGATAAGATTAGATTCCAGAAGAATAAACAAACTAATAAAATTGGCAGTCTGATAAGCAATCAAAACAACGATAAATTCAATAATGAAAAACATGCTTTCTACCCTAGACTGATAAACATGACTAACATGGTTCTCACGAACACAGAGGAAAATCTTATCAATAAGGGACTGAATTACAATTTTTCACCGAATCTTAAAAATAAAAATAACATAATTAAAGAAATAGTTGAAGCCGAATCTGTAATTAAGTGTGTTCCTGACTTAAATGAACGA
Organism: Magicicada septendecula; assembly: GCA_034769895.1. Taxonomy (NCBI): domain Eukaryota; kingdom Metazoa; phylum Arthropoda; class Insecta; order Hemiptera; family Cicadidae; genus Magicicada; species Magicicada septendecula. Next base: position 58,854,344 of record CM068374.1, read on the forward strand.
AATGAACTACGTATATTAATAAATAATAAATTCAATAAAGCAATTAATAATAATTATCATAAACAAAAGAAATTAAATTATACAACAACAAAACATGAACAACTAACAGCTATACAGCTAAATAAAAAACTCATACAAAAAACATTTACTTAACGAAGGTTGATAAAGGCAATACTATAGCATTGTTAGACTTAGACGAATATAAACAAAAGGTATACAAATTCATTAGTAATAATAACATAACAAAGTTAAATAATGATCCCACCAAAAAAATACACATTAGATTTGAATAAAAAAAATAAATAAATGTACAGATCTATTTGAGAAACATATATGCTATTCACTGAAACCAATATAAGGTAGTGCACCATGCTGAAAAGGTCTACCCAAAGTACACAAAAAAGACACACCAATTAGACCTTTAGTAAATTATACAACCGCTCCAAGCTATAAAGTAGCAAAAACCTTAGTTAAAATAATCAAACAACATATAAGCTTAGATAATAACCAGAGTATAAAAGGTTATAAAGATTTTATTGAAAAATTGCGTCATATTAATATTAAGCATAGTTCAAGCTAGCTTCCTTTGACATAGTGGATCTGTATACCAATGTCCCAATAGATGAAACTTTAAAAATACTCAAACAAAATTTAATAAATAATAATACCTTAGAAATAAGGAAAATTAATCAGCTAATGTTACTACTAGAAATGGTACTTAATCAAAACTATTTTTCGTTTGATGGTTCATACTACAAACAAAACGAGGGCCTAGCAATGGGTTCTCCACTCTCAGGTATCCTTGCTGATATTTATTTGAATCATCTAGAAAATACTAAAATTTAAAAAAACAATTATTTTGACAAAAAAATAGTATATTATTCAAGATATGTGGATGACACCTTTGTTATTTTCAATGGTAACAATAGACAGCTCGAGTCATTTAATAATTATTTAAATAAAATACATAAGACAATAAAATTCACTATGGAAATTGAAAATAACAAAAATATTAATTTCTTGGATCTAACCATAACGAATAACGGTAATGAACTGACATACAAAATATACAGAAAGCACACTTACACAGATACGGTTATACATGCCAAGTCATTTCATCCTCCAGCCCAAAAAATGGCTGCATTTAACAGCTTTATTGACAGATTACTTAGTGTTCCCCTTAATAACGAAGACTATGATCAAGAAGTAAATATTATAAAACAAATAGCTCTAAATAATGGTTACAGGCCAGTAATAGTCGATAAAATGATAATGAAACATAAAAAACGTTTAGAAAATAAAAATACCAATATTATTAACCAACATAATAAAAACCATAAAAAATTCATTTCAGCTAATTATTCTGGCTTGTTGCCAAATATTTTAAAATCTGTTTTTAAAAGTAAAGGTTATACTATTTCATTCAAAACCTGTAATAATTTAAAAATTTTTTTCAAAACTAAAATAAATAATCCTTTAAAAAATAAATCAGGTGTCTATAAAATTAAATGCGATAATTGTGCAGCATTCTACATTGGCCAATCCGGCAGAGATTTTTACACAAGATTTTTAGAGCACATTCCAGAAACAAATAATAATAATTCTAGTTATGCACAACATTTAATAGAAAATGATCATAGTTATACTAGTTTCGAAAACAATTTCGTGGCGTTGCATACTTGCAAGAAGGGTAAATTAATGGATAGTCTAGAGGAGTTCGAAATATACAAAGCTACAAAAAACGCAATGACCAAAAATAACATATTAAACGATCAAATGAACTTCGGTTCTAATAACCTGTTTGACACTGCTATACGGTTGAATGATAAGTATGGCCAGTCGTGAGGAAGTCGTGGTACAGCGTGCATGCATGCGAACGCTCCGAACGATTCAGTTGTTACGTTTTTGTTTATATATATTTTATTTAAAAGATTTTAAATATTTTAAAATTATGACAAACCACAAATTGTGGTATACATTTAAAGTTTGATAATTGTGTATCTGAAGATGGGATTTTATCCCGAAACGCGTCATTAACCGACAGCAGCTAGTGTCACTAAGGTGGACCGAATAAGGATGGATGAGACTAAAATTCAAAGAAAACACCATCTGGAAAACTCGTCAATAAAACTATCTGAAGAAACTGAATACCGGAAGAACAGATATCCAGACGTTTCTGCAGTAACAAATTTACAGTTGCAATGTACAATATGCCACCAGAACATATTACTAGAAATTTAAAAAAAAGAAAGGATTTTTAAGCATATTGTGTTAGATGTGTTAATGTGTGAGAAATGTTCACAGATGTATGGAGACGGAGACCATATTGAAGAAGAAACACAATATTGTACTTGGTGTAAAAGAACAGACAGGTTGCACTGTTGCGCAAAAAAAAAAAAAAAAAGTCGTGAGGAAGTCGTGGTACAGCGTGCATGCATGCGAACGCTCCGAACGATTCAGTTGTTACGTTTTTGTTTATATATATTTTATTTAAAAGATTTTAAATATTTTAAAATTATGACAAACCACAAATTGTGGTATACATTTAAAGTTTGATAATCGTGTATCTGAAGATGGGATTTTATCCCGAAACGCGTCATTAACCGACAGCAGCTAGTGTCACTAAGGTGGACCGAATAAGGTAATTAATTATATTAACCATATAGTGACTCGGTACGTTAAACATGAATAAATTGAAATTGGAACCTTACCAGGTAAAAATTGCGTATACACTTCAAAATCAAAAACTAAAACTATTTAAAACTAATTTAAATATTAAATTTAATAAAATTTGTCTATATAAAAATCTTATCCCAAATTACGCTAAAATCAAAATTAACGAAACCTCTAGAATGGCCAGAAAAACTGAGCAATTTGCAAGTAAATACAGGATAAAGAAGAAATTAAATTCTTATATAGGAAGAAAATCTCATTGAACTCAGCTGTATATAAAACACATTTAGAACTATATAATAATGTTCACCCTGCTCTATGCGATACAATCATGCAACATATTAATCAATACATTAAGGATAAGATTAGATTCCAGAAGAATAAACAAACTAATAAAATTGGCAGTCTGATAAGCAATCAAAACAACGATAAATTCAATAATGAAAAACATGCTTTCTACCCTGGACTGATAAACATGACTAACATGGTTCTCACGAACACAGAGGAAAATCTTATCAATAAGGGACTGAATTACAATTTTTCACCGAATCTTAAAAATAAAAATAACATAATTAAAGAAATAGTTGAAGCCGAATCTGTAATTAAGTGTGTTCCTGACTTAAATGAACGAAATGAACTACGTATATTAATAAATAATAAATTCAATAAAGCAATTAATAATAATTATCATAAACAAAAGAAATTAAATTATACAACAACAAAACATGAACAACTAACAGCTATACAGCTAAATAAAAAACTCATACAAAAAACATTTACTTAACGAAGGTTGATAAAGGCAATACTATAGCATTGTTAGACTTAGACGAATATAAACAAAAGGTATACAAATTCATTAGTAATAATAACATAACAAAGTTAAATAATGATCCCACCAAAAAAATACACATTAGATTTGAATAAAAAAAATAAATAAATGTACAGATCTATTTGAGAAACATATATGCTATTCACTGAAACCAATATAAGGTAGTGCACCATGCTGAAAAGGTCTACCCAAAGTACACAAAAAAGACACACCAATTAGACCTTTAGTAAATTATACAACCGCTCCAAGCTATAAAGTAGCAAAAACCTTAGTTAAAATAATCAAACAACATATAAGCTTAGATAATAACCAGAGTATAAAAGGTTATAAAGATTTTATTGAAAAATTGCGTCATATTAATATTAAGCATAGTTCAAGCTAGCTTCCTTTGACATAGTGGATCTGTATACCAATGTCCCAATAGATGAAACTTTAAAAATACTCAAACAAAATTTAATAAATAATAATACCTTAGAAATAAGGAAAATTAATCAGCTAATGTTACTACTAGAAATGGTACTTAATCAAAACTATTTTTCGTTTGATGGTTCATACTACAAACAAAACGAGGGCCTAGCAATGGGTTCTCCACTCTCAGGTATCCTTGCTGATATTTATTTGAATCATCTAGAAAATACTAAAATTTAAAAAAACAATTATTTTGACAAAAAAATAGTATATTATTCAAGATATGTGGATGACACCTTTGTTATTTTCAATGGTAACAATAGACAGCTCGAGTCATTTAATAATTATTTAAATAAAATACATAAGACAATAAAATTCTCTATGGAAATTGAAAATAACAAAAATATTAATTTCTTGGATCTAACCATAACGAATAACGGTAATGAACTGACATACAAAATATACAGAAAGCACACTTACACAGATACGGTTATACATGCCAAGTCATTTCATCCTCCAGCCCAAAAAATGGCTGCATTTAACAGCTTTATTGACAGATTACTTAGTGTTCCCCTTAATAACGAAGACTATGATCAAGAAGTAAATATTATAAAACAAATAGCTCTAAATAATGGTTACAGGCCAGTAATAGTCGATAAAATGATAATGAAACATAAAAAACGTTTAGAAAATAAAAATACCAATATTATTAACCAACATAATAAAAACCATAAAAAATTCATTTCAGCTAATTATTCTGGCTTGTTGCCAAATATTTTAAAATCTGTTTTTAAAAGTAAAGGTTATACTATTTCATTCAAAACCTGTAATAATTTAAAAATTTTTTTCAAAACTAAAATAAATAATCCTTTAAAAAATAAATCAGGTGTCTATAAAATTAAATGCGATAATTGTGCAGCATTCTACATTGGCCAATCCGGCAGAGATTTTTACACAAGATTTTTAGAGCACATTCCAGAAACAAATAATAATAATTCTAGTTATGCACAACATTTAATAGAAAATGATCATAGTTATACTAGTTTCGAAAACAATTTCGTGGCGTTGCATACTTGCAAGAAGGGTAAATTAATGGATAGTCTAGAGGAGTTCGAAATATACAAAGCTACAAAAAACGCAATGACCAAAAATAACATATTAAACGATCAAATGAACTTCGGTTCTAATAACCTGTTTGACACTGCTATACGGTTGAATGATAAGTATGGCCAGTCGTGAGGAAGTCGTGGTACAGCGTGCATGCATGCGAACGCTCCGAACGATTCAGTTGTTACGTTTTTGTTTATATATATTTTATTTAAAAGATTTTAAATATTTTAAAATTATGACAAACCACAAATTGTGGTATACATTTAAAGTTTGATAATTGTGTATCTGAAGATGGGATTTTATCCCGAAACGCGTCATTAACCGACAGCAGCTAGTGTCACTAAGGTGGACCGAATAAGGATGGATGAGACTAAAATTCAAAGAAAACACCATCTGGAAAACTCGTCAATAAAACTATCTGAAGAAACTGAATACCGGAAGAACAGATATCCAGACGTTTCTGCAGTAACAAATTTACAGTTGCAATGTACAATATGCCACCAGAACATATTACTAGAAATTTAAAAAAAAGAAAGGATTTTTAAGCATATTGTGTTAGATGTGTTAATGTGTGAGAAATGTTCACAGATGTATGGAGACGGAGACCATATTGAAGAAGAAACACAATATTGTACTTGGTGTAAAAGAACAGACAGGTTGCACTGTTGCGCAAAAAAAAAAAAAAAAAAGTCGTGAGGAAGTCGTGGTACAGCGTGCATGCATGCGAACGCTCCGAACGATTCAGTTGTTACGTTTTTGTTTATATATATTTTATTTAAAAGATTTTAAATATTTTAAAATTATGACAAACCACAAATTGTGGTATACATTTAAAGTTTGATAATCGTGTATCTGAAGATGGGATTTTATCCCGAAACGCGTCATTAACCGACAGCAGCTAGTGTCACTAAGGTGGACCGAATAAGGTAATTAATTATATTAACCATATAGTGACTCGGTACGTTAAACATGAATAAATTGAAATTGGAACCTTACCAGGTAAAAATTGCGTATACACTTCAAAATCAAAAACTAAAACTATTTAAAACTAATTTAAATATTAAATTTAATAAAATTTGTCTATATAAAAATCTTATCCCAAATTACGCTAAAATCAAAATTAACGAAACCTCTAGAATGGCCAGAAAAACTGAGCAATTTGCAAGTAAATACAGGATAAAGAAGAAATTAAATTCTTATATAGGAAGAAAATCTCATTGAACTCAGCTGTATATAAAACACATTTAGAACTATATAATAATGTTCACCCTGCTCTATGCGATACAATCATGCAACATATTAATCAATACATTAAGGATAAGATTAGATTCCAGAAGAATAAACAAACTAATAAAATTGGCAGTCTGATAAGCAATCAAAACAACGATAAATTCAATAATGAAAAACATGCTTTCTACCCTAGACTGATAAACATGACTAACATGGTTCTCACGAACACAGAGGAAAATCTTATCAATAAGGGACTGAATTACAATTTTTCACCGAATCTTAAAAATAAAAATAACATAATTAAAGAAATAGTTGAAGCCGAATCTGTAATTAAGTGTGTTCCTGACTTAAATGAACGAAATGAACTACGTATATTAATAAATAATAAATTCAATAAAGCAATTAATAATAATTATCATAAACAAAAGAAATTAAATTATACAACAACAAAACATGAACAACTAACAGCTATACAGCTAAATAAAAAACTCATACAAAAAACATTTACTTAACGAAGGTTGATAAAGGCAATACTATAGCATTGTTAGACTTAGACGAATATAAACAAAAGGTATACAAATTCATTAGTAATAATAACATAACAAAGTTAAATAATGATCCCACCAAAAAAATACACATTAGATTTGAATAAAAAAAATAAATAAATGTACAGATCTATTTGAGAAACATATATGCTATTCACTGAAACCAATATAAGGTAGTGCACCATGCTGAAAAGGTCTACCCAAAGTACACAAAAAAGACACACCAATTAGACCTTTAGTAAATTATACAACCGCTCCAAGCTATAAAGTAGCAAAAACCTTAGTTAAAATAATCAAACAACATATAAGCTTAGATAATAACCAGAGTATAAAAGGTTATAAAGATTTTATTGAAAAATTGCGTCATATTAATATTAAGCATAGTTCAAGCTAGCTTCCTTTGACATAGTGGATCTGTATACCAATGTCCCAATAGATGAAACTTTAAAAATACTCAAACAAAATTTAATAAATAATAATACCTTAGAAATAAGGAAAATTAATCAGCTAATGTTACTACTAGAAATGGTACTTAATCAAAACTATTTTTCGTTTGATGGTTCATACTACAAACAAAACGAGGGCCTAGCAATGGGTTCTCCACTCTCAGGTATCCTTGCTGATATTTATTTGAATCATCTAGAAAATACTAAAATTTTAAAAAACAATTATTTTGACAAAAAAATAGTATATTATTCAAGATATGTGGATGACACCTTTGTTATTTTCAATGGTAACAATAGACAGCTCGAGTCATTTAATAATTATTTAAATAAAATACATAAGACAATAAAATTCACTATGGAAATTGAAAATAACAAAAATATTAATTTCTTGGATCTAACCATAACGAATAACGGTAATGAACTGACATACAAAATATACAGAAAGCACACTTACACAGATACGGTTATACATGCCAAGTCATTTCATCCTCCAGCCCAAAAAATGGCTGCATTTAACAGCTTTATTGACAGATTACTTAGTGTTCCCCTTAATAACGAAGACTATGATCAAGAAGTAAATATTATAAAACAAATAGCTCTAAATAATGGTTACAGGCCAGTAATAGTCGATAAAATGATAATGAAACATAAAAAACGTTTAGAAAATAAAAATACCAATATTATTAACCAACATAATAAAAACCATAAAAAATTCATTTCAGCTAATTATTCTGGCTTGTTGCCAAATATTTTAAAATCTGTTTTTAAAAGTAAAGGTTATACTATTTCATTCAAAACCTGTAATAATTTAAAAATGTTTTTCAAAACTAAAATAAATAATCCTTTAAAAAATAAATCAGGTGTCTATAAAATTAAATGCGATAATTGTGCAGCATTCTACATTGGCCAATCCGGCAGAGATTTTTACACAAGATTTTTAGAGCACATTCCAGAAACAAATAATAATAATTCTAGTTATGCACAACATTTAATAGAAAATGATCATAGTTATACTAGTTTCGAAAACAATTTCGTGGCGTTGCATACTTGCAAGAAGGGTAAATTAATGGATAGTCTAGAGGAGTTCGAAATATACAAAGCTACAAAAAACGCAATGACCAAAAATAACATATTAAACGATCAAATGAACTTCGGTTCTAATAACCTGTTTGACACTGCTATACGGTTGAATGATAAGTATGGCCAGTCGTGAGGAAGTCGTGGTACAGCGTGCATGCATGCGAACGCTCCGAACGATTCAGTTGTTACGTTTTTGTTTATATATATTTTATTTAAAAGATTTTAAATATTTTAAAATTATGACAAACCACAAATTGTGGTATACATTTAAAGTTTGATAATTGTGTATCTGAAGATGGGATTTTATCCCGAAACGCGTCATTAACCGACAGCAGCTAGTGTCACTAAGGTGGACCGAATAAGGATGGATGAGACTAAAATTCAAAGAAAACACCATCTGGAAAACTCGTCAATAAAACTATCTGAAGAAACTGAATACCGGAAGAACAGATATCCAGACGTTTCTGCAGTAACAAATTTACAGTTGCAATGTACAATATGCCACCAGAACATATTACTAGAAATTTAAAAAAAAGAAAGGATTTTTAAGCATATTGTGTTAGATGTGTTAATGTGTGAGAAATGTTCACAGATGTATGGAGACGGAGACCATATTGAAGAAGAAACACAATATTGTACTTGGTGTAAAAGAACAGACAGGTTGCACTGTTGCGCAAAAAAAAAAAAAAAAAAGTCGTGAGGAAGTCGTGGTACAGCGTGCATGCATGCGAACGCTCCGAACGATTCAGTTGTTACGTTTTTGTTTATATATATTTTATTTAAAAGATTTTAAATATTTTAAAATTATGACAAACCACAAATTGTGGTATACATTTAAAGTTTGATAATCGTGTATCTGAAGATGGGATTTTATCCCGAAACGCGTCATTAACCGACAGCAGCTAGTGTCACTAAGGTGGACCGAATAAGGTAATTAATTATATTAACCATATAGTGACTCGGTACGTTAAACATGAATAAATTGAAATTGGAACCTTACCAGGTAAAAATTGCGTATACACTTCAAAATCAAAAACTAAAACTATTTAAAACTAATTTAAATATTAAATTTAATAAAATTTGTCTATATAAAAATCTTATCCCAAATTACGCTAAAATCAAAATTAACGAAACCTCTAGAATGGCCAGAAAAACTGAGCAATTTGCAAGTAAATACAGGATAAAGAAGAAATTAAATTCTTATATAGGAAGAAAATCTCATTGAACTCAGCTGTATATAAAACACATTTAGAACTATATAATAATGTTCACCCTGCTCTATGCGATACAATCATGCAACATATTAATCAATACATTAAGGATAAGATTAGATTCCAGAAGAATAAACAAACTAATAAAATTGGCAGTCTGATAAGCAATCAAAACAACGATAAATTCAATAATGAAAAACATGCTTTCTACCCTAGACTGATAAACATGACTAACATGGTTCTCACGAACACAGAGGAAAATCTTATCAATAAGGGACTGAATTACAATTTTTCACCGAATCTTAAAAATAAAAATAACATAATTAAAGAAATAGTTGAAGCCGAATCTGTAATTAAGTGTGTTCCTGACTTAAATGAACGAAATGAACTACGTATATTAATAAATAATAAATTCAATAAAGCAATTAATAATAATTATCATAAACAAAAGAAATTAAATTATACAACAACAAAACATGAACAACTAACAGCTATACAGCTAAATAAAAAACTCATACAAAAAACATTTACTTAACGAAGGTTGATAAAGGCAATACTATAGCATTGTTAGACTTAGACGAATATAAACAAAAGGTATACAAATTCATTAGTAATAATAACATAACAAAGTTAAATAATGATCCCACCAAAAAAATACACATTAGATTTGAATAAAAAAAATAAATAAATGTACAGATCTATTTGAGAAACATACATGCTATTCACTGAAACCAATATAAGGTAGTGCACCATGCTGAAAAGGTCTACCCAAAGTACACAAAAAAGACACACCAATTAGACCTTTAGTAAATTATACAACCGCTCCAAGCTATAAAGTAGCAAAAACCTTAGTTAAAATAATCAAACAACATATAAGCTTAGATAATAACCAGAGTATAAAAGGTTATAAAGATTTTATTGAAAAATTGCGTCATATTAATATTAAGCATAGTTCAAGCTAGCTTCCTTTGACATAGTGGATCTGTATACCAATGTCCCAATAGATGAAACTTTAAAAATACTCAAACAAAATTTAATAAATAATAATACCTTAGAAATAAGGAAAATTAATCAGCTAATGTTACTACTAGAAATGGTACTTAATAAAAACTATTTTTCGTTTGATGGTTCATACTACAAACAAAACGAGGGCCTAGCAATGGGTTCTCCACTCTCAGGTATCCTTGCTGATATTTATTTGAATCATCTAGAAAATACTAAAATTTTAAAAAACAATTATTTTGACAAAAAAATAGTATATTATTCAAGATATGTGGATGACACCTTTGTTATTTTCAATGGTAACAATAGACAGCTCGAGTCATTTAATAATTATTTAAATAAAATACATAAGACAATAAAATTCACTATGGAAATTGAAAATAACAAAAATATTAATTTCTTGGATCTAACCATAACGAATAACGGTAATGAACTGACATACAAAATATACAGAAAGCACACTTACACAGATACGGTTATACATGCCAAGTCATTTCATCCTCCAGCCCAAAAAATGGCTGCATTTAACAGCTTTATTGACAGATTACTTAGTGTTCCCCTTAATAACGAAGACTATGATCAAGAAGTAAATATTATAAAACAAATAGCTCTAAATAATGGTTACAGGCCAGTAATAGTCGATAAAATGATAATGAAACATAAAAAACGTTTAGAAAATAAAAATACCAATATTATTAACCAACATAATAAAAACCATAAAAAATTCATTTCAGCTAATTATTCTGGCTTGTTGCCAAATATTTTAAAATCTGTTTTTAAAAGTAAAGGTTATACTATTTCATTCAAAACCTGTAATAATTTAAAAATTTTTTTCAAAACTAAAATAAATAATCCTTTAAAAAATAAATCAGGTGTCTATAAAATTAAATGCGATAATTGTGCAGCATTCTACATTGGCCAATCCGGCAGAGATTTTTACACAAGATTTTTAGAGCACATTCCAGAAACAAATAATAATAATTCTAGTTATGCACAACATTTAATAGAAAATGATCATAGTTATACTAGTTTCGAAAACAATTTCGTGGCGTTGCATACTTGCAAGAAGGGTAAATTAATGGATAGTCTAGAGGAGTTCGAAATATACAAAGCTACAAAAAACGCAATGACCAAAAATAACATATTAAACGATCAAATGAACTTCGGTTCTAATAACCTGTTTGACACTGCTATACGGTTGAATGATAAGTATGGCCAGTCGTGAGGAAGTCGTGGTACAGCGTGCATGCATTCGAACGCTCCGAACGATTCAGTTGTTACGTTTTTGTTTATATATATTTTATTTAAAAGATTTTAAATATTTTAAAATTATGACAAACCACAAATTGTGGTATACATTTAAAGTTTGATAATTGTGTATCTGAAGATGGGATTTTATCCCGAAACGCGTCATTAACCGACAGCAGCTAGTGTCACTAAGGTGGACCGAATAAGGATGGATGAGACTAAAATTCAAAGAAAACACCATCTGGAAAACTCGTCAATAAAACTATCTGAAGAAACTGAATACCGGAAGAACAGATATCCAGACGTTTCTGCAGTAACAAATTTACAGTTGCAATGTACAATATGCCACCAGAACATATTACTAGAAATTTAAAAAAAAGAAAGGATTTTTAAGCATATTGTGTTAGATGTGTTAATGTGTGAGAAATGTTCACAGATGTATGGAGACGGAGACCATATTGAAGAAGAAACACAATATTGTACTTGGTGTAAAAGAACAGACAGGTTGCACTGTTGCGCAAAAAAAAAAAAAAAAAAGTCGTGAGGAAGTCGTGGTACAGCGTGCATGCATGCGAACGCTCCGAACGATTCAGTTGTTACGTTTTTGTTTATATATATTTTATTTAAAAGATTTTAAATATTTTAAAATTATGACAAACCACAAATTGTGGTATACATTTAAAGTTTGATAATCGTGTATCTGAAGATGGGATTTTATCCCGAAACGCGTCATTAACCGACAGCAGCTAGTGTCACTAAGGTGGACCGAATAAGGTAATTAATTATATTAACCATATAGTGACTCGGTACGTTAAACATGAATAAATTGAAATTGGAACCTTACCAGGTAAAAATTGCGTATACACTTCAAAATCAAAAACTAAAACTATTTAAAACTAATTTAAATATTAAATTTAATAAAATTTGTCTATATAAAAATCTTATCCCAAATTACGCTAAAATCAAAATTAACGAAACCTCTAGAATGGCCAGAAAAACTGAGCAATTTGCAAGTAAATACAGGATAAAGAAGAAATTAAATTCTTATATAGGAAGAAAATCTCATTGAACTCAGCTGTATATAAAACACATTTAGAACTATATAATAATGTTCACCCTGCTCTATGCGATACAATCATGCAACATATTAATCAATACATTAAGGATAAGATTAGATTCCAGAAGAATAAACAAACTAAAAAAATTGGCAGTCTGATAAGCAATCAAAACAACGATAAATTCAATAATGAAAAACATGCTTTCTACCCTAGACTGATAAACATGACTAACATGGTTCTCACGAACACAGAGGAAAATCTTATCAATAAGGGACTGAATTACAATTTTTCACCGAATCTTAAAAATAAAAATAACATAATTAAAGAAATAGTTGAAGCCGAATCTGTAATTAAGTGTGTTCCTGACTTAAATGAACGAAATGAACTACGTATATTAATAAATAATAAATTCAATAAAGCAATTAATAATAATTATCATAAACAAAAGAAATTAAATTATACAACAACAAAACATGAACAACTAACAGCTATACAGCTAAATAAAAAACTCATACAAAAAACATTTACTTAACGAAGGTTGATAAAGGCAATACTATAGCATTGTTAGACTTAGACGAATATAAACAAAAGGTATACAAATTCATTAGTAATAATAACATAACAAAGTTAAATAATGATCCCACCAAAAAAATACACATTAGATTTGAATAAAAAAAATAAATAAATGTACAGATCTATTTGAGAAACATATATGCTATTCACTGAAACCAATATAAGGTAGTGCACCATGCTGAAAAGGTCTACCCAAAGTACACAAAAAAGACACACCAATTAGACCTTTAGTAAATTATACAACCGCTCCAAGCTATAAAGTAGCAAAAACCTTAGTTAAAATAATCAAACAACATATAAGCTTAGATAATAACCAGAGTATAAAAGGTTATAAAGATTTTATTGAAAAATTGCGTCATATTAATATTAAGCATAGTTCAAGCTAGCTTCCTTTGACATAGTGGATCTGTATACCAATGTCCCAATAGATGAAACTTTAAAAATACTCAAACAAAATTTAATAAATAATAATACCTTAGAAATAAGGAAAATTAATCAGCTAATGTTACTACTAGAAATGGTACTTAATCAAAACTATTTTTCGTTTGATGGTTCATACTACAAACAAAACGAGGGCCTAGCAATGGGTTCTCCACTCTCAGGTATCCTTGCTGATATTTATTTGAATCATCTAGAAAATACTAAAATTTTAAAAAACAATTATTTTGACAAAAAAATAGTATATTATTCAAGATATGTGGATGACACCTTTGTTATTTTCAATGGTAACAATAGACAGCTCGAGTCATTTAATAATTATTTAAATAAAATACATAAGACAATAAAATTCACTATGGAAATTGAAAATAACAAAAATATTAATTTCTTGGATCTAACCATAACGAATAACGGTAATGAACTGACATACAAAATATACAGAAAGCACACTTACACAGATACGGTTATACATGCCAAGTCATTTCATCCTCCAGCCCAAAAAATGGCTGCATTTAACAGCTTTATTGACAGATTACTTAGTGTTCCCCTTAATAACGAAGACTATGATCAAGAAGTAAATATTATAAAACAAATAGCTCTAAATAATGGTTACAGGCCAGTAATAGTCGATAAAATGATAATGAAACATAAAAACTGTTTAGAAAATAAAAATACCAATATTATTAACCAACATAATAAAAACCATAAAAAATTCATTTCAGCTAATTATTCTGGCTTGTTGCCAAATATTTTAAAATCTGTTTTTAAAAGTAAAGGTTATACTATTTCATTCAAAACCTGTAATAATTTAAAATTTTTTTTCAAAACTAAAATAAATAATCCTTTAAAAAATAAATCAGGTGTCTATAAAATTAAATGCGATAATTGTGCAGCATTCTACATTGGCCAATCCGGCAGAGATTTTTACACAAGATTTTTAGAGCACATTCCAGAAACAAATAATAATAATTCTAGTTATGCACAACATTTAATAGAAAATGATCATAGTTATACTAGTTTCGAAAACAATTTCGTGGCGTTGCATACTTGCAAGAAGGGTAAATTAATGGATAGTCTAGAGGAGTTCGAAATATACAAAGCTACAAAAAACGCAATGACCAAAAATAACATATTAAACGATCAAATGAACTTCGGTTCTAATAACCTGTTTGACACTGCTATACGGTTGAATGATAAGTATGGCCAGTCGTGAGGAAGTCGTGGTACAGCGTGCATGCATGCGAACGCTCCGAACGATTCAGTTGTTACGTTTTTGTTTATATATATTTTATTTAAAAGATTTTAAATATTTTAAAATTATGACAAACCACAAATTGTGGTATACATTTAAAGTTTGATAATTGTGTATCTGAAGATGGGATTTTATCCCGAAACGCGTCATTAACCGACAGCAGCTAGTGTCACTAAGGTGGACCGAATAAGGATGGATGAGACTAAAATTCAAAGAAAACACCATCTGGAAAACTCGTCAATAAAACTATCTGAAGAAACTGAATACCGGAAGAACAGATATCCAGACGTTTCTGCAGTAACAAATTTACAGTTGCAATGTACAATATGCCACCAGAACATATTACTAGAAATTTAAAAAAAAGAAAGGATTTTTAAGCATATTGTGTTAGATGTGTTAATGTGTGAGAAATGTTCACAGATGTATGGAGACGGAGACCATATTGAAGAAGAAACACAATATTGTACTTGGTGTAAAAGAACAGACAGGTTGCACTGTTGCGCAAAAAAAAAAAAAAAAAAGTCGTGAGGAAGTCGTGGTACAGCGTGCATGCATGCGAACGCTCCGAACGATTCAGTTGTTACGTTTTTGTTTATATATATTTTATTTAAAAGATTTTAAATATTTTAAAATTATGACAAACCACAAATTGTGGTATACATTTAAAGTTTGATAATCGTGTATCTGAAGATGGGATTTTATCCCGAAACGCGTCATTAACCGACAGCAGCTAGTGTCACTAAGGTGGACCGAATAAGGTAATTAATTATATTAACCATATAGTGACTCGGTACGTTAAACATGAATAAATTGAAATTGGAACCTTACCAGGTAAAAATTGCGTATACACTTCAAAATCAAAAACTAAAACTATTTAAAACTAATTTAAATATTAAATTTAATAAAATTTGTCTATATAAAAATCTTATCCCAAATTACGCTAAAATCAAAATTAACGAAACCTCTAGAATGGCCAGAAAAACTGAGCAATTTGCAAGTAAATACAGGATAAAGAAGAAATTAAATTCTTATATAGGAAGAAAATCTCATTGAACTCAGCTGTATATAAAACACATTTAGAACTATATAATAATGTTCACCCTGCTCTATGCGATACAATCATGCAACATATTAATCAATACATTAAGGATAAGATTAGATTCCAGAAGAATAAACAAACTAATAAAATTGGCAGTCTGATAAGAAATCAAAACAACGATAAATTCAATAATGAAAAACATGCTTTCTACCCTAGACTGATAAACATGACTAACATGGTTCTCACGAACACAGAGGAAAATCTTATCAATAAGGGACTGAATTACAATTTTTCACCGAATCTTAAAAATAAAAATAACATAATTAAAGAAATAGTTGAAGCCGAATCTGTAATTAAGTGTGTTCCTGACTTAAATGAACGAAATGAACTACGTATATTAATAAATAATAAATTCAATAAAGCAATTAATAATAATTATCATAAACAAAAGAAATTAAATTATACAACAACAAAACATGAACAACTAACAGCTATACAGCTAAATAAAAAACTCATACAAAAAACATTTACTTAACGAAGGTTGATAAAGGCAATACTATAGCATTGTTAGACTTAGACGAATATAAACAAAAGGTATACAAATTCATTAGTAATAATAACATAACAAAGTTAAATAATGATCCCACCAAAAAAATACACATTAGATTTGAATAAAAAAAATAAATAAATGTACAGATCTATTTGAGAAACATATATGCTATTCACTGAAACCAATATAAGGTAGTGCACCATGCTGAAAAGGTCTACCCAAAGTACACAAAAAAGACACACCAATTAGACCTTTAGTAAATTATACAACCGCTCCAAGCTATAAAGTAGCAAAAACCTTAGTTAAAATAATCAAACAACATATAAGCTTAGATAATAACCAGAGTATAAAAGGTTATAAAGATTTTATTGAAAAATTGCGTCATATTAATATTAAGCATAGTTCAAGCTAGCTTCCTTTGACATAGTGGATCTGTATACCAATGTCCCAATAGATGAAACTTTAAAAATACTCAAACAAAATTTAATAAATAATAATACCTTAGAAATAAGGAAAATTAATCAGCTAATGTTACTACTAGAAATGGTACTTAATAAAAACTATTTTTCGTTTGATGGTTCATACTACAAACAAAACGAGGGCCTAGCAATGGGTTCTCCACTCTCAGGTATCCTTGCTGATATTTATTTGAATCATCTAGAAAATACTAAAATTTTAAAAAACAATTATTTTGACAAAAAAATAGTATATTATTCAAGATATGTGGATGACACCTTTGTTATTTTCAATGGTAACAATAGACAGCTCGAGTCATTTAATAATTATTTAAATAAAATACATAAGACAATAAAATTCACTATGGAAATTGAAAATAACAAAAATATTAATTTCTTGGATCTAACCATAACGAATAACGGTAATGAACTGACATACAAAATATACAGAAAGCACACTTACACAGATACGGTTATACATGCCAAGTCATTTCATCCTCCAGCCCAAAAAATGGCTGCATTTAACAGCTTTATTGACAGATTACTTAGTGTTCCCCTTAATAACGAAGACTATGATCAAGAAGTAAATATTATAAAACAAATAGCTCTAAATAATGGTTACAGGCCAGTAATAGTCGATAAAATGATAATGAAACATAAAAAACGTTTAGAAAATAAAAATACCAATATTATTAACCAACATAATAAAAACCATAAAAAATTCATTTCAGCTAATTATTCTGGCTTGTTGCCAAATATTTTAAAATCTGTTTTTAAAAGTAAAGGTTATACTATTTCATTCAAAACCTGTAATAATTTAAAAATTTTTTTCAAAATTAAAATAAATAATCCTTTAAAAAATAAATCAGGTGTCTATAAAATTAAATGCGATAATTGTGCAGCATTCTACATTGGCCAATCCGGCAGAGATTTTTACACAAGATTTTTAGAGCACATTCCAGAAACAAATAATAATAATTCTAGTTATGCACAACATATAATAGAAAATGATCATAGTTATACTAGTTTCGAAAACAATTTCGTGGCGTTGCATACTTGCAAGAAGGGTAAATTAATGGATAGTCTAGAGGAGTTCGAAATATACAAAGCTACAAAAAACGCAATGACCAAAAATAACATATTAAACGATCAAATGAACTTCGGTTCTAATAACCTGTTTGACACTGCTATACGGTTGAATGATAAGTATGGCCAGTCGTGAGGAAGTCGTGGTACAGCGTGCATGCATGCGAACGCTCCGAACGATTCAGTTGTTACGTTTTTGTTTATATATATTTTATTTAAAAGATTTTAAATATTTTAAAATTATGACAAACCACAAATTGTGGTATACATTTAAAGTTTGATAATTGTGTATCTGAAGATGGGATTTTATCCCGAAACGCGTCATTAACCGACAGCAGCTAGTGTCACTAAGGTGGACCGAATAAGGATGGATGAGACTAAAATTCAAAGAAAACACCATCTGGAAAACTCGTCAATAAAACTATCTGAAGAAACTGAATACCGGAAGAACAGATATCCAGACGTTTCTGCAGTAACAAATTTACAGTTGCAATGTACAATATGCCACCAGAACATATTACTAGAAATTTAAAAAAAAGAAAGGATTTTTAAGCATATTGTGTTAGATGTGTTAATGTGTGAGAAATGTTCACAGATGTATGGAGACGGAGACCATATTGAAGAAGAAACACAATATTGTACTTGGTGTAAAAGAACAGACAGGTTGCACTGTTGCGCAAAAAAAAAAAAAAAAAGTCGTGAGGAAGTCGTGGTACAGCGTGCATGCATGCGAACGCTCCGAACGATTCAGTTGTTACGTTTTTGTTTATATATATTTTATTTAAAAGATTTTAAATATTTTAAAATTATGACAAACCACAAATTGTGGTATACATTTAAAGTTTGATAATCGTGTATCTGAAGATGGGATTTTATCCCGAAACGCGTCATTAACCGACAGCAGCTAGTGTCACTAAGGTGGACCGAATAAGGTAATTAATTATATTAACCATATAGTGACTCGGTACGTTAAACATGAATAAATTGAAATTGGAACCTTACCAGGTAAAAATTGCGTATACACTTCAAAATCAAAAACTAAAACTATTTAAAACTAATTTAAATATTAAATTTAATAAAATTTGTCTATATAAAAATCTTATCCCAAATTACGCTAAAATCAAAATTAACGAAACCTCTAGAATGGCCAGAAAAACTGAGCAATTTGCAAGTAAATACAGGATAAAGAAGAAATTAAATTCTTATATAGGAAGAAAATCTCATTGAACTCAGCTGTATATAAAACACATTTAGAACTATATAATAATGTTCACCCTGCTCTATGCGATACAATCATGCAACATATTAATCAATACATTAAGGATAAGATTAGATTCCAGAAGAATAAACAAACTAATAAAATTGGCAGTCTGATAAGCAATCAAAACAACGATAAATTCAATAATGAAAAACATGCTTTCTACCCTAGACTGATAAACATGACTAACATGGTTCTCACGAACACAGAGGAAAATCTTATCAATAAGGGACTGAATTACAATTTTTCACCGAATCTTAAAAATAAAAATAACATAATTAAAGAAATAGTTGAAGCCGAATCTGTAATTAAGTGTGTTCCTGACTTAAATGAACGAAATGAACTACGTATATTAATAAATAATAAATTCAATAAAGCAATTGATAATAATTATCATAAACAAAAGAAATTAAATTATACAACAACAAAACATGAACAACTAACAGCTATACAGCTAAATAAAAAACTCATACAAAAAACATTTACTTAACGAAGGTTGATAAAGGCAATACTATAGCATTGTTAGACTTAGACGAATATAAACAAAAGGTATACAAATTCATTAGTAATAATAACATAACAAAGTTAAATAATGATCCCACCAAAAAAATACACATTAGATTTGAATAAAAAAAATAAATAAATGTACAGATCTATTTGAGAAACATATATGCTATTCACTGAAACCAATATAAGGTAGTGCACCATGCTGAAAAGGTCTACCCAAAGTACACAAGAAAGACACACCAATTAGACCTTTAGTAAATTATACAACCGCTCCAAGCTATAAAGTAGCAAAAACCTTAGTTAAAATAATCAAACAATATATAAGCTTAGATAATAACCAGAGTATAAAAGGTTATAAAGATTTTATTGAAAAATTGCGTCATATTAATATTAAGCATAGTTCAAGCTAGCTTCCTTTGACATAGTGGATCTGTATACCAATGTCCCAATAGATGAAACTTTAAAAATACTCAAACAAAATTTAATAAATAATAATACCTTAGAAATAAGGAAAATTAATCAGCTAATCTTACTACTAGAAATGGTACTTAATCAAAACTATTTTTCGTTTGATGGTTCATACTACAAACAAAACGAGGGCCTAGCAATGGGCTCTCCACTCTCAGGTATCCTTGCTGATATTTATTTGAATCATCTAGAAAATACTAAAATTTTAAAAAACAATTATTTTGACAAAAAAATAGTATATTATTCAAGATATGTGGATGACACCTTTGTTATTTTCAATGGTAACAATAGACAGCTCGAGTCATTTAATAATTATTTAAATAAAATACATAAGACAATAAAATTCACTATGGAAATTGAAAATAACAAAAATATTAATTTCTTGGATCTAACCATAACGAATAACGGTAATGAACTGACATACAAAATATACAGAAAGCACACTTACACAGATACGGTTATACATGCCAAGTCATTTCATCCTCCAGCCCAAAAAATGGCTGCATTTAACAGCTTTATTGACAGATTACTTAGTGTTCCCCTTAATAACGAAGACTATGATCAAGAAGTAAATATTATAAAACAAATAGCTCTAAATAATGGTTACAGGCCAGTAATAGTCGATAAAATGATAATGAAACATAAAAAACGTTTAGAAAATAAAAATACCAATATTATTAACCAACATAATAAAAACCATAAAAAATTCATTTCAGCTAATTATTCTGGCTTGTTGCCAAATATTTTAAAATCTGTTTTTAAAAGTAAAGGTTATACTATTTCATTCAAAACCTGTAATAATTTAAAAATTTTTTTCAAAATTAAAATAAATAATCCTTTAAAAAATAAATCAGGTGTCTATAAAATTAAATGCGATAATTGTGCAGCATTCTACATTGGCCAATCCGGCAGAGATTTTTACAAAAGATTTTTAGAGCACATTCCAGAAACAAATAATAATAATTCTAGTTATGCACAACATTTAATAGAAAATGATCATAGTTATACTAGTTTCGAAAACAATTTCGTGGCGTTGCATACTTGCAAGAAGGGTAAATTAATGGATAGTCTAGAGGAGTTCGAAATATACAAAGCTACAAAAAACGCAATGACCAAAAATAACATATTAAACGATCAAATGAACTTCGGTTCTAATAACCTGTTTGACACTGCTATACGGTTGAATGATAAGTATGGCCAGTCGTGAGGAAGTCGTGGTACAGCGTGCATGCATGCGAACGCTCCGAACGATTCAGTTGTTACGTTTTTGTTTATATATATTTTATTTAAAAGATTTTAAATATTTTAAAATTATGACAAACCACAAATTGTGGTATACATTTAAAGTTTGATAATTGTGTATCTGAAGATGGGATTTTATCCCGAAACGCGTCATTAACCGACAGCAGCTAGTGTCACTAAGGTGGACCGAATAAGGATGGATGAGACTAAAATTCAAAGAAAACACCATCTGGAAAACTCGTCAATAAAACTATCTGAAGAAACTGAATACCGGAAGAACAGATATCCAGACGTTTCTGCAGTAACAAATTTACAGTTGCAATGTACAATATGCCACCAGAACATATTACTAGAAATTTAAAAAAAAGAAAGGATTTTTAAGCATATTGTGTTAGATGTGTTAATGTGTGAGAAATGTTCACAGATGTATGGAGACGGAGACCATATTGAAGAAGAAACACAATATTGTACTTGGTGTAAAAGAACAGACAGGTTGCACTGTTGCGCAAAAAAAAAAAAAAAAAAGTCGTGAGGAAGTCGTGGTACAGCGTGCATGCATGCGAACGCTCCGAACGATTCAGTTGTTACGTTTTTGTTTATATATATTTTATTTAAAAGATTTTAAATATTTTAAAATTATGACAAACCACAAATTGTGGTATACATTTAAAGTTTGATAATCGTGTATCTGAAGATGGGATTTTATCCCGAAACGCGTCATTAACCGACAGCAGCTAGTGTCACTAAGGTGGACCGAATAAGGTAATTAATTATATTAACCATATAGTGACTCGGTACGTTAAACATGAATAAATTGAAATTGGAACCTTACCAGGTAAAAATTGCGTATACACTTCAAAATCAAAAACTAAAACTATTTAAAACTAATTTAAATATTAAATTTAATAAAATTTGTCTATATAAAAATCTTATCCCAAATTACGCTAAAATCAAAATTAACGAAACCTCTAGAATGGCCAGAAAAACTGAGCAATTTGCAAGTAAATACAGGATAAAGAAGAAATTAAATTCTTATATAGGAAGAAAATCTCATTGAACTCAGCTGTATATAAAACACATTTAGAACTATATAATAATGTTCACCCTGCTCTATGCGATACAATCATGCAACATATTAATCAGTACATTAAGGATAAGATTAGATTCCAGAAGAATAAACAAACTAATAAAATTGGCAGTCTGATAAGCAATCAAAACAACGATAAATTCAATAATGAAAAACATGCTTTCTACCCTAGACTGATAAACATGACTAACATGGTTCTCACGAACACAGAGGAAAATCTTATCAATAAGGGACTGAATTACAATTTTTCACCGAATCTTAAAAATAAAAATAACATAATTAAAGAAATAGTTGAAGCCGAATCTGTAATTAAGTGTGTTCCTGACTTAAATGAACGAAATGAACTACGTATATTAATAAATAATAAATTCAATAAAGCAATTAATAATAATTATCATAAACAAAAGAAATTAAATTATACAACAACAAAACATGAACAACTAACAGCTATACAGCTAAATAAAAAACTCATACAAAAAACATTTACTTAACGAAGGTTGATAAAGGCAATACTATAGCATTGTTAGACTTAGACGAATATAAACAAAAGGTATACAAATTCATTAGTAATAATAACATAACAAAGTTAAATAATGATCCCACCAAAAAAATACACATTAGATTTGAATAAAAAAAATAAATAAATGTACAGATCTATTTGAGAAACATATATGCTATTCACTGAAACCAATATAAGGTAGTGCACCATGCTGAAAAGGTCTACCCAAAGTACACAAAAAAGACACACCAATTAGACCTTTAGTAAATTATACAACCGCTCCAAGCTATAAAGTAGCAAAAACCTTAGTTAAAATAATCAAACAACATATAAGCTTAGATAATAACCAGAGTATAAAAGGTTATAAAGATTTTATTGAAAAATTGCGTCATATTAATATTAAGCATAGTTCAAGCTAGCTTCCTTTGACATAGTGGATCTGTATACCAATGTCCCAATAGATGAAACTTTAAAAATACTCAAACAAAATTTAATAAATAATAATACCTTAGAAATAAGGAAAATTAATCAGCTAATGTTACTACTAGAAATGGTACTTAATCAAAACTATTTTTCGTTTGATGGTTCATACTACAAACAAAACGAGGGCCTAGCAATGGGTTCTCCACTCTCAGGTATCCTTGCTGATATTTATTTGAATCATCTAGAAAATACTAAAATTTTAAAAAACAATTATTTTGACAAAAAAATAGTATATTATTCAAGATATGTGGATGACACCTTTGTTATTTTCAATGGTAACAATAGACAGCTCGAGTCATTTAATAATTATTTAAATAAAATACATAAGACAATAAAATTCACTATGGAAATTGAAAATAACAAAAATATTAATTTCTTGGATCTAACCATAACGAATAACGGTAATGAACTGACATACAAAATATACAGAAAGCACACTTACACAGATACGGTTATACATGCCAAGTCATTTCATCCTCCAGCCCAAAAAATGGCTGCATTTAACAGCTTTATTGACAGATTACTTAGTGTTCCCCTTAATAACGAAGACTATGATCAAGAAGTAAATATTATAAAACAAATAGCTCTAAATAATGGTTACAGGCCAGTAATAGTCGATAAAATGATAATGAAACATAAAAACCGTTTAGAAAATAAAAATACCAATATTATTAACCAACATAATAAAAACCATAAAAAATTCATTTCAGCTAATTATTCTGGCTTGTTGCCAAATATTTTAAAATCTGTTTTTAAAAGTAAAGATTATACTATTTCATTCAAAACCTGTAATAATTTAAAATTTTTTTTCAAAACTAAAATAAATAATCCTTTAAAAAATAAATCAGGTGTCTATAAAATTAAATGCGATAATTGTGCAGCATTCTACATTGGCCAATCCGGCAGAGATTTTTACACAAGATTTTTAGAGCACATTCCAGAAACAAATAATAATAATTCTAGTTATGCACAACATTTAATAGAAAATGATCATAGTTATACTAGTTTCGAAAACAATTTCGTGGCGTTGCATACTTGCAAGAAGGGTAAATTAATGGATAGTCTAGAGGAGTTCGAAATATACAAAGCTACAAAAAACGCAATGACCAAAAATAACATATTAAACGATCAAATGAACTTCGGTTCTAATAACCTGTTTGACACTGCTATACGGTTGAATGATAAGTATGGCCAGTCGTGAGGAAGTCGTGGTACAGCGTGCATGCATGCGAACGCTCCGAACGATTCAGTTGTTACGTTTTTGTTTATATATATTTTATTTAAAAGATTTTAAATATTTTAAAATTATGACAAACCACAAATTGTGGTATACATTTAAAGTTTGATAATTGTGTATCTGAAGATGGGATTTTATCCCGAAACGCGTCATTAACCGACAGCAGCTAGTGTCACTAAGGTGGACCGAATAAGGATGGATGAGACTAAAATTCAAAGAAAACACCATCTGGAAAACTCGTCAATAAAACTATCTGAAGAAACTGAATACCGGAAGAACAGATATCCAGACGTTTCTGCAGTAACAAATTTACAGTTGCAATGTACAATATGCCACCAGAACATATTACTAGAAATTTAAAAAAAAGAAAGGATTTTTAAGCATATTGTGTTAGATGTGTTAATGTGTGAGAAATGTTCACAGATGTATGGAGACGGAGACCATATTGAAGAAGAAACACAATATTGTACTTGGTGTAAAAGAACAGACAGGTTGCACTGTTGCGCAAAAAAAAAAAAAAAAAAGTCGTGAGGAAGTCGTGGTACAGCGTGCATGCATGCGAACGCTCCGAACGATTCAGTTGTTACGTTTTTGTTTATATATATTTTATTTAAAAGATTTTAAATATTTTAAAATTATGACAAACCACAAATTGTGGTATACATTTAAAGTTTGATAATCGTGTATCTGAAGATGGGATTTTATCCCGAAACGCGTCATTAACCGACAGCAGCTAGTGTCACTAAGGTGGACCGAATAAGGTAATTAATTATATTAACCATATAGTGACTCGGTACGTTAAACATGAATAAATTGAAATTGGAACCTTACCAGGTAAAAATTGCGTATACACTTCAAAATCAAAAACTAAAACTATTTAAAACTAATTTAAATATTAAATTTAATAAAATTTGTCTATATAAAAATCTTATCCCAAATTACGCTAAAATCAAAATTAACGAAACCTCTAGAATGGCCAGAAAAACTGAGCAATTTGCAAGTAAATACAGGATAAAGAAGAAATTAAATTCTTATATAGGAAGAAAATCTCATTGAACTCAGCTGTATATAAAACACATTTAGAACTATATAATAATGTTCACCCTGCTCTATGCGATACAATCATGCAACATATTAATCAATACATTAAGGATAAGATTAGATTCCAGAAGAATAAACAAACTAATAAAATTGGCAGTCTGATAAGCAATCAAAACAACGATAAATTCAATAATGAAAAACATGCTGTCTACCCTAGACTGATAAACATGACTAACATGGTTCTCACGAACACAGAGGAAAATCTTATCAATAAGGGACTGAATTACAATTTTTCACCGAATCTTAAAAATAAAAATAACATAATTAAAGAAATAGTTGAAGCCGAATCTGTAATTAAGTGTGTTCCTGACTTAAATGAACGAAATGAACTACGTATATTAATAAATAATAAATTCAATAAAGCAATTAATAATAATTATCATAAACAAAAGAAATTAAATTATACAACAACAAAACATGAACAACTAACAGCTATACAGCTAAATAAAAAACTCATACAAAAAACATTTACTTAACGAAGTTTGATAAAGGCAATACTATAGCATTGTTAGACTTAGACGAATATAAACAAAAGGTATACAAATTCATTAGTAATAATAACATAACAAAGTTAAATAATGATCCCACCAAAAAAATACACATTAGATTTGAATAAAAAAAATAAATAAATGTACAGATCTATTTGAGAAACATATATGCTATTCACTGAAACCAATATAAGGTAGTGCACCATGCTGAAAAGGTCTACCCAAAGTACACAAAAAAGACACACCAATTAGACCTTTAGTAAATTACACAACCGCTCCAAGCTATACAGTAGCAAAAACCTTAGTTAAAATAATCAAACAACATATAAGCTTAGATAATAACCAGAGTATAAAAGGTTATAAAGATTTTATTGAAAAATTGCGTCATATTAATATTAAGCATAGTTCAAGCTAGCTTCCTTTGACATAGTGGATCTGTATACCAATGTCCCAATAGATGAAACTTTAAAAATACTCAAACAAAATTTAATAAATAATAATACCTTAGAAATAAGGAAAATTAATCAGCTAATGTTACTACTAGAAATGGTACTTAATCAAAACTATTTTTCGTTTGATGGTTCATACTACAAACAAAACGAGGGCCTAGCAATGGGTTCTCCACTCTCAGGTATCCTTGCTGATATTTATTTGAATCATCTAGAAAATACTAAAATTTTAAAAAACAATTATTTTGACAAAAAAATAGTATATTATTCAAGATATGTGGATGACACCTTTGTTATTTTCAATGGTAACAATAGACAGCTCGAGTCATTTAATAATTATTTAAATAAAATACATAAGACAATAAAATTCACTATGGAAATTGAAAATAACAAAAATATTAATTTCTTGGATCTAACCATAACGAATAACGGTAATGAACTGACATACAAAATATACAGAAAGCACACTTACACAGATACGGTTATACATGCCAAGTCATTTCATCCTCCAGCCCAAAAAATGGCTGCATTTAACAGCTTTATTGACAGATTACTTAGTGTTCCCCTTAATAACGAAGACTATGATCAAGAAGTAAATATTATAAAACAAATAGCTCTAAATAATGGTTACAGGCCAGTAATAGTCGATAAAATGATAATGAAACATAAAAACCGTTTAGAAAATAAAAATACCAATATTATTAACCAACATAATAAAAACCATAAAAAATTCATTTCCGTTAATTATTCTGGCTTGTTGCCAAATATTTTAAAATCTGTTTTTAAAAGTAAAGGTTATACTATTTCATTCAAAACCTGTAATAATTTAAAATTTTTTTTCAAAACTAAAATAAATAATCCTTTAAAAAATAAATCAGGTGTCTATAAAATTAAATGCGATAATTGTGCAGCATTCTACATTGGCCAATCCGGCAGAGATTTTTACACAAGATTTTTAGAGCACATTCCAGAAACAAATAATAATAATTCTAGTTATGCACAACATTTAATAGAAAATGATCATAGTTATACTAGTTTCGAAAACAATTTCGTGGCGTTGCATACTTGCAAGAAGGGTAAATTAATGGATAGTCTAGAGGAGTTCGAAATATACAAAGCTACAAAAAACGCAATGACCAAAAATAACATATTAAACGATCAAATGAACTTCGGTTCTAATAACCTGTTTGACACTGCTATACGGTTGAATGATAAGTATGGCCAGTCGTGAGGAAGTCGTGGTACAGCGTGCATGCATGCGAACGCTCCGAACGATTCAGTTGTTACGTTTTTGTTTATATATATTTTATTTAAAAGATTTTAAATATTTTAAAATTATGACAAACCACAAATTGTGGTATACATTTAAAGTTTGATAATTGTGTATCTGAAGATGGGATTTTATCCCGAAACGCGTCATTAACCGACAGCAGCTAGTGTCACTAAGGTGGACCGAATAAGGATGGATGAGACTAAAATTCAAAGAAAACACCATCTGGAAAACTCGTCAATAAAACTATCTGAAGAAACTGAATACCGGAAGAACAGATATCCAGACGTTTCTGCAGTAACAAATTTACAGTTGCAATGTACAATATGCCACCAGAACATATTACTAGAAATTAAAAAAAAAGAAAGGATTTTTAAGCATATTGTGTTAGATGTATTAATGTGTGAGAAATGTTCACAGATGTATGGAGACGGAGACCATATTGAAGAAGAAACACAATATTGTACTTGGTGTAAAAGAAGAGACAGGTTGCACTGTTGCGCAAAAAAAAAAAAAAAAAGTCGTGAGGAAGTCGTGGTACAGCGTGCATGCATGCGAACGCTCCGAACGATTCAGTTGTTACGTTTTTGTTTATATATATTTTATTTAAAAGATTTTAAATATTTTAAAATTATGACAAACCACAAATTGTGGTATACATTTAAAGTTTGATAATCGTGTATCTGAAGATGGGATTTTATCCCGAAACGCGTCATTGACCGACAGCAGCTAGTGTCACTAAGGTGGACCGAATAAGGTAATTAATTATATTAACCATATAGTGACTCGGTACGTTAAACATGAATAAATTGAAATTGGAACCTTACCAGGTAAAAATTGCGTATACACTTCAAAATCAAAAACTAAAACTATTTAAAACTAATTTAAATATTAAATTTAATAAAATTTGTCTATATAAAAATCTTATCCCAAATTACGCTAAAATCAAAATTAACGAAACCTCTAGAATGGCCAGAAAAACTGAGCAATTTGCAAGTAAATACAGGATAAAGAAGAAATTAAATTCTTATATAGGAAGAAAATCTCATTGAACTCAGCTGTATATAAAACACATTTAGAACTATATAATAATGTTCACCCTGCTCTATGCGATACAATCATGCAACATATTAATCAATACATTAAGGATAAGATTAGATTCCAGAAGAATAAACAAACTAATAAAATTGGCAGTCTGATAAGCAATCAAAACAACGATAAATTCAATAATGAAAAACATGCTTTCTACCCTAGACTGATAAACATGACTAACATGGTTCTCACGAACACAGAGGAAAATCTTATCAATAAGGGACTGAATTACAATTTTTCACCGAATCTTAAAAATAAAAATAACATAATTAAAGAAATAGTTGAAGCCGAATCTGTAATTAAGTGTGTTCCTGACTTAAATGAACGAAATGAACTACGTATATTAATAAATAATAAATTCAATAAAGCAATTAATAATAATTATCATAAACAAAAGAAATTAAATTATACAACAACAAAACATGAACAACTAACAGCTATACAGCTAAATAAAAAACTCATACAAAAAACATTTACTTAACGAAGGTTGATAAAGGCAATACTATAGCATTGTTAGACTTAGACGAATATAAACAAAAGGTATACAAATTCATTAGTAATAATAACATAACAAAGTTAAATAATGATCCCACCAAAAAAATACACATTAGATTTGAATAAAAAAAATAAATAAATGTACAGATCTATTTGAGAAACATATATGCTATTCACTGAAACCAATATAAGGTAGTGCACCATGCTGAAAAGGTCTACCCAAAGTACACAAAAAAGACACACCAATTAGACCTTTAGTAAATTATACAACCGCTCCAAGCTATAAAGTAGCAAAAACCTTAGTTAAAATAATCAAACAACATATAAGCTTAGATAATAACCAGAGTATAAAAGGTTATAAAGATTTTATTGAAAAATTGCGTCATATTAATATTAAGCATAGTTCAAGCTAGCTTCCTTTGACATAGTGGATCTGTATACCAATGTCCCAATAGATGAAACTTTAAAAATACTCAAACAAAATTTAATAAATAATAATACCTTAGAAATAAGGAAAATTAATCAGCTAATGTTACTACTAGAAATGGTACTTAATCAAAACTATTTTTCGTTTGATGGTTCATACTACAAACAAAACGAGGGCCTAGCAATGGGTTCTCCACTCTCAGGTATCCTTGCTGATATTTATTTGAATCATCTAGAAAATACTAAAATTTTAAAAAACAATTATTTTGACAAAAAAATAGTATATTATTCAAGATATGTGGATGACACCTTTGTTATTTTCAATGGTAACAATAGACAGCTCGAGTCATTTAATAATTATTTAAATAAAATACATAAGACAATAAAATTCACTATGGAAATTGAAAATAACAAAAATATTAATTTCTTGGATCTAACCATAACGAATAACGGTAATGAACTGACATACAAAATATACAGAAAGCACACTTACACAGATACGGTTATACATGCCAAGTCATTTCATCCTCCAGCCCAAAAAATGGCTGCATTTAACAGCTTTATTGACAGATTACTTAGTGTTCCCCTTAATAACGAAGACTATGATCAAGAAGTAAATATTATAAAACAAATAGCTCTAAATAATGGTTACAGGCCAGTAATAGTCGATAAAATGATAATGAAACATAAAAACCGTTTAGAAAATAAAAATACCAATATTATTAACCAACATAATAAAAACCATAAAAAATTCATTTCAGCTAATTATTCTGGCTTGTTGCCAAATATTTTAAAATCTGTTTTTAAAAGTAAAGGTTATACTATTTCATTCAAAACCTGTAATAATTTAAAATTTTTTTTCAAAACTAAAATAAATAATCCTTTAAAAAATAAATCAGGTGTCTATAAAATTAAATGCGATAATTGTGCAGCATTCTACATTGGCCAATCCGGCAGAGATTTTTACAAAAGATTTTTAGAGCACATTCCAGAAACAAATAATAATAATTCTAGTTATGCACAACATTTAATAGAAAATGATCATAGTTATACTAGTTTCGAAAACAATTTCGTGGCGTTGCATACTTGCAAGAAGGGTAAATTAATGGATAGTCTAGAGGAGTTCGAAATATACAAAGCTACAAAAAACGCAATGACCAAAAATAACATATTAAACGATCAAATGAACTTCGGTTCTAATAACCTGTTTGACACTGCTATACGGTTGAATGATAAGTATGGCCAGTCGTGAGGAAGTCGTGGTACAGCGTGCATGCATGCGAACGCTCCGAACGATTCAGTTGTTACGTTTTTGTTTATATATATTTTATTTAAAAGATTTTAAATATTTTAAAATTATGACAAACCACAAATTGTGGTATACATTTAAAGTTTGATAATTGTGTATCTGAAGATGGGATTTTATCCCGAAACGCGTCATTAACCGACAGCAGCTAGTGTCACTAAGGTGGACCGAATAAGGATGGATGAGACTAAAATTCAAAGAAAACACCATCTGGAAAACTCGTCAATAAAACTATCTGAAGAAACTGAATACCGGAAGAACAGATATCCAGACGTTTCTGCAGTAACAAATTTACAGTTGCAATGTACAATATGCCACCAGAACATATTACTAGAAATTTAAAAAAAAGAAAGGATTTTTAAGCATATTGTGTTAGATGTGTTAATGTGTGAGAAATGTTCACAGATGTATGGAGACGGAGACCATATTGAAGAAGAAACACAATATTGTACTTGGTGTAAAAGAACAGACAGGTTGCACTGTTGCGCAAAAAAAAAAAAAAAAAAAGTCGTGAGGAAGTCGTGGTACAGCGTGCATGCATGCGAACGCTCCGAACGATTCAGTTGTTACGTTTTTGTTTATATATATTTTATTTAAAAGATTTTAAATATTTTAAAATTATGACAAACCACAAATTGTGGTATACATTTAAAGTTTGATAATCGTGTATCTGAAGTTGGGATTTTATCCCGAAACGCGTCATTAACCGACAGCAGCTAGTGTCACTAAGGTGGACCGAATAAGGTAATTAATTATATTAACCATATAGTGACTCGGTACGTTAAACATGAATAAATTGAAATTGGAACCTTACCAGGTAAAAATTGCGTATACACTTCAAAATCAAAAACTAAAACTATTTAAAAGTAATTTAAATATTAAATTTAATAAAATTTGTCTATATAAAAATCTTATCCCAAATTACGCTAAAATCAAAATTAACGAAACCTCTAGAATGGCCAGAAAAACTGAGCAATTTGCAAGTAAATACAGGATAAAGAAGAAATTAAATTCTTATATAGGAAGAAAATCTCATTGAACTCAGCTGTATATAAAACACATTTAGAACTATATAATAATGTTCACCCTGCTCTATGCGATACAATCATGCAACATATTAATCAATACATTAAGGATAAGATTAGATTCCAGAAGAATAAACAAACTAATAAAATTGGCAGTCTGATAAGCAATCAAAACAACGATAAATTCAATAATGAAAAACATGCTTTCTACCCTAGACTGATAAACATGACTAACATGGTTCTCACGAACACAGAGGAAAATCTTATCAATAAGGGACTGAATTACAATTTTTCACCGAATCTTAAAAATAAAAATAACATAATTAAAGAAATAGTTGAAGCCGAATCTGTAATTAAGTGTGTTCCTGACTTAAATGAACGAAATGAACTACGTATATTAATAAATAATAAATTCAATAAAGCAATTAATAATAATTATCATAAACAAAAGAAATTAAATTATACAACAACAAAACATGAACAACTAACAGCTATACAGCTAAATAAAAAACTCATACAAAAAACATTTACTTAACGAAGGTTGATAAAGGCAATACTATAGCATTGTTAGACTTAGACGAATATAAACAAAAGGTATACAAATTCATTAGTAATAATAACATAACAAAGTTAAATAATGATCCCACCAAAAAAATACACATTAGATTTGAATAAAAAAAATAAATAAATGTACAGATCTATTTGAGAAACATATATGCTATTCACTGAAACCAATATAAGGTAGTGCACCATGCTGAAAAGGTCTACCCAAAGTACACAAAAAAGACACACCAATTAGACCTTTAGTAAATTATACAACCGCTCCAAGCTATAAAGTAGCAAAAACCTTAGTTAAAATAATCAAACAACATATAAGCTTAGATAATAACCAGAGTATAAAAGGTTATAAAGATTTTATTGAAAAATTGCGTCATATTAATATTAAGCATAGTTCAAGCTAGCTTCCTTTGACATAGTGGATCTGTATACCAATGTCCCAATAGATGAAACTTTAAAAATACTCAAACAAAATTTAATAAATAATAATACCTTAGAAATAAGGAAAATTAATCAGCTAATGTTACTACTAGAAATGGTACTTAATCAAAACTATTTTTCGTTTGATGGTTCATACTACAAACAAAACGAGGGCCTAGCAATGGGTTCTCCACTCTCAGGTATCCTTGCTGATATTTATTTGAATCATCTAGAAAATACTAAAATTTTAAAAAACAATTATTTTGACAAAAAAATAGTATATTATTCAAGATATGTGGATGACACCTTTGTTATTTTCAATGGTAACAATAGACAGCTCGAGTCATTTAATAATTATTTAAATAAAATACATAAGACAATAAAATTCACTATGGAAATTGAAAATAACAAAAATATTAATTTCTTGGATCTAACCATAACGAATAACGGTAATGAACTGACATACAAAATATACAGAAAGCACACTTACACAGATACGGTTATACATGCCAAGTCATTTCATCCTCCAGCCCAAAAAATGGCTGCATTTAACAGCTTTATTGACAGATTACTTAGTGTTCCCCTTAATAACGAAGACTATGATCAAGAAGTAAATATTATAAAACAAATAGCTCTAAATAATGGTTACAGGCCAGTAATAGTCGATAAAATGATAATGAAACATAAAAACCGTTTAGAAAATAAAAATAGAAATATTATTAACCAACATAATAAAAACCATAAAAAATTCATTTCAGCTAATTATTCTGGCTTGTTGCCAAATATTTTAAAATCTGTTTTTAAAAGTAAAGGTTATACTATTTCATTCAAAACCTGTAATAATTTAAAATTTTTTTTCAAAACTAAAATAAATAATCCTTTAAAAAATAAATCAGGTGTCTATAAAATTAAATGCGATAATTGTGCGGCATTCTACATTGGCCAATCCGGCAGAGATTTTTACAAAAGATTTTTAGAGCACATTCCAGAAACAAATAATAATAATTCTAGTTATGCACAACATTTAATAGAAAATGATCATAGTTATACTAGTTTCGAAAACAATTTCGTGGCGTTGCATACTTGCAAGAAGGGTAAATTAATGGATAGTCTAGAGGAGTTCGAAATATACAAAGCTACAAAAAACGCAATGACCAAAAATAACATATTAAACGATCAAATGAACTTCGGTTCTAATAACCTGTTTGACACTGCTATACGGTTGAATGATAAGTATGGCCAGTCGTGAGGAAGTCGTGGTACAGCGTGCATGCATGCGAACGCTCCGAACGATTCAGTTGTTACGTTTTTGTTTATATATATTTTATTTAAAAGATTTTAAATATTTTAAAATTATGACAAACCACAAATTGTGGTATACATTTAAAGTTTGATAATTGTGTATCTGAAGATGGGATTTTATCCCGAAACGCGTCATTAACCGACAGCAGCTAGTGTCACTAAGGTGGACCGAATAAGGATGGATGAGACTAAAATTCAAAGAAAACACCATCTGGAAAACTCGTCAATAAAACTATCTGAAGAAACTGAATACCGGAAGAACAGATATCCAGACGTTTCTGCAGTAACAAATTTACAGTTGCAATGTACAATATGCCACCAGAACATATTACTAGAAATTTAAAAAAAAGAAAGGATTTTTAAGCATATTGTGTTAGATGTGTTAATGTGTGAGAAATGTTCACAGATGTATGGAGACGGAGACCATATTGAAGAAGAAACACAATATTGTACTTGGTGTAAAAGAACAGACAGGTTGCACTGTTGCGCAAAAAAAAAAAAAAAAAAGTCGTGAGGAAGTCGTGGTACAGCGTGCATGCATGCGAACGCTCCGAACGATTCAGTTGTTACGTTTTTGTTTATATATATTTTATTTAAAAGATTTTAAATATTTTAAAATTATGACAAACCACAAATTGTGGTATACATTTAAAGTTTGATAATCGTGTATCTGAAGATGGGATTTTATCCCGAAACGCGTCATTAACCGACAGCAGCTAGTGTCACTAAGGTGGACCGAATAAGGTAATTAATTATATTAACCATATAGTGACTCGGTACGTTAAACATGAATAAATTGAAATTGGAACCTTACCAGGTAAAAATTGCGTATACACTTCAAAATCAAAAACTAAAACTATTTAAAACTAATTTAAATATTAAATTTAATAAAATTTGTCTATATAAAAATCTTATCCCAAATTACGCTAAAATCAAAATTAACGAAACCTCTAGAATGGCCAGAAAAACTGAGCAATTTGCAAGTAAATACAGGATAAAGAAGAAATTAAATTCTTATATAGGAAGAAAATCTCATTGAACTCAGCTGTATATAAAACACATTTAGAACTATACAATAATGTTCACCCTGCTCTATGCGATACAATCATGCAACATATTAATCAATACATTAAGGATAAGATTAGATTCCAGAAGAATAAACAAACTAATAAAATTGGCAGTCTGATAAGCAATCAAAACAACGATAAATTCAATAATGAAAAACATGCTTTCTACCCTAGACTGATAAACATGACTAACATGGTTCTCACGAACACAGAGGAAAATCTTATCAATAAGGGACTGAATTACAATTTTTCACCGAATCTTAAAAATAAAAATAACATAATTAAAGAAATAGTTGAAGCCGAATCTGTAATTAAGTGTGTTCCTGACTTAAATGAACGAAATGAACTACGTATATTAATAAATAATAAATTCAATAAAGCAATTAATAATAATTATCATAAACAAAAGAAATTAAATTATACAACAACAAAACATGAACAACTAACAGCTATACAGCTAAATAAAAAACTCATACAAAAAACATTTACTTAACGAAGGTTGATAAAGGCAATACTATAGCATTGTTAGACTTAGACGAATATAAACAAAAGGTATACAAATTCATTAGTAATAATAACATAACAAAGTTAAATAATGATCCCACCAAAAAAATACACATTAGATTTGAATAAAAAAAATAAATAAATGTACAGATCTATTTGAGAAACATATATGCTATTCACTGAAACCAATATAAGGTAGTGCACCATGCTGAAAAGGTCTACCCAAAGTACACAAAAAAGACACACCAATTAGACCTTTAGTAAATTATACAACCGCTCCAAGCTATAAAGTAGCAAAAACCTTAGTTAAAATAATCAAACAACATATAAGCTTAGATAATAACCAGAGTATAAAAGGTTATAAAGATTTTATTGAAAAATTGCGTCATATTAATATTAAGCATAGTTCAAGCTAGCTTCCTTTGACATAGTGGATCTGTATACCAATGTCCCAATAGATGAAACTTTAAAAATACTCAAACAAAATTTAATAAATAATAATACCTTAGAAATAAGGAAAATTAATCAGCTAATGTTACTACTAGAAATGGTACTTAATCAAAACTATTTTTCGTTTGATGGTTCATACTACAAACAAAACGAGGGCCTAGCAATGGGTTCTCCACTCTCAGGTATCCTTGCTGATATTTATTTGAATCATCTAGAAAATACTAAAATTTTAAAAAACAATTATTTTGACAAAAAAATAGTATATTATTCAAGATATGTGGATGACACCTTTGTTATTTTCAATGGTAACAATAGACAGCTCGAGTCATTTAATAATTATTTAAATAAAATACATAAGACAATAAAATTCACTATGGAAATTGAAAATAACAAAAATATTAATTTCTTGGATCTAACCATAACGAATAACGGTAATGAACTGACATACAAAATATACAGAAAGCACACTTACACAGATACGGTTATACATGCCAAGTCATTTCATCCTCCAGCCCAAAAAATGGCTGCATTTAACAGCTTTATTGACAGATTACTTAGTGTTCCCCTTAATAACGAAGACTATGATCAAGAAGTAAATATTATAAAACAAATAGCTCTAAATAATGGTTACAGGCCAGTAATAGTCGATAAAATGATAATGAAACATAAAAAACGTTTAGAAAATAAAAATACCAATATTATTAACCAACATAATAAAAACCATAAAAAATTCATTTCAGCTAATTATTCTGGCTTGTTGCCAAATATTTTAAAATCTGTTTTTAAAAGTAAAGGTTATACTATTTCATTCAAAACCTGTAATAATTTAAAATTTTTTTTCAAAACTAAAATAAATAATCCTTTAAAAAATAAATCAGGTGTCTATAAAATTAAATGCGATAATTGTGCAGCATTCTACATTGGCCAATCCGGCAGAGATTTTTACACAAGATTTTTAGAGCACATTCCAGAAACAAATAATAATAATTCTAGTTATGCACAACATTTAATAGAAAATGATCATAGTTATACTAGTTTCGAAAACAATTTCGTGGCGTTGCATACTTGCAAGAAGGGTAAATTAATGGATAGTCTAGAGGAGTTCGAAATATACAAAGCTACAAAAAACGCAATGACCAAAAATAACATATTAAACGATCAAATGAACTTCGGTTCTAATAACCTGTTTGACACTGCTATACGGTTGAATGATAAGTATGGCCAGTCGTGAGGAAGTCGTGGTACAGCGTGCATGCATGCGAACGCTCCGAACGATTCAGTTGTTACGTTTTTGTTTATATATATTTTATTTAAAAGATTTTAAATATTTTAAAATTATGACAAACCACAAATTGTGGTATACATTTAAAGTTTGATAATTGTGTATCTGAAGATGGGATTTTATCCCGAAACGCGTCATTAACCGACAGCAGCTAGTGTCACTAAGGTGGACCGAATAAGGATGGATGAGACTAAAATTCAAAGAAAACACCATCTGGAAAACTCGTCAATAAAACTATCTGAAGAAACTGAATACCGGAAGAACAGATATCCAGACGTTTCTGCAGTAACAAATTTACAGTTGCAATGTACAATATGCCACCAGAACATATTACTAGAAATTTAAAAAAAAGAAAGGATTTTTAAGCATATTGTGTTAGATGTGTTAATGTGTGAGAAATGTTCACAGATGTATGGAGACGGAGACCATATTGAAGAAGAAACACAATATTGTACTTGGTGTAAAAGAACAGACAGGTTGCACTGTTGCGCAAAAAAAAAAAAAAAAAAAGTCGTGAGGAAGTCGTGGTACAGCGTGCATGCATGCGAACGCTCCGAACGATTCAGTTGTTACGTTTTTGTTTATATATATTTTATTTAAAAGATTTTAAATATTTTAAAATTATGACAAACCACAAATTGTGGTATACATTTAAAGTTTGATAATCGTGTATCTGAAGATGGGATTTTATCCCGAAACGCGTCATTAACCGACAGCAGCTAGTGTCACTAAGGTGGACCGAATAAGGTAATTAATTATATTAACCATATAGTGACTCGGTACGTTAAACATGAATAAATTGAAATTGGAACCTTACCAGGTAAAAATTGCGTATACACTTCAAAATCAAAATCTAAAACTATTTAAAACTAATTTAAATATTAAATTTAATAAAATTTGTCTATATAAAAATCTTATCCCAAATTACGCTAAAATCAAAATTAACGAAACCTCTAGAATGGCCAGAAAAACTGAGCAATTTGCAAGTAAATACAGGATAAAGAAGAAATTAAATTCTTATATAGGAAGAAAATCTCATTGAACTCAGCTGTATATAAAACACATTTAGAACTATATAATAATGTTCACCCTGCTCTATGCGATACAATCATGCAACATATTAATCAATACATTAAGGATAAGATTAGATTCCAGAAGAATAAACAAACTAATAAAATTGGCAGTCTGATAAGCAATCAAAACAACGATAAATTCAATAATGAAAAACATGCTTTCTACCCTAGACTGATAAACATGACTAACATGGTTCTCACGAACACAGAGGAAAATCTTATCAATAAGGGACTGAATTACAATTTTTCACCGAATCTTAAAAATAAAAATAACATAATTAAAGAAATAGTTGAAGCCGAATCTGTAATTAAGTGTGTTCCTGACTTAAATGAACGAAATGAACTACGTATATTAATAAATAATAAATTCAATAAAGCAATTAATAATAATTATCATAAACAAAAGAAATTAAATTATACAACAACAAAACATGAACAACTAACAGCTATACAGCTAAATAAAAAACTCATACAAAAAACATTTACTTAACGAAGGTTGATAAAGGCAATACTATAGCATTGTTAGACTTAGACGAATATAAACAAAAGGTATACAAATTCATTAGTAATAATAACATAACAAAGTTAAATAATGATCCCACCAAAAAAATACACATTAGATTTGAATAAAAAAAATAAATAAATGTACAGATCTATTTGAGAAACATATATGCTATTCACTGAAACCAATATAAGGTAGTGCACCATGCTGAAAAGGTCTACCCAAAGTACACAAAAAAGACACACCAATTAGACCTTTAGTAAATTATACAACCGCTCCAAGCTATAAAGTAGCAAAAACCTTAGTTAAAATAATCAAACAACATATAAGCTTAGATAATAACCAGAGTATAAAAGGTTATAAAGATTTTATTGAAAAATTGCGTCATATTAATATTAAGCATAGTTCAAGCTAGCTTCCTTTGACATAGTGGATCTGTATACCAATGTCCCAATAGATGAAACTTTAAAAATACTCAAACAAAATTTAATAAATAATAATACCTTAGAAATAAGGAAAATTAATCAGCTAATGTTACTACTAGAAATGGTACTTAATCAAAACTATTTTTCGTTTGATGGTTCATACTACAAACAAAACGAGGGCCTAGCAATGGGTTCTCCACTCTCAGGTATCCTTGCTGATATTTATTTGAATCATCTAGAAAATACTAAAATTTTAAAAAACAATTATTTTGACAAAAAAATAGTATATTATTCAAGATATGTGGATGACACCTTTGTTATTTTCAATGGTAACAATAGACAGCTCGAGTCATTTAATAATTATTTAAATAAAATACATAAGACAATAAAATTCACTATGGAAATTGAAAATAACAAAAATATTAATTTCTTGGATCTAACCATAACGAATAACGGTAATGAACTGACATACAAAATATACAGAAAGCACACTTACACAGATACGGTTATACATGCCAAGTCATTTCATCCTCCAGCCCAAAAAATGGCTGCATTTAACAGCTTTATTGACAGATTACTTAGTGTTCCCCTTAATAACGAAGACTATGATCAAGAAGTAAATATTATAAAACAAATAGCTCTAAATAATGGTTACAGGCCAGTAATAGTCGATAAAATGATAATGAAACATAAAAAACGTTTAGAAAATAAAAATACCAATATTATTAACCAACATAATAAAAACCATAAAAAATTCATTTCAGCTAATTATTCTGGCTTGTTGCCAAATATTTTAAAATCTGTTTTTAAAAGTAAAGGTTATACTATTTCATTCAAAACCTGTAATAATTTAAAATTTTTTTTCAAAACTAAAATAAATAATCCTTTAAAAAATAAATCAGGTGTCTATAAAATTAAATGCGATAATTGTGCAGCATTCTACATTGGCCAATCCGGCAGAGATTTTTACACAAGATTTTTAGAGCACATTCCAGAAACAAATAATAATAATTCTAGTTATGCACAACATTTAATAGAAAATGATCATAGTTATACTAGTTTCGAAAACAATTTCGTGGCGTTGCATACTTGCAAGAAGGGTAAATTAATGGATAGTCTAGAGGAGTTCGAAATATACAAAGCTACAAAAAACGCAATGACCAAAAATAACATATTAAACGATCAAATGAACTTCGGTTCTAATAACCTGTTTGACACTGCTATACGGTTGAATGATAAGTATGGCCAGTCGTGAGGAAGTCGTGGTACAGCGTGCATGCATGCGAACGCTCCGAACGATTCAGTTGTTACGTTTTTGTTTATATATATTTTATTTAAAAGATTTTAAATATTTTAAAATTATGACAAACCACAAATTGTGGTATACATTTAAAGTTTGATAATTGTGTATCTGAAGATGGGATTTTATCCCGAAACGCGTCATTAACCGACAGCAGCTAGTGTCACTAAGGTGGACCGAATAAGGATGGATGAGACTAAAATTCAAAGAAAACACCATCTGGAAAACTCGTCAATAAAACTATCTGAAGAAACTGAATACCGGAAGAACAGATATCCAGACGTTTCTGCAGTAACAAATTTACAGTTGCAATGTACAATATGCCACCAGAACATATTACTAGAAATTTAAAAAAAAGAAAGGATTTTTAAGCATATTGTGTTA
Source organism: Magicicada septendecula (assembly GCA_034769895.1). Classification (NCBI taxonomy): domain Eukaryota; kingdom Metazoa; phylum Arthropoda; class Insecta; order Hemiptera; family Cicadidae; genus Magicicada; species Magicicada septendecula. Next base: position 58,896,277 of record CM068374.1, read on the forward strand.
GATGTGTTAATGTGTGAGAAATGTTCACAGATGTATGGAGACGGAGACCATATTGAAGAAGAAACACAATATTGTACTTGGTGTAAAAGAACAGACAGGTTGCACTGTTGCGCAAAAAAAAAAAAAAAAAGTCGTGAGGAAGTCGTGGTACAGCGTGCATGCATGCGAACGCTCCGAACGATTCAGTTGTTACGTTTTTGTTTATATATATTTTATTTAAAAGATTTTAAATATTTTAAAATTATGACAAACCACAAATTGTGGTATACATTTAAAGTTTGATAATCGTGTATCTGAAGATGGGATTTTATCCCGAAACGCGTCATTAACCGACAGCAGCTAGTGTCACTAAGGTGGACCGAATAAGGTAATTAATTATATTAACCATATAGTGACTCGGTACGTTAAACATGAATAAATTGAAATTGGAACCTTACCAGGTAAAAATTGCGTATACACTTCAAAATCAAAAACTAAAACTATTTAAAACTAATTTAAATATTAAATTTAATAAAATTTGTCTATATAAAAATCTTATCCCAAATTACGCTAAAATCAAAATTAACGAAACCTCTAGAATGGCCAGAAAAACTGAGCAATTTGCAAGTAAATACAGGATAAAGAAGAAATTAAATTCTTATATAGGAAGAAAATCTCATTGAACTCAGCTGTATATAAAACACATTTAGAACTATATAATAATGTTCACCCTGCTCTATGCGATACAATCATGCAACATATTAATCAATACATTAAGGATAAGATTAGATTCCAGAAGAATAAACAAACTAATAAAATTGGCAGTCTGATAAGCAATCAAAACAACGATAAATTCAATAATGAAAAACATGCTTTCTACCCTAGACTGATAAACATGACTAACATGGTTCTCACGAACACAGAGGAAAATCTTATCAATAAGGGACTGAATTACAATTTTTCACCGAATCTTAAAAATAAAAATAACATAATTAAAGAAATAGTTGAAGCCGAATCTGTAATTAAGTGTGTTCCTGACTTAAATGAACGAAATGAACTACGTATATTAATAAATAATAAATTCAATAAAGCAATTAATAATAATTATCATAAACAAAAGAAATTAAATTATACAACAACAAAACATGAACAACTAACAGCTATACAGCTAAATAAAAAACTCATACAAAAAACATTTACTTAACGAAGGTTGATAAAGGCAATACTATAGCATTGTTAGACTTAGACGAATATAAACAAAAGGTATACAAATTCATTAGTAATAATAACATAACAAAGTTAAATAATGATCCCACCAAAAAAATACACATTAGATTTGAATAAAAAAAATAAATAAATGTACAGATCTATTTGAGAAACATATATGCTATTCACTGAAACCAATATAAGGTAGTGCACCATGCTGAAAAGGTCAACCCAAAGTACACAAAAAAGACACACCAATTAGACCTTTAGTAAATTATACAACCGCTCCAAGCTATAAAGTAGCAAAAACCTTAGTTAAAATAATCAAACAACATATAAGCTTAGATAATAACCAGAGTATAAAAGGTTATAAAGATTTTATTGAAAAATTGCGTCATATTAATATTAAGCATAGTTCAAGCTAGCTTCCTTTGACATAGTGGATCTGTATACCAATGTCCCAATAGATGAAACTTTAAAAATACTCAAACAAAATTTAATAAATAATAATACCTTAGAAATAAGGAAAATTAATCAGCTAATGTTACTACTAGAAATGGTACTTAATAAAAACTATTTTTCGTTTGATGGTTCATACTACAAACAAAACGAGGGCCTAGCAATGGGTTCTCCACTCTCAGGTATCCTTGCTGATATTTATTTGAATCATCTAGAAAATACTAAAATTTTAAAAAACAATTATTTTGACAAAAAAATAGTATATTATTCAAGATATGTGGATGACACCTTTGTTATTTTCAATGGTAACAATAGACAGCTCGAGTCATTTAATAATTATTTAAATAAAATACATAAGACAATAAAATTCACTATGGAAATTGAAAATAACAAAAATATTAATTTCTTGGATCTAACCATAACGAATAACGGTAATGAACTGACATACAAAATATACAGAAAGCACACTTACACAGATACGGTTATACATGCCAAGTCATTTCATCCTCCAGCCCAAAAAATGGCTGCATTTAACAGCTTTATTGACAGATTACTTAGTGTTCCCCTTAATAACGAAGACTATGATCAAGGAGTAAATATTATAAAACAAATAGCTCTAAATAATGGTTACAGGCCAGTAATAGTCGATAAAATGATAATGAAACATAAAAACCGTTTAGAAAATAAAAATACCAATATTATTAACCAACATAATAAAAACCATAAAAAATTCATTTCAGCTAATTATTCTGGCTTGTTGCCAAATATTTTAAAATCTGTTTTTAAAAGTAAAGATTATACTATTTCATTCAAAACCTGTAATAATTTAAAATTTTTTTTCAAAACTAAAATAAATAATCCTTTAAAAAATAAATCAGGTGTCTATAAAATTAAATGCGATAATTGTGCAGCATTCTACATTGGCCAATCCGGCAGAGATTTTTACAAAAGATTTTTAGAGCACATTCCAGAAACAAATAATAATAATTCTAGTTATGCACAACATTTAATAGAAAATGATCATAGTTATACTAGTTTCGAAAACAATTTCGTGGCGTTGCATACTTGCAAGAAGGGTAAATTAATGGATAGTCTAGAGGAGTTCGAAATATACAAAGCTACAAAAAACGCAATGACCAAAAATAACATATTAAACGATCAAATGAACTTCGGTTCTAATAACCTGTTTGACACTGCTATACGGTTGAATGATAAGTATGGCCAGTCGTGAGGAAGTCGTGGTACAGCGTGCATGCATGCGAACGCTCCGAACGATTCAGTTGTTACGTTTTTGTTTATATATATTTTATTTAAAAGATTTTAAATATTTTAAAATTATGACAAACCACAAATTGTGGTATACATTTAAAGTTTGATAATTGTGTATCTGAAGATGGGATTTTATCCCGAAACGCGTCATTAACCGACAGCAGCTAGTGTCACTAAGGTGGACCGAATAAGGATGGATGAGACTAAAATTCAAAGAAAACACCATCTGGAAAACTCGTCAATAAAACTATCTGAAGAAACTGAATACCGGAAGAACAGATATCCAGACGTTTCTGCAGTAACAAATTTACAGTTGCAATGTACAATATGCCACCAGAACATATTACTAGAAATTTAAAAAAAAGAAAGGATTTTTAAGCATATTGTGTTAGATGTGTTAATGTGTGAGAAATGTTCACAGATGTATGGAGACGGAGACCATATTGAAGAAGAAACACAATATTGTACTTGGTGTAAAAGAACAGACAGGTTGCACTGTTGCGCAAAAAAAAAAAAAAAAGTCGTGAGGAAGTCGTGGTACAGCGTGCATGCATGCGAACGCTCCGAACGATTCAGTTGTTACGTTTTTGTTTATATATATTTTATTTAAAAGATTTTAAATATTTTAAAATTATGACAAACCACAAATTGTGGTATACATTTAAAGTTTGATAATCGTGTATCTGAAGATGGGATTTTATCCCGAAACGCGTCATTAACCGACAGCAGCTAGTGTCACTAAGGTGGACCGAATAAGGTAATTAATTATATTAACCATATAGTGACTCGGTACGTTAAACATGAATAAATTGAAATTGGAACCTTACCAGGTAAAAATTGCGTATACACTTCAAAATCAAAAACTAAAACTATTTAAAACTAATTTAAATATTAAATTTAATAAAATTTGTCTATATAAAAATCTTATCCCAAATTACGCTAAAATCAAAATTAACGAAACCTCTAGAATGGCCAGAAAAACTGAGCAATTTGCAAGTAAATACAGGATAAAGAAGAAATTAAATTCTTATATAGGAAGAAAATCTCATTGAACTCAGCTGTATATAAAACACATTTAGAACTATATAATAATGTTCACCCTGCTCTATGCGATACAATCATGCAACATATTAATCAATACATTAAGGATAAGATTAGATTCCAGAAGAATAAACAAACTAATAAAATTGGCAGTCTGATAAGCAATCAAAACAACGATAAATTCAATAATGAAAAACATGCTTTCTACCCTAGACTGATAAACATGACTAACATGGTTCTCACGAACACAGAGGAAAATCTTATCAATAAGGGACTGAATTACAATTTTTCACCGAATCTTAAAAATAAAAATAACATAATTAAAGAAATAGTTGAAGCCGAATCTGTAATTAAGTGTGTTCCTGACTTAAATGAACGAAATGAACTACGTATATTAATAAATAATAAATTCAATAAAGCAATTAATAATAATTATCATAAACAAAAGAAATTAAATTATACAACAACAAAACATGAACAACTAACAGCTATACAGCTAAATAAAAAACTCATACAAAAAACATTTACTTAACGAAGGTTGATAAAGGCAATACTATAGCATTGTTAGACTTAGACGAATATAAACAAAAGGTATACAAATTCATTAGTAATAATAACATAACAAAGTTAAATAATGATCCCACCAAAAAAATACACATTAGATTTGAATAAAAAAAATAAATAAATGTACAGATCTATTTGAGAAACATATATGCTATTCACTGAAACCAATATAAGGTAGTGCACCATGCTGAAAAGGTCTACCCAAAGTACACAAAAAAGACACACCAATTAGACCTTTAGTAAATTATACAACCGCTCCAAGCTATAAAGTAGCAAAAACCTTAGTTAAAATAATCAAACAACATATAAGCTTAGATAATAACCAGAGTATAAAAGGTTATAAAGATTTTATTGAAAAATTGCGTCATATTAATATTAAGCATAGTTCAAGCTAGCTTCCTTTGACATAGTGGATCTGTATACCAATGTCCCAATAGATGAAACTTTAAAAATACTCAAACAAAATTTAATAAATAATAATACCTTAGAAATAAGGAAAATTAATCAGCTAATGTTACTACTAGAAATGGTACTTAATAAAAACTATTTTTCGTTTGATGGTTCATACTACAAACAAAACGAGGGCCTAGCAATGGGTTCTCCACTCTCAGGTATCCTTGCTGATATTTATTTGAATCATCTAGAAAATACTAAAATTTTAAAAAACAATTATTTTGACAAAAAAATAGTATATTATTCAAGATATGTGGATGACACCTTTGTTATTTTCAATGGTAACAATAGACAGCTCGAGTCATTTAATAATTATTTAAATAAAATACATAAGACAATAAAATTCACTATGGAAATTGAAAATAACAAAAATATTAATTTCTTGGATCTAACCATAACGAATAACGGTAATGAACTGACATACAAAATATACAGAAAGCACACTTACACAGATACGGTTATACATGCCAAGTCATTTCATCCTCCAGCCCAAAAAATGGCTGCATTTAACAGCTTTATTGACAGATTACTTAGTGTTCCCCTTAATAACGAAGACTATGATCAAGGAGTAAATATTATAAAACAAATAGCTCTAAATAATGGTTACAGGCCAGTAATAGTCGATAAAATGATAATGAAACATAAAAACCGTTTAGAAAATAAAAATACCAATATTATTAACCAACATAATAAAAACCATAAAAAATTCATTTCAGCTAATTATTCTGGCTTGTTGCCAAATATTTTAAAATCTGTTTTTAAAAGTAAAGGTTATACTATTTCATTCAAAACCTGTAATAATTTAAAATTTGTTTTCAAAACTAAAATAAATAATCCTTTAAAAAATAAATCAGGTGTCTATAAAATTAAATGCGATAATTGTGCAGCATTCTACATTGGCCAATCCGGCAGAGATTTTTACAAAAGATTTTTAGAGCACATTCCAGAAACAAATAATAATAATTCTAGTTATGCACAACATTTAATAGAAAATGATCATAGTTATACTAGTTTCGAAAACAATTTCGTGGCGTTGCATACTTGCAAGAAGGGTAAATTAATGGATAGTCTAGAGGAGTTCGAAATATACAAAGCTACAAAAAACGCAATGACCAAAAATAACATATTAAACGATCAAATGAACTTCGGTTCTAATAACCTGTTTGACACTGCTATACGGTTGAATGATAAGTATGGCCAGTCGTGAGGAAGTCGTGGTACAGCGTGCATGCATGCGAACGCTCCGAACGATTCAGTTGTTACGTTTTTGTTTATATATATTTTATTTAAAAGATTTTAAATATTTTAAAATTATGACAAACCACAAATTGTGGTATACATTTAAAGTTTGATAATTGTGTATCTGAAGATGGGATTTTATCCCGAAACGCGTCATTAACCGACAGCAGCTAGTGTCACTAAGGTGGACCGAATAAGGATGGATGAGACTAAAATTCAAAGAAAACACCATCTGGAAAACTCGTCAATAAAACTATCTGAAGAAACTGAATACCGGAAGAACAGATATCCAGACGTTTCTGCAGTAACAAATTTACAGTTGCAATGTACAATATGCCACCAGAACATATTACTAGAAATTTAAAAAAAAGAAAGGATTTTTAAGCATATTGTGTTAGATGTGTTAATGTGTGAGAAATGTTCACAGATGTATGGAGACGGAGACCATATTGAAGAAGAAACACAATATTGTACTTGGTGTAAAAGAACAGACAGGTTGCACTGTTGCGCAAAAAAAAAAAAAAAAGTCGTGAGGAAGTCGTGGTACAGCGTGCATGCATGCGAACGCTCCGAACGATTCAGTTGTTACGTTTTTGTTTATATATATTTTATTTAAAAGATTTTAAATATTTTAAAATTATGACAAACCACAAATTGTGGTATACATTTAAAGTTTGATAATCGTGTATCTGAAGATGGGATTTTATCCCGAAACGCGTCATTAACCGACAGCAGCTAGTGTCACTAAGGTGGACCGAATAAGGTAATTAATTATATTAACCATATAGTGACTCGGTACGTTAAACATGAATAAATTGAAATTGGAACCTTACCAGGTAAAAATTGCGTATACACTTCAAAATCAAAAACTAAAACTATTTAAAACTAATTTAAATATTAAATTTAATAAAATTTGTCTATATAAAAATCTTATCCCAAATTACGCTAAAATCAAAATTAACGAAACCTCTAGAATGGCCAGAAAAACTGAGCAATTTGCAAGTAAATACAGGATAAAGAAGAAATTAAATTCTTATATAGGAAGAAAATCTCATTGAACTCAGCTGTATATAAAACACATTTAGAACTATATAATAATGTTCACCCTGCTCTATGCGATACAATCATGCAACATATTAATCAATACATTAAGGATAAGATTAGATTCCAGAAGAATAAACAAACTAATAAAATTGGCAGTCTGATAAGCAATCAAAACAACGATAAATTCAATAATGAAAAACATGCTTTCTACCCTAGACTGATAAACATGACTAACATGGTTCTCACGAACACAGAGGAAAATCTTATCAATAAGGGACTGAATTACAATTTTTCACCGAATCTTAAAAATAAAAATAACATAATTAAAGAAATAGTTGAAGCCGAATCTGTAATTAAGTGTGTTCCTGACTTAAATGAACGAAATGAACTACGTATATTAATAAATAATAAATTCAATAAAGCAATTAATAATAATTATCATAAACAAAAGAAATTAAATTATACAACAACAAAACATGAACAACTAACAGCTATACAGCTAAATAAAAAACTCATACAAAAAACATTTACTTAACGAAGGTTGATAAAGGCAATACTATAGCATTGTTAGACTTAGACGAATATAAACAAAAGGTATACAAATTCATTAGTAATAATAACATAACAAAGTTAAATAATGATCCCACCAAAAAAATACACATTAGATTTGAATAAAAAAAATAAATAAATGTACAGATCTATTTGAGAAACATATATGCTATTCACTGAAACCAATATAAGGTAGTGCACCATGCTGAAAAGGTCTACCCAAAGTACACAAAAAAGACACACCAATTAGACCTTTAGTAAATTATACAACCGCTCCAAGCTATAAAGTAGCAAAAACCTTAGTTAAAATAATCAAACAACATATAAGCTTAGATAATAACCAGAGTATAAAAGGTTATAAAGATTTTATTGAAAAATTGCGTCATATTAATATTAAGCATAGTTCAAGCTAGCTTCCTTTGACATAGTGGATCTGTATACCAATGTCCCAATAGATGAAACTTTAAAAATACTCAAACAAAATTTAATAAATAATAATACCTTAGAAATAAGGAAAATTAATCAGCTAATGTTACTACTAGAAATGGTACTTAATAAAAACTATTTTTCGTTTGATGGTTCATACTACAAACAAAACGAGGGCCTAGCAATGGGTTCTCCACTCTCAGGTATCCTTGCTGATATTTATTTGAATCATCTAGAAAATACTAAAATTTTAAAAAACAATTATTTTGACAAAAAAATAGTATATTATTCAAGATATGTGGATGACACCTTTGTTATTTTCAATGGTAACAATAGACAGCTCGAGTCATTTAATAATTATTTAAATAAAATACATAAGACAATAAAATTCACTATGGAAATTGAAAATAACAAAAATATTAATTTCTTGGATCTAACCATAACGAATAACGGTAATCAACTGACATACAAAATATACAGAAAGCACACTTACACAGATACGGTTATACATGCCAAGTCATTTCATCCTCCAGCCCAAAAAATGGCTGCATTTAACAGCTTTATTGACAGATTACTTAGTGTTCCCCTTAATAACGAAGACTATGATCAAGAAGTAAATATTATAAAACAAATAGCTCTAAATAATGGTTACAGGCCAGTAATAGTCGATAAAATGATAATGAAACATAAAAACCGTTTAGAAAATAAAAATACCAATATTATTAACCAACATAATAAAAACCATAAAAAATTCATTTCAGCTAATTATTCTGGCTTGTTGCCAAATATTTTAAAATCTGTTTTTAAAAGTAAAGGTTATACTATTTCATTCAAAACCTGTAATAATTTAAAATTTTTTTTCAAAACTAAAATAAATAATCCTTTAAAAAATAAATCAGGTGTTTATAAAATTAAATGCGATAATTGTGCAGCATTCTACATTGGCCAATCCGGCAGAGATTTTTACACAAGATTTTTAGAGCACATTCCAGAAACAAATAATAATAATTCTAGTTATGCACAACATTTAATAGAAAATGATCATAGTTATACTAGTTTCGAAAACAATTTCGTGGCGTTGCATACTTGCAAGAAGGGTAAATTAATGGATAGTCTAGAGGAGTTCGAAATATACAAAGCTACAAAAAACGCAATGACCAAAAATAACATATTAAACGATCAAATGAACTTCGGTTCTAATAACCTGTTTGACACTGCTATACGGTTGAATGATAAGTATGGCCAGTCGTGAGGAAGTCGTGGTACAGCGTGCATGCATGCGAACGCTCCGAACGATTCAGTTGTTACGTTTTTGTTTATATATATTTTATTTAAAAGATTTTAAATATTTTAAAATTATGACAAACCACAAATTGTGGTATACATTTAAAGTTTGATAATTGTGTATCTGAAGATGGGATTTTATCCCGAAACGCGTCATTAACCGACAGCAGCTAGTGTCACTAAGGTGGACCGAATAAGGATGGATGAGACTAAAATTCAAAGAAAACACCATCTGGAAAACTCGTCAATAAAACTATCTGAAGAAACTGAATACCGGAAGAACAGATATCCAGACGTTTCTGCAGTAACAAATTTACAGTTGCAATGTACAATATGCCACCAGAACATATTACTAGAAATTTAAAAAAAAGAAAGGATTTTTAAGCATATTGTGTTAGATGTGTTAATGTGTGAGAAATGTTCACAGATGTATGGAGACGGAGACCATATTGAAGAAGAAACACAATATTGTACTTGGTGTAAAAGAACAGACAGGTTGCACTGTTGCGCAAAAAAAAAAAAAAAAAAGTCGTGAGGAAGTCGTGGTACAGCGTGCATGCATGCGAACGCTCCGAACGATTCAGTTGTTACGTTTTTGTTTATATATATTTTATTTAAAAGATTTTAAATATTTTAAAATTATGACAAACCACAAATTGTGGTATACATTTAAAGTTTGATAATCGTGTATCTGAAGATGGGATTTTATCCCGAAACGCGTCATTAACCGACAGCAGCTAGTGTCACTAAGGTGGACCGAATAAGGTAATTAATTATATTAACCATATAGTGACTCGGTACGTTAAACATGAATAAATTGAAATTGGAACCTTACCAGGTAAAAATTGGGTATACACTTCAAAATCAAAAACTAAAACTATTTAAAACTAATTTAAATATTAAATTTAATAAAATTTGTCTATATAAAAATCTTATCCCAAATTACGCTAAAATCAAAATTAACGAAACCTCTAGAATGGCCAGAAAAACTGAGCAATTTGCAAGTAAATACAGGATAAAGAAGAAATTAAATTCTTATATAGGAAGAAAATCTCATTGAACTCAGCTGTATATAAAACACATTTAGAACTATATAATAATGTTCACCCTGCTCTATGCGATACAATCATGCAACATATTAATCAATACATTAAGGATAAGATTAGATTCCAGAAGAATAAACAAACTAATAAAATTGGCAGTCTGATAAGCAATCAAAACAACGATAAATTCAATAATGAAAAACATGCTTTCTACCCTAGACTGATAAACATGACTAACATGGTTCTCACGAACACAGAGGAAAATCTTATCAATAAGGGACTGAATTACAATTTTTCACCGAATCTTAAAAATAAAAATAACATAATTAAAGAAATAGTTGAAGCCGAATCTGTAATTAAGTGTGTTCCTGACTTAAATGAACGAAATGAACTACGTATATTAATAAATAATAAATTCAATAAAGCAATTAATAATAATTATCATAAACAAAAGAAATTAAATTATACAACAACAAAACATGAACAACTAACAGCTATACAGCTAAATAAAAAACTCATACAAAAAACATTTACTTAACGAAGGTTGATAAAGGCAATACTATAGCATTGTTAGACTTAGACGAATATAAACAAAAGGTATACAAATTCATTAGTAATAATAACATAACAAAGTTAAATAATGATCCCACCAAAAAAATACACATTAGATTTGAATAAAAAAAATAAATAAATGTACAGATCTATTTGAGAAACATATATGCTATTCACTGAAACCAATATAAGGTAGTGCACCATGCTGAAAAGGTCTACCCAAAGTACACAAAAAAGACACACCAATTAGACCTTTAGTAAATTATACAACCGCTCCAAGCTATAAAGTAGCAAAAACCTTAGTTAAAATAATCAAACAACATATAAGCTTAGATAATAACCAGAGTATAAAAGGTTATAAAGATTTTATTGAAAAATTGCGTCATATTAATATTAAGCATAGTTCAAGCTAGCTTCCTTTGACATAGTGGATCTGTATACCAATGTCCCAATAGATGAAACTTTAAAAATACTCAAACAAAATTTAATAAATAATAATACCTTAGAAATAAGGAAAATTAATCAGCTAATGTTACTACTAGAAATGGTACTTAATAAAAACTATTTTTCGTTTGATGGTTCATACTACAAACAAAACGAGGGCCTAGCAATGGGTTCTCCACTCTCAGGTATCCTTGCTGATATTTATTTGAATCATCTAGAAAATACTAAAATTTTAAAAAACAATTATTTTGACAAAAAAATAGTATATTATTCAAGATATGTGGATGACACCTTTGTTATTTTCAATGGTAACAATAGACAGCTCGAGTCATTTAATAATTATTTAAATAAAATACATAAGACAATAAAATTCACTATGGAAATTGAAAATAACAAAAATATTAATTTCTTGGATCTAACCATAACGAATAACGGTAATCAACTGACATACAAAATATACAGAAAGCACACTTACACAGATACGGTTATACATGCCAAGTCATTTCATCCTCCAGCCCAAAAAATGGCTGCATTTAACAGCTTTATTGACAGATTACTTAGTGTTCCCCTTAATAACGAAGACTATGATCAAGAAGTAAATATTATAAAACAAATAGCTCTAAATAATGGTTACAGGCCAGTAATAGTCGATAAAATGATAATGAAACATAAAAACCGTTTAGAAAATAAAAATACCAATATTATTAACCAACATAATAAAAACCATAAAAAATTCATTTCAGCTAATTATTCTGGCTTGTTGCCAAATATTTTAAAATCTGTTTTAAAAAGTAAAGGTTATACTATTTCATTCAAAACCTGTAATAATTTAAAATTTTTTTTCAAAACTAAAATAAATAATCCTTTAAAAAATAAATCAGGTGTCTATAAAATTAAATGCGATAATTGTGCAGCATTCTACATTGGCCAATCCGGCAGAGATTTTTACAAAAGATTTTTAGAGCACATTCCAGAAACAAATAATAATAATTCTAGTTATGCACAACATTTAATAGAAAATGATCATAGTTATACTAGTTTCGAAAACAATTTCGTGGCGTTGCATACTTGCAAGAAGGGTAAATTAATGGATAGTCTAGAGGAGTTCGAAATATACAAAGCTACAAAAAACGCAATGACCAAAAATAACATATTAAACGATCAAATGAACTTCGGTTCTAATAACCTGTTTGACACTGCTATACGGTTGAATGATAAGTATGGCCAGTCGTGAGGAAGTCGTGGTACAGCGTGCATGCATGCGAACGCTCCGAACGATTCAGTTGTTACGTTTTTGTTTATATATATTTTATTTAAAAGATTTTAAATATTTTAAAATTATGACAAACCACAAATTGTGGTATACATTTAAAGTTTGATAATTGTGTATCTGAAGATGGGATTTTATCCCGAAACGCGTCATTAACCGACAGCAGCTAGTGTCACTAAGGTGGACCGAATAAGGATGGATGAGACTAAAATTCAAAGAAAACACCATCTGGAAAACTCGTCAATAAAACTATCTGAAGAAACTGAATACCGGAAGAACAGATATCCAGACGTTTCTGCAGTAACAAATTTACAGTTGCAATGTACAATATGCCACCAGAACATATTACTAGAAATTTAAAAAAAAGAAAGGATTTTTAAGCATATTGTGTTAGATGTGTTAATGTGTGAGAAATGTTCACAGATGTATGGAGACGGAGACCATATTGAAGAAGAAACACAATATTGTACTTGGTGTAAAAGAACAGACAGGTTGCACTGTTGCGCAAAAAAAAAAAAAAAAGTCGTGAGGAAGTCGTGGTACAGTGTGCATGCATGCGAACGCTCCGAACGATTCAGTTGTTACGTTTTTGTTTATATATATTTTATTTAAAAGATTTTAAATATTTTAAAATTATGACAAACCACAAATTGTGGTATACATTTAAAGTTTGATAATCGTGTATCTGAAGATGGGATTTTATCCCGAAACGCGTCATTAACCGACAGCAGCTAGTGTCACTAAGGTGGACCGAATAAGGTAATTAATTATATTAACCATATAGTGACTCGGTACGTTAAACATGAATAAATTGAAATTGGAACCTTACCAGGTAAAAATTGCGTATACACTTCAAAATCAAAAACTAAAACTATTTAAAACTAATTTAAATATTAAATTTAATAAAATTTGTCTATATAAAAATCTTATCCCAAATTACGCTAAAATCAAAATTAACGAAACCTCTAGAATGGCCAGAAAAACTGAGCAATTTGCAAGTAAATACAGGATAAAGAAGAAATTAAATTCTTATATAGGAAGAAAATCTCATTGAACTCAGCTGTATATAAAACACATTTAGAACTATATAATAATGTTCACCCTGCTCTATGCGATACAATCATGCAACATATTAATCAATACATTAAGGATAAGATTAGATTCCAGAAGAATAAACAAACTAATAAAATTGGCAGTCTGATAAGCAATCAAAACAACGATAAATTCAATAATGAAAAACATGCTTTCTACCCTAGACTGATAAACATGACTAACATGGTTCTCACGAACACAGAGGAAAATCTTATCAATAAGGGACTGAATTACAATTTTTCACCGAATCTTAAAAATAAAAATAACATAATTAAAGAAATAGTTGAAGCCGAATCTGTAATTAAGTGTGTTCCTGACTTAAATGAACGAAATGAACTACGTATATTAATAAATAATAAATTCAATAAAGCAATTAATAATAATTATCATAAACAAAAGAAATTAAATTATACAACAACAAAACATGAACAACTAACAGCTATACAGCTAAATAAAAAACTCATACAAAAAACATTTACTTAACGAAGGTTGATAAAGGCAATACTATAGCATTGTTAGACTTAGACGAATATAAACAAAAGGTATACAAATTCATTAGTAATAATAACATAACAAAGTTAAATAATGATCCCACCAAAAAAATACACATTAGATTTGAATAAAAAAAATAAATAAATGTACAGATCTATTTGAGAAACATATATGCTATTCACTGAAACCAATATAAGGTAGTGCACCATGCTGAAAAGGTCTACACAAAGTACACAAAAAAGACACACCAATTAGACCTTTAGTAAATTATACAACCGCTCCAAGCTATAAAGTAGCAAAAACCTTAGTTAAAATAATCAAACAACATATAAGCTTAGATAATAACCAGAGTATAAAAGGTTATAAAGATTTTATTGAAAAATTGCGTCATATTAATATTAAGCATAGTTCAAGCTAGCTTCCTTTGACATAGTGGATCTGTATACCAATGTCCCAATAGATGAAACTTTAAAAATACTCAAACAAAATTTAATAAATAATAATACCTTAGAAATAAGGAAAATTAATCAGCTAATGTTACTACTAGAAATGGTACTTAATCAAAACTATTTTTCGTTTGATGGTTCATACTACAAACAAAACGAGGGCCTAGCAATGGGTTCTCCACTCTCAGGTATCCTTGCTGATATTTATTTGAATCATCTAGAAAATACTAAAATTTAAAAAAACAATTATTTTGACAAAAAAATAGTATATTATTCAAGATATGTGGATGACACCTTTGTTATTTTCAATGGTAACAATAGACAGCTCGAGTCATTTAATAATTATTTAAATAAAATACATAAGACAATAAAATTCACTATGGAAATTGAAAATAACAAAAATATTAATTTCTTGGATCTAACCATAACGAATAACGGTAATGAACTGACATACAAAATATACAGAAAGCACACTTACACAGATACGGTTATACATGCCAAGTCATTTCATCCTCCAGCCCAAAAAATGGCTGCATTTAACAGCTTTATTGACAGATTACTTAGTGTTCCCCTTAATAACGAAGACTATGATCAAGAAGTAAATATTATAAAACAAATAGCTCTAAATAATGGTTACAGGCCAGTAATAGTCGATAAAATGATAATGAAACATAAAAAACGTTTAGAAAATAAAAATACCAATATTATTAACCAACATAATAAAAACCATAAAAAATTCATTTCAGCTAATTATTCTGGCTTGTTGCCAAATATTTTAAAATCTGTTTTTAAAAGTAAAGGTTATACTATTTCATTCAAAACCTGTAATAATTTAAAAATTTTTTTCAAAACTAAAATAAATAATCCTTTAAAAAATAAATCAGGTGTCTATAAAATTAAATGCGATAATTGTGCAGCATTCTACATTGGCCAATCCGGCAGAGATTTTTACACAAGATTTTTAGAGCACATTCCAGAAACAAATAATAATAATTCTAGTTATGCACAACATTTAATAGAAAATGATCATAGTTATACTAGTTTCGAAAACAATTTCGTGGCGTTGCATACTTGCAAGAAGGGTAAATTAATGGATAGTCTAGAGGAGTTCGAAATATACAAAGCTACAAAAAACGCAATGACCAAAAATAACATATTAAACGATCAAATGAACTTCGGTTCTAATAACCTGTTTGACACTGCTATACGGTTGAATGATAAGTATGGCCAGTCGTGAGGAAGTCGTGGTACAGCGTGCATGCATGCGAACGCTCCGTACGATTCAGTTGTTACGTTTTTGTTTATATATATTTTATTTAAAAGATTTTAAATATTTTAAAATTATGACAAACCACAAATTGTGGTATACATTTAAAGTTTGATAATTGTGTATCTGAAGATGGGATTTTATCCCGAAACGCGTCATTAACCGACAGCAGCTAGTGTTACTAAGGTGGACCGAATAAGGATGGATGAGACTAAAATTCAAAGAAAACACCATCTGGAAAACTCGTCAATAAAACTATCTGAAGAAACTGAATACCGGAAGAACAGATATCCAGACGTTTCTGCAGTAACAAATTTACAGTTGCAATGTACAATATGCCACCAGAACATATTACTAGAAATTTAAAAAAAAGAAAGGATTTTTAAGCATATTGTGTTAGATGTGTTAATGTGTGAGAAATGTTCACAGATGTATGGAGACGGAGACCATATTGAAGAAGAAACACAATATTGTACTTGGTGTAAAAGAACAGACAGGTTGCACTGTTGCGCAAAAAAAAAAAAAAAAAAAGTCGTGAGGAAGTCGTGGTACAGCGTGCATGCATGCGAACGCTCCGAACGATTCAGTTGTTACGTTTTTGTTTATATATATTTTATTTAAAAGATTTTAAATATTTTAAAATTATGACAAACCACAAATTGTGGTATACATTTAAAGTTTGATAATCGTGTATCTGAAGATGGGATTTTATCCCGAAACGCGTCATTAACCGACAGCAGCTAGTGTCACTAAGGTGGACCGAATAAGGTAATTAATTATATTAACCATATAGTGACTCGGTACGTTAAACATGAATAAATTGAAATTGGAACCTTACCAGGTAAAAATTGGGTATACACTTCAAAATCAAAAACTAAAACTATTTAAAACTAATTTAAATATTAAATTTAATAAAATTTGTCTATATAAAAATCTTATCCCAAATTACGCTAAAATCAAAATTAACGAAACCTCTAGAATGGCCAGAAAAACTGAGCAATTTGCAAGTAAATACAGGATAAAGAAGAAATTAAATTCTTATATAGGAAGAAAATCTCATTGAACTCAGCTGTATATAAAACACATTTAGAACTATATAATAATGTTCACCCTGCTCTATGCGATACAATCATGCAACATATTAATCAATACATTAAGGATAAGATTAGATTCCAGAAGAATAAACAAACTAATAAAATTGGCAGTCTGATAAGCAATCAAAACAACGATAAATTCAATAATGAAAAACATGCTTTCTACCCTAGACTGATAAACATGACTAACATGGTTCTCACGAACACAGAGGAAAATCTTATCAATAAGGGACTGAATTACAATTTTTCACCGAATCTTAAAAATAAAAATAACATAATTAAAGAAATAGTTGAAGCCGAATCTGTAATTAAGTGTGTTCCTGACTTAAATGAACGAAATGAACTACGTATATTAATAAATAATAAATTCAATAAAGCAATTAATAATAATTATCATAAACAAAAGAAATTAAATTATACAACAACAAAACATGAACAACTAACAGCTATACAGCTAAATAAAAAACTCATAAAAAAAACATTTACTTAACGAAGGTTGATAAAGGCAATACTATAGCATTGTTAGACTTAGACGAATATAAACAAAAGGTATACAAATTCATTAGTAATAATAACATAACAAAGTTAAATAATGATCCCACCAAAAAAATACACATTAGATTTGAATAAAAAAAATAAATAAATGTACAGATCTATTTGAGAAACATATATGCTATTCACTGAAACCAATATAAGGTAGTGCACCATGCTGAAAAGGTCTACCCAAAGTACACAAAAAAGACACACCAATTAGACCTTTAGTAAATTATACAACCGCTCCAAGCTATAAAGTAGCAAAAACCTTAGTTAAAATAATCAAACAACATATAAGCTTAGATAATAACCAGAGTATAAAAGGTTATAAAGATTTTATTGAAAAATTGCGTCATATTAATATTAAGCATAGTTCAAGCTAGCTTCCTTTGACATAGTGGATCTGTATACCAATGTCCCAATAGATGAAACTTTAAAAATACTCAAACAAAATTTAATAAATAATAATACCTTAGAAATAAGGAAAATTAATCAGCTAATGTTACTACTAGAAATGGTACTTAATAAAAACTATTTTTCGTTTGATGGTTCATACTACAAACAAAACGAGGGCCTAGCAATGGGTTCTCCACTCTCAGGTATCCTTGCTGATATTTATTTGAATCATCTAGAAAATACTAAAATTTTAAAAAACAATTATTTTGACAAAAAAATAGTATATTATTCAAGATATGTGGATGACACCTTTGTTATTTTCAATGGTAACAATAGACAGCTCGAGTCATTTAATAATTATTTAAATAAAATACATAAGACAATAAAATTCACTATGGAAATTGAAAATAACAAAAATATTAATTTCTTGGATCTAACCATAACGAATAACGGTAATGAACTGACATACAAAATATACAGAAAGCACACTTACACAGATACGGTTATACATGCCAAGTCATTTCATCCTCCAGCCCAAAAAATGGCTGCATTTAACAGCTTTATTGACAGATTACTTAGTGTTCCCCTTAATAACGAAGACTATGATCAAGAAGTAAATATTATAAAACAAATAGCTCTAAATAATGGTTACAGGCCAGTAATAGTCGATAAAATGATAATGAAACATAAAAAACGTTTAGAAAATAAAAATACCAATATTATTAACCAACATAATAAAAACCATAAAAAATTCATTTCAGCTAATTATTCTGGCTTGTTGCCAAATATTTTAAAATCTGTTTTTAAAAGTAAAGGTTATACTATTTCATTCAAAACCTGTAATAATTTAAAAATTTTTTTCAAAACTAAAATAAATAATCCTTTAAAAAATAAATCAGGTGTCTATAAAATTAAATGCGATAATTGTGCAGCATTCTACATTGGCCAATCCGGCAGAGATTTTTACACAAGATTTTTAGAGCACATTCCAGAAACAAATAATAATAATTCTAGTTATGCACAACATTTAATAGAAAATGATCATAGTTATACTAGTTTCGAAAACAATTTCGTGGCGTTGCATACTTGCAAGAAGGGTAAATTAATGGATAGTCTAGAGGAGTTCGAAATATACAAAGCTACAAAAAACGCAATGACCAAAAATAACATATTAAACGATCAAATGAACTTCGGTTCTAATAACCTGTTTGACACTGCTATACGGTTGAATGATAAGTATGGCCAGTCGTGAGGAAGTCGTGGTACAGCGTGCATGCATGCGAACGCTCCGTACGATTCAGTTGTTACGTTTTTGTTTATATATATTTTATTTAAAAGATTTTAAATATTTTAAAATTATGACAAACCACAAATTGTGGTATACATTTAAAGTTTGATAATTGTGTATCTGAAGATGGGATTTTATCCCGAAACGCGTCATTAACCGACAGCAGCTAGTGTTACTAAGGTGGACCGAATAAGGATGGATGAGACTAAAATTCAAAGAAAACACCATCTGGAAAACTCGTCAATAAAACTATCTGAAGAAACTGAATACCGGAAGAACAGATATCCAGACGTTTCTGCAGTAACAAATTTACAGTTGCAATGTACAATATGCCACCAGAACATATTACTAGAAATTTAAAAAAAAGAAAGGATTTTTAAGCATATTGTGTTAGATGTGTTAATGTGTGAGAAATGTTCACAGATGTATGGAGACGGAGACCATATTGAAGAAGAAACACAATATTGTACTTGGTGT
Source organism: Magicicada septendecula (assembly GCA_034769895.1). Classification (NCBI taxonomy): domain Eukaryota; kingdom Metazoa; phylum Arthropoda; class Insecta; order Hemiptera; family Cicadidae; genus Magicicada; species Magicicada septendecula. The sequence goes on from CM068374.1 coordinate 58,916,185, forward strand.
AAAAGAACAGACAGGTTGCACTGTTGCGCAAAAAAAAAAAAAAAAAAAGTCGTGAGGAAGTCGTGGTACAGCGTGCATGCATGCGAACGCTCCGAACGATTCAGTTGTTACGTTTTTGTTTATATATATTTTATTTAAAAGATTTTAAATATTTTAAAATTATGACAAACCACAAATTGTGGTATACATTTAAAGTTTGATAATCGTGTATCTGAAGATGGGATTTTATCCCGAAACGCGTCATTAACCGACAGCAGCTAGTGTCACTAAGGTGGACCGAATAAGGTAATTAATTATATTAACCATATAGTGACTCGGTACGTTAAACATGAATAAATTGAAATTGGAACCTTACCAGGTAAAAATTGGGTATACACTTCAAAATCAAAAACTAAAACTATTTAAAACTAATTTAAATATTAAATTTAATAAAATTTGTCTATATAAAAATCTTATCCCAAATTACGCTAAAATCAAAATTAACGAAACCTCTAGAATGGCCAGAAAAACTGAGCAATTTGCAAGTAAATACAGGATAAAGAAGAAATTAAATTCTTATATAGGAAGAAAATCTCATTGAACTCAGCTGTATATAAAACACATTTAGAACTATATAATAATGTTCACCCTGCTCTATGCGATACAATCATGCAACATATTAATCAATACATTAAGGATAAGATTAGATTCCAGAAGAATAAACAAACTAATAAAATTGGCAGTCTGATAAGCAATCAAAACAACGATAAATTCAATAATGAAAAACATGCTTTCTACCCTAGACTGATAAACATGACTAACATGGTTCTCACGAACACAGAGGAAAATCTTATCAGTAAGGGACTGAATTACAATTTTTCACCGAATCTTAAAAATAAAAATAACATAATTAAAGAAATAGTTGAAGCCGAATCTGTAATTAAGTGTGTTCCTGACTTAAATGAACGAAATGAACTACGTATATTAATAAATAATAAATTCAATAAAGCAATTAATAATAATTATCATAAACAAAAGAAATTAAATTATACAACAACAAAACATGAACAACTAACAGCTATACAGCTAAATAAAAAACTCATAAAAAAAACATTTACTTAACGAAGGTTGATAAAGGCAATACTATAGCATTGTTAGACTTAGACGAATATAAACAAAAGGTATACAAATTCATTAGTAATAATAACATAACAAAGTTAAATAATGATCCCACCAAAAAAATACACATTAGATTTGAATAAAAAAAATAAATAAATGTACAGATCTATTTGAGAAACATATATGCTATTCACTGAAACCAATATAAGGTAGTGCACCATGCTGAAAAGGTCTACCCAAAGTACACAAAAAAGACACACCAATTAGACCTTTAGTAAATTATACAACCGCTCCAAGCTATAAAGTAGCAAAAACCTTAGTTAAAATAATCAAACAACATATAAGCTTAGATAATAACCAGAGTATAAAAGGTTATAAAGATTTTATTGAAAAATTGCGTCATATTAATATTAAGCATAGTTCAAGCTAGCTTCCTTTGACATAGTGGATCTGTATACCAATGTCCCAATAGATGAAACTTTAAAAATACTCAAACAAAATTTAATAAATAATAATACCTTAGAAATAAGGAAAATTAATCAGCTAATCTTACTACTAGAAATGGTACTTAATCAAAACTATTTTTCGTTTGATGGTTCATACTACAAACAAAACGAGGGCCTAGCAATGGGTTCTCCACTCTCAGGTATCCTTGCTGATATTTATTTGAATCATCTAGAAAATACTAAAATTTAAAAAAACAATTATTTTGACAAAAAAATAGTATATTATTCAAGATATGTGGATGACACCTTTGTTATTTTCAATGGTAACAATAGACAGCTCGAGTCATTTAATAATTATTTAAATAAAATACATAAGACAATAAAATTCACTATGGAAATTGAAAATAACAAAAATATTAATTTCTTGGATCTAACCATAACGAATAACGGTAATGAACTGACATACAAAATATACAGAAAGCACACTTACACAGATACGGTTATACATGCCAAGTCATTTCATCCTCCAGCCCAAAAAATGGCTGCATTTAACAGCTTTATTGACAGATTACTTAGTGTTCCCCTTAATAACGAAGACTATGATCAAGAAGTAAATATTATAAAACAAATAGCTCTAAATAATGGTTACAGGCCAGTAATAGTCGATAAAATGATAATGAAACATAAAAAACGTTTAGAAAATAAAAATACCAATATTATTAACCAACATAATAAAAACCATAAAAAATTCATTTCAGCTAATTATTCTGGCTTGTTGCCAAATATTTTAAAATCTGTTTTTAAAAGTAAAGGTTATACTATTTCATTCAAAACCTGTAATAATTTAAAAATTTTTTTCAAAATTAAAATAAATAATCCTTTAAAAAATAAATCAGGTGTCTATAAAATTAAATGCGATAATTGTGCAGCATTCTACATTGGCCAATCCGGCAGAGATTTTTACACAAGATTTTTAGAGCACATTCCAGAAACAAATAATAATAATTCTAGTTATGCACAACATTTAATAGAAAATGATCATAGTTATACTAGTTTCGAAAACAATTTCGTGGCGTTGCATACTTGCAAGAAGGGTAAATTAATGGATAGTCTAGAGGAGTTCGAAATATACAAAGCTACAAAAAACGCAATGACCAAAAATAACATATTAAACGATCAAATGGACTTCGGTTCTAATAACCTGTTTGACACTGCTATACGGTTGAATGATAAGTATGGCCAGTCGTGAGGAAGTCGTGGTACAGCGTGCATGCATGCGAACGCTCCGAACGATTCAGTTGTTACGTTTTTGTTTATATATATTTTATTTAAAAGATTTTAAATATTTTAAAATTATGACAAACCACAAATTGTGGTATACATTTAAAGTTTGATAATCGTGTATCTGAAGATGGGATTTTATCCCGAAACGCGTCATTAACCGACAGCAGCTAGTGTCACTAAGGTGGACCGAATAAGGTAATTAATTATATTAACCATATAGTGACTCGGTACGTTAAACATGAATAAATTGAAATTGGAACCTTACCAGGTAAAAATTGGGTATACACTTCAAAATCAAAAACTAAAACTATTTAAAACTAATTTAAATATTAAATTTAATAAAATTTGTCTATATAAAAATCTTATCCCAAATTACGCTAAAATCAAAATTAACGAAACCTCTAGAATGGCCAGAAAAACTGAGCAATTTGCAAGTAAATACAGGATAAAGAAGAAATTAAATTCTTATATAGGAAGAAAATCTCATTGAACTCAGCTGTATATAAAACACATTTAGAACTATATAATAATGTTCACCCTGCTCTATGCGATACAATCATGCAACATATTAATCAATACATTAAGGATAAGTTTAGATTCCAGAAGAATAAACAAACTAATAAAATTGGCAGTCTGATAAGCAATCAAAACAACGATAAATTCAATAATGAAAAACATGCTTTCTACCCTAGACTGATAAACATGACTAACATGGTTCTCACGAACACAGAGGAAAATCTTATCAATAAGGGACTGAATTACAATTTTTCACCGAATCTTAAAAATAAAAATAACATAATTAAAGAAATAGTTGAAGCCGAATCTGTAATTAAGTGTGTTCCTGACTTAAATGAACGAAATGAACTACGTATATTAATAAATAATAAATTCAATAAAGCAATTAATAATAATTATCATAAACAAAAGAAATTAAATTATACAACAACAAAACATGAACAACTAACAGCTATACAGCTAAATAAAAAACTCATACAAAAAACATTTACTTAACGAAGGTTGATAAAGGCAATACTATAGCATTGTTAGACTTAGACGAATATAAACAAAAGGTATACAAATTCATTAGTAATAATAACATAACAAAGTTAAATAATGATCCCACCAAAAAAATACACATTAGATTTGAATAAAAAAAATAAATAAATGTACAGATCTATTTGAGAAACATATATGCTATTCACTGAAACCAATATAAGGTAGTGCACCATGCTGAAAAGGTCTACCCAAAGTACACAAAAAAGACACACCAATTAGACCTTTAGTAAATTATACAACCGCTCCAAGCTATAAAGTAGCAAAAACCTTAGTTAAAATAATCAAACAACATATAAGCTTAGATAATAACCAGAGTATAAAAGGTTATAAAGATTTTATTGAAAAATTGCGTCATATTAATATTAAGCATAGTTCAAGCTAGCTTCCTTTGACATAGTGGATCTGTATACCAATGTCCCAATAGATGAAACTTTAAAAATACTCAAACAAAATTTAATAAATAATAATACCTTAGAAATAAGGAAAATTAATCAGCTAATGTTACTACTAGAAATGGTACTTAATCAAAACTATTTTTCGTTTGATGGTTCATACTACAAACAAAACGAGGGCCTAGCAATGGGTTCTCCACTCTCAGGTATCCTTGCTGATATTTATTTGAATCATCTAGAAAATACTAAAATTTAAAAAAACAATTATTTTGACAAAAAAATAGTATATTATTCAAGATATGTGGATGACACCTTTGTTATTTTCAATGGTAACAATAGACAGCTCGAGTCATTTAATAATTATTTAAATAAAATACATAAGACAATAAAATTCACTATGGAAATTGAAAATAACAAAAATATTAATTTCTTGGATCTAACCATAACGAATAACGGTAATGAACTGACATACAAAATATACAGAAAGCACACTTACACAGATACGGTTATACATGCCAAGTCATTTCATCCTCCAGCCCAAAAAATGGCTGCATTTAACAGCTTTATTGACAGATTACTTAGTGTTCCCCTTAATAACGAAGACTATGATCAAGAAGTAAATATTATAAAACAAATAGCTCTAAATAATGGTTACAGGCCAGTAATAGTCGATAAAATGATAATGAAACATAAAAAACGTTTAGAAAATAAAAATACCAATATTATTAACCAACATAATAAAAACCATAAAAAATTCATTTCAGCTAATTATTCTGGCTTGTTGCCAAATATTTTAAAATCTGTTTTTAAAAGTAAAGGTTATACTATTTCATTCAAAACCTGTAATAATTTAAAAATTTTTTTCAAAACTAAAATAAATAATCCTTTAAAAAATAAATCAGGTGTCTATAAAATTAAATGCGATAATTGTGCAGCATTCTACATTGGCCAATCCGGCAGAGATTTTTACACAAGATTTTTAGAGCACATTCCAGAAACAAATAATAATAATTCTAGTTATGCACAACATTTAATAGAAAATGATCATAGTTATACTAGTTTCGAAAACAATTTCGTGGCGTTGCATACTTGCAAGAAGGGTAAATTAATGGATAGTCTAGAGGAGTTCGAAATATACAAAGCTACAAAAAACGCAATGACCAAAAATAACATATTAAACGATCAAATGGACTTCGGTTCTAATAACCTGTTTGACACTGCTATACGGTTGAATGATAAGTATGGCCAGTCGTGAGGAAGTCGTGGTACAGCGTGCATGCATGCGAACGCTCCGAACGATTCAGTTGTTACGTTTTTGTTTATATATATTTTATTTAAAAGATTTTAAATATTTTAAAATTATGACAAACCACAAATTGTGGTATACATTTAAAGTTTGATAATTGTGTATCTGAAGATGGGATTTTATCCCGAAACGCGTCATTAACCGACAGCAGCTAGTGTTACTAAGGTGGACCGAATAAGGATGGATGAGACTAAAATTCAAAGAAAACACCATCTGGAAAACTCGTCAATAAAACTATCTGAAGAAACTGAATACCGGAAGAACAGATATCCAGACGTTTCTGCAGTAACAAATTTACAGTTGCAATGTACAATATGCCACCAGAACATATTACTAGAAATTTAAAAAAAAGAAAGGATTTTTAAGCATATTGTGTTAGATGTGTTAATGTGTGAGAAATGTTCACAGATGTATGGAGACGGAGACCATATTGAAGAAGAAACACAATATTGTACTTGGTGTAAAAGAACAGACAGGTTGCACTGTTGCGCAAAAAAAAAAAAAAAAAAAGTCGTGAGGAAGTCGTGGTACAGCGTGCATGCATGCGAACGCTCCGAACGATTCAGTTGTTACGTTTTTGTTTATATATATTTTATTTAAAAGATTTTAAATATTTTAAAATTATGACAAACCACAAATTGTGGTATACATTTAAAGTTTGATAATCGTGTATCTGAAGATGGGATTTTATCCCGAAACGCGTCATTAACCGACAGCAGCTAGTGTCACTAAGGTGGACCGAATAAGGTAATTAATTATATTAACCATATAGTGACTCGGTACGTTAAACATGAATAAATTGAAATTGGAACCTTACCAGGTAAAAATTGGGTATACACTTCAAAATCAAAAACTAAAACTATTTAAAACTAATTTAAATATTAAATTTAATAAAATTTGTCTATATAAAAATCTTATCCCAAATTACGCTAAAATCAAAATTAACGAAACCTCTAGAATGGCCAGAAAAACTGAGCAATTTGCAAGTAAATACAGGATAAAGAAGAAATTAAATTCTTATATAGGAAGAAAATCTCATTGAACTCAGCTGTATATAAAACACATTTAGAACTATATAATAATGTTCACCCTGCTCTATGCGATACAATCATGCAACATATTAATCAATACATTAAGGATAAGATTAGATTCCAGAAGAATAAACAAACTAATAAAATTGGCAGTCTGATAAGCAATCAAAACAACGATAAATTCAATAATGAAAAACATGCTTTCTACCCTAGACTGATAAACATGACTAACATGGTTCTCACGAACACAGAGGAAAATCTTATCAATAAGGGACTGAATTACAATTTTTCACCGAATCTTAAAAATAAAAATAACATAATTAAAGAAATAGTTGAAGCCGAATCTGTAATTAAGTGTGTTCCTGACTTAAATGAACGAAATGAACTACGTATATTAATAAATAATAAATTCAATAAAGCAATTAATAATAATTATCATAAACAAAAGAAATTAAATTATACAACAACAAAACATGAACAACTAACAGCTATACAGCTAAATAAAAAACTCATACAAAAAACATTTACTTAACGAAGGTTGATAAAGGCAATACTATAGCATTGTTAGACTTAGACGAATATAAACAAAAGGTATACAAATTCATTAGTAATAATAACATAACAAAGTTAAATAATGATCCCACCAAAAAAATACACATTAGATTTGAATAAAAAAAATAAATAAATGTACAGATCTATTTGAGAAACATATATGCTATTCACTGAAACCAATATAAGGTAGTGCACCATGCTGAAAAGGTCTACCCAAAGTACACAAAAAAGACACACCAATTAGACCTTTAGTAAATTATACAACCGCTCCAAGCTATAAAGTAGCAAAAACCTTAGTTAAAATAATCAAACAACATATAAGCTTAGATAATAACCAGAGTATAAAAGGTTATAAAGATTTTATTGAAAAATTGCGTCATATTAATATTAAGCATAGTTCAAGCTAGCTTCCTTTGACATAGTGGATCTGTATACCAATGTCCCAATAGATGAAACTTTAAAAATACTCAAACAAAATTTAATAAATAATAATACCTTAGAAATAAGGAAAATTAATCAGCTAATCTTACTACTAGAAATGGTACTTAATCAAAACTATTTTTCGTTTGATGGTTCATACTACAAACAAAACGAGGGCCTAGCAATGGGTTCTCCACTCTCAGGTATCCTTGCTGATATTTATTTGAATCATCTAGAAAATACTAAAATTTTAAAAAACAATTATTTTGACAAAAAAATAGTATATTATTCAAGATATGTGGATGACACCTTTGTTATTTTCAATGGTAACAATAGACAGCTCGAGTCATTTAATAATTATTTAAATAAAATACATAAGACAATAAAATTCACTATGGAAATTGAAAATAACAAAAATATTAATTTCTTGGATCTAACCATAACGAATAACGGTAATGAACTGACATACAAAATATACAGAAAGCACACTTACACAGATACGGTTATACATGCCAAGTCATTTCATCCTCCAGCCCAAAAAATGGCTGCATTTAACAGCTTTATTGACAGATTACTTAGTGTTCCCCTTAATAACGAAGACTATGATCAAGAAGTAAATATTATAAAACAAATAGCTCTAAATAATGGTTACAGGCCAGTAATAGTCGATAAAATGATAATGAAACATAAAAAACGTTTAGAAAATAAAAATACCAATATTATTAACCAACATAATAAAAACCATAAAAAATTCATTTCAGCTAATTATTCTGGCTTGTTGCCAAATATTTTAAAATCTGTTTTTAAAAGTAAAGGTTATACTATTTCATTCAAAACCTGTAATAATTTAAAAATTTTTTTCAAAACTAAAATAAATAATCCTTTAAAAAATAAATCAGGTGTCTATAAAATTAAATGCGATAATTGTGCAGCATTCTACATTGGCCAATCCGGCAGAGATTTTTACACAAGATTTTTAGAGCACATTCCAGAAACAAATAATAATAATTCTAGTTATGCACAACATTTAATAGAAAATGATCATAGTTATACTAGTTTCGAAAACAATTTCGTGGCGTTGCATACTTGCAAGAAGGGTAAATTAATGGATAGTCTAGAGGAGTTCGAAATATACAAAGCTACAAAAAACGCAATGACCAAAAATAACATATTAAACGATCAAATGGACTTCGGTTCTAATAACCTGTTTGACACTGCTATACGGTTGAATGATAAGTATGGCCAGTCGTGAGGAAGTCGTGGTACAGCGTGCATGCATGCGAACGCTCCGAACGATTCAGTTGTTACGTTTTTGTTTATATATATTTTATTTAAAAGATTTTAAATATTTTAAAATTATGACAAACCACAAATTGTGGTATACATTTAAAGTTTGATAATTGTGTATCTGAAGATGGGATTTTATCCCGAAACGCGTCATTAACCGACAGCAGCTAGTGTTACTAAGGTGGACCGAATAAGGATGGATGAGACTAAAATTCAAAGAAAACACCATCTGGAAAACTCGTCAATAAAACTATCTGAAGAAACTGAATACCGGAAGAACAGATATCCAGACGTTTCTGCAGTAACAAATTTACAGTTGCAATGTACAATATGCCACCAGAACATATTACTAGAAATTTAAAAAAAAGAAAGGATTTTTAAGCATATTGTGTTAGATGTGTTAATGTGTGAGAAATGTTCACAGATGTATGGAGACGGAGACCATATTGAAGAAGAAACACAATATTGTACTTGGTGTAAAAGAACAGACAGGTTGCACTGTTGCGCAAAAAAAAAAAAAAAAAAAGTCGTGAGGAAGTCGTGGTACAGCGTGCATGCATGCGAACGCTCCGAACGATTCAGTTGTTACGTTTTTGTTTATATATATTTTATTTAAAAGATTTTAAATATTTTAAAATTATGACAAACCACAAATTGTGGTATACATTTAAAGTTTGATAATCGTGTATCTGAAGATGGGATTTTATCCCGAAACGCGTCATTAACCGACAGCAGCTAGTGTCACTAAGGTGGACCGAATAAGGTAATTAATTATATTAACCATATAGTGACTCGGTACGTTAAACATGAATAAATTGAAATTGGAACCTTACCAGGTAAAAATTGGGTATACACTTCAAAATCAAAAACTAAAACTATTTAAAACTAATTTAAATATTAAATTTAATAAAATTTGTCTATATAAAAATCTTATCCCAAATTACGCTAAAATCAAAATTAACGAAACCTCTAGAATGGCCAGAAAAACTGAGCAATTTGCAAGTAAATACAGGATAAAGAAGAAATTAAATTCTTATATAGGAAGAAAATCTCATTGAACTCAGCTGTATATAAAACACATTTAGAACTATATAATAATGTTCACCCTGCTCTATGCGATACAATCATGCAACATATTAATCAATACATTAAGGATAAGATTAGATTCCAGAAGAATAAACAAACTAATAAAATTGGCAGTCTGATAAGCAATCAAAACAACGATAAATTCAATAATGAAAAACATGCTTTCTACCCTAGACTGATAAACATGACTAACATGGTTCTCACGAACACAGAGGAAAATCTTATCAATAAGGGACTGAATTACAATTTTTCACCGAATCTTAAAAATAAAAATAACATAATTAAAGAAATAGTTGAAGCCGAATCTGTAATTAAGTGTGTTCCTGACTTAAATGAACGAAATGAACTACGTATATTAATAAATAATAAATTCAATAAAGCAATTAATAATAATTATCATAAACAAAAGAAATTAAATTATACAACAACAAAACATGAACAACTAACAGCTATACAGCTAAATAAAAAACTCATACAAAAAACATTTACTTAACGAAGGTTGATAAAGGCAATACTATAGCATTGTTAGACTTAGACGAATATAAACAAAAGGTATACAAATTCATTAGTAATAATAACATAACAAAGTTAAATAATGATCCCACCAAAAAAATACACATTAGATTTGAATAAAAAAAATAAATAAATGTACAGATCTATTTGAGAAACATATATGCTATTCACTGAAACCAATATAAGGTAGTGCACCATGCTGAAAAGGTCTACCCAAAGTACACAAAAAAGACACACCAATTAGACCTTTAGTAAATTATACAACCGCTCCAAGCTATAAAGTAGCAAAAACCTTAGTTAAAATAATCAAACAACATATAAGCTTAGATAATAACCAGAGTATAAAAGGTTATAAAGATTTTATTGAAAAATTGCGTCATATTAATATTAAGCATAGTTCAAGCTAGCTTCCTTTGACATAGTGGATCTGTATACCAATGTCCCAATAGATGAAACTTTAAAAATACTCAAACAAAATTTAATAAATAATAATACCTTAGAAATAAGGAAAATTAATCAGCTAATCTTACTACTAGAAATGGTACTTAATCAAAACTATTTTTCGTTTGATGGTTCATACTACAAACAAAACGAGGGCCTAGCAATGGGTTCTCCACTCTCAGGTATCCTTGCTGATATTTATTTGAATCATCTAGAAAATACTAAAATTTAAAAAAACAATTATTTTGACAAAAAAATAGTATATTATTCAAGATATGTGGATGACACCTTTGTTATTTTCAATGGTAACAATAGACAGCTCGAGTCATTTAATAATTATTTAAATAAAATACATAAGACAATAAAATTCACTATGGAAATTGAAAATAACAAAAATATTAATTTCTTGGATCTAACCATAACGAATAACGGTAATCAACTGACATACAAAATATACAGAAAGCACACTTACACAGATACGGTTATACATGCCAAGTCATTTCATCCTCCAGCCCAAAAAATGGCTGCATTTAACAGCTTTATTGACAGATTACTTAGTGTTCCCCTTAATAACGAAGACTATGATCAAGAAGTAAATATTATAAAACAAATAGCTCTAAATAATGGTTACAGGCCAGTAATAGTCGATAAAATGATAATGAAACATAAAAAACGTTTAGAAAATAAAAATACCAATATTATTAACCAACATAATAAAAACCATAAAAAATTCATTTCAGCTAATTATTCTGGCTTGTTGCCAAATATTTTAAAATCTGTTTTTAAAAGTAAAGGTTATACTATTTCATTCAAAACCTGTAATAATTTAAAAATTTTTTTCAAAACTAAAATAAATAATCCTTTAAAAAATAAATCAGGTGTCTATAAAATTAAATGCGATAATTGTGCAGCATTCTACATTGGCCAATCCGGCAGAGATTTTTACACAAGATTTTTAGAGCACATTCCAGAAACAAATAATAATAATTCTAGTTATGCACAACATTTAATAGAAAATGATCATAGTTATACTAGTTTCGAAAACAATTTCGTGGCGTTGCATACTTGCAAGAAGGGTAAATTAATGGATAGTCTAGAGGAGTTCGAAATATACAAAGCTACAAAAAACGCAATGACCAAAAATAACATATTAAACGATCAAATGGACTTCGGTTCTAATAACCTGTTTGACACTGCTATACGGTTGAATGATAAGTATGGCCAGTCGTGAGGAAGTCGTGGTACAGCGTGCATGCATGCGAACGCTCCGAACGATTCAGTTGTTACGTTTTTGTTTATATATATTTTATTTAAAAGATTTTAAATATTTTAAAATTATGACAAACCACAAATTGTGGTATACATTTAAAGTTTGATAATTGTGTATCTGAAGATGGGATTTTATCCCGAAACGCGTCATTAACCGACAGCAGCTAGTGTTACTAAGGTGGACCGAATAAGGATGGATGAGACTAAAATTCAAAGAAAACACCATCTGGAAAACTCGTCAATAAAACTATCTGAAGAAACTGAATACCGGAAGAACAGATATCCAGACGTTTCTGCAGTAACAAATTTACAGTTGCAATGTACAATATGCCACCAGAACATATTACTAGAAATTTAAAAAAAAGAAAGGATTTTTAAGCATATTGTGTTAGATGTGTTAATGTGTGAGAAATGTTCACAGATGTATGGAGACGGAGACCATATTGAAGAAGAAACACAATATTGTACTTGGTGTAAAAGAACAGACAGGTTGCACTGTTGCGCAAAAAAAAAAAAAAAAAAAGTCGTGAGGAAGTCGTGGTACAGCGTGCATGCATGCGAACGCTCCGAACGATTCAGTTGTTACGTTTTTGTTTATATATATTTTATTTAAAAGATTTTAAATATTTTAAAATTATGACAAACCACAAATTGTGGTATACATTTAAAGTTTGATAATCGTGTATCTGAAGATGGGATTTTATCCCGAAACGCGTCATTAACCGACAGCAGCTAGTGTCACTAAGGTGGACCGAATAAGGTAATTAATTATATTAACCATATAGTGACTCGGTACGTTAAACATGAATAAATTGAAATTGGAACCTTACCAGGTAAAAATTGGGTATACACTTCAAAATCAAAAACTAAAACTATTTAAAACTAATTTAAATATTAAATTTAATAAAATTTGTCTATATAAAAATCTTATCCCAAATTACGCTAAAATCAAAATTAACGAAACCTCTAGAATGGCCAGAAAAACTGAGCAATTTGCAAGTAAATACAGGATAAAGAAGAAATTAAATTCTTATATAGGAAGAAAATCTCATTGAACTCAGCTGTATATAAAACACATTTAGAACTATATAATAATGTTCACCCTGCTCTATGCGATACAATCATGCAACATATTAATCAATACATTAAGGATAAGTTTAGATTCCAGAAGAATAAACAAACTAATAAAATTGGCAGTCTGATAAGCAATCAAAACAACGATAAATTCAATAATGAAAAACATGCTTTCTACCCTAGACTGATAAACATGACTAACATGGTTCTCACGAACACAGAGGAAAATCTTATCAATAAGGGACTGAATTACAATTTTTCACCGAATCTTAAAAATAAAAATAACATAATTAAAGAAATAGTTGAAGCCGAATCTGTAATTAAGTGTGTTCCTGACTTAAATGAACGAAATGAACTACGTATATTAATAAATAATAAATTCAATAAAGCAATTAATAATAATTATCATAAACAAAAGAAATTAAATTATACAACAACAAAACATGAACAACTAACAGCTATACAGCTAAATAAAAAACTCATACAAAAAACATTTACTTAACGAAGGTTGATAAAGGCAATACTATAGCATTGTTAGACTTAGACGAATATAAACAAAAGGTATACAAATTCATTAGTAATAATAACATAACAAAGTTAAATAATGATCCCACCAAAAAAATACACATTAGATTTGAATAAAAAAAATAAATAAATGTACAGATCTATTTGAGAAACATATATGCTATTCACTGAAACCAATATAAGGTAGTGCACCATGCTGAAAAGGTCTACCCAAAGTACACAAAAAAGACACACCAATTAGACCTTTAGTAAATTATACAACCGCTCCAAGCTATAAAGTAGCAAAAACCTTAGTTAAAATAATCAAACAACATATAAGCTTAGATAATAACCAGAGTATAAAAGGTTATAAAGATTTTATTGAAAAATTGCGTCATATTAATATTAAGCATAGTTCAAGCTAGCTTCCTTTGACATAGTGGATCTGTATACCAATGTCCCAATAGATGAAACTTTAAAAATACTCAAACAAAATTTAATAAATAATAATACCTTAGAAATAAGGAAAATTAATCAGCTAATGTTACTACTAGAAATGGTACTTAATCAAAACTATTTTTCGTTTGATGGTTCATACTACAAACAAAACGAGGGCCTAGCAATGGGTTCTCCACTCTCAGGTATCCTTGCTGATATTTATTTGAATCATCTAGAAAATACTAAAATTTAAAAAAACAATTATTTTGACAAAAAAATAGTATATTATTCAAGATATGTGGATGACACCTTTGTTATTTTCAATGGTAACAATAGACAGCTCGAGTCATTTAATAATTATTTAAATAAAATACATAAGACAATAAAATTCACTATGGAAATTGAAAATAACAAAAATATTAATTTCTTGGATCTAACCATAACGAATAACGGTAATGAACTGACATACAAAATATACAGAAAGCACACTTACACAGATACGGTTATACATGCCAAGTCATTTCATCCTCCAGCCCAAAAAATGGCTGCATTTAACAGCTTTATTGACAGATTACTTAGTGTTCCCCTTAATAACGAAGACTATGATCAAGAAGTAAATATTATAAAACAAATAGCTCTAAATAATGGTTACAGGCCAGTAATAGTCGATAAAATGATAATGAAACATAAAAAACGTTTAGAAAATAAAAATACCAATATTATTAACCAACATAATAAAAACCATAAAAAATTCATTTCAGCTAATTATTCTGGCTTGTTGCCAAATATTTTAAAATCTGTTTTTAAAAGTAAAGGTTATACTATTTCATTCAAAACCTGTAATAATTTAAAAATTTTTTTCAAAACTAAAATAAATAATCCTTTAAAAAATAAATCAGGTGTCTATAAAATTAAATGCGATAATTGTGCAGCATTCTACATTGGCCAATCCGGCAGAGATTTTTACACAAGATTTTTAGAGCACATTCCAGAAACAAATAATAATAATTCTAGTTATGCACAACATTTAATAGAAAATGATCATAGTTATACTAGTTTCGAAAACAATTTCGTGGCGTTGCATACTTGCAAGAAGGGTAAATTAATGGATAGTCTAGAGGAGTTCGAAATATACAAAGCTACAAAAAACGCAATGACCAAAAATAACATATTAAACGATCAAATGGACTTCGGTTCTAATAACCTGTTTGACACTGCTATACGGTTGAATGATAAGTATGGCCAGTCGTGAGGAAGTCGTGGTACAGCGTGCATGCATGCGAACGCTCCGAACGATTCAGTTGTTACGTTTTTGTTTATATATATTTTATTTAAAAGATTTTAAATATTTTAAAATTATGACAAACCACAAATTGTGGTATACATTTAAAGTTTGATAATTGTGTATCTGAAGATGGGATTTTATCCCGAAACGCGTCATTAACCGACAGCAGCTAGTGTTACTAAGGTGGACCGAATAAGGATGGATGAGACTAAAATTCAAAGAAAACACCATCTGGAAAACTCGTCAATAAAACTATCTGAAGAAACTGAATACCGGAAGAACAGATATCCAGACGTTTCTGCAGTAACAAATTTACAGTTGCAATGTACAATATGCCACCAGAACATATTACTAGAAATTTAAAAAAAAGAAAGGATTTTTAAGCATATTGTGTTAGATGTGTTAATGTGTGAGAAATGTTCACAGATGTATGGAGACGGAGACCATATTGAAGAAGAAACACAATATTGTACTTGGTGTAAAAGAACAGACAGGTTGCACTGTTGCGCAAAAAAAAAAAAAAAAAAAGTCGTGAGGAAGTCGTGGTACAGCGTGCATGCATGCGAACGCTCCGAACGATTCAGTTGTTACGTTTTTGTTTATATATATTTTATTTAAAAGATTTTAAATATTTTAAAATTATGACAAACCACAAATTGTGGTATACATTTAAAGTTTGATAATCGTGTATCTGAAGATGGGATTTTATCCCGAAACGCGTCATTAACCGACAGCAGCTAGTGTCACTAAGGTGGACCGAATAAGGTAATTAATTATATTAACCATATAGTGACTCGGTACGTTAAACATGAATAAATTGAAATTGGAACCTTACCAGGTAAAAATTGGGTATACACTTCAAAATCAAAAACTAAAACTATTTAAAACTAATTTAAATATTAAATTTAATAAAATTTGTCTATATAAAAATCTTATCCCAAATTACGCTAAAATCAAAATTAACGAAACCTCTAGAATGGCCAGAAAAACTGAGCAATTTGCAAGTAAATACAGGATAAAGAAGAAATTAAATTCTTATATAGGAAGAAAATCTCATTGAACTCAGCTGTATATAAAACACATTTAGAACTATATAATAATGTTCACCCTGCTCTATGCGATACAATCATGCAACATATTAATCAATACATTAAGGATAAGATTAGATTCCAGAAGAATAAACAAACTAATAAAATTGGCAGTCTGATAAGCAATCAAAACAACGATAAATTCAATAATGAAAAACATGCTTTCTACCCTAGACTGATAAACATGACTAACATGGTTCTCACGAACACAGAGGAAAATCTTATCAATAAGGGACTGAATTACAATTTTTCACCGAATCTTAAAAATAAAAATAACATAATTAAAGAAATAGTTGAAGCCGAATCTGTAATTAAGTGTGTTCCTGACTTAAATGAACGAAATGAACTACGTATATTAATAAATAATAAATTCAATAAAGCAATTAATAATAATTATCATAAACAAAAGAAATTAAATTATACAACAACAAAACATGAACAACTAACAGCTATACAGCTAAATAAAAAACTCATACAAAAAACATTTACTTAACGAAGGTTGATAAAGGCAATACTATAGCATTGTTAGACTTAGACGAATATAAACAAAAGGTATACAAATTCATTAGTAATAATAACATAACAAAGTTAAATAATGATCCCACCAAAAAAATACACATTAGATTTGAATAAAAAAAATAAATAAATGTACAGATCTATTTGAGAAACATATATGCTATTCACTGAAACCAATATAAGGTAGTGCACCATGCTGAAAAGGTCTACCCAAAGTACACAAAAAAGACACACCAATTAGACCTTTAGTAAATTATACAACCGCTCCAAGCTATAAAGTAGCAAAAACCTTAGTTAAAATAATCAAACAACATATAAGCTTAGATAATAACCAGAGTATAAAAGGTTATAAAGATTTTATTGAAAAATTGCGTCATATTAATATTAAGCATAGTTCAAGCTAGCTTCCTTTGACATAGTGGATCTGTATACCAATGTCCCAATAGATGAAACTTTAAAAATACTCAAACAAAATTTAATAAATAATAATACCTTAGAAATAAGGAAAATTAATCAGCTAATCTTACTACTAGAAATGGTACTTAATCAAAACTATTTTTCGTTTGATGGTTCATACTACAAACAAAACGAGGGCCTAGCAATGGGTTCTCCACTCTCAGGTATCCTTGCTGATATTTATTTGAATCATCTAGAAAATACTAAAATTTTAAAAAACAATTATTTTGACAAAAAAATAGTATATTATTCAAGATATGTGGATGACACCTTTGTTATTTTCAATGGTAACAATAGACAGCTCGAGTCATTTAATAATTATTTAAATAAAATACATAAGACAATAAAATTCACTATGGAAATTGAAAATAACAAAAATATTAATTTCTTGGATCTAACCATAACGAATAACGGTAATCAACTGACATACAAAATATACAGAAAGCACACTTACACAGATACGGTTATACATGCCAAGTCATTTCATCCTCCAGCCCAAAAAATGGCTGCATTTAACAGCTTTATTGACAGATTACTTAGTGTTCCCCTTAATAACGAAGACTATGATCAAGAAGTAAATATTATAAAACAAATAGCTCTAAATAATGGTTACAGGCCAGTAATAGTCGATAAAATGATAATGAAACATAAAAAACGTTTAGAAAATAAAAATACCAATATTATTAACCAACATAATAAAAACCATAAAAAATTCATTTCAGCTAATTATTCTGGCTTGTTGCCAAATATTTTAAAATCTGTTTTTAAAAGTAAAGGTTATACTATTTCATTCAAAACCTGTAATAATTTAAAAATTTTTTTCAAAACTAAAATAAATAATCCTTTAAAAAATAAATCAGGTGTCTATAAAATTAAATGCGATAATTGTGCAGCATTCTACATTGGCCAATCCGGCAGAGATTTTTACACAAGATTTTTAGAGCACATTCCAGAAACAAATAATAATAATTCTAGTTATGCACAACATTTAATAGAAAATGATCATAGTTATACTAGTTTCGAAAACAATTTCGTGGCGTTGCATACTTGCAAGAAGGGTAAATTAATGGATAGTCTAGAGGAGTTCGAAATATACAAAGCTACAAAAAACGCAATGACCAAAAATAACATATTAAACGATCAAATGGACTTCGGTTCTAATAACCTGTTTGACACTGCTATACGGTTGAATGATAAGTATGGCCAGTCGTGAGGAAGTCGTGGTACAGCGTGCATGCATGCGAACGCTCCGAACGATTCAGTTGTTACGTTTTTGTTTATATATATTTTATTTAAAAGATTTTAAATATTTTAAAATTATGACAAACCACAAATTGTGGTATACATTTAAAGTTTGATAATTGTGTATCTGAAGATGGGATTTTATCCCGAAACGCGTCATTAACCGACAGCAGCTAGTGTTACTAAGGTGGACCGAATAAGGATGGATGAGACTAAAATTCAAAGAAAACACCATCTGGAAAACTCGTCAATAAAACTATCTGAAGAAACTGAATACCGGAAGAACAGATATCCAGACGTTTCTGCAGTAACAAATTTACAGTTGCAATGTACAATATGCCACCAGAACATATTACTAGAAATTTAAAAAAAAGAAAGGATTTTTAAGCATATTGTGTTAGATGTGTTAATGTGTGAGAAATGTTCACAGATGTATGGAGACGGAGACCATATTGAAGAAGAAACACAATATTGTACTTGGTGTAAAAGAACAGACAGGTTGCACTGTTGCGCAAAAAAAAAAAAAAAAAAAGTCGTGAGGAAGTCGTGGTACAGCGTGCATGCATGCGAACGCTCCGAACGATTCAGTTGTTACGTTTTTGTTTATATATATTTTATTTAAAAGATTTTAAATATTTTAAAATTATGACAAACCACAAATTGTGGTATACATTTAAAGTTTGATAATCGTGTATCTGAAGATGGGATTTTATCCCGAAACGCGTCATTAACCGACAGCAGCTAGTGTCACTAAGGTGGACCGAATAAGGTAATTAATTATATTAACCATATAGTGACTCGGTACGTTAAACATGAATAAATTGAAATTGGAACCTTACCAGGTAAAAATTGGGTATACACTTCAAAATCAAAAACTAAAACTATTTAAAACTAATTTAAATATTAAATTTAATAAAATTTGTCTATATAAAAATCTTATCCCAAATTACGCTAAAATCAAAATTAACGAAACCTCTAGAATGGCCAGAAAAACTGAGCAATTTGCAAGTAAATACAGGATAAAGAAGAAATTAAATTCTTATATAGGAAGAAAATCTCATTGAACTCAGCTGTATATAAAACACATTTAGAACTATATAATAATGTTCACCCTGCTCTATGCGATACAATCATGCAACATATTAATCAATACATTAAGGATAAGATTAGATTCCAGAAGAATAAACAAACTAATAAAATTGGCAGTCTGATAAGCAATCAAAACAACGATAAATTCAATAATGAAAAACATGCTTTCTACCCTAGACTGATAAACATGACTAACATGGTTCTCACGAACACAGAGGAAAATCTTATCAATAAGGGACTGAATTACAATTTTTCACCGAATCTTAAAAATAAAAATAACATAATTAAAGAAATAGTTGAAGCCGAATCTGTAATTAAGTGTGTTCCTGACTTAAATGAACGAAATGAACTACGTATATTAATAAATAATAAATTCAATAAAGCAATTAATAATAATTATCATAAACAAAAGAAATTAAATTATACAACAACAAAACATGAACAACTAACAGCTATACAGCTAAATAAAAAACTCATACAAAAAACATTTACTTAACGAAGGTTGATAAAGGCAATACTATAGCATTGTTAGACTTAGACGAATATAAACAAAAGGTATACAAATTCATTAGTAATAATAACATAACAAAGTTAAATAATGATCCCACCAAAAAAATACACATTAGATTTGAATAAAAAAAATAAATAAATGTACAGATCTATTTGAGAAACATATATGCTATTCACTGAAACCAATATAAGGTAGTGCACCATGCTGAAAAGGTCTACCCAAAGTACACAAAAAAGACACACCAATTAGACCTTTAGTAAATTATACAACCGCTCCAAGCTATAAAGTAGCAAAAACCTTAGTTAAAATAATCAAACAACATATAAGCTTAGATAATAACCAGAGTATAAAAGGTTATAAAGATTTTATTGAAAAATTGCGTCATATTAATATTAAGCATAGTTCAAGCTAGCTTCCTTTGACATAGTGGATCTGTATACCAATGTCCCAATAGATGAAACTTTAAAAATACTCAAACAAAATTTAATAAATAATAATACCTTAGAAATAAGGAAAATTAATCAGCTAATCTTACTACTAGAAATGGTACTTAATCAAAACTATTTTTCGTTTGATGGTTCATACTACAAACAAAACGAGGGCCTAGCAATGGGTTCTCCACTCTCAGGTATCCTTGCTGATATTTATTTGAATCATCTAGAAAATACTAAAATTTAAAAAAACAATTATTTTGACAAAAAAATAGTATATTATTCAAGATATGTGGATGACACCTTTGTTATTTTCAATGGTAACAATAGACAGCTCGAGTCATTTAATAATTATTTAAATAAAATACATAAGACAATAAAATTCACTATGGAAATTGAAAATAACAAAAATATTAATTTCTTGGATCTAACCATAACGAATAACGGTAATCAACTGACATACAAAATATACAGAAAGCACACTTACACAGATACGGTTATACATGCCAAGTCATTTCATCCTCCAGCCCAAAAAATGGCTGCATTTAACAGCTTTATTGACAGATTACTTAGTGTTCCCCTTAATAACGAAGACTATGATCAAGAAGTAAATATTATAAAACAAATAGCTCTAAATAATGGTTACAGGCCAGTAATAGTCGATAAAATGATAATGAAACATAAAAAACGTTTAGAAAATAAAAATACCAATATTATTAACCAACATAATAAAAACCATAAAAAATTCATTTCAGCTAATTATTCTGGCTTGTTGCCAAATATTTTAAAATCTGTTTTTAAAAGTAAAGGTTATACTATTTCATTCAAAACCTGTAATAATTTAAAAATTTTTTTCAAAACTAAAATAAATAATCCTTTAAAAAATAAATCAGGTGTCTATAAAATTAAATGCGATAATTGTGCAGCATTCTACATTGGCCAATCCGGCAGAGATTTTTACACAAGATTTTTAGAGCACATTCCAGAAACAAATAATAATAATTCTAGTTATGCACAACATTTAATAGAAAATGATCATAGTTATACTAGTTTCGAAAACAATTTCGTGGCGTTGCATACTTGCAAGAAGGGTAAATTAATGGATAGTCTAGAGGAGTTCGAAATATACAAAGCTACAAAAAACGCAATGACCAAAAATAACATATTAAACGATCAAATGGACTTCGGTTCTAATAACCTGTTTGACACTGCTATACGGTTGAATGATAAGTATGGCCAGTCGTGAGGAAGTCGTGGTACAGCGTGCATGCATGCGAACGCTCCGAACGATTCAGTTGTTACGTTTTTGTTTATATATATTTTATTTAAAAGATTTTAAATATTTTAAAATTATGACAAACCACAAATTGTGGTATACATTTAAAGTTTGATAATTGTGTATCTGAAGATGGGATTTTATCCCGAAACGCGTCATTAACCGACAGCAGCTAGTGTTACTAAGGTGGACCGAATAAGGATGGATGAGACTAAAATTCAAAGAAAACACCATCTGGAAAACTCGTCAATAAAACTATCTGAAGAAACTGAATACCGGAAGAACAGATATCCAGACGTTTCTGCAGTAACAAATTTACAGTTGCAATGTACAATATGCCACCAGAACATATTACTAGAAATTTAAAAAAAAGAAAGGATTTTTAAGCATATTGTGTTAGATGTGTTAATGTGTGAGAAATGTTCACAGATGTATGGAGACGGAGACCATATTGAAGAAGAAACACAATATTGTACTTGGTGTAAAAGAACAGACAGGTTGCACTGTTGCGCAAAAAAAAAAAAAAAAAAAGTCGTGAGGAAGTCGTGGTACAGCGTGCATGCATGCGAACGCTCCGAACGATTCAGTTGTTACGTTTTTGTTTATATATATTTTATTTAAAAGATTTTAAATATTTTAAAATTATGACAAACCACAAATTGTGGTATACATTTAAAGTTTGATAATCGTGTATCTGAAGATGGGATTTTATCCCGAAACGCGTCATTAACCGACAGCAGCTAGTGTCACTAAGGTGGACCGAATAAGGTAATTAATTATATTAACCATATAGTGACTCGGTACGTTAAACATGAATAAATTGAAATTGGAACCTTACCAGGTAAAAATTGGGTATACACTTCAAAATCAAAAACTAAAACTATTTAAAACTAATTTAAATATTAAATTTAATAAAATTTGTCTATATAAAAATCTTATCCCAAATTACGCTAAAATCAAAATTAACGAAACCTCTAGAATGGCCAGAAAAACTGAGCAATTTGCAAGTAAATACAGGATAAAGAAGAAATTAAATTCTTATATAGGAAGAAAATCTCATTGAACTCAGCTGTATATAAAACACATTTAGAACTATATAATAATGTTCACCCTGCTCTATGCGATACAATCATGCAACATATTAATCAATACATTAAGGATAAGATTAGATTCCAGAAGAATAAACAAACTAATAAAATTGGCAGTCTGATAAGCAATCAAAACAACGATAAATTCAATAATGAAAAACATGCTTTCTACCCTAGACTGATAAACATGACTAACATGGTTCTCACGAACACAGAGGAAAATCTTATCAATAAGGGACTGAATTACAATTTTTCACCGAATCTTAAAAATAAAAATAACATAATTAAAGAAATAGTTGAAGCCGAATCTGTAATTAAGTGTGTTCCTGACTTAAATGAACGAAATGAACTACGTATATTAATAAATAATAAATTCAATAAAGCAATTAATAATAATTATCATAAACAAAAGAAATTAAATTATACAACAACAAAACATGAACAACTAACAGCTATACAGCTAAATAAAAAACTCATACAAAAAACATTTACTTAACGAAGGTTGATAAAGGCAATACTATAGCATTGTTAGACTTAGACGAATATAAACAAAAGGTATACAAATTCATTAGTAATAATAACATAACAAAGTTAAATAATGATCCCACCAAAAAAATACACATTAGATTTGAATAAAAAAAATAAATAAATGTACAGATCTATTTGAGAAACATATATGCTATTCACTGAAACCAATATAAGGTAGTGCACCATGCTGAAAAGGTCTACCCAAAGTACACAAAAAAGACACACCAATTAGACCTTTAGTAAATTATACAACCGCTCCAAGCTATAAAATAGCAAAAACCTTAGTTAAAATAATCAAACAACATATAAGCTTAGATAATAACCAGAGTATAAAAGGTTATAAAGATTTTATTGAAAAATTGCGTCATATTAATATTAAGCATAGTTCAAGCTAGCTTCCTTTGACATAGTGGATCTGTATACCAATGTCCCAATAGATGAAACTTTAAAAATACTCAAACAAAATTTAATAAATAATAATACCTTAGAAATAAGGAAAATTAATCAGCTAATCTTACTACTAGAAATGGTACTTAATCAAAACTATTTTTCGTTTGATGGTTCATACTACAAACAAAACGAGGGCCTAGCAATGGGTTCTCCACTCTCAGGTATCCTTGCTGATATTTATTTGAATCATCTAGAAAATACTAAAATTTAAAAAAACAATTATTTTGACAAAAAAATAGTATATTATTCAAGATATGTGGATGACACCTTTGTTATTTTCAATGGTAACAATAGACAGCTCGAGTCATTTAATAATTATTTAAATAAAATACATAAGACAATAAAATTCACTATGGAAATTGAAAATAACAAAAATATTAATTTCTTGGATCTAACCATAACGAATAACGGTAATGAACTGACATACAAAATATACAGAAAGCACACTTACACAGATACGGTTATACATGCCAAGTCATTTCATCCTCCAGCCCAAAAAATGGCTGCATTTAACAGCTTTATTGACAGATTACTTAGTGTTCCCCTTAATAACGAAGACTATGATCAAGAAGTAAATATTATAAAACAAATAGCTCTAAATAATGGTTACAGGCCAGTAATAGTCGATAAAATGATAATGAAACATAAAAAACGTTTAGAAAATAAAAATACCAATATTATTAACCAACATAATAAAAACCATAAAAAATTCATTTCAGCTAATTATTCTGGCTTGTTGCCAAATATTTTAAAATCTGTTTTTAAAAGTAAAGGTTATACTATTTCATTCAAAACCTGTAATAATTTAAAATTTTTTTTCAAAACTAAAATAAATAATCCTTTAAAAAATAAATCAGGTGTCTATAAAATTAAATGCGATAATTGTGCAGCATTCTACATTGGCCAATCCGGCAGAGATTTTTACACAAGATTTTTAGAGCACATTCCAGAAACAAATAATAATAATTCTAGTTATGCACAACATTTAATAGAAAATGATCATAGTTATACTAGTTTCGAAAACAATTTCGTGGCGTTGCATACTTGCAAGAAGGGTAAATTAATGGATAGTCTAGAGGAGTTCGAAATATACAAAGCTACAAAAAACGCAATGACCAAAAATAACATATTAAACGATCAAATGAACTTCAGTTCTAATAACCTGTTTGACACTGCTATACGGTTGAATGATAAGTATGGCCAGTCGTGAGGAAGTCGTGGTACAGCGTGCATGCATGCGAACGCTCCGAACGATTCAGTTGTTACGTTTTTGTTTATATATATTTTATTTAAAAGATTTTAAATATTTTAAAATTATGACAAACCACAAATTGTGGTATACATTTAAAGTTTGATAATTGTGTATCTGAAGATGGGATTTTATCCCGAAACGCGTCATTAACCGACAGCAGCTAGTGTTACTAAGGTGGACCGAATAAGGATGGATGAGACTAAAATTCAAAGAAAACACCATCTGGAAAACTCGTCAATAAAACTATCTGAAGAAACTGAATACCGGAAGAACAGATATCCAGACGTTTCTGCAGTAACAAATTTACAGTTGCAATGTACAATATGCCACCAGAACATATTACTAGAAATTTAAAAAAAAGAAAGGATTTTTAAGCATATTGTGTTAGATGTGTTAATGTGTGAGAAATGTTCACAGATGTATGGAGACGGAGACCATATTGAAGAAGAAACACAATATTGTACTTGGTGTAAAAGAACAGACAGGTTGCACTGTTGCGCAAAAAAAAAAAAAAAAAAAAGTCGTGAGGAAGTCGTGGTACAGCGTGCATGCATGCGAACGCTCCGAACGATTCAGTTGTTACGTTTTTGTTTATATATATTTTATTTAAAAGATTTTAAATATTTTAAAATTATGACAAACCACAAATTGTGGTATACATTTAAAGTTTGATAATCGTGTATCTGAAGATGGGATTTTATCCCGAAACGCGTCATTAACCGACAGCAGCTAGTGTCACTAAGGTGGACCGAATAAGGTAATTAATTATATTAACCATATAGTGACTCGGTACGTTAAACATGAATAAATTGAAATTGGAACCTTACCAGGTAAAAATTGGGTATACACTTCAAAATCAAAAACTAAAACTATTTAAAACTAATTTAAATATTAAATTTAATAAAATTTGTCTATATAAAAATCTTATCCCAAATTACGCTAAAATCAAAATTAACGAAACCTCTAGAATGGCCAGAAAAACTGAGCAATTTGCAAGTAAATACAGGATAAAGAAGAAATTAAATTCTTATATAGGAAGAAAATCTCATTGAACTCAGCTGTATATAAAACACATTTAGAACTATATAATAATGTTCACCCTGCTCTATGCGATACAATCATGCAACATATTAATCAATACATTAAGGATAAGATTAGATTCCAGAAGAATAAACAAACTAATAAAATTGGCAGTCTGATAAGCAATCAAAACAACGATAAATTCAATAATGAAAAACATGCTTTCTACCCTAGACTGATAAACATGACTAACATGGTTCTCACGAACACAGAGGAAAATCTTATCAATAAGGGACTGAATTACAATTTTTCACCGAATCTTAAAAATAAAAATAACATAATTAAAGAAATAGTTGAAGCCGAATCTGTAATTAAGTGTGTTCCTGACTTAAATGAACGAAATGAACTACGTATATTAATAAATAATAAATTCAATAAAGCAATTAATAATAATTATCATAAACAAAAGAAATTAAATTATACAACAACAAAACATGAACAACTAACAGCTATACAGCTAAATAAAAAACTCATACAAAAAACATTTACTTAACGAAGGTTGATAAAGGCAATACTATAGCATTGTTAGACTTAGACGAATATAAACAAAAGGTATACAAATTCATTAGTAATAATAACATAACAAAGTTAAATAATGATCCCACAAAAAAAATACACATTAGATTTGAATAAAAAAAATAAATAAATGTACAGATCTATTTGAGAAACATATATGCTATTCACTGAAACCAATATAAGGTAGTGCACCATGCTGAAAAGGTCTACCCAAAGTACACAAAAAAGACACACCAATTAGACCTTTAGTAAATTATACAACCGCTCCAAGCTATAAAGTAGCAAAAACCTTAGTTAAAATAATCAAACAACATATAAGCTTAGATAATAACCAGAGTATAAAAGGTTATAAAGATTTTATTGAAAAATTGCGTCATATTAATATTAAGCATAGTTCAAGCTAGCTTCCTTTGACATAGTGGATCTGTATACCAATGTCCCAATAGATGAAACTTTAAAAATACTCAAACAAAATTTAATAAATAATAATACCTTAGAAATAAGGAAAATTAATCAGCTAATCTTACTACTAGAAATGGTACTTAATCAAAACTATTTTTCGTTTGATGGTTCATACTACAAACAAAACGAGGGCCTAGCAATGGGTTCTCCACTCTCAGGTATCCTTGCTGATATTTATTTGAATCATCTAGAAAATACTAAAATTTAAAAAAACAATTATTTTGACAAAAAAATAGTATATTATTCAAGATATGTGGATGACACCTTTGTTATTTTCAATGGTAACAATAGACAGCTCGAGTCATTTAATAATTATTTAAATAAAATACATAAGACAATAAAATTCACTATGGAAATTGAAAATAACAAAAATATTAATTTCTTGGATCTAACCATAACGAATAACGGTAATGAACTGACATACAAAATATACAGAAAGCACACTTACACAGATACGGTTATACATGCCAAGTCATTTCATCCTCCAGCCCAAAAAATGGCTGCATTTAACAGCTTTATTGACAGATTACTTAGTGTTCCCCTTAATAACGAAGACTATGATCAAGAAGTAAATATTATAAAACAAATAGCTCTAAATAATGGTTACAGGCCAGTAATAGTCGATAAAATGATAATGAAACATAAAAAACGTTTAGAAAATAAAAATACCAATATTATTAACCAACATAATAAAAACCATAAAAAATTCATTTCAGCTAATTATTCTGGCTTGTTGCCAAATATTTTAAAATCTGTTTTTAAAAGTAAAGGTTATACTATTTCATTCAAAACCTGTAATAATTTAAAAATTTTTTTCAAAACTAAAATAAATAATCCTTTAAAAAATAAATCAGGTGTCTATAAAATTAAATGCGATAATTGTGCAGCATTCTACATTGGCCAATCCGGCAGAGATTTTTACACAAGATTTTTAGAGCACATTCCAGAAACAAATAATAATAATTCTAGTTATGCACAACATTTAATAGAAAATGATCATAGTTATACTAGTTTCGAAAACAATTTCGTGGCGTTGCATACTTGCAAGAAGGGTAAATTAATGGATAGTCTAGAGGAGTTCGAAATATACAAAGCTACAAAAAACGCAATGACCAAAAATAACATATTAAACGATCAAATGAACTTCGGTTCTAATAACCTGTTTGACACTGCTATACGGTTGAATGATAAGTATGGCCAGTCGTGAGGAAGTCGTGGTACAGCGTGCATGCATGCGAACGCTCCGAACGATTCAGTTGTTACGTTTTTGTTTATATATATTTTATTTAAAAGATTTTAAATATTTTAAAATTATGACAAACCACAAATTGTGGTATACATTTAAAGTTTGATAATTGTGTATCTGAAGATGGGATTTTATCCCGAAACGCGTCATTAACCGACAGCAGCTAGTGTTACTAAGGTGGACCGAATAAGGATGGATGAGACTAAAATTCAAAGAAAACACCATCTGGAAAACTCGTCAATAAAACTATCTGAAGAAACTGAATACCGGAAGAACAGATATCCAGACGTTTCTGCAGTAACAAATTTACAGTTGCAATGTACAATATGCCACCAGAACATATTACTAGAAATTTAAAAAAAAGAAAGGATTTTTAAGCATATTGTGTTAGATGTGTTAATATGTGAGAAATGTTCACAGATGTATGGAGACGGAGACCATATTGAAGAAGAAACACAATATTGTACTTGGTGTAAAAGAACAGACAGGTTGCACTGTTGCGCAAAAAAAAAAAAAAAAAAGTCGTGAGGAAGTCGTGGTACAGCGTGCATGCATGCGAACGCTCCGAACGATTCAGTTGTTACGTTTTTGTTTATATATATTTTATTTAAAAGATTTTAAATATTTTAAAATTATGACAAACCACAAATTGTGGTATACATTTAAAGTTTGATAATCGTGTATCTGAAGATGGGATTTTATCCCGAAACGCGTCATTACCCGACAGCAGCTAGTGTCACTAAGGTGGACCGAATAAGGTAATTAATTATATTAACCATATAGTGACTCGGTACGTTAAACATGAATAAATTGAAATTGGAACCTTACCAGGTAAAAATTGCGTATACACTTCAAAATCAAAAACTAAAACTATTTAAAACTAATTTAAATATTAAATTTAATAAAATTTGTCTATATAAAAATCTTATCCCAAATTACGCTAAAATCAAAATTAACGAAACCTCTAGAATGGCCAGAAAAACTGAGCAATTTGCAAGTAAATACAGGATAAAGAAGAAATTAAATTCTTATATAGGAAGATAATCTCATTGAACTCAGCTGTATATAAAACACATTTAGAACTATATAATAATGTTCACCCTGCTCTATGCGATACAATCATGCAACATATTAATCAATACATTAAGGATAAGATTAGATTCCAGAAGAATAAACAAACTAATAAAATTGGCAGTCTGATAAGCAATCAAAACAACGATAAATTCAATAATGAAAAACATGCTTTCTACCCTAGACTGATAAACATGACTAACATGGTTCTCACGAACACATAGGAAAATCTTATCAATAAGGGACTGAATTACAATTTTTCACCGAATCTTAAAAATAAAAATAACATAATTAAAGAAATAGTTGAAGCCGAATCTGTAATTAAGTGTGTTCCTGACTTAAATGAACGAAATGAACTACGTATATTAATAAATAATAAATTCAATAAAGCAATTAATAATAATTATCATAAACAAAAGAAATTAAATTATACAACAACAAAACATGAACAACTAACAGCTATACAGCTAAATAAAAAACTCATACAAAAAACATTTACTTAACGAAGGTTGATAAAGGCAATACTATAGCATTGTTAGACTTAGACGAATATAAACAAAAGGTATACAAATTCATTAGTAATAATAACATAACAAAGTTAAATAATGATCCCACCACAAAATACACATTAGATTTGAATAAAACAATAAATAAATGTACAGATCTATTAGAGAAACATATATGCTATTCACTGAAACCAATATAAGCTAGTGCACCATGCTTAAAAGGTCTACCCAAAGTACACAAAAAAGACACAACAATTAGACCTTTAGTAAATTATACAACCGCTCCAAGCTATAAAGTAGCAAAAACCTTAGTTAAAATAATCAAACAACATATAAGCTTAGATAATAACCAGAGTATAAAAGGTTATAAAGATTTTATTGAAAAATTGCGTCATATTAATATTAAGCATAGTTCAAGCTAGCTTCCTTTGACATAGTGGATCCGAATATTTAACCACAAGAAGATTTAATCGTTCATTCGCGGAAAAGTGAAGTGTACGATAAGTGTATTGAGATCGTAAAGTTTATAAATAATAATCCAAAGAGATTATCAATCAGAGAGTACAATGCCAAATATAATTACAGTGTTCAAATATTATGTCACTAGCATACGATATAATTCCGAAATAATACACTTATGTACTGAACACCAAACACTAATACTATAAGAATTAAACATTGTCCATACTTTTTTCAAAAGTAATTATAAAATTCCAATAGCCTACAAGAATTAACGGTTTAGGCTAATCGTAGTTAACCTCAAAACTTGTAGAGGTCAGACGAACATTTCGTTAACAAGTCTGAATTGTTTAAGGTGTCTACAAACCACAGTAAACCATCGTAACACGTAGCATTGTTATTTTATTCTGTAGTTCGATAGGATTCACCCTTGAGGTATAAAAAATTTGTAAATAAATAGTTAATTAGAGTCATCATTGCCAACCTTCTGGGATAGGAGAGAATTAAGCCAGGTATATTGTAATCCATAAATCATTGTTGAGTTGAATGTATAGAGATAAAATAAGCACTCAGTGAGCAATAAAACAGTAATATATCAATAATTAACAAACGTTGTAAGAAATTATTGAAGCAATTTTTAGTTATTTTTCTTATTTAAAAGAGTTGCAAATTCAAGGCACTCAAACAGTTAAGTTGGCGGCTTGGAAGTGTGAAGCGCCAACCATTCAAATATATAAACAAAACAAAAGAAAATTAGTTAATTAAATTCATTTAATCGTACAGTCAAGGAAATAATTTAATGACATTAATTAAAACTTGTTTAATTTATTCATCGAATAAATTATTTTATGGAATAAGAACCAGAGATTCCATATGGAGCCCAAATAACATAAACTTAGCTCACTTACTTGTAAACAGTGCTGATATACTGTTTTGATATACTGTTTCATTGTTTTATAACATACTGAGACCACTTGAACAACCAGTACAAATAAACATAAGCTACCAGTTCTACACCAAAGGTACATGAAAGTTATAATTACTTTATAATCTAGTCAAACCAATACTACTACTGTACAACGATAATTTAGGTCTACGGAAGTGCGACGGAACGTGAAGAGGAGTCCAAAGTGAACAAAATTCAATTAAATGAGATTACAATATTCAATTAATTAAACAATAGAAATTAATTAAACCAAAGAACAAGATTAAATCCAATTAAATAGTATCAATATTTAAAAAAAAATGTATATAATAACAAAGGTTAATAAATAAATTTAATAAGGGGTACTATCCAGATTTCTTATAAATTGGCGACCAAATAGTGTGGCTTTAAGTAGATAGGAGAGTACAGGATTCGAGTACACTATTTTAATAATTATACTTTTGTTGCAGTTATTCAGCTCCCCTTGCCGAATGCAACTGATATTAATACCGATTCAATTAAAATAATTTTAAATAGTCGCGCGACGGAAAATTATTCGTACTTTGGTCAGCGTTCCCTGACGTCACACCCCCTCCGTCCCTTTTCTAGTAAAGCTTTTCGCTCGACAAGTTCAGTCAGTGTAACATCAAACTGCGCTGTGAGCAGAGTCGTCCGTCGTCTCCAGGTGGGTACTTTGGTTGGAAGTCTCATCACCAAGGTAATTATGTTTTCTTAGTTATCTTAAATCTCATAAATCAATGCTGGTGACGAACTATATTCGTCTGTAACGTTTGTAAAATAAAAACTT
This sequence comes from Magicicada septendecula, assembly GCA_034769895.1. Taxonomy (NCBI): domain Eukaryota; kingdom Metazoa; phylum Arthropoda; class Insecta; order Hemiptera; family Cicadidae; genus Magicicada; species Magicicada septendecula. The sequence continues at coordinate 58,948,667 of CM068374.1, forward strand.
GTATTTTTGTAAAAGACTGTAACTCATAATCTACCATGATGTATTTGTTTGTAATAGTTAGCCTTGAGAAAAAACCAATTTTCAGCCAGTTAGTTTAAAGAAAATGACAGATGTGTAAATTTTAGCATTTGTCACTTGTTATAGAATATGATTTGTAATTTTGAGAATTGTTATAACTGTACTTTTGTAAATTTTGCAATTATGTATTATGTGACTTAACGTACACGTGTAATAGCTGGTAACCTATACTAAAGAGTTTGGAACTTTCAGTAAAGCTTGGTTCCACGTATAGGCCCACGAACATGAGCATTTTGATTCGCCACATGATTTCTTCACACTCTCAAGAATACGTACGACGGCACGCCGTATGAACAGCGCAGAAACACGGCTTTCCATGACTGGCTTACGCACGATGTGACCAGAAACAGCAGACCGCCAGTAAACACAACTCACATGTTCAAGTAACATTATTATTCATTAGTTATATTCACCTGCAGTTTCCAGTTACCAGATTACTAGTCAAAGGGAAGATGAAGTAAATTAATCATTTTGTGCAATATGAACTTGTATCTGTGCAAGGACTTTACAGTATAAAAAGGTGCTAAGAAATTTAATGAACAGATCATAGCTTGTACGCTATATACTACAAATTGTATACTGGCATTGACTTATGCAACTATTGAATTTTTAACGATTTCACCCAATATTTAATTGATGCAACTGTGGAATTTTTAATAATTGGTTAATCTAGTATTTGAATTATGTTATTTTTGAATTTTTGTGATTTTTGGGATTTAATTTATTCTGTTTTTGGTCGACTCAGTAATATATCTTTCTCTGGCTGAAACACAATTATATAACGTTCTGAGGTTTATTTTTATTCTAAAATAAACGGGTGCACCTTGACTCTGCTCACTAGCTGCTTGTACTGAGTTTTAATTTTATACACACCCCCGCCTTTAGTTAATTATGTTAGACATTAAGACTATTTTAGGAGTAACTTACATTGTGTAAAGCGACTTAGGTAGTAGTAAGTATCTTCATTGTTTCTGTTGTATGTTGTGTGTGTTACGTTTTTGGGGCTGAGCAGTGTAACGTGGCACACTTTAGCTCGGCGACTACAGTAAAATAACCATGTCTCCGAAGATCATCAGATCAACATTCGTTAAAGGAAGAAACAAAAACACAGACACCGAATCAGACATGGAAGAGAAGGAAACTCAACCAACGCCTGAAGAGGAGGTTACAGCAGGTGATACCCTAGAAAACCAACCTGACAGACCTGCACAAACAGGGGACAAAACCACCGAGAGCGTCGACATGGATGGCATCATGAAATTCCTCAGAAGAATGGAAGAAGATAATAAGAAATCCAAGGAAGAATTGGGTAAGAAAATGGATGATAGTAATAAAAATATGGAATCATTAAAAGAAGATTTAAAAGGGGAATTCAATAAGAAAATAGACGAGACCGATAAAAATAATAATAAAAACATAGAGGAAGCTTTAAGTCAGAAAATAGACGATAATTATAAAGAATTAACAGAAAACCAAAATAAATCCATATAAACTTTAAATAAAACATAGCTTCATTAAAAGAAACATTAGATAATATTGTAGAAGCCTTGAACCAGAAAATGGAGGATAACAATAAGTCAATGAGGGAGGAGGTGTATAAGAATGTCGAAGAACGAATTATCGCAGTTCGAAAAGAAATATCCGAGACTCACCCGACGCATCAGGAGGTACAGCGTATCCAGGAAGACCTCCAGATAAGGATCGAGAACGTAAAAGATAACAGTACAGCCACACACGAATCACTGCTGAAGGACGTTCAAGAAGAAGGTGTACGAGTACAAACGAAATTTTGAAGAAGTAAGTACCGACATTCACACAGTCCGGAGTCAGGTGTAAAAAATCAAGAAAAATTCGAAGAACTCAACCGACGAGAGTTGATCACACGGGAAGAATTCGAATCTACACAGAGTCGACCATGCCATGCATCGCATATCCCAATTATGGAACAGCGAGAAATCATTAATTTCAAAAATTTTAAACGCAAGCCGATAGAGTTCCTTGAGATAGTGGAGGAGTACATCGCAAGAAACCGGGAAACTCGCTGGACTGCAATCAAAAGCATGTTGGACGAGATGTTTAAGGACACAAACGACAACTGGTGGATGACGAATAGACACGACATCCAGAATTTTACAGAATTTAAAAAACATTTCAAAAACAAATATTGGTCGAAAACGACGCAAAATATATTAAGGGGCAACCTGTCTCATGGAAAATATGAACCGAATTATGGACAAACACCATCTGCGTACTTCCTTGGAAAGGTATGTCTAGCCAGAAACCTGGAACCCAGGATTCCTGAGGAGTGTTTAGTAACAAGACTGGCACATCATTATAGAGAAGACATCGAACAAGAATATGGGGCTGTCAGGTTTACACTATCCCAGAGATGGAAAAACTACTAGACAGGGCGGCACAAAGAAAATATTACCAACAAGATCGACCAAGGGATACTCCTTACGTTAGAAATACTGACAACCGATATAATCGCTATAACACGAACAACAGTGACTCTGGTAACCATAATAATAATAATAATAATATAAACCCGAACAATGCCAACCAAGCCCACCCAGTTAATAACAATAACCGGGATAACACTGGAATTAATAATAATAATCGGCCGAACTATCGTGGTAATAATTATAACCAAAATAGAAACTACCGACCTCGAGTCAACTATATCCACGGTCACAATCGAGGATACCGAAGGCCATACTATCAATCAAATAGAAGATTCGACGGCGACCAATACCGAGGAGGACATAGCCGAAGTAGGTAGGACGATCAAGATATAGGTAACGACGAACACGTCGACAACAATCCTGGAGCGAGACAGGAACAGCCGTCTAACTAACCGCAAAACCCACCGGATAACCGGGAAAATGACGGGAACCAACATTTAAACTAGAGAGGGCAGTGAGAACACGAGAAGGCCCAGGGACCAAGCCACTGAACCGATGTGTTGGGAACATATAAAACCAGACAATTCGACAAAAGACAATGACATCACCATAATTACAAACCATTATTTGAAAAACATCAGAGAAGATTTGATGGATGAGGAGACCGTGAATATGCCGCATCATGACAATGAGATTATTTATATAAGTGCAGAAATCAACGGGATCCTATCAAAGGTAATGATAGATACGGGTTCCAATGTATCACTAATTGACAGCACGGAACTAGAAAGAATTCAATCTAAGTGTCGAACAATTTTACCCACATTACCTGTACACAACCTTATTCTAATCGGAGCTACAGGACGCCAGAACAAATCAGTAAAGAAACAAGATCTTTAGACCTCAGAAGTAAGGGGGTAATTATCCCAGTGGCTCTTTTAGTAGCGAGTGGGCTACCTTTTAATATGTTAATTGGATGTGATGTATTAAGACATCATTAAGCGATTATTGACCTGAGCAGAGGAACAGTGTCTCTGACTTCAGAAGATGGAATATGGACGGCGAAGTTAATAGATGCCAATAGAGCCTCTTCGATCCGTACCAACTACCATGTAAATGAAAATTATTATTGTAGAGATTATACACCACAAGAGGGAATTAGATACGAAGAAAACAACCAAGAATTATGGCGTAGCAAATTAGAAGAGTTAAGAACATTCAGAAGAGAGAAGACAGGTGTACAAATTAGTGAGGTACAAGTGGAAAGATTAATAACAATTTACAAAAATATCGACCCATTTTTTCCGATGCCCCTGGTAAAGTGAAAGATTATCAGTGCAAAATAACATTTAAAAAACCCGTAGACTTTCATAAAAAATCATATCCTATTGTATATTCTTTAAAAGATGCCGTAAGAGCAGAAATACATATGAAGGAACTAAACTAGTATAAATTGATAATTTTATCAACCAAATAAAATCTGTTTTCATGAATAATCAACTTTGGAGAGGAGGCATATGTAACAGTACAAACTGCCCCATAAAAATCAACTAGTTGATTAACAAGAAGTGAGGATCACCAGTAGTAAATCTACTATCAGCATTCAATGACAATACAACGTAACCTGACGATTTGACAGAGAGATTGACAAAGACTAGTTCCCCAGTAGGTTAGATAAGTGAGCACAAAAAACAAGTAAACAAAATCAAACACATAAATAAAATAAAAGGTAAAATAACTGGTATTTCAAAATGTATTAGAGTAGTGTAAACAGCACATTAGTTGAGTATCTGAAAGTAATAACTAACATAAGAAATAAAATGAAATATATTGTTGATAATAATAATCTGTAGATGAATAATGATAAATGAACAACTAAAATAAGATGAACAGTATAATCACAAAGTTAGATCAACCTTGAAAGAAAGGTATGCTAAGGCATAATGAATTATGATGAAAGAAAAATTAATGATATAACAAATTGTATATGTTCTAATTTATTATAGATGATATCAAATGTAATCGACAATATAAAGAACTTTATGTATTTAAAAATGTTAGAAGATGGTTAATTTTGTATAAAGATGTATTATCAGGTAAGGTGAACAAAACCTTATTATGAATTGTGTAGAATAAGAGAATGACATAAGATGAGTCAAAGTAACTTAATGAATAATAAATAATATAATAAAAGATCAAAATAATGACTAGGGCCAATATGCCAAGTAATAATAATATTGTGCAATAACTAGCACATTATTTATAAGAAAATCAATACAAAAAGTAGAATAAACAAAACCTTGAGGCACATCAAAACAAAATTAACTAACAGCAAAGCTAGTATTATTAAAGCAGATAAGGGGAATACATTAGTAATCATGGATACTGATTTATACAATGCCAAAGTTCACGAGTTTATTTCTAACCATAATATTAGACTGTTAAACTCTGATCCTACCGATAAATATATCAAAAACCTTAACCATTGTATTAACAAATATGCAAGTTTGTTCAATGAAAATACACGACGCTATTTGAAATAAATTAACGCGAAGGCTCCGGTTTTTTACGGGACTGCCTAAAATCTACAAACCACACACACCCATAAGACCGCTGGTTATCTTTACTACAGCCCCCGGTTTCAAAACGGCAAAAATTCTTGCACGATTAATTAAAGACAATTTACTGTTAAGAAATAATCATAGCATAACAAATAATATTGATTTCATTAATAAGATCAAAACCGTTAAATTAAAACCTAATTATAAATTGGTCTCATTTGATATAGTAGATTTATATACAAATATTCCAACCGATGAAACTTTACAGTTATTGAAGGACAATTTACATAATAATGCTTCCATGAGTGCACAGATGATAGATGAGCTGATCGACTTGCTCAAAGTCATTTTAATGCAAAACTATTTCACATTTAATGGTTTATTCTATAACCAAGATGATGGTCTAGCTATGGGCTCACCCGTATCGGGCCTATTGGCCGATGTATATTTAAATTTCTATGAAAATACCCATCTACTAAATAATAACATATACACAGATAAGACAAAATTGTATTCTCGTATGTAGATGACACGTTCATTATTTTTGACGGTATTCTGAGACAAGATGACTCCTTCAAAAATTTTTAAAATGGAATCAACAAGAATATTCAATTTACCCTAGAGACTGAGCATGATAACACAATCAACTTTTTAGGCCTGACCCTCACTAGACGAATGGACACATTAAAATTCAATATTTATAGGAAGCCTACTGCCACTAGCCATACAATACATGCAGACTCCCACCACCCATATTCACAAAAAATGGCAGCATATAATAGTTTAATCCACAGATTGCTGACAGTCCACCTTGACAATAATGATTTTCAGATTGAGCTAAATACTATAAGATTTATCGCAGTTTCCAGTGGTTACAGTAGCTCCATCATTGATAAATTATTAAAGAAACATATTAACATTCAACTTAAGACCCGTTCACATAATGAGACACAGAAAAAGTTTATATCTGCGAAATACACGTATGTTATGACAAAAATTTTGTCTTCAGTGCTGAAAAATATTGGTTTTACTATGTAATTCAGAACCAATAATAAGTTGATAAATATACTTAGACCTAAAATGCCCTTACTCATAGAAGAAAAAACAGGTATTTATAAACTGGTCTGTAATGATTTCAACAGTTTCTATATCGGTCAGACCGGAAGAGGTTTTTATAAACGCTTCCGGTAATACATACCAAAAAAGACATATAATTACAATAATATAAAATCTAATTACACTCGACATCTGACCCTACATAATCACAACTATACAGACTTTAAGTCTAATCTGATGCCATTGCACATATGCAACAAGGGCCGATTTATGAATGCCTTGGAAGAGCTTGAAATTTATAATGCATACAGTAATGATAGCAGTCGCGAGTTTGTTTTGAATGAACAATTGAACTTTGAATCTAACCGCCTGTATGATACCTCCTTGGGACTGCTCAACAATATCCGATCAGTAGCAGAGAGTACCTGAACGGGTGCGCACCCAACAACAAGTGCACATAATATGCCAATAATCTACAATTTATTTTTGACAAACACGTTTCTTGTGTGATGTGTGTGTTTCTAAGTTTTTAAGTTTAACGTCTGATGATGAGGCATATGCCTCGAAACGCGTAACGTTTAACTTTTGACGTAAACCAAATTGAGAAGTCACACGGCGGACCGAATATAAGGTAATAATTTACTATAATTATAAAAGTGACTTGGATACCAACACGAACATGAATGTTAAAATAGTAAAATGTCTGTAATAAACGCATAAATAAAGAAAAACAATTAATTACTCACAACAATTTATGTAGAGTGCATACTGAAGGAAGTATAATAATTATAAAAAGAAACATGAAATAACAGACAAACAAATGATGACAAATCAGATTATGAAAATAATAATAAAATATAATAAAGAGACCATACTATACAGAGTATAGGAAAATAGATATATAACAATTATGTAAAAGGTGTAATATCACCAAACAATGTCAAGTATAATAAGTGTAGGAAGTAAGGATAATTTTGAATAATTAATAATGAAATACGAAGCCATTAAATGATAATAAACAAGTATGTTATAAGAATTATTAATGTTCAGTAGGATACAGCAAATTTAGAGAATAATATGTTAAGTTCAATAATATAATTGTGTTCAAAGTAGTAAAAAATGATTGTTTAATAAATGTTAAAAAATACGAAAATTGAATCTGCAAATTGTAGCAGAAGAAATTTGGAATAAAACAATATTTAAGATAGGCTATCATTAAGAGGTAGTTTATTAATAAAAAATGTATCCAAACTGGCCACTATTCATCTCAAAATAACCAGCAAGGAACGAGTAATAGATCAAAATTTGTAGTTAGAATAAATGAGAAATAAACATAAATGTGATAAATTTTGTGAATTTTGGAAGGGAATGGGGTAATACTAACAATAATAATAACCAACGCTAAGAAACAATAATGTAAGAGCTATTTTTATAATGACCGCATCATGACGTCATTTTTAACCAATCAGAAAATTAGATGAGAAATTAATTGTCAAAGCCAAGCGGAATCTGTAGCGACTATATATACAGAAGTACGAAGGAACAGACACACATTTTTTGAATTCCATTCCGGCAGATACTACAAGGACTGCATATCAAAATTTTAATCAAAATATTATTAAACAACCGCAGAGAAGTTACCTACTTAGTAAAGTGCATCACGACAAGCAGTTTTCCTTTAACTAGTAGTGGTCTCATTTGATATAGTAGATTTATATACGAATATTCCAACCGATGAAACTTTACAGTTATTGAAGGACAATTTACAAAAACGTGACATACAGTGTTTGAACGTGACATATATAATAAATTAATAACTATATACATATGTGATATGTAAATCGATGTTTATATAAATAATTGTGTGAGTGTTTTATATTACATAATATTAACAGTGATTGTGATACAGTTTGTTTTTATTAAATTTGAAAGGCCCCACCCACCTTGTAATATTCATTCGTAACGGGTCAGGATAGAAATTTCGCAGCACAATGTCTGTTAGCCATGTCACATTCGAAAGACGGCAATTGGAAGCCGTTGGATTTGACAAGGAGTCAGGCGATAGACTTCATCAGAGACAGACAACTGAATCACAAAGCGGTCATCGTAGAACCGGTAAGAAGCATATCTCCGGTGGTCAACAGTGACCGTCACGAATCGGCGTCGACGCTGGTAGTCACACCGCAGACGACGTCGTCCGTCGACCCTCCGTTGTACATGGTTCTAACCTAGTGGTTAGAAGAGTTACCTAACCAAATGTTTAACCACAAGAAGAATTAATCGTTCATTCGCGGAAAACTGAAGTGTACGATAAGTGTATTGAGATCGTAAAGTTTATAAATAATAATCCAAAGAGATTATCAATCAGAGAGTACAATGCCAAATATAATTACAGTGTTCAAATATTATGTCACTGGCATACGATATAATTCCGAAATAATACACTTATGTACTGAACACCAAACACTAATACTATAGGAATTAAACATTGTCCATACATTTTTCAAAAGGAATTATAAAATTCCAATAGCCTACAAGAATTAACGATTTAGGCTAATCGTAGTTAACCTCAAAACTTGTAGAGGTCAGACGAACATTTCGTTAACAAGTCTGAATTTTTAAAGGTGTCTAACCTATTAAACAAACCATAGTAAACCATCGTAACTCGAAGCATTGTTATTTTATTCTGTAGTTCGAAAGGATTCACCCTTGAGGTATAAAAAATTTGTAAATAAGTAATTAGTTAATTAGAGTCATCATTGCCAACCTTCTGGGATAGGAGAGAATTAAGCCAGGTATATTGTAATCCATAAATCATTGTTAAGTTAAATGTATAGAGATAAAATAAGCACTCAGTGAGCAATAAAAGAGTAATATATCAATAATTAACAAACGTTGTAAGAAATTATTGAAGCAATTTTTAGTTATTTTTCTTATTTAAAAGAGTTGCAAATGCAAGGCACTCAAACAGTTAAGTTGGCGGTTTGGAAGTGTGAAGCGCCAACCATTCAAATATATAAACAAAACAAAAGAAAACTAGTTAATTAAATTCATTTAATCGTACAACCAAGGAAATAATTTAATGACATTAATTAAAACTTATTTAATTTATTCATCGAATAAATTATTTTATGGAATAAGAACCAGAGATTCCATATGGAGCCCAAATAACATAAACTTAGCTCACTTACTTGTAAACAGTGCTGATATACTGTTTTGATATACTGTTTCATTGTTTTATAACATACGGAGACCACTTGAACAACCAGTACAAATAAACATAAGCTACCAGTTCTACACCAAAGGAACGTGAAAGTTATAATTACTTTATAATCTAGTCAAACCAATACTACTACTGTACAACGATAATTTAGGTCTACGGAAGTGCGACGGAACGTCAAGAGGATTCCAAAGTGAACAAAATTCAATTAAGTGAGTTACAATAATTAATTAATTAAACAATAGAAATTAATTAGACCATAGTAAAAGATTAAATCAAATTAAATAATATCAATAATAAAAAAAAAGAATTATTTAATAACAAAGGTTAATAAATTTAATAAGGGGTATCCAGATTTCTTATAATATATATACATATTGCAATGGAACATCACAGAATAGGGTCTTTGTAGCAATGGCTACATGATTTTATACAATTTATGACGTTATAGACATGTTGAAAATTGATTTTGTTAAAATCTTGTAAAATAGCGGTAAAATTTGAAATAAGAAAATGGTTAATTAAATGTTGTATGTCAAAATGCCCATAAATTTATTTTCTTTCTTGTCAAGTGCTCATTTAATGCGCGAGCTCGCGTGTGCGCGTGTTATTCGTATTTACATGAATAACTCTTGAGTAAATTAACGTATCGAATTGAAACTTAGACAGCTCTTACTTCTGAATTAGCGCTATATGTTTCGTATGTCAGATACTCGAAAAATAATATTTTAATATATAGTTTTTTAAGAGAATTCACTTTTCTAAAAAATCCTTCTCTTCTGAAATTCATAAAACCTTTAGATAAAATCTATACATGCTTTTGCAGTCTTCAGCAAAATTGAGCAGAACATATGTCTATCTATCTATCCCATCTATCACGTGCTATGGGTTTTGACCAATCAGAAGCACCAATTTTCATTCAGTTTTGTCTTTTGCGGAAGACGTTTCGCGCAGTTCTACCTAACAGCTCGGCCTTAACGGACGTTTTCTGTGCGAGTTTGTCGTATCAGTGTACGTTCTACATAAGGGTTACGGGAATACTTGGTCTTAGCAACGAGTTGCCGATTTGCTAGATCGATTGTGTATTAGAAATCAAAATATTTTAATTATAAATTAAATAGTGCTATCTCCCGATATTCAAGATTTTCCGCATAGAAATCAGTGTGTTTGCCGAAATACATCTGGGTGAACGCGAGGACACGTCGCGATACCGGAAGGTATAAGTTAAGCACACAGAAATTGAATTAGTAATAGTTAAAATGATTATGGAACCCTGAGGTAAATGAGATAAACTATAACAGTATAAACGGGCGGCGTGCGTGCATGAGTCGCGAGAGTTCTACGTGTCATCATTGCAGTGATCCAGCAGGGGACTAGTGTGGCAGCGGAGCAGTTCAACGGTTTGTCAATGGAATTCGTCGAACAAGTAAAATGGGCTATAAGAAAGAGAAAAATTCAAACCATTTTACAGAGACTATTTAAATTTAAGAATAAATATTTAAGTTCAAACACAGACCATATTAAATTTGTTTTCAAATAAATAAATAACTAACTCCAGATAAAAGACTAATATTATTTTGTTCGAATTTACTATGCCTTGTATTTGTTACGTTGCGTAGTTTATATGCTATCTGATTGACTACAGTGCATTACAATAATATATAGGAAGTGTTAGACATTAAACGTTTATAACTTAAGAATAAGTGTGCTCCTGAGTACACCAATACAATAAGATAAGCTTTGTTGTGGTTAGTTATCACTAGTAAGTATGGCAGAAGCAATGCAACAATTAGCTGCAATCCAGGTTAACTGCTGTATTGGCAAATATACAACCTGTACGCAAAGACAATATTAAAATATACAGTCCGTACGCGACGACAGTAATGAAATGAGAAGAAATGAGAAACAATAACGGTAGGGGAATGTTGGATTTCTACATATTACATGATCTTATTATGACGAACACTTTTATCAGCACAGAGATATACATAAATTCATAAGGAACTAACAAATAGGCGAGAGAAATCGATAATTGACTATATACTAGTTGAAAGGATCAAAAGGAAATTGATAATGGAGACTAGAGTTTGGAGAGGCGCTGAAAAATATAGCGACCATTATTTAGTAATGATCAAATGTAAAGAACAATTAGATAAAAATCAGATAAACAATGGATTGTCTGATGGGAATGTTAGGTTTGTGTATTTTTGGTAATGCATTGGTAATCCATTAATAAACAACACACAAGCTCCCTCCCACAAAATCGCCAAACACTTAGACAAAATAATCAGAGAAAACATTAATCTCAGTAACAACACATCTATCAAAAAGAACATCGACCTAGTCAAGAAAACTGAACACATCCACATCCCACACAACTCAACATTAGCATCTTTTGATATCACCAATCTATACACCAATGTCCCAGTTCAAGAAAGCATACTAACACTAGAAAATTTACTCAGACAAAACAACACACATACAAGAGATCATCACACTTACCAAAATAATAACTGAGCAAAATTACTTTACATACAATAACAAGATATACACACAAACAGATGGTCTCCCGAAGGGTTCCCCCATATCAGGAATACTGGCAGAAATATATATTGGAATGAATCACAGGATCCTGATAAGCAGGGCAAGCTCATATAATACACAGACTATGAACATTCATGTTTAAATTGGTAGTTTGTTAGATTTGGTTGTGGTATCAGTTGTATTTTAGTAAGCATAAGGATTTAAGTTTAGTAAAACTGTGTATTATTTATTTGTTGTTTATTCATGTACTATGTCTATGGAAATGTGCGCGCGTGCGCGAGTGATAAACGTTTCTCCGGCTGTGCGTGAATAAATTATCGTTGTGTTGTGACACTGAACTGAACATAGACAAATTTATTCGCTACAATCCCTGTATATTTCTGGCTATTATTTGACATTCCTATATGATCTTATTAAAGTATGCAGTTATGCATGAGATAAGGGTATTCTGTGTTTACCAGCTATGCATGCTCTTACAAAGTTAATGCACTTTACAGCATGAAAAGTTGCTTGTCATGTTTATGTAACCATGTGACTTCCTTCCACCAATTAAATGCTGGAAGGTAGTCGGAAATTTTCTTAAGCCTGTTGTTACACAGGCAGTTCTTCTCTACCAGCTATCACGATCGGGTCGCGCAGTTCTTGTTCCAGAATGTTCTGCTTGCAAGAATCTGTAATGACTATTCGGCGATAGTAACGCGTGCGAAGACTCAGAACAGTTGAATATTACCTCTTTACACACGGCATTATTACTAAAGCATTACGTGTGTAATAAGTGAGTGTGAACTGTATCACTGTGTGAGATTTTCTGCAGTGTCAGTAAAATTTAATAATTACGCAATAGTAAATTTTATCATCAAGAAGTTTCCGCGTTAGTGGAAGATTTCCGCATAGGGTGGTCTGCTGATCGCGGTAGACTCTGTGATTCGCGTGAACACTTGAAGAGTCCGGAGTGGTATAATTTTAATATACCGTTGTTATATAAAACTCACTGTTACCTGAGATACTTGTAAGTTATAAACTCTATATGAAATTTAACGAATAGTAAGATCCATAGAACCGTTGTGGTGTGCGAAGCGTCAGAGTCATCGTGGGAACTACAGGACACCAGCCCAGCTGAAAGCGTTTCCAGGGTGAACCGTCTATCATCTATAAGCCACGTCTGATGACTCAACAACGCAGCAAAGCCCCCCCCTTTTCTTCAGCAACATCATCGTGGGAATCATCACTTATGTAACGTATCACATCACGTGTATGAACAGTATTTAACATTTTAAAAGACTCTATATCAAACACTACCATTATTATACTTATCAAATATACCATATAAACAATTACATATGTCTTGTGCAATAAATAATCTTAAACCCTCCAATATAGACTTTTGATTTAAGATACACATACTACCATATCCTATGCGCCAATAGTTTAGTAATTTGTGTTGTCGCATAGTGATATTTGGCGCTTAGCAACGTGGGGCACGTAAAATAGCGGTAATTTTACGCTATTCTTTATTTGAGTAGGAGTATAAAATTTGTTGGTAACATCCGACGTATAATTATAATTAATGTAATATTTGTATGTGTTCATATGAAAATCTGAGGATATAATTTATCAATTGTGCATATTCTCTTGTGTGTCATATATGAACAATTTTATCAGTATATTGGAGGTAGGTTATTAGTTGTTTTGTGTGTTAGATAAGGTTTATTTACATTTTGATATATTGAACTGCTTTCTGTGTGCGTATAAACTGGTTATACTACGTTAATAATCTTGTAGTAATAATAATTTTCTTAGCGTATAAATCAGTAAATTTAAATTTATTAACAGGTTAAATTAAATTTTAAATTAATTTTTGATCACTATGGCGGAGTCAAAAGGGATAGAGAATGCTTTAGCGGCCATATTAGCGAAGATGGAAACCATGTCCGAAGAAATTAAAGCCAATAAAGAAGAAAATAAAGCCGGTATACAGCAACTCTCAGAAGAAAATAAAGCCAGTAAAATAGAAGCCGAGAAACAAAACAGATCGCTCCATGACGAGAACAAAAAATTATACGCGGTCGTGCAGGAACAATCCAAGCGAAGTAAAGAAATGTTAGATGCTGCGGAAAAGCGAATTAGCGAAACAGTAGAAGCTATGAAAGCTAATATAGAGGCGAGTTTGGAAGCAAATAATTCACGTGTTAGTGAATGTGAAGCGAAACTCTCTGGAATTGAAGAGAAAGTAATACAACACACAACCACAGTGAATGAAGTAGTGACCGAGCAAGACCTGCGTATCCAAGAGCTGCAACATCAAATGTCACGGCTGCAAAGTACATCATCACCGCTAAATTGTACCACGTATGTCTATAAGACTTTGGATGACGTCAATTCGCAGCTAAAGTTCTTCGGACGCGAAAACGAAAACCCCACGCATTTCATTAAGGTTTGCCAGCGGGATCTGGAAGCAATTGGTGACAATTTAAGTGAGGCCGATAAAATTAATTTTGTAGTGCGGCGACTTAAGGGTACTGCGGCGGAGTGGTGCGCTGTTGTCCAGGATAAGATCAGCACGTATGAGGACCTGGTAAGGCATTTCAGGGCTAGATACTGGAATGAGGAGATCCAGAGGAAGATCCGTGTGCAGCTGGAGTTTGGAAAATATTCCAGTACCAAAGGTTCTAAAGTATCATATGTGATTCAGTTAATACCAAGAGCTAAGTATCTAGAGCCTAACTTACATGAACCGGACATAGTAAATAAACTTGCACACCATTTTGGACGTGGCATACAGGTGGCCGTCCTTACGCAAGGGGTAAAGTCTTTGGAAGAGCTACTCATATTGCTTACAAAATGGGAAGGTATTGACAACTCGAATAACGGTGGTAACAATAATGAAACACCGCGTAAAAATTTTCAATATCAAACTCAAACAAAGCAAACACAGTCACCACAACAACAACATAAAGTACCAAATAGAAATACAAATCAGAAATTTAATACCAGCAAGGTAGCAGTAATGGCGGAAAATGATTCAGATGTAGAGCAGTCAAAAAACGTGTAAGGCTGCACGGCGTGAGTCCGTGCAACAAAATAACTACTTCACATAAAAGTATAAGTGAAATTTCAAAAACCCGTTATAACAGTAAAAAGCAGTTCAATCAATCGAGTGTGAAAATGTTAGTTGTAAGAATAAAATTGTGGTGTCTGGCCTATAACCTGCATAAATTAGAGATAGTTTAATTTGCAACGAAAATAATAATGAATGTGAGAAAATTATTAGTATTGAAAATGACACTGACCTCATTGTCAATGCGAAAATTAACGGGTGTGTCGGTGAGGTTTTGTTCGACAGCGGCGCAGAGATCTCGTTAATGGATGAGCGGTTCCTACAGAGGCACAAGAAACACTTTAAAAAAATCCCGATTCTGCCAGTAAATCACAAAATTATAAAATCAGCAACGGGTGAGTCACAGATGGTTGACCGTCAAGCACTCATAACAATATCCATTCAGGGAATGGAAATAGAAATCACGGTACTTATTATTAAAAAACTTGTGAATGATATTATTTTGGGAGTGGATGAATTAAATAAACTGCACGCGACCATTGATTTCCCTAACAAAATATTGAAATGTACGGTTAATAATAGTCGACACGATATCAGATTAGGACGCAGGAGGGGTAAGACGGGGTCTGTATGTGAACCGACTACATTAGCCCGACCAGCTGTTCAACTAGCTGATAAGATAACGCATAACCTGCTGACACACAGTAGGCAAATAACAAGCAGCGAGCAAGATAAACTTCAACGTGTGCTTGATAAATTCGGATCGGTATTTTCAAATAAACCTACCACAACAAACGTATATGAGCACAACATTCAAGTCACTGATGAGAATAAATTTGTGCGGAAGACCCCATCCCCCTACACTATCAACAACAGGTTGATGCGGAAGTCAAGATAATGCTTGAGAATGGCGTGATAGAACGCACAGATAGCAATTTTCTTAACCTTATGGTTGTTGTTAAGAAAAAAAATAACGACATCAGATTATGTCTCGACATGAGAAATCTTAACACCATTACCAAAAAATGCTTCGACTGTGCTCCGAATGCTGAGAACCTGTTCATTAAATGCCAAGGGGTTAAATACATGTCTCGCCTTGATCTTAAAAGTGGATTCTGGCAGATCCCCCTTGCTAAAGTATCAAGAAAGTACACAGCATTTCTGTATCGCAATAAATGCTACCAGTTCAAAGTAGTTCCCTTTGGATTAGTTACAAGTTTGGCGGCCATGGTAAGGTGTTTGGAATTAGCTTTGGGTCCCGAGGTGGAAGATTTTGTCAGCATATTTGTCGATGATATTTTGATTACATCAAAATCTTTTGAGGAACATATTGAACATCTCAAGATTGTATTTCGAAAATTAAAAGACGCTAACCTGACCCTCAATCTTGAAAAGTGCGAGTTTGGAAAATCGCAGATTAAATTTTTAGGACATATAATTTCAGCGGAGGGTATAACAACGGATCCGGAAAAAATACGTGCAATCATGGAGTTCCCAAACCCCACAAAACCTAGGGATATCAGAGCGTTCCTCGGAGTGACGGGTTATTTCCGACGTTTTACTCCAGAATATTCTGGAACAATTGAGCCGTTATTGGAACTGCTACGTAAGGGTACTAAATGGAGATGGGAGGAGCGTCATGAGCATGCCTTCAACGCGACCAAAAACTTGTACAGCAGAAACTTCACGTATTCCATCCTGAGAAAGAGGGCATGTATGTCTTAAATTGCGATGCCTCAGATTATGCCATCGGAGGTGTACTCTACCAACGGAATGAGAAGGGTGAGCACAAAGTTGTCGCTCACAGCAGTAGGTCACTAAAAGGGGCCGAACGCAACTATTTCACCTCGGAGAAGAAAATATTGGCTATTGTATATTGCATCAGCAAATTTCGTTATTACCTGGTTGGGCAACATTTCGAAATCCTTTCGGACAACCAGGCCTTATCATTCATGCTGCGCTGAAAGTTGGCTAACGCTCGCATATCCCGTTGGATCATGGCTATCCAGGAGTATGACTTCACAATTAAGTACTGTAAGGCAAGCGAGAACAAAACGGCTGACACGTTAAGCCGATACCCTCCGATGATGGAAGAGCGTCATACTTCAAGTAACCAAGAGGTACAAATTCTAGCTGTCAAATATAAAATAGAGGACAGTCTTAAAAATAAGTTAAAAAATATTGGTATGGAACAGCAACGGGACACCAAATTGAACCAGATCAGTGACGCGATCCGGATCCAAGAAAACCCCAGGTACAGAATATATAAAAATGTATTGTATAAAATTGTCAATGGCGGTTGGAAGATCATGGTGCCTGACGCGATGGTGGAAGACCTCACCTGGATGTGTCATGAGAGCCTGGCCCATGCGGGGCCTTATAAATGTTACCTGGCAATGCGGGAGGATTTTGTGTGGCTAAATATGACCAGGAAAATAAAGGCCATACTCCTCACATGCCACGTCTGCCAAACAGCGAAGTATCCAAACCAACATACCCAGGTAGAAATGGGTAACATTGTAGCACGAAATAAAAATGACCTTGTCTGCATTGACTTTTTAGGTCCACTTCCGCGGGCGGCGCGCGGAATGAAGAACCTTGTGGTCGTTACGGATGCATTTACCGAACATGTTAGCCTGTACGCTATTGGTAGACCAACAGCATCGGCGGTCGTTAACATTATACTAAATAGATTCATGCCGAAAAATGGACCCATAAGGAAAATACTATCAGATCAGGGTAAGCAGTTTACGAACACCAAGTGGCACTCCGAGCTCGAGAAACACGGTGTTCAGACTGTCCTGACGGCGATCCGGAGACCGCAAGGTAACTTGGCCGAACGTGTCAATAAGGAGTTGGGACGATTATTCCGGACATATTGTAATACTAACCAGAGTAAATGGCCGGAATTCCTGGAATTTTTTGAATCAGCCATAAATGGGAATTATAATTCAACTACTGGATATACCCCAAATGAACTCCAAACCGGAGAAATGCCAGGACGGGTCTGGGAAAAGCACATTGAAAGGATAGCGACGCAGAATGTGCCAATACCGGTCGAAATAAAGAAACTCGAGGCGAGAAGACGCATTAAAAAGTGCCCAGAGGAGCGCACGGAAAAGTTTAATGCTGAACATAAGCTGGTGAGTTTCAAGACTGGGGAGAAAGTGCTTTTGCGAGCGCTGAATGTGGGTAGGAGGGAGGACAACACAGCCGCGAAGTTTTTTAGGCTTTATAATGGTCCTTATACCCTATCGGAGCAGGTTGGAAAAACTACATTTATATTAACCAACCCCAATACCAACCGTGCGATTGGTAAATTCCATGCTTCCTCGTTGAGAAAGTATTATACGAAGGATCCATAAATTACCATAAGTAAATGTCAGGATATAGGGTGTAATGAATGCGTAGCTATTTAACTATGTCAGTTCGGGTATAAATGTTATATGTAAGATGACTCTGTGAATGAGCGATAATCTATTAAAGATAAGGATTGCAGTCTGTTGTACCTTGTGACTGCGTAATTTGCTATCTGCTTGTCAAGAACATGTGTATTTGTTTTGGTTTAAAGGTTACCACGTGTCTTTGGTTTGTTGTTTCTGTCAAGGTGACAGTTATAAAATGTTAGTATTGCTATGAGGATGTTTATTTGATTTTATGTTTTAGGATATTAGTGTTATTATTCTTAGGATTAGGAAATTGTTGGTATAACAAGAAAAAAAAAATTTTATTTTTTTTGTTAGTCTACTAAAAAAAAAATTTTTTATGGGGGAAGGGGTTAATCCTGCAATGAATCACAGGATCCTGATAATCAGGGCAAGCTCATTTAATACACAGACTATGAACATTCATGTTTAAATTGGTAGTTTGTTAGATTTGGTTGTGGTATCAGTTGTATTTTAGTAAGGATAAGGATTTAAGTTTAGTAAAACTGTGTATTATTTATTTGTTGATTATTCATGTACTATGTCTATGGAAATGTGCGCGCGTGCGCGAGTGATAAACGTTTCCCCGGCTGTGCGTGAATAAATTATCGTTGTGTTGTGACACTGAACTGAACATAGACAAATGTATTCGCTACAATCCCTGTATATTTCTGGCTATTATTTGACATTCCTATATGATCTTATTAAAGTATGCAGTTATGCATGAGATAAGGGTATTCTGTGTTTACCAGCTATGCATGCTCTTACAAAGTTAATGCACTTTACAGCATGAAAAGTTGCTTGTCATGTTTATGTAACCATGTGACTTCCTTCCACCAATTAAATGCTGGAAGGTAGTCGAAAATTTTCTTAAGTCTGTTGTTACACAGGCAGTTCTTCTCTACCAGCTATCACGATCGGGTCGCGCAGTTCTTGTTCAAGAATTTTCAGCTTGCAAGAATCTGTAATGTCTATTCGGCGATAGTAACGCGTGCGAAGACTCAGAACAGTTGAATATTACCTCTTTACACACGGCATTATTACTAAAGCATTACGTGTGTAATAAGTGAGTGTGAACTGTATCACTGTGTGAGATTTTCTGCAGTGTCAGTAAAATTTAATAATTACGCAATAGTAAATTTTATCATCAAGAAGTTTCCGCGTTAGTGGAAGATTTCCGCATAGGGTGGTCTGCTGATCGCGGTAGACTCTGTGATTCGCGTGAACACTTGAAGAGTCCGGAGTGGTATAAGTTTAATATACCGTTGTTATATAAAACTCAATGTTACCTGAGATACTTGTAAGTTATAAACTCTATATGAAATTTAACGAATAGTAAGATCCATAGAACCGTTGTGGTGTGCGAAGCGTCAGAGTCATCGTGGGAACTACAGGACACCAGCCCAGCTGAAAGCGTTTCCAGGGTGAACCGTCTATCATCTATAAGCCACGTCTGACGACTCAACAACGCAGCAAAGCCCCCCCCCTTTTCTTCAGCAACATCATCGTGGGAATCATCACTTATGTAACGTATCACATCACGTGTATGAACAGTATTTAACATTTTAAAAGACTCTATATCAAACACTACCATTATTATACTTATCAAATATACCATATAAACAATTACATATGTCTTGTGCAATAAATAATCTTAAACCCTCCAATATAGACTTTTGATTTAAGATACACATACTACCATATCCTATGCGCCAATAGTTTAGTAATTTGTGTTGTCGCAATATACACAACATAGAACAGAACCACATAATAAACAACAACAAATACACCAACAAGATCATTTACTGGCACAGATATGTTGATGACATACTACTTTTATTCAAAGGCAACATAAGACAAGTTGAAAACTTCCATAACTACATAAACACAATACACCACAAATTAAAATTTACTTTGGAAATTGAACAAAACAATAGTATAAATTTTCTTGACTTGACAATTAAAAAAACTAACAATACACACACGTACAAAATATACAGGAAACCTACCACAACTGACAGGGTTATACACAACACATCAAACCACCCAACACAACATAAACATGCAGCCTTCAACCATATGCTCCATAGACTAACCAAAATACCCTTAAGAAAACAAGATTATACTGACGAACTCAACACAATCAAATACATAGCAATGAAAAACGGTTACAACACCAATTTAATAAACAAACTACACAAACGTATCAAAAACAAAAATAACAAAACACAAAATACCAATAACACACAACACAAGAAATTCATCACACTCACATACCATAACTCCAGCACACACAAACTTGCCAACACATTCAGAAAACACAATTACAAAATAGCATTCAGAACCAACAATACCATAAAAAAACACATCAACGATACAAACAAGGACATAGACAAATACAATAGAACAGGTGTCTACAAATTAATTTGCAATAACTGCAATAGCTTCTACATAGGCCAGACGGGAAGATCTTTTTCATCCCGTTAGTCTGAACACTTAAAGGCCCTTTCCAACAACAATATACATTCTGCGTTTGCCACACACATAACCATAGCTACACCAACATAGATACTAATCTTGAAATAATACACCTCTTACCCAAAGGGCGAAAACTCAACACAGCTGAAGAGTATGAAATATACAAACACCACACAACACAACCAAACAACATACTAAACGACCAATTGCAATATAAATCACATACACTTTTCGACACAGTTATACACAAAACAAACAATAATTCGGATCACCACGCCAATCCCGTTCCTCTATAAATCACCCCCACTATACCTTCCAACCAACAAACGTTACTAGGTATTGGCAGTCTGTCGCAAAGCCGAAGAAGGCGAACACGACGCCGAAACGCGTTCTGCATACAAAACAGACAAGTAAGTTTCACTTGAGAAAGTTTTCAATATTATAAAATATACAACCGTACGCGACGACAGTAATGAAATGAGAAGAAATGAGAAACAATAACGGTAGGGGAATGTTGGATTTCTGCTTATTACATGATCTTATTATGACGAACACTTTTATCAGCACAGAGATATACATAAATTCACAAGGAACTTACAAATAGGCGAGAGAAATCGATAATTGACTATATACTAATTGAAAGGATCAAAAGGAAGTTGATAATGGAGACTAGAGTTTGGAGAGGTGCTGAAAAATATAGAGACCATTATTTAGTAATGACCAAATGTAAAGAACAATTAGATAAAAAACAGATAAACAATGGAGAAGGAAGAATAAAATATAAATCTATCAGATCGTATAAACTGAAAAGTAGAGATGTAAGTAATAGGTTTAAAGATGTGATCGAGGGAAAATTAAAAAAGGTAAGTGAAAATATTAGGCATGCTATTATACACCAAGCCTGGAGAATAATGAAAGATATAATTATAGATACAGCTGTGGAGGTTTGTGGTGTTACTAGAATGAACAATAAAATAAAACAGACGGTATGGTAGACTGATGAAATAAAGGAGCAGATTAAAAGGAGGAAAAGCGAATGGAAAAAGTATACAGCTAATAGAACTGTGGATAACTATGAAGCATATAAGCATCAAAGGAAACTTGTTAAAGAACTAGTTAGAAAAGCGAAAGAGTGCATGGAAAGATTTTGGAAAGAGATAGGTGGGAAATTAAAAGCTTTTATTCAGACTATTGAAATCTTTTAGAAAAGAAAAAACTGAGAATGATAAATGTATATATATAATGCTACTGAGAAAATACTGACAGAAAGAAACGATGTAATGAATAGATGGAAAGAATACTTTCAAGGATTACTAGGTGGTAAGGAAATCAACAAAGATAATAATAAAGTCAATGTTAATGAAGAAGATGATAGAGAGGATGGTGAAGATGCAGAAGAAGAAAAAATTACGATGCATGAATTAGAAGTAGTGATTAATGGACTTAAAAGTGGGAGATCACCTGGAACAGATAAAATTACAGCAGAAATGATAAAGAATATGGGGAAGAATGGGAAATAAATACTTTTAGAAATTATCAATAAAGCGTGGACAAGTGTAGACATACAAAGAGAATGGGAGTTCCCATTTTTAAGAAAGGTAACGCAAGAGATTTTAATAATTATAGGGGTATCGATCTGTTAAATATCTAACCATAATATTAGACTGTTAAACTCTGGTCCTACCGATAAATATAAAAAAAACTTAACCATTGTATTAACGAATATGCAAGTTTGTTCAATGAAAATACACGACGCTATTTGAAGCCAATTAACGCGAAGGCTCCGATTTTTACGGGACTGCCTAAAATCCACAAACCACACACACCCATAAGACCGCTGGTTAACTTTACTACAGCCCCCGGTTTCAAAACGGCAAACATTCTTGCACGATTATTTAAAGACAATTTACAGTTAAGAAATAATCATAGCATAACAAATAATATTGATTTCATTAATAAGATCCAAACCGTTAAATTAAAACCTAATTATAATTGGTCTCATTTGATATAGTAGATTTATATACGAATATTCCAACCGATGAAACTTTACAGTTATTGAAGGACAATTTACATAATAGTGCTTCCATGAGTGCACAGATGATAGATGAGCTGATCGACTTGCTCAAAGTCATTTTAAAGCAAAACTATTTCACATTTAATGGTTTATCCTATAGCCAAGATGATGGTCTAGCTATGGGCTCACCCCTATCAGGCCTATTGGCCGATGTATATTTAAATTTCTATGAAAATACTCATCTATTAAATAATAACATACACACAAATAAGATAAAATTTTATTCTCGTATGTAGATGACACGTTCATTATTTTTGACGGTATTCTGAAACAAGTTGACTCCTTCAAAAAATTTTTAAATGGAATCAACAAGAATATTCAATTTACCCTAGAGACTGAGCATGATAACACAATCAACTTTTTAGGCCTGACCCTCACTAGACGAATGGACACATAAAAATTCAATATTTATAGGAAGCCTACTGCCACTAGCCATACAATACATGCAGACTCCCACCACCCATATTCACAAAAAATGGCAGCATATAATAGTTTAATCCACAGATTGCTGACAGTCCCCCTTGACAATAATGATTTTCAGATTGAACTAAATACTATAAGATTTATCGCAGTTTCCAGTGGTTACAGTAGCTCCATCATTGATAAATTATTAAAGAAACATATTAACATTCAACTTAATGAGACATAATGAGACACAGAAAAAGTTTATATCTGCGAAATACACGTATGTTATGCCAAAAAGTTTGTCTTCAGTGCTGAAAAATATTGGTTTTTTCTAGTCATTCAGAACCAATAATAAGTTGATAAATATACTTAGACCTAAAATGCCTTTACCCATAGAAGAAAAAACAGGTATTTATAAACTGGTCTGTAATGATTGCAACAGTTTCTATATCGGTCAGACCGGAAGAGGTTTTTATAAACGCTTCCGGTAATACATACCAAAATATCGGTATGGGGAACCATACATGACTTCCATATTCTAAGATTTATATTTAAAATCATTTTCAGCCAAACAGCCAGGGAAGGAATTTTAACAAAAAAATACTTCTTTGTTGCCAATAACGAAGTACACATATAAAAAAAAATTATCCCCTCCCCCTTCAACTATAATTTTGATTTATAGAAAATTACCCCCAGCCCGTTCAACTAGCCTCTTCATTTATAGATATTTCATCTACGTTTCTACAGTGGATTATTAAGATCTTATCAGGATACTTTATCAAAATTAAGTACTTTACTCATGTTACAACAAAAAATGTTTCAGGTAAACTGCCCTTTCCCCGGAACCGATCTTCACCAAAATCAACAGACATTGAGTTCTCTATAGCTCAGGCACATATGTAAAAAATTATTTGATTCTGTTTGAATGTACGGCATTTATGGTTCGTCATATAAAAAATTACCCATGTTAAAACATAAAACATGAGATTTATAAAACATATCTAAGATTTATATTTAAAATCATTTTTGAAATAAAATATTTTCATAGGACCTACTAACGCTGGGGAAATCTTAGGAGCCAATCAGAGTTGGGCCTACCTGTCACTCTGCTGAATTTGGTGGAAAGCCCTGTCACTGTCGTCAAAGTATCAGCCTTGACAGGGTCCTCTTTTTCTGCAAAATGGGAGAGGCTTGAGATGGAGTAAGTGACATGGTCCCCACCTCAATGAAGAACCCATTGTTTTATAAAAATATATTTAAATTTTGAAAACAGAAAATTCTTTTCTTGTTGTAAATATTTATATTTTATAATCAAAATGACTTTATTTTTGTTACCTGGCAACAAAATTATTTTATTTTCAACAATTACCATTGTTTCAAAAAGTTTAAATAAATTTTCAAGTACTTTTGTTAAAACGTAAAAGGTTGCTGGTAAACTACCCCTTCCCCTTAACCGATCTTCACCAAAATCTAAAGGCCTTGAGTCCTCTATAATTCAGGGAGGTATGCAAAACATTATTTGATTCTGTTTGAATTTGCGGCTGTTATCGTTTGCCATATAAAATACGCTTGATAAAAAAAATGTTGCCGGTAAACTACCCCTTCCCCTTAACCGATCTTTACCAAAAACAACAGGTCTTGAGAACTCTACAAATCAGGGCTGTATGCAGAAAATTATTTGATTATGTTTGAATTTGCGGCTGTTATCGTTTGCCATAGAAAATACCCTTGTTAAAAAAACGTTGTAGGTAAACTACCCCTTTCCCTTAACCGATCTTCACCAAAAAAAGTAGGTCTTGAGAACTCTACAATTTAAGGCTGTATGCAAATAATCTTTTGATTCTGTTTGAATTTGCGGCTGTTATCGTTTGCCATAGGAAATACCCTTGTTAAAACATAAAACGTTGCAGGTAAACTACCCCTTTCCCTTAACCGATCTTCACCAAAAACAATAGGTCTTGAGAACTCTACAATTTAGGGCTGTATGCGAAACATTATTTGATTCTGTTTGAATTTGCGACTGTTATCGTTTGCCAAAAAAAACAATTTCCCTTGATAAAAAAAAACCGTTGCTGGTAAACTACCCCTTTCCCTCAACCGATCTTCACCAAAAACAAAAGGTCGCGAGTACTCTATAAATCAGGGCCGTATGCAAAAAATTATTTGATTCTGTTTGAATTTGCGGCAGTTATCGTTTGCCATAGAAAAAAAATCTACAGACAGACACAGACAGACAGACAGACAGACAGACACACACACACACACACACACACACACACACACAGACACTTTTCGGAAAACAACTTTTTTTCATGTTCTGAGTGTAGTAGAATCAGAATCTGCAATAATCTCGAACACGATTTTTTTGCCATCACCATACTTCCATTCCTTAAGGAATATGGAAGTAAAAAGACATATAATTACAATAATATAAAATCTAATTACACTCGACATCTGACCCTACATAATCACAACTATACAGACTTTAATCTGATGCCATTGCACATATGCAACAAGGGCCGATTTATGAATGCCTTGGAAGAGCTTGAAATTTATAATGCATACAGTAATGATAGCAGTCGCGAGTTTGTTTTGAATGAACAATTGAACTTTGAATCTAACCGCCTGTATGATACCGCCTTAGGACTGCTCAACAATATCCGATCAGTAGCAGAGAGTACCTGAACGGGTGCGCACCCAACAACAAGTGCACATAATATGCCAATAATCTACAATTTTATTTTTGACAAACACGTTTCTTTAATGATGTGTGTGTTTCTACGTTTTTAAATTTAACGTCTGATGATGAGGCATATGCTTCGAAACGCGTAACGTTTAACTTTTGACGTAACCAAATTGAGAAGTCACACGGCGGACCGAATATAAGGTAATAATTTACTATAATTATAAAAGTGACTTGTATACCAACACGAACATGAATGTTAAAATAGTAAAATGTCTGTAATAAAGGCATAAATAAAGAAAAAACAATTAATTACTCACAACAATTTATGTAGAGTGTATACTGAAGGAAGTATAATAATTATAAAAAGAAACATGAAATACTAGACAAACAAATGATGACAAATCAGATTATGAAAATAATAATAAAATATAATAAAGAGACCATACTGTACAGAGTGTAGGAAAATAGAGGTATAACAATTATGTAAAAGGTGTAATATCACCAAACAATGTCAAGTATAATAAGTGTAGGAAGTAAGGATAATTTTGAATAATTATTAATGAAATTCGAAGCCATTAAAAGATAATAAACAAGTATGTTATAAGATTTATTAATGTTCAGCTGGATACAGCAAATTTAGAGAATAATATGTTAAGTTCAATAATATAATAGTGTTCAAAGTAGTAAAAAATGATTGTTTAATAAATGTTAAAAAATACAGAAATAGAATCTGCAAATTGCAGCAGAAGACATTTGGAATAAACCAGTATTTCAGATAGACTATCATTAAGAGGTAGTTTATTAATAAAAAATGTATCCAAACTGGCCGCTATTCATCTCAAAATAACCAGCAAGGAACGAGTAATAGACCAAAATTTGTAGTTAGAATAAATGAGAAATAAACATAAATATGATAAATTTTGTGAAATTTGGAAGGGAATGGGGTAATACTAACAATAATAATAACCAACGCTAAGAAACAATAATGTAAGTGCTATTTTTATAATGACCGCATCATGACGTCATTTTTAACCAATCAGAAAATTAGATGAGAAATTAATTGTCAAAGCCAAGCGGAATCTGTAGCGACTATATATACAGAAGTACGAAGGAACAGACACACATTTTTTGAATTCCATTCCGGCAGATACTATAAGGACTCCATATTAAAATTTTAATCAAAATATTATTAAACAACCGCAGAGAAGTTACCTACTTAGTAAAGTGCATCACGACAAGCAGTTTTCCTTTAACTAGTAGTGCGAAACCATAAGAACTAATCATAACCATAAGATCAAAACCGTTAAATTAAAACCTAATTATAAATTGGTCTCATTTGATATAGTAGATTTATATACGAATATTCCAACCGATAAAACTTTACATTTATTGAAGGACAATTTACATAAACGTGACATACAGTGTTTGAACGTGACATATTTAATAAATTAATAACTATATACATATGTGATATGTAAATCGATGTTTATATAAATAAGTGTGTGTTTTATATTACATAATATTAACAGTGATGGTGATACAGTTTGTTTTTATTAAATTTGAAAGGTCCCACCCACCTTTTAATATTCTATCGTAATGGATCAGGATAGAAATTTCGCAGCACAATGTCTGTTAGCCATGTCACATTCGAAAAACGGCAAATGGAAGCCGTTGGATTTGACGAGGAGTCAGGCGACAGACTTTATCAGAGACAGACAACTGAATCACAAAGCGGTCATCGTAGAACCGGTAAAAGCATATCTCCGGTGGTCAACAGTGACCGTCACGAATCGGCGTCGACGCTGGTAGTCACACCGCAGACGACGCCGTCCGTCGACCCTCCGTTGTACATGGTTCTAACCTCGTGGTTAGAAGAGTTACCTAACCAAATGTTTAACCACAAGAAGATTTAATCGTTCATTCGCGGAAAAGTGAAGTGTACGATACGTGTATTGAGATCGTAAAGTTTAAAATAATAATCCAAAGAGATTATCAATCAGAGAGTACAATGCCAAATATAATTACAGTGTTCAAATATTATGTCACTAGCATACGATATAATTCCGAAATAATACACTTATGTACTGAACACCAAACACTAATACTATAAGAATTAAACATTGTCCACAATTTTTTCAAAAGGATTTATAAAATTCCAATACAAGAATTAACCATTTAGGCTAATCGTATTTAACCTCAAAACTTGTAGAGATCAGACGAACATTTCGTTAACAAGTCTGAATTTTTAAAGGTGTCTAAACTATTAAACAAACCATAGTAAACCATCGTAACTCGAAGCATTGTTATTTTATTCTGTAGTTCGAAAGGATTCACCCTTGAGGAATAAAAAATTTGTAAATAAATAAATAGTTAATTGGAGTCATCATTGCCAACCTTCTGGGATAGGAGAGAATTAAGCCAGGTATATTGTAATCCATAAATCATTGTTGAGTTGAATGCATAGAGATAAAATAAGCACTCAGTGAGCAATAAAACAGTAATATATCAATAATTAACAAACGTTGTAAGAAATTATTGAAGCAATTTTTAGTTATTTTTCTTATTTAAAAGAGTTGCAAATTCAAGGCACTCAAACAGTTAAGTTGGCGGCTTGGAAGTGTGAAGCGCCAACCATTCAAATATATAAACAAAACAAAAGGAAATTAGTTAATTAAATTCATTTAATCGTACAATCAAGGAAATAATTTAATGACAATAATTAAAACTTATTTAATTTATTCATCGAATAAATTATTTTATGGAATAAGATCCAGAGATTCCATATGGAGCCCAAGTAACATAAACTTAGCTCACTTACTTGTAAACAGTGCTGATATACTGTTTTGACGAATTCATTGTTTTATAACATACTGAGACCACTTGAACAACCAGTACAAATAAACATAAGCTACCAGTTCTACACCAAAGGTACGTGAAAGTTATAATTACTTTATAATCTAGTCAAAACAACACTACTACTGTACAACGATAATTTAGGTCTACGGAAGTGCGACGGAACGTCAAGAGGATTCCAAAGTGAACAAAATTCAATTAAATGAGATTACAATAATTAAGTAATTAAACAATAGAAATTAATTAAACCAAAGTACAAGATTAAATCAAATTAAATAATATAAATAATAAAAAAAATAAACTTATTTAATAACAAAGGTTAATAAATAAATTTAAGAAGGTGTACTATCCAGATTTCTTATAATATATATACATATTGCAATGGAACATCGCAGAATAGGGTCTTTGTAGCAATGACTACATGATTTTATACAATTTATGACGTTATAGACATGTTGAAAATTGTTTTTGTTAAAATCTTGTTGTTCAAATTTTGTACTTTGTTTATCAGCTGTACGCAGTGACTACTGCAATGCGACACGGGCGGATGACGTCACGTGCTTATCAAACGCTGCCGGCGGTCAGCTGGCCGACGGGAGACAAGTTTTAGTTTAGTTTCTAACCAGGCTCCGAGCGGATCTCTCGTTAAACAATTTCACTTCCCGCCGCGGCTTCTGGACAATTCTTAAATATGTATCATACAATTTAATTTTAATCAGACTACCTGCGTCCATATTCAATGGACTACGATTTCTTTCAAAACTAATTTATGGGCGTTATGGCCTCTAATACATCCGCACGTGTCGATCATGATCAATACATCTTAATATTTCAATAAATGCATTTCAAATAACAGTAATACAGTCCACTTCTTTTCGTACAAACAATCCAGCCTTTCCTGCATAGCGTCTTTGGAACAACTCGAGATCATCAAGAGCTTCCAAACCGCAACATTTTTGGTCATCCGGGCAGGATTTCTTATTTTTGGCCCAAAAACGAAAACATTTTTGGTCCCCTCGGGACGGATTTCTTATGTTTGGGTCCACAAGCGACCGCATTTCTTTGTCCGCATCATTTTTGGCCCAACCGATCTGAATTTATTCTCGCCCTACGGGCAGCATTTCTTGGTCCTGAGCGACCACATTTTCGTCCTGAGCGACACCATTTTTGTGAATCACATCGCAGTCAACACGACAAGATTCGGCCAAGCAGTAGACCAGAGACGACGGGACACGGCAGGACAGCATTTGCGAGTTCATGTAAAAAGGTTCCACAACTTTAATTCATGGAGGGTCACAACATAAGGCGTCATCTGACCAGTAGAGACAGGAGGTGCAACAGCTCCTAACAGGATCGAGCAACGGGATGGAAGCCAGCTTCAGCACGAATGGATCAACGTCCACGTGACTATGAACTTTTTACTTATATTTAACGTTTAACAATATTTCACATTTAGCAGTTATTTCTTAACACCTTTGTAAAACCAAACATCATCATTACACAATACAACTTAATAAGTGGTTGGCAGTTCATTATCAGTTAAAACTTCAAGGATAAAGATATATGTTGCTATCATTTAAATTCATAATTTTAATAATTTTAATTGCCAACAAAGCTTGATTAATAGAGAGAGTAAGCCTATGTTCTAGCAAGTATTATGTTCATAAACAACGATCGCTAGCTACCGCAACGTATTCAAATTTATTAAAACTTATGTTTATGGTTCACATGCTCTATGCTCAAATTCTTTCAAGGTATTTTTCCTTTTTTTTTCTTAAATTGTAATAATGGCAGATGTAAGGGCTCTAATAAAAAAACGAGGCACAATTAAAGCCTCAATATCACGCGTAAATACTTTCGCGGATAACTTTGATTTGGTAACCAGCGATCATCATGCGCTGAAAATAAAACTGCGACATTTGATGGAATTATCCACCAAATACGATGAGATTCAATCCCAAATCGAAGCCGAGGAAGCGGACGTTGCTTTAACGAGTGATAGGGTACAAACGGAAGACGATCTTTGTAATATAGAGTGTAAATTGCAACACGTGCTGGAGCAAGCTGAGCATATGAACCAGAAACCAGTAATTAATGCTGAAAGTAAACAGCTTAAAACAACCCCCATTCAATTGGAACCAATCAAATTACCACGGTTTGCGGGTAGTATTGTTGGCAACATTATTACCACATTTTTCTTGAATTAATTCACGTCAGAGCAGATCTGACCGATATACAGAAACTTCACTATTTGCACTCGTCATTATATGGCGAGGCGCTTAACGTAATAAAGTCATTACCAATCACTCATGAGAATTACGCGGTGGCTATCGATCTGTTGAAGAATGGATATGACAGTAAGCTAATTGTTTCCGCCCACCATGTAGGGAATGTCCTGCACGTACCATTGGTTCAACAAGAATCCCAAGTCAGCATATCTAAATTCATTGATGAAATCTCAGCCAATATAAACGCTTTAAATAATCTCAAACTGCCAGTCAACACATTCGAAATTATTGTCATACATTACTTAGCTAAAAAAATTGATAATTACACTTTCCGGTTGTGGAAAGAGAGTTTGTCGGAACATAAATTCCCTGATTTTAATAATTTTATGAATTTTCTAAATTCACGAAGAAAATTACTACAAAATCTTGATAACGCGACTACCCCAACGAGCAGGTTGAATAAAAGCGATAAGTCTCCTTATCGCAAAGCAGTTAAACAGATAAGCGCTCCAAGGGGGGCATTCCATTCTCATATCAGAAACAATTTATGTAGACTGTGTAACGATGAACATAGAATTGTCGACTGCTTACAATTCACATCGCTGTCTATCCCTGACAGAAGAAACGTCTTAATAAAAAACAAACTTTGCTTAAATTGCCTTCGTCCGGGACACGAAAGCTCAAAATGTCCCTCAAAATTTTCTTGCAAAAAATGTTCTAGGCGTCACCACACCACAATTCATGTCCCCAACAGAGACGGAGCTTCCATTAATAACCAATGCTCACTGAAGTCACAGACCAATAAATCGGTGTAGTTATCCACCGCCGTCTGTATGACCGCTAATAAGGTCGGTAGGAAATTTCCCGTTAGGATATTACTGGATTCCGGTTCTCAAGCGAACTTTTGCACAATGGATTTCGCCCGCAGAATGGGCCTCCAATTGGTTAAATCGCAACTACCCATCACGGGTATAGACAACTCGCTTTCCCAGGCTGACTTTAGTACAAAGGTAAGGCTACATTCTCGCTATAAACCCTTCACGTTAAATGTACATTGTGCCGTACTACCCAGTATAACAAATAATTTGCCGGCGGAGTCGTTCGATCTTGCCTCTTTGAATTTATCCAAGCACGTATTCTTGGCGGATCCTCACCTACATTGCTCGGCGCAAATCGATGTATTACTCGGCGCTCAATATTTTCTCCAACTAATTGAACCTATTAAATTTACGCGCGGACCGCACTTCCCTATAATTCAGGAGACTAAGTTAGGATTTATTTTGGCCGGTGACTTACCCTTCAACGTCGACATAACTAAAACAGTTTCGTCCTTTATGGTCTGTAAGAATGATAGTCAGATTTCCTCGCAACTAAAGGAATTTTGGAAGTTGCAGGAGATCTCTAGTCGCGAACCCTGCTCTGAGGACTCGCCGTGTGAAAAATATACTAGCCGCAACCGCGATGGGAGATTCGTGGTATCCCTGCCCCGCAGGTCTGATAAACTTCATTTGGGAGATTCTCTCCGCGGAGCTATCCGCAGGTTCCAATCGTTAGAGTTCAAGTTCAAGCAGAACCCTATCCTTTATAAGGATTATAACTAGTTCATGAGTGACTACTTGAAACTTGTTCACATGTCGCCACTTAATGATTACGATTTGTCGCTTGACAACTCAGATATTTTTTATCTGCCCCATCACGCAGTCTTCAAGGACTCCAGCCTAACCACTAAATTGCGCGTGGTATTTGACGCCTCCGCTAAAACCACAAATAATCTGTCCCTCAACGATACTCTAATGGTCGGTCCTACGATCCAGCAGGATCTATTTTCGATAGTGGTTCGGTTCCGTACCCACCGATACGTACTTATTGCGGACATAGAAAAGATGTATCGCCAGATCATGGTTAACCCAAAGGATTCAAACCTGCAACTCATCGTTTGGCGTGATGCGCCGCATAAGGAATTGCGACATTACGCTTTAAGGACGGTTACGTATGGCACTGCTAGTGCCTCCTTCCTTGCTACACGTTGTCTGGCTCAGATAGCCTACGAAAATAATTCTGACTACCCTACAGCTTCTAGGGCCATAGCCAATGATTTTTACGTAGATGATCTTATAACGGGTTCGGATGATCCGAACGTCTTAGCTGAAATGAAATGCGAGATCGTGAAGTTGTTGAGTGGGTATGGTTTCACGTTACATAAGTGGTTCTCTAACCACCATAAGATTATGAACCTTCGCGCCCAAGTATCCCATGACTTCAGCAAAGGTCAAAACGTGCGTACATTGGGAATCCAATGGAACGTTGAAAAGGATAACTTTTTATACACCGTTAGGGGTGATGATAATTTGACCGTGTTCAACAAAAGAAGCGTGTTGTCGGTCATTGCTGGGATTTATGATCCACTGGGTCTTATCGCACCCATCACATTTTACTGCAAGCATTTCGTGCAACAGTTGTGGTTGGCGGGCACAGACTGGGACGAACCCCTAGCTGGGTCATTAGCCAATCAGTGGCTAGAACTATACTCTCAATTAGTTTCCGACGCTCATTTTAAGATTACGAGGTCGGTTAAGAGTTCGAACAATTATCCAATTAGTTCTTTACAGCTTCACGGATTCGCCGACGCTTCGGTTAAAGGTTACGCGTGTTGCATTTATGTGCGGGCGGTCTATTCGAACGGCGCCATATCGTCAAACTTGTTGTGTGCTAAATCTAGGGTCGCTCCGCTGAAACAGATAACGCTACCACGTCTTGAACTTTGTGCTTGTTTATTGCTGTCGCAATTAACGTCCAAGGTTTTAAACGCCATCAACTACAATTTTGACGGACTATATCTCTATTCGGACTCGATGATAGTGTTGCATTGGATACATCAACAATCTTCCCGCTGGAAGGTACTTGTGGCCAACCGTTTCGCGGAAATACAGCGTCTTGTTAGCAGCAGGGGAACTTGGCATCATGTAGTATCAAATGACAACCCTGCCGACATTTTATCGCGCGGTTGCCTCCCTCGTAGTTTGCACTGTCATACTCAATGGTGGCATGGTCCGTCCTGGTTGGCGCATGAGTCAGCGTCATGGCCAGTCAGCGCTTTCGACATTAATACTCCCTGTACTTATCCCGACCTTGAGCAGGAACGTTGCAAGCAGGTTCAAACCTCACTAATTGTCGCGTCCTCAACACATAGCTATGTTGAAAATTATTCATCCCTTACTAGCCTCATTCGCGTCTTCGCATATTGCCGCAGATTTTTTCGCAATTCTAGGCTTCCGGTTGTTGACAGGGCCACGTCCTTTTTGTCTGCTCAAGAATTGTCTGACACACTCTTGGTTTGTGTCCGGCAATCTCAGCAGTTGCATTTCGGCGTAGAAGTTAAGGGACTTGAGGCACACCGGTGCCTTCCTCGCAGTAGTAAAATTCTTTCTCTCAACCCCTTCCTGGATGAATCAGGCATTTTAAGAGTGGGTGGACGCTTGCAATTCTCCCCACTTAACTACGCGAGTAAACACCAAATAATTTTGCACCCGCACTCTCATCTCACGAGATTAATAATTGAGTATGAACATATCCGTTTGTTGCACGCTGGGGTGCAATCAACTCAAGCTTCGCTTAGGCGAAAATATTGGATCATACACGACAAATCCTATATCCGCTCAGTGATACATAAGTGTGTCACTTGTTTTCGTTTCCGGGCTAGAGGCGCGAATCAACTATTAGGTCAGTTACCCCCTTCTAGGGTCACGCCTTCTAGGCCATTTTCACAGTCTGCCGTGGACTACGCCGGTCCTGTACTTTTGCGCCATGGCGGGCAGCGCTCTAAGTCCACGACCAAGGCATACATCGCGTTATTCATATGCATGTGTACAAAGGCCATCCATTTAGAATTGGTGTCGGATCTCACTTCCAACGCCTTTATAGCGGCTTTAAAAAGGTTCATCTCGCGCAGAGGTATTCCCGCGCAGATATTTTCAGATAATGGTACGAATTTTCATCGTGCCAACCACACCTTATATGATTGGTACAAATTTTTAACTTCAAATGAAGTTGAGCAATCTTCTCTGGAGTTTTGCGGTCTCCACGGTATCAAATGGTCCTTTATCCCCCCTTCAGCCCCTCATTTCGGTGGTTTGTGGGAAAGTGGTGTAAGGACTGTTAAATTTCATTTACGTCGCGTAATAGGCGGTACGATCTTGAATTTTGAGGAATAATCTACTCTTCTTTCTCAAATTGAGGCTTGCCTTAATTCACGCCCTTTGTGCGCGGTGTCCGACGATGCTAGAGACCCTGAACCCTTAACTCCTGCTCATTTCCTGGTCGGTGCTCCACTGACTGCACTTCCGGAACCCGACTATACCCAAAGCAATACTAGTCATTTGGGCAGATGGCTTCTGCTCCAAAAATTTACGCATACCATCTGGAAACGGTGGTCTAGGGATTATCTGCACCAGCTGCAGCAGCGCAACAAATGGCGCACCCCGTTAAGGAATTTGAATGTCGGACAGCTTGTCGTCATTTTGGATGATAATTCCCCCCCACTACAGTGGAAGCGTGGGGTAATTACCAATGTTTTTCCGGGTCAAGATTCCTTAGTACGCGGCGCAGAAGTTCGCACCGCGCTAGGTATCTTACGCCGACCCATCCACAAATTATGCCCCCTTCCGGTGGCAACAAACTAGTCGTATGCGTGCCATACGAGACATACTAGGATTGTGAACTTGTCACATTGCCTGGACTACTCCCGGGACATTCCCCGGGCGAGCATACAAGTCAATTGTACCATAAACATTGTAAGTATTGTTTACGTGCCGATAGCTATTACTGCAATAGTGACTGTGTTTTCATATGTACTATCAATTATTTATGGATGTTGTGTATTGTCGTATGTTTATATAATCGAAGTTCCGAGAACTACAAGTGTTACTTATGGTATCAATTATTCTACGTATGTATTGTATTTTCTAATGGTCATATATTATGAAATTTATTGGGGTTGTTGTGTCAATATCTTGGTGAAATTATTATATTTTTTATGGTGTTATCACTTGTTATTGTAATGCTTGCAAATGTCAATGGGTATTATTTGGGAAAGATCAATGTCTACTTAATCATTGTATTATGGTGTGTATTGTGTTACTATTATGTTTTGGGTAATTTTACTGTCAGTTTGCCCTTGCTATTTGCATAAGGGTTAATTTCTTGTATACCTTGTAATTGTTAATTGAATTCATATTATGGTTATTATGTCATTGCGCTGTAGCCAATACGCCAATTGTTGTATCATTTTTGCTATGTAAGTCTAATTATTGTATTATTAATTTAACGTTTAATTTACAAAATCGTCCCGATTTTGGCGGGCAGTATGTTCAAACTTTGTACTTTGTTTATCAGCTGTACGCAGTGACTACTGCAATGCGACACGGGCGGATGACGTCACGTGCTTATCAAACGCTGCCGGCGGTCAGCTGGCCGACGGGAGACAAGTTTTAGTTTAGTTTCTAATCAGGCTCCGAGCGGATCTCTCGTTAAACAATTTCACTTCCCGCCGCGGCTTCTGGACAATTCTTAAATATGTATCATACAATTTAATTTTAATCAGACTACCTGCGTCCATATTCAATGGACTACGATTTCTTTCAAAACTAATTTATGGGCGTTATGGCCTCTAATACATCCGCACGTGTCGATCATGATCAATACATCTTAATATTTCAATAAATGCATTTCAAATAACAGTAATACAGTCCACTTCTTTTCGTACAAACAATCCAGCCTTTCCTGCATAGCGTTTTTGGAACAACTCGAGATCATCAAGAGCTTCCAAACCGCCACACTTTTAAAATAGCGGTAAAATTTGAAATAAGAAATGGGTAATTAAATGTTGTATGTCAAAATGCCCATAAATTTATTTTCTTTCTTGTCAAGTGCTCATTTAATGTGCGAGCTCGCGTGTGCGCGTGTTATTCGTATTTACATGAATAAGTCTTGAGTAAATTAACGTATCGAATTGAAACTTAGACAGCTCTTACTTCTGAATTAGCGCTATATTTTTCGCATGTCAGATACTCGAAAAATAATATTTTAATATATATTTTTTAAGGGAATTCACTTTTCTAAAAAATCCTTCTCTTCTGAAAGTCATAAAACTTTTAGATAAAATCTATACATGCTTTTGCAGTCTTCAGCAAAATTGAGCAGAATATATGTCTATCTATCTATCCCATCTATCACGTGCTACGGGCTTTAACCAATCAGAAGCACCAATTTTCATTCAGTTTTGTCTTTTGCGGAACGGAAGAAGTTTCGCGCAGATCTACCTAACAGCTCGGCCTTAACGGACGTTTTCTGTGCGAGTTTGTCGTATCAGTGTACGTTCTACATAAGGGTTACGGGAATACTTGGTCTTAGCAACGAGTTGCCGATTTGCTAGATCGATTGTGTATTAGAAATCAAAATATTTTAATTATAAATTAAATAGTGCTATCTCCCGATATTCAAGATTTTCCGCATAGAAATCAGTGTGTTTGCCGAAATACATCTGGGTGAACGCGAGGACACGTCGCGATACCGGAAGGTATAAGTTAAGCACACAGAAATTGAATTAGTAATAGTTAAAATGATTATGGAACCCTGAGGTAAATGAGATAAACTATAACAGTATAAACGGGCGGCGTGCGTGCATGAGTCGCGAGAGTTCTACGTGTCATCATTGCAGTGATCCAGCAGGGGACTAGTGTGGCAGCGGAGCAATTCAACGGTTTGTCAATGGAATTCGTCGAACAATAAAATAGGCTATAAGAAAGAGAAAAATTCAAACCATTTTACAGAGGCTATTTAAATTTAAGAATAAATACTTAAGTTCAAATCACAGACCATATTAAATTTGTTTTCAAATAAATAAATAACTAACTCCAGATAAAAGACTAATATTATTTTGTTATAATTTACTATGCCTTGTATTTGTTACGTTGCGTAGTTTATATGATGACTGATTGACTACAGTGCATTACAATAATATATAGGAACAGTTAGACATTAAACGTTTATAACTTAAGAATAAGTGTGCTCCTGAGTACACCAATACAATAAGATAAGCTTTGTTGTGGTTAGTTATCACTAGTAAAAAGGGCAGAACCTATGCAATAATTAGCTGCTATCCAGGTTAGCTGCTACATTGGCAAATATACAACCTGTACGCAAAGACAATATTAAAATATACAGTCCGTACGCGACGACAGTAATGAAATGAGGAGAAATGAGAAACAATAACGGTAGGGGAATGTTGGATTTCTGCTTATTACATGATCTTATTATGACGAACACTTTTATCAGCACAGAGATATACATAAATTCACAAGGAACTAACAAATAGGGGAGAGAAATCGATAATTGACTATATACTAGTTGAAAGGATCAAACGGAAATTGATAATGGAGACTAGAGTTTGGAGAGGTGTTGAAAAATATAGGGACCATTATTTAGTAATGACCAAATGTAAGGAACAATTAGATAAAAAACAGATAAACAATGGAGAAGGAAGAATAAAATATAAATCTCTCAGATCGTATAAACTGAAAAGTAGAGATGTAAGTAATAGGTTTAAAGATGTGATCGAGGGAAAATTAAAAAAGGTAAGTGAAAATATTAGGCATGCTATTATACACCAAGCCTGGAGAATAATGAAATATATAATTATAGATACAGCTGTGGAGGTTTGTGGTGTTACTAGAATGAACAATAAAATAAAACAGACGGTATGGTAGACTGATGAAATAAAGGAGCAGATTAAAAGGAGGAAAAGCGAATGGAAAAAGTATACAGCTAATAGAACTGTGGATAACTATGAAGCATATAAGCATCAAAGGAAACTTGTTAAAGAACTAGTTAGAAAAGCGAAAGAGTGCATGGAAAGATTTTGGAAAGAGATAGGTGGGAAATTAAAAGCTTTTATTCAGACTATTGAAATCTTTTAGAAAAGAAAAAACTGAGAATGATAAATGTATATATATAATGCTACTGAGAAAATACTGACAGAAAGAAACGATATAATGAATAGATGGAAAGAATACTTTCAAGGATTACTAGGTGGTAAGGAAATCAACAAAGATGATAATAAAGTCAATGTTAATGAAGAAGATGATAGAGAGGATGGTGAAGATGCAGAAGAAGAAAAAATTACGATGCATGAATTAGAAGTAGTGATTAATGGACTTAAAAGTGGGAGATCACCTGGAACAGATAAAATTACAGCAAAAATGATAAAGAATATGGGGAAGAATGGGAAATAAATACTTTTAAAAATTATCAATAAAGCGTGGACGAGTGTAGACATACAAAGAGAATGGGAGTTCCTATTTTTATGAAAGGTAACGCAAGAGATTTTAATAATTATAGAGGTATCGATATGTTAAATATCTAACCATAATATTAGACTGTTAAACGCCGATCCTACCGATAAATATATCAAAAACCTTAACCATTTTATTAACAAATATGCAAGTTTGTTCAATGAAAATACACGACGCTATTTGAAGCCAATTAACGCGAAGGCTCCGATTTTTACGGGACTGCCTAAAATCCACAAACCACACACACCCATAAGACCGCTGGTTAACGTTACTACAGCCCCCGGTTTCAAAACGGCAAAAATTCTTGCACGATTATTTAAAGACAATTTACAGTTAAGAAATAATCATAGCATAACAAATAATATTGATTTCATTAATAAGATCCAAACCGTTAAATTAAAACCTAATTATAAATTGGTCTCATTTGATATAGTAGATTTATATACGAATATTCCAACCGATGAAACTTTACAGCTATTGAAGGACAATTTACATAATAGTGCTTCCATGAGTGCACAGATGATAGATGAGCTGATCGACTTGCTCAAAGTCATTTTAATGCAAAACTATTTCACATTTAATGGTTTATTCTATAGCCAAGATGATGGTCTAGCTATGGGCTCACCCCTATCAGGCATATTGGCCGATGTATATTTAAATTTCTATGAAAATACTCGTCTACTAAATAATAACATATACACAAATAAGATAAAATTTTATTCTCGTATGTAGATGACACGTTCATTATTTTTGACGGTATTCTGAAAAAAGTTGACTCCTTCAAAAAATTTTTAAATGGAATCAACAAGAATATTCAATTTACCCTAGAGACTGAGCATGATAACACAATCAACTTTTTAGGCCTGACCCTCACTAGACGAATGGACACATAAAAATTCAATATTTATAGGAAGCCTAATGCCACTAGCCATACAATACATGCAGACTCCCACCACCCATATTCACAAAAAATGGCAGCATATAATAGTTTAATCCACAGATTGCTGACAGTCCCCCTTGACAATAATGATTTTCAGATTGAGCCAAATACTATTAGATTTATCGCAGTTTCCAGCGGTTACAGTAGCTCCATCATTGATAAATTATTAAAGAA
Organism: Magicicada septendecula; assembly: GCA_034769895.1. Classification (NCBI taxonomy): domain Eukaryota; kingdom Metazoa; phylum Arthropoda; class Insecta; order Hemiptera; family Cicadidae; genus Magicicada; species Magicicada septendecula. The sequence continues at coordinate 58,989,200 of CM068374.1, forward strand.
ACATATTAACATTCAACTTAATGAGACATAATGAGACACAGAAACAGTTTACATCTGCGAAATACACGTATGTTATGCCAAAAAGTTTGTCTTCAGTGCTGAAAAATATTGGTTTTACTAGTCATTCAGAACCAATAATAAGTTGATAAATATACTTAGACCTAAAATGCCCTTACCCATAGAAGAAAAAACAGGTATTTATAAACTGGTCTGTAACGATTTCAACAGTTTCTATATCGGTGAGACCGGAAGAGGTTTTTATAAACGCTTCCGGTAATACATACCAAAAAAGACATATAATTACAATAATATAAAATCTAATTACACTCGACATCTGACCCTACATAATCACAACTATACAGACTTTAAGTCTAATCTGATGCCATTGCACATATGCAACAAGGGCCGATTTATGAATGCCTTGGAAGAGCTTGAAATTTATAATGCATACAGTAATGATAGCAGTCGCGAGTTTGTTTTGAATGAACAATTGAACTTTGAATCTAACCGCCTGTATGATACCTCCTTGGGACTGCTCAACAATATCCGATCAGTAGCAGAGAGTACCTGAACGGGTGCGCACCCAACAACAAGTGCACATAATATGCCAATAATCTACAATTTATTTTTGACAAACACGTTTCTTGTGTGATGTGTGTGTTTCTAAGTTTTTAAATTTAACGTCTGATGCTGAGGCATATGCTTCGAAACGCGTAACGTTTAACTTTTGACGTAAACTAAATTGAGAAGTCACACGGCGGACCGAATATAAGGTAATAATTTACTATAATTATAAAAGTGACTTGTATACCAACACGAACATGAATGTTAAAATACTAAAATGTCTGTAATAAAGGCATAAATAAATAAAAAACAATTAATTACTCACAACAATTTGTGTAGAGTGCATACTGAAGGAAGTATAATAATTATAAAAAGAAACATGAAATACTAGACAAACAAATGATGACAAATCAGATTATGAAAATAATAATAAAATATAATAAAGAGACCATACTATACAGAGTATAGGAAAATAGATATATAACAATTATGTAAAAGGTGTAATATCACCAAACAATGTCAAGTATAACAAGTGTAGGAAGTAAGGATAATTTCGAATAATTAATAATGAAATACGAAGCCATTAAATGATAATAAACAAGTATGTTATAAGAATTATTAATGTTCAGCAGGATACAGCAAATTTAGAGAATAATATGTTAAGTTCAATAATATAATTGTGTTCAAAGTAGTAAAAAATGATTGTTTAATAAATGTTAAAAAATACAGAAAGAGAATCTGCAAATTATAGCAGAAGAAATTTGGAATAAACCAATATTTAAGATAGGCTATCATTAAGAGGTAGTTTATTAATAAAAAATGTATCCAAACTGGCCGCTATTCATCTCAAAATAACCAGCAAGGAACGAGTAATAGATCAAAATTTGTAGTTAGAATAAATGAGAAATAAACATAAATATGATAAATTTTGTGAATTTTGGAAGGGAATGGGGTAATACTAACAATAATAATAACCAACGCTAAGAAACAATAATGTAAGAGCTATTTTTATAATGACCGCATCATGACGTCATTTTTAACCAATAAGAAATTTAGATGAGAAATTAATTGTCAAAGCCAAGGAGAATCTTTAGCGACTATATATACAGAAGTACCAAGGAACAGACACACATTTTTGAATTCCATTCCGACAGATACTACAAGGACTGCATATCAAAATTTTAATCAAAATATTATTAAACAACCGCAGAGAAGTTACCTACTTAGTAAAGTGCATCACGACAAGCAGTTTTCCTTTAACTAGTAGTGCGAAACCATAAGAACTAATCATAACCATAAGATCAAAACCGTTAAATTAAAACCTAATTATAAATTGGTCTCATTTGATATAGTAGATTTATATACGAATATTCCAACCGATGAAACTTTACAGTTATTGAAGGACAATTTACAAAAACGTGACATACAGTGTTTGAACGTGACATATATAATAAATTAATAACTATATACATATGTGATATGTAAATCGATGTTTATATAAATAATTGTGTGAGGGTTTTATATTACATAATATTAACAGTGATTGTGATACAGTTTGTTTTTATTAAATTTGGAAGGCCCCACCCACCTTTTAATATTCATTCGTAATGGGTCAGGATAGAAATTTCGCAGCACAATGTCTGTTAGCCATGTCACATTCGAAAGACGGCAATTGGAAGCCGTTGGATTTGTAGAGGAGTCAGGCGATAGACTTCATCAGAGATAGACAACTGAATCACAAAGCGGTCATCGTAGAACCGGTAAGAAGCATATCTCCGGTGGTCAACAGTGACCGTCACGAATCGGCGTCGACGCTGGTAGTCACACCGCAGACGACGCCGTCCGTCGACCCTCCATTGTACATAGTTCTAACCTCGTGGTTAGAAGAGTTACCTAACCAAATGTTTAACCACAAGAAGATTTAATCGTTCATTCGCGGAAAAGTGAAGTGTACGATAAGTGTATTGAGATCGTAAAGTTTATAAATAATAATCCAAAGAGATTATCAATCAGAGAGTACAATGCCAAATATAATTACAGTGTTCAAATATTATGTCACTAGCATACGATATAATTCCGAAATAATACACTTATGTACTGAACACCAAACACTAATACTATAAGAATTAAACATTCTCCACAATTTTTTCAAAAGGATTTATGAAATTCCAATACAAGAATTAACCATTTAGGCAAATCGTAGTTAACCTCAAAACTTGTAGAGATCAGACGAACATTTCATTAACAAGTCTGAATTTTTAAAGGTGTCTATACTATTAAACAAACCATAGTAAACCATCGTAACTCGAAGCATTGTTATTTTATTCTGTAGTTCGAAAGGATTCACCCTTGAGGTATAAAAAATTTGTAAATAAATAAATAGTTAATTAGAGTCATCATTGCCAACCTTCTGGGATAGGAGAGTATTAAGCCAGGTATATTGTAATCCATAAATCATTGTTGAGTTGAATGCATAGAGATAAAATAAGCACTCAGTGAGCAATAAAACAGTAATATATCAATAATTAACAAACGTTGTAAGAAATTATTGATGCAATTTTTAATTATTTTTCTTATTTAAAAGAGTTGCAAATTCAAGGCACTCAAACAGTTAAGTTGGCGGCTTGTAAGTGTGAAGGGCCAACCATTCAAATATATAAACAAAACAAAAGGAAATTAGTTAATTAAATTCATTTAATCGTACAATCAAGGAAATAATTTAACGACATTAATTAAAACTTATTTAATTTATTCATCGAATAAATTATTTTATGGAATAAGAACCAGAGATTCCATATGAAGCCCAAGTAACATAAACTTAGCTCACTTACTTATAAACATTGCTGATATACTGTTTTGACGAATTCATTGTTTTATAACATACTGAGACCACTTGAACAACCAGTACAAATAAACATAAGCTACCAGTTCTACACCTAAGGTACGTGAAAGTTATAATTACTTTATAATCTAGTCAAAACAACACTACTACTGTATAACGATAATTTAGGTCTACGGAAGTGCGACGGAACGTCAAGAGGATTCCAAAGTGAACAAAATTCAATTAAATGAGATTACAATAATTAAGTAATTAAACAATAGAAATTAATTAAACCAAAGTACAAGATTAAATCAAATTAAATAATATAAATAATAAAAAAAATAAAATTATTTAATAACAAAGGTTAATAAATAAATTTAAGAAGGTGTACTATCCAGATTTCTTATAATATATATACATATTGCAATGGAACATCGCAGAATAGGGTCTTTGTAGCATTGACTACATGATTTTATACAATTTTACAGAATGGGGAGATCGGTATAGTATTACGGACGTATTGTAACACAAACCAAAGTTAATGGCCGTAGTATTTTCAGTTCTTCGAGAACGCCATAAATGGTAGTTACAAACCACTAATGGATATACACCGTTAGTGCTGCAATCGGATGTTCAACCAAAGCGTGTATGAAGTGAGTGTGTAAAACGTATAGCCTCTCAGAATTTGCCTGTTCCGAACGAGATTAAGCGTTTGGATACGAAAGAGCGGATAAAGAAGCTTGTAGAACAGCGTACAGAAAAATTCAAATCGAAGCATAAGCTGCAAACATTTAAAGTCGGTGCTCGAAGCTTTATAGTACTGCTCGAAGCTTTAAACGTCGGTCGTAGTATTTGAAAACACAACAGCAAAGTTCCATAGACTATATAATGGTCCGTTCATTTTATCTTAACAGTTTGGAAGACATACTTATATTGTTGCGAATCATGTTACAAACAAAATTATTGGGAAGTTCCATGCGTCGTCATTACAAAAATATTTTGTCCAAAGTTAATGTGTTCACGTATATCTGGGTAAATTAAGAATAAATGTAATAAGCTAATTGTTAAGTTAAATGAACATCTGTAAACTCGTGCATGATTGGTGTCTGTGAGTAGGTAGTATGACGTCATGAACTGTATATATTAGCTTATCTTTGTGGGTCAAATGATAACTGAGATATCAACCACGCGTATGTATTTGTTTACATCCAAAGTGGCAGATGTCAAACTTAACAGACGAGAAAGGTTTTTAGTTTGAAAAGTATTATTTATTTATTTTGAGATTTATTATTTTGTTATAAAATTGAGGTGATATTATTTTGTTATGAAAAGAAACAAAAATTTGTGGACATGGAAACAAATTTTTTATACGTGGAAGTGATATGCCTGCAATGAAACGAGTGGTAGTGCCTGCAATGAAACAAGTGATATATGCAATTTAGTGCGCGAGTGGGCGTGTGCTCGTGTTATTCGTATTTACATGAATAACACTAGAGTAAATTAACGTATCGAATTGAAACTTAGAGAGGTCTTACTTCTGAATTAGCGCTACATTTTTCATATGTCAAATACTCAAAACATATTATTTTAATATGTATTTTTTAACAGAGTTCACATTTCTACAAAATCCTTCTCTTCTGAAAGCCATAAAATATTTAGATAAAATCTATACATGCCTTTGCAGTCTTCAGCAAAATTGAGCAGGACATATGTCTATCTATCACGTGCTATGGGTTTTAACCAATGAGAAGCTAAAATTATTATTCAGTTTGTCTTTTGCGGAAGACGTTTCGCGCAGTTCTACCTAACAGTTCGGCCTTAAGAGACGTTGTCTCTGTGCGAGTTTGTCGTATCAGTATACGTTCTTCATAAGGGTTACGAGAGTACTTGGTGTTAGCAAAGAGTTGCCCGTTTTCTAGATCGATTCGGTATTAGAACTCATAAAAATTTAATTACATATTAAATAGTGCTACCTCGCGATAGACAAGATTTTCCGCGTAGAAATCAGTGTCTTTGCCGAAATACGTCTGGGTGAAGGCGAGGACACTTCACGATACCGGAAGGTATACACAAAACACACCGAAATTGAATTAGTACTAGTTAAACCCATTACCGAACACTTAGATAAATTAGATATACTATATCAGAGATAAACGGCGTGAGTGCGTGAGTCGCGAGAGTTCTACGTGTCATCATTGCTGTGATCCAGCAGTGGACTAGTGTAGCAGCGGAGCAGTTCAACGGTTTGTCAATGGAATCCGTCGAACAATTAAAATAGACTATAAGAAAGAGAAATATTCAAACCATTTTACAGACACTATTTAAATTTAAGAATAAATATTTAAGTTCAAATCACAGACCATATTAAATTTGTTTTCAAATATAAAATTACCTAACTCGAGATAAAATTCTCTTATATTATTTTGTTCTAATTTACTATGCCTTCTATTTGTTACGTTGCGTAGTACAATTGGCACCGCTACGTCTTTGGCACGAGTAAATAGTTGGCAATTAAAAAAAATTGGTTCAGCAAAAGTATTGAACGAAATTAATTAAAAATTTTTATATAGTATTATATTGTAAAAGTAATTATTATTTTGAACTGTGTTTTTAATTTGTCTTTAGCAGAGTGTGTATACTTGGTATAATTTTCATATGCTCTGGAACACTGTTTCAGTAAGAACTGTAGAATAATATTTGAGGGTAATTATCTGGAGTGAAATATTAAATTTGTAGTACATGTTAGGTTAAGTATTTGTGTGGACATTGATTTTATATGACATCTGACTGACTACACTGCATTACAGTAATATATAGAAGAGAGAACAGGAACTCTCGAAATATGTTCCAAATAAGGAAAGGAACATCCTGAGGTAATATAAATATAAAATTTTAAATAATATATAGGAACAATTAGACATTAAACGTTAATAACTTAAGAATAAGTGTGCTCGTGCGTAAACCAATACTGTAAGATAAGCTTTGTTGTGGTTAGTTATCGCTAGTAAATATTGCAGAACCAATGCAACAATTAGCTGATCTGCAATCCACGCAAACTGCTATTTTGGCAAATATACGACCTGTACGCAAAGAGAGTAATAAAAATGTACAGGCGGTACGCGAAGATAATAAACAAATACAAGAAATTTTAAACTCTGTCCGCGAAGAGAATAATAAAAATATACAGTCCTTACGCGACGACAGTAAACAACAGAATAGAAATATTCACGAAGAAAATAAAAAAGTAATCGCTGCAATGCAAGACAGGCTAAACAAAACAAGAGTATCATTGAAGCGGCAGAAGAGGAAATAACTGAAAGAGTTGAGTCCATCCGTGCTGATTTTTAAGCCGTGCCTGAAATAAATAACTCGCGAATATCTGAATGTGAAACGCGCATGTTATCAGTAGAACAGCGGGTGCAATCGCAGACGACCGCGATACATGAATTTATCAGTAGCCATGAAAAGATGTTAGATTATATGCAACGACAAATACATGAACTACAGCAGACTACAACACCCGCAAATCAAATCACCTACGTGTATAAAATTATCGATGAGATAAACACACAAATGAAATTTTCTGTCCATGGCAAAGAAAATCACATCCAGTTTCTGAAACTCTGCGAGCGTAGTATGGAATCTATAAACGATAAACTTGGCGATGTAGACAAGATAAACTGGTTAGTTAGTTTGACATCTTAAGGTACAGCTGCAGAATGGTTTTCCATCATCCAAGACAAGGTATTAGTATATGAAGAACTTGTAGACCAATTTTAGACACGCTACTGGAATGAGAAAATCCAGCGTAAGGTACGTGTGCAGCTTGAATTCTGTATGTACCGAATAAAGGTACCAAGGTAAAATACCTAATTCAGCTGGTAGCGGAAGCAAAACACCTAGAGCCTGAGAAGTAGGAAGCTGAAGTAGTCAACAAGCAGCCCCCCCACTTCAGTAGAGGTATACAGTTAGCAGTAATAACCCAAGAGATTAAAACCTTATAAGAGCTGCTGTTACTAATTAGTAAATGGAAAAATGTCGATGGCAATATCGATAGTTACAGTACACATAAACCAATAAAATGAAGTAACACAAAAGAATGGTAATATAAATAAACAATAGAAAAAACTGATCGTGAGCAAAATTCGTCGATGTTTAATAAACATAAAGACGCGTCCGTAGCTGAAGATAACCACATTAATGAATACGAGTCTAGTTATTGCTTGTGTGTACAGTCAGAGCAGATACTTCCAGGATATAGAGGTGCCAGGCTTTGACGCTGATACCTGGATACAGATGAGAACCTGCGTCGTTCTGCTGATGGTGACGTTACGCCCGGTCCGTTGTGCCAACATTCTGGCAATATTTGTGGCGCCCTCTTACAGCCACCAGATACCTCTGTTGACGCTGTCCAAAGCCCTGGCTGCCAGAGGACACAATCTAACTGTCATCACTCAGAACACAAGCGAGATAGCAATAGACGATCACACTAAAATTGACATAATCTTTGGCTATAAACTGTTTGACAGTGGATCACTGGGTACACCGTTTCAGAGCAAACTCATAAACGGACAATGGAAGGTAATGATTCCAGACATTTCCTGACCTGGGCGTGGCATGAAAGTCTTGCGCATGGAGGAGCAGACAAGTGTTACTTGACGCTGCTGGCCAGGAACGTAAAGTAAATTCAACGTACCAGCCACTAATGCCAGACAGCTAAATCCCAAACCAATACACGTACGTCGAAATGGGGAACATAGTGATGCATGGTAAGAATGCATTATTGTGTATCGATTTCCTTGGTCTATTACCACGGGCGTCTAGGGGTATGAGAAATCTGCTTGTGTGCACTGATGTTTTCCCCAAAAATGTAAGTCTGTGTGACATAGGTAGACCCATGACGGATGCTGTACTAAAACGTATTCTGGAAAAATTGATCCCTAAGTATGGCCATGTCAAGAAGATTCTATACGACCTAGGCAAACTATTCCAAAATAAGAAATGGAGAGCTGAGTTGGAAAAGAGGAACATACAAGCGGTATTGATATCCATTAGGAGACCTCAAGGAAATTATGCCTAGAGAGTCAATAGGGAGCTCGGTATACTATTACGGACGTATTGTAACACAAGCCAAAGTAAATGGCCGTAGTATTTTGAGTTCTTCGAGAACGCCATAAATGGTAGTTACAAACCACTACTGGATATACAGCGTTAGTGGTGCAATCGGATGTTCAACTAAATTTGGCTTACCGAACTAATAATAACATTAATAAGATACTCTTACCTAAACATTCAAAATCAATTGAAGACAGGACGGGCGTTTATAAGATAATATGCAATGACTGCGACAGCTTTTACATTGGCCAAACTTGTAGACCTTTTAAAAGACGATTCAAAGAACATTTACCTAAAAAAGAATGTAGTAAAACAGTGTCAAATTATGCGCGCCATCTGATGGACAACAACCATAGTTATACTGATTTCACAACGAACTTTCAACCCCTCCACATATGCAGAAAAGGAAATTATATGAATGCTAACGAAGAATACGAAATATATAAAGCTTACAAAAATAAAAAAACAGAAGAAGTCATCCTTAACGATCAGCTGTATTTCCAGTCCAATCTATTATACGACACAGCGATAAGAATACAGAACAAGGTCCGTAGTGCACGACATATAACAACATGAACACTGCAGTCGACTATAGCTGTCGTGGTCGCACCACCGATATCGTGTGTGTATAAAATCTGGGTATTTTATGTGTTTTTATGTTTATATTATATTTATTGTTATGTGTAGAATTGTGTGTACAGTGTTTTTAATATTTTAACGATCGACGAACTTCAACAAGGGATATCCTGATGATGGGGAATATGTCCTGAAACGCGTTGAATGAAATATAGAGAAAAGGCCACCAGACAGACAAGAAAAAGGTAAACTACTTTACTAATTATATACTATAAGTGGCTTGGATACCGAAAAACATGGATCTAAAATTTTTTATACGTGGAAGTGATATGCCTGCAATGAAACATGGCAGAAAAGGGTCTTTGTAGCAATGACTAAATGCTACATACAATTTATGACGTTATAGACATGTTGAAAATTGATTTTGTTTAAATATTGTAAAATAGCTGAAAGTTTTGAAATAAGAAATGAGAAATTAACTGTTGTATGTCAAAATAAGCATAAATTTATTTTCTGTCATGTCAAGTGCAAATTTAGTGCACGAGTGGGCGTGTGCTCGTGTTATTCGTATTTACATGAATAACACTAGAGTAAATTAACGTATCGAATTGAATCTTAGCTCGGCCTTAACAGACGTTGTCTCTGTGCGAGTTTGTCGTATCAGTATACGTTCTTCATAAGGGTTACGAGAGTACTTGGTCTTAGCAAAGAGTTGCCCGTTTTCTAGATCGATTCGGTATTAGAACTCAAAATAATTTAATTATATATTAAATAGTGCTACCTTGCGATAGACAAGATTTTCCGCGTAGAATTCAGTGTCTTTTGCCGAAATACATCTGGGTAAACGCGAGGAGACTTCACGATACAGGAAGGTATACATAAAACACACCGAAATAGAATTAGTAATAGTTAAACTCATTACCGAACACTTAGATAAATAAGATATACTATATCAAAGATAAGCGGCGTGAGTGCGTGAGGCGCGAGTGTTCTACGTGTCATCATTGCAGTGATCCCGCAGTGGACTACTGTAGCAGCGGAGCAGTTCAACGGTTTGTCAATGGAATTCGTCGAACAATTAAAATAGACTATAAGAAAGAGAAACATTCAAACCATTTTACAGACACTATTTAAATTTAAGAATAAATATTTAAGTTCAAATCACAGACCAAATTAAATTTTTTTCAAATAAATAGTTACCTAACTCCAGATAAATGTCTCATATTATTTTGTTCTAATTTACTATGCCTTCTATTTGTTACGTTGCGTAGTTCAATTGGCACCGCTACTTCTTTGGCACGAGTAAATAGTTGGCAAATAAAAAAATTGGTTCAGCAAAAGTATTGCACGAATACAATTAAAAATTTGTATATAGTATTATATTGTAAAATTGATTAATATTTTGAACTGTGTTTTTAATTTGTCTTTAGCAGAGTGTGTATACTTGGTATAATTTTCATATGCTCTGAAACACTGTTTTAGTAAGAACTGTAGAATAATATTTGAGGGTAATTATCTGGAGTGAAATATTAAATTTCTTGTACATGTTAGGTTAAGTATTTGTGTGGACATTGATTTTATATGATATCTGACTGACTACACTGCATTACAATAATATATAGATGAGAGAACAGGAACTCTCGAAATATGTTCCAAATAAGGTGGACAGTAATGTGATAATTTTCGCATTCGTAGGTTGGCTAATCAGTACGCTTTCAAATTGTGCTTATCACGTTTTTACAACGATACAGTTCTACGAGCCTTGGCTGGCAGCGGACGTCATCACGTTTGCTGCCTGTTCTGTCTTTTTCATTTTCTTGTTGTCGCGACAATTATTTATTCCTTAGGCCTCAACGTTTTTTCAATGTAAGCTGTGTGGCACACATTTGCGCCTCATTTAAAATGTAGCTTCATTTACGAATCGGTTTCTTCAAATTTAAAATCTTTCAGAATTAGCCAATCCCAACACTATGATCTAAGCGTAAAAAAGAAACCCAATAAATGTATTAATACAGTCCACTATCTTTACCATTCTGCATCCTGGCAATAGCACCCCAAACAGCATTCTTACTGATAGAAAATTCTTAGTACACACGTGCTGACATCAACACATTTTTTAGGTCCATTCGGACCGCAACATAACATTTTTTTGGTCTCTCCGTGCCTGGATTCGTCATTCACCTTTTTCATTATTTTTCTGCCCCAATTTCTGGCCATCACGGGCGACTCAGCATATTCGCTGGTCCGACCGTGTTGGGACTTAACTAGCATTTCTTTCGTTGCCATTGAGCCTCGTGACGACATCACTGCAAGAAAATCCATGTGCTAGCGTCCATACTCCAGTTTAAGCAGTCATCTCTCCGGTCTGTGTGTTTGCCATCTTCTCCACGGCCTCGACGCTTCAGGACATCGCATACCAGGTACCACATCATTAACATCATTAACAGGTGCGTACAATGGCTGAAGAAGGCCTCAAAGTGTTGGTCAGAAAGAGAGGCGGCTTAAAGTCTGCCATAGTGCGTATTAATTCGGCTATCATTAACTTTGACAAAAACACTAACACCAAACATTTTTAACAGTTAGACTTGAAAGTCTAAAAAGCTTAGCAACAAAATACGATGAGGTACAGTCCGAAATTGAACTTATTTCTAAAGACATAAACGCTGCTCAAGAAGACCGAGTTGAGGTCGAGGAGCTGTTATATTTAACAGAAGCCAATATCTTACAATTGATAGAAACCTTTAACGTTCAGACTGTATCTCCCGTGTTAACAAGCAATATGCAACTAAAACTGATAAATTTGCCTTGCGTCACAGGCAATATCTTAGAATGGCAGCATTTCTACTCAATATTTCTGGACTTGGTGCACTCCAGATCTGATCTAACCTCAGTGCAGAAATTACACTATTTGTATTCGTCTCTGAAAAATGAGCCGCTAGATTTAATTAAGGCACTACCTATTTGTAACGAAAACTATTTGATAGCGTTGAGATTGCTGTCCGCTAGATATGACAACAAATTCATACTAGCTACGTATTATATTCAAAATTTACTTGAAGTAAAGTCAACAATTAAAGACTCTGTCCAAAGTTTGGCGGAATTCATAAATACGATAACGTCTTCCGTTAATTCACTGGCGGCCATGCAACTGTCAGTGGATTCATTCGAGCTTATCACTGTACAATTATTGTCAGCAAAACTAGACCATACCACGTTTAAATTATGGAAGGAGTCTATAGACCCCGATAATATTCCTAACTTTCAAGGTTTTACTCAGTTTTTAAACGCACGTAGACAGTTGTTAGAAAATACACTGCCTATCGATGCCGGACAGCAGCTCAACAAGCTAAGTTTAAGATTCAATAATAAATCTGACAAACATAAATCACGAAACGCTGCTGGCAGCACTGCATTTAAAAGTTATCACTCAGCGTCAAATAATTATTCATGCTTATGCTGTAACTCTAATCATCCAATTTACACGTGTTATAAATTTCGTGCACTAAGCACATCAGAACGAGGACAATTTATATTAAATCATAAATGCTGTACCAATTGTTTAAGACCAGATCATTTCTCATCTAATTGTAATATTAAACAATCATGTAAGATCTGGTCAAAACGACACCATACATTGTTGCACATAAACAATGTGTCAAAGCCAGTTTCTGCCAGCAGCAGTAACTATTGTTCACTCAAATTACAATCTACAAATAATATTCTTTTATCAACAGCAATTGTGTTTGTCATCGACCGGGCTGGGAATAGACAACTCGCAAGAGTTCTATTGGATGCGGGTTCACAAATAAATTTTTGTACGGAATCATTTGCCAAGAAATTACGGCTTAACTTGACTAAATCTAACATACCGATTACAGGTATAAATAATACCGCGTGTTGTGCCACTAATCTAGCGTCTATACGCATTATTTCCCGCTATCAAAGATTTAGCTTCGATGCAAAATGTGCGGTCTTATCTGCATTAACCCATAAACTGCCAGCACAATCTTTTGACATAAATCAATTTAACATTCCAGATAACGTTTTCCTCGCGGATCCAAATTTCAACATATCAGCTGACATCGACATACTTTTAGGAGCGCAATTTTACCTAGATTTAATTTTAGCTAACAAATACGTACGCGGTTCTCATTTTCCTATTATACAGGAAACAAAGTTAGGCTACATTCTAGCAGGCAATCTGCCCAAACGCTGCCGTTATAAGGGTCCTGCTGTTTCATTTCTGGCTAGGAACAACGACAACAAGTCTCGAGAAATTTTGGGAGACCGAAACTATCCCTGATAATGCACCTATTAATAACGAGTCAGCTTGTGAGGAGCATTTCGTTAAGTCTACTCATCGCAATCAAGAGGGTAGGTTCGTTGTTTCGCTACCATTTAAGTCTGACAATCCCCAGTTGGGTGAGTCCTGTGCTAGCGCTGAAGCAAGATTCTTGAGTTTAGAACGCCGGTTCATGCGTGATTCTAAGCTTGCGCGCGAGTACGCAAACTTTATTCAGGAGTATAAGGATCTTGGCCACATGACGCTTGTCGACGATTGCTCTATCAATTCCGGGGTTTAAAATACCTACTATCTGCCACACCATGCCGTCTTTAAACATTCTAGTTCTACGACAAAACTTCGCGTCGTTTTTGACGGCTCGTCCAAAACTACCAATGGCTTTTCTCTCAATGACATCTTGTTGGTAGGCCCAAACTTCCAACAAGACCTTTTTTCTATTCTTTTGCGATTTCGTATGCATAACTATGTTCTCATCGCCGACATCGATAAGATGTATCGACAAATTCTGGTAGCTGAGAAGGATTGTCACTATCAACGTATTCTGTGGCGTGACTCTCCCCTCGAACAGTTTAAACACTTTGTATTGCGAACTGTAACATACGGCACTGCTAGTGCTTCGTTTTTGGCTACTCGCTGTCTTAATCAGATTGGTAAGGATCATGAAGCTTCTTTCCCTGACGCAGCGTCAGCTATAACAAATGATTTCTATGTCGACGATTTGCTAACCGGTGCAGATACCATTTCTGATCTGACCAAGTTGAAATCTGCCTTAGGTACGTTGTTGAGTCAATACGGTCTCACGCTGCATAAATGGGCATCAAATGAACCCAATGTGGTCGCAGATCATGACAATTTATCACTCCCTTTAAACAAACAGGGTAACGTGCGTACCTTGGGCATTCTCTGGAATAACACTACCGATTCGTTTTTGTTTGACATCAAATCATTCCCCGTTGAATCAAGCATCTCCAAGAGGAAAATCCTATCGATTATCGCAGGCATATACGATCCACTCGGACTCGTCGGTCCCATTGTTTTCCTGTACAAACAGTTTATGCAGCAACTCTGGCTGTGTAATCTTGGTTGGGATGAGCCAACCTCCGGGCAATTACGCTTGCATTGGCATTCATTATGCGATAAATTATGTCTGATCAGTAAAATTATTGTCCCACGTTCTATTCGCTGCAAGTCTAAAGCAAAGATAGTCGAATTACACGGGTTTTCGGATGCTTCTGAAAGGGGATATGGGTGTTGTGTTTACATTAGAGTCATTTATCAAGATTCATCGGCCTCTTCTCACCTTCTGTGTTCTAAATCTTGCGTGGCCCCCCTACGTCAGGTGTCATTACCTCGCATTGAACTCTGCGCTTGCTTGTTGTTATCGCGACTCGTATTAAAGGTCGTCCCTGCTCTTCACTCCTTTATTAATAGTGTTCATCTGTATTCTGACTCTATGGTGTCCCTTTACTGGATTCATGCCCAGTCTTCGAGGTGGAAAACCTACGTCGCTAATCGTGTTGCCGAGATTCAGCGTCTTACGGAAGCCTACACATGGCATCACATCAATTCTCGACATAATCCTGGTGATATTATTTCTAGGGGATGTCACCCCGACGTTTTGCGCGATCGTTCGCTTTGGTGGCACGGTCCCGCCTGTTTGTCTCAATCTTCCGAGTCCAATCTTTTTCCACCCTTTTTACCTTCTAATCTGTCGTCTTCTGAATTCACTGCGGAGGAAAAACAAACCCCCAAACTTTCTCTAATGTCTACCCTGGCTATTGATCTTTCAAAGGACTTTTCTTCGTTGCACCGTCTGACTCGCGTATACGCTTACTGCTTTCGATTCATCAAAAATATTAGACTCTCCAGTGCTCAGAAAATATCGGGCGCTCTTACCCCCGTTGAAATTCATTCCACTCTTAATTTTTTCATAAAACAATCTCAGTCGTTCCACTTCGCTGCCGAGATTAATTGTCTCCGTAATGGGTCTTCTGTCTCTATTAGGAGTAAGTTGTCTTCTCTGGACCCGTTTCTTGATGAGTCTGGCGTAATACGCGTCGGCGGGCGCTTACAGCAGTCGCAACTACCTTATGACAATAAGCATCCTATTGTCTTGCATCCATCGGCTCATATTACTCGCCTTATTATTGAACGCGAACACATTCGCCTACTCCACACTGGTGCTCAACTCGTGCATCACTCACTTCGTCAACGTTGGTGGATTATTAACGCCAAGATAGTCATTCGCTCCATCATTCGTAGATGCGTCAAGTGCCTCAGGTTTAGTGCCAATCAACGGGTTCAGAGGCTTGGTATTTTACCATCTCCTAGAGTCACTCCTTCGCGGCCGTTTCTATTCTGCGCAGTTAATTATGGTGGTCCCTTCATGATTCGTCATGGCGGGCAGAAATATAGGACTCTGTCAAAATCGTACGTGTCTTTGTTCATCTGCTTAGCAACCAGGGCCATCCATTTGGAATTGGTTTCCGACCTTACAGCCAACGCGTTTATAGCTGCCTTACGTCGTTTTATGTCCCGTAGGGGCATACCCAGCCAGTTATATTCTGATAATGGCACGAACTTTAGGAAGGCCCGCAATGTTTTACATGACCTTTACAATCTTTGGCATAATAAGGATGCCACCTCATCAATCAAATCCTTTACGACCTCTCAGGGTATTTCATGGTCATTTATTCCGCCCTCATCACCTCATTTTGGTGGTCTTTGGGAGAGCGGTATAAAGAGTTTAAAGTATCATTTGCGCTGCGTGGTAGGCAAGTCTATACTCACCTTCGAGGAGTTTACGACAGTTTTGTCTCAGATAGAGGCATGTCTAAACTCACGTCCATTATTTGCCATTTCATCGGATGTAAATGATCCGGTGCCACTTACACCTGGCCATTTTTCGATTTGCGCACCATTAACGGCGATACCTGATCCAGACTCATCTCACGTTCCCATCTCTCGTCTTGGACGTTGGCAACGTCTCCAGAAGTTTGTCCAAGTCATTTGGAAGTCTTGGTCTCGCGATTACTTACATCAATTACAACAACGTCACAAATGGAAATTCGCCAAGGATAACGTTTCCATTGGTGACCTGGTCTTACTGATTGAGGATAACTTGCCTCCATTAGCGTGGAAATTTGGTGTAGTTACCGCCACATTTCCCGGCCCAGACAACCTAATTAGAGTAGTATACATTCGCACGCCTACTGGTATTTTACGGAGACCAGTTCATAAGCTATGCTTGTTGCCAGCCCGAGACGAGGCTTAGACACAAGGTTAATATAATTATTTAGCACAATGCTATTTCACTCGGCCACTGGCTTTCATTACCTTATTGTCTTACAATTTGGTCAACTTAAATGTGTATGTATCATCACAACATTTTCATGTTAACTTGCATCATTGCGTGTTTTTATACTAAATTTGCATATGACTTGTAATTTTACAACCATGCACTGTGCTATTATATCTATACTTATCATATTTTCATGGTGGTATACTTTGCTATTTTTGTATTTATATGTTAATAATTTGTGAGACATACTATGTCCTACACGTTTACATTTTGATATTGGTATTGGGTTATGTGTCATGTCATTGGTGGTATTGTTTTTATATAAAAATTTTGTTACATAATATTCGCAAGGTCTGCAGTTATACAAACCATGTATGCATTTTCTTGCACATTTGTCAATATGTGTGGTATTTATTACTCTATGAATGTATTTCTCGCAATTGTTCAACACATGTATTACATTTGTATAACCACATTGTTGTACTTGTCACTTATGCTATTGTGCCTTGTATTCATATATTTGTAATTATCTAAACCGATTTCTATTGTATTTATTATGTATAACTTGTATCTATGTAAAACACATTGTTTTTTTTCGCATCTACTGTCTATAACCACGCCATGCCTATATTTTGATTTTTATATTGTATTTTATATTGCATTTTGTATTTTGTATTTTGTGTTCACGCATTGCACAATTATCGTTCATGCTTTAATCATGACATACATGTCATTACACTTTGTGCTTACAATCATTCAACTATACAGCTTGTTTTCACATAATAATTTATTGTAAATTCCTGAAAATTCAGGTATAGCATGCCTCGCTCAAACTATATGGCGTCATGCTAAATTTATGTCTTTACATTTATAATCTTATAATACTTTGTCTGTTCACTTTACATTCAATACTACTGTATAAATCTACTGGTCTTAACTGGTTAAAGCTAACCACTATGACTTGCATAAATGTTACAATTTATCGGGCCCATCATGTGATGAGTCACCGATTATTCATCATTAAACATTGTCAAATTATGTATTTTCATGTCTTATATCGTTTAATATTGTATACATACAATATATATTGGCAATACATTGCTAACTTTTACATTTATACTCATGCACAAATCAAGTTGCACGCCGACCTTGGCCTGCTCAACTCTTATCTTCACTCAAGCTTATCGCTAAGCAGTTAATGTTATAACAGTTATCTAAGATTTCAAATCAAGGTTCAATACAACTGACTGAGATTGACCTTTATTATTAAGAACTCTGTATTTTTCTACAATAAGTTATTAAAATGTATTTAAAAAATCTTTTGATTTTTTGCGGGCAGTTATGGACAGTAATGTGGTAATTTTCGCATTCATAGGTTGGCTAATCTGTACGCTTTCAAATTGTGCTTATCACGTTTTTACAACGATACAGTTCTACGGGCCTTGGCTGGCAGCGGACGTCATCACGTTTGCTGCCTGTTCTGTCTTTTTCATTTTCTTGTTGTCGCGACAATTATTTAGGCCTTAGGCCTCAATGTTTTTTCAATGTAAGCTGAGTGGCACACATTTGCGCCTCATCTAAAATGTAGCTTCATTTACGAATCGGTTTCTTCAAATTTAAAATCTTTCAGAATTAGCCAATCTCAACACTATGATCTAAGTGTAAAAAAGAGACCTAATAAATGTATTAATACAGTCCACTATCGTTATCATTCTGCATCCTGGCAATAGCACCCCAAACAGCATTCTTACTGATAGAAAATTCTTAGTACACACGTGCCGACATCAACACATTTTTTAGGTTCACTCGGACCGCAACATAACATAAGGAAAGGAACATCTTGAGGTAATATAAATATAAAATTTTAAATAATATATAGGAACAGTTAGACATTAAACGTTAATAACTTAAGAATAAGTGTGTTCGTGCGTAAACCAATACTGTAAGATAAGCTTTGTTGTGGTTAGAGGTCGTGCAATAATCACGTGAGGCTCGAAAGGGGGGAGGGGGTTCGGAAAAAATCACAAAATATCACAAGGGGTGAGGGGGTGTAGTGAGATGTCACGTGTATTTGTTTTTTCGTTAAGCGCGCGATTTCTGATCCAAGAGAGCCAGTATTTGCTTCAGGTACAGTACTAAAATCTCACTATTACCTATTATTTTGTCATTTATTTATCTTATAATTAATAAGACAATACAATTAAAATATCTTAATATCATCACCAGGTGGTAAAGTGTGATGACCGCACTTGCTGTCGACATATGCGGAGTTCTCTTCGAAGTATTCTTCCAGAACGCTTCGTGATACCTCCTTACCCGATTTTGCAGCCGTCCAGTGGCCTTTGTATTCCGACGCCACAAGAGCATGATGGCAAGACGTTTGCGACATTTCTTTTACGCCGGTCTCTTGGAATTACCCCAACGCATGAGGGCTTTGACAAATTGCCTTATGACCTGTATTGCCCTAGCCTGAAGCAGGATCGTCAGCAGCTTGAGGGAAGGACGTGCCAGCGGTGTGGACTGTATTTCTGTACAAAGAAGAGTGTTAAGGCACATGTAAAGTCATGTCACAAGCAACCTAATAATCCGAGCAATAATACTTCAGAGATGCACAATGTTCGTCCTTCACGTATCCTTACGCGACGATCGATCGCTACATCGAGAGAGATTCTCTGCGTAGTGCGCGAAAATGATGACGCCGAGTGGCTTGATGAGACTGACGTTGATCTTCAACAAAGCACAATGCCAACAGCTGATTTGCAAGATACCTATCCAATTGTTAGTGTTGAAGAAAGTCTCGCTAATCCGTGGTCTGAGGACAATATTCATTAAATATATTCATGTACCAGTACTAATATATGTTTTTCACAAGATTACACCTTTCCTTTATTATTTTTATGCCAGTCAGAAACAACCTGCAACCTTAATGTCTGTCTGGATATTTTTATCACGGTGCTTAATTTTCCAGAATTAAATTAGATTATACCTGTATTTAAGATAATATTCTGAAAATGTTTAAGATACTTTGTACCAAAAAAATACACGTGATTTTGGGTTCGGGGGGGGGTTAGTCTAAAACCTCACCACATATCACCAGGCGGGAGGGGGGGTTAAAAAATTGCTAAAAAATATCACGTGATTATTGCACGGCCCCTTAGTTATCGCTAGTAAATATGGCAGAACCAATGCAACAATTATCTGACCTTCAATCCACGCCAACTGCTATTTTGCCAAAAATACAACCTGTCCTCGAAGAGAATAATAAAAATGTACAGGCGGTACGCGAAGATAATAAACAATTACAAGAAAATTTAACTCTGTCCGCAAAAAGAATAATAAAAATATACAGTCCGTACGCGACGACAGTAAACAACAGAATAGAAATATTCACGAAGAAAATAAAAAAGTAATCGCTGCAATGCAAGACAGGCTAAACAAAACAAAAGTATCATTGAAGCGGCAGAAAAGGAAATAACTTAAAGAGTTGAGCCCATCCGTGCTGATTTTGAAGCAGCGCCTGAAATAAATAACTCGCGAATATCTGAATGTGAAACGCGCATGTTATCAGTAGAACAGCGGGTGCAATCGCAGACGACCGCGATACATGAATTTATCAGTAGCCATGAAAAGATGTTAGAGTATTTGGAACGACAAATACATGAAATACAGCAGACTACAACACCCGCAAATCAAATCACCTATGTGTATAAAATTATCGATGAGATAAACACACAAATGAAACTTTCTGTCCAAGGCAAAGAAAATCACATCCAGTTTCTGAAACTCTGCGAGCGTAGTATGGAAACTATAAACGATAATCTTGGCGATGTTGACAAGATAAACTGGTTAGTTAGATTGACATCTTAAGGTACAGCTGCAGAATGGTTTTCCATCATCCAAGACAAGGTATATGAAGAACTTGTAGACCAATTTTAGACACGTTACTGGAATGAGAAAATCCAGCGTAAGGTACGTGTGCAGCTTAAATTCTGTATGTACCGAATAAAGGTACCAAGGGAAAATACCTAATTCAGCTAGTAGCGGAGGCAAAACACCTAGAGCCTGAGAAGTCGGAAGCTGAAATAGTCAACAAGCTGGCCCACCACTTCAGTAGAGGTATACAGTTAACAGTAATAACCAAAGGGATTAAAACCTTATTAGAGCTGCTATTACTACTTAATAAATGGAAAAATATTGATGGCAATATCGATAGTTACAGTACACATAAACCAATAAAAAGAAGTAACACAAAAAAAAGGTAATACAAATAAACAATAGAAAAAAACTGATCGTGAGCAAAATTCGTCGAAGTTTAATAAACGTAAAGACGCGTTCGTAGCCGAAGATAAACACATTAATGAATACGAGTCCAATTATTGCTTGTGTGCACAATCAGAGCAGAATCTTCCAGGATATAGAGGTGCCAGGCTTTGACGCTGATACCTGAATGCAGTTGAAAACCTGCGTCGTTCTGCTGATGGTGACGTAATGCCCGGTCCGATGTGCCAACATTCTGGCAATATTTGTGGTACCCTCTTACAGCCACCAGATACCTCTGTTCACGCTGTCCAAAGCCCTGGCTGCCAGAGGACACAATCGAACTGTCATCACTCAGAACACAAGCGAGATAGCAATAGACGATCACACTAAAATTGACATAATCTTTGGCTACAAACTGTTTGACAGTGGATCACTGGGTATACCGATTCAGAGGAAACTAATAACGGACAATGGAAGGTATTGATTCCAGACATTTCTTGACCTGGGCGTGCCATGAAAGTCTTGCGCATGGAGGAGCATACAAGTGTTACTTGACGCTGCTGGTCAGGAAAGTAAAGTCAATTCAACGTACCTGCCACTACTGCCAGACAGCCAAATCCCAAACCAATACACGTATGTCGAAATGGGGAACATAGTGATGCATGGTAAGAATGCATTATTGTGTATCGGTTTCCTTGGTTTATTACTACGGGCGTCCCGGGGTATGAAAAATCTGGTTGTGTGCACTGATGCTTTCACCAAAAATGTAAGTCTGTATGATATAGGTAGACCCATGACGGATGCTGTACTAAACTTATTCTGGAAAAATTGGTTCCCTAAGTATGGCCATGTCAAGAAGATTCTATCCGACCAAGGCAAACAATTCCAAAATAAGAAATGGAGAGCTGAGTTGGAAAAGAGGAACATACAAGCCGTATTGACAACCATTAGGAGACCTAAAGGAAATTTTGCCTAGAGAGTCAATAGGGAGCTCGGTATACTATTACGGACGTATTGTAACACTAAGCCAAAGTAAATGGCCGTAGTATTTTGAGTTCTTCGAGAACGCCATATATGGTAGTTACAAACCACTACTGGATATACACCGTTAGTGCTGCAATCGGATGTTCAAACAAAGCGTGTATGAAGTGAGTGTGTAAAACGTATAGCCTCTCAGAATTTGCCTGTTCCGAACGAGATTAAGCGTTTGGATACGAAAGAGAGGATAAAGAAGCTTGTAGAACAGCGTACAGAAAAATTCAAATCCGAGCATACGCTCCAAACATTTAGAGTCGGTGAATTAGTATCGCTCGAAGCTTTAAACGTCGGTCGTAGTATTGAAAATACAGCAGCAAAGTTCCATGGACTATATAATGGTCCGTTCATTTTATTTTAACAGTTTGGAAAACATACTTATATTGTTGCGAATCATGATACAAACAAAACTATTGGGAAGTTCCATGCGTCGTCCTTACAAAAATATTTTGTCCAATGTTAATGTGTTCACGTATATCTGCGTACTTTAAGAATAAATGGAATAAGCTAATTGTTAAGTTAAATAAACATCTGTAAACTCATGCACGATTGGTGTCTATGAGTAGGTAGTATGACGTCATGAACTGTATATATTAGCTTATCTGTGTGGGCAAATGATAACTGAGATATCAACCACGCGTATATATTTGTTTAAATCTAAAGTGACAGATGTCAAACTTAACAGACGAGAAAGGTTTTTAGTTTGAAAAGTATTATTTATTTATTTTGAGTTTTATTATTTTGTTATAAAATGGAGGTGATATTATTTTGTTGTGAAAAGAAACAAAAATTAGTGGTCATGGAAATAAATTTTTTATACGTGGAAGTGATATGCCTGCAATGAAACGAGTGGTAGTGCCTGCAATGAAACGAGTGATATGTGCAATTTAGTGCGCGAGTGGGCGTGTGCTCGTGTTATTCGTATTTACATGAATAACACTAGAGTAAATTAACGTATCGAATTGAAACTTAGAGAGGTCTTACTTCTGAATTAGCGCTACATTTTTCATATGTCAAATACTCAAAACATATTATTTTAATATGTATTTTTTAACAGAGTTCACATTTCTACAAAATCCTTCTCTTCTGAAAGCCATAAAATATTTAGATAAAATCTATACATGCCTTTGCAGTCTTCAGCAAAATTGAGCAGGACATATATCTATCTATCACGTGCTATGGGTTTTAACCAATGAGAAGCTAAAATTATTATTCAGTTTGTCTTTTGCGGAAGACGTTTCGCGCAGTTCTACCTAACAGTTCGGCCTTAAGAGACGTTGTCTCTGTGCGAGTTTGTCGTATCAGTATACGTTCTTCATAAGGGTTACGAGAGTACTTGGTCTTAGCAAAAAAGTTGCCCGTTTTCAAGATCGATTCGATATTAGAACTGAAAATAATTTAATTATATATTAAATAGTGCTACCTCGCGATAGACAAGATTTTCCTCATAGAAATCAGTGTCTTTGCCGAAATACATCTGGGTGAACGCGAGGAAACTTCACGATACCGAAAAGTGTACATAAAACACACCGAAATTGAATTAGTAAAAGTTAAACCCATTACCGAACACTTAGATAAATAAGATATACTATAACAGTATAAACGAGCGGCGTGCGTGCATGAGTCGCGAAAGTTCTACGTGTCATCATTGCAGTAATCCAGCAGGGGACTAGTGTAGCAGTGGAGCAGTTCAACGGTTTGTCAATGGAATTCGTCGAACAATTAAAATAGACTATAAGAAAGAGAAATATTCGAACCATTTTACAGACACTATTTAAATTTAAGAATAAATATTTAAGTTCAAATCACAGACCATATTAAATTTGTTTTCAAATAAATAATTACCTAACTCCAGAAAAATATTTCTCTGATATTATTTTGTTCTAATTTACTATGCCTTCTATTTGTTACGTTGCGTAGTACAATTGGCACCGCTACGTCTTTGGCACGAGTAAATATTTGGCAATTAAAAAAATTGATTCAGCAAAAGTGTTGCACGAAATTAATTAAATATTTGTATACAGTATTATATTGTAAAAGTGATTATTATTTTGAACTGTGTTTTTAATTTGTCTTTAGCAGAGTGTGTATACTTGGTATAATTTTCATATGCTCTGAAAGACTGTTTTAGGTAAGAACTGTAGAATAATATTTTAGGCTAATTATCTGGAGTGAAATGATAAATTTGTAGTACATGTTAGGTTAATTATTTGTGTGGACATTAATTTTATATGATATCTGACTGACTACAGTGCATTACAATAATATATAGATGAGAGAACAGGAAGTCTCGAAATATGTTCCAAATAAGGAAAAGAACATCTTGAGGTAATATAAATATAAAAATTTTAATAATATATAGGAAAGTTAGACATTAAACTTTAATAACTTAAGAATAAGTGTGCTCGTGCGTAAACCAATACTGTAAGATAAGCTTTGTTGTGGTTAGTTATCGCTAGTAAATATGGCAGAACCAATGGAACAATTAGCTGATCTGCAATCCACGCCAAATGCTATTTTGCCAAAAATACAACCTGTACGCGAAGAGAATAATAAAAATGTACAGGCGGTACGCGAAGATAATAAACAATTACAAGAAATTTTAAACTCTGTCCGAGAAGAGAATAATAAAAATATACAGTCCTTACGCGACGACAGTAAACAACAGAATAGAAATATTTACGAAGGAAATAAAAAAGTAATCGCTGCAATGCAAGACAGGCTAAACAAAACAAAAGTATCATTGAAGCGGCAGAAAAGAAATTAACTGAAAGAGTTGAGTCCATCCTTGCTGATTTTGAAGCCGCGCCTGAAAAAAATAACTCGCGAATATCTGAATGTGAAACGCGCATGTTATCAGTAGAACAGCGGGTGCAATCGCAGACGACCGCGATACATGAATTTATCAGTAGCCATGAAAAGATGTTAGATTATTTGCAACGACAAGTACATGAACTACAGCAGACTACAACACCCGCAAATCAAATCACCTATGTGATTAAATTATCGATGAGATAAACACACAAATGAAATTTTCTATCCATGGCAAAGAAAATCACTTCCAGTTTCTGAAACTCTGCGAGCGTAGTATGGAATCTATAAACGATAATCTTGTCGATGTTGACAAGATAAACTGGTTAGTTAGTTTGACATCTTAAGGTACAGCTGCAGAATGGTTTTCCATCATCCAAGACAAGGTATTAGTATATGAAGAACTTGTAGACCAATTTTAGACACGTTACTGGAATGAGAAAATCCAGCGTAAGGAACGTGTGCAGCTTGAATTCTGTATGTACCGAATAAAGGTACCAAGGAAAATACCTAATTCAGCTGGTAGCGGAAGCAAAACACCTAGAGCCTGAGAAGTCGGAAGCTGAAATAGTCAACAAGCTGGCCCACCACTTCAGTAGAGGTATACAGTAAGCAGTAATAACCCAAGGGATTAAAACATTATAAGGGCTGATATCACTACTTAATAAATGGAAAAATATTGATGGCAATATCGATAGTTACAGTACACATAAACCAATAAAAAGAAGTAACACAAAGAAAATGGTAATAAAAATAAACAATAGAAAAAAACTGGTCGTGAGGAAAATTCGTCGATGTTTAATAAACATAAAGACGCGTCCGTAGCTGAAGGTAACCACATTAATGAATACGGGTCCAGTTATTGCTTGTGTGTACAGTCAGAGCAGTTACTTCCAGGATATAGAGGTGCCAGGCTTTGACGCTGATACCTGGATGTAGTTGAAAACCTCGTCGTTCTGCTGATGGTGACGTTATGCCCGGTCCGATGTGCCAACATTCTGGCAATATTTGTGGCGCCCTCTTACAGCCACCAGATACCTCTGTTGACGCTGTCCAAAGCCCTGGCTGCCAGAGGACACAATCTAACTGTCATCACTCAGAACACAAGCGAGATAGAAATAGACGATCACACTAAAATTGACATAATCTTTGGCTATAAACTGTTTGACAGTGGATCACTGGGTACACCGTTTCAGAGCAAACTCATAAACGGACAATGGAAGGTAATGATTCCAGACATTTCCTGACCTGGGCGTGGCATGAAAGTCTTGCGCATGGAGGAGCAGGCAAGTGTTACTTGATGCTGCTGGCCAGGAACGTAAAGTAAATTCAACGTACCAGCCACTAATGCCAGACAGCTAAATCCCAAACCATTACACGTACGTCGAAATGGGGAACATAGTGGTGCATGGTAAGAATGCATTATTGTGTATCGATTTCCTTGGTCTATTACCACGGGCGTCTAGGGGTATGAGAAATCTGCTTGTGTGCACTGATGTTTTCACCAAAAATGTAAGTCTGTGTGACATAGGTAGACCCATGACGGATGCTGTACTAAAACTTATTCTGGAAAAATTGATCCCTAACTATGGCCATGTCAAGAAGATTCTATACGACCTAGGCAAACTATTCCAAATTAAGAAATGGAGAGCTGAGTTGGAAAAGAGGAACATACAAGCGGTATTGATATCCATTAGGAGACCTCAAGGAAATTTTGCCTAGAGAGTCAATAGGGAGCTCGGTATACTATTACGGACGTATTGTAACACAAGCCAAAGTAAATGGCTGTAGTATTTTGAGTTCTTCGAGAACGCCATAAATGGTAGTTACAAACCACTACTGGATATACAGCGTTAGTGGTGCAATCGGATGTTCAACTAAATTTGGCTTACCGAACTAATAATAACATTAATAAGATACTCTTACCTAAACATTCAAAATCAATTGAAGACAGGACGGGCGTTTATAAGATAATATGCAATGACTGCGACAGCTTTTACATTGGACAAACTGGTAGACCTTTCAAAAGACGATTCAAAGAACATTTACCTAAAAAAGAATTTAGTAACACAGTGTCAAATTATGCGCGCCATCTGATGGACAACAATCATAGTTATACTGATTTCACAACGAACTTTTAACCCCTCCACATATGCAGAAAAGGAAATTATATGAATGCTATCGAAGAATACGAAATATATAAAGCTTACAAAAATAAAAAAACAGAAGAAGTCATCCTTAACGATCAGCTGTATTTCCAGTCCAATCTATTATACGACACAGCGATAAGAATACAGAACAAGGTCCATAGTGCACGACATATAACAACATGAACACAGCAGTCGACTATAGCATGTCGTGGTCGCACCACCGATATCGTGTGTGTACAAAATCTGGGTATTATATGTGTTTTTATGTTTGTATTATATTTATTGTTATGTGTAGAATTGTGTTTACAGTGTTTTTAATTTTTAACGATCGACGAACTTCAACAAGGGATATCCTGATGATGGGGCATATGTCCTGAAACGCGTTGAATGAAATATAGAGAAAAGGCCACGAGACGGACAAGAAAAAGGTAAACTATTTTACTAATTATATACTATAAGTGGCTTGGATACCGAAAAACATGGATCTAAAATTTTTTATACGTGGAAGTGATATGCCTGCAATGAAACATGGCAGAAAAGGGTCTTTGTAGCAATTACTACATGCTACATACAATTTATGACGTTATAGACATGTTGAAAATTGATTTTGTTTAAATATTGTAAAAAAGCTTAAAGTTTTGAAATAAGAAATGAGAAATTAAATGTTGTATGTCAAAATAAGCATAAATTTATTTTCTGTCATGTCAAGTGCAAATTTAGTGCACGAGTGGGCGTGTGCTCGTGTTATTCGTATTTACATGAATAACACTAGAGTAAATTAACGTATCGAATTGAAACTTAGCTCGGCCTTAACAGACGTTGTCTCTGTGCGAGTTTGTCGTATCAGTATACGTTCTACATACGGGTTACGAGAGTACTTGGTCTTAGCAAAGAGTTGCCCGTTTTCTAGATCGATTCGGTATTAGAACTCAAAATAATTTAATTATATATTAAATAGTGCTACCTTGCGATAGACAAGATTTTCCGCGTAGAATTCAGTGTCTTTTGCCGAAATACATCTGGGTAAACGCGAGGAGACTTCACGATACAGGAAGGTATACATAAAACACACCGAAATAGAATTAGTAATAGTTAAACTCATTACCGAACACTTAGATAAATAAGACATACTATATCAAAGATAAGCGGCGTGAGTGCGTGAGGCGCGAGTGTTCTACGTGTCATCATTGCAGTGATCCCGCAGTGGACTACTGTAGCAGCGGAGCAGTTCAACGGTTTGTCAATGGAATTCGTCGAACAATTAAAATAGACTATAAGAAAGAGAAACATTCAAACCATTTTACAGACACTATTTAAATTTAAGAATAAATATTTAAGTTCAAATCACAGACCATATTAAATTTGTTTTCAAATAAATAGTTACCTAACTCCAGATAAATGTCTCATATTATTTTGTTCTAATTTACTATGCCTTCTATTTGTTACGTTGCGTAGTTCAATTGGCACCGCTACTTCTTTGGCACGAGTAAATAGTTGGCAAATAAAAAAATTGGTTCAGCAAAAGTATTGCACGAATATAATTAAAAATTTGTATATAGTATTATATTGTAAAATTGATTATTATTTTGAACTGTGTTTTTAATTTGTCTTTAGCAGAGTGTGTATACTTGGTATAATTTTCATATGCTCTGAAACACTGTTTTAGTAAGAACTGTAGAATAATATTTGAGGGTAATTATCTGGAGTGAAATATTAAATTTGTTGTACATGTTAGGTTAAGTATTTGTGTGGACATTGATTTTATATGATATCTGACTGACTACACTGCATTACAATAATATATAGATGAGAGAACAGGAACTCTCGAAATATGTTCGAAATAAGGTGGACGGTAATGTGATAATTTTCGCATTCATAGGTTGGCTAATCAGTACGCTTTCAAATTGTGCTTATCACGTTTTTACAACGATACAGTTCTACGAGCCTTGGCTGGCAGCGGACGTCATCACGTTTGCTGCCTGTTCTGTCTTTTTCATTTTCTTGTTGTCGCGACAATTATTTATTCCTTAGGCCTCAACGTTTTTTCAATGTAAGCTGTGTGGCACACATTTGCGCCTCATTTAAAATGTAGCTTCATTTACGAATCGGTTTCTTCAAATTTAAAATCTTTCAGAATTAGCCAATCTCAACACTATGATCTAAGCGTAAAAAAGAAACCCAATAAATGTATTAATACAGTCCACTATCTTTTTCATTCTGCATCCTGGCAATAGCACCCCAAACAGCATTCTTACTGATAGAAAATTCTTAGTACACACGTGCTGACATCAACACATTTTTTAGGTCCATTCGGACCGCAACATAACATTTTTTTGGTCTCTCCGTGCCTGGATTCGTCATTCACCTTTTCATTATTTTTCTGCCCCAATTTCTGGCCATCACGGGCGACTCAGCATATTCGCTGATCCGACCGTGTTGGGACTTTACTAGCATTTCTTTCGTTGCCATTGAGCCTCGTGACGACATCACTGCAAGAACATCCATGTGCTAGCGTCAATACTCCAGTTTAAGCAGTCATCTCTCCGGTCTGTGTGTTTGCCGTCTTCTCCACGGCCTCGACGCTTCAGGACATCGCATACCAGGTACCACATCATTAACAGGTGCGTACAATGGCTGAAGAAGGCCTCAAAGTGTTCGTCAGAAAGAGAGGCGGCTTAAAGTCTGCCATAGTGCGTATTAATTCGGCTATCATTAACTATGACAAAAACACTAACACCAAACATTTTTAACAGTTAGACTTGAAAGTCTAAAAAGCTTGGCAACAAAATACGATGAGGTACAGTCCGAAATTGAACTTATTTCTAAAGACATAAACGCTGCTCAAGAAGACCGAGTTGAGGTCGAAGAGCTGTTATATTTAACAGAAGCCAATATCTTACAATTGATAGAAACCTTTAACGTTCAGACTGTATCTCCCGTGTTAACAAGCAATATGCAACTAAAACTGATAAGTTTGCCCTGCGTCACAGGCAATATCTTAGAATGGCAGCATTTCTACTCAATATTTCTGGACTTGGTGCACGCCAGATCTGATCTAACCTCAGTGCAGAAATTACACTATTTGTATTCGTCTCTGAAAAATGAGCCGCTAGATTTAATTAAGGCACTACCTATTTGTAACGAAAACTATTTGATAGCGTTGAGTTTGCTGTCCGCTAGATATGACAACAAATTCATACTAGCTAAGTATTATATTCAAAATTTACTTGAATTAAAGTCAACAATTAAAGACTCTGTCCAAAGTTTGGCGGAATTCATAAATACGATAACGTCTTCCGTTAATTCACTGGCGGCCATGCAACTGTCAGTGGATTCATTCGAGCTTATCACTGTACAATTATTGTCAGCAAAACTAGACCATACCACGTTTAAATTATGGAAGGAGTCTATAGACCCCGATAATCTTCCTAACTTTTAAGGTTTTACTCAGTTTTTAAACGCACGTAGACAGTTGTTAGAAAATACACTGCCTATCGATGCCGGACAGCAGCTCAACAAGCTAAGTTTAAGATTCAATAATAAATCTGACAAACATAAATCACGAAACGCTGCTGGCAGCACTGCATTTAAAAGTTATCACTCAGCGTCAAATAATTATTCATGCTTATGCTGTAACTCTAATCATCCAATTTACACGTGTTATAAATTTCGTGCACTAAGCACATCAGAACGAGGACAATTTATATTAAATCATAAATGCTGTACCAATTGTTTAAGACCAGATCATTTCTCATCTAATTGTAATATTAAACAATCATGTAAGATCTGGTCAAAACGACACCATACATTGTTGCACATAAACAATGTGTCAAAGCCAGTTTCTGCCAGCAGCAGTAACTATTGTTCACTCAAATTACAATCTACAAATAATATTCTTTTATCAACAGCAATTGTGTTTGTCATCGACCGGGCTGGCAATAGACAACTCGCAAGAGTTCTATTGGATGCGGGTTCACAAATAAATTTTTGTACGGAATCATTTGCCAAGAAATTACGGCTTAACTTGACTAAATCTAACATACCGATTACAGGTATAAATAATACCGCGTGTTGTGCCACTAATCTAGCGTCTATACGCATTATTTCCCGCTATCAAAGATTTAGCTTCGATGCAAAATGTGCGGTCTTATCTGCATTAACCCATAAACTGCCAGCACAATCTTTTGACATAAATCAATTTAACATTCCAGATAACGTTTTCCTCGCGGATCCAAATTTCAACATATCAGCTGACATCGACATACTTTTAGGAGCGCAATTTTACCTAGATTTAATTTTAGCTAACAAATACGTACGCGGTTCTCATTTTCCTATTATACAGGAAACAAAGTTAGGCTACATTCTAGCAGGCAATCTGCCCAAACGCTGCCGTTATAAGGGTCCTGCTGTTTCGTTCCTGGCTAGGAACAACGACAGTCAAATTCTGGATTCTCTCGAGAAATTTTGGGAGACCGAAACTATCCCTGATAATGCACCTATTAATAACGAGTCAGCTTGTGAGGAGCATTTCGTTAAGTCTACTCATCGCAATCAAGAGGGTAGGTTCGTTGTTTCGCTACCATTTAAGTCTGACAATCCCCAGTTGGGTGAGTCCTATGCTAGCGCTGAAGCAAGATTCTTGAGTTTAGAACGCCGGTTCATGCGTGATTCTAAGCTTGCGCGCGAGTACGCAAACTTTATTCAGGAGTATAAGGATCTTGGCCACATGACGCTTGTCGACGATTGCTCTATCAATTCCGGGGTTTCAAATACCTACTATCTGCCACACCATGCCGTCTTTAAACATTCTAGTTCTACGACAAAACTTCGCGTCGTTTTTGACGGCTCGTCCAAAACTACCAATGGCCTTTCTCTCAATGACATCTAGTTGGTAGGCCCAAACGTCCAACAAGACCTTTTTTCTATTCTTTTGCGATTTCGTATGCATAACTATGTTCTCATCGCCGACATCGATAAGATGTATCGACAAATTCTGGTAGCTGAGAAGGATTGTCACTATCAACGTATTCTGTGGCGTGACTCTCCCCTCGAACAGTTTAAACACTTTGTATTGCGAACTGTAACATACGGCACTGGTAAGGATCATGAAGCTTCTTTCCCTGACGCAGCGTCAGCTATAACAAATGATTTCTATGTCGACGATTTGCTAACCGGTGCAGATACCATTTCTGATCTGACCAAGTTGAAATCTGCCTTAGGTACGTTGTTGAGTCAATACGGTCTCACGCTGCATAAATGGGCATCAAATGAACCCAATGTGGTCGCAGATCGTGACAATTTATCATTCCCTTTAAACAAACAGGGTAACGTGCGTACTTTGGGCAGTCTCTGGAATAACACTACCGATTCGTTTTTGTTTGACATCAAATCATTCCCCGTTGAATCAAGCATCTCCAAGAGGAAAATCCTATCGATTATCGCAGGCATATACGATCCACTCGGACTCGTCGGTCCCATTGTTTTCCTGTACAAACAGTTTATGCAGCAACTCTGGCTGTGTAATCTTGGTTGGGATGAGCCAACCTCCGGGCAATTACGCTTGCATTGGCACTCATTATGCGATAAATTATGTCTGATCAGTAAAATGATTGTCCCACGTTCTATTCGCTGCAAGTCTAAAGCAAAGATAGTCGAATTACACGGGTTTTCGGATGCTTCTGAAAGGGGATATGGGTGTTGTGTTTACATTAGAGTCATCTATCAAGATTCATCGGCCTCTTCTCACCTTCTGTGTTCTAAATCTTGCGTGGCCCCCCTACGTCAGGTGTTATTACCTCGCATTGAACTCTGCGCTTGCTTGTTGTTATCGCGACTCGTATTAAAGGTCGTCCCTGCTCTTCACTCCTTTATTAATAGTGTTCATCTGTATTCTGATTCTATGGTGTCCCTTTACTGGATTCATGCCCAGTCTTCGAGGTGGAAAACCTACGTCGCTAATCGTGTTGCCGAGATTCAGCGTCTTACGGAAGCCTACACATGGCATCACATCAATTCTCGACATAATCCTGGTGATATTATTTCTAGGGGATGTCACCCCGACGTTTTGCGCGATCGTTCGCTTTGGTGGCACGGTCCCGCCTGTTTGTCTCAATCTTCCGAGTCCAATCTTTTTCCACCCTTTTTACCTTCTAATCTGTCGTCTTCTGAATTCACTGCGGAGGAAAAACAAACCCCCAAACTTCCTCTAATGTCTACCCTGGCTATTGATCTTTCAAAGGACTTTTCTTCGTTGCACCGTCTGACTCGCGTATACGCTTACTGCTTTCGATTCATCAAAAATATTAGACTCTCCAGTGCTCAGAAAATATCGGGCGCTCTTACCCCCGTTGAAATTCATTCCACTCTTAATTTTTTCATAAAACAATCTCAGTCGATCCACTTCCCTGCCGAGATTAATTGTCTCCGTAATGGGTCTTCTGTCTCTATTAGGAGTAAGTTGTCTTCTCTGGACCCGTTTCTTGATGAGTCTGGCGTAATACGCGTCGGCGGGCGCTTACAGCAGTCGCAACTACCTTATGACAATAAGCATCCTATTGTCTTGCATCAATCGGCTCATATTACTCGCCTTATTATTGAACGCGAACACATTCGCCTACTCCACACTGGTGCTCAACTCGTGCATCACTCACTTCGTCAACGTTGGTGGATTATTAACGCCAAGATAGTCATTCGCTCCTTCATTCGTAGATGCGTCAAGTGCCTCAGGTTTAGTGCCAATCAACGGGTTCAGAGGCTTGGTATTTTACCATCTCCTAGAGTCACTCCTTCGCGGCCGTTTCTATTCTGCGCAGTTGATTATGGTGGTCCCTTCATGATTCGTCATGGCGGGCAGAAATATAGGACTCTGTCAAAATCGTACGTGTCTTTGTTCATCTGCTTAGCAACCAGGGCCATCCATTTGGAATTGGTTTCCGACCTTACAGCCAACGCGTTTATAGCTGCCTTACGTCGTTTTATGTCCCGTAGGGGCATACCCAGCCAGTTATATTCTGATAATGGCACGAACTTTAGGAAGGCCCGCAATGTTTTACATGACCTTTACAATCTTTGGCATAATAAGGATGCCACCTCATCAATCAAATCCTTTACGACCTCTCAGGGTATTTCATGGTCATTTATTCCGCCCTCATCACCTCATTTTGGTGGTCTTTGGGAGAGCGGTATAAAGAGTTTAAAGTATCATTTGCGCTGCGTGGTAGGCAAGTCTATACTCACCTTCGAGGAGTTTACGACAGTTTTGTCTCAGATAGAGGCATGTCTAAACTCACGTCCATTATTTGCCATTTCATCGGATGTAAATGATCCGGTGCCACTTACACCTGGCCATTTTTCGATTTGCGCACCATTAACGGCGATACCTGATCCAGACTCATCTCACGTTCCCATCTCTCGTCTTGGACGTTGGCAACGTCTCCAGAAGTTTGTCCAAGTCATTTGGAAGTCTTGGTCTCGCGATTACTTACATCAATTACAACAACGTCACAAATGGAAATTCGCCAAGGATAACGTTTCCATTGGTGACCTGGTCTTACTGATTGAGGATAACTTGCCTCCATTAGCGTGGAAATTTGGTGTAATTACCGCCACATTTCCCGGCCCAGACAACCTAATTAGAGTAGTATACATTCGCACGCCTACTGGTATTTTACGGAGACCAGTTCATAAGCTATGCTTGTTGCCAGCCCGAGACGAGGCTTAGACACAAGGTTACTATAATTATTTAGCACAATGCTATTTCACTCGGCCACTGGCTTTCATTACCTTATTGTCTTACAATTTGGTCAACTTAAATGTGTATGTATCATCACAACATTTTCATGTTAACTTGCATCATTGCGTGTTTTTATACTAAATTTGCATATGACTTGTAATTTTACAACCATGCACTGTGCTATTATATCTATACTTATCATATTTTCATGGTGGTATACTTTGCTATTTTTGTATTTATATGTTAATAATTTGTGAGACATACTATGTCCTACACGTTTACATTTTGATATTGGTATTGGGTTATGTGTCATGTCATTGGTGGTATTGTTTTTATATAAAAATTTTGTTACATAATATTCGCAAGGTCTGCAGTTATACAAACCATGTATGCATTTTCTTGCACATTTGTCAATATGTGTGGTATTTATTACTCTATGAATGTATTTCTCGCAATTGTTCAACACATGTATTACATTTGTATAACCACATTGTTGTACTTGTCACTTATGCTATTGTGCCTTGTATTCATATATTTGTAATTATCTAAACCGATTTCTATTGTATTTATTATGTATAACTTGTATCTATGTAAAACACATTGTTTTTTTTCGCATCTACTGTCTATAACCACGCCATGCCTATATTTTGATTTTTATATTGTATTTTATATTGCATTTTGTATTTTGTATTTTGTGTTCACGCATTGCACAATTATCGTTCATGCTTTAATCATGACATACATGTCATTACACTTTGTGCTTACAATCATTCAACTATACAGCTTGTTTTCACATAATAATTTATTGTAAATTCCTGAAAATTCAGGTATAGCATGCCTCGCTCAAACTATATGGCGTCATGCTAAATTTATGTCTTTACATTTATAATCTTATAATACTTTGTCTGTTCACTTTACATTCAATACTATTGTATAAATCTACTGGTCTTAACTGGTTAAAGCTAACCACTATGACTTGCATAAATGTTACAATTTATCGGGCCCATCATGTGATGAGTCACCGATTATTCATCATTAAACATTGTCAAATTATGTATTTTCATGTCTTATATCGTTTAATATTGTATACATACAATATATATTGGCAATACATTGCTAACTTTTACATTTATACTCATGCACAAATCAAGTTGCACGCCGACCTTGGCCTGCTCAACTCATATCTTGACTCAAGCTTATCGCTAAGCAGTTAATGTTATAACAGTTATCTAAGATTTCAAATCAAGGTTCAATACAACTGACTGAGATTGACCTTTATTATTAAGAACTCTGTATTTTT
The DNA here is from genome assembly GCA_034769895.1 of Magicicada septendecula. Lineage (NCBI taxonomy): Eukaryota > Metazoa > Arthropoda > Insecta > Hemiptera > Cicadidae > Magicicada > Magicicada septendecula. The sequence continues at coordinate 59,025,168 of CM068374.1, forward strand.
CTACAATAAGTTATTAAAATGTATTTAAAAAATCTTTTGATTTTTTGCGGGCAGTTATGGACAGTAATGTGGTAATTTTCGCATTCATAGTTGGCTAATCTGTACGCTTTCAAATTGTGCTTATCACGTTTTTACAACGATACAGTTCTACGGGCCTTGGCTGGCAGCGGACGTCATCACGTTTGCTGCCTGTTCTGTCTTTTTCATTTTCTTGTTGTCGCAACAATTATTTAGGCCTTAGGCCTCAATGTTTTTTCAATGTAAGCTGAGTGGCACACATTTGCGCCTCATCTAAAATGTAGCTTCATTTACGAATCGGTTTCTTCAAATTTAAAATCTTTCAGAATTAGCCAATCTCAACACTATGATCTAAGTGTAAAAAAGAGACCTAATAAATGTATTAATACAGTCCACTATCGTTATCATTCTGCATCCTGGCAATAGCACCCCAAACAGCATTCTTACTGATAGAAAATTCTTAGTACACACGTGCCGACATCAACACATTTTTTAGGTTCACTCGGACCGCAACATAACATAAGGAAAGGAACATCTTGAGGTAATATAAATATAAAATTTTAAATAATATATAGGAACAGTTAGACATTAAACGTTAATAACTTAAGAATAAGTGTGTTCGTGCGTAAACCAATACTGTAAGATAAGCTTTGTTGTGGTTAGAGGTCGTGCAATAATCACGTGAGGCTCGAAAGGGGGGAGGGGGTTCGGAAAAAATCACAAAATATCACAAGGGGTGAGGGGGTGTAGTGAGATGTCACGTGTATTTGTTTTTTCGTTAAGCGCGCGATTTCTGATCCAAGAGAGCCAGTATTTGCTTCAGGTACAGTACTAAAATCTCACTATTACCTATTATTTTGTCATTTATTTATCTTATAATTAATAAGACAATACAATTAAAATATCTTAATATCATCACCAGGTGGTAAAGTGTGATGACCGCACTTGCTGTCGACATATGCGGAGTTCTCTTCGAAGTATTCTTCCAGAACGCTTCGTGATACCTCCTTACCCGATTTTGCAGCCGTCCAGTGGCCTTTGTATTCCGACGCCACAAGAGCATGATGGCAAGACGTTTGCGACATTTCTTTTACGCCGGTCTCTTGGAATTACCCCAACGCATGAGGGCTTTGACAAATTGCCTTATGACCTGTATTGCCCTAGCCTGAAGCAGGATCGTCAGCAGCTTGAGGGAAGGACGTGCCAGCGGTGTGGACTGTATTTCTGTACAAAGAAGAGTGTTAAGGCACATGTAAAGTCATGTCACAAGCAACCTAATAATCCGAGCAATAATACTTCAGAGATGCACAATGTTCGTCCTTCACGTATCCTTACGCGACGATCGATCGCTACATCGAGAGAGATTCTCTGCGTAGTGCGCGAAAATGATGACGCCGAGTGGCTTGATGAGACTGACGTTGATCTTCAACAAAGCACAATGCCAACAGCTGATTTGCAAGATACCTATCCAATTGTTAGTGTTGAAGAAAGTCTCGCTAATCCGTGGTCTGAGGACAATATTCATTAAATATATTCATGTACCAGTACTAATATATGTTTTTCACAAGATTACACCTTTCCTTTATTATTTTTATGCCAGTCAGAAACAACCTGCAACCTTAATGTCTGTCTGGATATTTTTATCACGGTGCTTAATTTTCCAGAATTAAATTAGATTATACCTGTATTTAAGATAATATTCTGAAAATGTTTAAGATACTTTGTACCAAAAAAATACACGTGATTTTGGGTTGGGGGGGTTAGTCTAAAACCTCACCACATATCACCAGGCGGGAGGGGGGGTTAAAAAGTTGCTAAAAAATATCACGTGATTATTGCACGGCCCCTTAGTTATCGCTAGTAAATATGGCAGAACCAATGCAACAATTATCTGACCTTCAATCCACGCCAACTGCTATTTTGCCAAAAATACAACCTGTCCTCGAAGAGAATAATAAAAATGTACAGGCGGTACGCGAAGATAATAAACAATTACAAGAAAATTTAACTCTGTCCGCAAAAAGAATAATAAAAATATACAGTCCACACGCGACGACAGTAAACAACAGAATAGAAATATTCACGAAGAAAATAAAAAAGTAATCGCTGCAATGCAAGACAGGCTAAACAAAACAAAAGTATCATTGAAGCGGCAGAAAAGGAAATAACTTAAAGAGTTGAGCCCATCCGTGCTGATTTTGAAGCAGCGCCTGAAATAAATAACTCGCGAATATCTGAATGTGAAACGCGCATGTTATCAGTAGAACAGCGGGTGCAATCGCAGACGACCGCGATACATGAATTTATCAGTAGCCATGAAAAGATGTTAGAGTATTTGGAACGACAAATACATGAAATACAGCAGACTACAACACCCGCAAATCAAATCACCTATGTGTATAAAATTATCGATGAGATAAACACACAAATGAAACTTTCTGTCCAAGGCAAAGAAAATCACATCCAGTTTCTGAAACTCTGCGAGCGTAGTATGGAAACTATAAACGATAATCTTGGCGATGTTGACAAGATAAACTGGTTAGTTAGATTGACATCTTAAGGTACAGCTGCAGAATGGTTTTCCATCATCCAAGACAAGGTATATGAAGAACTTGTAGACCAATTTTAGACACGTTACTGGAATGAGAAAATCCAGCGTAAGGTACGTGTGCAGCTTAAATTCTGTATGTACCGAATAAAGGTACCAAGGGAAAATACCTAATTCAGCTAGTAGCGGAGGCAAAACACCTAGAGCCTGAGAAGTCGGAAGCTGAAATAGTCAACAAGCTGGCCCACCACTTCAGTAGAGGTATACAGTTAACAGTAATAACCAAAGGGATTAAAACCTTATTAGAGCTGCTATTACTACTTAATAAATGGAAAAATATTGATGGCAATATCGATAGTTACAGTACACATAAACCAATAAAAAGAAGTAACACAAAAAAAAGGTAATACAAATAAACAATAGAAAAAAACTGATCGTGAGCAAAATTCGTCGAAGTTTAATAAACGTAAAGACGCGTTCGTAGCCGAAGATAAACACATTAATGAATACGAGTCCAATTATTGCTTGTGTGCACAATCAGAGCAGAATCTTCCAGGATATAGAGGTGCCAGGCTTTGACGCTGATACCTGAATGCAGTTGAAAACCTGCGTCGTTCTGCTGATGGTGACGTAATGCCCGGTCCGATGTGCCAACATTCTGGCAATATTTGTGGTACCCTCTTACAGCCACCAGATACCTCTGTTCACGCTGTCCAAAGCCCTGGCTGCCAGAGGACACAATCGAACTGTCATCACTCAGAACACAAGCGAGATAGCAATAGACGATCACACTAAAATTGACATAATCTTTGGCTACAAACTGTTTGACAGTGGATCACTGGGTATACCGATTCAGAGGAAACTAATAACGGACAATGGAAGGTATTGATTCCAGACATTTCTTGACCTGGGCGTGCCATGAAAGTCTTGCGCATGGAGGAGCATACAAGTGTTACTTGACGCTGCTGGTCAGGAAAGTAAAGTCAATTCAACGTACCTGCCACTACTGCCAGACAGCCAAATCCCAAACCAATACACGTATGTCGAAATGGGGAACATAGTGATGCATGGTAAGAATGCATTATTGTGTATCGGTTTCCTTGGTTTATTACTACGGGCGTCCCGGGGTATGAAAAATCTGGTTGTGTGCACTGATGCTTTCACCAAAAATGTAAGTCTGTATGATATAGGTAGACCCATGACGGATGCTGTACTAAACTTATTCTGGAAAAATTGGTTCCCTAAGTATGGCCATGTCAAGAAGATTCTATCCGACCAAGGCAAACAATTCCAAAATAAGAAATGGAGAGCTGAGTTGGAAAAGAGGAACATACAAGCCGTATTGACAACCATTAGGAGACCTAAAGGAAATTTTGCCTAGAGAGTCAATAGGGAGCTCGGTATACTATTACGGACGTATTGTAACACTAAGCCAAAGTAAATGGCCGTAGTATTTTGAGTTCTTCGAGAACGCCATATATGGTAGTTACAAACCACTACTGGATATACACCGTTAGTGCTGCAATCGGATGTTCAAACAAAGCGTGTATGAAGTGAGTGTGTAAAACGTATAGCCTCTCAGAATTTGCCTGTTCCGAACGAGATTAAGCGTTTGGATACGAAAGAGAGGATAAAGAAGCTTGTAGAACAGCGTACAGAAAAATTCAAATCCGAGCATACGCTCCAAACATTTAGAGTCGGTGAATTAGTATCGCTCGAAGCTTTAAACGTCGGTCGTAGTATTGAAAATACAGCAGCAAAGTTCCGTGGACTATATAATGGTCCGTTCATTTTATTTTAACAGTTTGGAAAACATACTTATATTGTTGCGAATCATGATACAAACAAAACTATTGGGAAGTTCCATGCGTCGTCCTTACAAAAATATTTTGTCCAATGTTAATGTGTTCACGTATATCTGGGTACTTTAAGAATAAATGGAATAAGCTAATTGTTAAGTTAAATAAACATCTGTAAACTCATGCACGATTGGTGTCTATGAGTAGGTAGTATGACGTCATGAACTGTATATATTAGCTTATCTGTGTGGGCAAATGATAACTGAGATATCAACAACGCGTATATATTTGTTTAAATCTAAAGTGACAGATGTCAAACTTAACAGACGAGAAAGGTTTTTAGTTTGAAAAGTATTATTTATTTATTTTGAGTTTTATTATTTTGTTATAAAATGGAGGTGATATTATTTTGTTGTGAAAAGAAACAAAAATTAGTGGTCATGGAAACAAATTTTTTATACGTGGAAGTGATATGCCTGCAATGAAACGAGTGGTAGTGCCTGCAATGAAACGAGTGATATGTGCAATTTAGTGCGCGAGTGGGCGTGTGCTCGTGTTATTCGTATTTACATGAATAACACTAGAGTAAATTAACGTATCGAATTGAAACTTAGAGAGGTCTTACTTCTGAATTAGCGCTACATTTTTCATATGTCAAATACTCAAAACATATTATTTTAATATGTATTTTTTAACAGAGTTCACATTTCTACAAAATCCTTCTCTTCTGAAAGCCATAAAATATTTAGATAAAATCTATGCATGCCTTTGCAGTCTTCAGCAAAATTGAGCAGGACATATATCTATCTATCACGTGCTATGGGTTTTAACCAATGAGAAGCTCTAATTATTATTCAGTTTGTCTTTTGCGGAAGACGTTTCGCGCAGTTCTACCTAACAGTTCGGCCTTAACAGACGTTGTCTCTGTGCGAGTTTGTCGTATCAGTATACGTTCTTCATAAGGGTTACGAGAGTACTTGGTCTTAGCAAAACAGTTGCCCGTTTTCAAGATCGATTCGATATTAGAACTGAAAATAATTTAATTATATATTAAATAGTGCTACCTCGCGATAGACAAGATTTTCCTCATAGAAATCAGTGTCTTTGCCGAAATACATCTGGGTGAACGCGAGGAAACTTCACGATACCGGAAAGTGTACATAAAACACACCGAAATTGAATTAGTAAAAGTTAAACCCATTACCGAACACTTAGATAAATAAGATATACTATAACAGTATAAACGAGCGGCGTGCGTGCATGAGTCGCGAGAGTTCTACGTGTCATCATTGCAGTAATCCAGCAGGGGACTAGTGTAGCAGTGGAGCAGTTCAACGGTTTGTCAATGGAATTCGTCGAACAATTAAAATAGACTATAAGAAAGAGAAATATTCAAACCATTTTACAGACACTATTTAAATTTAAGAATAAATATTTAAGTTCAAATCACAGACCATATTAAATTTGTTTTGAAATAAATAATTACCTAACTCCAGATAAAAGTCTCTGATATTATTTTGTTCTAATTTACTATGCCTTCTATTTGTTACGTTGCGTAGTACAATTGGCACCGCTACGTCTTTGGCACGAGTAAATATTTGGCAATTGAAAAAAATTGATTCAGCAAAAGTGTTGCACGAAATTAATTAAATATTTGTATATAGTATTATATTGTAAAAGTGATTATTATTTTGAATTGTGTTTTTAATTTGTCTTTAGCAGAGTGTGTATACTTGGTATAATTTTCATATGCTCTGAAAGACTGTTTTAGGTAAGAACTGTAGAATAATATTTTAGGCTAATTATCTGGAGTGAAATAATAAATTTGTAGTACATGTTAGGTTAATTATTTGTGTGGACATTGATTTTATATGATATCTGACTGACTACACTGCGTTACAATAATATATAGATGAGAGAACAGGAAGTCTCGAAATATGTTCCAAATAAGGAAAAGAACATCTTGAGGTAATATAAATATAAAAATTTTAATAATATATAGGAAAGTTAGACATTAAACGTTAATAACTTAAGAATAAGTGTGCTCGTGCTTAAACCAATACTGTAAGATAAGCTTTGTTGTGGTTAGTTATCGCTAGTAAATATGGCAGAACCAATGCAACAATTAGCTGATCTGCAATCCACGCCAAATGCTATTTTGCCAAAAATACAACCTGTACGCGAAGAGAATAATAAAAATGTACAGGCGGTACGCGAAGATAATAAACAATTACAAGAAATTTTAAACTCTGTCCGAGAAGAGAATAATAAAAATATACAGTCCTTACGCGACGACAGTAAACAACAGAATAGAAATATTTACGAAGGGAATAAAAAAGTAATCGCTGCAATGCAAGACAGGCTAAACAAAACAAAAGAATCATTGAAGCGGCAGAAAAGAAATTAACTGAAAGAGTTGAGTCCATCCTTGCTGATTTTGAAGCCGCGCCTGAAAAAAATAACTCGCGAATATCTGAATGTGAAACGCGCATGTTATCAGTAGAACAGCGGGTGCAATCGCAGACGACCGCGATACATGAATTTATCAGTAGCCATGAAAAGATGTTAGATTATTTGCAACGACAAGTACATGAACTACAGCAGACTACAACACCCGCAAATCAAATCACCTATGTGTATAAAATTATCGATGAGATAAACACACAAATGAAATTTCCTATCCATGGCAAAGAAAATCACTTCCAGTTTCTGAAACTCTGCGAGCGTAGTATGGAATCTATAAACGATAATCTTGTCGATGTTGACAAGATAAACTGGATAGTTAGTTTGACATCTTAAGGTACAGCTGCAGAATGGTTTTCCATCATCCAAGACAAGGTATTAGTATATGAAGAACTTGTAGACCAATTTTAGACACGCTACTGGAATGAGAAAATCCAGCGTAAGGAACGTGTGCAGCTTGAATTCTGTATGTACCGAATAAAGGTACCAAGGAAAATACCTAATTCAGCTGGTAGCGGAAGCAAAACACCTAGAGCCTGAGAAGTCGGAAGCTGAAATAGTCAACAAGCTGGCCCACCACTTCAGTAGAGGTATACAGTAAGCAGTAATAACCCAAGGGATTAAAACGTTATAAGGGTTGCTATCACTACTTAATAAATGGAAAAATATTGATGGCAATATCGATAGTTACAGTACACATAAACCAATAAAAAGAAGTAACTCAAAAAAAAATGGTAATACAAATAAACAATAGAAAAAAACTGATCGTGAGCAAAATTCGTCGATGTTTAATAAACATAAAGACGCGTCCGTAGCTGAAGATAACCACATTAATGAATACGAGTCTAGTTATTGCTTGTGTGTACAGTCAGAGCAGATACTTCAAGGATATAGAGGTGCCAGGCTTTGACGCTGATACCTGGATGCAGTTGAAAACCTGCGTCGTTCTGCTGATGGTGACGTAATGCCCGGTCCGATGTGCCAACATTCTGGCAATATTTGTGGCGCCCTCTTACAGCCACCAGATACCTCTATTGACGCTCTCCAAAGCCCTGGCTGCCAGAGGACACAATGTAACTGTCATCACTCAGAACACAAGCGAGATAGCAATAGACGATCACACTAAAATTGACATACTCTTTGGCTATAAACTGTTTGACAGTGGATCACTGGGTATACCGTTTCAGAGCAAACTCATAAACGGACAATGGAAGGTAATGATCCCAGACATTTCCTGACCTGGGCGTGGCATGAAAGTCTTGCGCATGGAGGAGCAGACAAGTGTTACTTGACGCTGCTGGCCAGGAACGTAAAGTAAATTCAACGTACCAGCTACTAATGCCAGACAGCTAAATCCCAAACCAATACACGTACGTCGAAATGGGGAACATAGTGATGCATGGTAAGAATGCATTATTGTGCATCGATTTCCTTGGTCTATTACCACGGGCGTCTAGGGGTATGAGAAATCTGCTTGTGTGCACTGATGCTTTCACCAAAAATGTAAGTCTGTATGATATAGGTAGACCCATGACGGATGCTGTACTAAAACTTATTCTGGAAAAATTGATCCCTAAGTATGGCCATGTCAAGAAGATTCTATCCGACCAAGGCAAACTATTCCAAAATAGGAAATGGAGAGCTGAGTTGGAAAAGAGGAACATACAAGAGGTATTGACATCCATTAGGAGACCTAAAGGAAATTTTGCCTAGAGAGTCAATATGGAGCTCGTTATACTATTACGGACGTATTGTAACACAAGCCAAAGTAAATGACCGCAGTATTTTGAGTTCTTCGAGAACGCCATAAATGGTAGTTACAAACCACTACTGGATATACACCGTTAGTGCTGCAATCGGATTTTCAACCAAAGCGTGTATGAATTGAGTGTGTAAAACGTATAGCCTCTCAGAATTTGCCTGTTCCGAACGAGATTAAGCGTTTGGATACGAAAGAGCGGATAAAGAAGCTTGTAGAACAGCGTACAGAAAAATTCAAATCCGAGCATACGCTCCAAACATTTTGAGTCGGTGAATTAGTATTGCTCGAAACTTTAAACGTCGGTGGTAGTATTGAAAATACAGCAGCAAAATTGCATAGACTATATAATGGTCCGTTCATTTTATCTTAACAGTTTGGAAAACATACTTATATTGTTGCGAATCATGTTACAAACAAAACTATTGGGAAGTTCGATGCGTCGTCATTAGAAAAATATTTTGTCCAAAGTTAATGTGTTCACGTATATCTGGGTATATTAATAATAAATGTAATAAGCTAATTGTTAAGTTAAATGAACATCTGTAAACTCATGCATGATTGGTGTCTGTGAGTAGGTAGTATGACGTCATGAACTGTATATATTAGCTTATCTTTGTGGGTCAAATGATAACTGAGATATCAACCACGCGTATGTATTTGTTTACATCCAAAGTGACAGATGTCAAACTTAACAGACGAGAAAGGTTTTTAGTTTGAAAAGTATTATTTATTTATTTTGAGTTTTATTATTTTGTTATAAAATTGAGGTGATATTACTTTGTTATGAAAAGAAACAAAAATTAGTGGTCATGGAAACAAATTTTTTTTACGTGGAAGTGATATGCCTGCAATGAAACGAGTGGTAGTGCCTGCAATGAAACGAGTGATATGTGCAATTTAGTGCGCAAGTGGGCGTGTGCTCGTGTTATTCGTATTTACATGAATAACACTAGAGTAAATTAGCGTATCGAATTGAAACTTAGAGAGCTCTTACTTCTGAATTAGCGCTACATTTTTCATATGTCAAATACTCAAAACATATTATTTTAATATGTATTTTTTAACAGAGTTCACATTTCTAAAAAATCCTTCTCTTCTGAAAGCCATAAAATTTTTAGATAAAATCTATACATGCCTTTGCAGTCTTCAGCAAAATTGAGCAGGACATATATCTATCTATCACGTGCTATGGGTTTTAACCAATGAGAAGCTCTAATTATTATTCAGTTTGTCTTTTGCGGAAGACGTTTCGCGCAGTTCTACCTAACAGTTCGGCCTTAACAGACGTTGTCTCTGTGCGAGTTTGTCGTATCAGTATACGTTCTTCATAAGGGTTACGAGAGTACTTGGTCTTAGCAAAAGTGTTGCCCGTTTTCTAGATCGATTCGATATTAGAACTGAAAATAATTTAATTATATATTAAATAGTGCTACCTCGCGATAGACAAGATTTTCCTCATAGAAATCAGTGTCTTTGCCGAAATACATCTGGGTGAACGCGAGGAAACTTCACGATACCGGAAAGTGTACATAAAACACACCGAAATTGAATTAGTAAAAGTTAAACCCATTACCGAACACTTAGATAAATAAGATATACTATAACAGTATAAACGAGCGGCGTGCGTGCATGTGTCGCGAGAGTTCTACGTGTCATCATTGCAGTAATCCAGCAGTGGACTAGTGTAGCAGTGGAGCAGTTCAACGGTTTGTCAATGGAATTCGTCGAACAATTAAAATAGACTATAAGAAAGAGAAATACTCAAACCATTTTACAGACACTATTTAAATTTAAGAATAAATATTTAAGTTCAAATCACAGACCATATTAAATTTGTTTTCAAATAAATAATTACCTAACTCCAGAAAAATATTTCTCTGATATTATTTTGTTCTAATTTACTATGCCTTCTATTTGTTACGTTGCGTAGTACAATTGGCACCGCTACGTCTTTGGCACGAGTAAATATTTGGTAATTAAAAAAATTGATTCAGCAAAAGTGTTGCACGAAATTAATTAAATATTTGTATACAGTATTATATTGTAAAAGTGATTATTATTTTGAACTGTGATTTTAATTTGTCTTTAGCAGAGTGTGTATACTTGGTATAATTTTCATATGCTCTGAAAGACTGTTTTAGGTAAGAACTGTAGAATAATATTTTAGGCTAATTATCTGGAGTGAAATGATAAATTTGTAGTACATGTTAGGTTAATTATTTGTGTGGACATTAATTTTATATGATATCTGACTGACTACAGTGCATTACAATAATATATAGATGAGAGAACAGGAAGTCTCGAAATATGTTCCAAATAAGGAAAAGAACATCTTGAGGTAATATAAATATAAAAATTTTAATAATATATAGGAAAGTTAGACATTAAACTTTAATAACTTAAGAATAAGTGTGCTCGTGCGTAAACCAATACTGTAAGATAAGCTTTGTTGTGGTTAGTTATCGCTAGTAAATATGGCAGAACCAATGCAACAATTAGCTGATCTGCAATCCACGCCAAATGCTATTTTGCCAAAAATACAACCTGTACGCGAAGAGAATAATAAAAATGTACAGGCGGTACGCGAAGATAATAAACAATTACAAGAAAATTTAACTATGTCCGCAAAAAGAATAATAAAAATATACAGTCCTTACGCGACGACAGTAAACAACAGAATAGAAATATTTACGAAGGAAATAAAAAAGTAATCGCTGCAATGCAAGACAGGCTAAACAAAACAAAAGTATCATTGAAGCGGCAGAAAAGAAATTAACTGAAAGAGTTGAGTCCATCCTTGCTGATTGTGAAGCCGCGCCTGAAAAAAATAACTCGCGAATATCTGAATGTGAAACGCGCATGTTATCAGTAGAACAGCGGGTGCAATCGCAGACGACCGCGATACATGAATTTATCAGTAGCCATGAAAAGATGTTAGATTATTTGCAACGACAAGTACATGAACTACAGCAGACTACAACACCCGCAAATCAAATCACCTATGTGTATAAAATTATCGATGAGATAAACACACAAATGAAATTTTCTATCCATGGCAAAGAAAATCACTTCCAGTTTCTGAAACTCTGCGAGCGTAGTATGGAATCTATAAACGATAATCTTGTCGATGTTGACAAGATAAACTGGTTAGTTAGTTTGACATCTTAAGGTACAGCTGCAGAATGGTTTTCCATCATCCAAGACAAGGTATTAGTATATGAAGAACTTGTAGACCAATTTTAGACACGCTACTGGAATGAGAAAATCCAGCGTAAGGAACGTGTGCAGCTTGAATTCTGTATGTACCGAATAAAGGTACCAAGGAAAATACCTAATTCAGCTGGTAGCGGAAGCAAAACACCTAGAGCCTGAGAAGTAGGAAGCTGAAATAGTCAACAAGCTGGCCCACCACTTCAGTAGAGGTATACAGTAAGCAGTAATAACCCAAGGGATTAAAACATTATAAGGGCTGATATCACTACTTAATAAATGGAAAAATATTGATGGCAATATCGATAGTTACAGTACACATAAACCAATAAAAAGAAGTAACACAAAGAAAATGGTAATAAAAATAAACAATAGAAAAAAACTGGTCGTGAGCAAAATTCGTCGATGTTTAATAAACATAAAGACGCGTCCGTAGCTGAAGGTAACCACATTAATGAATACGGGTCCAGTTATTGCTTGTGTGTACAGTCAGAGCAGATACTTCCAGGATATAGAGGTGCCAGGCTTTGACGCTGATACCTGGATGTAGTTGAAAACCGCGTCGTTCTGCTGATGGTGACGTTATGCCCGGTCCGATGTGCCAACATTCTGGCAATATTTGTGGCGCCCTCTTACAGCCACCAGATACCTCTGTTGACGCTGTCCAAAGCCCTGGCTGCCAGAGGACACAATCTAACTGTCATCACTCAGAACACAAGCGAGATAGAAATAGACGATCACACTAAAATTGACATAATCTTTGGCTATAAACTGTTTGACAGTGGATCACTGGGTACACCGTTTCAGAGCAAACTCATAAACGGACAATGGAAGGTAATGATTCCAGACATTTCCTGACCTGGGCGTGGCATGAAAGTCTTGCGCATGGAGGAGCAGGCAAGTGTTACTTGATGCTGCTGGCCAGGAACGTAAAGTAAATTCAACGTACCAGCCACTAATGCCAGACAGCTAAATCCCAAACCATTACACGTACGTCGAAATGGGGAACATAGTGGTGCATGGTAAGAATTCATTATTGTGTATCGATTTCCTTGGTCTATTACCACGGGCGTCTAGGGGTATGAGAAATCTGCTTGTGTGCACTGATGTTTTCACCAAAAATGTAAGTCTGTGTGACATAGGTAGACCCATGACGGATGCTGTACTAAAACTTATTCTGGAAAAATTGATCCCTAACTATGGCCATGTCAAGAAGATTCTATACGACCTAGGCAAACTATTCCAAATTAAGAAATGGAGAGCTGAGTTGGAAAAGAGGAACATACAAGCGGTATTGATATCCATTAGGAGACCTCAAGGAAATTTTGCCTAGAGAGTCAATAGGGAGCTCGGTATACTATTACGGACGTATTGTAACACAAGCCAAAGTAAATGGCTGTAGTATTTTGAGTTCTTCGAGAACGCCATAAATGGTAGTTACAAACCACTACTGGATATACAGCGTTAGTGGTGCAATCGGATGTTCAACTAAATTTGGCTTACCGAACTAATAATAACATTAATAATATACTCTTACCTAAACATTCTAAATCAATTGAAGACAGGACGGGCGTTTATAAGATAATATGCAATGACTGCGACAGCTGGTAAGATAGTATAAGATAGTATGCAAATGTAAAATTGGACAAACTGGTAGACCTTTCAAAAGACGATTCAAAGAACATTTACCTAAAATAGAATTTAGTAAAACAGTGTCAAATTATGCGCGCCATCTGATGGACAACAATCATAGTTATACTGATTTCACAACGAACTTTTAACCCCTCCACATATGCAGAAAAGGAAATTATATGAATGCTATCGAAGAATACGAAATATATAAAGCTTACAAAAATAAAAAAACAGAAGAAGTCATCCTTAACGATCAGCTGTATTTCCAGTCCAATCTATTATACGACACAGCGATAAGAATACAGAACAAGGTCCATAGTGCACGACATATAACAACATGAACACAGCAGTCGACTATAGCATGTCGTGGTCGCACCACCGATATCGTGTGTGTACAAAATCTGGGTATTATATGTGTTTTTATGTTTATATTATATTTATTGTTATGTGTAGAATTGTGTGTACAGTGTTTTTAATTTTTAACGATCGACGAACTTCAACAAGGGATATCCTGATGATGGGGCATATGTCCTGAAACGCGTTGAATGAAATATAGAGAAAAGGCCACGAGACGGACAAGAAAAAGGTAAACTATTTTACTAATTATATACTATAAGTGGCTTGGATACCGAAAAACATGGATCTAAAATTTTTTATACGTGGAAGTGATATGCCTGCAATGAAACATGGCAGAAAAGGGTCTTTGTAGCAATTACTACATGCTACATACAATTTATGACGTTATAGACATGTTGAAAATTGATTTTGTTTAAATATTGTAAAATAGCTGAAAGTTTTGAAATAAGAAATGAGAAATAAAATATTGTATGTCAAAATAAGCATAAATTTATTTTCTGTCATGTCAAGTGCAAATTTAGTGCACGAGTGGGCGTGTGCTCGTGTTATTCGTATTTACATGAATAACACTAGAGTAAATTAACGTATCGAATTGAAACTTAGCTCGGCCTTAACAGACGTTGTCTCTGTGCGAGTTTGTCGTATCAGTATACGTTCTACATACGGGTTACGAGAGTACTTGGTCTTAGCAAAGAGTTGCCCGTTTTCTAGATCGATTCGGTATTAGAACTCAAAATAATTTAATTATATATTAAATAGTGCTACCTTGCGATAGACAAGATTTTCCGCGTAGAATTCAGTGTCTTTTGCCGAAATACATCTGGGTAAACGCGAGGAGACTTCACGATACAGGAAGGTATACATAAAACACACCGAAATAGAATTAGTAATAGTTAAACTCATTACCGAACACTTAGATAAATAAGATATACTATATCAAAGATAAGCGGCGTGAGTGCGTGAGGCGCGAGTGTTCTACGTGTCATCATTGCAGTGATCCCGCAGTGGACTACTGTAGCAGCGGAGAAGTTCAACGGTTTGTCAATGGAATTCGTCGAACAATTAAAATAGACTATAAGAAAGAGAAACATTCAAACCATTTTACAGACACTATTTAAATTTAAGAATAAATATTTAAGTTCAAATCACAGACCATATTAAATTTGTTTTCAAATAAATAGTTACCTAACTCCAGATAAATGTCTCATATTATTTTGTTCTAATTTACTATGCCTTCTATTTGTTACGTTGCGTAGTTCAATTGGCACCGCTACTTCTTTGGCACGAGTAAATAGTTGGCAAATAAAAAAATTGGTTCAGCAAAAGTATTGCACGAATATAATTAAAAATTTGTATATAGTATTATATT
Source organism: Magicicada septendecula (assembly GCA_034769895.1). Classification (NCBI taxonomy): domain Eukaryota; kingdom Metazoa; phylum Arthropoda; class Insecta; order Hemiptera; family Cicadidae; genus Magicicada; species Magicicada septendecula. The sequence goes on from CM068374.1 coordinate 59,040,326, forward strand.
GTAAAATTGATTATTATTTTGAACTGTGTTTTTAATTTGTCTTTAGCAGAGTGTGTATACTTGGTATAATTTTCATATGCTCTGAAACACTGTTTTAGTAAGAACTGTAGAATAATATTTGAGGGTAATTATCTGGAGTGAAATATTAAATTTGTTGTACATGTTAGGTTAAGTATTTGTGTGGACATTGATTTTATATGATATCTGACTGACTACACTGCATTACAATAATATATAGATGAGAGAACAGGAACTCTCGAAATATGTTCGAAATAAGGTGGACGGTAATGTGATAATTTTCGCATTCATAGGTTGGCTAATCAGTACGCTTTCAAATTGTGCTTATCACGTTTTTACAACGATACAGTTCTACGAGCCTTGGCTGGCAGCGGACGTCATCACGTTTGCTGCCTGTTCTGTCTTTTTCATTTTCTTGTTGTCGCGACAATTATTTATTCCTTAGGCCTCAACGTTTTTTCAATGTAAGCTGTGTGGCACACATTTGCGCCTCATTTAAAATGTAGCTTCATTTACGAATCGGTTTCTTCAAATTTAAAATCTTTCAGAATTAGCCAATCTCAACACTATGATCTAAGCGTAAAAAAGAAACCCAATAAATGTATTAATACAATCCACTATCTTTTTCATTCTGCATCCTGGCAATAGCACCCCAAACAGCATTCTTACTGATAGAAAATTCTTAGTACACACGTGCTGACATCAACACATTTTTTAGGTCCATTCGGACCGCAACATAACATTTTTTTGGTCTCTCCGTGCCTGGATTCGTCATTCACCTTTTCATTATTTTTCTGCCCCAATTTCTGGCCATCACGGGCGACTCAGCATATTCGCTGATCCGACCGTGTTGGGACTTAACTAGCATTTCTTTCGTTGCCATTGAGCCTCGTGACGACATCACTGCAAGAACATCCATGTGCTAGCGTCAATACTCCAGTTTAAGCAGTCATCTCTCCGGTCTGTGTGTTTGCCGTCTTCTCCACGGCCTCGACGCTTCAGGACATCGCATACCAGGTACCACATCATTAACAGGTGCGTACAATGGCTGAAGAAGGCCTCAAAGTGTTCGTCAGAAAGAGAGGCGGCTTAAAGTCTTCCATAGTGCGTATTAATTCGGCTATCATTAACTATGACAAAAACACTAACACCAAACATTTTTAACAGTTAGACTTGAAAGTCTAAAAAGCTTGGCAACAAAATACGATGAGGTACAGTCCGAAATTGAACTTATTTCTAAAGACATAAACGCTGCTCAAGAAGACCGAGTTGAGGTCGAAGAGCTGTTATATTTAACAGAAGCCAATATCTTACAATTGATAGAAACCTTTAACGTTCAGACTGTATCTCCCGTGTTAACAAGCAATATGCAACTAAAACTGATAAGTTTGCCCTGCGTCACAGGCAATATCTTAGAATGGCAGCATTTCTACTCAATATTTCTGGACTTGGTGCACGCCAGATCTGATCTAACCTCAGTGCAGAAATTACACTATTTGTATTCGTCTCTGAAAAATGAGCCGCTAGATTTAATTAAGGCACTACCTATTTGTAACGAAAACTATTTGATAGCGTTGAGTTTGCTGTCCGCTAGATATGACAACAAATTCATACTAGCTAAGTATTATATTCAAAATTTACTTGAATTAAAGTCAACAATTAAAGACTCTGTCCAAAGTTTGGCGGAATTCATAAATACGATAACGTCTTCCGTTAATTCACTGGCGGCCATGCAACTGTCAGTGGATTCATTCGAGCTTATCACTGTACAATTATTGTCAGCAAAACTAGACCATACCACGTTTAAATTATGGAAGGAGTCTATAGACCCCGATAATCTTCCTAACTTTTAAGGTTTTACTCAGTTTTTAAACGCACGTAGACAGTTGTTAGAAAATACACTGCCTATCGATGCCGGACAGCAGCTCAACAAGCTAAGTTTAAGATTCAATAATAAATCTGACAAACATAAATCACGAAACGCTGCTGGCAGCACTGCATTTAAAAGTTATCACTCAGCGTCAAATAATTATTCATGCTTATGCTGTAACTCTAATCATCCAATTTACACGTGTTATAAATTTCGTGCACTAAGCACATCAGAACGAGGACAATTTATATTAAATCATAAATGCTGTACCAATTGTTTAAGACCAGATCATTTCTCATCTAATTGTAATATTAAACAATCATGTAAGATCTGGTCAAAACGACACCATACATTGTTGCACATAAACAATGTGTCAAAGCCAGTTTCTGCCAGCAGCAGTAACTATTGTTCACTCAAATTACAATCTACAAATAATATTCTTTTATCAACAGCAATTGTGTTTGTCATCGACCGGGCTGGCAATAGACAACTCGCAAGAGTTCTATTGGATGCGGGTTCACAAATAAATTTTTGTACGGAATCATTTGCCAAGAAGTTACGGCTTAACTTGACTAAATCTAACATACCGATTACAGGTATAAATAATACCGCGTGTTGTGCCACTAATCTAGCGTCTATACGCATTATTTCCCGCTATCAAAGATTTAGCTTCGATGCAAAATGTGCGGTCTTATCTGCATTAACCCATAAACTGCCAGCACAATCTTTTGACATAAATCAATTTAACATTCCAGATAACGTTTTCCTCGCGGATCCAAATTTCAACATATCAGCTGACATCGACATACTTTTAGGAGCGCAATTTTACCTAGATTTAATTTTAGCTAACAAATACGTACGCGGTTCTCATTTTCCTATTATACAGGAAACAAAGTTAGGCTACATTCTAGCAGGCAATCTGCCCAAACGCTGCCGTTATAAGGGTCCTGCTGTTTCGTTCCTGGCTAGGAACAACGACAGTCAAATTCTGGATTCTCTCGAGAAATTTTGGGAGACCGAAACTATCCCTGATAATGCACCTATTAATAACGAGTCAGCTTGTGAGGAGCATTTCGTTAAGTCTACTCATCGCAATCAAGAGGGTAGGTTCGTTGTTTCGCTACCATTTAAGTCTGACAATCCCCAGTTGGGTGAGTCCTATGCTAGCGCTGAAGCAAGATTCTTGAGTTTAGAACGCCGGTTCATGCGTGATTCTAAGCTTGCGCGCGAGTACGCAAACTTTATTCAGGAGTATAAGGATCTTGGCCACATGACGCTTGTCGACGATTGCTCTATCAATTCCGGGGTTTCAAATACCTACTATCTGCCACACCATGCCGTCTTTAAACATTCTAGTTCTACGACAAAACTTCGCGTCGTTTTTGACGGCTCGTCCAAAACTACCAATGGCCTTTCTCTCAATGACATCTAGTTGGTAGGCCCAAACGTCCAACAAGACCTTTTTTCTATTCTTTTGCGATTTCGTATGCATAACTATGTTCTCATCGCCGACATCGATAAGATGTATCGACAAATTCTGGTAGCTGAGAAGGATTGTCACTATCAACGTATTCTGTGGCGTGACTCTCCCCTCGAACAGTTTAAACACTTTGTATTGCGAACTGTAACATACGGCACTGGTAAGGATCATGAAGCTTCTTTCCCTGACGCAGCGTCAGCTATAACAAATGATTTCTATGTCGACGATTTGCTAACCGGTGCAGATACCATTTCTGATCTGACCAAGTTGAAATCTGCCTTAGGTACGTTGTTGAGTCAATACGGTCTCACGCTGCATAAATGGGCAACAAATGAACCCAATGTGGTCGCAGATCGTGACAATTTATCATTCCCTTTAAACAAACAGGGTAACGTGCGTACTTTGGGCATTCTCTGGAATAACACTACCGATTCGTTTTTGTTTGACATCAAATCATTCCCCGTTGAATCAAGCATCTCCAAGAGGAAAATCCTATCGATTATCGCAGGCATATACGATCCACTCGGACTCGTCGGTCCCATTGTTTTCCTGTACAAACAGTTTATGCAGCAACTCTGGCTGTGTAATCTTGGTTGGGATGAGCCAACCTCCGGGCAATTACGCTTGCATTGGCATTCATTATGCGATAAATTATGTCTGATCAGTAAAATTATTGTCCCACGTTCTATTCGCTGCAAGTCTAAAGCAAAGATAGTCGAATTACACGGGTTTTCGGATGCTTCTGAAAGGGGATATGGGTGTTGTGTTTACATTAGAGTCATTTATCAAGATTCATCGGCCTCTTCTCACCTTCTGTGTTCTAAATCTTGCGTGGCCCCCCTACGTCAGGTGTCATTACCTCGCATTGAACTCTGCGCTTGCTTGTTGTTATCGCGACTCGTATTAAAGGTCGTCCCTGCTCTTCACTCCTTTATTAATAGTGTTCATCTGTATTCTGACTCTATGGTGTCCCTTTACTGGATTCATGCCCAGTCTTCGAGGTGGAAAACCTACGTCGCTAATCGTGTTGCCGAGATTCAGCGTCTTACGGAAGCTTACACATGGCATCACATCAATTCTCGACATAATCCTGGTGATATTATTTCTAGGGGATGTCACCCCGACGTTTTGCGCGATCGTCCGCTTTGGTGGCACGGTCCCGCCTGTTTGTCTCAATCTTCCGAGTCCAATCTTTTTCCACCCTTTTTACCTTCTAATCTGTCGTCTTCTGAATTCACTGCGGAGGAAAAACAAACCCCCAAACTTCCTCTAATGTCTACCCTGGCTATTGATCTTTCAAAGGACTTTTCTTCGTTGCACCGTCTGACTCGCGTATACGCTTACTGCTTTCGATTCATCAAAAATATTAGACTCTCCAGTGCTCAGAAAATATCGGGCGCTCTTACCCCCGTTGAAATTCATTCCACTCTTAATTTTTTCATAAAACAATCTCAGTCGATCCACTTCCCTGCCGAGATTAATTGTCTCCGTAATGGGTCTTCTGTCTCTATTAGGAGTAAGTTGTCTTCTCTGGACCCGTTTCTTGATGAGTCTGGCGTAATACGCGTCGGCGGGCGCTTACAGCAGTCGCAACTACCTTATGACAATAAGCATCCTATTGTCTTGCATCAATCGGCTCATATTACTCGCCTTATTATTGAACGCGAACACATTCGCCTACTCCACACTGGTGCTCAACTCGTGCATCACTCACTTCGTCAACGTTGGTGGATTATTAACGCCAAGATAGTCATTCGCTCCATCATTCGTAGATGCGTCAAGTGCCTCAGGTTTAGTGCCAATCAACGGGTTCAGAGGCTTGGTATTTTACCATCTCCTAGAGTCACTCCTTCGCGGCCGTTTCTATTCTGCGCAGTTGATTATGGTGGTCCCTTCATGATTCGTCATGGCGGGCAGAAATATAGGACTCTGTCAAAATCGTACGTGTCTTTGTTCATCTGCTTAGCAACCAGGGCCATCCATTTGGAATTGGTTTCCGACCTTACAGCCAACGCGTTTATAGCTGCCTTACGTCGTTTTATGTCCCGTAGGGGCATACCCAGCCAGTTATATTCTGATAATGGCACGAACTTTAGGAAGGCCCGCAATGTTTTACATGACCTTTACAATCTTTGGCATAATAAGGATGCCACCTCATCAATCAAATCCTTTACGACCTCTCAGGGTATTTCATGGTCATTTATTCCGCCCTCATCACCTCATTTTGGTGGTCTTTGGGAGAGCGGTATAAAGAGTTTAAAGTATCATTTGCGCTGCGTGGTAGGCAAGTCTATACTCACCTTCGAGGAGTTTACGACAGTTTTGTCTCAGATAGAGGCATGTCTAAACTCAAGTCCATTATTTGCCATTTTATCGGATGTAAATGATCCGGTGCCACTTACACCTGGCCATTTTTCGATTTGCGCACCATTAACGGCGATACCTGATCCAGACTTATCTCACGTTCCCATCTCTCGTCTTGGACGTTGGCAACGTCTCCAGAAGTTTGTCCAAGTCATTTGGAAGTCTTGGTCTCGCGATTACTTACATCAATTACAACAACGTCACAAATGGAAATTCGCCAAGGATAACGTTTCCATTGGTGACCTGGTCTTACTGATTGAGGATAACTTGCCTCCATTAGCGTGGAAATTTGGTGTAATTACCGCCACATTTCCCGGCCCAGACAACCTAATTAGAGTAGTAGACATTCGCACGCCTACTGGTATTTTACGGAGACCAGTTCATAAGCTATGCTTGTTGCCAGCCCGAGACGAGGCTTAGACACAAGGTTACTATAATTATTTAGCACAATGCTATTTCACTCGGCCACTGGCTTTCATTACCTTATTGTCTTACAATTTGGTCAACTTAAATGTGTATGTATCATCACAACATTTTCATGTTAACTTGCATCATTGCGTGTTTTTATACTAAATTTGCATGTGACTTGTAATTTTACAACCATGCACTGTGCTATTATATCTATACTTATCATATTTTCATGGTGGTATACTTTGCTATTTTTGTATTTATATGTTAATAATTTGTGAGACATACTATGTCCTACACGTTTACATTTTGATATTGGTATTGGGTTATGTGTCATGTCATTGGTGGTATTGTTTTTATATAAAAATTTTGTTACATAATATTCGCAAGGTCTGCAGTTATACAAACCATGTATGCATTTTCTTGCACATTTGTCAATATGTGTGGTATTTATTACTCTATGAATGTATTTCTCGCAATTGTTCAACACATGTATTACATTTGTATAACCACATTGTTGTACTTGTCACTTATGCTATTGTGCCTTGTATTCATATATTTGTAATTATCTAAACCGATTTCTATTGTATTTATTATGTATAACTTGTATCTATGTAAAACACATTGTTTTTTTTTCGCATCTACTGTCTATAACCACGCCATGCCTATATTTTGATTTTTATATTGTATTTTATATTGCATTTTGTATTTTGTATTTTGTGTTCACGCATTGCACAATTATCGCTCATGCTTTAATCATGACATACATGTCATTACACTTTGTGCTTACAATCATTCAACTATACAGCTTGTTTTCACATAATAATTTATTGTAAATTCCTGAAAATTCAGGTATAGCATGCCTCGCTCAAACTATATGGCGTCATGCTAAATTTATGCCTTTACATTTATAATCTTATAATACTTTGTCTGTTCACTTTACATTCAATACTATTGTATAGGTCTACTGGTCTTAACTGGTTAAAGCTAACCACTATGACTTGCATAAATGTTACAATTTATCGGGCCCATCATGTGATGAGTCACCGATTATTCATCATTAAACATTGTCAAATTATGTATTTTCATGTCTTATATCGTTTAATATTGTATACATACAATATATATTGGCAATACATTGCTAACTTTTACATTTATACTCATGCACAAATCAAGTTGCACGCCGACCTTGGCCTGCTCAACTCTTATCTTCACTCAAGCTTATCGCTAAGTAGTTAATGTTATAACAGTTATCTAATATTTCAAATCAAGGTTCAATACAACTGACTGAGATTGACCTTTATTATTAAGAACTCTGTATTTTTCTACAATAAGTTATTAAAATGTATTAATAAATCTTTTGATTTTTTGCGGGCAGTTATGGACAGTAATGTGGTAATTTTCGCATTCATAGGTTGGCTAATCAGTACGCTTTCAAATTGAGCTTATCACGTTTTTACAACGATACATTTCTACGAGCCTTGGCTGGCAGCGGACGTCATCACGTTTGCTGCCTGTTCTGTCTTTTTCATTTTCTTGTTGTCGCGACAATTATTTAGGCCTTAGGCCTCAATGTTTTTTTCAATGTAAGCTGAGTGGCACACATTTGCGCCTCATCTAAAATGTAGCTTCATTTACGAATCGGTTTCTTCAAATTTAAAATCTTTCAGAATTAGCCAATCTCAACACTATGATCTAAGTGTAAAAAAGAGACCTAATAAATGTATTAATACAGTCCACTATCGTTATCATTCTGCATCCTGGCAATAGCACCCCAAACAGCATTCTTACTGATAGAAAATTCTTAGTACACACGTGCCGACATCAACACATTTTTTAGGTTCACTCGGACCGCAACATAACATAAGGAAAGGAACATCTTGAGGTAATATAAATATAAAATTTTAAATAATATATAGGAACAGTTAGACATTAAACGTTAATAACTTAAGAATAAGTGTGCTCGTGCGTAAACCAATACAGTAAGATAAGCTTTGTTGTGGTTAGAGGTCGTGCAATAATCACGTGAGGCTCGAAAGGGGGGAGGGGGTTCGGAAAAAATCACAAAATATCACAAGGGGTGAGGGGGGTGTAGTGAGATGTCACGTGTATTTGTTTTTTCGTTAAGCGCGCGATTTCTGATCCAAGAGAGCCAGTATTTGCTTCAGGTACAGTACTAAAATCTCACTATTACCTATTATTTTGTCATTTATTTATCTTATAATTAATAAGACAATACAATTAAAATATCTTAATATCATCACCAGGTGGTAAAGTGTGATGACCGCACTTGCTGTCGACATATGCGGAGTTCTCTTCGAAGTATTCTTCCAGAACGCTTCGTGATACCTCCTTACCCGATTTTGCAGCCGTCCAGTGGCCTTTGTATTCCGACGCCACAAGAGCATGATGGCAAGACGTTTGCGACATTTCTTTTACGCCGGTCTCTTGGAATTACCCCAACGCATGAGGGCTTTGACAAATTGCCTTATGACCTGTATTGCCCTAGCCTGAAGCAGGATCTTCAGCAGCTTGAGGGAAGGACGTGCCAGCGGTGTGGAATGTATTTCTGTACAAAGAAGAGTGTTAAGGCACATGTAAAGTCATGTCACAAGCAACCTAATAATCCGAGCAATAATACTTCAGAGATGCACAATGTTCGTCCTTCACGTATCCTTACGCGACGATCGATCGCTACATCGAGAGAGATTCTCTGCGTAGTGCGCGAAAATGATGACGCCGAGTGGCTTGATGAGACTGACGTTGATCTTCAACAAAGCACAATGCCAACAGCTGATTTGCAAGATACCTATCCAATTGTTAGTGTTGAAGAAAGTCTCGCTAATCCGTGGTCTGAGGACAATATTCATTAAATATATTCATGTACCAGTACTAATATATGTTTTTCACAAGATTACACCTTTCCTTTATTATTTTTATGCCAGTCAGAAACAACCTGCAACCTTAATGTCTGTCTGGATACTTTTATCACGGTGCTTAATTTTCCAGAATTAAATTAGATTATACCTGTATTTAAGATAATATTCTGAAAATGTTTAAGATACTTTGTACCAAAAAAATACACGTGATTTTGGGTTCGGGGGGGGGTAGTATAAAACCTCACCACATATCACCAGGCGGGAGGGGGGTTAAAAAATTGCTAAAAAAATATCACGTGATTATTGCACGGCCCCTTAGTTATAGCTAGTAAATATGGCAGAACCAATGCAACAATTATCTGATCTTCAATCCACGCAAACTGCTATTTTGGCAAATATACAACCTGTACTCGAAGAGAATAATAAAATGTACAGGCGGTACGCGAAGATAATAAACAAATACAAGAAAATTTAACTCTGTCCGCAAAAAGAATAATAAAAATATACAGTCCGTACGCCACGACAGTAAACAACAGAATAGAAATATTCACGAAGAAAATAAAAAAGTAATCGCTGCAATGCAAGACAGGCTAAACAAAACAAAAGTATCATTGAAGCGGCAGAAAGGAAATAACTTAAAGAGTTGAGCCCATCCGTGCTGATTTTGAAGCAGCGCCTGAAATAAATAACTCGCGAATATCTGAATGTGAAACGCGCATGTTATCAGTAGAACAGCGGGTGCAATCGCAGACGACCCCGATACATGAATTTATCAGTAGCCATGAAAAGATGTTAGAGTATTTGGAACGACAAATACATGAAATACAGCAGACTACAACACCCGCAAATCAAATCACCTATGTGTATAAAATTATCGATGAGATAAACACACAAATGAAATTTTCTGTCCAAGGCAAAGAAAATCACATCCAGTTTCTGAAACTCTGCGAGCGTAGTATGGAAACTATAAACGATAATCTTGGCGATGTTCACAAGATAAACTGGTTAGTTAGATTGACATCTTAAGGTACAGCTGCAGAATGGTTTTCCATCATCCAAGACAAGGTATATGAAGAACTTGTAGACCAATTTCAGACACGCTACTGGAATGAGAAGATCCAGCGTAAGGTACGTGTGCAGCTTAAATTCTGTATGTTCCGAATAAAGGTACCAAGGAAAAATACCTAATTCAGCTGGTAGCGGAGGCAAAACACCTAGAGCCTGAGAAGTCGGAAGCTGAAATAGTCAACAAGCTGGCCCACCACTTCAGTAGAGGTATACAGTTAACAGTAATAACCAAAGGGATTAAAACTTTATAGGAGCTGCTATTACTACTTAACAAATGGAAAAATGTTGATGGCAATATCGATAGTTACAGTACACATAAACCAATAAAAAGAAGTAACACAAAAAAAAGGTAATACAAATAAACAATAGAAAAAAACTGATCGTGAGCAAAATTCGTCGAAGTTTAATAAAGGTAAAGACGCGTCCGTAGCTGAAGATAACCATATTAATGAATACGAGTCCAGTTATTGCTTGTGTGCCCAGTCAGAGCAGATTCTTCCAGGATATAGAGGTGCCAGGGTTTGACGCTGATACCTGGATGCAGTTGAAAACCTGCGTCGTTCTGCTGATGGTGACGTTATGCCCGGTCCGATGTGCCAACATTCTGGCAATATTTGAGGCGCCCTCTTACAGCCATCAGATACCTCTGTTGACGCTGTCCAAAGGCCTGGCTGCCAGAGGACACAATCTAACTGTCATCACTCAGAACACAAGCGAGATAGCAATAGACGATCACACTAAAATTGACATAATCTTTGGCTACAAACTGTTTGACAGTGGATCACTGGGTATACCGATTCAGAGGAAACTAATAACGGACAATGGAAGGTATTGATTCCAGACATTTCCTGACCTGGGCGTGCCATGAAAGTCTTGCGCATGGAGAAGCATAAAAGGGTTACTTGACGCTGCTGGTCAGGAAAGTAAAGTCAATTCAACGTACCTGCTACTACTGCCAGACAGCCAAATCCCAAACCAATAAACGTATGTCGAAATGGGGAAAATAGTGATGCATGGTAAGAATGCATTATTGTGTATCGATTTCCTTGGTTTATTACTACGGGCGTCCCGGGGTATGAAAAATCTGGTTGTGTGCACTGATGCTTTCACCAAAAATGTAAGTCTGTATGACATAGGTAGACCCATGACGGATGCTGTACTATAACTTATTCTGTACAAATTGATCCCTAAGTATGGCTATGTCAAGAAGATTCTATCCGACCAAGGCAAACAATTCCAAAATAAGAAATGGAGAGCTGAGTTGGAAAAGAGGAACATACAAGCCGTATTGACAACCATTAGGAGACCTCAAGGACATTTTGCCTAGAGAGTCAATAGGGACCTCGGTATACTATTACGGACGTATTGTAACACTAAGCCAAAGTAAATGGGCGTAGTATTTTGAGTTCTTCGAGAACGCCATATATGGTAGTTACAAACCACTACTGGATATACACCGTTAGTGCTGCAATCGGATGTTCAAACAAAGCGTGTATGAAGTGAGTGTGTAAAACGTATAGCCTCTCAGAATTTGCCTGTTCCGAACGAGATTAAGCGTTTGGATATGAAAGAGCGGATAAAGAAGCTTGTAGAACGGCGTACAGAGAAATTCAAATCCGAGCATAAACTGCAAACATTTAGAGTCGGTGAATTAGTATTGCTCGAAACTTTAAACGTCGGTCGTAGTATTGAAAATACAGCAGCAAAGTTCCATAGACTATATAATGGTCCGTTCATTTTATCTTAACAGTTTGGAAAACATTCTTATATTGTTGCGAACCATGTTACAAACAAAACTATTGGGAAGTTCATGCGTCGTAATTACAAAATTATTTTGCCCAAAGTTAATGTGATCACGTATATCTGGTTATATTAAAAATACATGTAATAAGCTAATTGTAAGCCAAACTATTGGGAAGTTCCATGCGTCGTCATTACAAAATTATTTTGTCCAAATCCTTAAATTTTTAGTGACCGTCAATCAGTGAATGTTTTAGTGGATGGTTAGTGAGGATCGGTCCACAATCTCAATGTAGCATCATAATTAGATACGTTATTCCCGTAGGAAAGCTGGTGGAAAGATTTTTGGGATTTTATGATGTTAGTTCCAGTGGGACTGCCGACACACTGTTTCACATTGTGTCAAGGTCCCTCGAAAAATTTGACTATAAATTAAAACTTATTGCCCAGTGTTTTGATGGTGCAAGCGTTATGTCAGGAGAATTAAATGGTCTTCAGGGAAAAATCAAAGAAGTAGTGCCACAAGCGGTTTTTGTTCACTGTATGGCGCATCGTTTGAATTTAGTGCTACAACAAAGCTGCAACACTATTTCAAAATGTCGGATATTTTTTGCAATTGTTAACACGGTTTACCCTCTTTTCTCCACAGTTCTGCTAAGCGAACTTACGCAGTAGACACAGTCATTGGAAAACGAATCCCTACTTCCATTATTACGCGATGGAAGTCTAATTCCAAAATTATGAATACTATATACAACGAATGGGATTCATTAAAAGAAGTATTCACTAAAATTGTGAACGATTCAAATTATGATCAAACATCAATATTAGGCAGAGTGATGGCTTCTTAAATAAATTTAATGATTTTGAATTTACGCTTTTGGTTGTCGTTTTTAACGATATTTTTGGAGCCACGGATGTTCTCTTCGATGTGCTACAAAAGAAGTCATTTGACATTAATTTCTGTATCACGCAAGTTAAAAATACTCAAACACTCATAAATAGCAAAAGAACTGATGATGCATTTATGAAAATTTTCGATTTAGCTGCTTCAAAAACAACAATTCCAACTGAATACCATGAGTTGAATTACACTCACACGTGATCAACGTTTTGAAAAATACAAAATTCTGTATTATGAAATTTTAGATAACCTTTCAGCACAAATAACCACACGTTTTAATGATATGGAAAAGCTTCAGTTTGTTACATTAATGGATACTTCAAAGTTTGTAACGTATTCTGAAAACTTTCCCACGGATGCATTAAGTAACTTAAAGGTGTGCTACCCTAATCTGTTTACCAATTTCCAAAGACTGAAAAACGAATTACAGCTTATTTATGAGGATAAGCAATACAGACAAATGGAACCACTAAATTTTATGGAACTTTTAGCTGACAACAGGAACATCTTTAAAGAAGCTTACAAACTGTTTTGTTTAATAGTAACTATTCCATCCACTAGCGTTTCCGTAGAACGAAGTTTTTCTTGTTTAAAAAGAATAAAATCATACCTGCGCAATACAATGACAGAGGACAGACTTACTAGCTTATCAAAAATTTCCATAGAAAAGGAACTGTTAAACGAATTAATTAATGTACAACCATTTTATGACGACATTATCGACAAGTTTGCATATTTGAAAGAGAGGAGAATTGACCTTGTGTTCAAGAAATAAAATGCCAGCCTGTAAGTACTTACTATTTTTAACTACTATATTTGTAAATTTTATTAACATACTTTTCTTTTGTCTCCATATGTTATTCATGATTCCAAAACAGGAAGAAACATATATTCACATAATTTATGGGGGGGGGGGCCTGCCACCGATTCTGCTTCACCAATCCTCGAAGCCACGAGCCGCCAAAGAATACAACACAAGTGCTGTAACTGCCAATTACAATACAGGAAATATCAGATAATTATAAATTTAAAACAGGAGTTTGGAAATTCACTATATATATATATATATATATGAAAAATTTAAGATTGTTTAGAAACTTCATGGAGAAGAATTTGGAAAATTTAATTGCTTACTTTTACCGCGCTATTTTGAAGAATGTTTTGTTGCTAGAATACCTCTCACTTTTTCACCCAAGGTTCTCACTTTATTATGTATTATGATTTTGTTTGGCACATATATCACACTTTAAGTCATGAAAGCTTGATCACAAATAGGGCCCATAATAATTCAATATCCCTCACTGTCTCTGTCAGATTCAATCTTGAAGCCATAGGTTCTGATAGGAACTACACTATGAGATGTGAACATAATGGGAATTATACTTTTCTTATATTCTCTCCAAACTTTTAGAAGAAATCCTGGTTTACTCATTAAAAGATATGTGGGTCATCTTGCAAGCTTATTTTTAAAACAATTTAAGTGTAATATCGTTCAACACAATGAAATAAGAATGGTAATGAGTCCCAATTTACAATAATATAACAATAGTGAAGAACACCTCTCTCACTCTCTCTCTCTCTCTCTCTCTCTCTCACTCTCCCCCCCTTCCTCTTCATTCCACCAACCAACTCCATCTCACTCTTCTTGTATGTGTTTTTGTGTGTGCTCTGTTTATCTCAAATGTGACAACTTCATTAATCTGTGCTGACAACAGCTGAACTGTGCTGACCGACATGCTGCTACAATTGGCATACTGCCAACCTAACAAACCACAAAGCAATGAAAGTTGACTTCTTACCTTCAATGGTATATATACGCACATACACACTACACAAGTCATTACTTAATACCATATTTAGATATAATGTATATTCATTCACATACTCTACACAATACTGTATGCATCTGTGTGTGTGTGTGTGTGTGTGTGTGTGTGTGTGTGAGAGAGAGAGAGAGAGAGAGAGAGAGAGAGAGAGAGAGAGAGAGAGAGAGAGAGAGAGAGAGAGAGAGAGAGAGAGAAGCGTGCGTGATTTGAGTACACACTTAATTTTCACATCGTATAATACACAATTTATCAGGAAACTACTGCCCTCATTTAGGTTACATTTGAGGTCAGTGTTAATACACACTCATGAGTGTATTAAAATATTCTGCAAGTTAGATATTTTTAATTGTATATTTACAATGGAGGGAAACATTTATTGCAACATTAGCTGAAGAGATTCATAACTTTTATAGCTTTCCCACTATTTCATACCTTTTCTCACTTCAGTGACTAACACTTCAAGACCAGCTATAAACAACCATTATTATGGATCCTAGATCAATGTTTGCCTTGATAAATGGATTTAAGAGCCTTACAGGCACTGGGAATAAAGTTCATTTGGACAAGACAAGGGAATTCACACACACAGAGTTGATGATACACAATAATGTGACATTAAAAAACAAGAATAATCAAACATATTCAGATGTTATAAAACAGAGTAGTTATACATCTGTCTTGAGACAGGACACCAAAACAAATTAAGGAATATGTCACATATTAGAGGAGAAATGCAAATGTCAACTGAACCTACATATTAAATGGTGCCTAGACCCAAAAAGAAAGAAAATATTGTTGATAAAACTCACACAGCCAGAAGGATAACATTCAGAAGCTTTTGACATAATAATGTGTTCCTAATTGCATAGCACTTCCAGTCCATGTTGTGGCCACCTGTATCAGTATCCATCAACTGCAGCTTATCACCGTCAGTGGAGCTGACCCACTGAGGCACCATCATCAGTTTCTCCTTACACTGAGATTAAAGGTAAATGTTATGCTGAATCTTGCTTACACTGGAATTCTCTGTGTATAATGCCAAAATTTTAGTAACAGAAATCCTATGACCAATACACAAGGTTGTCTACAGACACTGCAGAAAAAGAAGGGAACAGAAATATAGGTATAGGGAATGATGATAAAGAAGGACAACCTGCATAGCACATGTGGTCACACATTACAGGTTTATTGAAAAAAACATTGCTGGAGACAAAGTGAAGAAATGCAGTGACAATGCACTGATGATAATGATGGAAGCTAAAATTATAGTAAACTGAAAACAAGACCAGAAAGAGGTTCTTGGTTACAAAAACAATGTTTATGTTTCATGGCTAATGAGGGTACAACTAGCACTACAAAATAAGAAGACATTTTGTGTTCTTCTGGTCTTTCGTTTGAAATACAACATGATATTAATATTATCAAATTTCCCTATATCAGTCTCCTTCAAAATCGTCTACATAATGAGGTTCTCAGAGACCATCTGACAATACGTAGGATGTACTTTTCACCGCCTATTGTACTTAGGGCTTAAGGATCCATCAGTATAAAGCCTGTTTCTGCTGCTAGTTTCAACAAATGATTTAATAAATTTATCAAATAAATTAAATGTTAAGTTATTTGATAATATAATTAATTAATTAATCATTTACATGAATGGATATAAATTATTCAATACATTAAATTTTAATAAATTAATTTTCTAATAAATCATTTCCATTCAAATTAGTATTCAAGTCAGTATAAATAAAATAATACAATTCAATAGAAATAAAATAATACGTAACAAATGCTTCAAAAAAGTAACAATTCTACCCTTATGGAAAAGCATTCATCTCAACGTAACGAATTTTTCAGAGGAAATGGAAAATGAAAGAAAATTCATACAAAATTTTTCTTTTTAAATTACCTTGGAGATGAAGAGGAGAAAACAATGAGTTTTGTGGTGCCTGCTGGGAAAGGCACCAACAATTATAATGTTCTGATTAAACTATCATGTAATGAATGACACAGCTCACTACTGAAGAACGAAAAAAATATATAACCAAACACAAACTATTTGTAAAATACAACTAACTAACTATGAGTCAACAAGTTTACTATACGCATAAAGTCAGAAGTTTTATCCCTATTTCAAATATGAGGACATGCTTGAAAGAATATAGAGACTATTTTTGTATTATGTCTATTACATTATTACATACAACAAAACAAAAAATTCTTACCTTTATCCTTAATAGCCATTTCATCCTCTTGTTTTCTAGCTGGAGAATGATGAGGGCTTGCTGAAATAGTTGGAGGCCATACTGGTGTCTGTAATTTTTGTGGTCTACCATAGAACTCGTTTATACCAGGAGGTGCATTACCAGCTGAAAAAAAACTGGACCTGCCGGCCTCTTCAAGAACTCTTCTTTCTGTTCAAAACTCTTCATAATTCTTGATATAATAATCGAATCATCACTACTGTGGGGATCACGAATTGTTGAATCTAAACTAGACGCACTACCATCCTGACTGTTTGCAGATTCCCGTCGGCCTATCAAACCGGCATCTAAACTTAACCTACAACCAGGCGTGTTCCCAGGATACGAGTATAAACTTCCCGGTGAACTACTCGGTACACTTTCACTGCTACTATAATTGAAACTTGGATTACCTTCTGTCTGTGTCATACCGAAACCTTCACTCGAACGTCTTCCAACAATGTTACTAACACCACTGGCAGGAGCCGTCGTTAGTCCACTGACACCACGCTGAGGAGAATGATATCGCACATCATCCCACGGTCCCTGTCGTTGATGTATACTGAGCCTTGAATGATGCTGTTGCGTTTGTTGGGGTTGTAGCTGTTGGGGTGGTGAGTTGAATTTTGGATCACTGACCATTTCAGCAGGGGACCTCAGTCTTGGCCTTTGATTCGTTTCAGGGTGATGTGCTGTTTCTCCAAAGTACTGAAACAATATGTCCAAACTTAATTGAATCACTGTCACATATTCTATTATATTTAATTTGTACAAATCTTACTGGTTTTATAAAAAGCATATCATGTACAATTTTATGGAATATAACATACATTAAAATTATGCAGTGTGTATATTACAGTTCTAATATAAAGATGCCTTTTTCCCCTTCAGAATTATTCTACAGAATTTTTGAAGGTGCCACCATACTGGGCATGTTGGCCTCAATACATGTCACTGGGACATATAGCACATTATTTTTTTTTTAGTTTAAGATCACAGTTTACATAATTACACTGTTTTAAAATTTTGCTAGGCCGTACATCATGCCTGTAACTATAACTACATAGTGCAGTCCACTGTTTGGTTTCAGGCATGATGTGGTCTTAAGTCATGAGTACAGTAATGTGTGCTATGTTCCCATTAGGCTTTTTATTTGACCCAACCATCCACTTTGTAACCAAGCTCGTGTTCTTTTGACCGACCTTCATTCTACTATAAATTTTCCAAGCCACCTTCTTTTCTTGCAATACAACTGAATTACTTTACGATTTTAGCATATGCTGTCGACAATAACTGTTAGTTTATGTTTAATTCCTGTAAGAAGGAGGCACATGTTTGACAGGGTGCCCAAAGGATATAAAGTAATAAAAAAAATTAAAAAATAAAAAATAAATAAAAAATTGTGCCGGGTCATGTATTTGTGCCAGGTCTCTGCTGTATACTGAATACTACTACTGAAAGTACTTCTTCATCATTACTGTAATGTTATGATCCTACTATGTTCTCACTGTGCTCATCACAACTGTTTTCCCCATCTATACATCTCCTACTATCTTTCAAGCAACAAACTGAAATCTGGTTTCTTGTCTTTTGAATAATTGCAATTATTGTGTGACTTTCGAAGCTGCACTTCTAAAACGGTATGTGTTCAGATTACTTCATTAAATAAACAAATAAACCTCTGCTCAACAGTTCATAAAGGACCAAGGCACACCGCACAGCTTTCGTGTTTAGTGGGATGGTTGCATGGCCAGTACAATGCATCGCCAGCCACTAGTTGCAGTATTAACATCCAGGAGACGCCGTCTCAGCGGCTTTTCAATTTTGCCTCACGACTCTTAGTGCACTGAACCTCTGCCGGGAACTTAAACCGTAACCATGCGCACATGAATCGCACATGATAGCCACTAGACCACCTGGAGGCACATTAGTTTATTAGTGATATATAAACGTCAGCCGTCACCGCCATAATTATAAACCTACACAGAAACATTACTAACCTACAAAACAAAATTGATCCATAATATGCCAGTGAATCGCGCTTTGAAGTGTCCTGACTATATCACAACTATACAAAACATCTTTCTTAAAGATAATTTGAAGATCTAAACAAACTATCATAAGTCTTCACATAAAAAATGTGCATACATACGCACGCACACACTCACATCACCCAAATATTTAATTGTTTCGTTATGTTTGATATTTCTATTGTATTTCATACACAGGTCCTGAAGATGACAATAAATATTGTCGAAACGTCGACGCAAAATAACTAAAAGTTGTATTATTGACCGATCCTCACTAACCATCCACTAAAACATTTTGTCCAAAGTTAATGTGTTCACGTATATCTGGGTATATTAAGAATAAATGTAATAAGCTAATTGTTAAGTTAAATGAACATCTGTAAACTCATGCATGATTGGTGTCTGTGAGTAGGTAGTATGACGTCATGAACTGTATATATTAGCTTATCTTTGTGGGTCAAATGATAACTGAGATAACAACCACGCGTATGTATTTGCTTACATCCAATGTGACAGATGTCAAACTTAACAGACGAGAAAGGTTTTTTTAGTTTGAAAAGTATTATTTATTTATTTTGAATTTTATTATTTTGTTATAAAATGGAGGTGATATTATATTGTTATAAAAAGAAAAAAAAATTGTGGACATGGAAACAAATTTTTTATACGTGGACGTGATATGCCTGCAATGAAACATGGCAGAAAAGGGTCTTTGTAGCAATGACTACATGCTTTTATACAATTTATGACGTCATAGACATGTTGAAAATTGATTTTGTTTAAATATTGTAAAATAGCTGAAAGTTTTGAAATAAGAAATTAGAAATTATCTGTTGTATGTCAAAATAACCATAATTTTATTTTCTGTCATGTCAAGTGCAAATTTAGTGCACGGGTGGGCGTGTGCTCGTTTTATTCGTATTTACGTGAATAACACTAGAGTAAATTAACGTATCGAATTGAAACTTAGAAAGCTCTTACTTCTGAATTAGCGCTACATTTTTCATATGTCAAATACTCAAAACATATTATTTTAATATGTATTTTTTAACAGAGTTCACATTTCTACAAAATCTTTCTCTTCTGAAAGCCATAAAATTTTTAGATATAATCTATACATGCCTTTCCAGTCTTCACCAAATTGAGCAGGACTTATGTCTATCTATCACGTGCTATGGGCTTTAACCAATGAGAAGCTCTAATTTTTATTCAGATTTGTCTTTTGCGGAAGACGTTTCGCTCAGTTCTACCTAACAGCTCGGCCTTAACAGACGTTGTCTCTGTGCGAGTTTGTCGTATCAGTATACGTTCTTCATAAGGGTTACGAGAGTACTTGGTCTTAGCAAAGAGTTGCCCGTTTCGATCGATTCTGTATTAGAACTCAAAATAATTTAATCATAAATTAAATAGTGCTACCTCGCGATAGCAAGATTTTCCGCATAGAAATCAGTGTCTTTGCCGAAATACATCGGGGTGAACGCGAGGACACTTCACGATAACGGAAGGTGTACATAAAACACACCGAAATTGAATTAGTAATAGTAAAACCCATTACCGAACACTTAGATAAATAAGATATACTTTATCAGAGATAAACGGCGTGAGTGCGTGAGTCGCGAGAGTTCTACGTGTCATCATTGCAGTGATCCAGCAGTGGACTAGTGTAGCAGCGGAGCAGTAAAACGTTTTGTCAATGGAACTCGTCGAACAATTAAAATAGACTATAAAAAAGAGAAATATTCAAACCATTTTACAGACACTATTTAAATATAAGAATAAATATTTAATTTCAAATCACAGACCATATTAAATTTGTTTTCAAATAAATAATTACATAACTCCAGATACAATTCTCTGATATTATTTTGTTCTAATTTACTATGCCTTCTATTTTTGTTACGTTGCGTACTACAATTGGCACCGCTACGTTTTTGGCACGAGTAAATAGTTGGCAAATAAAAAAATTTGTTCAGCAAAAGTGTTGAACGAAATTAATTAAAAATTGTATATGGTATTATATTTTAAAATTGATTATTATTTTGAACTGTGTTTTCAATTTGTCTTTAGCAGAGTGTGTATATTTGGTATAATTTTCATATGCTCTGTAGAACTGTAGAATAATATTTTAGGGTAATTATCTGGAGTGAAATAATAAATTTGTAGTACACGTTAGTTTAAGTATTTGTGTGGACATTGATTTTATATGATATTTGACTGACTAAACTGCATTACAATAATATATAGATGAGAGAACAGGAACTCTCGAAATATGTTCCAAATAAGGAAAAGAACATCTTGAGGTAATATAAATATAAGATTTTAAATACTATATAGGAACAGTTAGACATTAAACCTTAATAACTTAAGAATAAATGTGCTCGTGCGTAAACCAATACTGTAAGATAAGCTTTGTGTGGTTAGTTATCGCTAGTAAATATGGCAGAACCAATGCAACAATTAGCTGTTCTTAAATCCACGCAAACTGCTATTTTGGCAAATATACAACCTGTACGCGAAGAGAATAATAAAAATGTACAGGCGTACGCGAAGATAATAAGCAAATACAAGAAAATTTAAACTCTGTCCGTGAAGAGATTAACAAAAGTATACAGTCCTTACGCGACGACAGTAAACAACAGAATAGAAATATTCACGGAGAAAATAAAAAAGTAATCGCTGCAATGCAAGACAGGCTAAACAAAACAAGAGTATCATTGAAGCGGCAGAAAAGGAAATAACTTAAACAGTTGAGTCCATCCGTGCTGATTTTGAAGCAGCGCCTGAAATAAATAACTCGCGAATATCTGAATGTGAAACGCGCATGTTATCAGTAGAACAGCGGGTGCAATCGCAGACGACCGCGATACATGAATTTATCAGTAGCCATGAAAAGATGTTAGAGTATTTGGAACGACAAATACATGAACTACAGCAGACTACAACACCCGCAAATCAAATCACATAAGTGTATAAAATTATCGATGAGATAAACACACAATTAAAATTTTCTGTCCATGGCAAAGAAAATCATATCCAGTTTCTGAAACTCTGCGAGCGTAGTATGGAAACTATAAACGATAATCTTGGCGATGTTCACAAGATAAACTGGTTAGTTAGATTGAGGTACAGCTACAGAATGGTTTTCCATCATCCAAGATAAATTTTTAGTATATGAAGACCTTGTAGACCAATTTTAGACACGCTACTGGAATGAGAAAATCCAGCGTAAGGTACGTGTGCAGCTTGAATTCTGTATGTACCGAATAAAGGTACCAAGGAAAAATACCTAATTCAGCTGGTAGCGGAAGCAAAACACTTAGAGACTGAGAAGTCGGAAGCTGAAATAGTCAACAAGCTGGCCACCACTTCAGTAGAGGTATACAGTTAGCAGTAATAACCCAAATGATTAAAACCTTATAGGAGCTGCTATTACTACTTAATAAATGGAAAAATATTGATGGCAATATCGATAGTTACAGTACACATAAACCAATAAAAAGAAGTACCACAAAAAAAATGGCAGTACAAATAAACAATAGAAAAAAACTGATCGTGAGCAAAATTCGTCATTGTTTAATAAACATAAAGACGCGTCCGTAGCTGAAGATAACCACATTAATGAATACGAGTCCAGTTATTGCTTGTGTGTACAGTCAGAGCAGATTCTTCTAGGATATAGAGGTGCCAGGCTTTGACGCTGATACCTGGATGCAGTTGAAAACCTGCGTCGTTCTGCTGATGGTGCTGTTATGCCCGGTCCGATGTGCCAACATTGTGGCAATATTTGTGGCGCCCTCTTACAGCCACCAGATACCTCTGTTGACGCTGTCCAAAGCCCTGGCTGCCAGAGGACACAATCTAACTGTCATCACTCAGAACACAAGCGAGATGGAAATAGACGATCACACTAAAATTGACATAATCTTTGGCTATAAACTGTTTGACAGTGGATCACTGGGTACACCGTTTCAGAGCAAACTCATAAACGGACAATAGAAGGTAATGATTCCAGACATTTCCTGACCTGGGCGTGCCATGAAAGTCTTGCGCATTGTGGAGCAGACAAGTGTTACTTGCCGCTGCTGGCAAGGAAAGTAAAGTCAATTCAACGTACCTGCCACTACTGCAAGACAGCCAAATCCCAAACCAATGTATGTCGAAATGGGGAACATAGTGATGCATGGTAGGAATGCATTATTGTGTATCGATTTCCTTGGTCTATTACCACGGGCGTCTAGGCGTATGAGAAATCTGGTTGTGTGCACTGATGCTTTCACCAAAAATGTAAGTCTGTATGACATAGGTAGACCCATGACGGATGCTGTACTATAACTTATTCTGTACAAATTGATCCCTAAGTATGGCTATGTCAAGAAGATTCTATCCGACCAAGGCAAACTATTCCAAAATAAGAAATGGAGAGCTGAGTTGGAAAAGAGGAACATACAAGCGGTATTGACATCCATTAGGAGACCTCTAGAAAATTTTGCCTAGAGAGTCAATAGGGAGCTCGGTGTACTAATACGGACCTATTGTAACACAAGCCAAAGTAAATGGCCGCAGTATTTTGAGTTCTTCGAGAACGCCATAAATGGTAGTTACAAACCACTACTGGATATACACCGTTAGTGCTGCAATCGGATGTTCAACCAAAGCGTGTATGAAGTGAGTGTGTAAAACGTATAGCCTCTCAGAATTTGCCTGTTCCGAACGAGATTAAGCGTTTGGATATGAAAGAGCGGATAAAGAAGCTTGTAGAACGGCGTACAGAAAAATTCAAATCCGAGCATAAGCTGCAAACATTTAGAGTCGGTGAATTAGTATTGCTCGAAACTTTAAACGTCGGTCGTAGTATTGAAAATACAGCAGCAAAGTTCCATAGACTATATAATGGTCCGTTCATTTTATCTTAACAGTTTGGAAAACATACTTATATTGTTGCGAATCGTGTTACAAACAAAACTATTGGGAAGTTCCATGCGTCGTCATTACAAAAATATTTTGTCCAATGTTAATGTGTTCACGTATATCTGGGTATATTAAGAATAAATGTAATAAGCTAATTACAACACACACAAATTAACACATCAAATACACATATCAAGATCTCCAATACATTATAAAGAATACAAATTTGGATAAACATAAATATAAATATGCATTCAAACCAAATAAAAGTATATATAATAATATAATAAATAGAAAAGACTGTGATATATACAAATTAAGTGGAATATACAGAATAAAATGTAATAACTGTGACTACATATACATCGGAAGAACACACAGAAATTTCAAACAGAGATTTATGGAACATTTCGGAGCTTTTAATAATAAAAAAACGGGAATCTCCAACATAGCAGATCACCTTATTAGTATGAATCATAGTATAACAAATATAACCAACAATATGGAAATAGTGGAGATAAACAATAATAAAAATAACATTATACAGTTAGAAAAATTATATATATACCTTCATAAAAAATATAACAAATTGATGAATCAACAGACAATATTTGAAAATGATCAATTATTCCAATACATATCTGGCTTGGTTTCACCCAATAATGATGGCAGTGGAAAGTTCAAAACGAAGTACAGTAAGAGATAGTAGACACAGTTAACAACAGTTATACATTTAAAGGAAAACATCATAACAGGAACATTACAGTGTATGAACTGATGATGAAATTTTAATATTTCTAAAAGGCTTTATTCATTGTTTTAAAAATGGAATTTTACTGATTTTGTTGGAATAGTATGTATATACAGAATAATAATATATAAAGCTAATTGTTAAATTAAATGAACATCTGTAAACTCATGCATGATTGGTGTCTGTGAGTAGGTAGTATGACATCATGGACTGTATATATTAGCTTATCTTTGTGGGTCAAATGATAACTGAGATATCAACTACGCGTATGTATTAGTTTACATCCAAAGTGACAGATGTCAAACTTAACAGAAGAGAAAGGTTTTTTTAGTTTGTAAAGTATTATTTATTTATTTTGAGTTTTATTATTTTGTTATAAAATGGAGGTGATATTATTTTGTTATGAAAATAAACAAAAATTTGTGGACATGGAAACAAATTTTTTATACGTGGAAGTGATATGCCTGCAATGAAACATGGCAGAAAAGGGTCTTTGTAGCAATGACTACATGCTTTTATACAACTTATGACGTTATAGACATGTTGAAAATTGATTTTGTTTAAATATTGTAAAATAGCTGAAAGTTTTGAAATAAGAATTGAGAAATTAACTGTTGTATGTCAAAATAACCATAAATTTATTTTCTGTCATGTCAAGTGCAAATTTAGTGCACGAGTGGGCGTGTGCTCGTGTTATTCGTATTTACATGAATAACACTAGAGTAAATTAACGTATCGAATTGAAACTTAGAGAGCTCTTACTTCTGAATTAGCGCTACATTTTTCATATGTCAAATACTCAAAACATATTATTTTAATATGTATTTTTTAACAGAGTTCACATTTCTACAAAATCCTTCTCTTCTGAAAGCCATAAAATGTTTAGATAAAATCTATACATGCCTTTGCAGTCTTCAGCAAAATTGAGCAGGACATATGTCTATCTATCACGTGCTATGGGTTTTAACCAATGAGAAGCACTAATTTTTATTCAGTTTTGTCTTTTGCGGAAGACGTTTCGCGCAGTTCTACCTAACAGCTCGGACTTAACAGACGTTGTCTCTGTGCGAGTTCTTCGTATCAGTATACGTTCTTCATAAGGGTTACTAGAGTACTTGGTCTTAGCAATCAGTTGCCCGTTTTCTAGATCGATTCGGTATTAGAACTCAAAATAATTTAATTATATATTAAATAGTGCTACCTCGCGATAGACAAGACTTTCCGCACAGAAATCAGTGTCTTTTGCCGAAATACATCTGGGTGAACGCGAGGAGACTTCACGTTACAGGAAGGTGTAAATAAAACACACCGAAATTGAATTAGTAATTGTTAAACCTACTACCGAACACTTAGATAAATAAGATATACTATATCAGAGATAAACTGCGTGAGTGCGTGAGGCGCGAGAGTTCTACGTGTCAAAATTGCAGTGATCCAGCAGTGGACTAGTGTAGCAGCGGAGCAGTTCAACATTTGTCAGTGGAATTCGTCGAACAATTAAAATAGACTATAAGAAAGAGAAACATTCAAACCATTTTACATACACTATTTAAATATAAGAATAAATATTTAAGTTCAAATCACAGACCATATTAAAATTGTTTTCAAATAAATAATTACCTAACTCCAGATAAAATTCTCTGATATTATTTTGTTCTAATTTACTATGCCTTCTATCTGTTACGTTGCGTAGTACAATTGGCACCGCTACGTCTTTGGCACGAGGAAATAGTTGGCAATTAAAAAAAATTGGTTCAGCAAAAGTGTTGCACGAAATTAATTAAAAATTGTATATAGTATTATATTGTAAAATTGTTTATTATTTTGAACTGTGTTTTTAATTTGTCTTTAGCAGAGTGTGTATACATAGTATAATTTCCAAATGCTCTGAAACACTGTTTTAGTAAGAACTGTAGAATAATATTTTAGGTTAATTATCTGGAGTGAAATATTAAATTTGTAGTACATGTTAGGTTAAATATTTGTGTGGACTTTGATTTTATATGATATCTGACTGACTATACTGCATTACAATAATATATAGATGAGAGAACAGGAACTCTCGAAATATGTTCCAAATAAGGAAAGGAACATCTTGAGGTAATATAAATATAAAATTTTAAATAATATATAGGAACAGTTAGACATTAAACGTTAATAACTTAAGAATAAGTGTGCTCGTGCGTAAACCAATACTGAAAGATACGCTTTGTTGTGGTTAGTTATCGCTAGTAAAAATTGCAGAACCAATGCAACAATTAGCTGATCTTAAATCCACGCAAACTGCTATTTTGGCAAATATACAACCTGTACGCGAAGAGAATAATAAAATATCGGTATGGAGAACCATACATGACTTCCATGTTCTAAGATTTATATTTAAAATCATATTCGAAATGAAATATTTCCATAGAAACTACGTCTTTCTACTTATTGCTTCAGCATTAACCACAGTACTGTGGTCTCTAACGTATACCACCTCACGTTTTCGCACCCGATTTTCACCGATGATGGCAGTCGATGGCACTGCCGAAAAGTCTGGTTTTGCAGAAAACATTGGACTACGGCTAAAGAGCCCGGGAAGCAATTTTAACAAAAAACTACTTCTTTGTTGCCGATAACGTAGTACACATATAAAAAATTCTTCCCTCCACCTTCAACTATAATTTTTAATAATAAAAAATTACCCCCACCCCGTTCACCTAACTTCTTCATTTATAGATATTTCATCTACATTTCTACAGTGGATTACTATGAGCTTCTTATCAGGATACTTTATTCATAAAAATTAAGTACTTTACTCTTGTTAAATCATAAAATGTTTCCGGTAAACTACCCCTTTCTCTTAACCGATCTTCTCCAAAATCAACAGACCTTCCCTCCTCTACAATTCAGCGAAGCATGCAAAAAAATATTTGATTCTGTTTGAATGTGCGGCAGTTATCGTTCGTCATGGAAAAATTTCTCTTGTTACAACATAAAATGTTGCAGGTAAACTACCCCTTTCCCTTAACCGATCTTCACCAAAATCAATAGAACTTGAGCACCCTGCAACTCAGGGGGTGCAAAAAATTATTTGATTCTCATTGAATTTTCGGCAGTTATCGTTCGTCATAAAAAATTATCCTTTTTAAAACATAAAACGTTGCTGATAAACTACCCCTTCCCTTAACCGATCTTCAACAAAATCAACAGACCTTGAGTTCTATTTAGTTCAAAAAGGTATGCAAAAACCTAGTTGATTCTGTTTGAATTTGCGGCTCTTATCGTTTGCCATATAAAATACCCTTTTAAAACATAAAACGTTGCAGGTAAACTACCCCTTTCCCTTAACCGATCTTCACCAACACCAATAGGTATTGAGAACTCTACAATACAGGGCTGTATGCAAATAACCTTTTGATTCTGTTTGAATTTGCGGCTGTTATCGTTTGCCATAGGAAATACCCTTGTTAAAACAAAAAACGTTGCAGGTAAACTACCCCTTTCCTTTAACCGATCTTTACCAGAATCAACAGATCTTGAGAACTCTACAATTCAGGGCTGTATGCGAAACATTATTTGATTCTGTTTGAATTTGCGGCTGTTATCGTTTGCCAAACAAACAAAATTACCCTTGATAAAAAACCGTTGCTGGTAAACTACCCCTTTCCCATAACCGATCTTCACCAAAAACGATAGGTCTTGAGAACTCAACAATTCAGGGCTGTATGTAAAATATTATGTGATTTTGTTTGAATTTGCGGCTGTTATCGTTTGCAATACTAAATACCCTTGATAAAACATAAAACGTTGCCGGTAAACTACCCCTTTCCCTTAACCGATCTTCACCAAAACCAAAAAGTCTTGAGAACTCCACAATTCAGGGCAGTATGCAAAACATTATTTGATTATGTTTGAATTTGCGGCTGTTATCGTTTGCCATAGAAAATACCCTTGTTAAAACATAAAACGTTGCTGGTAAACTACCCCTTTCCCTAACCGATCTTCACCAAAAACAATAGGTCTTGAGAACTCTACAATCTAGGGCTGTATGCAAATATCTTTTGATTCTGTTTGAATTTGCGGGTGTTATAGTTTGCCATAGGAAATACCCTTGTTAAAACATAAAACGTTGCTGGTAAACTACCCCTTTCCCTTTACCGATCTTTACCAGAATCAACAGATCTTGAGAACTCTACAACTCAGGGCTGTATGCGAAACATTATTTGATTCTGTTTGAATTTGCGGCTGTTATCGTTTGCCAAACAAACAAAATTACCCTTGATAAGAAAAAACCGTTGCTGGTAAACTACCCCTTTCCCTCAACCGATCTTCACCAACAACAATAGGTCGCGAGTACTCCACAAATCAGGGCTGTATGCAAAAAATGATTTGATTCTGTTAGAATTTGCGGCTGTTATCGTTTGCCATAGAAAAAAATCTACAGACACACAGACACAGACAGACACACACACAGACACTTTTCGAAAAACGACTTTTTTTCATGTTTTGAGTGTAGTACAATCAGAATCTGCAATAATCTCGAACACGATTTTTTTTGCCATCACCATACTTTCATTTCCTTAAGGAACATGGAAGTAAAATGTACAGGCGTACGCGAAGATAATAAGCAAATACAAGTAAATTTAAACTCTGTCCGTGAAGAGATTAATACAAATATACAGTCCTTACGCGACGCCAGTAAACAACAGAATAGAAATATTCACGAAGAAAATAAAAAAGTAATCGCTGCAATGCAAGACAGGCTAAACAAAACAAGAGTATCATTGAAGCGGCAGGAAAGGAAATAACTTAAACAGTTGAGTCCATCCGTGCTGATTTTGAAGCCGCGCCTGAAATAAATAACTCGCGAATATCTGAATGTGAAACGCGCATGTTATCAGTAGAACAGCGGGTGCAATCGCAGACGACCGCGATACATGAATTTATCAGTAGCCATGAAAAGATGTTAGAGTATTTGGAACGACAAATACATGAACTACAGCAGACTACAACACCCGCAAATCAAATCACCTAAGTGTATAAAATTATCGATGAGATAAACACACAATTGAAATTTTCTGTCCATGGCAAAGAAAATCACATCCAGTTTCTGAAACTCTGCGAGCGTAGTATGGAAACTATAAACGATAATCCTGGCGATGTTCACAAGATAAACTGGTTAGTTAGATTGACATCTTAAGGTACAGCTACAGAATGGTTTTCCATCATCCAAGACAAATTATTAGTATATGAAGACCTTATAGACCAATTTTAGACACGCTATTGGAATGAGAAAATCCAGCGTAAGGTACGTGTGCAGCTTGAATTCTGTATGTACCGAATAAAGGTACCAAGGAAAAATACCTAATTCAGCTGGTAGCGGAAGCAAAACACCTAGAGACTGAGAAGTCGGAAGCTGAAATAGTCAAAAAGCTGGCCCACCACTTCAGTAGAGGTATACAGTTAGCAGTAATAACCCAAGGGATTAAAACCTTATAGGAGCTGCTATTACTACTTAATAAATGGAAAAATATTGATGGCAATATCGATAGTTACAGTACACATAAACCAATAAAAAGAAGTATCACAAAAAAATGGTAGTACAAATAAACAATAGAAAAAAACTGATCGTGAGCAAAATTCGTCGATGTTTAATAAACATAAAGACGCGTCCGTAGCTGAAGATAACCACATTAATTAATACGAGTCCAGTTATTGCTTGTGTGTACAGTCAGAGCAGATTCTTCTAGGATATAGAGGTGCCAGGCTTTGACGCTGATACCTGGATGCAGTTGAAAACCTGCGTCGTTCTGCTGATGGTGACGTTATGCCCGGTCCGATGTGCCAACATTCTGGCAATATTTGTGGCGCCCTCTTACAGCCACCAGATACCTCTGTTGACGCTGTCCAAAGCCATGGCTGCCAGAGGACACAATCTAACTGTCATCACTCAGAACACAAGCGAGACACAAAATAGACGATCACACTAAAATTGACATAATCGTTGGCTATAAACTGTTTGACAGTGGATCACTGGGTACACCGTTTCAGAGCAAACTCATAAACGGACAATAGAAGGTAATGATTCCAGACATTTCCTGACCTGGGCGTGCCATGAAAGTCTTGCGCATGGTGGAGCAGACAAGTGTTACTTGCCGCTGCTGGCCAGGAAAGTAAAGTCAATTCACGTACCTGCCACTACTGCAAGACAGCCAAATCCCAAACCAATGTATGTCGAAATGGGGAACATAGTGATGCATGGTAGGAATGCATTATTGTGTATCGATTTCCTTGGTCTATTACCACGGGCGTCTAGGGGTATGAAAAATCTGGTTGTGTGCACTGATGCTTTCACCAAAAATGTAAGTCTGTATGACATAGGTAGACCCATGACGGATGCTGTACTATAACTTATTCTGTACAAATTGATCCCTAAGTATGGCTATGTCAAGAAGATTCTATCCGACCAAGGCAAACTATTCCAAAATAAGAAATGGAGAGCTGAGTTGGAAAAGAGGAACATACAAGCGGTATTGACATCCATTAGGAGACCTCTAGAAAATTTTGCCTAGAGAGTCAATAGGGAGCTCGGTGTACTAATACGGACCTATTGTAACACAAGCCAAAGTAAATGGCCGCAGTATTTTGAGTTCTTCGAGAACGCCATAAATGGTAGTTACAAACCACTACTGGATATACACCGTTAGTGCTGCAATCGGATGTTCAACCAAAGCGTGTATGAAGTGAGTGTGTAAAACGTATAGCCTCTCAGAATTTGCCTGTTCCGAACGAGATTAAGCGTTTGGATATGAAAGAGCGGATAAAGAAGCTTGTAGAACAGCGTACAGAAAAATTCAAATCCGAGCATAAGCTGCAAACATTTAGAGTCGGTGAATTAGTATTGCTCGAAACTTTAAACGTCGGTCGTAGTATTGAAAATACAGCAGCAAAGTTCCATAGACTATATAATGGTCCGTTCATTTTATCTTAACTGTTTGGAAAACATACTTATATTGTTGCGAATCGTGTTGCAAAAAAAACTATTGGGAAGTTCCATGCGTCGTCATTACAAAAATATTTTGTCCAAAGTTAATGTGTTCACGTATATCTGGGTATATTAAGAATAAATGTAATAAGCTAATTACAACACACACAAATTAACACATCAAATACACATATCAAGATCTCCAATACATTATAAAGAATACAAATTTGGATAAACATAAATATAAATATGCATTCAAACCAAATAAAAGTATATATAATAATACAATAAATAGAAAAGACTGTGATATATACAAATTAAGTGGAATATACAGAATAAAATGTAATAACTGTGACTACATATACATCGGAAGAACACATAGAAATTTCAAACAGAGATTTATGGAACATTTCGGAGCTTTTAATAATAAAAAAACGGGAATCTCCAACATAGCAGATCACCTTATTAGTATGAATCATAGTATAACAAATATAACCAACAATATGGAAATAGTGGAGATAAACAATAATAAAAATGACATTATACAGTTAGAAAAATTATATATATTGTAATAAATTTAAAAGATTAGATGTGTGTGTTCTTAAATTGGTGTGTAATTGGTGTGGCTCTCGACGTCTTACTGGCCTGAAACACTTCCTTAAGTTTCCCAGCTGGTCGAGTCCCAATGGTAGCAAGACCGGTCGAGTAGCGTAAAGTTGATGAAGAAATAGATATGCTCAGCTTCACCGAAAGTTTCAAAACAAAAATTATTGTTTTGAAGAAAATTAAAAAAAAAAAATTGTTTATAAAAAAAAATAATAAAAAAAATTTTTAATTTTATTAATTAATTAATTAGGATCAATTAATTAATATAGGGCTGTGAAGTTTTAAACAGTGTAATGCTCTTCTGAAAATTTTTATTAAAGTTTTAGTATAATTTAAATAATCTATCACCACTCATAAGACTGTCTGTAAACCAATCGATATTTGTTTACCTTTCTATTTTTTTAGGTTATCTTCACTTACGGGTGGTAAAGTCCTTGTAGATTATCAATTAGAATTATATTATTGGTAATTAGTATTATTGAAGAAATAAAGAACTATTAAGTATTGAAAAGTATTAATGTTTTATTAAGTAACAGCAATATTGACTCTTATCGATTAGTATCGATTCTCAGGATATCGAAAAAAGTTACAAGTATATGTTATAAAAATTATATAGGGTTCTTTAAACAGCCAGTTATTACCAAAGTCAGAGAAATCGGGCTTATATTTAAAAAGTATAACGTTACAATCAAATTAATAGTTATTAATAAACACAGACATTGAATAATAAATTGTAAATATAATAATTGTTTTCACCAAACAGCTGTGATGAACCAAGAAGAGGCACTGGGTTTGTCAAAGCAAATGGCCGCCGTCAAGTTGATCAAAATGTGACTCGTCCCTGCTGCGTTCCAAATAATGTATTTTGACGCAATATTTCTGTTCTCGTGTCCGCAAATCTCTTGTTATATGTTGTGTAGTGACTGGTGTAGTGATTCTGGGTTGTATTTAGTGTATCTGTATAATTATTAGTTCAAACACTTTCTCCGATTCCGTCACTAATTTGGTTTAATGTATTATACAGTTTTCTAGTGTTTTATGGTGTTTTTCGGAGTAGATTTATATTGTTCTGTGTTATGGAGTGTTACTTGATCGTTTCTGTTATAATATGATAGTTTCAGAAGTATTTTACAAGTCACTCGCGATTTCACAATAACTCACTATACACTCGCTTTGTATGACGATTATAGGTTAGGTTATTCACGTTATCAAAGGTATGTCATGTTAACCGTTCAACTACCAATAATTAACTAACTGTTTCCTTCAGTTTCAATTAAACTCTTAGCCCATATAATATTATCCTTAACATTGTTCAAATATTTTTCACATCCTGTATGCACTTTTACATTTTCACTATATGAATGCCTATACTTTGGTTATTTGTCAATTTTATTCACTAGATTTGATTTAAATTAATCTTTCAGTTCATTCTGGTTATTTTCAGATTAAATAATGCCATTTTATAGTGTTTTCTGTCTAAAAAAATAGTAATTTCACTTTCAGTTTGGTATACTGTGAAGAGTCAAAACATCAAAATTTACTTCCTGTCATTATATAAATTCAGCCATTTTATCAGTTATATTTAATATTAATAATCCTATATTGTATTAAAAGGTTCCTATTCCCTTATTTTCTGGTAATTAATTGAATTAGTTGTATTCTGAAACATTATTCTGAAATATATGACTCCCATGTCTAAATTTCTGAGTTTAGTCATTTTCGTTTTTATTCATAATTCTGAATATAATTTATTAAAATCTCTCTAAATGGTATGTGCAATTATATGGCATGATCTCAAGTTTATTTTGTCTAAACCCCTTTTGTTTATTTGCATTTAATTGAGCAATTTCTCTGTTTTGATGAAGTTTGGTTTCCATTCTTTTGGCCTATGATTTTTTAACAATTTTTCTTACAAAATAATTTACAAACAATATATGATGTGTGATACCCTCTCTGACTTTTACAAATAGTATTATAAATTAAACATGTTTTTAAATTACACAAAAACAATTAGTATTGGTTACAATACAAACAATAGTTAAAACAAATAACGAATATTTTTTTTTTTTAAATAAATGGTTGTCTTCAAGTCAGACATTTTGCAACACAATCCTTATTTCTAAACATGGAAATATGGCTTACAAAAAAGGTTTTTTACTAACTAACATCTTAATTACTCTCTACTATTTACAAGTGGTAACTATTTTTATAGTTCTGATGTTAGTTGTTTCAGACCCAAACAAATGGCCTTATATCTAATACATTTTTAAACATTCTTGTACTATATACATAAAAACCTTATATTTATATTCTTATTTCTAAACATTATTATAAGTAGGATTCTACAGTTTTTATACTGTCTTTTACATTGTCTTTGGGGAATTGTACCCTGTCATTAACAAATAAATAGTATTAATTGTTCAAAAGGTATTATGAACTCTGTTTTCCTTTTTTCATGTAAAACAAAATGTTATTTTAAACAGATTCATGTCTTATGAACAACATATTGTCACAGTACATATTTTAAGTCATTGAAAAATGCATATTTCATTGCATCCAATGTTTGTGATTGCCAAGAATGAAACACAAGGTTCATTTTTTATAATACCCAAAACTATCACTGGTTCACTTTGCACTTATATATTATGTTAATGCTAAATGGTCGTATAGTCTTATTAACATAATAAATTGGTTAGCGTTTTTTCAATGGAGATTTGTTCCATGGGTACTATATTATTGTTTCATCTTAGTTCACAGGAAACTTTTACTTTATACACTCCTCTCTCTTAAATTTGTATACATGTGGTTTTTATTTCGTTATACTTTTATTTTTAGATATTTATTTTGGGGATCTAGGGATTTGGGTGTCTTTTATAAGAGCATGACATCTTCTTCAGGATGCTGCCCTCTTCTTCTTTCTTCAGTCTTCTTTTCTCCTGCCTTCTAGGACTGGTATCTTCTCCATCTTCTTCTTGTTGCCATCAGGTTTCTTGGGATCTTCTCCATCTTCTTCTTTATTACAGAAATACACAACCTGTATTGGTTGATCTTGGCTTATTTTAGGGTTTCTCTTCTATTTATTCTCCCTCGATGTGGGTTTGGTCATATTGTGCACTGCTTTGTTATTTACTATTTTACCTTCCTGGGTTATACCTTGAAAACCTTTGGTTATGAGACTGGTCTTGGATGACTCATCACTAGTAACTCCTTTTATTTTAACTTGTATTTTCTTTATAATAATGATTTCTTTCCACAGTTGCTATGAATTAATTAATTTATATTAAACTTAATGCTTTCTTCCAAATTTAAATATTATAACTTCATTATTCTAATGATCAATTGCCATTCAATATTATGCATACATCTGTCACGCTACAGATTGCTCTCCTCCAGAAGTAATTATTTCAGACATGTTTATGGATGAAATAATTTCTTATGATAATTTCATCATTTCTTATAATTCATTTTCTTCTCCATTTTTATATCGACTTTTTTATATTAGAGTTTTATTAATTTTATATATATGGTTACTTGTCTTACTACTGATCCTTTTTGGATAGTTAGTTTCTTCTGAGATATATTATAATTGTAATACATTTTCTTTCTATATCAACTTCGTGTTGTATCCTTGGGATATTAATTCCCTAACATTCCCTATCACGTGGGCTGGGGCAGATCAGAGGGGCACTGTACGCTACTTCTCTGCTGGCCATACACCACTTCTATAAATTGAGTACAGGGGCATATCCATCCCTGCTCAAAAACATAATGCTGCTGGAATTATCTTCAGTCAGTCATCGAATAAATAAATAAAAAGTAGTCTCATTTTCGACTAATAAAAATATCTTTGGATTCTCCACTTCGTAGTCTCTCAGATTATCTCACATTTTCTATCTTAATAAATCTTCATAATCATTATTATACTCATTACATATATATTTTTTCAAAACTCTTAACTTGTCTGATATATTTAATTTAATTATGGTTGAAAACCTTTCTTTTAATAATTCTGGTTACTGTTTACAGTGTAACTCTCTTTCTTCTCCATCTGAATTCTCTTTATACTTTCTTCTGGTTACTCATAGTATTAGCATGGTCTTTATATATAGTCTTTCTTATTCATTATTTGAATGGTCTTAATATATTATATTTAATTTTTTAACATTGTATCTTTACATTAGGTATACAGGTTGTTATTGATCATTTTATTTAAACATTTTGGTTCTTTCCTTTCTCTTAGAAAGTTATTAATCCGCCTTCGCATTCATTAGCATTAATTCATTTATATTATATTTCATGTGGTATTTATTCTCTTTGCATTTCATATAGGTCTTATTATTATCATTGGTTCAAAACCATCTTCTCCATCTGTTTGGTATGAGTTGTTCTTCTTTGCTCTTAATTAACTGTTTTCATTATCGTTTCATAGGTAATTAGTCTCTTTGCTTCCAAATTTTTTTTTCCTTCTCTGGCATATTACACTCTTTTTTGTTAGTCTTCTCTACTCCTTCAAATGCTATTGTAAATGTCTAGCATTTATTCTGGATTAACGTTAATTCTCTTTTCTGAATTAATCACTTTATTTTTTTCTCAATTCAATCATAATTGACACATAATTATTTTTTGAACTTGGTTAGTTTTAATATAAAATTCAAACTATTCTTTTTATTTAATTGAAAAATATTTCTCATAAATCCTTGTAATATGTTGATCTTATCTTGTTTCAAAGTACTGACGTTCTATCAACATTCAAATTCTGTTTAATTCATTTATTCCCAGAATTGTTTCATTCAGAATTGTTTATAGTACTGTGATTTTACTATTATTTCTGAATGTTTTGGTATTTCTCAAAATTCAAATTCTTCTTAATTATTTACCATAAAGTTTTCTCATAAACTTAGTTATAGT
The DNA here is from genome assembly GCA_034769895.1 of Magicicada septendecula. Taxonomy (NCBI): domain Eukaryota; kingdom Metazoa; phylum Arthropoda; class Insecta; order Hemiptera; family Cicadidae; genus Magicicada; species Magicicada septendecula. The sequence goes on from CM068374.1 coordinate 59,077,299, forward strand.
AAGTTGGTCTTACTTTATTTTTGTATATTTAAGTTCAAAATTCTCTCTCTTTCTCTTTCTTCCATAAAGTTTTGTTCTAAATTATCAGGTTGTAGTAAGATGTACTTACATTATTTTAGGATTTTTTCAAATTATTAAAAATTCTTTTTCTTTTAGTTCTCCAGAATGTTCTTTTCAAAATATTAGGTTGTAAGATGTACTTACATTATTTTAGGATTTTTAAAAATTAAATTAAAAAATTCTTCTTCTTCTAATTCTCCAGAATGTTCTTCTCAAAATATTAGGTTGTAAGATGTACTTACATTATTTTTGAATTTTTAAAATATATAAAAAATTCTTTTTCTTTCTCTTTCTTCCAAAATGTTCTTCTCAAAATATTAGGTTGTAAGATGTACTTACATTATTTTCGAATTTTTATAATAAAATTAAAAATTCTTTTTCTTTTAATTCTCCAAAATGTTCTTCTCAAAATATTAGGTTGTAAGATGTACTTACATTATTTTAGGATTTTTTAAAATTAAATTCCTTCTTCTTATAATTCTCCAAAATGTTCTTCTCAAAATATTAGGTTGTAAGATGTACTTACATTATTTTTGAATTTCTAAAAATTAAAAATTCTAAATTCCTTCTTCTTATAATTCTCCAGAATGTTCTTTTCAAAATATTAGGTTGTAAGATGTACTTACATTATTTTAAAATTTTTATAAAATATAAATTCTAAATTCCTTCTTCTTATAATTCTCCAAAATGTTCTTCTCAAAATATTAGGTTGTAAGATGTACTTACAAAATTTTTTGAATTTTTTTAAATTAAAAATTCAAAATTCTATAACTCACAACTCATTCTTCATAATATTTCTTCATAGAAGCTTGATTGTACACTCCTTTGATCTTTCCTGAAACGATTTCCTTCAACTCATATGTATTGTTATGCTTATCATTTACCACAACATATGGTCCGGTGTAAAGTAATAATAATTTTTTGGTTATGCCTTCTAAGGTGCTAGGCAGCTCTCTATTTTTTAGGAGGACTTTCTCACCCTCTTTATATGTTACAATTCGCCCTATTGCCTTCTGGTATTTGGCTTGCCGTTTTTCCTGATCTTCTGCTACCTTATTGTAAAACTTCAACTGGTTGAATTTCCTATTGTTGTTCGTTGGAAATTCAATGATTTGTTCAATGTCTCGGGGAGTCGGCTTCTCATACATGGCTGATTACGGTGGAATTCCTATAGCTGGATGGTGGGCGTAATTTAGGAATGTTTCTGTCGCTGCTAGGTACTCTTGCCACTTTTTCTGTTGGTTGTGACAGTACGTGCGCAATATCCTACCCACTTCTCTTAGTACTCTCTCAGCCGGATTGCTACTTGGGTGGTAGACTGATGTCTTATATGTTTTGACCCCAAGTGCTAATAAAGTGTCTCGCCATCTCCTCCCCTTAAACTGTGTACCATGGTCGGTAATAATAGAAAATGGTCTACCGATCTCTGGGATATACAAATCAATAATCACCGCCAAAACCTTTGCTGTCGTTGCCCGATTAACCGGATATAGCTTTATATACTTGGTGTAGTGATCCATTATGATTACCAAGTATTTATATCTGTGTCGACCACCGCTACGGGGAAATGGCCCGCATATATCCAAAAACACTTTTTCCAGTTTTGCGTTGGAAGTTATCGGTATCATGATACCCTCTGTCTTTTCATTGTTTATTTTTGCACATTGGCAGATCTTACAGGACTTGATGTATGTCCTCACCTTGCGGTTGATATTCTTTATCTTACAATTTTCCTCTAGAGCTTGTATCACTTTTAACGCTCCCATGTGACCATACCTGACATGGTAATCGATGATGACCTCCTTTTCGATTTGGTGTGGGATTATCACCTTCCATGTCTCATCGTCCAATGCGGTTTTTATGAATAAAATTCCCTTGTTAAGGTGGTAGTATTTAGAAATGGTTTCATCATTGGCTTCCAAACGACTCACAATGTTTTTCAGCTTAGGATCAGACTGCTGATGGATTCGGATATTTATTAACAAAGCTTGTAAATCGGCTCTGGTCGTGAATATGTTATAAATTTTTACTAAGCTCTCCTTCTCTCCCTCGAAAGTCTGATCTTCCAGATTTATACGTGACAACACATCTGCTACCACGTTCTTCTTTCCTGGAATGTATTCCCATTTCAGGTCATATTCTTGTAGGGCGAGTACCCACCTAGCCAATCGGCCGTGACTCAATTTGCACCTACGAAGGAACGAGATGGATTTATGATCAGTTCGTACCGTGACTTGATATCCGAGAATGTACGTCCGGAACTTGCTGCACGCGAACACCACGCTCAACAATTCCTTTTCTGTCACACTGTAGTTCTTTTCGCACTGGTTCAATGTGCGACTAGCGAAGCTTATTACCAGATGTTGTCCCTCCTCATCTTCCTGGTATAATGTCGTTCCTAAGCTTAGATCGCTAGCGTCACAGTTTAGAAAGAACGGTTTCTTAAAATCTGGGTGACGAAGTATCACACTCTCCAGAAACTTCTCTTTTATTAATCGGAAAGTAATATCTTGACCTTCACCCCAAGTCCATTTGTTTTTGGCAGATAACTGTGGTTGAAACTTGGCGGTCAACTCGGAATATCGGCTCTGAAACTTCCTGTAATAGTTACAGAGTCCGAGGAAAGATTGCAATTGTTTCCTGTTTCTTGGTTGCGGGAACCTCTGAATTGCCTCCACTTTTTCTGCTGATGGGGTAATACCTCTGTCGTCTAGGTTGAAGCCTAAGAATTGTACCTCGCGCGCTATGAACTTGGATTTCTCCAACTTCAGTGTTATGTTGTTCTGCGCTAGTTTGTTTAGTACAAATTCCACTCTGTAACAGTGCTCTTCCCAGGTTCCGGATGTAATTAGTAAATCGTCAACATAGACGGTGGTAAATTGGAGCGCTTCTGGTCCCAAAATCTGGTCCATGCATGCCACAAATATGGCGACAGAATTGACAAGTCCGAAGGGCAGTCTCTTGAACTGGTAATTGCGCCCTTCGAAAATGAACGCTACATACTGGCGGCTTTGTGGATGCAGCTCTACCTACCAATAACCACAGACCGTATCCCAGGTGCTAATAAAGTTAGTACCATGAAAACGCTTTAAGATTTCTTCTATTTCACCGGGAGAAGTTCTGTCATTCACAATTGTCTTATTCAACTCACGTGCATCTAAACAAAGACTTGTCCGTCTTTCTTCGGAACAGCAATAATTGGACTAGTGTAAGGTGATTGACTAATCTCAATTATGTCGTTTTCTATCATCTTGTTTATCTCTGTTCTCACGGCTTCTTTGAGCGATTGCGCTATTGGATATGACCTCCGGTTAAACTCTACGTTTTCTTAAAAAACGAAGTTGGCACTGGTAGTTTTTTACCTTCCCTGGTTCATCAGAAAACACCGCCTTGTATTTCTCATATATAGCGATTAGACGATCAGCCAGATGTGTTGGTATTTTCTCGTTATCGTTTCCGCACTGGAAATTCCGTATTTCTTGTATCTTAACTGACCATAAATCCTCTCCTCCATGATTGTATATTATGGGTTTATAAAGAGGGCTGTTTCTTATAATATTAATTTTCCGAAGTTGTTGATGTATTGGGCTAGGAAGTATAGTTGTGCCTCCTACCAGATCTGCGGTCCATGTTACTCCGTCTGGGAAAAGTGATACTTTATTTAAATTAAGATCGATTACTGCCGAATATCTACGAAGAATATCGCAACCGACTAAGATGTCAAATGGTAATCCGGTGGCGATTAAAAATTCCATGTCTAAAGCTATATCACGGCTAACGACACTTAAGGAAACTTGCTTCCTGATGGTTTTATTTTGGCGACCAGTTGCACCTACCAATACAATGTTGTTGACTGGTAACATTGGCAAAGTTTTACCACATGTACTCTGTATTCTCTCCAACTCATTGGAGTTTATTATTGAAATATTAGCTCCTGTGTCTATCATTATTTTAGCGGGAACTCCTTCCACCTCCGCTGTTATATAAATTATCTCATTATTACTGTTGCTGAGACTCTTCTCGTTCTCTTCCAAAAGTTCAGTTCGTATGTCTTTCAAATAATGGTTACTGATAATAGTGATGTTTTTATCATTGTTTGCTTGTTGCAAATCATCCTTTTCTAACCCAGGAAGTATAAGCAGTAACGGGTCATCGTTGTTGATTACTGCCTCCTCTCGTTTAAAGTATTTTGTTCATTGTTTGAGTTATTATTGACCGAGGCATCGTTCGGGAAACTCTGGTTTGTCTCCTGACGTTCTGTACCCTGGTTAATGTTTAACGCCCTGTTCGGTTGTCTGCCAAGATCTTCCAGGCTGGTACTTCGTCTTTCCTGTTCGTATCTTGGGCCGTCTCGTTCCGCACTCCGCCATCTTCGGTCAGCGCCGTGGAAGCTGCTCCTCCTCGGTTGATAATATCTCCTGGGTCCGCGATCTTCTGCTCTTATAAAATTTACCCTAGGGCGCGACACTCGGTTATTACTATTGCTATTATTATTATTATTAATATTATCATTATAGTAATTTCGGTTAGGTGGGTAAGGCCTGTTACCATTATTGTTGGGATATGGATTTCTCTGACTGTATGGGACATTATTATGTTGGTAAAAATTGTTTCTATTGTTTGGGTAGGGGTTGTTATTCCTAACGCCGTTAAAATTTCCGTTAAACTGGTTATTACGCGGCGGGTTGTTATGGCCGTCGTAATTACTGGGCTGGTTCCGGTTACTGGTATGGTTATTGCCGTTATTGGGGTAGGTAGTCGCCCTTGCTTCTGGTCTCTCATTTCTCTTCCTGCTCTGCCGATAATACTCCTCGTTCTCGTATCCCTCTAGTAACTCGGTCATTCCCTGGATCGTCTTGATCTGACTACCTCTCCGGGCCCTGATAATGTCCTCATCATAGTGATACGATATCTTGTTCACTAAACATTCTTCTGGGATTGCTGGCTCAAGGTGTTTTGCCATACACACCTTCCCCAAGAAATATGCCGTCATACTGCTACCTAATTGTGACCTGTATCTTCCATTACAAATATTGTCACGGATCAAGTTCTGGGTGGTCTCAGACCAGTATTTTGTCTTAAACATTTTCCGGAACTGTTGGTAGTCGGAAATTTCACTCCGGTTGGCCATCCACCAATTATCTGTTATGTCTCGGAAAGACTCGTCGAATATCTCCCTGCTATGGCTCCATTGAGTAATTTTATGCTTGGTCAAATATTCTTCTACCCTGGCCAGGAACTCTATCGGCTTGCGTTTGTATTGCCGGAAGTTGAGCCACTCTCGGCTTTCGTTGACAGGCCATCCGGTGAAATGAGTTGGTCTGTTTCTTATCGCTTCCATCTCCTCTCGGCTTTGTCGCACCTGACCGGTGATATTGGCCATGGTCTCTTGTATATCATTACATCGCTCTGTGACTTGGTTGCGTACTTTTCCGAACTCTTCTTGATTTTCCTTCCTCTGTTCTTCTACTTTCCTACGACTATGTTCTTCAATATTTGTGAACTTGATGTTCACCACTTCTTTAAACTCATGGACCTCCTTTTCGGTCTGGTTCCACTTTCCATCAATTTCTCGAATCTGTCGATTGACCATTACATTTTCTTCTTCCATCTTCTTATTCATCGCTTTTTTGTTAACAGTGATTTCTTTATTCAGTTCTTCTCGCAACAATTCCATCCTTTCGTCCAGTTTGTCCAAATTCTCCTGATTTACCTCCCTTAACTCTTCTCTTAGAATTTGATTGTCCTCTCTCAATTCTTCCAATTTCTCCCCCATCTTCTCTTCCAACTTCCTGTTGTCTTCCTTCAACTCTTCCTTCAATTGTCGGTTGTTCTTCTCTATCTTCTTCCTGGTTTCATCGATTTTCTGATTAGTATTCTCAATTTTATTAATCAATTCTTCTTTAGTCGACTTGAATTCTTCCTTGAACGATTGGTTGTCTTCCTTCAATTCTTCTAACTTCTTCCCCATCTCTTCTTCCATCTTCTTGCTGTTTTCTTCCATCTTCTTGCTATTTTCTTCCATCTTCTCTTCCATCTTCTTGCTGTTTTCTTCCATCTTCTCTTCCATCTTCTTGTTCATCCCAGTCAACTCTTCTTTTGTGGATTGGTTATCCTTCTTCAATTCTTCTTTAGTTTTTCGATTTTATTTCCTAAATCTTCTTTTAAAGACTGGTTATCACTCCCCATTTTCTTACTCAAGTCTTCCTTTGTAGAGTCCAATTTCTTGTCCATTCCTTCCATTTTGGATTCTAGGTTCTTATTATTTTCATTCATTGCCTGCATCATCCGCCTGAACATTTCTTGGGTTGTCATGTCCTCTGTTTGCGACGGTCTCTCCTTTTCTGGAACATTGACTACCCCTGTCTGTGTGGGTGCCTCCGGTTGTTCAGTTTGTTTGGACAACACCGGTGGTAATACCTCTTCCGCCTCTACTGGCGTCGCCTCCTTGTTGTCCATGTCAACTTCTATTTCTTTCTCGGCCTCCGCCGCCCGTTTCTTAGATGTTGCACGTCGTTGCATTTTCCCTTGAAATTCTCTGGCTTTGTAGCTGTTGCCTAGCTCCAACTAGTGATTGGGGAGAATGTATTGGCCTTCCAATCGCTAATTAAAGCCCCTAAAGTTGTGCGCCAATTTGTAATAAATTTAAAAGATTAGATGTGTGTGTTCTTAAATTGGTGTGTAATTGGTGTGGCTCTCGACGTCTTACTGGCCTGAAACACTTCCTTAAGTTTCCCAGCTGGTCGAGTCCCAATGGTAGCAAGACCGGTCGAGTAGCGTAAAGTTGATGAAGAAATAGATATGCTCAGCTTCACCGAAAGTTTCAAAACAAAAATTATTGTTTTGAAGAAAATTAAAAAAAAAAATTATGTTTATAAAAAAAAATAATAAAAAAAATTTTTAATTTTATTAATTAATTAATTAGGATCAATTAATTAATATAGGGCTGTGAAGTTTTAAACAGTGTAATGCTCTTCTGAAAATTTTTATTAAAGTTTTAGTATAATTTAAATAATCTATCACCACTCATAAGACTGTCTGTAAACCAATCGATATTTGTTTACCTTTCTATTTTTTTAGGTTATCTTCACTTACGGGTGGTAAAGTCCTTGTAGATTATCAATTAGAATTATATTATTGGTAATTAGTATTATTGAAGAAATAAAGAACTATTAAGTATTGAAAAGTATTAATGTTTTATTAAGTAACAGCAATATTGACTCTTATCGATTAGTATCGATCCTCAGGATATCGAAAAAAGTTACAAGTATATGTTATAAAAATTATATAGGGTTCTTTAAACAGCCAGTTATTACCAAAGTCAGAGAAATCGGGCTTATATTTAAAAAGTATAACGTTACAATCAAATTAATAGTTATTAATAAACACAGACATTGAATAATAAATTGTAAATATAATAATTGTTTTCACCAAACAGCTGTGATGAACCAAGAAGAGGCACTGGGTTTGTCAAAGCAAATGGCCGCCGTCAAGTTGATCAAAATGTGACTCGTCCCTGCTGCGTTCCAAATAATGTATTTTGACGCAATATTTCTGTTCTCGTGTCCGCAAATCTCTTGTTATATGTTGTGTAGTGACTGGTGTAGTGATTCTGGGTTGTATTTAGTGTATCTGTATAATTATTAGTTCAAACACTTTCTCCGATTCCGTCACTAATTTGGTTTAATGTATTATACAGTTTTCTAGTGTTTTATGGTGTTTTTCGGAGTAGATTTATATTGTTCTGTGTTATGGAGTGTTACTTGATCGTTTCTGTTATAATATGATAGTTTCAGAAGTATTTTACAAGTCACTCGCGATTTCACAATAACTCACTATACACTCGCTTTGTATGACGATTATAGGTTAGGTTATTCACGTTATCAAAGGTATGTCATGTTAACCGTTCAACTACCAATAATTAACTAACTGTTTCCTTCAGTTTCAATTAAACTCTTAGCCCATATAATATTATCCTTAACATTGTTCAAATATTTTTCACATCCTGTATGCACTTTTACATTTTCACTATATGAATGCCTATACTTTGGTTATTTGTCAATTTTATTCACTAGATTTGATTTAAATTAATCTTTCAGTTCATTCTGGTTATTTTCAGATTAAATAATGCCATTTTATAGTGTTTTCTGTCTAAAAAAATAGTAATTTCACTTTCAGTTTGGTATACTGTGAAGAGTCAAAACATCAAAATTTACTTCCTGTCATTATATAAATTCAGCCATTTTATCAGTTATATTTAATATTAATAATCCTATATTGTATTAAAAGGTTCCTATTCCCTTATTTTCTGGTAATTAATTGAATTAGTTGTATTCTGAAACATTATTCTGAAATATATGACTCCCATGTCTAAATTTCTGAGTTTAGTCATTTTCGTTTTTATTCATAATTCTGAATATAATTTATTAAAATCTCTCTAAATGGTATGTGCAATTATATGGCATGATCTCAAGTTTATTTTGTCTAAACCCCTTTTGTTTATTTGCATTTAATTGAGCAATTTCTCTGTTTTGATGAAGTTTGGTTTCCATTCTTTTGGCCTATGATTTTTTAACAATTTTTCTTACAAAATAATTTACAAACAATATATGATGTGTGATACCCTCTCTGACTTTTACAAATAGTATTATAAATTAAACATGTTTTTAAATTACACAAAAACAATTAGTATTGGTAACAATACAAACAATAGTTAAAACAAATAACGAATTTTTTTTTTTTTTAAATAAATGGTTGTCTTCAAGTCAGACATTTTGCAACACAATCCTTATTTCTAAACATGGAAATATGGCTTACAAAAAAGGTTTTTTACTAACTAACATCTTAATTACTCTCTACTATTTACAAGTGGTAACTATTTTTATAGTTCTGATGTTAGTTGTTTCAGACCCAAACAAATGGCCTTATATCTAATACATTTTTAAACATTCTTGTACTATATACATAAAAACCTTATATTTATATTCTTATTTCTAAACATTATTATAAGTAGGATTCTACAGTTTTTATACTGTCTTTTACATTGTCTTTGGGGAATTGTACCCTGTCATTAACAAATAAATAGTATTAATTGTTCAAAAGGTATTATGAACTCTGTTTTCCTTTTTTCATGTAAAACAAAATGTTATTTTAAACAGATTCATGTCTTATGAACAACATATTGTCACAGTACATATTTTAAGTCATTGAAAAATGCATATTTCATTGCATCCAATGTTTGTGATTGCCAAGAATGAAACACAAGGTTCATTTTTTATAATACCCAAAACTATCACTGGTTCACTTTGCACTTATATATTATGTTAATGCTAAATGGTCGTATAGTCTTATTAACATAATAAATTGGTTAGCGTTTTTTCAATGGAGATTTGTTCCATGGGTACTATATTATTGTTTCATCTTAGTTCACAGGAAACTTTTACTTTATACACTCCTCTCTCTTAAATTTGTATACATGTGGTTTTTATTTCGTTATACTTTTATTTTTAGATATTTATTTTGGGGATCTAGGGATTTGGGTGTCTTTTATAAGAGCATGACATCTTCTTCAGGATGCTGCCCTCTTCTTCTTTCTTCAGTCTTCTTTTCTCCTGCCTTCTAGGACTGGTATCTTCTCCATCTTCTTCTTGTTGCCATCAGGTTTCTTGGGATCTTCTCCATCTTCTTCTTTATTACAGAAATACACAACCTGTATTGGTTGATCTTGGCTTATTTTAGGGTTTCTCTTCTATTTATTCTCCCTCGATGTGGGTTTGGTCATATTGTGCACTGCTTTGTTATTTACTATTTTACCTTCCTGGGTTATACCTTGAAAACCTTTGGTTATGAGACTGGTCTTGGATGACTCATCACTAGTAACTCCTTTTATTTTAACTTGTATTTTCTTTATAATAATGATTTCTTTCCACAGTTGCTATGAATTAATTAATTTATATTAAACTTAATGCTTTCTTCCAAATTTAAATATTATAACTTCATTATTCTAATGATCAATTGCCATTCAATATTATGCATACATCTGTCACGCTACAATATACCTTCATAAAAAATATGACAAATTGATGAATCAACAGACAATATTTGAAAATGATCAATTATTCCAATACATATCTTGCTTGGTTTCACCCAATAATGATGGCAGTGGAAAGTTCAAAATGAAGTACAGTAAGAGGTAGTAGACACAGTTAACAACAGTTATACATTTAAAGGAAAACATCATAACAGGAACATTACAGTGTATGAACTGATGATAAAATTTTAATATTTCTAAAAGGCTTTATTCATTGTTTTAAAAATGGAATTTTACTGATTTTGTTGGAATAGTATGTATATACAGAATAATAATATATAAAGCTAATTGTTAAATTAAATGAACATCTGTAAACTCATGCATGATTGGTGTCTGTGAGTAGGTAGTATGACATCATGAACTGTATATATTAGCTTATCTTTGTGGGTCAAATGATAACTGAGATATCAACTACGCGTATGTATTAGTTTACATCCAAAGTGACAGATGTCAAACTTAACAGAAGAGAAAGGTTTTTTTAGTTTGTAAAGTATTATTTATTTATTTTGAGTTTTATTATTTTGTTATAAAATGGAGGTGATATTATTTTGTTATGAAAATAAACAAAAATTTGTGGACATGGAAACAAATTTTTTATACGTGGAAGTGATATGCCTGCAATGAAACATGGCAGAAAAGGGTCTTTGTAGCAATGACTACATGCTTTTATACAATTTATGACGTTATAGACATGTTGAAAATTGATTTTGTTTAAATATTGTAAAATAGCTGAAAGTTTTGAAATAAGAAATGAGAAATTAACTGTTGTATGTCAAAATAACCATAAATTTATTTTCTGTCATGTCAAGTGAAAATTTAGTGCACGGGTGGGCGTGTGCTCGTGTTATTCGTATTTACATGAATAACACTAGAGTAAATTAACGTATCGAATTGAAACTTAGAGAGCTCTTACTTCTGAATTAGCGCTACATTTTTCATATGTCAAATACTCAAAACATATTATTTTATATGTATTTTTTAACAGAGTTCACATTTCTACAAAATCCTTCTCTTCTGAAAGCCATAAAATTTTTAGATAAAATCTATACATGCCTTTGCAGTCTTCAGCAAAATTGAGCAGGACATATGTCTATCTATCACGTGCTATGGGTTTTGACCAATGAGAAGCTCTAATTTTTATTCAGTTTTGTCTTTTGCGGAAGACGTTTCGCGCAGTTCTACCTAACAGCTCGGCCTTAACAGACGTTGTCTCTCTGTGCGAGTTTGTCGTATCAGTATACGTTCTTCATAAGGGTTACTAGAGTACTTGGTCTTAGCAATCAGTTGCCCGTTTTCTAGATCGATTCGGTATTAGAACTCAAAATAATTTAATTATATATTAAATAGTGCTACCTCGCGATAGACAAGACTTTCCGCACAGAAATCAGTGTCTTTTGCCGAAATAAATCTGGGTGAACGCGAGGAGACTTCACGTTACAGGAAGGTGTAAATAAAACACACCGAAATTGAATTAGTAATTGTTAAACCTACTACCGAACACTTAGATAAATAAGATATACTATATCAGAGATAAACTGCGTGAGTGCGTGAGGCGCGAGAGTTCTACGTGTCAAAATTGCAGTGATCCAGCAGTGGACTAGTGTAGCAGCGGAGCAGTTCAACGGTTTGTCAGTGGAATTCGTCGAACAATTAAAATAGGCTATAAGAAAGAGAAACATTCAAACCATTTTACAGACACTATTTAAATATAAGAATAAATATTTAAGTTCAAATCACAGACCATATTAAATTTGTTTTCAAATAAATAATTACCTAACTCCAGATAAAATTCTCTGATATTATTTTGTTCTAATTTACTATGCCTTCTATTTGTTACGTTGCGTAGTACAATTGGCACCGCTACGTCTTTGGCACGAGGAAATAGTTGGCAATTAAAAAAAATTGGTTCAGCAAAAGTGTTGCACGAAATTAATTAAAAATTGTATATAGTATTATATTGTAAAATTGTTTATTATTTTGAACTGTGTTTTTAATTTGTCTTTAGCAGAGTGTCTATACATGGTATAATTTCCAAATGCTCTGAAACACTGTTTTAGTAAGAACTGTAGAATAATATTTTAGGTTAATTATCTGGAGTGAAATATTAAATTTGTAGTACATGTTAGGTTAAATATTTGTGTGGACTTTGATTTTATATGATATCTGACTGACTATACTGCATTACAATAATATATAGATGAGAGAACAGGAACTCTCGAAATATGTTCCAAATAAGAAAGGAACATCTTGAGGTAATATAAATATAAAATTTTAAATAATATATAGGAACAGTTAGACATTAAACGTTAATAACTTAAGAATAAGTGTGCTCGTGCGTAAACCAATACTGAAAGATACGCTTTGTTGTGGTTAGTTATCGCTAGTAAAAATTGCAGAACCAATGCAACAATTAGCTGATCTTAAATCCACGCAAACTGCTATTTTGGCAAATATACAACCTGTACACGAAGAGAATAATAAAAATGTACAGGCGTACGCGAAGATAATAAGCAAATACAAGAAAATTTAAACTCTGTCCGTGAAGAGATTAATACAAATATACAGTCCTTAATGCGACGACAGTAAACAACAGAATAGAAATATTCAAGAAGAAAATAAAATGTAATCGCTGCAATGCAAGACAGGCTAAACAAAACAAGAGTATCATTGAAGCGGCAGAAAAGGAAATAACTTAAACAGTTGAATCCATCCGTGCTGATTTTGAAGCCGCGCCTGAAATAAATAACTCGCGAATATCTGAACGTGAAACGCGCATGTTATCAGTAGAACAGCGGGAGCAATCGCAGACGACCGCGATACATGAATTTATCAGTAGCCATGAAAAGATGTTAGAGTATTTGGAACGACAAATACATGAACTACAGCAGACTACAACACCCGCAAATCAAATCACCTAAGTGTATAAAATTATCGATGAGATAAACACACAATTGAAATTTTCTGTCCATGGGAAAGAAAATCACATCCAGTTTCTGAAACTCTGCGAGCGTAGTATGGAAACTATAAACGATAATCTTGGCGATGTTCACAAGATAAACTGGTTAGTTAGATTGAGGTACAGCTACAGAATAATTTTCCATCATCCAAGACAAATTATTAGTATATGAAGACCTTGTAGACCAATTTTAGACACGCTACTGGAATGAGAAAATCCAGCGTAAGGTACGTGTGCAGCTTGAATTCTGTATGTACCGAATAAAGGTACCAAGGAAAAATACCTAATTCAGCTGGTAGCGGAAGCAAAACACCTAGAGGCTGAGAAGTCGGAAGCTGAAATAGTCAACAAGCTGGCCCACCACTTCAGTAGAGGTATACAGTTAGCAGTAATAACCCAAGGGATTAAAACTTTATAGGAGCTGCTATTACTACTTAATAAATGGAAAAATATTGATGGCAATATCGATAGTTACAGTACACATAAACCAATAAAAAGTAGTAACACAAAAAAATGGTAGTACAAATAAACAATAGAAAAAAACTGATCATGAGCAAAATTCGTCATTGTTTAATAAACATAAAGACGCGTCCGTAGCTGAAGATAACCACATTAATGAATACGAGTCCAGTTATTGCTTGTGTGTACAGTCAGAGCAGATTCTTCTAGGATATAGAGGTGCCAGGCTTTGACGCTGATACCTGGATGCAGTTGAAAACCTGCGTCGTTCTGCTGATGGTGCTGTTATGCCCGGTCCGATGTGCCAACATTGTGGCAATATTTGTGGCGCCCTCTTACAGCCACCAGATACCTCTGTTGACGCTGTCCAAAGCCCTGGCTGCCAGAGGACACAATCTAACTGTCATCACTCAGAACACAAGCGAGATGGAAATAGACGATCACACTAAAATTGACATAATCTTTGGCTATAAACTGTTTGACAGTGGATCACTGGGTACACCGTTTCAGAGCAAACTCATAAACGGACAATAGAAGGTAATGATTCCAGACATTTCCTGACCTGGGCGTGCCATGAAAGTCTTGCGCATGGAGGAGCAGACAAGTGTTACTTGACGCTGCTGGCCAGGAACGTAAAGTCAATTCAACGTACCAGCCACTAATGCCAGACAGCTAAATCCCAAACCAATACACGTACGTCGAAATGGGGGAACATAGTGATGCATGGTAAGAATGCATTATTGTGTATCGATTTCCTTGGTCTATTACCACGGGCGTCTAAGGGTATGAGAAATCTGCTTGTGTGCACTGATGCTTTCACCAAAAATGTAAGTCTGTATGATATAGGTAGACCCATGACGGATGCTGTACTAAAATTTATTCTGGAAAAATAGATCTCTAAGTATGGCCACGTCAAGAAGATTCTATCCGACCAAGGCAAACTATTCCAAAATAGGAAATGGAGAGCTGAGTTGGAAAAGAGGAACATACAAGAGGTATTGACATCCATTAGGAGACCTAAAGGAAATTTTGCCTAGAGAGTCAATATGGAGCTCGTTATACTATTACGGACGTATTGTAACACAAGCCAAAGTAAATGGCCGCAGTATTTTGAGTTCTTCGAGAACGCCATAAATGGTAGTTACAAAACACTACTGGATATACACCGTTAGTGCTGCAATCGGATGTTCAACCAAAGCGTGTATGAAGTGAGTGTGTAAAACGTATAGCCTCTCAGAATTTGCCTGTTCCGAACGAGATTAAGCGTTTGGATATGAAAGAGCGGATAAAGAAGCTTGTAGAACAGCGTACAGAAAAATTCAAATCCGAGCACAAGCTGCAAACATTTAGAGTCGGTGAATTAGTATTGCTCGAAACTTTAAACGTCGGTCGCAGTATTGAAAATACAGCAGCAAAATTGCATAGACTATATAATGGTCCGTTCATTTTACCTTAACAGTTTGGAAAACATACTTATATTGTTGCGAATCATGTTACAAACAAAACTATTGGGAAGTTCGATGCGTCGTCATTAGAAAAATATTTTGTCCAAAGTTAATGTGTTCACGTATATCTGGGTATATTAAGAATAAATGTAATAAGCTAATTGTTAAGTTAAATGAACATCTATAAACTCATGCATGATTGGTGTCTGTGAGTAGGTAGTATGACGTCACGAACTGTATATATTAGCTTATCTTTGTGGGTCAAATGATAACTGAGATATCAACCACGCGTATGTATTTGTTTACATCCAAAGTGACAGATGTCAAACTTAACAGACGAGAAAGGTTTTTTTAGTTTGAAAAGTATTGTTTATTTATTTTGAGTTTTATTATTTTGTTATAAAATGGATGTGCTATTATTTTGTTATGAAAAGAAACAAAAATTAGTGGTTATGGAAACAAATTTTTTATACGTGGAAGTGATATGCCTGCAATGAAACGAGTGGTAGTGCCTGCAATGAAACGAGTGATATGTGCAATTTAGTGCGCGAGTGGGCGTGTGCTCGTGTTATTCGTATTTACATGAATAACACTAGAGTAAATTAACGTATCGAATTGAAACTTAGAGAGCTCTTACTTCTGAATTAGCGCTACATTTTTCATATGTCAAATACTCGAAACATATTATTTTAATATGTATTTTTTAACAGAGTTCACATTTCTAAAAAATCCTTCTCTTATGAAAGCCATACAATTTTTAGATAAAATCTATACATGCCTTTGCAGTCTTCAGAAAAATTGAGCAGGACATATGTCTATCTATCACGTGCTATGGGTTTTAACCAATGAGAAGCTCTAATTATTATTCAGTTTGTCTTTTGCGGAAGTCGTTTCGCGCAGTTCCTCCTAACAGCTCGGCCTTAACAGACGTTGTCTCTGTGCGAGTTTGTCGTATCAGTATACGTTCTTCATAAGGGTTACGAGAGCACTTGGTCTTAGCAAAAGAGTTGCCCGTTTTCTAGATCGATTCGATATTAGAACTGAAAATAATTTAATTATATATTAAATAGTGCTACCTCGCGATAGACAAGATTTTCCTCATAGAAATCAGTGTCTTTGCCGAAATACATCTGGGTGAACGCGAGGAAACTTCACGATACCGAAAAGTATACATAAAACACACTGAAATTGAATTAGTAAAAGTTAAACCCATTACCGAACACTTAGATAAATAAGATATACTTTATCAGAGATAAAGGGCGTGAGTGCGTGAGTCGCGAGAGTTCTACGTGTCATCATTGCTGTGATCCAGCAGTGGACTAGTGTAGCAGCGGAGCAGTTCAACGGTTTGTCAATGGAATTCGTCGAACAATTAAAGTAGACTTTAAGAAAGAGAAACATTCAAACCATTTTACAGACACTATTTAAATTTAAAAATAAATATTTAAGTTTAAATCACAGACAATATTAAATTTGTTTTCAAATAAATAATTACCTAACTCCAGATAAAAGTCTCTGATTTTATTTTGTTCTAATTTACTATCCCTTCTATTTGTTACGTTGCGTAGTACAATTGGCACCGCTACGTCTTTGGCAGGAGTAAATAGTTGGCAATTAAAAAAAATTGATTCAGCAAAAGTGTTGCACGAAATTTTTTTAAATATTTGTATATAGTATTATATTGTAAAAGTGATTATTGTTATGAACTGTGTTTTTAATTTGTCTTTAGCAGAGTGTGTATACTTGGTATAATTTTCATATGCTCTGAAAGACTGTTTTTGGTAAGAACTGTAGAATAATATTTTAGGCTTATTATCTGGAGTGAAATAATAAATTTTTAGTACATGTTAGGTTAATTTTTAGTGTGAAAATTGATTTTATATGATATCTGACTGACTACACTGCATTACAATAATATATATAGATGAGAGAACAGGAACTCTCGAAATATGTTCCAAATAAGGAAAAGAACATCTTGAGGTAATATAAATATAAAAATTTTAATAATATATAGGAACAGTTAGACATTAAACGTTAATAACTTCAGAATAAGTGTGCTCGTGCGTAAACCAATACTGTAAGATAAGCTTTGTTGTGGTTAGTTATCGCTAGTAAATTTGGCAGAGCCAATGCAACAATTAGCTGATCTGAAATCCACGCTAACTGCTATTTTGCCAAAAATACAACCTGTACGCTAAGAGAATAATAAAAATGTACAGGCGGTACGCGAAGATAATAAACAAATACAAGAAATTTTAAACTCTGTCCGCGAAGAGAATAATAAAAATATACAGTCCTTACGCGACGACAGTAAACAACAGAATAGAAATATTTACGAAGAAAATAAAAAAGTAATCGCTGCAATGCAAGACAGGCTAAACAAAACAAAAGTATCATTGAAGCGGCAGAAAAGGAATTAACTGAAAGAGTTGAGTCCATCCGTGCTGATTTTGAAGCCGCGCCTGAAATAAATAACTCGCGAATATCTGAATGTGAAACGCGCATGTTATCAGTAGAACAGCGGGTGCAATCTCAGACGACCGCGATACATGAATTTATCAGTAGCCATGAAAAGATGTTAGATTATTTGCAACGACAAATACATGAACTACAGCAGACTACAACACCCGCAAATCAAATCACCTAAGTGTATAAAATTATCGATGAGATATACACACAAATGAAATTTTCTGTCCATGGCAAAGAAAATCACATCCAGTTTCTGAAACTCTGCGAGCGTAGTATGGAATCTATAAACGATAATCTTGGCGATGTTGACAAGATAAACTGGTTAGTTAGTTTGACATTTTAAGGTACAGCTGCAGAATGGTATTCATCATCCAAGACAAGGTATTAGTATATGAAGAACTTGTAGACCAATTGTAGACACGCTACTGGAATGAGAAAATCCAGCATAAGGTACGTGTGCAGCTTGAATTCTGTATGTACCGAATAAAGTTACCGAGGAAAATACCTAATTCAGCTGGTAGCGGAAGCAAAACACCTAGAGCCTGAGCAGTCGAAAGCTGAAATAGTCAACAAGCTGGCCCACCACTTCAGTAAAGGTATACAGTTAGTAGTAATAACCCAAGGGATTAATACCTTATAAGAGCTGCTATTACTACTTAATAAATGGAAAAATGTTGATGGCAATATCGATAGTTACAGTACACATAAACCAATAAAAAGGAGTAACACAAAACAAAATGGTAATACAAATAAACAATAGAAAACAACTCATCCTGAGCAAAATTCGTCGATGTTTAATAAACATAAAGACGCGTCCGTAGCTGAAGATAACCACATTAATGAATACGAGTCCAGTTATTGCTTGTGTGTACAGTCAGAGCAGATTCTTCTAGGATATTGAGGTGCCAGGCTTTGACGCTGATACCTGGATGCAGTTGAAAACCTGCGTCGTTCTGCTGATGGTGACGTTATGCCCGGTCCGATGTGCCAACATTCTGGCAATATTTGTGGCGCCCTCTTACAGCCACCAGATACCTCTGTTGACGCTGTCCAAAGCCCTGGCTGCCAGAGGACACAATCTAACTGTCATCACTCAGAACACAAGCGAGATACCAATAGACGATCACACTAAAATTGACATAATCTTTGGCTATAAACTGTTTGACAGTGGATCACTGGGTATACCGTTTCAGAGCAAACTCATAAACGGACAATAGAAGGTAATGATTCCAGACATTTCCTGACCTGGGCGTGCCATGAAAGTCTTGCGCATGGAGGAGCAGACAAGTGTTACTTGACGCTGCTGGCCAGGAACGTAAAGTCAATTCAACGTACCAGCCACTAATGCCAGACAGCTAAATCCCAAACCAATACACGTACGTCGAAATGGGGGAACATAGTGATGCATGGTAAGAATGCATTATTGTGTATCGATTTCCTTGGTCTATTACCACGGGCGTCTAGGGGTATGAGAAATCTGCTTGTGTGCACTGATGCTTTCACCAAAAATGTAAGTCTGTATGATATAGGTAGACCCATGACGGATGCTGTACTAAAATTTATTCTGGAAAAATTGATCTCTAAGTATGGCCATGTCAAGAAGATTCTATCCGACCAAGGCAAACTATTCCAAAATAGGAAATGGAGAGCTGAGTTGGAAAAGAGGAACATACAAGAGGTATTGACATCCATTAGGAGACCTAAAGGAAATTTTGCCTAGAGAGTCAATATGGAGCTCGTTATACTATTACGGACGTATTGTAACACAATCCAAAGTAAATGGCCGCAGTATTTTGAGTTCTTCGAGAACGCCATAAATGGTAGTTACAAACCACTACTGGATATACACCGTTAGTGCTGCAATCGGATGTTCAACCAAAGCGTGTATGAAGTGAGTGTGTAAAACGTATAGCCTCTCAGAATTTGCCTGTTCCGAACGAGATTAAGCGTTTGGATATGAAAGAGCGGATAAAGAAGCTTGTAGAACAGCGTACAGAAAAATTCAAATCCGAGCATAAGCTGCAAACATATAGAGTCGGTGAATTAGTATTGCTCGAAACTTTCAACTTCCGTCGTAGTATTGAAAATACAGCAACAAAGTTGCTTAGACTATATAATGGTCCGTTCATTTTATCTTAACAATTTCGAAAACATACTTATATTGTTGCGAATCATGTTACAAACAAAACTATTGGGAAGTTCGATGCGTCGTCATTAGAAAAATATTTTGTCCAAAGTTAATGTGTTCACGTATATCTGGGTATGTTAAGAATAAATGTAATAAGCTAATTGTTAAGTTAAATGAACATCTATAAACTCATGCATGATTGGTGTCTGTGAGTAGGTATTATGACGTCATGAACTGTATATATTAGCTTATCTTTGTGGGTCAAATGATAACTGAGATATCAACCACTCGTATGTATTTGTTTACATCCAAAGTGACAGATGTCAAACTTAACAGACGAGAAATGTTTTTAGTTTGAAGTATTATTTATTTATTTTGAGTTTTATTATTTTGTTATAAAATGGAGGTGATATTATTTTGTTATGAAAAGAAACAAAAATTTGTGGACATGGAAACAAATTTTTTATACGTGGAAGTGATATGCCTGGAATGAAACGAGTGGTAGTGCCTGCAATGAAACGAGTGATATGTGCAATTAATAAATAACTCGCGAATATCTGAATGTGAAACGCGCATGTTAGCAGTAGAACAGCGGGTGCAATCGCAGACGACCACGATACATGAATTTATCTGTAGCCATGAAAAGATGTTAGAGTATTTGGAACGACAAATACATGAAATAGAGCAGACTACAACACCCGCAAATCAAATCACCTATGTGTATAAAATTATCGATGAGATAAACACACAAATGAAATTTTCTGTCCATGGCAAAGAAAATCACATCCAGTTTCTGAAACTCTGCGAGCGTAGTATGGAAACTATAAACGATAATCTGGGCGATGTTAAAAAGATAAACTGGTTAGTTAGTCTGACAATATAAGGTACATCTGCAGAATGGTTTTCCATCATTCAAGACAAGGTATTAGTATATGAAGAACTTGTAGACAAATTTTAGACACGCTACTGGAATGAGAAAATCCAGCATAAGGTACGTGTGCAGCTTGAATTCTGTAAGTATGTACCGAATAAAGGTACCAAGGAAAAATCCCTAATTCAGCTGGTAGCGGTGGCAAAACATGTAGAGCCAGAGAAGTCGGAAGCAGATATAGTCAACAAGCTGGCCCACCACTTCAGTAGAGGTATACAGTTAGCAGTAATAACCCAAGGGATTAAAACCTTATAAGAACTGCTATTACTACTTAATAAATAGAAAAATCTTGATGGCAATATCGATAGTTACAGTACACATAAACCAATAAAAACGATTGACACAAAAAAAAAATGGTAATACAAATAAACAATATAAAAAACCTGATCTTGAGCAAAATTCGTCGAAGTTTAATAAACATAAAGACGCGTCCGTAGCTGAAGATAACCACATTAATGAATACGAGTCCAGTTATTGCTTGTGTGTACAGTCAGTGCAGATTCTTCCAGGATATAGAGGTGCCAGGGTTTGATGCTGATACCTGGATGCAGTTGAGAACCTGCGTCGTTCTGCTGATGGTTACGTTATGACCGGTCCGATGTGCCAACATTCTGGCAATATTTATGGCGCCCTCTTACAGCCACCAGCTACCACTGTTGACGCTGACCAAAGCCCTGGCTGTCAGAGGACACAATGTCACTGTTATCACTCAGAACACAAGCGAGATAGCAATAGACGATCACACTAAAATTGACATAATCTTTGGCTATAAACTGTTTAACTGTGGATCACTGGGTACATCGTTTCAGAGCATACTCATAAATGGACAATAGAAGGTAATGTTTCCAGACCATTCCAGATTTGGGTGTGCATGAAAGTCTTGAACATACAGGAGCATACAAGTGTTACTTGACGCTGCGTGAGGACTTCATCTGGATAAACTTGGCCAGGAAAGTCAATTAAATTCTACGTACCTGCCACAACTGCCAGACTGCCAAATCCCAAACCAACAAACGTATGTCGAAATGTGAAACATTGTGATGCATGGTAAGAATGAATTATTGTGTGTTGTTTTCCTTGCTCCATTACCACGTGCG
Source organism: Magicicada septendecula (assembly GCA_034769895.1). Lineage (NCBI taxonomy): Eukaryota > Metazoa > Arthropoda > Insecta > Hemiptera > Cicadidae > Magicicada > Magicicada septendecula. The sequence goes on from CM068374.1 coordinate 59,098,934, forward strand.
TCTCGGGGTATGAGAAATCTGGTTGTGAGCAGTGATGCTTTCACCAAAAAATCGGATGCTGTACTTAAAATATTTCTGGAAAAATACATCCCTAAGTATGGCCATGTCAAGAAGATTCTATCCGACCAAGGTAAACAATTCCAAAATAAGAAATGGAAAGCTGAGTTGGTGGAGAGGAACATACAAGCGGTATTGACATCCATTAGGATGTGCCGAATCTAGTATTAGATCGGCGATTAAGCAGTATATAACGTCCGGTAAACGTTAAACGCAGTACTAATTAAAAGGGTTTAATTAGTGCCGCGCCCTAGTAGTGGTTATAAGTAGTAGACTGCATGAGGTTAGAGCGTTGATCGGTGCTGCACTCTCGTGCCAGCCGCTGTAGGCAAACGAGAAGGACGGAAGTTATTCTGTTTAACTTCGTCTCGTTTGGAAATTCGTCGCTGATGGCTGCATTTTTTTACTCCGGGAGATGAAGAAAATTTCGTCCACCATCCTTCCCACTATGTCAGGCTAGATCTGAAATAGAACTGCGGTAAGTCTCGCCAATACTTTCATAGTTATTCATTTAATGTTTTACTAAAGAAAGACTTGTGTAATAGGCTCCAGTAAGTGGATTTCTGATAACCTTGATGTAACTCATGGCATTGTGCAATAAGCAATTTGAAGGTAGAATTTTTAAAACACAGTAAAACTATATTAAATTCACGTGTCCGAACTACGATACTAGAAGTCAGGGAAATAGAAATACAAAGGTATTAGTTTAAATAGTGCAAACATGGATGTAAGCAGATTCCTATTAAGTACCTATGGTTATTGCACAATGCGTAATTCGGTCTAAGTTGCATACAACTTTACTAAGGATTATTGTAAAACTTTATTCATATCAGGAAGCTTACCGAGGCACCAATTGAGAGTCATATAATCGCCAAATGGTATTAATTAATATAGTAAAGATGATGTAATCAGATTTAACCTCTCGACCACGTGGAACAAAATATTCAGACTATGTATAACGCTTATTAAAAAATTGTAACAAGCCATAATCAGCTATCAAAATTCAATCATGTTAACCCGCATGGGTGAAGTTATTATTATAAAATTTAACGGTTCTAAGTAGTTTCAAATAGGGCCTGTTGGCCATATAACCTTGTCAAGTATTATATTTAGGTAGCTCTAAAGCTATGTAAAGATTTTATATGGATTTTTGGGGGTGTGTGAAGTTTATGTGGGCATTGTGTTGTGTACTCTGGCTGATATAATGTTGTGTAATTAGGGTCCCCCGAGCAAGTCGAGGAAAAAGCCCAACAACATGACCTGAACATGTAACACCAAGAACTTCTCTCTCACTTCATCTACCAGAGGAATAGCCATGACGCCACACCAACACCTGTAACGTAGGCCACGAGATTGCCACCTCACCCCCATGGACAAAAATAAGGTGATCTCAAACCATTATATTCTTTTATACGTAGTGATGCACTCAATAAGACCCAGTGAACCAGTTTAATCAATCAACCACAACACTTTCAAGTTTTTAAACATTTTAATTGGATCCCCAATTAACGGGACAGTATAGTGCGTGAACTGGGTGTGAAATCATTTGTAAATTTTATTAATTTGTTGTAAAATTGTCAGCTCAGAGGCTGGCATGTATCTTAGGCAGTTCAACATTCAAACGTATAATTCCCTCTTATTTCAGTATATGTGTTTCATTACAGCTTTTAAGTCATTCATTCAATTTGTAATTTCTCGGGTTCAATTTAGTGTTCACTTTATATATATATATTTTCTCATTTTTAAATTCAGTTTGGTTCATATGGTATAGAAATTTCTGGGGTAGTTAAGTGGATTCACAAGTTTAATCCTGAATGGGTGCATGTTCATACAGTATTAAACGTGTTGTTGAGACAGGTTGAATTATGCATCGACTGGCAAACGAACATGTCCCCCTGGGCCAAAATTACTTTTTAAAAGGGTTATAAAATTCATGACATATTTCTATTATCACCACTTAACAATTTTTCTGTATACAGATACATATTCTATTAATTAATTATAATAACTGAGGTGTTAATTGTTTTCTAAATTTTTATTTCTCCCAGTATAAGTGCCCTGTGTGGCCGTATTTTATAATAGTATCAGGCACTTGGTCAAATTTTAGAATTTATTATGTCCTGGGGACTACTGGAGTTGCACAAGCATAATCTAATACACATGTCATGTGTTATGCACAAATTAAGTATTGTAATCCTAACATGGATGTCCATAAAAGAATTAATAATATACCTCATGGGTGTAAGAGAAGGGCGTGGCAAGAGATTTTTGTATAATTGTACTGTATTGTGGAACATGTGATGTATTGTATATTTGTGTGTGTATTTTGGGGGGTTATATGTATTGTACATGTAGGTGTATTTTTGGGGGGGAGTTTAGATACAGGGTTTTTAGAAAAGAAAGATGAAACATAGGATTATATATCCTTTTAATTTTGATGACATTAATTTATTGTTTCTCAATTAATTTTTGCTGAATATTTCTTCTAAGAAAGTAATTTATTTTAATTAACTTTAATAACAAGCATATGGAGTTGTCACTATTTAATTTTAATTAATTTGTTTGAGAATTTGTTATTCTAATTAATATTATCAAGAAGTCTATAAAAATTATCTCCATTAAGTTCAATGGATCATTTTAAAGAGAACATAGAAAATAAATTTTATATTATTAATATTTTACAGGAAACTTTATTTAAAGAAGAGTAATGGTTTTAAATTTTAATTCATATTAAAGAGAGATAGCAAATACATTTTATATGTGTTAATAGTTTTCAGGTGACATTGTTGAAGGTGTATAAATTATTTTAATTAACAATTTAAGGGGATAATAGATTCTCACTGTTGTGTTTATTGATTTTGTTATTAATATTGTTTTCAAAATGGAGATAGAATAATAAAAGGGATTTTATGAATTGTTAAATTTATGAGTTTTCATTGCAAGTCCCGTCTCACTGGATCCAGCGCATTTTTGGCTTCTCTAGGCTTTGGTCTAGTTCTAATTAACTTGTGGCCCCTCTTTTAAAAAAAAAAAAATTTTCAAAAAAAAATTTTTCAAAAAAAAAAATAATTTTTTTTTCTGTCTAAGTTAAAGAGGGATTTCATTTGGTAGCAGAGCGTGGTTCAGATTAGGGTCAACCCGTGGGTCCTGTGGGTGTGACGGGGCTTGTAAGCTCAGGAAACATTTTGGGATTTCTAATGGAACTTAGAAAAATTTTGAAAGGCCCTATATCTAAAGGTGAATATTTTTGTTAGGTTTAAGGTTTTGTGTTATATATAGGTATATGTACTTGCCCGCCTTGAATAGTTGATAGTGCCACGTGGTGAGAAATTTTAGAAGGGGACATTCCTTTGGAAACGCGACTTATCCCAGATCTGTGCCTGGGTGGAGATGGTTTGAATATTACCTTGCCCATATTTGGGGAGGTGTTTTAATTATGCGGTATGGCCCGATCGGCAGTCGGTCTCCTCCGATATACGGTAGCCGATGAAATATTGAGAATATTTTTGAAAATTTTCGTTGCTCGGTGTTTTTGTCGTGTTGTGTGTTAGTGTGTGTGTCGCGTTCCATTTGTTAGAGTCGTTGAGAGAGAGCAGTTCAGGTAAGTGGGCTGGGTCCTCGCAACGGTAGGGGGACCCGCAGTCTACTCGAAGGAAGGGTTTAGTACTTGAGTTTTTTCTGATTCCTGTATTAATTGTCTTTAGTTCTAAGGTTGTGTGTTTTGTTTTGTGTGCCGTCCGCGAAGCGACGATGAGTGCATTAAACCCCGAGCTGTTTTTGCGGGATGAACTTGAGTTCGAGCTCCGGGCCCGGGGCAAAGACCCTCGAGGGAATGTTCAAATTTTACGACGGCAGCTCCGCGAAGCGCTGGCCGCGGGTGACGCTCTCTCTAAGGTCACCATTACTGACCAAGAGAGCGAGTGGGAAATTTGTAGTGAGAAGTGGGAGGAGCTGCGGGAGTTAGCTCGCTGTGTAGAAAGTTTGGAGGCGGGACCGGGGTGCTCTATCGGTGTCCGACGAATCCGGCAACGGCTGCAGCATGTGATACTTAGGCTGCAGAATATACAAGCACAAGGCGGCGAACTTGTGCCAGCCCATAACACAAACGAACTAATTCAGCAGATCACCTCGACCCTCCAGGGGTCTCAACCTGCTAGAGCATCCACGCCGGTTCCAGTTGCTGAGTCCGTGGTCTCAGCCGTAGACTCCTCTTATAGAGAAATAGAACCTGTTCACGCTGGTTTGGGGGCGGCGTCTTACCATAAGCTGCCCAACCCACTGTCTCACATAATTCAACAACTACCAGTCGTAGATGGACTGGAGGCAGAGAAACTTTTACCTTTTTTTAGGACCGTCTTCCAGTTGGTAGACTACCCGGGCATGTCAGAAAGTACGGTGCTCGAACTCGTATTCCCTTATTGTCGCGGAACAATGGCTGAAAGGGTGGCGGAGGTGATGCGTCGTAAAGGTGGAGTGGCGGAGTTCCACCGGGTGGTGTTGGGGACGTTCGTCCCCGGTAGATTGATGGAGCAGTTGCGACATCGACACTTTTATAGAGTCCAGGCGCGGGGCGAAAGTTTAGCCCAATACGTGCAACGAATCCGGGAAGTATCTCGTATACTGGGACTGGGCATGTCGGAGGAGGAAGTGGTCCAGAACATTCTCGACGGCGTCTCCTCCGAAGACCGATTACGGCTAGTTTTTGCAGAGCGGCCGCGGTGGTTTGCGGACCTGGACAGGCTCTGCGTCATGACCAAGGCCATCCAGATGAGCGACCACGCGAGGGGAGACGGTAGAGGAGAAGAACCAAGACCGCAGAGATCGGAAGGACCCAGAGAGCCTTTCTTCCCCCGACAGGCCCAGTCAGCTCGAAATCGCGAGCAACGGAATGCGGTGGTTTGTTATAATTGTAACCGCCCGGGACACGTGGCGAGAAATTGCACGCGAGGGCGCGCGCCCAGCACCACCTTTGTCTAGACCAGCACCAAAAAACTAGATAGACAGGGGAAGATATTTCGGAGGATGTCTTCCCCCCGCTCTAATTCTGTTCAACTTCCGAAGACCTCCAGGCAATTGTTAGTATCCAACTCTTCCGACATCAAGGTCCGGTCCACTACCTCGCAACAACTTTCAGTATGCCCCTTTCTGTCGTTCGAGGTAAAAGGGCGTCAGCTCAGAGCCTTAGTTGACTCCGGTTCGGCTCGATCCATCATCTCATCTCGGGTATACGCGGACCTTGAAAAGCAGGGCTTGATTAAGGAGTCGAACTTGTCATCTGCCGTATGCTGGACTGCATCCCGGGAAATCTTGCCTATCTCCCGGGTTATCACCTTTAAATTTAAAATCGATGGGTTTTCTTGGGTGTGGCCTTTTCTGGTTTCTCCTGCTCTGGGAGTGGATTGCATAATTGGTGCCGACTTCATCGCAAAAAGTGGTCTCGTGCTGGACATCCAAGCGCACCAATGATTCTTTAAATTTAATCGGGAAGTTCTGATTCCGTTCCTTGGGTACCAGGGCGCCAAGCCGGGTATCCAAGAAGTATCTTGTCCCGATTCTGCACGAGATCATCTCACTCCATCCCAGCAGAAGGCCTTAGACCATTTGTGTGAGGAATTTCCCGAGGTGTTAACTCCAACTTTGGGACTCACACACCTGCTGGAATATAAGATACGTCTAACAGATTCTAAAATAGTAAGGTCACACCCTTACAAATTTTCTCCTCCAAAGATGACCATTCTGCGAGAGAAGGTTCAAGAATTGTTGGAACAAGGGGTAATTGAACCTTCTCATTCGAGCTATGCCAGTCCAGCATTTTTAGTACCAAAGCCTGGGGGCAAGCAAAGAATGGTAATTGATTATCGGAAGTTGAATTCCAATATAGAGGTGGATTCTGTTCCCCTCCCAGATTTACATTCGGCCTTTGATTGGTTCAGTGGGGCCAGATATTTCACTATTATCGATCTTAACGCGGCCTATCATCAAATTCATCTGGCCAAAGAGAGTAGACCATATACGGCCTTTTGTGTACCCTGGAATTTGTACCAGTACACAAGGGTTCCCATGGGTTTGGCTGTGGGGGCCCAGACACTTACTCGCCTTCTCGATACGGTTTTTCACGATGTGAAATTCCGCTTCGTGTTCAACTATCTTGATGATTTACTAGTATATAGCGAGACCTTCGATGATCATCTGGGTCATCTCAGAGAAGTGTTGGGTCGGTTAAGGAATTCTGGTCTCACTGTGAATCCAGAGAAGGTTCGTTTCGCCCAAGAGAGTATTTCTTTCTTGGGCCACTTAGTTTCACACCGGGGCGTTACGGTAGACCCCGAGAGGACACAGGGCATCCGTGACTTTCCTCCCCCTAGGGATGCGAAGGGCATAGCGAGATTCGTCGGTATGGTAAATTTTTACCGACGTTTCATACCGAACATCGCCGAAATTGCCGCACCCTTGAACGAACTGAGGAAGAAGGGCGCAAAATTTACATGAGGGGAAAATCAACAAAAAGCTTTCGACACATTGAAGGAAGCCATCATCTCCCCACCGGTGTTACGGATGCCCGACTTTTCGAAGCCGTTTATACTGCAGACGGACGCGAGTTCGGTTGCGCTCGGGGCGGTTCTATCCCAAGTTGTAGACGACGTTAGGCAGCCTGTGGCTTTTATTTCCCGGACGTTGACCCAGCAAGAACGAAAATCATCTGTTTATGAGCTAGAGTGTTTAGCTGTAGTGTACGCTCTAGACAAGTTCAGGCGTTTCCTGGAACATGCTGAGTTCCTGCTCGAGACCGACAATCAGGCTCTCTCATGGCTTCTGGCTCATCCCCGGCAACTGGGTAAAATTGGTAGATGGGTGGTGAAAATCTCATCATTTAAGTTCACCGTGCAACACATTAGGGGATCTCAAAATGTGGTTGCAGATGCCTTGTCCCGCATGTTTTCCCAACCCAGTGATGCCCAAGCTGAGCAACCCTGTTCCGTTCTTTTAGACTTTCCATTAGCCTTCACTGATGTGTTACCCCATCAGTTAAACGACGAAGTGCTGGGTCCAGTCATCCAAAATATCAAGGAGGGTAACGTACAGGCCCCTTATTTCTTGTCCAAGGGAGTCCTCTGTTGTAGAGAGAGAAAAGGACGTGCACCTAAGATCGTGCTGCCTAGCAAGTTAGTGCCCATGGTCTTCAGTTATTACCATGATTCCCCAGTAGGAGGCCACAAGGGAATTTCTAAGACCATTCCCAGTGTTAGGAAACATTTTATCTGGAAGGGCATGGATAGGGACATCGCGACAAGGGTTAAGAGCTGTCATCTTTGTGGCTTGAGCAAGCCTGCCCAGAACACCAAACTAGGGTTGTTATCATCTGAGGTGGCGAGCAGGCCGATGGAGAAGTTGTTCATCGACTACGTGGGACCGTTCCCCCGTAGCAAGTCAGGTAATGCTTACCTGCTTGTTTGCGTGGATGCTTTTTCTAAGTTTGCCTGGCTACTGCCCTTACGGCAGGCAACCGCTCGTTTAACCATTAACGCGCTACAGAACCAAGTGTTTCAGCATTTCGGTCTTCCGACCATCATTGTTTCGGACAATGGCCCGCAGTTTATTTCAAGTGAATTCCGGCGTATGTGCTTCGCCAATGGTATCAAGCATGTAACCACTTCCCCTTATTACCCACAACCATCCCATGCGGAGAGATTCAATCGGAATCTCCGGTCCGCCCTGATTGCTTATCATGCAGAGCAACAAACCACCTGGGATCAGAATCTGAAGTGGTTACAATTAGCTTTCAACACGGCCCGACACGATAGTCATCAGGCCGTGCCCTTTGAAATTCTGTTTGGATTCTCGCCCGCACTCCCGTTGACCAATCTGTGGGATATCGAAGATCTTCTGCCGCGGGAGCCCAATAATAAAACAGCGGAGAGGTGGAAGGAAGCTCGGAAGAATTTGCTGCGAGCGCACGAGCGGGTCCGTCGGCGTTATAATCAGGGGCGAATTCCAAACCCCTTCCGAATTGGTGACTGGGTGTATTGCCAAAGCCACCCACTCAGCTCAGCCGCAGACAAACGTGCCGCAAAGTTGTGTTACCGCTGGTCAGGGCCATATCGCATCCTGGGATTCACGTCACCGGTGACGGCCCGGCTGGGCGTACCGGGGGACGATACTAAAATAGTGCTAAGCCATATTTCAAAATTGAAACGCTGTCGGGGGCAATCGAGAACTTTTGAAGGGGGTTAGGCCCCGTAGAGAGAGGGCGGATGTCCTTTTAAGGTGGCAGTCGTGTTCTGGCTTTAGTGGACAAGCCTCAGGAGGTCGGAAGTCTGTGACGTCACAACTCTTCTTTGATCTTTTTAGCTGTCTCTCTTTGCTGTGGGCTGACCCTGATCAGGTCAGCGTGCAGAACCCGCACACTTACATACTACATACCTTCTTTCGTCTCTTTCGTTTTCTTTCTGAGCCTCTGTTCTCCTGAGAGCAAGTGCTGCTGGGCCGACCTAACCACGATGACCACCGACTTGTTTTGGGGAGGGGGTACACTGCAGGGTACTCTCCCGGCGTGTAACTGTGAGGCAACTATGTTGCCCTTTTGGGGTGAGGGTGTGCCGAATCTAGTATTAGATCGGCGATTAAGCAGTATATAACGTCCGGTAAACGTTAAACGCAGTACTAATTAAAAGGGTTTAATTAGTGCCGCGCCCTAGTAGTGGTTATAAGTAGTAGACTGCATGAGGTTAGAGCGTTGATCGGTGCTGCACTCTCGTGCCAGCCGCTGTAGGCAAACGAGAAGGACGGAAGTTATTCTGTTTAACTTCGTCTCGTTTGGAAATTCGTCGCTGATGGCTGCATTTTTTTACTCCGGGAGATGAAGAAAATTTCGTCCACCATCCTTCCCACTATGTCAGGCTAGATCTGAAATAGAACTGCGGTAAGTCTCGCCAATACTTTCATAGTTATGCATTTAATGTTTTACTAAAGAAAGACTTGTGTAATAGGCTCCAGTAAGTGGATTTCTGATAACCTTGATGTAACTCATGGCATTGTGCAATAAGCAATTTGAAGGTAGAATTTTTAAAACACAGTAAAACTATATTAAATTCACGTGTCCGAACTACGGCACTAGAAGTCAGGGAAATAGAAATACAAAAGTATTAGTTTAAATAGTGCAAACATGGATGTAAGCAGATTCCTATTAAGTACCTATGGTTATTGCACAATGCGTAATTCGGTCTAAGTTGCATACAACTTTACTAAGGATTATTGTAAAACTTTATTCATATCAGGAAGCTTACCGAGGCACCAATTGAGAGTCATATAATCGCCAAATGGTATTAATTAATATAGTAAAGATGATGTAATCAGATTTAACCTCTCGACCACGTGGTACAAAATATTCAGACTATGTATAACGCTTATTAAAAAATTGTAACAAGCCATAATCAGCTATCAAAATTCAATCATGTTAACCCGCATGGGTGAAGTTATTATTATAAAATTTAACGGTTCTAAGTAGTTTCAAATAGGGCCTGTTGGCCACATAACTTTGTCAAGTATTATATTTAGGTAGCTCTAAAGCTATGTAAAGATTATATATGGATTTTTGGGGGTGTGTGAAGTTTATGTGGGCATTGTGTTGTGTACTCTGGCTGATATAATGTTGTGTAATTAGGGTCCCCCGAGCAAGTCGAGGAAAAAGCCCAACAACATGACCTGAACATGTAACACCAAGAACTTCTCTCTCACTTCATCTACCGGAGGAATAGCCATGACGCCACACCAACACCTGTAACGTAGGCCACGAGATTGCCACCTCACCCCCATGGACAAAAATAAGGTGATCTCAAACCATTATATTCTTTTATACGTAGTGATGCACTCAATAAGACCCAGTGAACCAGTTTAATCAATCAACCACAACACTTTCAAGTTTTTAAACATTTTAATTGGATCCCCAATTAACGGGACAGTATAGTGCGTGAACTGGGTGTGAAATCATTTGTAAATTTTATTAATTTGTTGTAAAATTGTCAGCTCAGAGGCTGGCATGTATCTTAGGCAGTTCAACATTCAAACGTATAATTCCCTCTTATTTCAGTATATGTGTTTCATTACAGCTTTTAAGTCATTCATTCAATTTGTAATTTCTCGGGTTCAATTTAGTGTTCACTTTATATATATATATTTTCTCATTTTTAAATTCAGTTTGGTTCATATGGTATAGAAATTTCTGGGGTAGTTAAGTGGATTCACAAGTTTAATCCTGAATGGGTGCATGTTCATACAGTATTAAACGTGTTGTTGAGACAGGTTGAATTATGCATCGACTGGCAAACGAACATGTCCCCCTGGGCCAAAATTACTTTTTAAAAGGGTTATAAAATTCATGACATATTTCTATTATCACCACTTAACAATGTTTCTGTATACATATACATATTCTATTAATTAATTATAATAACTGAGGTGTTAATTGTTTTCTAAATTTTTATTTCTCCCAGTATAAGTGCCCTGTGTGGCCGTATTTTATAATAGTATTAGGCACTTGGTCAAATTTTAGAATTTATTATGTCCTGGGGACTACTGGAGTTGCACAAGCATAATCTAATACACATGTCATGTGTTATGCACAAATTAAGTATTGTAATCCTAACATGGATGTCCATAAAAGAATGAATAATACACCTCATGGGGGTAAGAAAAGGGCGTGGCAAGAGATCTTTGTATAATTGTACTGTATTGTGGAACATGTGATGTATTGTATATTTGTGTGTGTATTTTGGGGGGTTATATGTATTGTACATGTAGGTGTACTTTTGGGGGGAAGTTTAGATACAGGGTTTTTAGAAAAGAAAGATGAAACATAGGATTATATATCCTTTTAATTTTGATGACATTAATTTATTGTATCTCAATTAATTTTTGCTGAATATTTCTTCTAAGAAAGTAATTTATTTTAATTAACTTTAATAACAAGCATATGGAGTTGTCACTATTTAATTTTAATTAATTTGTTTGAGAATTTGTTATTCTAATTAATATTATCAAGAAGTCTATAAAAATGATCTCCATTAAGTTCAATGGATCATTTTAAAGAGAACATTGAAAATAAATTTTACATTATTAATATTTTACAGGAAACTTTATTTAAAGAAAAGTAATGGTTTTAAATTTTAATTCATATTAAAGAGAGATAGCAAATAAATTTTATATGTGTTAATAATTTTCAGGTGACATTGTTGAAGGTGTATAAATTATTTTAATTAACAATTTAAGGGGATAATAGATTCTCACTGTTGTGTTTATTGATTTTGTTATTAATATTGTTTTCAAAATGGAGATAGAATAATAAAAGGGATTTTATGAATTGTTAAATTTATGAGTTTTCATTGCAAGTCCCGTCTCACTGGATCCAGCGCATTTTTGGCTTCTCTAGGCTTTGGTCTAGTTCTAATTAACTTGTGGCCCCTCTTTTCAAAAAAAACAAAAAAAATTTTCAAAAAAAAATTTCAAAAAAAAAAAAATTTTTTCTGTCTAAGTTAAAGAGGGGTTTCAAGGAGACCTCAAGGAAATCTTGCCGAGATTGTGAATAGGGAGCTCGGTATACTATTCCGGACGTATTGTAACACAAACCAAAATAAATGGCCGTAGTATTTTGAGTTCTTCGAGAACGCCATAAATGGTAGTTACAATACTACTACTGGATATACACCGTTAGTGCTGCAATCGGCTGTTCAACCGAAGCGTGTATGGATTGAGTGTGTAAAAGTTCTATTTGTGACGTTGCAATATATATTGCAACCATACAAATTATAACTGCATAGACAGATTACTTTGAAATTATTACAACAGTGTCTATATCTGTTGGAGAATCTCTTGTCTATATCTGTCTATATCTGTGGTAGGAAAATTTTATTCATTAACACATTAAAATTGACTATTATCTTATGGCTTTATAATATATAATTGTTAATTAAAGAATTGTCTTTTAACAATTGAGTCTATTAACTTGTTTTACATATAAGTTACTTATGCGTAGAATTGTAACTGTTTGCGTAGACACCAGGCGCTCCACTCGCTGCTCGTCTGCACGTCGACCGACCGAATATCACCCCGTTGAATATCTACGTCTTAGCTTACACACGCACTGCGATATGCTACTGTTATTCTTTATAACTAAAATACTCGTTACCTCAGGGATGAAAACTGGGTTTAAATAGATCGTGTATTAGGCTTACACACTAGAAAAAGGCACTACAATGTGATCTATTTAAATATTATTGGAGTTCTATAACGGCAATGGTTACGAATAACTCAAATCGTTAACCCACTATAAAGTCTTATGGAAATCGACTTGTCTTGTCACGAAAATCTCGTAACAGCGAGTACGTCTTTCTATGGCAAGACTTCGGAACTCACTGACTGATCCGTCCTCGGCAGAGCACCGTTGCTGATACAAAGCCTAGAAGTAATCAGCATTGAAGTTTATCACATGTATATGCCACGATGATAAATTGAAATGCAATTTCGATGAAATTTCTGGCAACTAGTCAGCACCATACGACTAAATACTTTACAAAATATCATCACGATTTCGTCAATGTTTTATAAACATATCTTGGTTCCAAACTTATGACTACTTTACGAAGAAAGAACAAAATCAATTTTTAACATGTCTATGGCTGTCAGAAAATGTGTTACAGCATTGGTATTTCACATATATGACCTTACATCCTGTGTTCTGTTGCAATACACACGCACACACACACACATACACACACACGTGAATATTTCTGCGAACGTAACATTTCGCAAAGGAAGAAAGTTACGTACGGCAAATCAAAAAACGACATCCAAAATGAAGACGGATGCCAGAGACGTTTTCTAGATTTCTGCCTCGAACTTATTCTATATAAAATTGTATGATTACGATCTAAGCAAATGATTAGAAACAAATGAAGTTTCAATAAGATACAATGAGTTTAAACTTAACGACGTGAAGTCAATTTGGAAACACATGTTGCCTTTGTTGACTTCGAAAAAGTTTTTGAGTTTGTCATCAGAAACACACTATTGACGATAACAGAGGAAAGTTTTTATAAATCTTTATAAATAAACAGAGGATATTTAAATTTTATAAATTAATGGCAGTGCCATGCGACCTTTATGGGAGTGATACTTGGACACTGAACGCAAAGACCCAAACCCGGATACAGGCTAGTGAAATGAGATTTTTACGATCAGTACTAGGAGTGTCACGGAGGGGTCGTCTAAGAAATGATGATATACCGAATATCCTTGGAATATACAATATAAACGAAAGGATAAATCAATAGAAGCATGATTGGACGGACCATCTTAAAAAGACGCATAAGAAGAGGATACCAAAACAAATGTTGAGACGAGGGAATATTGGAAGACCAAAGAAAAGATGATAGGACCAAGGAGTGCGCAACGGATCGTAAGGCCACAGCCTGAAAAGAAGAGAAGAAGTAATGTAATTTCAATATTTTTCCTAACTGTTTTACATGTAAATGAAACGCTTGGTAAATATAAATACTCGGAATAGACTTGAAAACTCGCAAGTAGGCTAGCAGAGATAAAAGCAGTAACAGAACATTTACGTAACGTAATATTAACGTAAACAAAGTTAAAGAAGGCTCACAAAAGTGTGTTTTGTTTCTACTTGAAATTAAATAATCTCGGTGTCAGAGATGTCAACAGAGTAGACACTTTTTATTTTTTAATTTTTTTAGACTCTTTTAGTTGTTAACGCTAGACTGACCGTTTATGTGGACTGTTGTTGACGTAGTTGAGTCTACATGTACCTGTGTGGTCAGGAGTATGGCTACCTCATGCAGAAACAACTGCTGGGCTTGACAACCACAAGTTGGATCAAACTTGTGGTATCTAATTTTTGTGACAAAAAAAGTGCTCGGGAATAAAACCTCTTAATGTACCGGTATGATATTTCGCAGACTACATCTGCGTGCAAACCACACAAAAAATCTACCTCCATGGATATAGATACTATATGTAAAATATACCCGTACGTTGTACGTTGAAATAACGGATGGGACAATGAAAACACAACAATTTGTGTTTGCTCGTGTTTGGTTACTATGAAAATAATAAATAAACTGATGATTGTCTAACCTCAATTAAACTTTATCATTTCAGGGTACTGTACCTTTATCCCTCCCTGCAGTCATTTTCGATATTTCGATTATGCTATTGTTTGGTTTCGATCATTGGTCAATATCGCACATAATTTTATGTAGGTGAAAGAAATATACAAATTTTAATTTCGTATGTTGCAAAATAGTTGGCTGGCGATTGCAGCTGGTGTTCTTAGCTCTTGTTTTAATGAAAACTGATTGTAGCAATAGTACTGTATATCAGAGTTGTGTACCTGCGACGCCAAAAGTTATGTTGTTAGGATAACATGAGAACTAAAATTACATATGGAAGGAGATACGTGTGTGATGTAAAACTCTTTTTTTAGAAAACTACTAAAAACCCCAACTCGAAAGTATGGCGTGCTTGCCTATTAATATACATGCCTTTTTGTGTGTGGCAGAACTCGGTTTTCAGTAAAACTCGTTGTCCCAGTAGTACTCGTTTTTCATTAATACTCGTTATGTGAATAGATGACTGGAAAACCGCCGATCTCTAAAGTAAGCTCAAGGGCCACCCCTTGCCTATTACTATACATCTCACTGTTTTGTGGCAGAACTCGTTTTTCGGTAATATTCGTTTTCCGTCTGGTACTCGATTTGATTTTAATTTGTTAAAAAGTCCAAAGGTTACTGGTGGGACTAATTTGCATATAGAAGTGGACGAGACTTGTTTGACTAAAAGAAAATATAATAGGGGGAGAGTTTTACCACATCAATGGGTGTTTGGTGGAATTTGTCGTGAAACAAGAGACTTTCCTTGTGAGCGTTCCAGGCAGATCCGCACGGACTTTAGTGCCTATGATAAACCAGTATGTTGGCCCATTCACAACTGTTTTGTCTGATGAGTGGAGGGGATACCACAATATTTACATCAAACTTATCAACATTTAACAGTGAACCGCTCGATACAATTTGTAAATACAGTAATACCCAAGCCCACACCCAAAATGTAGAAAGCATGTGGGCTAAGGCCAAAATGAGGAACAAAAGGCAATGGTGTAATTCGCGACTGATGTTGGATTCCTACCTGGTTAAATTTATGTGGCGGCAAAGGTATCGAAATGATAATAAATTTGAAAAAATTATTGAAAACTTTGCACAATTTATGCCTCCTCAGTAATTTATATTCAATTTTATTTGTAGCTATAATACATTATGAAATATATCATTGTACTTGTAGTTATAAATTATGTTTGTAACGACAATTCATTTGTAGTTGTTAGTGTGTAGGAAATTATTATAAAATTGTAAATAAAATGTAAACTAAAATAAAATGTAAATTTTTAGTAAATTTTAAATATAATATAAATATAAAAAGTATAAAAATAAAATATAAAAATAAATATGAAAAATATAAATTTAAAAATTAAGTCAAAATGAAAATAAAAATAAAAACTGCCGCTGGTTATCGCTACGTGTGAAGGGGGGGAAATGCGTTGTTACTGGCGATGCTACGTAGAGTAATTGCATTAACCGAAACGATCCGAATTTTTGTTATACGGTAGCAAGTATACTAAGTTTATAGTCCTATATATAATGTTATTAAAATGTCCGTACTGAGATCCTTTTTAAAATGCCACCACCCTCTCCGAATGGCGTAAAATTAGAGCACTTTCACACAAGGCACACAGAGCGGCAGACCTCTTCTAGGGACAAAAATCCCATTTAAACAATGCATAGCTTTTGACACAAGGGTGCGAGTGAGCCCACGAGATGCATACGTCTCCCCGATAGTTGAATACAACTCGCCGGGCAACCCAGTTGATAGTTAACAAGTGCAAATCCTTAGAACCTTTTCACACGAGGGAGACGTCTGCCTCTTCCGAATGGAGAAGTCATCGTACTTACGATGTCGAACCCTTTATTGAAGAAATTCGCAATCATCAAACTATATGGAATTGTTCTTGAAAAGATAATAGTAATAAAATAAGAAAACTACACTCCTGGAACGAAATATTTTTAATTGCCTATGAAGATTACGAAAAAATATCAAGAAAAAACAAAATTGCATTAGATAAACAAATAGTCACTGCAGTTTTGTCTTATTAATGTAAGTACTTAAAATTTTTACCAATAAAAATACAAATCGAATAAAAAACAATGTGTATTGTAATTTTAAAGTGTATAAGACTTACATTTTTTAATGTAATCGCTAACTTTTCAAATGTTGCAACGGAATTCCTCATGTTGGTGTT
The DNA here is from genome assembly GCA_034769895.1 of Magicicada septendecula. Taxonomy (NCBI): domain Eukaryota; kingdom Metazoa; phylum Arthropoda; class Insecta; order Hemiptera; family Cicadidae; genus Magicicada; species Magicicada septendecula. The sequence continues at coordinate 59,115,354 of CM068374.1, forward strand.
CTGTTTTTGAATGGTATTCTCCAAAAAACTATGCAATTTATCGAAAGAAGAAACGACATACAAAAATAATTAACAAATTTTCATTGCCATTTCTCAGTTCGTATTTCTCATATCTCCGGTGGACATCAAGGAGACATTTACTGTGTACACATGTACTTATGTGAACATACCGATTTTATTAAATCGTAAAGAATATTAGCCTACGAAAAATGTAAATTGACAGCTGCAGTCGATTATGTTAAGGAAGGAATTCGTCATCACCGTCATCATTCGTGTTTGAGGCATTTCTACTCGTATCATCTACATTTGTTCTACAGTTGGTCCGCTTAACGTTTGACTGAACTTCTGATAGTTCGTTATCCCAATAATCTGTAATGTTTAAAAATTTAGGTCAGTCTTTCTGGTTTCTTTGTCTTTAAGTGGGATATCCGTTTGTTAAATTCTTTTAATTTTTCTCGGTTATCTGTGTTTTTCGTCAATTTCATATAGCCTATTACAATTCTTAACAAATTTTATTTCATTCGCTTGTATTCTGGCGGACATCTTCAAAGAAATTGCAAAAACTGAGACGATAAGTAAAGCATAGATACAGAAATGGAGGAAGAGAAAATGCCCTGCAGGTGCTCTAAAGCGCTTAATAATAATCTTAAATTACCGATCCTTAGTTTTAAGGATCATATTAAACATACTATAAAAATTTATTTTAAAGACATATATTAACAACTTACTTTTGTTAATATGGCAGGCTAAAATATTAATATATTCACACTTGACAGTTTCAGGCAGAAGCACATCTCTTTTACTTTTCACGTTAATTGTGCACCTTATATTATCTTATAAGATACCTTACCTTACCTTGTAAGGTATATTACCTTAATATTGCCTCATTTCTAAGTTTAATTTTTGGAGTCTCTCAAAACACCATATATAGGCCTATAATTGAATCTCTCTATTTTCACCTACTTGATCAAAATTTCATATCGGTGTTACTTATTTCGTATAGATCCCTAAAAATTTGTGACCGTCATTTGGTCACCATCAAAGATATATCATTACAAAATTCCGCTGATTGAAATTAAGTACCGAGTAAAGTAGGGTTACTTGACCCCACAGGTATTACTTGAGCCCAAAAAGAAAATGTTTCAATCAGCCCTCAATTTAACTAAAAGTCACGAGAAGGACGGAGTTCGACGTTTTTCTGCTAGGTAACACAACTGCCTAGAATGACATAAGATTTCAGGGTTCGAGAAATGACCAGCAGGTTGCAGGCCTGAGTATTTTGATTGTTGTGAAACGTGTTGTATTTTTATTTCTGAAAACTTTCATCCGTGTACATCACATTTTGTGCCTTAAGAACTCAGGTAAGTCTATTTTTTTATGCTATATATCTCTAGAAACTATTCACCACCTGATCATATAGTTACATGTATTCAGTAATTATAAAATATCTTTTTTTTATTACACAGTAAATGTCTCCTTGATGTCCACCGGAGATATGAGAAATACGAACTGAGAAATGACAATGAAAATTTTTTAATTATTTTCGTATGTCGATTTCTTCTTTCGATGAATTGCATAGTTTTTTGGAGAATACCATTCAAAAACAGAACACCAACATGAGGAATTCCGTTGCAACAGTTGAAAAGTTAGCGATTACATTAAAAAATGTAAGTCTTATACACTTTAAATTTACAATACACATTGTTTTTTATTCAATTTGTATTTTATTGGTAAAATTTTTAAGTACTTACATTAATAAGACAAAACTGCAGTGACTATTTACTTATCTAATGCAATTTTGTTTTTTCTTGATATTTTTTCGTAATCTTCATAGGCAATTAAAAATATTTCGTTCCAGGAGTGTTGTTTTCTTATTTTATTACTATTATCTTTTCACGAACAATCCCATATAGCTGGATGATTGCGAATTTCTTCAATCAAGGATTCGACATAGAAAGTATGATGACTTTTCCAATCGGAAGAGGCAGACGTCTGCCTCGTGTGAAAAGGTTCTAAGGATTTGCACTTGTTAACTTGCAACTGGACACTCTAAGTCGAAGTCGAAGTCGGGGTTTGTGGCGCACTGTCATCCAAACAAAAATAAACGCCCGTTCATAGTACAATCCATATACTTTAGGTTACGTAACTTTTAAAAATACTGAGTTCTTCGTTTTAACTGGACCACTTGTTTTCGGCATTAGTCTGCTTGGTCGAGGATCTCTCACAATAACATTTGACCGCATCAACTCATTTCCGTACTCTTACTGTTTTTGAGATTGGTCCTCCATAAACAGCAGGGCAGGAGAGAAAAATGTACGCCTAATGGATAAAATTTTGAAATGTGTACCGGATATCAAATTGAAGAGAAATTTCACCAAAGTGTGAATATAGTGTGTGGTTTTGAAAATTTCAGACTATTAGAAACCAGGTCTCGAAACTGGACCAAAAGTTTGTAAAAAGTATACATATCCATGATGGGTATCAAATTAAAAAGAATATTAAACAAAATATGAATCTACTTTTATGTTTTGGTTATTTTACAATTTTATGATAACAAGGCTCAAAAACCGAATCGAATTATTGTGTTAAAGCCTATGTGAGTCATGAAATTATGCGGAATTTCATTCAAAATAAAAACTTGGTGTCTAATATTTAACAAAATTACAACTTGAAAATTTTTGACTGCCACAAGCAACGGTTTTACAAATTTCCTTATTTCACTAATGTCTGTGGTTTCTTGTGGAAGACGGTTTAGTAAACAAACCGTTATTTAATTAATGGACTTGTGTTAGTGGTTATAATCACAAACAGAAATAACACTATTGCACACCACTATAGAAAATTATTCCGATTACCGCTTTCAAGCTTCACAGCTCATCGTCAGATCGGAAATATCTGTTGATAGCTGTGAAGCTTGAAAGCGCTAATCGGAATAATTTTCTTTAGTGGTGTGCAACGGTGTTACTTCTGAAAGCGTTATTTGTCACTGGTATCAAATATGGCAAAACTTTCAACACGAAACGTTATTGCTTTATGTTTAGACAACAATGATTTAATTATAACGACTTTACCAGAAAAGAAAAGTTAAATTCTAATCAGTCTCGTTTTAAGTATTTATTGTTATTGTAGAGTTCAATGTTTAGTTCTGACGTTTATTGCGGGATAGTCATTAGCAGTTCGTACATGTGCGTACATCAATGTTTAGTTCTGACGTTTATAGGTGCGGTGGGACAGACATTAGCCGTTCGTGCACGTGCTTGCATCAATATTTAGTTCTGACGTTTATAGGTCCGGTGGGACAGTCATTAGCAGTGCGTACACGTGCGTGCATCAATGTTTATTTCTGACGTTTATAGGTGCGGTGGGACTGGACGTTTATAGGTCCAGCGGGACAGTCATTAGCAGTGCGTACACGTGCGTGCAATCTTGAAATTGCAGTCTCACAACTTTCTCCTGTCTCGTTGTTTCTAAGCCATTGGTCGATTTAAACTAATATTTCATGATTTTCAATTTAGAGAATGATCTTTCGCCAGCTGCAGCTGATACCGTTAATGTAAGCAATATTCGTAATGATGTTGCTGTATTTGGGAATGTTGAGAACGAATTATTATTTTAAAAAAGGTACTGAAAAAATTCATTTCAGCAGATTTTGGAAACAATTTAGTTCATTAAACGTGTCAGACCCATCGATGATATGTGCTTCACCGCGAGATGATTTTAAGTATGTATCTCTACAATATATAATTAATTTGTCTTTAGGATAATTAAACAAATTACTACCAATAAATCCAAAAGCGCTTTCCAGTGTTTCTAAGTTTTTGTAACTGTTTTTCAAAGAGGATAAGATCTGACCCTGGACTTTGTAAACAAGAACCTCTACTTTTAGTTACTTTTTGTACCCACTTAATTTTCTGACGGAGTCTTTTTGAAGTTCGTACAACTTTATGTATTTCGCGAGAAATACGTAACGTGGATGTAAGTGGAAAATTTAGAGAAGCATTGCAAATTTGGGATTGACTGGGTAAAACATATCGTTTATACACACTGATGATGTGACTTGCCGCTCGTGTGCAGTGCAGACCTTGCACGTCCGCTTCCGGCGGACCTGAAATTGTTGCAAATTGTCTACATCACCCAGTGGCGGAGATTTATGCATAGGGAAAAGTAGGCAATTGCCTGTATGCGGGAAGTTTTGGAAAGGTGAAATTTGACAGTCGTTATGTTAGAGATGTTTCAAATGGCGCTCCATTTCGTCCCAATATGATAAGAAACTTTTAAAAATATTATATTGTTCAGTAACTAGGCTTATTACATAAAGAGAACATATTTACATCCATGATCTATATGATGCTTCCTTGTATTAATTAATTATTTCACTATTAATCCGCTTACAATCAAATTTCGAACATCCTTTAGCGACTCTGTAATTTGACGTGAGTGAATGTCGATAGATGCCACTATAAAAGAGGCATAATTTCATGACTATAAAAGTCATAGACTGTGAGCGTAGCATAATTTCGTACCCAACTCTGACCGGCACCGCATAAATTGTTGGCATGGTATGTGCTTATCCATAAAGTGTTAGTCGTCTGATCACTTTTCCTTTACCCCACCACCGCCCCTTCATGTGTTTGCTTACTTATTAATATATTTTCCTTCAGTCATTATTGTTTAGTTTGTTGATTCAGACTTTAGTTAAAATGTTTTAGAATAAACACGGCTACAGTAATTTAACGTAATTTAAGAAAATATATAAAGAAGAAATTTTAGGGTAACTGAAAATATGAAGGATTGAATTAAACCCGTAAATGGTTTTGCCCCCCCCACCAGAGATTTGTGGGAGGGCGGCAAAATGGTAAATCCGCCCCTGACGGTACCTTTACCAAACTATCAAGCCGTGATTTTGGGGGCTTGGTTGTCCTACCCAAAGACCTCGCAACTGTAACCTTAAATATTGATTATCATGTTTACTACATGTATATGTTATACATTTTTTTATTTTAGGCTTATACTTTCCGTGTGTTGTACAGTTGTATACAAAAACTGAGAATCGCTTACATTTTAAATATTGATTTGGTAAATGACGTTGGAAGGTGCCTCTACACAAAGGACTATGCATTTGCATTGTTAATGTTGCTCGCTAGTCACCTTTTGGTTGTCGTTCACAGAGGTGGCCCGACATATCTATAACAGGTATTTCGGAATGATTATTTTTTTTGGAACGGATGTAACAGTGTCTGAAAAGTTGAAATACCCATTCCGATTACTCACGGGACCCCCTCCCCCTACGCAACTAACGAATGAACAAGTAAACGAGTACTACGAGTATTATGAGCACTACGAGTACGAAGCTACTTTTTGGTGCTGAATGCTTCATTCTGCGCATGTGCCGATTGCCATGCAAGTACGAAACAAAGGAAAACAGTGAGGTTCAGAATATCTCTATGCCAGAGACGAAGCTGTTTTTAATAAATGAAAAAAATTCATATTGATGTTACATTTATTCTCGTGTGTTATGCAGATACATAATACAGATTATAATAACAAATCATATATTTCACTAGTCAGCAATTTGGTAAATTTTGGAAAAGCGAATTATATTGTATTATAGCCTACAGAGTGGCTGATAGACCATATAGTTCTTTTTGTTAATGTGACTTCAGGGATGATTTTAACTTCACTACACATCTCAAGTAAATTTTTCTGACATTTGTTGTGCTATTGCGTGCGCTCTAAATTTCATTGCCTGAGTTTCGCAACTGATTTGTCTAACCAAAATGGAATCAATAATTTAATATTAAATCTATGTCAGTTTGTTTACTCCTAGTGACAAGATAAATTAGTATTCCCAAAGCGAGATAGGCCTATAAATGCTCTTGTTTTTTTTTTTAACAGTAACAGCTTAATAATGTCACAGTGTAAAGTAACACTGTTAAAACTTGTATATCTTATAACAAATTATATTGTTAAGATATTACAGAACAGTCTAGGCGTTTGTCGAATGTGCCAGAAGAATCTCGCTCTAATGTATGTGACATACGTGACTGTCAACCCATCCGCGAGAGTTTTCTCGAAACCGCCAGCCGCACGGACTGTGTCAAGGCCGCAGTTAATTACGTAGTTCACACGGGCGTTAAGACGCAATTAGGAACGTTCTGGTCTGTGAGCGGAGTATAAATACATGGCGGCAGCGGCCTTAGTTTTCAGTGTAGCTGCGATATATTTACTGTGCGTTTCGAGTTATTTTTCGGGCGATATTACTGTGCTCGTTCAAGTGGTTATTAGTTAAGTATTGTGTTTTATAATCGGACGGTATATTGTAATACACTTGTGTTTTAATATTAGTTGACATTTATTTGCATGTGAACAATTTTTATTTGATTTATTATAAGAGACTGTGTTGTTAATTACGAACTGTTAACTGTGAAAATTAAAGATGGTGACTCAATTGGTGTCTTGTACTTATTTTGTTTCCACTGTACCTACTACGATCAAGTAGACCGTCGTAACAATATAATACATGTATGTGTATAATAAGTATATTATAACAGGTAATTGTTTGTGTTATTTTTTTGGAACGGTTTCGTTCGTACCTGTTATTTTCAAATACTAGTTTAGCACACCACTAGTCTGTGCACAGTTGATAATTCTTTGCCTTAGCATGCCAAATCACTCAACAACATCCCACTGAACAGGAGTGAGACTTCCAGGGGCGTGGCCAATATTTTCTTTGGGGGAAATTACTAGAAAATTACTCATTACTTGCTGTTCACTTGTTTTATCTTATCCTTACAATAATGTTGATTACTATGTAAGTTAGTAATATTATGTGAAACAAAAATCAGGGAAAAAAGTTACACATTTTAACCAACTTAACTTTCTGTATTCTCTAAGCCTCTTCAGATTAATTGGTAGGATATGTTTATTTTTTATAAATGATGTTTTGTGTGTATGTTAATCCAGTATCCATGTCATATATATGGGGTAAAATACAATTTCAGGTTACAAATCTTGTGACTTTGCCTCATATAAATTGGATTGCTTTCGAGGCATAAACTGTACGCTGTACTCAGCTATGACCACACCATTGTTGTCATCAAGTGTAAGTGTAATAAGACACAAACAAAGCACAGTATAAACAACACACACACGCGCAGATAGGGTTTGGAAACGTTGCAGCGCATCACACAAAAATATTACTAGCGACTACTATGTTTACAATGTCCAATATAATTGTATTTAAATGTGTATTTTATGAGTTGATATGTGTGTGTGTGTGGAGGACGAGGCATTTAAGCTGTCCCTTATGTTATGTTATTGTTTAACGTCTGGCAAACTCCATATAGTGAGCATACCCTATGATGGGGGCGTGGGTCGTGTATTGAAACATAACGTAATCTTCCCAAGGCAGAGTCAGAAAACGGGTGAAGTGGTAAATTTAATTTATACTTTAGCACTCAAGTACTTCTATTAAAAAAAAATCTGCTGTCGACCTGACAAAACAATTTATAAAAAAAGATTTTGTTTCCAACAAAATAAGTGTTTTTCTTATTTCGGTAACTCAAATTTTATTGATATTACAGCAGGAAGTGTACAGTTCTATTTATTTAACAAAATCAAACTTCTTATACACACTTTGTACTGGTGTAGTAGTATAGTAGTACACACACACACACACAGTGTCACGCACTCATGTAAACAATTACAATTTATGCTGAATACAAAACTTTATAATAGAAACTTTAAATTTAAAAATGTAATAGATACTTTTATTAATATAAACTTTAATAGAAACAGTGAAACAAAAACTTTATACAATAAACAGAACCATGTATAAAACTAATAAGAACAATTTGCATAATATAGTAAATTAGGAAGAAATGTGATGTCCAAGTCTTCCCATAATGTCACGACTAGCACTTTCGCTTGACAATAATGTCAGTAATCTGTGAACAAATAAAAACCTCGTCAGTGGCACTTATTATTATTTACATTAATCCATTATTTATTGGAAGATTCAGTTCATGCACATAACATATGCTTGCTGCCTCATACCATGGTATAAATGAAGTGGAAACCGAAAAGTGGGTCTAAAATATACATCCAAACTACACAAACAAGATTTGTAAAAAACACTCAAAATACTGAAGCAATGCACATATCAATTGACATGGTTAAAGTTGTGTCACAGATAAAGATTGGAACACTGCAATATTTATTTAAAATATACCAAAATATGAAGAATTAAAATAGTGTTACTACTGTGTACATTTTGTAGACTTGTGTAGTACTTCATTTTTATTACTTGAGGTTTTAAAGTCGTGTAATAGTAGCGAACATACTGTAAAACCCATAAGCGCAGTGTATTTCCCTATCTCACCCATTAACACATCCAACTATGGAACCTAGAATAAGTACAAACAATTTCCATTTTCACTCTTAGTTAAGCTTATATGTAGGTGAGTAGTGACCACGATAACGAATAATACTCGTAGTCACCATTGTTGGAATAAAGGGCTGTCATTGCCAAGCCCTGAAACATAATAATAACAAGCACTTGCTTCAAAACTGTCATCAGCGCTTAAGGTATGTATTATAGCTTTTGAAATATCAGATGGCATCATAATCACGTGTCTCTCGAATTTACGGATCAATGTCTCCATACTTGCCTCTTGTATGCATGTTGCTGTAGTTATTGTCTGCACACAAAGAAACATAATTTAATCTTAAAACTGATATTATACATTTTGTTCAATTTACTGCAGTGTACCAAACATTTCACCCTAAAATAAATTCTGACATCTGTTATGGTCATATAGGTCATATTATAGTTAAAATTCCATCTGTAGAATGAATTATGATACAAACCTTTTTTTTTTAAATATACAAACAGGTTTATTACACAGCATCTGTGTAAACATTGGAAATATGAAGTATAGAAAAATCAGTTTAGTCAATAAGCATCTCCTAAACAATGTCTCAATAATGTGTATTTTTATTGTGATTCCCGTTTATTTTAATGGGATTGGTTTCAAGATATTATCACACGCTATAGTAATGTTGATTAGCCTTCACTTGTTATTTCTTTTGAATAAAGCCAACTCACCGTACTCCCCAACACCAAATTCTAAAGATGCCACTGGGTGTGGGTGTGTGTGTGTCTGTGTGAGTGTGTGTATGTGTGCACGCTCTATAGTTGTTTTCTATGGTTTTGAGATTCTTGATAATTTCTTTATCAGACATGGACTGAAACAGGTATTCTTGGATGAAAACAAATACAGGAAATACAGTTTCTTACTTTTCATGAACTACAGTGTTTAATATTTTGAAAATAAAATTGATGTTGCAAAAAAAATTAGTAAGACTGGACTTTTTTCTAATACTATAGAGTATTTCATCCTCTATGGACCCAATTAGTCTTTATGATTTTTAAAATTTATTCATTTAACCAAATTTCTTTAATCCTCTTTGCTGCAGATCAACACAAGTTGTGTGTGTGCGTGCCCGTGTGTGCGTGTGTGTGTGTGTGAAGAGAGCACAAATAAAGAGGACTAAGCAATCAACTTACTGTGATTTTGATTCTGGAGCCACTTCTTTGACAGAACAGGACCCATGTTCCCAGTAAGAGAAGGAAAAATACAAGGAGATCCAATGTAAATCACCCCAAAGCTATCTATAAAGCACTGTAACACTCAATAGCAGTGAATCTGCCAGATTCACTGCTAAAACTACATTAATCCATTCAATTATGATGTTGGGAACTGAAGTTGTATGTTAATGTTGGTGATGGAAACAATGATTTTATGAGTGTACGTAAAGTGATAGCTTCATATACAAGTCCAAGGACTACATCTAAGGAACTCAAGTAAAGTGTAAATAATAAAGTCTATACACAATATTGTCAGCTATTTAACTTTAACTATATAATGAATAAACTCTAAGTTATTTTTTGTATACTTGGATATTTCAATACTGTTTGGCATAAACCTATGCAAAAACATAGCATTGAGGAAGTCATGTAGTAGGTTCCCTAGTTTCAGACATACGCTTCACCGGTATTAATGTGGAACTGGTCCTAATGTCTGCTGCACTCCTGAGAGTGATGTTGGCAGTGAAGCAATTATTTCTAATTCGTTGTGTAGTCACCATTAGAACTCTATACGACAAATTATGCAACATTGCTACCCTTCCCACCAACATCTTCAGCTAAGTAGATATTAGGATTAGTTCCACACTAATTTTTCAGAGTATTAAAACAGTGATAGACTACATGGAGCTTGATATTAATCAAATAATATTTTTGGTATAATATAATATACTTGTTGTATTGTACAAAGCAAATAACTTTGTTATTATAAAGTGCTTTAACTATATTAGCTTTTATTTTTTTTCTTCAATATACACAAATGTTTCTGTACCGAATTGTCATTTGTAGTGATTTATATTTGTATGTTGTTGTTTCTATGTATCATAACTGCTGTCATTGTCACATACGACATCAATTGTTTCCATATTTGTTTCCTATTCATAATTGAGTCTTCAGCATTAACAGTGTTGAGAATAGAAGTATCAGTGACATCTGTATAGTAATCAAGTCTCAACGTATCTTTCAATAAATGCCGAACACGATGAATTCAGTTACTTCATGTCCTATACTGACATCTGCATTAAGTCTATGAATACCTCTTGTAATCCAAAGAATGCCAGGATGGAAAGACTTTTGTGGAGGATGACAAGGTTCAAGAGGCAGTGACAATATGGTTGAGAGTGCAGATGAGAACGTTTAGAATATCGGAATAAAAAAATCGCATTCCCAGGAACACTAATTGTATTGATATTCCTGATGATTACGTAGAAAAGTGAGCAAAACTTACGTTCTAAACATACTTTACGTGAATACAAAAATAGTGTTGAGAAATATTTTTAGAGCTTTGTAATATTTATTAATATTGGTGTTACTTTCACTGTAAACTTACTGGTTTTATTCACTCAGACGACGTTTCGGAGTGGTGTTCTCCTTCTTCAGTGGGTTTCAATCTTTGTGATATTTGCTTTCTGGAATCCCTCATTCATTTCTCTTATTGTAGAAACTAAATTAGAGAATACACAGAAAGGACAACATTTTAATTTCAGTTTGTTTTCTACGTCTTCCTAAACCCAAAATTCCATCTGCTAAGAAACAGTTTTCTGCTACATTGGCTCTATTTAATGAGAAACATAATTTTAAAACTTGTGTATTGTAATAATTGTGTGATTGCATGACATTCCTCAAAAATTGTATATTAATTTTCCCCAAAACAAGTTTGTTCGAAATATGTTTTCAAATGTGAATAGAATTATTTCCAATTCCACAGAAGAGCATCTTCGCTGCTGTCACTCAGTAAACCAAAAATCAACAATATAACTTTACTGATTTCGGACGTAGCTAAACTTACACTACGAATATTTTTCAGTATTACTAAAAATACAGTATGAATCGAGATTTCAAATAATAACAATTTAAATTCATACTTGATTATACTAAAAATGTAACCATGAACCACATTTTCGGCCTTCATAATGTCATTTATTTTTCTTGCAAAAGTTGTCATTCTGTGTATCTTGGTATCAATCAGCAGCTACCATCTGGTTGTATCATTGTCTGTAACAGTATCACAATACAGGTTAATTTGTAATTATTGACCTTGTGAAATTTAATACTTTAAGTAACAAATATGTTTTGTTGTTAGAATTATGGTCTCTTTAAACTATGCACTGAGCTAACAGTTGCTTGACATTATAAGGTATGCAAAGTTTATTAATGATTGTTGATTAATTAATTACGAAAAATCTTTAGTACCTCTATCTTTTGTTCATTTCACCAAAATCTTGGGCAATTGCTACCTGATTATCTGCAAAACTAGACTTGTATAAGATGGTATCAATTAGGGGAATCACCATTACCTTTCTTTGCATTTTTCTGTGTTTTTGGAGTACCTACATGATAAATAGTGAGTCATATTGCATAGTATAAGTATAATATAAGCTAAGCCACATAAAAACAATATAAGTCATGATAAAGCATAAGGATAATGCTTAGTGTAATTTGAATTCTCTCAATATTTAATATTATTTTTTGTTAAAATTTTAACGTAACATTTGTGTCAGCATTTTAACAAAATTTATTTTCAACCATCAGAACCTCTAATAGGCATTACAGAAATTATCAATACGCATACATGAGTGTTAATATTATTTATAGAGCATTATTTATTATTAATATAAAAAAAAAAATAGTGTGCTTCCGTTATTATAGTACGGGATAATAAGCTTCGAGGTTACGCAATAGTAACAGCTCTTCCCCGCCCCTCGCCCTCCAGCGTTGTCGCACGTTACACTTGGTTATGCGTAGGCAAAGGCGGGGAGGGGAGGTCTGTTGCAAACACTGGCAATACCGCAGTGGCCTCGAAGCTTATTATGATACGTCTCACCTAATAGTAATCTTTACTTAAATACACAACATGCATCCATACAAACCACTCAACTTATCTGACAGTATTAATTATGTCTGCATACGTGTCGTGATCATGACACTATATTTTGTTGGATCACTAACTTATATATTTTGAAAATTGCTCACGGACGTTGTGTTTCTATTCATTTTGATGTTTGAAACTGAAAACATTACGAGAAACACAATACATAACTTAAGAAAAAAACACAAATACAAAAATAAACAAGAAACGACAAAAACGTAATGCATTACTTGCAGAAGAAACTATATTGAATAATATCGCAATGTTATATATTGTATTGTACATTACAATATTGCAAACATTTGTATTTGAAATTGATTTTGTTCACAGGACAATAAGCAGAACTAAAAACTATATTGTACTACAAAATTTGTATTACCTCTGTTAAATAAAATTTGTGTCACAAAAATGGAAACTTTATTCTTTTATTTTAACAAAATCATTTTTTCTAAATGCTTTTTTACGTAAATTGTTGACTTTTTTAGGGAAGGACATAAGTTATAAAATAAAATTTATATTTACCAGTTTACCCAGTTTCTGATTTTGCCTTGTGTAAATTACAATATGTTCCAAGGCATACCCCCCCCCTACCAAAGGAGTGATCGCTCAGTGCAGTTTGTTAAACATTAAAGAATAACATAAAGGTTGTGGTAACCAATCCCTTTGGCAGACTGAATTGTCAAGGTGACGAGAGATGGGGGTCCTGGCAGGGCTACTCGGGGGTAACTCTAGATCAGACGTAATAAACAAACAAAAAATCGGCTAAATTAAGCGAAAAAAGAAGTGGTGTTCCACCAAGACAATACACCATCTCACACGACGATTGTTGAGATGACTAAAACAAAAGAATATTTAATTTCGGATTGCTTCTTCACCCACCATTTTCGTTTGATATAGTCCCGATCGACTACTGCCTCATACTTTACCTCAAAATATGGCTTGGCGGAAAAGATTTACTGACAACGATCAACTCAGCAATCTTATAAATGGCTATTTTGAGGACCTCGTCTAACCGGTTTACCAGTCTGGGATAACCGCTTTAGAACATCGTTGGGAAAATTCTGTAGAGCTAAATGGAGATAATGTTAAGAAATAAATGCGAATTGGAGTCGATTAATAAGGGAACGAGACGACGTCGTGACGATGACGGGCCGAGCGCGTCCATTTATACAGGCAACGGGTCGTCCGAGCTTCTTCCGAGTTTATTCTCTCTGTGTTTGTAGTGCGCATAGTTAGAGATTTTTTGAAAATATATCGGAACTCCTTTTAGTTTTCAATTGACGAGTTAGCGGCAATAGCTATATCGCTGGAAGGTGAAGAAAAGAAGAAAAAGAAGAAGATGGAGTGTCCATTCTGCATGGCATACTAAAGAGAAAGAAGGGGAATTCAAAATTTATAAGGAATCAAAATTTTGGATCCGCCAGATTGTATAACACACTGTGTTGTCTCACTAATTCTATTAACTTTTTGTTATTTATGATGAAAATAGAAATTACTTTGTTCTAAAACAAACTCATAAAAAAAAGATAAGCCTTCCCACTCTAAAAACCACGTGTTCTGCTCGTTGAAGTGATGTATACGTGCCGTGAACGAGCCGAGCGGTCGACGAGTTCCAGAAAAATATCGTTGGCAACGAGTCTCGGCCGAGCGTCGTACGAGGCTCGGACTCGTCACGTCGGCAGTATAAATTGCCCCACTACAAAGCGTTGATTCAAGAATATCTGGAGAACCTATCAGCCTCAGAAGCTAATAATTACTCGCTTTGGAAAGCCACAAAACGTATTAAACGACCGCAACAATCCATACCCCAAATTATGGACGCCAGTGGACAGTAGGCCTGAGATGGTAAAGAAAAAGCTGCCGCATTTGCAAACTATCTGGATACGGTGTTTCAATCATATCATTCTGATGAACCTGAACACGATGACGAGGTAGCTGCATTTCTAAATGTTTTGTTCCAGATGACGTTACCAGCTTGTAAATTCAAATTAAAGGAGGTGTAAGCAGTCATCACTAGGCAAATATACCCCAAGAAAGCGCCAGTGTATGACCTGATTACCGGCAAAGTGCTACAAGAGGTAACGAAAAAACGTCTGAAAGTGTTAACCCAGATTTTCAATTCCATCCTGCGACTCGGCCATTTCCCGCACCAGTGGATATTTGTGCAGATTTTAATGCTGGCCAAACCCGGTAAACCAATGCACGCTATAACATCCCATAGACCCATAAGTCTTTTGCCTCTTTTATCAAAGGTGTTTGAAAAACTTCTTCTTAAAAGACTCCAACCAATATTGCATGAGAGGGAGACAATACCTGATTTCCAATTTGGGTTCAGAAAAAAACATGGCAACCTAGAACAGGTCAATCGCATTGTAAGTAAAATAAGCAGCGATCTCTAAGGTAAACGATATTGTTCTGCAGCCTTCCTGGACATAAGCCAGGCCTTTGACAAGGTTTGGTACACCGGCCTATTATACAAATTGAAGAAACTCCTTCCACACGATTACTATCTTGTCCTCAGATCATACCTCCAAGGCAGATACTTTTTTGTCAAACATCAAGATGAATTTACAAGCTTTCATCAAGTAAACTCTGGAGTCCCACAAGGAAGTATACTGGGTCCTGTGCTCTACCTAATATAAACCGCAGACCTTCCAACTTCAAATCAAGTTATGACAGCAACTTTCGCCGACGACACGGCGATCCTGGCCTCGCACGCACATGCTGCCTGCGCCACACGTAACCTAGAGATCAACCTTAATGAAATCCATCAATGGTTAAAGAAGTGGCGGATAAAGGCGAACGGAACTAAATCATCACACGTTATCTTCACTATGAGACGTGACAGATGCCCGCCGGCAACACTGGATAACTGCCAACTACCGCAAAAGGAAGAAGTAAAATACCTCGGTATATATCTGGACCGCCGCCTTACCTGGGGAAAGCACATAATTACCAAAAACAAACAGCTCAGACTACAGTACAGGCAAATGTATTGGCTACTCGGAAGGAGATCCCCTGTAACTCTAGAAAGCAAACTCCTTATCTACAAAGCCATACTTAAGCCAACCTGGACATATGGCATCCAGCTGTGGGGGACAGCGAGTACTTCAAATATCGAGATTTTACAACGATTCGAGAATGTGGTGCTCCGAGCTATGGTCAACGCTCCTTGGTACGTACCGAATAATGTCATCGAGAACGACCTCCAAGTGACTTCTGTCCATCATGAAATCAAACGATTCTTCGTTAACTATAGTAAGAGACTAGCAGCGCACCCCAACGAACTAGCTCAAAAGCTCATGGAAGACGCATGCACCAACACAAGAAGACTCAAACGCCTCAAACAAGAGGACATTCCAGCTAGATTTATGTAATATTAGTGCTTAAGATTTATGTAATATTAGTGCTTAAGGAGGAGTGATCAATAGACTGTGCCGTACTGGGTTCGGCAGCGTGTTATAAGTATTTTTAAAACGAGCGGCGGTGACGTCACGCACGGCAACACGGTAGTTTGTTGTCGTCCGTTTATACACACAGATGTAGTGCAACTACGCAATTCAGTTGGCGCGTCCAGCTGTTTCTGTACATTCCTGCTGCGAGAGTTTACTTGGGTAGACAGACACATTGAATCGGTCTCATTTCTGTTCGATCCTCCGACCTGGTCATCTGCTCTCGACTGGCGGCAACCTTCTGTTCAGGACTTCCTCGGCTATCGCTATGGTTGGCTAAATAAAGTATAGCTCCAGGTATGTACAAGTTAGTGGGTTCTAAAAATATTCTAACCCCAAATATATTTTGTGTTTCAGCTTCTATTATAGACCATACTTGTGTGTGTGCGTGTAGTGCAGTTTTCAATGTGGGCGTTAACGCAATTACAAAATTAAATTAATATGAATGTAAATGTTGTGGGTCAAATTGACTTCAATAAAGAAAATACTAATGCATCTTGCACTCAGCTGTGTTTGGTGTTATAAATAATTATGAAATACGTAATTAATTAATTTGAATATTTCAACGACATACTTAAAAAATAATTGGTAGATGAGCGAAATAAGTCACAGCTGGGGAGCTTAATACCGATTAATATGAATTAGTGGCGATGTGTGTGTGTGCGCTGTTGATGTTTAAAGTTGGTGTTGGAATTTAATGTGGACGGCCTATGTGGCGTATTTTTCTTATGACACCCTCTACAACCTATTACATGTCACAGGTGCTCGAACAAAGGCGAGATGGGTGTCGGGTGTGACGAACAACTGTCCACCCTACTGGCAGAGACGATCTTCTAGCCACGATTGCCGTCAGTCGAGAACAACTGTTCGGACACTCTTCCAACGCTACGCTGCCCCCAGGACTTGTGATACGACTGTTAAATTACTGATCAGCGCCAATATTGACTAAGTACACCGGACAATCCAGGTGGGAACATTCTAATTATCTATTTCTCTCTCCACAACATGGTGAATGCACAGAAGCTCCCAGAAGCTCACTCGTGAAGTTTTGACCGTTATACTCTAGCACAAACTCTCATGTTCAATTATGTTATTGCATGTGTGAACATTACAGCAGTAGACCTAATGAAATCTCTTGTAACTGTTTACAATGTGTAAGAAATTACACACATACACACATATCCGCAGTTTGCTGTAAGTTCCAACTTTTCATCTAATCAAAACCATTAGGGAGTTAATTATCTTGTGCTTTCATGTCATCCGGTCATGGTAGAGTTTTAATCACGTAACGGGGCTGTCTGATGCTTTAGTGGAGAAACTATTTTCCTTCTCACATATACTTGGCGCTTTTATGATTAAAGTTAGGGTCGTTTAGTATGTTAAGTCTCGGGGCGGTCACTTACATTCTCTGGTGCTAATTACCAAGGCACATCTATGCTTAGAAGCTGTGATTATCAGATTACCCTGTCATTTATATTTGTACATATATATATATATATATATATATATTATGGTGCATTCAGTTACGGTAGTTGGAATGGGTTTATGAGGAATTTAGTACGGATATGAGGGGTGTTGTGTTATTCATGTTGTGTATGTGTTTGTGTGTGTAATTTTACTATATTTTGCTGGGGGAATATGTAATGAATTTAAAAGGAAAAAACCATAAATGTGCTTACTAAGACAAAAAGGCTAGCCTATTTGAAACTATACAACACTTATGGATTGGTGAATTGCTTTTATGAATGAGATTATTGTGACCATTAACTCATACATAATCAGGCAGGAATTTTGCAATTATGTTAATATCAAATTCACTTACATTTTCTGAAATTATGAATATTAATTGATATACATATATATATAATCCTGCCATTAATTGTGTGCTTACACAATCGAGAACTTGTCATTTTATGTAACATCTTGCAGGCTTAATAAAGCATACGCTTGTTGGTTAAAAGACTGTTTCATTTGCAAGTCCTGTCATTCACCTGGGGGGGCATGTCTGTAATTGTAATTGGGCCTTGCACACTTTTGCTTCCTCTAGGTTTTCCACCTAGTTCTAAATATGATGTCTCTCCCCTTTACAAAAAAAAAACTTAACAAAAATAAAATTAAATAAAATAAAAATTCAAAAAAAAAATTACAAAAAAAACTTAGAAAATAAAAAGGGGGGGTTTCAAGACCACCCTCTACATGTCATATATATTGTCACCAATTTTGCCAAATGTATATTTTGTAAACAGATTGCAAAAATTAAAAAAAAAAAAAGGTTTGAGATTTTTCTGTCCGACTAGTTGTGTACTCATCATGACGTCAGCGGCTCGTTTCCTGTATATAAATCGACCCTTAAACAAAATAAGTTTTCTTTCTTATTCAAGCCCGGGACTTCTCACATACTCACACTATCCTCGTAATGCGTAATGGATAATTGTTATAATTCAAATAGTTACTGTAATTGTACTGCTATTGTTTCACAAGAATGTCAACATTTTTGTGAGTATCGATTTGTCTATTATTTGATATTTTATTCCACTATTTGAGATCATGATCTCTGGCGCCATCACCAGTAACTGTATTGGGTAAGTATCGATTACAACCCGACTGCTACTACATGTAAATTGGTTTCTCTGAGCGAGCTTCTGATTGAATACGAAACATCTCATTACCATGTCTGACTGACTGTCGTGATACTGAGTTCCCCTATTACTGCCGTCGTCGTCTGCTGTCAAACGGAATTAGTTTCACTTCTTGGCAGACGTTATTAATACCGGTATTTGCTTCCCCGTGATAGCTCAAGAGTCGCGGCGCGTCTCGTCTCGCCAAGATTATTGATACTGCTGCTGCTGCTGCCGCTGTTGCACGTTGCTCCTGCTGTTCTCTCATTCATTTACACGATTCCATTTTAACATCGTTTGAATTACGCTTCTTCTTCTTCTTCTTCTTTTTCTTCTTCTTCTTCTTCTTCTTCTTCTTCTTCTTCTTCTTCTTCTTCTTCTTCTTCTTCTTCTTCTTCTTCTTCTTCTTCTTCTTCTTCTTCTACTACTACTACTACTATAGTGTCACAGTTCGGAGTCGAATTTTAGCTTCCATAATCATCTGCATTCATTTTTCCCTGTCCTTGGCGATCGATGTATATCGTTTTATTTTAAGTAAAGTATCAGCATCCCTCGCCACTGAATCAAACCAGCGATGCTTGGGCCTTCCGAAAAGCCTTCTAAACTTGATTTGACTAGGTATTCGGTTGCTTTCCATCCTAACGATGTGTCCTGCCCATTGCAATCTATGCAATCGGATGGTGGTGGCCAGATAATTGTCTTTGTACAGCTTGTATAGTTCCTCATTGTGACGCATTCTCCATATCCCTTTACTTGGATATTCTCCTCAAAATTCTCCTTTCAAAGGTGTTGACTATGTTAGCGGCTTGTTTGTTCAGAGACCAAGTCTTGCTGCCATATGTTGTCACCGGTCTAATCATAATTTTATGTAATGTGTCCTTGGACTGATGGTGGATATTCCTTGTCTTGAATATGTTGTCAACAAACCATATGCTCTACCAGTATCCTTTTCTTTATTTCGTTCATTTCTTCATTATCTTCTGACATCCAACATCCCAAAAATTATACTGATTAACTATTAATTACGTTTATTGGCAACATTTCTTGTACGACGGTCTCAGTGATCGTCGTTTGGTACAGTGGAAAACAAAATACAAGACACCAATGAAGTCACTAATAACCAAATTTAATTATCACAATTAATAATTTGAACTAAACAAGACAGTATCTTACAATTCAAGTAAAATTTGTTCACATGTAATAATAATGTCAGCTATAAAGAATTCCGCACTAATTATATAACACAACAACACTTCGCTAACAAACACTCGATCCGCGCTAAGGAAAGTAGCTCACGTTAGTGACTGAGAAGCCACCTGCAATAGGTCGCCTCCTAGAAATTTTCCATCCCCAACTTAAATGCTGACGCTAATGCGTATTTCAAGTGTGCTGTTGAAGAATCTGGTACATACTTAAACGCGGCCTTGACTGAGACAACATCTGCCACACTAGGCGGGGAGACGGGTGGAAGGAAGCTCTCGGCTGTTCTAGGCGATTCGATACGGTTCTCGTTACAATATGTATGTGAATGTCATTACAAAGACATTAAACAACGATTTTTTTGGGTCGGGGATAACGTCCTATATTCAACTGAGGGATATGGACAGGAAACTTTGAGAAAGGATTAGCTCCGGGAATTGAGTTTGAAATTTTTGATTGAAGGTTATGTAAACGTGTTATAATATTATACATTGTATAACGAGAATATGTAGGCGTAATAACCCAACCATTCATTCAGTTTCCTTGGATGTGACTTGTCTTATGTTGGTGAGATTGATGTGGACAAAAAAATAGAGACGTTTAATTACATTTGTGGAACGATAAGAAAAACACTGAATAGGAAAGTGAGAAAACATACCCTTTTGAAATTTTATACAGTCAAATGCCAAAGTCTTGCGGCCTTTATAGCAGTGAGACTTGCAGGCAATGAAATGACGTTTTTGCGATCAGTACTAGGAATATCCAGTAGGGACCGGCTAAGAAATTATTGTATAAGGAACGTCCTTGGATTATACAACATAAACGAAAGAATAAAGCAATAAGCACAGTATTGAACAGACCATGTTGAAAGGATGGTCTTTTGGTTTATAATCCAAAAGGACGGCGGAATATTGGAAGACGAAAGAAAAGATGGTCGGACCAAGGAGTGCGCAACGGATCGTAAGTTCCACAGCCTGAAAACAAAGAAGAAGAAGAAGAAGAAGAAGAAGAAGAAGAAGAAGAAGAAGAAGAAGAAGAAGAAGAAGAAGAAGAAGAAGAAGAAGACTAACCTAACCTATTTGTCGACATATTCACAAACAATCATACTGTTTTTCTTTTGTGACCCATAATCCAATACCCTGTCCTTGGTCGATATCTCAGCTCGACAAAATCACCACTTTGTCTTCTCAGGCCGGCAAAATTCACGTAATCACTGAAGAGTTCAAAGACTGAAAACTCATGGAAGCTGGTACACTTTTAAGTAATTTTAAATAATCCTTATGCTAGTCAGAATTTTGTAAACATCGACGTCATGAAACAAAGTGTTGATGTGAGACCGATTCGGCAACCAAGGACGTATATTATGATTTGGCACGATGCTACTTCTCACTTTGGGTACTTTGAGTACTTTGAGATTTTGTTTTCTGTCAACAAAACGCAAATAACTTTTAAACTTTCTGTGCTCTCTGGGTATTCATCTCAGTGTTTTCTTTTATAGTCGGCCTTGTCTCATCCTTCGTACGTGTCCGTACCAGATTTGTTGTTTTTCTTCAAATCAGTCGATGATTGGTTTTGTACGCCCATTTATTCTTTGATTGTTTCATTTCGTATTCGCTGTAGCCTTGAAGTTCTAGCAGCTCGTCTCAAAGCATCCATTTCTGTAGCTTCTAACTTTCTTTTTACTTGTTCCTTTATTCTCCATGTTTCGGATCTGTACATCAACGAGCTTTTAATCATATTATCGTATATAATTTCCTTTATTTCTTTTCCAATTTCTGTGCTCCATAGAATCCCGATCAATGTTTTAATTGTTTGTTATGCTTTGTTTATTCTTGATTTTATTTCAACGTCATCTGTTCCTTCTTCATTAAAGTTTGTCCTAAGTATTTGTAGCTGTTGCATTTTTTATACGTTTGTTGTTTTCTAAGATTAAATCTATTGTTTCTTCTCCGACACACGCACGGATACTGGGTTTTTTCTATGTTCATCAGTAATCCCCATTTTTTATACTCGTCCATCAGTTTTCGTGTCATATATTTCAGATATTGTTTTCATTTGCACATATCACTTGATCGTCTGCAAACTGCAGGGTGCACAAGCATATCTCATCGTCAATTTCAATGCCCATCCCTTTGCATGATGATTTTAGTAGAATATTAAATATTGCATTTCTGTGGAACACTCTATACTAACAATTTATTTTGTTTTGATTTTAAGAAGCATTATATAACTTGTAGTGGTATCGTTTATTTATACCTTTGTAAGTGGTGTGGACTTCAGAATGGTTTGAATGATGAAGAACTTATAACACAAATAAGATACTCGCTAACATGCAATACTGCAATGACACACTCCAAAAATAAATTATGTAAGTGTGTGTGTGTGTGTGTGTGTGTGTATATATATATATATATATATATATATATATATATAGAGAGAGAGAGAGAGAGAGAGAGAGAGAGAGAGAGAGAGAGAGAGAGAGAGAGAGAGAGGGTGGGAGAGAGAAGAGGAGGCAATGAGGCAGAGGTAAGATCTTTGTAGTGTCATATCACAAAAAATAAAATAAATGGATTGTAATTTGTTTGTACGTGTGAACAAATTGTGTAGCTCACTTTAGGTAACTGCAGTGCCTGTAGCAACATCTGTTCATTTTATATTAAATCTAATTGGAAAATTTGTATTGAGGTGGGAGAGGAAGAGTACGGTAAAACAGAACGTGACGAATCGCGATTATTATGAAATTGAACGAGAGATTAAAGTGAATATATTGAAGCGGATGCGCAGATATTGCAGCGGGCCTCGGATCCCTAGTTGTCACGGCGTTCTGTAAAATTAAATAATTTATCTCTTCATTGTGCAAACGACGCTAAGAGAAATTTGATTATCATTGTCGACTTTCAATTTATACTTGCAGTGAAAATGTATTACACTTGAGTTTTGTGTTTACTTGTAGAGAAGCTATTGTGTTTTACGTTAGATTTGCCTTAAAACAGGTAGGATATAATGAGACGTTCTTTGTCAGATAGACTTTATTTATTGCCAGTAATACACCACAAACAGGTAGGATATAATGAGACGTTCTTTGTCAGATATACTTTATTTAGTGCCAGTAATACACCACAAACAGGTAGGATACAATGAGACGTTCTTTGTCAGATATACTTTATTTATTGCCAGTAATACACCACAAACAGGTAGGATATAATGAGACGTTCTTTGTCAGATAGACTTTATTTAGTGCCAGTAATACACCACAAACAGGTAGGATACAATGAGACGTTCTTTGTCAGATAGACTTTATTTAGTGCCAGTAATACACCACAAATTTTTAAAATTGGCTAAGTGTGTCAGTGATTAGTGTGGAAATCCGAAAGCGTATTATGTCAGCAAGTAGGTGTGTGTAGGGCCTCAGAAAACATCTAAAGTCTAAATTAATACAAAGAAAACCAAGTTATTGCTGTATAAGGTATTAGTGCGCCCAATACTGACTTTTGCATTAGAGATATAGACGCCACCTAGATCAGAGGAGAGGCAACTAAATATATGTGAAAGGAGCATCCTCAGACAAAATTTTGGTCCAGTCGAAAGGGGGGAAACCTGGAGGAAGAGATATAATTTATAGCTAATATATAATTTGTTATAGGTTATGCGAATGACACCGTCATATTCGCAGATAGCTTAGATGGGCTGCAAACAACTAATGAATAGAGTGACAGAAAGCAGCAGTAGATATGGTCTAGACATCAGTGTTAATAAAACGAAGCTAATGATTGTACATAAGAACAAGTTCACAAACTGCACCCTCAATATAAACCAAAGGCCAGTTGAACGTGTAAGCCAATTTACATATCTTGGTACTATAGTCAATGAACAATGGCACCACTCTCAAGAAATAAAGAGCAGAATTGAAAAGGCAAGAGCATTGTACACTAGAATAAGCAGTTTATTCAAAAGTCACGATTTAACAATAAACACAAAGATGAGACTTCTACGCTGCTACGTATTCTCGGTCCTTTTCTACGGTGTAGAATCTTGGACTTTGACTGAAGCCACAACTAAGAAGAAATTGGAATCTTTCGAAATGTGGCTCTACCGTAGAATACTGAGCATCTCATGGACAGCATATATAACTAATGTTGAAGTTCTTAGAAAGATGAAGAAAGATAGGGAAGTTATTGACAGAGTGAAGATAAGAAAGCTTCAGTATCTGGGACATCTCATGAGAAATGAACAGAGATTTTACTTATTGCCATCCATACTACAGGGAAAAGCACTTGGAAAGAAAGGAGTTGGGAGACCGAGAATATCATGGCTGAGAAACTCAAGGACCTGGTTTTGGCATAAATACAACTGACTGATTCCGTACAGCGGTGCAGAAAGTTAAAATAGCCTGTATGACATCCAACGTCCGAACGGATACGAACTATCAGAAGAAGAAGATATAACTTGTATGATAGATAATATATACAAATATATATTTGTATAATATATAGATATGATAGATGTGCTCAACTTTATTAAATTTTATAAATTATAATGGACTTGACACCTTATACGTGCTTGTGAACGGAGAACTATTAAGAAGATATTTTATGGAAAGCCAAAAGGTAAAAGAAAGCTGGAAGGCAAAAACTGTGATGGAGGGACGGGCTAAGTCAGGACATCAGTACTCTTGGAATTATAAACTGGAAGAATATGGTTATGAATAGAGAAAGATGGCGAAATTTTCTGAAGAAAGTCAAGAGCCACAAAGGGATGTCCAGCCAATGATAACGGTGATGAGGTGTCTCAGTGATATGGGGAGTTTTGTGATCATTGGCCTACCATATTAGTTCTGATAAAATCTACAATACTCTGTTGGGAGCAGACGAGGACACTGTGACATTAGATCAACATAAAGTAAAGCATTTGTCAAAAGAGGAATAACATTTCTTTCTCGTAAAAGTGTATAAGTTACTTACACCCTACTCGCCACAGAGCTAACGACCGCAAAATACTTAATTTACAAACGCTGTTTTAGAGAGAGGCGAAGTGTTTGTAACAATATAGTGTAAAAATAACAGTGAGTTTGCCCCTGATCGTTATTTAATTCCCTTAATGTATTCATTGAAAGAGCATTATGAACTTTTGAACGATGACTGTATTTTGTTTTTTCTGTCTGACCAACAATATCTGATTTTCGTTTCCATTGTGCAGGTACACAACAGTCAATGTTAAAACAAAGCGGCATCATAAATCAACATAAGTAACTTTTTGCAGTCACTAAATCCAAAAACTGTGTAACATTTCAAATATAAGCGCTAAATAAACGCGTTAAAGTAAGGTTGATAAATTCTGTTAATAAACGAGCGAATTGGGTCATCAGTTCTAACTCGACCGTTTGGCATTAGTTTGCCTACCTGTGTGTCTATCCATGTGTTTGTGTTTTGCCTAGCAACAACTTTTGAATGCACCAAACGATTTTGGTAAAACTTGGCACGCTTGATGATACTTTTAACCAACAGACTCCTATTGCTTTGAGATTTATCCCACTATAATGAGCCTGCTTTACTAGATACTGGTGTTAGTGTAGAAGCCCCGAGGGTGGGGAACTGGGGGCAGATGCCCCGGGGGGACAATATAGGACGGGCCTATACGGCCATTCCGGTGGCTCGGACTTGTCTTCGCCACCTGACACCCGCCGCCTCATCGTTGGCCCGGGGGTGAACCGGCGGAGTCGCCAAAAATTGGGGGCACTAGCCGGGCCAAGGTGGTTGTTATTTGCGAACGGCAACCAGACTTGTCGCGTCCCTGCCCAGTAGCTGCACTAGGCAACCACCCCTGCCCCAGCGGACCTAACGTACATCGTGCGGTGAAGCCTACTACTAGACAAATTTAACAAAGGATGCAGAAAAATGTGAACTACGGGAGTCTAGAAACAAACGCGCAAGCACGTCTCACACTACCGAGCAGTCTACAGTCATACTTAAAAGTTTGTCATTTGAATGTATGTTTCCCAGCTGTGAATATCGTGAGGGTCGATTTGATTTATAAGTATAGGCTAATGTTTGTGCGTGTTTGTGTTTCAAAGTAGATATTTGAAACTATGTAGAGTAACAAAGTACAAAGTTTAAGTATTCTAATGCTCTTACTGTAATTTTCGAACGGGTAAATTTTCAAGTCGCGTATGAGTTTTACTTTGACTATACAAACATCAAGCAGCGTAGGCGTACGTACTGTGTCCCCACGCAACTCACAGTGTCAGTGCTGCTACGCTTCCCCTCTACGGATCCAGTGTTAACGTAGCCGTGTAGTAGTAGTAGGAGAGGTCGGCACGCGACACGCCCTTGCACGGTGGGAGAGCGCCGTGTTGGGAAACACCGCGTTACGGACCGAGCCCCGCCAGGTGGGCCCGGGCAAAGTCCCGGGTTGGGCCTGACCGCTGATTACCGGTGGCTCAACTCCCTCCAAGAACCCCACCCTGGCGTACGCTGCCTTACGGGGCGCGGGGCTATCGGTTTTCGGCAGTATCAGTGCTGATAATTGGGATAAAGCGTTAGGGGAACGACGGCGCGAGATCTCGCGTCTGTGTATGACCTGCGCTGCTGTGAGCCAACTGCGGCCAACGTTGCGTTTTTTGCGGCCATTCGTGATCTCACTCAACGTAGCGGCTAAGACCGTTCGTCTCCTCGTAGTGAGGAGAGGGCTCCAGACCCGATCGCGGACGTGTCCAGCGGAAGGAGAGCGGGGATTTTTCTGGGCTTCATTACCGGTTGTGGCGGCGGCGCTACATGGTAGATGGAAGAAGGCTTTACCCTTTTCGTAAGGGGCATACGTCCCCTGGGGTACCGCTTGGTGGCAACACCGGTCTGACAATCCATGTTAATATAGAAGCAGCAACAGATTCTCTACAATCAGCAGTTTCTGTCACTAGACGGACAAAAAAAAAAAAGGCGCATCAAGCTGAATGAAACCAAGTTTACTCATATGAATTTCACCAACCGGAAAACAGCTTATTTATCAATCGTGATCGATCAGCAAAGATTTTAACACGCAAGCTCAGTGTAGTATTTCGGTATCACTTTGGATGGAAAGAACATGTTAAAAAGAGACGGGAAGGACTTGAAATAAAATTAAATAAAATGTGGTGGCTGCTTGGAAGATACTCTGAGCTGTCGCTACATAACAACCTGTTGTTATACAAATAAGTCTTGAAACCAGTTCGGGTGTATGTTGTACAGCTTTGGGCTAATCTAGTACTAAAATAATTCAAACCTTTCAAAACAAGGTTCTTCGCAGTGTTGTTGATGCACTATGGTACGTAAGAAATGATGATGGGAATCCTTCGGGACCTGAAAATGATTACGGTTGCTGACGAGATTAAACGGGTTGCGGATGAATATGAAGGAAGACTTCATGAACACGTAAACATTCAGTGCTAAAACTGCTTGATAATGCTGGACTCGTTTGGCGATTGCAGAGACAGAAACCATTTGAACTAGTAAACTAAAGGTCTATATCAACACGTGACCAAAGTGTAATTGTACTGAAGAATGCTCCAGAGTGAGCTTATCTTATACACTCTTAAATTATGTATTAGAATAAAATTGCCTGGAATATATGAGATGCAAACTGAAGGAACAGTACGAAAAGATACAGAATTGAAATTTTATAATATATTGGCGGCACGAGTATTGATGTACGGGAGTGAATCGTGGACACTCATCCAAAATCAGAGACAACGAATTTAATCTGCTGAAATGAAATTCTTAAGGAGAGTCAAAGGATGCACCCTAAGAGATCACATAAGAAGTGCAGACATAAGGCAAGAGCTGAAGATGTACCCGATAAACGATAAAATTAAACAAAATAAAGAAAACTGGATACAAAACACAAATTGAATATTTAAACATAAATAGGTTCGATAATACCAAATTGACTGTTGCTGCGGCAGCGACCTTATAAATAAATAAATTATAAAATTAAATACTGCAATACTGTACAACGTAAAGCAGTGGTTCACAAGATTTCAGGACCACCGGAGCTTAAAGAAAGTTTATTGGGTTTTTCTAAATAAAAACCTTGATACAGCATGAATAGTATATCTTATTATCCCTAGTTATGTATAATACGTTAGTCTAATACGTAGAATTATTTAAGCCATTATTTAAATCCATTACGTAGAATTTACAAAACGAGAATTGATTTTTAAAATTAGTTTCCGGTTGGTTCTATGTTAAAGTAAAGTATAAAGTTTTTCAAGACACAGTTAATCACACAAAATAACAACACATTAAAAAGAAAATAATCAATGTGAAAGTTGTTGTTGCTTATTTTTTACGATAGAGTTAATGTCAGGTTCTACTGACGTTATTGTTAACCGTAAATCACACTCAATAGACATACCGTTAGATTCTAATGAAATATTACCGCATAGTGGTTAGCTTGTTTTGTAAGGGTAATGGTTTTAAATCATGTACGATAAAAATTTATTATTGTTTTGAACACAAATTTCGTTTATTTATTATTTTAAGTAAATACTTTTTTACTAGCTAGGTCTTCTTGCATACTACCGGTTGGGAACCACTGAGGTAGAGGAATAACGGTGCGGCATTTACACCACAGCGAGTTATGAATTCAACGCAATACTAAATTTATTTGCAACATAATGTAGAGTATACACCGACCAGGTTAAGTGCAAAGCGGTGTACTGTACTGAACGCTACACAAACTGAACACAAAGTTATGAGTGTCTGTCAACCATTACAAATGTCCTGTAATAAAGCGTGCTCAATACGACCGACAAATAAATAGTCTCTCTTGCCCTCAAAATTGCAAACAAAATCACTACTTTGTGCGGTTTCCTGTATTAATCGCAAACTTTTGTTTTACATTTTTCTAGATCAGTGGTTTCCAAAGTGGGATCTGCAGACACTTTTAAGAAAAAATATAATATACCGTAATTTTATCCGATTTTTTATGCTCTAAAATCTAAAGTTTAGAATTTTGAAACAATTAGTAGAAGATTCCAGAATTTTTTTGTTCAACCTAGTTGTAATTGTAAAAATAATTTCATACTAATGGTTTTAATAATGTCTTTAAATCATATCGTGTAGCAGATCTGTTTGTCAACCGAACTGGCTAGACCTCTCTCTTACAGTACAAGAAGATTCATTGTCAAAATTTTCAACTGACAGTTTGTTCAACTGTGTTTCTCTCTACTCATCTGTGTGAAACCGCATTCACCAAGCTCACGTAATTGAAGTCAAAGTTAAAAAATAAATTTGATGTCTAGAGTGATTTAATTTTGAAATTATCAGACATTAAACCCAATATTGCAGAGCTAATTGTTCAAAAGCAGCATCACGGTTTGATATCATTAATATTATAATGATAAGAGAATTTTGATTTTAATACATTTTAATCGCAATATAAGAGATTCTATCATTTACTGATTCAGAACTCGAACGGGGTTCGTGAATTGTTTAATTTTTGCGGGGGGGGGGGTCCGCGAAATGAAAAGTTTGGAAACCACTCTGCTAGATTATGAGTTTTACATGCTCCTACACAGTGGCGTATCTAGTGTTTGGAACTGGGGGGGGGGAGGTCTGTTGTAGTCGCGTTCATACAAAAATAGTTAAGGGTAATCAACAACACTATCTTTAAAGTGGCTGAAAAACGTGTGTTAACATCCAGAAGTCATTTCCATTAAAGTAAACGATAATGGCAAAATAATAACAGGCGTAACTGAAACATTGTTGAGAAGATTCTTACTGCCTGAATTGATGTTCCCATATTTCATATTTCAAATGTACAGACAAACCCTATGTAGTATACCTGTTTGTAATAGTTTATCATCACCATCATCATCTTCAAGAATGGTTTCTTCCGGTCTCAAATAGGCAAAAATTAGAGCTGGTAACTCCAGCGCTTCCTCGGACGTCTCACACCTCTCCGTCCTCTCGGTTTGTAGTTCCGTATTTTTTTTTTTGGATGCGCCAGTCATCCATTCGGCAAAGATGTTCCCACCAATTGAGCCGATACTAGGAGATCCTGTCGAGTATACTCATAACATTCAGTTCCTGCCGTATACGTGTGTTTCTTCTATGGTCGTGGAGAGTAGTAGGCCTGTACCCTGCCATATGCCTGAGAAATCTCATTTCAGCCGTTTGGATGCAACTGGCCTGGCCTTTCATTAAAGTCTAATTCTCAGACCCATATAGAAGTGTGGGAAGAACCATCACCTTGTAGAATTTTGGGCGTGTTTCTTTACTTCCTGGTTTAAGGGTTCGCCTAATGGTCCCGCTCATAAGGTCGAACTTAGGCAAATTATTCACAACGTCGTTGCTTGCATTATAAGACACACTGTAGCCCAGGTATTCAAAATTGCTAACTTGTTGCAGGACTGAAAAAGAGTTACTAGTTAAAAAAACACAGCTGAAAAAAATAATAAAAGGGTCTAAAAATTAAGAGATTAACAAAAATCGTCAAATTTGTTTGACCCTCTGGTGGATAGGGCCGGTCCCGTTTGTCCTCTCCGTAAATACGCTCTCTGTATCTACAAGAAAGACTATGCCTGAAGCCTTGTCACGTAAATCAAGAGACAAAATGAGGTTAGACGGTGATATTCTCAGCTTCAAAGCCTTAAGAAGTACAACAAGAGCAAGATGTCGATTTTGATCAGATTTAAATTTTGTCACGGTAGAATAACTATCAAATTAATAAGATGTTTTTAATAAAGATATTTTGATGACTTCTTTAAATTTAATATTTATTTAAATAAAATTTATTATTTGTATACACGCAGAAGAAGCAATTGAAAGAGAAGTTTTTCGGGCAAAAGTGTTAAAAATGGAGGGAGTCCAGGGTACGAGAGAGAAAAACGCCGGTTCAAAGTAGACTGAAGACAGGAAGAAGAGACACAGTGAGAAGGTGAAAGAATATTGAAAAAAGAAAAGTACAAAGAGTAAAGAATTGAAATTGGCATGTGGTCCTTAGATGGCCGATACAAAAAGAAATTATTATTATTATTATTTTATAAATTTTGTTGAAGCAGTATTGAGAACTTTAAATAAACATTATTTTTCACGATATTAATTGATGACTCGTTGGGCACTTGTTGAAACATATTAATACAAAAGTTTTGTAAAATATATAAAAACACTTGGTAAGTTTCACAAATTTTTTAATTAACTCTGACAGCTGTTTCGACTAACTAAGCCATTGTCAAAGAGCGATTGAATGAAATTACTGAACACAGGATGTTAGTGGAGTGTAGTAGGTGAACATCTGTTTAGGGCGTATCTGGAACATCTACGCCCAGATACGCGGAATATCTAAATGTTCCAGGTATGCCCTAAACAGATGTTCACCACCTACACTCCACTAACATCCTGTGTTCAGTAATTTCATTCACTCGCTCTTTGACAGTGGCTTAGTTAGTCGAAACAGCTGTCAGAGTTAGTTAAAAAATTTGTGAAACTTACCAAGTGTTTTATATATTTTACAAAACCTTTGAAATAAACATTATGTTCCTCAAAAAAGTTTCACCCTTAATACATTATGTTCCTTAACATATGTTTAGTCTCTAACACATCCTTTGTATTTAGTTGTTCTTAGCAGGTAAAAAAAATAGAAAAAGGTCATATTCCTTGTCTTTATATTCAGGCCAATACGGGATCTATTAATGATAATACATGGAAATTAGTACCAATTTTTTTGTAAATACTCCATTATACAAATTTTAATTTCGTATGTTGCAAAATAGTTGGCTGGCAATTGCAGATAGTATTCTTAGTCCTTTTTTTTAATGAAAAATGATTGTAGCAGTAGTATATCACAGTTGCGTATCTGTGACGCCAAAAGTTGATGTTGTTAGGTTAACATGAGAACTGAAATTACACATGGAAAGCGTTACGTGTGTAATGTATTTTGAGAATTACACAATAGGCTGAAACGAATGTCGAAATTTAAGAATAAATTGTGAAACTAACTAGCGTTGTTTTTTAAAAATTCGCGGGTTCTGGTTGTGTTTTCTCCGACTAATACACAAAAGTTTTACAAAAGTGACCAGTTTGCTATAGCTTCTTCAAGACACACGGTACCTGTACTAGTTTTTGTGCCTCTAGTAGTTCGCTCTTCCCAGTTTTCTTAATCATACTTTTTCGGAACAGTATGCAACATCAATACAGTATATAACATCAAATAACTTTAAGACTATATGACTCCCCGTTGTGAACTACGATGATGCTTCTTTTACTCTTTTCACTATGTGTTAGCATTGTCATCCTTCCTGTGGCGTAAATAATTACTTTCTTCATCTGTTACCCATTGTATTCTATTACGCGCGAGCGTGTGTGTAATGTAAAATATTAGCAGGAAGGTGTGCTTTTTAAACTCATGTTCAAGACGTTGACTTGTTCAA
Source organism: Magicicada septendecula (assembly GCA_034769895.1). Lineage (NCBI taxonomy): Eukaryota > Metazoa > Arthropoda > Insecta > Hemiptera > Cicadidae > Magicicada > Magicicada septendecula. Next base: position 59,147,542 of record CM068374.1, read on the forward strand.
AGTTATTTAAAACAAACATAGTGCTGAGAGTCTCGTAAATACTACTAGATAGTTGTATTAAACGTTATATCATCATCATCTGCACTTCACGGATTAGGCTGCACTGCGTTTTCCGGAAACCGTGTCGTAGTCGAACCCCCACACTACGATTCCTTGTAAGTTTATAATTCAAGGCACGGTTTGAAAGGCGATCTTGCTGCATTATTCCTAAATGCTTACACCAGTTGGCCTTGTATTCCTTAATCGTATCCTGTAATTCAAAAATTTGCGTTTCTCGCCTTATCTGTGCATTTCTGTCTCGTAACGTGCACCATTTGACCAACCTGAGAAGGGATGTAACCTTCCCTCTGTCTCTCTGTGAAAGTACCCATGTGTCACTCCCATACAGCGCCACCGGTACACCCATAGTTTTACAGAACTTAAGCTTAGTGACTTTCCTACTTTTGTATTTTAAAGTTCTACGTATTGCCTTACGTATATGTTTAAAATTATTAAGTTTATTTTTACATCACTATCAACTACGAGAGATATTTCGCATCTAAGGTAATTACAACTGGATACCTTCTCCAAGACGTTTCCATTTACCTCTATCTTTGTCCTTACTGGATACTTGCCTCTAAAAACAATTACTTTTGTTTTATGTGGAGATAGCACTAAGCCATTCCTCTCCTAAATTGCACAAGTTGAATACTCCTCTCTCAGCAAGTCATTCTTTGTCTGTTGTATAATAACAGTATCGTCTGCATAAAATAATACTAAGAGTACATTGCGGAGAAAGCTTAATTCCACATTTAAAATTTTGCTTTCATCTTTTAATGATATCGTCCAAATAAATATTAAAAAGTGTCGAGGAGATGCAACAACCTTGTCTAACTTCTGTTAAAGTTATATCTGTGTTTATTTGTAATAAGGACGCAGGGATTAATCAAAAGATCACGTCCTATCAATCCATTAATTACTCTGCTGTGTACAGTTTACGTAGGATCCAAAACACAATCTGAAAAATATGCGCAAGTTTTATCTTTGTAACCTTTTAAACGCGACTCGAAATCCGTTTTACAGTCTTTCAACATGTTAGACTAAACCAATAAAAGCAAAACGCAAAACTGTGATCAAAGACATCTCGTCTACTGGGTTACTGACAAACGTCTTTTCTATCACCCAAGTAAATATTGGAACGTAAACACTAAGTATATTAGTTTGTAGTTAAACTTATTTAAATTTCATCTCAAGAGAGTATCAGACTCTTCCGCGCTCCTTAGGGATTTCCTTGACATGGGTTAATATATTTATAATAAAGTCTTAAGGGAAATTGGACACACACACACACACACACACACACACACACACACACACACACACACACACACACACACACACACACACACACACACACACACACACACACACAGAGTTAGTAACAGTTATGTAATGACAGTTGCTAAATATAGCGAATCTATAAGTTTATGTAAATATATAAAAGGTTAGTTAGCAAATACAAGAGTTTTATGGTTATAAATATAGTTTCAAGACAGTATCGCGTACATTGAAAAGTAGTTACTTTAGCAGACACACACACAGACAGACTAAAAGACACACCCTAGTTTTTAATAAACGCAGTACGTGGACAAATATTAAGCTCTTGGGGATTATTCTTTCCTATATTGTGCAAATCGCACTTAATATTCAGTTTTAAAAATGTAATAAGAAGCGAACTACGCAAGTTCTTAGTATCGTCGCAGATTCTTTATTCTGTATCGACACATAGACAGATATATTGAACAATATATCGGTAGAGAGATTGATATATTAATCAACAGATAATCCTTCTTCTTCTGATAGTTCCTAACCGTTTCGGGTCCTGGATATCATACAGACTATTTTAACTTTCTGTACTGCTGCACGGAATAAGTCAGTTGTATTCATGCCAAACCAGGCCCTTAAATTTCTCAGCCATGATATTCTCGGTCGCCCAACTACTCTCTTTCCAAGTACTTTTTCCTGTAGTATTGACTGCAATAAGTAAAATCTGTGTTCATTTCTCATGAGATGTCCCAGATACTGAAGCTTTCTTGTCTTCACTGTGCTAAGAAATTCTCTTTCTTTCTTCATCTTTCCAAGAACTTCAACATTAGTTATATGTGCTGTCCATGAAATGCTCAGTATTCTACGGTAAAGCCACATTTCGAACGATTCTAATTTTTTAGTTATGGCTTCAGTCAAAGTCCAAGATTCTACACCGTAGAAGAGGTCCGAAAATACGTAGCAGCGTAAAAGACATTGGGGTTATGATGCGCAATATATAGCCTCTCATGTACAAATGCCAACCTCACCTTCTCGAAGTACAACCTCGGTTGTATGGTGCACCTTGTTCTAACTGACGAGGAAATGGCGACCGAGTGACTATCGGAATAAGTAGTCTCCCACTTGTTAGTCAACAGCTTCGGGTGGATGAACTGGCAAGCGGTAGGGCACCTCATTGTCCTGGGCTTGAGAAATCGGCCCCGAAGGCGGATGAACTGTTACTAGTCAACGAAATTGGGATGTAGAAGGCAACGAGAAACCACTACATCAAAGTTCGTTTAGATATCTCTAGTAATATCATCATGGTTATGTTCAAGGCAAAATCATTCGGAGCTTCAAGTTCCCAAATCGGTTCTTCGGGAGGAACAGTTTTTAACAGTTAAGAAGTATCAAGAAAATTAAATATAAATACTGACGTAAAATATGCATTTGGAATGTGAAAACATTGGCCTAAACCAGGAAAATGCTAAATGCCACCCAAGAAATGGGAAGAATGAATGAATATCACAGATAGTTTAGTATATACAATTCCCGATAAGCCCTGTTACTGACACTTTCAGCTCATCATCAGGTCGCAGGCGTGCCGTAATAACAACAAGACGTTTTACTTATATTTCTGTATCATATTATTGTACATTTCCGATCTGATGGTGAACTGAAAGTTTGGCAAGTGCTTATAAGCAATTGTCTTTCTAATAGTATGCAACTGTTTCATTTCTGTTTGTGAATGTAACCCCTTTGAAGAACTGGAAAAGGATGTCGAGAAAGTAGGATTCTATGGCAGCGAAGGAAAGACAAAATATATGAAAGTACGCGTATCAAGTGCAGACGGAAGGAGGAGAATGTAGGATGGGATACTTTCCAAGCGGTCCGGGAATGCCTCCATAAACAAGAAGAGCAAAATCAGCAATAAGATTGCAAATCGCATAATGAGTAGTAATAGAGTTTTTTATGCCAACCAGAAAATTTTCAGATGGAGTTTTGTCAGAAAAAGAACCAAATTAGATTATACAAGACTTTAATAAAACCAGTTGTGACGTATGCTGGGGAGACCTGGACACTACTTAATAGTGATATACATAATTTAAGGGTCTTTTATAGAAGAATTCTAAGAAAAATATTTGGATCAGTGAAGGAAGGTGAAAAACGGCGAATACGGAACAACAGGAATTGAAGGAATTGATAGATGGCGAGGACACAGTGAGTTTCATCAAGTCTATGAGGATCAGCTGGTAGGGACATGTAATACGTATGGAAGACGACAGAACGCTGAAAGCAACTCTTATAGGGATAATAAATGGCCAAAGAAGGAAAACAAGACCTAGAAGAAGGAGGCTATAGGACGTAGAAGATGACCTGCAGAGGATGGATTGGTGGCGGTGGCTGGAGGGCCGAGGTGTTTGGAAGCGACTAGTGGGGGAGGCCAAGGCTCATCGTGGGCTGTAGCGCCAGAGAACTGAAATGAAATGGAAATGAATGAATGAGTGTAACCACTAATATTAATTATTATTTAAGTCTTTATATCTAATTATGCTTATCAGCTCTTTGACAATAGCATAATGAAGCAAATGTCAGAGTCTTCTTTTTCCCCTCTTCAGGGATTAGGTTATATAAACCTGTTCCGGCACTCATCTCATCTTCGGACAACCCACGTCCCTTCTACCAATGGCTTTGTAGTTCAGTGCCGTTTTCGGCAATCGATCCTCTGTCATACTTTGCAGATGATCCCACCAATGTCTTCTGTAAATTGAAATAATTTCATTTATGTCCTATACTTCGAGTTCTGCACTGATATCTTCATTCCTTATTTTATCTTGCAATGTATAATTTAAAGTATTTCGAAGAAACTGCATTTCAGCACTCTGAATCTTGCCGCTTTCCTTTTTTGTTATGGCCCACGCCTCACTCGCATAAATCAACGTGGGCATTGCAATTTTCTTACACAATTTAATCCTTGCGCTGTGTCTTGTTTTATTTCTAAGATTTCTAATGTCAGACTTTAACTACAATTTTTTTTTAATTCTTAAAAGTTTTTGTTTATTTTAATTAGTTTTTGATGTCTTTTTCTAAATTCAAAATGAACTTTACTTAAAAAAAACTTTCGTATTTCTTTTGTAAACGTAAACAACGAGAAACAATTACCAGCTGTAATGAATATTGAAAATAAAAAAAACATTATTTTAATTTAAATTGTATGGGGTATATTAATTGTGTGAAGTAATACTGCAAGTGTTAGTCAATTGTCTGCTCTGTTGACGGTTGTTACCCCCAGTGTGTAACACAGTTTCGCCCTGTCCAATATCCGGCAGTGGTTAACCCACATAACCAAAGTAAACCATCCCCCCACCAAACGATCTCCCGGGGGGGGGCCCGAATGGGTTGCGCAGTACGCGTTCTAAATCCACGCTACAGCGCATGACGTCACCTTGGAGGCGGAATTCAGTTTTATTAATATTCGTACTCTGTGGCGGAATTACTGCTTGCCTAGTATTGTTACATTGTTGTTATATAGGTGTTATCCGGGTGTTATAAATTGTGAGTTTAATCACTGCTAATTTATGCGTTTGTTCGTAGGTGTAGCAATACAGATTTAGAACAAATACGTGTAGTGTTTTGCAAAAAAATATCGGTATGGAGAACCATACATGACTTCCATATTCTAAGATTTATATTTAAATCTTAATATCGCCTGCCAAGCGCGATATATTTTCTCTTATATATGATTTACATTAAAATGAAAAAATTATAATTTTATTGCCTGGCAACAAAATTATTTTATTTTAACAATTACCATTGTTTGAAAAAGTTTAAATGAATTTTCATGTACTTTACTCTTGTTAAAACGTAAAAGGTTGCAGGTAAACTACCCCTTCCCCTTAACCGATCTTCACCAAAATCGAAAGTCCTTGAGATCTCTACAATTCAGGGACGTATGCAAAACATTATTTGATTCCGTTTGAATTTGCGGCAGTTATCGTTTGCCATAGAAAATACGCTTGATAAAAAAACGTTGCAGGTAAACTACCCCTTCCCCTTAACCGATCTTCACCAAAAACAAGAGGTCTTGAATACTCTACAAATCAAGGCTGTATGCAAAACATTATTTGATTCTGTTTGAATTTGCGGCTGTTATCGTTTGCCATAGAAAATACCCTTGTTAAAAAAACGTTGCAGGTAAACTACCCCTTTCCCTCAACCGATCTTCACCAAAAACAATAGGTCTTGAGAACTCTATAATTTAGGGCTGTATGCAAATAATCGTTTGATTCTGTTTGAATTTGCGGCTGTTATCGTTTGCCATAAGAAATACCCTTGTTAAGACATAAAACGTTACAGGTAAACTACCCCTTTCCCTTAACCGATCTTCACCAAAAACAATAGGTCTTGAGAACTCTACAATTCAGGGCTGTATACGAAACATTATTTAATTCTGTTTGAATTTGCGGCTGTTATCGTTTGCCAAAAAAAAAAAAATTTCCATTGATAAAAAAAAACCGTTGCAGGTAAACTACCCCTTTCCCTCAACCGATCTTCACCAAAAACAATAGGTCGCGAGTACTCTACAAATCAGGGCTGCATGCAAAAAATTATTTGATTCTGTTTGAATTTGCGGCAGTTATCGTTTGCCATAGAAAAAAAATCTACAGACACACAGACACACACACACACACAGACAGACAGACACACAGACACTTTTCGGAAAACGACTTTTTTTCATGTTTTGAGCGTAGTAGAATCAGAATCTGCAATAATCTCGAACACGATTTTTTTTTGCCATCACCATACTTCCATTCCTTAAGGAATATGGAAGTAAAAGTGGTACAGAACTGTTTAAATTTAAATATTGTTGGCGTGACATTTCACAAGAACGTTTCGACAGTAACAGTGTTAGGTTACCAATACGTTTGTATAGGTGTTTACGAAAATTTAATTATTTTCAATTACCTTTCTTAATTTTCTATTTATTCTTTTGTTTGTTGACATAGTTTTGGGGTTTTTAATACGTGCATGTTTTTTGTTGTGACATCGAGGTAAACGTTGTTTTATCATTTGTTTTTTTGCCGTTGTTTTGTTGTTTGTTGAACATAGCTATTACTTTAGTTGTTGTACTTTTATTCTTGTACAGTTACTTTCTCTAAATTTTCTATTTATTATTAGATTAGATTTCTTGTTGCTTGTTGTTGCGATAGTTTTTAGTTTTCAAGGCGTATTCGTTTTTTGTTGTGACACCAAGGTAAACTTTGTTGTTTCGTCTCATTTTGATTTTTCGTTATTGAACATAGCTATTATTTCCGTTGTTTGAACTTACTTTTGTCCTTATTTTACTGCCAATATACCTTCGTGTGCTGTAGCCGGTTGTAATTCACACAACAAAATAACGAAGGGGACAGATATTAAATATCATTCATTTCCAAAAGACCCCAAAGTACAAAAAATATGGATTTCGAAGTGCTACAGAAAAGATAATATTAATATTTCAAATGCTACGGTTTGCTCAAAACACTTTTCTACAACAGATTATGTTCGTGACTTACGTGCTGAGTTAATGAATATACCATCAAGAAGAGTTCTCAGAGAAGATGGTGTCCCCCATGTTAATCTTCCCGTCGTCATCACTGCTTGTAATGACGGTATGCCTTGCCGCAGTGATGATAATACAGGGGGATCAGGCGTTCTTGAAAGTAATAAAGTCAGTGGCAGAAGAGAGAGATGCCATGCGAGAGAGGTCAGGAAAAGAGCCTTAAAAACCCTATCGGCTTTGTCACCCAAAAAAGTTAAAATGGACCAAGGCACTATTACAAACTGCGAGATTGAGCTCAAGGATGTACAATCACTTAAGAAGCATGTAAAAAAGTTGGAAAGTGAAAACCGTTTTTTGAAATCTATGTGCGGGACTTTCAAGCTGAGAAATACACTTCTGAAGGAACAGAGAAAGGTTGCTCTTGAAAATTTAAAACGACCAGACGAGAATCTGAAAAAACTTGTTGAAGACAAGATAAAACAAGTTTTTGGACAAATTTTTACTGAAACACAAATTAACTGCTTACTGTCAAATAAATACCGTGCAAAATGGAACTCTGAAGACATCGCAAAGGCATTTACACTACGCACTGTATCAAGAAAATGTTACTTGTTCCTGAGAAATAAATGTGGTTTTCCCTTGCCAGGACTATCGACTTTGAAGAGATGGACATCTGCTTCATTTTGCTGTCAGCCGGGCATACTCCATGATGTTCTGTGTTTCATGAAAGCCCAGGTGAACACACTGACCACTGCTGAAAGAATGTCTGTTATTTCTTTTGACGAAATGAATGTAGATATTAGCGTCAGTTACGATCAGAAGGAAGATCGTGTCGTAGGGCCTCACAGCAATTGTCAGATTGCCATGCTTCGTGGCCTCGTAGCTGGTTGGAAGCAGCCAATATATTATGATTTTGATGTCCAAATGTCGGCTGCATTGTTAAAAAACATTATTTGTTGCGTGGAAGACGTAGGGTACAATGTTGTTGCCACTGTAGCAGATCTAGGGACAAAAAATCGACGAGTGTGGAATGAACTAAATGTAACGTATACAAATTCGTGGTTCCCAAACCCACACAACGTAGAAAAAGTCATATGGGTTTTCGCAGATATTCCCCACCTTTACAAGCTTTTACGAAACCATTTTCTAGATGACGGTCTGACACTCTCCGACAACAAACACGTCACAAAGACGACCGTTGAAAAATTGTTGGCATTGGATAATGGTGAATTCAAATTGTGCCCTAAGGTCTCACATGTCCATCTCACCGTCAAAGGTAGGTAACGTCAGCGCGTGTTTTTGGCGACGCAGTTATTCTCAAACACAACGGCTGAAGCAATTCGATATTTATTTCCTGAAGAAGAACATGTGGCTAAATTTTTTAAACTGATTAACGATTCTTTCGATATTTTAAATTCAAGAAGATGTGTAGATAATAAACCTTTGGCTACCGGGTATGGCACTCACCACGAAGTACAAGAAGGCGTACTTAAAAAAATGTATACTTGTTGTGAAACAATGCGCGTAGGAAAGTCTCGGAATTTGTTGCCATTTCAAAAAGGTTTCATGATGACCATCAACTCGTTATTTGGCCTTTTTAGTCATATACGAAAAAACAATCTTAAATATATTTTAACTGCAAGACTAAATCAAGACTGCCTGGAAAATCTTTTCTCCCAAATACGAGGCATTGGGCAGTTTTTTATTAACCCACCACCGACAGAAGTTAAACATCGACTTCGTTTGCTTTTCGTGGGTCAAAATACAAATAAAATACCTTTTTCGAAGGAAGCACCTGTTGTCCAAGATGATGATCAGGAAATTATGACTTCTCATCTCTTGCAAGGTATCTTACCTGACATGACCGAGCAGCTATCTATGATTGAAGGGTCAACAGAAATGCAAGATTTCTCCTTGTCATTTAGTGCAGACGTTGACGTTCCTGCGATCAGTGATGGAGCAGACTGCTCTACTGAGGGGTTCCGCTACCTAGCTGGCTACATTGCCTATCGTGGGAGAAAGCATGATCCTACAATGGGAACACCTTCAGAAAATGTATATCCCCCTCCCGTTGGTACTTCTGCTGGAGGCTGGATAGAGTTTTTATCTCGAGGAGGTCTTCTTGTTCCTTCAGAAGACTGGGTGCACAAGATTTCACAGTGTGAAATAATTTTTAGGGATATCAATGGGCCGGATAGTTTGTATAAAAGTAAAAATATTATAAAAAATATGACTACAAGAATTTTAAGTAAATTTCCTGAGATGCCAACAGAAGTTGTAAAAATATACGCCAGGACGAGAATGTTCATTCGCCTTCGTTTCATGAATGGCCGCATGAAAGCAGTGAAAGCAGCAGAAGCACAGAAGAGAAAATCACGCCAGTGGCACGCATCGTCCATAGTTAAACCCACACATTAATTAATATATTTCTACTTTTGTATTAATTAGGATGGTATTATAGGCATCATTGTTCTTTGCAGGAAGGCGGAACTTAGACAGCCGCTGTCTGGTTTGGACTTTGAACTGAGTAGAAGTCTGATAAGTAACTGGCCAGTGGACTCTGGGTTCCGTCTATAAACAAACGGGTTCAATGTATAATTAGCCCACAATTTTTAAACCGCCTATATTCTGTAAAATTAAAATTTTAAATTAATTTTGTACAAAATATAGCTAGTCCCAAGCCTAGATAAAGCGTGAGGGGAAATTGTGGTTGAAAAAAATACATGTGTGTGCGCGCGCACACATGAGCGCTACCAAATAATGATATATTTTCATCAAATTATAAGGAATACTATGATGAAAAAAGAGAAGTTATAAAGCCTATTGTACTGCAATTTTATTTCTAAAGTCTAACACGGGCTTTAAAAAATTATAAAAAAGGGTGTAGAAAATAGGAACTAAAAATAGTACAAAGAGCATTTAATTGTCATTAATTTCAATTTTTTCAAACCGTGTCTATTGTATGCAGGCGGACGGAAACGTTCTAACAAATAAATGTATAGTTTGATAAAACGAGTCACTTCTGTAATTAGTCTACTAAAATTTGCTTCATTAGTATTCAGGCTTTGTTTATATCAGTCTAGACTGATCTAATTACTAAATTTAATTTTTAGCAAGGTGTTTCGGTATTATTTTTCCGACTATCAAACGGTTTATTAAAAATTATGTATAGGAAATCCGTACTGCTTCTTCAGTTGCTATACGCAGACCCCGGGCTTTGAATGGGCTGACTGGGCAAATGCCCAGGGCGCCTGGTCCAAGGGGGCGCCAAGGAACGAAATACAATACGCGTTAAGACTATAAGACAGTAGACAGTTGAGTGTTATTGTTAAAATTCTAGGAATGAAGGAAACTACGTTCGAATGCACGCCGGCACGCGCCAAGGAATATGTAATGAATAATATTATATTACGCATAGTTTCCTCTGTGCGTGTGTGTGTGATGTTTGCCTTATAGCCTTTTGCTTATATGTTTGACGTATAGCATTTTGATAAACGATTAGCGGCGGATGTCGCCTGATATCGTTACTCAGTATCAGTAACTTGCAACTCTTACTGACAACAAACTTGTTTACACTGCGGTAAAAAAAAAATTAATACAGTCATTTCCTCTTTCATGTTTGATGTTTCCTTTCAGTATACGCTTTCAATGTTATCGCGTTCACTTCGTTGTGCAAAAAAATGTGTTCTCCTAGTAGTGAAATATGTATAATCATATGTAATTTCAGTTATTTCATCACAGATAAAAACTGTCAAATGTTTATCTTCATTATAGTTTGTTTTGTTGTTTCCCTAGTGAAAGGTGGTGGGGGTGGGGGAGAAAAGTAAAAAAATGAAAGGGGGCGGCTATAAGAATGCTTTGCCCAGGGTGCAAGGTACCTGAAATTGGGGCCTGGCTATATTAAAAGCGTACACATTTAAATTACGCAAACATTCGCTTCATATAACATTCATTCAATAAAATAAGTTCGTAAATAAAAATATAAATAACAAACAAACTGTAGTTAATAAAAAAATAACAACATATTTGTATTGAGAGGTATTTACCGCGCAGCTCGTTCCTCGATGGTGACGTCATTTCAACAGCCAATAGCAATTCGTTTCGGTTCGGGCCCAACCTTATAGTAGAGTAACCTTGCGATCTCCTATAACCGTCTGCTTTCCTTGTAGTTTTGTGTGTCTCGTCGACAGGAAGTGTCCTCTACGCCAGCGGTTCCCAACCTTTTTAGTTGTGCGGACCACCTATTTTGTAAAAAAACTTTGAGGCCCACTAACTACAAGTAAGAAATATAAAGACTCCTACAAGAGAGTCAATATCTGGATTAAAACTGGATAGTTTTAGCCTCAAATCACTATCAACATTAAATTTATTCCTGTATTTATTTTTCAAAAAAAGTAAAGTTGAAAAGGCTCGTTCACATAGATAGGTTGTCGAAAAGCCCATCAAATGTCTCAGTGCAATTTTGGCAATTGCTGGATACTCTTGCCGAACATTTATCCAGAACGGGACCAATGGTGTTGTTTTAAAAAACGATTTTAGAGTCTGGTCACATGATAGTTCAATTAACGAGTCTTCTTCACTTGATGATATTTTCAATTTTTTTAAGTAATCTTCTTCAAAGGGATTTCTGATCCATTGGATTTCACCTTCAATTTTAGGGTAGTAGTTCCTAAAAGAATTATGAAAAGGCTTAGTTACTGCTCTATAAGTCTAGTTAGTAGATTTCTCATTCATATGAATGAAGAATAAATTGTATTATCATAGTATAAGACAAGTAACTAAAATAAATTATTATTAGTTTTAAAAATCGTACTGTTTGAAAAATTTACTGTTTTAAAAAAAGTTACTGTTTTAAGAAAATTAATGTTTTTAATTAGGCCTATTAAAAAAATAATTGTATAAAATTTCGAAAAATATATAATTTTAAATTACCTGAGGTTGGAGGCCAAAGATTTGAGGTGATCTTTTTTGATTGTAGCTGTTGTTTTATCAATTTTGATTTCGTTTGTTTCCAGAAAATCATGTAGGACTGGAAATACGTCGAAGGAATCTTGTTCCACTTTTTGAGCACATCGTTGAAGTTTGATTATCATTGCTTCTACTTTGTCTTGCACAAAAAACTTATGAACGTCCTTGCCCTGCAGAGTTAAGTTAAGAACGTTGAGGACACCGAAAATATCCGCCAAATATGCCAACCGTTTCAAACAGTTTTCGTCGGTCACACAGTCTAAGTAGGAACTTGCAAGATTTCCATCATAATCTCCCTCCATAAGGAAAACCCTGAGTTCGTCGCGGAGTTCGAACAATCTTGACAACACTTTACCTCTCGACAGCCACCGAACTTCGCAGTGAAGTAGAAGCTGTGTGTGTTCACTGCCCATTTCGTCACACAAACACCAAACAGTCTGGAGTTTTTAGGCCTTGTTTTAATAAAGCTGACGATGTTTACTGCATCGTTAAGAGTTTTTTTGAGACACTCGTCCAAACCTTTAACTGCAAGAGCCTCTCTATATATGCTACAATGTGTCCATTGAACCAAGGGAGCAACTAACCTAACTTTGGCGACTAAACCAGTATGAATTCCAGACATAGCACGTGCCCCATCAGTTGTCAAACCTACACACTTTGACCAATCTACTTCATTTTCTTTTATAAAATTGTCAACAGATTTGAAAATCTCTTCGCCAGTTGTTTTTGTCGGCAAAGACTGGCTAAACAACATTTCTTTTTCAATATTGCCATTCAACTCAAAACGACCAAAAGCTAATAAATTAGCCTGGCCAGCAACGTCTGTACTCTCATCAAGTCGCAGCGAAAAATATTCACTTTGTTTCAAACAGTCATGACAGCTTCTTTCACATTTTCCGACATTTCATCAATTCTTCTTTTCACAGTTGTATTTGATAACGGAATTTCATTAATTTTTTTTTTACATGTTTCATCAAACAAAGCATTACTTATTACTTTTGCTGCGGGTATAATAAGTTCTCCCATGGTGTGAGCTGACCCCTTCTTTGCTATTAACAAAGATAGCTCATAAGAAACTCTGGTACTTAGTTTGTTCTGTTTTGAAGATTTTTCCGTGGTGGATTTAGTCATAGAAAAATTTCTTTTCTTGATTTGAAAGAAATCGAGAGACTTTCCTACACATTCAGGATGTTTAGTTGATAGATGCCTTTCAAGTTTTGGTAGTTTCATACATTCGTTGGATAGCGTTTCGAAACAAATCACACACTGAGATATAAGCTCTTCCTCAGCACCAGAAAACACAAACCCGCATTTTAAAAAGTCAGGGTTATATTTACGAAAACATGTTTTAGTTTTCTTTGCTACAACTTGGACTCGACATCGACTTACTAACAATCTCACTACTTGTAGAATCAGATGTGGAAGTTCCTTCATCGCTTGACAGCTTCGTCTTACGACAAGACCCCGTCCGAAACCAAGCATTCATATTGACGTGAAGTTATAGTAAATCACAGCAGACACAACGCTACGACACATCAACACATAACCACTGACTAACGGGTCAAACAAGTGCGGAATATGGACGTGGTGGTGAGCGGGGGGAAGAGAGTAGGAGGGAGGAGAGCGTTGACCTTGACCAGCGAGCACAGAATTTCGGCACAGAAACTCGGCCGGCAGGCGATGAGTGACCGTACTCGCGCGCGCTCAATTAGATGTGTAGGGCTGATTTGGCTTAATAATATTTATCTTGGCTTCGACTCTCGACCAGCGTCCAATGCCCAGTACCACGCTGCCCGCGGCTTACAAGTGGGCCGCGGCCCATTGGTTGGGAACCACTGATCTAGAGCGTTACGGAATCCTGTTTCATATCGTTGTAGTTCTATGCACAGCTATGCGTTTTATCTTCTTCTTCTTTAGGATTAGGCAACATCACCTGTTCTGGTCTCCATTTTCAAGCCACCTTTAGGGTGGTCTTCCCACATCTCTTTTCCCTTTAGGCGTGTATTTTAAAATTTGTTGAGGTAACCTTTTCGCTTCCATTCTACCTATATAAAAAAAAAATCTTATTTTACCGACGATATGTGGATGACACAATAATGATTTATAATGGCAATTGCAGGCAATTGGAGATGCTTAAAAAATATATGAATACTATTACAAATAATTTGCAATTCACATTAGAGACGGAAATAAATAATAAAATTAATTTTTTAGATTTAACTTTAACAAAAATAAATAATAAAATTAACTATAATATTTACAGAAAACCAACAATCACAGATCATGCTATTCACGCCTCATCTTATCACCCTATTTCACATAAAATGGCATTTTTTAATTGTATGATTCATAGATTGCTGGCATTGCCCCTATCTACGGAAGATTATAAAAACGAACTAAACATTATCAAACACATAGCGATAGCCAATGGATACAAAAGTCATATAGTAGATAGAATAATTAATAAAAAACAAAATAAACCAATAAATATTGATGTGTCCAAAGAAAAAGTAAACAAATATATTGCAATAGAATATGGTGAAATTCTACATCATATTTTAAAAAACCAATTAAAAAAGCAAAATATTACTTTGGCTTCAAAGGCGAATAATAAGCTTGAGAAAAAACTTACATTTACAAACAAAAATATACCCTCCGAAATATATTTGACGGTACTGGTGTATACAGACTTAATTGTTCGGGTTGCACACAGTTCTACATAGGACAAACGGGTCGTTCCTTCAAATTACGTTATAAAGAACATATCCCAAGCTCCAAGTCAAATGTAAGAAGATCTACATTTGCAGAACATTTAAGCTTACATGACCATAACATAAAGAGTATAGGTGATAATTTAGATATCCTACATAAATGTAAAAACTAAGGCTAGACACCCTCGAACGGTTCGAGATATATAAAGCTATAAAGGAGGATCACAATCGTGTCCTAAACGAAAAAGCAATACATACAAATAATATTTTGTTTAATAGAATCGATCATATAGAACGAGAAATCGGCTATATCAGATCGATGAAATTGAACGAAGGTCAAGCCGGTATTGATTAGTTTTACCGTGGGAGCGTTCCTGTGCAGGTTCGTTACGGCCGCATGTTGCTTTTATTTCGTTGTTATTTTGTTTTAATATGTGTTATTTATTATTTTTGTACAATGTATGTGTTGTTTTTTTAATATTTGACGAGATGAATATACATCGATTAATGTTTTAACCTTAATCATGTTGGATCTGATGATGACACCATTGGTGTAGAAACTCGAGTAATCCCGTATAGGATTCTGAGAAACGTTGACAGAAGGTAATTAACCTATTTTATAGTCTTAACCGTTTCTGGAGGCAAATAAAATGTTTAAATATTCAATCCATCTAAGCTTACATTCTCTGATTTGTGCATTTATAGAGAATATACCCAATTCATCTCTTATCACATAGTTTCTGATTCTATCGTTTCGTGCACATCGCTTTACGTATGTCAAGAAATTCATGTCTGCAGCTTGTATACGACTTGTATCTTTTTTATGTAATAGCTGTGTTTGGGAACCGCATAAATAACTGCCATAACTGTATAGAACTTCATTCGAGTTTCCTTTCTTCTGTTTCTCCCTAAAGTTCTTTTAATAGCGCCTGAAATCTGTTTCGCCTCTCAACGTGCTCGTCAAATTGATACGTAGTATCACATCCTAGGTACTGGAAGTGGAATATTTGCTCCAGCTAATTATCATTGATCGTAATTTTTGATCTTATGGGATCTTAAAAGTCATTACTTCTATGCATTTTATCTGCATGGAGTGCTCATTTCAAGTTTCCGCAACGTCAGCATATAATGTGACGTCACAGTCAGTAAGCAGTTTACTGTAAACAGTTGGGTACCGCATATAGTTGTATAAAAGTTTATTTAATTAAGCACTGTAAACGCTAATTAAGTGTACTGTACCACCGCGCTTGTCGTGTCTTGTGCTTGTCTAAGATGCGTTGCATTTCATCCTTGAGCAGAGTTATGTGACGTTATTGTGTCGGTGTGGTTTCCACACAACTGTAAACACTTACTCACTTATAATACTGATAATGAATTTTACCAAAGCGTTAATAAATCCTAATGAAACTATGTTATATCATATATATTTACAAAATACATCAGTGGTGAAAATGTACCCGAAGACTGGAAAACAGCTTACATTACATCAATACAAAAAAAGGGAAACAAATTAAAATGCAACAATTAAAGTGGAAAATCGGTAACAATTACAATAAGAAGGGTATATGCAAGAATAATAAGAGACATGATAGAACAGGAATATGCAAATTACGAAGAAGAAGAGCAGAGTAGGTTTAGGGCTGGTAGGTCTTGTACAGACAAAGTGTTTTCACTAAAACAAGTTAGAGAAGAGAATAGAAAGAAATAGACTAATACACTTAATGTTTATAGACTTACAAAAAGCCTATGATAACATACCAATATCAAAACTATGGGAAGTGCTTCAAAATACCAACATCAATCACACCCTCGTAAAGGCTATCCAAAACTTATACAATAACATGAAATCTGCAGTGAAATTAGGAAATAAAATATCAGAACCCTTTACAGTCAACAAAGATCTGCGACAAGGATGCTGCATTTCTTCAACATTTTGTAAAATATATGTCGCCAAAGCTTTAACAACCTGGAAAAAGAAATCCAGTGGAATGGGCATCCAAATCGACGATAACACCAGTCTATATACACTTCAGTTTGCAGATGATCAAGTAATATGCGCAAATGACAAAGATGACTTAGAATGGCATGCAAATTGAAGGAATAATATGGAAAATGGGAACTGCAGATGAATGTGGGAAAAACACAACATTTGTGTATAGGAGAGGACACGATCGACGCAATATTGGAAAGCATTGAAATTGTAGATAAATGTGAGAATTACAAATCTCTGGGAATAAATTTTAACAGGGAAGGGACAGGCGATACAGAAATAAAGTGTAGAGTAAACAAAGCAAGAACAATAATTAAGTCTCTAAATAGAATACTGTGGAGCACCGAAATAGGAAAACAAAGAAAAATGAGAATATACAACACAATGGTTAAGAGCAGATTTGTACATGAGTCTGAGACATGGAGAATGTAAGAACATCTGAAAAGAAAGATAAAAGCCACAGAAATGGACGCCTTAAGAAGAATATATAGAACATCAAAATTAGACCGGGTCAGAAACGAAACAATTAAGCAACAAATGAATATAAAAGAAACTGTTTTAGAACACATCGAGGAAAAACAATTAATTTGGTATCGGCACGTGCAGAGAATGGGGACGAGAGGTTGCCAAAGAGAATGATGAATTGGATATCACAGGAAAACAGAAAAAGGGGAAGGCCAAAGCAACATGGATTCAGGGTGTAAGGAGATCAATGAGTGTACGAGGTCTAAACGAAAGAAACTGCAACGACAGGAGGTATTGGCAATTATGCATCGGACAACGTCGCAGGACATTTTAACCTGAATATGTATATATGAAACTATGTTAATGAAAAACAAAAATCATTCAGTAAAATTGTATCGTATACTAAGTGTTCATTTTTGTTTTGGCTAAAAGTAAGGCAATATTAATGAATGCCACCAAAACCAAATATGACAAATTAAATCTACAATCTGAGCATATTGCTACGAAATTACGTAACGGTCTCGAAACGTCGGCAGGTGCAGTTACGTAACAGTTGTACACGTTTCTCGGCTAGCCGAGCGGGTGCAGTGTCTGTGTCAAGGCCGCAGAGGAAAGTACCCTCTAGGCTGTTCAAGTAGTTGAAACTGAACAAATTGTGCTGGCACGCAGCCAAAAGAATGGAAAATTATTTTCGAACATCAGCGAGACATATACAAGCAAAAGCGGTCGGCTTAGACTGAGTTACACCTGGCGAAATTGTGGAGTCCGGTTCAAGTGGTTGTCGGCGATGTGTAGGAAGTGATTACTGTGTTATAATTAGTGCGCAACCCTTAATAGTTGACATTATTATTGCGTGTGGACGAATTTAACTTGCATTATTGAATGAGAATACCTCGTTGACTTCACCTTGTTATTTGTGACTAATTAAAGCTGGTAATCAGTGACGTCATTGGTGTCTGTATTTTGTTTCCGCTGTAGCCTACAAGACGATGCAGAACAGACACAACTCTACTTGCACGAGACCGTCGTAATAGTATTACTTATCACTCATAAATCAACTTATTCGTGTTTAATTTATCTCTGTTTATTTACGCTAAGAAAATCATATTTTGGGCTGGAAAATACCTTGGAATGGGTGTCAGCTACACAAGAGTTACAAGAAAACCAGATCATTCACCTTCTTCTTACGAAACAAATTCTACATAATTAAGTAATCTATAAGTGAACCCAACAATCACGATTATGGTAACTACCGTAACAGTTGAAACTATAAAATACAGGAAGTGTTTTATTCACTTGACTTATTTTTTAAAAATTTACATACGCATATCTTGTGCAAGGAACAATGATTGTTTTCATTTGTTCAAATTTAACATTTATAAAAATTATTATATTTTTATAAAAGAGAACTATACAAGGCTGCCTAAGTAAAACAAGACACAGCACAAGGACTAAATTTTACAGGACACGGACATATTTATGCAAGTGGGGCGTGGGTCATGACAAAAAAGGAACGAGGCAAAATTCAGAGTGCTGAAATGCAGTTTCTTTGAAGTACTTTATACTATAAATTGCAAGACAGAAGAAGGAATGAGGATCTCAGAAAAGAACTCGAAGTAGAGGATATAAATGAAATTATTTCAGCTTACAGAAAACAATGGTAAGATAATTTGTAAAGGACGACAGAGGATCGATTGCCGAAAGGGGCACTGAACTATAAAGTTACTGGTAGAAGAAGAGGTGTGTGGCATCAGAGGATGAGATGGGTGCCGGAACAGGCTTATATGACCTAATCCTTAAAGAAGAAGAAGAAGAAGAAGAAGAAGAAGAAGAAGAAGAAGAAGAAGAAGAAGAAGAAGAAGAAGAAGAAGAAGAAGAAGAAGAAGAAGAAGAAGAAGAAGAAGAAGAAGAAGAAGAAGAAGAAGAAGAAGAAGAAGAAGAAGAAGAAATCTATGAGAAATAGAAAAGTAAATGCCGTGAAAATAAATTCTCAAGGGAGACGTAGGCTTGTTGAAGTCTACGTAATGATGACTACGGACAGACTGCCTCCGGAGACATCAGTAACTAACTGTCGCTGAGACGTAACCACATGAACGCACTGTCATAGCGATTGCTGTCAATTGGTTGGCTGGATGTGCGTGTCACTCCCACGGGGGCCATCAAAACTGCGGCTGCTAATAAAGTAAATATTGGTTCTGCAAAATATATATATATATCGTTGAAACAGATATCAATAAGGCAGGGCAATAAATGTCCTAAGGAAGTAAAACCCAATCAGGGAGGTCGGCAGAGTTATTAGATATACGTCTTCCGTTTTTTGAGATATATCCGAGTATGTCGATTTTTTCTTAGAAGGTCAAAATTGTAAATAAACCCAGAAGGAAATACTATATATGCTTTCTAACCAAGCATAAATAAGGGGGGTTAACCTGGTTGGATCAGTTGAGCATAAAGTTTTAATGACCATAATTTCGTACACAATTTACTTAGAAATAATTGAAATCTTATTCTGTGAATACAATGTCTGATGTTAATGATAATGTCAAAACAAATGAATTACACTTATTGAGGTGACTGTTAAAGAAGATGTTGAAAGTAACAAAAGATTTAGAAAATAACCGAATGGTCTCTAGTGGTGAACCCTTGTTAAGGCCAGCGTCAGGAACAGTTTCGGTGTTGGTTGACAGCAAGCAGAAGTCCAAGGTTTTACCTTATAACTAACATTTTGTGCTCCCACGGCCGGCGTTGACTCTATTAAAGTTCTGACGCGTTGCGGTGGTGTAATGGTGTCGATAGGAACAGACGTTTCGGCTCCACCATTGGAGATCATCTTCAGTGTAACGATTTAACAGGTAACTGGCACGGTGTTCACCAGTTTCCTCAGTACTGTGCTATAATATCTTGTACTCATATCAATTAAAGAATAATGTGGGTACGCTTTAAAATAGATAGAAATAGACAGCTGTTGTTTGCCCCAAAGGGTAAAAGAGTTGGAGACACTAAAACATTCTCTAAAGATCTGCAGAAGGTGGTAAACATGTTTAACAGATCAAATCGTAAAGTGGTTACAGAAAATCAGTTAATGTTTGAACATTCAGTTGGCATTTACAGCAAAACCATATAGTTAGAAATGGACATCGCCTGAAGAATTTTTCTACACTCAGTGATTTATATACTGGTAATTTTTTTCAGAGAAAAGATATACACAAGTATACCTGTGCAGAAATAGGTTTTGTAACTATTATCCACAACGTCATTGTAGATAGAAACTTAGCGGACGAAGTTGGAGCCATGCGAGTAAATAGAGGACGCGATCTGAGTTCTGACCACTATATGAGTTGTGGCTTCTAGAATAAACCTTCTGGCAAGATAATAAAAGCCAAGAAAGATTATTAATGATTTAAAAGAGGAAATTATAAAGTTCACTTTTCGTAGTATTAGTAGTTAAAATAAAAACAATCCGGAGTAATAGACTCGAGTTCGGACCTCCGGGCGGGTCCATCTACAGAGGATACGAAAAGCAAAGAGTTCAAATAAGAACTTGGAATTTACAAACAGTGCTAAACGTGAACAGTTGGAACAGAGGAAAGGACAAGACTTGGAAATGTGGTGTTATAGGAAGTTACTGAAAGTAAGATGGATCGACAAGATTAGTAACGATTAGATTAAGATTAAAGTTGGAGAATAAAGGAGTTTTTGAAAAGTATTGTGAAGCGACGGGTTAAACTATTGGACATATTGTGCGTCACTAGAAGTTGATAAAAACAATAATAGAAGAGTTAAACTGAAATGGGGAACAGGAAGAACGAGACTTCAATATATGAAATAGATTACTGTTATTAAAATGATTTTCTTCTGGGCTGTTTAGCCGTGGCCCAAAGCTCCAAAGCTGTTCATTCCAGCAGACGTTTCAGTCAGCCTTTAACACAGGTATCATGGTTAGTGACCACAGTATTGTGGTAAAGGCTTTTAGTACTGTGGTCACTAACCATGATACCTGTGTTAGTGTTTTAACTCGACTTGTAGCACTGAAGATGGCTGTCAAAGGCAGGCTGAACGTCTGCTGGAATGAACAGCTTTGAGCTTTGGGCCACGGGTAAAGCTCCCGGGAGAATATAATTTTAATGACATTGACTTCGGCCGTGTAAGCCTCGGACGAAATCGAATACTGTTTATGTAAGTTGTAATCCTATATATGTATATATTTAGTCTTTATATATTGTAATACATAATATATAATATACAATATACAATATGGCAACAATACAAATGTATAGGGTACTGTGCATTGCACAATTAGTTAAGATAAGTAATATAATTTAAATAAATAATCCATATTGTTAGTAATAATAATTCAGCTTTCAATCTGAACTGTAAAGTGAACAACAAATTTGCATGTTTGGACAGGTGGGCCACGCCACTCAGCTGTGTCTGTGTGTACACGTGTATCTTACGCGCGCGCGCGTGTGTGTGTGTGAGGCCAGTTGATTCCTGTCAAGCATCACCCCTAAATAAACGCTATTAATTATATGAATTATTTAAATGGTGATAAGTGTGGATGAAATATCACAAAACCAAATACGCCACAGTGTGTATAATATAAAGACGCACGTGTGCATGAAAGATGGTGCGAAAATAATAAAAAGTGAGAATACAGTGAAAGTAAACATAAATAAAACATATAATAATCAAGATAACGAGAAACTGTTTAAACACAGTTGTATACATAAAAATTACCGATCAGATGAATATCGGGTAATTTGCAAAAGACTTTGCATGTTGCGAAGACAAGTGAAAAAAGTGAATGAATAATCGTATTTGTAAAAGGACGCCACGACAAACCTAGGCCTGCAGAGAATTGTCGAAACATGAATTTTGCGCCCTAGACTATAAATACGCGAGGCACATCAGCCTTGTTCTTTTTCTCATTCAACTACAGTGGCAGCCGGAGGCTTTGCCCAACGACTTCAACTCTTTTTCGGCTACAGCAGCAGCCGGAGGTGATGCTTGACAACATCATCAATTTCAGGACACCACCGTTGCAGCCAGAGACGATTACAGAGGACGAGGGAGCAGCATACTACGTGGCACAAATTCCAGACGTAGAGGACGAGTCATCGGACTTCCGAGGGGACCCGTAGGACGAGGAAAGGATCCAGGACTTCACCACTACGCAGGAGTCACCAACAAAGGACTCAGGACCAGGAGAGGGTACGCTGAGGACCACTACAATTAAGGTGAAAGAAAGCCATGTATTCCTCATAACAAAAAACTTAATCAGAGACAGATAAACATTGTCAAAAGAAAGACAATAAATTTGCTTTAGCCACCCGGCGTATTTTATAAAAGATTGCGGTTGCCTTATATGCTACCTGAACCAAATACTGTCGAAAACTTAACTTTTCATCCAAAGCTACGCCGAGATATATATGTTGCGCTACATACTCGATGTTGGAGTCTCCCAGTTTAACTATAGGTTTTCGGGACACCTTTCCCTTTAACATCATCTTAGTTTTTCTGCACTAATACGCAGCCTATTATCCCTACTCCATTCACTGATTATTCTACACGCTTCATTCGCCTTATATTACATATCTACCCTAGAATTTGCACACACAAGCAGTAGTCCATCATCTGCATATGCGAATGTCTGGCATCCCTCCGGCAACCGCAAACGCAAGAAAGCATCGAATAACACAATCCACAAAGTCGGTCCAAGAACCGATTCCTGCGGACAACCCATGGACAGCAGCTTTTACTTTTTAACTCCTCTAAACGTTAGTATGGCGTGTCTATCTTTAAAGTAATCTCGTATACAACCAAACTCCTTGCCCATTACCCCAAAGTCCTGTAGCTGGACCAAGATTCGTGGCCACCATGCATTATCAAAAGCACCTGCTATATCAAGGAAGATTCATAGAGCGTACTTTTTATCAGTTGTATTCACAACCTGGAGCATCTGAACTATAGCATCCTCTGTACTCCTCCATACCCTGAATCCATAATGACGTTCGTGCAACATCCTGTGTCCTTCCAGTTTATTTAGGACTCTCCAATTTAATATCTTTTTAAAAACTTTTCCCATTACTGGCAACAAAGTTAGGGGCCTTTAAGCTTTGGCACCTGGGGGTCTTTTTCCTAATCCCTTATACAATACCTTAACTACTCCAATTTTTCAATGCCTGGGAAACTTCTCTTCCTGTAAGGCCCTAGTCATAATCTCCCTCAGACGGTCTTTTCTAAATGGCCATGCCTTACAGAGGATTTCAACTGTAATATCGTCGAATCCTGGGCCCTTTTTCCTACCCATCGAAAAGACTGCATCCCTAAGTTCTTCTTCTGTGATTTCGTTTACCTCCTCATCAACCACAAAATCCCTTGCCCTATTGACAACTCTCATTTCTAAATCCGTATAGTCCCCCGGGTCAAAGGGTAACAACGAGTCCAGCAATTTTTCGGCCAGCGTACCAATATCGGTCTCTATATTTCTATCAAACTTCAAAGCAGATATTAGTAGGTCCTTCTTACTCTGACCTCTTACTACTTTATAGGGGAAACCCTATGGATCCCGATTTCCTTCTACAGTTACGAACCGCTCCCAGGCATTCTTCTTTTCCTGTCTTACATGTATAAAATATGGATTTCTCGCCGCTCTATACCTGTTTTTTCGAACCTCTCTACCATCGTCCGGGCCAGTAATGATTATCCTTCTAAGTTTCCTAACCTTTCTTCTTTCAATTTCTAAATCTCTGGTCCACCAACTAACTATACGCGACTTCTTATCAGCTCTAGGTATTGAATCTTCCGCTGTCGCAACTATTGTGGTGGTTAAGTCTACCACTTCCGTTTCTAGCTCCTCAAGAGCTACATCTGGTTGCCTTATTCTGTTGTTCAGACTGTTCATAAATAGGTCCCAATAAGCCTTTCTCAGGACAAACAGTCCACTCTCTGACTCTACTCATCACTCCAGAAAAGTCTAGAAGCTCAAATACAATCAACCTATGGTCACTATTACCTTCGTCATATACTTTCCAATTTGCAATCCTAACGTTAGCAGTTCTCAAGGTAATATCGATATTAGTTTCTACAACTGCCCCCGGTACCACGGCAAATGTCGTTAGTCCATTTGCCACAATAAATGCTTCTAGTTTTTCACCTCTGTTGTCAGTCTGCCTATCATGCCACAGTTCAGATTTAGCATTCACATCACCTGCAAACAGAACTCTCTTCCCTGTCAAGTGCCTTAGATTCCTATCCCACGTTGTTATATAGCTATCAGTCTCATCACTATACTGGAAATATGAATTAACCATGTATACTTCTCTTTCTCCTACTATCACCTTTACGCATACATGGTGCTCATCTGACAGCTCCCTGATGAACAGTCCTTCTATTCTATCATTTATTATTACTATTGCTGCTTTTGGTGTCTCCGATGCATAATACACCCTATACACGTCGAGGTGTGGTGTATGCCCTTCACACACGTATGCCTCTTGTAACACAATAACGTCCAAGCTTCTATCCCTAATTACAAAGTTTAATTCCTCGAGGCATATAACGTTAACGTTAATCTGCCCGACCTTAATTTTGCTCCTAAGATGTTTTGTGTATTTCGACTCATTGTAGTATCTAGTCATGGATATCTTCCTCGCCACAGCTCTAACGTAGATCGGACAATCCCTGGTTCCTCCGCGGTGGTTACTGGGTTCTTAGCCGTTTTACAGACGACGCATAGTGGGGGCTGCTCCTTCTTCGTGCACGTTGCGTAGCTATGTCCTTCAACGACACAGTTAGAACATATTTCCTTATTTCCCGCTGTACAGTACTAAGTTACGTGTTGACACTTATAACATCTGGATACACTCAAGAAGTCTGTCACTCTGCACGATGCAAAATCTATGTAGATTCGCCCCTTCATTAATAGAGCATTTCGAATGACTGGAGAGCACTCCACAACCCAGTAGACACCTCCCGATCTTTCCTCCCTGTTTTAAATTTAAAACTCACTTCTGATTTAACTTGCATAGCCGTTATCCCCATGTCTTCCGGATTTTGTTTAAAAAGACATTTTTTAAACTCCTCTTCTATCAGATCATTATCAATATCGAATATTTGCACCCTTGGGTTGCTCCTAGTCGGCTCCTGGCACTGGATTGTGGGTACCGTCCTCGCTGCCTCCTTAATTTTTTCCGCCGTCCGTACTGTTCCAGTCTCTATAGCCACTCCACCTTTTCTTATTTTTCTTAAAGACTGTATCTGGAATCCCTCCTCCTTGGGTGCAATAATTTCTTTTAATAGTCTTCTTTACTTCTTCACTGTCCGTGACAGTCTCATCTTTAGGATACACAAGAACTGTTTTATCCGTCGGTTTCGGAACAATATTTCGCCGTCCAACCTTAGTTTTCATTGTATCCGCGAAAGATTTCTTTAGGGTTGTCACCGCCGTCTTCTCTTGCCTCTCTTCTAGTCTCAACTCGAGTTTCGCTATTTTCAACCTCAAATTTGTCACTTGTTCCTCCATCTTTGCGAAGATTCCCAAAACGAAGCGCGCAGACACCCTATTCACTTTATTGCTCTCATTATAGATAAAATCTTCCAATTCTCCCCTCATTTGGCCGTAGTCCACCACGGTTTCTTGGGTTTCCTCTCCTCTCTTCCTTTTCATTCCTCCTGAAACGGATCCCCTTCGGTTGACTTCCGCATCCGATTCCGTATCTGTCTCAATGTTACTCATTTTACCCACAGGATTCAACTGTGCAACTACTACTGAAGACAGTCCTGTTCCCCTTCCTCAATGACAAACAGTAATTAATCTGTACAACCTAAAACTATTTATATCAATACACAATAAACAAAAATTAATGTACCTCTACCCTAAACAAATGTAAATTTCCATATTTACAATAAAAATAAAAGGTGCAAAAAATCTTCTTATTTCACCAAAAAACTGAAAAAATAATATGTTCAAAATATGTAAAAATCTCTAATTCCTATTAAAGATCCTATCCTTTAAATTTGATAAAAACAATTATTTTCAAGTTCTGCCCCTTCAAACCGAAGGGTATGCAACCTGCAGTACAATGATGTATTCTGTGTTGCCTATCACTCCCCTTCCTTTACCAGCCCCTTCAGATGAGTATATAGGCCACCTGCAGTACGCACATGTAAGATAGGTTGCCTATATGCCCCTAACTTAGTTGCTATATATACCTTTATACTATACTTACAACCCACCAATATATACACATAGACATTGTTCAAAATAATTTGAAGTCCCACTTCTGCTAGGAATACTCTAAGTCTTTACTAACACAAAATCCTAAGTCCTTATCTGATACAAGATTATTGTCCCTACTCTATAATAAATTATTCTAAGTTCCAATTCGCTTAAAATATTATAAGTCCACACTATAAACGACAAAAATTTTCTGTGTCCCAACACAGTAACAATTATTGTAAGTTCAACGCTCTATGAAAAATATTATTAAGTCCAAACTGTAAACAAACTTAATTTGTCTTAAGTCCAAATACCTCAACTAGGGAATTTCCCTACCTGTAGAGAATAGCGCCAAAACCTCTTAATCTAGCAACCTAACCTAAAAACCTAAAGTAAAATTGCCGCCAAAACAATCCAAAGGCCAACCAGTCAGCTGATGTACACAAAAGAAAAATATCCCGAGTCTTTTCCCTCTTTCCCTAACGAAGGGAATTTCTCACCCAGTAGTGAAAGCGCCAAAACCACTTGTCACAACTACCTAACCTATAAAGTGTAGTGGTTAGTAGTAAACCGCCAATTCAGCCAAAAGCCAACCAAGATGGCGGCTATTTTTTCAGTCAGCTGTTTTACTGCTGACCCTAGTACACTATACAAACTTTATTACTTTATTTTAATGTTTATATATATAGTTCACCACTATCCACTAATTCCTAAATCTACAATATAGCCTAATATAGTGTTTTATATTATCCTGTCCACAAATATAAGTCACTATCTTTAAAAACACTAAAAGTATAATCTGTTTCTGCACTAAGCCTAGTCCACTACCTAACAAAGTTTGAAAACGTATTAACTAGGAAATAAATATCACCTCCCTACCTTATACTCCAACAAACAGTACACAACACTTTAGTTTACCGATTTACACCAACCTAATGCACCTTGAATTCGTAAAAACCATAAATTTTTTCTGAAAACCGCAGAGTACAACAAAGTACGTCTAACTTCTACGAACCAGCAACAACAAGTCCCGTAAAAGGGACAGAACTCTCTAAGGATAACGGAGATGTTTCAAGCCTCTGCTTATACCATCCCCGGCTCTCCGTCGAGCGGGAGGTCTATTATTCTGAACGATGTCCAGGCGCCTCACGATGTTTTGGTCAGTACCCTTGGGTTAGAGACGTGCAGCTCTAACCCTCCATGGGTTACCGAATATCTACTATCTAGGATTTAACAGCAGATAGGTGCATCCAACTCCACCGCACAAGGCGGACACAGAGTTGACGGCCCACAGCCGAAACCACAGACCAACATCGAGTCCAACCCATTACATCGGTAATGAGACCGGGTTACCCCGGACTCATCCCCGATGCCGGTCGGAGCGCAGACAGGGCGTACCCTGCCTACGGGGCTCCCCGACCCCCCGGAGTTGATTTAGCAAGGCCAGGGCAAGCCCTGACCCGCCTCCCATCAACAACGGGTCGGCCTCCCATTCTGGGAGACCTACCAAAGGCAGCATTATGCCACCATTTCGGGTCTGCACACCCGGGGCTTTGGTTGAGCCTTGTTTTGGCAGTTTAAAGGGACTGCCAACCCTATTTCTCTCCTATCCCTATTTACGTATTCCGGCCTTTTTTAAGGCTTCACGCCTTTTAAAAAAGGTACCGGGCGTCCCCTGTGAGCTAGACTCTACCACTTACAATCCCGTACTTTAATTCCATCCAACTTGTTTGCGCTTCCCTTCTTTATTCCTGACTATGCCACCTCATGTATCCTGTGCTCCTCCCTAATCCTCCCTATTTCGGCTGCAACGTCGTTGAAGATATCCACCGCATCCTCCATTTTCCTAAGATCTAACCTGATTCCTATCTCACTCAGTCCTTCTACCAATTTAACCCTTTGTTCAGGAAATTTCCAACAATCGTACAGGACATGTTCCGGAGTATCTGGTATCTGACACCACTTACAAAACATCAGTTTCACACAATCCAAATCTATTCAAATAGCTCCTAAAGTTCCAAAGTCCTGTAAGGAACTGAGTGCCATAATGATTAAATTCAACTTGTTCCTAATCATTTCATTGACGTCAGGTATCTTTAAATAAAGGGCCCTACCTTTACTACTGTTATCCCATCGGTCCTGCCATATATTTATAGATTCGCCCTTTATATATGGTGCCGTATGCCTACCAGTTCTTTTATCACAATATAAATCCCTCCTTTGTTTTGCAAGCAAATCAATTGGCAGTACCCCAGTCAACACTTGCAGTGCATCCTTCGATACTGTCCTGTATCCTCTACAGATTGTAAGCAGCATCAGTCTTTGCGCTCTCAGCAAAATCTCGGCGTACGTAGATAGACTCATCTTGTGACTCAGACTGCTACCCCATATAACAGTATCGACTTCCCTACTCCGTGATAAAGAGTCGTCAGAGCCTTTCCACTAAAACCCCATCCAGCTCTAACCACACGGCGTATCTTTTGAAAGGCTGCAGTTGCTTTATTCGCCGCCTGTACCAAGTGATTTCTAATGCCGAGTTTTTCATGTATTAATATTCCGAGATACGTATGCTGTGTCACATATTTCAGATTTCTACCATCCATCTTGACCACCGGTTTTCTCGCTAGTAATACTTTCAGTAACATAGCATTGGTCTTTTCCGGACTGATTCTCAACATATTTTCCCTACTCCAGTTATCTATAACTCCTAACGCTAGGTTCGTCTTCCTCTCTAACTCCATTCTGGAGTTAGCACTAACCAATAAAAGCCCTTCGTCAGCATACGCATAAGTTCGGCACCCTATCGGCAACTGCAGTCACAAGAATGCATCAAATAAAACAATCCATAGTGTCGGACCTAGCACCGACCCCTGTGGACATCCCATTGTAAGCAGCTTCTCTTTTTCGACATTCCTAAACCTGAGAATTGCATATCTATCTTTAAAGTAATCCTTTATGCAACCAAATTCCTTGCCTTTTACTTCAAAGTCCTGCAGCTGGATCAGTAAACGTGGCCACCATGCGTTATCAAATGAGCCTGCTATATCCAGAAATATACCCAGAACGTAATTTTCCCTCGAATTATTCACCTCTTCAAGTACGTCAAGAATTGCGTCTTCTGTGCCTCTTCCAACTCTGAAACCATACTGTCTCTCATGTAGCTTGTTCTGTCCTTCAATTACACTTACACTTACACTTAAGATTCTTTTGTTCAGAATTTTCTCGAAGACTTTTCCCAATACTGGTAGTAACGTTAGCGGCCGGTAAGACTTTGGTACCTTAGGGTCTTTTCCTAACCCTTTATAGAGTACTTTCACAACTCCTACCTTCCAGTGGCTGGGAAACTTTCCTTCCTGCAGAGCTCTGTTCATAACTGTCGTTATTCTTCCTTTTATTGTGTTCCATGGCCTAGAGAGGATTTCTACCGTTGAATCATTAAATCCTGGTGCTTTCTTCCTACCCATTGCGAAAAGTGCACTTTTGACCTCATCTTCTGTAATCTCAGGAGAATCCTCTTCCACTCTACTACTTTCTGCTTTTCCAATTGTTTCCATGTCTTCTTCTGTGTAGCCCTCTGGGTCAGATGGAAGCAACGAGTCTAGCAACTTTTCCGTCAGCATACCTATATCGAGTTCAATAACATCTCCAAATTTCATAGTTGATATCAGCAGCTCTTTTTTGCTCTGACTTCTAACAACTTTATAGGGCATGCCCCACGGATCCCGATTTCCTTCTACGGTAATAAATTTTTCCCAGGCAAGCTTCTTCTCCTGTCTTACCATAGCATAATATCTGTTCCGCGTCGCTGTATACCTGTCTTTCCTAACATCTCTATCCCCAACTGGACCAGTATTAATTCTCCTCCTTAATCTTCTAACATTACGCCTTTCCAACTCTAGTTCCCTGTTCGACCATGAGACAGTTCTTATCTTATGACTTTCTCTGGGTATCGCCTCCTCTGCCGCAGCTATTATTGTTGCTGTAGGGTTGACCACCTCCGCTTCTAAGTCCCCATCCGCTGCACACGGTTGCAACATCCTGTCATTTAGGATATTTGTAAATTTGTTCCAGTCCGCTTTCCTTAGTGCAAATCTCCCTTTTCCACTTATACATCTCCTATCCGTTTTGATGCGTAAGCTTTGAAGCGTAAAAATAATTAATCTATGATCGCTGTTTCCTTCACTAAAGACCTTCCAATTTTCTACCCCAAGATTTTCCGTGCACAAAGTGATATCTATGTTGGTCTCAGTGACTGCCCCCGGTACCCCGGCAAATGTAGATAATTCACCATCTGTGTTACAAATATTTAATACATTTGCCATTATAAACGCTTCAAGCTTCTCACCCCTGCTGTCAGTGCTCCTATCAAACCAAAGCTCCGACTTAGCGTTCACATCTCCAGCCAATATAACCCTTTTACCATGTAGTTCTAACATTGTCCTTTCCCAGTGTCTAATATGTATTTCAATATCATCCCTATACTGGAAATACGAACTCATCATGTAGAATTCCCTATCTCCTACTATTACCTTGACGCATACATGATGCTCTCCTGACAACTCTCTAACAAATAGCCCTTCTATACTGCCATTAGTAATAACTATCGCTGCTTTCGGTCGTTCAGACGCATAATAAACCCTATACCCGTCGAGGTGCGGTATTCGCCCTCCGCACGAGTATGGCTCTTGAAGCAGAACAATGTCTAAGCATCTATCCCTGATTACTAAATTTAGCTCTTCCAGACATATATTCGAGCCCATAACATTGATCTGCCCGACTCTTAGTCCTCTTGAATACGGCCCGGAAAGGGCGGAGGCGGCCCAACAGCGGTCGTACCAAAAAATAATATATATCCGTGTACGGACGTAAACATCTGTCACTAGCCACGGGATAACCGAACTAATTGGTCACGGCTTCTCGTAACACGTGTATGCTTCTTTAACAGCCGTTTCCGGCCGAGAGATTATCGCACCAAAGAAACACAATGGAGCTCCCGTCCGCGGGCGGGGGCCCTGACCGGCACGACCGTGGGCCGCCGATGAAGACAGGAATAAGAGGAGGTGACGACCGAACAGCGGTCGTGCCGAATCCGTCTACGAACGTTAAACGTCTCCCGCTAGCCACGGGAGGGCCGAACGAGTCCCGGCTTCGGAACACGTGTACACGAATGTAATAAATCAGCCGTTTCCGAGGCTTCCGAGCGCGGCCGGAGCCCGGGAAGCTGACCGCGACAGCGAAAGCAAAATGGGAGGGGGTCACGGCTCCTCAGGGTCCGGGAGCCGATGCCCGGTCTCGGTATACAAAAAACTTAGGCGTAACGGCGATGGGGCGAAAGGCCTGACCGTAGCCGGACGTGGTTCACATCTTGCATGTAACCGAGCGCTTAGCCGCGCAAAAAGGCCGGAACACCGTCTGAGAAGTCCGTGTCGCCTTTTGTTACGCCAGGACCTCTCTAGCGCGCACGTTCAGCCCACTCATACGCGGGACGGGTGAGAATCGCCGTCGTCACAAGGTGTCGTGAACACGGCAAAAAAAAAAGCGACCCCATCTTGATAACGCGCCTAACGCAGAAAAACAAAGGCCACACCAGAGAACCCAAAGGCGCCCCGGAGGTTTTCTCTGGCCGGACGACGGGTCGCAAAGCCGGGGCGGCAAATTTTTTTTACCAAGCCAGTAGAGCGCTGGCGGGGTGCTCAGCACTGACGCCGATGAAGCCCGCCTGAGGTCCAGGTGTGGCGTGCGCGCAGCAAAGAACGCTGAGCGCAAGGTCTCCGCCTGTAATGCACCAAAGACTACGCGTGCGTGTGGGAAAGCCAACACGCACGGCTGTGCCGGATCCTCGAGAGGGGTTCCGGCTAACCGGAATTTCCGCCGGATCATCAAATGGAACGCCAGAAGTAGAAGTTTTCTTGCCCGTTTCTGGAAAAAAACCTGGGCAACCGGATTTCTCGCGGGGATAACAAATGGGACGCCAGAAATAGAAGTTTTTCTTGCCGGTTTCTTAAAAAAAACCTGGGCAACCGGAAGTCTTGCCCGGATAACAAATAGGACGCCAAAAGGCACATTTTATTACCAAGCCCGTAGAGCGCCGGCGGGATGCTTTGCACTGACGCCGATGAAGCCCGCTTGAGGTCGGGCTGAGGCGGCCCAGCAAAGAACGCAGAACGCAGAGCGCAAGACACAGACCACACAAAAGAGACCGCGGACGAAGCGGACGCACAGCGAGACAGAGACAGAGACAGAGGCAGAGACAGGGCCAGCCAGGGGTGACGCGGACGCACAGCAGGACAGAGACAGAGCCAGCCAGGGGTGACGCGGACGCACAGCAGGACAGAGACAGGGCCAGCCAGGGGCGACGCGGACGCACAAGCCGCGCGCTGAGTTTGTTGGGACAGAGTTGTTTGTAGCAGAAATAGTAGTAGTAAGTAGAAGCGGGCTGGGGGCGGCCGCCAAGAGCGCGGTAAAATGATTCGCCACCAATGGGGTGGCACCTCGCTGGTGATTCGGAGTATACCTTAAGACAGAGGTACTGGCGGGGGGGATCGTTCCCCGCGCCGCCAAACCAAACTGCCATGAGTTAGGTGGGAGTCGTTTCCTAAAGCGGATTATACCTCCGCGAGTCGGAATATGACTTTAATATCTGCTCGCGTCGGATTATGACTTTAACAATCTTACTGTTTTGAAGTATGACAATATCTGCTCGCGTCGGAGTATCACTTTGAATATTCGCAATCAGCGGACTATCACTTTAGTTACCCACGTACGGCGGACTATGACTTCGGTATAAACAGAACAAGATAGGCCTGTAACGTTCGCCGGAGACGACACTCGCCTCACCGACAAATAGGGCAGCGCTTTTTCCCGTACCGCTACGCAGCGAACTACCACATTATAACCAAGTTATACAAAGCCCGGATGGGCGGCGGGTATAACAATCTCTTTCTTAACGTAGCCAGATGCCCGGACAACCGATTAGAGACGCTCATCTATGGATTAACGAAATTCCCGCTGTCCCTTTAAACTACTTGTTTGTGCAAAGTTGTGCATAGTACATGTGTTGTATATCGCTCCGCTATTTTAGCTTGAAAAAGTGGAATATTTTTGAGAATTCGACCTGTAAAGTGTAGTGTCGGGAGAAGATAAGGTAAAGGAAGAGGATAATACCTTACTTAAGGTAAGACAGTGCGGGAGAGTGTAGACATTAACAATTTTAAATTGTGCTTAAACAGTGTTCAATTAGATATAGGGTAGGAATAGGCGTGAAAAGACACTTTCTAATTTAAGTTATAATAAGGTATAGGGTAGGATTGTAGTTGTTTAAGTTTTAGAAAAACATTCACTAAATTTTGATAAACGTTTTTAGTAGTGACACACTTTTAAAACATTAATAATTAATTAATAAGAAGCATTTTATTAATAAGAACATTTTCTGGCAGAAAACAGCTGATCGGGTAAACATCCTGCAGACGGCTTCTGGTACAGTGTAGTGGTACTTTTCCCGCGTTAAGGGCAGTTGGGCAAACTAACCTAAAATTGGTAGTTTGCCGCCAAGAGCGCCATTTTAAGGGTAGTTGGAAGCGGCCATCTTAGTGGCAATTACTTTGGGAAAGTCTTACCACGCAAAGGGAATTTTTCCCTCTTCGGAGGGAAAAAGACTTCGAAAATTTTTATTGTTTACTTTTTGTTTTTTGTTTATTTCCGGTACCAGGACAGTACCGGGGTTGTGATTTTGTTTGGTTTTTCTATTTTTTAGTCAGTTAAGGATATTAGGTTAGGAATTGGTGGAAAATAGTGAATTTTATTTTTGGCGCCAAAAAACTTAGAAAAATTTTCGGACTTAGAAAATTTTTTCTTTTTCTTCTGTGAATAATTGTATTGTACTTTGTATGGTTTTTCTTTAATTTTAATAACTGTTTGCTGTAAATACAGCAAGTGATGGCTTCTGGGGAAGCCATGGAGACAGAAGATGAACGGCAACGGAGAGGATCCGTGACCGGGGCATCCAAGCGACGACGGGATGAGGAAGATGGAGTTAATGACGGTACCTACGTACAGATAAGGTCTGAACTCGAGGAATTTCTGTTTAATGACAGCAACAAAATTAACAAGCTGTCGGCCAAGAATATTTTAGGTTTCTTTTCGCGCCTGGAACAGGAGAACATTAACCTACGAGTTCGAGTGGCCAAGCTGGAGGGGCAACTTTTGGAGAGGCGCCTGGAAACTAGGGAAACGGCGCGAGCCAAAACATTTGCCGATGTCGCTGCTGCACCGAGGCCTAAGATCGGGAAGAAAGAAGTTGTACCGAAGTCTATCGAGAAGACCGTCTTAGTATATCCGACTGATGAGACTAAGGAAGATTCAGAAGAGGTGAAAAAATCAATAAAAGAGATAATAAAACCTAAGGAGGATGGATGGCAAATACGGGCAATGCGTAAGGTGAGGAAGGGTGGTGTGGCTGTTGAGGCGGGCTCCGTAAAAACCATTAACAAAATCAAGGAAGTTGTCAGCACCAAACCTAATATCAAATGTGTGGACCCTAGTCGACGGCAACCAATGGTTCAAATTTTTGATGTGGATAACGACCTGACAGAAGAAGAGCTGAAGAAGTGCCTGTACAAACAAAATCTTGAGGATGCGGGAATATCAGAGAAACAGGTGCGCGACGAGGTTAAGTTTAGATTCAAGACGGGGCGCCGCAGTGAGGACATCTGCAACTGGGTGGTGGAGTGCCCACCAAAAATAAGAGATGAGTTGATTAGTCGTCAGCGCATTTATATTGACTTTGCTTCTTGTCGCGTGACGGACTACTTGGCGGTAGCAAGGTGCTACATGTGCCAGGAATATGGCCATACTCAACGTTTCTGCACGGGAAAAGGAAAGCAAATTTGTTCGCACTGTGGACAGGAAGGCCATGCCTTCAGAGACTGCGAAAAGAGGGAGCAGGCCCCAGTCTGCGTAGTTTGTAAAGCTGCAAAAAAGCCTGCGAACCATCGGTGTGGCACTAGGGAGTGTCCCATATACCTAAGGGCACTGATGAGAAAGGTGGCCATGACCAACTATTAAATGGAAACTACGCATGTACAATTTAGTGGCATAAGAGTCGGGCAGATCAATGTTATGGGTTCCAGTATATGTCTGGAAGAACTAAATTTCGTAATTAGGGACAGATGCTTGGACATTGTTCTGCTTCAAGAGCCATACTCGTGCGGAGGGCGTATACCGCACCTCGACGGGTATAGGGTATACTACGCGTCGGAGAGACCGAAGGCAGCAATAGTCATTGTCAATGACACCATTGAGGGGCTATTTGTAAGAGAGCTGTCAGGTGAACATCATGTGTGCGTAAAGGTTATAGTTGGAGATAGGGAAGTATACATGATGTGTTCATATTTCCAGTATAGGGATGATATTGAGATACATATCAAGCATTGGGAAAGGACTATGTTAGAACTGCATGGACAAAGGGTTATATTGGCTGGAGATGTGAACGCAAAATCCGAACTTTGGTATGATAGGATTACTGACAGCCGGGGTGAGAAGCTAGAAGCGTTTATAATGGCGAATGTGTTGAATATATGTAATTCAGAAGGGGAATTATCTACATTTGCTGGGGTGCCGGGGGCAATCGCTGAGAATAATATAGATATTACTTTGTGCACGGAAAATGTAAGGATAGTAGACTGGAAGGTATTAAATGAAGGCAACAGCGATCATAGGTTAATAGTCTACACGCTTCTTAGCTTAAGAATTAACAGGGATAGGAGAGATCAACGTGAAAAAGGGCGTTTTGCCCTTAGGAAAGCAAATTGGGATAAGTTTGCAAATAGCCTCAACGACAGGATTAATCAACCAATTGCAGCAGGTCTGGATTTAGAAGCGGAAGTGGTCGACCTGACAACTACTATAGTAGCTGCGGCTGAAGATGCTATACCCAGAGAAAGCAGGAAACTGAGAACTGTCTCTTGGTGGAACAGGGAGTTAGAATCTGAGAGGAGGAATGTAAGGAGACTCAGAAGGAAAATTAATACTGGTACAGCTGAGGATAGGGATGTACGAAAAAATAGGTATAGAGCGGCGCGTAACAGATACTTTGCCATGGTAAGACAGGAGAAAAGGAGTGCTTGGGAAAAATTTATCACTGTTGAAGGAAATCGGGATCCATGGGGCATGCCCTATAAAGTTGTGAGAGGTCAGACTAAGAAAGAGCTTCTGATATCTACAATGAAATTTGAAGGACACATAGAACACGATATTGGTATGCTTACGGAAAAGTTGCTAGACTCGCTGCTTCCGACTGACCCACAGGGCTACTCAGATGCAGATATGGAAATAATAAGAAGAGCGGACAACTGTAGAGTAGAGGAGGATTCACCGGTGATCAACGAGGAAGAGGTCAAGTGTGCACTGTTTTCGATGGGTAAGAAGAAAGCTCCAGGATTCGACGATTTAACGGTGGAAATCCTCTGTAAAGCGTGGGATTCAGTTAGAGAGAGAGTCACAGCTATCATGAATAGAGCTTTACAGGAAGGAAAGTTTCCTAAGCACTGGAAGATTGGAATTGTAAAAGTACTGTACAAAGGGTTAGGAAAAGACCCCTAGGTACCAAAGTCTTACCGGCCGCTGACGTTATTACCAGTTTTGGGTAAAGTTTTTGAAAAAATTCTGAATAAGCGAATCTTAAATGTGCTTGAGGGACAGAACAAGCTGCATGAGAGACAGTATGGGTTCAGAGTTGGTAGAGGAACTGAGGACGCAATTGTAGACGTACTAGAAGAGGTTAGAACCAAAAGAGAGAAGTACGTGCTGGGTATATTTCTGGATATTGCTGGTGCGTTTGACAACGCATGGTGGCCACGAATATTAGTCCAGCTGCAGGACTTTGGTGTAAAGGGTAAGGAGTTTGGTTGTGTAAAAGATTACTTTAATGAAAGATATGCAATTCTCAGGTTTAAGAATGTGAAAAGAGAAAAGCTGCTAACAATGGGATGTCCACAGGGGTCGGTGCTAGGTCCGACACTCTGGATAGTTTTGTTCGACGCTTTCTTGCGACTGCAGTTGCCGATAGGATGCCGAACATATGCGTATGCTGATGACGGGCTTTTACTGGTTAGTGCTAACTCCAGAATGGAGTTAGAAAGGAAAACAAACCTAGCTTTGGAGGTAATTGAGAATTGGAGTAGAGATAATAGGTTACGAATAAGTCCGGAAAAGACGAAAGCGATGCTATTGAAAGGAGCATTAGCTAGAAAACCGGTAGTAAAAATGAATGGAAGAAACTTAGAAATGGTAACACAGCATACGTATCTTGGTGTGATAATTGACGAAAAACTCAGCTTTCGAAATCATTTGGTACAGGCGGCGAATAAAGCAACTGCAGCCTTCCAAAAGATACGCCGTGTGGTTAGAGCTGAATGGGGATTTAATGGAAAGGCTCTTACGACTCTTTATCGAGGTGTAGGGGAGTCGATACTGTTATATGGTGCAGCAGTCTGGGCTCACAAGATGAGCCTGTCTACATATGCGGAAATTCTGTTGAGAGCGCAGAGACTGATGCTGTTGACAATCTGTAGAGGATACAGGACAGTATCGAAGGATGCACTACAAGTGTTGACTGGGGTACTGCCGATCGACATCTTGGCGAGACAAAGAAGAGACCTCTATTGGGATAAGAGAAATGGACGGCATAGGGCACAAAATATAAAGGGCGAATCGTTTAATATATGGCAGGACCGGTGGAACAATAGTATCAAAGGTAGGGCCCTTTATTTAAAGATTCCTGACGTTAAAGAAAGGACTAGGACCAAATTGGAATTTAATCATTATGGCACTCAGTTTCTAACAGGACATGGGAATTTTAGGAGCTATCTAAATAGGTTTGGATTGTGTGCGACGGATGTATGTAAGTGGTGTAAGGTACCTGATACTCCGGAACATGTCCTGTATGATTGTTGGATGTTTACTGAGCAAAGGGTCAAACTGGTTGAAAGACTGAGTGAGATAGGAGTCAGATTAGATCTTAGGGAGATTTGTCAACGAAAAGTAGCGGTGGATATCTTCAATGATATTGCGGCTGAAATAGGAAGAATCAGGGAGGAGCATAGGATTCATGAAGTGGTATAGTTAGGAATTAGTTTAAGGAAGCACAAACAAGTTGAACGGGTTCAAAGTACGGGAGAGTACGTGACAGAGTCTAGCTCATGAGGGACGCCCGGTACCTTTTTAAAAGGCATGAAGCCTAGAAAAAGGCCGGAATACATAATGGGGTAGGAGAGTGACAGGGTTGGCAGTCCCTTTAAACTGCCAAGGCAAGGGCCGACCAAAGCCCCGGGTGTGCAGACCCGAAATGGTGGCGTATGCTGCCTCTGGTAGGTCTCCCAGAATGGGAGGCCGACCCGTTGTTGATGGGAGGCGGGTCAGGGCTTGCCCTGACTTTGCTAAATCAACTCCTCGGGGGTCGGGGAGCCCCGTAGACAGGGTACGCCTTGTCTGCGCCCCGGCCGGCATCGGGGGTGGGTCCGGGTTAACCTGGGCCCATCTCCGATGTATTGGTGTTGGACTCGAGGTTGGTCTGTGGTTTCGGCTGTGGGTCGTCGACTCTGTGTCCGCCTTGTGCGGTGGAGTTGGATTCACCTATCTGCTGTTAAATCCTAGATAGTGGATATTCCGTAACCCATGGAGGGTTAGAGCTGCACGTCTCAAACCCAAGGGTACTGACCACAACATCGTCAGGCGTCTGGTCAGCGTTCAGAACAACTGACCTCCCGCTCGAAGGAGAGCCGGGGATGGTATAAGCAGAGGCTTGCAACATCTCCGTTATCCCTAGAGATTTCTGTCCCTTTAAACTTGTTTGTGCTTGGTTAAAATAGTCAGACGCGAGTTAGTAGTGCCCTGTAATAATCAAGTAAAACAGTGGTTTTTTTCTTTTGTGAAAAGTTGTAGGTGTGTTTAAAGGATACTGTTAGTGTTTCTACACTGTATGAGAACGTTATAAAGGTAAGAAGTGTTGTGAACAATATAAAAAAACTGAATTTAAATTTGTGTGTGTATTAGTATAGGGTAGGTTTTAGGAGTGACAGTGACACTATCTTTGTAGTGCGTAATTATTAATTTATAGATAGGATTAGGGTAGGTTAGGCAATTATAAACAATATTTCATTAATTATTTACACATACACATAGGTCTAGGGCGTTTAAAGTGACTATAAACTATTTTAAAGTAATAATTAATAATTAGTAGTAGTTTGACATAAAACAGCTGATCGTGTCAATAAGAAAATTCAACCTTTGGCAGTGTTAGTGGGTGCATTTCCCGCCTAGGTTAACATAACCTTAATACTTGGTTTTCCCGCGTAGGGAGCCAAGAACCGGATCTGAGCTGAACTAAAGTTCCTTGTATTGAACCGAATCGGTTCGCGAATCAGTTCTGAACTGTGGATAGTGATCCGGGTAATAGTTCAGTTTTACCTGCTAAAGGGAAATTTCCCTCTTCGGAGGGAAAAGAACTTAGTTTATTTTTTCTTTGTTTACATTTTTATTTTTTCTAATATCTGGTGCAAGGACGGCACTGGAAAACAACAGATTAAGTTAATTTCTATTTTAACAAATTACTTAATTATATATACACTCATTTTATAAAAAAGCGGGAAAAAAATTTTTCCCGCCGAAAAACTTAGAAAATTTTTCACTCAATTCTCAGTTTTAAATATATTGTTTTTAGTTTATGAGTTGTATATTGAGTAAGTATGGATACTACGATGGACACCGGGGAGGCCGAAAGGGAGCGGCGTGGATCAACTACGTCATTGACAGGTGCCAGTAAACGGCGGAGAGACGAGGATCCGGAGGAAGATGGTGGTGTATACGCCAAGATTAGGCAAGATCTTGAAGAGTATGTATTTAATGAGAATAACAAGGTAACCAAGACGGCCGCCAAAAATGTTTTAAGTCTGTTTGGAAAGCTGGAGCAGGAAAACATCTTACTGCGTGTCAGAGTCGCTAAGCTGGAGGGACAACTTCTTGAGAGACGATTGGAAACCAGGGAAATGGCGACGAAGAAAACGTTTGCGGAAGCGATCGGGGCGCCGCGACCGAAAATCGGAAAGAAGGAGGTGGTACCCAAACCAATGGATAAGACCGTTTTGGTATACCCTGTCGATGAAACTAAGGAAGATTCTGATGCTACGAAGAAGGTTGTAAAGCAGATGATTAAACCAAAAGAAGAGGGCTGGCAGATCCGCTCCATCCGGAAAGTAAGAAAGGGTGGAGTCGCAGTCGAGGCTGGCTCAACGAAAACAGTGGCAAAGATAAAGGAAGTCGCCCGTACTCAACCGGCAATAAAAATAGTGGACCCGAGCAGGAGAATGCCCATGGTGCAATTATTTGATGTGGACGTGGACCTAGACGAGGCAGAATTAAAGAAATGTCTCTACAAACAAAACTTAGAAGACGCGGGATTCTCCGAGCGCCAGGTTAAAGAAGAAGTCAAGTTTCGATTTAGGACTGGTCGCAGGAGCGAAGAAGTCTGTAACTGGGTAGTTGAATGCCCGCCTAAAATACGTGACGAGCTTATCAGTAGGCAAAGGGTGTATATAGACTTCGCTTCCTGTCGGGTAACCGATTATCTTGCTGTGGCCAGGTGCTATATGTGCCAGGAGTACGGGCACACCCAAAAGTTTTGTGCAAAAAAAGATGAACAGATTTGCTCTCATTGTGGGAACGAAGGGCACGCCTATAGAGACTGCGATAAGAGAGAGCAGGCCCCGGTCTGTGTGGTTTGTAAGGCTGCGAAGAAACCAGCGGGACATAGATGTGGCACCAGGGAATGCCCAATTTACCTTAGAGCACTGGTTCGCAAGGTCTCCATGACCAATTACTAATGGATATGACTGAACCACAGACACGAGGAATTAGAGTCGGGCAGATCAATGTCCAAGGCTCAAATATATGCCTTGAAGAATTAAACTTCGTAATAAAGGATAGAAGCATTGACATTGTTCTGTTACAAGAGCCGTATTCGTGCGGAGGGCGTATACCGCATCTCGACGGGTATAGGGTTTACTATGCGTCGGAACGACCGAAAGCAGCTATAGTCATTGTGAACAATGAAATCGAAGGGCTATTTGTTAGAGAGCTGTCAGGAGAGCATCATGTATGCGTAAAGGTTATAGTTGGCGATAGGGAAGTATACATGATGAGTTCATACTTCCAGTATAGGGAGGATATCGAAGTGCATATCAGACACTGGGAAAGGACTATGCTAGAACTTCATGGTAAAAGGGTTATTTTGGCTGGAGATGTGAACGCTAAATCCGAGCTGTGGTTTGATAGGATCACTGACAGCAGGGGTGAGAAGCTTGAAGCGTTTATTATGGCTAATTCATTGAATATATGCAATACGGAAGGGGAGTTATCAACCTTTGCTGGAGTGCCGGGGGCGATCGCTGAGAATAATATAGATGTTACATTGTGCACAGAAAATGTATGGGTAGAGAATTGGAAGGTGTTAGATGAAGGTAACAGCGATCATAGGTTAATTGCATTCACGCTTCAAAGCTTAAAGGTAAATAGGCATAGAAGGTACGTAGATAAAAAAGGACGATTTGCCATAAGGAAAGCAGATTGGCAAAAATTTACAAATAGCCTAAACGACAGAATGATGCAACCGCTTGCAGCACAGGAGGATTTAGAATCGGAAGTGGTCGACCTTACAACTACTATAGTAGCTGCGGCTGAAGAATCGATACCCAGAGAAAGCAACAATCTAAGAACTGTCTCTTGGTGGAATAGGGACCTAGAGTTCGAGAGGAGGAATGTTCGAAGATTAAGAAGGAAAATAAATACTGGACCAGCAGAGGATAGAGAAAACCGTAAAAATAGGTATAGAGCGGCGCGTAACAAATACTTTGCCATGGTAAGACAGGAGAAGAAGAGTGCTTGGGAAAAGTTTATCACCGTCGAGGGAAATCGAGATCCATGGGGCATGCCCTATAAAGTTGTGAGTGGTCAGAGCAAAAAGGAGCTGCTGATATCAACAATGAAATTTGGAGATGAAACGGAACACGATATTGGTTTGCTGACGGAAAAGTTGCTAGACTCGTTGCTTCCGTCTGACCCACAGGGCTATTCAGAAGCCGACATGGAAGTTATTAGTAGAGCTGAAAGAAGTACTGTGGAACTTGATTCACCGGAAATTATTGAGGAAGAGGTAAGAAGTGCACTGTTTTCAATGGGAAGGAAAAAAGCTCCAGGATTTGACGATTTGACGGTGGAAATCCTCTGTAGAGCGTGGGATATAGTGAGAGGAAGAATCACTACAATTATGAATAGAGCTCTTCAGGAAGGTAAATTTCCTAAGCACTGGAAAATTGGAATTGTGAAAGTTTTATACAAGGGGTTAGGAAAAGACCCTCAGGCACCTAAGTCTTACCGGCCGCTTACTTTGTTACCAGTATTGGGGAAAGTATTTGAAAAAATTCTGAACAAAAGAATCTTAAATGTGCTTGAAGGACAGAGCAAGTTGCATGAGAGACAGTATGGGTTTAGAGTTGGAAGAGGAACTGAAGATGCGATTGTTGACGTACTGGAGGATGTGAGTAATGAGAGAGACAAGTACGTACTGGGTATCTTCCTGGACATTGCTGGAGCATTTGATAATGCGTGGTGGCCACGGATTTTAGTCCAGCTGCAGGACTTTGGAGTAAAGGGCAAGGAATTTGGTTGTATAAAAGACTATTTTAACGATAGGTATGCGATACTAAGATTCAGAAACGTAGAAAAAGAAAAGCTGCTATCAATGGGATGTCCACAGGGGTCGGTGCTAGGTCCGACACTTTGGATAGTGTTATTTGATGCATTTTTGCGACTGCAGTTGCCAATAGGGTGCCGAACGTATGCGTATGCTGACGACGGGCTTTTGTTGGTTAGCGCTAACTCTAGAATGGAGTTAGAAAGAAAAGCGAACCTAGCATTGGGAGTTATAGAAAACTGGAGTAGGGATAATAGATTGAGAATAAGTCCGGAAAAGACGAAAGCGATGCTACTTAAGGGTACATTAGCTAGAAAACCGGTAGTCAAAATGGAAGGACGTACAATAGAAATGGTGGTACAGCATACGTATCTTGGAGTAATTATTGATGAAAAATTAAGTTTCAGACACCATCTGGTGCAGGCGGCAAATAAAGCAACTGCAGCTTTCCAGAAGATACGCCGAGTGGTTAGAACCGAGTGGGGATTTAGAGGTCAGGCTCTTACGACTCTATATAGAGGGGTAGGGGAATCGATACTGTTATATGGTGCGGCAGTCTGGGCTCACAAGATGAGTCTGTCTACATATGCTGAGATTTTGTTGCGAGCGCAAAGACTGATGCTGCTTACAATCTGTAGAGGCTACAGGACAGTATCGAAGGAAGCACTGAATGTGCTGACCGGGGTGCTGCCGATAGATCTATTAGCTAAACAGAGGAGGGAGCTATATTGGAATAAAAGGAATGGAAGGAATAGGGCACAAATAATAAAGGGCGAATCTATAAACATTTGGCAGGACCGTTGGGACAATAGTAATAAAGGTAGGGCCCTTTATTTAAAGATACCTGACGTGAAAGAAAGGATTAGGATCAAGCTTGAATTTAATCATTATGGAACTCAGTACCTTACAGGACATGGAAACTTTAGGAGTTATCTATTTAGGTTTGGACTCTGTACGACGGATCTATGTAAGTGGTGTAAGGTTCCTGATACTCCGGAACATGTCCTGTACGACTGTTGGATGTTTGCGGAACAAAGGGTCAAATTGGTTGAAGGACTGAGTGAAATAGGAGTCAGGTTAGATTTTAGGGAAATTTGTCGGCGTAAGGAGGCAGTAGTTTTATTCAACGAGGTGGCTGCGGAAATAGGGAGGCTGAGAGAGGAACATAGGCTACATGAGGTGTAACAGTTAGGAATAAATACGGGAAGCACAAACAAGTTGAACGGGTTTAAAGTACGGGAGAGTACGTGACAGAGTCTAGCTCATGAGGGACGACCGGTACCTTTTTAAAAGGCATGAAGCCTAGAAAAAGGCCGGGGTACATAATGGAGTAGGAGAGTAACAGGGTTGGCAGTCCCTTTAAACTGCCAAGGCAAGGGCCGACCAAAGCCCCGGGTGTGCAGACCCGAAATGGTGGCGTAATGCTGCCTCTGGTAGGTCTCCCAGAATGGGAGGCCGACCCGTTGTTGATGGGAGGCGGGTCAGGGCTTGCCCTGGCTTTGCTAAATCAACTCCTCGGGGGTCGGGGAGCCCCGTAGACAGGGTACGCCTTGTCTGCGCCCCGGCCGGCATCGGGGGTGGGTCCGGGGAAACCGGGACTCATCTCCGATGTATTGGTGTTGGACTCGAGGTTGGTCTGTGGTTTCGGCTGTGGGTCGTCGACTCTGTGTCCGTCTTGTGCGGTGGAGTTGGATTCACCTATCTGCTGTTAAATCCTAGATAGTAGATATTCCGTAACCCGTGGAGGGTTAGAGCTGCACGTCTCAAACCCAAGGGTACTGACCAAAACATCGTCAGGCGCCTGGTCAGCGTTCAGAACAATCGACCTCCCGCTCGACGGAGAGCCGGGGATGGTATAAGCAGAGGCTTGAAACATCTCCGTTATCCTTAGAGACTCTGTCCCTTTAATCTAAGGGCACGCATTCAGGGATTGTA
Organism: Magicicada septendecula; assembly: GCA_034769895.1. Classification (NCBI taxonomy): domain Eukaryota; kingdom Metazoa; phylum Arthropoda; class Insecta; order Hemiptera; family Cicadidae; genus Magicicada; species Magicicada septendecula. The sequence goes on from CM068374.1 coordinate 59,192,401, forward strand.
ATAAGAGAGAGCAGGCCCCGGTCTGTGTGGTTTGTAAGGCTGCGAAGAAACCAGCGGGACATAGATGTGGCACAAGGGAATGTCCAATTTACCTTAGAGCACTTGTGCGCAAGGTATCCATGACCAACTACTAATGGATTCGATTGAACCACACACACGAGGAATTAGAGTCGGGCAGATCAATGTCCAAGGCTCAAATATATGCCTTGAAGAATTAAACTTCGTAATTAAGGATAGAAGCATTGACATTGTTCTGTTACAAGAGCCGTATTCGTGCGGAGGGCGTATACCGCATCTCGACGGGTATAGGGTTTACTATGCGTCGGAACGACCGAAAGCAGCTGTAGTCATTGTGAATAACGACATTGAAGGGCTATTTGTTAGAGAGCTGTCAGGAGAGCATCATGTATGCGTAAAGGTCATAGTTGGTGATAGGGAAGTATACATGATGAGTTCATACTTCCAGTATAGGGAGGATATCGAAGTGCATATCAGACATTGGGAAAGGACTATGCTAGAACTTCATGGTAAAAGGGTTATATTGGCTGGAGATGTGAACGCAAAATCTGAGCTGTGGTTTGACAGGATCACTGACAGCAAGGGTGAGAAGCTAGAAGCGTTTATTATGGCTAATTCACTGAATATCTGCAATACAGAAGGGGAGTTAGCAACCTTTGCTGGAGTGCCGGGGGCGATCGCTGAGAATAACATAGATGTTACATTGTGCACAGAAAATGTATGGATAGAGAATTGGAAGGTCTTTTAGAAGAAGGTAACAGCGATCATAGGTTAATTGCATTTACGCTTCTAAGCTTAAGGGTTAATAGGCATAGAAGGTACTTAGAGAAAAAAGGACGATTTGCCATAAGGAAAGCAGATTGGCAAAAATTTACAAATAGCCTAAATGACTGAATGATGCAACCGTTTGCAGCACAGGAGGATTTAGAATCGGAAGTGGTCGACCTTACAACTACTATAGTAGCTGCGGCTGAAGAATCGATACCCAGAGAAAGCAACAATCTAAGAACTGTCTCTTGGTGGAACAGGGACCTAGAGTTCGAGAGGAGGAATGTTCGAAGACTAAGGAGGAAAATAAATACTGGACCAGCAGAGGATAGGGAAATCCGTAAAAATAGGTATAGAGCGGCGCGTAACAAATACTTTGCCATGGTAAGACAGGAGAAGAAGAGTGCTTGGGAAAAGTTTATCACCGTCGAGGGAAATCGAGATCCGTGGGGCATGCCCTATAAAGTTGTGAGTGGTCAGAGCAAAAAGGAGCTGCTGATATCAACAATGAAATTTGGAGATGAAACGGAACACGATATTGGTTTGCTGACGGAAAAGTTGCTAGACTCGTTGCTTCCGTCTGACCCACGGGGCTACTCAGAAGCCGACATGGAAGTAATCAGTAGAGCTGAAAAGAGTATTGTGGAAGTTGATTCACCGGAAATTAATGAGGAAGAGGTAAGAAGTGCACTGTTTTCAATGGGAAGGAAAAAAGCTCCAGGATTTGACGATTTGACGGTGGAAATCCTCTGTAGAGCATGGGACATAGTGAGAGGAAGAATCACTACAATTATGAACAGAGCTCTTTAGGAAGGTAAATTTCCCAAGCACTGGAAAATCGGAATTGTTAAAGTTTTATATAAGGGGTTAGGGAAAGACCCTCAGGCACCTAAGTCTTACCGGCCGCTTACTTTGTTACCAGTATTGGGGAAAGTATTTGAGAAACTTCTGAACAAAAGAATCTTGAATGTGCTTGAAGGACAGAGCAAGTTGCATGAGAGACAGTATGGGTTTAGAGTTGGAAGAGGAACTGAAGATGCGATTGTTGACGTACTGGAGGATGTGAGTAACGAGAGAGATAAGTACGTACTGGGTATCTTCCTGGACATTGCTGGAGCATTTGATAATGCATGGTGGCCACGGATTATAGTCCAGCTGCAGGACTTTGGAGTAAAGGGCAAGGAATTTGGTTGTATAAAAGACTATTTTAACGATAGGTATGCGATACTAAGATTCAGAAATTTTGAAAAAGAAAAGCTGCTATCAATGGGATGTCCACAGGGGTCGGTGCTAGGTCCGACACTTTGGATAGTTTTATTTGATCCATTTTTGCGACTGCAGTTGCCGATATGGTGCCGAACGTATGCGTATGCTGACGACGGGCTTCTGTTGGTTAGCGCTAACTCTAGAATGGAGTTAGAAAGAAAAGCGAACCTAGCATTGGGAATTATAGAAAACTGGAGTAGGGATAATAGATTGAGAATAAGTCCGGAAAAGACGAAAGCGATGCTACTTAAGGGTACATTAGCTAGAAAACCGGTAGTCAAAATGGAAGGACGAACAATTGAAATGGTTACACAGCATACGTATCTTGGAGTAATTATTGATGAAAAACTAAGTTTCAGACACCATCTGGTGCAGGCGGCAAATAAAGCAACTGCAGCTTTCCAGAAGATACGCCGAGTGGTTAGAACCGAGTGGGGATTTAGAGGTCAGGCTCTTACGACTCTATATAGAGGTGTAGGGGAATCGATACTGTTATATGGTGCGGCAGTCTGGGCTCACAAGATGAGTCTGTCTACATATGCTGAGATTTTGTTGCGAGCGCAAAGACTGATGCTGCTTACAATCTGTAGAGGCTACAGGACAGTATCGAAGGAAGCACTGAATGTGCTGACCGGGGTGCTGCCGATAGACCTGTTAGCTAAACAGAGGAGGGAGCTATACTGGGATAAAAGGTATGGAAGGAATAGGGCACAAACAATAAAGGGCGAAGCTATAAACATTTGGCAGGACCGTTGGGACAACAGTAATAAAGGTAGGGCCCTTTATTTAAAGATACCTGACGTGAAAGAGAGGATTAGGACTAAGCTTGAATTTAATCATTATGGAACTCAGTACCTTACAGGACATGGAAACTTTAGGAGTTATCTATTTAGGTTTGGACTATGTGCGACGGATCTATGTAAGTGGTGTAAGGTTCCTGATACTCCGGAACATGTCCTGTACGACTGTTGGATGTTTGCTGAACAAAGGGTCAAATTGGTTGAAGGACTGAGTGAAATAGGAGTCAGGTTAGATTTTAGGGAAATTTGTCGGCGTAAGGAGGCAGTAGTTTTATTCAACGAGGTGGCTGCGGAAATAGGGAGGCTGAGAGAGGAACATAGGCTACATGAGGTGTAACAGTTAGGAATAAATACGGGAAGCACAAACAAGTTGAACGGGTTAAAGTACGGGAGAGTACGTGACAGAGTCTAGCTCATGAGGGACGACCGGTACCTTTTTAAAAGGCATGAAGCCTAGAAAAAGGCCGGAGTACATAATGGAGTAGGAGAGTAACAGGGTTGGCAGTCCCTTTAAACTGCCAAGGCAAGGGCCGACCAAAGCCCCGGGTGTGCAGACCCGAAATGGTGGCGTAATGCTGCCTCTGGTAGGTCTCCCAGAATGGGAGGCCGACCCGTTGTTGATGGGAGGCGGGTCAGGGCTTGCCCTGGCTTTGCTAAATCAACTCCTCGGGGGTCGGAGAGCCCCGTAGACAGGGTACGCCTTGTCTGCGCCCCGGCCGGCATCGGGGGTGGGTCCGGGGAAACCTGGGCTAATCTCCGATGTATTGGTGTTGGACTCGAGGTTGGTCTGTGGTTTCGGCTGTGGGTCGTCGACTCTGTGTCCGTCTTGTGCGGTGGAGTTGGATTCACCTATCTGCTGTTAAATCCTAGATAGTAGATATTCCGTAACCCGTGGAGGGTTAGAGCTGCACGTCTCAAACCCAAGGGTACTGACCAAAACATCGTCAGGCGCCTGGTCAGCGTTCAGAACAATCGACCTCCCGCTCGACGGAGAGCCGGGGATGGTATAAGCAGATGCTTGAAACATCTCCGTTATCCTTAGAGACTCTGTCCCTTTAATCTTGTTTGTTTAAACTTGTTTGTGCGTGGTTAAACTAGTCAGACGCGTGTAAGTTGTGCTCTGTGTTAATCACGTCAAATAGTGGTTTTTTTCCGTTGTGAAAAGTTGTAGGTGCGTTTGTAGGGTACAGTTAGTGTTTCTACACTGTACGGGAACTTTTATTAAGGTAAGAAGTGGTGAGAAGAATAATAAAACTGGATTTAATTTGTGTGTGTACTAGTATAGGGTAGGTTTAGGAGTGGTAGTGACACTATTTTTGTAGTGCGTTATTACTAAGTTATAGATAGGATTAGGGTAGGTTTAGGCGTTAAAAACAATAATACATTAATTAATTACATATACACATAGGTTTAGTGCGTTAAAAGTGACAATTAACTATTTTAAAACAATAATTAATAAGTAATAGTAGCTGTAGACGAAACAGCTGATTGTGTCAACATAGAAAATTTAACCTATGGTAGTAATAATTGGTGCATTTCCCGCCTAGGGTTAACATAACCTTAAAACTTGGGTTTTCCCGCGTAGGGAGCCAAGAACCTGAACTGAACTGAACTTAAAGTTTCCTTGTATTGAACCGAATCGGTTCGTGAATCAGAACTGAACTGTTAAGAGTGATTCGGTTAATAGATCAGGGCTACCTGTTATAGGGAAATTTCCCTCTTCGGAGGGAAAAAGACAGTTTATTTTTCTTTGTTTACTTTTTTATTATTTTTAATTTCCGGTGCAAGGACGGCACTGGAAAGGAACAGATCACTTTAATTTCAATTTTTTATCATTACTTCGTTGATTTTAGTTTTTCTGATATACTGTGTTTTAGTGTATGTGTTCTTCATTAAATAATTATGGAGAATGTAATGGACACCGGGGAGAGCGACAGTACTCGGCGTGGATCCGTAACATCGTTAACAGGTGCAAGTAAACGGCGTAGAGATGAGGACTCTGAGGATGACGGCGGCGTTTATGCCAAGATAAGGCAAGACTTGGAAGAATTCGTCTTTAACGAGAATAATAAAGTCACCAAGACGGCGGCTAAGAATGTATTGAGCTTGTTTGGGAAACTTGAACAGGAAAATATACAACTACGAGTTCGGGTAGCAAAGCTGGAAGGTCAGCTTCTGGAACGGCGCCTGGAGACAAGAGAATTGGCAACCAAAAAAACGTTTGCTGAAGCGATCGGGGCGCCGCGACCGAGAATTGGCAAGAAAGAAGTTGTACCAAAACCGATAGAAAAGACTGTCTTGGTATATCCTGTAGATGAGGCCAAGGAAGACTCCGAAGAGACCAAGAAGGTTGTGAAGCAAATGATCCAACCCAAAGAAGAGGGTTGGCAGATCCGCTCCATCAGAAAAGTAAGGAAAGGAGGAGTTGCAGTCGAGGCTGGATCGACAAAAACTGTCGCAAAAATTAAGGAAGTCGCCCGTACTCAACCGGCAATTAAAGTTGTTGACCCGAGCAGGAGGATGCCTATGATTCAGTTGTTCAACGTCGATATTGATCTAGACGAGGCAGAATTGAAAAAATGCCTATTCAAGCAAAATCTAGAAGATGCGGGCTTCTCTGAACGTCAGGTAAAAGAGGAGGTTAAGTTCCGCTTCAGGACTGGTCGCAGGAGTGAGGAAGTCTGCAACTGGGTTGTGGAGTGCCCGCCTAAAATTCGGGACGAACTAATAAGTAGGCAAAGAGTTTATATTGATTTCGCCTCTTGTCGGGTAACTGATTATCTTGCTGTGGCCAGGTGCTAAATGTGCCAGGAGTACGGGCACACCCAGAAGTTTTGCTCCAAGAAAGACAAACAAATCTGTTCGCACTGTGGAAACGAAGGGCACGCCTTTAGGGACTGCAACAAGAGGGAGCAGGCCCCGGTCTGTGTGGTTTGTAAGGCTGCTAAGAAACCAGCGGGACACAGATGTGGCACAAGGGAATGTCCAATATACCTTAGAGCACTTGTGCGCAAGGTCTCCATGATCAGCTATTAATGGATACGATAGAACCACACACACGAGGAATTAGAGTCGGGCAGATCAATGTCCAAGGCTCAAATATATGCCTTGAAGAATTAAACTTCGTAATTAAGGATAGAGGCATTGACATTGTTCTGTTACAAGAGCCGTATTCGTGCGGAGGGCGTATACCGCATCTCGACGGGTATAGGGTTTATTATGCGTCGGAACGACCGAAAGCAGCTGTAGTCATTGTGAACAATGAAATCGAAGGGCTATTTGTTAGAGAGCTGTCAGGAGAGCATCATGTATGCGTAAAGGTTATAGTTGGTGATAGGGAAGTATACATGATGAGTTCATACTTCCAGTATAGGGAGGATATCGAAGTGCATATCAGACATTGGGAAAGGACTATGCTAGAACTTCATGGTAAAAGGGTTATATTGGCTGCAGATGTGAACGCTAAATCCGAGCTGTGGTTTGAAAGGATCACTGACTGCAGGGGTGAGAAGCTTGAAGCTTTTATTATGGCTAATTCATTGAATATCTGCAATACAGAAGGGGAGTTATCAACCTTTGCTGGAGTGCCGGGGGCGATCGCTGAGAATAACATAGATGTTACATTGTGCACAGAAAATGTATGGGTAGAGAATTGGAAGGTTTTAGACGAAGGTAACAGCGATCATAGGTTAATTGCATTCACGCTTCAAAGCTTAAAGGTTAATAGGCATAGAAGGTACTTAGAGAAAAAAGGACGATTTGCCATAAGGAAAGCAGATTGGCAAAAATTTACAAATAGCCTAAATGATAGAATGATGCAACCGTTTGCAGCACAGGAGGATTTAGAATCGGAAGTGGTCGACCTTACAACTACTATAGTAGCTGCGGCTGAAGAATCGATACCCAGAGAAAGCAACAATCTAAGAACTGTCTCTTGGTGGAACAGGGACCTAGAGTTCGAGAGGAGGAATGTTCGAAGACTAAGGAGGAAAATAAATACTGGACCAGCAGAGGATAGGGAAATCCGTAAAAATAGGTATAGAGCGGCGCGTAACAAATACTTTGCCATGGTAAGACAGGAGAAGAAGAGTGCTTGGGAAAAGTTTATCACCGTCGAGGGAAATCGGGATCCGTGGGGCATGCCCTATAAAGTTGTGAGCGGTCAGAGCAAAAAGGAGCTGCTGATATCAACAATGAAATTTGGAGATGAAACGGAACACGATATTGGTTTGCTGACGGAAAAGTTGCTAGACTCGTTGCTTCCGTCTGACCCACGGGGCTACTCAGAAGCCGACATGGAAGTAATCAGTAGAGCTGAAAGGAGTACTGTGGAAGTTGATTCACCGGAAATTAATGAGGAAGAGGTAAGAAGTGCACTGTTTTCAATGGGAAGGAAAAAAGCTCCAGGATTTGACGATTTGACGGTGGAAATCCTCTGTAGAGCATGGGACATAGTGAGAGGAAGAATCACTACAATTATGAACAGAGCTCTTTAGGAAGGTAAATTTCCCAAGCACTGGAAAATCGGAATTGTTAAAGTTTTATATAAGGGGTTAGGGAAAGACCCTCAGGCACCTAAGTCTTACCGGCCGCTTACTTTGTTACCAGTATTGGGGAAAGTATTTGAGAAACTTCTGAACAAAAGAATCTTGAATGTGCTTGAAGGACAGAGCAAGTTGCATGAGAGACAGTATGGGTTTAGAGTTGGAAGAGGAACTGAAGATGCGATTGTTGACGTACTGGAGGATGTGAGTAACGAGAGAGATAAGTACGTACTGGGTATCTTCCTGGACATTGCTGGAGCATTTGATAATGCATGGTGGCCACGGATTATAGTCCAGCTGCAGGACTTTGGAGTAAAGGGCAAGGAATTTGGTTGTATAAAAGACTATTTTAACGATAGGTATGCGATACTAAGATTCAGAAATTTTGAAAAAGAAAAGCTGCTATCAATGGGATGTCCACAGGGGTCGGTGCTAGGTCCGACACTTTGGATAGTTTTATTTGATCCATTTTTGCGACTGCAGTTGCCGATATGGTGCCGAACGTATGCGTATGCTGACGACGGGCTTCTGTTGGTTAGCGCTAACTCTAGAATGGAGTTAGAAAGAAAAGCGAACCTAGCATTGGGAATTATAGAAAACTGGAGTAGGGATAATAGATTGAGAATAAGTCCGGAAAAGACGAAAGCGATGCTACTTAAGGGTACATTAGCTAGAAAACCGGTAGTCAAAATGGAAGGACGAACAATTGAAATGGTTACACAGCATACGTATCTTGGAGTAATTATTGATGAAAAACTAAGTTTCAGACACCATCTGGTGCAGGCGGCAAATAAAGCAACTGCAGCTTTCCAGAAGATACGCCGAGTGGTTAGAACCGAGTGGGGATTTAGAGGTCAGGCTCTTACGACTCTATATAGAGGTGTAGGGGAATCGATACTGTTATATGGTGCGGCAGTCTGGGCTCACAAGATGAGTCTGTCTACATATGCTGAGATTTTGTTGCGAGCGCAAAGACTGATGCTGCTTACAATCTGTAGAGGCTACAGGACAGTATCGAAGGAAGCACTGAATGTGCTGACCGGGGTGCTGCCGATAGACCTGTTAGCTAAACAGAGGAGGGAGCTATACTGGGATAAAAGGTATGGAAGGAATAGGGCACAAACAATAAAGGGCGAAGCTATAAACATTTGGCAGGACCGTTGGGACAACAGTAATAAAGGTAGGGCCCTTTATTTAAAGATACCTGACGTGAAAGAGAGGATTAGGACTAAGCTTGAATTTAATCATTATGGAACTCAGTACCTTACAGGACATGGAAACTTTAGGAGTTATCTATTTAGGTTTGGACTATGTGCGACGGATCTATGTAAGTGGTGTAAGGTTCCTGATACTCCGGAACATGTCCTGTACGACTGTTGGATGTTTGCTGAACAAAGGGTCAAATTGGTTGAAGGACTGAGTGAAATAGGAGTCAGGTTAGATTTTAGGGAAATTTGTCGGCGTAAGGAGGCAGTAGTTTTATTCAACGAGGTGGCTGCGGAAATAGGGAGGCTGAGAGAGGAACATAGGCTACATGAGGTGTAACAGTTAGGAATAAATACGGGAAGCACAAACAAGTTGAACGGGTTAAAGTACGGGAGAGTACGTGACAGAGTCTAGCTCATGAGGGACGACCGGTACCTTTTTAAAAGGCATGAAGCCTAGAAAAAGGCCGGAGTACATAATGGAGTAGGAGAGTAACAGGGTTGGCAGTCCCTTTAAACTGCCAAGGCAAGGGCCGACCAAAGCCCCGGGTGTGCAGACCCGAAATGGTGGCGTAATGCTGCCTCTGGTAGGTCTCCCAGAATGGGAGGCCGACCCGTTGTTGATGGGAGGCGGGTCAGGGCTTGCCCTGGCTTTGCTAAATCAACTCCTCGGGGGTCGGGGAGCCCCGTAGACAGGGTACGCCTTGTCTGCGCCCCGGCCGGCATCGGGGGTGGGTCCGGGGAAACCTGGGCTAATCTCCGATGTATTGGTGTTGGACTCGAGGTTGGTCTGTGGTTTCGGCTGTGGGTCGTCGACTCTGTGTCCGTCTTGTGCGGTGGAGTTGGATTCACCTATCTGCTGTTAAATCCTAGATAGTAGATATTCCGTAACCCGTGGAGGGTTAGAGCTGCACGTCTCAAACCCAAGGGTACTGACCAAAACATCGTCAGGCGCCTGGTCAGCGTTCAGAACAATCGACCTCCCGCTCGACGGAGAGCCGGGGATGGTATAAGCAGATGCTTGAAACATCTCCGTTATCCTTAGAGACTCTGTCCCTTTAATCTTGTTTGTTTAAACTTGTTTGTGCGTGGTTAAACTAGTCAGACGCGTGTAAGTTGTGCTCTGTGTTAATCACGTCAAATAGTGGGTTTTTTCCGTTGTGAAAAGTTGTAGGTGCGTTTGTAGGGTACAGTTAGTGTTTCTACACTGTACGGGAACTTTTATTAAGGTAAGAAGTGGTGAGAAGAATAATAAAACTGGATTTAATTTGTGTGTGTACTAGTATAGGGTAGGTTTAGGAGTGGTAGTGACACTATTTTTGTAGTGCGTTATTACTAAGTTATAGATAGGATTAGGGTAGGTTTAGGCGTTAAAAACAATAATACATTAATTAATTACATATACACATAGGTTTAGTGCGTTAAAAGTGACAATTAACTATTTTAAAACAATAATTAATAAGTAATAGTAGCTGTAGACGAAACAGCTGATTGTGTCAACATAGAAAATTTAACCTATGGTAGTAATAATTGGTGCATTTCCCGCCTAGGGTTAACATAACCTTAAAACTTGGGTTTTCCCGCGTAGGGAGCCAAGAACCTGAACTGAACTGAACTTAAAGTTTCCTTGTATTGAACCGAATCGGTTCGTGAATCAGAACTGAACTGTTAAGAGTGATTCGGTTAATAGATCAGGGCTACCTGTTATAGGGAAATTTCCCTCTTCGGAGGGAAAAAGACAGTTTATTTTTCTTTGTTTACTTTTTTATTATTTTTAATTTCCGGTGCAAGGACGGCACTGGAAAGGAACAGATCACTTTAATTTCAATTTTTTATCATTACTTCGTTGATTTTAGTTTTTCTGATATACTGTGTTTTAGTGTATGTGTTCTTCATTAAATAATTATGGAGAATGTAATGGACACCGGGGAGAGCGACAGTACTCGGCGTGGATCCGTAACATCGTTAACAGGTGCAAGTAAACGGCGTAGAGATGAGGACTCTGAGGATGACGGCGGCGTTTATGCCAAGATAAGGCAAGACTTGGAAGAATTCGTCTTTAACGAGAATAATAAAGTCACCAAGACGGCGGCTAAGAATGTATTGAGCTTGTTTGGGAAACTTGAACAGGAAAATATACAACTACGAGTTCGGGTAGCAAAGCTGGAAGGTCAGCTTCTGGAACGGCGCCTGGAGACAAGAGAATTGGCAACCAAAAAAACGTTTGCTGAAGCGATCGGGGCGCCGCGACCGAGAATTGGCAAGAAAGAAGTTGTACCAAAACCGATAGAAAAGACTGTCTTGGTATATCCTGTAGATGAGGCCAAGGAAGACTCCGAAGAGACCAAGAAGGTTGTGAAGCAAATGATCCAACCCAAAGAAGAGGGTTGGCAGATCCGCTCCATCAGAAAAGTAAGGAAAGGAGGAGTTGCAGTCGAGGCTGGATCGACAAAAACTGTCGCAAAAATTAAGGAAGTCGCCCGTACTCAACCGGCAATTAAAGTTGTTGACCCGAGCAGGAGGATGCCTATGATTCAGTTGTTCAACGTCGATATTGATCTAGACGAGGCAGAATTGAAAAAATGCCTATTCAAGCAAAATCTAGAAGATGCGGGCTTCTCTGAACGTCAGGTAAAAGAGGAGGTTAAGTTCCGCTTCAGGACTGGTCGCAGGAGTGAGGAAGTCTGCAACTGGGTTGTGGAGTGCCCGCCTAAAATTCGGGACGAACTAATAAGTAGGCAAAGAGTTTATATTGATTTCGCCTCTTGTCGGGTAACTGATTATCTTGCTGTGGCCAGGTGCTAAATGTGCCAGGAGTACGGGCACACCCAGAAGTTTTGCTCCAAGAAAGACAAACAAATCTGTTCGCACTGTGGAAACGAAGGGCACGCCTTTAGGGACTGCAACAAGAGGGAGCAGGCCCCGGTCTGTGTGGTTTGTAAGGCTGCTAAGAAACCAGCGGGACACAGATGTGGCACAAGGGAATGTCCAATATACCTTAGAGCACTTGTGCGCAAGGTCTCCATGATCAGCTATTAATGGATACGATAGAACCACACACACGAGGAATTAGAGTCGGGCAGATCAATGTCCAAGGCTCAAATATATGCCTTGAAGAATTAAACTTCGTAATTAAGGATAGAGGCATTGACATTGTTCTGTTACAAGAGCCGTATTCGTGCGGAGGGCGTATACCGCATCTCGACGGGTATAGGGTTTATTATGCGTCGGAACGACCGAAAGCAGCTGTAGTCATTGTGAACAATGAAATCGAAGGGCTATTTGTTAGAGAGCTGTCAGGAGAGCATCATGTATGCGTAAAGGTTATAGTTGGTGATAGGGAAGTATACATGATGAGTTCATACTTCCAGTATAGGGAGGATATCGAAGTGCATATCAGACATTGGGAAAGGACTATGCTAGAACTTCATGGTAAAAGGGTTATATTGGCTGCAGATGTGAACGCTAAATCCGAGCTGTGGTTTGAAAGGATCACTGACTGCAGGGGTGAGAAGCTTGAAGCTTTTATTATGGCTAATTCATTGAATATCTGCAATACAGAAGGGGAGTTATCAACCTTTGCTGGAGTGCCGGGGGCGATCGCTGAGAATAACATAGATGTTACATTGTGCACAGAAAATGTATGGGTAGAGAATTGGAAGGTTTTAGACGAAGGTAACAGCGATCATAGGTTAATTGCATTCACGCTTCAAAGCTTAAAGGTTAATAGGCATAGAAGGTACTTAGAGAAAAAAGGACGATTTGCCATAAGGAAAGCAGATTGGCAAAAATTTACAAATAGCCTAAATGATAGAATGATGCAACCGTTTGCAGCACAGGAGGATTTAGAATCGGAAGTGGTCGACCTTACAACTACTATAGTAGCTGCGGCTGAAGAATCGATACCCAGAGAAAGCAACAATCTAAGAACTGTCTCTTGGTGGAACAGGGACCTAGAGTTCGAGAGGAGGAATGTTCGAAGACTAAGGAGGAAAATAAATACTGGACCAGCAGAGGATAGGGAAATCCGTAAAAATAGGTATAGAGCGGCGCGTAACAAATACTTTGCCATGGTAAGACAGGAGAAGAAGAGTGCTTGGGAAAAGTTTATCACCGTCGAGGGAAATCGGGATCCGTGGGGCATGCCCTATAAAGTTGTGAGCGGTCAGAGCAAAAAGGAGCTGCTGATATCAACAATGAAATTTGGAGATGAAACGGAACACGATATTGGTTTGCTGACGGAAAAGTTGCTAGACTCGTTGCTTCCGTCTGACCCACGGGGCTACTCAGAAGCCGACATGGAAGTAATCAGTAGAGCTGAAAGGAGTACTGTGGAAGTTGATTCACCGGAAATTAATGAGGAAGAGGTAAGAAGTGCACTGTTTTCAATGGGAAGGAAAAAAGCTCCAGGATTTGACGATTTGACGGTGGAAATCCTCTGTAGAGCGTGGGATACAGTGAGAGGACTGGAATAGAGCTCTTCAGGAAGGTAAATTTCCCAAGCACTGGAAAATTGGAATTGTTAAAGTGTTATATAAGGGGTTAGGGAAAGACCCTCAGGCACCGAAGTCTTACCGGCCGCTTACTTTGTTACCAGTATTGTGGAAAGTATTTGAAAAACTTCTGAACAAAAGAATCTTAAATGTGCTAGAAGGACAGAGCAAGTTGCATGAGAGACAGTATGGGTTCAGAGTTGGAAGAGGAACTGAAGATGCGATTGTTGACGTACTGGAGGATGTGAGTAATGAGAGAGACAAGTACGTACTGGGTATTTTCCTGGACATTGCTGGAGCATTTGATAATGCATGGTGGCCACGGATTTTAGTGCAGCTGCAGGTCTTTGGAGTAAAGGGCAAGGAATTTGGTTGTATAAAAGACTATTTTAACGATAGGTATGCGATATTAAGATTTAGAAATGTTGAAAAAGAAAAGCTGCTATCAATGGGATGTCCACAGGGGTCGGTGCTAGGTCCGACACTTTGGATAGTTTTATTTGATCCATTTTTGCGACTGCAGTTGCCGATAGGGTGCCGAACGTATGCGTATGCTGATGACGGGCTTTTGTTGGTTAGCGCTAACTCTAGAATGGAGTTAGAACGAAAAGCGAACCTAGCATTGGGAGTTATAGAAAACTGGAGTAGGGATAATAGATTGAGAATAAGTCCGGAAAAGACGAAAGCGATGCTACTTAAGGGTACATTAGCTAGAAAACCGGTAGTCAAAATGGGAGGACGAACACTAGAAATGGTGACACAGCATACGTACCTTGGAGTAATTATTGACGAAAAATTAAGTTTCAGACACCATCTGGTGCAGGCAGCAAATAAAGCAACTGCAGCTTTCCAGAAGATACGCCGAGTGGTTAGAACCGAGTGGGGATTTAGAGGTCAGGCTCTTACGACTCTATATAGAGGTGTAGGGGAATCGATACTGTTATATGGTGCGGCAGTCTGGGCTCACAAGATGAGTCTGTCTACATATGCTGAGATTTTGTTGCGAGCGCAAAGACTGATGCTGCTTACAATCTGTAGAGGCTACAGGACAGTATCGAAGGAAGCACTGAATGTGCTGACCGGGGTGCTGCCGATAGACCTGTTAGCAAAACAGAGGAGGGAGCTATACTGGGACAAAAGGAATGGAAGGAATAGGGCACAAATAATAAAGGGCGAATCTATAAACATTTGGCAGGACCGTTGGGACAACAGTAGTAAAGGTAGGGCCCTTTATTTAAAGATACCTGACGTGAAAGAAAGGATTAGGATCAAGCTTGAATTTAATCATTATGGAACTCAGTACCTTACAGGACATGGAAACTTTAGGAGTTATCTATATAGGTTTGGACTCTGTGCGACGGATCAGTGTAAGTGGTGTAAGGTTCCTGATACTCCGGAACATGTCCTGTACGACTGTTGGATGTTTGCGGAACAAAGGGTCAAATTGGTTGAAGGACTGAGTGAAATAGGAGTCAGGTTAGATTTTAGGGAAATTTGTCGGCGTAAGGAGGCAGTAGTTTTATTCAACGAGGTGGCTGCGGAAATAGGGAGGATGAGAGAGGAACATAGGCTACATGAGGTGTAACAGTTAGGAATAAATACGGGAAGCACAAACAAGTTGAACGGGTTTAAAGTACGGGAGAGTACGTGACAGAGTCTAGCTCATGAGGGACGACCGGTACCTTTTTAAAAGGCATGAAGCCTAGAAAAAGGCCGGAGTACATAATGGAGTAGGAGAGTAACAGGGTTGGCAGTCCCTTTAAACTGCCAAGGCAAGGGCCGACCAAAGCCCCGGGTGTGCAGACCCGAAATGGTGACGTAATGCTGCCTCTGGTATGTCTCCCAAAATGGGAGGCCGACCCGTTGTTGATGGGAGGCGGGTCAGGGCTTGCCCTGGCTTTGCTAAATCAACTCCTCGGGGGTCGGGGAGCCCCGTAGACAGGGTACGCCTTGTCTGCGCCCCGGCCGGCATCGGGGGTGGGTCCTGGGAAACCTGGGCTCATCTCCGATGTATTGGTGTTGGACTCGAGGTTGGTCTGTGGTTTCGGCTGTGGGTCGTCGACTCTGTGTCCGTCTTGTACGGTGGAGTTGGATTCACCTATCTGCTGTTAAATCCTAGATAGTAGATATTCCGTAACCCGCGGAGGGTTAGAGCTGCACGTCTCAAACCCAAGGGTACTGACCAAAACATCGTCAGGCGCCTGGTCAGCGTTCAGAACAATCGACCTCCCGCTAGACGGAGAGCCGGGGATGGTATAGCAGAGGCTTGAAACATCTCCGTTATCCTTAGAGACTCTGTCCCTTTAATCTGCGTGGTTTCTGCTTGTTTGTGCGTGGTTGCATGAGTAAGACGCGTGTTAGTTGAGCTCAGTGTTAATCACGTTAAATAGTGGGTTTTTTCAGTTGTGAAGCGTTGTGGGTTGTGTTATAGGGTACAGGTAATGTTTCTACACCGTACTAAAACTTTTAAAAAGGTAAGAAGTGGGTGTGAAGAAAATAATAACTGAATTTAATTTGTGTGTTTAGTATAGGGTAGGCTTAGGAGTGATAGTGACACTATTCTTGTAGTGCTTAATTACTGATTTATTGATAGGATTAGGGTAGGTTTAGGGATTAAAAACATTCAGACACTCATATATTACATATACACATAGGTTAAGTGCTTTAAAATTGACAATTTATTATTTTAAATCAATTTTTTCATAAGTAATAGTGCTGTAGAAATAACAGCTGTTTTGCGTAAACAAAGAAAATTTAACCTCTGGTAGTAGCAAGTGGTGCATTTCCCGCGAAAGGTAACTTAACCTAAAACTTGGTTTTCCCGCGTAGGGAGCCAAGAACTAGTTCCTGAACCGAACGTAGAGTCACTAGTACTGAACCGAATCAGTTAGTCCATCAGATCTGAACTACTATAAGTGAGTCGGAAATAAATCAGTGCTACCTGTTCGAGGGAAATTTTCCCTCTTCGGAGGGAAAAAGACTTAGTTTTTTTCTATTGTTTACATTTTTTTGATTTTAAATTTCTGGTGCAAGGACGGCACTGGAGAATAACTGATTATTTTAATTTCAATTTTTTAACATAACACAGGTGTGTCCATAGTTATTTTATAAAAAAGCGGGAAAAAATTTTTCCCGCCAAAAAACTTCAGTGGATTTTTATTTTCTTGTACTTTGTTTTGTAGTATATGTTTGTTCATTTAAATAATTATGGACCAGGATAAGATGGACACCGGGGAGAGCGACAGGGATCGGCGTGGATCTCTAACCTCGATCACAGGCGCGAGCAAGAGGCGCAGAGACGAGGAAACTGAAGATGACGGCGGTGTTTACGCTAAGATAAGACAAGATTTAGAAGACTTTATATTTAATGAAAGCAATAAGATCAACAAGAACGCGGCAAAGCAAGTACTGAGTTTGTTCGGGAAATTGGAACAAGAAAACATCCATTTGCGAGTTAGAGTTGCGAAGCTTGAAGGTCAACTTCTGGAACTTCGTCTCGAAACAAGAGAATTGGCCACCAAGAAGACGTTTGCGGAAGCGATCGGGGCACCTCGACCCAGGATTGGAAAAAAAGAAGTTGTACCCAAGCCGATCGATAAGACCGTGTTGGTCTACCCCGTCGACGAAGCAAAGGAAGATTCGGAGGAGACCAAAAAAGTTGTGAAGCAAATGATACAACCTAAGGATGAAGGTTGGCAGATCCGCTCCATTAGAAAAGTTAGGAAAGGTGGAGTCGCTGTCGAGGCAGGATCGGCAAAAACTGTTGCTAAAATCAAGGAGGTCGCCCGTACTCAACCGGCAATTAAATGTGTGGACCCAAGCAGGAGAATGCCGATGATTCAATTATTCGATGTAGATATTGATTTGGACGAGGCAGAGCTGAAAAAATGCCTATTCAAACAAAATCTCGAGGATGCGGGTTTCTCTGAACGTCAGGTTAAAGAAGAGGTGAAGTTCCGCTTCAGGACGGGTCGCAGAAGTGACGAAGTCTGCAACTGGGTTGTAGAGTGCCCGTCTAAAATTCGAGATGAGTTAATTAACCGGGAAAGGGTCTACATCGATTTTGCATCATGTCGGGTAACTGATTACCTGGCCGTCGCTAGATGTTATATGTGCCAAGAGTACGGGCATACTCAGAAGTTCTGTGCTAAAAAGGACAAACAAATATGTTCACACTCCGGAAACGAAGGGCACGCCTTTAGGGACTGTAACAAGAGAGAGCAGGCCCCGGTCTGTGTGGTTTGTAAGGCAGCCAAGAAACCAGCGGGACACAGATGTGGCACAAGGGAATGTCCGATTTATCTTAGAGCACTTGTGCGCAAGGTATCCATGACGAACTATTAATGGACACTAGAGAACCACACACACGAGGAATTAGAGTCGGGCAGATCAATGTCCAAGGCTCCAGTATATGCCTTGAAGAATTAAACTTCGTAATTAAGGATAGAAGCATTGACATTGTACTGTTACAAGAGCCGTATTCGTGCGGAGGGCGTATACCGCATCTCGACGGGTATAGGGTTTATTATGCGTCGGAACGACCGAAAGCAGCTGTTGTAATTGTAAACAACGATATCGAAGGGCTATTTGTTAGAGAGCTGTCAGGAGAGCATCATGTATGCGTAAAGGTTATAGTTGGTGATAGTGAAGTATACATGATGAGTTCATATTTTCAGTATAGGGAGGATATTGAAGTGCATATCAGACACTGGGAAAGGACTATGCTAGAACTTCATGGTAAAAGGGTTATATTGGCTGGAGATGTGAAAAATCTGAGCTGTGGTTTGATAGGATCACTGACAGCAAGGGTGAGAAGCTTGAAGCGTTTACCATGGCTAACTCGTTAAATATCTGCAACGTAGATGGAGAATTATCAACTTTTGCTGGAGTGCCGGGGGCGATCGCTGAGAATAACATAGATGTAACTTTGTGTACAGAAAATGTATGGGTAGAGAATTGGAAGGTTTTATATGAAGGGAACAGCGATCATAGGTTAATTCTATATACGCTTCAAAGCTAAAGAGTTAATAGGCATAGAAGGAATTTAGAGAAAAAAGGACGATTTGCCATAAGGAAAGCGGATTGGCAGAAGTTTACAAATAGCCTAAATGATAGAATGATGCAACCGTTTGCAGCACAGGAGGACTTAGAATCGGAAGTGGTCGACCTGACAACTACGATCGTAGCAGCGGCGGAAGAATCGGAACGAAACGGAACACGATATTGGTTTGCTGACGGAAAAGTTGCTAGACTCGTTGCTTCCGTCTGACCCACGGGGCTACTCAGAAGCCGACATGGAAGTAATCAGTAGAGCTGAAAGGAGTACTGTGGAAGTTGATTCACCGGAAATTAATGAGGAAGAGGTAAGAAGTGCACTGTTTTCAATGGGAAGGAAAAAAGCTCCAGGATTTGACGATTTGACGGTGGAAATCCTCTGTAGAGCGTGGGATACAGTGAGAGGACTGGAATAGAGCTCTTCAGGAAGGTAAATTTCCCAAGCACTGGAAAAATGGAATTGTTAAAGTGTTATATAAGGGGTTAGGGAAAGACCCTCAGGCACCGAAGTCTTACCGGCCGCTTACTTTGTTACCAGTATTGGGGAAAGTATTTGAAAAACTTCTGAACAAAAGAATCTTAAATGTGCTAGAAGGACAGAGCAAGTTGCATGAGAGACAGTATGGGTTCAGAGTTGGAAGAGGAACTGAAGATGCGATTGTTGACGTACTGGAGGATGTGAGTAATGAGAGAGACAAGTACGTACTGGGTATTTTCCTGGACATTGCTGGAGCATTTGATAATGCATGGTGGCCACGGATTTTAGTCCAGCTGCAGGTCTTTGGAGTAAAGGGCAAGGAATTTGGTTGTATAAAAGACTATTTTAACGATAGGTATGCGATATTAAGATTTAGAAATGTTGAAAAAGAAAAGCTGCTATCAATGGGATGTCCACAGGGGTCGGTGCTAGGTCCGACACTTTGGATAGTTTTATTTGATCCATTTTTGCGACTGCAGTTGCCGATAGGGTGCCGAACGTATGCGTATGCTGACGACGGGCTTTTGTTGGTTAGCGCTAACTCTAGAATGGAGTTAGAACGAAAAGCGAACCTAGCATTGGGAGTTATAGAAAACTGGAGTAGGGATAATAGATTGAGAATAAGTCCGGAAAAGACGAAAGCGATGCTACTTAAGGGTACATTAGCTAGAAAACCGGTAGTCAAAATGGGAGGACGAACACTAGAAATGGTGACACAGCATACGTACCTTGGAGTAATTATTGACGAAAAATTAAGTTTCAGACACCATCTGGTGCAGGCAGCAAATAAAGCAACTGCAGCTTTCCAGAAGATACGCCGAGTGGTTAGAACCGAGTGGGGATTTAGAGGTCAGGCTCTTACGACTCTATATAGAGGTGTAGGGGAATCGATACTGTTATATGGTGCGGCAGTCTGGGCTCACAAGATGAGTCTGTCTACATATGCTGAGATTTTGTTGCGAGCGCAAAGACTGATGCTGCTTACAATCTGTAGAGGCTACAGGACAGTATCGAAGGAAGCACTGAATGTGCTGACCGGGGTGCTGCCGATAGACCTGTTAGCAAAACAGAGGAGGGAGCTATACTGGGACAAAAGGAATGGAAGGAATAGGGCACAAATAATAAAGGGCGAATCTATAAACATTTGGCAGGACCGTTGGGACAACAGTAGTAAAGGTAGGGCCCTTTATTTAAAGATACCTGACGTGAAAGAAAGGATTAGGATCAAGCTTGAATTTAATCATTATGGAACTCAGTACCTTACAGGACATGGAAACTTTAGGAGTTATCTATATAGGTTTGGACTCTGTGCGACGGATCAGTGTAAGTGGTGTAAGGTTCCTGATACTCCGGAACATGTCCTGTACGACTGTTGGATGTTTGCGGAACAAAGGGTCAAATTGGTTGAAGGACTGAGTGAAATAGGAGTCAGGTTAGATTTTAGGGAAATTTGTCGGCGTAAGGAGGCAGTAGTTTTATTCAACGAGGTGGCTGCGGAAATAGGGAGGATGAGAGAGGAACATAGGCTACATGAGGTGTAACAGTTAGGAATAAATACGGGAAGCACAAACAAGTTGAACGGGTTTAAAGTACGGGAGAGTACGTGACAGAGTCTAGCTCATGAGGGACGACCGGTACCTTTTTAAAAGGCATGAAGCCTAGAAAAAGGCCGGAGTACATAATGGAGTAGGAGAGTAACAGGGTTGGCAGTCCCTTTAAACTGCCAAGGCAAGGGCCGATCAAAGCCCCGGGTGTGCAGACCCGAAATGGTGGCGTAATGCTGCCTCTGGTATGACTCCCAAAATGGGAGGCCGACCCGTTGTTGATGGGAGGCGGGTCAGGGCTTGCCCTGGCTTTGCTAAATCAACTCCTCGGGGGTCGGGGAGCCCCGTAGACAGGGTACGCCTTGTCTGCGCCCCGGCCGGCATCGGGGGTGGGTCCTGGGAAACCTGGGCTCATCTCCGATGTATTGGTGTTGGACTCGAGGTTGGTCTGTGGTTTCGGCTGTGGGTCGTCGACTCTGTGTCCGTCTTGTGCGGTGGAGTTGGATTCACCTATCTGCTGTTAAATCCTAGATAGTAGATATTCCGTAACCCGTGGAGGGTTAGAGCTGCACGTCTCAAACCCAAGGGTACTGACCAAAACATCGTCAGGCGCCTGGTCAGCGTTCAGAACAATCGACCTCCCGCTAGACGGAGAGCCGGGGATGGTATAGCAGAGGCTTGAAACATCTCCGTTATCCTTAGAGACTCTGTCCCTTTAATCTGCGTGGTTTGTGCTTGTTTGTGCGTGGTTGCATGAGTAAGACGCGTGTTAGTTGAGCTCAGTGTTAATCACGTTAAATAGTGGGTTTTTTCAGTTGTGAAGCGTTGTGGGTTGTGTTATAGGGTACAGGTAGTGTTTCTACACCGTACTAAAACTTTTAAAAAGGTAAGAAGTGGGTGTGAAGAAAATAATAACTGAATTTAATTTGTGTGTTTAGTATAGGGTAGGCTTAGGAGTGATAGTGACACTATTCTTGTAGTGCTTAATTACTGATTTATTGATAGGTTTAGGGTAGGTTTAGGGATTAAAAACATTCAGACACTCATATATTACATATACACATAGGTTAAGTGCTTTAAAATTGACAATTTATTATTTTAAATCAATTTTTTCATAAGTAATAGTGCTGTAGAAATAACAGCTGTTTTGCGTAAACAAAGAAAATTTAACCTCTGGTAGTAGCAAGTGGTGCATTTCCCGCGAAAGGTAACTTAACCTAAAACTTGGTTTTCCCGCGTAGGGAGCCAAGAACTAGTTCCTGAACCGAACGTAGAGTCACTAGCACTGAACCGAATCAGTTAGTCCATCAGATCTGAACTACTATAAGTGAGTCGGAAATAAATCAGTGCTACCTGTTCGAGGGAAATTTTCCCTCTTCGGAGGGAAAAAGACTTGGTTTTTTCTATTGTTTACATTTTTTTGATTTTAAATTTCTGGTGCAAGGACGGCACTGGAGAATAACTGATTATTTTAATTTCAATTTTTTAACATAACACAGGTGTGTCCATAGTTATTTTATAAAAAAGCGGGAAAAAATTTTTCCCGCCAAAAAACTTCAGTGGATTTTTATTTTCTTGTACTTTGTTTTGTAGTATATGTTTGTTCATTTAAATAATTATGGACCAGGATAAGATGGACACCGGGGAGAGCGACAGGGATCGGCGTGGATCTCTAACCTCGATCACAGGCGCGAGCAAGAGGCGCAGAGACGAGGAAACTGAAGATGACGGCGGTGTTTACGCTAAGATAAGACAAGATTTAGAAGACTTTATATTTAATGAAAGCAATAAGATCAACAAGAACGCGGCAAAGCAAGTACTGAGTTTGTTCGGGAAATTGGAACAAGAAAACATCCATTTGCGAGTTAGAGTTGCGAAGCTTGAAGGTCAACTTCTGGAACGGCGTCTCGAAACAAGAGAATTGGCCACCAAGAAGACGTTTGCGGAAGCGATCGGGGCACCTCGACCCAGGATTGGAAAAAAAGAAGTTGTACCCAAGCCGATCGATAAGACCGTGTTGGTCTACCCCGTCGACGAAGCAAAGGAAGATTCGGAGGAGACCAAAAAAGTTGTGAAGCAAATGATACAACCTAAGGATGAAGGTTGGCAGATCCGCTCCATTAGAAAAGTTAGGAAAGGTGGAGTCGCTGTCGAGGCAGGATCGGCAAAAACTGTTGCTAAAATCAAGGAGGTCGCCCGTACTCAACCGGCAATTAAATGTGTGGACCCAAGCAGGAGAATGCCGATGATTCAATTATTCGATGTAGATATTGATTTGGACGAGGCAGAGCTGAAAAAATGCCTATTCAAACAAAATCTCGAGGATGCGGGTTTCTCTGAACGTCAGGTTAAAGAAGAGGTGAAGTTCCGCTTCAGGACGGGTCGCAGAAGTGACGAAGTCTGCAACTGGGTTGTAGAGTGCCCGTCTAAAATTCGAGATGAGTTAATTAGCCGGGAAAGGGTCTACATCGATTTTGCATCATGTCGGGTAACTGATTACCTGGCCGTCGCTAGATGTTATATGTGCCAAGAGTACGGGCATACTCAGAAGTTCTGTGCTAAAAAGGACAAACATATATGTTCACACTCCGGAAACGAAGGGCACGCCTTTAGGGACTGTAACAAGAGAGAGCAGGCCCCGGTCTGTGTGGTTTGTAAGGCAGCCAAGAAACCAGCGGGACACAGATGTGGCACAAGGGAATGTCCGATTTATCTTAGAGCACTTGTGCGCAAGGTATCCATGACGAACTATTAATGGACACTAGAGAACCACACACACGAGGAATTAGAGTCGGGCAGATCAATGTCCAAGGCTCCAGTATATGCCTTGAAGAATTAAACTTCGTAATTAAGGATAGAAGCATTGACATTGTACTGTTACAAGAGCCGTATTCGTGCGGAGGGCGTATACCGCATCTCGACGGGTATAGGGTTTATTATGCGTCGGAACGACCGAAAGCAGCTGTTGTAATTGTAAACAACGATATCGAAGGGCTATTTGTTAGAGAGCTGTCAGGAGAGCATCATGTATGCGTAAAGGTTATAGTTGGTGATAGTGAAGTATACATGATGAGTTCATATTTCCAGTATAGGGAGGATATTGAAGTGCATATCAGACACTGGGAAAGGACTATGCTAGAACTTCATGGTAAAAGGGTTATATTGGCTGGAGATGTGAACGCAAAATCTGAGCTGTGGTTTGATAGGATCACTGACAGCAAGGGTGAGAAGCTTGAAGCGTTTACCATGGCTAACTCGTTAAATATCTGCAACGTAGATGGAGAATTATCAACTTTTGCTGGAGTGCCGGGGGCGATCGCTGAGAATAACATAGATGTAACTTTGTGTACAGAAAATGTATGGGTAGAGAATTGGAAGGTTTTATATGAAGGGAACAGCGATCATAGGTTAATTCTATATACGCTTCAAAGCTTAAGATTTAATAGGCATAGAAGGAATTTAGAGAAAAAAGGACGATTTGCCATAAGGAAAGCGGATTGGCAGAAGTTTACAAATAGCCTAAATGATAGAATGATGCAACCGTTTGCAGCACAGGAGGACTTAGAATCGGAAGTGGTCGACCTGACAACTACGATCGTAGCAGCGGCGGAAGAATCGATACCCAGAGAAAGCAACAATCTAAGAACTGTCTCTTGGTGGAATAGGGACTTAGAGTTCGAAAGGAGGAACGTTCGAAGGTTAAGGAGAAAAATTAATACTGGACCATCAGAGGATAGGGAAGTACGTAAAAACAGGTATAGAGCGGCGCGTAATAGATACTTTGCCATGGTAAGACAGGAGAAGAAGAGTGCTTGGGAAAAGTGTATCACCGTCGAAGGAAATCGGGATCCGTGGGGCATGCCCTATAAAGTTGTGAGTGGTCAGAGCAAAAAGGAGCTGCTGATATCAACAATGAAATTTGGAGATGAAACGGAACACGATATTGCTATGCTGACGGAAAAGTTGCTAGACTCGTTGCTTCCGTCTGACCCACGGGGCTACTCAGAAGCCGACATGGTAGTAATCAGTAGAGCTGAAATGAGTACTGTGGAAGAGGATTCACCGGAAATTAATGAGGAAGAGGTAAGATGTGCACTGTTTTCAATGGGAAAGAAGAAAGCTCCAGGATTCGACGATTTGACGGTAGAAATCCTCTGTAGAGCGTGGGATACAGTGAAAGGACGAATCACTGCAATTATGAATAGAGCTCTTCAGGAAGGTAAATTTCCCAAGCACTGGAAGATCGGAATTGTGAAAGTGTTATATAAAGGGTTAGGGAAAGACCCTCAGGCACCGAAGTCTTACCGGCCGCTTACTTTGTTACCAGTATTGGGGAAAGTATTTGAAAAACTTCTGAACAAAAGAATCTTAAATGTGCTAGAAGGACAGAGCAAGTTGCATGAGAGACAGTATGGGTTCAGAGTTGGAAGAGGAACTGAAGATGCGATTGTTGACGTACTGGCGGATGTGAGTAATGAAAGAGACAAGTACGTACTGGGTATTTTCCTGGACATTGCTGGAGCATTTGATAATGCATGGTGGCCACGGATTTTAGTCCAGCTGCAGGACTTTGGAGTAAAGGGCAAGGAATTTGGTTGTATAAAAGACTATTTTAACGATAGGTATGCGATATTAAGGTTTAGAAATGTTGAAAAAGAAAACTGCTATCAATGGGATGTCCACAGGCGTCGGTGCTAGGTCCGACACTTTGGATAGTTTTATATGATGAATTTTTGCGACTGCAGTTGCCGATAGAGTGCCGAACGTATGCGTATGCTGACGACGGGCTTTTGTTGGTTAGCGCTAACTCTAAAATGGAGTTAGAACGAAAAGCGAACCTAGCATTGGGAGTTATAGAAAACTGGAGTAGGGAGAATAGATTGAGAATAAGTCCGGAAAAGACGAAAGCGATGCTACTTAAGGGGGCACTAGCTAGAAAACCGGTAGTAAAAATGGAAGGACGAACATTAGAAATGGTGACACAGCATACGTACCTTGGAGTTATTATTGACGAAAAACTAAGTTTCAGACACCATCTGGTGCAGGCGGCAAATAAAGCAACTGCAGCTTTCCAGAAGATACGCCGAGTGGTTAGAACCGAGTGGGGATTTAGAGGTCAGGCTCTTACGACTCTATATAGAGGTGTAGGGGAATCGATACTGTTATATGGTGCGGCAGTCTGGGCTCACAAGATGAGTCTGTCTACATATGCTGAGATTTTGTTGCGAGCGCAAAGACTGATGCTGCTTACAATCTGTAGAGGCTACAGGACAGTATCGAAGGAAGCACTGAATGTGCTGACCGGGGTGCTGCCGATAGACCTGTTAGCAAAACAGAGGAGGGAGTTATACTGGGACAAGAGGAATGGAAGGAATAGGGCACAAATAATAAAGGGTGAATCTATAAACATTTGGCAGGACCGTTGGGACAACAGTAGTAAAGGTAGGGCCCTTTATTTAAAGATACCTGACGTGAAAGAAAGGATTAGGATCAAGCTTGAATTTAATCATTATGGAACTCAGTACCTTACAGGACATGGAAACTTTAGGAGTTATCTATATAGGTTTCGACTCTGTGCGACGGATCAGTGTAAGTGGTGTAAGGTTCCTGATACTCCGGAACATGTCCTGTACGACTGTTGGATGTTTACAGAACAAAGGGTCAAATTGGTAGAAGGACTGAGTGAAATAGGAGTCAGGTTAGATTTTAGGGAAATTTGTCGGCGTAAGGAGGCAGTAGTTTTATTCAACGAGGTGGCTGCGGAAATAGGGAGGATGAGAGAGGATCATAGGCTACATGAGGTGTAACAGTTAGGAATAAATACTGGAAGCACAAACAAGTTGAACGGGTTTAAAGTACGGGAGAGTACGTGACAGAGTCTAGCTCATGAGGGACGCCCGGTACCTTTTTAAAAGGCATGAAGCCTAGAAAAAGGCCGGAGTACATAATGGAGTAGGAGAGTAACAGGGTTGGCAGTCCTTTTAAACTGCCAAGGCAAGGGCCAACCAAAGCCCCGGGTGTGCAGACCCGAAATGGTGGCGTAACGCTGCCTTTGGTAGGTCTCCCAGAATGGGAGGCCGACCCGTTGTTGATGGGAGGCGGGTCAGGGCTTGCCCTGGCTTTGCTAAATCAACTCCTCGGGAGTCGGGGAGCCCCGTAGACAGGGTACGCCTTGTCTGCGCCCCGGCCGGCATCGGGGGTGGGTCCTGGGAAACCTGGGCTCATCTCCGATGTATTGGTGTTGGACTCGATGTTGGTCTGTGGTTTCGGCTGTGGGTCGTCGACTCTGTATCCGTCTTGTGCGGTGGAGTTGGATTCACCTATCTGCTGTTAAATCCTAGATAGTAGATATTCCGTAACCCATGGAGGGTTAGAGCTGCACGTCTCAAACCCAAGGGTACTGACCAAAACATCGTCAGGCGCCTGGTCAGCGTTCAGAACAATCGACCTCCCGCTCGACGGAGAGCCGCGAAGGTATAAGCAGAGGCTTGAAACATCTCCGTTATCCTTAGAGACTCTGTCCCTTTAATCTAACGGAAAGCGAACCTAGCATTGGGAGTTATAGAGAACTGGAGTAGGGAGAATAGATTAAGAATTAGTCCGGAAAAGACGAAAGCGATGCTACTTAAGGGAGCATTAGCTAGAAAACCGGCAGTTAAAATGGAAGGACGTAACATAGAAACGGTGACACAACATACGTATCTTGGAGTTATTCTCGACGAAAAATTAAGTTTCAGACACCATCTGGTGCAGGCGGCAAATAAAGCAACTGCAGCTTTCCAGAAGATACGCCGTGTGGTTAGAACTGAATGGGGATTTAGAGGTCAGGCCCTTACGACCCTTTATAGCGGGGTAGGGGAATCGATACTGTTGTATTGTGCGGCAGTCTGGGCTCACAAGATAAGTCTGTCTACATATGCTGAGATTTTGTTGCGAGCACAAAGACTGATGCTGCTTACAATCTGTAGAGGATACAGGACAGTATCGAAGGATGCACTGAATGTGCTGACTGGGGTGCTGCCGATAGACCTGTTATCAAAGCAAAGGAGAGAACTATATTGGGACAAGAGGAATGGAAGGAATAGGGCACAAATAATATAGGGCGAATCAATAAATATTTGGCAGGACCGGTGGAGTAACAGTAGTAAAGGTAGGGCCCTTTATTTAAAGATACCTGACATTAAAGAAAGGATTAGGATCAAGTTGGAATTTAACCATTATGGAACTCAGTACCTTACAGGACATGGAAACTTTAGGAGTTATCTATATAGGTTTGGACTCTGTGCGACGGATCAGTGTAAGTGGTGTAAGGTTCCTGATACTCCGGAACATGTCCTGTACGACTGTTGGATGTTTGCAGAACAAAGGGTTAAATTGGTAGAAGGACTGAGTGAAATAGGAGTCAGGTTAGATTTTAGTGAGATTTGTCGGCGTAAGGAGGCAGTAGTTCTATTCAACGAGGTGGCTGCGGAAATAGGGAGGATGAGAGAGGATCATAGGCTACGTGAGGTGTAACAGTTAGGAATAAATACGGGAAGCACAAACAAGTTGAACGGGTTCAAAGTACGGGAGAGTACGTGACAGAGTCTAGCTCATGAGGGACGCCCGGTACCTTTTTAAAAGGCATGAAGCCTAGAAAAAGGCCGGAGTACATAATGGTGAAGGAGAGTAACAGGGTTGGCAGTCCCTTTAAACTGCCAAGGCAAGGGCCGACCAAAGCCCCGGGTGTGCAGACCCGAAATGGTGGCGTAATGCTGCCTTTGGTAGGTCTCCCAGAATGGGAGGCCGACCAATTGTTGATGGGAGGCGGGTCAGGGCTTGCCCTGGCTTTGCTAAATCAACTCCTCGTGGGTCGGGGAGCCCCGTAGGCAGGGTTCGCCTTGTCTGCGCCCCGGCCGGCATCGTGGGTGGGTCCGGGGAATCTGGGCTCATCTTCGATGTATTGGTGTTGGACTCGAGGTTGGTCTGTGGTTTCGGCTGTGGGTCGTCGACTCTGTGTCCGCCTTGTGCGGTGGAGTTGGATTCACCTATCTGCTGTTAAATCCTAGATAGTGGATATTCCGTAACCCATGGAGGGTTAGAGCTGCACGTCTCAAACCTAAGGGTACTGACCAAAACATCGTCAGGCGTCTGGTCAGCGTTCAGAACAATCGACCTCCCGCTCGACGGAGACCCGGGGATGGTATAAGCAGAGGCTTGCAACATCTCCGTTATCCTTAGAGATTTCTGTCCCGTTAATCTGCTCGACGGAGAGCCGGGGATGGTATAAGCAGAGGCTTGCAACATCTCCGTTATCCTTAGAGATTTGTGTCCCTTTAATCTCTACTTGTTTGTGCGTGGTTACAAGAGTAAGACGCGAGTTTGAGAGCTCTGTGTAAATCACGATAAATAGTGGGTTTTTTTCTGATTTGAAGCATTGTGGGTGTGTTGTAGGATACTGGAAGTGTTGCTACACCGAACGGTAACATTTAAAAAGGTAAGAAGTGAGTGTGGAGACAATTATAACTGGATTTAATTTGTGTGTTTTTAGTATAGGGTAGGATTAGGAGTGACATTGACACTTTTTTCGTAGTGCTTTATTGGTAATTTATAGTTAGGATTATGGTAGGATTAGGTATTAAAAACATTTAGACATTCATTTATAATATATACATATAGGTTTAGTACTTTAAAGTTGATAATTAATTAGTTTAGAACAGTTTTTAATAAGTAATAATTTGCTGTAGGAAAACAGCTGATTGATAAACAAAGAAAATTTAACCTTTGGGATTGGAAAGTGGTGTATTTCCCGCGTAAGGTTAACTTAACCTAAAAACGTGGTCTTCCCGCGTAGGGAGCCAAGAACTGCTTTACTAGTACTGAACCGAATCATTTGTTGAATCAGTACTGAACTAATATAAGTGATCCGGAAATAAATCAGCGTTACCTGTTAGAGGGAAATTTCCCTCTTCGGAGGGAAAAAGACAGTTTATTTTCTATTGTTTACATTTTTATTATTTTCAATTTCTGGTGCAAGGACGGTACCGGAAAGAAACAGATTGTTTTAATTTCAATTTTTTAATACTACTGAGGAGTATCTGTAGTCATTTTATAAAAAAGTGAAAAAAAAATTTTTCCCGCTAAAAAACTTTAGACAAATTTTCAGTGGATTTTTATTTTCTTGTACTTTGTTTGGTAGTATATGTTTGTTCTTTTAAATAATTACGGACCAGGATAAGATGGACACCGGGGAGAGGGATAGGGATCGGCGTGGATCTGTAACCTCGATTGGTGCGAGTAAGAGACGCAGAGACGAGGATACTGAAGATGATGGCGGTGTGTATGCAAAGATTAGGCAGGATTTGGAGGAATTTATATTCAATGAGAACAACAAGGTGAACAAGAGTGCTGCAAAGCATGTTTTGAGTTTCTTCGGCAAGTTGGAGCAGGAGAATATTCAACTGCGAGTGCGGGTTGCGAAACTGGAAGGTCAATTGCTGGAGCGGCGTCTGGAAACGAGGGAACTGGCAACTAAGAAGACTTTTGCTGAAGCGATCGGGGCACCTCGACCTAGAATTGGAAAAAAGGAAGTGGTACCTAAGCCGATTGAAAAGACTGTGTTGGTTTACCCCGCTGACGAGGCAAAAGAAGATTCAGAGGAAACAAAAAAAGTGATAAAACAGATGATTCAACCCAAAGACGAAGGCTGGCAGATTCGCTCGATGAGAAAAGTTAGAAAAGGAGGAGTTGCTGTCGAGGCAGGATCAGCTAAAACTGTTGCCAAAATCAAAGAAGTCGCCCGTACTCAACCGGCAATAAAATGTGTGGACCCGAGTAGGAGAATGCCGATGGTACAAATATTTGATGTTGACATCGACCTGAACGAGGCGGAGCTTAAAAAATGTTTATTTAAGCAGAATCTCGAAGACGCGGGCTTTTCCGAAAGACTAGTTAAAGAAGAGGTAAAGTTCCGTTTCAGGACGGGTCGTAGAAGTGACGAAGTTTGCAACTGGGTGGTGGAGTGCCCGCCTAAAATTCGAGACGAATTAATCAGTCGGCAGAGGGTGTACATAGACTTTGCCTCATGTCGGGTAACAGATTATCTAGCCGTAGCAAGATGCTACATGTGCCAAGAGTACGGGCACACTCAGAAGTTCTGCGCCAAAAAAGACAAACAAATATGTTCTCACTGCGGAAATGAAGGGCACGCCTTTAGGGACTGTAACAAGAGAGAGCAGGCCCCAATCTGTGTGTCATGCAAGGCAGCGAAGAAACCAGCGGGACATAGATGTGGTACCAGGGAATGTCCGATATATCTTCGAGCACTTGTGCGTAAGGTATCCATGACCAATTATTAATGGACATTAGAGAACCACACACACGAGGAATTAGAGTCGGGCAGATCAATGTCCAAGGCTCAAGTATATGCCTTGAAGAATTAAATTTTGTAATTAAGGATAGAAGCATAGACATTGTTCTGTTACAAGAGCCATATTCGTGCGGAGGGCGTATACCGCATCTCGACGGGTATAGGGTTTATTATGTGTCGGAACGACCAAAAGCAGCTGTTGTAATTGTAAACAACGACATCGAAGGGCTATTTGTTAGAGAGCTGTCAGGAGAGCATCATGTATGCGTAAAGGTTATAGTAGGCGATAGGGAAGTATACATGATGAGTTCATATTTCCAGTATAGGGAGGATATTGAAGTGCATATCAGACATTGGGAAAGGACTATGCTAGAACTTCATGGTAAAAGGATTATATTGGCTGGAGATGTGAACGCGAAATCGGAGCTGTGGTTTGATAGGATCACTGACAGCAGGGGTGAGAAGCTTGAAGCGTTTATCATGGCTAACTCGTTAAATATCTGCAACATAGATGGAGAATTATCAACTTTTGCTGGAGTGCCGGGGGCGATCGCTGAGACTAACATAGATATAACATTGTGCACTGAAAATGTATGGGTAGAGAATTGGTAGGTTTTAGACGAAGGGAACAGAGATCATAGGTTTATTATATACACGCTTCAAAGCTTAAGAGTTAATAGGCATAGAAGGAACTTAGAGAAAAAAGGACGATTTGCCATAAGGAAAGCAGATTGGTAGAAGTTTACAAATAGCCTCAACGATAGAATGATGCAACCGTTTGCAGCTAATGAGGATTTAGAATCGGAAGTGGTCGACCTGACAACTACGATCGTAGCAGCGGCGGAAGAATCGATACCCAGAGAAAGCAACAATCTAAGAACTGTCTCTTGGTGGAATAGGGACTTAGAGTTTGAAAGAAGGAACGTTCGAAGGTTAAGGAGAAAAATAAATACTGGACCATCATAGGATAGGGAAGTACGTAAAAACAGGTATAGAGCGGCGCGTAATAAGATACTTTGCCATGGTAAGACAGGAGAAGAGTGCTTGGGAAAGGTTTATCACCGTCGAAGGAAATCGGGATCCGTGGGGCATGCCCTATAAAGTTGTGAGTGGTCAGAGCAAAAAGGAGGTACTGATATCAACGATGAAATTTGGAGATGAAGTGGAACGCGATATTGGTATGCTGACGGAAAAGTTGCTAGACTCGTTGCTTCCGTCTGACCCACAGGGCTACACAGAAGCCGACATGGCAGTAATTAGTAGAGCTGAACGGAGTATTGTGGAAGAGGATTCGCCAGAAATTAATGAGGAAGAGGTAAGAAGTGCACTGTTTTCAATGGGAAAGAAAAAAGCTCCAGGATTCGACGATTTGACGGTGGAAATCCTCTGTAGAGCGTGGGATACAGCGAGAGGACGAATCACTGCAATTATGAACAGAGCTCTTCAGGAAGGTAAATTTCCCAAGCACTGGAAAATCGGAATTGTGAAAGTGTTATACAAGGGGTTAGGGAAAGACCCTCAGGCACCGAAGTCTTACCGGCCGCTGACTTTGTTACCAGTATTGGGGAACGTCTTCGAAAAACTGTTGAACAAAAGAATCTAAAATGTATTGGAAGGACAGAGCAAGTTACATGAGAGACAGTATGGGTTCAGAGTTGGAAGAGGAACAGAAGATGCGATTGTTGACGTACTGGAGAATGTTAGTAATGAGAGAGACAAGTACGTACTGGGTATTTTCTTGGACATTGCTGGAGCATTTGATAATGCATGGTGGCCACGGATTTTAGTCCAGCTGCAGGACTTTGGAGTAAAGGGTAAGGAATTTGGTTGCATAAAAGACTATTTCAAGGACAGGTATGCAATTTTAAGATTCAGGAATATTGAAAAAGAAAAGCTGCTATCTATGGGATGTCCGCAGGGGTCGGTGCTAGAACCGACACTTTGGATAGTTTTATTTGATGGATTTTTGCGACTGCAGTTGCCGATAGGGTGCCGAACTTATGCGTATGCTGATGACGGGCTATTGTTGGTTAGTGCTAACTCTAGAATGGAGTTAGAACGGAAAGCAAACCTAGCATTGGGAGTTATAGAGAACTGGAGTAGGGAGAATAGATTAAGAAGTCCGGAAAAGACGAAAGCGATGCTACTTAAGGGAGTGTTAGCTAGAAAAACCGGTAGTTAAAATGGAAGGACGTACTTTAGAAACGGTAACACAGCATACGTATCTTGGAGTTATACTCGATGAAAAACTAAGTTTCATACACCATTTGGTGCAGGCGGCAAATAAAGCAACTGCAGCTTTCCAGAAGATACGCCGTGTGGTTAGAACTGAATGGGGATTTAGAGGTCAGGCTCTTACGACTCTTTATAGAGGGGTAGGGGAATCGATACTGTTGTATGGTGCAGCAGTCTGGGCTCACAAGATGAGTCTGTCTACATATGCTGAGATTTTGTTGCGATCACAAAGACCGATGCTGCTGACAATCTGTAGAGGATACAGGACAGTATCGAAGGATGCACTGAATGTGCTGACTGGGGTGCTGCCGATAGACCTGTTGGCAAAACAGAGGAGAGAACTATATTGCGACAAGAGGAATGGAAGGAATAGGGCACAAATAATAAAGGGCGAATCAATAAATATTTGGCAGGACCGGTGGAATAACAGTAGTAAAGGTAGGGCCCTTTATTTGGAGATACCTGACGTGAAAGATAGGATTAGGATCAAGTTGGAATTTAACCATTATGGAACTCAGTACCTAACAGGACATGGAAACTTTAGGAGTTATCTATATAGGTTTGGACTCTGCGCAACGGATCAGTGTAAGTGGTGTAAGGTTCCTGATACTCCGGAACATGTCCTGTACGACTGTTGGATGTTTGCAGAACAAAGGGTGAAATTGGTAGAAGGACTGTTTGAGATAGGAGTCAGGTTAGATTTTAGGGAGATTTGTCGGTGTAAGGAGGCAGTAGTTCTATTCAACGAGGTGGCTGCGGAAATAGTGAGGATTAGAGAGGAGCACAGGCTACATGAGGTGTAACAGTTAGGAATAAATACGGGAAGCACAAACAAGTTGAACAGGTTCAAAGTACGGGAGAGTACGTGACAGAGTCTAGCTCATGAGGGACGCCCGGTACCTTTTTAAAAGGCATGAAGCCTAGAAAAAGGCCGGATGACATAATGGTGTAGTCGAGTAACAGGGTTGGCAGTCCTTTTAAACTGCCAAGGCAAGGGCCAACCAAAGCCCCGGGTGTGCAGACCCGAAATGGTGGCGTAACGCTGCCTTTGGTAGGTCTCCCAGAATGGGAGGCCGACCCGTTGTTGATGGGAGGCGGGTCAGGGCTTGCCCTGGCTTTGCTAAATCAACTCCTCGGGGGTCGGGGTGCCCCGTAGGCAGGGTACGCCCTGTCTGCGCCCCGGCCGGCATCGGGGGTGGGTCCGGGGCAACCCGGGCTCATCTTCGATGTATTGGTGTTGGACTCGAGGTTGGTCTGTGGTTTCGGCTGTGGGTCGTCGACTCTGTGTCCGCCTTGAGCGGTGGAGTTGGATTCACCTATCTGCTGTTAAATCCTAGATAGTAGATATTCCGTAACCCATGGAGGGCTAGAGCTGCACGTCTCAAACCCAAGGGTACTGACCAAAACATCGTCAGGCGTCTGGTCAGCGTTCAGAACAATAGACCTCCCGCTCAACGGAGAGCCGGGGATGGTATAAGCAGAGGCTTGAAAACATCTCCGTCATCCTTAGAGATTTCTGTCCCTTTAATCTTAACTTGTTTGTGGAAGAATTTATGTAGTGGATGTTCGCTAATTTGCTCCAATAAATGTGCTTGAAAAAGTGGTTTTATTAGGAGATAATAGTGAAAATTTGATTGCAGAGTATACCTTAAAGATTACAGAAGAGGATTTAACAGTTCAAGGTAGGAGAGTGAATAAAAAAGTGTTGAAAAAGTGCTTTTTAAAAAATACATGTGCTGAACTAGGGTTGACAGTGCTTGTAGTTAGAAAATTGTGTAGGATATAGGTAGGATTAAGTTAGTATATATTGTAGTGCAGAATAGGAAGAATTAATAATTAGTTAAAATTGTGGTAAAGTTACAGGACATAAATATATTAAATAAGACTAAAATAAGGTTTTTTCAAATCAAATTACATTGATAATTATAACAGCTGATTGAGGTAAACATTGGGTGAACAGCTTATTTGGCCTTTGGAAATAAATAAACTGAGGTTTCCGGCCAGAAGGCGTTCAGTTGTAGGTTAGTAAGTGTCCGGTAGCGGCCATTTTGCCTGGCAATTGTATAGCGGGTTTTTTCCCTGTGTAAGGGAATTTTTCCCGCTTGAAGGGAAAAGAACTTATAAAATTTATAGATTGTTGAACTGGACTTAGAATAATTTCATAGTGTAATATGTGTATTGAACAATTGGGACTTAGAATAATTTTAGCTGTAGGAAAATATTAGTATTATTATTTAGGGTAATAATATTCAATAGTTCATATTATTGAATATTTTTTGTGTTCATTATTGTGTAGTAGGAGTGTACTACAGGGTAGGATCATTTATTTTTCTTAATTGAGAAAAAAAATTTTTTTTTACAAAAAACTTAGAAAAATTTTCTTTGTTTACATTTTTATTTTTGGTTTTTAAAAGTACTTAGGATAGTACTGGAGTGAAGATTTTTTGGTTTTTTTCATTTTTTCCGTATACTAAATAGAATAATACAGACATTTATTTAAAATTAATATTTTTTGAAACAAGATGCTGTGGGACTTAGAAAAAGTTTTAACTTGTAAAATTTTTCAAACAAAAATTTATAATTTTTTCTGTATTGGTATATATGTGTGTTTTTCCAGTATTTCCTAGTAAATAAATAGGTAAATATGGAACCTATGGACACAAGTGATAACGATAGGGAACGGAGGGGATCTGTTACGTCGGCTGGATCTTCGAAGAGAAGAAGGGACGAAGCAACCAAGAAGGATACTGAAGATGAGGGTGAAGAAGATACCAGTGTATATGCTAAAATCAGGCAAGATCCGGAAGAATATATATTCAATGATAACAATAAAGTCAACAAGGCGGCTGCAAAACATATTTTGGCATTTTTTGGAAAATTAGAACAGGAGAATGTACTGAGAGTTCGGGTAGCGAAACTTGAGGGGCAACTTCTAGAACGTCGACTGGAGAACAGGGAGGTAGCAGCTAAGAAGACGCTTGCAGAGGCAATGGGAGCACCGAGACCCAAGATCGGGAAAAAGAAATAATACCCAAATCAATTGACAAAACTGTACTTGTTTATCCTACAGATGAAACCAAAGAAGATTCGGAAGAGACGAAGAAAGTCATCAAGGGGTTAATTCAGCCCAAAGATGAAGGATGGCAAATCCGTGCCATGAAGAAGGTGAGAAAGAGTGGCGTCGCTGTGGAAACTGGCTCTGTAAAGACGGTAAACAAAATTAAGGAAGTGGCTATAACACAGAAATCAATAAAGTGTATAGAACCAAGTCGCAGGCAACCGATGGTCCAGATTTTCGATGTCGATATAGACCTATCGGAAGACGAATTAAAAAAATGCTTATATAAGCAAAATCTTGAAGACGCAGGGATAACAGAAAAACAAGTACGGGAAGAGGTAAAATTTCGATTTAGAACGGGGCGTCGAAATGAAGAGGTCTTCAACTGGGTGGTGGAGTGTCCGCCGAAAATACGAGATGAGCTCATCAGCCGATAACGAGTGTACATTGATTTCGCCTCTTGCCGAGTAATTGATTACCTAGCAGTAGCTAGGTGCTACATGTGCCAAGAGTACGGGCATACCCAGAAATTTTGTACGGGTAAAGGGAAACAAATTTGCTCCCACTGCGGACAAGAAGGTCACGCATACAGGGATTGTGACAAGAGAGAGCAGGCCCCAGTCTGCGTCGTATGTAAAATAGCCAAGAAGCCAGCAAACCATCGATGTGGTACTAGAGAATGCCCGATTTATCTACGAGCATTAGTCCGGAAAATATCTTTGACTCAGTACAATGGAAACTAGAAATCCACAATCTAGAGGAATAGGAGTCGGGAAGATCAATGTCATGGGTTCGAGTATATGTCTGGAAGAGCTCAATTTTGTAATAAGGGATAGATGCTTGGACATTGTTCTGCTTCAAGAGCCATATTCGTGCGTAGGGCGTATACCGCACCTCGACGGGTACAGGGTTTACTATGCGTCGGAGAGACCGAAGGCAGCGATAGTCATCATAAATGAAAACATTGAAGGGCTATTTGTTAGAGAGCTGTCAGGAGAGCATCATGTATGTGTTAAGGTTATAGCAGGAGATAGGGAAGTGTACATGATGAGTTCGTATTTCCAGTATAGGGATGATATTGAGATACATATCAGGCATTGGGAAAGGACTATGTTAGATCTGCATGGACAAAGGGTTATATTGGCTGGAGATGTGAACGCGAAAGCGGAACTTTGGTTTGATAGGACCACTGACAGCAGGGGTAAGAAGCTTGAAGCGTTTATAATGGCAAATGTGCTAAATATTTGTAACTCAGAAGGGGAATTATCTACATTTGCCGGGGTGCCGGGGGCAATCGCTGAGAATAATATAGATATTACTCTGTGCACGGAAATTTAAGGATAGAAAACTGGAAGGTTTTAAATGAAGGAAACAGCGATCATAGGTTAATAGTTTACACGCTTCAAAGCTTAAGAGTTACCAGGGACAGGAGAGAACTAAGAGAAAAAGGGCGTTTTGCCATCAGGAAAGCAGATTGGGATAAGTTCACAAATAGCCTCGATGATAAGATGATGCAACCATATGCAGTAAATGAGTATTTAGAAGCGGAAGTGGTCGACCTGACAACTACGATAGTAGCAGCGGCTGAAAATGCTATACCTAGAGAAAGCAAGAAATTAAGAACTGTCTCTTGGTGGAACAGGGAGTTAGAGTCTGAGAGGCGGAATGTAAGACGACTCAGAAGAAAAATTAATACTGGTACAGTAGAGGATAGGGATGTTCGAAAATATAGGTATAGAGCGGCGCGTAATAGATGCTTTGCAATGGTAAGACAGGAAAAAAGGAGTGCTTGGGAAAAATTTATCACCGTAGAAGGAAAACGGGATCCGTGGGGCATGCCCTATACAGTTGTGAGAGGTCAGAGTAAAAAAGACCTACTGATATCAACAATGAATTTTGGAGGATACATAGAACACGATATTGGTATGCTGACGGAAAAGTTGCTAGACTCGCTGCTTCCGTCTGACCCACAGAGCTACTCAGAAGCTGACATGGAAATAACAAGAAGATCAGAAAGTTGTAGAGTAGAAGAGGATTCACCGGAGATCACCGAGGAAGAGGTTAAATGTGCACTGTTTTCGATGGGTAAGAAGAAAGCTCCAGGATTTGATGATTTGACGGTGGAAATCCTCTGTAGAGCGTGGGACACAGTTAGAGGAAGAGTTACAGCAATTATGAATAGAGCTCTGCAGGAAGGAAAGTTTCCTAAGCACTGGAAGATTGGAATAGTGAAAGTATTGTACAAAGGGTTAGGAAAAGACCCCCAGGTACCAAAGTCTTACCGGCCGCTGACGTTACTACCAGTTCTGGGTAAGGTCTTTGAAAAAATACTGAATAAAAGAATCTTGAATGTATTGGAAGGACAGAACAAGTTGCATGAGAGACAGTATGGTTTCAGAGTTGGCAGAGGAACAGAAGATGCGATTGTAGACGTACTAGAAGGGGTGAAAACCGAGAGAGATAAGTACGTGCTGGGTATATTCTTGGATATTGCAGGAGCATTTGACAATGCATGGTGGCCACGTATACTAGTCCAGCTGCAGGACTTTGGGGTAAAGGGTAAGGAGTTTGGTTGTGTAAAAGATTATTTTAATGAAAGGTATGCAATTCTCAGGTTTAAAAATGTGAAAAATGAAAAGCTGCTAACAATGGGATGTTCACAGGGGTCGGTGCTAGGTCCGACACTTTGGATAGTATTATTTGACGCTTTCTTACGACTTCAGTTGTCGATAGGATGCCGAACTTACGCGTATGCTGATGACGGGCTATTACTGGTTAGTGCTAACTCAAGAATGGAGTTAGAAAGAAAAGCAAACCTAGCTTTGGGAGTAATTGAGAATTGGAGTAGGGATAACAGGTTACGAATTAGTCCGGAAAAGACGAAAGCGATGCTACTGAAAGGAGTATGAGCTAGAAAGCCGGTAGTTAAAATGGATGGAAGAAATTTGGAAATGGTAACACAGCATACGTATCTTGGTGTAATAATTGATGAAAAACTCAGCTTTCGTAATCATTTGGTACAGGTGGCGAATAAAGCAACTGCAGCCTTCCAGAAGATACGCCCTGTGGTTAGAGCTGAATGGGGATTTAGTGGAAAGGCTCTTACGACTCTTTATCGTCGTGTAGCGGAGTCGATACTGTTATATGGTGCAGCAGTCTGGGCTCAGAAGATGAGTCTGTCTACTTACGCGGAGATTTTGTTGAGAGCGCAGAGACTGATGCTGTTAACAATCTGTAGAGGATACAGGACAGTATCGAAGGATGCACTACAAGTGTTGACTGGGGTACTGCTGATCGACATCTTGGCTAGGCAAAGAAGAGAAATGTATTGGGATAAAAGAAATGGAAGGCATAGGGCACAATATATAAAGGGCGAATCATTAAATATATGGCAGGACCGGTGGAATAATAGTAGTAAAGGTAGGGCCCTTTATTTAAAGACACCTGACGTCAAAGA
Organism: Magicicada septendecula; assembly: GCA_034769895.1. Taxonomy (NCBI): domain Eukaryota; kingdom Metazoa; phylum Arthropoda; class Insecta; order Hemiptera; family Cicadidae; genus Magicicada; species Magicicada septendecula. The sequence goes on from CM068374.1 coordinate 59,231,670, forward strand.
AAGGATTAGGAGTAAATTGGAATTCAACCAATATGGCACTCAGTTTCTAACAGGACATGGGAACTTTAGGAGTTATCTGAATAGGTTTGGATTGTGTGTGACTGATTTATGTAAGTGGTGTAAGGTACTGGATACTCCGGAACATGTCCTGTATGATTGTTGGATGTTTACAGAGCAAAGGGTCAAACTGGTAGAAGGACTGAGTGAGATAGGAGTCAGGCTAGATATTAGGGAGATAAGTCGGCGAAAGGATGCGATAGATATCTTTAATGATATTGCAGCGGAAATAGGAAGAATCACGGAGGAGCATAGGATACACGAGGTGGCATAGTTAGGAATAAGTAAAGGAAGCACAAACAAGTTGAACGGGTTCCAATTACGGGAGAGTACGTGGCAGAGTCTAGCTCATGCGGGACGCCCGGTACCTTTTTAAAAGGCATGAAGCCTAGAAAAAGGCCGGAACACATAATGGTGTAGGAGAGGAACAGGGTTGGCAGTCCCTTTAAACTGCCAAGGCAAGGGCCAACCAAAGCCCCGGGTGTGCAGACCCGAAATGGTGTTGTAATGCTGCCTTTGGTAGGTCTCTCAGAATGGGAGGCCGACCCGTTGTTGATGGGAGGCGGGTCAGGGCTTGCCCTGGCCTTACTAAATCAACTCGTCGGGGGTCGGGGAGCCCCGTAGGCAGGGTATGCCCTGTCTGCGCCGCGACCGGCATCGGGGGTGGGTCCGGGGCAACCCGGGCTCATCACTGATGTATTGGGTTGGACTCGAGGTTGGTTTGTAGTTTCGGTTGTGGGCCGTCGACTCTGTGTCCGCCTTGTGCGGTGGAGTTGGATCCACCTATCTGCTGTAAAATCCTAGATAGTAGATATACCGTAGGCCTAACCCATGGATGGTTAGAGCTGCACGTCTCAAACCCAAGGGTACTGACCAAAACATCGTCAGGCGCCTGGTCAGCGTTCAGAACAAAAGACCTCCCGCTCGATGGAGAGCCGGGGATGGTATAAGCAGAGGCCTGAAACATCTCCGTTATCCAAAGATATTTCTGTCCCTTTAATCTACTTCCGGATTAACGTTTGTTTATGAAGGACGTGTTTAAAGTAGCTGCGTGATTGTAGTGGTTTTAAGGTGGTTTGTAAAGGCGTATGTTGAAGTTGAGTGTGTTGAAGTGAAACTTTGTGGTATTCTGTATCAGAATATCACTTTGGAAGGTAGGAGAGGATTTTTGTTTAGTAGTTATTAGTAAGTGAAAATGGACACTTTTTAGTATAGGGAAATAGAATTAGGAATGGCAGGACATTTTTAAGTAGGCAACAGTGTAAGTTATAGGTTGTTTAGGAACATTATATTTAGTTATAGACATTAAGTAAATAAGCACTAACATTTTTCATGAACTAAAAGACTAAAAATTAGTGATTATTAAGTAAATTCAATGGAATAATAATTAGGTCAAAGTGTTTAGACATGTTGAGAAAAAAAATTCAGCCATGTTCCTTGCTATATTGATATCGTCGCTTATAACCTAGTTTAATAAAGGTAACAGATTGATAGGCCAAGCGTCTTGGCGCCAGTTCAGCTGAAACAGTTCAGTACTGAACCGAATCATACACAAACGAACTGAGTTGGGTAACATAACCCAGAAATAAAATTTTTTCCCGCCTGAAGCAGTTCAGATAAATAGAGGGAAATTTCCCTCCTTAGAGGGAAACAGACAGATTTTTTTTCATTGTTTACGTTTTTCTCATATTTAATTTGGGGTACAAGGACGGTACCCCAAAGGCGCGTATTTTGTTTTTCATCCATTTTTTGATGTTTTGTGGTGCAGAAGATAAAATTTGTATTTTCGAAAGAAAATTATTTTCCCGCCGAAAGGACTTTGTAAAAATATTGTGTTTACATTGAAGTTAGAAAAATTTTGTGAATTTGTGTAGTATATATTACGGCGTAAGTTAGGCAACCCGCAATACACTTGTGTATTGAGGGTGACATATCCCCTAATTTGAAGGGGCAACAAATAAGTAATATTATCAAAGATGGACACAGACAAGAGAGATCTTTCAGGATCTACTACATCTGTTAAGAGGAGAAGAGGAGCGTCTGAGTCATCGTCATCGGGTTCTGACATGGAAGTAGAGCAAGAGACACCAGGTACGGTATACCAGTTGAGAGAGATACTGGAGGACTATTTATTTAAGGAAACAAACAAAGCCAATGAAACATGTATGAATTTTGTCTTACGACTGTGGAGACAAATGGAAAAGATTTGTTCAGATAATATTCTGGAAAAAGTCGAAGCAGTTGCGGAGAACAAGGTTCTGAAAGCGCTATTAAAAGATAAGGAAGAAAATTACGGAAACCTATGTCAAGACCAACGCCGGCTGCAGCGTCGTATGCGGGGGTGACAAAAATGCTTCCGAAGATTGGCAAGAAGATTGTGGCACCGCAAGATTCACAGAAGATCGTAGTAGTGTTCCCTAAAGATGAAAAGATAACGGATTCTGAGGTGACTAAAAAGATCTTCAAGGAAGTCCTGGCACCTAAGGAGCAGGGTTACAGATCCGAGCTCTGCGGAAAGTTCAGAAAGGAGGATTGGCAATCGAGTCTGGGACCAAGAAGAGTGCGCAGAAGATCCGCGACATTACAACCGGTCATGATAGACTAAAGGCTATGGAACCAAAGAAAATATTGCCAAAAGCCATGATATATGATGTGGATAAAAATTTGGTTGATGATGAAGTAAGAGAATTTATTTATCAACAGAATTTGGCTGAGCATGGGGTGAAGAAAGAGGAAATGAGAGGATTGAAAATTCTGTATAGAGTAGGGCGCCGAGAAGCGGATACTGTTAATCTTGTTGTCGAATTGGAGCCTAAGATCCGGAAGATTCTGCTAGCTGATGGGCGTGTCTACATAGATTACGATTCATGCCGCATCGTGGATTTTTACCACATCAGCCGATGCTATAGGTGCCAGGGCTACGGCCATGTGCAGAAATTCTGCAAAAAGACTGGGGATAGTGTATGCTCGCATTGCGGGAGGGCGGGGCATGAATTTATGGACTGTCCACGTAAAGGGGATAAGCCCTCATGTGTGAACTGCTTAGCGGCCAAGAGACCCAGCGAACATCGAGTGGGAACGCTGGAGTGTCCTATGTATAAGAGGATGGTGGAGCAGCGATTGAGTAGGACCTACTTCGGTTAGATGCCCACTACAACAGCTGTCTCTGAGGTAGCCAAGGAAGGGAACAGGATTGGACAAATTAACTTTCAGGGATCGGCGGTATGTTTGGAGGATTTTGCCCAGATTATAAAGGAAAGGAAACTCGACGTAGCTCTTATTCAAGAGCCGTACTCAAGGCAGGGTAAGGTGCCACAGTTAGGGGGATATCGTCAGTACTACGTGCCCGGCAAACCGGGAGCAGTGGTGATGGTGATGAATGAGCGAGTGGAAGTCCTGTTTGTAAGGGAATTATCCAGCCAGTTCCATGTGTGTGTCAAACTGATATATGGAGAACAGGTAGTCTATATAGTTAATTCATATTTTAAATATAGCGAAGACATTGGTCCATTTATTCAGCATTGGGAGCTGTGTGTTAGGAAATTGGGAACTAGGGCCCTGATATTGGCGGGAGATGTTAACGCCAAATCAAGTCTTTGGCATAGTGTGCACACCGATAGCAGAGGTGAAGATCTAGAGGCGTTCCTGGTGGCGAACGATCTTTATGTAGCTAATGAAGAAGGGAATCTGGCCACCTTTGCAACGTATGGAGAGAGGGTAAGAGGATTTGGACCAATGCTGATTGAATCCAACATCGATATTACGTTGAGGAATAGGAAGGCCAGAATAAGGAATTGGGTGGTGAGCAACGAAGGAAATAGTGATCATCGGTTGATAACGTACGATGTTGGAGGTGAGGAAATTACGACCTTCAAACAGTGGAGAGAAGAAGAAGGACGACTGTTGGTTAGGAAGGCTGACTGGAATACGTTTGACACAAAACTTCGAGGGTTTATGAGTGATGAGCGTGTACATGAGAGTGTGGATGATGAGGTGATAGATCTAACGACTTCGGTGTTAGTTGCAGCGGAGACGGCGATGCCAAGGAATAGGGGTATGCAGAAGCGACGAAGTGGTGGAATGCGGATCTTTCGGTACTTAGAAGCCATGTAAAAAAAGAGCTCGAAGGCGGCTGCAGCGTACGGGGGACTCGCCTGAAAGGGATACCCGCTTGCGGGATTACCGGAGAGCGAGGAATTCGTATTTTGTAGCAGTCAAGAAGGCTAAGAGAGAAGCATGGGAGAAGTTTGTTACCGAGGAAGGAAACAAGGATCCATGGGGGATTCCTTATAAGGTATTGCAGATAAACAGAAGAAGGAACTGTTATTGTCATCAATGAAATTCGGAGATGAATATGAACATGATGTAGATCAGCTGGCGAAGAAGCTGTTACACGTGTTGCTACCTGATGATTTAAGGGAGGACACGGACAGCCACGCTGCCGTAAGGAGAGAGGCAGAGGAGATAGTAGCAACCGAGGGTAGCGAAGAAATAACGGAGGAGGAACTTTGGAAGGCTCTGTCCTCTATGGGAAAGAAGAAGGCACCAGGATATGATGAAATAACAGTCGAGATTTGGATTAAAGCATGGCCAGTGGTCAGGCACAAAGTCCTTGACCTAGTGAATAGGTGTCTTGCAGCTGGAAGATTTCCGTCTGCTTGGAAAATAGGATTAGTAAAGATTTTATACAAAGGGGATGATAAGGATCCATAAAGTCCGAAGTCGTTTAGAACCATTGACGTTGCTTCCGGTGCTGGGCAAGTTGTACGAGAAGATCATCAATGCAAGAATTCTGGGACGCCTTGAGGAAGAAGGAAAGCTGCATAGCAGGCAGTTTGGTTTCAGACCCGGAAGAGGTACTGAGGGGGCTTGTAATCGAAGTCTTGGATAGAGTAAAAGCTTCTACTGAGAATTTTGTATTGGCCGTTTTTCTAGACATCGCTGGCGCGTTTGACAACGCATGGTGGCCTAGAATTTTAGTTCAGTTGAAGGAGTTTGGTATAAAAGGAAAGGAAATAGAGGTATTAAAGGACTACTTCAGGGATAGGCACGCCATTCTAAGATTTAGAGGCGTGGAACAGGAAAAAAGACTGACGATGGGATGTCCACAAGGGTCGGTTCTTGGCCCGACACTGTGGCTTGTCCTTTTCAATTCGTTCCTGAGACTTGCGATGCCCCAAGGATGACGGCTTTACGCATATGCCGATAATGGTTTGTTATTGGTTGAGCCACTTCGAGACGAGAATTGGAAAGGAAGGCGTCGGTAGCTTGTGACATGATACATAACTGGTGTACAGAGAATAGATTAGATCTCAGCGTAGCCAAGACAAAGTGTATGCTCCTGAAAAGGACGCAACGAAAGTTTGCAAAAGTCATAGGTGGAAAATATAATATGCCTGTCAGAAGACCTGATGTACTAAGAGCACTGACGGTAAAGATAAAGGGACAACCAATCGGCTATGTGAAGGAGTTTCGATATCTAGCTATTGCACTGGATAAAAAGCTAAGCTCTGATAAGCACTTAAAATATGTGGCAGATAAAGCGACGACGATCTTCTACATGATTCGTCGAGCGGCAAAGGCAAACTGGGGACTCGGCTTTAAGACGTTGAAAACATTATATACAGGAGTAGGAGAGTCGATTTTACTGTATGGTGCGCCAGTGTGGGCTGAGAAGATGCAATATAGAAAACATGCTGATATCCTGCTTAGAGCACAACGAACGATGCTGCTTACTGTTTGTAAAGGATATAGGACAATATCTAGGGACGCGTTACAAGTATTGGCAGGTGTAATGCCAATAGATTTAAAGGCGGTGGAGCGTAGTGACCTGTATAGGGCAAGGACAACGAGGGTAGGAAACAGGAGAGACATCACAAGAGATGGAATGAGGAAGTGGCAAGAGAGATGGGATTCTGCAGAAACAGGTCGCAATACGCACTTGTTGTTGCCGAATGTTGAAGATAAATTGAAAAAACGCCTAGAGTTGACCCATTACAATGTGCAATTCCTTAGTGGTCACGGGAATTTTAACGCATATTTAAAGAGGTTTTGACTAAGGGAAAGCGATCTGTGTGAGTATTGTGGGGTTGTGGATACTCCGCAGAACGTTATGTATGATTGAATTAGCAGTTAGCCGAGCCCAGTTTAGGATGCAATTGATGGATGTTGGCGTAAGATTGGACCTCAGAGAGATTTTGGACAACGTAGAGGCTGTTGAGACCTGGACTCGTTGGACTTGGTCGTTGGGCAGGGCACGAGAGGGCAGGGAGAGGATGGACCTTGAGGGGTAAGTAGGGATGGGATTTACTCCGGAGGTAAACCGTGGACGCTAATTAGGTCATCCTAATTGTGGGTGGGATATGCGTCCAGTGCTCGAGCTGTTAGAGTCTGGGGATAGAATGGTGTGGCCGTGTAATCTGCAATAGACGTAAGTCTGGGGGCGGGTAAATACGCGGGCACACCATGTGGACGGGAGGGTAGTGGCGGGGCGCAGTTTGCGCAACAGATGGGCTCCACCAAGGCCCCCGGGTGTGCAGACCCGGAAGGCTGGCTGAATGGCCGCCGCTGGTAGACGTAGTAGCTTGCTACGAAGTCGCCCCTTGGTCAGTGGGAGCCATTTCGTTCTTAGAACGAGGGGTCTAAACTGACTCCTCGGGAGGCCGGGGGGCCCCAGGAGGCGGGTACGCCCGTCTCTTGCCCCGGTCGGGTATGGGGGGGCCTGGCAATTGTCGGGCCCTCCGACCATATTTGGTGTTGGACTCGAGGTGGTCTGTGGTCTCGGTTTCGTAGCATCGCTGCGGGAGCCTCTTGAGGTGTACCCGGGGCTTATGTTCTTGAACTGTTAAAACGTAGATAGTGGATACCTCCGAACCCCACGGAGGAATAGAGCTGCACGTCTCCTATTCCAAGGGGTACCGACCAGTACACCGTCGGGCGCTTAGTCAGCGTTTTCAGTTGTAGACTCCGCGCCCATGGGGGCCAAGGGATGAAGATAGAACTTCGGTTCTGGTTTTTCCCTTGTAAAACTTTTCTTTCTATCTGTCCCTTTAATCTAATTCATTAAATATCTGTAACATTAATGGAGAGTTATGAACTTTTGCCGGAGTGCCGGGGGCTTTCGCTGAGACTAATATAGATTTAACACTGTGCACAGAAAATGTATGGGTAGAAAATTGGAAGGTTTTAGATGAAGGAAACAGCGACCACAGGTTAATTATATACACGCTTCAAAGCTTAAGAGTTAATAGGAATAGAAGGAATCTAGGAAAAAAGGACGATTTGCCATAAGGAAAGCAGACTGGCAGAAGTTTACAAATAGCCTCAACGATAGAATGATGCAACCGTTTGCAGCAAATGAGGATTTAGAATCGGAAGTGGTCGACCTAACAACGACGATTGTAGCAGCGGCTGAAGAATCAATACCCAGGGAAAGCAACAAATTAAGAACTGTCTCTTGGTGGAATAGGGATTTAGAGTTTGAAAGAAGGAATGTTAGAATATTAAGGTGAAAAATAAATACTGGAACAACAGAGGATAGGGAAGTACGTAAAAACAGGTATAGAGCGGCGCGTAATAGATACTTCGCCATGGTAAGACAGGAGAAGAAGTGTGCTTGGGAAAAATTTATCACCGTTGAAGGAAATCGGGATGCTTGGGGCATGCCCTATAAAGTTGTGAGTGGTCAGAGTAAAAACGAGCTATTAACATCAACGATGAAATTTGGAGATGAAGTGGAGCACGATATTGGTATGCTGACGGAAAAGTTGCTAGAATCGTTGCTTCCGTCTGACCCACAGTGTTACACAGAAGCCGACATGGAAGTCATTCGTAGAGCCGAAAGAAGTAATGTGGAAGAGGATTCGCCAGATATTAATGGGGAAGAGGTAACATGTGCACTGTTTTCTATGGGAAAGAAAAAAGCTCCAGGATTCGACGATTTGACGGTGGAAATCTTCTGTAGAGCGTGGGATACTGTGAGAGGACGAATCACTGTAATTATGAACAGAGCTCTTCAGGAAGGTAAATTTTCCAAGCACTGGAAAATTTGAATTGTTAAAGTATTATATAAGGGGTTAGGGAAATTCCCTCAGGCACCGAAGTCTTACCGGCCGCTGACATTGTTCCCAGTATTGGGGAGAGTCTTCGAAAAACTGTTGAACAAAAGAATCTTGAATGTATTGGAAGGACAGAACAAGTTGCATGAGAGACAGTATGGGTTCAGAGTTGGAAGAGGAAAAGAAGATGCGATTGTTGACGTACTGGAGGAGGTTAGTAATGAGAGAGACAAGTACGTACTGGGTATTTTCCTGGATATTGCTGGAGCATTTGATAATGCATGGTGGCCACGTATTTTAGTCCAGCTGCAGGACTTTGGAGTAAAGGGTAAGCAATTTGGTTGCATAAAAGATTATTTTAAGGACAGGTATGCAATTCTAAGGTTTAGGAATGTTGAAAAAGAAAAGCTGCTAACTATGGGATGTCCGCAGGGGTCGGTGCTAGGTCCGACACTTTGGATAGTTTTATTTGTTGCACTTTTGCGACTGCATTTGCCGATAGGGTGCCGCACTTATGCGTATGCTGACGACGAAGTACGCTCGCTGGGCTCTACTGATACAGAGCTTCAAATTCACCGTCGTCCACTGCCCGGGCAAGGAGAACGAGTTGCCGGACTTCCTCTCGAGGGAACCTGGGCTTGAAGATACTGCCGGCGTCCAAGAAGAACCACGGATGCAGCCTGAAGAGAGGCCACTTCGCAGTGTTGCGGCAGTTGCACCCCGACTACAAGAAATCACAGCTGTCGGCATCCATCAGGCAGTGCAGGAGGCGCAAGAAGGCGACCAGGAGTGCCAAGCGTGGAGAAACGACCCTGCGGCGGCTACAGCGAGAGGATACCGGGTGGACAACGGCCTGGTTTGGAAGGACAGACGCAACCAGGAACCAGGATTGTACGTGCCGCCGAGTGTCCGCATGGAGGTCATCAGGCACTTCCACGACTTCCCTGAAGCCGGTCATCCGGGGGCCGAAGAAACGTTTCGGGCCATCGGCAAGGACTTCGTCTGGACCGGCCTAACCATTGATGTCCGCAGATACGTCCGGAGTTGCAGAATATGCGCCCTACACAAGCGCGGCGCAAATCCCGAACAGGACCAACAGCGACCTCACCGACCCAGGAGATGTTGGAATACTGTCGCCCTGGACGTCATGGGACCATATCCGCTGACTCGAGCTGGCAACCGGTACATCGTAGTGGTCACGGATATGATGTCGAGATGGGTGGAAGCAAAGGCCGTGCGCAAGGCGGACGCCGACACCATTATCCGCTACCTGGAGGAAGAAGTGTTCCCTCGTTGGGGATACCCAGAGGCGTTGCTCACCGACAACGGAAAGCCGCTCACGGGCCACAAGTGGAAGCAGATGTGCGACAAGCTGCACATACGACCGTGGACTACAGCCAACTACCATCCCAGGGCGAACCCGACCGAGCGGCGCAACGGCGAGATCAAGAAGGCGCTGCGGATCCAGCTCCATGACTGCAAGGACCATGGCGACTGGGACAAGCGTTTGCCGACGATTCTGTTCTCGCTGCGGAATCGTGCAAACGCCGCCACTGGAGTGACACCGAGCGAGCTTCTGCTGGGCAGAGACCTACGCCGACCCGGCGACTGGAGTCGACCACACGCAGAACAGGACGTCCGGCCAATTGAGGAACGAGAAGAGGCGGCCAGGTCACACCAGACGCAGTATCAGCGGCGGCGGTATCCGGAACGGAGGACACAGGACCCTACACTGGCCGTAGGGCAGCTGGTGTAGGCTACGTCAAGAGCCACGCCGGACCAGCCAAAGGACGGAGGTACCCTGGATGGGAGCCAGCCTGGGAAGGTCCCTTTAGCGTTGCCGCAACCCTCGGCGGGCAGATTTACACGGTGGAGAAGGACGGACGTCCATACAAGGTTCACCGCCAACGGCTCAAACCCGCCGGAGAAGAACAATGGGCTGGCCACCGGAGAGCATTCAAGACCCGGGGGAGTTGTGACATAGCCAAGTGGTCAGAGCTGTTGGGTTGTGCGTCGTGAGACGACCCAATGGTATCCTAGTACCGAGCCTCCTATGAGGGGCTCCTGCCTAGTGGTCCTGTCCAGACGGAATATTGAGTAATTAAATTTTATTGGTCGTTACAACGACATGCTCGTACTAGGTCGACTAGTACAGTATTTGTCGAGGCCGTTTCCAAGATTCACCTGGACGTATCCGGTACCTGCCAAGGCCAGCTATGAGTGGGTTTGTCTGGGTCCTCGCAGCTCGGACGTAAAATTTACGTGCAAGTCGCCTTGCGGTGTCATCCAAGGAGCGGACACCGAGTCCTCTTCTCAGGAGACGAGAAGAAAACCGATAGGGGACTTTGGCCGCTAGCCGAAGCCCTCTATCGAGAACGCTTTGCAACCTTCTTTTATGAACGGTTGCGAGGTAACCCCAGACGGGAAGAGCGTAGGTAATGATCGGCAACAGATACGCGTTGACAATCAACTTACCCAGCTTGCGGGTCATAGCCTTGTTGGCAAGTATCGGAAACAGTTGACCGAGACGAGCGGACGCTTTCCTTCGCATCGTCTCAGCGTGGGTACGCCAGGTGAGCCGACGATCTAGGTGGACACCGAGGTACTTAACTTCCCTCGACCAGGGCAGGTACGTTCTACCGAGTCTCACTCGGCCTCGCGGTTCTTTCCGGCGCTTTGTGAATAGCACCGCGGAGCTCTTGGTTTCGTTGACGGCAACTTTCCAGCTTTCCGTCCACGTCGAATACGCATCGAGTGCGCGCTGAAGTCGTGGGATAGCAAAGTCTGCGTTCCGATCGGCGGTATAGACCGCCGTGTCGTCGGCAAACAAAGTCATCTGGACTCCAGGCTCTCTGGGTGCGTCGTTGACATACACGGAGAACAGGAGAGGCCCTAGCACGCTACCTTGAGGTACCCCGGCTGTGATACGTCTCTCGGAAGAGACGTGGTCGTCTATTCGCACGCAGAAAGTCCTCTCCGTCAGAAAGCTAGCAATCAAGCGAAGGTAGCAATCTGGGAGCTGGATTTCCCGGAGCTTGAACAAGAGCCCGTCGTGCCAGACACTATCAAAGGCCTTTTCCACATCTAGGAAACAGGCGACAGTCTGCTCTTTCCGACACCCGGCGTCCGTGATGTATTCCACCAGTCTCATCAGTTGATGAGTGGTGGAATGCCCCACACGGAAGCCGAACTGTTCGGGGACCAGTACATCGAAATTTCGTAGATGATCTAGTACTCTCCGTTGTACGAGACGTTCGAGGACCTTTGACGTGGCTGACAGTAGACTAATTGGCCGGAGGTTGCCGGGACGGGAAGCGTCCTTTCCCTGCTTCGGGATCACTATAACCGTCGCCTTACGCCATTTCTGGGGAAAATAGGCCAGTCTAAGACACGCGTTGAACAGCGCGACCAAGAAAAGTACTCCTCGCTCCGGGAGTCGAGTAAGAGCGGCGTTCGAGACGCCGTCCGGGCCAGGAGCTTTTCTTGGCACGAGTGCAACGAGCCGATCTGTGACCTCTTCCCTAGTAATGGGTTCGGGCTCCGTAGTGATCGGAAGAGACAGAAAGTCTTCCACTTCGTTCTCGACTTCTTCGTCGAAGTCCCAGTCCATGGGCGGGTTAGGTGCGAACTGTCGCTCAAAACACGCGCCCAAGTACTCGGCCTTCGCCTCCGGGCGAGCCAGGATTTGACCGAAAGGTCCAGCAATGGCCGGGATGCGAGGCCGGCGCCTCTTCCCTACCAACGCCGAAGGTATCCGGTAAGGGCTACTTTCGTCCGATCCGTCCCCTGCCTGGGCCACGGCGAGTTCCCAACAGCTGTGACATAGCGAGGCGAAGATCTGCTCTCGGCGCCAGCCGAGACGTGACACGAGAAGGCGAGGCGACCCAATCAAGGATCGGCAGCAGCTTGATTGGCCTCGACGTGACCATCTAACGTGCTCGAGGCGAGCCAACCAGGGACCAGCGGCACTCTGATAGGTTCGTGGCACACGACCTGTCAGGGCATAAAAACAGCGCCGCTAAAAATTTTTGGCGCACTCCATTGGACGTCGTCAAGCCAGCTGGAAGAAAAGGAAGAAGGAAGAATGGAGAACGCAGGAGAAGCAGTGATGGACATCGACTGGGACAGCAGCGGGCTCTACATACCGCTGCCGAAAGAAGAGAAACGCAGCACGCCCGGAACAGCGGACGCAGCCGCCGAACATCCCAGCGCGGCTCGGGCAGCGTACGCAAATGATTTAGCGTACCCGACAAACGGTCCTTTTAAGGGCCTAAAAAACTATAGTGTGTACGATTGGCGCCATTTGTCCTGTGATAGTGCATAGACACTTTTATACGTAAGTATAAGTGCTAGTAAGTAAGCCAGTGATAGAGACACTCTTTTGTGCATAGACACTTTTTATACGTAGGTATAAGTGTTAGTAAGTAAGCCAGTGATAAAGACAATTTTTGTGTTATAGTTTTAGGTAAGTAACACGTGTTGTCTTTTATTTTGATTCTTGGTGTTGTGTGTAGTGTAGTGCAGTGTCGACAGGATGTCTGCAGAAGAGAATCCTGGACACGATCCTTTTAAGAGGTCCTCGAAGGTGAGGAGATCACCGGCAAGGCAGACAGAGACATCGAGACAAGAGACTGCGGATGAGTCAGTCCCGATGTCAGATAGTGAAGTAGAATTAACACAACCTCGCAAGAGGAAAGAGACGAGCCTGATGATGCCGGGAACTTCTAGGCTTAAAAGGATGCCTGGTGACAAAGATAGGGAACGTGACGAACCTACATCGCATGGCGATGGTAGTGACAATGAGACCCTGGTTGAGGATGCAGATGAGTTCGCGCAGATGGCGACTCTGATTCAGAAAGTGAACAAATGTTTCACTAGTCAATATAAGAGTAGGAAGATCAATCCTACTCAATTTAATGAGATGACTGGCCACTTGAAGGCAATGTCTGGTCTGCTGACCAAATTAGACAAGAACGTCCACCGGCTGGAGGGCCGCATAGAAGAAAGAAATGACATAGTACAGTTATTGACCAATGTTCAAAGGGACGACCCACAGCCCAGAATGCGGTCTTATGCTGATGTGTCCAAGACACCGATGGTCCCGAAGATTACGGGGACGAAAAGAGTCGTCCAGCAACCGAAGGTTGTCTTTATTAAGTCAAGTGATGACAGAAAGAATATTGACGAGGTCAAGAAACTCGTCCAAGATACAGTAAAGCCGAAAGACCTTGGCATTAAAGTTAGAAAAGTTATAAAGACAGCCAGAGGGCTGATGATAGAAACTGAGAAGTCAGACCAACTTGACAAAATCAAGAACTGTGAGGCCCTGAAGACCAAGGGACTCATCATAGAGGCGCCACGAAAGAGATCGCCTAAACTAATGATTTATTATCTGGGCACAGATCGTGCAGAAAAAGATATTATTGAAGATGTCTATGTGCAGAACATACAGGAAGACCAAGTTCCAAAGGAAGATTTCCTTAAGGAATTTACCTGTGTGCACAAGTGTGTGAACAAGAACAGGCAAGATCAGAAAGCAAACTGGGTGGTGGAGTGTTCCGCCAGAGTGAGGAATCTGCTTCGGTGGAAAGATAGAATATATGTGGGTTGGCAGTCGTGCAGACTCAAAGATTATAATCCGGTTGTCCGGTGTTATAAGTGTCTGGCTTTCGGCCACATTTCCAAGTACTGCAAAAGTAAGCAGGCATGCTCCCATTGCATGCTGGAGCACGATATTAAGGGATGCAGAAATAAAGAACAGCCGGCCAAGTGCATTAATTGCAAGTTGGCCAAAAAACCTTATGATCATGCCACCGGTAGCAAGACATGCACAGATTACGAAAGAGCATGTCGAATCGCTTTAGAAAAAGTTGATTATGGCTTGTAAATTAGCACAAATAAATTCAGCCAGAAGCTACGGTGGAATAAATGAGTTGATGCGTTCCATAGATAATCTGAATTTGGACGTGATTTTTATACAAGAACCTTATCAGAAGAAGACCACTTGGCCTGGCTTTAGAGCTTACTCTGGTACGACTGTACCTAACGAAATGTGGACCGTAACTTTAGTGAAAGAGAACGTTGCAAACCTAGTTCTCCTGCAAGACTGTTCCAGCCCCATGTGTAACACCATCAGATTGAACAATGGTGACTTTTCAGTCATTATGGTTAATTGCTATTTCAAGTATGCAGACCGTATCGGCATACATATTGATAATTAGGATGGCATTTTAAATAAATTCCGTGGGGAGAAATTTCTCATAGCGGCATGCTAATGCCCGGTCCGTGCTATGGTTTAATGACAGCACGGATAACAGAGGTGAAGAGCTTGAGGCACTAATATTGGCGCATGATTTTGTGCTCTTTAACTCCCCTGGGGAGGTGAGCACTTATAAAACACAAGAGGCCATGCAAGTAACATAGATGTGACCTTAGGTAGCAGATCAATGGGGCAAAGGGTACGTAACTGGAGCGTACATGGTGATATGTCCATATCGGATCACCGTTTGATCACATATAATCTGGTGCTCACACAAGAACAGATCTGTTGTCAGAGGTCGAAGATTGAGGTCAAACCGACCAGTATAAAAGATCTTGACTGGAGATACCTCGATGCGGCCGTGCTCACCGATCTTGGGGAGTTGAGATTTGATGAAATGACCCTCACGGAGCAAGTTGCTTCTTTGACAGGGATTCTCCAGAGAGCAGTGGCAGACTCTGCCAGACATGTTGCCCAGAAACGTAAATTAGCCGTCTGGTGGAATCGAGAACTCGACTTGGCGAGAGCCCAGAAGATCAGATTCGAGAGAATCTGGAAAAGGAAGAGGAGCCGACTGGGTGCCGAGCATAACAGCACGACGGAGGCCAGGCAATCGTTTATAAGAGCAAGAACTGCATATATAAACAGTATTAGATATGCGAAAAGAGAACACTGGCAGAGGATCGTGCAACTCTCTGGGGAAGCTGATCCCTGGGGATTGGCCTATAAGATCTTGGCCAATAAGTTGAAAGCCAAGACTAAAATGGTGTCGATGCGGTCTGGTGATGTTGTCCTCACAAAACCTGAGGACATATGCATGTTCATCTTGAGGGGCTTGCTCCCTGATGATACTGTACAACCGGATAACGATGAAAATATGCATATCAGAAATATGGCAGCAGCCCTGCTTGGAGAACCGGAAGTGGTTCAGGAAGTGACTCCCGATGAGCTTAAGGAAGCAGTGCGCAGACAAAAGAACGGCAGGGTGCCGGGTCTGGACGGCATAAAAGCGGAAATAGTCAAGAGAACCTTGACAAGAACTAGACTCCTCTTATTAAACATCGTTAATCTGATGTTTTATACATGCAAATTTCCGAACAGCTGGAAAAGAGGAGTACTGAAGATCTTCCTAAAATCTGAAGATCGTGATCCGCAAGATCTGAAGTCGTACAGACCAATAACCCTGCTGCCCGTGCTGGGGAAAAAAGCAGAAAGATTGATAGCCTTCAGATTGGAAGCCTTCCTGGAATCGATAAACTTTTTCGGGGAATCACAGTTTGGATTCCGTAAAGGGAGAGGCACTATAGACGCTATACTCAGTGCTCGGAGATTGGTGGAAAGGTACGAGCAACGGTATGTCCTTGGAGTTTTCCAGGACATATCCGGAGCTTTTGACATGGTGGCCGTTTTTGATCTATCAGTTGCGACGTCACAACTGTCCTGTATATCTTGTGAGGCTTATACGCAGTTACCTCACGGACAGGGAAACGACTTTTGAGATGGAAGGTGCACGTCACTCGAAGAAACTTACTAAGGGGTGCTCACAGGGATCAATACTGGGGCCCCTGTTATGGAACATTGTTTTTGAAGATTTTCTAATTCAGAATTTTGGTGAAGACGTGCACCTAGTCGCTTATGCAGACGACGCCTTGATTGTCATTGATGGAAGATCTAGAACGGACCTCGAGCTTAAGGCCAATCGAGCACTGGGGGGTAGTTACCAACTGGAGCAAGAAGGCTCAGCTGGAGTTTTCAGCAAGTAAGACAACTGCGATGATGCTTAAGAACAAGTTTCATCGGGAGAGACGGCCTAGATTGGCTTTGAATAATGAGCAAGTCAGATCGTCCAGCGAGGTTAAGTATCTGGGTCTGCTGATACAAGAAGAAATGATTTATACAGAACATGTGGTGCAGCAAACTAGAAAAGTGTTTACAGTATTCCTGGAGCTGGTTGCCCTTACCAGGACGAGTGGTGGCCTCGATTGTCTCGCGTTAAGGAGATTATACGAAGGGATTGCTGTACCACTGTTGCCGTACGGTTGTGAAGTGTGGGGGCCAAGTGCCCTACGCACGGCGTTCAACCACAAACTGTTGTTGCAGACCCAGAGAAAGATCTTGATCATGGTAAACAAAGCATATAGGACGATATCGTATGATGCGAATTTTGTAATAGCAGGGGTCATACCCATTGACTTGCTGATTAAAGAGAGAATTAATATTAGACATGATATTCAAGAGAGAATCAACAATGAAGTATTATCTAAAAGAAATAGAAGAAATGAGCTTCTGGAGAACTGGCAGAGAAACTGGGAGAACAGTGAAAAGGGACGCACTACCTTCTCCTTTACCCCAAATATATGGGATAGAATGAATACAAAATTGAATACGAATCACTATGCCACGCAGTTTCTGTCTGGACATGGAAACGTCAATGCCAGATTGGCGTCTTTCAGACTTGTAGCTGAACCATGGTGTAGCACCTGTGGAGTTGGTGTAGAAGAACCTGCGTGGCACGTGCTGGCAGAATGTTCAGCTTATGTAGAAGAGAGAAGAGAGCTTGTGGAGTTAAGGGGAGCACACCCCCATGAAGATCGTCAGGAAATCCTGTGTTGGAACCCTGAGTTCTTCAGAGTCTTTGCGAGAACTGCCCGTAAAGTAGGACGAGCTAAAGAGGGCAGAGGTTTTAGAAGTACGACAGTGAAAAGAAAGGAATAGTTTCGCCAAACCCCTCAATTAGGGGGGCGGGACAGATAAGATGGTCGGAACAGCACCGATAAGGACATTTTGGAAGGAGATTAGGGGAATCTCGGTGTCAGAAGCCTTGGGCATATAAGTCTCCGTGACTTAAGAGCTCGAGGGGCGGTGGAGGGAATGTGGGGCTTCGGCCCCGACCATCTGTCCCTCCCACAGGATAGTTGCCTCCCAAAGGCCAACTTCTGGAAATAAGAATGGAAAGTCGGGAAATAGCAATGAAAAAGTTTTTACTGACGTGGTCGGGGCTCTAAGGCCGAATATAGGGAAGAAAGAGGTGGTCCCTAAACCAAATGAAAAAACTGTCTATAGCTTAAGGCAGAGGTACCCGGGTGGGGGGCGTGCCCCGCGCTGCCAAACCATCGTTTCCTAAAGCGGATTATACCGCCGCGAGTCGGAATATGACTTTAATATCTGCTCGCATCGGATTATGACTTTAACAATCTTACTGTTTTGGAGTATGACAATATCTGCTCGCGTCGGAGTATCACATTGACTATTCGCAGTCAGCGGACTGTCACTTTAGTTACCCACGTACGGCGGACTATGACTTCCGCCAGAATACGGAATAAACAGAACAAGATAGGTCTGTAAAGTTCGCCGGAGACGACACTCGCCTCGCCGACAAATAGGGCAGCGCTTTTTCCCGTACCGCTACGCAGCGAACTACCACATTATAACCAAGTTATACAAAAGCCCGGATGGGCGGCGGGTATAACAATCTCTTTCTTAACGTAGCCAGATGCCCGGACAACCGATTAGAGTCGCTCATATATGGATTAACGAAATTTCCGCTGTCCCTCCCACAGACTTGTTTGTGCGTGGTTGTATGAGTAGGACGCATGTTAGTTGTGCTCTGAGATAATCACGTATATTAGTGGGATTTTTCAGCTGTGAAGAGTTGTGGGTTGTTCTATAGGATACTGTTAGTGTATCTGCACATTACTAAATCTTTTAAAAAGGTAAGAAGTGGATGTGAAGGAAATAATAACTGAATTTAGTTTGTGTGTGTTAGAATAGGATAGGCTTAGGAGTGATAGTGACACTATACTTTTAGTGCTTAATTACGGACTTATTTATAGGATTAGGGTAGGTTTAGGGATTAAAAACATTCAGACATTCACATATTACATATACACATAGGTTAAGTGCTTCATAATTGACTATTTATTATTTTAAATTAATTTTTTCTTAAGAAACAGTGCTGTAGAAATATCAGCTGTTTTACATAAACAGAGAAAAATTTAACCTCTGGTAGAAATAAGTTGTGCTTTTCCCGCGAAAGGTAACTTAACCTATAAATCTTGGTTTTCCCGCGTAGGGAGCCAAGAACCAGTTCCTGAACCGAACGGTGAGTTAATAGTACTGAACCGAATCAGTTCGGTTCATTGGATCTGAACTACTAGAAGTGAGTCACGTAAATTCAGTGCTACCTATTCAAGGGAAATTTTCCCTCTTCGGAGGGAAAAAGACTTAGTTTTATTTTTATTGTTTACATTTTTTAAGATTTTAATTTCTGGTGCAAGGACAGCACTGGAGAGTAACGGATTATTTTAATTTCTATTTTTTAATATAACACAGGTGTGTATATAGTTATTTTATAAAAAAGCGGGAAAAAATTTTAGTTCATTTTTTGGTTTCTTATAAATACTGGATATTAGTATATGTTTTTGTTATCTAAATGAGTATGGAAGAAAAGATGGACACCGGGGAGAGTGACCGGGATCGACGAGGATCTGTGACCTCGATTACAGGCGCTAGCAAGAGGCGCAGAGATGAGGAAACCGAAGATGATGGCGGTGTTTATGCCAAAATAAGACAGGATCTGGAAGAGTTCATTTTCAATGAGTCTAACAAGATCAATAAGAACGCGGCTAAACAAATTTTGAGTCTGTTCGGGAAACTGGAACAGGAGAACATTAATTTACGAGTCAGAGTCGGGAAACTTGAAGGTCAACTTTTGGAAAGACGCCTTGAAACAAGAGAGTTAGTCACCAAAAAGACGTTTGCGGAAGCGATCGGGGCACCTCGACCCAAGATAGGGAAAAAAGAAGTTGTCCCCAAGCCAATTGATAAGACCGTGTTGGTCTATCCAGTCGATGAAGCTAAGGAAGACTCGGAAGACACTAAAAAAATAGTCAAAGAAATGATCAAACCTAAGGATGAAGGATGGCAGATCCGCTCCATTAGGAAAGTTCGAAAAGGTGGAGTCGCTGTCGAGGCTGGATCGGCAAAAACTGTGGCTAAGATAAAGGAGGTTGCCCGTACTCAACCGGCAATTAAATGCGTAGAACCTAGCAGAAGAATGCCGATGGTCCAATTATTTGATGTGGACATAGATTTAGATGAGGCAGAGTTAAAAAAATGTCTCTTCAAACAAAATCTCGAGGATGCGGGTTTCTCGGAACGCCAAGTTAAAGAAGAGGTTAAGTTTCGCTTTAGAACAGGGCGCAGAAGCGATGAAGTATGCAACTGGGTGGTAGAGTGCCCGTCCAAAATCCGAGATGAGCTTATTAGTCGGCAAAGGGTCTACATCGACTTCGCATCTTGTCGGGTAACAGACTATCTTGCAGTGGCCAGGTGTTACATGTGCCAGGAGTACGGGCACACCCAGAAGTTCTGTTCTAAAAAGGACAAGCAGATTTGTTCCCACTGTGGAAATGAAGGACACGCCTTTAGAGACTGCAATAGGAGAGAGCAGGCCCCGGTCTGTGTGGTTTGTAAGGCTGCAAAGAAACCTGCGGGACATAGATGTGGCACAAGGGAATGCCCAATATACCTGAGAGCACTTGTGCGTAAGGTCTCCATGACAAACTATTAATGGACACGATGGAACCACACACACGAGGAATTAGAGTCGGGCAGATCAATGTCCAAGGCTCAAATATTTGCCTTGAAGAACTAAACTTTGTAATCAAGGATAGAAGCATTGACATTGTTCTGTTGCAAGAGCCGTATTCGTGCGGAGGGCGTATACCGCATCTCGACGGGTATAGGGTCTACTACGCGTCTGAACGACCGAAAGCAGCTGTAGTAATTGTGAATAACGACATTGAAGGGCTATTTGTTAGAGAGCTGTCAGGAGAGCATCATGTATGCGTAAAGGTTATAGTTGGTGATAGGGAAGTATACATGATGAGTTCATACTTCCAGTATAGGGAGGATATTGAAGTGCATATCAGACACTGGGAAAGGACTATGCTAGAACTTCATGGTAAAAGGGTTATATTGGCTGGAGATGTGAACGCAAAATCTGAGCTTTGGTTTGATAGGATCACTGACAGCAAGGGTGAGAAGCTAGAAGCGTTTATCATGGCTAATACACTGAATATCTGCAATATAGAAGGGGAGTTAGCAACCTTTGCTGGAGTGCCGGGGGCGATCGCTGAAAATAACATAGATGTTACATTGTGCACAGAAAATGTATGGATAGAGAATTGGAAGGTTTTAGATGAAGGTAACAGCGATCATAGGTTAATTGCATTTACGCTTCTAAGCTTAAGGGTTAATAGGCATAGAAGGTACTTAGAGAAAAAAGGACGATTTGCCATAAGGAAAGCAGATTGGCAAAAATTTACAAATAGCCTAAACGACAGAATGATGCAACCGCTTGCAGCACAGGAGGATTTAGAATCGGAAGTGGTCGACCTTACAACTACTATAGTAGCTGCGGCTGAAGAATCGATACCCAGAGAAAGCAACAATCTAAGAACTGTCTCTTGGTGGAATAGGGACCTAGAGTTAGAGAGGAGGAATGTTCGAAGATTAAGAAGGAAAATAAATACTGGACCAGTAGAGGATAGAGAAAATCGTGCGTAACAAATACTTTGCCATGGTAAGACAGGAGAAGAAGAGTGCTTGGGAAAAGTTTATCACCGTCGAGGGAAATCGAGATCCATGGGGCATGCCCTATAAAGTTGTGAGTGGTCAGAGCAAAAAGGAGCTGCTGATATCAACAATGAAATTTGGAGATGAAACGGAACACGATATTGGTTTGCTGACGGAAAAGTTGCTAGACTCGTTGCTTCCGTCTGACCCACGGGGCTACTCAGAAGCCGACATGGAAGTTATTTGTAGAGCTGAGAGAAGTACTGTGGAACTTGATTCACCGGAAATTATTGAGGAAGAGGTAAGAAGTGCACTGTTTTCAATGGGAAGGAAAAAAGCTCCAGGATTTGACGATTTGACGGTGGAAATCCTCTGTAGAGCGTGGGATATAGTGAGAGGAAGAATCACTACAATTATGAATAGAGCTCTTCAGGAAGGTAAATTTCCTAAGCACTGGAAAATTGGAATTGTGAAAGTTTTATACAAGGGGTTAGGAAAAGACCCTCAGGCACCTAAGTCTTACCGGCCGCTTACTTTGTTACCAGTATTGGGGAAAGTATTTGAAAAAATTCTGAACAAAAGAATCTTAAATGTGCTTGAAGGACAGAGCAAGTTGCATGAGAGACAGTATGGGTTTAGAGTTGGAAGAGGAACTGAAGATGCGATTGTTGACGTACTGGAGGATGTGAGTAATGAGAGAGACAAGTACGTACTGGGTATCTTCCTGGACATTGCTGGAGCATTTGATAATGCGTGGTGGCCACGGATTTTAGTCCAGCTGCAGGACTTTGGAGTAAAGGGCAAGGAATTTGGTTGTATAAAAGACTATTTTAACGATAGGTATGCGATACTAAGATTCAGAAATGTAGAAAAAGAAAAGCTGCTATCAATGGGATGTCCACAGGGGTCGGTGCTAGGTCCGACACTTTGGATAGTGTTATTTGATGCATTTTTGCGACTGCAGTTGCCAATAGGGTGCCGAACTATGCGTATGCTGACGACGGGCTTTTGTTGGTTAGCGCTAACTCTAGAATGGAGTTAGAAAGAAAAGCGAACCTAGCATTGGGAGTTATAGAAAACTGGAGTAGGGATAATAGATTGAGAATAAGTCCGGAAAAGACGAAAGCGATGCTACTTAAGGGTACATTAGCTAGAAAACCGGTAGTCAAAATGGAAGGACGTACAATAGAAATGGTGGTACAGCATACGTATCTTGGAGTAATTATTGATGAAAAATTAAGTTTTAGACACCATCTGGTGCAGGCGGCAAATAAAGCAACTGCAGCTTTCCAGAAGATACGCCGAGTGGTTAGAACCGAGTGGGGATTTAGAGGTCAGGCTCTTACGACTCTATATAGAGGGGTAGGGGAATCGATACTGTTATATGGTGCGGCAGTCTGGGCTCACAAGATGAGTCTGTCTACATATGCTGAGATTTTGTTGCGAGCGCAAAGACTGATGCTGCTTACAATCTGTAGAGGCTACAGGACAGTATCGAAGGAAGCACTGAATGTGCTGACCGGGGTGCTGCCGATAGATCTATTAGCTAAACAGAGGAGGGAGCTATATTGGAATAAAAGGAATGGAAGGAATAGGGCACAAATAATAAAGGGCGAATCTATAAACATTTGGCAGGACCGTTGGGACAATAGTAATAAAGGTAGGGCCCTTTATTTAAAGATACCTGACGTGAAAGAAAGGATTAGGATTAAGCTTGAATTTAATCATTATGGAACTCAGTACCTTACAGGACATGGAAACTTTAGGAGTTATCTATTTAGGTTTGGACTCTGTACGACGGATCTATGTAAGTGGTGTAAGGTTCCTGATACTCCGGAACATGTCCTGTACGACTGTTGGATGTTTGCGGAACAAATGGTCAAATTGGTTGAAGGACTGAGTGAAATAGGAGTCAGGTTAGATTTTAGGGAAATTTGTCGGCGTAAGGAGGCAGTAGTGTTATTCAACGAGGTGGCTGCGGAAATAGGGAGGCTGAGAGAGGAACATAGGCTACATGAGGTGTAATAGTTAGGAATAAATACGGGAAGCACAAACAAGTTGAACGGGTTTAAAGTACGGGAGAGTACGTGACAGAGTCTAGCTCATGAGGGACGACCGGTACCTTTTTAAAAGGCATGAAGCCTAGAAAAAGGCCGGGGTACATAATGGAGTAGGAGAGTAACAGGGTTGGCAGTCCCTTTAAACTGCCAAGGCAAGGGCCGACCAAAGCCCCGGGTGTGCAGACCCGAAATGGTGGCGTAATGCTGCCTCTGGTAGGTCTCCCAGAATGGGAGGCCGACCCGTTGTTGATGGGAGGCGGGTCAGGGCTTGCCCTGGCTTTGCTAAATCAACTCCTCGGGGGTCGGGGAGCCCCGTAGACAGGGTACGCCTTGTCTGCGCCCCGGCCGGCATCGGGGGTGAGTCCGGGGAAACCGGGACTCATCTCCGATGTATTGGTGTTGGACTCGAGGTTGGTCTGTGGTTTCGGCTGTGGGTCGTCGACTCTGTGTCCGTCTTGTGCGGTGGAGTTGGATTCACCTATCTGCTGTTAAATCCTAGATAGTGGATATTCCGTAACCCGTGGAGGGTTAGAGCTGCACGTCTCAAACCCAAGGGTACTGACCAAAACATCGTCAGGCGCCTGGTCAGCGTTCAGAACAATCGACCTCCCGCTCGATGGAGAGCCGGGGATGGTATAAGCAGAGGCTTGAAACATCTCCGTTATCCATAGAGACTCTGTCCCTCCCACAGGCGGTCCCTGGGCCCGGTAGGATCTGTTTCGTCAGACCTGCTGTAGAGTGCGATCAAGAGCGTTATATAAGTGATTGAAAAGTGCGAAAAAACAGTTCTCGACTTAGATTTTCTCTGACTAAGTTGAACATTTATAAACTTACTGCTTGCCCTTAATAAAAGAGCAGATATCCCCCTTTTTCCCGGGCTCCGCCGCCTCCACGAGGTGGGGACCGGAAACGACACGGGCAATTAGTCGTGGGAGATCCCCCCCCACGCCATAAGCACCTGTGTTCGGCAGAACGGCGGTGAACGGTAGTGCGCATCGGCGCAACGTGTAGCTTAGGGGCAGCGGGTTAATCGTTGTCCCTGAAGTGTGCGTCCCTCCCCTGTTCACCTCGTTAATCTCTCAAGTGAAAAGACACTCAAGTGAAAAGACACTTCTTTAATTGATAAGTACATGGACCATTTTTATTTTTGTAAGTACTTGTTATTCCTTAGTTTTTGTTGTAGTGCATAGACAGCTGTTTATAAGTGCATGCAATTTTAGTTATTTAGACATTTGTTTTGTGATCTATATATTGTGATCATTTTTGTGGTGTTAGTATATTATATATTGTATTATAGTATATAGTATATTATTGTATAAATAAACTTGTGACTGGACGACCTTCAGGATGGCGGACGGCGGGAAGTCGGACGCTAATCCGTTCCAAAAATCTTCGAAAGTCCAGCGTTCTCCGGTTCGAGGACACCCACACTCGGAGTCGTCAAGACCGGAGAGCGAGAGTGATGATCAGGTAAGACAAGATCTACCTACCAAAAAGCGAAAGGAGGTAAGTCCAACGATGCCGGGATCCTCTCGACCGAAGAGGACGTCTATACAAGGCCCAAGTACAGCAGAAATGCAGGTGGATCCTGTGGAAGAGGAGCACCACGAGGCAGCTGTAAGTGCACCTGAGGACGAGTTTGCTCAGGTAAGTGAGCTTCTCGGTTCTGTTAACCGTTGGTTCTCGGCACAATATAAAAATAAAAAATTAACTATACACCAGTATACCGACATGTCCGGTCGTATGACCGAAGCAGCTGAGTTGCTGGCTTCAATTGAAAAACGGCTCATAAGGGCAGAGTCCCGTTTAGCCGAAAGAACAGACATAATCAAAATGATCAGTACTGCCCCAAGGCAGATAGGGGAGCAATCTATGACTCGGTCATACGCCGACGTCTTTAGGGCGCCACCAGTCCCGAAGATAACGGGTGCCAAAAAAGTGGTACAACAACCAAAGGTAGTCTTTATTAAAAGTAAAGATGATAATAAAAACATCGAGGAAGTTAAACAACTGGTCCAGACAACTATCAGACCCAAAGATTTGGGTATCAAAGTCAAGAAAGTCATCAAGACTGCAAGAGGTCTCTTAATTGAAACCGAAAAGGCGGACCAGTTGGATAAACTTAAAAACTGTGATGCCCTTAAGTCTAAGGGACTGGTTATTGAAGCGCCCAAAAAGCGAGAACCTAAGATCATGATATATGATCTTGATACTGAGCGGGCGGAACTAGACACTATCGAAGACATTTATGCCCAGAATGTCGAGGACCTGATCTCAAAGGACGAATTCTTGAAAGAATTCAAATGTGTCCATAAGTATGAGAGTAAAAACAGGGGAGAAAAGAAGGCGAATTGGGTCGTAGAGTGTTCGGCCCGCGTCAGGAACATATTGAGACGAAGAGATCGGCTGTATGTGGGCTGGCAGTCGTGTAGATCGAAAGATTACAACCCAGTGGTGAGGTGTTACAAGTGTTTGGCATACGGCCACATTTCAAAATACTGTCGAGGCAAACAAGCATGCTCACATTGTGCGGAAGAGCATGACGTCAAGAATTGCACGCACAAAGAGCAGCCGGCCAAGTGTCTGAATTGTAAGTTGGCGAAAAAACCTTTTGACCACGCCACCGGAGCTAAGGAATGCTCTGAATATGAGAGAGCATGCAGGGTTGCGCTCGAGAAAGTAGATTATGGATACTAAATTTGCGCAGATTAACTTAGCCCGTAGCTTCGGTGGTGTCCATGAGTTAATGGACATTATTGACAAATGGTCATTGGACGTCATCTTGATCCAAGAACCATACCAACGGAAAATCTCTTGGCCGGGCTTCCGTGCCTATTCTGTATACGAGGCACTAGACGAAATGTGGACCCTCACCCTGGTGAGAGAGGGCATATGCTCAGTGGTCCTTATACACGATTGTTCAGGACCCACGTGTACCACTGTAAGATTGAGTCTGGGAAACCTCAGTATGATTATTATCAATGCATATTTTAAGTATTCGGACCAGATAGACACACATCTGAATAACTTAGAAACGATTATTAACAGATTCAGGGGCGAACAAATTCTGATAGCGGCAGATGCCAATGCCCGGTCTGTGCTCTGGTTCAATGA
Source organism: Magicicada septendecula (assembly GCA_034769895.1). Lineage (NCBI taxonomy): Eukaryota > Metazoa > Arthropoda > Insecta > Hemiptera > Cicadidae > Magicicada > Magicicada septendecula. Next base: position 59,257,796 of record CM068374.1, read on the forward strand.
GAGTACAGACGACCGTGGCGAAGAATTGGAAGCACTGCTGTTAGCTTACGATTTAATCCTGTATAACTCCCCGAGTGAAGTGAGTACTTTTGAGAACACTCGAGGCCAGACAAGCAATATTGATGTGACCTTTGGTAGCAGATCTTTGGAACGCCGAATTTCTAACTGGATTGTACATGGCGAGGTCTCTATATCTGACCACAAACTAATAACCTTCGACGTGGACACGAGACAAGGACAAAGCTGTTACCAGGGGTCAAGAACTGGGTTTACACATCCCCAAGTTAAAGATCTGGATTGGAGATTACTGGATGCGTCCGTGCTCACGGACCTCGGGGAACTAAGATCGTATGACGAAATGTCGCTGTCGGAAGGCGTTGATGCCCTGACTAATATACTCCAGAGAGCCGTGGCTGACTCTGCTCATAGAACCCGTGCTCGGCGTAAGCTTGCCGCCTGGTGGTGTCGCGATCTCGATGGGGCCAAGATACAGAAGACGAGTACTGAGAGGAGATGGAAGAGGAAGAGGCGTCTCTTGGGAGCGGAACACCCCGATACTCTGGAGGCCAGGCGACTGTTCGCAAATGCGAGAACATCCTACATAAACAGGATTCGACACGCCAAAAAGGAGTACTGGCAGAGCATCGTTAGGCTCTCTGGGGAGTCAGATCCTTGGGGCCTAGCCTATAAAATATTGGCAAGTAAGGTTAAAAGTCCCACACAGATGGTGTCGATGAGGTCCGAAAATAATGATGTCATTACAACACCAAATGACATCTGTGAATTCATACTGAGGGGATTGCTCCCTGATGACAATGTAGATACTGATACTATAGAAAACGTAAATATAAGGGAAGCAGTAACTCAGCTGCAAGATTTAGGCTACATAACGTACTTGATGTACCAGTTGGGAGCCGTGTGTCTCCCGATGAACTTGATGACGCTGTAGCACAACAAAAAAGCGGCAAGGCGCCGGGCTTCGACGGCATAAAGGCCGAAGTGATTAAAAGAACGATTTCGCGGATCCGGCTCCTCTATCTGGACATCGTAAACAAGATGTTCACAACCAGAGAGTTTCCGAAGACCTGGAAACGAGGAGTTTTAAAGATCTTCTTGAAACATAAAGATAGAGATCCGCAAGATATAAAATCGTATAGGCCCGTCACCTTGCTGCCTGTCTTGGGCAAAATCGCAGAGAGGTTGATTGTCTATAGATTAGAGACTTTCTTAGCTGACATAAATTTTTATGGGGAATCCCAATTTGGATTCCGGAAAGGATTGAGCACCACGGACGCTATTCTCAGTGTTCGGGGATGGGTTGAGAGGTCTGTGCGCCGGTATGTCCTGGGCGTATTCCTGGACATTTCCGGTGCTTTCGACAATGCATGGTGGCCGTTTGTTCTGTACCAATTACGGCGATACAATTGTCCGCAATATCTGCAAACCCTGATCCGCAGTTATCTTACGGACAGGGAAGTTGTATTTGAGATGGAGGGTGCACGTCGTTCCAAGACATTGACAAAAGGTTGCCCGCAAGGATCTATCTTGGGACCAATCCTATGGAACGTAATTTTTGAAGATCTTTTACGACAAGATTATGGAGACGACGTGCACATTGTTGCCTATGCGGACGACGCCATGCTAATCGTTGGAGGACGATCTAGAACAGACCTCGTGTCAAGAACCGACCGAGCACTCGAGGTGGTGTCGCGGTGGTGCGCGAAAGTCAAACTAGAACTCTCTGCGACAAAGACTACAGCCTTGATGCTAAAAGACAAGTTTCATCGGGGGAGGCGGCCGACTTTCCAGCTCAATGGTGAGCGGGTCGGGATGGCAGACTCTGTGCGTTATCTGGGTCTTCAGATGCAAGAAGGCATGATTTTTGCAGAACATGTGGCACAGCAGACGCAAAAGGTGCTCTCAGTATTCTTGGGATTGGCAGCCCTAATGAGAACAAGTGGAGGTCTTGAATGTTCAGCCTTAAAGAGACTCTACGAGGGCACTGCTGTGCCTCTACTAACATATGGATGCGAAGTCTGGGGGCCTACTGCCCTTCGGACGAAGGCACTTCGCAGACAGTTAATGAAGACCCAGAGAAAGGTAGTTATTATGATAAACAAAGCTTATCGCACGATATCTCACGAGGCCAACCTGGTCATTGCAGGTGTTATCCCGATCGACTTGCTCATCGGAGAGAGAGTGGCAATCAAAAGTGACACAAGCAGAGGAATCAACAGAGAAGTCGCAAACATGACGAGACGCAGGGAAACTCTGGATTCCTGGCAGCGACGATGGGAAGAGAGTGATAAAGGACGCACAACCTTCTCGTTCATCCCAAATATTTGGGATAGGATCAACACTGTTCTGAACACAGATCACTATGCCACGCAGTTCCTGTCTGGACACGGGAACTTCAAAGCACGGCTGGCAGCATTTCGCTTGGCGGCAGACCCATGGTGCGGCCATTGTGGAGATGGCGTGGAAGAGACTGCGTGGCATGTCCTGGCTGAGTGTCCACGGTATGTGGACGAGAGGAACGAGTTGGTGGACCTTTGGGAGCGACACCCTGGCGAAGATCGTCAAGAAATCGTATGTTGGAATCCAGAGTTCTTCCGGATCTTTTGTCGAACTGCCCGTAAAGTAGGAAGAGCAAAAGAGGGCAGAAGGTTAGATGCACCTCAAGAGTAAGAAGAGGATTAGGTACGCCTTCCCAATGTCTGGGGGGCGGGACAAATAAGATGGTCGGCACGAACTCAGATCTTGGATGAGAAGAGGACCTGCATAGGGAAACTCGGTGTCAGAAGCCTTGAGCATATAAGTCTCCGTGACTTAAGAGCTTGAGGGGTGGTGGAGGGAACGTGGGGCTATGCCCCGACCATCTGTCCCTCCCACAGGGCCCCTGGGCCCGGTAGTAAAGTGTCGACTTACTACTGTATGCGAGTGCTTTCGAGTGTGAAATATTTGATCACATAGTGCGCTAGAACTTGGTTTATAGACGATATAATTGTGTGTGTATTGGACTGAGTTAAGTAAAACACTGTGCGGATAGGGATAAGTGCGTGAGTGCGAGGAAGGGCTTCGCCGCCTCTACGAGGTGGGGCCTAGTAACGGTCCAGGCCATTAGTCGTGGCTCGGGTCACGCCATAAGTTCCTGGATCGGCCAAACGGCGAGAACGCGATTTCGTGGTAGTTAGGGTAACTGCCTGGAGTCCGTTTTTGCAGTCAGTGCGTGGACACTATTTTTTGTTAGGATTAGTGCGGGTATATACTGTATTAGATATACGCCGTTTGTGATATTGACACAGTTGTATTTGTTCTTTATTTTCTGTATAGTTATAGTTCATTTTCTGTTTTTGTTTATTCTCATTTTTGTATAATGAGTGGGGAGCGGAAGGAAGAAGATCCCTTTAAAAGATCTTCCAAAGTACAGAGGTCGCCGGCCCGGCAGTATCAGCCGAAACCCGACCTGACCGAGACTGAGTCGATGATGTCCGAGGGTAGCGATGTGGACAGGCCTACTCATCCGAAGAAGCGGAAGGAGGTAAGTCCTACGATGCCGGGGACGTCGAGGGTCAAGCGGACCATGCTGGAGTGCGATCAGGATGAACTGGACGAGTTGGCGGATGCAACCGATCCAGGTAAGTCAGTTAATGATACTAACTCATTTGACAGAATGCATGCTATTGTACAGTATATGACAAAATGGGCGACAAGCCAATATAAGAGTAAAAAATTGACTGTGAATCAGATTAATGATATCAAATCTAAAATGAATGTTATGACCGAGCTGCTGTCCGGTCTAGAAAAGACAGTCATCAGACTGGAGGGCCGTCTCGAGGGAAGGCAGGAGATGGCGAAGATGATGGGAACAGTCCCACGAGTAGAACAGACTGAGTTCCCTAGGCTCAGATCGTATGCAGAGGTGTCGGCGGTCCCGAAGATCACGGGGGCCAAAAAAGTGGTCCAACCCCCAAAAGTTGTTTTCATCAAAAGTAAAGATGACAAGAAGACAATTGAAGAGGTTAAACGTGAGATACAGACCACGGTTCAGCCCAAAGATTTGGGGATAAAAATCCGCAGAGTGGTGAAAACAGCTCGGGGCATTATGATCGAAACAGATAAAGTGGACCAACTGCAAAAATTGCAGGACTGCGAGGCCCTTAAGTCCAAGGGACTGGTCGTGGAAGCGCCTCGTAAACGCTGTCTTAGGGTCATGATTTATGATTTAGATAAAGAACGGGATGAGCATGAGATTGTAGAAGATATCGTTGCCCAGAATGTGGACGACTTAATCTCTAGGGAAGATTTCCTTAGAGAGTTTAAGTGCGTTCACAAATACAGTTCTAAGAATCGAAATGATACCCGTAACAACTGGGTCGTGGAATGCTCGTCCCGAGTCAGAAATATTCTGAGAAGACGGGACAGATTGTTCGTGGGGTGGCAGTCCTGTAGGATCAAAGATTATAACCCTGTCGTCCGCTGTTACAAATGTTTGATGTACGGCCATATTTCCAAGCACTGCAGGGGGAAGCAGATGTGTGCTCACTGTACTGGTGAGCATCATATTAAAGATTGTGATAAAAAAGATCAGCCGGCCACTTGCATAAACTGCAAGTTAGCCAAGAAAGACCACAGACATGCCACAGGGACAAAAGGTTGTTCCGAATATGATCGAGCCTGTCGCATAGCATTGGAAAAAGTCGACTATGGAAATTAGAATCGGACAGATTAATATGTCCAGGAGTTTCTGTGGCATGAATGAGCATATGACCATCATCGAGGGGCGGCGACTGGATGTACTTTTCATCCAGGAGCCGTATCAGAGACCCTTGGCTTGGCCGGGATTTACAGTTTACACTGGAGTACCCCCTGCGGCCGAAATATGGGCTATGACTATCGTTCGAAATGGACCAATAAGGGTAGTTCAGATACAGGACTGCTGCAATTCCACGTGCATAGTGTTGCGACTGAGTCTGGGGAGCTCGACCGTTATAACGGTCAATTCATATTTTAAGTTTGCTGACCGCATCGGCGATCATATTGATAGACTGGAGCAAGTAATTACTCGCTTTCGGGGCGAGTCTGTCTTAATAGCGGCTGATGCCAATGCCAGATCCGTCTTATGGCATAATGACGTTACAGATGCGAAAGGTGAGGAACTGGAAACTTTCGTCTTGTTACATGATCTTGTGATTTTCAACTGTCCGGGAGAAGTGAGCACTTTCGAAAACTCCCGAGGCCATAAAAGCAATATAGATGTCACTCTTGGCAGTGGGTCTTTGGAGCAGAGAATCGTTGGATGGACTGTTCATAATGAGTGGTCATTGTCTGATCATAGATTAATAACTTTCGAACTACTAATGACAAGAGTAAATATCCGCTGCCAAGAAAATGGTGATTTGAGTAACAGGATTAAGGCTAGGGACCTGGATTGGGGTCTTCTGGATGCATGCCTGCTCACCGACCTTGGACAGTTGAGAGATTTCGACACAATGCCGCTGGCAAATAAGGTGGACTCGCTCACGAGAATTCTGCGTAGGGCCGTGGAGGACTCTGCCAGACATATAACACGAGACAAGAGATTGGCCGCCTGGTGGAATCGGGACCTGGAGTGTTCTCGCAGTAATAAGAATAGACTTGAAAAACGATGGAAAGGTACCGAAGTCGCCTTGGAGCTGACCATGAACAAACTATCGAAGCCAGGCGGTTATTTGCTAATTCTAGAACGGAGTATGTTAATAAAATCCGTTTTGCCAAAAAAGAACAATGGCTGCGGATTGTTCGGCTTTCTGGAGAGTCCGATCCATGGGGCCTTGCGTATACGATATTGTCAAATAAAATTAAGCGACCTACAAAGATGGTGTCGATGCGGTCAGAGATGGGGCTTTTGACAAAGCCAGATGCAATTTGTCGCCACTTTCTGGGAGGCTTGCTCCCTGATGATGATGTTCAGAGTGATAACAATGAACATATTTTAATAAGACAAAGGGCAGCAGCTCATGAGGTCATATTTGAGGTGGTCAACGTCTCTCCCGAGGAATTGACCAAAGCTGTTAAAATGCAGAAGTGTGGCAAGGCGCCGGGTCTTGATGGAATTCGAGCGGAGATTGTGAAGCGATCTTATGACAGAATTAAGCTCCTCCTGCTCGACACGCTAAACGCGATGTTTTCTACAGGAGAATTTCCGAAAATCTGGAAACAGGGGGAGCTGAAGATATTCCTCAAATCAGAGGATAGGGACCCGCAGATCCTAAAGTCATATAGACCGGTGACCTTGCTACCAGTCTTGGGAAAGATAGCGGAGCGTATCATTGCCGAGAGGTTAAATACTTTTCTTGACAGCATTCAATATTTTGGTGATACCCAATTCGGGTTCAGAAAAGGAAGATGTACGACGGATGCGATCCTAAGCGTCCAACGTTTAGTAAATGCGTCGTTGCACCGGTATGTCCTTGGAATTTTCCTGGACATTTCCGGTGCGTTTGATAATGCCTGGTGGCCATTTCTGATAGACCAGTTACAACGGGTCAACTGCCCTGGATATCTCCTGACGCTGATAAGGAGCTACTTGGCTGAAAGAGAGGTGGTTTTTGAACTTGGGGGTGCACGTCATTCCAAGACATTGTCGAAGGGTTGTCCTCAAGGGTCCATACTTGGGCCAATACTTTGGAATGTCATTTTTGAAGTTTTTCTGAGGCAGGACTTTGGGAATGACGTGCATACCATTGCGTACGCAGCTGATGCAATGATTTTGGTGCAGGGACAATCCAGGGTAGACTTGGAGGCACGGGCTGAGCGGGCGCTTAGGGTTGTGACGACATGGAGTGCGATAGCTAAATTAAGTTTTTCGCCTAGTAAAACCTCGGCAATGATGCTTAAAAATAAATTTGATCGGGGGAGACGGCCGCGTATTATGATGTATAATACCAATGTCAATTTTGTGGATGACGTAAAGTACCTGGGTCTTCAGGTTGAAGAAGGATTTCGATTTGTACGACATGTGGAACAGCAAACGATGAGAGTCATAATGATATTTAGGGGACTATTGTCCTTGACCCGAACCAGAGGGGGTTTGGAGTGTTTAGCCCTGAGAAGGTTATATGATGGAATTGCTGTTCCACTGTTAACGTACGGTTGTGAGGTCTGGGGAGATACTGCCCTGGGTCAAGTTAGACTAAGACGTCTTTTATTGAGGACCCAGCGAAAGATTGTCATCCTTGTCAATAAGGCTTATCGTCCGATATCACATGAGGCCACTTTAGTGATTGCTGGTACAATCCCTATTGATTTACTGATCAAAGAACGTATGAATGTGCATATGGATGTAGATGCTGGTATGATAAGATCTGTTAGCAAAAGACTAAGACGTGCTGAGACCTTAAACGAGTGGCTCGGAGGTGGGAGAGGAGCACGAAAGGTAGGGAAACTTATCTTTATATCCCCAACATCCGGGATCGGATCAACCTGCCTTTGAATACAAATCACTATGCCACGCAGTATTTGTCAGGCCATGGGATTTTAACTCGAAATTATTTGGCTTTAGACTGTCTGAGGATCCTTGGTGCGCTAGATGTGGCGTTGGTGTCGAAGAAACTGCGTGGCATGTGATTGCGGAGTGGCCAGCTTACGTGAATGAACGACAGGAGTTGATCAATTTCTAGCAAGAACATCCCGGAGAGGATCGGAAAGAGATTCTTTGCTGGAATGCCACATATTTTAAGATCTTCGCAAGAGTAGCCCGTAAAGTGGGAAGAACAAAAGAGGGCAAGGGAATAGTTGAACTTGAAGATATGTAAGGAATAGGATCGCCAAACCCCTAAATTAGGGGGGCGGGACAGATAAGATGGTCGGTTGACACACACGAAACGAGCAAGAGGACCTTGTTGGGATATCTCTCGGTGTCAGAAGCCTTGAGCATATAAGTCTCCGTGACTTAAGAGCTTGAGGGGCGGTGGAGGGAATGTGGGGCTATGCCCCGACCATCTGTCCCTCCCACAGACACTGAATTATTTGCATGGCAAATAAGTAAATTCGGTGTTGCCGTAAAAAGGGAAATTTTCCCTCGTCGTGGGAAAAAAACTTGGAATATTTTCAATTGTTTACATTTTAATTTTTTGATTTATCCAGTACAAGGAGGGTACTGGAAAGCAACGAACATTGTTTATTTCTATTTTTTATAAGGTTAAGTAAGTCGAGATTATTTATTGAACAGAAACGTTAAAAAAAATTTTTTCATGAAAAAAACTTAAAAAATTTTTGTTGTTTACATTTTTGTTTTTGGGCTTCTCCGGTGCAAGGAGAGTACTGGGAGGTAACAAACACTGGTTTTTTCTATTTTTATTTTTAATTAATTAAAATAAGTGATTATATGTGTGAAAACTGAACATACATTTTTTTCAAGTAAAGGACTTAGAAAAAAAACGGAACTAAAAAATTTTGTTTTCTGAATATTGATATTCTGTATTCAGTTTATACTAAGTTCAACGTGGTTGAGTAGGAGGGCAAGTATTTAGAGTTTTTTACCTTTTGGTTGATTTTTAAATCAGGATGCTGGTGACTGCGATGCTGAGTGAGTTCCCGCTGTGACGGGAACCTGCGTTCACAGTCGGGGCAGGGAAATCCCCGAGGGGGCGAGGCGACAGGCCCCCTACACTTCGCATAGTGAACACAGGCCCCGTGCCATCTGGCAGAAAGGGACCCGCACCGGTCACACCTAAACCGCAGAGAGGCTACGGGATAGGCGTCTTCATAGTGGTGTATATAATCTTTGGCTAAGTTATACCAGTTGCCGCAAAGACGGCACTGGGAGGCAGCCCAGGGGACACCAACCACAGAGAGTTCAGGCGCCCCTTGATCATCATTACTTATGGTAGCAACGTTCCGAACAACATCCCGTTCCGCATCTAATTGACCGGGTGGGGGGACGGGGATCCCCCCCGGAAGCCGAGGCTCTACTATTCATGCTCGTCACAAATAAATGTTTCCCCCTCGAGGGGCTTCAACCCTCGAGAGGTAGCCAGTGCGGGTTGTACAAGTACAACCCTCGAGGGCCCACTGGCATGCCCCCCGTTGCCGCCCCAGGCTAGCAACAGAAGATGGACTTGTGCAGCACTGATAACGGCAGGCCTGGCTGGAAAAGGCCGTTGTCAAGTAGCCGTGCCCGGGACACTGCAAGCAGTGGCCCGAGACCCAACCCCCAGAAAACACTTCAGCCCCGCAGTTCTTCCGTAAGGAATAGCTGATGGAAGAACAGAGGGGGCTGGACAGCCCCGCCTCCACCGGGATTTGTGTCTCCCCCGAAGGGAACGTTTCCTCCCGGTCTCGGTTGAGGGTGCTCGGTCAGACCGCCCCGCCACCACCAGGGTTTCTGTCTTCCCCAAAGGGAACGTTTCCACCCAGTCTCGGTTGTGGGGTGCTGGGTCTCTAGCCTCCATCCACCGGTTTGACAGTCACCCAGTGCAGGTTTCACTCTCTCGAGGTTAGGCCCGCCCAGGATCCCATCTCCCCAGCTTCAGGAGGCTAGGTCCGCTTTAGAGACCCGCGTAAAGCGCAGGTGGGCTCTAGGAGATAAGGGAGCGAGAGGCTGGGGTCTTCTAGAGAGTAATAAAGGAGGACGCTATATTCGCTTCAACTCCCACTTGCGAACGGAAGCCTCTGGTAATCAGCCGCCACCCGGAAGGGGCGACGTTGCCCGGCCCGCCCCGAGGTAACGTGGAGGGTACCAGTAGGCACATCTTTCCCTTAACCATCCAAGTAACCGCCCGAAGACGGGTAGCCTGGTGGAAGGAACAAGTTTGCGGAGCCAAAAAAAAGAAAGAGATTGTTATACACGCCGCACATCCGGGCTTTGTATAACTTGGTTACAATGTGGTAGTTCGCTGCGTAGCGGTACGGGAAAAAGCGCTGCCCTATTTGTCGGCGAGGCGAGTGTCGTCTCCGGCGAACGTTACAGCCCTATCTTGATCTGTTTATACGTAAGTCATAGTCCGCCGTACGTGAGTAATTAAAGTGGCAGTCCGCTGATAGCGAATAGTCAAAGTGATACTCCAACGCGAGCAGATATTGTCATACTCCAAAACAGTAAGATTGTTAAAGTCATAATCCGACGCGAGCAGATATTAAAGTCATATTCCGACTCGCGGAGGTATAATCCACTTTAGGAAACGACTCCCACCTAACTCGTGGCAGTTTGGTTTAGCAGCGCGGGGCACGCCCCCCATTTGGGTACCTCTGCCATAAGCTATACTCCGAATGACCGGCGAGGTGCCAACCCATTGGTAGCGAATCGTTTTACCGAGCACTTCTACTTACCACTACTATTTCTGCTACAAGCAACTCTGACCCTACAAACTCAGCGCGCGGCTTATGTGCCGCGTCGCCCCTGTCTGTCTCTGTCCTGCTGTGCGTCTGCATCGCCCGCGGTCACTTTGTGTGGTCTTTGTCATGCGCTCTGCGTTCTGCGTTCTTTGCTGCGCGCGCCTCAGCCCGACCTCAGGTGGGCTTCATCGGCGTCAGTGCAAAGCATCCCGCCGGCGCTCTACTGGCTTGATAATAAAATGTGCCTTCTTGGCGTCTCATTTGTTATCCCGGTGAGACTTCCGGTTGCCCAGGATTTTTAAGAAACCGGCAAGAAAACCTCTATTGGCAGTCTCTAAATGCGTGTCCCTCTTGGCCGCAGTGTGAAGAGATCTGTTAGACCTTTCCTTTGCAGAACCGCTGTGTGTGCCCGTATTCTTGACACATGTAACATCGTGCCACTGCCAAGTAGTCTGTAACTCGGCAGAATGCAAAATCGATGTAGATGCGCTGTTTTGATACCAGTTCATCCCGAATTTTTGGTGGGCATTCCACTACCCAATTGCAAACTTCTTCGATGCGGCGCCCCGTTCGGAATCTGAATTTAACATCCTCTCTGACCTGTTGTTCGTTTATGCCAACGTCTTCAAGATTCTGTTTGAACAGACACTTCATCAATTCTTCTTCATTTAAGTCAACATCCACATCAAATATTTGCACCATGGTCATCCTGTGACTAAGTTCTACACATTCAATATTGGGCTTGGTACTGGCGACTTCCTTTATCTTATTGACGTTCTTTACCGACCCAGCTTCCACTGCGACACCACCCTTCCTCACCTTACGCAACGATCTGATTTGCCATCCTTCATCTTTTGGTTTAATCATTTCTTTAATAACTGTCTTCACTTCTTCTGGGTCTTCCTTCGTTTCATCCGTTGGGTAGACCAAGACAGTTTTTTCATTTGGTTTAGGGACCTCCTCCTCTTTCTTCCCAATCTTCGGCCTTGGAGCCCCGACCACGTAAGCAAAAGACTTTTTCATTGCTATTTCCCGACTTACCATGCTTCTTTCCAGAAGTTGGCCTTTGGGAGGCAGCTATCCTATGGGGGGGACAGCGGGAATTTCGTTGATCCATATATGAGCATCTGTAATCGGTTGTCGGGGAATCTGGCTAATTTTTTTTTCGGCTAACTTTGTAGCATTCCCATTTTGCTGGTGAAGTTTCCTTTTTGAAGATGTAAAATAATAGTGTCTCGTGTACCGTATGTCTAGTTTTCGTGACATGTATAGTTTAAATATGTGTTTTTGAATCTCTCTGTATGGTGGATCTCCCCCAGGTCGACCACGCCGGGCGTAGTCCATATGGCACCTTGCGATATCGATGGAAGTTCGCAAGGCCGTCAGCACTATGTCAAGCAACGATACCCGATTACCCAGACCAAGCTTCCTCAGGGCCGTCACCGTAAATCGGGGGAGTGCGCTTCGAGCGCCTACAACTACCGGGATAACTGCTCCGACAGTAGCGTGAAGCTGTTCCTGGATGGTAGGCAAAGCAGGCAGGTATTTAGATACCTTTGTGTAGACGGCATCCTGGAGCGAAGTCTGATTTTCAAGCGGCAACGTTATCTCCACCACTGCCGCCGTCTCCCGATGTTTAACGACCAGGTCAGGCCGCAGGGTGGTACTGTCTGGGAGTGTAAAAGTTTGCTCCCTACAAATCTCCAGTGCGTTCTGCCTACACCGCTCTGCTATTGTGCCCACCAGCCAGTTATGACGCTCGATGCGCGCCCGTCCCCCGGCAACGCATTCCCCGATCACATGGCCCAGGGTCTCGGGCTTAAGTCGGCAACGCCGACACAGCACTTCGGTCTCCACAAGCTCGCGCCCCAGGGCGACCCTCGTAACAATCGTGTTGGTACGAAGTTTAAGGGCATCGATGAATTGCCCCGGACGGAGCATCATGGGGTCTAGGAGCCAGCAGTTTCCGTGGGGGTCGTTGGCGAACCAATTCACTCCCACTCCCTGCAAGCTCAGCCCCGCCCATCGCCCCGCGACGCTAAGCTTCAGCTCGCGCCGCCTCCCCTCCACCGCCTGCATGTCGCAAGGCCAACCTAGATCCAACTGTCTCGCCAGATGTTCAAGGCGAGCAGCCCAAACACCGGCCTCCGCCAAACACCGCACCAGCGGGTCCCCTGATTGAATCAATTTAAGACCCGCCCGAAGCCCGCAAACCCTGATCTGCGTTGCCAGATTCGGAAACCCTAGTCCGCCATTACGTTTCCGTGCGTAAAACACACAGTCAGTAACCGACTGGGGCAGATGTAACATCTTCTTGATCTCACCGCGCAGAGCACGGTCCACGTTCTTCAGCGCAGTGGTCGACGGAGGGTCGATAGTCATACGATGGGCAAAGGCAGGGACGACGTACTGCATGGCTAGCACAACTTTTTGCTGTGGCTTCAGAGACAGCCGTCTCACCCGCCGTACAGAGTCCATGAGTGTGCCGAGATGTGATTTATTATAAAACCCCCGGGAAACTGTGTAAGTGAGCCCTAGATATGTAAAGGGCTCATGAACTCCAAGGAAACGGAGTGCCCCACCACGCACAGCAAGCTGCACAGGTAGCGACACCCAAGCATCCCCCCTTCGCTCAAGATGGAAAGATACACACTTTCCCAGTGACAGGGCCATCCCAGCACGTTCTAAATAAGCTGATGCAATCTGAAGCATCTTACTCATAGACTCCTCAGACGAGGAGAAGACTGCCACGTCATCAGCGTATGCCATAGCGGCCAGCCGTCCCTCACCCAGCCCAAATCCGTACTCAGTTGCCTGGAGCTGCTGTAACAGCGGATCCAGGACCAGGTTGAAAAGCAAGGGAGACAAGGGGTCTCCCTGCTTAACTCCCCGGCGTATGGCCACATCCACTCCAAAGGAGCCGAGGCGGGTGGACGCCCCGTCGTACATTTTCTGTACGAGGCGGCAGAGGAGAGGAGGCACTCGCTGTTGGCGGAGAGCCACCTGGATCGCCTCATGGGTCACAGTATCGAAGGCCTTCTCTACGTCGAGAAGAACCCCGACAAGCTTGGCCTTCTTGCCCAGACGAGTAAGTTCGTCCAGGACGACACAATTTGTATAACAGCCCAGCCCAGGCCGAAACCCACGCTGAGCCGCGGAGAAAGTGGTGAAGTGAGAGAGTCTGGTTCCTACTAGGCCCGAGAAAAGCCGCGCCAACAGGGGAGCGATGGTGATCGGCCGCCAGTTCTCCGGCCTGCTCAGGTCCTTCCCACGCTTAGGGATCTAGGTGGTCCGGTGCGTCTTCCACGGAGAGGGATACCCCCCCCCCCGAAGAGCGCGACGTTGAAAAGGGCAGTCAGCACCTCGGCAATGCCTCGGTACTGTAAGAGACCACCCTTCGTAACGCCATCCGGACCCGGCGCCCCACCGGCCTTAAGGCGTCTGATTTTACCTTTAACCTCCCCGAGCGTGATGAAAGGCACATCACGATCGTCTTCGTCAACTACTGGCAGGTCCATTTGGCAAGGCTGAACGGTGCCCCAAAGATCTTGGTAGTAGGCGGAACGGGTCGATCCCCCTCCTCGAGCAGGTCCCCAAGGTTATCAGTTAGGACCAGCTCAGCCAGACGAGAAGGATTCCGCCGGTAGAGCTCTTGTGTTCTGGCGTAGACTCGAACTCTACGCCGAGTGCGCTCAGCCCGCCGGGCAGGCCCGCCTCCCCTGCTCGGAGCAGCTCTTCGCTCAGGGCCTAGCTGCACAAGATCTTCGTGCAGTTGTTCCACTAAGCGATCCAAATCTCTCCCATTAATATCCTCGCCAATCAACGCAATAATGCGCTGGGCGAGCGGCAACCCGCCGACATCAAGGTCCCGCAGGTAAGAAACCCACGAAGCCTTTTCAACCGGACGAGCCGCCTCCTCCCCCACTCTCTCAACAAACTGTGCCATCCCATCGTCTGGTGCAGGAACCTCCCCAACCCCATAAGCAAGCTGATCGGGCGGTTCGGCCTCTTCAACCGGACCCACGGCCGTACCTTGCTCCGGTGGTAGCGGAGCCTCTGGTATCCCTTCTTCCACTACAACGTCCGGCCCCAAGTTCTCCATCAGGGGTTCCCCCACAGGCCGAGCCCCATCGACGGCCCCATCCGGATTAATCGGGGGCCGGGGATCTTCCGGAAGAAAACAATGTCCTTTTAAAGTTCTAACGCGAAAAGCTCTAACCTGCTTGTCAATATTTAGGGGAAGATGAGTCGCTATAAACAAGGAATAACCTTGCTTCTTCCCCCTAGCAGTAAACTTTAGATATTTTTCCTTGAGGACACGGTGTTCCCCTTCGGTCCACACCGACGAGGCCCTGACTGCAGGGACCCTGGCACATCTAAACCGCAGAGAGGCTACGGGATGGGCGTCTTCATAGTGGCGTATATAATCTTTGGCTAAGGTATAACAGTTGCCGCAAAGACGGCACTGGGAGGCAGCCCAGGGGACACCAACCACAGAGAGTTCAGGCGCCCCTTGATCATCATTATTTATGGTAGCAACGTTCCGAACAACATCCCGTTCTGCATCTAATTGACCGGGGGGGACGGGGATCCCCCCCGGAAGCCGAGGCTCTACTATTCATGCTCGTGACAAATAAATGTTTCCCCCTCGAGAGGCGTCAACCCTCGAGAGGTAGTCAGAGCGGGTTGTACAAGTACACCCCTCGAGGGCCCACTGGCATGCCCCCTTTACCGCCCCAGGCTAGCAACAGAAGATGGACCTGTGCAGCACTTATAACGGCAGGCCTGGCTGGAAAAGGCCGTTGTCAAGTAGCCGTGCCCGGGACACTGCAAGCAGTGGCCGGAGACCCGACCCCCAGAAACCACTTCAGCCCCCCAGTTCTTCCGTAAGGAATAGCTGATGGAAGAACAGAGGGGGGCTGGACCGCCCCCCCCCTCCACCGGGATTTGTGTCTCCCCCGAAGGGATTGTTTCCACCCGGTCTCGGTTGAGGGTGCTCGGTCAGACCGCCCCCCCACCACCAGGGTTTCTGTCTTCCCCGAAGGGAACGTCTCCACCCAGTCTCGGTTGTGGGGTGCTGGGTCTCTAGCCTCCATCCACCGGTTTGACAGTCACCCAGTGCAGGTTCCCTCTCTCGAGGTTAGGCCCGCCCAGGATCCCATCTCCCCAGCTTCAGGAGGCTAGGTCCGCTTTAGAGACACGCGTGAAGCGCAGGTGGGCTCTAGAAGATAAGGGAGCGAGAGGCTGGGGTCTTCTAGAGAGTAATAAAGGAGGACGCTATATTCGCTTCAACTCCCATTTGCGGACGGAAGCCTCTGGTAATCAGCCGCCACCCGGAAGGGGCGACGTTGCCCGGCCCGCCCCGAGGTAACGTGGAGGGTACCAGTAGGCACATCTTGCCCTTAACCATCCAAGTAACCGCCCGAAGATGGGTAGCCTGGTGGAAGGAACAAGTTTGCGGAGCCAAAAAAAAGAAAGGGATTCTTATACACGCCGCCCATCCGGGCTTTGTATAACTTGGTTACAATGTGGTAATTCGCTGCGTAGCGTTACGGGAAAAATCGCTGCCCTATTTGTCGGCGAGGCGAGTGTCGTCTCCGGCGAACGTTACAGCCCTATCTTGTTCTCTTTATACGGAAGTCATAGTCCGCCGTACGTGGGTAACTAAAGTGACAGTCCGCTGATAGCGAATAGTCAAATTGATACTCCAACGCGAGCAGATATTGTCATACTCCAAAACAGTAAGATTGTTAAAGTCATTATCCGACGCGAGCAGATATTAAAGTCATATTCCGACTCGCGGAGGTATAATCCACTTTAGGAAACGCCTCCCACCTAACTCGTAGCAGTTTGGTTTAGCAGCGCGGAGCACGCCCCCCACTTGGGTACCTCTGCCTTAAGCTATACTCCGAATCACCGGCGAGGTGCCAACCCATTGGTAGCGAATCGTTTTACCGAGCACTTGGCGGCCGCCCCCCGATCGCTTCTACTTACCACTACTATTTCTGCTACAAGCAACTCTGACCCTACAAACTCAGCGCGCGGCTTATGCGTCCGCGTCGCCCCTGTCTGTCTCTGTCCTGCTGTGCGTCTGCATCGCCCGCGGTCTCTTGTGTGGTCTTTGTCTTGCGCTCTGCGTTCTGCGTTCTTTGCTGCGCGCGCCTCAGCCCGATCTCAGGCGGGCTTCATCGGCGTCAGTGCAAAGCATCCCGCCGGCGCTCTACTGGCTTGATAATAAAATGTGCCTTCTTGGCGTCTCATTTGTTATCCCGGTGAGACTTCCGGTTGCCCAGGATTTTTAAGAAACCGGCAAGAAAACCTCTATTGGCAGTCTCTAAATGCGTGTCCCTCTTGGCCGCAGTGTGAACAGATCTGTTTGCCCTTTCCTGTGCAGAACCGCTGTGTGTGCCCGTATTCTTGACACATGTAACATCGTGCCACTGCCAAGTAGTCTGTTACTCGGCAGAATGCAAAATCGATGTAGATGCGCTGTTTTGATACCAGTTGTAACCTTACGACCTATAGGGTACTGCCTTCTTCCTTAATGCCCAGCGTTGGGTTCGTCACTTTGTAAGAAGACCCTATATATGGCTGTAATCTGATCAAGCCCCACTGTTTGGGCTAGCCACTTGGTCGCCAGACCGCTGTATGCCGGTCGTTACAAAAGAATAAAAATAAAATGGAAAATTCAATAATAATAGAATTTTCAAATAATAAAATAATTTTGTTTATGTTATTAGAGGTATGAATAAGAGATAAATCTGTTTTTTAAAAGGTTCTGGTAAAATTTTAATAACAGGTAGGTATTTATTGACCGTCGAGCACTTCTTGAAGATTTGCACCAAGTCTGGAGTTAAATAGATTAACTCCAGGTAATAATCGATTGGTGACTTTCCTGACTGGTCCAATATCTTGTTCAAAATAGAATATATTCTTCTCACTTAATGCCTTCAGCCTTATAAATACCCTTAAATTACCCTGTGAAATAAGTACAGATACAAAATAATGGAAATATAAAGATTTATTGACAATTTTAAATAAATAATCGATATTTTATCGATGGAGAGCAATTATCGACTCTGTCTCAGGAATTATCGATTGTGTCATACAGAACAAAATTTTATGTTATATTATATTAAAAGACAGGTTCTTTGAGCGATTAGGATTAATAGTCAGAGAAGGGTGACGAGAAAGTATAACGTTAACAATTAAAGATATTAATACAATAATTACTATTCAATAGTATTTAAATAATTCCACTATGTAATGTAAATGAATGCTGTCAAACCATATGCAGACGATGACGTCACTGTGATATCGTGAAGGCGGTCTCTGTAGAATTAAAAGATGGCCGCTACTATTTCTTGCGTAGTTACTGTGAACTCGGCATGTCCCAAAATCACGACAAAATTACCTTTGTGAATGTCTAAAATCTTCCCGCACTGGTGTAATATGTCTGTTAAGTTAGTTGGTGTATTCTGGTGAAGTGTTCCGTGTAAACTTGTGTTAATTTGGTTATTTTGTCTGTTTTCCCTTCTGGGGTTAAGTTTTTCAAGTTACGGTTAGGTTTGTAAAGTGAATCAGTTGAAATATAATGTTTTACCGTTTACTGTCACTCGTATAGTGAAGTTAGAGGTTTGTTTTCACTATTGTCGTGAATGTTTTTATAGTATTGGCTTCAAAAAGTGTTTAATTTGTCTAACTCTCGTTCACTGATTTCAATGGCTAAACGTTAGCATCATGTTCGACTCGATTTTAAGAACGTTTTTGTCACACACCTATTCAGCTTGATATTCAACAAAAGACTAATTAACTTGGTCATAAATCTTGCCCAGTTAATCCTTGAAAAAGTATTGTTAACATTTTTCGACTTCCATACACATTAGAAAATATTACATTATATATGGAATTTTTCTATTTTATTCCTTACTTTTATGAATTACTAACCTTATTATTGGTTTAATCATCTCATTCCCTTTAAGTTGATGTATTATAGTCCATATCTGTAGACATTTTGTGGAAATTAACAAATTTTGTTCACACTTTGGAAATATAGGCTCAAAATTGGATTTCCGTCTTTATACAAAATTCCTTCCATTTTAAATATTATTAATATTATTATAATAAATTTTAATTAGTCATATTACTCTCCCTTTCCTTAAATACATATAAATTACACCTTTGAACTGGTTTTTTGTGTTAATTTGTAAATTTGACATTGCTCTTTAAAATTAATTAATTTATATATTTTGACAATTTACAAAATTTTAAGGTATATTTCCTTATTGTCATTTTAATTCATAGGATCATTCCTAGTAGTGGTTAATTGTGTTATCTTATATAAATCTGGGTAGTTTACAGGATTTATAAGTGAATTATACTATTTTATATTGGTTCTCTGATTTCACCAAATGGCCTAGATTTTAGAATTTTATATTTCTTTCTTTCTCAAATAATTTAAACTTAATTCCTCCTCTGACTTTACATAATTACAATTATATCAAAATAACATGATTTATAACTTATTGTATTGTGTAGTAGTTAATTAACACTACATATTTAAAATAAATAATTATGAACATGGTTCAGCAATCTGCACAATTGAACACATTGCAGATATGGTTGGAACATATATCTTTCAACTATTTTTGAGCTAACATAGCATACCTTTTAGAACATTATTACTGGTATGTAGGTTATTATTTATCAAACATAATTCTTTTTAAAACACATAACATAAATCTTATTTTCTAATAAACCTTACAAATACATTTATTTAACACATTGATTTTAGGATTGTGAAATAACAGTCTATTTAAACATGTTACACTTATTCATACTATATTAGTACCAGTCCTTTCTGGTTTAAACCATTATTATTGTGATCTCCCACATCAGTAAACATTAATTCCCATACTCTATTTATTATCATTTTTTTACAAATGTCTTGTAAATAAAGATTTACATTAAAAATAATAAAATACTGGAAACCTTCCATTTTATTATTTTATTATGCTGTTTATTATTTAGATTTTAAAGTTGTGATATAGCATACTACTAAGTTATAGTATCACCAACTTTAAGTTTATTGCTTTTTTTAAAAAACACTTACACAAATTCACTTTCACTGTTGGTTCTGATATTTTGAGTCTTATTATCTCAGACCAGGCCTTTAGTAATCATGGACCGTTAAGACTAGTTTATTTCTTTATTACACAATAGCTTTAGCCGGTGCACTTCTTATAACGCTATACAGCACTTTAGTTTTCTCAATAATTACATTTTATAAGATTTTGGGTATGTTATACTTTCTTTTGCATAGTTTTTGTGGGTTTGGGATTGATAGTAGTTTATATAATAATAGGTTTTACTACGGTGTTTCTTTCATACTATTTCTTCCTCTCCTCCTGTCTTCCTTCTTGTCCTTCTTCATATCTTCCTTCTGGTATTCATTCTTGTCCCTCTTCTAGTCTTCATTCTTGTCCCTCGTCTAGTCTTCACTCTTCTGTTCTTCCTTCCTCATTCTTGGGTAAACCAAGGTACTTGGTGTTATCACGACTGAGGTTTAGTTTGGAGTATTTAATTTATTCACTGAACTGTCTTTATTCTTCTATACAGGTTTCAGGGTATTGCTTTCTTCCTGTTCACAAACTTTATTCTTTCCTCTTCTTGTTTTTTGGGGTATTTTGGTCTTCACCACCCTTTAATTGAGTCTCTTTTTCTTTGATATAGTCTTATATAACTGGTTTACTGCTCTGAGCTTCCTGGGTACCTTACTGGTATTATACTATGAGTTGATGAGTTGCTTCAATACTTTCTTTGGTTTCTTTTAACAGTGGTTTTATATATATTATGTAGTGAGGATTTTTATCTTATTGTGGTTCATTCCTCTGATTTATTTAAATGTCATTCAATATTATTATAACATTTGTCGGTGTAATTAAACTTTATGATTTCACATGACTTAAAATGTAGTGGACTTTCTGTCACGCTACACAGTTCATCCCGAATTTTTGGTGGGCATTCCACTACCCAATTGCAAACTTCTTCGATGCGGCGCCCCGTTCGGAATCTGAATTTAACATCCTCTCTGACCTGTAGTTCGGTTATGCCAACGTCTTCAAGATTCTGTTTGAACAGACACTTCATCAATTCTTCTTCATTTAAGTCAACATCCACATCAAATATTTGCACCATGGTCATCCTGTGACTAAGTTCTACACATTTAATATTGGGCTTGGTACTGGCGACTTCCTTTATCTTATTGACGGTCTTTACCGACCCAGCTTCCACTGCGACACCACCCTTCCTCACCTTACGCAACGATCTGATTTGCCATCCTTCATCTTTTGGTTTAATCATTTCTTTAATAACTGTCTTCACTTCTTCTGGGTTTTCCTTCGTTTCATCCGTTGGGTAGACCAAGACAGTTTTTTCATTTGGTTTAGGGACCTCCTCTTTCTTCCCTATCTTCGGCCTTGGAGCCCCGACCACGTCAGCAAAAGACTTTTTCATTGCTATTTCCCGACTTTCCATGCTTCTTTCCAGAAGTTGGCCTTTGGGAGGCAGCTATCCTATGGGAGGGACAGATATAGATGAGTTTTACATGTGTGTTCCCAGGACATAGTCCTATCTACACCCATGGCCCCCATGGGCGTGGTGTCTAATAAAAGTAACGCTGACAAGGCGCCCGACGATCTTGTGGTCGGTACCCCTTGGGATTGTGAGACGTGCAGCTCTAATCCCTCCGTGGGGTTCGGAATATCCACTATCTAGGATTTTTCAGTCCGCAGGCAGCCCCCCGGGATCCCGAAAGATCCCGGAACGATACCGCACAACCGAAACCACAAAGCACCTCGAGTCCAACACCATATATGGCCGAAGGGTCCGGCATTTTGCCAGGCCCCCGTCCATACCCGACCGGGGCAAGAGACGGGCGTACCCGCCTCCTGGGGCCCCCGGTCTCCCGAGGAGTCAGTTTAGGCCTCTCGTTCTAAACGAGAGACCTCCCACTAACCAAGGGGCGACTTCGTAGCAAGCTACTAGGTCTACCAGCGGCGGCCATTGGCCAGCCTTCCGGGTCTGCACACCCGGGGGCCTTGGTGGAGCCCATCTGTTGTGCACTTGCACCTCCCTCTAAACTAACCCTCCCATCCCTTACCTGTGTGGTCGGATATTTACCCGCTCCTAGGACAAGGACCTTTTGCAGATTATCCAACCACACAGTTCTTCTTCCCCGGACTCTAAAAGCTCTAACATTGTCAAAACTCCCTCCCCCCGCCCCCTTAGGACGTTCGTTTTTCATTGAGTCCCACTGTTGAATACTGGCCCACCCTCGACTACGTCCTCTCCCTTCCCTCTCGCACCAAAGCCACCTCCTTAATCCAATCTACAAAGATGTTCGTAGCCTCTTCGCTGAGTAGAATCTCTCTGAGGTCTAGTCTTGATCCGATATCCATCAATTTAATCCTAAACTGGGATCGGCTATTAGCTATCTCTAAGCAGTCGTAGATCACGTGTTCTGGAGAGTCAACAACTTTACACTTCCGACAGAACTCGTCATCTCTAAAACCGAACATCTTTAAATACGTCCCAAAGTTTCCGTGCCCTGTCAAAAACTGTGTCACATAGTGATTTACATCAAGTTTCTTCTTTGATCTTTCCGACACATCAGGAAACAGTTGATATGTTCTTCTTCCTGTATCTGCCCTGTCCCACCTTTCCTGCCATTTCCTAATGGCTTCTCTTCTAACTAAAACCCTATTCCCGCCTCTTCCAACTCTTATATTATACAACTGTTCCCTTTCCAGGGCTTTTAGGTCTATTGGCATTACAACTGCCAAAACTGTCAACGCCTCCCTTGATACTGTCCTGTACGCCTTTGTGACTGCTAGTAGCATTGTTCTTTGCGCTCTCAATAAGATATCGGCATATGTTAATTTCATTTTATCGGCCCATACAGGAGCTGCGTACAGCAGAATCGCTTCGCCAACTCCTTTATATAATGTTAAAAGCGCCTTATAGCCAAGTCCCCAGTTCGCCTTTGCTGCTCTCTTCACCATACAGAATGTCTTAACTGCTTTTTCTGAAACGTACTTTAGATGTGGTATAAAACTCAGCTTTTCGTCTAATATCACTCCTAAGTACCTGAACTCTTTTATGTATCCGACCGATTCTCCTTTCATTTTTATTGTCGGCGGCCTTTGTGCATGGGCCCTACGTACTGCTCTTTTATATACTCTTTCTCTTTTAACTAACATTGTCTTAGTCTTAGCTACGCTGAGTGTCAGTTTGTTTTCCTCACACCAATCATAAATCATGTCACAGGCCGACGACGCTTTTCTTTCCAGTTCACTTCTGGATCTCGCCTCAACTAATAGCATACCGTCATCGGCATACGCAAAGAGCTGGCACTCCCGGGGCAACCGAAGTCTCAGGAATCCATCAAATAGAACAATCCACAACGTTGGTCCTAGTACTGATCCCTGTGGGCAGCCTTTTGTTAATCTTTTTTCTTGCCTACACCCTCTAAACTTTAATATTGCAAACCTATTCCTGAAATAATCCTTAATAACTTCTAATTCCTTCCCTCTTATTCCAAAATCTTTTAACTGTACAATTATTTTGGGCCACCAAGTGTTATCAAACGCACCTGCTATATCTAAAAACACTGCTGCCACATAATTTTGTCTTGACGACCTAATCTTATCAACGACTTCGATTAAAGCCCCTTCTGTACCTCTACCAGGTCTAAACCCATACTGCCTGTCATGCAGTTTTCTACCTTGTTCCAGGCTTCCCAAAATTCTTTTATTTATTACCTTTTCATATACTTTTCCCAGAACCGGGAGCAATGTCAGCGGCCTATACGACTTCGGATCCTGTGGGTCCTTCTCACTACCTTTATACAGGATTTTAACTAGACCAATTTTCCATAGAGCAGGGAACCTACCTTCCCTCAAGCTTCTATTCATCAGGTCAAGGACTTTATGCCTTACCACTGGCCATGCTTTGATCCACATCTCGACTGTTAATTCGTCATAACCTGGAGCTTTCTTCTTACCCATTGTAGATAGTGCATTCCATACCTCATCCTCAGTTATTTGCTGGCTTTCTTCTGTAGCTCCAATTTCTTCCGATTGCATTCTGATTTCCGCTTGACTCTGCGTCTCTTCTGCACTATCATCCGGAAGCAACACGTGCATCAGTTTCTTCGCTAACTGGTCTACATCGTGCTCGTATTCATTGTCAAATTTCATCGACGAAAGTAACAGTTCTTTTTTCCGCTTATCGACCAGAAGTTTATAAGGAATCCCCCATGGATCCTTATTTCCTTCCTCCGTTACAAACTTCTCCCATGCCTCTCTTTTTGCCCTTTTAACCGCCGCAAAATACCGGTTTCTCGCCCTCCGGTAATCACGCAAGCGCGACTCCCTTACAGACGGGTCCCCAGTACGTTGCAACAGTCTCCGGACCCTCTTTACATGGGCTCTTTCTAATTCCAATTCTCTATTCCACCATATCGTCCTGCTCTCTTTCCCTACAGCCCTTGGCATTGAAAATTCCGCAGATGCCAATACCGAAGTCGTTAGATCTTACACTCCACTATCAACATCGTCACATTCACGCTCCACATTCACAAATCCCTTTAATCTTGTGTCAAACTCTTTCCAGTCGGCATGTCTAACCATAAGTCGACCTTTTTCTTCCCTGTTCAAGTCATGATCCCTAACTGTTTCCCCTCCAACATTGAAAACTATTAAACGATGATCACTATTCCCTTCGTCAATAACCATCCATCCGTCTACTCTGGCCTTCCTGTTCCTTATAGTCACATCAATGTTGGATTCCATTAGCCTGGGTCCTTGTCCTGCAATGACCTCTCCAAACGCCGAATATGTGGCCAGATTTCCTTCTTCATTCGCAACAACCAAGTCATTCGCCAGCAAAAACGTTTCTAACTCCTCTCCCTTGTTGTCCCTTGTCGCTGAGTTCCACAAAGGTGACTTGGCGTTAACATCTCCTGCAAATATTATCGGTCCATTCTTGGTGCCTCTCAATATCTTATCCCACTCATGCAGATGTATTCCAATCTCCTCATTGTATTTAAAATATGAACTAACCAGATAGAGTTCCTGATCTCTGTTTATCAGTTTGACACATACATGATTCCGACTGGATAATTCCCTAACAAAAATCACTTCCACTCTCTCATTCACCACCACCACCATCGCTCCCGGATTTTCCGGTACAAAATATATTCTATACTTCTCCATATAAGGTACCCTACCCTGCCTGGCATATGGTTCTTGTACAAGAACTACATCTAATCTCCTATTCCTTATAACGCAGTTAAGTTCTTCTAGACAAACCGCTGAACCTTGCAAATTGATCTGTCCAACCCTAATTCCTTCATAGACCCCAGTAGCTCGATGGTGAACTTCCATTTTAATATTGAGTCATGCTCACCCTCTGCGACAACAGTCTCTTATAAATTGGGCATACCAAAGTTCCTACTCTGTGGTCACTTGGTTTCTTAGCAGCCAGGCAATTGGCGCAAGAAGGTTTTTCCCCACCTACTGTGCAAGTACGATAATCGTGCCCCACTTTACCACAATGCGAGCATACACACTCCCTCTCAGGTTTCTTGCAGAACTTGATGCCATGTCCGTACCCTTGACATCTGTAGCACCTCGTGACTGACAAATGATCAACTACTCGACAGGCGGCAAAATCGATGTAGACACGGCCAGCATCCAATAGAACTTCTCTTATTTTAGGAGAGACTTCCACAACCAGGTTGACAACAGGCAGATCTCTTCTTCCTGTCCTATAACAGACACGAAAACCTTCTTCCATCTCCGTCTTTTTCATTCCGGCCTCTTCCAGATTCTGCTTAAACATAAACTCGGCAATATCCCCGTCCTGCAGATCTCGATCGACGTCATATACAACCATTTTGGGCAGAATCCTCCTCGGCGTGGCGATCTTCAATTTTTCGACCTTACCAGCGATTTCTCTGATTTTCTGGGCCCCCTGTCGAGTTCCCGATTCCACGACAACACCACCCTTTTGGACCTTCCTGAAAGATCGTATCTGCAGTCCCATGTCTTTTGGTGTGATGACTTCTTTTAACGCCTTCTTAGTTTCTTCGGAATCATTCTTTGTCTCGTCTTTCTGATACACGATGACAACCTTTTCCGCGTCACGAGGTACTACTGTCCTTTTCCCAACCTTGGGCATGTGACTGGCAGCTGCTTGCGAGTAAGTCTTTGTCTTCTGCGTTGTGTCCTTAGTCTTGAGCATTCTTTTCAGGACTTTGACCTCGGTAACTGCTTCGGCCTTTTCAACCATTTTCTCGTGGCAAAGCTTTTCCATCTTCCTCCACATCCGTAACACAAAGTGCGCGACCGTCTTGCTAACTTTATTTGTTTCTTTGAACAGAAACTCTTCAAGGGTCTCCCGCAAATCTTCAACTGAAGCCGGCAATTCTGGCTGGTCCACGTCCATATTTTCATTTTCGGATGACGACGACGATGACGACTTTGACAACATCTCCCTCCTTCTCTTAACGGACGACGTTGATCCAGTACGATCTCTGGTTCCTGATTCCATATTTTATTATCTAAACGACACAGAAGCAGCTAATAACCCCTTCAACAGCTGGCACGCAACCCGCAACACACACAGGTGTATTGGGCTGCCGGACTTACTCCTTAAACTAATTCAATACCTAAACCACACAGTTGCAACAAAATTATTCTAAGTCCAGATGTACTATAAAATTTTTTCCCTTGAAAATACAAATTAGACCATCTATATTAATAAACAAATCAAAAAATTGAAGAAAAACAAAATAAGCTCCTTTGGGGTACCGTCCTTGTACCCCAAATAAAACAAAACAAAAATGTAAACAATGCAAAAAAATCAGTCTTTTTCCCTCAAGGAGGGAAATTTCCCTCTAGTCGCCTGAACTGCTTCAGGCGGGAAAAATTAATTGCAGGTTATGTAAATGGAACTTATGACTCACTCAGCTCGTCCAATTATAAATCAGTTCAGTTCTGAACTAGTTCAGATGAACTGGCGCCAAGACGCTTGGCTCACCAGTATGCAACAATTATGTTATGAACGACACAATCATAATGGCACGGAACATAGCAGAATTATTTTTTCAGTACAAGTCTGAACACTTTTACGTAATTGTTTTTTCGTTAATTTATAATAAAAATCACTTATTTTTCAACTTTTAGCACTTGAAAAATGTTATTACTTGTTTATTCAATGTTTATAAATAAGTATCAAGTTCCTAAACATCCTATATTATACACTATTACGAAATTAAAAATGTCCTGACATTTCAATGTTAATTGTCCTATACTAAAAAGTGTCTTTTTTCACTTACTACTAACTAATAACAAGAAACCTCTCCTACCTTCTCAAGTGATAATCCGAAACTAGATATCACCAAGTTTGTCCTCTATACACTCAATTTCTATAAACGCAACAATAAACCACTTTAAACACCAGTAAAACGCGGAGCCAACTTGAATACGTCTATCCACCTTCAAGCCAGACTCAACAGTTTTTGGCTCCGCAAACTTGTTCCTTCCACCAGGCTACCCGTCTTCGGGCGGTTACTTGGATGGTTAAGAGCAAGATGTGCCTACTGGTACCCTCCACGTTACCTCGGGGCGGGCCGCGCAACGTCGCCCCTTCCGGGTGGCGGCTCATTACCAGAGGCTTCCGTCCGCAAAAGGGAGTTGAAGCGAATATAGCGTCCTCTTTATT
Organism: Magicicada septendecula; assembly: GCA_034769895.1. Classification (NCBI taxonomy): domain Eukaryota; kingdom Metazoa; phylum Arthropoda; class Insecta; order Hemiptera; family Cicadidae; genus Magicicada; species Magicicada septendecula. The sequence goes on from CM068374.1 coordinate 59,284,901, forward strand.
ACTCTCTAGAAGACCCCAGCCTCTCGCTCCCTTATCTCCTAGAGCCCACCTGCGCTTCACGCGTGTCTCTAAAGCGCACCTAGCCTCCTGAAGCTGGGGAGATGGGATCCTGGGCGGGCCTAACCTCGAGAGAGGGAAACCTGCACTGGGTGACTGTTAAACCGGTGGATGGAGGCTAGAGACCCAGCACCCCACAACCGAGACTGGGTGGAAACGTTCCCTTCGGGGAAGACAGAAACCCTGGTGGAGGCGGGGCGGTCTGAACGAGCACCCTTAACCGAGACCGGGTGGAAACGTTCCCTTCGGGGGAGACACAAACCCCGGTGGAGGCGGGGCGGTCCAGCCCCCCTCTGTTCTTCCATCAGCTATTCCTTACGGAAGAACTGGGGGGCTGAAGTGGTTTCTGGGGGTCGGGTCTCCGGCCACTGCTTGCAGTGTCCCGGGCACGGCTACTTGACAACGGCCTTTTCCAGCCAGGCCTGCCGTTATAAGTGCTGCACAGGTCCATCTTCTGTTCCTAGCCTGGGGCGGTAACAGGGGGCATGCTAGTGGGCCTTCGAGGGTTGTACTTGTACAACCCGCACTGGCTACCTCTCGAGGGTTGACGCCCCTCGAGGGGGAAACATTTATTTGTCACGAGCATGAATAGTAGAGCCTCGGCTTCCGGGGGGGATCCCCGTCCCCCCCGGTCAATTAGATGCAGAACGGGATGTTGTTCGGAACGTTGCTACCATAAATAATGATGATCAAGGGGCGCCTGAACTCTCTGTGGTTGGTGTCCCCTGGGCTGCCTCCCAGTGCCGTCTTTGCGGCAACTGTTATACCTTAGCCAAAGATTATATACGCCACTATGAAGACGCCCATCCCGTAGCCTCTCTGCGGTTTAGGTGTGCCAGCGTCCCTGCAGTCAGGGCCTCGTCGGTGTGGACCGAAGGGGAAGACCGTGTCCTCAGGGAAAAATATCTAGAGTTTACTGCCAGGGGGAAGAAGCAAGGTTATTCCTTGTTTATAGCGACTCATCTTCCCCTAAATATTGACAAGCAGGTTAGAGCTTTTCGCGTTAGAACTTTAAAAGGACATTGTTTTCTTCCGGGAGATCCCCGGCCCCCGATTAATCCGGATGGGGCCGTCGATGGGGCTCGACATGTGGGGGAACCCCTGATGGAGAACTTGGGGCCGGACGTTGTAGTGGAAGAAGGGATACCAGAGGCTCCGCTACCACCGGAGCAAGGTACGGCCGTGGGTCCGGTTGAAGAGGCCGAACCGCCCGATCAGCTTGCTTATGGGGTTGGGGAGGTTCCTGCACCAGACGATGGGATGGCACAGTTTGTTGAGAGAGTGGGGGAGGAGGCGGCTCGTCCGGTTGAAGAGACTTTGTGGGTTTCTTACCTGCGGGACCTTGTTGTCGGCGGGTTGCCGCTCGCCCAGCGCATTATTGCGTTGATTGGCGAGGATATTAATGGGAGAGATTTGGATCGCTTAGTGGAACAACTGCACGAAGATCTTGTGCAGCTAGGCCCTGAGCGAAGAGCTGCTCCGAGCAGGGGAGGCAGGCCTGCCCGGCGGGCTGAGCGCACTCGGCGTAGAGTCCGAGTCTACGCCAGAACACAAGAGCTCTACCGGCGGAATCCTTCTCGTCTGGCTGAGATGGTCCTAACTGATAACCTTGGGGACTTGCTCGAGGAGGGGGATCGACCCGTTCCGCCTACTACCAAGATCTTTGGGGCACCGTTCAGCCTTGCCGAATGGACCTGCCAGTAGTTGACGAAGACGATCGTGATGTGCCTTTCATCACGCTCGGGGAGGTTAAAGGTAAAATCAGACGCCTTAAGGCCGGTGGGGCGCCGGGTCCGGATGGCGTTACGAAGGGTGGTCTCTTACAGTACCGAGGCATTGCCGAGGTGCTGACTGCCCTTTTCAACGTCGCGCTCTTCGGGGGGGTGTATCCCTCTCCGTGGAAGACGCACCGGACCATCTAGATCCCTAAGCGTGGGAAGGACCTGAGCAGGCCGGAGAACTGGCGGCCGATCACCATCGCTCCCCTGTTGGCGCGGCTTTTCTCGGGCCTAGTAGAAACCAGACTCTCCCACTTCACCACTCTCTCCGCGGCTCAGCGTGGGTTTCGGCCTGGGCTGGGCTGTCATACAAATTGTGTCGCCTGGACGAACTTTTTCGTCTGCGCAAGAAGGCCAACCTTGTCGGGGTTCTGCTCGACGTAGCGAAGGCCTTCGATACTGTGACCCATGAGGCGATCCAGGTGGCTCTCCGCCAACAGCGAGTGCCTCCTCTCCTCTGCCGCCTCGTACAGAAAATGTACGACGGGGCGTCCACCCGCCTCGGCTCCTTTGGAGTGGATGTGGCCATACGCCGGGGAGTTAAGCAGGGAGACCCCTTGTCTCCCTTGCTTTTCAACCTGGTCCTGGATCCGCTGTTACAGCAGCTCCAGGCAACTGAGTACGGATTTGGGCTGGGTGAGGGACGGCTGGCCGCTATGGCATACGCTGATGACGTGGCAGTCTTCTCCTCGTCTGAGGAGTCTATGAGTAGGATGCTTCAGATTGCATCAGCTTATTTAGAACGTGCTGGGATGGCCCTGTCACTGGGAAAGTGTGTATCTTTCCATCTTGAGCGAAGGGGGTATGCTTGGGTGTCGCTACATGTGCAGCTTGCTGTGCGTGGTGGGGCACTCCGTTTCCTTGGAGTTCATGAGCCCTTTACATATCTAGGGCTCACTTACACAGTTTCCCGGGGGTTTTATAATAAATCACATCTCGGCACACTCATGGACTCTGTACGGCGGGTGAGACGGCTGTCTCTGAAGCCACAGCAAAAAGTTGTGCTAGCCATGCAGTACGTCGTCCCTGCCTTTGCCCATCGTATGACTATCGACCTTCCGTCGACCACTTCGCTGAAGAACGTGGACCGTGCTCTGCGCGGTGAGATCAAGAAGATGTGACATCTGCCCCAGTCGGTTACTGACTGTGTGTTTTACGCACGGAAACGTAATGGCGGACTAGGGTTTCCGAATCTGGCAACGCAGATCAGGGTTTGCGGGCTTCGGGCGGGTCTTAAATTGATTCAATCAGGGGACCCGCTGGTGCGGTGTTTGGCGGAGGCCGGTGGTTGGGCTGCTCGCCTTGAACATCTGGCGAGACAGTTGGATCTACGTTGGCCTTGCGACATGCAGGCGGTGGAGGGGAGGCGGCGCGAGCTGAAGCTTAGCGTCGCGGGGCGATGGGCGGGGCTGAGCTTGCAGGGAGTGGGAGTGAATTGGTTCGCCAACGACCGCCACCGAAACTGCTGTCACCTAGACCCCATGATGCTCCGTCCGGGGCAATTCATCGATGCCCTTAAACTTCGTACCAACACGATTGGTACGAGGGTCGCCCTGGGGCGCGAGCTTGCGGAGACCGAAGTGCTGTGTCGGCGTTGCCGACTTAAGCCCGAGACCCTGCGCCATGTGATCGGGGAATGCGTTGCCGGGAGACGGGCGCGCATCGAGCGTCATAACTGGCTGGTGGGCACAATAGCAGAGCGGTGTAGGCAGAACGCACTGGAGATTTGTAGGGAGCAAACTTTTACACTCCCAGACGGTACCACCCTGCGGCCTGACCTGGTCGTTAAACATCGGGAGACGGCGGCAGTGGTGGAGATAACGTTGCCGCTTGAAAATCAGAATTCGCTCCAGGATGCGGTCTACACTAAGGTATCTAAATACCTGCCTGCTTTGCCTACCATCCAGGAACAGCTTCACGCTACTGTCGGAGCAGTTATCCCGGTAGTTGTAGGCGCTCGAGGCGCACTCCCCCGTTTTACGGTGACGGCCCTGAGGCAGCTTGGTCTGGGTGATCGGGTATCGTTGCTTGACATATTGCTGACGGCCTTGCGAACTTCCATCGATATCGCAAGGTGCCATATGGACTACGCCCGGCGTGGTCGACCTGGGGGAGATCCACCATACAGAGAGATTCAAAAACACATATTTAAACTATACATGTCACGAAAACTAGACATACGGTACACGAGACACTATTATTTTACATCTTCAAAAAGGGAACTTCACCAGCAAACTGGGAATGCTACAAAGTTAGCCGAAAAAAAAATTAGCCAGATTCCCGGACAACCGATTACAGATGCTCATATATGGATCAACGAAATTCCCGCTGTCCCTCCCATAGGATAGCTGCCTCCCAAAGGCCAACTTCTGGAAAGAAGCATGGAAAGTCGGGAAATAGCAATGAAAAAGTCTTTTGCTGACGTGGTCGGGGCTCCAAGGCCGAAGATTGGGAAGAAAGAGGAGGAGGTCCCTAAACCAAATGAAAAAACTGTCTTGGTCTACCCAACGGATGAAACGAAGGAAGACCCAGAAGAAGTGAAGACAGTTATTAAAGAAATGATTAAACCAAAAGATGAAGGATGGCAAATCAGATCGTTGCGTAAGGTGAGGAAGGGTGGTGTCGCAGTGGAAGCTGGGTCGGTAAAGAACGTCAATAAGATAAAGGAAGTCGCCAGTACCAAGCCCAATATTAAATGTGTAGAACTTAGTCACAGGATGACCATGGTGCAAATATTTGATGTGGATGTTGACTTAAATGAAGAAGAATTGATGAGTGTCTGTTCAAACAGAATCTTCAAGACGTTGGCATAAACGAACAACAGGTCAGAGAGGATGTTAAATTCAGATTCCGAACGGGGCGCCGCATCGAAGAAGTTTGCAATTGGGTAGTGGAATGCCCACCAAAAATTCGGGATGAACTGGTATCAAAACAGCGCATCTACATCGATTTTGCATTCTGCCGAGTTACAGACTACTTGGCAGTGGCACGATGTTACATGTGTCAAGAATACGGGCACACACAGCGGTTCTGCAAAGGAAAGGTCAAACAGATCTCTTCACACTGCGGCCAAGAGGGACACGCATTTAGAGACTGCCAATAGAGGTTTTCTTGCCGGTTTCTTAAAAATCCTGGGCAACCGGAAGTCTCACCGGGATAACAAATGAGACGCCAAGAAGGCACATTTTATTATCAAGCCAGTAGAGCGCCGGCGGGATGCTTTGCACTGACGCCGATGAAGCCCGCCTGAGGTCGGGCTGAGGCGCGCGCAGCAAAGAACGCAGAACGCAGAGCGCATGACAAAGACCACACAAAGTGACCGCGGGCGATGCAGACGCACAGCAGGACAGAGACAGACAGGGGCGACGCGGACGCATAAGCCGCGCGCTGAGTTTGTAGGGTCAGAGTTGCTTGTAGCAGAAATAGTAGTGGTAAGTAGAAGCGATCGGTGGGCGGCCGCCAAGTGCTCGGTAAAACGATTCGCTACCAATGGGTTGGAGTTGGCACCTCGCCGGTGATTCGGAGTGTAGCTTAAGGCAGAGGTACCCAAGTGGGGGCGTGCCCAGCGCTGCTAAACCAAACTGCCACGAGATAGGTGGGAGTCGTTTCCTAAAGTGGATTATACCTCCGCGAGACGGATTATGACTTTAATATCTGCTCGCGTCGGATAATGACTGTAACAATCTTACTGTTTTGGAGTATGACAATATCTGCTCGCGTTGGAGTATCACTTTGACTATTCGCTATCAGCGGACTGTCACTTTAGTTACCCACGTACGGCGGACTATGACTTCCGTATAAACAGAACAAGATAGGGCTGTAACGTTCGCCGGAGACGACACTCGCCTCGCCGACAAATAGGGCAGCGCTTTTTCCCGTACCGCTACGCAGCGAACTACCACATTGTAACCAAGTTATACAAAGCCCGGATGGGCGGCGTGTATAAGAATCTCTTTTTTTTTTTGGCTCCGCAAACTTGTTCCTTCCACCAGGCTAGCCGTCTTTGGGCGGTTACTTGGATGGTTAAGGGCAAGATGTGCCTACTGGTACCCTCCACGTTACATCGGGGCGGGCCGGGTAACGTCGCCCCTTCCGGGTGGCGGCTGATTACCAGAGGCTTCCGTCCGCAAATGGGAGTTGAAGCGAATATAGCGTCCTCCTTTATTACTCTCTAGAAGACCCCAGCCTCTCGCTCCCTTATCTCCTAGAGCCCACCTGCGCTTCACGCGGGTCTCTAAAGCGGACCTAGCCTACTGAAGCTGAGGAGATGGGATCCTGGGCGGGCCTAAACTCGAGAGAGTGAAACCTGCACTGGGTGACTGTCAAACCGGTGGATGGAGGCTAGAGACCCAGCACCCCACAACCGAGACTGGGTGGAAACGTTCCCTTTGGGGAAGACAGAAACCCTGGTGGTGGCGGGGCGGTCTGACCGAACACCCTCAACCGAGACCGGGTGGAAACGTTCCCTTCGGGGGAGACACAAATCCCGGTGGAGGCGGGGCGGTCCAGCCCCCCTCTGTTCTTCCATCAGCTATTCCTTACGGAAGAACTGGGGGCCTGAAGTGGTTTCTGGGTGTCGGGTCTCGGGCCACTGCTTGCAGTGTCCCCGGCACGGCTACTTGACAACGGCCTTTTCCAGCCAGGCCTGCCGTTATCAGTGCTGCACAAGTCCATCTTCGGTTCCTAGCCTGGGGCGGTAACGGGGGGCATGCCAGTCGGCCCTCGAGTTTTGTACTTGTACAACCCGCACTAGCTACCTCTCGAGGGTTGACGCCTCTCGAGGGGGAAACATTTATTTGTCACGAGCATGAATAGTAGAGCCTCGGCTTCAGGGGGGATCCCCGTCCCCTCACCCGGTCAATTAGATGCGGAACGGGATGTTGTTCGGAACGTTGCTACCATAAATAATGATGATCAAGGGGCGCCTGAACTCTCTGTGGTTGGTGTCCCCTGGGCTGCCTCCCAGTGCCGTCTTTGCGGCAACTGGTATACGTTAGTCAAAGATTATATACGCCACTATGAAGACGCCCATCTCGTAGCCTCTCTGCGGTTTAGGTGTGACCGGTGCGGGTCCCTTTCTGCCAGATGGCACGGGCCCTGTGTTCACTATGCGAAGTGTAGGGGGCCTGTCGCCTCGCCACTCGGGGATTTCCCTGCCCCGACTGTGAACGCAGGTTCCCGTCACAGCGGGGACTCACTCAGCATCGCAATCACCAGCATCCTGTGGAGAGGAATGCGGAGCGGGCTGTCGTCCGGCCAGCCAGGGTCCCTGCAGTCAGGGCCTCGTCGGTGTGGACCGAAGGGGAAGACCGTGTCCTCAGGGAAAAATATCTAGAGTTTACTGCTAGGGGGAAGAAGCAAGATTATTCCTTGTTTATAGCGACTCATCTTCCCTTAATACTGACAAGCAGGTTAGCGCTTTTCGCGTTAGAAATTTAAAAGGACATTGTTTTCTTCCGGAGATTCCCGGCCCCCGATTAACCCGGATGGGGCCGTCGATGGTGCTCGGCCTGTGGGGGAGCCCCTGGTGGAGAACTTGGGGCCGGACGTTGTAGTGGAAGAAGGGATACCAGAGGCTCCGCTACCACCGGAGCAAGGTACGGCCGTGGGTCCGGTTGAAGAGGCCGAACCGCTCGATCAGCTTGCTTATGGGGTTGGGGAGGTTCCTGCACCAGACGATGGGATGGCACAGTTTGTTGAGAGAGTGGGGGAGGAGGCGGCTCGTCCGGTTGAAGAGGCTCCGTGGGTTTCTTACCTGCGGGACCATGATGTCGGCGGGTTGCCGCTCGCCCAGCGCATTATTGCGTTGATTGGCGAGGATATTAATGGGAGAGATTTGGATCGCTTAGTGGAACAACTGCACGAATATCTTGTGCAGCTAGGCCCTGAGCGAAGAGCTGCTCCGAGCAGGGGAGGCAGGCCTGCCCGGCGGGCTGAGCGCACTCGGCGTAGAGTTCGAGTCTACGCCAGAACACAAGAGCTCTACCGGCGGATTCCTTCTCGTCTGGCTGAGCTGGTCCTAACTGATAACCTTGGGGACCTGCTCGAGGAGGGGGATCGACCCGTTCCGCCTACTACCAAGATCTTTGGGGCACCGTTCAGCCTTGCCGAATGGACCTGCCAGTAGTTGACGAAGACGATCGTGATGTGCCTTTCATCACGCTCGGGGAGGTTAAAGGTAAAATCAGACGCCTTAAGGCCGGTGGGGCGCCGGGTCCGGATGGCGTTACGAAGGGTGGTCTCTTACAGTACCGAGGCATTGCCGAGGTGCTGACTGCCCTTTTCAACGTCGCGCTCTTCGGGGGGGGGGGTATATCCCTCTCCGTGGAAGACGCACCGGACCACCTTGATCCCTAAGCGTGGGAAGGACCTGAGCAGGCCGGAGAACTGGCGGCCGATCACCATCGCTCCCCTGTTGGCGCGGCTTTTCTCGGGTCTAGTAGGAACCAGACTCTCTCACTTCACCACTCTCTCCGCGGCTCAGCGTGGGTTTCGGCCTGGGCTGGGCTGTCATACAAATTGTGTCGTACCGGACGAACTTATTCGTCTGGGCAAGAAGGCCAAGCTTGTCGGGGTTCTTTTCGACGTAGCGAAGGCCTTCGATACTGTGACCCATGAGGCGATCCAGGTGGCTCTCCTCCAACAGCGAGTGCCTCCGCTCCTCTGCCGCCTCGTACAGAAAATGTACGACGGGGCGTCCACCCGCCTCGGCTCTTTTGGAGTGGATGTGGCCATACGCCGGGGAGTTAAGCAGGGAGACCCCTTGTCTCCCTTGCTTTTCAACCTGGTCCTGGATCCGCTGTTACAGCAGCTCCAGGCAACTGAGTACGGATTTGGGCTGGGTGTGGGACGGCTGGCCGCTATGGCATACGCTGATGACGTGGCAGTCTTCTCCTCGTCTGCGGAGTCCATGAGTAGGATGCTTCAGATTGCATCAGCTTATTTAGAACGTGCTTGGATGACCCTGTCACTGGGAAACTGTGTATCTTTCCATCTTGAGCGAAGGGGGGATGCTTGGGTGTCGCTACCTGTGCAGCTTGCTGTGCGTGGTGGGGCACTCCGTTTCCTTGGAGTTCATGAGCCCTTTACATATCTAGAGCTCACTTACACACTTTCCCGGGGGTTTTATAATAAACCACATCTCGGCACACTCATGGACTCTGTACGGCGGGTGAGACGGCTGTCACTGAAGCCACAGCAAAAAGTTGTGCTAGCCATGCAGCACGTCGTCCCTGCCTTTGCCCATCGTATGTCTATCGACCTTCCGTCGACCACTGCGCTGAAGAACGTGGACCGTGCTCTGCGCGGTGAGATCAAGAAGATGTTACATCTGCCCCAGTCGGTTACTGACTGTGTGTTTTACGCACGGAAACGTAATGGCGGACTAGGGTTTCCGAATCTGACAACGCAGATCAGGGTTTGCGGGCTTCGGGCGGGTCTTAAATTGATTCAATTAGGGGACCCGCTGGTGCGGTGTTTGGCGGAGGCCGGTGGTTGTGCTGCTCGCCTTGATCGTCTGGCGAGACAGTTGGATCTAGGTTGGCCTTGCGACATGCAGGCGGCGGAGGGGAGGCGGCGCGAGCTAAAGCTTAGCGTCGCGGGGCGATGGGCGGGGCTGAGCTCGCAAGGAGTGGGAGTGAATTGGTTCGCCAACGACCCCCACGGAAACTGCTGGCTCCTAGACCCCATGATGCTCCGTCCGGGGCAATTCATCGATGCCCTTAAACTTCGTACCAACACGATTGGTACGAGGGTCGCCCTGGGGCGCGAGCTTGCGGAGACCGAAGTGCTGTGTCGGCGTTGCCGACTTAAGCCCGAGATCCTGGGCCATGTGATCGGGGAATGCGTTGCCGGGAGACAGGCGCGCATCGAGCGTCATAACTGGCTGGTGGGCAAAATAGCAGAGCGGTGTAGGCAGAACGCACTGGAGATTTGTAGGGAGCAATCTTTTACACTCCCAGACGGTACAACCCTGCGGCCTGACCTAGTCGTTAAACATCGGGAGACGGCGGCAGTGGTGGAGATAACGTTGCCGCTTGAAAATCAGAATTCGCTCCAGGATGCGGTCTACACTAAGGTATCTAAATACCTGCCTGCTTTGCCTACCATCCAGGAACAGCTTCACGCTACTGTCGGAGCAGTTATCCCGGTAGTTGTGGGCGCTCGAGGCGCACTCCCCCGTTTTACGGTGACGGCCCTGAGGAAGCTTGGTCTGGGCGATTGGGTATCGTTGCTTGACATAGTGCTGACGGCCTTGCGAACTTCCATCGATATCGCAAGGTGCCATATGGACTACGCCCGGCGTGGTCGGCCTGTGGGTGATCCACCATAGGGAGAGTTTCAAAAACACATATTTAAACTATACATGTCACGAAAACTAGACATACGGTACACGAGACACTATTAATTTACATCTTCAAAAAGGAAACTTCACCAGCAAACTGGGAATGCTACAAAGTTAGCCGAAAAAAAAATTAGCCAGATTCCCGGACAACCGATTACAGATGCTCATATATGGATCAACGAAATTCCCGCTGTCCCTCCCATAGAGTTGTTGTAGCTTACTTGCAGGGGATGGATGTACCTGAAGTGAGCTCCTGAATAAGTATCTTTTAAGGTGGTTTATTGTCGTGGTTGAGTTGTGACTTTTGGTGAGTGTGTTAAGTTAGGTGTGAGTTACATTTGTGGCTATTTTAAATTTGAAAAGTGTAGCGCGTTTTCCGGATTATTTGGGATTATCATTTTGTGAAAGTGTTGTATTGAAAAGCAATAGGAAGATAAGGAACTAGTGTTTGAACAAGAAAAAGGCTGTCGTGTAAGTAAAGTGATAAAATTATAAACTAGTAAAACATTAAATTGTAGTTTTAGGTATTGCCTAAGGGATATCGTTGGGACAAGTAGTATATAATTGAATATTAAATAAAGCTGTATATCTGTATAAACATTTAAAGATCGATAAACTTTAAAAAAGGGACGTTAAAAGTGTTTTTAAAAATATAAACGTAAAACAGCTGGTTGGGAATTTTTTATTCCCGCCGGAGGGGATGTTTTCCCTTTTTTCCCTTTTTGTGGGAAACAGCTGATTTGTTTTGGCCTGTGGATTGATATTGTATACTTTTGTGGCTTTTGGGAGGAAGTGGCTGTTGACGGGGAGTTTTTCCCACGGGCGGGGAGGTTTTCTCGTTTTTCCCCTGTGGTGGGAAAAGTACTTAGTCATTTTTTATAGAAGAATTATATTTTGGTGTAAGTCATTTTTGGAGGGGTGAATTGATTAACGTCGGTTTTGTTAACGGACAATTAAAGTTAACAACAGGGACTTTAAATATATTTAAGAATATTTAAATTTCAGATCTTACTGTAAGTTGGACAGAATAAAAACTTAGTCTGAAAAATTTTTTTTAAAATAATTTATGAATTAGACGATTTTTAAAAAATGACATTTTAATAAAAGGGCAGATTTTGGAATAAAATTAAAAAATTTAAAAAATTTTCAAAAAGAAAAAATTTTTGAAAAATTCTGAAAAATCTAAAATTGTCAGATTTGATTGGTGTAATATATTGTATGTAAAAATAGAACAATAATTTATTGATAGTGTTTTGTGTGGGGCGCCACCCCTTTTGGCGATAAAATAATGGAACCTCAAAAAGAATCAAGATATAGATCCGGATCAGTGCCGGGATCGTCCAGAATGTTTGACCATCGAGATCGGTCGGGTTCGACCACTTCTCAGAAGAGGAGAAGAGCAGACGAAACGTCGGACGAGGAGATGGAAATAGAGCAGGAAGAAATGCCTGACTCCGTGGATCAGATGAGAGAAGCACTGGAGGATTTTCTTTTCAAAGAAACTAGCAAAATAAGCAAAAATGCTAGTGCTTATATATTGAAACTGTGGCGGCAAATGGAGAAAATTTGCTACGAAAAAATTGTACAGAGAGCGGATGCCGTGGCCGAGAACCGAATACTAAAACAGGTTATGAAGGGAACTGAAAAACAGCAACAGTTGAAGCCCAAATCGTACTCGCAGGCTGTGGGGACTCTTCCCAAGGTTGGCAAAAGGACAGTCGTTCCTAGAGACGTAGAGAAAGTAGTTCTGGTTTACCGGAAAGACGAGTCAAAAACAGATTCCGAGGAGACTAAGAAAGTCATCAAGGAAGTAATCAAGCCGAAGGAATCAGGAATCCAGATAAGGGCCATAAGAAAAGTGCAGAAAGGAGGAGTAGTCGTGGAGTCGGGACACGTCAAGGAGCGCAGAAGATTCGAGAACTTGCTGGGAAAGTAGAAACTTTGAAGATTGCTGCACCCAGAAGAATTCTGCCTAAAATGATAATTTATGACGTCGACAGGGATCTTGCAGACGATGAAATAAAGGATTACATGTATACGCAGAATCTGGAGGAGGCAGGAGTGAAGAGGAAAGAAATGGAAGATGGATTTAGGGTTTGTTATAAAATGGGTAAAAGAGATCTGCCAGTTGTAAATCTTGTAGTGGAAGTTACACCCAGGATTCGAGAGATTTTGCTGGATGCGGGAAGAGTTTATATTGATTTCGCAGCCTGTAGGGTCGTAGATCATCTTTCTGTAACGAGATGTTACAGATGTCAAGGGTACGGTCACGGTGTCAAGTTTTGTAAGAAATCAGAAAGGGAAAGTATATGTTCTCATTGTGGGAAGGTAGGTCACGATTATAAGACGTGTAATGTCAGCGGGGAAAACCCTCTTGTGCAAATTGTCTCGCTGCAAAGAAACCCAATGATCATCGAGTGGGTGCGTTGGATTGTCCGATCTACAAGAGATTGGTGGCACAGAGAGTCAGTATGACCCAATACTGAGCAAATGGGAGAACGTCAACGCTTTACTGAGGTCCATGAAGGGCTTAGGTTCGGACAGATTAATCTACAGGGATCAGCGGTATGTCTTGAGGAATTCAATGTGATAATAAGGAATAGGAAATTAGATGTAGTTCTTATTCAAGAACCATACTCCAGGCAGGGTAGGGTACCGTATATGGAGAACTATCGATTATATTATGTACCGGAAAATCCGGGGGCAATGGTGGTGGTAGTGAATGAGAGAGTGGAAGTGATCTTCATTAGGGAGTTATCCAGTCGGCATCATGTATGTGTCAAACTAATCTACAGGGAACAGGAGTGCTACGTGGTTAGTTCGTACTTCAAATACAACGAAGACATCAGAATCCATGTCAGGGAATGGGATAGGATCCTGAGAGGGACTAGGAATAGAGCAGTCTTCATGGCGGGAGATGTGAATGCAAAGTCAACGTTATGGCATTCTTCATCGAGGGACAATAAGGGAGAAGAAGTAGAGACATTTGTGCTGGCAAATGATTTGATTGTGGTAAACGAAGAGGGGAATCTGGCCACTTACTCAGCTTTTGGTGAGGTCGTCGCTGGACAAGGACCGAGACTGATGGAATCCAACATTGATGTGACGATTAGGAATAGGAAGGCCAGAATTGATGGGTGGATGGTATGTGATGAAGGGAATAGTGATCATCGATTGATCTTATTCAATGTTGGAGGGGAAATTGTAAGGGAACATGACCTAAACAGGGAAGAAAAGGGTCGTTTAATGGTCAGGAATGCCGATTGGACAGAGTTTGACACGAGGATAAAGGGATTCACGAATGCAGAGTGTGAACAGACCGATGTTGATAGTTGTGTGTTAGACCTTGCGACTTCGATGTTGGCGTCAGCGGAATTCTCGATGCCAAGGGCTTCAGGGAAGGAGAGCAGGACGAGATGGTGGACAAAGGATTTGGAAATTGAGAGAATCCATGTAAAGAGGGCTCGGAGGCGGTTGCAACGTGCTGGGGACCCGTCTGTAAGGGAGTCGCGCTTGCGTGATTACCGGAGGACGAGAAACCAGTATTTTGCGGCCGTTAAAAGGGCAAAGAGAGAAGCATGGGAAAACTTCGTAACGGAGGAAGGAAATAAGGATCCATGGGGGATTCCTTATAAGATACTGGTCGATAAGAAAAAGAAGGGACTGTTAATTTCATCAATGAACTTTGATAATGAATACGACCATGATGTAGATCAGTTGGCCAAGAAACTGTTACACGTGCTACTGCCGGACGATAGTGCTGAAGAAACGCAGAGTCAAGCGGATGTTAGAAGACGATCAGAAGAAGTAGGAGCCACAGAAGAAAGCCAACAGATAACAGAGGAAGACGTATGGATCGCACTATCGTCAATGGGTAGGAAAAAAGCTCCCGGTTATGATGAATTGACAGTCGAAATGTGGATCAAAACATGACCAGTGGTCAGCCATAAAGTCCTTGACATGATGAATAGAAGCCTTAGGGAAGGTAGGTTCCCTGCTCCTTGGAAGATTGGAATAGTTAAGATCTTGTATAAAGGAAGTGAAAAGGACCCACAAGATCCGAAGTCGTACAGGCCGCTTACATTGCTCCCGGTTCTGGGAAAGGTATATGAGAAAGTCATCAACAAGAGAATTTTGGGAAGCCTGGAACAAGGTAGGAAACTGCATGAAATGCAGTATGGGTTTAGACCTGGTAGAGGTACTGAAGGGGCATTGATCGAAGTAGTGGACAGGATTAGGTCTTCGAGTCAAAATTATGTGGCAGCAGTCTTTTTGGATATTGCAGGGGCATTTGACAATGCTTGGTGGCCCAGGATAATAGTTCAATTAAAAGATTTTGGTATTAGGGGTAAGGAATTAGAAGTGATAACAGATTATTTTAGGAAAAGGTTCGCTATTTTAAAGTTTAGGGGATGTTATCAAGAAAAGAGACTGACAAATGGCTGTCCACAGGGATCAGTATTAGGACCAACACTATGGATTGTGTTGTTTGATGGATTTTTGAGACTTCGACTGCCCCGGTAGTGCCAGCTCTTTGCGTATGCCGATGACGGTATGTTGTTAATTGAGGCTAAATCCAGAAGCGAGCTGGAGAGAAATGCGTCGATGGCCTGTGACATGATATATGATTGGTGTGAGGATAACAAATTGCAACTCAGCGTGGCTAAGACGAAAACGATGTTAGTCAAAAGAGAAAGAGCTTATAAAAGAGCGGGACGTAGGGCTCATGCACAAAGACCACCGACAATAAAAATGAAAGGTGAATCGGTCGGATATGTCAAAGAGTTTCGGTACTTAGGTGTTATATTAGACGAGAAGCTAAGTTTTATTCAACATTTTAAGTATGTATCTGAAAAAGCTGTAAAGACATTTAGTATGGTTAGGAGAGCTGCGAAGGCGAACTGGGGTTTCGGCTATAAGGCGCTTATAACGTTATATAAAGGAGTTGGAGAGGCGATTCTGCTGCATGGAGCTCCTGTATGGGCCGACAGAATGAGATTAACATATGCCGATATTCTTTTGAGAGCGCAGAGAACAATGCTACTTGCAGTCACAAAAGGGTACAGGACAGTGTCAAGGGAAGCGTTAACAGTTTTGGCAGGGGTAATGCCAATTGACTTGAAAGCCCTGGAAAGGGAACAGTTGTATAACATAAGAACTGGAAGAGGTGGGAATAGGGTGATAGTTAGAAGAGAAGCCATTAGGAAATGGCAGGAAAGGTGGGACAGGGCAGAGACAGGAAGAAGAACATATCAACTGTTTCCTGATGTGTCAGAAAGATTGAAGACGAAAATTGAAATGAATTATTATGTGACACAGTTTCTAACGGGGCATGGCTATATCGCAACGTATTTAAAGAGGTTTGGATTCAGAGATAACGATTTCTGTTCGAAGTGTAAAGTGGTGGACTCTCCAGAACACGTAATCTACGACTGTATTGAGATAGCAAATAGCCGATCCCAGTTTAGGTTAAAATTGAAGGATATCGGAATGCGATTGGATCTCAGAGAAATTCTACGGAATGCGGAAGCGACGACGATCCTAGTCGACTGGTTGAAGGAGATATCGTTGGTACGAGAGGGCAGGGAGAGGACGTAGACGAGGGTGGGAAAGCTGCAACAAGGGGACTCTTGAAATAACGAACGTCCTAAGGGGGCGGGGGGAGGGATTTGTGGGAATGAGAACTTTAGAGTCTGGGGACATATACTGTGTGGTTGGATAATCTGCAAAAGGCCCTTGTCCTGTGAGCGGATATATATTCGAGCACACAGTGGGGACGGGTGGGAAAGAAGAGGGAGGTGCTTGGGCACAACAGATTGGCTCCACCAAGGCCACCGGGTGTGCAGACCTGGAAGGCTGGCCTATGGCCGCCGCTGGTAGACCAAGTAGCTTGCTACGAGGTCGACCCTTGGTCAGTGGGAGGACTTTCGTTTTACGAAAGGACTAAACTGACTCCTCGGGAGATCGGGGGGCCCCAGGAGACGGGTACGCCCGTCTCTTGCCCCGATCGGGTATGGACGGGGGGCCTGGCATTGTCAGACCCTTCGGCCATACTGGTGTTGGACTCGAGGTGGTTTGTGGTTTCGGTTCGGCGGTATCGTTCCGGGATCTTTAGGGATCCCGGGGGGCTGCCTGCGGACTGTAAAATCCTAGATAGTGGATATTCCGAACCCCACGGAGGGAATAGAGCTGCACGTCTCGCAACCCAAGGGGTACCGACCATAACAACGTCGGGCGCTTTGTCAGCGTTATTTCAATTAGACACCACTCCCATGGGGGCCATGGGTGTAGATAGGACTATGTCCTTGGAACAAACATGTAAAACTCGTCTACATCTGTCCCTCCCATAGGATAGCTGCCTCCCAAAGGCCAACTTCTGGAAAGAAGCATGGAAAGTCGGGAAATAGCAATGAAAAAGTCTTTTGCTGACGTGGTCGGGGCTCCAAGGCCGAAGATTGGGAAGAAAGAGGAGGAGGTCCCTAAACCAAATGAAAAAACTGTCTTGGTCTACCCAACGGATGAAACGAAGGAAGACAGTTTTTAAAGACATGATTAAACCAAAAGATGAAGGATGGCAAATCAGATCGTTGCGTAAGGTGAGGAAGGGTGGTGTCGCAGTGGAAGCTGGGTCGGTAAAGAACGTCAATAAGATAAAGGAAGTCGCCAGTACCAAGCCCAATATTAAATGTGTAGAACTTAGTCACAGGATGACCATGGTGCAAATATTTGATGTGGATGTTGACTTAAATGAAGAAGAATTGATGAAGTGTCTGTTCAAACAGAATCTTGAAGACGTTGGCATAAACGAACAACAGGTTAGAGAGGATGTTAAATTCAGATTCCAAACGGGGCGCCGCATCGAAGAAGTTTGCAATTGGGTAGTGGAATGCCCACCAAAAATTCGGGATGAACTGGTATCAAAACAGCGCATCTACATCGATTTTGCATTCTGCCGAGTTACAGACTACTTGGCAGTGGCACGATGTTACATGTGTCAAGAATACGGGCACACACAGCGGTTATGCACAGGAAAGGGCAAACGGATCTGTACACACTGCGGCCAAGAGGGACACGCATTTAGAGACTGCCAATAGATGTTTTGTTGCCGGTTTCTTAAAAATCCTGGGCAACCGGAAGTCTCACCGGGATAACAAATGAGACGCCAAGAAGGCACATTTTATTATCAAGCCAGTAGAGCGCCGGCGGGATGCATTGCACTGACGCCGATGAAGCCCGCCTGAGGTCGGGCTGAGGCGCGCGCAGCAAAGAACGCAGAACGCAGAGCGCATGACAAAGACCACACAAAGTGACCGCGGGCGATGCAGACGCACAGCAGGACAGAGACAGATAGGCGTGACGCGGACCCATAAGCCGCGCGCTGAGTTTGTAGGGTCAGAGTTGCTTGTAGCAGAAATAGTAGTGGTAAGTAGAAGCGGTCGGTGGGCGGCGCCAAGTGCTCGGTAAAACGATTCGCTACCAATGAGTTGGCACCTCGCCGGTGATTCGGAGTGTAGCTTAAGGCAGAGGTACCCAAGTGGGGGCGTGCCCAGCGCTGCTAAACCAAACTGCCACGAGATAGGTGGGAGTCGTTTCCTAAAGTGGATTATACCTCCGCGAGACGGATTATGACTTTAATATCTGCTCGCGTCGGATAATGACTGTAACAATCTTACTGTTTTGGAGTATGACAATATCTGCTCGCGTTGGAGTATCACTTTGACTATTCGCTATCAGCGGACTGTCACTTTAGTTACCCACGTACGGCGGACTATGACTTCCGTATAAACAGAACAAGATAGGGCTGTAACGTTCGCCGGAGACGACACTCGCCTCGCCGACAAATAGGGCAGCGCTTTTTCCCGTACCGCTACGCAGCGAACTACCACATTGTAACCAAGTTATACAAAGCCCGGATGGGCGGCGTGTATAAGAATCTCTTTTTTTTTTTGGCTCCGCAAACTTGTTCCTTCCACCAGGCTAGCCGTCTTTGGGCGGTTACTTGGATGGTTAAGGGCAAGATGTGCCTACTGGTACCCTCCACGTTACATCGGGGCGGGCCGGGTAACGTCGCCCCTTCCGGGTGGCGGCTGATTACCAGAGGCTTCCGTCCGCAAATGGGAGTTGAAGCGAATATAGCGTCCTCCTTTATTACTCTCTAGAAGACCCCAGCCTCTCGCTCCCTTATCTCCTAGAGCCCACCTGCGCTTCACGCGGGTCTCTAAAGCGGACCTAGCCTCCTGAAGCTGAGGAGATGGGATCCTGGGCGGGCCTAAACTCGAGAGAGTGAAACCTGCACTGGGTGACTGTCAAACCGGTGGATGGAGGCTAGAGACCCAGCACCCCACAACCGAGACTGGGTGGAAACGTTCCCTTTGGGGAAGACAGAAACCCTGGTGGTGGCGGGGCGGTCTGACCGAACACCCTCAACCGAGACCGGGTGGAAACGTTTACTTCGGGGGAGACAAATCCCGGTGGAGGCGGGGCGGTCCAGCCCCCCTCTGTTCTTCCATCAGCTATTCCTTACGGAAGAACTGGGGGCCTGAAGTGGTTTCTGGGTGTCGGGTCTCGGGCCACTGCTTGCAGTGTCCCCGGCACGGCTACTTGACAACGGCCTTTTCCAGCCAGGCCTGCCGTTATCAGTGCTGCACAAGTCCATCTTCGGTTCCTAGCCTGGGGCGGTAACGGGGGGCATGCCAGTCGGCCCTCGAGTTTTGTACTTGTACAACCCGCACTAGCTACCTCTCGAGGGTTGACGCCCCTCGAGGGGGAAACATTTATTTGTCACGAGCATGAATAGTAGAGCCTCGGCTTCAGGGGGGATCCCCGTCCCCTCACCCGGTCAATTAGATGCGGAACGGGATGTTGTTCGGAACGTTGCTACCATAAATAATGATGATCAAGGGGCGCCTGAACTCTCTGTGGTTGGTGTCCCCTGGGCTGCCTCCCAGTGCCGTCTTTGCGGCAACTGGTATACGTTAGTCAAAGATTATATACGCCACTATGAAGACGCTCATCTCGTAGCCTCTCTGCGGTTTAGGTGTGACCGGTGCGGGTCCCTTTCTGCCAGATGGCACGGGCCCTGTGTTCACTATGCGAAGTGTAGGGGGCCTGTCGCCTCGCCACTCGGGGATTTCCCTGCCCCGACTGTGAACGCAGGTTCCCGTCACAGCGGGGACTCACTCAGCATCGCAATCACCAGCATCCTGTGGAGAGGAATGCGGAGCGGGCTGTCGTCCGGCCAGCCAGGGTCCCTGCAGTCAGGGCCTCGTCGGTGTGGACCGAAGGGGAAGACCGTGTCCTCAGGGAAAAATATCTAGAGTTTACTGCTAGGGGGAAGAAGCAAGATTATTCCTTGTTTATAGCGACTCATCTTCCCTTAATACTGACAAGCAGGTTAGCGCTTTTCGCGTTAGAAATTTAAAAGGACATTGTTTTCTTCCGGGAGATTCCCGGCCCCCGATTAACCCGGATGGGGCCGTCGATGGTGCTCGGCCTGTGGGGGAGCCCCTGGTGGAGAACTTGGGGCCGGACGTTGTAGTGGAAGAAGGGATACCAGAGGCTCCGCTACCACCGGAGCAAGGTACGGCCGTGGGTCCGGTTGAAGAGGCCGAACCGCCCGATCAGCTTGCTTATGGGGTTGGGGAGGTTCCTGCACCAGACGATGGGATGGCACAGTTTGTTGAGAGAGTGGGGGAGGAGGCGGCTCGTCCGGTTGAAGAGGCTCCGTGGGTTTCTTACCTGCGGGACCATGATGTCGGCGGGTTGCCGCTCGCCCAGCGCATTATTGCGTTGATTGGCGAGGATATTAATGGGAGAGATTTGGATCGCTTAGTGGAACAACTGCACGAATATCTTGTGCAGCTAGGCCCTGAGCGAAGAGCTGCTCCGAGCAGGGGAGGCAGGCCTGCCCGGCGGGCTGAGCGCACTCGGCGTAGAGTTCGAGTCTACGCCAGAACACAAGAGCTCTACCGGCGGATTCCTTCTCGTCTGGCTGAGCTGGTCCTAACTGATAACCTTGGGGACCTGCTCGAGGAGGGGGATCGACCCGTTCCGCCTACTACCAAGATCTTTGGGGCACCGTTCAGCCTTGCCGAATGGACCTGCCAGTAGTTGACGAAGACGATCGTGATGTGCCTTTCATCACGCTCGGGGAGGTTAAAGGTAAAATCAGACGCCTTAAGGCCGGTGGGGCGCCGGGTCCGGATGGCGTTACGAAGGGTGGTCTCTTACAGTACCGAGGCATTGCCGAGGTGCTGACTGCCCTTTTCAACGTCGCGCTCTTCGGGGGGGGTATATCCCTCTCCGTGGAAGACGCACCGGACCACCTTGATCCCTAAGCGTGGGAAGGACCTGAGCAGGCCGGAGAACTGGCGGCCGATCACCATCGCTCCCCTGTTGGCGCGGCTTTTCTCGGGTCTAGTAGGAACCAGACTCTCTCACTTCACCACTCTCTCCGCGGCTCAGCGTGGGTTTCGGCCTGGGCTGGGCTGTCATACAAATTGTGTCGTACCGGACGAACTTATTCGTCTGGGCAAGAAGGCCAAGCTTGTCGGGGTTCTTTTCGACGTAGCGAAGGCCTTCGATACTGTGACCCATGAGGCGATCCAGGTGGCTCTCCTCCAACAGCGAGTGCCTCCGCTCCTCTGCCGCCTCGTACAGAAAATGTACGACGGGGCGTCCACCCGCCTCGGCTCTTTTGGAGTGGATGTGGCCATACGCCGGGGAGTTAAGCAGGGAGACCCCTTGTCTCCCTTGCTTTTCAACCTGGTCCTGGATCCGCTGTTACAGCAGCTCCAGGCAACTGAGTACGGATTTGGGCTGGGTGTGGGACGGCTGGCCGCTATGGCATACGCTGATGACGTGGCAGTCTTCTCCTCGTCTGCGGAGTCCATGAGTAGGATGCTTCAGATTGCATCAGCTTATTTAGAACGTGCTTGGATGACCCTGTCACTGGGAAACTGTGTATCTTTCCATCTTGAGCGAAGGGGGGATGCTTGGGTGTCGCTACCTGTGCAGCTTGCTGTGCGTGGTGGGGCACTCCGTTTCCTTGGAGTTCATGAGCCCTTTACATATCTAGAGCTCACTTACACACTTTCCCGGGGGTTTTATAATAAACCACATCTCGGCACACTCATGGACTCTGTACGGCGGGTGAGACGGCTGTCACTGAAGCCACAGCAAAAAGTTGTGCTAGCCATGCAGCACGTCGTCCCTGCCTTTGCCCATCGTATGTCTATCGACCTTCCGTCGACCACTGCGCTGAAGAACGTGGACCGTGCTCTGCGCGGTGAGATCAAGAAGATGTTACATCTGCCCCAGTCGGTTACTGACTGTGTGTTTTACGCACGGAAACGTAATGGCGGACTAGGGTTTCCGAATCTGACAACGCAGATCAGGGTTTGCGGGCTTCGGGCGGGTCTTAAATTGATTCAATTAGGGGACCCGCTGGTGCGGTGTTTGGCGGAGGCCGGTGGTTGTGCTGCTCGCCTTGATCGTCTGGCGAGACAGTTGGATCTAGGTTGGCCTTGCGACATGCAGGCGGCGGAGGGGAGGCGGCGCGAGCTAAAGCTTAGCGTCGCGGGGCGATGGGCGGGGCTGAGCTCGCAAGGAGTGGGAGTGAATTGGTTCGCCAACGACCCCCACGGAAACTGCTGGCTCCTAGACCCCATGATGCTCCGTCCGGGGCAATTCATCGATGCCCTTAAACTTCGTACCAACACGATTGGTACGAGGGTCGCCCTGGGGCGCGAGCTTGCGGAGACCGAAGTGCTGTGTCGGCGTTGCCGACTTAAGCCCGAGATCCTGGGCCATGTGATCGGGGAATGCGTTGCCGGGAGACAGGCGCGCATCGAGCGTCATAACTGGCTGGTGGGCAAAATAGCAGAGCGGTGTAGGCAGAACGCACTGGAGATTTGTAGGGAGCAATCTTTTACACTCCCAGACGGTACAACCCTGCGGCCTGACCTAGTCGTTAAACATCGGGAGACGGCGGCAGTGGTGGAGATAACGTTGCCGCTTGAAAATCAGAATTCGCTCCAGGATGCGGTCTACACTAAGGTATCTAAATACCTGCCTGCTTTGCCTACCATCCAGGAACAGCTTCACGCTACTGTCGGAGCAGTTATCCCGGTAGTTGTGGGCGCTCGAGGCGCACTCCCCCGTTTTACGGTGACGGCCCTGAGGAAGCTTGGTCTGGGCGATTGGGTATCGTTGCTTGACATAGTGCTGACGGCCTTGCGAACTTCCATCGATATCGCAAGGTGCCATATGGACTACGCCCGGCGTGGTCGGCCTGTGGGTGATCCACCATAGGGAGAGTTTCAAAAACACATATTTAAACTATACATATCACGAAAACTAGACATACGGTACACGAGACACTATTAATTTACATCTTCAAAAAGGAAACTTCACCAGCAAACTGGGAATGCTACAAAGTTAGCCGAAAAAAAAATTAGCCAGATTCCCGGACAACCGATTACAGATGCTCATATATGGATCAACGAAATTCCCGCTGTCCCTCCCATAGAGTTGTTGTAGCTTACTTGCAGGGGATGGATGTACCTGAAGTGAGCTCCTGAATAAGTATCTTTTAAGGTGGTTTATTGTCGTGGTTGAGTTGTGACTTTTGGTGAGTGTGTTAAGTTAGGTGTGAGTTACATTTGTGGCTATTTTAAATTTGAAAAGTGTAGCGCGTTTTCCGGATTATTTGGGATTATCATTTTGTGAAAGTGTTGTATTGAAAAGCAATAGGAAGATAAGGAACTAGTGTTTGAACAAGAAAAAGGCTGTCGTGTAAGTAAAGTGATAAAATTATAAACTAGTAAAACATTAAATTGTAGTTTTAGGTATTGCCTAAGGGATATCGTTGGGACAAGTAGTATATAATTGAATATTAAATAAAGCTGTATATCTGTATAAACATTTAAAGATCGATAAACTTTAAAAAAGGGACGTTAAAAGTGTTTTTAAAAATATAAACGTAAAACAGCTGGTTGGGAATTTTTTATTCCCGCCGGAGGGGATGTTTTCCCTTTTTTCCCTTTTTGTGGGAAACAGCTGATTTGTTTTGGCCTGTGGATTGATATTGTATACTTTTGTGGCTTTTGGGAGGAAGTGGCTGTTGACGGGGAGTTTTTCCCACGGGCGGGGAGGTTTTCTCGTTTTTCCCCTGTGGTGGGAAAAGTACTTAGTCATTTTTTATAGAAGAATTATATTTTGGTGTAAGTCATTTTTGGAGGGGTGAATTGATTAACGTCGGTTTTGTTAACGGACAATTAAAGTTAACAACAGGGACTTTAAATATATTTAAGAATATTTAAATTTCAGATCTTACTGTAAGTTGGACAGAATAAAAACTTAGTCTGAAAAATTTTTTTTAAAATAATTTATGAATTAGACGATTTTTAAAAAATGACATTTTAATAAAAGGGCAGATTTTGGAATAAAATTAAAAAATTTAAAAAATTTTCAAAAAGAAAAAATTTTTGAAAAATTCTGAAAAATCTAAAATTGTCAGATTTGATTGGTGTAATATATTGTATGTAAAAATAGAACAATAATTTATTGATAGTGTTTTGTGTGGGGCGCCACCCCTTTTGGCGATAAAATAATGGAACCTCAAAAAGAATCAAGATATAGATCCGGATCAGTGCCGGGATCGTCCAGAATGTTTGACCATCGAGATCGGTCGGGTTCGACCACTTCTCAGAAGAGGAGAAGAGCAGACGAAACGTCGGACGAGGAGATGGAAATAGAGCAGGAAGAAATGCCTGACTCCGTGGATCAGATGAGAGAAGCACTGGAGGATTTTCTTTTCAAAGAAACTAGCAAAATAAGCAAAAATGCTAGTGCTTATATATTGAAACTGTGGCGGCAAATGGAGAAAATTTGCTACGAAAAAATTGTACAGAGAGCGGATGCCGTGGCCGAGAACCGAATACTAAAACAGGTTATGAAGGGAACTGAAAAACAGCAACAGTTGAAGCCCAAATCGTACTCGCAGGCTGTGGGGACTCTTCCCAAGGTTGGCAAAAGGACAGTCGTTCCTAGAGACGTAGAGAAAGTAGTTCTGGTTTACCGGAAAGACGAGTCAAAAACAGATTCCGAGGAGACTAAGAAAGTCATCAAGGAAGTAATCAAGCCGAAGGAATCAGGAATCCAGATAAGGGCCATAAGAAAAGTGCAGAAAGGAGGAGTAGTCGTGGAGTCGGGACACGTCAAGGAGCGCAGAAGATTCGAGAACTTGCTGGGAAAGTAGAAACTTTGAAGATTGCTGCACCCAGAAGAATTCTGCCTAAAATGATAATTTATGACGTCGACAGGGATCTTGCAGACGA
This sequence comes from Magicicada septendecula, assembly GCA_034769895.1. Classification (NCBI taxonomy): domain Eukaryota; kingdom Metazoa; phylum Arthropoda; class Insecta; order Hemiptera; family Cicadidae; genus Magicicada; species Magicicada septendecula. The sequence goes on from CM068374.1 coordinate 59,309,419, forward strand.
TGAAATAAAGGATTACATGTATACGCAGAATCTGGAGGAGGCAGGAGTGAAGAGGAAAGAAATGGAAGATGGATTTAGGGTTTGTTATAAAATGGGTAAAAGAGATCTGCCAGTTGTAAATCTTGTAGTGGAAGTTACACCCAGGATTCGAGAGATTTTGCTGGATGCGGGAAGAGTTTATATTGATTTCGCAGCCTGTAGGGTCGTAGATCATCTTTCTGTAACGAGATGTTACAGATGTCAAGGGTACGGTCACGGTGTCAAGTTTTGTAAGAAATCAGAAAGGGAAAGTATATGTTCTCATTGTGGGAAGGTAGGTCACGATTATAAGACGTGTAATGTCAGCGGGGAAAACCCTCTTGTGCAAATTGTCTCGCTGCAAAGAAACCCAATGATCATCGAGTGGGTGCGTTGGATTGTCCGATCTACAAGAGATTGGTGGCACAGAGAGTCAGTATGACCCAATACTGAGCAAATGGGAGAACGTCAACGCTTTACTGAGGTCCATGAAGGGCTTAGGTTCGGACAGATTAATCTACAGGGATCAGCGGTATGTCTTGAGGAATTCAATGTGATAATAAGGAATAGGAAATTAGATGTAGTTCTTATTCAAGAACCATACTCCAGGCAGGGTAGGGTACCGTATATGGAGAACTATCGATTATATTATGTACCGGAAAATCCGGGGGCAATGGTGGTGGTAGTGAATGAGAGAGTGGAAGTGATCTTCATTAGGGAGTTATCCAGTCGGCATCATGTATGTGTCAAACTAATCTACAGGGAACAGGAGTGCTACGTGGTTAGTTCGTACTTCAAATACAACGAAGACATCAGAATCCATGTCAGGGAATGGGATAGGATCCTGAGAGGGACTAGGAATAGAGCAGTCTTCATGGCGGGAGATGTGAATGCAAAGTCAACGTTATGGCATTCTTCATCGAGGGACAATAAGGGAGAAGAAGTAGAGACATTTGTGCTGGCAAATGATTTGATTGTGGTAAACGAAGAGGGGAATCTGGCCACTTACTCAGCTTTTGGTGAGGTCGTCGCTGGACAAGGACCGAGACTGATGGAATCCAACATTGATGTGACGATTAGGAATAGGAAGGCCAGAATTGATGGGTGGATGGTATGTGATGAAGGGAATAGTGATCATCGATTGATCTTATTCAATGTTGGAGGGGAAATTGTAAGGGAACATGACCTAAACAGGGAAGAAAAGGGTCGTTTAATGGTCAGGAATGCCGATTGGACAGAGTTTGACACGAGGATAAAGGGATTCACGAATGCAGAGTGTGAACAGACCGATGTTGATAGTTGTGTGTTAGACCTTGCGACTTCGATGCTGGCGTCAGCGGAATTCTCGATGCCAAGGGCTTCAGGGAAGGAGAGCAGGACGAGATGGTGGACAAAGGATTTGGAAATTGAGAGAATCCATGTAAAGAGGGCTCGGAGGCGGTTGCAACGTGCTGGGGACCCGTCTGTAAGGGAGTCGCGCTTGCGTGATTACCGGAGGACGAGAAACCAGTATTTTGCGGCCGTTAAAAGGGCAAAGAGAGAAGCATGGGAAAACTTCGTAACGGAGGAAGGAAATAAGGATCCATGGGGGATTCCTTATAAGATACTGGTCGATAAGAAAAAGAAGGGACTGTTAATTTCATCAATGAACTTTGATAATGAATACGACCATGATGTAGATCAGTTGGCCAAGAAACTGTTACACGTGCTACTGCCGGACGATAGTGCTGAAGAAACGCAGAGTCAAGCGGATGTTAGAAGACGATCAGAAGAAGTAGGAGCCACAGAAGAAAGCCAACAGATAACAGAGGAAGACGTATGGATCGCACTATCGTCAATGGGTAGGAAAAAAGCTCCCGGTTATGATGAATTGACAGTCGAAATGTGGATCAAAACATGACCAGTGGTCAGCCATAAAGTCCTTGACATGATGAATAGAAGCCTTAGGGAAGGTAGGTTCCCTGCTCCTTGGAAGATTGGAATAGTTAAGATCTTGTATAAAGGAAGTGAAAAGGACCCACAAGATCCGAAGTCGTACAGGCCGCTTACATTGCTCCCGGTTCTGGGAAAGGTATATGAGAAAGTCATCAACAAGAGAATTTTGGGAAGCCTGGAACAAGGTAGGAAACTGCATGAAATGCAGTATGGGTTTAGACCTGGTAGAGGTACTGAAGGGGCATTGATCGAAGTAGTGGACAGGATTAGGTCTTCGAGTCAAAATTATGTGGCAGCAGTCTTTTTGGATATTGCAGGGGCATTTGACAATGCTTGGTGGCCCAGGATAATAGTTCAATTAAAAGATTTTGGTATTAGGGGTAAGGAATTAGAAGTGATAACAGATTATTTTAGGAAAAGGTTCGCTATTTTAAAGTTTAGGGGATGTTATCAAGAAAAGAGACTGACAAATGGCTGTCCACAGGGATCAGTATTAGGACCAACACTATGGATTGTGTTGTTTGATGGATTTTTGAGACTTCGACTGCCCCGGTAGTGCCAGCTCTTTGCGTATGCCGATGACGGTATGTTGTTAATTGAGGCTAAATCCAGAAGCGAGCTGGAGAGAAATGCGTCGATGGCCTGTGACATGATATATGATTGGTGTGAGGATAACAAATTGCAACTCAGCGTGGCTAAGACGAAAACGATGTTAGTCAAAAGAGAAAGAGCTTATAAAAGAGCGGGACGTAGGGCTCATGCACAAAGACCACCGACAATAAAAATGAAAGGTGAATCGGTCGGATATGTCAAAGAGTTTCGGTACTTAGGTGTTATATTAGACGAGAAGCTAAGTTTTATTCAACATTTTAAGTATGTATCTGAAAAAGCTGTAAAGACATTTAGTATGGTTAGGAGAGCTGCGAAGGCGAACTGGGGTTTCGGCTATAAGGCGCTTATAACGTTATATAAAGGAGTTGGAGAGGCGATTCTGCTGCATGGAGCTCCTGTATGGGCCGACAGAATGAGATTAACATATGCCGATATTCTTTTGAGAGCGCAGAGAACAATGCTACTTGCAGTCACAAAAGGGTACAGGACAGTGTCAAGGGAAGCGTTAACAGTTTTGGCAGGGGTAATGCCAATTGACTTGAAAGCCCTGGAAAGGGAACAGTTGTATAACATAAGAACTGGAAGAGGTGGGAATAGGGTGATAGTTAGAAGAGAAGCCATTAGGAAATGGCAGGAAAGGTGGGACAGGGCAGAGACAGGAAGAAGAACATATCAACTGTTTCCTGATGTGTCAGAAAGATTGAAGACGAAAATTGAAATGAATTATTATGTGACACAGTTTCTAACGGGGCATGGCTATATCGCAACGTATTTAAAGAGGTTTGGATTCAGAGATAACGATTTCTGTTCGAAGTGTAAAGTGGTGGACTCTCCAGAACACGTAATCTACGACTGTATTGAGATAGCAAATAGCCGATCCCAGTTTAGGTTAAAATTGAAGGATATCGGAATGCGATTGGATCTCAGAGAAATTCTACGGAATGCGGAAGCGACGACGATCCTAGTCGACTGGTTGAAGGAGATATCGTTGGTACGAGAGGGCAGGGAGAGGACGTAGACGAGGGTGGGAAAGCTGCAACAAGGGGACTCTTGAAATAACGAACGTCCTAAGGGGGCGGGGGGAGGGATTTGTGGGAATGAGAACTTTAGAGTCTGGGGACATATACTGTGTGGTTGGATAATCTGCAAAAGGCCCTTGTCCTGTGAGCGGATATATATTCGAGCACACAGTGGGGACGGGTGGGAAAGAAGAGGGAGGTGCTTGGGCACAACAGATTGGCTCCACCAAGGCCACCGGGTGTGCAGACCTGGAAGGCTGGCCTATGGCCGCCGCTGGTAGACCAAGTAGCTTGCTACGAGGTCGACCCTTGGTCAGTGGGAGGACTTTCGTTTTACGAAAGGACTAAACTGACTCCTCGGGAGATCGGGGGGCCCCAGGAGACGGGTACGCCCGTCTCTTGCCCCGATCGGGTATGGACGGGGGGCCTGGCATTGTCAGACCCTTCGGCCATACTGGTGTTGGACTCGAGGTGGTTTGTGGTTTCGGTTCGGCGGTATCGTTCCGGGATCTTTAGGGATCCCGGGGGGCTGCCTGCGGACTGTAAAATCCTAGATAGTGGATATTCCGAACCCCACGGAGGGAATAGAGCTGCACGTCTCGCAACCCAAGGGGTACCGACCATAACAACGTCGGGCGCTTTGTCAGCGTTATTTCAATTAGACACCACGCCCATGGGGGCCATGGGTGTAGATAGGACTATGTCCTTGGAACAAACATGTAAATCTAGTCTACATCTGTCCCTCCCATAGGATAGCTGCCTCCCAAAGGCCAACTTCTGGAAAGAAGCATGGAAAGTCGGGAAATAGCAATGAAAAAGTCTTTTGCTGACGTGGTCGGGGCTCCAAGGCCGAAGATTGGGAAGAAAGAGGAGGAGGTCCCTAAACCAAATGAAAAAACTGTCTTGGTCTACCCAACGGATGAAACGAAGGAAGACAGTTTTTAAAGAAATGATTAAACCAAAAGATGAAGGATGGCAAATCAGATCGTTGCGTAAGGTGAGGAAGGGTGGTGTCGCAGTGGAAGCTGGGTCGGTAAAGAACGTCAATAAGATAAAGGAAGTCGCCAGTACCAAGCCCAAAATTAAATGTGTAGAACTTAGTCACAGGATGACCATGGTGCAAATATTTGATGTGGATGTTGACTTAAATGAAGAAGAATTGATGAAGTGTCTGTTCAAACAGAATCTTGAAGACGTTGGCATAAACGAACAACAGGTCAGAGAGGATGTTAAATTCAGATTCCGAACGGGGCGCCGCATCGAAGAAGTTTCCAATAGGGTAGTGGAATGCCCACCAAAAATTCGGGATGAACTGGTATCAAAACAGCGCATCTACATCGATTTTGCATTCTGCCGAGTTACAGACTACTTGGCAGTGGCACGATGTTACATGTGTCAAGAATACGGGCACACACAGCGGTTCTGCAAAGGAAAGGGCAAACAGATCTCTTCACACTGCGGCCAAGAGGGACACGCATTTAGAGACTGCCAATAGAGGTTTTCTTGCCGGTTTCTTAAAAATCCTGGGCAACCGGAAGTCTCACCGGGATAACAAATGAGACGCCAAGAAGGCACATTTTATTATGAAGCCAGTAGAGCGCCTGCGGGATGCTTTGCACTGACGCCGATGAAGCCCGCCTGAGGTCGGGCTGAGGCGCGCGCAGCAAAGAACGCAGAACGCAGAGCGCAAGACAAAGACCACACAAAGTGACCGCGGGCGATGCAGACGCACAGCAGGACAGAGACAGACAGGGGCGACGCGGACGCATAAGCCGCGCTCTGAGTTTGTAGGGTCAGAGTTGCTTGTAGCAGAAATAGTAGTGGTAAGTAGAAGCGATCGGGGGGCGGCCGCCAAGTGCTCGGTAAAACGATTCGCTACCAATGGGTTGGCACCTCGCCGGTGATTCGGAGTATAGCTTAAGGCAGAGGTACCCAAGTGGGGGGCGTGCCCCGCGCTGCTAAACCAAACTGCCACGAGTTAGGTGGGAGTCGTTTCCTAAAGTGGATTATACCTCCGCGAGTCGGAATATGACTTTAATATCTGCTCGCGTCGGATAATGACTTTAACAATCTTACTGTTTTGGAGTATGACAATATCTGCTCGCGTTGGAGTATCACTTTGACTATTCGCTATCAGCGGACTGTCACTTTAGTTACCCACGTACGGCGTACTATGGCTTCCGTATAAACAGAACAAGATAGGGCTGTAACGTTCGCCGGAGACGACACTCGCCTCGCCGACAAATAGGGCAGCGCTTTTTCCCGTACCGCTACGCAGCGAACTACCACATTGTAACCAAGTTATAAAAAGCCCGGATGGGCGGCGTGTATAACAACCTCTTTCTTTATTTTGGCTCCGCAAACTTGTTCCTTCCACCAGGCTACCCGTCTTCGGGCAGTTACTTGAATGGTTAAGGGCAAGATGTGCCTACTGGTACCCTCCACGTTACATCGGGGCGGGCCGGGCAACGTCGCCCCTTCCGGGTGGCGTCTGATTACCAGATGCTTCCGTCCGCAAATGGGAGTTGAAGCGAATATAGCGTCCTCCTTTATTAATCTCTAGAAGACCCCAGCCTCTCGCTCCCTTATCTCCTAGAGTCCACCTGCGCTTCACGCGGGTCTCTAAAGCGGACCTAGCCTCCTGAAGCTGGGGAGATGGGATCCTGGGCGGGCCTAACCTCGAGAGAGGGGAACCTGCACTGGGTGACTGTCAAACCGGTGAATGGAGGCTAGAGACCCAGCACCCCACAACCGAGACTGGGTGGAAACGTTCCCTTCGGGGAAGACAGAAACACTGGTGGTGGCGGGGCGGTCTGACCAAGCACCCTCAAACGAGACCGGGTGGAAACGTTCCCTTCGGGGGAGACACAAATCCCGGTGGAGGCTGGGCGGTCCAGCCCCCCATCTGTTCTTCCATCAGCTATTCCTTACGGAAGAACTGGGGGTTGAAGTGGTTTCTGGGGATCGGGTCTCGGGCCACTGCTTGCAGTGTCCCGGGCTCGGCTACTTGACAACGGCCTTTTCCAGCCAGGCCTGCCGTTATCAGTGCTGCACAAGTCCATCTTCTGTTGCTAGCCTGGGGCGGTAACGGGGGGCATGCCTGTGGGCCCTCGAGGGTTGTACTTGTACAACCCGCACTGGCTACCTCTCGAGGGTTGACGCCCCTCGAGGGGGAAACATTTATTTGTCACGAGCATGAATAGTAGAGCCTCGGCTTCCGGGGGGATCCCCGTCCCACCGGTCAATTAGATGCGGAACGGGATGTTGTTCGGAACGTTGCTACCATAATTAATGATGAACAAGGGGCGCCTGAACTCTCTGTGTTTGGTGTCCTCTGGGCTGCCTCCCAGTGCCGTCTTTGCGGCAACTGGTATACCTTAGCCAAAGATTATATACGCCACTATGAAGACGCCCATCCCGTAGCCTCTCTGCGGTTTAAGTGTGACCGGTGCGGGTCCCTGTTTGCCAGATGGCACGGGGCCTGTGTTCACTATGCGAAGTGTAGGGGGCCTGTCGCCATGCCCCCTCTGGGATTTCCCTGCCCCGACAGTGAACGCAGGTTCCCGTCACAGCGGGGACTCACTCAGCATCGCAATCACCAGCATCCTGTGGAGAGGAATGCGGAGCAGGCTGTTGTCCGGCCAGCCAGGGTCCCTGCAGTCAGGGCCTCGTCGGTGTGGACCGAAGGGGAAGACCGTGTACTCAGGGAAAAATATCTAGAGTTTACTGCTAGGGGGAAGAAGCAAGGTTATTCCTTGTTTATAGCGACCCATCTTCCCCTAAATACTGACAAGCAGGTTAGAGCTTTTCGCGTTAGAACTTCAAAAGGCCATTGTTTTCTTCCGGGAGATACCCGGCCCCCGATTAATCCGGATGGGGCCGTCGATGGGGCTCGGCCTGTGGGGGAACCCCTGGTGGAGAACTTGGGGCCGGACGTTGTAGTGGAAGAAGGGATACCAGAGGCTCCGCTACCACCGGAGCAAGGTACGGCCGTGGGTCCGATTGAAGAGGCCGAACCGCCCGATCAGTTTGCTGATGGGGTTGGGGAGGTTCCTGCACCAGACGATGGGATGGCACAGTTTGTTGAGAGAGTTGGGGAGGAGGCGGCTCGTCCGGTTGAAGAGGCTCCGTGGGTTTCTTAACTGCGGGACCTTGATGTCGGCAGGTTGCCGCTCGCCCAGCGCATTATTGCGTTGATTGGCGAGGATATTAATGGGAGAGATTTGGATCGCTTAGTGGAACAACTGCACGAACATCTTGTGCAGCTAGGCCCTGAGCGAAGAGCTGCTCCGAGCAGGGGAAGCAGGCCTGCCCGGCGGGCTGAGCGCACTCGGCGTAGAGTTCGAGTCTACGCCAGAACACAAGAGCTCTACCGGCGGAATCCTTCTCGTCTGGCTCAGCTGGTCCTAACTGATAACCTTGGGGACCTGCTCGAGGAGGGGGACCGACCCGTTCCGCCTACTACCAAGATCTTTGGGGCACCGTTCAGCCTTGCCAAATGGACCTGCCAGTAGTTGACGAAGACGATCGTGATGTGCCTTTCATCACGCTCGGGGAGGTTAAAGGTAAAATAAGACGCCTTAAGGCCGGTGGGGCGCCGGGTCCGGATGGCGTTACGAAGGGTGCTCTCTTACAGTACCGAGGCATTGCCGAGGTGCTGACTGCCCTTTTCAACGTCGCGCTCTTCGGGGGGGTGTATCCCTCTCCGTGGAAGACGCACCATACCACCTTGATCCCTAAGCGTGGGAAGGGACCTGAGCAGGCCGGAGAACTGGCGGCCGATCACCATCGCTCCCCTGTTGGCGCGGCTTTACTCGGGCCTAGTAGGAACCAGACTCTCTCACTTCACCACTCTCTCCGCGGCTCAGCGTGGGTTTCGGCCTGGGCTGGGCTGTCATACAAATTGTGTCGTCCTGGACGAACTTATTCGTCTGGGCAAGAAGGCCAAGCTTGTCGGGGTTCTTCTCGACGTAGCGAAGGCCTTCGATACTGTGACCCATGAGGCGATCCAGGTGGCTCTCCGCCAAAAGCGAGTGCCTCCTCTCCTCTGCCGCCTCGTACAGAAAATGTACGACGGGGCGTCCACCCGCCTCGGCTCCTTTGGAGTGGATGTGTCCATACGCCGGGCAGTTAAGCAGGGAGACCCTTTGTCTCCCTTGCTTTTCAACCTGGTCCTGGATCCGCTGTTACAGCAGCTCCAGGCAACTGATTACGGATTTGGGCTGGGTGAGGGACGGCTGGTCGCTATGGCATACGCTGATGACGTGGCAGTCTTCTCCTCGTCTGAGGAGTCCATGAGTAGGATGTTTCAGATTGCATCAGCTTATTTAGAACGTGCTGGGATGGTCCTGTCAGTGGGAAAGTGTGTATCTTTCCATCTTGAGCGAAGGGGGGATGCTTGGGTGTCGCTACCTGTGCAGCTTGCTGTGCGTGGTGGGGCACTCCGTTTCCTTGGAGTTCATGAGCCCTTTACATATCTAGGGCTCACTTACACAGTTTCCCGGGGGTTTTATAATAAATCACATCTCGGCACACATGGACTCTGTACGGCGGGTGAGACGGCTGTCACTGAAGCCACAGCAAAAAGTTGTGCTAGCCATGCAGTACGTCGTCCCTGCCTTTGCCCATCGTATGACTATCGACCTTCCGTCGACCACTGCGCTGAAGAACGTGGACCGTGCTCTGCGCGGTGAGATCAAGAAGATGTTACATCTGCCCCAGTCGGTTACTGACTGTGTGTTTTACGCACGGAAACGTAATGGCGGACTAGGGTTTCCGAATCTGGCAACGCAGATCAGGGTTTGCGGGCTTCGGGCGGGTCTTAAATTGATTCAATCAGGGGACCCGCTGGTGCGGTGTTTGGCGGAGGCCGGTGGTTGGGCTGCTCCCCTTGAACATCTGGCGAGACAGTTGGATCTAGGTTGGCCTTGCGACATGCAGGCGGCGGAGGGGAGGCGGCGCGAGCTGAAGCTTAGCGTCGCGGGGCGATGGGCCTGGCTGTGCTCGCAGGGAGTGGGAGTGAATTGGTTCGCCAACGACCCCCACGGATACTGCTGGCTCCTAGACCCCATGATGCTCCGTCCGGGGCAATTCATCGATGCCCTTAAACTTCGTACCAACACGATTGGTACGAGGGTCGCCCTGGGGCGCGAGCTTGCGGAGACCGAAGTGCTGTGTCGGCGTTGCCGACTTAAGCCCGTGACCCTGGGCCATGTGATCGGGGAATGCGTTGCCGGGAGACGTGCGCGCATCGATCGTCATAACTGGCTGGTGGGCAAAATAGCAGAGCGGTGTAGGCAGAACGCACTGGAGATTTGTAGGGAGCAATCTTTTACACTCCCAGACGGTACCACCCTGCGGCCTGACCTGGTCGTTAAACATCCGGAGACGGCGGCAGTGGTGGAGATAAAATCAGAATTCGCTCCAGGATGCGGTCTACACTAAGGTATCTAAATACCTGCCTGCTTTGCCTACCATCCAGGAACAGCTTCACGCTACTGTCGGAGCAGTTATCCCGGTAGTTGTGGGCGTTCGAGGCGCACTCCCCCGTTTTACGGTGACGGCCCTGAGGAAGCTTGGTCTGGGCGATTGGGTATCGTTGCTTGACATAGTGCTGACGGCCTTGCGAACTTCCATCGATATCGCAAGGTGCCATATGGACTACGCCCGGCGTGGTCGGCCTGTGGGAGATCCACCATAGGGAGAGTTTCAAAAACACATATTTAAACTATACATGTCACGAAAACTAGACATACGGTACACGAGACACTATTAATTTACATCTTCAAAAAGGAAACTTCACCAGCAAACTGGGAATGCTACAACGTTAGCCGAAAAAAAATATTAGCCAGATTCCCGGACAACCGATTACAGATGCTCATATATGGATCAACGAAATTCCTGCTGTCCCTCCCATAGGAATTGAACTGAGCCATAGAGCGAACGAACTGAGTGAGCTATAGGGATAAACTACCTAACCTATAAATAATTTCCCGCCTGAGGCAGTTCAGGCAACCAGAGGGAAATTTCCCTCTCTGAGGGGAAAAGACTTAGATTTTTTTTACTTTGTTTACGTTTTTGTTTAAGTTTATTTGGGGTACAAGGACGGTACCCCAAGGGATTATTTTTGGTTTTTATTCTATTTTTTGAACTGTGCTTTAAGTGTAGAGGGAGTAATTATTATTTATAGACAAAAAATTTTTTCCCGCCAAAAGACTTGGAAAAATTTTCATTCATTTATTGAACTTAGAAAAATTTTGTTTTATTTTGTGTGTATATACTACTGAGTTTTATATAGTGAATTGAACCAAGAAGTAAGTCCTGCAGCCCAATACACCTGTGTGTGTTGCGGGTTGCGTGCCAGCCGTTGTAGGGGCTGATTACTGCTATGTCCAACATGGATGGGAATAGGGATCGATCTGGATCGACGGCGTCTGCCAAGAGGAGAAGGGAGATGTTATCTAAGTCGACATCGTCGTCATCGTCAGAAGAAGAGAATATGGATGTGGACCAGCCTGAACTACCTGCTACAGTCGAGGAAATGCGTGAGTCTCTTGAAGAGTTTTTATTTAAAGAGACTAACAAAGTTAGTAAGACAGCTGCACTTTTTGTATTACGAATGTGGAGAAAGTTAGAAAAATTATGCCATGAAAAAATGATAGAAAAAGTGGAAGCAGCGACGGAAGTAAAGGTTCTGAAGAGAATGATCAAGACGCAGGAAACAGTACAGAAAGTGAAGTCATACTCCCAAGCAGCTGCCAGCAATCTGCCCAAGGTAGGGAAGAGGACAGTAGTACCTCGTGACGCTGAGAAGGTGGTAATTGTTTACCACAAAGACGAAACGAAAACCGATGCAGAAGAGACGAAAAAAGCTTTAAAAGAAGTCATAACACCAAAGGACATGGGACTCCAGATACGTTCATTAAGGAAGGTCCAGAAGGGTGGTGTCGTCGTTGAGTCGGGAACTCGACAGGGGGCACAAAGAATCAGGGAGATAGCCGGGAAGGTAGACAAACTGAAGATTGCAGCGCCGAGGAAGATACTACCAAAGATGATCATTTATGACGTTGACAGAGATCTGCAAGACGGAGATATAGCTGAGTTTATGTTTAAACAAAACCTGGAAGAGGCCGGTATTCAGAAAAAGGATATGGAGGAAGGATTTCGTGTGTGCTACAGAACAGGACGAAGAGATCTGCCCGTTGTTAATCTGGTTGTAGAGGTCTCTCCTAAAATACGAGAAGTAATACTGGAAGCTGGCCGTGTTTACATTGATTTTGCCGCCTGTCGAGTCGTAGACCATTTGTCAGTCACGAGGTGCTACAGATGTCAGGGATATGGGCATGGCATTAAGTTTTGCAAAAAACCAGAGAGGGAAAGTGTGTGCTCGCATTGTGGGAAAGTGGGCCACGATTATAGAACTTGTACAGCCGGTGGGGATAAACCCTCTTGCGCCAATTGTCTCGCTGCGAAGAAGCCAAGTGATCACAGAGTAGGTACTTTGGAATGTCCAATTTATAAGAGGCTGGTGTCACAGAGAGTTAGTATGACACAGTATTAAAATGGAGGACTACCAACGAAACACTGGGGTCTATGAAGGAATTAGGGTTGGACAAATCAATTTGCAAGGTTCGGCGGTTTGTCTAGAAGAACTTAACTGCGTTATAAGGAATAGGAGATTGGATGTAGTTCTTGTACAAGAACCATATGCCAGGCAGGGTAGAGTACCTTATATGGATAAGTATAGAGTATACTTTGTACCGGATAATCCGGGAGCGATGGTGGTGGTGGTGAATGAGAGTGTGGAAGTGATTTTTGTTAGGGAATTATCCAGTCGGAATCATGTGTGTGTCAAACTAATAAATAGAGATCAGGAATTCTATTTGGTTAGCTCATATTTTAAATATAATGAGGAGATAGGAATACACCTGCATGAATGGGACAAGATATTGAGAGGAACCAAGAATGGATCGATAGTATTTGCAGGAGATGTTAACGCCAAGTCACCTTTGTGGAATTCAACGACAAGGGATAATAAGGGAGAGGAATTAGAAACGTTTTTGCTGGCGAATGACTTGGTAGTTGCGAATGAAGAGGGGAATCTGGCCACATACTCGGCGTTTGGAGAGGTCATTGCTGGACAAGGACCTAGGCTAATGGAATCCAACATTGACGTGACAATAAGGAATAGGAAGGTCAGATTAGAAGGATGGATGGTTATTGACGAAGGGAATAGTGATCATCGTTTAATAGTGTTCAATGTTGGAGGGGAATCAGTTAGGAATCATGACCTGAACAGGGAAGAAAAAGGTCGATTAATGGTTAGACATGCCGACTGGAAAGAGTTTGACACCAGATTGAAGGGATTTATGAATGATGTGCGTGAATATGACGATGTTGATAGTGGAGTGTTAGATCTTACGACTTCGGTATTGGCATCTGCGGAGTTTTCAATGCCAAGGGCTGTAGGGAAAGAGAGCAGGACGATATGGTGGACACGAGAATTGGAAATAGAAAGAGCCCATGTAAAGAGGGTCCGGAGACTGTTGCAACGTACTGGGGACCCGTCTGTAAGGGAGTCGCGCTTGCGTGATTACCGGAGGGCGAGGAACCGGTATTTTGCGGCGGTTAAAAGGGCAAAAAGAGAGGCATGGGAAAAGTTTGTAACGGAGGAAGGAAATAAGGATCCATGGGGGATTCCTTATAAACTTCTGGTCGATAAGCGAAAAAGAGAACTGTTAATTTCGTCGATGAAATTCGATAATGAATATGAGCACGATGTAGACCAGTTAGCGAAGAAGCTGATGCACGTGTTACTTCCGGACGATAGTGCAGAAGAGACGCAGAGACAAGCGGCAATCAGAATGCAATCAGAAGAAATTGGAGCTACTGAAGAAAGCCAGCAAATAACTGAGGATGAGGTATGGAAAGCACTATCTACAATGGGTAAGAAGAAGGCTCCAGGATATGACGAATTAACAGTCGAGATGTGGATTAAAGCATGGCCAGTGGTAAGGCATAAAGTCCTTGACCTGATGAACAGAAGCTTGAGGGAAGGTAGGTTCCCTGCTCTATGGAAAATTGGCGTAGTTAAAATCCTGTATAAAGGTGGTGAGAAGGACCCACAGGATCCGAAGTCGTATAGACCGCTGACATTGCTCCCGGTTCTGGGAAAAGTATATGAAAAGGTGATAAATAAAAGAATTTTGGGAAGCCTGGAAAAAGATAGGAAACTGCATGACAGGCAGTATGGGTTTAGACCTGGAAGAGGTACGGAAGGGGCTTTAATCGAAGTCGTGGACAGGATTAGGTCGTCAAGACAAAATTATGTGGCAGCAGTGTTTCTTGATATAGCAGGTGCGTTTGATAACGCTTGGTGGCCCAAGATTATTGTTCAATTAAAAGACTTTGGAATTAGAGGGAAAAAACTAGAAGTGATCAAGGATTATTTTAGGGATAGGTTTGCGATATTGAAGTTTAGAGGATGTCATCAAGAGAAGAGACTAACAAAAGGCTGTCCACAAGGATCGGTATTAGAACCAACGCTGTGGATCGTATTATTTGATGGATTTCTTAGACTTCGGTTGCCCCGGGAGTGCCAGCTCTTTGCGTATGCCGATGACGGTATGCTATTAGTTGAGTCGAGATCCAGAAGCGAACTGGAAAGAAACGCGTCGTCGGCCTGTGACATGATTTATGATTGGTGTGAGGAAAACAAACTGACACTCAGCGTAGCTAAGACGAAGACAATGCTAGTAAAGAGAGAAAGAGTATATAAAAGAGCAGGACGTAGGGCTCATGCACAAAGGCCGCCGACAATAAAAATGAAAGGAGAATCGGTCGGATACGTAAAAGAGTTTAGGTACCTAGGAGTGATATTGGACGAAAAGCTGAGTTTTATACCTCATCTAAAGTATGTTTCAGAAAAAGCGGTTAAGACATTCTGCATGGTGAAGAGAGCAGCAAAGGCGAACTGGGGACTCGGCTATAAGGCGCTTATAACATTGTATAAAGGAGTTGGAGAAGCGATTCTGCTGTACGCAGCTCCTGTATGGGCCGATAAAATGAAATTGACATATGCCGATATCTTATTGAGAGCGCAAAGAACAATGCTACTAGCAGTCACAAAAGCGTATAGGACAGTATCAAGGGAGGCGTTGACAGTTTTGGCAGGTGTAATGCCAATAGATCTAAAAGCCCTGGAAAGGGAACAGTTATACAATATACGAGTTGGAAGAGGTGGGAATAGGGTGTTAGTTAGAAGAGAAGCCATTAGGAAATGGCAGGAAAGGTGGGACAGGGCAGAAACAGGAAGAAGAACTCATCAACTGTTTCCTGATGTGTCGGAAAGATTAAAGAAGAAACTGGATGTAAATCACTATTTGACCCAGTTTTTAACAGGGCACGGAAACTTTGGGACGTATTTAAAGAGGTTCGGATTTAGAGATGACGAGTTCTGTCGGAAGTGTAAAGTTGTTGACTCTCCAGAACACGTGATCTATGACTGCTTGGAGATAGCTAATAGCCGATCCCAGTTTAGGCTTAAATTGATGGATATCGGATCAAGAATAGACCTCAGAGAGATCCTACTCAGTGAAGAAGCTACGACCATCTTAGTAGACTGGATTAAGGAGGTGGCTTTGGTGCGAGAGGGAAGGGAGAGGACGTAGTCAAGGGTGGGCCAGTACTCAACAGTGGGACTCGATGAACAACGAACGTCCTAAGGGGGCGGGGGGAGGGAGTTATTGACAATGCTCGAGTTTTAGAGTCCGGGGAAGAAGAACTGTGTGGTTGGATAATCTGCAAAAGGTCCTTTGTCCTAGGAGCGGGTAAATATCCGACCACACAGGTAAGGGATGGGAGGGTCAGTTAGAGGGAGGTGCAAGTGCACAAAAGATGGGCTCCACCAAGGCCCCCGGGTGTGCAGACCCGGAAGGCTGGCTTATGGCCGCCGCTGGTAGACCTAGTAGCTTGCTACGAAGTCGCCCCTTGGACAGTGGGAGGTCTCTCGTTTTTAACGAGAGGTCTAAACTGACTCCTCGGGAGACCGGGGGGCCCCAGGAGGCGGGTACGCCTGTCTCTTGCCCCGGTCGGGTATGGACGGGGGGTCTGGCAAAATGCGGGACCCTTCGGCCATATTTGGTGTTGGACTCGAGGTGGTTTGTGGTTTCGGTTCGGCGGTATCGTTCCGGGATCTTTCGGGATCCTGGGGGGCTGCCTGCGGACTGAAAAATCCTAGATAGTGGATATTCCGAACCCCACGGAGGGATTAGAGCTGCACGTCTCACAATCCCAAGGGGTACCGACCATAAGAACGTCGGGCGCCTTGTCAGCGTTATTTTATATTAGACACCACGCCCATGGGGGCCATGGGTGTAGATAGGACTATGTCCTAGGCACACACATGTTAAACTGATCTATATCTGTCCCTCCCATAGGATAGCTGCCTCCCAAAGGCCAACTTCTGGAAAGAAGCATGGAAAGTCAGGAAATAGCAATGAAAAAGTCTTTTGCTGACGTGGTCGGGGCTCCAAGGCCGAAGATAGGGAAGAAAGAGGAGGTCCCTAAACCAAATGAAAAAACTGTCTTGGTCTACCCAACGGATGAAACGAAGGAAGACCCAGAACAAGTGAAGACAGTTATTAAAAAAATGATTAAACCAAAAGATGAAGGATGGCAAATCAGATCGTTGCGTAAGGTGAGGAAGGGTGGTGTCGCAGTGGAAGCTGGGTCGGTAAAGCCCGTCAATAAGATAAAGGAAGTCGCCAGTACCAAGCCCAATATTAAATGTGTAGAACTTAGTCACAGGATGACCATGGTGCAAATATTTGATGTGGATGTTGACTTAAATGAAGAAGAATTGATGAAGTGTCTGTTCAAACAGAATCTTGAAGACGTTGGCATAACCGAACAACAGGTCAGAGAGGATGTTAAATTCAGATTCCGAACGGGGCGCCGCATCGAAGAAGTTTGCAATTGGGTAGTGGAATGCCCACCAAAAATTCGGGATGAACTGGTATCAAAACAGCGCATCTACATCGATTTTGCATTCTGCCGAGTTACAGACTACTTGGCAGTGGCACGATGTTACATGTGTCAAGAATACGGGAACACACAGCTTCTGCACAGGAAAGGGCAAACGGATCTGTACACACTGCGGCCAAGAGGGACACGCATTTAGAGACTGCCAATAGAGGTTTTCTTGCCGGTTTCTTAAAAATCCTGGGCAACCGGAAGTCTCACCGGGATAACAAATGAGACGCCAAGAAGGCACATTTTATTATCAAGCCAGTAGAGCGCCGGCGGGATGCTTTGCACTGACGCCGATGAAGCCCGCCTGAGGTCGGGCTGAGGCGCGCGCAGCAAAGAACGCAGAACGCAGAGCGCAAGACAAAGACCACACAAAGTGACCGCGGGCGATGCAGACGCACAGCAGGACAGAGACAGACAGGGGTGACGCGGAAGCATAAGCCGCGCGCTGAGTTTGTAGGGTCAGAGTTGCTTGTAGCAGAAATAGTAGTGGTAAGTAGAAGCGGTCGGGGGGCGGCCGCCAAGTGCTCTGTAAAACGATTCGCTATCAATGAGTTGGCACCTCGCCGGTGATTCGGAGTGTAGCTTAAGGCAGAGGTACCCAAGTGGGGGGCGTGCCCCGCGCTGCTAAACCAAACTGCCACGAGATAGGTGGGAGTCGTTTCCTAAAGTGGATTATACCTCCGCGAGTCGGAATATGACTTTAATATCTGCTCGCGTCGGATAATGACTTTAACAATCTTACTGTTTTGGAGTATGACAATATCTGCTCGCGTTGGAGTATCATTTTGACTATTCGCTATCAGCGGACTGTCACTTTAGTTACCCACGTACGGCGGACTATGACTTCCGTATAAACAGAACAAGATAGGGCTGTAACGTTCGCCGGAGACGACACTCGCCTCGCCGACAAATAGGGCAGCGCTTTTTCCCGTACCGCTACGCAGCGAACTACACATTTTAACCAAGTTATACAAAGCCCGGATGGGCGGCGGGTATAAAAATCTGCTTCTTAACGTTAGCAGATGCCCGGACAACCGATTAGAGACGCTCATATCTGGATTAACGAAATTCCCTCTGTCCCTCCCATGTACTTGTTTGTGCATGGTTGTTTAAACAAGACGTTGTTAAAATCGCTCTGCGGTTTTAGTGATCTAAGAGTGGTTTTATGTGAGCTTTTCTACTTGCAAAGTGCATTGAAGTGTGAATTTAAGGATCCAGAAGAGGATAATACCTTATTTAAGGTAAGAAGTGCGGGTTAGTGTATTAAAAGTGGATTTTTTTCTACAGTGCTGAACTGTACATTAATAGTATAGGGTAGGACAGGCGTGAAATAGACACTTGTAAATTAGGTAATATTAAGGTTTTAGGGTAGGTTGAAGACTCTTTAAGTGTAAATAAACATTTTATAGGTATAGTAGAACAATTAGTACTAGTTTAGATTCACAAAAACAATTAAAATAGTTAAATAGGAACATTTTTCATTAATAAGTATTTGACACAAATCAGCTGATTTGTGTCAACACAGTGAGTTTGGCTTTTGGTGGATCTGAACTGGACATTTCCCGCTTAAAAAGCGGAATAACCAAAAAATTCAACAAGTGATTCATTAAGTTCGTTCGGTTCACGAACCGAGTTGGTGAACTGGTTCAAGAGCTGATTCTGTAACCTCTAAATTAGGTAATACATAACAGCAGTGTCGCAGTAGTGTGGGAATTTTTCCCTCAGTTGAGGGAAAAGAACTTAGAAAAATTTTATTTGTTTACATTTTTTTTTATTTTAATTTTAAGGTACAAGGACGGTACCTGGGATTTTGATTTTTTGTTGTCTTCAATTATTTAGGTATATAAGCATTATAGTGTAGTTATTTGTTTGGTTTTTTCAGATTTGATTTTTCCCGCCAAAAGACAAAAGGTGAACATTTGAACATTGTTTTATTTGTCTTCTTATGTTAGTTCTTTTGTTTATCTCTTTTGTACTTCATAAATGAGTGCAGGCGAAGCAATGGAGACGGACGATGACAGGCAGCGTCGAGGATCAGTGACCTCGGTGGGAGGTTCTAAGAGAAGACGGGATGCGGAAGAAGTGGATGAAGATGAAGGCTATCTAAAAATTAGGCAGGAGATGGAAGACTATGTCTTCAACGAGAGCAACAAGGTCAATAAGACAGCTGCAAAAAATATTTTGGCCAGCTTTGCACGGTTAGAGGCCGAAAATGTGAAACTGCGGGTAAGAATAGCAAAGTTAGAGGGACAGCTTCTAGAAAGAAGGATCGAGACGAGGGAGATAGCTGCCAAACAGAAATCTTTCGCTGATGTGGTCGGGGCACCAAGGCCCAAAATTGGTAAGAAGGAGGTGGTCCCGAAACCCATGGACCAGACTGTGCTCGTCTACCCAACTGACGAAAAGAAGTAGGATTCTGAAGAAACGAAGAAAGTTTTGAAGGATAGTTTAAAACCAAAAGAAGAGGGGTGCCAGATACGGTCCATACGGAAAGTTAGAAAGGGTGGTGTTGCCGTGGAAACCGGATCTGCGAAAACCGTCCAGAAAATTAAGGAAGTGGCCAGGACGCAACCAACCATCAAATGCGTTGAACCGAGTAGGCGCAGACCGATGGTGCAAATTTTCGACGTGGACATCGATCTTAATGAGGAACGGCTGAAAGAGTGCTTGTTCAAGCAAAATTTGGAAGACGCCGGGTTTACTGAACGCCAAGTTAGGGATGAAGTTAAATTTCGTTTTAGAACTGGCAGGAGGAACGATGAAATCTGTAACTGGGTCGTCGAATGTCCACTAAAATAAGGGACGAACTTATTACAAAACAAAGAGTTTATATCGACTTTGCTTCTTGTCGAGTTGTCGACTACCTGGCCGTTGCCCGTTGCTACATGTGCCAGGAATACGGGCATACCCAAACGTTTTGTACGGGTAAGGGCAAGCAAATATGCTCACATTGTGGCCAGGAAGGACACGCCTTCAGGGAATGCGAGAAGAGAGAGCAGGCCCCAGTCTGTGTGGTATGCAAGGGAGCGAAAAAACCCGCAAACCATAGGTGCGGTACTAGGGAATGTCCGATTTACCTTCGTGCTTTAATTAGGAAGGTCTCCATGACGCAGTACAATGGACATTAGAGAACCACACACACGTGGAATAAGAGTCGGGCAGATCAATGTCCAAGGTTCCAGTATATGCCTTGAGGAACTAAATTTTGTGATTAAGGATAGAAGCATAGACATTGTTCTGTTACAAGAGCCGTATTCGTGCGGAGGGCGTATACCGCATCTCAACGGGTATAGGGTATATTATGCGTCGGAACGACCGAAAGCGGCTATCGTAATTGTCAACAACGACATCGAAGGGCTATTTGTTAGAGAGCTGTCAGGAGAGCATCATGTATGTGTAAAGGTGATAGTTGGCGATAGGGAAATAAACATGATGAGTTCATATTTCCAGTATAGGGAGGATATCGAAGTGCATATCAAACATTGGGAAAGGACTATGCTAGAACTTCATGGTAAAAGGGTTATAATTGGCTGGAGATGTGAACGCTAAAACCGAGCTGTGGTTTGATAGGATCACTGACAGCAGGGGTGAGACGCTTGAAGCGTTTATTATGGCTAATTCATTGAATATCTTCAACACAGAAGGGGAGTTATCAACCTTTGCTGGAGTGTCGGGGGCGATCGCTGAGAATCACATAGATGTACACAGAAAATGCACAGAAGATGTCTGTCATTGTGCACAGAAAATGTATGGGTAGACAATTGGAAGGTTTTAGACGAAGGTAACAGCGATCATAGGTTAATTACATTCACGCTTCAAAGCTTAAGAGTTAATAGGTATAGAAGGAACTTAGAGAAAAAAGGACGATTTGCCATAAGGAAAGCAGATTGGCAAAAATTTGCAAATAGCCTAAATGATAGAATGATGCAACCGTTTGCAGCACAGGAGGATTTAGAATCGGAAGTGGTCGACCTTACAACTACTATAGTAGCTGCGGCTGAAGAATCGATACCCAGAGAAAGCAACATTCTAAGAACTGTCTCTTGGTGGAATAGGGACTTAGAGTTTGAAAGGAGGAACGTTCGAAGACTAAGGAGGAAAATAAATACTGGACCATCAGAGGATAGGGAAGTACGTAAAAATAGGTATAGAGCGGCGCGTAATAGATACTTTGCCATGGTAAGACAGGAGAAGAAGAGTGCTTGGGAAAAGTTTATCACCGTCGAAGGAAATCGGGATCCATGGGGCATGCCCTATAAAGTTGTGAGTGGTCACAGCAAAAAGGAGCTGCTGATATCAACAAAGAAATTTGGAGATGAAACTGAACACGATATTGGTATGCTGACGGAAAAGTTGCTAGACTCGTTGCTTCCGTCTGACCCACAGGGCTACACAGAAGCCGACATGGAGGAGTTGCTGTCGAGGCAGGATCAGTTAAAACGGTTGCCAAAATTAAAGAAGTCGCCCGTACACAACCGGCAATCAAATGCGTGGAGCCGAGTAGGAGAATGCCGATGGTACAAATATTTGATGTTGACATCGACCTGAACGAGGCGGAGCTTAAAAAATGTTTATTTAAGCAGAATCTGGAAGACGCGGGCTTTTCCGAAAGACAAGTCAAAGAAGAGGTCAAGTTCCGTTTCAGAACGGGTCGCAGAAGTGATGAAGTTTGTAACTGGGTGGTGGAGTGCCCGCCCAAAATCCGTGACGAATTAATCAGTCGGCAAAGGGTGTATATAGACTTTGCCTCATGTCGGGTAACAGATTATCTAGCTGTAGCAAGATGCTATATGTGCCAAGAGTACGGGCACACTCAGAAGTTCTGCGCCAAAAAAGATAAGCAAATATGTTCGCACTGCGGGAATGAAGGGCACGCTTTTAGGGACTGTAACAAGAGAGAGCAGGCCCCACTCTGTGTGGTATGCAAGGCAGAGAAGAAACCAGCGGGAGATAGATGTGGTACCAGGGAATGTCCGATATATCTTCGAGCACTTGTGCGTAAGGTATCCATGACCAATTATTAATGGACACTAGAGAACCACACACACGAGGAATAAGAGTCGGGCAGATCAATGTCCAAGGTTCAAGTATATGCCTTGAAGAATTAAATTTTGTAATTAAGGATAGAAGCATAGACATTGTTCTGTTACAAGAGCCGTATTCGTGCGGAGGGCGTATACCGCATCTCGACGGGTATAGGGTTTATTATGCGTCGGAACGACCAAAAGCAGCTGTTGTAATTGTAAACAACGACATCGAAGGGCTATTTGTTAGAGAGCTGTCAGGAGAGCATCATGTATGTGTAAAGGTTATAGTAGGCGATAGGGAAGTATACATGATGAGTTCATATTTCCAGTATAGGGAGGATATTGAAGTGCATATCAGACATTGGGAAAGGACTATGCTAGAACTTCATGGTAAAAGGGTTATATTGGCTGGAGATGTGAACGCGAAATCGGAGCTGTGGTTTGATAGGATCACTGACAGCAGAATGAGAAGCTTGAAGCGTTTATCATGGCTAACTCATTAAATATCTGCAACATACATGGAGAGTTATCAACTTTTGCTGGAGTGCCGGGGGCGATCGCTGAGACTAACATAGATGTAACATTGTGCACTGAAAATGTATGGGTAGAGAATTGGAAGGTTTTAGCGGCTGAAGAATCGATACCCAGAGAAAGCAACATTCTAAGAACTGTCTCTTGGTGGAATAGGGACTTAGAGTTTGAAAGAAGGAATGTTAGAAGATTAAGGAGAAAAATAAATACTGGACCAACAGAGGATAGGGAAGTACGTAAAAACATGTATAGAGCGGCGCGTAATAGATACTTTGCCATGGTAAGACAGGAGAAGAAGAGTGCTTGGGAAAAGTTTATCACCGTCGAAGGTAATCGGGATCCTTGGGGCATGCCCTATAAAGTTGTGAGTGGTCAGAGCAAAAAAGAGCTACTGATATCAACGATGAAATTTGGAGATGAAGTGGAACACGATATTGGTATGCTAACGGAAAAGTTGCTAGACTCGTTGCTTCCGTCTGACCCACAGGGCTACACAGAAGCCGACATGGTAGTAATTAGTAGAGCTGAACGGTGTATTGTGGAAGAGGATTCGCCAGAAATTAATGAGGAAGAGGTAAGAAGTGCACTGTTTTCAATGGGAAAGAAAAAAGCTCCAGGATTCGACGATTTGACGGTGGAAATCCTCTGTAGAGCGTGGGATACAGTGAGAGGACGAATCATTGCAATTATGAACAGAGCTCTTCAGGAAGGTAAATTTCCCAAGCACTGGAAAATCGGAATTGTGAAAGTGTTATATAAGGGGTTAGGGAAAGACCCTAAGGCACCGAAGTCTTACCGGCCGCTGACTTTGTTACCAGTATTGGGTAAAGTCTTTGAAAAACTGCTGAACAAAAGAATCTTAAATGTATTGGAAGGACAGAGCAAGTTACATGAGAGACAGTATGGGTTCAGAGTTGGAAGAGGAACAGAAGATGCGATTGTTGACGTACTGGAGGATGTTAGTAATGACAGAGACAAGTACGTACTGTGTATTTTCTTGGATATTGCTGGAGCATTTGATAATGCATGGTGGCCACGGATTTTAGTCCAGCTGCAGGACTTTGGAGTAAAGGGTAAGGAATTTGGTTGCATACAAGACTATTTCAATGATAGGTATGCGATTTTAAGGTTTAGGAATATTGAAAAAGAAAAGCTGCTATCAATGGGATGTCCGCAGGGGTCGGTGCTAGGACCGACACTTTGGATAGTTTTATTTGATGCATTTTTGCGACTGCAGTTGCCGATAGGGTGCCGAACTTATGCGTATGCTGACGACGGGCTATTGTTGGTTAGTGCTAACTCTAGAATGGAGTTAGAACGGAAAGCGAACCTAGCATTGGGAGTTATAGAGAACTGGAGTAGGGAGAATAGATTAAGAATTAGTCCGGAAAAGACGAAAGCGATGCTACTCAAGGGAGCGTTAGCTAGAAAACCGGTAGTTAAAATGGAAGGACGTAACTTAGAAACGGTGACACAGCATACGTATCTTGGAGTTATTATTGATGAAAAACTAAGTTTCAGACACCATCTGGTGCAGGCGGCAAATAAAGCAACTGCAGCTTTCCAGAAGATACGCCTTTTGGTTAGAACTGAATGGGGATTTAGAGGTCAGGCTCTTACGACTCTTTATAGAGGGGTAGGGGAATCGATACTGTTGTATGGTGCGGCAGTCTGGGCTCACAAGATGAGTCTGTCTACATATGCTGAGATTTTGTTGCGAGGACAAAGACTGATGCTGCTTACAATCTGTAGAGGATACAGGACAGTATCGAAGGATGCACTGAATGTGCTGACTGGGGTGCTGCCGATAGACCTGTTGGCAAAACAGAGGAGGGATTTATATTGGGACAAGAGGAGTGGAAGGCATAGGGCACAAATAATAAAGGGCGAATCAATAAATATTTGGCAGGACCGGTGGTATAATAGTAGTAAAGGTAGGGCCCTTTATTTAAAGATACCTGACGTGAAAGAAAGGATTAGGATCAAGTTGGAATTTAACCATTATGGAACTCAGTACCTTACAGGACATGGAAACTTTAGGAGTTATCTATATAGGTTTGGACTCTGCGCAACGGATCAATGTAAGTGGTGTAAGGTTCCTGATACTCCGGAACATGTCCTGTACGACTGTTGGATGTTTGCAGATCAAAGGGTTAAATTGGTAGAAGGACTGAGTGAAATAGGAGTCAGGTTAGATTTTAGGGAGATTTGTCGGCGTAAGGAGGCAGTAGTTCTATTCAACGAGGTGGCTGCGGAAATAGGGAGGATGAGAGAGGATCACAGGCTACATGAGGTGTAACAGTTAGGAATAAATACGGGAAGCACAAACAAGTTGAACGGGTTCAAAGTACGGGAGAGTACGTGCCAGAGTCTAGGTCATGAGGGACGCCCGGTACCTTTTTAAAAGGCATGAAGCCTAGAAAAGGCCGGAGTACATAATGGTGTAGGAGAGTAACAGGGTTGGCAGTCCCTTTAAACTGCCAAGGCAAGGGCCGACCAAAGCCCCGGGTGTGCAGACCCGAAATGGTGGCGTAATGCTGCCTCTGGTAGGTCTCCCAGAATGGGAGGCCGACCCGTTGTTGATGGGAGGCGGGTCAGGGCTTGCCCTGGCTTTGCTAAATCAACTCCTCGGGGGTCGGGGAGCCCCGTAGACAGGGTACGCCTTGTCTGCGCCCCGGCCGGCATCGGGGGTGGGTCCGGGGAAACCTGGGCTCATCTCCGATGTATTGGTGTTGGACTCGAGGTTGGTCTGTGGTTTCGGCTGTGGGTCGTCGACTCTCTGTCCGCCTTGTGCGGTGGAGTTGGATTCACCTATCTGCTGTTAAACCCTAGATAGTGGATATTCCGTAACCCATGGAGGGTTAGAGCTGCACGTCTCAAACCCAAGGGTACTGACCAAAACATCGTCAGGCGTCTGGTCAGCGTTCAGAACAATTGACCTCCCGCTCGACGGAGAGCCGGGGATGGTATAAGCAGAGGCTTGCAATATCTCCGTTATCCTTAGAGATTTCTGTCCCTCCCATGTTGTTTGTGCAAGATTGTATGAATAAGACGTGGTTCAGATCGCTCTGTAATTTTTATTTTATATGAGTGTTTTTTTTGGGGTTTTTCAACGGGTAAAGTGTTGTGACGGGTTAAGCAAAGGTTTTAGAAGAGGACGATACCTGGTACAAGGTAAGACAGTGCGGGAGAGTGTTAAAAAATTGAATTTTCAAAAGTGCTTAACTGGTGTATTAGTAGGATAGGGTAGGACATAGGCGTGCATTGACACTATTTAAGTTAAGTAATTTTAAAATTTAGGGTAGGTTTTTACACAGTTAAAGCATAGACAAACATCCTATAATTTCTGTAGAACAATTAGTAGTTGTTAAGTATTTAAAAACAATTACACATAGTTAATTAAGAACATTTTTAGGAATTAGTATTTTTTGACAGCAAACAGCTGATTAATGTAAACATTGTATAGATGGCCTTTGGAAAGTAATAGTTGGCTATTTCCCGCGTTAAGGGTAGTGGTTAAACTAACCTCAATTTTGTAGTTTGCCGCCAAGGGCGCCATATTGAGGGAAGTTGTAGCGGCCATTTTACTGGAAACTTCATTGGGCAGTTGTACCAGCCAAAGGGAATTTTTCCCTCTTCGGAGGGAAAAAGACTTCGAAATTTTTTCTTTGTTTACATTTTTATTTTTTGGTTTTCCGGTACAAGGACGGTACCGGGGATTGTGAATTTTTGGTTTTTTCTATTTTTTAGTTAGTTAAGTATAATAAGTTAGTTATTGGTGTAGGATATTGAATTTTTCATTTTCACGCCAATTTTTTTTTCAGTGGATATTATTTTATTTGTTTTCTTTTACACGTTTCTTTTTCGTTGTTGGTGTCATTTTCTGTAAATATAATCAGCAATGTCTTCTGGGGAAATAATGGATACCGGGGAAGAAGAACGACAACGGAGAATTTCCGTTGCATCAACTGGTGCGACGAAAAGAAGAAGGGACGAGGAAGACAGCGCAGTGGACGGAGTATATGCTCAGATACGGCTGGAGCTGGAGGAGTATATTTTTTTTTTTGAGAATAGTAAGGTGAATAAGGCCTCTGCAATACATATTCTGGGATTTTTTGCTCGATTGGAGCAAGAGAATATAAATCTTCGAGTTCGGGTAGCCAAGTTGGAGGGGCAATTGTTGGAACGGAGGCTTGAAACCAGAGAAACTGCACGAACCAAAACGTTCGCTGATGTCGCGGCAGCTCCGAGGCCTAAAATTGGGAAGAAGGAAGTTGTTCCCAAACCCATGGACAAGACCGTACTTGTGTATCCTACGGACGAGAGTAAGGAAGACTCCGAGGAAGTGAAGAAAACTATAAAAGAAATAATAAAGCCCAAGGAAGAAGGATGGCAAATTCGGGCCATGCGTAAAGTAAGAAAGGGCGGCGTAGCTGTAGAAGCGGGCTCCGTCAAAACTGTAAATAAAATAAAGGAGGTGGTAAGCACCAAACCAAATATAAGGTGTGTCGAACCAAGTAGACGACAACCAATGATTCAGATCTTTGATGTTGACAATGACCTGTCGGAAGAGGAACTCAAAAAATGTCTCTTCAAGCAGAATTTGGAAGACGCGGGCATTTCTGAGAAACAGGTCAGGGAAGAAGTGAAACTCAGATTCAAAACGGGGCGCCGCAGTGAAGACATATGTGACGGGGTGGTGGAATGTCCACCAAAAATTAGGGATGAGCTGATTAGTCGGCAGAGAATATACATTGAATTTGCGTCCTGCAGAATGACGGACTACTTGGCAGTTGCAAGATGCTACATGTGCCAGGAGTACGGGCACACGGAACGGTTCTGTACCGGTAAAGGGAAGCAGATATGTTCTCATTGTGGACAAGTAGGCCATGCCTTTAGAGATTGCGAAAAGTGGGAGCAGGCCCCAGTCTGTGTTGTTTGTAAAGCAGCCAAAAAACCGGCTAATCATCGATGTGGCACAAGGGAGTGTCCCATCTATCTTAGAGCTTTAATGAGGAAACAAACAAGAGGGATAAGAGTCGGGCAGATCAATGTCCAAGGTTCAAATATATGCCTTGAGGAATTAAATACAATCATAAGGGATACATGCATAGACATTGTTCTGTTACAAGAGCCGTATTCATGCGGAGGGCGTATACCGCATCTCGACGGGTATAGGGCTTACTATGCGTCCGAAAGACCAAAAGCAGCTGTTGTGATTGTCAACAACGACATAGAAGGGCTATTTGTTAGGGAGCTGTCAGGAGAGCATCATGTATGTGTGAAGGTTATAGTAGAAAATAGGGAAGTTTATATGATGAGTTCATATTTCCAGTATAGGGAGGATATCAGTGCATATTAGTGCAGGGACAATCCAGGGTAGACATAGAGGCACGGGCTGAGCGGGCGATGAGGGTTGCGGCGTCGTGGAGCGCAAGGGCAAAATTTAATTTGTCGCCTAACAAAACCTCGGCAATGATGCTAAAAAGCAAATTCGATCGGGGGAGACGACCACGTATTATGATGAATAATACACATGTTAATTTTGTGGATGACGTCAAGTACCTGGGTCTTCATGTTGAAGACGAACTTAGATTTGTACGACATGTGGAACAGCAAACGATGAAAGTTGTAATGGTTTTTAGGGGAATATTGTCCTTGACTCGAACCAGAGGGGTTTGGAGTGTTTAGCCCTGAAGAGGTTATATGATGGAATTGCTGTTCCACTGTTAATATATGGATGTGAGGTCTGGGGCGATACTGCCCTGGGTCATGTCAGACTGAAACGTCTTTTATTGAGGACCCAGCGGAAGATTGTCATCCTGGTGAACAAGGCGTACCTAACCATTTCACATGATGCAAACTTGGTAATAGCTGGTATCATTCCTATAGATCAAGTAATTAAAGAACGAATGAATGTGCACGCAGACATTGCGGCTGGTGTGGTAAGAACTATTAGCAAGCGACAAAGACGTCGTGAGACCTTGAACGAGTGGCAGAGGAGGTGGGAGAGGAGCACGAAAGATAGGGAAACTTCTACTTATATCCCCAACATCTGGGATAGGATAAACCTGCCTTTAAATACTAATCACTATGCCACGCAGTATTTGTCGGGCCACGGAAATTTCAAAGCGAAGTTATTTGGCTTTAGATTGGCAGAAGACCCTTGGTGCGCAAGATGCGGCGTTGGTGTTGAAGAAACTGCGTGGCATGTGTTAGCGGAGTGCCCAGCTTTCGCAGATGAGAGACAAGATTTGATCAATTTCTGGGAAGAACATCCTGGAGAGGATCGGAGAGAGATTCTCTGTTGGAATGCTGCATACTTTAAGGTCTTTGCAAGAGTAGCCCGAAAAGTAGGAAGAACAAAAGAGGCAAGGGAATAGTTGATCATGAAGATTTGTAAAGGAATAGGATCGCCAAACCCCTAAGTTAGGGGGGCGGGACAGATAAGATGGTCGGTGACACACATGAAATGAACAAGAGGACGTTGTTGGGAAATTTCTCGGTGTCAGAATCCTTGGGCAATAAGTCTCCGTGACTTGCGAGCTCGAGGGGCGGTGGAGGGAATGTAGGGATTCGGCCCCGACCATCTGTCCCTCCCACAGGGGCCCCTGGTCCCGGTAGGATCTGTGTTGTTCAGTCCTGCTGTTAGAGAGCGTTCTTGAGATTTTTGCTATTTGCGTGTGAATAGTGCTGTCATTATAAACTTTTGAACTTGTTTTTCTCTTTTTTGCCTGTTATTAGAAAAACTACTCGCCCAATAGCCTTTGAGTAGCAACTTTTTCCGGGCTCCACCGCCTCCAAGAGGGTGGGGGCCGGTAACAGCACGGGCAATTAGTCGTGGGACATTCCCCCCCACGCCATAAGCTCCCGTTGTCTGGCTGAACAGTGGTGAACGGTAGCGCACCGGCGCTGTGTAGACAGGGACAGCGGGGTACTCGTTGCCCTGAAGTGTGTGTCTCCGGGTTCAGCATAGTTGATCGTTTTTTTGTAGTAGTGATAGAGACACTTTTAGTGCATGGACACATATTTTAGTGCATGGACACTCTTATTAGTACATAGTCACAATATATAGTTTTTTAAGTTATTTAGTGCATGAACAGTTTATAGTGCATGAAACATTTTCTTTGATTTGTAGTAGCTTTTAGTTTGTATATTGTGTGAAGATACTTTGATTTTTCTTTTAGTGTATTCTTTTGTGTGAAATTTTGTGTTATAAGAAGTTTTTAGGATGTCTGCTGGGGAACAAGACAATCCATTTCAGAGGTCCTCCAAGGTGCAGAGATCTCCGGCGCGTGGGAGTTCAAGACCTGCAAGTCCGAGACGAGAAACAACTGCTGAAGAGTCCGCAGCAATGTCCGAGAGTGAGGACATGGACTTAGTAACTCAGCCTCGGAAGAGGAAAGAAGTCAGCCCTATGTTGTCGGGGTCTTCGAGACCAAAGTGGACGCTCACCGACAGAACAGGGGGACGCCCACTGGCGGAGCGGATGAACCAGATGAACCGGCGGTTGCGGTAAGTCCAGGTAAGTCCGTACCTGTAGGTGATGAAATTGCACAAATAAATAATATAATTGGCTACATGAACAAGTGGATCAGTAGCCAATATAAGAGTAGAAAGTTGAATTCATCACAATTTAATGATTTGAAGGGCCGAATGACTGACACGGCTGAGCTGTTGTCTGCTATTGAAAAGAAAATGTTTAAAATGGAGGCTCGATTAGAGGAACGAGCAGAGATTTTATCTATATTGGGAAACGTTCCTAAGAGAATTGAAGAGCACCCCAGGACTCGATCTTATGCCGAGGCTTCGAGGGTGCAGTCAGTCCCGAAGATAACAGGGGCAAAAAGGGCAGTCCAACAGCCCAAAGTTGTTTTTATCAAGTCTAAAGATGATAAAAAGAATATAGAAGAAATCAATAAACTAGTCCAAGAATATACTGTGAAACCAAAAGATCTGGGAATAAAAGTTAGAAAAGTGGTAAAAACGGCTAGAGATCTCATGATTGAGACAGAAAAAGTAGAGCAGCTTGAGAAGCTGCAAAACTGTGATGCCCTTAAATCTAAGGGACTGATCATGGAGGCACCGAAGAAGAAAAGCCCGAAGATCATGATATATGATCTTGATGTCGACCGGGCTGAGCAAGACATAATTGACGATATTTATGCACAAAATATCGAAGACCTAATCCCTAAGGAGGATTTCCAAAGGGAATTTTCTTGTGTCCATAAATACGACAATAAACACAGACAAGATAGGAAGTCAAATTGGGTCGTAGAGTGCTCGGCCCGGGTTAGAAACTTGATTAGGCGAAGAGATCGCTTGTATGTGGGTTGGCAATCGTGTAGATTGAAGAATTATAACCCAGTGGTCAGGTGCTATAAGTTAAGTGCCTGGCGTTCGGCCACATTTCTAAATATTGCAGAGGCAAGCAGGCATGTTCCCACTGCATGGAAGAACACGAAGTTAAAGAATGCCGAAGCAAGGAACAGCCGGCCAAGTGTATTAACTGTAAGTTGGCTAAAAAACCTTATGACCATGCCACCGGTAGCAAAGAATGCTCCGAAAATGAACTAGCTTGTAGAATTGCTTTAGAAAAAGTGGATTATGGCCTTTAAGCTCTCGCAAATCAATTTGGACAGAGGTGGCATACATGAACTTATGAATGGCATTGAGAAATGGGGCCTGGAACTTATATGTATTCAGGAACCCTACCAACGAAAGATCTCCTGGCCGGGTTTCCGAGCATTCTCGGGAACACCGACACCTGCAGAAATGTGGACCCTGACCCTGGTGAAAGAGGACGTTGCCAACGTTGTTCTTATACACGATTTTCCAGCCCAAAATGTACAGTTATACGGCTGAGCCTGGGGAACCTCAGTGTGATACTCGTAAATGCGTATTTCAAGTATGCGGACCGCATTGAAGGCCACATAAATAATCTTGAATATATTCTGAATAGATTTAGGGGGGAGCGAATTCTGGTAGCGGCAGATGCAAATGCCCGGTCGGTGCTGTGGTTTAATGACAGTACCGACGACCGTGGCGAAGAATTCGAAGCATTGTTGTTGGCTCATGATCTGATGATATTCAACACCCCGCGGGAGGTGAGCACATATGAGAATACTAGAGGTCGTACTAGCAATATCGATGTGACCTTCGGCAGCAGATCTTTGGATCAGAAGATACAGGACTGGAGAGTGCACGGAGATGTATCTCTTTCTGATCATAGGATGATCACTTTTAGCTTATCTTTAACCGAAGAACAGATATGTTGCCGAAGGACGAAGATGGAGACCAGAAGACCAAATTTAAAAGAACTGGATTGGCGTTTGCTGGATGCGACGGTGCTCACGGATCTCGGGGATTTAAGATCTTTTGACGAAGTGTCCCTACCAGAAGGAGTGAATGCCCTGACCAGGATTCTCCAGAGAGCCGTTTCTGATGGTGTACGGGATGTTTATAGACACCGAAGATTAGCCGCCTGGTGGAACCAGGAACTGGATCTAGCGAGGACCCAGAAGACTAGCTCTGAGAGAAGTTGGAAGAGGAAGAGACGTCGACTGGGTGCAGAACACGAAGATACGTTTGAGGCCAGGCGAGCTTTTACAAATGCCAGAACGGTATATGTAAATAAAATCAAATATGCCAAACGAGAGCTTTGGCAGAGAGTTGTGCGGCTTTCTGGAGAAGCAAACCCTTGGGGTCTTGCGTATAAAATCTTGGCGGAAAAATTGAAGACCAAGACTATGATGGTCTCGATGCGGTCTGGGAATGAGGTTTTGACAAAACCAGACGAGATATGCACACATATTCTGGGAGGTTTGCTCCCTGACGATTCTCTTATAACTGACACATATGAAAACAGGCAAATCAGGCGACAGGCAGCAGCTCAGTACGAGGACCATGAAATCGTCCAGATTTCTCCCGATGAGCTTGATAACGCAGTAAAAAGACAGAAGAGCGGCAAGGCGCCGGGTCTAGATGGCATTAGAGCCGAAGTTGCCAAAAGGACAATAACGAGGATCAGGCTCCTGTTTTTGGACATCATAAATAAGATGTTTGCGAGTGGGGAGTTTCCGACCAGCTGGAAACTAGGGAAGCTGAAGGTCTTTTTAAAATCTAGAGACAGAGATCCTTAGGATTTAAAATCCTACAGACCCGTCACCTTGTTGCCCGTCTTGGGAAAAGTTGCCGAGAGACTTATAGCTTCTAGACTGGAAGCATTCCTGGGCCAAAGTGGTTTCTTTGGTGAATCCCAGCTCGGATTCCGGAGAGGAAAGGGAACAGTTGATGCTGTTTTCAGTGTTCGGGAACGTGTAGAGAGGTCTGTGCACCGGTATGTCTTGGGTGTATTCCTGGACATTTCCTGTGCTTTCGATAATGCAGGTGGCCGTTTTTAATAACACAAATGATGCATATTGACTGCCCAAGATACCTCCTAAAAATGATCCGCAGTTATTTAACGGACAGGGAGGTAGTCTTCGAAATGGAAGGTGCACGTCGTTCAAAGATACTGACCAAGGGATTTCCGCAGGGATCCATATTGGGTCCAATCCTGTGGAACATAATTTTTGAAGACCTTTTGCAACAGGACTTTGGGAACGACGTGCACATTGTAGCATATGCAGACGACGAGATGCTCATCGTGGAAGGAAGATCCAGAGCAGACCTCGAGTCAAGAGCCGACCGGGCACTGGGAGTGGTATCGGGATGGTGCAGGAAAGTGAAGCTGGAGCTCTCGGTGAATAAAACTTCAGCAATGATGCTAAAAAAACAAGTTTCTTCGGGAGAGGAGGCCTAGAATCACATTGAACAATGAGCAGATCAGAATGTCCGATGCGGTTAAGTATCTGGGTCTTCTAATACAGGAAGAAATGACATATGGTGAGCATGTGATGCAGCAGACTCGTAAAGTAATCACGGTGTTTTTGGGACTGATTGCCCTGACCAGAACCAGTGGTGGATTGGAATGTCTTGCCCTAAGAAGACTATATGAGGGCATTGCTGTACCACTGCTAACATAGGGATGCGAAATATGGGGGCCTACTGCCCTACGAATTCTGGCTCTTCGCAAACTGTTGATGAAGACCCAGAGAAAAATAGTCATAATGATAAATAAGGCGTATCGGACGATCTCGTATGACGCTAACCTGGTCATAGCTGGGGTAATACCCATTGATCTGCTCATAAGGAGAGAATACAGGTAAAACATGATACGGACATGGGAATCCGCAGAACTGTCTCAAAAGCAGAGAGACGACGAGAAACTCTGGACTCCTGGCAGAGAAGATGGGAGACATCTGTGAAAGGAAGAACCACCTTCTCGTTCATCCCGAACATGTGGGAACGAGTTCAGGTCAATTTGAATTCGAACCATTATGCCACGCAGTTTTTATCCGGACACGGAAATTTTAAGTGGAGATTGGCATCATTTAGGTTAGCTAATGATTCTTGGTGCAACACTTATGGAGTGGGTGTTCAGGAAACTGCGTGGCATGTGCAGGCAGAATGTCCGGCATATCACGAAGAAAGGAACGATTTGGAGGCGCTCTGGAACGAACATCCATATGAAGACAAACAAGAGATCGTATGTTGGAATTCAGAGTCCTTCCGGATCTTTGCGAGAACTGTCCGAAGAGTTGGACGAGCCAAAGAGGGCAGAGGAGTAGTAGCACGAAGATGATGAAGAGGCATAGGGTCACCTACCCCAAGTCTGGGGGGCGGGACAGAAATGATGGAACTAACACCGGTCTGGACGTATTTGAGAAGAGGACCTCAGTAGGGAAATCCCGGTGTCAGAAGACTTGGGCGATAAGTCTCCGTGACTTGTGAGCTCGAGGGGTGGTGGAGGGAATGTGGGGCTTCGGCCCCGACCATATGTCCCTCCCACAGGATAGCTGCCTCCCAAAGGACAAATTCTGGAAAGAAGAATGGAAAGTCGGGAAATAGCAATGAAAACGTCTTTTGCTGACGTAGTCGGAGCTCCAAGGCCGAAGATAGGGAAGAAAGAGGAGGTCCCTAAACCAAATGAAAAAAACTGTCTTGGTCTACCCAACGGATGAAACGAAGGAAGACTCAGAAGAAGTGAAGACAGTTATTAAAGAAATGATTGAACCAAAAGATGAAGGATGGCAAATCTGATCGTTGCGTAAGGTGAGGAAGGGTGATGTCGCAGTGGAAGCTGGTCGGTATAGACCGTCAATAATATAAAGGAAGTCGCTAGTACCAAGCTCAATATTAAATGTGTAGAACCTAGTAGCAGGATGCCCATGGTGCAAATATTTGATGTGGATGTTGACTTTAAATGAATAAGAATTGAAGAAGTGTCTGTTCAAACAGAATCTTGAAGACGTTGGCATAAGCGAACAACAGGTCAGAGAGGATGTTAAATTCAGATTTCGAAGGGGCGCCGCAGCGAAGAAGTTTGCAATTGGGTAGTGGAATGCCCACCAAAAATTCGGGATGAACTGGTATCAAAACAGCGCATCTACATCGATTTTGCATCCTGCAGAGTTACAGACTACTTGGCAGTGGCACGATGTTACATGTGTCAAGAATACGGGCACACACAACGGTTCTGCACAGGAAAGGGCAAACAGATCTGCTCACACTGCGGCCAAGAGGGACACGCATTTAGAGACTGCCAATAGAGGTTTTCTTGCCGGTTTCTTAAAAAAACCTGGGCAACCGGAAGTCTCACCGGGATAACAAATGAGACGCCAAGAAGGCAAATTTTATTATCAAGCCAGTAGAGCGTCGGCGGGATGCATTGCACTGGCGCCGATGAAGCCCGCCTGAGGTCAGCCTGAGGCGCGCGCAGCAAAGAACGCAGATCGCAGAGCGCAAGACACAGACCACACAAAGAGACCGCGGGCGATGCAGACGCACAGCAGGACAGAGACAGACAGGGGCGACGCGGACGCATAAGCCGCGCGCTGAGTTTGTAGGGTCAGAGTTGCTTGTAGCAGAAATAGTAGTAGTAAGTAGAAGCGATCGGGGGGCGGCCGGCAAGTGCTCGGTAAAACGATTCGCTATCAATGGGTTGGCACCTCGCCGGTGATTCGGAGTATAGCCTAAGGCAAAGGTACACGGGTGGGGGGCGTGCCTCGCGATGCCAAACCAAACTGCCACGAGTTAGGTGGGAGTCGTTTCCTAAAGCTGATTATACCTCCGCGAGTCGGAATATGACTTTAATATCTGCTCGCGTCGGATTATAACTTTAACAATCTTACTGTTTTGGAGTATGAAAATACCTGCTCGCGTCGGAGTATCACTTTGACTATACGCAATCAGCGGACTATCACTTTAGTTACCCACGTACGGCGGACTATGACTTCCGTATAAACAGAACAAGACAGGCCTGTAACGTTCGCCGGAGACGACACTCGCCTCGCCGACAAATAGGGCAGCGCTTTTTCCCGTACCGCTACGCAGCGAACTACCACATTGTAACCAAGTTATACAAAGCCCGGATGGGCGGCGGGTATAACAATCTCTTTCTTAACGTAGCCAGATGCCCGGACAACCGATTAAAGACGCTCATATATGGATTAACGAAATTTCCGCTGTCCCTCCCACAGGACTTGTTTGTGCGTGGTTACACGAGTCAGACGCGAGTTTGTTGAGCTCCGTGTTAATCACGATAAATAGTGGGTTTTTTCTGTTTTGAAGCGTTGTGGGTGTGTTGTAGGGTACTGGTAGTGTTTCTACACCGTACGGTAACTTTTAAAAAGGTAAGAAGTGGGTGTGAAGATAATTATAACTGGATTTAATTTGTGTGTGTTTAGTATAGGGTAGGATTAGGAGTGACAGTGACACTATTTTCGTAGTGCTTTATTATTAATTTATAGATAGGATTAGGGTAGGTTTAGGTATTAAAAACATTTAGACACTCATTTATTACATATACATATAGGTTTAGTACTTCAAAGTTGACAATTAATTATTTTAGATCAGTTTTTAATAAGTAATAGTTTGCTGTAGAAAAAACAGCTGATTGATAAACAAAGAAAATTTAACCTTTGGTAGTGGAAAGTGGTGTATTTCCCGCGTAAGGTTAACCTAACCTAAAACTTGGTTTTCCCGCGTAGGGAGCCAAGAACTAGTACTGAACCGAACGTAGAGTTACTAGTACTGAACCGAATCATTTATTGAATCAGAACTGAACTACTTTAAGTGATCCGGAAATAAAGCAGCGTTACCTGGTAGAGGGAAATTTCCCTCTTCGGAGGGAAAAAGACTTAGTTTATTTTCTATTGTTTACTTTTTTCTTATTTTAAATTTCTGGTGCAAGGACGGTACCGGAAAGAAACAGATTGTTTTAATTTTAATTTTTTAACATTACTGAGGAGTATCCATAGTTATTTTATAAAAAAGCGGAAAAAATTTTTTTCCCGCCAAAAGAATTTTCAGTTGATTTTTAGTTTCTTGTATATTGTGTTGTAGTATATGTTTGTTCATTTAAATAATTATGGAGGATAAGATGGACACCGGGGAGAGCGATAGGGATCGGCGTGTATCTGTAACCTCGATCACAGGTGCGAGTAAGAGACGCAGAGACGAGGACACTGAAGATGACGGCGGTGTGTACGCAAAGATTAGGCAGGATTTAGAGGAATTCATATTTAATGAAAACAATAAGGTTAACAAGAGCGCGGCAAAGCATGTACTGAGCTTCTTCGGCAAGTTGGAGCAAGAAAATATTCAACTGCGAGTGCGGGTTGCAAAACTGGAAGGTCAACTTCTGGAACGGCGTCTGGAAACGAGAGAACTGGCCACTAAGAAGACGTTTGCAGAAGCGATCGGGGCGCCTCGACCTAGAATTGGAAAAAAAGAAGTGGTACCCAAGCCGATCGACAAGACTGTGTTGGTGTATCCCGTTGACGAGGCAAAAGAAGATTCGGAGGAAACGAAAAAAGTGGTTAAACAGATGATCCAACCTAAAGAAGAAGGCTGGCAGATCCGCTCTAAAAGAAAAGTGAGGAAAGGAGGAGTCGCTGTCGAGGCAGGATCATCTAAAACTGTTGCAAGAATCAAAGAAGTCGCCCGTACTCAACCGGCAATCAAATGTGTTGACCCGAGTAGGAGTACGTATGCTGAGATTTTGTTGCGAGCACAAAGACTGATGCTGCTTACAATCTGTAGAGGCTACAGGACAGTATCGAAGGAAGCACTGAATGTGCTGACTGGGGTGCTACCGATAGACTTGTTGGCAAAACAGAGGAGGGAATTATATTGGGACAAGAGGAATGGAAGACATAGGGCACAAATAATAAAGGGCGAATCAATAAACATTTGGCAGGACCGGTGGAATAATAGTAGTAAAGGTAGGGCCCTTTATTTAAAGATACCTGACGTGAAAGAAAGGATTAGGATCAAGCTGGAATTTAACCATTATGGAACTCAGTACCTTACAGGACATGGAAACTTTAGGAGTTATCTATATAGGTTTGGACTCTGTGCGACGGATCAGTGTAAGTGGTGTAAGGTTCCAGATACTCCGGAACATGTCCTGTACGATTGTTGGATATTTGCAGAACAAAGGGTTAAATTGGTAGAAGGACTGAGTGAAATAGGAGTCAGGTTAGATTTTAAGGAGATTTGTCGGCGTAAGGAGGCAGTAGTTCTATTCAACGAGGTGGCTGCGGAAATAGGGAGGATGAGAGAGGATCACAGGCTACATGAGGTGTAACAGTTAGGAATAAATACGGGAAGCACAAACAAGTTGAACGGGTTCGAAGTACGGGAGAGTACGTGACAGAGTCTAGCTCATGAGGGAGGCCCGGTACCTTTTTAAAAGGCATGAAGCCTAGAAAAAGGCCGGAGTACATAATGGTGTAGGAGAGTAACAGGGTTGGCAGTCCCTTTAAACTGCCAAGGCAAGGGCCGACCAAAGCCCCGGGTGTGCAGACCCGAAATGGTGGCGTAATGCTGCCTCTGGTAGGTCTCCCAGAATGGGAGGCCGACCCGTTGTTGATGGGAGGCGGGTCAGGGCTTGCCCTGGCTTTGCTAAATCAACTCCTCGGGGGTCGGGGACCCCCGTAGACAGGGTACGCCTTGTCTACGCCCCGGCCGGTATCGGGGGTGGGTCCGGGGAAACCTGGGCTCATCTCCGATGTATTGGTGTTGGACTCGAGGTTGGTCTGTGGTTTCGGCTGTGGGTCGTCGACTCTCTGTCCGCCTTGTGCGGTGGAGTTGGATTCACCTATCTGCTGTTAAATCCTAGATAGTGGATATTTCGTAACCCATGGAGGGTTAGAGCTGCACGTCTAAAACCCAAGGGTACTGACCAAAACATCGTCAGGCGTCTGGTCAGCGTTCAGAACAATCGACCTCCCGCTCGACGGAGAGCCGGGGATGGTATAAGCAGAGGCTTGCAACATCTCCGTTATCCTTAGAGACTCTGTCCCTCCCACAGGGGTCCCTGGGCCCGGTAGGATCAGTGTCGTCTGACCTGCTGTTAGAGTGCGATATTCAAAGTGATTAAAAACGTTTGACCAGTGCTGAATACTGTTTTTGAATAGATTTCTCTCTTAATTGAAAAGTATTGAGTCTGCTGCCCACTAGTAGATTAGTGCAGACGGTTAATTTTCCGGGCTCCACCGCCTCCACGAGGGTGGGGACCGGTAACGGAGCAGGCAATTAGTCGTGTGACACTCCCCCCCCCACGCCATAAGCACCTGTCTTCGGCCAAACGGTGGTTAACGGTTTGCGCGCCGGCGCATTGTAGGGATAGCGGGGTTGACTCGGAATCCTGAAGTGTGAGGTTCGTTGCTGTGGCCACCAAGAGAGTGTTAGTGTAAGTGATAGAGACACTTTTTGTGCATACACACTTTTATATGTAAGTATAAGTGCTAGTTAGTAAGCCAGTGATAGAGACACTCTTTTGTGCATAGACACTTATTATACGTAAGTATAAGTGTTAGTCTGTAAGCCTGTGACAGAGTCACTTTTGTGTTATAGTTTTTTAGGTAAGTGAAACGTGTTGTCTTTTATTTTTGATTCTTGGTGTAGTGTAGTGTAGTGTTGCCAGGATGTCTAAAGAGAATCCGGGACACGATCCATTCAGGAGGTCCTCGAAGGTGAGGAGATCACCGGCAAGGCAGACAGAGACAGAGATATCGAGACAAGGGACTGCGGATGAGTCAATGCCGATGTCTGACAGTGAAGTAGAGACACAACCTCGCAAAGAGGAAAGAGACGAGCCCGATGATGCCGGGATCTTCTAGGCTTAAAAGAATGCCTGGGGACGAGGATAGGGAACGCGACGAACCTACATCGCATGGCGATGAGACCGATAATGAGGCCCTGCTGGAGGGTGCAAATGAGTTAGCGCAGATGGCGAGTCTGGTTCAAAAAGTGAACCAATGGTTCACTAGACAATATAAGAGTAGGAAAATCACTCCTACTCAATTTAATGAAATGACTGGCCACATGAAGGCAATGTCTGGTCTGCTGACCAAACTGGACAAGAAAGTCCACCGGCTCGAGGGCCGAATAGATGAAAGAAATGATATTGTACAGTTATTGACAAATGTTCAACGGGACGACCCACAGCCCAGAGTGCGGTCTTATGCTGATGTGTCTAAGACACCGATGGTCCCGAAAAGAGTCGTCCAGCAACCGAAGGTTGTCTTTATTAAGTCGAGTGACGACAGGAAGAATATTGACGAGGTAAAGAAACTCGTACAGGATACAGTTAAGCCAAAAGACCTTGGCATTAAAGTGCGTAAAGTTATTAAGACAGCCAGAGGGCTGATGATAGAAACCGAGAAGTCGGAACAATTAGACAAAATCAAAAATTGTGAGGCCCTGAAAACCAAGGGACTCATCATAGAGGCGCCGAAAAAGAGATCACCTAAAGTGATGATCTATGATTTGGACACAGATCGAGCAGAAAAAGAGATAATTGAAGATGTCTATGTGCAGAACATAGAGGAAGACCTAATTCCAAAGGAAGATTTCGTAAAGGAATTTGTCTGTGTTCACAAGTATGTGAACAAAAACAGGCAGGATCAGAAGGCAAACTGGGTGGTGGAGTGTTCCGCCAGAGTGAGGAATCTGCTTCGGCGGAAAGATCGAATATATGCGGGTTGGCAGTCGTGCAGACTCAAAGATTATAACCCGGTTGTCCGGTGGTATAAGTGTCTGGCTTTCGGCCACATTTCCAAGCACTGCAAAGGTAAGCAGGCATGCTCGCATTGCATGTTGGAGCACGATATTAAGGAGTGCAGAAATAAGGCACAGCCGGCCAAGTGCATTAATTGTAAGTTGGTCAAAAAACCCTATAACCATGCCACCGGTAGCAAGACATGCACAGATTACGAGAGAGCATGTCGAATCGCTCTAGAGAAAGTGGATTATGGCTTGTAAATTAGCACAAATAAATGCAGCCAGAAGCTATGGTGGAGTTAATGAGTTGATCCGTACTATAGATGATTTGAACTTGGACGTAATC
Organism: Magicicada septendecula; assembly: GCA_034769895.1. Taxonomy (NCBI): domain Eukaryota; kingdom Metazoa; phylum Arthropoda; class Insecta; order Hemiptera; family Cicadidae; genus Magicicada; species Magicicada septendecula. The sequence goes on from CM068374.1 coordinate 59,350,053, forward strand.
TTTATCCACGAACCGTATCAAAAGAAGACCACTTGGCCTGGCTTTAGAGCTTACTGTGGTACGACAGTACCTAATGAAATGTGGACCGTGACACTCGTTAAAGAGAACGTTGCCAACGTAGTTCTCCTGCAGGACTGTTCCAGCCCAATGTGTACTACTATCCGATTGAACATTGGGGACTTTTCCGTCATAATGATGAACTGCTATTTTAAATATGCTGACCGTATCGGCATACATCTTGACAACTTAGATGGCATTTTAAATAGATTCCGTGGGGAGAAAATTCTCATTGCGGCAGATGCCAATGCCCGGTCCATGCTGTGGTTTAATGACAGCACGGATGACAGGGGTGAGGAGCTTGAGGCATTAATGTTAGCACATGATTTAGTGCTCTTTAATTCCCCTGGGGAGGTGAGTACTTACGAGAACACAAGAGGCCATACAAGTAACATAGATGTGACCTTAGGTAGCAGACCGATGGAGCAAAGGGTACGCAACTGGAGCGTACATGGTGATATGTCCATCTCGGATCACCGTTTGATCACATATAATATGATGCTCACACAAGAACAGATCTGTTGTCAGAGGTCGAAGATTGAGGTCAAGCCGACCAGTATTAAAGATCTAGATTGGAGATACCTCGATGCGGCCGTGCTCACCGATCTTGGGTAACTGAGATTCGATGAGATGACCCTCACGGAGCAAGTTGCTTCTTTGACAGGGATTCTTCAGAGAGCGGTGGCAGACTCTGCCAGACATGTTGTCCAGAAACGCGAACTAGCTGCCTGGTGGAATCGAGAACTCGACTTGGCTAGAGCCCAGAAGATCAGATTCGAGAGGATCTGGAAGAGGAAGAGAAGCTGACTGGGTGCCGAGAATAACAGCACGAGGGAGGCCAGGCAAGCGTTCATAAGAGCTAGAACTGCATATATCAATCATATTAGATATGCAAAAAGAGAATACTGGCAGAGGATCGTGCAGCTCTCTGGGGATACATATCCCTGGGGATTGGCCTATAAGATCTTGGCCAATAAGCTAAAAGCCAAAACGAAAATGGTGTCGATGCGGTCTGACGATGTTGTCCTAACAAAACCTGAGGACTTTTGCATGTTCATCTTGAGGGGCTTGCTCCCAGACGATTCTGTACAAACAGACAATGATGACAATATCAATATTAGAAATATGGCAGCAGCCAGACTCGGGGAATCTGAAGTGGTTCCAGAAGTGACTCCCGATGAGCTTGAGGAAGCAGTGCGTAGACAGAAGAACGGCAGGGCGCCGGGTCTGGACGGCATAAAAGCGGAGGTGGTCAAGAGAACCTTGACTAGAACTAGACTCCTCCTATTAAACATTGCCAATTTGATGTTTTATACTTGTAAGTTTCCGAACAGCTGGAAAAGAGGAGTACTGAAGATCTTCCTTAAATCTGAAGATCGTGATCCGCAAGATCTGAAGTCGTACAGACCAATAACCCTGCTGCCCGTGCTGGGAAAAATACCAGAAAGACTGATTGCCTTCAGATTGGAAGCCTTCCTGGAATCGACAAACTTTTTTGGGGAAGCACAGTTTGGATACCGTAAAGGAAGAAGTACAATAGACGCTGTACTCAGTGTTCGGAGTTTGGTGGAAAGTCCGAGCAACGGTATGTCCTTGGAGTTTTCCAGGACATTTCCGGAGCTTTTGACAATGCATGGTGGCCGTTTTTGATTTATCAGTTGCGACGTCATAACTGTCCTATATATCTTGTGAGGCTTATACGCAGTTGCCTCACGGACAGAGAAACGACCTTTGAGATGGAAGGTGCACGTCACTCGAAAAAACTTACGAAGGGGTGCCCACAGGGATCAATACTGGGGCCCCTGTTATGGAACACCGTGTTTGAAGATTTTCTAACACAGAATTTTGGTGAAGACGTGCACCTTGTCGCTTATGCAGACGATGCCATGCTGGTCACTGATGGAAGATCCAGAACGGACCTTGAGCTTAAGGCCAACCGAGCACTGGGAGTAGTTTTCAATTGGAGTAAGAAGGCTAAGCTGCAGTTTTCAGCTAATAAGACCACTGCGATGATGCTCAAGAACAAGTTTCATCGGGGGAGACGGCCTAGATTGGCTTTGCGTAATGAGCAAGTTAGATCGTCCAGTGAGGTGAAGTATCTGGGTTTGCTAATTCAAGAGGAGATGATCTATACAGAGCATGTGGTGCACCAAACAAGAAAGGTATTGACAGTATTCCTGGGGCTTGTTGCCCTTACCAGGACGAGTGGTGGACTCGAATGTCTCGCGTTGAAGAGACTATATGAAGGGATTGCTGTGCCACTTTTGACGTATGGTTGTGAAGTATGAAGGGCCTAGTGCTCTACGCACGGCGATGACCCGTAAACTGTTGTTGCAAACCCAGAGGAAGATCTTGATTATGGTGAATAAAGCTTATCGGACGATATCTTATGATGCAAATGTTGTTATAGCTGGGGTTATACCCATTGACTTGCTCATTAAAGAGAGAATACATATCAAAAATGACATACAAGAGGGAATACGTAAAGAGGTATCTAAAAGAAATAGACGTAATGAGACTCTGGAGAACTGGCAGAGAAACTGGGAGAACAGTGAAAAGGGACGTACCACTTTCTCCTTTATCCCAAATATATGGGAAAGAATGACAACTCAGTTGAATACGAATCATTATGCCACGCAGTTTCTGTCTGGACATGGGAACTTTAATGCAAGATTAGCGTCTTTTAGATTAGTTGTAGTTGTAGATTAGTCTTTTAGAACCATGGTGTAGCACCTGTGGAGTTGGTGTAGAAGAAACTGCGTGGCACGTGCTGGCAGAATGTCCAGCTTATGTGGCAGAGAGAAGAGAGATTGTGTATTTATTGGAAGCACACCCTAATGAAGATCGTCAGGAAATCCTGTGCTGGAAACTGAGTTTTTCAGAGTCTTTGGAAGAACTGCCCGCAAAGTTGGACGAGCTAAAGAGGGCAGAGGTTTAGATGCACGATAATAGAAAGAAAGGCATAGGTTCGCCTAACCCCTAATTAGGGGGCGGGACAGATAAGATGGTCGGAATGGCACTGATAAGGACTTTTTGGAAGAAGAGGACCTGATAGGGAAATCTCGGTGTCAGAAGCCTTGAGCATATAAGTCTCCGTGACTTAAGAGCTCGAGGGGCGGTGGAGGGAATGTGGGGCTTCGGCCCCGACCATCTGTCCCTCCCACAGGATAGCTGACTCCCAAAGGCCAACTTCTGGAAAGGAGAATGGAAAGTCGGGAAATAGCAATGAAATAGTCTTTTGCTGACGTGATCGGGGCTCCAAGGCCGAAGATAGGGAAGAAAGAGGTGGTTCCTAAACCAAATGAAAAAACTGTCTTGGTCTACCCAACGGATGAAACGAAGGAAGACCCAGAACAAGTGAAGACAGTTATTAAAGAAATGATTAAACCAAAAGATGAAGAATGGCAAATGAGATCGTTGCGTAAGGTGAGGAAGGGTGGTGTCGCAGTGGAAGCTGGGTCGGTAAAGACCGTCAATAAGATAAAGGAAGTCGCCAGTACCAAGGCCAATATTAAATGTGTAGAACCTAGTCACAGGATGACCATGGTGCAAATATTTGATGTGGATGTTGACTTAAATGAAGAAGACTTTATGAAGTGTCTGTTCAAACAGAATCTTGAAGACGTTGGCATAACCGAACAACAGGTCAGAGAGGATGTTAACTTCAGATTTCGAAGGGGCGCCGCAGCGAAGAAGTTTGCAATTGGGTAGTGGAATGCCCACCAAAACTTCGGGATGAACTGGTATCAAAACAGCGCATCTACATCGATTTTGCCTCCTGCAGAGTTACTGACTACTTGGCAGTGGCACGATGTTACATGTGTCAAGAATACGGGCACACACAACGGTTCTGCACAGGAAAGGGCAAACAGATATGCTCACACTGCGGCCAAGAGGGACACGCATTTAGAGACTGCCAATAGAGGTTTTCTTGCCGGTTTCTTAAAAAATCTGGTCAACCGGAAGTCTCACCGGGATAACAAATGAGACGCCAAGAAGGCACATTTTATTATCAAGCCAGTAGAGCGCCGGCGGGATGCTTTGCACTGGCGCCGATAAAGCCCGCCTGAGGTCGGCCTGAGCCGCGCGTAGCAAAGAACGCAGAACCCAGAGCGCAAGACACAGACCACACAATGTAACCGCGGGCGATGCAGACGCACAGCAGGACAGAGACAGACAGGGGCGACGCGGACGCATAAGCCGCGCGCTGAGTTTGTAGGGTCAGAGTTGCTTGTAGCAGAAATAGTAGTAGCAAGTAGAAGCGATCGGGGGGCGGCCGCCAAGTGCTCGGTAAAACGATTCGCTACCAATGGGTTGGCACCTCGCCGGTGATTCGGAGTATTGCTTAAGGCAAAGGTACACGGATGGGGGGCGTGCCTCGCGGTGCCAAACCAAACTGCCACGAGTTAGGTGGGAGTCGTTTCCTAAAGCGGATTATACCTCCGCGAGTCGGAATATGACTTTAATATCTGCTCGCGTCGGATAATGACTTTAACAATCTTACTGTTTTGGAGTATGACAATATCTGCTCGCGTTGGAGTATCACTTTGACTATTCGTTATCAGCGGACTGTCACTTTAGTTACCCACGTACGGCGGACTATGACTTCCGTATAAACAGAACAAGATAGGGCTGTAACGTTAGCGGGTAGGTATAGGCGTGCATAGACACTTTTAATTTAAGTTATATTAAGGTATAGGGTAGGCTGTTAGTTGGTTAAGCATTGGAAAAACATTCTTTAATATTTGCTGAACGTTTTAGTAGTGTTAAATATCAAAAAACAATAATAATTAGTTAATTAGAAACATTTTTAGATATAAGGAGTTTCTGACAGAAAACAGCTGATCGTTGTAAACATTCTGCAGACGGCTTTTGGTACGCAGTAGTGGTACATTTCCCGCGTTAAGGGCAGTGGGCAACCTAACCTAAAATTGGTAGATTGCCGCCAAGGGCGCCATTTTTAGGGAAGTTGGAAGTGGCCATTTTATTGGCAACTACATTTGGGAAGGCTTACCACTCAAAGGGAATTTTTCCCTCTTCGGAGGGAAAAAGACTTAAAATAATTTTATTGTTTACATTTTTTGTTTCATTTATTTCCGGTACAAGGACCGTACCGGGGTTTGTGATTTTTTGTTATTTTCAATTTTTTAGGTAGTTAAGGACATTAGGTAAGGAATTAGTGTAAAATATTGACTTTTATTTTTCGCCCCAAAAAACTTTTCCGACTTGGAAAATTTTTTCTTACTGTGAATAACTTTATTGTTTCTTTGTATGGTTTTTTTTTACTGCTGGATTTTGTTGCTGTAAATACAGCAAGTAATGGCTTCTGGTGAAGCCATGGAGACTGGAGAGGAAGAACGGCAACGGAGAGGATCCGTGACCGGGGCATCTAAACGACGTCGGGATGATGAAGATGGAGCTATTGATGGCACATATGCGCAAATACGGGCTGAACTCGAGGATTTCATTTTTAATGAAAGTAATAAGATAAATAAGGCATCGGCTAAGAATATTTTAGGATTATTTTCACGCCTCGAACAAGAAAATGTTAACTTGCGAGTTCGTGTGGCAAAGTTGGAGGGGCAACTTCTGGAGAGGCGCCTGGAAACCAGGGAAACGGCGCGAGCTAAAACATTTGCTGATGTCGCGGCTGCTCCGAGGCCCAAGATAGGTAAGAAGGAAGTTGTGCCAAAGTCAATTGAGAAGACCGTGCTCGTTTACCCGACGGATGAGAGCAAGGAGGACTCAGAAGAAGTCAAAAAATCAATAAAAGAAATAATCAAGCCTAAAGAAGACGGATGGCAGATACGGGCAATGCGCAAGGTGCGAAAGGGCGGCGTTGCTGTGGAGGCGGGCTCCGTCAAGACTATCAATAAAATCAAGGAGGTCGTCAGCACCAAACCCAATATAAAATGTGTGGACCCAAGTCGACGGCAACCCATGGTGTAAATTTTTGATGTAGACAACGACCTGTCGGAGGAAGAACTGAAAAAATGCCTTTATAAGCAAAATCTGGAAGACGCGGGCATTTCTGAAAAACAGGTGCGTGAAGATGTTAAATTCAGATTTAAGACGGGGCGCCGCAGTGAGGACATCTGTAACTGGGTGGTGGAGTGCCCTCCAAAAATCAGAGACGAGCTAATCAGTCGTCAGCGTATATACATCGACTTTGCGTCTTGTCGTGTGGCAGATTATCTGGCGGTCGCAAGGTGCTACATGTGCCAGGAATACGGCCATACTCAGCGTTTTTGTACGGGCAAAGGCAAACAAATTTGCTCTCATTGTGGGCAAGAAGGCCATGCCTTCAGAGACTGTGAGAAGAGGGAGCAGGCCCCAGTCTGCGTAGTCTGCAAAGCTGCGAAAAAGCCAGCGAACCATCGGTGTGGCACTAGGGAGTGTCCCATATACTTACGAGCACTGATGAGAAAGGTGGCTATGACAAACTATTAAATGGACACTACGCATGAACAATCTAGTGGCATAAGAGTCGGGCAGATCAATGTTATGGGTTCCAGTATATGTCTGGAAGAACTCAATTTTGTAATTAGGGATAGATGCTTGGACATTGTTCTGCTTCAAGAGCCATATTCGTGCGGAGGGCGTATACCGCACCTCGACGGGTATAGGGTTTACTATGCGTCGGAGAGACCGAAGGCAGCGATAGTCATCATAAATGACAACATTGAGGGGCTATTTGTAAGAGAGCTGTCAGGTGAACATCATGTATGCGTAAAGGTTATAGTTGGAGGTAGGGAAGTGTACATGACGTGTTCATATTTCCAGTATAGGGATGATATTGAGATACATATCAAGCATTGGGAAAGGACTATGTTAGAACTGCATGGACAAAGGGTTATATTGGCTGGAGATGTGAACGCTAAATCCGAACTTTGGTATGACAGGACCACTGACAGCCGGGGTGAGAAGCTAGAAGCGTTTATAATGGCAAATGTGTTGAATATTTGTAATTCAGAAGGGGAATTATCTACATTTGCTGGGGTGCCGGGGGCAATCGCTGAGAACAACATAGATATCACTTTGTGCACGGAAAATGTAAGGATAGTAAACTGGAAGGTATTAAATGAAGGCAACAGCGATCATAGGTTAATAGTTTACACGCTTCTAAGCTTGAGAATTAACAGGGACAGGAGAGATCAACGAGAAAAAGGGCGTTTTGCCATCAGGAAAGCTAATTGGGACAAGTTTGCAAATAGCCTCAATGACAGGATGATGCAACCATATGCAGCAGGTTTGGATTTAGAAGCGGAAGTGGTCGACCTGACAACTACTATAGTAGCTGCGGCTGAAGATGCTATACCCAGAGAAAGCAAGAAACTGAGAACTGTCTCTTGGTGGAACAGGGAGTTAGAATCTGAGAGGAGGAGTGTAAGGCGACTCAGAAGCAAAATCAACACTGGTACAGCAGAGGATAGGGATGTACGAAAAAGTAGGTATAGAGCGGCGCGTAACAGATAATTTGCTATGGTAAGACAGGAAAAAAGGAGTGCTTGGGAAAAATTTATCACCGTGGAAGGAAATCGGGATCCGTGGGGCATGCCCTATAAAGTTGTGAGAGGTCAGAGTAAGAAAGAGCTTCTGATATCTACAATGAAATTTGAAGGACACATAGAACACGATATTGGTATGCTTACGGAAAAGTTGCTAGACTCGCTGCTTCCGACTGACCCACAGGGCTACTCAGATGCAGATATGGAAATAATAAGAAGAGCGGAAAACTGTAGAGTAGAGGAGGATTCACCGGAGATCAACGAGGAAGAGGTTAAATGTGCACTGTTTTCGATGGGTAAGAAGAAAGCTCCTGGATTCGACGATTTAACGGTGGAAATCCTCTGTAAAGCGTGGGATACAGTTAGAGAGAGAGTCACAGCTATCATGAATAGAGCTTTACAGGAAGGAAAGTTTCCCAAGCACTGGAAGATCGGAATTGTTAAAGTATTGTACAAAGGGTTAGGAAAAGACCCCCAGGTACCAAAGTCTTACAGGCCGCTTACGTTATTACCAGTTCTGGGAAAAGTTTTTGAAAAAATTCTGAATAAAAGAATCTTAAATGTGCTTGAAGGACGGAACAAGTTGCATGAGAGACAGTATGGGTTCAGAGTGGGTAGAGGAACTGAAGACGCGATTGTAGACGTACTAGAAGAGGTTAAAACCGAGAGAGATAAGTACGTGCTGGGTATATTCTTGGATATTGCGGGTGCGTTTGACAACGCATGGTGGCCACGTATACTAGTCCAGCTGCAGGACTTTGGTGTAAAGGGTAAGGAGTTTGGTTGTGTTAAAGATTACTTTAATGAAAGGTATGCAATTCTCAGGTTTAAGAATGTGAAAAGAGAAAAGCTGCTAACAATGGGATGTCCACAGGGGTCGGTGCTAGGTCCGACACTTTGGATAGTTTTGTTCAACGCTTTCTTACGACTGCAGTTGCCGATAGGATGCCGAACTTATGCGTATGCTGATGACGGGCTATTACTGGTTAGTGCTAACTCCAGAATGGAGTTAGAAAGGAAAACAAACCTAGCTTTGGAAGTAATTGAGAATTAGAGTAGAGATAACAGGTTAAGAATAAGTCCGGAAAAGACGAAAGCGATGCTACTGAAAGGAGCATTAGCTAGAAAACCGGTAGTCAAAATGAATGGAAGAAACTTGGAAATGGTAACACAGCATACGTATCTTGGTGTAATAATTGATGAAAACCTCAGCTTTCGAAATCATTTGGTACAGGCGGCGAATAAAGCAACTGCAGCCTTCCAAACGATACGCCGTGTGGTTAGAGCTGAATGGGGATTTAGTGGAAAGGCTCTTACGACTCTTTATCGTGGTGTAGGGGAGTCGATACTCTTATATGGTGCAGCGGTCTGGGCTCACAAGATGAGTCTGTCTACATATGCGGAAATTCTGTTGAGAGCGCAGAGACTGATGCTGTTAACAATCTGTAGAGGATACAGGACAGTATCGAAGGATGCACTACAAGTGTTGACTGGGGTACTGCCGATTGACATCTTGGCGAGACAAAGAAGAGATCTCTATTGGGATAAAAGAAATGGACGGCATAGGGCACAAAATATAAAGGGCGAATCGTTAAATCGTATATGGCAGGACCGGTGGAATAATAGTAGCAAAGGTAGGGCCCTTTATTTAAAGATTCCTGACGTTAAAGAAAGGACTAGGAGTAAATTGGAATTCAACCATTATGGCACTCAGTTTCTGACAGGACATGGGAACTTTAGGAGTTATCTTAATAGGTTTGGATTGTGTGCGACGGATGTATGTAAGTGGTGTAAGGTACCTGATACTCCGGAACATGTCCTGTATGATTGTTGGAGGTTTACTGAGCAAAGGGTCAAACTGGTAGAAAGAATGAGTGAGATAGGAGTCAGATTAGATCTTAGGGAGATATGTCAACCAAAATTAGCGGTGGATATCTTCAATGATATTGCAGCTGAAATAGGAAGAATTAGGGAGGAGCACAGGATACACGAGGTGGTATAGTTAGGAATAAGTTAAGGAAGCACAAACAAGTTGAACGGGTTCAAAGTACGGGAGAGTACGTGACAGAGTCTAGCTCATGAGGGACGCCCGGTACCTTTTTAAAAGGCATGAAGCCTAGAAAAAGGCCGGAGTACATAATGGGGTAGGAGAGTGACAGGGTTGGCAGTCCCTTTAAACTGCCAAGGCAAGGGCCGACCAAAGCCCCGGGTGTGCAGACCCGAAATGGTGGCGTATGCTGCCTCTGGTAGGTCTCCCAGAATGGGAGGCCGACCCTTTGTTGATGGGAGGCGGGTCAGGGCTTGCCCTGGCTTTGCTAAATCAACTCCTCGGGGGTCGGGGAGCCCCGTAGACAGGGTACGCCTTGTCTGGCTTCTAAGTACCGTTAGGTCCGCAGTCCACCACTTCGTCTGCGTCTGTGTACCCCTATTCCTTGGCATCGCCGTCTCCGCTGCAACTAACACCGAAGTCGTTAGATCTATCACCTCATCATCCACACTCTCATGTACACGCTCATCACTCATAAACCCTCGAAGTTTTGTGTCAAACGTATTCCAGTCAGCCTTCCTAACCAACTCTACAAATAGTTAACAGCATCAATCTCTGCGATCTCAGCAAAATTTCCGCATACGTAGACAGGCTCATTTTATGAGCCCAGACTGCTGCACCATATAACAGTATCGACTCCCCTACACCCCGATAAAGAGTCGTAAGAGTCTTTCCACTAAATCACCATTCTGCTCTAACCACTCGGCGAATCTTCTGGAAGGCTGCAGTTGCTTTATTCGCCTCCTGTACCAAATGATTTCGAAATCTGAGTTTTTCGTCGATTATTACTCCGAAATACGTATGCTGTGTTACCATTTCCAAATTTCTACCATCCATTTTAACCACCGGTTTTCTAGCTAATACTCCTTTTAATACAATCGCTTTTGTCTTTTCCGGACTAATTCGTAATCTATTATCCCTGCTCAAATTCTCAATTACTCCCAATGCTAGGTTTGATTTACTTTCCAACTCCGTTCTGGAGTTAGCACTAACCATCAATAGCCCGTCGTCAGCATACGCATAAGTTCGGCATCCTATCGGCAACTGCAGTCGTAAAAATGCGTCGAATAAAACTAACCAAAGTGTCGGACCTAGCACCGACCCCTGTGGACATCCCATTGTTAGCAGCTTCTCTCTTTCAACATTTCTTAACCTCAAAATCGCATACCTTTCATTCAAATAATCTTTCACGCAACCAAACTCCTTTCCCTTTACTCCAAAGTCCTGCAGCTGGACTAATATCCGTGGCCACCATATATTATCGAATGCTCCTGCAATATTCAAGAATATACCCAGAACATACATATCTCTCTCATTTCTTACCTCTTCCAGTACGTCTACAATCGCATCTTCTGTTCCTCTACCAACCCTGAACCCATACTGTCTCTCATGCAACTTGTTCTGTCCTTCAAGTACATTTAAGATTCTTTTGTTCAGAAGTTTCTCGAAGACTTTGCCCAATACTGGTAACAACGTTAGCGGCAGGTAAGACTTTGGTACCTGGGGGTTTTTCCTAACTCTTTATACAATACTTTTACAATTCCAATCTTCCAGTGCTTAGGAAATTTCCCTTCCTGCAGAGCTCTATTCATAACTGCTGTAACTTTACCACCAACCAGATCCCATGCTCTGCAGAGGATTTCAACCGTCAAATCATCAAATCCTGGGGCTTTCTTCTTACCCATCGAAAACATTGCACTTTTAACCTCTTCCTCGTTATCACCGGTGAATCTTCCTCTACACTACTAATTTCTGCTCTTCTAATAATTACCATATCAGCTTCTGAGTAGCCCTGTGGATCAGATGGAAGCAATGAGTCTAGCAACTTTTTCGTCAGCATACCAATATCGTGTTCTGTATCATCTCCAAATTTCATTGTTGATATCAGCAACTCTTTCTTACTCTGACCGCTCACAACTTTATAGGGCATGCCCCACGGATCCCGATTTCCTTCTACTGTGATAAATCTTTCCCAAGCACTCTTTTCTTCCTGTCTTACCATTGCGAAGTATCTATTCAGTGCCGCTCTATACCTTTTTTTCCGAACATCCCTATCCTCTCCAGGACCAGTATTTATTTTTCTTCTAAATCGTCTGACATTCCTCCTCTCCATCTTATTAAAGGGACAGAATCTTTCTTTGGATAACGGAGATGTTTCAAGCTTCTGCTTATACCATCCCCGGCTCTCCATCGAGCTTTTGTTCTGAACGCTGACCAGGCGCCTCACGATGTTTTGGTCAGTACCCTTGGGTTTGAGACGTGCAGCTCTAACCCTCCACGGGTTACGGAATATCCACTATCTAGGGTTTAACAGCAGATAGGTGAATCCAACTCCACCGCACAAGGCGGACACAGAGTCGACGACCCACAGCCGAAACCACAGACCAACCTCGAGTCCAACACCAATACATCGAAGATGCGCCCGGGTTGCCCCGGACCCACCCCCGATGCCGGCCGGGGCGCAGACAGGGCGTACCCTGCCTACCGGACTCTCCGACCCCCGAGGAGTTGATTTAGCAAGGCCAGGGCAAGCCCTGACCCGCCTCCCATCAACAACGGGTCGGCCTCCCATTCTGGGAGACCTACCAAAGGCAGCAGTACACCACCATTTCGGGTCTGCACACCCGGGGATTTGGTTGGCCCTTGCCTTGGCAGTTTAAAGGGACTGCCAACCCTGTTCCTCTCCTACCCCATTATGTCTTCCGGCCTTTTTCTAGGTTTCATGCCTTTTAAAAAGGTACCGGGCGTCCCTCGTGAGCTAGACTCTCCCAATTACTCTCCCGTACTTTGATCCCGTTCAACTTGTTTGTGCTTCCTTTTCTTTATTCCTCACTATGCCACCTCGTGTATCCTATGCTCCTCCCTTATTCTACCTATTTCCGCTGCGATTCCGTTGAAGATATCAACCGCGTCCTTCCGTTGACATATTTCCCTGAAATCTAACCTGACTCCTATCTCACTCAGACCTTCTACCACTTTGACCCTCTGTTCAGCAAACATCCAGCAATCATACAGGACATGTTCCGGAGTATCTGGTATTTTACACCACTTACATACATCCGTCGTGCACAGACCAAACCTATTCAAATAACTCCTAAAATTCCCATGTCCTGTAAGGAACTGAATGCCATAATGATTGAACGCCAATTCCTTCCTAATACTTTCTTTTACGTCAGGTATCTTTAAATAAAGATATTAAAGGGACAGATAGAAAGAAAAGCTTTACAAGGGAAGACCCAGAACCGTAGTTCTATCTACATCCCTTGGCCCCCATTGGCGCGGAATCTACAATTGAAAACGCTGACTAAGCGCCCGACGTTGTACTGGTCGGTACCCCTTGGAATAGGAGACGTGCAGCTCTATTCCTCCGTGGGGTTCGGATGTATCCACTATCTAGGATTTAACAGTTCAAGGACTTCAGCCCCGGGTACACCTCAAAGAGGCTCCCGCAGCGATGCCACGAAACCGAGACCACAGACCACCTCGAGTCCAACACCAAATATGGTTGGAGGGCCCGACAATTTGCCAGGCCCCCCCCATACCCGACCGGCGCAAGAGACGGGCGTACCCGCCTCCTGGGGCCCCCGGCCTCCCGAGGAGTCAGTTTAGACCCTTTGTTCTAAGAACGAAAGGCCTCCCACTCACCAAGGGGCGACTTCGTAGCAAGCTACTACGTATACCAGCGGCGGCCATTCGGCCAGCCTTCCGGGTCTGCACACCCGGGGGCCTTGCTGGAGACCATCTGTTGCGCAAACTGCGCCCCGCTACTACCCTCCCGTCACCATGGTGTGCCCACGTATTTACCCGCCCCCAGACTTACGTCTATTGCAGATTACGCGGCCACACCATATTATCCCCAGACTCTACCAGCACAAGCACTGGACGCACATCCCACCCCTAATTAGGATCACCTAATCAGCGTCCGCGGTTTACTTCCGAAGTAAATCCCATCCCTACTTACCCCTCAAGGTCCATTCTCTCCCTGCCCACTCGTTCCCTGCCCAACGACCAAGTCCAGCGAGTCCAAATCTCAGCAGCCTCTGCGTTGTCCAAAATCTCTCTGAGGTCCCATCTTACGCCGACATCCATCAATTGCATCCTAAACTGGGCTCGGCTAACTGCTACTACTTCACAGTCATACATAACGTGCTGCGGAGTATCCACCACCCCACAATACACACACAGATCACTTTCCCTTAGTCCAAACCTCTTTAGATAAGCGTTAAAATTCCCGTGACCACTAAGAAACTGCACATTGTAATGGGTCAACTCTAGGCGTTTTTTAACTCTATCTTCGACATTCGGCATCAGCAAGTGCGTATTGCGACCTGTTTCTGCAGAATCCCACCTCTCTTGCCACTTCCTGATTCCTTCTCTTCTAATGTCTCTCCTATTCCCTACCCTTGTTGTCCTTGCCCTATACAGATCACTACGCTCCAACGCCTTTAAATCTATTGGCATTACACCTGCCAATACTTGTAACCCGTCCCTAGATATTGTCCTATATCCTTTACAAACAGTCAGCAGCATCGTTCGTTGTGCTCTAAGCAGGATATCAGCATGTTTTCTATAATGCATCTTCTCAGCCCACACTGGCGCGCCATACAATAAAATCGCCTCTCCTACTCCTGTATACAATGTTTTCAACGTCTTAAAGCCGAGTCCCCAGTTTGCCTTTGCCGCTCGACGAATGATGTAGAAGATCTTCGTCGCTTTATCTGCCACATACTTATGCTTATCAAAGCTCAGCTTGTCATCAAGTGTAATACGTAGATATCGAAACTCCTTCACATAGCCGATTGGTTGTCCCTTCATCTTTACCGTCGGTGCTCTTTGCGTATCTGGTCGTCTGGCTGGCATATTGTATTTTCCACCTATGGCTTTTCCAAACTGTCGTTGCATCCTTTTCAGGAGCATACGCTTTGTCTTGGCTACGCTGAGCTCTAATCTATTCTCTGTACACCAGTCATGTATCATGTCACAAGCTACCGACGCCTTCCTTTCCAATTCTCGTCTAGAAGTGGCCTCAACCAATAGCAAACCATCATCGGCATATGCGTAGAGCCGACATCCTTGGGGCATCGCAAGTCTCAGGAACGAATCGAAAAGGACAAGCCACAGTGTCGGGCCAAGAACCGACCCTTGTGGACATCCCATCGTCAATCTTTATTCCTGTTCCACGCCTCTAAATCTTAGAATGGCGTGCCTACCCTGAAGTAGTCCTTTACTACCTCTATTTCCTTTCCTTTTATACCAAACTCCTTCAACTGAACCAATATTCTGGGCCACCATGCGTTATCAAATGCGCCAGCGGTGTCTAAAAACACGGCCAATACATAGTTCTCAGTTGAAGCTTTAACCCTATCCAAGACTTCGATTACAGCCCCCTCAGTACCTCTTCCGGGTCTGAAACCAAACTGCCTGCTATGCAGCTTTCCTTCTTTTTCAAGGCGTCCCAAAATTCTTACATTAATTATCTTCTCGTACAACTTGCCCAGCACCGGAAGCAACGTCAATGGCCTAAACGACTTCGGACTTTGTGGATCCTTGTCATCCCCTTTGTACAGAATCTTAACTATTCCTATTTTCCAAGCAGACGGAAAACTTCCAGATGCAAGGCACCTATTCACTAGGTCAAGAACTTTGTGCCTGACCACTGGTCATGCTTTAATCCAAATCTCGACTGTTATTTCATCATATCCTGGTGCCTTCTTCTTTCCCATAGAGGACAGAGCCTCCCAAAGTTCCTCCTCCGTAATTTCTTCACTAACTTCAGTTGCTAATATCTCCTCTGCCTCTCTCCTTATGGCAGCGTGGCTCTCCGTGTCCTCCCTTAAATCATCCGGTAACAACACGTGTAACAGCTTCTTCGCCAGCTTATCTACATCATGTTCAAATTCGTCTCCAAATTTCATAGATGACAATAACAGTTGCTTCTTCTGTTTATCTGCCAGTACCTTATACGGAATCCCCCATGGATCCTTGTTCCCTTCCTCGGTAACAAACCTCTCCCATGCTTCTCTCTTTGCATTTTTGACCGCCACAAAGTACGAGTTCCTCGCCCTCCGGTAATCCCGCAAGCGGGCATCCCTTTCAGGCGAGTCCCCCGCACGCTGCAGCCGCCTGCGGGCTCTTTTCACATGGCTTCTAAGTACCGATAGGTCCGCTGTCCACCACTACGTCTGCTTCTGCGTACCCCTATTCCTTGGCATCGCCGTCTCCGCTGCGACTAACACCGAAGTCGTCAGATCTATCACCTCATCATCCACACTCTCATGTACACGCTCAACACTCATAAACCCTCGGAGTTTTGTGTCAAACATATTCCAGTCAGCCTTCCTAACCAGCAGTCGTCCTTCTTCTTCTCTCCACTGTTTGAGGGTTGTAGATTCCTCACCTCCAACATCGTACGTTATCAACCGATGATCACTATTTCCTTCATCTCTCACCACCCAATTCCTTATTCTGGCCTTCCTATTCCTTAACGTTATATCGATGTTGGATTCCATCAACATTGGTCCAGATCCTCTTACCCGCTCTCCATATGTTGCAAAAGTAGCCAGATTCCCTTCTTCATTAGCTACGTGAAGATCGTTCGCCACCAGGAACGCATCTAGATCTTCACCTCTGCTATCGGTTTGCACACTATGCCATAAACTTGATTTGGCGTTAACATCTCCCGCCAAAATCAGGGCCCTAGTTCCCAGCTTCCATCCACACTGCTCCCAATGCTGTATAAACGGACCAATGTCTTCACTATATTTAAAATACGAATTCACTGTATATACTGCCTGTTCTCCATATATCAGTTTGACACATACATGGAACTGACTGGATAATTCCCTTACAAACAGGACTTCCACTCGCTCATTCATCACCATCACCATCGCTCCCGGTTTGCCAGGCACGTAGTACTGACGGTATCCCCCTAACTGTGGCACCTTACCCTGCCTTGAGTACGGCTCTTGAATTAGAGCTACGTCAAGTTTCCTATCCTTTATTACCTGGGCAAAATCCTCCAGACATACCGCCGATCCCTGAAGATTGATCTGTCCAATCCTAATCCCTTCCTTGGCTACCTCAGAGATAGCTGCTGTAGTGGGCATCTAACCGAAGTAGGTCCTACTTAACCTCTGTTCGACCATCCTCTTGTACATGGGACACTCCAGCGTTCCCACTTTGTGTTCGCTAGGCTTCTTGGCCGCCAAACAGTTAACGCAAGAAGGCTTTTCCCCTTTTCGCGGACAATCCATAAACTCATGCCCCGCCCTCCCTAAGTGCGAGCATATACAATCCCCTGTCCTTTTACAATGTTTCTGGACATGGCCGTAGCCCTGGCACCTATAGCATCTGCTTATATGATAAAAGTCAACAATGCGGCATGAATCGTAATCAATGTAGACTCGCCCATCTCCCAGTAGATTTTCTCGGATCTTAGGGGCAAGTTCCACGACGAGATTCACCGTTTCCGCTTCTCGGCGCCCTACTCTGTACAAGATTTTTACTGCAGACATGTCTTCCTTCTTGATCCCGTGCTCAGCCAAATTCTATTGGTAGATGAAATCTTTAATTTCCTCGTCCGACAGAGTTTTGTCCACATCATATAACATGACTTTCGGCAATATCTTTTTAGGTGCCATTGCTTTAAGCCTGTCGTGTCCTGTCGTAATGTCTCTGATCTTCTGAGCGCTCTTTTTCGTTCCAGACTCAATTGCCAGACCTCCTTTTTGAACTTTTCTCAACGCTCTGATCTGGATACCCTGTTCTTTAGGTGCCAGGACTTCCTTGAAGATTTTCTTCGTCACTTTGGAGTCGGTGATCTTTTCGTCCTTCGGGTATACCAAGACTATCTTCTGTGTATCTTGTGGCGCAACAATCTTCTTCCCAATTTTGGGTGGCATTTTAGTAACCCCAGCATATGATGCTGCCGCCGGTGCCAGTCTTGGTCCACTCCTTTCCACATCTTTCTGCTTAAGCAGCGTCTTCAACAATTTATTCTCCGCAGCGACCTCAGCCTTCTCGACTATCTTGCCTTGGCATACTTTCTCCAACTGGTGCCATATCCTCAAGATAAAAGACGCACTCAACTTAGAAACATTGCTTGATTCTTTGAATAAATAATCCTCTAATTGCTGCCTTAATTGATCCACAGTTGCCGGAACCTCCTCTTCCACTTCCATATCCGACGCCGACGACTCAGACTCAGACGACTTGCTCTCCACCCTCATCCTCTTGACCGACGTTGTCGAGCCTGAACGCTCTCTCGAGTCCGACATTTCTTACCAGTTTATTATATTTGGGCAGTTGCCCCTTCAAAACTGCCAGGTACGCAACCCACAATACACGCGTGTATTGTGGTTACCTAACTTACTTACTATCACTTAGTCTATATATATTAAACACAAGTCTTTTGGCGGGAAAAAAAAATTTTCTTTTAAAAACAAAATCCTGTACACTATCCCTCAAAACTAATCAAAAAATAGATAAAAACAAAATATGAACCTTTGGGGTACGGTCCTTGTACCCCAAATTAAAAAAAATAAAAATGTAAACAATGGAAAAAACTAAGTCTTCTTCCCTCGAGCGAGGGAAATTTCCCTCGAATTGCCAAAACTGCTTCAGGCGGGAAAACAGATCTTGGAGGTTATGTATAACCAACTCCTGAGCTGATTCAACTATTGGGAACCGATTCACTGACTCAGAACTGGCGCCAAGACGTATGTCCTGTTAACTTACTAACCTATATTAAATTAGGTTATCGTCGCTGACATCTAAGTAGCAGCGATCATTGCTGAATTTTTTCACTACAAGTTAGACACTGTCCGAATTTCTGTTTTATTAATTTTCTTTAATTAATATTTATTATTTTTAGTCCATAGTTCTCGAAATATATTAAGAACTATTCCCTAAATGTTTGTACGTACTTAAATGTTACCTATATATCCTAAAACTATACCTATTGTCTATTTTAAAAATGTCCTATCATTCCTATGCTATTCCCTATTCTAAAAAGTGTCTATTTTCACTTGCTTATAACTAATAAATACTTGTCCACTCCTATCTTCCAAAGTGATATTCCACTACAGAATATCACAAAGTTTAATATTCACGCACTCTACGTCGCACAAACCTTCAATAAACCACTTTAAAACTGGTACAATTACACAGCTACTTGAAACACGTCCTTCGTAAACAGACGCTACTCCAGTAGATATATTAAAGGGACAGAAATCTCTAAGGATGACGGAGATGTTTCAAGCCTCTGCTTATACCATCCCCGGCTCTCCGTCGAGCGGGAGGTCTATTGTTCTGAACGCTGACCAGACGCCTCACGATGTTTTGGTCAGTACCCTTGGGTTTGAGACGTGCAGCTCTAACCCTCCATGGGTTACGGAATATCTACTATCTAGGATTTAACAGCAGATAGGTGAATCCAACTCCACAGCACAAGGCGGACACAGAGTCGACGACCCACAGCCGAAATAACAGACCAACCTCGAGTCCAACACCAATACATCGGAGATGAGCCCGGGTGGCCCCGGACCCACTCCCGATGCCGGCCGGGGCGCAGACAAGGCGTACCCTGCCTACGGGGCTCCCCGACCCCCGAGGAGTTGATTTAGCAAAGCCAGGGCAAGCCCTGACCCGCCTCCCATCAACAAAGGGTCGGCCTCCCATTATGGGAGACCTACCAAAGGCAGCATTACGCCACCATTTCGGGTCTGCACACCCGGGGCTTTGGTTGGCCCTTGCCTTGGCAGTTTAAAGGGACTGCCAACCCTGTTACTCTCCTACACCATTATGTCATCCGGCCTTTTTCTAGGCTTCATGCCTTTTTAAAGGTACCGAGCGTCCCTCATGAGCTAGACCCTGTCACGTAGCCTACTTTCCCCTAATTTGAACCCGTTCAACTTGTTTGTGCTTCCCGTATTTATTCCTAACTGTTACACCTCATGTAGCCTGTGCTCCTCTCTAATCCTCCCTATTTCCGCAGCCACCTCGTTGAATAGAACTACTGCCTCCTTACGCCGACAAATCTCCCTAAAATCTAACCTGACTCCTATATCACTCAGTCCTTCTACCAATCTCACCCTTTGTTCTGCAAACATCCAACAGTCGTACAGGACATGTTCCGGAGTATCAGGAACCTTACACCACTTACACTGATCCGTTGCGCAGAGTCCAAACCTATATAGATAACTCCTAAAGTTTCCATGTCCTGTAAGGTACTGAGTTCCAAAATGGTTAAATTCCAACTTGATCCTAATCCTTTCTTTCACGTCAGGTATCTTCAAATAAAGGGCCCTACCTTTACTACTGTTATTCCACCGGTCCTGCCAAATATTTATTGATTCGCCCTTTATTATTTGTGCCCTATGCCTTCCATTCCTCTTGTCCCAATATAGATCCCTCCCCTGTTTTGCCAACAGGTCTATCGGCAGCACCCCAGTCAGCACATTCAGTGCCTCCTTCGATACTGTCCTGTATCCTCTACAGATTGTCAGCAGCATCAGTCTTTGTGATCGCAACAAAATCTCAGCATATGTAGACAGACTCATCTTGTGAGCCCAGACTGCTGCACCATACAACAGTATCGATTCCCCTACCCGTCTATAAAGAGTCGTAAGAGCCTGACCTCTAAATCCCCATTCAGTTCTAACCACACGGCGTATCTTCTGGAAAGCTGCAGTTGCTTTATTTGCCGCCTGCACCAGATGGTGTCTGAAACTTAATTTTTCATCGAGTATAACTCCAAGATACGTATGCTGTGTTACCGTTTCTAAATTACGCCCTTCCACTTTAACTACCGGTTTTCTAGCTAACGCTCCCTTAAGTAGCATCGCTTTCGTCTTTTCCGGACTAATTCTTAATCTATTCTCCCTACTCCAGTTTTCTATCACTCCCAATGCTAGGTTTGCTTTCCGTTCTAACTCCATTCTAGAGTTAGCACTAACCAACAATAGCCCGTCATCAGCATACGCATAAGTTCGGCACCCTATCGGCAACTGCAGTCGCAAAAATGCATCAAATAAAACTATCCAAAGTGTCGGTCCTAGCACCGACCCCTGCGGACATCCCATAGATAGCAGCTTTTCTTTTTCAATATTCCTAAACCTTAAAATTGCATACCTATCATTGAAATAGTCTTTTATGCAACCAAATTCCTTACCATTTACTCCAAAGTCCTGCAGCTGGACTAAAATCCGTGGCCACCATGCATTATCAAATGCTCCAGCAATGTCCAAGAAAATACCCAGTACGTACTTGTCTCTCTCATTACTAACATCCTCCAGTACGTCAACAATCGCATCTTCTGTTCCTCTTCCAACTCTGAACCCATACTGTCTCTCATGTAACTTGTTCTGTCCTTCCAATACATTTAAGATTCTTTTGTTCAGCAGTTTTTCAAAGACTTTCCCCAATACTGGTAACAAAGTCAGCGGCCGGGAAGACTTCGATGCCTCAGGGTCTTTCCCTAACCCCTTATATAACACTTTCACAATTCCAATTTTCCAGTGCTTGAGAAATTTACCTTCCTGAAGAGCTCTGTTCATAATTGCAGTGATTCGTCCTCTCACTGTGCCCACGCTCTACAGAGAATTTCCACCGTCAAATCGTCGAATCCTGGAGCTTTTTTCTTTTCCATCGAAAACAGTGCACTTCTTACCTCTTCCTCATTAATTTCTGGCGAATCCTCTTCAACAATACTTCGTTCAGCTCTACTAATGACTACCATGTCGGCTTCTGTGTAGCCCTGTGGGTCAGACGGAAGCAACGAGTCTAGCAACTTTTCCGTCAGCATACCAATATCGTGTTCCACTTCATCTCCAAATTTCATCGTTGATATCAGTAGCTCTTTTTTGCTCTGACCACTCACAACTTTATAGGGCATGCCCCACGGATCCCGATTACCTTCGACGGTGATAAACCTTGCCCAAGCACTCTTCTTCTCCTGTCTTACCATGGCAAAGTATCTATTACGCGCCGCTCTATACCTATTTTTACGTACTTCCCTATCCTCTGTTGGTCCAGTATTTATTTTTCTCATTAATCTTCTAACATTCCTTCTTTCAAACTCGAATTCCCTATTCCACCAAGAGACAGTTCTTAAATTGTTGCTTTCTCTGGGTATTGATTCTTCCGCCGCTGCTACGATCGTAGTTGTTAGGTCGACCACTTCCGATTCTAAATCCTCATTTGCTGCAAGCGGTTGCATCATTCTATCGTTCAGGCTATTTGTAAACTTCTGCCAATCTGCTTTCCTTATGGCAAATCGACCTTTTTTACCTATATTCCTTCTACTCCTATTTACTCTTAAGCTTTGAAGCGTGTATATAATTAACCTGTGATCGCTGTTCCCTTCATCTAAAACCTTACAATTTTCTACCAATACATTTTCAGTGCACAATGTTAAATCTATATTAGTCTCAGCGATAGCCCCCGGCACTCCAGCAAAGGTCGATAGCTCTCCATCTATGTTACAAATATTTAATGAGTTAGCCATGATAAACGCTTCAAGCTTCTCACCCCTACTGTCAGTGATACTATCAAACCAAAGTTCCGATTTCGCGTTCACATCTCCAGCCAATATAACCCTTTTAACATGAAGTTCTAGCATAGTCCTTTCCCAATGTCTAATATGCACTTCCATATCTTCCCTATACTGGAAATATGAACTCATCATGTATACTTCCCTATTTCCTACTATCACCTTCACACATACATGATGCTCTCCTGTCAGCTCCCTAACAAATAGCCCTTCAATGTCGTTGTTTACAATCACAACAGCTGCTTTTGGTCTTTAGGACGCATAGTAAACCCTATACCCGTCGAGATGCGGTATACGCCCTCCGCACGAATACGGCTCTTGTAACAGAACAATGTCTATGCATCTATCCCTTATGACAAAATTTAATTCTTCAAGGCATATATTTGAAACTTGGACATTGATCTGCCCGACTCTTATCCCTCTTGTTTGTTCATCCGTAGTGTCCATTAATAGTTGGTCATTGCAACTTTCCTCATTAAGGCTCTAAGATATATGGGACACTCCCTAGTGCCGCATCGATGATTAGCTGGTTTTTTGGCGGCTTTACAAACAACACAGACTGGGGCCTGCTCCCTCCTTTCACAATCTCTAAAGGCATGTCCTTCTTGCCCACAATGGGAACATATCTGCTTTCCCTTGCCGGTACAGAACCGTTGCGTGTGCCCGTACTCCTGGCACATGTAGCATCTTGCAACTGCCAAATAGTCCGTTACTCTGCAGGACGCAAAGTCAATATATATCCTCTGGCGACTAATCAGCTCATCCCGGATTGTTGGTGGACATTCCACCACCCAGTTGCATATGTCTTCACTGCGGCGCCCCGTTCTGAATCGGAATTTAACTTCTTCCTTGACCTGTTTCTCGGAGATGCCCGCGTCTTCCAAATTCTGCTTGAAGAGACATTTTTTAAGCTCCTCTTCCGATAGGTCATTATCAACATCAAAAATCTGTATCATTGGTTGTCTCCTACTCGGTTCAACGCACTTTATGTTTGGTTTAGTGCTCACAACCTCCTTTATCTTATTTACAGTTTTGACGGAGCACGCTTGGACAGCTACGCCACCCTTTCTTACTTTTCGCATAGCCCGAATTGGCCAACCTTCTTCCTTGGGCTGTATCATCTCTTTTATGGTCTTCTTTACTTCCTCGGAATCGTCCTTAGTCTCATCCGTTGGATACACTAGTACCGTCTTATCCATAGGTTTGGGAACAACTACCTTCTTCCCTATTTTAGGCCTCGGAGCTGCCGCGACGTCAGCGAACGTTTTAGTTCGTGAAGTTTCCCTAGTTTCAAGCCTTCGTTCCAATAATTGCCCCTCCAACTTTTCTACCCGAACTCTAAGATTTATATTTTCTTGCTCCAATCGAGCAAAGAATCCCAGAACATGCTTCGCAGAGGCCTTATTTACCTTGCTGTTTTCATTAAAAATGTAATCTTCCAGCTCCTGCCGTATCTGAGCGTAAACTCCCTCCACTTCGCTGTCTTCCTCGTCCCTTCTTCTTTTTGTCGCACCAGTTGATGCTACGGAACCTCTTCGTTGTCTTTCTTCCTCCCCCGTGTCCATTGTGTCCCCAGCAGACATCTCGATTATATTTGCAAACAATAAAAACAACAACTAAAAACCAACATGTATAAGTCTTTTGGCGGGAAAACTTAAAAGTCAATAACCTAAACAAATAACTATTTTATTATACTTATATAACTAAAAAATTGAAAAAACCAAAAATTCACAATCCCCGGTACCGTCCTTGTACCGGAAAACCAAAAAATAAAAATGTATACAATTAAAAATGTTCAGTCTTTTTCCCTCCGAAAAGGGAAAATTCCCTTTAGCTGGTACAACTGCCCAATGCAATTTCCAGTAAAATGGCCGCTTCCACTACCCTCAATATGGCGCCCTTGGCGGTAAACTACAAGATTGAGGTTAGTTTTACCAGTAACTTTAACGCGGGAAACTACCAACAATTACTTTCCACAGGCCAACTTAACAATGTTTACATTAATCAGCTGATTGCTGTCAAATAATACTAATTCTTAAAAACATATTAAAGGGACAGAAATCTCTAAGGATAACGGAGATGTTGCAAGCCTCTGCTTATACCATCCCCGGCTCTCCGTCGAGCGGGAGGTCGATAGTTCTGAACGCTGACCAGACGCCTGACGATGTTTTGGTCAGTACCCTTGGGTTTGAGACGTGCAGCTCTAACCCTCCATGGGTTACGGAATATCCACTATCTAGGATTTAACAGCAGATAGGTGAATCCAACTCCACCGCACAAGGCGGACACAGAGTCGACGACCCACAGCCGAAACCACAGACCAACCTCGAGTCCAACACCAATACATCGGAGATGAGCCCAGGTTTCCCCGGACCCACCCCCGATGCCGGCCGGGGCGCAGACAAGGCGTACCCTGTCTACGGGGCTCCCCGACCCCCGAGGAGTTGATTTAGCAAAGCCAGGGCAAGCCCTGACCCGCCTCCCATCAACAACGGGTCGGCCTCCCATTCTGGGAGACCTACCAGAGGCAGCATTACGCCACCATTTCGGGTCTGCACACCCGGGGCTTTGGTCGGCCCTTGCCTTCGCAGTTTAAAGGGACTGCCAACCCTGTAACTCTCCTTCACCATTATGTACTCCGGCCTTTTTCTAGGCTTCATGCCTTTTAAAAAGGTACCGGGCGTCCCTCATAAGCTAGACTCTGTCACGTACACTCCCGTACTTTGAACCCGTTCAACTTGTTTGTGCTTCCCGTATTTATTCCTAACTGTTACACCTCATGTAACCTATGATCCTCTCTCATCCTCCCTATTTCCGCAGTCACCTCGTTGAATAGAACTACTGCCTCCTTACGCCGACAAATCTCCCTAAAATCTAACCTGACTCCTATTTCACTCAGTCCTTCTACCAATCTAGCCCTTTGTTCTGCAAACATCCAACAGTCGTACAGGACATGTTCCGGAGTATCAGGAACCTTACACCACTTACACTGATCCGTCGCACAGAGTCCAAACCTATATAGATAGCTCCTAAAGTTTCCATGTCCTGTAAGGTACTGAGTTCCATAATGGTTAAATTCCAACTTGATCCTAATCCTTTCTTTCACGTCAGGTATCTTTAAATAAAGGGCCCTACCTTTACTGCTGTTATCCCACCGGTCCTGCCAAATATTTATAGATTCGCCCTTTATTATTTGTGCCCTATTCCTTCCATTCCTCTTGTCCCAGTATAGATCTTTCCTTTGTTTTGCTAACAAGTCTATCGGCAGCACCCCAGTCAGCACATTCAGTGCCTCCTTCGATACTGTCCTGTATCCTCTACAGATTGTAAGCAGCATCAGTCTTTGTGCTCGCAACAAAATCTCAGCATATGTAGACAGGCTCATCTTGTGAGCCCAGACTGCCGCACCATACAACAGTATCGATTCCCCTACCCCTCTATAAAGAGTCGTAAGAGCCTGACCTCTAAATCCCCATTCAGTTCTAACCACACGGCGTATTTTCTGGAAAGCTGCAGTTGCTTTATTTGCCGCCTGCACCAGATGGTGTCTGAAACTTAGTTTTTCGTCAATAATAACTCCAAGGTACGTATGCTGTGTCACCATTTCTAATGTTCGTCCTTCCATTTTGACTACCGGTTTTCTAGCTAATGCCCCCTTAAGTAGCATCGCTTTCGTCTTTTCCGGACTTATTCTCAATCTATTCTCCCTACTCCAATTTTCTATAACTCCCAATGCTAGGTTCGTTTTTCGTTGTAACTCCATTCTAGAGTTAGCGCTAACCAACAAAAGCCCGTCGTCAGCATACGCATAAGTTCGGCACCCTATCGGCAACTGCAGTCGCAAAAATGCATCAAATAAAACTATCCAAAGTGTCGGTCCTAGCACCGACCCCTGCGGACATCCCATTGATAGCAGCTTTTCTTTTTCAACATTCCTAAACCTTAAAATTGCATATCTGTCATTGAAATAATCTTTTATGCAACCAAATTCCTTACCCTTTACTCCAAAGTCCTGCCAAAGATTCGTGGCCACCATGCATTATCAAATGCTCCAGCAATATCCAGGAAAATACCCAGTACGTACTTATCTCTCTCATTGCTAACATCCTCCAGTACGTCTACAATCGCATCTTCTGTTCCTCTGCCAACTCTGAACCCATACTGTCTCTCATGCAACTTGTTCCGTCCTTCAAGCACATTTAAGATTCTTTTATTCAGAATTTTTTCAAAGACCTTCCCCAATACTGGTAACAAAGTCAGCGGCCGGTAAGACTTAGGTGCCTGAGGGTCTTTCCCTAACCCCTTATATAACACTTTAACAATTCCGATTTTCCAGTGCTTGGGAAATTTGCCTTCCTGAAGAGCTCTGTTCATAATTGCAGTGATTCGTCCTCTCACTGTATTCCACGCTCTACAGAGGATCTCCACCGTCAAATCGTCGAATCCTGGAGCTTTTTTCTTTCCCATTGAAAATAGTGCACATCTTACCTCTTCCTCATTAATTTCCGGCGAATCCTCTTCCACAATACTCCGTTCGGCTCTACTAATTACTACCATGTCAGCTTCTGTATAGCCCTGTGGGTCAGACGGAAGCAACGAGTCTAGCAACTTTTCCGTCAACATACCAATATCGTGTTCAGTTTCATCTCCAAATTTCATTGTTGATATCAGCCGTTCCTTTTTGCTCTGACCACTCACAACTTTATAGGGCATGCCCCACGGATCCCGATTTCCTTCGACGGTGATAAACTTTTCCCAAGCACTCTTCTTCTCCTGTCTTACCATGGCAAAGTATCTATTACGCGCCACTCTATACCTATTTTTACGTACTTCCCTATCCTCTGATGGTCCAGTATTTATTTTCCTCCTTAGTCTTCGAACGTTCCTCCTTTCAAACTCTAAGTCCCTATTCCACCAAGAGACAGTTCTTAGATTGTTGCTTTCTCTGGGTATCGACTCTTCAGCCGCAGCTACTATAGTAGTTGTAAGGTCGACCACTTTCGATTCTAAATCCTCCTGTGCTGCAAACGGTTGCATCATTCTATCATTTAGGCTATTTGTAAATTTTTGCCAATCTGCTTTCCTTATGGCAAATCGTCCTTTTTTTCTCTAAGTTCCTTCTATGCCTATTAACTCTTAAGCTTTGAAGCGTGAATGTAATTAACCTATGATCGCTGTTACCTTCGTCTAAAACCTTCCAATTGTCTACCCATACATTTTCTGTGCACAATGTTACATCTATGTTATTCTCAGCGATCGCCCCCGGCACTCCAGCAAAGGTTGATAACTCCCCTTCTGCGTTGCAGATATTCAATGAATTAGCCATAATAAACGCTTCAAGCTTCTCACCCCTGCTGTCAGTGATCCTATCAAACCACATCTCGGATTTAGCGTTCACATCTCCAGCCAATATAACCCTTTTACCATGAAGTTCTAGCATAGTCCTTTCCTAATGTTTGATATGCACTTCGATATCCTCCCTATACTGGAAATATGAACTCATCATGTATATTTCCCTATCACCAACTATCACCTTTACACATACATGATGCTCTCCTGACAGCTCTCTAACAAATACCCCTTCGATGTCGTTGTTAACAATTACGATAGCTGCTTTCGGTCGTTCCGACGCATAATATACCCTATACCCGTCGAGATGCGGTATACGCCCTCCGCACGAATACGGCTCTTGTAACAGAACAATGTCTATGCTTCTATCCTTAATCACAAAATTTAGTTCCTCAAGGCATATACTGGAACCTTGGATATTGATCTGCCCGACTCTTATTCCACGTGTGTGTGGTTCTCTAATGTCCATTATATTGTGTCATGGAGACCTTCCTAATTAATGCTCGAAGGTAAATCGGACATTCCCGAGTACCGCACCTATGGTTTGCGGGTTTTTTCGCTCCTTTGCACACCACACAGACTGGGGCCTGCTCTCTCTTTTCGCATTCCCTGAAGGCGTGTCCTTCCTGGCCACAATGTGAGCATATTTGTTTGCCCTTGCCCGTACAAAACTTTTGGGTATGCCCATATTCCTGGCACATGTAGCAACGGGCAACGGCCAGGTAGTCGACTACTCGACAAGATGCAAAGTCTATATAAACTCTTTGTTTTGTGATGAGTTCGTCCCTTATTTTAGTGGGACATTCAACGACCCAGTTACAAATTTCGTCGTTCCTCCTGCCTGTTCTAAAACGAAATTTCACTTCATCTCTAACTTGGCGTTCTGTAAATCCAGCGTCTTCCAGATTTTGCTTGAACAAGCACTCTTTAAGTTGTTCCTCGTTAAGGTCTATGTCCACGTCGAAAATTTGAACCATCGGTCTGCGCCTACTCGGTTCGACGCATTTGATGGTAGGTTGCGTCCTGGCCACTTCCTTGATTTTTTGGACAGTTTTCGCAGATCCAGTCTCCACGGCAACACCACCCTTCCTAACTTTACGGATGGACCGTATCTGCCACCCCTCTTCTTTTGGTTTTAATATATCCTTTAGCACCTTCTTCGTTTCTTCAGAGTCATCCTTTTTTTCGTCAGTTGGGTAGACGAGCACAGTCTGGTCCATGGGTTTCGGGACCACCTCCTTCTTACCAATTTTGGGCCTTGGTGCCCCGACCATATCAGCGAAAGATTTCTGTTTGGCAGCTATCTCCCTCGTCTCAATCCTTCTTTCTAGAAGCTGTCCCTCCAACTTCGCTATTCTTACCCGCAGTTTCACATTTTCGGCCTCTAACCGTGCGAAGCTGGCCAAAATATTCTTTGCAGCTGTCTTATTCACCTTATTGCTTTCGTTGAAGACATAGTCTTCCATCTCCTGCCTAATTTTTAGATATCCTTCCTCTTCATCTACTTCTTCCGCGTCCCGTCGTCTCTTAGAACCTCCAACCGAGGTCACTGATCCTCGACGCTGCCTGTCCTCGTCCGTCTCCATTGCTTCGCCTGCACTCATTTATGGAGTACAAAAGATATAAACAAAAGATAATACTTATATACCTAAAAAATAGAAAACCACAAAAAATCAAAATCCCAGGTACGGTCCTTGTACCTTAAAATTAGAATCAAAAAATGTAAACAATAAAATTATTCTAAGTTCTTTTCCCTCAACTGAGGGAAAAATTCCCACACTACTGTGATACTGCTGTTGTGAGTTCCCTAATTTTTTGAGGTTACTGAATCAGCTCCTGAACCAGTTCACCAACTCGGTTCGTGAACCGACGAACTAAATGAATCACTTATTTAAATTTTTTGGTTATTCCGCTTTTTAAGCGGGAAAAGTACAGTTCAGATCCACCAAAGGCCAACCTCACTTTGTTGACACAAATCAGCTGATTTGTGTCAAAAACCTAATATTAAAAATGTATCTATTTAACTAGTTTTTAAATTGATTTTGTGAAACTTATCCAATAATTACTGTTCTATTATATCTACACAATGTTTATGTACACTAAAAAAGTCCTCAACCTACCCTAAAGCCTTAATATTAACTAATTTAACCAGTGTCTATATCACGCCTATCCTACCCTATACTATGAATGAACAGTTCAGTACTATAGAAAGAAAATCCAGTTTTAATGCACAATCCCGCACTTCTTACCTTAATTAAGGTACCATCCTCTTCCGTATCCTTAACTACACACTTCCATACACTTTGTACGTAGAAAAGCTTTCATAAAACCACTTTTTAATCATTAAAACCGCAGAGCGATTTCAACAACGTCTTGTTTAGACAACCATGCACAAACAAGTCCCATATTACAGATATTAAGATATTAAAGGGACACATGGTCGGGGCGAAGCCCCACATTCCCTCCACCACCCCTCAAGCTCGTGAGTCACGAGACTTATTGCTCAAGGCTACTGACACCGAGAATTCTCCAACAAGGTCCTCTTGTTCATTCTTCAATTGTGCCGTCCGACCATGTTGTATTGTCCCGCCACCCTAATGTAGGGTTAGGCGAACCTATGCCATTTCAATGTTATAATGCTGCATCTATTCCTCTGCCCTCTTTTGCTCTTCCAACTTTTCGGGCTACTCTAGAGAAGACTCTGAAGAATTCTGCATTCCAACACATAATCTCCTTTTTATCTTCACCGGGATGGGACTCCCAAAAATCCACCAATTCTTGGCGTTCCC
Organism: Magicicada septendecula; assembly: GCA_034769895.1. NCBI lineage: Eukaryota > Metazoa > Arthropoda > Insecta > Hemiptera > Cicadidae > Magicicada > Magicicada septendecula. The sequence goes on from CM068374.1 coordinate 59,380,353, forward strand.
CAATAAAAGCAGGGCACTCCGCCAACACATGCCACGCTGTTTCTTCAATCCCTTCGCCACATCTGGCGCACCAGGGGTCTTCCACCAATCGAAAACTTGCCAATTTTGCTTTAAAGTTTCCATGGCCAGACAAATATTGCGTGGCATAGTGGTTCGTATTTAATTGCAGGTCCATTCTGTCCCAGATAGTCGGGAAAAACGAAAAGGTCTCCCTGCCTTTAGTGCTCTGTTCCCATCTACGTTGCCATTCGTTCAGAGTCTCTCGTCTTCTATTTCTTTTACTGATACTACGGATGACTCCAACTTCCACATCTTCATGGATATTAATCCGTTCTGTTATTAAAAGATCCAGTGGAATCACACCCGCAATCACCAAATTAGCATCATGTGAGATAGTACGGTAAGCTTTATTAACCATAATAATAAGCTTTCTCTGGGTCCGTAACAATAATCGTCTTAATCTGATATTTCTCAGGGCCGTATCACCCCACACTTTGCAACCATATGTTAATAGAGGGACAGCAATTCCCTCATATAATCTCCGTAGTGCCAAGCACTCGAGACCTCCAGTAGTTCTTGTAAGGGACATCAGTCCTCTAAATGTAGCAATTACTTTGGTGGTCTGCTGTTCAACATGCTGTACAAAGATTATACCCTCTTCCACCTGAAGAATATTAAAGGGACAGATGGTCGGGGCATAGCCCCACGTTCCCTCCACCACCCCTCAAGCTCGTAAGTCACGGAGACTTATATGCTCAAGGCTTCTGACACCGAGTTTCCATATGCAGGTCCTCTTCTCATCCAAGATCTGTGTTCGTACCGACCATCTTATTTGTCCCGCCCCCCAGACATTGGGAAGGCGTCCCTAGTCCTCTTCTTATTCTTGAGGTGCATCTAACCCTCTGCCCTCTTTAGCTCTTCCCACTTTACGGGCAGTTCGACAAAAGATCCGGAAGAACTCTGGATTCCAACAAACGATTTCTTGACGATCTTCGCCAGGGTGTCGCTCCCAAAGTTCCACCAACTCGTTCCTCTCGTCCACATAACGTGGACACTCAGCCAGGACATGCCACGCAGTTTCTTCCACGCCATCTCCACAATGGCCGCACCAAGGGTCTGCCGCCAGGCGAAATGCTGCCAACCGTGCTTTGAAGTTCCCGTGTCCAGACAGGGACTGCGTGGCATAATGATTTGTGTTCAGAACAGTGTTGACTCTATCCCAAATATTTGGGATGAACGAGAAGGTTGTACGTCCTTTATCGGTCTCTTCCCATCGTCGCTGCCAGGAATCCAGAGTTTCCCTGCGTCTCATCATTTTTGCCACTTCTCTATTAATTCCTCTATTTGTATCACTCTTGATTGCCACTCTCTCTCCGATGAGCAAGTCGATAGGGATAACACCTGCTATGACCAGGTTGGCCTCGTGAGATATCGTGCGATAAGCTTTGTTTATCATAATTACTACCTTTCTCTGGGTCTTCATTAGCTGTCTGCGAAGTGCCTTCGTTCGAAGGGCAGTGGGCCCCCAAACTTCCCAACCATATGTCAGAAGAGGCACAGCAGTACCCTCATAAAGTCTCCTTAAAGCTGAGCATTCAAGGCCTCCACTCGTTCGCATTAAGGCAGCCAGTCCCAAAAATACTGAGAGCACCTTTTGCGTCTGCTGTGCCACATGTTCTGCAAAAATCATGCCTTCTTGCATCTGAAGACCCAGATAACGCACAGAGTCTGCCATCCCGACCCGCTCACCATTGAGCTGGAAAGTCGGCCGCCTCCCCCGATGAAACTTGTCTTTTAGCATCAAGGCTGTAGTCTCTGTCGCAGAGAGTTCTAGTTTGACTTTCGCGCACCACCGCGACACCACCTCGAGTGCTCGGTCGGTTCTTGACACGAGGTCTGTTCTAGATCGTCCTCCAACGATTAGCATGGCGTCGTCCGCATAGGCAACAATGTGCACGTCGTCCCCATAATCTTGTCGTAACGAATCTTCAAAAATTATGTTCCATAGAACTGGTCCCAGGATAGATCCTTGTGGGCAACCTTTTGTCAATATCTTGGAACGACGTGCACCCTCCATCTCAAATACAACTTCCCTGTCCGTAAGATAACTGCGGATCAGGGTTTGCAAACATAGCGGACAATTGTATCGCCGTAATTGGTACAGAACAAACGGCCACCATGCATTGTCGAAAGCGCCGGAAATGTCCAGGAATACACCCAGGACATACCGGCGCACAGACCTCTCAACCCATCCCCGAACACTGAGAATAGCGTCCGTGGTACTCAATCCTTTCCGGAATCCAAATTGGGATTCCCCATAAAAGTTTATATCAGCCAGGAAAGTCTCTAATCTATAGACAATCAACCTCTCTGCGATTTTGCCTAAGACAGGCAGCAAGGTGACGGGCCTATATGATTTTATATCCTGCGGATTTCTATCTTTACTTTTTAAGAAGATCTTTAATACTCCTCGTTTCCAGGTCTTCGGAAACTCTCTGTTTGTGAACATCTTGTTTACGATGTCCAGATAGAGGAGCCGGATCCGCGAAATCGTTCTTTTAACCACTTCGGCCTTTATGCCGTCGAAGCCCGGCGCCTTGCCGCTTTTTTGTTGTGCTACAGCGTCATCAAGTTCATCGGGAGACACACGGCTCCCAACTGGTACATCAAGTACATTGTGTAAATCTTGCAGCTGAGTTACTGCTTCCCTGATATTTAAGTTTTCTATAGTATCAGTATTGATATTGTCATCAGGGAGCAATCCCCTCAGTATGAATTCACAAATGTCATTGGGTGTTGTAATGACATCATTATTTTCGGACCTCATCGACACCATCTGTGTAGGACTTTTTACCTTATTTGCCAATATTTTATAGGCTAAGCCCCAAGGATCTGACTCCACAGAGAGCCTAACGATGCTCTGCCAGTGCTCCTTTTTGGCGTGTCGAATCCTGTTTATGTAGGATGTTCTCGCATTTGCAAACAGTCGCCTGGCCTCCAGAGTCTCAGGGTGGTCCGCTCCAAGAAGACGCCTCTTCCTCTTCCACCTCCTCTCGGCGCTCGTCTTCTGCATCTTGGCCCCATCAAGATCGCGACGCCACCAGGCGGCGAGTTTACGCTGGGATATTAAAGGGACAGATGGTCGGGGCATAGCCCCACATTCCCTCCACCGCCCCTCAAGCTTTTAAGTCACGGAGACTTATATGCTCAAGGCTTCTGACACCGAGAAATATCCCAACAAGGTCCTCTTGCTCGTTTCGTGTGTGTCAACCGACCATCTTATCTGTCCCGCCCCCCTAATTTAGGGGTTTGGCGATCCTATTCCTTACATATCTTCAAGTTCAACTATTCCCTTGCCCTCTTTTGTTCTTCCCACTTTACGGGCTACTCTTGCGAAGATCTTAAAATATGTGGCATTCCAAAAAAGAATCTCTTTCCGATCCTCTCCGGGATGTTCTTGCCAGAAATTGATCAACTCCTGTCGTTCATTCACGTAAGCTGGGCACTCCGCAATCACATGCCACGCAGTTTCTTCGACACCAACGCCACATCTAGCGCACCAAGGATCCTCAGACAGTCTAAAGCCAAATAATTTCGAGTTAAAATTCCCATGTCCTGACAAATACTGCGTGGCATAGTGATTTGTATTCAAAGGCAGGTTGATCCGATCCCGGATGTTGGGGATATAAAGATAAGTTTCCCTACCTTTCGTGCTCCTCTCCCACCTCCGCTGCCACTCATCTAAGGTCTCAGCACGTCTTAGTCTTTTGCTAACAGATCTTATCATACCAGCTTCTACATCCATATGCACATTCATACGTTCTTTGATCAGTAAATCAATAGGGACTGTACCAGCAATCACTAAATTGGCCTCGTGTGATATCGTACGATAAGCCTTATTGACAAGGATGACAATCTTTCGCTGGGTCCTCAATAAAAGACGTCTTAGTCTAACTTGACCCAGCGCAGTATCTCCCCAGACCTCACAACCGTACGTTAACAGTGGAACAGCAATTCCATCATATAACCTTCTCAGGTCTAAACACTCCAAACCCCCTCTGGTTCGGGTCAAGGACAATAGTCCCCTAAATATCATTATGACTCTCATCGTTTGCTGTTCCACATGTCGTACAAATCGAAATCCTTCTTCAACCTGAAGACCCAGGTACTTGACGTCATCCACAAAATTGACATTGGTATTATACATCATAATACGTGGCCGTCTCCCCCGATCAAATTTATTTTTAAGCATCATTGCCGAGGTTTTACTAGGCGAAAAACTTAATTTCGCTATCGCACTCCATGTCGTCACAACCCCAAGCGCCCGCTCAGCCCGTGCCTCCAAGTCTACCCTGGATTGTCCCTGCACCAAAATCATTGCATCATCTGCGTACGCAATGGTATGCACGTCATTCCCAAAGACCTGCCTCAGAAAATCTTCAAAAATGACATTCCAAAGTATTGGCCCAAGTATGGACCCTTGAGGGCAACCCTTCGACAATGTCTTGGAATGACGTGCACCCCCAAATTCAAAAACCACCTCTCGTTCAGCCAAGTAACTCCTTATCAGCGTCAGGAGATATCCAGGGCAGTTGACCCGTTGTAACTGGTCTATCAGAAATGGCCACCAGGCATTATCAAACGCACCGGAAATGTCCAGGAAAATTCCAAGGACATACCGGTGCAACGACGCATTTACTAAACGTTGGACGCTTAGGATCGCATCCGTCGTACATCTTCCTTTTTCTGAACCCGAATTGGGTATCACCAAAATATTGAATGCTGTCAAGAAAAGTATTTAACCTCTCGGCAATGATACGCTCCGCTATCTTTCCCAAGACTGGTAGCAAGGTCACCGGTCTATATGACTTTAGGATCTGCGGGTCCCTATCCTCTGATTTGAGGAATATCTTCAGCTCCCCCTGTTTCCAGATTTTCGGAAATTCTCCTGTAGAAAACATCGCGTTTAGCGTGTCTAGCAGGAGGAGCTTAATTCTGTCATAAGATCGCTTCACAATCTCCGCTCGAATTCCATCAAGACCCGGCGCCTTGCCACACTTCTGCATTCTAACAGCTTTGGTCAATTCCTCGGGAGAGACGTTGACCACCTCGAATATGACCTCATGAGCTGCTGCCCTTTGTCTTATTAAAATATTTTCATTGTTATCACTCTGAACATCATCATCAGGGAGCAAGCCTCCCAGGAAGTGGCGACAAATTTCATCTGGCTTTGTTAAAAGCCCCATCTCTGACCGTATCGACACCATCTTTGTAGGTCTCTTTATTTTATTTGACAATATCTTATACGCAAGGCCCCATGGATCGGACTCTCCAGAAAGCCGAACAATCCGCAGCCATTGTTCTTTTTTGGCAAAACGGATTTTATTAACATACTCCGTTCTAGAATTAGCAAATAACCGCCTGGCTTCGATAGTTTGTTCATGGTCAATTCCAAAGCGACTTCGGTACCTTTTCCATCGTTTTTCAAGTCTATTCTTATTACTGCGAGAACGCTCCAGGTCCCGATTCCACCAGGCGGCCAATCTCTTGTCTCGTGTTATATGTCTGGCAGAGTCCTCCACGGCCCTACGCAGAATTCCCGTGAGCGAGTCCACCTTATTTGCCAGCGGCATTGTGTCGAAATCTCTCAACTGTCCAAGGTCGGTGAGCAGGCATGCATCCAGAAGACCCCAATCCAGGTCCCTAGCCTTAATCCTGTTACGCAAATCATCATTTTCTAGGCAGCGGATATTTACTCTTGTCATTAGTAGTTCGAAAGTTATTAATCTATGATCAGACAATGACCACTCATTATGAACAGTCCATCCAACGATTCGTTGCTCCAAAGACCCACTGCCAAGAGTGACATCTATATTGCTTTTGTGGCCTCGAGTGTTTTCGAAAGTGCTCACTTCTCCCGGACAGTTGAAAATCACAAGATCATGTAACAAGACGAAAGTTTCCAGTTCCTCACCTTTCGCATCTGTAACGTCATTATGCCATAAGACAGATCTGGCATTGGCATCAGCCGCTATTAAGACAGACTCGCCCCGAAAGCGAGTAATTACTTGCTCCAGTCTGTCAATATGATCGCCGATGCGGTCAGCAAACTTAAAATATGAATTGACCGTTATAACGGTCGAGCTCCCCAGACTCAGTCGCAACACTATGCACGTGGAATTGCAGCAGTCCTGTATCTGAACTACCCTTATTGGTCCATTTCGAACGATAGTCATAGCCCATATTTCGGCCGCAGGGGGTACTCCAGTGTAAACTGTAAATCCCGGCCAAGCCAAGGGTCTCTGATACGGCTCCTGGATGAAAAGTACATCCAGTCGCCGCCCCTCGATGATGGTCATAAGCTCATTCATGCCACAGAAACTCCTGGACATATTAATCTGTCCGATTCTAATTTCCATAGTCGACTTTTTCCAATGCTATGCGACAGGCTCGATCATATTCGGAACAGCCTTTTGTCCCTGTGGCATGTCTGTGGTCTTTCTTGGCTAACTTGCAGTTTATGCAAGTGGCCGGCTGATCTTTCTTATCACAATCTTTAATATCATGCTCACCAGTACAGTGAGCACACATCTGCTTCCCCCTGCAGTGCTTGGAAATATGGCCGTACATCAAACATTTGTAACAGCGGACGACCGGGTTATAGTCCTTGATCCTACAGGACTGCCACCCCACGAACAATCTGTCCCGTCTTCTCAGAATATTTCTGACTCGGGACGAGAATTCCACGACCCAGTTGTTACGGGTATCATTTCGATTCTTAGAACTGTATTTGTGCACGCAGTTAAACTCTCTAAGGAAATCTTCCCTAGAGATTAAGTCGTCCACATTCTGGGCAACGATGTCTTCTACAATCTCCTGCTCATCCCGTTCTTTATCTAAATCATAAATCATGACCCTAGGACTGCGTTTACGAGGCGCTTCCACGACCAATCCCTTGGTCTTAAGGGCCTCGCAGTCCTGCAATTTTTGCAGTTGGTCCACTTTATCTGTTTCGATCATAATGCCCCGAGCTGTTTTCACCACTCTGCGGATTTTTATCCCCAAATCTTTGGGCTGAATCGTGGTCTGTATCTCACGTTTAACCTCTTCAATTGTCTTCTTGTCATCTTTACTTTTGATGAAAACAACTTTAGGGGGTTGGACCACTTTTTTGGCCCCCGTGATCTTCGGGACGACCGACACCTCTGCATACGATCTGAGCCTAGGTAACTCAGTCTGTTCTACTCGTGGGACTGTTCCCATCATCTTCGCCATCTCCTGCCTTCCCTCGAGACGGCCCTCCAGTCTGATGACTGTCTTTTCTAGACCGGACAGCAGCTCGGTCATATCATTCATTTTAGATTTGATATCATTTATCTGATTAACAGTAAATTTTTTACTCTTATATTGGCTTGTCGCCCATTTCGTCATATACTGTACAATAGCATGCATTCTGTCAAATGAGTTAGGATCATTAACTGACTTACCTGGATCGGTTGCATCCGCCAACTCGTCCAGTTCATCCTGATCGCACTCCAGCATGGTCCGCTTGACCCTCGACGTCCCCGGCATCGTAGGAATTACCTCCTTCCGCTTCTTCGGATGAGTAGGCCTGTCCACATCGCTGCCCTCGGACACCATCGACTCAGTCTCGGTCAGGTCGGGTTTCGGCTGATCCTGCCGGGCCGGCGACCTCTGTACTTTGGAAGATCTTTTAAAGGGATCTTCTTCCTTCCTTTCACCACTCATTATACAAAAATGAGAATAAACAAAAACAGAAAATGAACTATAACTTTACAGAAAATAAAGAACAAATACAACTGTGTCATTATCACATCGGCGTATATCTAATACAGTATATACCCGCACTAATCCTAACAAAAATAGTGTCCACGCACTAATGCAAAAACGGACTCCAGGCAGTTACCCTAACTACCACGAAATCGCGTTCTCGCCGTTTGGCCGATCCAGGAACTTATGGCGTGACCCGAGCCACGACTAATGGCCTGGACCGTTACTAGCCCCCACCTCGTAGAGGCGGCGAAGCCCTTCCTCGCACTCACGCACTTATCCCTATCCGCACAGTGTTTTACTTACCTCAGTCCAATACACACACAATTATATCGTCTATATACCAAGTTCTAGCGCACTATGTGATCAAATATTTCACACTCGAAAGCACTCGCATACAGTAGTAAGTCGACACTTTACTACCGGGCCCAGGGGCCATATTAAAGGGACAGATGGTCGGGGCATAGCCCCACATTCCCTCCACCGCCCCTCAAGCTCTTAAGTCACGGAGACTTATATGCTCAAGGCTTCTGACACCGAGAGATATCCCAACAAGGTCCTCTTTCTCGTTTCGTGTGTGTCGACCGACCATCTTATCTGTCCCGCCCCCCTAATTTAGGGGTTTGGCGATCCTATTCCTTATACATCTTCAAGTTCAACTATTCCCTTGCCCTCTTTTGTTCTTCCCACTTTACGGGCTACTCTTGCGAAGATCTTAAAATATGTGGCATTCCAGCACATAATCTCTTTCCGATCCTCTCCGGGATGTTCTTGCCAGAAGTTGATCATCTCTTGTCGTTCATTTACATAAGCTGGGCACTCCGCAATCACATGCCACGCAGTTTCTTCGACACCAACGCCACATCTAGCGCACCAAGGATCCTCGGCCAGTCTAAAGCCAAATAATTTCGAATTAAAATTCCCATGGCCTGACAGGTACTGCGTGGCATAGTGATTTGTATTCAAAGGCAGGTTGATCCGATCCCGGATGTTGGGGATATAAAGATAAGTTTCCCTACCATTCGTGCTCCTCTCCCACCTCCGCTGCCAATCATCTAAGGTCTCAGCACGTCTTAGTCTTTTGCTAACAGATCTTATCATACCAGCTTCTATATCCATATGCACATTTATACGTTCCCTGATCAGTAAATCAATAGGGATTGTACCAGCAATCACTAAATTGGCCTCGTGTGATATCGTACGATAAGCCTTATTGACAAGGATGACAATCTTTCGCTGGGTCCTCAATAAAAGACGTCTTAGTCTAACTTGACCCAGCGCAGTATCTCCCCAGACCTCACAACCGTACGTTAACAGTGGAACAGCAATTCCATCATATAACCTTCTCAGGTCTAAACACTCCAAACCCCCTCTGGTTCGGGTCAAGGACAATAGTCCCCTAAATATCATTATGACTCTCATCGTTTGCTGTTCCACATGTCGTACAAATCGAAATCCTTCTTCAACCTGAAGACCCAGGTACTTTACGTCATCCACAAAATTGACATTGGTATTATACATCATAATACGCGGCCGTCTCCCCCGATCAAATTTATTTTTAAGCATCATTGCCGAGGTTTTACTAGGCGAAAAACTTAATTTAGCTATCGCACTCCATGTCGTCACAACCCTAAGCGTCCGCTCAGCCCGTGCCTCCAAGTCTACCCTGGATTGTCCCTGCACCAAAATCATTGCATCAGCTGCGTACGCAATGGTATGCACGTCATTCCCAAAGTCCTGCCTCAGAAAAACTTCAAAAATGACATTCCAAAGTATTGGCCCAAGTATGGACCCTTGAGGACAACCCTTCGACAATGTCTTGGAATGACGTGCACCCCCAAGTTCAAAAACCACCTCTCTTTCAGCCAAGTAGCTCCTTATCAGCGTCAGGAGATATCCAGGGCAGTTGACCCGTTGTAACTGGTCTATCAGAAATGGCCACCAGGCATTATCAAACGCACCGGAAATGTCCAGGAAAATTCCAAGGACATACCGGTGCAACGACGCATTTACTAAACGTTGGACGCTTAGGATCGCATCCGTCGTACATTTTCCTTTTTCTGAACCCGAATTGGGTATCACCAAAATATTGAATGCTGTCAAGAAAAGTATTTAACCTCTCGGCAATGATACGCTCCGCTATCTTTCCCAAGACTGGTAGCAAGGTCACCGGTCTATATGACTTTAGGATCTGCGGGTCCCTATCCTCTGATTTGAGGAATATCTTCAGCTCCCCCTGTTTCCAGATTTTCGGAAATTCTCCTGTAGAAAACATCGCGTTTAGCGTGTCTAGCAGGAGGAGCTTAATTCTGTCATAAGATCGCTTCACAATCTCTGTTCGGATTCCATCAAGACCCGGCGCCTTGCCACACTTCTGTAATTTAACAGCTTTGGTCAATTCCTCGGGAGAGACGTTGACCACCTCAAATATGACCTCATGAGCTGCTGCCCTTTGTCTTATTAAAATATTTTCGTTGTTATCATTCTGAACATCATCGTCAGGGAGCAAGCCCCCCAGAAAATGGCGACAAATTTCGTCAGGCTTTGTCAAAAGCCCCATCTCTGACCACATCGACACCATCTTCGTAGGTCTCTTAATTTTATTAGACAATATCTTGTACGCAAGGCCCCATGGATCGGACTCTCCAGAAAGCCGAACAATCCGCAACCATTGTTCTTTTTTGGCGAAACGGATTTTGTTAACATATTCCGTTCTAGAATTTGCAAATAACCGCCTGGCTTCGATAGTTTGTTCATGGTCAACTCCAAGACGACTTCGGTACCTTTTCCACCGTTTTTCAAGTCTATTCTTATTGCTGCGAGAACGCTCCAGGTCCCGATTCCACCAGGCGGCCAATCTCTTGTCTCGTGTTATATGTCTGGCAGAGTCCTCCACGGCATTACGCAGAATTCCCGTGAGCGAGTCCACCTTATTTGCCAGTGGCATTGTGTCAAAATCTCTCAACTGTCCAAGGTCGGTGAGCAGGCATGCATCCAGAAGACCCCAATCCAGGTCCCTAGCCTTTATCCTGTTACTCAAATCGCCATGTTCTTGGCAGCGGATATTTACTCTTGTCATTAATAGTTCATAAGTTATCAATCTATGATCAGACAATGACCACTCATTATGAACAGTCCATCCAACGATTCTTTGTTCCAAAGACCCACTGCCAAGAGTGACATCTATATTGCTCTTGTGGCCGCGAGAGTTTTCAAAAGTCCTCACTTCTCCCGGACAGTTGAAAATCACAAGATCATGTAACAAGACGAAAGTTTCCAGTTCCTCACCTTCCGCATCTGTAACTTCATTATGCCATAAGAGAGATCTGGCATTGGCATCAGCCGCTATTAAGACAGACTCGCCCCGAAAGCGAGTAATTACTCGCTCCAATCTGTCAATATGATCGCCGATGCGGTCAGCAAACTTAAAATATGAATTGACCGTTATAACGGTCGAGCCCCCTAGACTCAGTCGCAACACTATGCACGTGGAATTGCAGCAGTCCTGTATCTGAACCACCCTTATTGGTCCGTTTCGAACAATAGTCATAGCCCATATTTCGGCCGCAGGGGGTACTCCAGTGTAAACTGCAAATCCCGGCCACGCCAAGGGTCTCTGATATGGCTCCTGGATGAAAAGTACATCCAGTCGCCGCCCTTCGATGATGGTCATAAGCTCACTCATGCCACAGAAACTCCTGGACATATTAATCTGTCCGATTCTAATTTCCATAGTCGACTTTTTCCAATGCTATGCGACAGGCTCGATCATATTCGGAACATCCTTTTGTCCCCGTGGCATGTCTGTGGTCTTTCTTGGCTAACTTACAGTTTATGCAAGCGGCCGGCTGATCTTTCTTGTCACAATCTTTAATATCATGTTCACCAGTACAATGAGCGCACATCTGCTTCCCCCTGCAGTGCTTGGAAATATGGCCGTACATTAAACATTTGTAACAGCGGACGACCGGGTTATAGTCCTTGATCCTACAGGACTGCCACCCCACAAACAATCTGTCCCGTCTTCTCAGAATATTTCTTACTCGGGACGAGCATTCCACGACCCAGTTATTACGGGTATCATTTCGATTTTTAGAACTATATTTTTGCACGCACTTAAACTCTCTAAGGAAATCCTCCCTAGAGATTAAGTCATCTACATTCTGGGCAACAATATCTTCTATAATCTCCTGCTCATCCCGTTCTTTATCTAAGTCATAAATCATGACCCTCGGACTACGTTTACGAGGCGCTTCCACGACCAGCCCCTTGGTCTTAAGGGCCTCGCAATCCTGTAATTTTTGTAATTGGTCAACTTTATCTGTTTCGATCATAATACCCCGAGCTGTTTTCACCACTCTGCGGATTTTTATCCCCAAATCTTTGGGCTGAATCGTGGTCTGTATCTCACGTTTCACCTCTTCAATTGTCTTCTTTTCATCTTTACTCTTGATGAAAACAACTTTAGGGGGTTGGACCACTTTTTTGGCCCCCGTGATCTTCGGGACGGCCGATACCTCTGCATATGATCTGAGCCTAGGGAACTCAGTCTGTTCTACTCGTGGGACTGCGCCCATCATTTTCGCCATCTCCTGCCTTCCCTCGAGACGGCCCTCCAGTCTGATGACTGTCTTTTCCAGACCGGACAGCAGCTCGGTCATATCACTCATTTTAGATTTGATATCATTTATTTGATTAACAGTTAATTTCTTACTTTTATATTGGCTAGTCGCCCATTTCGTCATATATTGTACAATAGCATGCATTCTGTCAAATGAGTTAGGATCATTAACTGACTTACCTGGATCGGTTGCATCCGCCAACTCGTCCAGTTCTTCCTGATCACATTCCAGCATGGTCCGCTTGACTCTCGACGTCCCCGGCATCGTAGGACTTACCTCCTTCCGCTTCTTCGGATGAGTAGGTCTGTCCACATCACTACCTTCGGACACCATCGACTCAGTCTCGGTCAGGTCAGATATTAAAGGGCAGAAATCTCTAGGGATAACGGAGATGTTGCAAGCCTCTGCTTATACCATCCCCGGCTCTCCTTCGAGCGGGAGGTCAGTTGTTCTGAACGCTGACCAGACGCCTGACGATGTTGTGGTCAGTACCCTTGGGTTTGAGACGTGCAGCTCTAACCCTCCATGGGTTACGGAATATCCACTATCTAGGATTTAACAGCAGATAGGTGAATCCAACTCCACCGCACAAGGCGGACACAGAGTCGACGACCCACAGCCGAAACCACAGACCAACCTCGAGTCCAACACCAATACATCGGAGATGGGCCCAGGTTAACCCGGACCCACCCCCGATGCCGGCCGGGGCGCAGACAAGGCGTACCCTGTCTACGGGGCTCCCCGACCCCCGAGGAGTTGATTTAGCAAAGTCAGGGCAAGCCCTGACCCGCCTCCCATCAACAACGGGTCGGCCTCCCATTCTGGGAGACCTACCAGAGGCAGCATACGCCACCATTTCGGGTCTGCACACCCGGGGCTTTGGTCGGCCCTTGCCTTGGCAGTTTAAAGGGACTGCCAACCCTGTCACTCTCCTACCCCATTATGTATTCCGGCCTTTTTCTAGGCTTCATGCCTTTTAAAAAGGTACCGGGCGTCCCTCATGAGCTAGACTCTGTCACGTACTCTCCCGTACTTTGAACCCGTTCAACTTGTTTGTGCTTCCTTAAACTAATTCCTAACTATACCACTTCATGAATCCTATGCTCCTCCCTGATTCTTCCTATTTCAGCCGCAATATCATTGAAGATATCCACCGCTACTTTTCGTTGACAAATCTCCCTAAGATCTAATCCGACTCCTATCTCACTCAGTCTTTCAACCAGTTTGACCCTTTGCTCAGTAAACATCCAACAATCATACAGGACATGTTCCGGAGTATCAGGTACCTTACACCACTTACATACATCCGTCGCACACAATCCAAACCTATTTAGATAGCTCCTAAAATTCCCATGTCCTGTTAGAAACTGAGTGCCATAATGATTAAATTCCAATTTGGTCCTAGTCCTTTCTTTAACGTCAGGAATCTTTAAATAAAGGGCCCTACCTTTGATACTATTGTTCCACCGGTCCTGCCATATATTAAACGATTCGCCCTTTATATTTTGTGCCCTATGCCGTCCATTTCTCTTATCCCAATAGAGGTCTCTTCTTTGTCTCGCCAAGATGTCGATCGGCAGTACCCCAGTCAACACTTGTAGTGCATCCTTCGATACTGTCCTGTATCCTCTACAGATTGTCAACAGCATCAGTCTCTGCGCTCTCAACAGAATTTCCGCATATGTAGACAGGCTCATCTTGTGAGCCCAGACTGCTGCACCATATAACAGTATCGACTCCCCTACACCTCGATAAAGAGTCGTAAGAGCCTTTCCATTAAATCCCCATTCAGCTCTAACCACACGGCGTATCTTTTGGAAGGCTGCAGTTGCTTTATTCGCCGCCTGTACCAAATGATTTCGAAAGCTGAGTCTTTCGTCAATTATCACACCAAGATACGTATGCTGTGTTACCATTTCTAAGTTTCTTCCATTCATTTTTACTACCGGTTTTCTAGCTAATGCTCCTTTCAGTAGCATCGCTTTCGTCTTTTCCGGACTTATTCGTAACCTATTATCTCTACTCCAATTCTCAATTACCTCCAAAGCTAGGTTTGTTTTCCTTTCTAACTCCATTCTGGAGTTAGCACTAACCAGTAAAAGCCCGTCATCAGCATACGCATATGTTCGGCATCCTATCGGCAACTGCAGTCGCAAGAAAGCGTCGAACAAAACTATCCAGAGTGTCGGACCTAGCACCGACCCCTGTGGACATCCCATTGTTAGCAGCTTTTCTCTTTTCACATTCTTAAACCTGAGAATTGCATATCTTTCATTAAAGTAATCTTTTACACAACCAAACTCCTTACCCTTTACACCAAAGTCCTGCAGCTGGACTAATATTCGTGGCCACCATGCGTTGTCAAACGCACCAGCAATATCCAGAAATATACCCAGCACGTACTTTTCTCTTTTGGTTCTAACCTCTTCTAGTACGTCTACAATTGCGTCCTCAGTTCCTCTACCAACTCTGAACCCATACTGTCTCTCATGCAGCTTGTTCTGTCCCTCAAGCACATTTAAGATTCGCTTATTCAGAATTTTTTCAAAAACTTTACCCAAAACTGGTAATAACGTCAGCGGCCGGTAAGACTTTGGTACCTGGGGGTCTTTTCCTAACCCTTTGTACAGTACTTTAACAATTCCAATCTTCCAGTGCTTAGGAAACTTTCCTTCCTGTAAAGCTCTATTCATGATAGCTGTGACTCTCTCTCTAACTGAATCCCACGCTTTACAGAGGATTTCCACCGTTAAATCGTCGAATCCTGGAGCTTTCTTCTTACCCATCGAAAACAGTGCACACTTGACCTCTTCCTCGTTGATCACCGGTGAATCCTCCTCTACTCTACAGTTGTCCGCTCTTCTTATTATTTCCATATCTGCATCTGAGTAGCCCTGTGGGTCAGTCGGAAGCAGCGAGTCTAGCAACTTTTCCGTAAGCATACCAATATCGTGTTCTATGTGTCCTTCAAATTTCATTGTAGATATCAGAAGCTCTTTCTTAGTCTGACCTCTCACAACTTTATAGGGCATGCCCCATGGATCCCGATTTCCTTCAACAGTGATAAATTGTTCCCAAGCACTCCTTTTCTCCTGTCTTACCATGGCAAAGTATCTGTTACGCGCCGCTCTATACCTATTTTTTCGTACATCCCTATCCTCTGCTGTACCAGTATTAATTTTCCTTCTGAGTCTCCTTACATTCCTCCTCTCAGATTCTAACTCCCTGTTCCACCAAGAGACAGTTCTCAGTTTCCTGCTTTCTCTGGGTATAGCATCTTCAGCCGCAGCTACTATAGTAGTTGTCAGGTCGACCACTTCCGCTTCTAAATCCAAACCTGCTGCAATTGGTTGATTAATCCTGTCGTTGAGGCTATTTGCAAACTTATCCCAATTTGCTTTCCTAAGAGCAAAACGCCCTTTTTCACGTTGATCTCTCCTATCCCTGTCAATTCTTAAGCTAAGAAGCGTGTAGACTATTAACCTATGATCGCTGTTGCCTTCATTTAATACCTTCCAGTCTACTATCCTTACATTTTCCGTGCACAGAGTAATATCTATATTATTCTCAGCGATTGCCCCCGGCACCCCAGCAAATGTAGATAATTCCCCTTCTGAATTACATATATTCAACACATTCGCCATTATAAACGCTTCTAGCTTCTCACCCCGGCTGTCAGTAATCCTGTCATACCAAAGTTCGGATTTTGCGTTCACATCTCCAGCCAATATAACCCTTTGTCCATGCAGTTCTAACATAGTCCTTTCCCAATGCTTGATATGTATCTCAATATCATCCCTATACTGGAAATATGAACACATCATGTATACTTCCCTATCTCCAACTATAACCTTTACGCACACATGATGTTCACCTGACAGCTCTCTTACAAATAGCCCCTCAATGGTGTCATTGACAATGACTATTGCTGCCTTCGGTCTCTCCGACGCGTAGTATACCCTATACCCGTCGAGGTGCGGTATACGCCCTCCGCACGAGTATGGCTCTTGAAGCAGAACAATGTTCAAGCATCTATCCCTAATTACGAAATTTAGTTCTTCCAGACATATACTGGAACCCATAACATTGATCTGCCCGACTCTTATGCCACTAAATTGTACATGCGTAGTTTCCATTTAATAGTTGGTCATGGCCACCTTTCTCATCAGTGCCCTTAGGTATATGGGACACTCCCTAGTGCAACACCGATGGTTCGCAGGCTTTTTTGCAGCTTTACAAACTACGCAGACTGGGGCCTGCTCCCTCTTTTCGCAGTCTCTGAAGGCATGGCCTTCCTGTCCACAGTGCGAACAAATTTGCTTTCCTTTTCCCGTGCAGAAACGTTGAGTATGGCCATATTCCTGGCACATGTAGCACCTTGCTACCGCCAAGTAGTCCGTCACGCGACAAGAAGCAAAGTCAATATAAATGCGCTGACGACTAATCAACTCATCTCTTATTTTTGGTGGGCACTCCACCACCCAGTTGCAGATGTCCTCACTGCGGCGCCCCGTCTTGAATCTAAACTTAACCTCGTCGCGCACCTGTTTCTCTGATATTCCCGCATCCTCAAGATTTTGTTTGTACAGGCACTTCTTCAACTCTTCTTCTGACAGGTCGTTATCCACATCAAAAATTTGAACCATTGGTTGCCGTCGACTAGGGTCCACACATTTGATATTTGGTTTGGTGCTGACAACTTCCTTGATTTTGTTAATGGTTTTTACGGAGCCCGCCTCAACAGCAACACCACCCTTCCTCACCTTACGCATTGCCCGTATTTGCCATCCATCCTCTTTAGGTTTTATTATCTCTTTTATTGATTTTTTAACCTCTTCTGAATCTTCCTTAGTCTCATCAGTCGGATATACTAAGACGGTCTTCTCGATAGACTTCGGTACAACTTCTTTCTTCCCGATCTTAGGCCTCGGTGCAGCAGCGACATCGGCAAATGTTTTGGCTCGCGCCGTTTCCCTAGTTTCCAGGCGCCTCTCCAAAAGTTGCCCCTCCAGCTTGGCCACTCGAACTCGTAGGTTAATGTTCTCCTGTTCCAGGCGCGAAAAGAAACCTAAAATATTCTTGGCCGACAGCTTGTTTATTTTGTTACTGTCATTAAACAGAAATTCCTCGAGTTCAGACCTTATCTGTACGTATGTACCGTCATTGACTCCATCTTCCTCATCCCGTCGTCGCTTGGATGCCCCGGTCACGGATCCTCTCCGTTGCCGTTCATCTTCTGTCTCCATGGCTTCCCCAGAAGCCATCACTTGCTGTATTTACAGCAAACAGTTATCAAAATTAAAGAAAAACCATACAAAGTACAAAACAATTATACACAGAAGAAAAAGAAAAAATTTTAGTTTTTTGGCGCCAAAAATAAAATTCACTATTTTCCACCAATTCCTAACCTAATATCCTTAACTGACTAAAAAATAGAAAAACCAAACAAAATCACAACCCCGGTACGGTCCTGGTACCGGAAATAAACGAAAAACAAAAAGTAAACAATAAAAATTTTCTAAGTCTTTTTCCCTCCGAAGAGGGAAAAATTCCCTTTGCGTGGTAAGACTTTCCCAAAGTAATTGCCACTAAGATGGCCGCTTCCAACTACCCTTAAAATGGCGCTCTTGGCGGCAAACTACCAATTTTAGGTTAGTTTGCCCAACTGCCCTTAACGCGGGAAAAGTACCACTACACTGTACCAGAAGCCGTCTGCAGGATGTTTACCCGATCAGCTGTTTTCTGCCAGAAATGTTCTTATTAATAAAAAGCTTCTTATTAATTAATTATTAATGTTTTAAAAGTGTGTCACTACTAAAAACGTTTATCAAAATTTAGTGAATGTTTTTCTGAAACTTAAACAACTACAATCCTACCCTATACCTTATTATAACTTAAATTAGAAAGTGTCTTTTCACGCCTATTCCTACCCTATATCTAATTGAACACTGTTTAAGCACAATTTAAAATTGTTAATATCTACACTCTCCCGCACTGTCTTACCTTAAGTAAGGTATAATCCTCTTCCTTTACCTTATCTTCTCCCGACACTACACTTTACAGGTCGAATTCTCAAAAATATTCCACTTTTTCAAGCTAAAATAGCGGAGCGATATACAACACATGTACTATGCACAACTTTGCACAAACAAGTAGAGTTAATATTAAAGGGCAGCAGGTATTTCGTTAATCCATAGATGAGCGTCTCTAACCGGCCGTCCGGGCATCTGGCTACGTTAAAAAAGAGATTGTTGTACCCGCCGCCCATCCGCGCTTTGTATAACTTGGTTATAATGTGGTAGTTCGCTGCGTAGCGGTACGGGAAAAGGCTCTGTCCTATTTGCCGGCGGCGAGGCGAGTGTCGTCCCCGGCGAATGGTACAGTCCTAATTCGTTCTGTTTATACGGAAGTCATAGTCCGCAGTACGTGGATAACTAAAGTGATAGTCCGCTGATTGCGAGTGGTCAAAGTGATACTCCGACGCAACATGATCTTTAAAGTCATACTCCGAAACAGTAATATCGTTAAAGTCATAATCCGAAGCGAGCGAATATTAAAGTCATACTCCGCAGAACGCGAATAGTCAAAGTGATACTCCGAAACAATAATATCGTTAAAGTCATACTCCGCAGAACGCGAATAGTCAAAGTGATACACCGAAACAGTAAGACCGTTAGAGTCATAATCGGCTTTAGGAAACGACCCCCACCCAACTCGTGGCAGTTTGGTTAGGCGGCGCCGGGCCACGCCCCCCTTGGCACATCTGTCTTAAGGTATACTCCGAATCACCGGCGACGTGCCACCACATTAGTGGCGTAGCGTTTTACCGCGAATTTGGCGGCCGCCCCCCGCCCGCTTCTCTACCTACTACACCTATGCGTATGCTACAAGCAACTCTGGTCCTAACAAAAACTCTGCGCGAGCCTCAGCCCGACCTCAGGCGGGCTTCATCGGCGTCAGTGCAGAGCGTCCCGCCGGCGCTCTACTGGCTTGGTAATGAAATGTGCCTTTTGCCTTTTTGTCCCGGCGAGACTTCCGGTTGCCCAGTTTTTTTTTTAAGAAACCGGCAAGAAAGACTTGTATTTCTGGCGTCCCATTTGTTGGATTTTCAAGGTCCGAGGGGAAGATCCGGATACCGCTGCAACTGCGGTGCTCTTCGCGGTCCAAACCCTATCTCCCTCTTAGAGTATTCCAGGGTTTCCGAGCGCTTATAGAGAAAATAAAACTCTCTCCGGACCACCCGTCGGCTTCTCCGGGTTCGTTTGGGTTACCCCGATGAGCTCTCGTGCGAGGGCCCGCATCGGAACGATCCCGCTACCGGGTTCCGGAATAGGAACAGGATTCCCTTTCGCCCAGGGGGCGCAGGCTAGGCTCGCCTTGTTACGGCCCGCCTTACGACGCCCATCGGCATCGGATGTCTCCTAGTGCTTAGGATCGACTGACTCTTGTGCAACAGCTGTTCACAAGAAACCCTTCTCCACGACAGTCCTCCAGAGCCTCGCTGGAGTAATTGCAACTATCACCAAGCTCTGCGCCGGCGGCGGCTCCAGGCGGGATCACGCCCGGACCCTTCTGCGCACACCGCCGCGCCTTCCTACTCGTCGCGGCCTAAGGGCCCGGACCCCGCGAGGGGCCCGACCGCTGTGCCGCCGACGGCCGAGTATAGGTACGACGCTAAATCGCCATCAATTTTCAGGGCTAGTTGCTTCGGCACGTGAGTTGTTACACACTCCTTAGCGGATCCCGACTTCCATCGCCACCGTCCTGCTGTCTTAAGCAACCAACGCCTTTCATGGTTTCCCATGAGCGTCGTTTAGGCGCCTTAACTCGGCGTTTGGTTCATCCCGCAGCGCCAGTCCTGCTTACCAAAATTGGCCCACTTGGCGTTCAAGGATCCGAAGCTCCGGCTTCATGGAGGCAGGTCCAAGCATGCCGGAGTTCTCACCCATTTAAAGTTTGAGAATAGGTTGAGGCCGTTTCGGCCCCAAAGCCTCTAATCATTCGCTTTACCGCATGAGACTCCCTCCGACCGCCAGCTATCCTGAGGGAAACTTCGGAAGGAAACAGCTACTAGATGGTTCGATTAGTCTTTCGCCCCTATGCCCAGCTTTGACGATCGATTTGCACGTCAGAATCGCTACGGACCTCCACCAGGGTTTCCCCTGGCTTCGTCCTGGCCGGGCATAGTTCACCATCTTTCGGGTCCCAACGTGTACGCTCTTGGTGCGCCCCGCCTCGGCTTAGGAGAACGGGACGCCCCGGGAGTGCGGGGCGCCGCCTCGTGGACGGTACGCCCAGCCTTCCTCTTAGTTTGGGGCGGGCCCGCCTTTGGGTTTATTACGAGCCCAATTACTCGCGCATATGTTAGACTCCTTGGTCCGTGTTTCAAGATGGGTCGGACGAGTGCCCGAAGCTGAAGCGTCGCTGACCGGCGCCGCCGTCCATCCGAAGCCTGCGGCAGCTCGAAAGCGGGACGGCCGCGGAGTCTCCTACGCCTTAAAGGATGCGTTGCGCCTGCGTTGGCTACCGTCGAGCATTTAGGCAGGGACAGCTGGGGCCCGGGCGGCTCGTGGCCGCCCGGACTTCCGCCGGGGCCGTAGACCGTCGCCCAAATGGTCGCGACCAGTCGTCGGGGAGAAGTGCGGCCCTCCGCGGAATGCCCGCACAGCTTGAGCGGCCACCGTCGCGATCCGATCTGGCTTGCGTCGGCCCGGTCTGACGGGACCGTACCGCCGGGGCGGGGCCCAGACCCGCGGCAGGGCGTGAATCTCCCCGTGCGTATTTTCGGGTCTCTTCCGTTTACCGCTGAACGATTTCACGTACTGTTGTACTCTCTCTTCAAATTTCTTTTGAACTTCCCGTCACGGTACTTGTACTCTATCGGTCTCGTGGTAGTATTCAGCCTTAGATGGAGTTTACCACCCACTTCGGACTGCACTCTCTAGCAACCGGACTCTAAGGAGAAACCCACCCGGAACCGGTGGAGGCCGCCACGGCCCTGGCACGGTCTGCGGGCAGTGGCCCCGTTCAAGATAGACTTGGACGCTCCGCCGAGGCCCCGTTGTGCGGGTTCTCCCTAACACCACATTTCCCTGCGAGCGGCGCCCGCGGGATTCGGTGCTGGGCTCTTCCCTGTTCGCTCGCAGCTACTGGGGAAATCCTTACCATTTGATGCTACTGTGGGAGCATCACTTTGACTATTTGCGTTTTGCGGAGTATGACTTTAACGATATTATTGTTTCAGAGTATCACTTTGACTATTCGGGTTCTGCGGAGTATGACTTTAATATTTGCTCGCTTCGGATTAAGACTTTAACGGTCTTAGTGTTTCGGAGTATCGCTTTGACTATTCGCGTTCTGCGGAGTTTGACTTTAATATTCGCTCGCTTCGGATTATGACTCTAACGATCTTACTGTTTCGGAGTATCACTTTGACTATTCGCGTTCTGCGGAGTATGACTTTAATATTCGCTCGCTTCGGATTATGACTTTAACGATCATGTTGCGTCGGAGTATCATTTTGACCACTCGCAATCAGCGGACTATCACTATAGTTATCCACGTACTGCGGACTATGACTTCCGTATGAACAGAACGAATTAGGCCTGTACCATTCGCCGGAGACGACACTCGCCTCGCCGCCGGCAAATAGGACAGAGACTTTTCCCGTACCGCTACGCAGCGAACTACCACATTATAACGAAGTTATACAAAGCGCGGATGGGCGGCGGGTATAACAATCTCTTTCTCTTACTCGAGGTTTGGCACCGCAAACTTGTTCCTTCCACCAGGCTACCCGTCTTAGGGCGGTTACTTGAATGGTTAAGGGCAAGATGTGCCTACTGGTACCCTCCACGTTATCTCGGGGCGGGCCCGGCAACGTCGTCTCTTCTAGGCGGCGGCTGATTACCAGAGGCTTCCGTCCGCAAATGGGAGATGAAGCGAATATAGCGTCCTCCTTCCTTACGCTCTAGAGGACCCCAGCCTCTCGCTCCCTTACCTCCTAGAGCCCACCTGCGCTTCACGCGGGTTTCCAAAGCGGGCCTATTCTCCTGAAGCTGGGGGGAGATGGGATCCTGGGCGGGCCTAACCTCGAGAGAGGGGAACCTGCACTGGGAGACTGTCAAACCGGTGGACGGACGCTAGAGACCTAGCACCCCACAACCGAGACCGGGTGGACACGTTCCCTTCGGGGGAGACACAACCCCTGGTAGAGGCGGGGCGGTCTGACCGAGCACCCCACAACCGAGACCGGGTGGAAACTTTCCCTTCGGGGGAGACACAAATCCTGGTGGAGGCGGGGCGGTCCAGCCCCCATTTGTTCTTCCATCAGCCATTCCTTACGGAAGAACTGGGGGGTTGAAGTGGTTACTAGGGGTCGGGTCTCGGGTCACTGTTTTCAGTGTCCCGGGCCCGTCTACCTGGCAACGGCCTTTTCCAGCCAGGCCTGCCGTTTTCAGTGTTGCACACTTACATCTTCTGTTGCTAGCATGGGGGGGTAACGGGGGGCATTCCAGTGGGCCCTTGAGGGTTGTACTTGTACAACCCGCGCTGGCTACCTCTCGAGGGTTGACGCCCCTCGAGGGGGAATATTTTTATTTGTCACGAGCATGAATAATGGTGCCTCGGCTTCCGGGGGGGGATCCCCGTTCCCCCCCGGTCGAATAGATGCGGAGCGGGATGTTGTACCGGATATGGAAAATCAAAATAATGACGTTGATCAGGGTGATGCTGGCCTTTCTGTGGTTGGTGTCCCCTGGGCTTCCTCCCAGTGCCGTATTTGCGGTAACTGGTATACCTTGGCGAAAGATTTTGTACGCCATTATGAGGACGCCCATCCCGTAGCCTCTCTCCGGTTCCGGGTCCCTGTTTGCCAGATGGCATGGGGCCTGCGTTCACTATGCTAAATATCGGGGGCCTGCGTTCACTATGCTAAATATCGGGGGCCTGTCGCCTCGCCCCCTAGGGGATTTCCATGTCCCGATTGTGAACGCAGGTTCCCCTCACAGCGGGGACTCACTCAGCATCGGAATCATCAACACCCGGTTGAGAGGAATGCGGAGCGGGCTGCTGACCGGCCAGCCAGGGTCCCTGCGGTTAGGGCCTCCTCGGTATGGACCGAAGGGGAGGACCGTGTCTTGAGAGAGAAGAATGTAGAATATACATCTGGGGGGGAGAAAACAGGGTTATTCTTTGTTTATTGCAAACCACCTCCCCCTTAAAACAGAAAGACAAATCCGCGACCGCGTGCGGACTCTCAAAGGGCATGGTCTTCTTCCGGGAGATCTTCGGCCCCCGGAAAATCCGGATGGGGCCGTCGAGGGGGCTCCGCCTGTGGGGGAACCCCTGGTAGAGAACTTGGGGCCGGCTGTCATGGTGGAAGAAAGTATACCGGAGGCTCCGATACCACCGGAGCAAGGTACGGCCGTGGGTCCGGTTGAGGAGGCCGAACCGCCCAATCAGCTTGCTGATGGGGTTGGGGAGGTTCCTGCACCAGACGATGGGATGGCACAGTTTGTTGAGAGAGTGGAGGAGGAGGCGGCTCGTCCGATTGAAGAGGCTCCGTGGGTCTCGTACCTGCGGGACCTTGATGTCGGTGGGTTGCCGCTCGCCCAGCGCATTATAGCGTTGATTGGTGAGGATATTAATGGGAGAGATTTGGACCGCTTAGTTGAGCAACTGCACGAAGATCTTGTGCAGCTAGGCCCTGAGCGAAGAACTGCTCCGAACAGGGGAGGCAGGCCTGGCCGGCGGGTTGAGCGCACTCGGCGTAGAGTTCGAGTTTACGCCAGAACACAAGAGCTCTACCGGCAGAATCCTTCTCGTCTGGCTGAGCTGGTCCTGAATGACAACCTTGGGGACCTGCTCGAGGAGGGGGATAGACCCGTTCCGCCGGTGGAAGCGGTCCCCTACTTCCAAGATCTTTGGGGCACCGCTCAGCCTTGCCGAATGGACTTGCCAGTAGTTGACGAAGACGATCGTGATGTGCCTTTCATCACGCTCGGGGAGGTTAAGGGTAAAATCAGACGCCTTAAGGCCGGTGGGGCGCCGGCTCCGGATGGCGTTACGAAGGGTGGTCTTTTACAGTACCGAGGCATTGCCGAGGTGCTGACTGCCCTTTTCAACGTCGCGCTCTTCGGGGTGGGTGTATCCCTCTCCGTGGAAAACGCACCGGACCACCCTGATCCCTAAGCGTGGGAAGGACTTGAGCAGGCCGGAGAACTGGCGGCCGATCACGATCGCTCCCCTGTTGGCGCGGCTTTTCTGGGGCCTGGTAGAAACCAGACTCTCTCACTTCACCACTCTCTCCGCGGCTCAGCGTGGGTTTCGGCCTGGGCTGGGCTGTCAAACAAACTGTGTCGTCCTGGACGAAATTATTTGTCTGGGCAAGAAGGCCAAGCTTGTCGGGATTCTTCTCGACGTAGCGAAGGTCTTCGATACTGTGACCCATGAGGCGATCCAGGTGGCTCTCCGCCAACAGCGAGAGCCTCCTCTCCTCTACCGGCTTGTACAGAAAATGTACGTCGGGGCGTCCACCCGCCTCGGCTCCTTTGGAGTGGATGTGGCCATACGCCGGGGAGTTAAACAGGGAGACCCTGTGTCTCCCTTGCTTTTCAACCTGGTCCTGGATCCGCTGCTGCGGCAGCTCCAGGACACTGAATACGGTTTTGGGCTCGGGGAGGGACGGCTGGCCGCTATGGCATACGCTGATGACGTGGCAGTTTTCTCTTCGTCTGAGGAGTCCATGGGTCGGGTGCTTCAGATTGCATCAGATTATCTAGAACGTGCCGGGATGGCCCTTTCAGTGGGAAAGTGTGTCTCCTTCCATCTTAAACAAAGGGGGGACGCGTGGGTGTCGCTGCCTGTACAGCTTGCTGTGCGTGGTAGCCCCCTGCGTTCCCTTGGCGTTCATGAGCCCTTTACATATTTAGGGCTCACTTACACACTTTCCCGCGTGTTTTATAACAAGTCACATCTCGGCACACTCATGGAATTTGTACGACGGGTGAGACGGCTGTCACTGAAGCCACAGCAAAAAGTTGTGCTAGCCATGCAGTACGTCGTCCCTTCCTTTGCCCATCGTATGACTATCGATCTTCCGTCGGCCGCTGCGCTGAAGAACGTGGACCGTGCTCTGCGCGGCGAGATCAAAAAGATGTTGCATCTGCCTCAGTCGGTCACTGACTGTGTCTTTTATGCACGGAAACGTGATGGCGGGGTTCCCACATCTCGCAACGCAGATCAGGGTCTGCGGTCTTCGTGCTGGTCTCAGATTGATTCAATCAGGGGACCCGCTGGTGCGGTGTCTGGCGGAGGCCGGTAGTTGGGCTGCTCGCCTTGAAAATCTGGCGAGGGAGTTGGATCTAGGCTGGCCTTGCGATTTGCAGGCGGTGGAGGAGAGGCGGAGCGAGCTGAAGCTTAGCGTCGCGGGGCGATAGGCGGAGCTGAGCTCGCAGGGAGTGGGGGTGAATTGGTTCGCCAATGACCCCCACGGAAACTGCTGGCTCTTAGACCGATGCTGCTCCGTCCGGGGCAATTCATTGACGCCCTTAAACTTCGTACCAACACGTTTGGTACGAGGGTCGCCCTGAGGCGCGAGCTTGAGGAGCCCGAAGTGCTGTGTCGGCGTTGCCGACTTAAGCCCGAGACCCTGGGCCATGTGATCGGGGAATGTGTTGCCAGGAGGCGGGCGCGAATCGAGCGTCATAACTGGCTGGTGGGCAAAATAGCTGAGCGGTGTGGGCAGAACGGCCTGGAGATTTGTCGGGAGCAATCCTTTACGCTCCCGGATGGTACCACCCTGCGGCCTGACCTGGTCGTTAAACACCGGGAGACGGCAGCAGTGGTGGAAATCACGCTACCGTTTGAAAATAAACCATCTCTCCAGGATGCGGCCTACACCAAGGTATCAAAATACCTGCCGGCTTTGCCTACCATCCAGCAACAGCTGGCCGCCAATGTTGGAGCAGTTATCCCAGTGGTGGTAGGGGCTCGAGGAGCACTCCCCCGTTTTACGGTGACGGCCCTGAGAAAGCTTGGTCTGGGAAACGGGTGTCGTTGCTGGTCATAGTGCTGACGGCCTTGCGAACTTCTATAGATATAGCAAGGTGCCATATGGATTATGCCCGGAGAGGAAGGCCTGAGGAAGATCCGCCATAGCGAGATCAGTGTCGCCTTAACGGATGAAGAAAGTTTTTAGTTAATACTCGGCTGTGGGTTGACCATCTAAACCCTATACGAGATTATTATTTTACATAATAATAAGAATCATTAACCTGTTATCAGGAAATTCGGTAATACAGCCGCGAAAAAAAAAATATAGCCAGATGCCCGGACGACCGGTTAGAGACGCTCATCTATGGATTAACGAAATTCCTGCTGTCCCTTTAATCTTGGTTAAATCCCTTTAACACAGACTACTTGTTTGTGCGTGATTACAAGGGTTAGACTAGTGCTTGAATAGCTCCCTGAATATCACGATAAATTGTGGGTTTTTTCTTAGTTTGAAGTGTTGAAGGCGTGTTGAAGGCTACTGGAAGTGTTACTACTTCGGACGATATCTTTAAAAAGGTAAGAAGTGCGTGTAGTGACTATTAAAAGTGGATTTAACTCGTGTATGTGTTTAGGATAGGGTAGGAATAGGCGTGACATAGACACTTTTTCTTAGTTTGATTATTGGTGTTTTATGTTTAGGATTAGGGTAGGTTTAGGCAAAAATAACATTTAGACATTTTTTTATAACACATTTATATAGGTTTAGGACATAACAGTTAATATTTAAACAGCTAAGAACGTTTTTATTAATTATTAGTTTACTGTAGAAAATCAGCTGATGGTGTAAACAAGAAAATTAAACCTTTCGGACTGTCAGTTAGTGCATTTTCCCGCGTTAGGTTAACATAACCTAGAAACTTGGTTTTCCCGCCGGGGAGCCAAGAACTGAACTGTGACAGTTGAACTGAATCACTAAACGGATCAGAGCTGAACTAGTGGTACTTGTATACATAACCTAGATAGAAGTCTATCAGTTTTACCAGATAGAGGGAAATTTCCCTCTTCGGAGGGAAAAAGACTTAGTTTTATTTTATTGTTTACATTTATTATTATTTTCATTTCCGGTACAAGGACGGTACCGGAAGGAAACTGAGTGTATTAATTTCTATTTTTTAGTATTACAGAAGAGAATCTAAAGTTATTTTTACAAAATTCCAAGAAAAAATTTTTCCCGCCAAAAGACTTTCAGTGGATTTTTATTTTTGTTTTCTTTTACATGTTTGTTCTTCTTTTTTGTTTTTCTTTTTCGTAAAATATAAGCAATGATTACTGGAGAAAGTATGGATACTGGAGATGAAGATAGGCAGCGCAGAGGCTCTGTGACCTCGGTTGGAACGTCGAAGAGGAGACGGGATGATGAAGAAAGCGAAGATGATGGAGGATACATTAAGATTAGGCAAGAGTTAGAAGAATATATCTTCAACGAAAACAATAAAGTGAGTAAGACTGCTGCAAAGAATATTCTTGCCAGCTTTGCAACATTGGAATCTGAGAACGTTAATTTACGGGTACGAGTGGCAAAACTGGAGGGACAGCTCCTGGAAAGAAGGATGGAGAGCAGAGAAATGGCCACAAAACAAAAGTCTTTTGCGATGTGGTCGGGGCTCCAAGGAAAAAGATTGGAAAAAAAGAGGTGATCCCCAAACCAATGGACCAAACTGTCTTGGTATATCCGACCGATGAGAAGAAGGAGGATTCCGAAGAGACAAAAAAAGTGTTAAAAGAAATATTAAAACCCAAGGAAGAGGGATGGCAGATAAGATCCATTAGAAAAGTGAGGAAAGGAGGTGTGGCCGTGGAAACTGGATCTGTCAAGACGGAACAAAAGATCAAGGAAGTGGCTAAGACTCAATCTACAATAAAATGTGTAGAGCCAAGTAGGCGGAGGCCAATGATTCAGATTTTCGATGTGGACACCGATTTATCCGAAGAAGAATTAAAGGAGTGCTTATACAAGCAGAATTTGGAAGATGCAGGCTTCACCGAACGACAAGTGAAGGAAGACGTTAAATTTCGCTTCAGAACGGGCAGAAGAAATGAGGAGATATGTAACTGCGTGGTCGATTGTTCAACCAAAATAAGAGACGAACTGATAACCAAGCAGCGAGTGTACATTGATTTCGCCTCCTGCAGAGTCGTGGACTACTTGGCTGTTGCCCGCTGTTATATGTGCCAGGAGTACGGGCATACACAAAAGTTTTGTACTGGAAAAGGAAAACAAATTTGTTCACACTGCGGCCAGGAAGGACACGCTTTCAGGGAGTGTGAGAAGCGAGAGCAGGCCCCAGTCTGTGTGGTATGCAGAGCGGCAAAAAAACCTGCAAATCATAGGTGTGGAACACGGGAGTATCCCATTTACCTTCGTGCGCTTGTTAGGAAGGTTTCAATGACCCAATATAATGGAAAGTAGAGAGCCACACACACGAGCAATAAGAGTCGGGCAGATCAATGTCCAAGGTTCAAACATATGCCTTGAAGAGTTGAATTTCGTAATACGGGATAGAAGCATAGACATTGTTCTGTTACAAGAGCCGTATTCGTGCGGAGGGCGTATACCGAATCTCGACGGGTATAGGGTATATTTTGCATCGGAAAGACCAAAAGCAGCTGTTGTGATTGTAAACAATGACATTGAAGAGCTATTTGTTAGAGAGCTGTCAGGAGCGCATCATGTATGTGTAAAGGTGATAGTAGGTGAGATGGAAGTATACATGATGAGTTCCTATTTCCAGTATAGGGAAGATATCGAAGTGCATATTAGACATTGGGAAAGGACTATGCTAGAACTTCATGGTAAAAGGGTTATATAGGCTGGAGATGTGAACGCGAAATCGGAACTTTGGTTTGATAGGATCACTGACAGCAGGGGTGAGAGCCTTGAAGCGTTTATCATGGCTAATTCATTAAATATTTGTAACATTGATGGAGAGTTATCGACATTTGCCGGAGTGCCGGGGGATATCGCTGAGACTAATATAGATATAACATTGTGCACAGAAAATGTACGGGTAGAAAATTGGAAGGTTGTAGATGAAGGAAACAGCGATCACAGGTTACTAATATACACGCTTCAAAGCTTAAGACTTAATAGGAATAGAAGGAATCTAGGGAAAAAAGGACGATTTGCCATAAGGAAAGCAGATTGCCAGAAGTTTACAAATAGCCTCAACGATAGAATGATGCAACCGTTTGCAGCAAATGAGGATTTAGAATCGAAAGTGGTCGACCTAACAACTACGATCGTAGCAGCGGCGGAAGAATCAATACCCAGGGAAAGCAACAAATTAAGAACTGTCTCTTGGTGGAATAGGGACTTAGAGTTTGAAAGAAGGAATGTTA
The DNA here is from genome assembly GCA_034769895.1 of Magicicada septendecula. Classification (NCBI taxonomy): domain Eukaryota; kingdom Metazoa; phylum Arthropoda; class Insecta; order Hemiptera; family Cicadidae; genus Magicicada; species Magicicada septendecula. The sequence goes on from CM068374.1 coordinate 59,410,160, forward strand.
GAAGATTAAGGAGAAAAATAAATACTGGACCAACAGATGATAGGGAAGTACGTAAAACAAGGTATAGAGCGGCGCGTAATAGATGTTTTGCCATGGTAAGACAGGAGAAGACGAGTGCTCGGGAAAAGTTTATCACCGTCGAAGGAAATCGGGATCCTTGGGGCATGCCCTATAAAGTTGTGAGTGGTCAGGGTAAAAAATAGCTACTGATATCAACGATGAAATTTGGAGATGAAGTGGAACACGATATTGGTATGCTGACGGAAAAGTTGCTAGACTCGTTGCTTCCGTCTGACCCACAGGGCTACACAGAAGCCGACATGGTAGTCATTAGTAGAGCTGAACGAAGTATTGTGGAAGAGGATTCGCCAGAAATTAATGAGGAAGAGGTAAGAAGTGCACTGTTTTCGATGGGAAAGAGAAAAGCTCCAGGATTCGACGATTTGACGGTGGAAATCCTCTGTAGAGCGTGGGACACTGTGAGAGGACGAATCACTGCAAATATGAACAGAGCTCTTCAGGAAGGTAAATTTCCCAAGCACTGGAACATTGGAATTGTGAAAGTATTATATAAGGGGTTAGGGAAAGACCCTCAGGCACCGAAGTCTTACCGGCCGCTGACATTGTTAACAGTATTGGGGAAAGTCTTCGAAAAACTGCTGAACAAAAGAATCTTGAATGTATTGGAAGGACAGAACAAGTTACATGAGAGACAGTATGGGTTCAGAGTTGGAAGAGGAACAGAAGATGGGATTATTGACGTACTGGAGGAGGTTAGTAATGAGAGAGAAAAGTACGTACTGGGTATTTTCCTGGACATTGCTAGAGCATTTGATAATGCATGGTGGCCACGTATTTTAGTCCAGCTGGAGGACTTTGGAGTAAAGGGTAAGAAATTTGGTTGCATAAAAGACTATTTCAAGGACAGGTATGCAATTTTAAGGTTCAGGAATATTGAAAAAGAAAAGCTGCTATCTATGGGATGTCCGCAGGGGTCGGTGCTAGGACCGACACTTTGGATATTTTGATTTGATTCATTTTTGCGACTGCAGTTGCCGATAGGGTGTCGAACTTATGCGAATGCTGAAGACGGGCTATTGTTGGTTAGTGCTAACTCTAGAATTGAGTTAGAACGGAAAGCAAACCTAGCATTGGGAGTGATAGAGAACTGGAGTAGGGAGAATAGATTAAGAATTAGTCCGGAAAAGACGAAAGCGATGCTACTTAAGGGAGCGTTAGCTAGAAAACCGGTAGTAAAAATGGAAGGACGGAATTTAGAAACGGTAACACAGCGTATGTATCTTGGAGTCATACTTGATGAAAAACTAAGCTTTAGACAACATCTGGTGCAGGCGGCAAATAAACCAACTGCAGCTTTCCAGAAGATACGCCGTGTGGTCAGAACTGAATTGGGATTTAGAGGTCAGGCTCTTACGACTCTTTATAGACGGGTAGGGGAATCGATACTGTTGTATGGTGCAGCAGTCTGGGCTCACAAGGTGAGTCTGTCTACATATGCTGAGATTTTGTTGAGATCACAAAGACTGATGCTGCTGACAATCTGTAGAGGATACAGGACAGTATCGAAGGATTCACTGAATGTGCTGACTGGGGTGCTGCCGATTGACCTGTTGGCAAAACAAAGGAGGGATTTATATTGGGACAAGAGGAATGGAAGGCATAGGGCACAAATAATAAAGGGCGAATCTATAAATATTTGGCAGGACCGTTGGAACAACAGTAGTAAAGGTAGATTTATTTGAAGATACCTGACGTGAAAGAAAGGATAAGGTTCAAGTTGGAATTTAATCATTATGGAAATCAGTACCTTACAGGACAAGGAAACTTTAGGAGCTATCTATATAGGTTTGGACTCTGCGCAACGGATCAATGTAAGTGGTGTAAGGTTCCTGATACTCCGGAACATGTCCTGTACGACTGTTGGATATTTGCAGAACAAAGGGTGAAATTGGTAGAAGGACAGAGTGAGATAGGAGTCAGGTTAGATTTTAGGGAGATATGTAGGCGTAAGGATGCAGTAGTAATCTTCAACGAGGTGGTTGCGGAAATAGGGAGGATTAGAGAGGAGCACAGGATACATGAGATGTAACAGTTAGGAATAAATACGGGAAGCACAAACAAGTTGAACGGGTTCAAAGTACGGGAGAGTACGTGACAGAGTCTAGCTCATGAGGGACGCCCGGTACCTTTTTAAAAGGCATGAAGCCTAGAAAAAGGCCGGAAGACATAATGGTGTAGGAGAGAAACAGGGTTGGCAGTCCCTTTAAACTGCCAAGGCAACGGCCAACCGAAGCCCCGGGTGTGCAGACCCGAAATGGTGGCGTAATGCTGCCTTTGGTAGGTCTCCCAGAATGGGAGGCCGACCCGTTGTTGATGGGAGGCGGATCAGGGCTTGCCCTGGCCTTGCTAAATCAACTCCTCGGGGGTCGGGGAGCCCCGTAGGCAGGGTACGCCCTGTCTGCGCCCCGGCCGGCATCGGGGGTGGGTCCGGGACAACCCGGGCTTATCTTCGATGTATTGGTGTTGGAATCGAGGTTGGTCTGTGGTTTCGGCTGTGGGTCGTCGGCTCTGTGTCCGCCTTGTGCGGTGGAGTTGGATTCACCTATCTGCTGTTAAATCCTGGATAGTAGATATTCCGTAACCCGTGGAGGGTTAGAGCTGCACGGGTACCAAGGGTACTGACCAAAATATCGACAGGCGTCTGGTCAGCGTTAAGAACAATAGACCTCCCGCTCGACGGAGAGCCGGGGATGGTATAAGCAGAGGCTTGAAACATCTCCGTTATCCTTGGAGATTTCTGTCCCTTTAATCTGGTCCCTGGGCCCGGTAGGATCTGTATCGTCAGACTTGCTGTTAGAAAGCGATTTGAAATCGATAAACTTGCGATTTGAAACTGCTATAAACATTTTTTTGACTTAGAGTTTTTCTCTTGCTAAGTTGATAGCTATAAAATTACTGCTCGCCCCTGAATAAAAAGAGCAGACACCCCCTTTTTCCTGCCTCCCCGAGGTGGGGACCGGAAACGACGCGGGCAATCAGTCGTGGGAGATCCCCCCCCCGCCACAAGCACCCGTGTTCGGCAGAACGGCGATGAACGTCCAGCAATCCGCATTCGGAGACTTCTAGACCTGAAAGTGAGAGTGACGAGATGGACCGAGTGAGACAGGAGCTCCTGACGAGAAAAAGAAAAGAAGTAAGTCCGGCGATGCCGGGATCCTCTAGATCGAAGAAAACTTCAATCCATGGAACGGGCATGGCAGAAGTGCAGGTGGATCCAGCAGATGTGGAGCACCCAGAGGCGACTGTCAGTGCACCGGAAGATGAGTTCAACCAGCTGAGTGAACTTCTTAGTTCTGTAAATAGATGGTTTTCAGCACAGTACAAAAATAAGAAACTGACCATCCATCAATACACTGACATGACGGGTCGTATGACCTAAGCAGCTGAGTTGCTGTCTTCAATAGAGATAAGGCTAATTAGGGCGGAGTCCCGCCTGGCCGAAAGAACAGAAATTATCAAAATGATAATTACTCCAAGGCAGATAGGGAAGCAACCCGCGGCTCGGTCGTATGCTGAAGTATCGAAGGCGCTGCCAGTCCCGAGGATAACGGGAGCAAAAAAGATGATACAGCAGCCCAAATTCGTTTTTATCAAGAGTAAGGACGACAAGTAGAACATAGAAGAAGTTAAGCAGTTAGTCCAAACGACTATAAGACCCAAGGATTTGGGGATTAAAGTGCAAAAGTGGTAAAAACGGCAAGGGGTTTGTTGATCGAAACAGAAAAGGCGGAGCAACTAGAAAAGCTCCAGAACTGTGACGCACTAAAATCCAAGGAGCTGGTGATAGAAGCGCCAAAAAGAGAGATCCTAAAATCATGATCTATGATATAGACGCTGAACGGGCAGAAACTAGAGTCAATCGAAGACATATACATACATAATGTAGAGGACCAGATCTCGAAGGACGACTTCCTCAAAGAATTCAAGTGTGTACATAAATACGAAAAAAAGAACAGGGGCGATAAGAAAGCGAATTGGGTCGCTGAATGTTCGGCCCGTGTCAGAAACTTACTAAGACGAAGAGATCGTCTGTATGTGGGCTGGCAGTCGTGTCGATCAAAAGACTAAAACCCAGTGGTTAGGTGTTATAGGTGTTTGGCATATGGCCACATCTCGAAATATTGCCTTATGGATGGAGTTTACCACCCACTTCGGGCTGCACTCTCTAGCAACCCGCCTCTAAGAAGAGACTCACCCGGAACCGGTGGAGGCCGCCACGAGCCTGACAACGTCTGCGGGCAGTGGCCACGTTCAAGATGGACTTGGACGCTCCGCCGAGGCCCCGGTTGTGCGGGTTCTCCCTAACACCACATTTCCCTGCGAGCGGCGCCCGCGGGATTCGCTGCTGGGCTCTTCCCTGTTCGCTCGCAGCTACTGGGAGAATCCTTGTTAGTTTCTTTTCCTCCGCTTAGTAATATGCCTAAACCGAGCGGGTAGTCCCGCCCGATCCGAGGTCGTGAGTGCGAGTTCGAGCGGGGAAGCCGTGCCCTACACCGCCCCGGTAGCCGGATCCGCCGCAACGCGAGCCTGCGACGACGCGTCGCCCTTTCGGGAGATATTACGTCACGCGGGGCGCGGGCTACGGCCCGACCGCCGCTGGCCCGGCCCGCTAAGGCCGGGATCATTTTCAGGGGACGCCGGCTTGCCGACGGCGAAGATCCCCCACGATCGCGTCCCTTCTCGGCGACGACTCGCTAAACGATCCGGGCCGGACGTTTTTTAGGTTGCACCGACACTCGAATGGGCGTGGCCCTCGGAATAGAATCCCCGGGGCCGCAGTGTGCGTTCGAAACGTCGATGTTCATGTGTCCTGCAGTTCACACGACGACGCGCATTTTGCTGCCTCATTCAGCGACCCACGAGCCAAGTGATCCACCGTTCAGTGTAGTGTTTGTGCTTTTTAATTTCTTTTGTCCCATTCGTTGTCCCGGCCAAATCAAACCACTCGTTCCCCTCCCATCAGAAGTGCGTTCTCGGGGGCTGCTAAACAGCCTAAAAAGCCCACCCCAAAGTATACCGTCTTCGTCTCGGCCCCGAGTGGACAAGACCAGGAAAGCGTCCCCCAGACGGCAGCGGCAGTCCGCACCAAGTTGATGGAGTCCGTCAACCCGGCGAGGGATGGCATCAGGGTCCGTAACTTGCGGCAGACGGCGGGAGGCAGGGTCGTCCTAGAGGTGCAGTCAGCGGGAGACCTAGACAAACTGAAGACACACCAGGGGTTAAAGGCCAGTGGCCTGCAGATTCCCCCCACACTGAAGTTGCCAAGGGTCATCATCTACGGCGTCCCGAAAGACATTGCGGCGGCCGAACTCACCGACCCAGTGTGGAGGCAAAACCAGGGGGTCAGTGACATTGAATGGACAGACTTCCAAGCAGCTTTCAATCCTCGGCAGTAACTGAAGAAGGATGAAAATACCTGTCACTGGATTGTCTCCGTTTCCCTGGCAGTCCGGGACTAACTCCGGGCTGCCCAACGCATCTTCGCCTTGTGGTCGCGCTGCCGGGTCCTTGACTACCTAGCGGCCACAAGGTGTTACAAATGCCAAGACTACGGGCATGTGGCACGACACTGCACACACATCATGGACACCTGCGGACACTGTGCTGGAGACCACCTGACAAAACAGTGTCAACACAAGGCGAGGTCTCCCGTCTGTGCCCCATGTGCCCGACGGAAGCTTACGGCCACACACGAGGTCATGAGGAAGGACTGCCCCACATACAAACGGGCAATCCAACTGAAACTTCAGCGGGTGGACTATCGATAATCCCCGCCAGCTTGTTATCCTGCAACACAATCTGGGGGAGGGCAAGGCTGCAACATCAGAGCTCCGACAGCAGGCAACAACAATTAGAGCCAGTGTCCTGCTGATACAGGAACCCTGGACACGAGAAAACACGGTGTGTGGCTCGGTCCCACCTCCAACAAGATAATAGTGGGATCCACAGACGCTCGACCCAGGGCCTGAATCGTTATACTGGAGCGGGGCCTAGATGTTGTAATCCTGACGCATCTCAGCAAAGAATTGCGTCTGCGTCAGGCTCACGTCGGAGATAGGGGATACGTGCCTAGTCAGCATGTATTTCCCGCCGGCGATACCCCAGGACGATTTCTTGAGACGCCTGCAACACCTTCAGGCCATTCACGACGAGGTAGGCAACACACCAGTCATCGTGGGAATGGATGCGAATGCCAAGTCCCCCGATTGGGGGGCCGATCGCAGTGATGCTCCTCGAGGACTTCGTGTCCGCATTCACCTGGAGCATTGCCAATGAAGTCGGTTTGCCCACATTTTCCTCCTCCAGGGGCTCCTCGCATATCGACGTAAATCTTGTGAGCCACCAACTCTGGCCATCGCTAAACGCCTGGAGGGTGAAACAAGATTGGACCACCAGCGATCATGCCGTCTTGGAAATAGCCCTTCGGGCCCCTACTACAAGACGACTGGTCAGGACCACGCGATATAATCTCAAGCGGGCAAACTGGACGTCCTTTGTTGGTAGCTCCGAAGTTGCGCTGATGGATGCGGACCACACTACACGAAGTCCACAAGATGTCAATACCCTGGCGAACGAGGTGACCTCGGCGATCGAACAGGCGGCAGCGGCATCCATTCCAAAGAAGACCTTGTTCCCGAAATCCGTTCCGTGGTGGACACCTGAACTTACCCAATGGAAGAGACGGTGTGGCTCCATGCGACGATGCGCCCAACGGACGAGGGACCCTGCCCTCAAGGAAACCCGGCGCAGGGAATACAGGCGTCTCAGGAGAGAGTACCTCAAACGGATATACCAGGCAAAAACAACAAGCTGGCGGGCCTTTGTCACCACTGTCGGGAATGAGACTCCGTACGGACTCGTCTACAAACTGCTCCGAGTCCGTATCGAGCCTGAGAAAGCGCTGGCCAACTTGCGAACGGCACCCAACGCTTACACGTCCTCTTGGGCGGACACTTCCATGTCACTTTTGGATGCGCTCATTCCCGACGCTGACGAAATACCTGGACAGACACTACATCAAGACCTGGCGAGGCTCCCATTCGACAGGTCCAGAGAAACTAGGCGCTGGACCTGCAATGAGGTCCTGGACTTGTGGAACGTGGTGATGGACACCCTTCTCCGAAGACTCTCCGCCCACAATATAGAAAGTATCGCCTACGATGACGACCTCATAGTCCAGTTGGCCGCCAACAGCAGGCTCCAACTGGAGACAGCCGCTCAACAAACCGTCGACTTAGTGGACACCTGGTGAGGAGAGAACCATCTACAGCTCTCCACACAGAAGACGGAACAGATCCTACTCAAAGGGATTCTTAGAGACTGACCGTCCCTTGTCCGGTTACGAGGTAACCCCATCCGCACTGTCACAGCGGCCAAATACCTTGGAATTTGTCTGGGCAGAAATATGACCCTCTGTGCCCACATACGGATGATTCAGGACAAGGGCACTAAAGTGTTCACAGCCATCGAAAAGCTCGCGGCCAATGAATGGGGACTCACATACCCCACACTGGACATGTACTATCGCTCTATATTTCTGCCCATGGCCTCCTACGCAGTCGGGGCATGGGGCGACAGGCTGGATGTCCGGAGTATGACTTTAACGATCATGTTTCGTTGGAGTACCACTTTGACCATTCGCAATCAGCGGACTATCACTTTAGTTATCCACGTACTGCGGACTATGACTTCCGTATAAACAGAACGAATTAGGCCTGTAGCATTCGCCGGAAACGACACTCGCCTCGCTGCCGGCAAATAGGACAGAGCTTTTTCCCGTACCGCTACGCAGCGAACTACCACATTATAACCAAGTTATAGAAAGCGCGGATGGGCGGCGGGTAAAACAATCTCTTTCTTAAGACGGCTACCCGTCTTCGGGCGGTTACTTGGCTGGTTAAGGACAAAATGTGCCTACTGCTACCCTCCATGTTATCTCGGGGCGGGCCGGGCGACGTCGCCCCATCTGGGCGGCGGCTGATTACCAAAGGCTTCTGTTCCGCAAATGGGAGATGAAGCTATTATAGCGTCCTCCTTTCTTTACACTCTGAAGGACCCTAGCCTCTATCTCCGTTACCTCCTAGAACCCACCTGCGCTTCACGCGGGTCTCTTAAGCGGACCTAGTCTCCTTAAGCTGGGGAGATGGGGATCCTGGGCGGGCCTAACCTCGAGAGAGGGGAACCTGCACTGGGTGACTGTCAACCCGGTGGACGGAGGCTAGAGACCTAGCACCCCACAACCGAGACCGGGTGGAAACGTTCCCTTCGGTGGAGACACAACACCGGTGGAGGCGGGGCGGTCCAGCCCCCTTCTCTTCTTCCATCAGCTATTCCTAACGGAAGAACTGGTGGCCTGAAGTGGTTCTAGGGGTCGGGTTACGGGTCACTGCTTGCAGTGGCCCGAGCCCGTTTACTTGACAGTAGCCTTTTCCAGCTAGGCCTTCCGTTTCTTAGAGCACACGTGTCCAACTTCTGTTGCGTGTCTCAGGACGGTAACAGGGGGCATGCCAGTGGGCCCTTGAGGGTTGTACTTGTACAACCCGCACTGGCTACATCTCGAGGTTTGTCAACCCCTCGGGAGGAATCCATTTTACAGTCACGAGTATAAATAATAGAGCCTCAGCTTCCGGGGGGGATCCCCGTTCACCCCCAGTCAAATTGATGCGAAACGGGATGTTTTACCGAATGTGGATAATATCAATAATGACGATGATCAAGGTGATGCTGGCTTTTCTGTGGTTGTTGTCCCCTGGGCTGACTCCCAGTGCCGTCTTTGCGGCAACCGGTACACCTTGGCAAATGTTTTTTTACGCCACTATGAGGACGACCATCCTGTAGCCTCTCTCCGGTACCGGTGTGACCGGTGCGGGTCCCTCTTTGCCAGATGGCATGAGGCCTGCGTTTACTATGTCGGGGGCCTATCGCCTTGCCTCTTAGGGGATTTTCATGTCCCTATTTTGAACGCAGGTTTCCCTCTCAGCGGTGATTCACTCAGCACCGGAATCACCAACACACGGTGGTGAGGAAGGTGGACCGGGCTGCTGTCCGGCCAGCCAAGGTCCCTGCGGTTACGGCCTCCTCGGTATGGACCGAAGGGGAGGACCATGTCCTGAGAGAGAAGTACTTAGAGTTTACTGCCGAGGGGAAGAAACAAGGATATCCCTTGTTTATATCAAATTATCTTCCCCTCAGGACTGACAAGCAGATTCGCGACAGAGTTCGCACTCTTAAGGGACATGGTCTTCTTCCGGGAGATCCTCGGCCCACGGTAAATCCGGATGGGGCTGTCGAGGGGGCTCAGCCTGTGGGGGAACCGGTGGTGGAGAACTTGGTGCCGGAAGTCATAGTGGATGAAGGTGTACCAGAGGCTCCGCTACCACCGGAGCAAGGTACGGCCGTTGGTCCGGTTGTAGAGGCCGAACCGCCCGATCAGCTTGCTGATGGGTTGGGGAGGTTCCTGCACCAGACGATGGGGCGGCACAGTTTGTAGAGAGAGGGGTGGATGCGGCGGCCCGTCTGGTTGAAGAGGCTCCGTGGGTTTCTTACCTGCGGGACCTTGATGTCGGCCGGTTGCCGCTCGCCCAACGCTTTATAGCGTGATTGGTGAGAATATTCAGGGGGAGAATTGGATCGACTAGTAGATCAATTGCACGAAGACCTATTGCAGCTAGGCCCTGAGCGAAGAGCTGCTTCTAACAGGGGAGGCAGGCCTGGCCGGCGGGCTGAGCGCACCCGGCGTAGAGTTAGAGTCTACGCCAGAACGCAAGAGCTCTACCGGCGGAACCCTTCTCGTCTGGCTGAGCTGGCCCTAAACGACAATCTTGGGGACCTGCTCGAGGAGGGGGATAGACCCGATCCGCCGGTGGAAGCGATGCCCTATTACCAAGACCTTTGGGGCACCGCTGAGCCTCGCCGGACCAGCAGCAGAACAAGACGATCGTGATGTGCCTTTCATCACGCTTGCGGAGGTAAAGTCTAAAATCAGGCGCCTTAAGGCCCGTGGTGCGCCGGGTCCGGATGGCGTTACGAAGGGTAGTATTTTACAGTACCGAGGCATTGCAGAGGTGCTCACTGCCCTTTTTAACGTCGCGCTCTTCGGGGGGGTTTATCCCTCCCCGTAGAAGGCGCACCGGACCACCTTGATCCCTAAGCGTGGGAAGGACCTGAGAAGGCCGGAGAACTGGCGGCCGATCACGATCGCTCCTCTGTTGGCGCTGCTTTTCTTGGGCCTGGTAGAAACCAGACTCTCCCAATTCACCACTCTCTCCGCGGCTCAGCGTGGGTTTCGGCCTGGGCTGGGCTGTCACACAAACTGTGTCGTCTTGGACGAACTTATTCGTCTGGGCAAAAAGGCCAAGCTTGTCGGGGTTTTCCTCGACGTTGCGAAGGCCTTTGACACCGTGACTCATGAGGCGATCCAGGTAGCTCTCCGCCAACAGCGAGTGCCTCCTCTCCTCTGCCGCCTCGTATAGAAAATGTACGACGGGGCTTCCACCCGCCTCGGCTCCTTTTGAGTGGATGTGGCCATTCGCCGGGGTGGTTAAGCAGGGAGACCCTATGTCTCCCTTGCTTTTCAACCTGGTCCTAGATCCGCTGCTGCGGAAGCTCCAGGAAACTGAATACGGATTTGGGCTGGTGGAGGGACGGCTGGCCGCTATGGCATACGCTGATGACGTGGCACTCTTCTCCTCGTCTGAGGAGTCCATGAGCGGGATGCTTCAGATAGCATCAGATTAATTAGAAAGTGCCGGGATGGCCCTATCAGTGGGGAAGTGTGTATCTTTCCATCTTGAACGAAGGGGGGACGCATGGGTGTCGCTACCTGTACAGCTCGCTGTGCGTGGGGCGGCGCTCCGTTCTCTTGGAGTTCATGAGCCCTTTACTTACTTGGGTCTCACATACACACTTTCCCGTGGGTTTTACAATAAATCTCATAAACCTCATTTGCCCATCGTATGACTATTGACCTTCCGTCGGCCGCTGCGCTGAGGACCGTGGACCGTGCTCTGCGCGGTGAGATTAAAAAGATGTTGCATCTGCCTCAGTCGGTCGCTGACTGTGTGTTTCACGCGCGGAAACGTGATGGTGGACTGGGGTTTTCTAATCTCGTAACGCAGATCATGGTCTGCGGGCTTCGTGCGAGTCTTAAACTGATTCAATCAGGGGACCCGCTGGTGCGGTGTCTGGCGGAGGCCGGTGGTTGGGCTGCTCGCCTCGAACACCTGGTGAGGCAGTTGGATCTGGGATGGCCCTGCAATATGCAGGCGGTGGAGTGGATGCGGCGCGAGCTCAACCTTAGCGTCGCGGAGCGATGGGCGGAGCTGAGCTCGCAGGGAGTGGGGTTGAATTGGTTCGCCAACGATCCCCAAGGTAACTGCTGGCTCTTAGATCCCACAATGCTCCGTCCGGGGCAATTTATCGACGCCCTTAAACTTCGTACCAATACTTTTGGTACGAGGGTCGCCCTGCGAGCTTGCGGAGCCCGAAGTGCTGTGTCGGCGTTGCCGGCTTAAGCCTGAGGCCCTGGGGCATGTGATTGGGGAATGAGTTGGGGAGAGACGGGCGCGAATTGAGCGCCACAACTGGCTGGTGGGCAGAATAGCATGGAGATTTGCAGGGAGCAGTCATTCACGCTCCTAGACGGTACCACCCTGCGGCCTGACCTGGTCATTAAACACCGGGAGACGGCGGCAGTGGTGGAGGTCACGTTACCGTTTGAAAATAGAAATTCCCTCCAGGATGCCGCCTACACCAAGGTATCTAAATACCTGCCGGCTTTGCCTACCATCCAGGAACAACTGGCCGCCACGGTTGGAGCAGTAATCCCCGTGGTGGTAGGCGCTCAAGGAGCAGTCCCCCGTTTTACGGTGACGGCCCTAAGGAAGCTTGGTCTGGGTGACCGGGTGTCGTTGACCGACATAGTGCTGACGGCCTTGCGAACTTCAGTCGATATCGCAAGGTGTCACATAGATTACGCACGGAGAGGAAGGCCCGGAGAAGATCCTCCATAGCGAATTTAGTGTCGCCTTTACGGAGATATAAGATTTTAATAAGTAACCAGCTGTGGGTTGCCCATTTTAACCCTACACGAGTTTATTATTTTCACATAATAAATAAAGAAATTAGCCTGTTTTCCAGGAATACGGTAAGACAGCCGCGAATAAAAAAAAAAGGTAGCCAGATGCCCGGACGACCGGTTAGAGCTCATCTATGTATTAACGAAATAGTTTTAGGGGACTATTGTCCTTGACTAGAACTAGAGGAGGTCTGGAGTGTTTAGCCCTAAAGAGACTTTACGATGGAATTGCTGTTCCACGGTTAACCTATCGGTGTGAGGTCTGGGGCGATAAGGCCCTGGGACATATCAGACTGAAACGTCTCTTACTGAGGACCCAGCGAAAGATTGTCATCCTGGTGAATAAGGCTTATCGCACTATGTCACACGAGGCGAATCTGGTAAAAGCTGGAACAATCCCTATTGACTTGTTAATTAGGGAAATAATTAATATTCACACTGACATTGAAGCTAGTGAGGAAAGGTCCACGAGTAAAAGAAATAGACATCGTGAGACTTTGAATGAGTGGCAGAGGAGGTGGGAGAAGAGCACGAAAGGCAGGGAAACTTTTGCTTACATCCCCAACATCTGGGATAGGATAGACCTGCCTCTAAACACTAATCACTATGCCACGCAGTACTTATAAGGTCATGGAAACTTCAAAGCGACGTTGGCAGGTTTTAGACTGGCATTGAACACTTGGTGCGCCAGATGTGGCGAAGGAGTCGAGGAAACTGCGTGGCATGTGTTAGCGGAGTGCCCAGCTTTCGCAGATGAGAGACGAGAATTAGTTGAATTTTGGGAAGAACATCCTGGGGAGGATCAGAGAGAGATTCTCTGCTGGAATCCTGGATACTTCAAAGTCTTAGCAAGAGTAGCCCGAAAAGTAGGAAGAGCAAAAGAGGGCAATGGAATAGTTGACCAGGAAGATTAGAAAAGGAATAGGATCGCCAAACCTCTAAGTTAGGGGGGCGGGACAGATAAGATGGTCGGTGACACACATGGAATGAACGAGAGGACATTATTTGGGAAATTTCTCGGTGTCAGAAGCCTTGGGCAATAAGTCTCCGTGACTTGCGAGCTCGAGGGGCGGTGGAGGGAATGTGGGGCTTCGGCCCCGACCATCTGTCCCTATTCTTTCGTGGAACCAGCTGATCCAGGTAAATCTGGTGAAGATGAGAGTGAGTTTGCCCAGTTGAATTACATTGTGGAATTTATGACGAAGTGGGCGGTGAGTCAATGGAAGAGCAAGAAGCTCACAGTCACACAAATAAATGACTTTAAAATGAAAACGGGTGTGATGTCTGAGCTGCTGTCCGGTTTGGAAAAGAAGTTCATTCGGATGGAAGGACGGCTCGAGGGCCGAGAAGAGATTTTAGAAATGATGGGTACTGCCCCACAAAAAGAAGACGGTGAGTTTCCCAGGCTCAGGTCTTATGCGGAAGTCTCGGCCTTCCCTAAAATAACTGGGACTAAGAAAGTGATACAACCCCCTAAGGTGGTCTTCATTAAAAGTAAAGATGAGACTAAAAATATTGAAGAGGTCAAAAAGTTGATCCAAACTAAGATCCAACCTAAAGATTTGGGGATCAAAGTCAGGAGAGTTGTGAAGACCGCCAGGGGATCATGGTGGAGACTGACAAAGTGGAGCAATTAAAGTTGCTCCAGGATTGTAAGGCCCTTAAATCTAAGGGTCTGGTGATTGAGGCACCTCGTAAGAGATGCCCAAAGATAATGATATATGATATGGACGCAGATCGTAGTGAGCAAGAGATTATTGATGACATAATAACACAGAATGTGGATGACTTGATAAGGAAGATTTCCTAAAGGAGTTCAAGTGCGTCCACAAGTACAAAGATAGAAATGTTAATGACACCAGGGCAAACTGGGTGGTGGAGTGCTCATCACGGGTGCGGAACGTATTGAGACGTAGAGATCGTCTGTTCGTGGGGTGGCAGTCTTGTCGCATCAAGGACTACAATCCGGTAGTCAGATGCTACAAATGCTTGTTATACGGCCACATATCAAAACTTTGTCGTGGTAAGCAAATGTGCAATCACTGCACAGGGGAGCACGATGTGAAGGATTGTAACAGGAAAGACCAGCGGGCCACATGCATCAATTACAAGTTGGCCAAAAAGGATTATCGACATTCCACGGGAGCTAAGGGCTGCACTGAATATGAACGTGCGAGCAGGATAGCCCTGGAAAAAGTAGACTATGGTACTTAAGTTTGGCCAGATTAAAATGGCCAGGAGTTTCAGTGGAATGAGTGAGCTCATGAACATCGTAGAGCTGCGGCGACTGGATGTAATATTCATCCAGGAGCCGTATCAGAAACCTTTGGCGTGGTCTGGCTATCGTGTCTTTTCTGGTGTACCCTTGGTTGCTGAAATGTTGTCGGAGATGATAGTAAAAGACAGTGTAGCTAATGTTGTATTGATACAAGACTGCTCCAACCCCACGTGTACGGTGGTGAGACTGAGTCTGGGTGGATATGATATAATACTGGTGAATGCATATTTTAAGTTTGTCGATCGCATTGAGGTCCATATTGACCATTTGGAAGGAGTCATTAATAGATTCAGAGGTGAGCCCATCTTGATAGCGGCAGATGCTAATGCTAAATCGGTGTTGTGGTATAACGACAACACCGATGAGAAAGGTGAAGAACTCGAAACGTTTATTTTTCTTCATGACTTGGAGATTTTCAACTGTCCGGGTGAAGCGTGTACTTTTCAAAATACCAGAGGACATTGCAGTAATATTGATGTCACTCTTGGCAGCGGACCGTTGACACAGAAGATCCTAATGTGGAAGGTCCATGAGGAGAGGTCATTGTCTGATCACAGACTAATTACATATGACTTGGACACAAGGATGGAACAAATCCGCTGTCATGAGCAGAGGAGAGCGCAATTCAGAACGAGGGACTTAAATTGGAGTCTTCTCGATGCAAGCTTGCTCGCAGATCTTGAACGGTTGAGAGATTATGATAAAATGCCGTTGTCAGAAAAGGTGGGCTCCCTGACGATGATTCTTCGGAGGGCCGTGGAGGACTCAGCCAGATATACAAAAAATGGCAAGAAATTAACCGCCTTTTAGAGCAGAGATCTTGACCGGTCAAGGGTGTTGATAGGACTTGGTCCTAGGTACACACTTGTAAAACTCATATATATATATATATATATATGTCCCAAACAGCACCGACGGTAAAGATGAAGGGACAGCCAATCGGCTATGTCAAGGAGTTTTGGTATCTAGGATTTATACTGAATGGAAAGCTGAGCTTCGAAAAACATCTAAAATATGTGGCAGACAAAGCTACGAAGATTTTCTACATGGTACGTAAAGCGGCACAGGCAAACTGGGGACTCGGCTTTAAGACGTTGAAAACGTTATAAACAGGAGTCGGGGAATCTATATTATTATATGGCGCGCCAGTATGGGTTGAAAATATGAGATTCAGAAAATATGCCGATATCTTGCTTAGAGCACAACGTACGATGCTGCTAACAGTATGTAAAGGGTATAGGACTGTGTCTAGGGATGCGTTACAAGTATTGACAGGTGTAATGCCAATAGTCTAATGGCGTTGGAGCGTAGCGATCTGTATAGTGCAAGGATAACAAGGGTAGGAAACAGGAGGGACATTTGAAGAAATGGTATTACGAAGTGGCAAGAGAGGACTGTGGAAACAGGTCGCAGTACGCACTTGCTGATACCAAATCTGGAAGATAGACTAAGCAAACGCCTAGAGATGACCCATTACAATGTACAGTTTCTTAGTGGTCACGGGAATTTTGGCGCTTATTTAAAGAGGTTTGGACTCAGGGAAAGTGATCTGTGTGAGTATTGTGGTGTGGTGGATACTCCACAGCACGTATTATATGATTGTGAAGATCTAGCAGTGAGCCGAGCCCAGTTTAGGATGCAACTGATGGCTATCGGTGTAAGACTGGACCTCAGAGAGATTCTGGATGATAATAGTGCTGTTGAGCTCTGGAATCGATGGACTTGGTCGATAGGCAGGGCACGCAAGGGCAGGGAGAGGATCAACCTTGTGTGGTGAAAATGGGATAGGGTTTACTCCGGAAGAACCGTGGACGCATATTAGGTGATCCTAATTGAGGGAGGGGTGTGCGTCCAGTGCGAGCTTTTAGTGTCATGGGATAAAATGGTGTGGCTGGGTAATCTGCAATAGGCTTAATGTCTGGGAGCGGGTAAATACCTGGGCACACCATGGGATCGGGCGGGTTGTGGCGGGGCGCATTTGCGCTACACATGGGCTCCGCCAAGGCCCCCGGGTGTGCAGACCCGGAAGGCTGGCCAATGGCCGCCGCTGGTAGACCTAGTAGCTTGCTACGAAGTCGCCCCTTGGTCAGATGGAGGCCTTTCGTTCTTAGAACGAGAGGTCTAAACTGACTCCTCGGGAGACCGGGGGGCCCCAGCAGGCGGATACGGCCGTCACTTGCCCCGGTCGGGTATGGGCGAAGGGCCTGGCGTTGTCGGGCCCTCTGACCATATTTGGTGTTAGACTCGAGCTGGTTTGTGGTTTCGTACAGCGGTATCGTTCCGGGAACCCTTAGGGGACCCGGGGGATGCTTGTGGACTGATAAATCCTAGATAGTGGATACATCCGAACCCCACGGAGGAATAGTGCTGCACGTCTCCTATTCCAAGGGGTACCGACCAGTAGAACGTCGGGCGCTTAGTCAGCATTTTCAATTGTAGACTCCACGCCCATGGGGACCAAGGGATGAAGATAGAACTTCGGCTCTGGATCCTCTATTGTAAAACTTTCTTTTCTCTACGTCCCTATTCTTTTTTCCGGGCGTCAGTAGGAAAGCGCCTTTTCCCCTACCGCAGCGCAACGGACTATCACATTATAACCAAGTTATACAAACCTTTATGAACGGCGGGAGTAACAATCACTTTCTTATCGTAGCCAGATGCCTTCTCAACCGATTAGTGACTCGAGGTGGTTTGTGGTTCGGCGGTATCGTTCCGGGATCCCTCGGGATTCCGGAAGGCTGCTTGCGGGTCTCATGTGTCGGAAAGATTAAGAAAGAAAATTGATGTGAATCATTATGTTTCATAATTTTTGACAGGGCATGGTAATTTTGCAGCGTATTTGAAGAGGTTTGGAATTAGGGACAATGAGCTTTGTGGGAGGTGTAATGTTATAGATACTCCAGAGCACGTGATATATGACTGTATTGAGATAGCTGAAAGCCGATCACAGTTTAGGATTAAATTGATGGATTTCGGGATAAGATTGGACCTCAGACAGATTCTACAGAATGCAGAGGCGACGACGATCTTAGTCGAATGGCTGAACGAAGTGGCGTTGTTACAAGAGGGAAGGGAGAGGACGTAGACTGTTGGTGGGTAAGTTACAACAAGGGGACTCAATAATTAACGAACGTCCAAAGGGGGCGGGGGGAGGTATTTTTGGGAAATGAGAACTTTTTAGAGTCCGGATCGAAGAACTGTGTGGTCGGATAACCTGCAATAGGCGAGCTGCCTGGGAGCGGGTACATATCTGATCACACAGTGGGTACGGGAGGGTAAGTAGAGGAAGGTGCTGGTGCACGACAGATTGGCTCCACCAAGGCCACCGGGTGTGCATATCATATCTTTTACAAACTGTTAGCAGCATCGTACATTGTGGTCTAAGCAAGATATCGGCATATTTTCTAAATCTCATCTTTTCAACCCATACTGGCGCGCCATATAATAATATAGATTCCCCGACTCCTGTATATAACGTTTTCAACGTCTTAAAGCCGAGTCCCCAGTTTGCCTGTGCCGCTCTACGTACCATGTAGAAAATCTTCGTAGCTTTGTCTGCCACATATTTTAGATGTTTTTCGAAGCTCAGCTTTCCATCCAGTATAAATCCTAGATACCGAAACTCCTTGACATATCCGATTGGTTGTCCCTTCATCTTTACCGTCGGTGCTCTTTGCGTTTCAGGTCTTCTCACTGGCATATCATACTTTCCCCCTACGGCTTTTCCGCTCTTTTGCTGCACCCTTTTTAGGAGCATGCACTTAGTCTTGGCTACGCTGAGCTCTAACCTATTTTCTGTACACCAGTCATGAATTATATCACAAGCTACCGACGCCTTCCTTTCCAACTCTCTTCTCGAAGTGGCTTCTATCAATAATAAACCATCATCGGCATATGCGAAGAGCCGGCATCCTTGGGCCATCTCAAGTCTAAGGAACGAAGCGAAAAGGATAATCCACAGTGTCGGGCCAAGAACCGACCCTTGTGGGCATCCCATCGTCAGTCTTTTTTCCTGCTCTCCGCCTCTAAATCTTAGAATGGCGTGCCTATCCCTGAAGTAGTCCTTTACTACCTCCAATTCCTTTCCTCTGATTCCAAAATCCCTCAGCTGAACTATTATTTTTGGCCACCATGCGTTATCGAATGCGCCAGCTATGTCCAAGAATACGGCCAACACAAAGTTCTCAGCTGAAGCTTTTACCTTCTCCAAGACTTCGATAACTGCCCCTTCAGTACCTCTTACGGGTCTGAAGCCAAACTGCATATTATGCAGCTTTCCTTCTTTTTCAAGGCGTCCCAAAACTCTTGTATTTACTACCTTCTCACACAACTTGCCCAAAACCGGAAGCAACGTTAACGTCCTAAACGACTTCGGATTCTGAGGATCCTTGTCTTCTCCTTTGTACAAAATCTTTACAAGTCCTATCTGTTATCTCATCGTACCCTGGTGCCTTTTTCTTCCCCATACAGGACAGAGCCTATCACAATTCCTCCTCCGTTATTTCATTACTATCCTCAGTAGCGATTGCATCATTTGCCTCTCTCCTTACGGCAGCGTGGCTCTCCTTGTCCTCCCTTAAGTCATCTGGTAACAGCACGTGCAACAGCTTCTTCGCCAGCTGATCTACATCATGCTCATATTCGTCATCAAATTTCATCGATGACAATAACATCTCCTTCTTACGCTTGTCAGCCAGTACCTTATATGGAATCCCCCATGGATCCTTATTCCCCTCCTCAGTAATGAACTTCCCCCATGTTTCTCTCTTTGACTTCTTGAAGGCCACAAAATACGAGTTCCTCGCCCTCCGGTAATCCCGCAAGCGGGGCCTCCCTTTCAGGCGCGTCCCCCGCACGTTACAACGCCTTCGAGTTCTTTGGACATGGCTTCTGAACATCGAAAATTCTGCAGTCCACCACTTCGTCTGCTTTTGTGTACCCTTACTCCTTGGCATCGCCGTCTCCGCTGCTGCCAACACCGAAGTCGTTAGTTCTATCACCTCATCATCCACACTCTCACAAACACGTTCGCCTCTCAAATACCCTCGTAAACTTGCGTCAAATACATTCCAGTCAGCCTTCCTAACCATCAGCCGACCTTCACCTTCTCTCCTCTGCTTGAAGGTTGTTTCTTCCTCACCTCCAACATCGTACGTTATAAGTCGATGGTCACTACTTCCTTCATCTAGCACCACCCAATACCTAATTCTGGCCTTCCTATTCCTCAACGTAATATCGATGTTGGATTCCAACTGCCTTGGTCCTTGTCCTCCGACTCTCTCTCCGTACGTCGGAAACGTGGCCAGATTCCCTTCTTCATTTACAACGATAAGATCGTTCGCCACGAGGAACGCTTCCAGATCTTCCCCCCTGTTTTCAGCATGCAAACTATGCCAGGAACTTGACTTAGCGTTGACATCTCCAGCAAAAATCAAGGCCCTAGTCCTAAGTTTTCTAACACACTGCTCCCACTGCTGTATAAAAGGACCAATATCCTCACTAAATTTAAAGTACGAATTAACAATATATACTGCCTGTTTACCATATATCACGTTGACGCATACATGAAACTGACTGGATAATTCCCTAATAAACAGGACTTCCACACGCTCATTCATCACCATCACCACTGCTCCCGGTTTGCCAGGCACGTAGTATTGCCGGTAGCCTCCTATCTGTGGCACCCTACCCTGCCTTGAGTACGGCTCTTGAATAAGAGCTACATCCAATCTCCTATCCCTTGCTACCTGGGCAAAATCTTCCAAGCATATTGCAGATCCTTGCAGATTTATCTGTCCAACCCTAAACCTTCCCATTGATCCCTCAGAGTATGCTGTTGTCGCGGCCGTCTAGCAAAAGTGCGTTCTACTCAGTCTCTGTTCAACCATCCGCTTATACATCGGGCACTCTAGCGTTCCAACTCGATGTTCACTGGGCTTCTTGGCCGCCAGAGAGTTCACACACGAAGGCTTTTCCCCTTTACGTGGACAATCCATAAATTCATGTCCCGCCCTCCCACAGTGCGTGCATACACAATACCCGGTTTTTTACAAAATTTTTGTACGTGTCCGTAGCCCTGGCACCTGTAGCAACGACTTATGTGGTAGAAGTCAACTATTCGGCATGAATCGTAGTCAATATAGACCCTACCGGCCTCCAGAAGCAACTCACGTATCTTGGGTTCCAATTCCACAACCAGATTTACCGTTTCAGCCTCCCTTCTTCCAACTCTGTATAAAATTTTGTGTCCGGTCATCTCTTCTTTTTTAATGCCGTGTTCAACAAGATTTTGATCAAATATGTATTCTTTTATTTTGTCATCATTTAGCTCCTTGTCGACGTCGTATATCATTGCCTTAGGCAAGATTTTCTTAGGTGTCGCTGCTCTTAATCGTTCATTCCTGGTCGTAATGTCCCGTATCTTCTGTGCACTCCTCTGTGTGCCGGATTCAATGGCCATACCACCTTTTTGGACTTTTCTCAATGCCTGCTCGTCAGCTGCCAGGACTTCCTTTACTGTTTTCTTGGTAACCTCGGAATCGATGATTTTTTCATCTACAGGGTAGACTAATACAACTTTTTGAGTGTCCCTCGGCGCTACAATCTTCTTGCCGATTTTTGGGGGCATCTTGATTACTCCCGCATACGACGCAGCTGCCGGCGTAGGTCTCGAAACAGTTTTTCGCAGTTCTTCATCTTTTTCTTTAATCAAGGCTTTTAAAACTATATTTTCTGCCATAGCTTCAGCTTTTTCCACTATCTTGTCAATGCATATCTTTTCCATTTTTCGCCAAAGCCGTAGTACAAAAGACATACAAGTTTTGTTGGCCTTATTTGTTCTTTAAATAAGTAGTCTTCTAGGGTCTCCCGAAGCTGATCCACCGTAGCTGGATTCTCCTGCTCCACTTCCATGTCCGAAGATGATGACGATGACCTTGACCTTGAAATTCCTCTTCTCCTCTTCACCGAAGGCGTGGAGCCAGAACGGTAACTCGGATCCATCTTGTATAAAATGTGGGGTATGAAACCCTCAATACACATGTTTATGGGTTGCCTAACTTGCCCGTTCGCTGGCGAGCCCCTTCGAATGTTGCTATAGGCCACCCGCAACACTTATGACAGATAGGTTGCCTATTGCCCCTTACTTTAGTTACTATATGTAACCAATCCCACGTTACTATTGAATAACTTTAGTAAAATGATAATCTGAAATTATCTTTTAATTAACTTTTCATCCATATTTCAGTCCTTGTAAAATATAATAAAACAAAAATAAAAAATAAAATTTCTTCTTGACAATTATTTAAAGTCCACTACTGCTGGTATAAAATAAACTAAATTGAAAAATTAAACTAAGTCCAAACTCTTCTTAACATAAGCTAAATCACAACTGCAAATAACGAGAAAAAAAATTTCAAAGTCCAGATTTGACAAAATTATTCTAAGTCCGATTCACTGAAAAATATTCTAAGTCTCACCTGTAAACAATGAAAATTTTTAAAGTTCAATTCCCTCTCGTAGGGAAATTTCTCTGTCTATAGGGAAAGGCGCCAAGCCACGTGTCCTTCCTAACCTACAAATCTACTAACTAATTGCCGCCAATACTGCAGAGGTAAAATCAATATGGCACTGCTTTTTCACTGTCTATATTGAGAAATGGCGCCAAACCACTTAACCTAATTCTAACCTAAAATCCTAACCTATACATTCACAATTTCCCGCCAACTTTCCAAAGGTCAACTATGTAACTTCTAATTTTTCTTCAAACAGCTGATTTCCTGTCTGTTTACTAACTACTAATTTATTAATTATTACTAAAAAATGTGAATAAAACCTAATTTAACGTTCAGCACTATTGTCCACTATATCCTATAATTATTCTAATTGAGTATATTTGTCTCCTTTCAATAATTACTACTAATTACACAACTATAAACTGTTTTTCAATGTTCACTGCTATACTTACATATCCTATTGTAGTCTGTTTTTAATATGTCACAAAATTAGTTAAAAATTACACTCTCCTACCTTCTCTCGTCGAAGTTTTTTATCATAGATATTATATTTCACTTTTTTCACAAATTCTTCATAGATTTCATGAAAAATACCACTCTAAATCCGCTTAAAACAAGAGCAGAAAAATACCACGTGTTTTCACACTCAAGTCTACTCCGGAAGTCAAAGAATAGGGACAGCGGGATTCTCGTTAATCCATAGATGAGCGTCACTAATCGTATGAGAAGGCGTCTGGCTGTTTTTTTCCCCGCTAAGTTTTTAGCATTCCCAGCTTACTGGTGAATTTTGCTTCTTGATTATGTTAAAATAATAGATCCCTACCCTGTATGTGTGCGCAGTAAGTGGTGTTTGCGCAGTGTTGAGTGTTGTTAATCCCAAAATTTATCATTATTCGTTAAGTTGACACTGACCTCGCTATGGAAGATTTCCCCCGGGCCTTCCTCTCCGGGCGTAATCTATGTGACACCTTGCGATATGAATAGATGTTCGCAAGGCCGTCAGCACTATGTCGGTCAACGACACCCGGTCACCCAGACCAAGCTTCCTCAGGGCCGTGACCGTAAAACGGGGGAGTGCGCCACGAGCGCCCACGACTACCGGGATAACTGCTCCAACAGTAGCGTGAAGTTGGTCCTGGATGGTGGGCAAAGCCGGCAGGTATTTAGATACCATGATGTAGGCCGCTTCTTGGAGTGATTGTTTATTTTCAAATGGCAAAGTAACCTCCACCACTGCCGCCGTCTCCCGGTGTTTAACGACCAGGTCAGGCCGCAGGGTGGTGCCATCAGGGAGCGTCATTCACCCGACAAATCTCTAAGGCGTTATTCCTACAACGCTCAGCTATTTTACCCACCAGCCAGTTATGACGCTCGATGCGCGCCCGTCTCCCGGCAACGCATTCCCCGTTCACATGGTCTAGGGTCTCAGGCTTAAGCCGGCAACGCCGACACAGCACGTCAGGCTCCGCAAGCTCGCGCCCCAGAAGGACCCTTGTATCAAAAGTATTGGTACGAAGTTTAAGGGGGTCGATGAATTGCCCCGGACGGAGCATCATTGGGTCTAAGAGTCACCAGTTACCGTGGGGGTCGTTGGTGAACCAATTCACCCCCATTCCCTGCGAGCTCAGCTCCGCCCATCGCCCCGCGACGCTAAGCTTCAGCTCACGCCGCATCCCCTCTACCGCCTGCATGTCGCAGGGCCATCCCAGATCCAACTGCCTCGCCAGGTGTTCGAGGCGAGCAGCCAACCACCGGCCTCCGCCAGACACCGCACCAGCGGGTCCCCTGATTGAATCAGTTTAAGACCCGCACGAAGCCCGAAGATCCTGATCTGCGTTGCGAGATTAGGGAACCCCAATCCGCCATCACGTTTCCGCGCGTAAAACACACAGTCAGTGACCGACTGAGGCAGATGCAACATCTTTTTAATCTCACCGCGCAGAGCACGGTCCACAGTCTTCAGCGCAGCGACCGACGGAAGGTCAATAGTCATACGATGGGCAAAGGAGGGGACGACGTACTGCATGGCTAGCGCAACTTTTTGCTGCGGCTTCAGTGAAAGCCGTCTCACCCGTCGTACAGAGTCCATGAGGGTGCCGAGATGAGATTTATTTTAAAACCCACGGGAAAGCGTGTATGTGAGCCCTAGATATGTAAAGGGCTCATGAACTCCAAGGGAACGGAGTGCCCCACCACGCACAGCAAGCTGCACAGGCAGCGACACCCAAGCGTCCCCTTCGTTCAAGATGGAAAGATACACACTTCCCCACTGATAGGGCAGTCCCGGCACGTTCTAAATATTCCGATGCTATCTGAAGCATCCTACTCGTGGACTCCTCAGACGTGGAGAAGACTGCCACGTCATCAGCGTATACCGTAGCGGCCAGCCGTCCTTCCCAGAGCCCAAAACCGTATTCAGTTTCCTGGAGCTGCCGCAGCAGCGGATCTGAGACCAATTTGAAAAGCAATGGAGACAGAGGGCCTCCCTGCTTAACTGCCCGGCGTATAGCCACATCCACTCCAAAGGAGCCGAGGCGGGTGGAAGCCCCGCCGTACATTTTCTGTACCAGACGGCAGAGGAGAGGAGGCACTCGCTGTTGGCGGAGAGCCACCTGGATCGCCTCGTGAGTCACGGTATCGAAGGCCTTCGCTACGTCGAGGAGAACCACGACAAGCTTGGCCTTTCACGGTGAGGGATAGACCCCGATGAGCGCGACGTTAAAAAGGGCAGTGAGCACCTCGGCAATGCCTCGGTTGTGTAAAATACCACCCTTCGTAACGCCATCCGGACCCGGCGCCCCACCTGCCTTAAGGCGCCTGATTTTTGCCTTTACTTCCCCAAGCGTGATGAAAGTCACATCACGATCGTCTTGTTCTGCCACTGGCAGGTCCAGTCGGCGAGGCTGAGCGGTACCCCAAAGATCTTGGTAATAGGGCACCGCTTCCACCGGCGGAACGGGTCTATCGCCCTCCTCGAGCAGGTCCCCAAGGTTATCAGTCAGGACCAGCTCAGCCAGACGAGAAGGGTTCCGCCAGTAGAGCTCTTGCGTTCTGGCGTAGACTCTAACTCTACGCCGCGTGCGCTCAGCCCGCCGGCCAGGCCTGCCTCCCCTGTTCGGAGCAGCTCTTCGCTCAGGGCCTAACTGCACAAGGTCTTCGTGCAATTGTTCTACTAGGCGATCCAAATCTCCCCCATTAATATTCTCACCAATCAACGCTATAATGCGTTGGGCGAGCGATAACCGACCGACATCAAGGTCCCGCAGGTACGAAACCCACGGAGCCTCTTCAACCGGACGGGCCGCCTCCTCCTCCACGCTCTCTACAAACTGTGCCGCATCGTCTGGTGCAGGAACCTCCCCAACACCATCAACAAGCTGATCGGGCGGTTCGGCCTCTTCAACCGGACCCACGGTCGTACCTTCCTCCGGTGGTAGCGGAGCCTCTGGTATACTTTCTTCCACTATGACAGCCGGCCCCAAGTTCTCCACCAGGGGTTCCTCCACAGGCTGAGCCCCCGTCGACGGTCCCATCCGAATTTACCGGTGGCCGAGGATCTACCGGAAGAAGACCATGTCCCTTGAGAGTTCGCACTCGATCGCCAATTTGTTTTTTTTCTGTTTTAAGGGGGAGGTGGGTTGGAATAAACAAGGAATAACCCTGTTTCCTCACCCCAGAGATAAACTCTATATACTTCTCTCTCTCAAGACACGGTCCTCCTCTTCGCTCCATACCGAGGAGGCCCTGACCGCAGGGACCCAGGCTGGCCTGACAGCAGCCCCCCTCCGCATTCCTCTGTACCGGATGTTGGTGTTTCCGGTGCTGAGTGAGTCCCCGCTGAGAGGGAAACCTGCGTACACAATCGGGACATGGAAATCCCCTAGGGGCGAGGCGACAGGCCCCCGACATTTAGCGTAGTGAACACAGGCCCCATGCCATCTGGCAAAGAGGGACCCGCACGGTCACACCGGAACCGGAGAGAGGCTACAGGATAGGGCGTACTCATAGTGGCGAACAAAATCTTTAGCCAAAGTATACCAGTTGCCGCAAAGACGGCACTGGGAGGCAGCCCAGGGGACACCAACCACAGAAAGGCCAGCATCACCTTGATCATCGTCATTATTGTTATTCTCTAAATCCCGTAAATCATCCCGTTCCGCATCAATTCGACCGGGGGTGAACGGGGATCCTTCCCGGAAGCCGAGGCTCTATTATTCATACTCGTGACAATACAAGATTTCCCTCCCGAGGGGTATCAACCCTTGAGAGGTACCCAGTGCGGGTTATACAAGTACAACCCTCAAGGGCCCACTCGCATGCACCCCATTATCGCCTTGAAACTAGCAACAGAAGTTGTATACGTGCTGCTCTGGAAACGGCAGGCCTGGCTGGAAAAGGCCATCGTCAAGTAGACGGGTCCGGGCCACTGCAAGCAGTGACCCGAGACCCGACCTCTAGAACCACTTCAGCCCCCCAGTTCTTCCGTAAAGAACGGCTGATGGAAGAACAATAAGGGGGCTGAACCGCCCCGCCTCCACCGGGATTTGTGTCTCCCCCGAAGGGAACGTTTCCACCCGGTCTCGTTTGTGGGGTGCTCGGTCAGACCGCCTCGCCTCCACCAGGGGTTGTGTCTCCCCCGAAGGGAACGTTTCCACCCGGTCTCGATTGTGGGGTGCTAGGTCTCTAGCCTCCGTCCACCGGGTTTACAGTCACCCAGTGCAGGTTCCCCTCTCTCGAGGTTAGGCCCACCCAGGATCGCATCTCCCCAGCTTCAGGAGACTAGATCCGCTTTAGAAAACCGCGTGAAGCGCAGGTGGGCTCCATGAGATCAGAGAGAGAGTGTCTAGGGTCCTCTAGAGTGTAAGAAAGGAGGACACTATAATCGCTTCATCTCCCATTTGCGGAACAGAAGCCTCTGGTAATCAGCCGCCGCCCAGAAGGGGCGACGTTGCCCGGCCCGCCCCGAGATAACG
This sequence comes from Magicicada septendecula, assembly GCA_034769895.1. Lineage (NCBI taxonomy): Eukaryota > Metazoa > Arthropoda > Insecta > Hemiptera > Cicadidae > Magicicada > Magicicada septendecula. The sequence goes on from CM068374.1 coordinate 59,437,082, forward strand.
TGGAGGGTACCAGTAGCCACATCTTGCCCTTGACCATCCAAGTAACCGCCCTCAGACGGGTAGCCTGGTGAAAGGAACAAGTTTGCGGAGCAAAACTTGTTAGAGTGATTGTTACTCCCGCCGTTTATAAAGGCTTTGTATAACTTGGTTATAATATGATAGTTCGTTGCGTACCGGTACGGGAAAAAGCGCTGTCCTATTTGCCGGCGAGGCGAGTGTCGTACAGGCCTGTCTTGTTCTGTTTATACGGAAGTCGATTAGTCAAAGTTATACTCAGAAACAGTAATATTGTTAATGTCATATTCCGACGCCTACGGATAGGTAAAGTGATAGTCCGCTGAATGCGAATAGTCAAAGTCATACTCCGATGCGAGGAGATATTAACGCTAGAAAAAAGAATAGGGACAGATGGTCGGGGCCGAAGCCCCACATTCCCTCCATCGTCCCTCGAGCTCGTATGTCACGAGACTTATTACTCAAGGCTTCTGACACCGAGAATTATCCAAACAAGTTCCTCTTGTCCATTCTTCATTGTGCCGTCCGACCATCTTTACTGACGCGCCCCCCCGACATGGGGGTTTGGCGAACCTATGCCTTATTTATTCTTGCTGGTCAACTATGCCTCTGCCCTCTTTAGTTCTTCCAACTTTCCGGGCAACTCGACAGAAGACTCTGAAGAATTCCAGATTCCAACATAGGATTTCTTTCTTATCCTCTCCGGGGTGTGCTTCCCAGAACGCCACCAGTTCTTGGCGTTCATTCTCGAAAGCAGGGCACTCCGCTAACACATGCCACGCAGTCTCTTCTATCCCTTCTCCGCAAGTCTGACACCAGCGATCCCCAACAAGTCTAAAACTTTCCAACTTGGCTTTAAAGTTGCCATGTCCTGTCAGAAACTGCGTGGCATAGTGGTTCGTGTTCAGCGTCACATCCATGCGTTCCAAAACATTAGGTATATATGAGAAAGTTTCTCTGCCTTTTGTGCCCTGCTCCCATCTTCTCTGCCATTCATTCAGATTCTCTGTTCTTCTTCGCTTTCTGCTCACACTTTTTCTTTCACCAGCTTTTATGTCATAATATACATTCGTTTTTTCCAGTATCAATATATCCAGTGGGATTGCTCCCGCGATGACATAACTCGCATCGTACGACACGGTTCTGTAAGCTTTGTTCACCAAAACCAATATCTTTCGCTGGGTCTTCAGTAGCATCCTTCTCAAATTCTGACTACGTATGGCTCTCTCTCCCCATGCTTCACGTCCATATGTCATCAGTGGAACAGCAATGCCTTCATATAGACGTCTTAAAGCCAAACATTCCAAGCCGCCTCTTGTTCGGGAAAGTGACATTAACCCCCGAAATGTCTCTATAACTTTCCTTGTTTGCTGTTCCACATGATGAGTGAAGACCATACCTTCCTCTACCTGAAGACCCAGGTACTTGAGTTCATTCACAAAATTTACAAGTGCATTACCCATCACAATACGTGGCCGTCTCCCCCGATCAAACAAACTTATTTCTCAACATCATTGCCGAGGACTTTGCGGGCGAAAATTCCAATTTCGCTTTCCCGCTCCACACCTCAACTGCTCTCAATGCCCCAGCCGCTCGGATTTCCAAATCTACCCTGGATCTTCCCTGAATTATCAACATTGCATCGTCGGCATACGCCACCTTATCGTGGTGTAGGGGAGTCGATACTGTTATATGGTGCAGCAGTCTGGGCTCACAAGATGAGTCCAGAGATTTTGTTGAGAGCGCAGAGACTGATGCTGTTAACAATCTATAGAGGATACAGTACAGTATCGAAGGATGCACTACAGGTGTTGACTGGGGTACTGCCGATCGACATCTTGGCGAAACAACGAAGAGAAATCTACTGGGACAAAAGAAATGGAAGGCATAGGGCACAATATATATAGGGCGAATCAATAAATATATGGCAGGACCGGTGGAATGATAATAGCAAAAGTAGGGCCCTTTATTTCAAGATACCTGACGTTAAAGAAAGAATGAGGAGTAAATTGGAATTCAACCATTATGGCACTCAGTTTCTAACAGGACATGGGAAACTTAGGAGTTATCTGAATAGGTTCGGATTGTGTGCGACTGATTTATGTAAGTGGTGTAAGGTACCAGACACTCCGGAAAATGTCCTGTATGATCATTGGATGTTTACAGAGCAAAGGGTCAAACTGGTAGAAGGACTGAGTGAGATAGGAGTCAGGCTAGATTTTAGGGAGATATGTCGGCGGAAGGACGCGGTGGATATCTTTAATGGTATTGCAGCGGAAATAGGGAGAATCAGGGAGGAGTATAGGATACATGAGGTGTAACTGTTAGGAATACGTAGATAAGCACAAACAAGTCGTACTGAACAACGTACGGGCATGTAAGTACAAGAGTCTAGGTCACAGGGGACGACCGGTAACTTTTTGGAAAGGCGTGAAGCCTAGAAAAAAGAACGGAATTTCATAACCAGGGATAGGAGAGGACAGGGTTGGCAGTCTCTTTAAAACTGCCAAAACAAGGGCCAACCAAAGCCCCGAGTGTGCACACCCGAAATGGTGGCGTAATGCTGCCTTCGGTAGGTCTCCCAGAATGGGAGGCCGACCCGTTGTTGATGGGAGGCGGGTCAGGGCTTGCCCTGGCCTTGCTAAATCAACTCCTCGGGGGTCGAGGAGCCCCGTAGGCAGGGTACGCCCTGTCTGCGCCCCGACCGGCATCGGGGGTGAGTCTGGGGCAACCCGGGCTCATCTCCGATGTATTGGGTTGGACTCGAGGTTGGTTTGTGGTTTCGGCTGTAGGCCGTCGACTCTGTGTCCGCCTTGAGCCGTGAAATTGGATGCACCTATCTGCTGTCAAATCCTAGATAGTAGATATTCCGTAACCCATGGAGGGTTAGAGCTGCACGTCTCAAACCCAAGGGTACTGACCAAAACATCGTCAGGCGCCTCGTCAGCGTTCAGAACAAAAGACCTCCCGCTCGATGGAGAGCCGGGGATGGTATAAGCAGAACCAATATCCTCACTAAATTTAAAGTACGAATTAACAATATATACTGCCTGTTTACCATATATCACTTTGACGCATACATGAAACTGACTGGATAATTCCCTAATAAACAGGACTTCCACACGCTCATTCATCACCATCACCACTGCTCCCGGTTTGCCAGGCACGTAGTATTGCCGGTAGCCTCCTATCTGTGGCACCCTACCCTGCCTTGAGTACGGCTCTTGAATAAGAGCTACATCCAATCTCCTATCCCTTGCTACCTGGGCAAAATCTTCCAAGCATACTGCAGATCCTTGCAGATTTATCTGTCCAACCCTAAACCTTCCCATTGATCCCTCAGAGTATGCTGTTGTCGCGGCCGTCTAGCAAAAGTGCGTTCTACTCAGTCTCTGTTCAACCATCCGCTTATACATCGGGCACTCTAGCGTTCCAACTCGATGTTCACTGGGCTTCTTGGCCGCCAGAGAGTTCACACACGAAGGCTTTTCCCCTTTACGTAGACAATCCATAAATTCATGTCCCGCCCTCCCACAGTGCGTGCATACACAATACCCGGTTTTTTACAAAATTTTTGTACGTGTCCGTAGCCCTGGCACCTGTAGCAACGACTTATGTGGTAGAAGTCAACTATTCGGCATGAATCGTAGTCAATATAGACCCTACCGGCCTCCAGAAGCAACTCACGTATCTTGGGTTCCAATTCCACAACCAGATTTACCGTTTCAGCCTCCCTTCTTCCAACTCTGTATAAAATTTTGTGTCCGGTCATCTCTTCTTTTTTAATGCCGTGTTCAACAAGATTTTGATCAAATATGTATTCTTTTATTTTGTCATCATTTAGCTCCTTGTCGACGTCGTATATCATTGCCTTAGGCAAGATTTTCTTAGGTGTCGCTGCTCTTAATCGTTCATTCCTGGTCGTAATGTCCCGTATCTTCTGTGCACTCCTCTGTCGGCCATATCACCTTTTTGGACTTTTCTCAATGCCTGCTCGTCAGCTGCCAGGACTTCCTTTACTGTTTTCTTGGTAACCTCGGAATCGATGATTTTTTCATCTACAGGGTAGACTAATACAACTTTTTGAGTGTCCCTCGGCGCTACAATCTTCTTGCCGATTTTTGGGGGCATCTTGATTACTCCCGCATACGACGCAGCTGCCGGCGTAGGTCTCGAAACAGTTTTTTCGCAGTTCTTCATCTTTTTCTTTAATCAAGCCTTTTAAAACTATATTTTCTGCCATAGCTTCAGCTTTTTCCACTATCTTGTCAATGCATATCTTTTCCATTTTTCGCCAAAGCGTAGTACAAAAGACATACAAGTTTTGTTGGCCTTATTTGTTTCTTTAAATAAGTAGTCTTCTAGGGTCTCCCGAAGCTGATCCACCGTAGCTGGATTCTCCTGCTCCACTTCCATGTCCGAAGATGATGACGATGACCTTGACCTTGAAATTCCTCTTCTCCTCTTCACCGAAGGCGTGGAGCCAGAACGGTAACTCGGATCCATCTTGTATAAAATGTGGGGTATGAAACCCTCAATACACATGTTTATGGGTTGCCTAACTTGCCCGTTCGCTGGCGAGCCCCTTCGAATGTTGCTATAGGCCACCCGCAACACTTATGACAGATAGGTTGCCTATTGCCCCTTACTTTAGTTACTATATGTAACCAATCCCACGTTACTATTGAATAACTTTAGTAAAATGATAATCTGAAATTATCTTTTAATTAACTTTTCATCCATATTTCAGTCCTTGTAAAATATAATAAAACAAAAATAAAAAATAAAATTTCTTCTTGACAATTATTTAAAGTCCACTACTGCTGGTATAAAATAAACTAAATTGAAAAATTAAACTAAGTCCAAACTCTTCTTAACATAAGCTAAATCACAACTGCAAATAACGAGAAAAAAATTTCAAAGTCCAGATTTGACAAAATTATTCTAAGTCCGATTCACTGAAAAATATTCTAAGTCTCACCTGTAAACAATGAAAATTTTTAAAGTTCAATTCCCTCTCGTAGGGAAATTTCTCTGTCTATAGGGAAAGGCGCCAAGCCACGTGTCCTTCCTAACCTACAAATCTACTAACTAATTGCCGCCAATACTGCAGAGGTAAAATCAATATGGCACTGCTTTTTCACTGTCTATATTGAGAAATGGCGCCAAACCACTTAACCTAATTCTAACCTAAAATCCTAACCTATACATTCACAATTTCCCGCCAACTTTCCAAAGGTCAACTATGTAACTTCTAATTTTTCTTCAAACAGCTGATTTCCTGTCTGTTTACTAACTACTAATTTATTAATTATTACTAAAAAATGTGAATAAAACCTAATTTAACGTTCAGCACTATTGTCCACTATATCCTATAATTATTCTAATTGAGTATATTTGTCTCCTTTCAATAATTACTACTAATTACACAACTATAAACTGTTTTTCAATGTTCACTGCTATACTTACATATCCTATTGTAGTCTGTTTTTAATATGTCACAAAATTAGTTAAAAATTACACTCTCCTACCTTCTCTCGTCGAAGTTTTTTATCATAGATATTATATTTCACTTTTTTCACAAATTCTTCATAGATTTCATGAAAAATACCACTCTAAATCCGCTTAAAACAAGAGCAGAAAAATACCACGTGTTTTCACACTCAAGTCTACTCCGGAAGTCAAAGAATAGGGACAGCGGGATTCTCGTTAATCCATAGATGAGCGTCACTAATCGTATGAGAAGGCGTCTGGCTGTTTTTTTCCCCGCTAAGTTTTTAGCATTCCCAGCTTACTGGTGAATTTTGCTTCTTGATTATGTTAAAATAATAGATCCCTACCCTGTATGTGTGCGCAGTAAGTGGTGTTTGCTCAGTGTTGAGTGTTGTTAATCCCAAAATTTATCATTATTCGTTAAGTTGACACTGACCTCGCTATGGAAGATTTCCCCCGGGCCTTCCTCTCCGGGCGTAATCTATGTGACACCTTGCGATATGAATAGATGTTCGCAAGGCCGTCAGCACTATGTCGGTCAACGACACCCGGTCACCCAGACCAAGCTTCCTCAGGGCCGTGACCGTAAAACGGGGGAGTGCGCCACGAGCGCCCACGACTACCGGGATAACTGCTCCAACAGTAGCGTGAAGTTGGTCCTGGATGGTGGGCAAAGCCGGCAGGTATTTAGATACCATGATGTAGGCCGCTTCTTGGAGTGATTGTTTATTTTCAAATGGCAAAGTAACCTCCACCACTGCCGCCGTCTCCCGGTGTTTAACGACCAGGTCAGGCCGCAGGGTGGTGCCATCAGGGAGCGTCATTCACCCGACAAATCTCTAAGGCGTTATTCCTACAACGCTCAGCTATTTTACCCACCAGCCAGTTATGACGCTCGATGCGCGCCCGTCTCCCGGCAACGCATTCCCCGTTCACATGGTCTAGGGTCTCAGGCTTAAGCCGGCAACGCCGACACAGCACGTCAGGCTCCGCAAGCTCGCGCCCCAGAAGGACCCTTGTATCAAAAGTATTGGTACGAAGTTTAAGGGGGTCGATGAATTGCCCCGGACGGAGCATCATTGGGTCTAAGAGTCACCAGTTACCGTGGGGGTCGTTGGTAAACCAATTCACCCCCATTCCCTGCGAGCTCAGCTCCGCCCATCGCCCCGCGACGCTAAGCTTCAGCTCACGCCGCATCCCCTCTACCGCCTGCATGTCGCAGGGCCATCCCAGATCCAACTGCCTCGCCAGGTGTTCGAGGCGAGCAGCCAACCACCGGCCTCCGCCAGACACCGCACCAGCGGGTCCCCTGATTGAATCAGTTTAAGACCCGCACGAAGCCCGAAGATCCTGATCTGCGTTGCGAGATTAGGGAACCCCAATCCGCCATCACGTTTCCGCGCGTAAAACACACAGTCAGTGACCGACTGAGGCAGATGCAACATCTTTTTAATCTCACCGCGCAGAGCACGGTCCACAGTCTTCAGCGCAGCGACCGACGGAAGGTCAATAGTCATACGATGGGCAAAGGAGGGGACGACGTACTGCATGGCTAGCGCAACTTTTTGCTGCGGCTTCAGTGAAAGCCGTCTCACCCGTCGTACAGAGTCCATGAGGGTGCCGAGATGAGATTTATTTTAAAACCCACGGGAAAGCGTGTATGTGAGCCCTAGATATGTAAAGGGCTCATGAACTCCAAGGGAACGGAGTGCCCCACCACGCACAGCAAGCTGCACAGGCAGCGACACCCAAGCGTCCCCTTCGTTCAAGATGGAAAGATACACACTTCCCCACTGATAGGGCAGTCCCGGCACGTTCTAAATATTCCGATGCTATCTGAAGCATCCTACTCGTGGACTCCTCAGACGTGGAGAAGACTGCCACGTCATCAGCGTATACCGTAGCGGCCAGCCGTCCTTCCCAGAGCCCAAAACCGTATTCAGTTTCCTGGAGCTGCCGCAGCAGCGGATCTGAGACCAATTTGAAAAGCAAGGGAGACAGAGGGCCTCCCTGCTTAACTGCCCGGCGTATAGCCACATCCACTCCAAAAAAGCCGAGGCGGGTGGAAGCCCCGCCGTACATTTTCTGTACCAGACGGCAGAGGAGAGGAGGCACTCGCTGTTGGCGGAGAGCCACCTGGATCGCCTCGTGAGTCACGGTATCGAAGGCCTTCGCTACGTCGAGGAGAACCACGACAAGCTTGGCCTTTCACGGTGAGGGATAGACCCCGATGAGCGCGACGTTAAAAAGGGCAGTGAGCACCTCGGCAATGCCTCGGTTGTGTAAAATACCACCCTTCGTAACGCCATCCGGACCCGGCGCCCCACCTGCCTTAAGGCGCCTGATTTTTGCCTTTACTTCCCCAAGCGTGATGAAAGTCACATCACGATCGTCTTGTTCTGCCACTGGCAGGTCCAGTCGGCGAGGCTGAGCGGTACCCCAAAGATCTTGGTAATAGGGCACCGCTTCCACCGGCGGAACGGGTCTATCGCCCTCCTCGAGCAGGTCCCCAAGGTTATCAGTCAGGACCAGCTCAGCCAGACGAGAAGGGTTCCGCCAGTAGAGCTCTTGCGTTCTGGCGTAGACTCTAACTCTACGCCGCGTGCGCTCAGCCCGCCGGCCAGGCCTGCCTCCCCTGTTCGGAGCAGCTCTTCGCTCAGGGCCTAGCTGCACAAGGTCTTCGTGCAATTGTTCTACTAGGCGATCCAAATCTCCCCCATTAATATTCTCACCAATCAACGCTATAATGCGTTGGGCGAGCGATAACCGACCGACATCAAGGTCCCGCAGGTACGAAACCCACGGAGCCTCTTCAACCGGACGGGCCGCCTCCTCCTCCACGCTCTCTACAAACTGTGCCGCCCCATCGTCTGGTGCAGGAACCTCCCCAACACCATCAACAAGCTGATCGGGCGGTTCGGCCTCTTCAACCGGACCCACGGTCGTACCTTCCTCCGGTGGTAGCGGAGCCTCTGGTATACTTTCTTCCACTATGACAGCCGGCCCCAAGTTCTCCACCAGGGGTTCCTCCACAGGCTGAGCCCCCGTCGACGGTCCCATCCGAATTTACCGGTGGCCGAGGATCTCCCGGAAGAAGACCATGTCCCTTGAGAGTTCGCACTCGATCGCCAATTTTTTTTTTTTCTGTTTTAAGGGGGAGGTGGGTTGGAATAAACAAGGAATAACCCTGTTTCCTCACCCCAGAGATAAACTCTATATACTTCTCTCTCAAGACACGGTCCTCCTCTTCGCTCCATACCGAGGAGGCCCTGACCGCAGGGACCCAGGCTGGCCTGACAGCAGCCCCCTCCGCATTCCTCTGTACCGGATGTTGGTGTTTCCGGTGCTGAGTGAGTCCCCGCTGAGAGGGAAACCTGCGTACACAATCGGGACATGGAAATCCCCTAGGGGCGAGGCGACAGGCCCCCGACATTTAGCGTAGTGAACACAGGCCCCATGCCATCTGGCAAAGAGGGACCCGCACCGGTCACACCGGAACCGGAGAGAGGCTACAGGATAGGCGTACTCATAGTGGCGAACAAAATCTTTAGCCAAAGTATACCAGTTGCCGCAAAGACGGCACTGGGAGGCAGCCCAGGGGACACCAACCACAGAAAGGCCAGCATCACCTTGATCATCGTCATTATTGTTATTCTCTAAATCCCGTAAATCATCCCGTTCCGCATCAATTCGACCGGGGGTGAACGGGGATCCTTCCCGGAAGCCGAGGCTCTATTATTCATACTCGTGACAATACAAGATTTCCCTCCCGAGGGGTATCAACCCTTGAGAGGTACCCAGTGCGGGTTATACAAGTACAACCCTCAAGGGCCCACTCGCATGCACCCCATTATCGCCTTGAAACTAGCAACAGAATTTGGATACGTGCTGCTCTGGAAACGGCAGGCCTGGCTGGAAAAGGCCATCGTCAAGTAGACGGGTCCGGGCCACTGCAAGCAGTGACCCGAGACCCGACCTCTAGAACCACTTCAGCCCCCCAGTTCTTCCGTAAAGAACGGCTGATGGAAGAACAATAAGGGGGCTGAACCGCCCCGCCTCCACCGGGATTTGTGTCTCCCCCGAAGGGAACGTTTCCACCCGGTCTCGTTTGTGGGGTGCTCGGTCAGACCGCCTCGCCTCCACCAGGGGTTGTGTCTCCCCCGAAGGGAACGTTTCCACCCGGTCTCGATTGTGGGGTGCTAGGTCTCTAGCCTCCGTCCACCGGGTTTACAGTCACCCAGTGCAGGTTCCCCTCTCTCGAGGTTAGGCCCACCCAGGATCGCATCTCCCCAGCTTCAGGAGACTAGGTCCGCTTTAGAAAACCGCGTGAAGCGCAGGTGGGCTCCATGAGATCAGAGAGAGAGTGTCTAGGGTCCTCTAGAGTGTAAGAAAGGAGGACACTATAATCGCTTCATCTCCCATTTGCGGAACAGAAGCCTCTGGTAATCAGCCGCCGCCCAGAAGGGGCGACGTTGCCCGGCCCGCCCCGAGATAACGTGGAGGGTACCAGTAGCCACATCTTGCCCTTGACCATCCAAGTAACCGCCCTCAGACGGGTAGCCTGGTGAAAGGAACAAGTTTGCGGAGCAAAACTTGTTAGAGTGATTGTTACTCCCGCCGTTTATAAAGGCTTTGTATAACTTGGTTATAATATGATAGTTCGTTGCGTACCGGTACGGGAAAAAGCGCTGTCCTATTTGCCGGCGAGGCGAGTGTCGTACAGGCCTGTCTTGTTCTGTTTATACGGAAGTCGATTAGTCAAAGTTATACTCAGAAACAGTAATATTGTTAATGTCATATTCCGACGCCTACGGATAGGTAAAGTGATAGTCCGCTGAATGCGAATAGTCAAAATCATACTCCGATGCGAGGAGATATTAACGCTAGAAAAAAGAATAGGGACAGATGGTCGGGGCCGAAGCCCCACATTCCCTCCATCGTCCCTCGAGCTCGTATGTCACGAGACTTATTACTCAAGGCTTCTGACACCGAGAATTATCCAAACAAGTTCCTCTTGTCCATTCTTCATTGTGCCGTCCGACCATCTTTACTGACGCGCCCCCCCGATATGGGGGTTTGGCGAACCTATGCCTTATTTATTCTTGCTGGTCAACTATGCCTCTGCCCTCTTTAGTTCTTCCAACTTTCCGGGCAACTCGACAGAAGACTCTGAAGAATTCCAGATTCCAACATAGGATTTCTTTCTTATCCTCTCCGGGGTGTGCTTCCCAGAACGCCACCAGTTCTTGGCGTTCATTCTCGAAAGCAGGGCACTCCGCTAACACATGCCACGCAGTCTCTTCTATCCCTTCTCCGCAAGTCTGACACCAGCGATCCCCAACAAGTCTAAAACTTTCCAACTTGGCTTTAAAGTTGCCATGTCCTGTCAGAAACTGCGTGGCATAGTGGTTCGTGTTCAGCGTCACATCCATGCGTTCCAAAACATTAGGTATATATGAGAAAGTTTCTCTGCCTTTTGTGCCCTGCTCCCATCTTCTCTGCCATTCATTCAGATTCTCTGTTCTTCTTCGCTTTCTGCTCACACTTTTTCTTTCACCAGCTTTTATGTCATAATATACATTCGTTTTTTCCAGTATCAATATATCCAGTGGGATTGCTCCCGCGATGACATAACTCGCATCGTACGACACGGTTCTGTAAGCTTTGTTCACCAAAACCAATATCTTTCGCTGGGTCTTCAGTAGCATCCTTCTCAAATTCTGACTACGTATGGCTCTCTCTCCCCATGCTTCACGTCCATATGTCATCAGTGGAACAGCAATGCCTTCATATAGACGTCTTAAAGCCAAACATTCCAAGCCGCCTCTTGTTCGGGAAAGTGACATTAACCCCCGAAATGTCTCTATAACTTTCCTTGTTTGCTGTTCCACATGATGAGTGAAGACCATACCTTCCTCTACCTGAAGACCCATGTACTTGAGTTCATTCACAAAATTTACAAGTGCATTACCCATCACAATACGTGGCCGTCTCCCCCGATCAAACAAACTTATTTCTCAACATCATTGCCGAGGACTTTGCGGGCGAAAATTCCAATTTCGCTTTCCCGCTCCACACCTCAACTGCTCTCAATGCCCCAGCCGCTCGGATTTCCAAATCTACCCTGGATCTTCCCTGAATTATCAACATTGCATCGTCGGCATACGCCACCTTATCGTGGTGTAGGGGAGTCGATACTGTTATATGGTGCAGCAGTCTGGGCTCACAAGATGAGTCCAGAGATTTTGTTGAGAGCGCAGAGACTGATGCTGTTAACAATCTATAGAGGATACAGTACAGTATCGAAGGATGCACTACAGGTGTTGACTGGGGTACTGCCGATCGACATCTTGGCGAAACAACGAAGAGAAATCTACTGGGACAAAAGAAATGGAAGGCATAGGGCACAATATATATAGGGCGAATCAATAAATATATGGCAGGACCGGTGGAATGATAATAGCAAAAGTAGGGCCCTTTATTTCAAGATACCTGACGTTAAAGAAAGAATGAGGAGTAAATTGGAATTCAACCATTATGGCACTCAGTTTCTAACAGGACATGGGAAACTTAGGAGTTATCTGAATAGGTTCGGATTGTGTGCGACTGATTTATGTAAGTGGTGTAAGGTACCAGACACTCCGGAAAATGTCCTGTATGATCATTGGATGTTTACAGAGCAAAGGGTCAAACTGGTAGAAGGACTGAGTGAGATAGGAGTCAGGCTAGATTTTAGGGAGATATGTCGGCGGAAGGACGCGGTGGATATCTTTAATGGTATTGCAGCGGAAATAGGGAGAATCAGGGAGGAGTATAGGATACATGAGGTGTAACTGTTAGGAATACGTAGATAAGCACAAACAAGTCGTACTGAACAACGTACGGGCATGTAAGTACAAGAGTCTAGGTCACAGGGGACGACCGGTAACTTTTTGGAAAGGCGTGAAGCCTAGAAAAAAGAACGGAATTTCATAACCAGGGATAGGAGAGGACAGGGTTGGCAGTCTCTTTAAAACTGCCAAAACAAGGGCCAACCAAAGCCCCGAGTGTGCACACCCGAAATGGTGGCGTAATGCTGCCTTCGGTAGGTCTCCCAGAATGGGAGGCCGACCCGTTGTTGATGGGAGGCGGGTCAGGGCTTGCCCTGGCCTTGCTAAATCAACTCCTCGGGGGTCGAGGAGCCCCGTAGGCAGGGTACGCCCTGTCTGCGCCCCGACCGGCATCGGGGGTGAGTCTGGGGCAACCCGGGCTCATCTCCGATGTATTGGGTTGGACTCGAGGTTGGTTTGTGGTTTCGGCTGTGGGCCGTCGACTCTGTGTCCGCCTTGAGCCGTGAAATTGGATGCACCTATCTGCTGTCAAATCCTAGATAGTAGATATTCCGTAACCCATGGAGGGTTAGAGCTGCACGTCTCAAACCCAAGGGTACTGACCAAAACATCGTCAGGCGCCTCGTCAGCGTTCAGAACAAAAGACCTCCCGCTCGATGGAGAGCCGGGGATGGTATAAGCAGAACCAATATCCTCACTAAATTTAAAGTACGAATTAACAATATATACTGCCTGTTTACCATATATCACTTTGACGCATACATGAAACTGACTGGATAATTCCCTAATAAACAGGACTTCCACACGCTCATTCATCACCATCACCACTGCTCCCGGTTTGCCAGGCACGTAGTATTGCCGGTAGCCTCCTATCTGTGGCACCCTACCCTGCCTTGAGTACGGCTCTTGAATAAGAGCTACATCCAATCTCCTATCCCTTGCTACCTGGGCAAAATCTTCCAAGCATACTGCAGATCCTTGCAGATTTATCTGTCCAACCCTAAACCTTCCCATTGATCCCTCAGAGTATGCTGTTGTCGCGGCCGTCTAGCAAAAGTGCGTTCTACTCAGTCTCTGTTCAACCATCCGCTTATACATCGGGCACTCTAGCGTTCCAACTCGATGTTCACTGGGCTTCTTGGCCGCCAGAGAGTTCACACACGAAGGCTTTTCCCCTTTACGTGGACAATCCATAAATTCATGTCCCGCCCTCCCACAGTGCGTGCATACACAATACCCGGTTTTTTACAAAATTTTTGTACGTGTCCGTAGCCCTGGCACCTGTAGCAACGACTTATGTGGTAGAAGTCAACTATTCGGCATGAATCGTAGTCAATATAGACCCTACCGGCCTCCAGAAACAACTCACGTATCTTGGGTTCCAATTCCACAACCAGATTTACCGTTTCAGCCTCCCTTCTTCCAACTCTGTATAAAATTTTGTGTCCGGTCATCTCTTCTTTTTTAATGCCGTGTTCAACAAGATTTTGATCAAATATGTATTCTTTTATTTTGTCATCATTTAGCTCCTTGTCGACGTCGTATATCATTGCCTTAGGCAAGATTTTCTTAGGTGTCGCTGCTCTTAATCGTTCATTCCTGGTCGTAATGTCCCGTATCTTCTGTGCACTCCTCTGTGTGCCGGATTCAATGGCCATACCACCTTTTTGGACTTTTCTCAATGCCTGCTCGTCAGCTGCCAGGACTTCCTTTACTGTTTTCTTGGTAACCTCGGAATCGATGATTTTTTCATCTACAGGGTAGACTAATACAACTTTTTGAGTGTCCCTCGGCGCTACAATCTTCTTGCCGATTTTTGGGGGCATCTTGATTACTCCCGCATACGACGCAGCTGCCGGCGTAGGTCTCGAAACAGTTTTTCGCAGTTCTTCATCTTTTTCTTTAATCAAGGCTTTTAAAACTATATTTTCTGCCATAGCTTCAGCTTTTTCCACTATCTTGTCAATGCATATCTTTTCCATTTTTCGCCAAAGCCGTAGTACAAAAGACATACAAGTTTTGTTGGCCTTATTTGTTTCTTTAAATAAGTAGTCTTCTAGGGTCTCCCGAAGCTGATCCACCGTAGCTGGATTCTCCTGCTCCACTTCCATGTCCGAAGATGATGACGATGACCTTGACCTTGAAATTCCTCTTCTCCTCTTCACCGAAGGCGTGGAGCCAGAACGGTAACTCGGATCCATCTTGTATAAAATGTGGGGTATGAAACCCTCAATACACATGTTTATGGGTTGCCTAACTTGCCCGTTCGCTGGCGAGCCCCTTCGAATGTTGCTATAGGCCACCCGCAACACTTATGACAGATAGGTTGCCTATTGCCCCTTACTTTAGTTACTATATGTAACCAATCCCACGTTACTATTGAATAACTTTAGTAAAATGATAATCTGAAATTATCTTTTAATTAACTTTTCATCCATATTTCAGTCCTTGTAAAATATAATAAAACAAAAATAAAAAATAAAATTTCTTCTTGACAATTATTTAAAGTCCACTACTGCTGGTATAAAATAAACTAAATTGAAAAATTAAACTAAGTCCAAACTCTTCTTAACATAAGCTAAATCACAACTGCAAAAAACGAGAAAAAAAATTTCAAAGTCCAGATTTGACAAAATTATTCTAAGTCCGATTCACTGAAAAATATTCTAAGTCTCACCTGTAAACAATGAAAATTTTTAAAGTTCAATTCCCTCTCGTAGGGAAATTTCTCTGTCTATAGGGAAAGGCGCCAAGCCACGTGTCCTTCCTAACCTACAAATCTACTAACTAATTGCCGCCAATACTGCAGAGGTAAAATCAATATGGCACTGCTTTTTCACTGTCTATATTGAGAAATGGCGCCAAACCACTTAACCTAATTCTAACCTAAAATCCTAACCTATACATTCACAATTTCCCGCCAACTTTCCAAAGGTCAACTATGTAACTTCTAATTTTTCTTCAAACAGCTGATTTCCTGTCTGTTTACTAACTACTAATTTATTAATTATTACTAAAAAATGTGAATAAAACCTAATTTAACGTTCAGCACTATTGTCCACTATATCCTATAATTATTCTAATTGAGTATATTTGTCTCCTTTCAATAATTACTACTAATTACACAACTATAAACTGTTTTTCAATGTTCACTGCTATACTTACATATCCTATTGTAGTCTGTTTTTAATATGTCACAAAATTAGTTAAAAATTACACTCTCCTACCTTCTCTCGTCGAAGTTTTTTATCATAGATATTATATTTCACTTTTTTCACAAATTCTTCATAGATTTCATGAAAAATACCACTCTAAATCCGCTTAAAACAAGAGCAGAAAAATACCACGTGTTTTCACACTCAAGTCTACTCCGGAAGTCAAAGAATAGGGACAGCGGGATTCTCGTTAATCCATAGATGAGCGTCACTAATCGTATGAGAAGGCGTCTGGCTGTTTTTTTCCCCGCTAAGTTTTTAGCATTCCCAGCTTACTGGTGAATTTTGCTTCTTGATTATGTTAAAATAATAGATCCCTACCCTGTATGTGTGCGCAGTAAGTGGTGTTTGCGCAGTGTTGAGTGTTGTTAATCCCAAAATTTATCATTATTCGTTAAGTTGACACTGACCTCGCTATGGAAGATTTCCCCCGGGCCTTCCTCTCCGGGCGTAATCTATGTGACACCTTGCGATATGAATAGATGTTCGCAAGGCCGTCAGCACTATGTCGGTCAACGACACCCGGTCACCCAGACCAAGCTTCCTCAGGGCCGTGACCGTAAAACGGGGGAGTGCGCCACGAGCGCCCACGACTACCGGGATAACTGCTCCAACAGTAGCGTGAAGTTGGTCCTGGATGGTGGGCAAAGCCGGCAGGTATTTAGATACCATGATGTAGGCCGCTTCTTGGAGTGATTGTTTATTTTCAAATGGCAAAGTAACCTCCACCACTGCCGCCGTCTCCCGGTGTTTAACGACCAGGTCAGGCCGCAGGGTGGTGCCATCAGGGAGCGTCATTCACCCGACAAATCTCTAAGGCGTTATTCCTACAACGCTCAGCTATTTTACCCACCAGCCAGTTATGACGCTCGATGCGCGCCCGTCTCCCGGCAACGCATTCCCCGTTCACATGGTCTAGGGTCTCAGGCTTAAGCCGGCAACGCCGACACAGCACGTCAGGCTCCGCAAGCTCGCGCCCCAGAAGGACCCTTGTATCAAAAGTATTGGTACGAAGTTTAAGGGGGTCGATGAATTGCCCCGGACGGAGCATCATTGGGTCTAAGAGTCACCAGTTACCGTGGGGGTCGTTGGTGAACCAATTCACCCCCATTCCCTGCGAGCTCAGCTCCGCCCATCGCCCCGCGACGCTAAGCTTCAGCTCACGCCGCATCCCCTCTACCGCCTGCATGTCGCAGGGCCATCCCAGATCCAACTGCCTCGCCAGGTGTTCGAGGCGAGCAGCCAACCACCGGCCTCCGCCAGACACCGCACCAGCGGGTCCCCTGATTGAATCAGTTTAAGACCCGCACGAAGCCCGAAGATCCTGATCTGCGTTGCGAGATTAGGGAACCCCAATCCGCCATCACGTTTCCGCGCGTAAAACACACAGTCAGTGACCGACTGAGGCAGATGCAACATCTTTTTAATCTCACCGCGCAGAGCACGGTCCACAGTCTTCAGCGCAGCGACCGACGGAAGGTCAATAGTCATACGATGGGCAAAGGAGGGGACGACGTACTGCATGGCTAGCGCAACTTTTTGCTGCGGCTTCAGTGAAAGCCGTCTCACCCGTCGTACAGAGTCCATGAGGGTGCCGAGATGAGATTTATTTTAAAACCCACGGGAAAGCGTGTATGTGAGCCCTAGATATGTAAAGGGCTCATGAACTCCAAGGGAACGGAGTGCCCCACCACGCACAGCAAGCTGCACAGGCAGCGACACCCAAGCGTCCCCTTCGTTCAAGATGGAAAGATACACACTTCCCCACTGATAGGGCAGTCCCGGCACGTTCTAAATATTCCGATGCTATCTGAAGCATCCTACTCGTGGACTCCTCAGACGTGGAGAAGACTGCCACGTCATCAGCGTATACCGTAGCGGCCAGCCGTCCTTCCCAGAGCCCAAAACCGTATTCAGTTTCCTGGAGCTGCCGCAGCAGCGGATCTAAGACCAATTTGAAAAGCAAGGGAGACAGAGGGCCTCCCTGCTTAACTGCCCGGCGTATAGCCACATCCACTCCAAAGGAGCCGAGGCGGGTGGAAGCCCCGCCGTACATTTTCTGTACCAGACGGCAGAGGAGAGGAGGCACTCGCTGTTGGCGGAGAGCCACCTGGATCGCCTCGTGAGTCACGGTATCGAAGGCCTTCGCTACGTCGAGGAGAACCACGACAAGCTTGGCCTTTCACGGTGAGGGATAGACCCCGATGAGCGCGACGTTAAAAAGGGCAGTGAGCACCTCGGCAATGCCTCGGTTGTGTAAAATACCACCCTTCGTAACGCCATCCGGACCCGGCGCCCCACCTGCCTTAAGGCGCCTGATTTTTGCCTTTACTTCCCCAAGCGTGATGAAAGTCACATCACGATCGTCTTGTTCTGCCACTGGCAGGTCCAGTCGGCGAGGCTGAGCGGTACCCCAAAGATCTTGGTAATAGGGCACCGCTTCCACCGGCGGAACGGGTCTATCGCCCTCCTCGAGCAGGTCCCCAAGGTTATCAGTCAGGACCAGCTCAGCCAGACGAGAAGGGTTCCGCCAGTAGAGCTCTTGCGTTCTGGCGTAGACTCTAACTCTACGCCGCGTGCGCTCAGCCCGCCGGCCAGGCCTGCCTCCCCTGTTCGGAGCAGCTCTTCGCTCAGGGCCTAGCTGCACAAGGTCTTCGTGCAATTGTTCTACTAGGCGATCCAAATCTCCCCCATTAATATTCTCACCAATCAACGCTATAATGCGTTGGGCGAGCGATAACCGACCGACATCAAGGTCCCGCAGGTACGAAACCCACGGAGCCTCTTCAACCGGACGGGCCGCCTCCTCCTCCACGCTCTCTACAAACTGTGCCGCCCCATCGTCTGGTGCAGGAACCTCCCCAACACCATCAACAAGCTGATCGGGCGGTTCGGCCTCTTCAACCGGACCCACGGTCGTACCTTCCTCCGGTGGTAGCGGAGCCTCTGGTATACTTTCTTCCACTATGACAGCCGGCCCCAAGTTCTCCACCAGGGGTTCCTCCACAGGCTGAGCCCCCGTCGACGGTCCCATCCGAATTTACCGGTGGCCGAGGATCTCCCGGAAGAAGACCATGTCCCTTGAGAGTTCGCACTCGATCGCCAATTTTTTTTTTTCTGTTTTAAGGGGGAGGTGGGTTGGAATAAACAAGGAATAACCCTGTTTCCTCACCCCAGAGATAAACTCTATATACTTCTCTCTCAAGACACGGTCCTCCTCTTCGCTCCATACCGAGGAGGCCCTGACCGCAGGGACCCAGGCTGGCCTGACAGCAGCCCCCTCCGCATTCCTCTGTACCGGATGTTGGTGTTTCCGGTGCTGAGTGAGTCCCCGCTGAGAGGGAAACCTGCGTACACAATCGGGACATGGAAATCCCCTAGGGGCGAGGCGACAGGCCCCCGACATTTAGCGTAGTGAACACAGGCCCCATGCCATCTGGCAAAGAGGGACCCGCACCGGTCACACCGGAACCGGAGAGAGGCTACAGGATAGGCGTACTCATAGTGGCGAACAAAATCTTTAGCCAAAGTATACCAGTTGCCGCAAAGACGGCACTGGGAGGCAGCCCAGGGGACACCAACCACAGAAAGGCCAGCATCACCTTGATCATCGTCATTATTGTTATTCTCTAAATCCCGTAAATCATCCCGTTCCGCATCAATTCGACCGGGGGTGAACGGGGATCCTTCCCGGAAGCCGAGGCTCTATTATTCATACTCGTGACAATACAAGATTTCCCTCCCGAGGGGTATCAACCCTTGAGAGGTACCCAGTGCGGGTTATACAAGTACAACCCTCAAGGGCCCACTCGCATGCACCCCATTATCGCCTTGAAACTAGCAACAGAAGTTGGATACGTGCTGCTCTGGAAACGGCAGGCCTGGCTGGAAAAGGCCATCGTCAAGTAGACGGGTCCGGGCCACTGCAAGCAGTGACCCGAGACCCGACCTCTAGAACCACTTCAGCCCCCCAGTTCTTCCGTAAAGAACGGCTGATGGAAGAACAATAAGGGGGCTGAACCGCCCCGCCTCCACCGGGATTTGTGTCTCCCCCGAAGGGAACGTTTCCACCCGGTCTCGTTTGTGGGGTGCTCGGTCAGAACGCCTCGCCTCCACCAGGGGTTGTGTCTCCCCCGAAGGGAACGTTTCCACCCGGTCTCGATTGTGGGGTGCTAGGTCTCTAGCCTCCGTCCACCGGGTTTACAGTCACCCAGTGCAGGTTCCCCTCTCTCGAGGTTAGGCCCACCCAGGATCGCATCTCCCCAGCTTCAGGAGACTAGGTCCGCTTTAGAAAACCGCGTGAAGCGCAGGTGGGCTCCATGAGATCAGAGAGAGAGTGTCTAGGGTCCTCTAGAGTGTAAGAAAGGAGGACACTATAATCGCTTCATCTCCCATTTGCGGAACAGAAGCCTCTGGTAATCAGCCGCCGCCCAGAAGGGGCGACGTTGCCCGGCCCGCCCCGAGATAACGTGGAGGGTACCAGTAGCCACATCTTGCCCTTGACCATCCAAGTAACCGCCCTCAGACGGGTAGCCTGGTGAAAGGAACAAGTTTGCGGAGCAAAACTTGTTAGAGTGATTGTTACTCCCGCCGTTTATAAAGGCTTTGTATAACTTGGTTATAATATGATAGTTCGTTGCGTACCGGTACGGGAAAAAGCGCTGTCCTATTTGCCGGCGAGGCGAGTGTCGTACAGGCCTGTCTTGTTCTGTTTATACGGAAGTCGATTAGTCAAAGTTATACTCAGAAACAGTAATATTGTTAATGTCATATTCCGACGCCTACGGATAGGTAAAGTGATAGTCCGCTGAATGCGAATAGTCAAAGTCATACTCCGATGCGAGGAGATATTAACGCTAGAAAAAAGAATAGGGACAGATGGTCGGGGCCGAAGCCCCACATTCCCTCCATCGTCCCTCGAGCTCGTATGTCACGAGACTTATTACTCAAGGCTTCTGACACCGAGAATTATCCAAACAAGTTCCTCTTGTCCATTCTTCATTGTGCCGTCCGACCATCTTTACTGACGCGCCCCCCCGACATGGGGGTTTGGCGAACCTATGCCTTATTTATTCTTGCTGGTCAACTATGCCTCTGCCCTCTTTAGTTCTTCCAACTTTCCGGGCAACTCGACAGAAGACTCTGAAGAATTCCAGATTCCAACATAGGATTTCTTTCTTATCCTCTCCGGGGTGTGCTTCCCAGAACGCCACCAGTTCTTGGCGTTCATTCTCGAAAGCAGGGCACTCCGCTAACACATGCCACGCAGTCTCTTCTATCCCTTCTCCGCAAGTCTGACACCAGCGATCCCCAACAAGTCTAAAACTTTCCAACTTGGCTTTAAAGTTGCCATGTCCTGTCAGAAACTGCGTGGCATAGTGGTTCGTGTTCAGCGTCACATCCATGCGTTCCAAAACATTAGGTATATATGAGAAAGTTTCTCTGCCTTTTGTGCCCTGCTCCCATCTTCTCTGCCATTCATTCAGATTCTCTGTTCTTCTTCGCTTTCTGCTCACACTTTTTCTTTCACCAGCTTTTATGTCATAATATACATTCGTTTTTTCCAGTATCAATATATCCAGTGGGATTGCTCCCGCGATGACATAACTCGCATCGTACGACACGGTTCTGTAAGCTTTGTTCACCAAAACCAATATCTTTCGCTGGGTCTTCAGTAGCATCCTTCTCAAATTCTGACTACGTATGGCTCTCTCTCCCCATGCTTCACGTCCATATGTCATCAGTGGAACAGCAATGCCTTCATATAGACGTCTTAAAGCCAAACATTCCAAGCCGCCTCTTGTTCGGGAAAGTGACATTAACCCCCGAAATGTCTCTATAACTTTCCTTGTTTGCTGTTCCACATGATGAGTGAAGACCATACCTTCCTCTACCTGAAGACCCAGGTACTTGAGTTCATTCACAAAATTTACAAGTGCATTACCCATCACAATACGTGGCCGTCTCCCCCGATCAAACAAACTTATTTCTCAACATCATTGCCGAGGACTTTGCGGGCGAAAATTCCAATTTCGCTTTCCCGCTCCACACCTCAACTGCTCTCAATGCCCCAGCCGCTCGGATTTCCAAATCTACCCTGGATCTTCCCTGAATTATCAACATTGCATCGTCGGCATACGCCACCTTATCGTGGTGTAGGGGAGTCGATACTGTTATATGGTGCAGCAGTCTGGGCTCACAAGATGAGTCCAGAGATTTTGTTGAGAGCGCAGAGACTGATGCTGTTAACAATCTATAGAGGATACAGTACAGTATCGAAGGATGCACTACAGGTGTTGACTGGGGTACTGCCGATCGACATCTTGGCGAAACAACGAAGAGAAATCTACTGGGACAAAAGAAATGGAAGGCATAGGGCACAATATATATAGGGCGAATCAATAAATATATGGCAGGACCGGTGGAATGATAATAGCAAAAGTAGGGCCCTTTATTTCAAGATACCTGACGTTAAAGAAAGAATGAGGAGTAAATTGGAATTCAACCATTATGGCACTCAGTTTCTAACAGGACATGGGAAACTTAGGAGTTATCTGAATAGGTTCGGATTGTGTGCGACTGATTTATGTAAGTGGTGTAAGGTACCAGACACTCCGGAAAATGTCCTGTATGATCATTGGATGTTTACAGAGCAAAGGGTCAAACTGGTAGAAGGACTGAGTGAGATAGGAGTCAGGCTAGATTTTAGGGAGATATGTCGGCGGAAGGACGCGGTGGATATCTTTAATGGTATTGCAGCGGAAATAGGGAGAATCAGGGAGGAGTATAGGATACATGAGGTGTAACTGTTAGGAATACGTAGATAAGCACAAACAAGTCGTACTGAACAACGTACGGGCATGTAAGTACAAGAGTCTAGGTCACAGGGGACGACCGGTAACTTTTTAAAAAGGCGTGAAGCCTAGAAAAAAGAACGGAATTTCATAACCAGGGATAGGAGAGGACAGGGTTGGCAGTCTCTTTAAAACTGCCAAAACAAGGGCCAACCAAAGCCCCGAGTGTGCACACCCGAAATGGTGGCGTAATGCTGCCTTCGGTAGGTCTCCCAGAATGGGAGGCCGACCCGTTGTTGATGGGAGGCGGGTCAGGGCTTGCCCTGGCCTTGCTAAATCAACTCCTCGGGGGTCGAGGAGCCCCGTAGGCAGGGTACGCCCTGTCTGCGCCCCGACCGGCATCGGGGGTGAGTCTGGGGCAACCCGGGCTCATCTCCGATGTATTGGGTTGGACTCGAGGTTGGTTTGTGGTTTCGGCTGTGGGCCGTCGACTCTGTGTCCGCCTTGAGCCGTGAAATTGGATGCACCTATCTGCTGTCAAATCCTAAATAGTAGATATTCCGTAACCCATGGAGGGTTAGAGCTGCACGTCTCAAACCCAAGGGTACTGACAAAAACATCGTCAGGCGCCTCGTCAGCGTTCAGAACAAAAGACCTCCCGCTCGATGGAGAGCCGGGGATGGTATAAGCAGAACCAATATCCTCACTAAATTTAAAGTACGAATTAACAATATATACTGCCTGTTTACCATATATCACTTTGACGCATACATGAAACTGACTGGATAATTCCCTAATAAACAGGACTTCCACACGCTCACTCATCACCATCACCACTGCTCCCGGTTTGCCAGGCACGTAGTATTGCCGGTAGCCTCCTATCTGTGGCACCCTACCCTGCCTTGAGTACGGCTCTTGAATAAGAGCTACATCCAATCTCCTATCCCTTGCTACCTGGGCAAAATCTTCCAAGCATGCTGCAGATCCTTGCAGATTTATCTGTCCAACCCTAAACCTTCCCATTGATCCCTCAGAGTATGCTGTTGTCGCGGCCGTCTAGCAAAAGTGCGTTCTACTCAGTCTCTGTTCAACCATCCGCTTATACATCGGGCACTCTAGCGTTCCAACTCGATGTTCACTGGGCTTCTTGGCCGCCAGAGAGTTCACACACGAAGGCTTTTCCCCTTTACGTGGACAATCCATAAATTCATGTCCCGCCCTCCCACAGTGCGTGCATACACAATACCCGGTTTTTTACAAAATTTTTGTACGTGTCCGTAGCCCTGGCACCTGTAGCAACGACTTATGTGGTAGAAGTCAACTATTCGGCATGAATCGTAGTCAATATAGACCCTACCGGCCTCCAGAAGCAACTCACGTATCTTGGGTTCCAATTCCACAACCAGATTTACCGTTTCAGCCTCCCTTCTTCCAACTCTTTATAAAATTTTGTGTCCGGTCATCTCTTCTTTTTTAATGCCGTGTTCAACAAGATTTTAATCAAATATGTATTCTTTTATTTTGTCATCATTTAGCTCCTTGTCGACGTCGTATATCATTGCCTTAGGCAAGATTTTCTTAGGTGTCGCTGCTCTTAATCGTTCATTCCTGGTCGTAATGTCCCGTATCTTCTGTGCACTCCTCTGTCGGCCATATCACCTTTTTGGACTTTTCTCAATGCCTGCTCGTCAGCTGCCAGGACTTCCTTTACTGTTTTCTTGGTAACCTCGGAATCGATGATTTTTTCATCTACAGGGTAGACTAATACAACTTTTTGAGTGTCCCTCGGCGCTACAATCTTCTTGCCGATTTTTGGGGGCATCTTGATTACTCCCGCATACGACGCAGCTGCCGGCGTAGGTCTCGAAACAGTTTTTCGCAGTTCTTCATCTTTTTCTTTAATCAAGGCTTTTAAAACTATATTTTCTGCCATAGCTTCAGCTTTTTCCACTATCTTGTCAATGCATATCTTTTCCATTTTTCGCCAAAGCCGTAGTACAAAAGACATACAAGTTTTGTTGGCCTTATTTGTTTCTTTAAATAAGTAGTCTTCTAGGGTCTCCCGAAGCTGATCCACCGTAGCTGGATTCTCCTGCTCCACTTCCATGTCCGAAGATGATGACGATGACCTTGACCTTGAAATTCCTCTTCTCCTCTTCACCGAAGGCGTGGAGCCAGAACGGTAACTCGGATCCATCTTGTATAAAATGTGGGGTATAAAACCCTCAATACACATGTTTATGGGTTGCCTAACTTGCCCGTTCGCTGGCGAGCCCCTTCGAATGTTGCTATAGGCCACCCGCAACACTTATGACAGATAGGTTGCCTATTGCCCCTTACTTTAGTTACTATATGTAACCAATCCCACGTTACTATTGAATAACTTTAGTAAAATGATAATCTGAAATTATCTTTTAATTAACTTTTCATCCATATTTCAGTCCTTGTAAAATATAATAAAACAAAAATAAAAAATAAAATTTCTTCTTGACAATTATTTAAAGTCCACTACTGCTGGTATAAAATAAACTAAATTGAAAAATTAAACTAAGTCCAAACTCTTCTTAACATAAGCTAAATCACAACTGCAAATAACGAGAAAAAAAATTTCAAAGTCCAGATTTGACAAAATTATTCTAAGTCCGATTCACTGAAAAATATTCTAAGTCTCACCTGTAAACAATGAAAATTTTTAAAGTTCAATTCCCTCTCGTAGGGAAATTTCTCTGTCTATAGGGAAAGGCGCCAAGCCACGTGTCCTTCCTAACCTACAAATCTACTAACTAATTGCCGCCAATACTGCAGAGGTAAAATCAATATGGCACTGCTTTTTCACTGTCTATATTGAGAAATGGCGCCAAACCACTTAACCTAATTCTAACCTAAAATCCTAACCTATACATTCACAATTTCCCGCCAACTTTCCAAAGGTCAACTATGTAACTTCTAATTTTTCTTCAAACAGCTGATTTCCTGTCTGTTTACTAACTACTAATTTATTAATTATTACTAAAAAATGTGAATAAAACCTAATTTAACGTTCAGCACTATTGTCCACTATATCCTATAATTATTCTAATTGAGTATATTTGTCTCCTTTCAATAATTACTACTAATTACACAACTATAAACTGTTTTTCAATGTTCACTGCTATACTTACATATCCTATTGTAGTCTGTTTTTAATATGTCACAAAATTAGTTAAAAATTACACTCTCCTACCTTCTCTCGTCGAAGTTTTTTATCATAGATATTATATTTCACTTTTTTCACAAATTCTTCATAGATTTCATGAAAAATACCACTCTAAATCCGCTTAAAACAAGAGCAGAAAAATACCACGTGTTTTCACACTCAAGTCTACTCCGGAAGTCAAAGAATAGGGACAGCGGGATTCTCGTTAATCCATAGATGAGCGTCACTAATCGTATGAGAAGGCGTCTGGCTGTTTTTTTCCCCGCTAAGTTTTTAGCATTCCCAGCTTACTGGTGAATTTTGCTTCTTGATTATGTTAAAATAATAGATCCCTACCCTGTATGTGTGCGCAGTAAGTGGTGTTTGCGCAGTGTTGAGTGTTGTTAATCCCAAAATTTATCATTATTCGTTAAGTTGACACTGACCTCGCTATGGAAGATTTCCCCCGGGCCTTCCTCTCCGGGCGTAATCTATGTGACACCTTGCGATATGAATAGATGTTCGCAAGGCCGTCAGCACTATGTCGGTCAACGACACCCGGTCACCCAGACCAAGCTTCCTCAGGGCCGTGACCGTAAAACGGGGGAGTGCGCCACGAGCGCCCACGACTACCGGGATAACTGCTCCAACAGTAGCGTGAAGTTGGTCCTGGATGGTGGGCAAAGCCGGGAGGTATTTAGATACCATGATGTAGGCCGCTTCTTGGAGTGATTGTTTATTTTCAAATGGCAAAGTAACCTCCAACACTGCCGCCGTCTCCCGGTGTTTAACGACCAGGTCAGGCCGCAGGGTGGTGCCATCAGGGAGCGTCATTCACCCGACAAATCTCTAAGGCGTTATTCCTACAACGCTCAGCTATTTTACCCACCAGCCAGTTATGACGCTCGATGCGCGCCCGTCTCCCGGCAACGCATTCCCCGTTCACATGGTCTAGGGTCTCAGGCTTAAGCCGGCAACGCCGACACAGCACGTCAGGCTCCGCAAGCTCGCGCCCCAGAAGGACCCTTGTATCAAAAGTATTGGTACGAAGTTTAAGGGGGTCGATGAATTGCCCCGGACGGAGCATCATTGGGTCTAAGAGTCACCAGTTACCGTGGGGGTCGTTGGTAAACCAATTCACCCCCATTCCCTGCGAGCTCAGCTCCGCCCATCGCCCCGCGACGCTAAGCTTCAGCTCACGCCGCATCCCCTCTACCGCCTGCATGTCGCAGGGCCATCCCAGATCCAACTGCCTCGCCAGGTGTTCGAGGCGAGCAGCCAACCACCGGCCTCCGCCAGACACCGCACCAGCGGGTCCCCTGATTGAATCAGTTTAAGACCCGCACGAAGCCCGAAGATCCTGATCTGCGTTGCGAGATTAGGGAACCCCAATCCGCCATCACGTTTCCGCGCGTAAAACACACAGTCAGTGACCGACTGAGGCAGATGCAACATCTTTTTAATCTCACCGCGCAGAGCACGGTCCACAGTCTTCAGCGCAGCGACCGACGGAAGGTCAATAGTCATACGATGGGCAAAGGAGGGGACGACGTACTGCATGGCTAGCGCAACTTTTTGCTGCGGCTTCAGTGAAAGCCGTCTCACCCGTCGTACAGAGTCCATGAGGGTGCCGAGATGAGATTTATTTTAAAACCCACGGGAAAGCGTGTATGTGAGCCCTAGATATGTAAAGGGCTCATGAACTCCAAGGGAACGGAGTGCCCCACCACGCACAGCAAGCTGCACAGGCAGCGACACCCAAGCGTCCCCTTCGTTCAAGATGGAAAGATACACACTTCCCCACTGATAGGGCAGTCCCGGCACGTTCTAAATATTCCGATGCTATCTGAAGCATCCTACTCGTGGACTCCTCAGACGTGGAGAAGACTGCCACGTCATCAGCGTATACCGTAGCGGCCAGCCGTCCTTCCCAGAGCCCAAAACCGTATTCAGTTTCCTGGAGCTGCCGCAGCAGCGGATCTGAGACCAATTTGAAAAGCAAGGGAGACAGAGGGCCTCCCTGCTTAACTGCCCGGCGTATAGCCACATCCACTCCAAAGGAGCCGAGGCGGGTGGAAGCCCCGCCGTACATTTTCTGTACCAGACGGCAGAGGAGAGGAGGCACTCGCTGTTGGCGGAGAGCCACCTGGATCGCCTCGTGAGTCACGGTATCGAAGGCCTTCGCTACGTCGAGGAGAACCACGACAAGCTTGGCCTTTCACGGTGAGGGATAGACCCCGATGAGCGCGACGTTAAAAAGGGCAGTGAGCACCTCGGCAATGCCTCGGTTGTGTAAAATACCACCCTTCGTAACGCCATCCGGACCCGGCGCCCCACCTGCCTTAAGGCGCCTGATTTTTGCCTTTACTTCCCCAAGCGTGATGAAAGTCACATCACGATCGTCTTGTTCTGCCACTGGCAGGTCCAGTCGGCGAGGCTGAGCGGTACCCCAAAGATCTTGGTAATAGGGCACCGCTTCCACCGGCGGAACGGGTCTATCGCCCTCCTCGAGCAGGTCCCCAAGGTTATCAGTCAGGACCAGCTCAGCCAGACGAGAAGGGTTCCGCCAGTAGAGCTCTTGCGTTCTGGCGTAGACTCTAACTCTACGCCGCGTGCGCTCAGCCCGCCGGCCAGGCCTGCCTCCCCTGTTCGGAGCAGCTCTTCGCTCAGGGCCTAGCTGCACAAGGTCTTCGTGCAATTGTTCTACTAGGCGATCCAAATCTCCCCCATTAATATTCTCACCAATCAACGCTATAATGCGTTGGGCGAGCGATAACCGACCGACATCAAGGTCCCGCAGGTACGAAACCCACGGAGCCTCTTCAACCGGACGGGCCGCCTCCTCCTCCACGCTCTCTACAAACTGTGCCGCCCCATCGTCTGGTGCAGGAACCTCCCCAACACCATCAACAAGCTGATCGGGCGGTTCGGCCTCTTCAACCGGACCCACGGTCGTACCTTCCTCCGGTGGTAGCGGAGCCTCTGGTATACTTTCTTCCACTATGACAGCCGGCCCCAAGTTCTCCACCAGGGGTTCCTCCACAGGCTGAGCCCCCGTCGACGGTCCCATCCGAATTTACCGGTGGCCGAGGATCTACCGGAAGAAGACCATGTCCCTTGAGAGTTCGCACTCGATCGCCAATTTGTTTTTTTCTGTTTTAAGGGGGAGGTGGGTTGGAATAAACAAGGAATAACCCTGTTTCCTCACCCCAGAGATAAACTCTATATACTTCTCTCTCAAGACACGGTCCTCCTCTTCGCTCCATACCGAGGAGGCCCTGACCGCAGGGACCCAGGCTGGCCTGACAGCAGCCCCCTCCGCATTCCTCTGTACCGGATGTTGGTGTTTCCGGTGCTGAGTGAGTCCCCGCTGAGAGGGAAACCTGCGTACACAATCGGGACATGGAAATCCCCTAGGGGCGAGGCGACAGGCCCCCGACATTTAGCGTAGTGAACACAGGCCCCATGCCATCTGGCAAAGAGGGACCCGCACCGGTCACACCGGAACCGGAGAGAGGCTACAGGATAGGCGTACTCATAGTGGCGAACAAAATCTTTAGCCAAAGTATACCAGTTGCCGCAAAGACGGCACTGGGAGGCAGCCCAGGGGACACCAACCACAGAAAGGCCAGCATCACCTTGATCATCGTCATTATTGTTATTCTCTAAATCCCGTAAATCATCCCGTTCCGCATCAATTCGACCGGGGGTGAACGGGGATCCTTCCCGGAAGCCGAGGCTCTATTATTCATACTCGTGACAATACAAGATTTCCCTCCCGAGGGGTATCAACCCTTGAGAGGTACCCAGTGCGGGTTATACAAGTACAACCCTCAAGGGCCCACTCGCATGCACCCCATTATAGCCTTGAAACTAGCAACAGAAGTTGGATACGTGCTGCTCTGGAAACGGCAGGCCTGGCTGGAAAAGGCCATTGTCAAGTAGACGGGTCCGGGCCACTGCAAGCAGTGACCCGAGGCCCGACCTCTAGAACCACTTCAGCCCCCCAGTTCTTCCGTAAAGAACGGCTGATGGAAGAACAATAAGGGGGCTGAACCGCCCCGCCTCCACCGGGATTTGTGTCTCCCCCGAAGGGAACGTTTCCACCCGGTCTCGTTTGTGGGGTGCTCGGTCAAACCGCCTCGCCTCCACCAGGGGTTGTGTCTCCCCCGAAGGGAACGTTTCCACCCGGTCTCGATTGTGGGGTGCTAGGTCTCTAGCCTCCGTCCACCGGGTTTACAGTCACCCAGTGCAGGTTCCCCTCTCTCGAGGTTAGGCCCACCCAGGATCGCATCTCCCCAGCTTCAGGAGACTAGGTCCGCTTTAGAAAACCGCGTGAAGCGCAGGTGGGCTCCATGAGATCAGAGAGAGAGTGTCTAGGGTCCTCTAGAGTGTAAGAAAGGAGGACACTATAATCGCTTCATCTCCCATTTGCGGAACAGAAGCCTCTGGTAATCAGCCGCCGCCCAGAAGGGGCGACGTTGCCCGGCCCGCCCCGAGATAACGTGGAGGGTACCAGTAGCCACATCTTGCCCTTGACCATCCAAGTAACCGCCCTCAGACGGGTAGCCTGGTGAAAGGAACAAGTTTGCGGAGCAAAACTTGTTAGAGTGATTGTTACTCCCGCCGTTTATAAAGGCTTTGTATAACTTGGTTATAATATGATAGTTCGTTGCGTACCGGTACGGGAAAAAGCGCTGTCCTATTTGCCGGCGAGGCGAGTGTCGTACAGGCCTGTCTTGTTCTGTTTATACGGAAGTCGATTAGTCAAAGTTATACTCAGAAACAGTAATATTGTTAATGTCATATTCCGACGCCTACGGATAGGTAAAGTGATAGTCCGCTGAATGCGAATAGTCAAAGTCATACTCCGATGCGAGGAGATATTAACGCTAGAAAAAAGAATAGGGACAGATGGTCGGGGCCGAAGCCCCACATTCCCTCCATCGTCCCTCGAGCTCGTATGTCACGAGACTTATTACTCAAGGCTTCTGACACCGAGAATTATCCAAACAAGTTCCTCTTGTCCATTCTTCATTGTGCCGTCCGACCATCTTTACTGACGCGCCCCCCCGACATGGGGGTTTGGCGAACCTATGCCTTATTTATTCTTGCTGGTCAACTATGCCTCTGCCCTCTTTAGTTCTTCCAACTTTCCGGGCAACTCGACAGAAGACTCTGAAGAATTCCAGATTCCAACATAGGATTTCTTTCTTATCCTCTCCGGGGTGTGCTTCCCAGAACGCCACCAGTTCTTGGCGTTCATTCTCGAAAGCAGGGCACTCCGCTAACACATGCCACGCAGTCTCTTCTATCCCTTCTCCGCAAGTCTGACACCAGCGATCCCCAACAAGTCTAAAACTTTCCAACTTGGCTTTAAAGTTGCCATGTCCTGTCAGAAACTGCGTGGCATAGTGGTTCGTGTTCAGCGTCACATCCATGCGTTCCAAAACATTAGGTATATATGAGAAAGTTTCTCTGCCTTTTGTGCCCTGCTCCCATCTTCTCTGCCATTCATTCAGATTCTCTGTTCTTCTTCGCTTTCTGCTCACACTTTTTCTTTCACCAGCTTTTATGTCATAATATACATTCGTTTTTTCCAGTATCAATATATCCAGTGGGATTGCTCCCGCGATGACATAACTCGCATCGTACGACACGGTTCTGTAAGCTTTGTTCACCAAAACCAATATCTTTCGCTGGGTCTTCAGTAGCATCCTTCTCAAATTCTGACTACGTATGGCTCTCTCTCCCCATGCTTCACGTCCATATGTCATCAGTGGAACAGCAATGCCTTCATATAGACGTCTTAAAGCCAAACATTCCAAGCCGCCTCTTGTTCGGGAAAGTGACATTAACCCCCGAAATGTCTCTATAACTTTCCTTGTTTGCTGTTCCACATGATGAGTGAAGACCATACCTTCCTCTACCTGAAGACCCAGGTACTTGAGTTCATTCACAAAATTTACAAGTGCATTACCCATCACAATACGTGGCCGTCTCCCCCGATCAAACAAACTTATTTCTCAACATCATTGCCGAGGACTTTGCGGGCGAAAATTCCAATTTCGCTTTCCCGCTCCACACCTCAACTGCTCTCAATGCCCCAGCCGCTCGGATTTCCAAATCTACCCTGGATCTTCCCTGAATTATCAACATTGCATCGTCGGCATACGCCACCTTATCGTGGTGTAGGGGAGTCGATACTGTTATATGGTGCAGCAGTCTGGGCTCACAAGATGAGTCCAGAGATTTTGTTGAGAGCGCAGAGACTGATGCTGTTAACAATCTATAGAGGATACAGTACAGTATCGAAGGATGCACTACAGGTGTTGACTGGGGTACTGCCGATCGACATCTTGGCGAAACAACGAAGAGAAATCTACTGGGACAAAAGAAATGGAAGGCATAGGGCACAATATATATAGGGCGAATCAATAAATATATGGCAGGACCGGTGGAATGATAATAGCAAAAGTAGGGCCCTTTATTTCAAGATACCTGACGTTAAAGAAAGAATGAGGAGTAAATTGGAATTCAACCATTATGGCACTCAGTTTCTAACAGGACATGGGAAACTTAGGAGTTATCTGAATAGGTTCGGATTGTGTGCGACTGATTTATGTAAGTGGTGTAAGGTACCAGACACTCCGGAAAATGTCCTGTATGATCATTGGATGTTTACAGAGCAAAGGGTCAAACTGGTAGAAGGACTGAGTGAGATAGGAGTCAGGCTAGATTTTAGGGAGATATGTCGGCGGAAGGACGCGGTGGATATCTTTAATGGTATTGCAGCGGAAATAGGGAGAATCAGGGAGGAGTATAGGATACATGAGGTGTAACTGTTAGGAATACGTAGATAAGCACAAACAAGTCGTACTGAACAACGTACGGGCATGTAAGTACAAGAGTCTAGGTCACAGGGGACGACCGGTAACTTTTTGGAAAGGCGTGAAGCCTAGAAAAAAGAACGGAATTTCATAACCAGGGATAGGAGAGGACAGGGTTGGCAGTCTCTTTAAAACTGCCAAAACAAGGGCCAACCAAAGCCCCGAGTGTGCACACCCGAAATGGTGGCGTAATGCTGCCTTCGGTAGGTCTCCCAGAATGGGAGGCCGACCCGTTGTTGATGGGAGGCGGGTCAGGGCTTGCCCTGGCCTTGCTAAATCAACTCCTCGGGGGTCGAGGAGCCCCGTAGGCAGGGTACGCCCTGTCTGCGCCCCGACCGGCATCGGGGGTGAGTCTGGGGCAACCCGGGCTCATCTCCGATGTATTGGGTTGGACTCGAGGTTGGTTTGTGGTTTCGGCTGTGGGCCGTCGACTCTGTGTCCGCCTTGAGCCGTGAAATTGGATGCACCTATCTGCTGTCAAATCCTAGATAGTAGATATTCCGTAACCCATGGAGGGTTAGAGCTGCACGTCTCAAACCCAAGGGTACTGACCAAAACATCGTCAGGCGCCTCGTCAGCGTTCAGAACAAAAGACCTCCCGCTCGATGGAGAGCCGGGGATGGTATAAGCAGAACCAATATCCTCACTAAATTTAAAGTACGAATTAACAATATATACTGCCTGTTTACCATATATCACTTTGACGCATACATGAAACTGACTGGATAATTCCCTAATAAACAGGACTTCCACACGCTCATTCATCACCATCACCACTGCTCCCGGTTTGCCAGGCACGTAGTATTGCCGGTAGCCTCCTATCTGTGGCACCCTACCCTGCCTTGAGTACGGCTCTTGAATAAGAGCTACATCCAATCTCCTATCCCTTGCTACCTGGGCAAAATCTTCCAAGCATACTGCAGATCCTTGCAGATTTATCTGTCCAACCCTAAACCTTCCCATTGATCCCTCAGAGTATGCTGTTGTCGCGGCCGTCTAGCAAAAGTGCGTTCTACTCAGTCTCTGTTCAACCATCCGCTTATACATCGGGCACTCTAGCGTTCCAACTCGATGTTCACTGGGCTTCTTGGCCGCCAGAGAGTTCACACACGAAGGCTTTTCCCCTTTACGTGGACAATCCATAAATTCATGTCCCGCCCTCCCACAGTGCGTGCATACACAATACCCGGTTTTTTACAAAATTTTTGTACGTGTCCGTAGCCCTGGCACCTGTAGCAACGACTTATGTGGTAGAAGTCAACTATTCGGCATGAATCGTAGTCAATATAGACCCTACCGGCCTCCAGAAACAACTCACGTATCTTGGGTTCCAATTCCACAACCAGATTTACCGTTTCAGCCTCCCTTCTTCCAACTCTGTATAAAATTTTGTGTCCGGTCATCTCTTCTTTTTTAATGCCGTGTTCAACAAGATTTTGATCAAATATGTATTCTTTTATTTTGTCATCATTTAGCTCCTTGTCGACGTCGTATATCATTGCCTTAGGCAAGATTTTCTTAGGTGTCGCTGCTCTTAATCGTTCATTCCTGGTCGTAATGTCCCGTATCTTCTGTGCACTCCTCTGTGTGCCGGATTCAATGGCCATACCACCTTTTTGGACTTTCCTCAATGCCTGCTCGTCAGCTGCCAGGACTTCCTTTACTGTTTTCTTGGTAACCTCGGAATCGATGATTTTTTCATCTACAGGGTAGACTAATACAACTTTTTGAGTGTCCCTCGGCGCTACAATCTTCTTGCCGATTTTTGGGGGCATCTTGATTACTCCCGCATACGACGCAGCTGCCGGCGTAGGTCTCGAAACAGTTTTTCGCAGTTCTTCATCTTTTTCTTTAATCAAGGCTTTTAAAACTATATTTTCTGCCATAGCTTCAGCTTTTTCCACTATCTTGTCAATGCATATCTTTTCCATTTTTCGCCAAAGCCGTAGTACAAAAGACATACAAGTTTTGTTGGCCTTATTTGTTTCTTTAAATAAGTAGTCTTCTAGGGTCTCCCGAAGCTGATCCACCGTAGCTGGATTCTCCTGCTCCACTTCCATGTCCGAAGATGATGACGATGACCTTGACCTTGAAATTCCTCTTCTCCTCTTCACCGAAGGCGTGGAGCCAGAACGGTAACTCGGATCCATCTTGTATAAAATGTGGGGTATGAAACCCTCAATACACATGTTTATGGGTTGCCTAACTTGCCCGTTCGCTGGCGAGCCCCTTCGAATGTTGCTATAGGCCACCCGCAACACTTATGACAGATAGGTTGCCTATTGCCCCTTACTTTAGTTACTATATGTAACCAATCCCACGTTACTATTGAATAACTTTAGTAAAATGATAATCTGAAATTATCTTTTAATTAACTTTTCATCCATATTTCAGTCCTTGTAAAATATAATAAAACAAAAATAAAAAATAAAATTTCTTCTTGACAATTATTTAAAGTCCACTACTGCTGGTATAAAATAAACTAAATTGAAAAATTAAACTAAGTCCAAACTCTTCTTAACATAAGCTAAATCACAACTGCAAAAAACGAGAAAAAAAATTTCAAAGTCCAGATTTGACAAAATTATTCTAAGTCCGATTCACTGAAAAATATTCTAAGTCTCACCTGTAAACAATGAAAATTTTTAAAGTTCAATTCCCTCTCGTAGGGAAATTTCTCTGTCTATAGGGAAAGGCGCCAAGCCACGTGTCCTTCCTAACCTACAAATCTACTAACTAATTGCCGCCAATACTGCAGAGGTAAAATCAATATGGCACTGCTTTTTCACTGTCTATATTGAGAAATGGCGCCAAACCACTTAACCTAATTCTAACCTAAAATCCTAACCTATACATTCACAATTTCCCGCCAACTTTCCAAAGGTCAACTATGTAACTTCTAATTTTTCTTCAAACAGCTGATTTCCTGTCTGTTTACTAACTACTAATTTATTAATTATTACTAAAAAATGTGAATAAAACCTAATTTAACGTTCAGCAGTATTGTCCACTATATCCTATAATTATTCTAATTGAGTATATTTGTCTCCTTTCAATAATTACTACTAATTACACAACTATAAACTGTTTTTCAATGTTCACTGGTATACTTTGTAATATATTTACAAATTTAAATATATAAATAAAATATAAATGTTGATGTATGATAATAAGAATTGTTGCCGTCCTGTAAACCCCACTGTTTGGGCTAGCCAATTTGTAATATATTTTTACAAATATAAATAAATAAAATATAATAAGAGTCGTGTACGTTGTCTGGATCTCGGTGTTGAACTCGCCGATGATACAGCTCCACTTTGGATTCACCAATTACAAAGAATAAATTAAATATAAATATGTTTTATAATTAAGTGTGATTGATTGATAAAACAAAAAATAAAATTTTGTAGGTTGTGAAATTTTTACTGATATTGAGTTTTGGTTGAATTATTTAATTTAATTAATTAATAATTAATTAATTAATTAATTGAGTGTGTAATTTTCTTCGATATTTATTTTATCACTGTAAATTAATTTTGTTTAAAAAAATAGTTAACATTAATTATAGAAATAAAAACAACTCTTGTAACTGAATAATGATGTTCATTTATTAACATTCAAAATTATGCGCCAGTCAAACTGCGCATGATCAAGGCATTGGCTAATATGTGCTCCAGTCGGTAGCGAACGAAATCAACAAAATATATTTTTACAAGGTTAGAAATTATGGTTCTTTTAACGAGTCGAAATGGTCAGAGCGCAAGGAACAAGATACATTCTTACAGGTATTCTTACACTAAATTATTTTGGCTGAAATAAAACAAGATTATTATTTAAATTGTCAATTAGAAAAATGAATAGCGAACCAACTCGACGAAATGACGTCACTCCTTTCAAGCTGGCAGTGCACTCGTGCTGGTTAGAAAATCAAGTATGGCCGATGTCTCCTCGATTTTAGCGGCTATACTGCTGGAACTGGCTGAGATTCTCCCGCAGAAATAAAATGATATTCCCTTCTCTGCGAAGTAGTGTTGGTCCAGGAATATAGTGTAGAGTGTCCTCTCGTCTCCTGCGATGTCGTTTTCGTGATGGATTTCTTGTGAAGTGTCCGGTGTTCAAATATGTGTAATTGTGTTCTGCGAATATGGTCCAAAATTGTCTCAAAATGGCTGTTGATTTCTTGTGTTTGAGTTTGGTGGTGTTATTACTGTTGTTTGGAACTTGTGAAGTGTTATAAATTGATAGTTAATGTTATTTTCACTTTTAGATCATCTCTGTTACACGCCGCATAACCACACTCGGTTTTACACAAATTATTCTGTTTTCAGTATTCTGCTAACACATTTCCAACTAGTCGTCTTCACGATTAACAATAGACTAAAAGACTCAACGTCGTCGTTTTAGGGTAATTTGTGCTGTCTTTTTTCTCTTTATATTGTTTAACTATAAAAATATCTGTCTAAGACTTGGTTCACCATCTAAATATACATAATAAGTTTTCTTATTTTTTTACTGTAATTCAAATATTTGTTAAGTTTACATAAATCTAACTACTCAGTAATATTGATTAATTAATTTTACATCTTTTGATATATAGCTGGGTTTGTTTCAAGCTCATTTAAGCCCAAAAATTACAATTTTTTATAATGATTGTGTGCCTCATATTTTGTACAAATTTATTGTTTAAATGGTTTTTAATTGTTTTTTCTGATAATATTTCCATGGAATATACTTAATAACTCCGTGATTATCTTTGTTGTTAATAATTTTGTTGTTAAAACACTTCAATATTGATTAATTTACTGTTTAGTCTGATTTGATTACCATTATAGGCCTAGTATTATTTGTTTCCAAAAGAAGTTAATTTTCTTTCCTTTGTCATTCTATTCGCTATTAATTGTATCTGTATTAAATATATTTTCAATTTCTGTATTGTATGTATTGAATTCTATTCCTATTATATAGCTTGATTCTCTGATAGATAGTTTTGGTTTAATATTACTAGTCTGTGTTTTCTAAAATGGTGTCTTAGCTAGTCTGCTTGTACATTATATATGGTTTACTGTTTTGAATAAAATTATTACATTTCTATATCCTACTTGCCTCTCTGCCTTACACACTGGAAAATTAATTAACATGATTTTAAAATACAATGGAATATCTTATATCTACTAAACTTTTTTTTTATAATATGATTTAACCATAACATAAACATCTTATGCCTATTATTTTCTACATATTTAGAATTATAATGGAAACATATTATTATCAGCACTATTATCAGTCGTTGGCTGTCCTTTGTTTTTATGTTTCCTTTTATCACAAAGCTTATCCTATTAAAACATCTTATTTCTAATAACACCTTCAGTTATTAACTGTCTCTTTTAATTACTATAACTAATTTGATAACACATTAACATAAAAACATCTTATCACTAATGACACTTTCAGTTATTAACTGTCTCTTGTGTTCCCTATACCTAATTTGCTAATACAATAAAATAAAAACATCTTATACCTATTATATTGTTATTATGCCTAATCACTAAAACACTTTTATTATCAAAATTGCACTCAGTCATTAGACTGTCTCTTTAGTTTTTATTTAGTATTTCCCTACACTGATGGTAGTCTTTTTTAATAGATTTTTTATACTACACTTTATTATAATGTGTCATTTACTTTGGCTACACTAATGGTAGTCCTTTTAATAATTTTTTCCACATCTTATGCTTACAACTAGTATACATTTCGGTTTTCTTTGGGATTGTATCTTGTAACTTGTTATTGGGTCTGCATATATTAGTTTTGATTTTGTTTAATGGTATGTATTCCATGATTACCATTTTTTGGAATAACTCTTCTTGGTTCTAGTCTCTGTGTGGGAATCTTGACATATTTTGTCCCTTCTTCATTATTATATTAGTAATTTCTGGTCTTGTGGTTTCTCTGCATCTTGACCTTATACATTTCCCTTATTAATATGGTTTAATCCTTTTATTTCCTTTTTCTTGTATTTCCTTTTTACTGCTTCCCCAATCTACTGGGTATACTGCTGGTTTATTTGGTTTTTACATAGTAAGTTATTTTGATCAATGATTTTCTTTGTTATTTTTCATTCTTATTAATATTTTATTGACTTAATATACAGTTTCTAGTGTAATTCTTAAAACAATTCATTCTTCCACTCACTATGGAACTTTTCTTCTTTATTTATGTTGCATTAAGATAAAAGTTTAACGTGATACTTTTGTTATGCTACAACTTACATACCCTATTGTAGTCTGTTTTTAATATGTCACAAAATTAGTTAAAAATTACACTCTCCTACCTTCTCTCGTCGAAGTTTTTTATCATAGATATTATATTTCACTTTTTTCACAAATTCTTCATAGATTTCATGAAAAATACCACTCTAAATCCGCTTAAAACAAGAGCAGAAAAATACCACGTGTTTTCACACTCAAGTCTACTCCGGAAGTCAAAGAATAGGGACAGCGGGATTCTCGTTAATCCATAAATGAGCGTCACTAATCGTATGAGAAGGCGTCTGGCTGTTTTTTTCCCCGCTAAGTTTTTAGCATTCCCAGCTTACTGGTGAATTTTGCTTCTTGATTATGTTAAAATAATAGATCCCTACCCTGTATGTGTGCGCAGTAAGTGGTGTTTGCGCATTGTTGAGTGTTGTTAATCCCAAAATTTATCATTATTCGTTAAGTTGACACTGACCTCGCTATGGAGGATCTCCCCCGGGCCTTCCTCTCCGGGCGTAATCTATGTGACACCTTGCGATATGAATAGATGTTCGCAAGGCCGTCAGCACTATGTCGGTCAACGACACCCGGTCACCCAGACCAAGCTTCCTCAGGGCCGTGACCGTAAAACGGGGGAGTGCGCCACGAGCGCCCACGACTACCGGGATAACTGCTCCAACAGTAGCGTGAAGTTGGTCCTGAATGGTGGGCAAAGCCGGGAGGTATTTAGATACCATGATGTAGGCCGCTTCTTGGAGTGATTGTTTATTTTCAAATGGCAAAGTAACCTCCACCACTGCCGCCGTCTCCCGGTGTTTAACGACCAGGTCAGGCCGCAGGGTGGTGCCATCAGGGAGCGTCATTCACCCGACAAATCTCTAAGGCGTTATTCCTACAACGCTCAGCTATTTTACCCACCAGCCAGTTATGACGCTCGATGCGCGCCCGTCTCCCGACAACGCATTCCCCGATCACATGGCCTAGGGTCTCAGGCTTAAGCCGCCAACGCCGACACAGCACGTCAGGCTCCGCAAGCTCGCGCCCCAGAAGGACCCTTGTATCAAAAGTATTGGTACGAAGATTAAGGGGGTCGATGAATTGCCCCGGACGGAGCATCATTGGGTCTAAGAGTCACCAGTTACCGTGGGGGTCGTTGGTGAACCAATTCACCCCCATTCCCTGCGAGCTCAGC
Source organism: Magicicada septendecula (assembly GCA_034769895.1). Lineage (NCBI taxonomy): Eukaryota > Metazoa > Arthropoda > Insecta > Hemiptera > Cicadidae > Magicicada > Magicicada septendecula. The sequence goes on from CM068374.1 coordinate 59,476,940, forward strand.
TCCGCCCATCGCCCCGCGACGCTAAGCTTCAGCTCACGCCGCATCCCCTCTACCGCCTGCATGTCGCAGGGCCATCCCAGATCCAACTGCCTCGCCAGGTGTTCGAGGCGAGCAGCCAACCACCGGCCTCCGCCAGACACCGCACCAGCGGGTCCTCAGTAGGGTAAAACTGACAGTTCTACCCCGGATGTGACGTCATATGGCGGGAAATTCAAAAATCTATGTGGTGGGGGTAAAAATCTGGTAGTCGGCTTTCGGTCATGTTGTGGGCGGTGAGTATAAAGTGGGGTTATGTGTGCGTTGATTGGTGTATACGTCGTCGACGTTGCCGCTTCGTGCATGTGTTATAGTGTACGGGTTTGTATATGCAAGGAGTTTTTCCGGTCGGCCATGTTGTAAAATCGTCGTGGTCGGCGTTGCCGACTCGTGCTGGTTAATCACCGTAGTCGACTCTTGCGTGTGTTATAGTGTACGGGTTTTGTATATGAACGTCGCTGCGGGCGATGGTCGATGGCGATGGCAACGGCGTGTCTGTGTGTCGTGGCGAACTGTATCGCGAGCCCGTGTAGTGATCCGGTTCGCCGTTCGCCGTTCGCCGTTCGCCGGCCGCCGTCCGGTCGATCTGCTGTCGGACGCCGTCCGCCGCCGACGGCGAATGGCGAACGGCGAACGGCGAACTGGTTCGTGAGGCTGCGTCGTGATCCGGTCGGTGCCGTTCGCCGTTCGCCGGCCGCCGTCGGCGGCCGGCGAGCATCGAACGGGTCACGCGGTGATCCGGTTCGTCGTCGAGGATTGGTCTGTGTGTCGGATATTCTGATTGATATGTAATTTTCTATAGGTAAGTAAATATATACAGATTGTAAAAATACGTTCGCACCAACCTGTTGGTCTAGCGCTCGCTATAGCGGGCCCTACGTTTGTTGTTGTAAGAAACACACATGAATAATAGGGACAAGTGGCAGTTGGCTTCCGCTGAGATTTATTGTGGAACGCACACACACACACACACACACACGCATCATGCATGGAAAAGGAAAGTTGAAAATAAACACTTAAGCAATTACAGATACACTCATGTATTTATTTACATGGACACATCTTATTTACAAAATATTTACAAAAACATAAATTAAAAAGTACATATATACAAAAAAACTATTGTGCACACTCATATATTATAGACACATATTATTTACAAAATATTTACAAAAACATAAATTAAAAAATAAATACATTTTTAAATATTTACAAAAACAGAAATTAAAAAATAAATACATTTTTAAATATTTACAAAAACAGAAATTAAAAAATAATTACATTTTTAAATATATATACATATAAAACTGTTGTGCACGTTCACGTTCATCTGTAAGAAAAGAAAGAAAGAGTATTTAGTGACGCACAGTTGATGCGAGTAGGATGGTTTAGAATAACGTTTATCAGTACTGTAACATACCTCAAAAATGCATACGTCTGTAGAATTCGCGTTTCGGCTTCCCGAACGCGTAGAATCGACATTGCGGACATCTCGGTTCCGCCCCCTCCGACGCCATGGTTCGAAACCAGTTGACGATGCACCTAGAATGGAATGTGTGGGTGCACGGCAACCCGAGGAGCCTCTCCCCATCCGTGTATGGAGCTAGACACGCACCACATGTGGCGTGTGGTAGCATACCCTGGATGGGGCAGTCCTCTCCACGGGTCCAACACCACGTTGGTAATGACCTTCTAAATAATATCATCATCAACGTGGGGTTGTAGTTGTTGTGCACCCTTGGTGTCATAACGTCAATAATTTCAAACAACGGTAATCTTTGTTGTGGTTCCCGTTGTTGTGGCTGCGGCTGAGGCTGAGGCTGAGGCTGCGGCTGCGGCTGCGGCTGAGGCTGAGGCTGTGGGTGATGTCTACAATGCAGCGGATGGTGTATGCAATTTGGGCGAGTGGTGCTTATCCGCTGCGGTTGATGCTGTGACAACGGTTGCGGCTCATACTGTGGTGTCCGAGGTCGTAGTGGTTGATGCTGCGGTTGTGGACGCGGTTGAATGTCACTGTGTGGCATAATATAAATAAAAAGATAAAAACGTGTACAGTCATGGAAAAAAAAATATATGTACGCATAAGAAGATGACTTACACATCGCAGTTTGGGCGAGTGCTTATCCACTGCGGTTGATGATACGACAACGGTTGCGGCTCGTGCTGCAGTAGAGGCTGCGGTGTCTGAGGTCTTATTGGACGATGCTGCGGTTGTGGGTGCGGTTGAATGTCACTGTGTGGCAGAATATAAATAAAAAGATAAAAACGTGTACAGTCATGGAAAAAAAATATGTACGCATAAGAAGATGACTTACATACTGACGTCGATTATGGAAATCGTTGATGATGATGAGTTGTTAAATATTTCATCATCAAGAAAATCTTCGTGACTGTCATTATCATCATCATCATCATCACTATCATCACAAAGATTGACCATCCTCTCATCAAATTCCACATCGTCCATGTGCATGAAGACACCGCTGACAGTGTCACCACTATATCCGCTAGATTCATCATTACTGGAAAAAAAAGAAGTACAAATTTAATATCGAACGTAAACACAACAGTACAACGGAATGTTAATGAAAACGGTCGTACCGACTCGTGCCGGGTTCAGGAGATGCAGGAGTTCTGCTGGCAGCAGTAGTTGGAGCGACAACATCACTGAAAAAAAAGTATAAATTTAACACCCAATGCAAACGTAATAGTGCAATAGTTTGTTAATGAAAACGGACTTACCGACTCGTGTCGGGTTGAGGAGACGCTGGGCTCGTGCTGACAGCAGCGGGTGGACCATCAGCATCACTGAAAATAAAAAAATATATATATGAATTGAACGTCTACTGTAATCGTAATAGTATAAAAGATTGACAATGAAAACTCACTTACCCACTCGTCCTGGGTTGAAGAGATGTAAGACTCGTGGTTGCCAGCAACGCACGTTGTATCCGTTGTGAACTACAAAAAAAAACAATAAGTCAGCCGAATGGAATATATTGTTTATGCTCATTAATACATAAAAAAAGGTGTACTTACTATCTTACACGCCGCTGCTCCTCTTGAATATGGTGTTTGCATACTCGTCCTCGTCCGTTATTATGCATTCTGTAAAATGTAATGAATTATGTATATTAATTAGTAAAAGAACATAATAAAGTGTGTGTGTGTGTGTGTGTATTGCTGAAATTAAACAGAAAATACAGTAAGTACTTACATGCAAGATGTAAAACAAACTGAATATGATAATCGTAGCGACAAAAATCTTATATATATATGCATTTGCTCGGTGGGAGTCTGCTACAGACATGCTCCCCCCTATCATAACGTTCACAAGGTCAGACAACATCTTGTTGTTTAAAATTAAACGCATATTCCCCCTCTGTCTCGGCGGGAGTCGATTACATCACCAGCGGCTCGCGTCCGGTTTCACAAGGTTAAACTGACGTCATCTAGTCGCCTACCTCCCCACACTTGCACTGTGTGAATTGTATTAAATAATTTTTATACATGAAATACGAGTTTATTCTTACCATGAGTTACTGATCCGTATACCTCCGCCTCTTCACTTCATTGTTAGGACCAGCATTGTCGCCGGATATCGTGCGTTTACGCGTTCTGTAGTGTCCGTACGCGAGCGTAGTTACGCCGTCGTCCAGTACATACCTCTTATCGTCATAAGGTGACAGGGAAAGTTTCGTTATACGTTGCGTGTACAGCTTATGACGATCGCTTCGTATACACTCGGCAGAGGTGAAAACAGTACGACTATCGAAAAGACACTCGCTGTACAATTGATGACGTAACCTATTTTTTATTGCACACCTTTCGCCACCTTTTTGTCGGTGCGGTCGGACAATAGAAGTGAGTAATATTTCGCTCTGAGTCCGACAAATTCCCTGATGGGTTTCCCGTGGGTTTCATCCTTGAACTTCCCCACGACCTTTTTGTTGTCGTCGCTATGACAAGGATGATCCACGGGATAGTCCGACGTGTCGAAAAGGTGGAGATCCTCTTTCATATCAGCGTACACGTCGTCAGTCCGTATACTGTAAAGTAAACTGTCTGTATCAGTCATCAGTAATGTAAATCGTTGTCCGTACTTGGCGACAGCGTACCGATAATGAAAGTCGTACATTATTAGTTTGCTGACGTCGAGTACTGTGAAGCCGACGTACACCGGACGGGAAAGGAATATCGTCCTGTTTCGTAAAGCCAGTCCGACCAAGTCATCGGTATAGCGGATCATACGCTTTAGTCGTGGATTGAAAACCAGTTTCTGCAGCCGTTGTTCGTTAGAGACTAGTTGGAAGTCTATTCGTTTCCTCACGTTCTCCAGCGATTTACCATAGACGGCGTTGACCATCAGTTTAAAAAAATCCTTTTCAAAACTGTTTGTGGCTGCCGCTCTCTTTTGCGTGTTGAAATCGATAAACGGTTTCATCCACGCTCTCTGTTTAAAACTCAACACCCTATGGATCGCTTTCAATTCTAGTCCAAGACTCAGATACAACTTTAAATTTCGAAAATGGAGAACGTATTTTTGTTTGTCGTCCAAAGTCGTCAGCAACTTGCGAACGGACGACGAAGGCGTTTCCGATCCGCTAAACCCTTTTGTATAGTGCAGACGTGTGTGGAGTCGGTGAGAGTATGGTGAAAGCTTGTCGGGATTGACGCAGGAACGGACGGGCGCCAGTGGATAATCGGAGTGGAGGTCGTGAAGTTCACGTGGATAGTGTAGGTCGACTTCGAGTATGTAGCCTGTGTCACTGTCATCGCTCAGAGTACGCACGTCCAGTGAGTCGATCTCGTTACGATCAAGCCATCTGAAGTCGGCGTAAGGGAGCGGTTGTGACATGGCTGCACCGTAAAGGTTGTTGCAGTCAGTGTACAGTATGAAAGAGGTCGGCTTTGAAGCATCGTACTGATCGATGATTAGCGGGTTGTTGGCCTTGGCATGGCGGTTGGGTACCATGCTAACGCCACCGCGAACAGACGATTCGATAAAGAGATGCTGATCTATATCCGTCAACAGCTCCAGTTGCACACCGCTCATCTTCAACATCGCGTGCCAAGCGACGCCAGGAAGCGAGTAAAGATGAGCCGGGTCGATCTGGTAGTACCGCATGGCCATCTCACGGAACGCCTCGAAGACGTCGGCCAGCAGCAGTACATCTGTTTTCAGATACAGATCGTGATATTCACCCAGCGTACGGATTCCGAAAGTCCGCCACACGTTCTGCGCGTGAGCGTAATCTTCGTCCGACACAGGTGATTCACTCAGCCTGTTGAAAAAGTGTTCACGTGCAGGCAGACGTGTTTCGTCGAACTTCTTGCTACCTGTCATATAATCGTAAGGGTAGACGCCCTTACGTAAGAGTAGCTCGAAGTGTTCTTCGAAACATTGCTTTGTCAAAGCGAAATCTGCACCGCTCGCGCGCAAGTTTCCAACCAGCATGTCCAAGGACGTGTTCAAAAATTGAAGCGTGTCTACGAAACGCAGGGTACCCAACGAGACCGATACGAAGCGTTCACTAGTGGTAGCGATACAAGCGAGATTGTCGTATTTTCCCAACCCTTGTACCAAGTGATGCGCATCGTAACCTCGTAAGTTATGAAAAAAGACGGGTATGTGTCGGGGAGTCTTGAAGTTGAGGTTACAAACGTTGTGCGCTGCGCCCAGGTATTGACCGGTCAGATGACAGTGGTTGCGCACCTTGTCGTCGTCAGTCAGAGGTTTTCCACAGAGATGGCATACGACGGTATTTGCGAAAGATAACACGTCATGCTCACTCATAGTCATAGGCACGATGGAATGTATGATTCTGAAGAGTTCACGCTCTTCGACGACCAGTCTATCGAGAAAGGTCTCTACCACGTTCTCACCGTGATAAACGACCTGAGGTTTGAAAATTTTACGCTCGTGGTCGACTATGAGGTAGGAGAAACCTGAAGGAAGGTGTAACGACTCCGTTGTGGTGGACGATGTGTGAGGAGGAGCGTCGCAGCGATGGCAAGGGACGATAAAAGATTCAAAGTCTGCGTATATCGCGAAAGGGACCTTGTGACAGTAGGTGTAATTTTTGAAACACATCACTTTTTCCTCCTCCTTCACAGGTAAACGAATTCTCTGTTCACCGTACGGTGAACAGTGGGGGACGTGTTCGGTAAGGAGCCGTTCTTCGTAGAACCTGTGCAGACAGTAATCGCAATAGAAAGAACGCCCGTCGTGTTTGGTTAGTGAAGACAATAAGCGACTCATATTTTTTACTAAACAGTAATGTTTTCGGTCGTTAGTGGTAAGAAGTAATAGATTAACGTGATGTCGTCTACCAATGGAGGGAGTTATTCTTAACGGGTAAATTTCATTGTCTTCGTATCCGAAAACATTTATAGAAATGTCAGAATTGTCTCGTTCGAATTTCACAATGTCGCATAGACGGGTGGGATAAGTTATACCGGAAGTGATGATACTGTGGAAATGTGATTTGTATTTCGATACACGATCGTTGTGCGAGTGTTGAGGAAACAGTGCGGCCAATACTGACCATACGAAACACATTTGATCGCCCGTATTGTTCACGTTGATGATGGATTTAGTACGAGACAATTCGGGGGGTGTACGGATGAAACTGGAGGCGGCCAGCGGTTGGTACCGTGAGAGAACGAGTTCTAAAGAGACGATGTGGTCCAACACCCAACCGCTACCCTCGCGCGTGAATTTATAAATTGATTTAATGATTTTTTCGTACGAAGCTTCTAAACGATCCGGCAATATGTCTTGGTCACCGATCAGCGTCGTATGGCATCGTCCATGAAAATAGGCTTCAGTCGTCACTTCTTCGTCCTCGTCTGTGTCAGCGTTTACTATGTACTTGACAAATCTCGCTTTAACCGTTATATGCCACTTTATACTACGCAATCGTGTCAGTTCGTTTAGAATGTCCGTACGTAACGTATCGTGCATTTCATCGAAAAAGGTTATGACATCGTTGACACATTCTTCGTTCTCCGTAACAGCCGTGTAAACGTACGATATCAACGCGCCACGCAACGAATGTTTACGAGCAACAGCAAACGACTGCATTCTTGGTACAATTAACTACAACAACAACAAAAAACTTGAAACGATAAAAGCAAAACAATTACTTGCTCGCTTGAGGAACAATGTAATACTGATATGAAGTTAGAAATTAATCACCACTTTATATGCACCACGTGAAACTTAGTCTGCACGAGACTTGCAGGTTAACTACAAAGTGAACGTGAACAGCGATCCCCTCTCCGCTTACACTTCAGGCTGCGCGCGCAGCTATCCGCTCCCACCACCATGATACCGAACTATTACCGTCAACGATCCCCCACTACCAACTGCGTGCGCAGCTATCTGCTCCCACTACTGTGCTTTATTTCATACCGACCAATCGACGACAGCCATCCCCACTACGGATGCGCGCGCAGCTATCGCTGAGGAGGTGAAATGCAACGCGACAAACTAACATTCTTGCTTCAGATATGGATGTGTACACATATTCTTTTGCAAGCCGATTAAAAAGCTTTTATAACATCAGTCGTCGTGGTAACATTAAATTTTACGTTCATAAATTTCCGAATGCGAACGTAAAAATTTTTGACCTAGCCAAAGCCGGGTTTATTTACGAAGACGATGGTGATGTTGTAAGATGCTGCAAGTGTAAAATACGAATTATGGATTGGGCAGTGGGTGACGATCCTGCCCAAGTCCATAAGGCGTCAATGCCCGCATGCGATTTCGTTCGTGAACACTTGTAGAAATCGACACACGCAAAAACGGCTCTTTTCAGAGCCGACATAAACTCATGTACAAACATACCCGTTTGGGTAGTACTAGGTGTTAGTACTACTACTACTACCGAACGACAGTAGTCACTCCAAAAGTGTGAGTGAAGACACCCATAATAAAAAAAATTATAAATAAAAAAATTCCTCAAACAATATGCGTATACACTATAAATATCACGATCATGACTAATAGCGTATCACTCACATCGCAGATCATCGACACGATGGACGTCTATCGATACGATGATGGGAAACATTTCACAATAACAAAAGCTTCACGAAGCGCGATACGGTCCAACTTATGTTCTGTGTATTTTGTGAAGAAAAGACGATTTTGCGGCAACTACTGTACACGTTACAAGTTCGGTGTTGACAGATATCACGGACGTTGTTGGCATCACATTAAAAAACGTACCAGTGATCTGCCACCTATAGTGCTGTTGATGATAGTCTCCGATCGTATACACAACAAATCACGTTGGCTTGAATTTATCGAAGAGTGCGAACGAAACAACGTACCGATAGAACTCGTAGTTTACGAAAAGAGTATGTTCAAGTGTACCGTACGTCATGGATGGAATTTTCTTTCACGTTTCCGCCCGATTCCCGAACTGTATCGTGCCGTTCAACGCGTGCACGGTTTACACGATTCGCATGGACGGATGAACTACGCAACGGTTTACACGGACATGCTCGCATATGGAAGTTCGATCCCTCACGCTTCGTGTTGCATTGTCATTACGGAGCGCACTATTCCGATACGTACACCTATTGAAATATACAGAAGCGCGACAGCGATAGCGCCAAAGTGCGCACTAGATCCTAGCTACAACGTAAGTTTTGACGTGCGCTGCCCACCGTCCTCGTTACCGACACTAGCGAGAGGGAAACAGTTCGCGATAGTGAACAACAAGGCGCAAGGATTGTTTTCGGTACCCTTTCTGAAGGAGGCGTTGCCTACGCTTCGCGAGTATTGTGAATACTTCGGTCTGCAGTATTCGCACGAACAAGGGTACATGGTGAAAGACCGACGTTTGTACAAACAGTGGCAGCGGTGCACCGGTGCTATGGCTGACGAATTTTGGTTGTTGAACTCGTACCTGATACGCCTGCACTTGGAGTCACGAAGTCAGCGCCCGATCGCTGAACTCAAAGCTAAACACATGTGCGAGCGTCTACCCGAGAACGATAACGTCATAGTCGCGGAAATGCACGAGTATCGCGAGAACGTTATACGTAGCGTCGTATTCAAAGACATGAATTCCGTCAAGACCGTACGAGCGTTGGACACGAAACAACATACGCTCATGAGATATTACAGCGGAATGGGTCTCGTGCGTAATGGGTGTATGAATATCAGTTTAGCTCACGTTTTAACGTACTTGCGCAATCACAAGAAGAACGCGCTGTTCTTCCGTTCAGTCGAGATGATATAATTGGGTGTGGTGTGGCGGCGTCGCGACAGTCATGTGATGGAAGGCAGTCGTACCAGAACGGTACCAACGAGAGTTACGTTCAGCACAGAGCGGACGGTTTACGACGTGCCAGCGTATTGTGAATCACGGTTTGCAACGCGACGACATGAGAATGAAACAACGAGCGAAGAACGTACAGCAGACCGTTCGCAAGACTATTGCGTCGGAGTTGCACAGACCAGTAAGACGGAATTTTCCGAGACGAGCGGTCGAGTTGAAGGGACTTCACGACTTGTACCAGGCGGACCTGGTAGAGATGATACCGCACGCGAAGGTGAACAAGGGATTCAAGTACCTCATGACGATGATTAACGCGTTTAGCAAGTACGCGTACGCAGTTCCGTTAAAAACAAAGACGGGTGTAGAGGTCGCACGAGCTCTGGAACCGATTCTACGCGCTAATAAAATGAAATATCTTCAGACGGACAACGGGAAAGAGTACTACAACAGCGTCGTACAAACGTTGCTGAGGAGATATGGTGTCACACTGTATTCTACGTATAGTGAGAAAAAGGCGTCCATCGTGGAACGCTTCAACCGTACGTTGAAAACTCATATGTATCGTGCGTTCAGCGAACAAGGTCATTACCGTTGGTTGGATATGTTACCGGAACTGGTCAGAGTGTACAACGACAGCGTGCACAGAACGATCGGAATGAAACCATGTCAGGTGAACGAATCCAACGAACGCACGGTGCTACGACGGATTCACAAGAACACAGCGAGAAGCATCGACTATAAACAACCAAAGTTCAAAGTAGGCGATCGAGTGCGTATAAGCAAATACAAAATGACGTTCGCCAAAGGATATATGCCTAACTGGACGAACGAGATATTCCATGTTCACACGGTACGTACCGCCAGCGTACCCGTCACTTATTTGTTAAAGGATCATACGGGAGAAGTGTTGAAAGGCGGTTTTTACGAACACGAAATCAGTAAATCGAACGTTGGTGACGTGTACTTGGTAGAAACGATCGTACAACGTAAAGGTGATCGTGTGAAAGTCAGGTGGTTAGGATTCGATGGTAAACACGATTCGTGGATACCCAAGAAGAACTTGCTATAACAAGGAATTGGCTTGCGGAATAGAACCAGTATGCGACGGTGCGTTACGATGACAACATGCGCGCTGTGTACGGTGTGAAAGACGTTGTGTTGCATCCTGGCTACGATGTGTACGTCGTGAACACGCCCGAGAACGAGATCGAGCGCATGCGCAGGATATTAACAGTACACGAGTATTGGCAACGGGTTACTAATCGTGTGACGAGATTCCGACTCAGCGAAATAGTACATAGAGGCACCGGATTCGATCACTACAAAGAATGTGTTTGGTCGGATCCGAACTGTGAAACGGGTCCTGACACTTGTGTGTGCAGTTACATATCTGTCGATTGTACGAACATATTGCGAATATTAACTAGACTTTGGACGGAACAAAATGAAAATATTACAACAAGCGCACAGACTAAAAATAAAGGACGTGGACTATTCGAAATTGTGTGGCGATGGTGGTGGCGGTGGTTGTGGCAGAAAAAAACGTAAGCACGGACGTCTTCTCCCCGATACCGTACGTTCGATCATCTGCGGACCTTCCGCGTGTGGAAAGACTAACGTCATGTTCAACCTATTGTTCGATGTGAACGGGTTGAGATTCGCGAACCTGTACGTGTTTTCTAAATCATTGTTTCAACCCAAATATCAGATGCTGGAAACCCTGATGACACGACTTTCCAACGAAGGAATGGGTTATCACGCGTACAACGATAACGATGAGGTACCCCCTCCTGACGAGGTCGATCCCAATTCTATTATTGTGTTCGACGATGTGTCTTGTGAAAGACAACACAACATACGCAAGTATTTCGCTATGGGACGACACAGTGGAGTGGACACGTTTTACCTGTGTCAGACGTACAGCCAAGTGCCGAAACAGTTGGTACGCGACAACGCCAATCTAATAGTGTTGTTCAAACAGGACGATCTCAACTTGAAGCACGTGTACAACGATCACGTCAACATGGACATGAAATACGACACGTTTAAGAACGTGTGCGCTGAAGCGTGGAAAGATCGTTACGGGTTTCTCGTCGTGGACAAGGATTCTTCTATCGACATCGGTAGGTACAGAGCTGGTTTCTATCGTTTCATAGTAATCACGTCTAACGATTAACAGCTGTTCACCAAAAAAATTGTCGAGCGTACGGGTAAATACAAGTGTCCCGCTGTCAGCAACGTTAGTCGACGTACCGACGTTTATCGAGATGGACGAAAAGAAGAAACGATTAGCCCACGATATCGACACGATCAGCGATGACATACGGAAGAAATACCGTGCGTTAAAACACGGTATCCGTGAAGAGGAAGCAACTTTATCCAAAAGTTACAAACCGATACTGGAACCGTTACAAACTATTTCGCAAGCGTTGGTTGAAAAAAAACGTAAAACAACAAACGAAAAGTCGACGAAAAAGATGAAGCGTGAGGAGGAGGAGGAGGAGGAGGAGGAGGAGGCGGTGGAAGAGGAGGATCTGATGGGCGCGAGTAGTAAGATCGATATAGGAACACCGCTCCGTCACCGATCGACACCACGTTTCCTGAAAACACCCGTGATAGCCGAAACATCGGACGAGGACGACGACGACGAGGACGATCCTAGTCTCAACATCGAAAAAATGTTAGACACACCAGAAGGAAGGCGTGAAGCGCGTAGATATTTTCTGTCCAAATACGACAGCGCATCGTTAGCGAACAAGTACATGCGCATGATCGTGTCGGCCGAACGTGATCGTCTGATGGACTATACATACGGTGTAAGAAACACAAATGGAAAATGGATGATCGGTGATTCACCGTTTGAAATCGAAACGGACGATACGATCCTCATCAACGGTAAACGATATAAAGGCACACCGGCTCTATACGAACTCGTGTTCATGAAGGACCCTAACGAAAACATTTACAACGAGACGGATATGAAGGCGTACAAAGATATACTACGCGCCACCAACGCGCACAAACATTATTATTTAGCGAACGCTCAGGTAAAGGCGAACAGAGGTGTAAAATATAAACGGATAATATCAAAGCTGTTCCCACCGAAACGTACAGGACACGGGTATAATACCGACAGAACGTATATGGTAGCGTCGAAAAAAAAAGACAAAATCGATTACGTGCACTGGGACGATCCGAATTAACTGGTGGACAGATTGCGAGTGTTGATAGCGTCACAGCGCGCTGGAAACGGTGGGCACACGAACGAAATCGTTTCAATAGTAGAAGAACTACGTGAAGCTGACATCATCGTATAAATTAGACGGGTATACGACGACTACCGTCATTAGCAACAGCATCGAGACACGATTCACACATGTATACCACGCTAGTGTTTATTATCGCGTCCACGAGAGTCGTCGCATCGTCCTTCGAGAGTAATAACGCGAACGATATAGACTTCGCTATCGATTACTTGACGCGTTACGGATATGTGCCCGACGATAGTTTACAAGACACAGACAACGCCACCGTCGACGGCGGCGTTATTACGTCCTACCTGCGGACGTTTCAAGAGAATTACAATTTAACCGTAAACGGAGAATTGAACAACGAAACGATGAATCTGATGCAGGCGCGGAGATGTGGTAACAAAGATTTTGCGTCGTACACCTTACGAACGCATTGGACCAAGAGACGACTGTCGTGGCGATTCGTTCACGGTACCGCTGACGCTATAAAAGCGACACGACAAGCGTTCGCTATATGGCGGAAACATTCAAATTTGGAATTCGAATATCGACCCAACGACATAAATGTGGACATAGCCATCGCTATGAGATATTTTAAACACAGGTGTCTGACCTCCAAGTGTACGATCTGTGGGTACGATTTGGACGGACGGGGAGGTATACTCGCACACGCTTACTACCCGCCCGATCTACCTTACAACACTTCCGAAATACATATGGACTACTACGAATCGTGGAATTATACGAACGCAACCGAAATACCGGACGATCAGACCAGTTTTCTACAGGTGCTAACGCACGAGATCGGACACGCGTTAGGACTGGCTCATTCCCTCGAGAAGGAATCGATCATGTACCCTTTCTACGTACCGCGCTCGGATGGACCGTTCGACCTGAGAGACGACGATATAAGAGGCATTCAGCACTTGTACGGGAAGCCGTCGATCGCTATGGCGACGACGACGACGACGACGACGACGACGACGGCGAGGTCGATGACGAACGACACCGTCCGGACGACGACGGATTTATGTCGACTAAAGAATGTTAATCAATTTTTAATAATCAACAGACACGTATATATAGTGCACGATAACTTTTTGTGGACAATGGACCTCGAGTCGAAGCGTCTGGGTGGTGGTGGGAGTCCGCTTCTGTTGACAGATTGGTTGACGTTCTTACCGTTAACGTTCACCAAAGTTTCGGCGATGTACCAGAGACCGCGCTCCGAAGAAGTGGTGCTCTTCATAGACGGATACGTGTACATGTTCGATATACACAGTCTACAGCCGGTGAACGGGTATCCAAAAGCGATCACGACTCTCGGTGTTCGCACGCTGACAAAAATAAACGCTGCGATACACACCTACACAGGACGTACATTTCTGCTCTATAACGATATGTATTACGGTGAGATAGACGAGTGCTCGTTCATGATCAAGAAACACGGATACGTTAAAGATCGCTTTGTCGGCTTACCTGAAGCCGTTGATAGCGCGTTTCGATATACCGACGGAAAGATTTGTTTCTTCAAAGACGCACGTGTATACGTGTACGATGAATTTCTAAACACGATCGTGAAAGGAAAACATACCGACGGACTCTCCGTCGTCGGAATAAAATGTATAGACAGTACGATCGTATCAAAACTAATCGATTTATTACGTGAATACGTATAAATTCTGCGTACGATGGTCGACGCGCATCATTAACGAGATGAGCGTTGACAAGTTCGGCAGACACCAGAGCGCCGTCAGAGTCCAAAGGGAGACGCGACGCAGTCTGCGGGAGGATATCGGAATCGCGATGACAGAGGACGGACACTTCGATGTAGCGGGGAAAAAAATACACAACTTGGGCGAACCGCATGATGGTAACGATGCCGTTCCACTGCGGTTCGTGCAAGACCACTGTCTGGTCGTCGATCCGTCAACGCAAGGTTCCTCGAGAATAGACGTGAAAGGTAGTAAGCTCATCAACGTCGGCGCTCCCATCGATCTCACGGATGCTGTCAACAAGCAGTATGTAGACTACACGTGTTTGCGTTTCACGACGGTACCGAACAAGAAGAACGGTACCGTCATCGATGCGCGGGACCATCGCATACAGTCTCTGAGAGACCCGATTCGTGCGAGAGACGCTGCGACCAAAGTATATGTGGACGCAAAGATCATACCGAAGGATACGAACTCTAACCTAATGGTCGGCAACGTGCGGATAACGCAGTTAGCGTCGCCTGTCAACAACAAAGGCGCTGTAAACTTGGAATTTTTGAACCAGCATACAGTCACAACGGTAAACGACTCTTATATAAACGCACAAGGAAAGACTATTCTGAACGTCGGTGACGGTGGCACACGGCCCACAGACGCTGTGAACGTGCGTCAATTGGAGGACACGAAGCGGTACGCGAAGAGCGAAACGTACAAACTCGCAAAAGTGTTCCAACACCGTTGGGAGAAAGTGGTATCGTATATCTATAAATTGCATACGCACGCAGCGCGTACTTCACTCGGCGCCGAAGAGGCAGAGTTACTACTCACGAGCAAGGCGGAGACGAGCAAATTGATTAGCGATCTTGACAAGTCCTTCGACAAAAAGGACGAGAACGATTGGAGATCTCTTTATCGACAGCAGGCGAAACAGTAGACATGTACGAACTTCGTAGTCGTGTTGATAAAAAAAAGGGGCGTGGTCTCATAGGAAAAATAGTTAAAAGCGCGGTACCATTCGTCACAAAGTCAGTACCTACACTGATCAATCGAGCGGTGGACGTATTACCTGTGGAACTACATCTGCCCGGCTACAGATTCTGCGGACCCGGAACGAAACTAGAGGAGAGATTGGCTCGTGGTGATCGAGGAATCAACGAGTTGGACGAAGCCTGTCGCGAACACGATATCGCCTACTCCAAGTATAAGGACAACGAACGAAGACGCGTAGCGGATCGTGTGCTAGCCGGCAAGGCGTGGGAACGTGTGAAAGCTTTGAATTCAGGCATCAGTGAAAGATCGTACGCGGTGGCCGTAGCGGCAGCGATGAAAGCGAAATCGGCGTTAGGTAGCGGACTATGCTGTGGTGGTGTGCGTAAAAGGCGTCGTCGCACCGGTCGACGCAAGTCGATTCGGCGCACGATAATCAAGAGAAGGAGGAGGACGACAGGGACGGGACGACGAAGACGGACCGGTGGTGGTGGTAAAAGGGCTTCGGGACTATACCTTCGTCCGTACCGAAAAAACTAATCGAAATACCCGTGCGCCCGTTGTCCGATGGAGATCTGTACGAGTACGCGAAACGATTGCGCGTACCTCATTTCAGAGGCGTGTACATGCGCGACGCACTTCCTCGCTCACCGTGGGAGAACGAAAGCGCGATCGTGAATCTGGACGACGCTACCGGACCGGGCACGCACTGGGTATGCTACAAGAAGCGTGGTGACGGAGTCACGTACTTTGATGGATTCGGCAATCTACGCCCTCCCGTCGAGCTAATACGGTACTTTGGATCGTACGTGAACGACGTTCGTTACAATTACGCGCGTAAACAACCGCCGGACACGGTCATCTCCGGACATTTATGTTTGGATTTTTTGACATCAAACGATCAGTAAACGACGAGATGTCTTCACTTACGGTCACCGTCACGGGTACGGATCCAAGCGCACTGGTTTGTGACTTTTTTCCACCGCTCGAACTGACGGACGGTGAATGGTATGCAGGACTGCTGGACTTTACCACGTACAACTCTATACCGAACGTGGATAGCGGAAGAAACAACGTCTTTCCTGTACTAAAGGGTCCACGTAAAACGCTAGAACTCATCAAAATACCGACCGGTGCGTACGAAATCAGTGATATCGAAACGTACCTGAAGAAAGAGCTATCAGACCCGAAATTTACTCTACGCCCTAACAACAACACGTTAAAATGTGAACTTTATTGCTCATACGAGATCGATTTCGAGCGTACAGAACACGGAATCGGTACCATGTTGGGTTTTTCCAAGAACCGCAAGTTAGAAGCGTATATATTACACACGTCGGACACACCAGTAAACATTAACAAAGTGAACGTTTTGGAGATAAGGTGTAACGTCGTACAAGGTTCATACAAGGCGGGACGAAACGACCATATACTGCACTCGTTCTACCCGACTGTCGAGCCTGGATTCAAGATAGTCGAAACGCCTGCCAACGTCATTTATCTTCCGCTTAACATACTACACTTGTGTAACGTTACAGTGTCCGTACACGATCAGGACGGTGATATTGTGAATTTTCGTGACGAAGTTATCACCGCACGTATACATTTGAAACGCGCGTAGTAATCATGGGATTTTATTTCAACGATACCGCTTTACCTACAGCATCGGTGACGAAGAGCGGTGGTACACACAAGATAAAAGTGGACGACACTTTTGGACAGAGTATCAGTAGACGTACGTCGTTGACACGATTAACAACGGCTAACCGACGCTACCTGATTTCACAAGGATTCAAACTCAAGAAAAACAAGTAATATGGCGGACAGTGGTATCGTCTTATCGGTCGAACGACGACCGTTTTTTGAAGACAACATAACACATTACGAATATCATCCTCATGCACCATACGCGTCGACGTCGCGCTACGGAAATAACGATGAGATACGTATACCTATCCTGCAACAGGAAGTCTTCACTTTACCGATGGAAAGTTTCCTGTACGTTGAAGGCAAGTTGAGCAAGAAGACCGACAGCACCGATACTGTGAACGTGAAAATGGTCAACAACGCGATCGCATTTCTCTTCGAAGAAATCCGATACGAACTGGCCGGTGTGGAAGTGGATCGTACCAAGAGCGTTGGCATCGCATCCACTATTAAAACCATGCTATCCGTTGGTATGCATGACGTGGTTTCGATGAAAAACGCCGGTTGGGTTGCCCCCACGGCTAACGAGCTAACACCTTCCGGTAAAAACGGTGAATTCAACTTTTGCATACCATTGAGGATGCTGATGGGATTTGCTGAGGATTTCACGCACGTCATATTAAACATGAAACAGGAACTGATACTGTTGCGCACTTCCACTGACGTTAACGCACTGTTCTCGTCCACGGATACGTCAGCTAATGCCGATATAGAACTGACCAAAATCTCTTGGATGATTCCGTTCGTGTACGTGAACAACGAAGTACGGATACGGCTGTTGGACATCGTACGCAAGGATTTACCGCTTTTCTTACCGTTTCGCAGTTGGGAACTCCACGAGTACCCGGCTTTACCTTCAACTGACAGACAGACTTGGACGGTAAAAACAACGACACAACTGGAGAAACCGCGGTACGTGATACTCACGTTCCAGACCGCTAGAAAGAACGATCTGAAGAAACACGCGGACGAATTCGATCACTGCAAGGTGACCAACGCAAGACTCTTTCTGAACGACAAATACTACCCGTACGATAACCTGAACCTGGATATCGATAATGGACGTTACGCTCTGCTGTACGACATGTATACAAGATTTCAAAAATCGTACTATCATAGAACTCAACCCAACGTACTTCTAGCACCGACCGAGTTCATAACGAAAGCACCGCTATTCGTCTTCGATTGTAGCAGACAGGACGAGTCTCTCAAGTCGTCACCGGTCGACGTCAGATTAGAATTCGAGTCATCGACCAATTTCCCCCCTCAGACCGCGGCCTACTTCTTGATACTGCACGATTCGCTCAACGTCTACACTCCGCTGTCCAACACGGTGCGCAGACACAATTAAACTCACTCTATAATTGTTTTTTTGCTGTAAATATTATGTTGCTTTTTACAATATTATGTGTGTGTGTATTTCATGTATGTGTTTTTTTATATTAAAAGATGTAATCAATTTTCATGTATTTTATTTTCTTAATACCTGTAACCTCCCTCTTTCCGAACGGTGGGAGAGGGAAACGTCTCCCCTCCTATTCTTCGCTCAGTGTTTCATCAGCGCGAGTCGTGAGAGGACGTGCACGATGCTTTCGTACGATCACAAGGATGACGATAACGATCGCAACGAAAACCGCTATTTCAGACAGTCCGGTGAAGCGATGACGATCAAGTCCGTATCTCCGGACGACAAAGAAGTGCAGATCGCACTGATTAAAAAAATCATATCTCCTTATCCACGTTACAGAAACATTGAAGACCGTTTAAGGAGTTTTAAAGATTGGCCGATATCGTTGACGATAACGCCTAAAGAACTAGCCGAAGCGGGTTTCTTTTACAACGGATGCAACGATAGAGTGATATGTTTTTGCTGTGGAGGCGGTTTAAACAAATGGGAGCGAGGAGAAAACGCTTGGACGGAACACGCACGTCATTTCCCCGTGTGCTCTTACGTAATGTTAGTGAAAGATAAAAAATTCATCCTAAAGGCATTGGGTATCATTACCGAACCGGAAGCAGCAGCAGGAGCAGCAGCAACAGCAGTGGCAGCAGAGAACGGACAAAGCACCGACTCGATCAAAGAGAATAACAAAAAAGAACCGGATGCAGCAGCAGCAGTGGCAGCAGAGAACGGACAAAGCACCGACTCGATCAAAGAGAATAAAAAAGAAGAAGAAGGGGGTCCGGATCGGGATACGATGTGCAAAGTTTGTTACGCACACATTGTTGAAGTCGTACTTATTCCCTGTCGTCATTTTGTCATATGTGTGAATTGCGCCATCACTCTAAATCAGTGTCCCGTATGTAGAGCCACATACACCGCTTATATGAGAGCGTATTTCTAGTTCGTTTTCATGCACTGAGAACGTCTAAACAACGTGCAGTCAGAAAACGAACAGCAAATTCATACTCGCGCTTACCGACTGTTAATACAAAAGCAAGAACGTTTCGTCTAATGCATGAAATAAACCAGTAAAAATAGTTTAAAAAACAATGCTGCTGCTGTGACGGAAGTGCTTATAAATAAACGATATCTCACTACATCCTCAGTGTTTCGGAAGGACGTGTCGAGAACGAACGCATGGAGCTGTTGACTTCGTACGAGTACAGACGATGCAGTGACTTAACGAACGCAGTACTGTACCCTGTAGATCTTTTTGTATACAACGTTTTGACGCAAGAATTTGTTGCACTGATTCGTGACGTGGAGACAAGGTACAAAGTAAACGTTCCGAAAAAATTCTTTACGGACGTTTCACAACATACAACGTGTCTGTTTCGTGAGACGGACGGATCGGCAGCGTTCCTAGTAGCACCGAACACATTGTTTGTAACGAAAAAAGATGGCAGTCGACGAGCTAGCAGTCATACTTGACTTTCACTGTTTCGTGGACGATAACGGAAACGAACTCGTCAAGGAACTGGCCGTTATGGATGTCACCGCATTTACCAGCAGACATTGGATATTTGCACCACCAGTGGACACGAACGTTTCGAATCACAAACACATGAGGACGAACCGATGGTTAACGGAGCATTATCACGGACTAGAGTGGAGGGACGGGGAGACATCGTACGAACATCTTGTGCCGATATTAGTAAAATACACGTTTCCTTTTAACTATGTGTTCGTAAAAGGTTTACAGAAAAAAAGATTTCTGGAAAAGCGTATCGTGCATTACAATATTATAAATTTAGAAGATTTCGGTTGTCCTAAACTCGAACAATTACGTCCGATGCACGGAACAGCATGTTTCGCGCACCGTTTATTTCCAGAAATATGTACAAATAATAGAGTGCACGCTTTACGCGAGTGGGTTATATCGGATTTTAGACTTATCAGTAGGTTTCTGGTAAATTATTAACATTTTTGTTTTTATTTAGCATCATGTCGCTTGCATAAAAATTACTGCCTTCACACCCTGTCTAGACGCATAAAAAACTAGTGCCGCCGTCTGGTCGTCTTTCCCCTTCCGCGCTCAACAGGAATCAATGACATCACTCTGTCTAGACGTATAAAAAAATAGCGGCATCTTTCGCATGCATAAAAATTACTGCCTTCATGTCAGAATAAGATTACATAACCCTGTCTAGACGCATAAAAAATTAGTGCCGTCGTCTGGTCGCCTACCCCCCTTCCGCTCTCAGCAGGAGTCGATTACAACACCTTGTCTAGACAGATAAAACAATAATTGCCGACTGGTTGCCTCCTCCCACCCACCGAACATGACGTGTGAAAGCGGCTTCATCCTGTTTCACAGGGTTAATAATAACAGTTTACTGCTCGTTGTCTGGTTCCCCCTCCCTCACGCTGTCTGGTTTCCCCCTCCTCAACAGCCTCCCTACTTATAACGACGCAAACGAGCGTTATTTAATTCAGACCTTGACAGAGACGCAAGCGAATAGTGATTCTTCTTCATTAGAAATGGCTTCATTCGTTGCTAAGTTCGCGGACATTAGTGCTATACAATATAGGAAAATTAAAGAACTAGTAATGGGTGTAAAATATCCCATAGTGCAACTTCAAAACGTAGACAGTAAATACGGAAATGCTGTACTCGCTACTATCCAGGACTATACGGACGATAAATTGAAATATCGTGTTTATCTTCCAAGGAGATACGCAGGCGTTTGGGAAGACGATGAGTTAAAACATTTAGCACCGAACTCACTATATCTCGTTTACCGTGGAGAAAAAAACAGGGCCTACGTGGTGGACATTTTAATGTAATACTGGATAGACATCTTATGAAGTAACAAGTATATTTGTATGTCATAATGTACACATTATTAAATTTGTAATATATATAGCGCTTACATGTAATTCATTTGTTTTAATTACAATTCAATGTGTGTGTGTGTGTGTGTGTGTGTGTGTATGTGTGTGCATAATATGTATTTTAACTTGAATGCAATCATAAACTTGTAATATAGTGTGATTACATATATTTTTTAATTGTACAAAATTGACAATGTACAGGTGTTTACATATTATGTATTTTAACTTGTAATTAGTATGCATACATATATTTCTTAATTATACACAATTGAAAATGTACACGTGTTTACATATTATGTATTTTAACTTGTAAGTAGTGTGCATACACGTATTTCTTTTATTTTAATTATATGCAATTGTCAATTCAATTCCTTGTGTGTGTGTGTGTGTGTTTAAATATTTTAACTTATAATATATTGTGTGTGTGTGCATAATATGTATGTCAACTTGAATGCAATCATAAACTTGTAATATAGTGTGATTGCATATATTTCTTAATTGCACAAAATTGACAATGTACAGGTGTTTACATATTATGTATTTTAACTTGTAATTAGTATGCATACATGTATTTCTTAATTATACACAATTGAAAATGTACACATGTTTACATATTATGTATTTTAACTTGTAGTGCGTGTGTGTGTGTGTGTGTGCGTGTTTAAATATTTTAACTTGTAATATATTGTGCTTATTGATAAAATTAAACGATATTATCTTAACATTTCGTTGTATTTAATTTCAAAAAAATCCTTTGAACTAACAGTACATTTAATCATATTTTAAATAACAGTATAACACTCAATCTACAAGCTTGAACGGTCGTTGCGCACCGACCGTTATTAGATACATTCAATTAATAAAAAATCAAATTTATATTAAAATAATTGCATAATGGTAATATATTACAGAAACTAAAGAATAATTTTAAAGCAACTTACCCTGTACGAGATATTCTGTCTTTCACCGATGATGTCAAAGCAGAATCCAACGATGGTATGTACTTCAACAGATCAAATCTGTCGGCTTTTTATACATCGCTGAACCCCGCTTAAGGAAATGAAGATATGCAGTCATGAACAATAAAAAAGTTAACGACTCAGGAAGGCAGATGTTCAGAGACTTGTTTGCCTAACCACGCCCGTGAACAAGGTCGACCACTACCGAATATCAGCTAACGCCCAGACGTCCTTACTACTACAATATATATTTAAATTCTTTTTTTATACAAAATAATTGTCAACTCCGAACAGACACTTATTACATACCCCGTCACAATAATACAAATGATAATAATTTTTTTTTATTTTTAAATTTAAGTTTTCAATTGTGTTTATTTACAATTATCCTTTTTCCGTTCATGATGAGTGAATTGTTTTATTTTGTACGAAATAATTTTCACCACTGAACATACACTTAATACATACCCAACACATTAATATAAATGATAATAATTTTTTTAAATACTTTCTCATGCATAGTATGCATTCTACAATTTATACAAGTAAAGGTCATCATTCGTATCTTTACAACGATGCCGAACACTTTGTTTTTTACTCACCACCGACACACAGACCAATCCTCGACGACGAACCGGATCACGCCGCAGCCTCACGTACCAGTTCGCCGTTCGCCGTTCGCCATTCGCCGTCGGCGGCGGACGGCGTCCGACAGCAGATCGACCGGACGGCGGCCGGCGAACGGCGAACGGCGAACGGCGAACCGGATCACTACACGGGCTCGCGATACAGTTCGCCACGACACACAGACACGCCGTTGCCATCGCCATCGACCATCGCCCGCAGCGACGTTCATATACAAAACCCGTACACTATAACACACGCAAGAGTCGACTACGGCGATTAACCAGCACGAGTCGGCAACGCCGACCACGACGATTTTACAACATGGCCGACCGGAAAAACTCCTTGCATATACAAACCCGTACACTATAACACATGCACGAAGCGGCAACGTCGACGACGTATACACCAATCAACGCACACATAACCCCACTTTATACTCACCGCCCACAACATGACCGAAAGCCGACTACCAGATTTTTACCCCCACCACATAGATTTTTGAATTTCCCGCCATATGACGTCACATCCGGGGTAGAACTGTCAGTTTTACCCTACTGTCCCCTGATTGAATCAGTTTAAGACCCGCACGAAGCCCGCAGACCCTGATCTGCGTTGCGAGATTAGGGAACCCCAATCCGCCATCACGTTTCCGCGCGTAAAACACACAGTCAGTGACCGACTGAGGCAGATGCAACATCTTTTTAATCTCACCGCGCAGAGCACGGTCCACAGTCTTCAGCGCAGCGACCGACGGAAGGTCAATAGTCATACGATGGGCAAAGGAGGGGACGAAGTACTGCATGGCTAGTGCAACTTTTTGCTGCGGCTTCAGTGACAGCCGTCTCACCCGTCGTACAGAGTCCATGAGGGTGCCGAGATGAGATTTATTTTAAAACCCACGGGAAAGCGTGTATGTGAGCCCTAGATATGTAAAGGGCTCATGAACTCCAAGGGAACGGAGTGCCCCACCACGCGCAGCAAGCTGCACAGGCAGCGACACCCAAGCGTCCCCTTCGTTTAAGATGGAAAGATACACACTTCCCCACTGATAGGGCCGTCCCGGCACGTACTAAATAATCCGATGCTATCTGAAGCATCCTACTCATGGGCTCCTCAGACGTGGAGAAGACTGCCACGTCATCAGCGTATACCATAGCGGCCAGCCGTCCCTCCGAGAGCCCAAAACCGTATTCAGTTTTCTGGAGCTGCCGCAGCTGCGGATCTAAGACCAATTTGAAAAGCAAGGGAGACAGAGGGCCTCCCTGCTTTACTGCCCGGCGTATAGCCACATCCACTCCAAAGGAGCCGAGGCGGGTGGAAGCCCCGCCGTATATTTTCTGTACCAGACGGCAGAGGAGAGGAGGCACTCGCTGTTGGCGGAGAGTCACCTGGATCGCCTCGTGAGTCACGGTATCGAAGGCCTTCGCTACGTCGAGGAGAACCACGACAAGCTTGGCCTTTCACGGTGAGGGATAGACCCCGATGAGCGCGACGTTAAAAAGGGCAGTGAGCACCTTGGCAATGCCACGGTTCTGTAAAATACCACCCTTCGTAACGCCATCCGGACCCGGCGCCCCACCTGCCTTAAGGCGCCAATTTGTTTTTTTCTGTTTTAAGGGGGAGGTGGGTTGCAATAAACAAGGAATAACCCTGTTTCCTCACCCCAGAGATAAACTCTATATACTTCTCTCTCAAGACACGGTCCTCCTCTTCGCTCCATACCGAGGAGGCCCTGACCGCAGGGACCCAGGCTGGCCGGACAGCAGCCCCCTCCGCATTCCTCTGTACCGGATGTTGGTGTTTCCGGTGCTGAGTGAGTCCCCGCTGAGAGGGAAACCTGCGTACACAATCGGGACATGGAAATCCCCTAGGGGGCGAGGCGACAGGCCCCCGACACTTAGCGTAGTGAACACAGGCCCCATGCCATTTGACAAAAAGGGACCCGCACCGGTCACACCGGAACCGGAGAGAGGCTACAGGATAGGCGTACTCATAGTGGCGAACAAAATCTTTAGCCAAGGTATACCAGTTGCCGCAAAGACGGCACTGGGAGGCAGCCCAGGGGACACCAACCACAGAAAGGCCAGCATCACCTTGATCATCGTCATTATTGTTATTCTCTAAATCCCGTAAATCATCCCGTTCCGCATCAATTCGACCGGGGGTTAACGGGGATCCTTCCCGGAAGCCGAGGCTCTATTATTCATACTCGTGTAACAATACAAGATTTCCCTCCCGAGGGGTGTCAACCCTTGAGAGGTACCCAGTGCGGGTTGTACAAGTACAACCCTCAAGGGCCCACTGGCATGCACCCCATTATCGCCTTGAAACTAGCAACAGAAGTTGGATACGTGCTGCTCTGGAAACGGCAGGCCTGGCTGGAAAAGGCCATTGTCAAGTAGACGGGTCCGGGCCACTGCAAGCAGTGACCCGAGACCCGACCCCTAGAACCACTTCAGCCCCCCAGTTCTTCCGTAAAGAACGGCTGATGGAAGAACAATAAGGTGCTGAACCGCCCCGCCTCCACCGGGATTTGTGTCTCCCCCGAAGGGAACGTTTCCACCCGGTCTCGTTTGTGGGGTGCTCGGTCAGACCGCCTCGCCTCCACCAGGGGTTGTGTCTCCCCCGAAGGGAACGTTTCCACCCGGTCTCGATTGTGGGGTGCTAGGTCTCTAGCCTCCGTCCACCGGGTTTACAGTCACCCAGTGCAGGTTCCCCTCTCTCGAGGTTAGGCCCACCCAGGATCGCATCTCCCCAGCTTCAGGAGACTAGGTCCGCTTTAGAAAACCGCGTGAAGCGCAGGTGGGCTCTATGAGATCAGAGAGAGAGAGTCTAGGGTCCTCTAGAGTGTAAGAAAGGAGGACACTATAATCGCTTCATCTCCCATTTGCGGAACAGAAGCCTCTGGTAATCAGCCGCCGCCCAGAAGGGGCGACGT
The DNA here is from genome assembly GCA_034769895.1 of Magicicada septendecula. NCBI lineage: Eukaryota > Metazoa > Arthropoda > Insecta > Hemiptera > Cicadidae > Magicicada > Magicicada septendecula. The sequence goes on from CM068374.1 coordinate 59,502,735, forward strand.
TGCCCGGCCCGCCCCGAGATAACGTGGAGGGTACCAGTAGGCACATCTTGCCCTTGACCATCCAAGTAACCGCCCTCAGACGGGTAGCCTGGTGAAAGGAACAAGTTTGCGGAGCCAAACTTGTTAGAGTGATTGTTACTCCCGCCGTTTATAAAGGCTTTGTATAAATTGGTTATAATATGATAGTTCGCTGCGTAGCGGTACGGGAAAAAGCGCTGTCCTATTTGCCGGCGAGGCGAGTGTCGTACAGGCCTGTCTTGTTCTGTTTATACGGAAGTCGATTAGTCAAAGTTATACTCAGAAACAGTAAGATTGTTAATGTCATATTCCGACGCCTACGGATAGATAAAGTGATAGTCCGCTGAATGCGAATAGTCAAAGTCATACTCCGACGCGAGGAGATATTAACGCTAGAAAAAAGAATAGGGACAGATGGTCGGGGCCGAAGCCCCACATTCCCTCCATCGTCCCTCGAGCTCGTATGTCACGAGACTTATTACTCAAGGCTTCTGACACCGAGAATTATCCAAACAAGTTCCTCTTGTCCATTCTTCATTGTGCCGTCCGACCATCTTTACTGACGCGCCCCCCCGACATGGGGGTTTGGCGAACCTATGCCTTATTTATTCTTGCTGGTCAACTATGCCTCTGCCCTCTTTAGTTCTTCCAACTTTCCGGGCAACTCGACAGAAGACTCTGAAGAATTCCAGATTCCAACATAGGATTTCTTTCTTATCCTCTCCGGGGTGTGCTTCCCAGAAAGCCACCAGTTCTTGGCGTTCATTCTCGAAAGCAGGGCACTCCGCTAACACATGCCACGCAGTCTCTTCTATCCCTTCTCCGCAAGTCTGACACCAGGGATCCCCAACAAGTCTAAAACTTTCCAACTTGGCTTTAAAGTTGCCATGTCCTATCAGAAACTGCGTGGCATAGTGGTTCGTGTTCAGCGTCACATCCATGCGTTCCAAAACATTAGGTATATATGAGAAAGTTTCTCTGCCTTTTGTGCCCTGCTCCCATCTTCTCTGCCATTCATTCAGATTCTCTGTTCTTCTTCGCTTTCTGCTCACACTTTTTCTTTCACCAGCTTTTATGTCATAATATACATTCGTTTTTTCCAGTATCAATATATCCAGTGGGATTGCTCCCGCGATGACATAACTCGCATCGTACGACACGGTTCTGTAAGTTTTGTTCACCAAAACCAATATCTTTCGCTGGGTCTTCAGTAGCATCCTTCTCAAATTCTGACTACGTATGGCTCTCTCTCCCCATGCTTCACGTCCATATGTCATCAGTGGAACAGCAATGCCTTCATATAGACGTCTTAAAGCCAAACATTCCAAGCCGCCTCTTGTTCGGGAAAGTGACATTAACCCCCGAAATGTCTCTATAACTTTCCTTGTTTGCTGTTCCACATGATGAGTGAAGACCATACATTCCTCTACCTGAAGACCCAGGTACTTGAGTTCATTCACAAAATTTACAAGTGCATTACCCATCACAATACGTGGCCGTCTCCCCCGATCAAACAAACTTATTTCTCAACATCATTGCCGAGGACTTTGCGGGCGAAAATTCCAATTTCGCTTTCCCGCTCCACACCTCAACTGCTCTCAGTGCCCCAGCCGCTCGGATTTCCAAATCTGCCCTGGATCTTCCCTGAATTATCAACATTGCATCGTCGGCATACGCCACCTTATCGTGGTGTAGGGGAGTCGATACTGTTATATGGTGCAGCAGTCTGGGCTCACAAGATGAGTCCAGAGATTTTGTTGAGAGCGCAGAGACTGATGCTGTTAACAATCTGTAGAGGATACAGTACAGTATCGAAGGATGCACTACAGGTGTTGACTGGGGTACTGCCGATCGACATCTTGGCGACACAACGAAGAGAAATCTACTGGGACAAAAGAAATGGAAGGCATAGGGCACAATATATATAGGGCGAATCAATAAATATATGGCAGGACCGGTGGAATGATAATAGCAAAAGTAGCGCCCTTTATTTCAAGATACCTGACGTTAAAGAATGAATGAGGAGTAAATTGGAATTCAACCATTATGGCACTCAGTTTCTAACAGGACATGGGAAACTTAGGAGTTATCTGAATAGGTTCGGATTGTGTGCGACTGATTTATGTAAGTGGTGTAAGGTACCAGACACTCCGGAAAATGTCCTGTATGATTATTGGATGTTTACAGAGCAAAGGGTCAAACTGGTAAAAGGACTGAGTGAGATAGGAGTCAGGCTAGATTTTAGGGAGATATGTCGGCGGAAGTACGCGGTGGATATCTTTAATGGTATTGCAGCGGAAATAGGGAGAATCAGGGAGGAGTATAGGATACATGAGGTGTAACTGTTAGGAATACGTAAATAAGCACAAACAAGTCGTACTGAACAACGTACGGGCATGTAAGTACAAGAGTCTAGGTCACAGGGGACGACCGGTAACTTTTTGGAAAGGCTTGAAGCCTAGAAAAAAGGACGGAATTTCATAACCAGGGATAGGAGAGAACAGGGTTGGCAGTCTCTTTAAAACTGCCAAAACAAGGGCCAACCAAAGCCCCGGGTGTGCACACCCGAAATGGTGGCGTAATGCTGCCTTTGGTAGGTCTCCCAGAATGGGAGGCCGACCCGTTGTTGATGGGAGGCGGGTCAGTGCTTGCCCTGGCCTTGCTAAATCAACTCCTCGGGGGTCGGGGAGCCCCGTAGGCAGGGTACGCCCTGTCTGCGCCCCGACCGGCATCGGGGGTGAGTCTGGGGCAACCCGGGCTCATCTCCGATGTATTGGGTTGGACTCGAGGTTGGTTTGTGGTTTCGGCTGTGGGCCGTCGACTCTGTGTCCGCCTTGAGCGGTGAAATTGGATGCACCTATCTGCTGTCAAATCCTAGATAGTAGATATTCCGTAACCCATGGAGGGTTAGAGCTGCACGTCTCAAACCCAAGGGTACTGACAAAAACATCGTCAGGCGCCTCGTCAGCGTTCAGAACAAAAGACCTCCCGCTCGATGGAGAGCCGGGGATGGTATAAGCAGAACCAATATCCTCACTAAATTTAAAGTACGAATTAACAATATATACTGCCTGTTTACCATATATCACTTTGACGCATACATGAAACTGACTGGATAATTCCCTAATAAACAGGACTTCCACACGCTCATTCAGCACCATCACCACTGCTCCCGGTTTGCCAGGCACGTAGTATTGCCGGTAGCCTCCTATCTGTGGCACCCTACCCTGCCTTGAGTACGGCTCTTGAATAAGAGCTACATCCAATCTCCTATCCCTTGCTACCTGGGCAAAATCTTCCAAGCATACTGCAGATCCTTGCAGATTTATCTGTCCAACCCTAAACCATCCCATTGATCCCTCAGAGTATGCTGTTGTCGCGGCCGTCTAGCAAAAGTGCGTTCTACTCAGTCTCTGTTCAACCATCCGCTTATACATCGGGCACTCTAGCGTTCCAACTCGATGTTCACTGGGCTTCTTGGCCGCCAGAGAGTTCACACACGAAGGCTTTTCCCCTTTACGTGGACAATCCATAAATTCATGTCCCGCCCTCCCACAGTGCGTGCATACACAATACCCGGTTTTTTACAAAATTTTTGTACGTGTCCGTAGCCCTGGCACCTGTAGCAACGACTTATGTGGTAGAAGTCAACTATTCGGCATGAATCGTAGTCAATATAGACCCTACCGGCCTCCAGAAGCAACTCACGTATCTTGGGTTCCAATTCCACAACCAGATTTACCGTTTCAGCCTCCCTTCTTCCAACTCTGTATAAAATTTTGTGTCCGGTCATCTCTTCTTTTTTAATGCCGTGTTCAACAAGATTTTGATCAAATATGTATTCTTTTATTTTGTCATCATTTAGCTCCTTGTCGACGTCGTATATCATTGCCTTAGGCAAGATTTTCTTAGGTGTCGCTGCTCTTAATCGTTCATTCCTGGTCGTAATGTCCCGTATCTTCTGTGCACTCCTCTGTGTGCCGGATTCAATGGCCATACCACCTTTTTGGACTTTTCTCAATGCCTGCTCGTTAGCTGCCAGGACTTCCTTTACTGTTTTCTTGGTAACCTCGGAATCGATGATTTTTTCATCTACAGGGTAGACTAATACAACTTTTTGAGTGTCCCTCGGCGCTACAATCTTCTTGCCGATTTTTGGGGGCATCTTGGTTACTCCCGCATACGACGCAGCTGCCGGCGTAGGTCTCGAAACAGTTTTTCGCAGTTCTTCATCTTTTTCTTTAATCAAGGCTTTTAAAACTATATTTTCTGCCATAGCTTCAGCTTTTTCCACTATCTTGTCAATGCATATCTTTTCCATTTTTCGCCAAAGCCGTAGTACAAAAGACATACAAGTTTTGTTGGCCTTATTTGTTTCTTTAAATAAGTAGTCTTCTAGGGTCTCCCGAAGCTGATCCACCGTAGCTGGATTCTCCTGCTCCACTTCCATGTCCAAAGATGATGACGATGACCTTGACCTTGAAATTCCTCTTCTCCTCTTCACCGAAGGCGTGGAGCCAGAACGGTAACTCGGATCCATCTTGTATAAAATGTGGGGTATGAAACCCTCAATACACATGTTTATGGGTTGCCTAACTTGCCCGTTCGCTGGCGAGCCCCTTCGAATGTTGCTGTAGGCCACCCGCAACACTTATGACAGATAGGTTGCCTATTGCCCCTTACTTTAGTTACTATATGTAACCAATCCCACGTTACTATTGAATAACTTTAGTAAAATGATAATCTGATATTATCTTTTAATTAACTTTTCATCCATATTTCAGTCCTTGTAAAATATAATAAAACAAAAATAAAAAATAAAATTTCTTCTTGACAATTATTTAAAGTCCACTACTGCTGGTATAAAATAAACTAAATTCAAAAATTAAACTAAGTCCAAACTCTTCTTAACATAAGCTAAATCACAACTGCAAATAACGAGAAAAAAAATTTCAAAGTCCAGATTTGACAAAATTATTCTCAAGTCCGATTCACTGAAAAATATTCTAAGTCTCACCTGTAAACAATGAAAATTTTTAAAGTTCAATTCCCTCTCGTAGGGAAATTTCTCTGTCTATAGGGAAAGGCGCCAAGCCACGTGTCCTTCCTAACCTACAAATCTACTAACTAATTGCCGCCAATACTGCAGAGGTAAAATCAATATGGCACTGCTTTTTCACTGTCTATATTGAGAAATGGCGCCAAACCACTTAACCTAATTCTAACCTAAAATCCTAACCTATACATTCACAATTTCCCGCCAACTTTCCAAAGGTCAACTATGTAACTTCTAATTTTTCTTCAAACAGCTGATTTCCTGTCTGTTTACTAACTACTAATTTATTAATTATTACTAAAAAATGTGAATAAAACCTAATTTAACGTTCAGCACTATTGGCCACTATATCCTATAATTATTCTAATTGAGTATATTTGTCTCCTTTCAATAATTACTACTAATTACACAACTATAACCTGTTTTTCAATGTTCACTGCTATACTTACATATCCTATTGTAGTCTGTTTTTAATATGTCACAAAATTAGTTAAAAATTACACTCTCCTACCTTCTCTCGTCGAAGTTTTTTATCATAGATATTATATTTCACTTTTTTCACAAATTCTTCATAGATTTCATGAAAAATACCACTCTAAATCCGCTTAAAACAAGAGCAGAAAAATACCACGTGTTTTCACACTCAAGTCTACTCCGGAAGTCAAAGAATAGGGACAGCGGGATTCTCGTTAATCCATAAATGAGCGTCACTAATCGTATGAGAAGGCGTCTGGCTGTTTTTTTCCCCGTTAAGTTTTTAGCATTCCCAGCTTACTGGTGAATTTTGCTTCTTGATTATGTTAAAATAATAGATCCCTACCCTGTATGTGTGCGCAGTAAGTGGTGTTTGCGCAGTGTTGAGTGTTGTTAATCCCAAAATTTATCATTATTCGTTAAGTTGACACTGACCTCGCTATGGAGGATCTCCCCCGGGCCTTCCTCTCCGGGCGTAATCTATGTGACACCTTGCGATATGAATAGATGTTCGCAAGGCCGTCAGCACTATGTCGGTCAACGACACCCGGTCACCCAGACCAAGCTTCCTCAGGGCCGTGACCGTAAAACGGGGGAGTGCGCCACGAGCGCCCACGACTACCGGGATAACTGCTCCAACAGTAGCGTGAAGTTGGTCCTGGATGGTGGGCAAAGCCGGCAGGTATTTAGATACCATGATGTAGGCCGCTTCTTGGAGTGATTGTTTATTTTCAAATGGCAAAGTAACCTCCACCACTGCCGCCGTCTCCCGGTGTTTAACGACCAGGTCAGGCCGCAGGGTGGTGCCATCAGGGAGCGTCATTCACCCGACAAATCTCTAAGGCGTTATTCCTACAACGCTCAGCTATTTTACCCACCAGCCAGTTATGACGCTTGATGCGCGCCCGTCTCCCGGCAACGCATTCCCCGATCACATGGCCTAGGGTCTCAGGCTTAAGCCGGCAACGCCGACACAGCACGTCAGGCTCCGCAAGCTCGCGCCCCAGAAGGACCCTTGTATCAAAAGTATTGGTACGAAGTTTAAGGGGGTCGATGAATTGCCCCGGACGGAGCATCATTGGGTCTAAGAGTCACCAGTTACCGTGGGGGTCGTTGGCGAACCAATTCACCCCCATTCCCTGCGAGCTCAGCTCCGCCCATCGCCCCGCGACGCTAAGCTTCAGCTCACGCCGCATCCCCTCTACCGCCTGCATGTCGCAGGGCCATCCCAGATCCAACTGCCTCGCCAGGTGTTCGAGGCGAGCAGACCAACCACCGGCCTCCGCCAGACACCGCACCAGCGGGTCCCCTGATTGAATCAGGTTAAGACCCGCACGAAGCCCGCAGACCCTGATCTGCGTTGCGAGATCAGGGAACCCCAATCCGCCATCACGTTTCCGCGCGTAAAACACACAGTCAGTGACCGACTGAGGCAGATGCAACATCTTTTTAATCTCACCGCGCAGAGCACGGTCCACAGTCTTCAGCGAAGCGGCCGACGGAAGGTCAATAGTCATACGATGGGCAAAGGAGGGGACGACGTACTGCATGGCTAGCGCAACTTTTTGCTGCGGCTTCAGTGACAGCCGTCTCACCCGTCGTACAGAGTCCATGAGGGTGCCGAGATGAGATTTATTTTAAAACCCACGGGAAAGCGTGTATGTGAGCCCTAGATATGTAAAGGGCTCATGAACTCCAAGGGAACGGAGTGCCCCACCACGCACAGCAAGCTGTACAGGCAGCGACACCCAAGCGTCCCCTTCGTTCAAGATGGAAAGATACACACTTCCCCACTGATAGGGCCGTCCCGGCACGTTCTAAATAATCCGATGCTATCTGAAGCATCCTACTCATGGACTCCTCAGACGTGGAGAAGACTGCCACGTCATCAGCGTATACCATAGCGGCCAGCCTTCCCTCCCAGAGCCAAAAACCGTATTCAGTTTCCTGGAGCTGCCGCAGCAGCGGATCTAAGACCAAGTTGAAAAGCAAGGGAGACAGAGGGCCTCCCTGCTTAACTGCCCGGCGTATAGCCACATCCACTCCAAAGGAGCCGAGGCGGGTGGAAGCCCCGCCGTACATTTTCTGTACCAGACGGCAGAGGAGAGGAGGCACTCGCTGGTGGCGGAGAGCCACCTGGATCGCCTCGTGAGTTACGGTATCGAAGGCCTTCGCTACGTCGAGGAGAACCACGACAAGCTTGGCCTTTCACGGTGAGGGATAGACCCCGATGAGTGCGACGTTAAAAAGGGCAGTGAGCACCTCGGCAATGCCTCGGTTCTGTAAAATACCACCCTTCGTAACGCCATCCGGACCCGGCGCCCCACCTACCTTAAGGCGCCTGATTTTTCCCTTTACTTCCCCAAGCGTGATGAAAGTCACATCACGATCGTCTTGTTCTGCCACTGGCAGGTCCAGTCGGCGAGGCTGAGCTGTACCCCAAAGATCTTGGTAATAGGGCACCGCTTCCACCGGCGGAACGGGTCTATCACCCTCCTCGAGCAGGTCCCCAAGGTTATCAGTCAGGACCAGCTCAGCCAGACGAGAACGGTTCCGCCAGTAGAGCTCTTGCGTTCTGGCGTAGACTCTAACTCTACGCCGCGTGCGCTCAGCCCGCCGGCCAGGCCTGCCTCCCCTGTTCGGAGCAGCTCTTCGCTCAGGGCCTAGCTGCACAAGGTCTTCGTGCAATTGTTCTACTAGGCGATCCAAATCTCCCCCATTAATATTCTCACCAATCAACGCTATAATGCGTTGGGCGAGCGATAACCGGCCGACATCAAGGTCCCGCAGGTACGAAACCCACGGAGCCTCTTCAACCGGACGGGCCGCCTCCTCCTCCACTCTCTCTACAAACTGTGCCGCCCCATCGTCTGGTGCAGGAACCTTCCCCAACACCATCAGCAAGCTGATTGGGCGGTTCGGCCTCTTCAACCGGACCCACGGCCGTACCTTCCTCCGGTGTTAGCGGAGCCTCTGGTATACCTTCTTCCACTATGGCAGCCGGCCCCAAGTTCTCCACCAGGGGTTCCTCCACAGGCTGAGCCCCCGTCGACGACCCCATCCGAATTTACCGGTGGCCGAGGATCTCCCGGAAGAAGACCATGTCCCTTGAGAGTTCGCACTCGATCGCCAATTTGTTTTTTGTTTCTGTTTTAAGGGGGAGGTGGGTTGCAATAAACAAGGAATAACCCTGTTTCCGCACCCCAGAGATAAACTCTATATACTTCTCTCTCAAGACACGGTCCTCCTCTTCGGTCCATACCGAGGAGGCCCTGACCGCAGGGACCCAGGCTGGCCGGACAGCAGCCCCCTCCGCATTCCTCTCCACCGGATGTTGGTGTTTCCGGTGCTGAGTGAGTCCCCGCTGAGAGGGAAACCTGCGTACACAATCGGGACATGGAAATCCCCTAGGGGGCGAGGCGACAGGCCCCCGACATTTAGCGTAGTGAACACAGGCCCCATGCCATCTGGCAAAGAGGGACCCGCACCGGTCACACCGGAACCGGAGAGAGGCTACAGGATATGCGTACTCATAGTGGCGAACAAAATCTTTAGCCAAGGTATAACAGTTGCCGCAAAGACGGCACTGGGAGGCAGCCCAGGGGACACCAACCACAGAAAGGCCAGCATCACCTTGATCATCGTCATTATTGTTATTCTCTAAATCCCGTAAATCATCCCGTTCCGCATCAATTCGACCGGGGGTGAACGGGGATCCTTCCCCGAAGCCGAGGCTCTATTATTCATACTCGTGACAATACAAGATTTCCCTCCCGAGGGGTGTCAACCCTTGAGAGGTACCCAGTGCGGGTTGTACAAGTACAACCCTCAAGGGCCCACTGGCATGCACCCCATTATCGCCTTGAAACTAGCAACAGAAGTTGGATACGTGCTGCTCTGGAAACGGCAGGCCTGGCTGGAAAAGGCCATTGTCAAGTAGACGGGTCCGGGCCACTGCAAGCAGTGACCCGAGACCCGACCCCTAGAACCACTTCAGCCCCCCAGTTCTTCCGTAAAGAACGGCTGATGGAAGAACAATAAGGGGGCTGGACCGCCCCGCCTCCACCGGGATTTGTGTCTCCCCCGAAGGGAACGTTTCCACCCGGTCTCGTTTGTGGGGTGCTCGGTCAGACCGCCTCGCCTCCACCAGGGGTTGTGTCTCCCCCGAAGGGAACGTTTCCACCCGGTCTCGGTTGTGGGGTGCTAGGTCTCTAGCCTCCGTCCACCGGGTTTACAGTCACCCAGTGCAGGTTCCCCTCTCTCGAGGTTAGGCCCACCCAGGATCGCATCTCCCCAGCTTCAGGAGACTAGGTCCGCTTTAGAAAACCGCGTGAAGCGCAGGTGGGCTCTATGAGATCAGAGAGAGAGAGTCTAGGGTCCTCTAGAGTGTAAGAAAGGAGGACACTATAATCGCTTCATCTCCCATTTGCGGAACAGAAGCCTCTGGTAATCAGCCGCCGCCCAGAAGGGGCGACGTTGCCCGGCCCGCCCCGAGATAACGTGGAGGGTACCAGTAGGCACATCTTGCCCTTGACCATCCAAGTAACCGCCCTCAGACGGGTAGCCTGGTGAAAGGAACAAGTTTGCGGAGCCAAACTTGTTAGAGTGATTGTTACTCCCGCCGTTTATAAAGGCTTTGTATAACTTGGTTATAATATGATAGTTCGCTGCGTAGCGGTACGGGAAAAAAGCGCTGTCCTATTTGCTGGCGAGGCGAGTGTCGTACAGGCCTGTCTTGTTCTGTTTATTCGGAAGTCGATTAGTCAAAGTTATACTCAGAAACAGTAAGATTGTTAATGTCATATTCCGACGCCTACGGATAGGTAAAGTGATAGTCCGCTGAATGCGAATAGTCAAAGTCATACTCCGACGCGAGGAGATATTAACGCTGGAAAAAAGAATAGGGACAGATGGTCGGGGCCGAAGCCCCACGTTCCCTCCATCGTCCCTCGAGCTCGTATGTCACGAGACTTATTACTCAAGGCTTCTGACACCGAGAATTATCCAAACAAGTTCCTCTTGTCCATTCTTCATTGTGCCGTCCGACCATCTTTACTGACGCGCCCCCCCGACATGGGGGTTTGGCGAACCTATGCCTTATTTATTCATGCTGGTCAACTATGCCTCTGCCCTCTTTAGTTCTTCCAACTTTCCGGGCAACTCGACAGAAGACTCTGAAGAATTCCAGATTCCAACATAGGATTTCTTTCTTATCCTCTCCGGGGTGTGCTTCCCAGAACGCCACCAGTTCTTGGCGTTCATTCTCGAAAGCAGGGCACTCCGCTAACACATGCCACGCAGTCTCTTCTATCCCTTCTCCGCAAGTCTGACACCAGGGATCCCCAACAAGTCTAAAACTTTCCAACTTAGCTTTAAAGTTGCCATGTCCTGTCAGAAACTGCGTGGAATAGTGGTTCGTGTTCAGCGTCACATCCATGCGTTCCAAAACATTAGGTATATATGAGAAAGTTTCTCTGCATTTTGTGCCCTGCTCCCATCTTCTCTGCCATTCATTCAGATTCTCTGTTCTTCTTCGCTTTCTGCTCACACTTTTTCTTTCACCAGCTTTTATGTCATAATATACATTCGTTTTTTCCAGTATCAATATATCCAGTGGGATTGCTCCCGCGATGACATAACTCGCATCGTACGACACGGTTCTGTAAGCTTTGTTCACCAAAACCAATATCTTTCGCTGGGTTTTCAGTAGCATCCTTCTCAAATTCTGACTACGTATGGCTCTCTCTCCCCATGCTTCACGTCCATATGTCATCAGTGGAACAGCACTGCCTTCATATAGACGTCTTAAAGCCAAACATTCCAAGCCGCCTCTTGTTCGGGAAAGTGACATTAACCCCCGAAATGTCTCTATAACTTTCCTTGTTTGCTGTTCCACATGATGAGTGAAGACCATACCTTCCTCTACCTGAAGACCCAGGTACTTGAGTTCATTCACAAAATTTACAAGTGCATTACCCATCACAATACGTGGCCGTCTCCCCCGATCAAACTTATTTCTCAACATCATTGCCGAGGACTTTGCGGGCGAATATTCCAATTTCGCTTTCCCGCTCCACACCTCAACTGCTCTCAGTGCCCCAGCCGCTCGGATTTCCAAATCTACCCTGGATCTTTCCTGAATTATCAACATTGCATCGTCGGCATACGCCACCTTATCGTGGTGTAGGGGAGTCGATACTGTTATATGGTGCAGCAGTCTGGGCTCACAAGATGAGTCCAGAGATTTTGTTGAGAGCGCAGAGACTGGTGCTGTTAACAATCTGTAGAGGATACAGTACAGTATCGAAGGATGCACTACAGGTGTTGACTGGGGTACTGCCGATCGACATCTTGGCGAAACAACGAAGAGAAATCTACTGGGACAAAAGAAATGGAAGGCATAGGGCACAATATATATAGGGCGAATCAATAAATATATGGCAGGACCGGTGGAATGATAATAGCAAAAGTAGGGCCCTTTATTTCAAGATACCTGACGTTAAAGAAAGAATGAGGAGTAAATTGGAATTCAACCATTATGGCACTCAGTTTCTAACAGGACATGGGAAACTTAGGAGTTATCTGAATAGGTTCGGATTGTGTGCGACTGATTTATGTAAGTGGTGTAAGGTACCAGACACTCCGGAAAATGTCCTGTATGATTATTGGATGTTTACAGAGCAAAGGGTCAAACTGGTAGAAGGTCTGAGTGAGATAGGAGTCAGGCTAGATTTTAGGGAGATATGTCGGCGGAAGGACGCGGTGGATATCTTTAATGGTATTGCAGCTGAAATAGGGAGAATCAGGGAGGAGTATAGGATACATGAGGTGTAACTGTTAGGAATACGTAAATAAGCACAAACAAGTCGTACTGAACAACGTACGGGCATGTAAGTACAAGAGTCTAGGTCACAGGGGACGACCGGTAACTTTTTGGAAAGGCGTGAAGCCTAGAAAAAAGGACGGAATTTCATAACCAGGGATAGGAGAGGACAGGGTTAAACCTGAGAGGGGGAAAACCCCAAAATTATCTTATCATAAATCAAGTCGACATCAGTATTATTTGTAAAGTCTCCATCAGTGTTTTTTGTTATTACCATTACATTATTATTACCATATTCTGTTACTATAGGTTCAGTAACAGGCAAATATTTGTCATCAATATACACATTGTTTGTCACACAAGGTATGTTTTTAATTCTACCATTATTTAAACTCTGTATTAACTCTTCATAATTTATCTTTACCTTAAATATTTAAGTGTTTAAAACTGCCAAAACAAGGGCCAACCAAAGCCCCGGGTGTGCACACCCGAAATGGTGGCGTAATGCTGCCTTTGGTAGGTCTCCCAGAATGGGAGGCCGACCCGTTGTTGATGGGAGGCGGGTCAGGGCTTGCCCTGGCCTTGCTAAATCAACTCCTCGGGGGTCGTGGAGCCCCGTAGGCAGGGTACGCCCTGTCTGCGCCCCGACCGGCATCGGGGTGAGTCTGGGGCAACCCGGGCTCATCTCCGATGTATTGGGTTGGACTCGAGGTTGGTTTGTGGTTTCGGCTGTGGGCCGTCGACTCTGTGTCCGCCTTGAGCGGTGGAATTGGATGCACCTATCTGCTGTCAAATCCTAGATAGTAGATATTCCGTAACCCATGGAGGGTTAGAGCTGCACGCCTCAAACCCAAGGGTACTGACCAAAACATCGTCAGGCGCCTCGTCAGCGTTCAGAACAAAAGACCTCCCGCTCGATGGAGAGCCGGGGATGGTATAAGCAGAGGCTTGGAACATCTCCGTTACCCAAAGAGATTTTTGTCCCTAGACTTTAGACCCGCTGTCCGTTTGTTGCAGACAATTAAAGGTTAACGATACGGACTTAGAAAATAATTTGACTTTATTTTAGTTTAAGTTATTTAAGGAGGTTCTGTAAGGACAAAAATTTTAAGTAGGAATTTTTCTGAAAAAATAATTAGTGTGTGTTGCGACATTTATAATGACGTTTTTAAATAAAGGGAACGATTTATAAAATATTGAAAATTTTAAAAAATTTTTTGAATAAAACAGCAACATTTTGAAAAATTTTAATTTTGTATTTTTATTATCGAATTGATATAAGTGACAGCGAAGTGGATAAAAACTTTTAGGAAATTGTATTGCGGGGTATTTACCCACCTGGTGGAAGGGTAAGTCAAACATGATGGAAGAAAAGAGGGAACACAGAGAGAGAGAGCAGGATCTGCGTCGGGGCCGTCGCAGAGAGTGCTGGAACAACGTGAGAGGTCGGGATCGACTGCATCGCAGAAGAGGAAGAGAGAGGAGAACATATCTGGAGACGAAATGGAAATCGAGCAAGAGGAAATGCCGGAAAATGTAGATCAGATGCGAGACGTTCTTGAAGACTTTTTGTTCAAGGAAACTAGCAAAATATCAAAGAATGCTAGCTACTTTATACTGAAACTTTGGAGGCAAATGGAAAAGATTTGTTACGACAAAATAGTCCAAAGAGCTGACGCCGCGGCCGTAAATAGAATCCTTAAAGAGGTGTTGAAGGGTTCAGAACAACAACAGTCGAGACCTAAATCGTACTCGCAGGCTGTAGGAAGTCTGCCCAAAGTAGGAAAAAAGACGGTTGTACCACGTGATGTAGAGAAGGTGGTATTGGGCAGATAAACTTGCAAGGATCTGCTGTATGTCTCGAAGAATTTTATACGATAATAAGGAATAGGAAATTAGATGTAGTTCTTATTCAAGAACTATACTTCAGGCAGGGTAGGGTACCATATAAGGAAAATTATCGAGTATATTATGTACCGGAAAATCCGGGGGCAATGGTGGTGGTAGTGAATGAGAGAGTGAAAGTTATTTTTGTTAGGGAATTATCCAGTCGGAACCATGTATGTGTCACACTGATCTACAGAGAACAGGAGTGCTATGTGGTAAGTTCTTATTTTAAATATAATGAAGACATTAGAATACATGTCAGTGAATGGGAAAGGATACTGAGAGGTAAGAGAAATGGAGCTGTCATCATGGCGGGAGACGTGAACTCAAAGTCTACGTTATGGCATTCTTCATCGAGGGACAACAAAGGGGAAGAGGTAGAGACATTTCTTCTGGCAAATTATTTAATTGTGGTACATGAAGAGGGGAATCTGGCCACTTACTCAGCTTTTGGTGCGATCGTCGTGGGACATGGACCAAGACTGATGGAATCCAACATTGATGTGACGATAAGGAATAGGAAGGCCAGAATAGATGGGTGGATGGTATGTGATGAAGGGAATAGTGATCATAGATTGATCGTATACAATGTTGGAGGGGAAAATGTAAGGGGAAATGACCTAAACAGGGAAGAAAAGGGTCTACTAACAGTTAGGCATGCCGACTGGACAGAGTTTGACAGGAGGATAAAGGTATTTGTGAATATAGAGTGCGCACAGACCGATGTAGACAGTGGTGTATTAGACCTTGCGACTTCGATGTTGGCATCAGCGGAATTCTCGATGCCTAGGTAAGTAGGGAAAGAGAGCAGGTCGAGATGGTGGACAAAGGAATTAGAGATAGAAAGAATCCATGTAAAGAGGGCTCGGAGGCGGTTGCAACGTGCTGGGGACCCGTCTGTAAGGGAGTCACGCTTGCGTGATTACCGGAGGAGGAGAAACCGGTATTTTGCGGCCGTTAAAAGGGCAAAGAGAGAGGCATGGGAAAAGTTCGTAACAGAGGAAGGAAATAAGGATCCATGGGGGATTCCTTATAAAATACTGGTCGAAAAGCAAAAGAAAGAAATGTTAATTTCCTCAATGAAATTTGATAACGAAAACGAGCACGATGTACACCAGTTAGCAAAGAAACTGATGCACGTGTTGCTTCCGGACGATAGTGCTGAAGAAACGCAGGGCCAAGCGGAAATTAGACGACAATCGGAAGTTATTGGAGCAACAGAAGAAAGCCAGCAGATAACAGAGGAAGAGGTATGGTTGGCACTATCGACAATGGGTAGGAAAAAAGCTCCAGGTTATCACGAGTTAAGAGTGGAGATGTGGATTAAAGCATGGCCAGTGGTCAGGCATAAAGTCCTCGACCTGATGAATAGAAGCTTAAGGGAAGGGAGGTTCCCTGCTCCATGGAAGATTGGATTAGTAAAGATCCTGTATAAAGGAAGTGAAAAGGACCCACAGGATCCGGAGTCGTATAGGCCGCTAACATTGCTCCCGGTTCTGGGAAAGGTATATGAGAAGGTCATTAATAAGAGAATTTTGGGAAGCCTGGAACAAAGTAGGAAACTGCATGATAAGCAGTATGGGTTTAGACCTGGAAGAGGTACGGAAGGGGCACTAATTGAAGCCGTGGAGAAGATTAGGTCTTCAAGACAAAATTATGTGGCAGCGGTATTTTTGGATATAGCAGGTGCATTTAAAAATGCTTGGTGGCCCAAGATAATAGTACAAATAAAAGATTTTGGAATTAGGGGAAAGGAACTAGAAGTAATAAAGGATTATTTTAGGAATAGTTTTGCAATACTAAAGTTTAGAGGGTGTAGGCAAGAGAAAAGATTAACAAAACGCTGTCCACAGGGATCAGTACTAGGACCAACGTTGTGGATTGTACTATTTGATGGATTCCTGAGACTTCGGTTGCCCCGGGAGTGCCAGCTCTTTGCGTATGCCGATGACGGTATGTTATTAGTTGAGGCAAAATCTAGAAGCGAACTGGAGAGAAATGCGTCGTCGGCCTGTGACATGATTTATGATTGGTGTGAGGATAATAAATTGAAACTCAGCGTGGCTAAGACAAAGACAATGTTAGTTAAAATATAAAGAGCTTATAAAAGAGCAGGACGTAGGGTTCATGCACAAAGGCCGCCGACAATAAAAATGGAAGGAGAATCAGTCGGATACGTTAAAGAGTTTAGGTACATAGGAGTAATTTTAGACGAGAAGCTGAGCTTTATACAACATCTAAAGTACGTATCGGAGAAAGCAGTTAAGACATTTTGTATGGTGAGGAGAGCAGCAAAGGCGAACTGGGGCTCGGTTATAAGGCGCTGATAACATTATATAAAGGAGTTGGCGAAGCGATTCTGCTGTATGGAGCTCCTGTATGGGCCGATAAAATGAAATTAACATATGCCGATATCCTTTTGAGAGCGCAAAGAACAATGCTACTTGCAGTCACGAAAGGGTACAGGACAGTGGCAAGGGAGGCGTTAACAGTGTTGGCAGGTGTAATGCCAATAGACTTACAAGCCCGGGAAAGGGAACAGTTATATAATATAAGAGTTGGAAGAGGTGGGAATAGGGCATTAGTCAGAAGGAATTGGCAGGTAAGGTGGGACAAGGCAGATACAGGAAGACAAACACACCAACTTTTCCCTGATGTGTCGGAAAGATTATAGAAGAAAATAGACATAAATTACTATGTGACACAGTTTTTGACATAGCATGGCAATTTTGCAACGTATTTAAAGAGGTTTGGATTTAGAGATGACGAGTTCTGTCTGAAGTGTAAAGTAGTAGACTCTCCAGAACACGTGATCTATGACTTGTATAGAGATACCAAATAGCCGATCCCAGTTTAGGATGAAATAGATGGATATCGGGATGAGATTAGACCTCAGAGAGACACTACGGAATGAAGAAGCAATTATTATCCAAGTCGACTGGCTTAAGGAGGTGGCGTTTGTGCGAGAGGGAAGGGAGAAGACGTAGTCGAGGGTGGCCCAGCTTTTAACAGTGGGACTCATGATAAACAAACGTCCTAAGGGGGCGGGGGGAGGGAATTTTTAGACAATGAGAGTCGTTAGAGTCCGGGGAAGAAGAACTGTGTGGTCGGATAATCTGCAATAGGCGATCTGCCTGGGAGCGGGTAAATATCTGATCACACAGGAAGTGACGGGAGGGTAATTTAGGGGGAGGTGCAAGTGCACAACAGATGGGCTCCACCAAAGCCCCCGGATGTGCAGACCCGGAAGGCTGGCCAATGGCCGCCGTTCGTAGACCTAGTAGCTTGTACGAAGTCGCCCCTTGGTCAGTGGGAGGCCTTTCGTTCTTGAACGGGAGGTCTAAACTGACTCCTCGGGAGACCGGGGAGCCCCAGGAGGCGGGTACGCCCGTCTCTTGCCCCGGTCAGGTATGGGTGGGGGGCCTGGCGTTTGTCGGGCCCTCTGACCATATTTGGTGTTGGACTTGAAGTGGTTTTGTGGTTTCGGTACAGCGGTATCGTTCCAGGAACCCTTAGGGGAACCCGGGGGTATGCTTGTGGACTGAAAAATCCTAGGTAGTAGATAATCCGAACCCCACGGAGGGAGTAGAGCTGCGCGTCTCGCAACCCAAGGGGTACCGACCAAAACAACGTCGGTCGCTTAGTCAGCGTTAATTATAATTAGACTCCACGCCCATGGGGCCCAAGGGTGTTGATAGGACTTGGTCCTAGGCACACACTTGTAAAACATAATATATATGTGAGTAGGGGAGTCGATACTGATACATGCTGCAGCAGTCTGAGCTCACAAGATGAGTTTATCTACGTACGGTACGCCGAGATTTTGCTGAGAGCGCAAAGACTAATGCTGCTTACAATCTGTAGAGGATACAGGACAGTATCGAAGGATGCACTGCAGGTGTTAACTGGGTTACTGTCAATTGATCTACATGCAAATTAAAAAGGGAATTATATTGGGATAAAAGAACTGGAAGGCATAGGGCACGATATATAAAGGGCGAATCTATAAATATATGGCAGGATCGATGGGAAAATAGTAGTAATGTTAGGGCCCTTTATTTAAAGATACCTGACGTTAATGAAAGGACTAGGAAAAAATTAGAATTTAATCATTATGACACTCTGTTCCTTACAGGATATGGGAAATTTAGGAGTTATCTGAATAGGTTCGGATTGTGCGCGACTGATTTATGTAAGTGGTGTCAGATACCAGATACTCCGGAACATGTACTGTATGATTGCTGGAAATTTGCAGAATTTTGAAAATGGTCAAATTGGTAGAAGGACTGAGTGAGATAGGAGTCAGGTTAGACCTTAGGGAAATATGTCGAAGCAAGTAAGCGGTTGATATCTTCAATGACATAGCAGCCGAAATAGGTAGGATTAGGGAGAAGCATAGGATACATGAGGTGGCATAGTTAGGAATGAAGAAAAGGAAGCACAAACAAGTTGAACGGGATCATATTACGGGAGAGTAAATGGTAGAGTCTAGCTCACAGGAGACGCCCGGTACCTTTTTAAAAAGGCGTGAAGCCTAGAAAAAAGGCAGGAAGACATAATCGGGTTGGAGAGGAATAGGGCTGGCAGTCCCTTTATACTGCCAAAACAAGGGCCAACCAAAGGTGATAGGTGATGCCGATAGGTGAGCACTGAAAATATTAAAAAACGTTCAGTATCACAATAACTGATACAAAGCTACCAAATCCTATCTCAGAAAGAGAAGAGTAAAGGAGAATCTCCTGCGCCCCAAAATAATGGCCTTTCGGCTAAGGTATGGCAACCTTGATAGAAGAGTCTCTGGTCCTCCTGGTAGGTGGTTGCAACAGGCCAGTAAGCTGTATATGTAAAAATTTGAAATACTTGTATTATCCAAACCAGCCTCGGAGTAAGGTCTGGATACAATGGTGGGATCATCTGCAATGTATGGCAGAGGATCGATTGCCGAAAGCGGCACTGAACTATAATGCCATTGGTAGAAGAGACGCGGGTCGTCCGAGGATGAGATAGATGCCGGAACTGGTTTATATAACCTAATCTTTGAAAAGGAGAAGAAGAAAAAGCATCCAGCTTCCACTTGTTGACTTAAATATATCGGTAATAATATCAAAATTAAAGAAATTCTATGAATGTAGTAGTGAACCGAGGAGATGAAACGGAAAGAACACAGAACTGTGTGTGGAGAACTGTGGATTGTTAACTAAAGAAGAAGAAGAAGAAGAAGAAGAAGAAGAAGAAGAAGAAGAAGAAGAAGAAGAAGAAGAACGAGGAGGAAGAAGAAGAAGAAGAAGAAAGAAGAAGAAGAAGAAGAAGAAGAAGAAGAAGAAGAAGAAGAAGAAGAAGAAGAAGAAGAAGAAGAAGAAGAAGAAGAAGAAGAAGAAGAAGAAGAAGACGTTTGCCATACCCTTTGGATGATAAGACATATGATTATACGAGTTACTGCAAAAATAAACAATTTGGGTGAAAGATTTTTCGAAACGCGTTTCTGTCCGGGCAGAGTTATGTAATAGAGCTATCCGTAATTTCTATTCCGGTTCAGGTATTATTAACCTACCGATGGTGACGACGATGACAATTATAGTCATGTTGATTGACAGTTTTGTAATACTTTTGAAAGAACTACCAAGTTTACAAAGCAGTATTTATTTTAAACAGTTTAAACCACAAATAATGTGTGTTGTTTCTGTAAAAGCGTAAACGAAGTGTCACCACGCAAATAGTTTGTTTAACGGTTCGTGCAAGTGTTGACACAAATAGACAGACACTGTGTGTGGGTGTTTCCCACCTGTTGTTCGTCTAGACGCTTTCCACCGGTCGATTGGAGAGTTTGTAAGTGTGCTCGCCGAATTAAGTTAACGCCAACCGACGAATCCTTTTTGTATAATTTTGCACTACTGCGTTCCCAATTTGGTAATATCTGAGGAAAAGTTTTCTTTATCGGTATGCTAAAAATAACAATAAGCCTTGCAGACGATGTATTTCTTCTTCTTCTTCTTCTTCTTCTTCTTCTTCTTCTTCTTCTTCTTCTTCTTCTTCTTCTTCTTCTTCCATTAGGGAAAAAGCGGACCACCTGTTCCGGTCCCATAGAAGTACTTCCACTTACTAACGGTCTGTACGACTTTCCGTACTTCTCTGTCCAATAGGCTTGTATTGTCGTATTTTCTTAGGCAACCCTGCCATCTGGCATTCTATTCAGGTGAGCAATCCATCTCTGTTAGTTTTTCCTGCAATACGATCCTGGATATTAAAAATGTTTAAATCTTTTTGCGAAAGTCGTTCTAGATTTTATCTTTTCTTGTGCAGCCATCAACAGATAGCAAATTTGTTTCTGTACATACGGGTCCAGTATGTACATTTATAAATATCTGTAGCTGCCAAAACGGTGATTTTGATCATATTTGACTGGGTCTCAATTGAGCGGATTCAAATTTTCCCCTTGGTCGCAACTGACCGCAGACCAACGAATTTTGGACGGGGAATGTTTGGCCATGGAAAACTCGTATTTCGGCCACGATACATTTTTAAATAAACTTGAAAATTCTGTAAAAATACATATCTCTGGTGTTGCAAGAATTTTTAACAAAAGTTGCAGCTAATGTATTACCAATGGCTTCCGGTTGTCAAATTACCGACCCATCTTCTGCAATCAGAACTTCAATCACGTTTGTTACTGCGAGGCGTTTTAAATTCTTAAGTTTCTTCCAGACATCGGTGGTAGGTCTGTGATGGATGAAACATATGAACTACACGCCGCCCTCTTGCATTGCTTGAAGGTTCTACAAGCCTTAGCTCTATATCGTTTGTATTTTATCTGGTTATCATAAGTTGGATGCCTCCTGTAAGTATTGCAAGATTTACTCATTCCAGACATAAATAACATAAACCTATATTGCAAATTGCAACTGGACAGAGCAAGAAAATTATTTTCAGTAGGATACCATCACACATTGGAATTATCGGCAACGAAATGGCTGACAAAGAAGTTACAAAACCTGCTACGTCTAGTCAATATCGTCTTCATAAACTATCTCACAATGACCTTAAAACATTTCATAATTTCTTCTTCTTCTGATAGTTCCTATCCGTTTCGGATGTTGGATATCATAACAGAATATTTTATCTTTTTGTACTGCTGCACGGGAGTTGTATTCATGCCAAATCAGGTCCTTAAATGTATCAGCCATGATATTCTCGGTCGCCCAAATAATCTCTTACCAAGTACTTTTCCCTGTAGGTAATGAACTCTCTGTTCATTTTTCATGAGATACAACCCAATACCAATGGAATCGGAAGTAAAATACTTGAGACTACACTCACACGAGAAATTACCCTGGATTAAGGTAAAGAAGCAACTCCTAGCAATAAAAACTAGACAAATGAATTGGGTAATAGGAAAATGATCGAAATTTGCTCTGGAGAGCAAACTAATTATATACAAAACGATATTAAAGCCAATATGGACTTATGGCGTCGAGCTATGGGGTTACTCTCATCTAACACAAAAATTCTCCAAATATTTCAATCTAAAACTCTCCGCATAATAACAAACGCTCCATGGTTTGTCTCAAATCAAACTATTCACGAGGATGTCAAAATTCCATTCATCAAAGATGTGATTCAAAAGCGAGCTATAAAATACCGAAAAACGGATTTAAGATCATCAAAATCACTTAATTAGAGAATTGTCCAACCGGCAGATAGCAGAAAGAAGACTGAAGAAAAATTGGCCAGAAGATCTAGTCAGATGAGCAGTTGAGAACTGTCGATGAACAGTATTCGCTTCAAGTCAACCTTCATTCATCACATTTACTTAATACTTATGTTCTAATTTGAGTAGATTGTAAATTTGCATACAATAAATAAGTAAAAAATTCTCATGAGATGTCCCATATACTGAAGCTTTCTTATCTTCACTGTGTTAATAACTTCCCTATCTTTCTTCGTCCTTCTAAGAACTTCAACATTAGTTAAATGTTCTGTCCATGAAATGTTCAGTATCCTACGGTAAAGCCACATTTCGAAAGATTCAAATTTTTTAGTCGTGACATCAGTCAAACACCAAGATTCTACACCGTAGAAGAGGACCGAGAATACGTAGCAGCGTAAAAGTCTCATCTTTGTGTTTATTGTTGAATCGTGACTTTCGAATAAACGGCTCATTCTAGTGTACACTGCTCTTGCCTTTTCAATTCTACTCTTCATTTCTTGAGAGTGGTCCCATTGTTCATTGACTATAGTACCAAGATATGTAAATTGGCTTACACGTTCAACTGGCCTTTGGTTTATATCTTCATTTAAAAGTTCTGAAACACTGGATGATGAATGCCTTAAGTCATCACTCGCCAATCTATTCCGAGTCAGAAAAAATATTTTCGAACAACCCACACTTGCTACAGAATCCAGAAGAAATCAAGTGGTCATAACAAGACTCCGTATTGGCCACCCGCTGCTAACTCACAAGCACATCTTCATGAACAAGCCTCCTGCTAAATGCAATAACTGTGACACGCTTTTGACAACATTCCATCTCGTTTCAGAGTGCCCTGCTCCCCATTGTCTGCGAATATTTCTTCTGACATTAGAAGAAGTTTGAAGGACAAGACTGCAGCCGCCGGAATACTTCTCTTCATAAAGAAGATACAGTTGACAACAAAATTGTAAATTCCGGACAATTAAATGTATAAGAACATTAAACTTTATGTAATTTCTAAACCGTTTAAGTTAATGGATTAATATGATGTAGCACAGATTCCTATTGCTGTTTTATTTATTGTATATAGTATTTGTTGTTTCATTTATTAATATATTGCAACGATATATAAAACTGCATAGATAGGTAATATTGAAATTATTATAACAGAGTCTATATCTGGAGGTAAGAAAATTTATTAAATTAAACCATTAAAATTTACTATTTTCTTGTTATTTTATAATATTAAATTGTTTATTTAAAATTTGCCTTTCAATAATTGAGTCTATTTGCTTGTTTTACACCTATGTTACTTGTTGCCGAGTTCCACAACCACCGTCGATGTCCGGCGATCAGCGTCGTAGACGACTCGTTGCTCGTTAACCTCAGCGTCGTTCACTTCTACGTTTCACACACACACGCGTTGCGGTTATCAAACTGTTATTGTTTCTAAATTATCTCAGGGGTTTTTTGTAATGGGTGATTAAATAGATCTTGTGTATTCCGGTCTCTTGAAGTGTTCTCGCGTAAACACAAAACACCACGTTAGCTATTTTGGCCCTAACCCGGAAAATCTTCGACTTTTCGCGAAAAAGCACCAGCGTAATGATTTATATAAAATTATTTGACTTCTATAAATGGTATTGGTTTCGAAGACCTCGAACCTTGAACCAACTTCTAAGTTTAAATGAAACCACCTGTCTTCCCACGAAAAACTCGTGACAGCGAGTACGTCTTTCTATAACGAGTCCTAAGCAGAAACTGGGCCATCTGTACGCTGTAAACGACCGACTCTCTAAATTTTAGACCTTCTGATTGGTTGAAACTTTAGCAACGTCACAGATGAGAACACAGATAGACTGAAATCAGGCTTAAACTCTGTCCGATTCCGCAAAGGCCTGTCTAGATTTAATCTACAATTTTATTACTGCCTTGAAGATAACGAGAATAAAAGAAGATTGAATTCATTAAAAAAAACATAAAAATTATAGGTGTGGAGAATTAAGTATATGAAAAATGTAGCTTATAACCATGAGAATACTGTGTCCAAGTTTCAGAATGAAATGTTAATTTCCCTCGAAGTTATTAAATAAAATGTGAATCACACGCGCACCCGTGCATTTACACACAAATATTTCACATGACATAAAAGAAAAGAAAATTGTGAACATTTTGACATAACATACTTTTTTAAACATAGCTTGGTCCAAAACGTATGACTACTTTACAAAGAAAGAACAAAATGAATTTAAAACATGCCTATGGCAATCAGAAAATGTTAAGTAGCATTAATATTCCATTAAAATGAACTTCATATCCTGTGTACTGTTGCAGGATTATCCCCTCCGAGTACAAAAAAAATTTGTTTACATGTTTACAACTTTTTTTAAACATAAAACAAATAAAATATCACTTCCAAAAGATATAAACAAGAAATAAAATCAAAAAAATAAATACTCTTCGCAAAAATAAATTATTTCAACTCTGTTTAACAGCTCCATGTTGACAGAAGAAACATAAACCATTCCACGTAGTCATATTCTGAATATGACCCTCACAAGATAAGCCATAATAACATTTGATGACGTCATGTCTCCTTATCTTACACAGGTTCCAAACATATCTCCACATACTCCGACATCGCATCTCACATTCTTAAATACATTTTTTTTTTATACAATTTGTTTCAATACAGTCATACATCATATACGCAGATATACATGAACAGTTTATTCTTTAACATAATATTTGCGTAATATGATGCATGGAATTTACCAATTGTTGTATGATTAGTAACAATGTAAGTATTTTTACCAGCTTGCTCAGATAATAAGAAAGGTCAATTATATAACCTACAGAATTTATCAGCTGTGTTATCTTCACTACGACCAACGTTTAACGCTTTTAAAAGAACCATCTCGCCTTCTTTGAATTTTAGAAGTTTATGTTCCGCATTAAACTTATCTGTGCGTTCCTCTGCACTCTTTTTAATACGTCTTCTAAACGCTTAACTTCGTTTGGAACAGGTAAGTTTTGTGTGGCAACTCGCTTTACATATTCATCCCATACACGCCTTGGCATTTCTCCAGAGTGTAGTTCATTAGGTGTGAATCCAGTCGTATCGTTGTAATTCCCATTGATGGCTTGCTCGAAAAACTCGAGATATTCAGGCCATTTACGCTGATTGGTATTACAGTACGTCCTGAATAGTCTTCCTAATTCCCTATTTACCCTCTCCGCAAGATTACCTTGAGGTCTCCGGATCGCCGTCAATACTGGCTGTATGTGATGCTTCTCAAGCTCAGATTGCCATTTCTTATTCTGAAATTGTTTACCTTGATCCGGTAATATCGTTTTAACATGCGCATATTTTGGAACATATTTCTCAAGAATTACCTAAAGAACTGCCTCATTTGTTGGTCGGCCAATAGCATACAAACTAACATACTTGGATAAATCGTCTGTACAAACTACAACATTCTTCATTCCCCTAGCTGCACGTGGTAGTGGTCCTAGAAAATCAATACATAACAATTCATTTTTATTACGTGTTACAATATTACCCATTTCAACGTAGGTATGCTGGTTGGGATATTTTGATGTTTGACAAGTATGGCAGGTTCGTAGTATAGATTTTATTTTCGTAAACATGTTCGGCCAGATGAAGTCTTCTCTAAGTGTTAAGTAGCACTTATATGCACCCGCATGTGCTAGACTCTCATGACATGCCCAAGTCAGGTCCTCAACGATGTTATCTGGAACCATGATTTTCCATTGCCCAACAATAAGCTTATATAATGCATTGTTAATAATTTGGTATTTAGGGTTTTCCCTATCTTTAATTTCTTGACTAATATTTTGTAACTTTTCGTCACGTTGTTGTTCGATACTAATGTTTTTAAGTTGAGCTTTTGAATTATCAGGTAAAATATACTTAATTGCCAAAATCTGGATTTCATTTTTTGTCGCAGAATAGTTTTCTTGCTCTACTGCGTTATCCTCCAGATTATGTTTATTTAATACAGCGTCTAATCTGCATTGTTGTACTGCAGTCAGCTGATCACTGTTATTATTGTTATTGTTTACATTTGAGGTAATGTTGATATGCGGTTTGTTTATTTTTAATTCATTCGCAACAGACTCATTTTTGATGTCCATATGTCCCAATTTTACGCTATAAAGTTGTTATTTATTTTGCACATCAAAGTATTATTATTAAAATAATTACAGCATTTATTTTGCGTAACGTGTCAGTAACCAGTATAACATCATATACAAGGTCTTTAATTAATAGTACTGGCACGTCAATCTCGATTCCCTGTGTTGTGATAGAAACCAATGCTTGTCGGTTAATAATTTGATTATTATTCGTAGCTGTTTTAATAATTGTGTTGTTTACGGGTAATACTGGTACCTTCTTAAACTGATTATTATGTTTATTTATAAATTTTTCTCTTATTAAAGATACCTGAGCCCTGCTATCTAACGGAACATTTCCTATAAAATTATTAATTTTGGCTCTAACTATAGTACTTTTATTTACTGTCTTAACACTATTGTCATCTTCCATACACCTATTACTATTTACTAGATCATCTCGTATATCATTCGGGTATGTGCCTGACACACAAAATATTCGCTTATCACTACTATTGTCAACACTAGACTGGTGACACTGACTTTTAGCAACATTTTTTTCTGTGCACAGACACACATTTTTTTGCTGTTCCAAAACTGGTTTATTTTCAGTTACCGACACGACTTTATGCTGATTATATTTTGGAATGTTTTGTTTATGTTTATATTGTTGTTGTTGTTGTTGTTGTTTATGAGTTGATTGAATCGATGTGGTTGTTTGGTTGCTATCACTATTGGGACTACCAATATTCGCCCATTTGGTCAATAGTAATAACGACTCTTCTATTGTTTTTATACCTTGTATGATCACAGCTATTTGAATCCCACGGCTAAAGTGATGTCCAAGCTTATTTACCATTTCTGCTTCTGACATCGGTGGTTCAAGATATTTGACTCGAGACACAAGTTGTATCAGGTATTTCTCCTTGGACCCTTTGGCTGGCGTATTTTTACCGAATTCCAACTGTACACGGATTTTTCTCTGTAACTCTTCATTCCAATACCGTGCCCAGAAATGGTTCACAAGGTCTTTGTATATGGTAATCTTATCCTGCACAATCGTGGCCGCCGTACCTTTAAGCTGCCGCACAACCCAATTTATTTTGTCCACTTCGCTCAAGTTATCGTTAACGGATTCCATACTACGTACGCACGCACGCAGGAACTGGACTGGATTGTCTGTCTCGTGGCCAAAGAATTTTGGTTGTGAGTTAGGTTCATCAATTGTTTTATATACATATGTCGTTTGGCTCGCATGCATAGAGGTACGTTGTAACCTATTAATTTGTTGTCTAAGTTCTTCGAACCCATGTTCTTGTTTGGAGACAAATTCACTGATGGTGGTCGCGTGCCCTTGAACTCGTTCCTCGATCGAACCAACTCTAGCCTCGCATTCGCTTATACGCGAGCTATTAACTTCTAATGCTATCTCAACATTTGTACGTATTGATTCTACTTTGTCGGAGATCTTTTCCGTAGCTTCTAATAAGG
Organism: Magicicada septendecula; assembly: GCA_034769895.1. Lineage (NCBI taxonomy): Eukaryota > Metazoa > Arthropoda > Insecta > Hemiptera > Cicadidae > Magicicada > Magicicada septendecula. Next base: position 59,530,308 of record CM068374.1, read on the forward strand.
CTTTCTTTTGCTTGCTTTGATCGTGGACCGCGGTAAATATTTGTTTGTTTTCGTCGTGTAGTGTTTTATTTTGTTCGATCGCGTCCTCTTTAGCAAATTGTATATTTGACTGTATGTTCTGAATGCTGGTTTTACTTTCATTGCGTATATTTTGAATGCTTGCTAAAATCGCGGCCAATGTTGTTTGCAAATCAGCTGATGTAGTTTGAGACTCCATTGTTTACAGTTACTATTACCAAAACACAGTTTATCGTCTTGATTTAAACGGGTATGGTTCAACTATTGTTAACTCAGATTATTAAAATATAATTATATACTTGTCTGACGTGGCCAGTATTCGTCAGTAACCTCGAATCGAATGTTCACAATCTTACCTTAACCTATTTACAACTAACACACAAATATACTTCAAACCTCCAAATATTATTTAAAACTAAATTAATATTGTCCAAAATAATTTGATTCGCAGAGAATATGCAAAAGTTTATATACACTCCCTGCGACACAATATTAAACTATAAAACACAGTTCAAATAAAATTTAGTCTATACACAACAATTAAAATTGTTAACCTAAAATCGTATTAACTAACTCGTCCCCCAAGTTGACGGCGGCAAATACTATCTATGCAACGGTACAATTTAAAACTGCATAGATAGGTAATATAGAAATATCTATCCAAGAATACCCTGTCCCAGTTTCAGAACGAAATGTTAATTTTCTTCGAAGTTATTAAATAAAATGTAAATCACACGCGCACCCGTGCACTTACACACAAATATTTCACATGACATAAAATAAAATAAAATTGGGAACATTTTGACATAACATACTTTTTTAACCATCCCAGTTCAAAACTTATGACTACTTTACAAAGAAAGAACAAAATCAATTTAAAACATGTCTATGGCCATCAGAAAATGTTATATAGCATTAATATTCCATTTAAATGAACTTAGATCCTGTGTTCTGTTGCAATATATTATTTGTTGTTATTTATATTATTATGTATTATATTTATTACTACATATATGCTTACATAGATTATTAATTATTAATTAGGCCTGTATATCTCCATGCTATGTATTTATAATATTTGTGTTGTATAGGGTAATATTTATCATTTTATTTTGCAATATAGTACTACTTAAATGCTAATATTTAAGGTAATATCTAATGTAGTTTTTAAGTCGAATTAGTTCCTGCGTATTTTGTTGGAATGCTTATCTTTGCTTAGCATCTTCTAGTTTAATATGTAATGGATGGTTTGAGACGAGCTGGTAGAACTTCAAGGGCAGAGCGAAGACGAAATGAAACGATCAAAGAGGAAATGGGCGTACAAAAGACAATCATCGATTCCATTGAAGAAAACCAACTAATCTGGTACGGACACATACAAAGAATGGGACAAGACTGACTACCAAAGAAAACAATGAGATAGATACATAGAGAGCACAGAAAGAAAGCAAGACCCAAGAAAACATGGATTAGAAGATCAATGAGCGATACAGGACTAAACGACGAGACCTGCAACGACAGTCAACAATGGAGGTTGGGCATCGGACAAAACGTTGGAGGACGTTTTACCCGGAATTATTAATAATTAACTTACTTTCTGGGTATCCCTCGTGAAATGTGTATTGATCCACCACACTTCGAATGTATTTGAAATACAGTATGCTGGTTACATTCATAGACTCCAAATGTCGCTCGCAGTTAATCCAGAATCGCTTCTGTAACCATATCAAGTACGCTACATTCTGTACTCGGTTCATCGAGACGTATGTCGTCTGCAAAAGTGGATACAGTAATTGATTTCCGACTTTGTCTACAACACACAACGTCAATAGCAGTTGACGCTTAAATGTTGTGTGTCGTGCCTGGGTTACCTAAGGTCAACTATGAATTAAAGCATAGCTCGGTACAAATGATCTCACCAACTACAGTCAGTTCAAACTGAAGAACGAACAGTTTACACATTTCGGTATTGTGAACGACAGACAGATAATTGATGTTTTGAAAAAGAAACAAACATGTAAATCTTATCATTGACTAAACGCATTTTCTTAAACAGTCGATATCTGTAATACATGTATATGTTTTAGTCATCATCATCATCTTCACGGATTAAACTTAGGATGGTTTGTTCCGGTCTCAAGTAGGCAAAGATTAGAGCTGCTCACTCCAGCCCTTCCACGGACGTCCCACACCTCTCCGTCTCCTCGGCTTATAGTTCCAGAGTTGTTTAGAGATGCGGCAGTCATCCATTCGGCAAAACTGTTCCCACCAATTCAGCTGATACTGGGCGATCCTTTTCAGTATACTCATAATATTCAGTTCCAGCCGTATATCTGTGTTTCTTCTATGATAATGGACAGTATACCCCCTGCCATGTGCCTGAGAAATCTCATTTCAACCGTTTGGAAGCGACTGGCCTGGCCTTTGGTTAAAGTCCAATTCTCAGACCCATAAAGAAGTGTGGGAAGAGCCATCACCTTCTAGAATTTTAGGCGTGTTCCTCTACTTGCTGACTTAAGGGTTCGCCTGATGGTCCCGCACATGAGGTTGAACTTGTGCAACTTATGCACAACGTCGTTGCATGCATTATAAGACACACTGTAGCCCAGGTATTCAAAATTGCTAACTTGTTCCAGGACAGGAACAAGTCACTATGATTTTAGTAACCATCAAATCGATAGGAAGCCGCATTCCACCGTCTAGATACGTATGTAGGCCGAACTAAGCGAGCGCAGTTGTCTGTCATATATGGGTTCAATATGTAGAGGTTAAAAATTCAAGAATAAGCACAGAGAAAGTTGACTGGTCGCAACAGTATACAAACATTGGAAACAGACGAAGGGTAGGCATTACTATTGCAGGCGTGACACTGGTCGCAACAGTTGACTGGTCGCAACAGTATACAAGCATTGGAAACAAACGAAGGGTAGGCATTACTATTGCAGGCGTGAGACTGGTCGCAACAGTTGACTGGTGGCAACAGTATACAAACATTGGAAACAGACGAAGGGTAGGCATTACTATTGCAGGCGTGAGACTGGTCGCAACAGTTGACTGGTCGCAACAGTATACAAGCATTGGAAACAAACGAAGGGTAGGCATTACTATTGCAGGCGTGAGACTGGTCGCAACAGTTGACTGGTGGCAACAGTATACAAACATTGGAAACAGACGAAGGGTAGGCATTACTATTGCAGGCGTGAGACTGGTCGCAACAGTTGACTGGTCGCAACAGTATACAAGCATTGGAAACAGACGAAGGGTAGGCATTACTATTGCAGGCGTGAGACTGGTCGCAACAGTTGACTGGTCGCAACAGTATACAAGCATTGGAAACAGACGAACGGTAGGCATTACTATTGCAGGCGTGAGACTGGTCGCAAAAGTTGACTGGTCGCAACAGTATACAAGCATTGGAAACAAACGAAGGGTAGGCATTACTATTGCAGGCGTGAGACTGGTCGCAACAGTATACAAACATTGGAAACAGACGAAGGGTAGGCATTACTATTGCAGGCGTGACACTGGTCGCAACAGTTGACTGGTCGCAACAGTATACAAGCATTGGAAACAGAGAAAGGGTAGGCATTACTATTGCAGGCGTGAGACTGGTCGCAACAGTATACAAACATTGGAAACAGACGAAGGGTAGGCATTACTATTGCAGGCGTGAGACTGGTCGCAACAGTTGACTGGTCGCAAGAGTATACAAACATTGGAAACAGACGAAGGGTAGGCATTACTACTGCAAGCGTGAGACTGGTCGCAACAGTTGACTGGTCGCAACAGTATACAAACATTGGAAACAGACGAAGGGTAGGCATTAATATTGCAGGCGTAAGACTGGTCGCAACAGTTGACTGGTCGCAACAGTATACAAACATTGGAAACAGACGAAGGGTAGGCATTACTATTGCAGGCGTGAGATTGGTCGCAACAGTTGACTGGTCGCAACAGTATACAAACATTGGAAACAGACGAAGGGTAGGCATTACTATTGCAGGCGTGAGACTGGTCGCAACAGTATACAAGCATTGGAAACAGACGAAGGGTAGGCATTACTATTGCAGGCGTGAGACTGGTCGCAACAGTATACAAACATTGGAAACAGACGAAGGGTAGGCATTACTATTGCAGGCGTGAGACTGGTCGCAACAGTTGACTGGTCGCAACAGTATACAAACACTGGAAACAGACGAAGGGTATCATTACTATTGCAGGCGTAAGACTGGTCACAACAGTTGACTGGTCGCAACAGTATACAAACATTGGAAACAGACGAAGGGTAGGCATTACTATTGCAGGCGTGAGACTGGTCGCAACAGTATACAAGCATTGGAAACAGACGAAGGGTAGGCATTACTATTGCAGGCGTGAGACTGGTCGCAACAGTATACAAGCATTGGAAACAGACGAAGGGTAGGCATTACTATTGCAGGCGGGAGACTGGTCGCAACAGTATACAAGCATTGGAAACAGACGAAGGGTAGGCATTACTATTGCAGGCGTGAGACTGGTCGCAAAAGTATACAAGCGTTGGAAACAGACGAAGGGTAGGCATTACTATTGCAGGCGTGAGACTGGTCGCAACAGTATACAAGCTTTGGAAACAGACGAAGGGTAGGCATTACTATTGCAGGCGTGAGACTGGTCGCAACAGTATACAAGCATTGGAAACAGACGAAGGGTAGGCATTACTATTGCAGGCGTGAGACTGGTCGCAACAGTATACAAGCATTGGAAAGTGACGAAGGGTAGGCATTACTATTGCAGGTGTGAGACTGGTCGCAACAGTATACAAGCATTGGAAACAGACGAAGGGTAGGCATTACTATTGCAGGCGTGAGACTGGTCGCAACAGTATACAAGCATTGGAAACAGACGAAGGGTAGGCATTACTATTGCAGGCGTGAGACTGGTCGCAACAGTATACAAGCATTGGAAACAGACGAAGGGTAGGCATTACTATTGCAGGCGTGAGACTGGTCGCAACAGTATACAAGCATTGGAAACAGACGAAGGGTAGGCATTACTGTTGCAGGCGTGAGACTGGTCGCAACAGTATACAAGCATTGGAAACAGACGAAGGGTAGGCATTACTATTGCAGGCGTGAGACTGGTCGCAACAGTATACAAGCATTGGAAACAGACGAAGGGTAGGCATTACTATTGCAGGCGTGAGACTGGTCGCAACAGTATACAAGCATTGGAAACAGACGAAGGGTAGGCATTACTATTGCAGGCGTGAGACTGGTCGCAACAGTATACAAGCATTGGAAACAGACGAAGGGTGGGCATTACTATTGCAGGCGTGAGACTGGTCGCAACAGTATACAAGCATTGGAAACAGACGAAGGGTAGGCATTACTATTGCAGGCGTGAGACTGGTCGTAACAGTATACAAGCATTGGAAACAGACGAAGGGTAGGCATTACTATCGCAGGCGTGAAACTGGTCGCATCAGTATACAAGCATTGGAAACAGACGAAGGGTAGGCATTACTATCGCAGGCGTGAGACTGGTCGCAACAGTATACAAACATTGGAAACAGACGAAGGGTAGGCATTACTATCGCAGGCGTGAGACTGGTCGCAACAGTATACAAGCATTGGAAACAGACGAAGGGTAGGCATTACTATTGCAGGCGTGAGACTGGCGCAACAGTATACAAGCATTGGAAACAGACGAAGGGTAGGCATTACTATTGCAGGCGTGAGACTGGCGCAACAGTATACAAGCATTGGAAACAGACGAAGGGTAGGCATTACTATTGCAGGCGTGAGACTGGTCGCAACAGTATACAAACATTGGAAACAGACGAAGGGAAGGCATTACTATTGCAGGTGTGAGACTGGTCCCAACAGTATACAAGCATTGGAAACAGACGAAGGGTAGGCATTACTATTGCAGGCGTGAGACTGGTCGCAATAGTATACAAACATTGGAAACAGACGAAGGGTAGGCATTACTATTGCAGGCGTGAGACTGGTCGCAACAGTTGACTGGTCGCAACAGTATACAAGCATTGGAAACAGACGAAGGGTAGGCATTACTATTGCAGGCGAGAGACTGGTCGCAACAGTATACAAACATTGGAAACAGACGAAGGGTAGGCATTACTATTGCAGGCGTGAGACTGGTCGCAACAGTTGACTGGTCGCAACAGTATACAAGCATTGGAAACAGACGAAGGGTAGGCATTACTATTGCAGGCGAGAGACTGGTCGCAACAGTATACAAACATTGGAAACAGACGAAGGGTAGGCATTACTATTGCAGGCGGTCCAATCCTGTGGTTACTAACAGATGTTTCGGCCTCTTCTCTGGAGACCATCTTCAGTATATAATAACGATTCGCCAAGTGACACGCTCTTCGTCAGTTAACCACACCACTGTGGCAAAAGCATGATGGCACACTGACGATGCCGTCCAGAGGAGAGGTAGAAACGTCTGTTAGTAACAATACGAGTGGACCGCCGCCCAATAGCCTGGAGTTAAGCCAGTCTGTACACAATATTAAATTCTTTATAACTCACACTACAAAAAAATGAATTACTGTATTCGTGACGGCGATACTTCTTGTTAACGAGACTGAATTTTATATAACAATGAGTTTAAATGAAATTATGAATGCGTGTTTGTGCGGGGTTATGGTAGAGTGTCTGTTGTATCTAAAGATCGCACTGCTAGCTTACTTTCTGCAGCGGTAATTGAAATTTATGTGCACGAATACCGTGTTTGAACAAATATTATAATTTATAAAGGAACTGAAGCGATCCTCACTTCTTAGAAAAGATTAATGTCAACAGCGACTAGTATTCTGACGTTATTCCTTGTAGCCTGCAGTGTGTTTGTTCTGTCTGGGAACAGTTGTATCTTCTCCTAAACCTTTTGTATTGGTAGATACACATTAATTACTGTATTCCTACTTGAATAAAGTAATATTTTTGCGCAAAGCAGAATCTCTACTCCTGCATTGCATTTATGGCCGGTATGTTGACGACACCTTTTTGATCTATAAAGGCACACATAGACAAATAGATAGGCTACACACATATTTAAACAGTATTAATAACAATATACAGTTTACACTGGAGCACGAGGAAAGTGGAAAATTAAATTTTCTTGATTTGACGGTCGCCAGAAATATTAATAAATTGAAGTTTAATATTTATAGGAAACCCACTACAACTGACACTATAATACACGCCACATCTTATCATCCGGTATCGCAGAAAATGGCTGCTTTCCACAGCATGGTTAACCGCCTCTTATCATTGCCCCTCAGCGACAAGGATTTTCAAGACGAACTAAATACAATTAAACATATTGCGGTCACCAATGGCTACAAAAAAGCGGTAGTAAATAATATCCTTAAAAAACATATGAGACGAAAAAACGCAAACACGCTAAGGGCACCTGGGGACAGTGTGTATAAATACATTTCTATACCATACATGAGCTTTCTACCTAGAATTCTGTCTTCTGTTTTAAACAAGTCAAACGTTGTTGTCACATATAAGACTACAAATAACATTTTAAATAGCCTTTGTACTCGGGAACCAACCGTCCTTGAAAAGAAAACAGGGATCTGTAAATTAATATGTAATAGTTGTGATGCTTTTTATGTGGGCCAAACGGGCAGTGGTTTTTTCAAGAGGTTTGTTGAACATAAGCCACCCACTTATTTTCATAACACAGAAAATGTAAAATCTAAATTCGCTAAACATCTTATTGATGAAAATCACAACTATACTAATTTTCATACCAACTTGATACCCCTTCACTTTTGTAATAAAGGACGTTACATGAACGCCCTTGAGGAGTTTGAGATATATAGAGCATATAATAATCCTGTTACCAGGCCACATGTTTTAAATGATCAGCTGAACTTTAAATCTAATGTCCTGTACGATACTGCGTTGCGATATTGTCGCGACACGAGTCAAATATGAACCAGTGCGCTGTCGGTTACCGTGTGGTGTACACCGAAAATTGTTGTGTGCGTACTTTGTGTTGTGTAATTGTGTTTTGTGTTATGTGGATTTTAATATTTTTAATATATTGAGGACTGTGCCATCTGATGATGGTATGAAGAGACTTTTTTAAATATTCTGAGGATGGGACAAGTGTCCCGAAACATGTCAATTGTATAAACACATTTACTTAAGCCACAGACGGTGAGTTACATAGCGTTTAGTTGATTATAAAATACGTGGCTTGGACTATAAGCGGATTTATTCCATTAACAATATACATATACTGTAACCTGCAATGCTATTCATAACATACCACACAAATAAACACCCATATAATCTTATTGACTAAACAAACATGTTAAACAAGTTATTTTAATTCTTTTTATTTCTGTGTGTCTGAAATTAACTCAACTTTTAAATACTGATAGCAACTCAGTATAAGATTAAGTTTCAAGAATGAATTTATTGTTGCTATAAACAAATAAATATGATGTTACATTTACTTTCAATCTATTAATTAATTTATACTCACACACCCAAAAATACGACAAAAGATTGGTATTTCTTTTCTAAATTTTGTTATTAAATTAACTTCTCTTATTTCTTAATATTTAAACTTATTAACTTTAATGCTTTAATGTTTATAGTTCATTTCTTTTAAGAGCTCTTTTCACAATAAAATTACTATAATTTTTTTTTTTTTAACCTGCATACTGCTGCCGTTACCGTTGCGTGCGTGCGTGCGTGTGTGTCCAGAATGCTGAGAGTATGATGATGATGTTGATGATGGTGCTGTGGTCGTTGTCTCTAAGTGTTGTTGTTGGTGATGCTTCAGTATTCCTTCTTACGTCTTGGTGTGAGTGTAGTAGTGTGCGTGTGTATCCAGAAATCGATCGGCAAACGGGCAGCGTAACGTCCTGTAGATTTCTTGAGTCTGAGTGTCTGATCGCCCAAAGTTGCCAGTGGTATTTATACTGGTGGCGATTTGACAGGAACATTCCTGCTTCCGACAGGCTAGAGATGGTCAGTTCGCTCCAGAGCGTCCTTTTTATTACACTTACTTTTTGGTTAATTTTAGCGAACTTATGAACATACTCGTCACATGAGCGATCTCATTCTTTGCGTAATTTTTCTCTGGTCACTCACATATACCACACATATTAATTACTCTTCAATTACACAAGTAATTAACATTAATTAAATAGCATCTTTAATATTGCACCTCTGGAAATAAATTTTACATTACCATAGTCGTTACAAATTCCTTTACGTAATGGTGTCCTTATAATTGGCGTAAGTCTTTGCTAACAGATTTAAAACAAATAATTAATTTATTTTACTCCTGTTAAAACTTGAATAATTGGAACAAACAATTCGTAGCGTCGCCCCAATATTCTTGTCGCAGCTGGCTTACACACATGCTGTATCTTACGCGGCGGCAGGTGTACGTTTTTCGACAGGCCTTAGGCTGCATTTTCTTGCACAAAACTGTATGAAACTGTTCGTCTTATACTTTCTGTGCTAATTACATATTAAACATACCGCCCTGGGCAAATATGCAAATATATGTATTGTTACAATATATATATACATTGTAATGGAACATCGCAGAAAAGGGTTTTTGTAGCTATGACTACATGCTTTTATACAATTTTTGACGTTAGACATGTTGAAAATTGATTTTGTTAAATTTTGTAAAATAGCTGTAAGTTGTGAAATAAGAAATGGGTAATTAACTGTTGTATGTCAGAATGCCCATAAATTTATTTTCTGTCATGTCAAGTGCACATTTAGTGCGCGACAGCGCGTATTATTCGTATTTACATGAATAACTTTTGAGTAAATTAACGTATCGAATTGCAACTTAGACAGCTCATACTTTTGAATTAGCGCTACATTTTTGATATGTCAAATACTCAAAACATATTATTTCAATATGTATTTTTAACAGAATTCACTTTTCTAAAGAATCCTTATCTTCTGAAAGTCATAAAACTTTTAGATAAAATCTATACATGCTTTTGCAGTCTTCAGCAAAATTGAGCAGGACGTATGTCTATCTATCTAACCTATCTATCACGTGCTATGAGTTTTAACCAATCAGAAGCTCCAATTTTCATTCAGTTTGGTCCCTTGCGAAAGAAGCTTCTTTCAGTTCAACCAAACAGCTCGGCCTTAACAGACGTTGTCTCTGTGTGAGTTTGTCGTATCAGTATACGTTCTACATAAGGGTTACGAGTACGGGGTCTTAGCAACGAGTGGCTCGTTTGCTAGATCGATTGGGTATTAGAACTCAAAATAATTTAGTTATAAATTAAATAGTGCTATCTCGCGATAGTCAAGATCTTTCCGCATAGGAATAAGCGTATTTACCGAAATACATCTGCGTGAACGCGAGGACACGTCAAGATAGCGGAAACACACCGAAATTGAATTAACAATAGTTAAACCCATTATCAAGCCCTGAGATAAATTATGTCGGTGATAAACGGCGTGCGTGCGTGAGTCGCGAGATTTCTACGTGTTATCATTGCAGCTGATCCAGCAGGCGACGAGTGCAGCAGCAGAGCAAGTCAACGGTTCGTCAATGGAATTCGTCGAACAAGTAAAATAGACTATAAGAAAGAGAAACATTCAAACCATTTTATAGACACTATTTAAATTTAAGAAAAAATAATTTATGTTCAAATCACAGACCATATTAAATTTGTTTTAAAATAAATAACTAATTCCAGATAGAAGACTCTGATATTATTTTGTTCTAATTTACTATGCCTTCTAATTGCTACGTTGCAATATATATAATATGTAATATGTTTATAATAACTTAAACATGTATTCGTACATGTTATTTTTTTTGTAACGGTTTCGTTCGTACCTGTTATTTTCAAATACCAGTTTATCACACCTCCAGCATGCGACAGACTTGCGACATAACAAAAGTTTTTCGTCACAGTACCGCGACAGGACAGAGTACAAAGGCAGGCGCACTCTACCGGTGGTAATTGGTAATGCGATCCGGCACTTTGCTGATGCCACTGCACTGGCCGCAAATACTCAACCCACACAATTCTAAATCCATAACACAACCTGTGCAATCTCTTTCTGCTCTTGCAACACTGCTAAACAGTCTCGGCATGATATCAATTTACATAATTAATAATAGTGATTATCGAAGAAAACTGCAACGCAATTAAAAACTGATACTTGTTTCCAGTGTAATTATATTCATTCTTGTTGTATCACGTTTTATTTTAATTATAATATAATCTTTCTCTATTACTTTTTAAACTAGTTGAAATAACTCTATTACTTTTTTATTTCTCAGATCGTACAATAGTAATAATAATAATAATAATAATAATAATAATAATAATAATAATAATACCTTTATTCGCATTATTAAAGTTTACAATATCAATTGCATTATCAACACTGAGAATAACCTGTTCACCGTGAACTGTGAGTAGTATTATTTCAGATTTGCTAAGATTATTGTTACATTATTTTAATAAAATTATAGTCAATAAAAAAGATCTACACGAACATTGCAATGAGGGTAAAAAACCAATGGCGAATTATCAGAGACAATATACTTGTAACAAAAGGGATCCGGCAGGGGGATTCCCCAAGTCCCATAATCTTCAATGTAGTTATTAAGGAGTTAAAGCATATGAGAGGATATAGGATGGGTAGAAGTGTGTTTAATATTGTATGTTATTCAAACGACGTTATTCTAATAGCGGAAAATGAAAATGACTTACAGAGACTTGTGTTTAATTATAACAAAGCGTGCCAGGAATATAACATTGTAACATGAAGATAGCAGAAACAAAGACACCTACAACTTCATGTGACCTATTAAAGTGTAAGCTTGTGATAAATGACAGAATAGTAGAACAAGTAAAGCTGATAGACTACTTAGAAACAAGACTTACAAATAACAATGGTCAGCTGAAGAAATGGAACACCAATTGATGAAAGCAAGAAGAACTGGCTGGGTGTATGAAGAACCTTATACGGAATAATAAATACCTCACACAAGAAGCAAAAACTGGGGTTTAAAAAAAAGCACACAGTACGTCCAATAATATCCTATGCATGAGAGACCAAGCCAGATACAGCAACAATTCAAAGAAAACGACAAACTATAGAAATGACTGTATTACGGAGGGTACTAAGAAAGACAAGGTACGGTAGGTTGCCAAACAATGGTAACTTATAAGGGATAAGTGTAATGGTAACAGATATTAATTCTTGGATTGCGGAAAGAAGATAAATATGGAATGAACACATATATCAAGATGGACGACACAAGGCTAGTGAAAAAGGCATGAGATAACCAACCAAACTCGATGAGGATCATAGGTCGGCCAAGGAAGAGGTGGAGTGACAACATGTAGGACCATTGTTATAGAACAGGACAGAATCCTAACAAGGAAGTTGAAGAAGAAGAAGAAGAAGAAGAAGAAGAAGAAGAAGAAGAAGAAAAAAAAGAAGAAGAAGAAGAAGAAGAAGAAGAAGAAGAAGAAGAAGAAGAAGAAGAAGAAGAAGAAGATTATAGCAATCTTCATAAGTCCGGTTAGTTCTTATCGCCAACAATTTTTGTCACATATTCATTTTGCAGTCACTGAAACCTACACTAAATGATTACACTTAATTATATAGTTCTGATTACACTGAGTAATTACTAAATTTAGTATTAATTATTAAATTATATCAAATAATAGTAATTCAAAATTAAACCTATCTGAATGAATCCTTTGTAATCTTAATTTACATCAAATATTCCATTGATATTGTTACGTCGGTCTACTTGATCGTCGTAGGTACAGTGGAAACAAAATCAAGACACCAATTAAGTCGCTAATCACCAACTTCAATTTTCACAGTTAAACTGTTCGTAATTGACAACACAGTCTCTTACAACAAATCAAATAAAAATTGTACACAGCCAATAAAATATCCACTAAAATTAATCACAATTGTATTACAATTATCCCGCCCGATTGTTAAAAACGTCGCTAATAACCACTTGAACGCACACGGTAATATCGCCCGATAATCACTTGTAGCCGCCCGACAATAAACTCGAACCGCACTGTAAATATATCGCAACTATACTGATATAAGGTAGCTGCCGCTTTGTATTTATACAACCGCGCACAGACCAGAAGATTCCAAACTGCGTCTTAGCGCCAATGTGTACAACGTAATTAATTGCGGCCTTGACACTGTCCGCGCGGCCGAGTGAATTCTGGCACCATCTAGCAAATGCATCGAGAAGCACGTACACCAACGCATTACATTCTGGATCTCTCTGAAACGTTCGATAAACACGTAGATGTCGTAACAGTAGGGGGAAAATGACAGTTCTAACGCGGAAGTGACGTCACACGGCGGGAAATTTAAAAATTGTGGTGGTGGGGGTAACCATGCGGCAGTAGTCTGTCGGCCATGTTGTCGTCGTCGCCGCCTAAAGTGGGGTAATGTGTGCGTTGATTGTCGGAGGCGTGGCTATGTTCGCCGTTCGCCGTTCGCCGTTCGCCGTTGACGTCGTCGTTGACGTCGTCATCGTCGCTGGGCGGCGGCCTGGTGGTGGCTTGATGGCCGCCCGTCGTGGTGGGGGCGACGGGGGCCATGTTGGAAAAGGTGCGATGTTGTCGAGTGGTGTAAGAGTGTAGTGGTTAAGGTACGGCCTGGTTGCCGATTCGTGCGTGTGTTATAGTGTATGGTTATGTATATGTAAGGGGTTTTTCCGGAAGTTCGGCCATGTTGGAAAAGCGTCGTCGGTGTTGCCAACTGTTGTCGGCTCGGTGTTATAGTGTACGGGTTGAATGTATGTTTCGCCATTGTTGCCAACTCGGTGTTAAAGTGTACTGGTTTCGTATATATTTACCCTGCCGTGCCGATATCGTCGATGTTGTGTATAAACATGGTTACTCCCACCACCACAATTTTTGAATTTCTCGCCGTGTGACGGTCCACGTTAGAACTGTCATTTTCCCTGTAAGAAATACACATGATATTCAGTGTTCGATTCACTTATCTGAACGATTGCATTGTTGACAACTGTGTGTCTATGTGTTAAGTAAATTGTAGTATGCGAAAAGGATAGTTGAAAATAAACATAAAAATATTATACGATAAAAAAAATCCATGCTTTTCACATGTGGAGTTATTTTTTACAACAGAATGCTGACAGACCACACGTTATTACTGGTGTGTATGTAATATAATAGGGACAAGCGGTAGTTGGCTCCCACACACTTTTTTTTTTTTTTTTTTTTTTTTTTTTTTTTTTTTTTTTTTTGGAATGTAGCAGTTGACTCCCACGTGCATTTGCAGCTGTCTAGACATCTGTTTAGCGAGTCGCTAAATTAATTGCATCCGGCTGTCTGAGCGTAGAATTAATTGCCACCATCTGTTAGTTGTCGCCATCTGTCTGAGCGTATAATTAATTGTCGCTGTCTGTCTGAACATATGTTAATGTTGGGTGTGAACGAATTTAAAGGCGTACATAAATTATTGTGTGAACAAGTCAAGATAAATATGCGTGGCAGTCGTTACTTTTTTTGTTGATGATGTAATCGGTCCGTCTGTATGGCCATCTGTTTATCGCAGCGTGCGAACGTGGTCGTACATAAAGTTTTTTTTAATAACAGAACAGGATGTGTGACACCATCTGTTATCACAGCGTGTGGGAATTAGAACGCAGACCGAGCTAAGTGCGTGTTCATGACTTTGTGTGTGGGAGCTTTTTTTGTTGTTACCATCTCTTTCGTGTACATCCTTGAAATACTATATATAAGCCTGTACGAACTGCTCTCCAAGACACATAGTTCGTCGCGAGACTCAACTGGAACTTGTATAAGGTCAGTTTGATTTTTAAATATTCTTTAATTTCTAAATTATATTATAATCATACACTTGTTGTTTAATAAAATTGATTTTTTTAGAATAGTGTTAATGTTCCAAGGAATTTTGAAATTAAAAAAACAATAAAAAGGTTAAAGCAATACTGTTTAATTACAAATAATTAAAATACATGTAATCAAAATATATTACAATTTAAAATACATAATATGTAAACGCACACAATAGTGAAAGTAATCAAAATATATTACAATTTAAAATACATAATATGTAAACGTACACAGTAGTGAAAATTACAGTGCACTATGACATGACAAATATGTACAAAAAATGAAATAAACACACACAGTAGTAACAATTAAAAAAAATACAATTGTGTACAATTATATCAAATGAATTATGTGTAAGCACATTATTTTAAATATTATTGGTAAACGTGTGCAATGACAATTATGTACAAATATATTTGTTAATTCTGAAGATGTCTAAAGTGTACAACATGTAAGCCTTGTTTTATTATCTAGGCATAATCAAATGAAATATGTGTAATCACATATATTATTTATAATTAAATGGAATAGAACTAAGTACATGTTAATATATATATATGTAATCGTACGTGACAAATGAAGATGTCCATTCGATATTACTGTACAATTTCTTCTATGTAAGCTCTATCCTTTTCTCCGCGATAAATTAGTTGCAGCGAGCACGGTAATAAATTTTTTAATTCCTCATCTTCAAAAACACCTGCGTATCTCTTTGGTAGATATACACGATATTTTAGTCTAGGGTCTTTGTAATCTTGAAGAGTGACGAGTATAGTTTTACCGTATTTTGCGTCTATATTTTGCATTTCTTCTATCGGATATTTTACACCGATTATCAATTCCTTTATTTTTTTATACTCGATTGCGCTAATAGTAGCAAACTTTTCAGTGAATGATGCCATTTCAAAATAAAGAACTTATAATAATTTGCGGCACGTCTCTCAACGAATGAACGAATAACGCTTGCGCGCAGTGGAATATATAGGGAGGTAGTTGTGGAGGTGGAAACCGGAGAGGGGGGAAACCACTCAACGCACAGTAAGCGTTTATTTTTAACCGTGTGAACAGGTCACGAGTTGATTTCTCACGGCTCGATGGGTAGGTGGGGAAGAGGGGAGTCGGTTATTTTTTTATACGTCTAGACAGCACTTGTGCTTGTTCGAACATGTCGCCGACGTTAATTTATTTTTAACTGTGTGAACAGGATGCAACTTGATTTCTCACGGTTCGATGGGTAGGTGGGGAAGAGGGGTGTCGGTTATTTTTTTTTTTATACGTCTAGACAGCGGTCGCGCTTGTTTGAACACACTAATTTATTTTTAGACAGATGATGTAATCGATAGAAAGACGACGACTGTTTTTTTTTATGTAAGCGCTAAACAATAATTTTAGTAATTTATCAGAAACGTATTGACTATTCTAAAATCTGACACAACCCACTCGCGTAAAGCGTGTACTCTACTATTTGTACATATTTCCGGACATAAGCGGTGCGTGAGACAGGCTGTTCCGTGTATTGATTGTAATTGATCGAGTTTGGGACATCCGAAATCTTCTAAATTTATAATATTAAAATGCACGATACGCTTCTGTAGAAATCTTTTTTTTTGCAATCCTTTTACGAACACGAAGTTAAAAGGAAACGTATACTTTTCTAATATCGGTACAAGATGTTCGTACGATGTGTCCCCGTCCGTCCACGTTAGTCCATGATAATGGTCTGTTAACCATCTGTTTGTCCTCACATGCTTGTGATTCGAAACAATCGTCTCTACTGGATGTGTAAATATCCAATGCCTGCTGGCAAATGCAGTGACGTCCATAACGGCTAGTTCCTTAACGAGTTCGTTTCCATCGTTGTCGATAAAACAGTGAAAGTCAACTATGACTGCTAGTTTATCCTCGCACATCCTTTTTTCGTTATATACAACGTGTTTGGTTTTACTAGGAACGTTGCAGATCCGTCCGTCTTACGGAACAGACACGTTGTATATTGTGAAACGCTCGTAAAGAATTTGTTCGGAACGTTTATTTTGTACTTTATATTTTCGTCACGGATCAGTGCAACAAATTTACATGTCAGAACGTTGTATACAAAAATTTCTATAGGGTACAGTACTGTATGCTTTAAGTCACTGCAGCGTATGTACTCGTACAGAGATAGCAGCTCCATGCGTCCGTCTTCAACGCGTGCTGTTCAAACACTGAGGTATGCGATATTAGCGGAGGTTGTATAAAACACTTTTGTCACAGCAGCATATATATTTTCAAACCTGGTGTTCAATAGACGCGTGAAAACGAACTAGAAATACGCTCTCATGTAAGCAGTGTATGCGGTTCTACATAAGGGGCAATTATGTAGGGTTATGGCACAATTCACACATGTAATAAAATGTCGACAGGGAATAAGTACAACTTCCACGTTTTGTGTGTAACAGACTTTGCACATCGTATCACGATTCGAGCTTTCTTCTACGTTTTTTATATTCTCCTTGATCGTGTCGGTGCGTTGTTCGTTCTTTGCTGTCACTGCTACAGCTGTTGGTGCTTGCGCCTCGGTAACAATACCCAGTGCCTTGAGGATAAAATTTGTATCTTTCATTAACATTACGTAAGAGCACGCAGGGAAATGTCGTGCGTGTTCCATCCAAGCATATTCTCCACGTTCCCATTTGTTTAATCCGCCTCCACAGCAAAAACAAATCACTCTATCGTTGCATCCGGTGTAAAAGAAACCCGCTTCTGATAATTCTTTAGGTGTTATCGTTAACGATACAGGCCATTCTTTAAAACTCTTTAAACGGTTTTCCAAGTTTCTGTAACGCGGGTACGGAGATGTGATTTTTTGAATTAAGATGACCTGTACTTCTTTATCGTCCGGTGATAAAGACTTGATTGATGTAGTCGTTGCCGCTTCACCGCATTGTTTGAAATAGCGGTTGTTGCTGTTGTGATTGATATCGTCAACATAGATATCGTGTGAAAGCATCTTGTACGTCCACTCGCGACTCGTGCTGATGAAACACTGAACGAAGAATAGGGAGAAGAAGAGAATCGTTTTCCCCCTCCACAAAAATAAAATACACGAAAATTGATTACATTACATTCTATTTACAATAAAATAAAAATACATGAAAATTGATTACATTTTTTTTTTTAATTAAAAATTACATTCTAAAAAGCAAATTTCTATTTACAGTAAAAAAAAACATTAATATATAGTAAGCGTTTAATTGTGTCTGCGCACCGTGTTGGATAACGGAGTGTACACATTTATTGAATCATGCAGTATCAAGCAGTAGGCCGCTGTCTGAGCGGGGAAATTGGTCGATGACTTGAATTCCAATCTGACGTCGACTGGTGATGACTTGAGCGATTCGTCCTGTCTGCTACAATCGAAGACGAACAACGGTGCTTTTGCTATGAACTCTGTAGGTGTTAGAAGTACGTTGGGTTGACTTCTGTGGTAGTACGATTTTTGAAATCGTGTATACATGTCGTACAGCAATGCGTAACGTCCGTTATCGATATCCAGGTTCAGGTTATCGTACGGGTAGTATTTGTCGTTCAGAAAGAGTCTCGCGTTTGTCACATTGCAGTGATCGAATTCACCTGCGTGTTTTTTCAGATTGTTTTTTCTGGCGGTCTGAAAGGTGAGTACCACGTACCGTGGTTTCTCCAGTTGTGTAGTTGTTTTCACTGTCCAAGTCTGTCTGTCAGTCGTCGGTAAAGCCGGATACTCGTGCAGTTCCCAACTACGAAACGGTAAGAATAGCGGTAGGTCCTTGCGTATGATATCCAACAATCGTATCCGTACTTCGTTGTTCACGTACACCAACGGAATCATCCAAGAGATTTTGGTCAGTTCTATATCGGCGTTAGCGGGCGCATCCGTGGACGAGAACAAAGCGTTAACGTTGCTGGAAGTGCGCAACAGTATAAGTTCCTGTTTCATGTTTAAAATAACATGCGTGAAATCCTCAGCGAATCCCATCAGCATCCTCAACGGTATGCAAAAGTTGAATTCCTCGTGTTGGCCGGTCGGTGTTATCTCGTTAGCTGTAGGAGCAACCCAACCGGCGTTTTGCATCGAAACAATGTCCTGCTTGCCGGCAGATAGCATGGTTTTAATAGTGGACGTGATGCCGACGCTCTTGGTACGATCCACTTCCACACCGGCCAGTTCGTAACGGATTTCTTCGAAGAGAAACGCGATCGCGTTGTTGATCATTTTCACGTTCACACTACCGGTGCTGTCGGTCTTTTTGCTCAATTTGCCTTCAACGTACAGGAAACTTTCCATCGGTAAAGTGAAGACTTCCTGTTGCAGTATAGGTATGCGTATCTCATCGTTATTTCCGTATCGTGACGCTGACGCGTACGGTGCATGAGGATGATATTCGTAATGTGTGATGTTGTCTTCGAAGAATGGTCGACGTTCAACCGATAAGACGATACCGCTGTCCGCCATATTACTTGTTTTTCTTGACTTTGAATCCTAATGAAATCAGGTAGCGTCGGTTAGTTGCTGTTAACCGTGTCAACGACGAACGTCTACTGATATCTTTTCCAAAAGTGTTGACCTCTTTTATCTCGTGGTGCGAGCCGCCGCCGCCACCGCTCTTCATCACGGGGGTATCGGTGAAATAAATTCCCATGATTGCTACACACGTTTCAAATGTATACGTGCGGTGATGACTTCGCCTTGAAAATTCACAATATCACCGTCCTGATCGTGTACGGACAGTGTAACGTTACGCAAGTGTAGTACGTTAAGTGGAAAATAAATGACGTTTCTAGGCGTTTCTACTATCTTGAATCCTGGCTCAACCGTTGGATAGAACGAGTGCAGTATATGCTCGTTTCGTCCCGTCTTGTACGAGCCTTGTACAGCGTTACACCTTATCTCCAAAACGTTCACTTTGTTAATGTTTACAGGCACGTCCGACGTGTGTAATATATACGCTTCTAACTTTCTGTTCTTGGAAAAACCCAACATGGTACCGATCGTGTGTTCCGTACATCCGAAATCGATATCGTATGAACAATAAATTTCACATTTCAACGTGTTGTTGTTGGGTCGTAGAGAAAATTTTGGGTCTGCTAGTTCTTTCTTCAGGTATGTTTCGATATCACTGATTTCGTACACTCCGGTCGGTATATTGACGAGTTCTAACGTTTTACGTGCTCCCTTTAGTACGGGAAAGATGTTATTTCTTCCGCTTTCCACGTTCGGTATAGAGTTGTACGTGGTAAAGTCCAGCAGTCCCGCGTACCATTCACCGTTCGTCAGTTCAAGCGGTGGAAAAAAGTCACAAACCAGTGCGCTTGGATCCGTTCCTGTGACAGTGACCGTAAGCGAAGACATCTTGGCGTTTACTGATCGTTCGATGTCAAAAACTCTAAACATAAATGTCCGCAGATGACCGTGTTCGATGGCTGTTTCTGTGCGTAATTGTAATGAATGTCGGTCACGTTCGATCCAAAGTACCGTATTAGCTCGACAGGAGGGCGCAGATTGCCGAATCCATCAAAGTACCAGACTCTGTCGCCTCGCTTCTTGTAGCATACCCAGTGCGTGCCCGGTCCGGTAGCGTCGTCAAGATTCACGATTGCGCTTTCGTTCTCCCACGGTGATGTACTAGGAAGTGTGTCGCGCATGTACACGCCTCTGAAATAAGGTATACGCAATAGTTTCGTGTACTCATAAAGATCTCGATCGGACAACGGACGCACGGGTATTTTGATTAGTTTTTTCGGTACGGTCGAAGGTATAGTCCTGAAGCCTTTTTACCATCGGCCCGTCTTCGTCGACGTCCTGCCCCAGTTGTCGTTGTCCTCCTCCTCCTCCTCTTCCTGATTATCGTGCGTCGAACCGGCTTGCGTCGTCTGGTGCGACGTTTACACACACCGCCACCGCAGCATAGCCCGCTGCCTAACGCTGATTTCGCCTTCATCGCTGCTGCTACGGCTGCCGCGTACGCTCTTTCACTGATGCCGGAATTCAAAGCTTTCACTCGTTCCCACGCTTTACCGGCTAGCACACGATCCGCTACACGTCGTCGTTCGTTGTCCTTGTACTTGCTGTAAGCGATATCGTGTTCACGACAAGCTTCGTCCAACTCGTTGATTCCTCGATCACCGCGAGCCAATCTCTGCTCTAGTTTCGTTCCGGGTCCACAGAACCTGTAGCCGGGCAGATGTAGTTCCACCGGTAATACGTCCACCGCTCGATTGATCAGTGTAGGTACTGACTTCGCAACGAATGGTACCGCGCTTTTAACTATTTTTCTGATAAGACCACGCCCTCCCTTTTTTTTTCGGCTACGTAGTTCGTACATGACTACTGTTTCGCTTGCTCTCGATAAAGGGATCTCCAATCGTGCTCGTCCTTAGATTTGTCCAGATCACTAATCAACTCGTTCGTCTCCGACTTGTTCGTAAGTAGTAAGTCCACCTCTTCGGCACCAAGTGAAGTACGCGCTGCGTCCTTATGCAATTTATAGATATACGATACCACTTTCTCCCAACGATGTTGGAACTTTTTTGCGAGTTTGTACGTTTCGCTCTTCGCGTACCGCTTCGCCTCCTCCAATTGACGTGCGTTCACCGCGTCCGTAGCCCGTGCGCCACCGTCGCCGACGTTTAGAATAGTCTTTCCTTGTGCGTTGAAATAAGCGTCGTTTACCGCGGTGATCGTGTGTCGGTTCAAAAATTCCAAATTCACCGCGTCCTTGTTGTTGACTGGCGGCGCTAACTGTGTTATCCGCACGTTGCCGACCATTAGGTTAGAGTTCGTATCCTTCGGTATGATTTTCGAGTCCACGTATACTTTGGTCGCAGCGTCTCTCGCACGAATCGGTTCCCTCAGAGACTGTATGCGATGATCCCGCGCGTCGACGACAGCTCCGTTCTTCTTGTTCGGTACCAGCTGTGTGAAACGTAAGCACGAGTAGTCTACGTACTGCTTGTTGACAGCGTCCCCGAGATCGACGGGAGCGCCGACGTTGACGAGCTTACGACCTTTCGCGTCTATTCCTTGCGTCGTCGTCGTCGTCGACGACGGATCGTCGGCAAACAGACAGTGGTCACGCACGAAGCGCAGTGGAACGGCATCGTTACCGTCTTGCGGTTCGCCCAAGTTGTGTATTTTTTTCCCCGCTACGTCGAAGTGCCCGTCCTCGGTCATCGAGATACCAATATCCTCCCGTAGACTGCGACGCGTCTCCCTTCGCGCTCTGACAGCGCTCTGGTGTCTGCCGAACTTGTCAACACTCATCTTGTGAATGATGCGTCTCGTCCGTTGTTCACGGCATTTATACGTACTCGCGTAATAAATCGATTAGTTTTGATACGATCGTACTGTCTATGCATTTTATTCCGACAACGGAGAGTCCGTCGCTATGTTTTCATTTTACGATCGTATTTAGAAATTCATCGTACACGTATACGCGTGCGTCTTTGAAGAAATAAATCTTTCCGTCGATGTATCGGAACGCACTGTCGACGGCTTCTGGTAAGCCGACAAAACGATCTTTAACGTATCCGTGTTTCTTGATCGTGAACGTGCACTCGTCTATTTCGCCGTAATACATATCGTTGTACAACAGGAGAGTTCGACCCGTGTACGTGTGTATCGCAGCGTTTATTTTCGTCATCGTGCGAACACCGAGCGTTGTGATCGAACGCGGATACCCGTTCAGCGGTTGCAGACTGTGTATATCGAACATGTATCGTAGTTGTCTATGAATAGCACCACTTCTTCGGTTCGCGGTCTCTGGTACATCGCTGAAACGTTGGTGAACGTCAACGGTAAGAAAGTCAACCAATCCGTCAACAGAAGCGGCGACGACGGACTCGATCGCTTCGACTCGAGATCCAATGTCCACAAAAAGTTATCGTGCACAATATACAGATGTCTGTTGATTATTAAAAATTGATTAACGTTCTTTAGCCGACATAAATCCGTCGTTCGAACGGTGTCGTTCGTTGTCGTCGCCGTCGTCGTTGACGTCGTCGTTGACGTCGTCGTCGTAGCTGGTGGCGGCGGCGGCGGCGGCTTCCAGTACAAGCGTTGAATGCCTTTTATATCGTCGTCTCTCAGGTCGAACGGACCGTTCGAGCGTGGTACGTAGAACGGGTACATGATCGAATCCTTCTCGAGGGAATGAGACAGTCCTAACGCGTGTCCGATTTCGTGCGTTAACACCTGAAGGAAACTGGTCTGATCGTCCGGTATTTCGGTTGCGTTCGTATAATTCCACGATTCGTAGTAGTCCATGTGTATTTCGGTAGTGTTATACGGTAAATCAGGCGGGTAATAAGCGTGAGCGAGTATACCTCCTCGTCCGTCCAAATCGTACCCGCAGATCGTGCACCTGGAAGTCAGACACCTGTGTTTAAAATATTTCATAGCAATGACCATGTCGGCGTTTATGTCGTTGGGTCGATATTCGAATTCCAGGTTCGAATGTTTCTGCCATACAGCGAACGCTTGTCGCGACGTTTCTATAGCGCTGGCGCTACCGTGAAAGAACCGCCACGACAAACGTCTCTTGGCCCACGGTGTTCGTAAGGTGTACGACACGAAATCTTCGTTACCGCATCTCCGCGCACGCATCAGATTCATCGTTTCGTTGTTCAATTCTCCATTTACGGTTAAATTGTAATTCACTTGAAACGTGCGAAGGTAGGCGTCCATATCGATGGTGGCGTTGTCCGTGAGTCGTAAACTATCGTCGGGTACGTAACCGTATCGCACCAAGTAATCTATAGCGAAATCAACATCGTTAGCGTTAACGCTCGATGCGACAACGGCACTTGTGCACACGATAATAAACAGTAGCACGATATCCATGTTGTCACAACCAAACGTGGAATGTCCCCGGCGCATGTACGACAGTATTATTTATACACTTTATCGGCTTTCAGAATCGATCCGCTCTTATTATACGATTATGCCTGCTTCACGTAGTTCTTCCACTATGGAGACGATTTCGTTCGTGTGCCCACTGTTTCCAACACGTTGTGATGCCATTAACAGTCGCAATCTGTCCACCAGTTCGTTCGGATCGTCCCAGTGCACGTAATCGATTTTGTCTTTTTTTCTCGTTAACGTCATATACGATGTATCAATATTATTATGCCCCTGTCCTGTACGTTTCGGCGGAAACAGTTGCGACATTATTCGTTTATACTTTACACCTCTGTTCGCGTTCACCTGTGCGTTCGCTAAGTAATACTGCTTATGCGCGTTGGTGTTACGCAGTATATCTTTGTACGCTTTCAGATCTGATTCCTTGTAAATATTTTCATTAGGATGCTTCATGAACACTAGTTCGTAGAGTCCTGGTGTACCTTTGTATCGTTTACCGTTGATAAGAATCGAATCGTCCGTATCGATTTCGAACTGTGAATCACCGATCATCCATTTTCCGTTTTCGTGTCTTACACCGTACGTATAGTCCATCAGACGATCGCGTTCGGACGAAACGATCATACGCATGTACTTGTTCGCTAATGATTCACTGTCATATTTGTCCTGAAAATATCTACGCGCTTCACGTCTTCCTTCCGGTGTGTCTAGCATTTTTTCAATGTTGAGACTGGGATCGTCCTCATCATCATCATCATCATCGTCTAATGTTTCGGCTATCACGGGCGTTTTCAGGAAACGCGGTGGCTTCGTTCGGGAACGAGATGGTGTTCCCGCATCGATTTTACTAATTGCACCTGTTGGATCCTCTTCCTTCTCCTCTTCCTCATCCTCTTCACGTTTCATCTTTTTCACTCTTGAAGGCTTTTCATTTGTTGATTTACGTTTCTTTTCAAGCAACGCTTGCGAAATATTTTGTAACGGTTCTAGAATCGGTTTGTAACTTTTGGATAACGATGCTTCTTCTTCACGAATCCCATGTTTTAACGCACGGTATTTCTTCCGTATATCATCACTAATCGTGTCGATATCACGTGCTAGTCGTTTCTTCTCGTCGTCCATCTCGATAAACGGCAGAACATCAACTAAAGTCGTTGACAGCAGGTCATGTGTATTTAGCTGAACGTGTGACTTTTTTTGTTTAATCGTTAGGCGCGACTACTATGAAACGGTCAAAACCGACTCTATACCTGCCAGCGTCGATAGAAGAATCCTTGTCCACAACGAGAAAGCCGTAACGATCTTTCCACGCCTCAGCGCACATATTCTTAAACGTGTCATATTTCATGTCCGTGTTGACGTGATCGTTGTACGCATGTTTCAAGTTGCGATCGTCCTGTTTGAACAACACTATTAGATTGGCATTGTCACGAACCAACTGTTTTGGCACTTGACTGTACGTCTGACAAAGGTAAAACGCGTCCACACCGCTGTGTCGTCCCATAGAGAAATACTTGCGTATGTTGTGTTGCCTTTCGCAAGACACGTCATCGAACACCATAATAGAATTGGGATCGACCTCGTCGGGAGGTGGTACCTCTTCGTTATCGTTGTAGGCGTGATAACCCATTCCTTCGTCGGAAAGTCGTGTCATCAGGGTCTCCAGCATCTGATATTTGGGTTGAAATAGTGATTTAGAAAACACGTATAAGTTCACGAATCTCAATCCGTTTACATCGAACAACAGGTTGAACATGACGTTTGTCTTTCCGCACGCGGAAGGTCCGCAGATAATCGAACGAACGGTATCGGGCAGAAGACGTCCGTGTTTACGTTTTTTTCTGCCACTCCCACCATCGTCGCACAATTTCGAATAGTCCACGTCCTGTATTTTTAGTCTGTGCGCTTGTTGCAATATTTTCATGTTGACGTTCTACGCACAGTCTATTTAATAGTCGCACTATATCGTAGCAGTCGGTAGATATGTAACTGCATACACATGTGTCCGGACCCGTTTCACAGTTCGGATCCGACCAAACACATTCTTTGTAGTGATCGAATCCGGTGCCGGTTGGTACTATTTCGCTGAGTCGGAACCTCGTCACGCGATTGGTAACCCGTTGCCAGTACTCGTACACCGTCAAGATCCTGCGCATGCGTTCAACGTCGTTTGCGGTCGTGTTCACGATGTACTCATCGTAACCAGGATGTGACACAATGTCTTTTACACTGTACACAGCGCGCATGTTGTCATCGTAACGCATCGACGCATACTAGTTCTATTTCCTCGAGTCGAATCGTTGTTATACCAAGTTCTTCTTGTGTATCCACGAATCGTGTTTACCATCGAATCCTAACCATCTGACTTTCACACGATCGCCTTTACGTTGTACGATCTTTTCTACCAAGTACACGTCACCAACGTTCGATTTACTGATTTCGTGTTCATAAAAACCACCTTTCAACACTTCTCCTGTATGATCCTTTAGCGAATAAGTGACGGGTACGCTGCCGGTACGCACTGTGTGAACGAAGAATATCTCGTTTGTCCAATTCGGTGTGTATCCTTTAGCGAACGTCATTTTGTGTTTGCTTATACGCACACGATCGCCTACTTTGAACTTCGGTCGTTTATAATCGATGCTCCTCGCCGTGTTCACACGAATCCTGCGTAACACTGTACGTTCGTTGGATTCGTTCACCTGTTGTGGTTTCATTCCAATCGTTCTGTGCACGGTGTTGTTATACGTGCTGACTAGTTCCGGTAACATATCCAACCAACGGTAATGACCTTGTTCGCTGAACGCGCGATACATGTGCGTTTTCAACGTACGGTTGAAGCGTTCCACAATGGAAGCCTTTTTCTCACTGTACGTGGAATAGAGTGTGACACCATATCTGCTCAGCAATTTTTCTACGGTACTGTTGTAGTACTCTTTCCCGTTGTCCGTCTGCAGATATTTCATTTTATTAGCACGCAGAATCGGTTCCAGAGCTCGTGCGACCTCTACACCCGTCTTCGTTTTCAATGGAACGGCGTACGCGTACTTGCTAAACGCGTTAATCATCGTCATAAGGTACTTGAATCCCTTGTTCGCCTTTGCGTGCGGTATCATCTCTACCAGGTCTGCTTGGTACAAGTCGTGAAGTCCCTTCAACTCGACCGCACGTCTCGGAAAATTCCTTCTTACCGGTCTGTGCAACTCCGTCGCGATAGTCTTGCGAACGCTCTGGTGTATATTCTTCACAGCTCGTTTCATTCTCGTGTCGTCGTGCGAACCGTGATTCGCAATACGCTGGAATGTAGTAAACTGTCGGCTCGGTGCTGAAGGTAATTCTCATCGATGCCCTTCTGGCACGTCCACCTTCCATCACGCGACTGTCACACCGCCACCGCTCCACACCCGCTTATATCATCTCGACCGAACGGAAGAACATCGCGTTCTTTTTCCGATTGCGCAAGTACGTTAAAACATGAGCTAAACTGATTTTCATACGCCCATTACGCACGAGGCTCATACCGATGTAGTATCTCGGGAGCGCGTGTTGTTTCGAGTCCAACGCTCTTACAGTCTTAACAGAATTCATGTCTTTGAACATGACGCTACGTATAACGTTGTCGCGGTACTCGTGCATTTCCGCGACTATGACGTTATCGTTCTCAGGTAGCCACTCGCACATGTGTTTAGCTCTGAGTTCAGCGATTGGGCGTTGACTTCTCGATTTCGTATGCAGGTGTATCAGATACGAGTTCAACAACCAAAATTCGTCCGCCATAGAGCCCGTGCAATGCTGCCACTGTTCGTACAAACGCTGGTCTTTCACCGTGTACCCTTGTTCGTGCGAATACCGCAGACCAAAGTATTCGCAATACTTGCGGAGTGTAGGCAATGCCTCCTTCAGAAAGGCTACCGAAAATAATCCCTGCGCCTTGTTGTTCACCAACGCGAACTGTTTCCCTCTCGCTAGTGTCGGTAACGAGGACGGTGGGCAGTGCAGGTCAAAACTTACGTTGTAGCTAGGATCCAGTGCGCACTTTGGCACTATCATCATCACGCTTCTGTATATTTCCATCGGTGTGCGTATCGGAATAGTGCGCTCCGTAAGGACGATGCAACAAGAAGCGTGTGATATCGAACTTCCGTAGGCGAGCATGTCCGTGTACACAGTAGTGTAGTTCATCTGTCCGTGTGAATCGTGTAAGCCGTGCACACGCTGAACAGCGTTATAGAGTTCAGGAATCGGACGGAAACGTGAAAGAAAATTCCATCCGTGACGTACGGTACACTTGAACATATTCTTTTCGTAAACCACAAGTTCTATCGGTACGTTATTTTGTTCGCACTCTACGATAAATTGAAGCCACCGTGATTTGTTGTGTATACGATCGGATACTATCATCAACAGCACGATCGGTGGCAAATCACTGCGGTGTTTTTTTATGTGACGCCAACAACGTGCGTGATATTTGTCAACGCCGAATTTGTAACGTGTACAGTAGTTGCCACAAAATCGTCTTTTCTTCACAAAATACATGGAACATAAGTTGGAGCGTATCGCGCTTCGTGAAGCTTTGGTTATTGTGAAATGTTTCCCATCATCATATCGATAGACGTCCATCGTCTCGATGATCTGCGATGTGAGTGATACGTTATTAATCGTGATCATGATATTTATAGTGTATACGCATATTGTTTGAGTAATTTTTTTTTTATATGTCTTCACTCACACTTTTGGAGTGAATACTGTCGTTCGGTAGTAGTAGTAGTAGTAACACCTAGTACTACTAGTACTACCCAAACGGGCATGTTTGTACATGAGTTTATGTTGGCTCTGAAAAGAGCCGTTTTTGCGTGCGTCGACTTCTACAAGTGTTCACGAACGAAATCGCATGCGGGCATTGACGCCTTATGGACTTGGGCGGGATCATCACCCACTGCCCAATCCATAATTCGTATTTTACACTTGCAGCATCTTACAACATCACCATCGTCTTCGTAAATAAACCCAGCTTTGGCTAGGTCAAAAATTTCTACGTTCGCATTCGGAAATTTATGAACGAAAAATTTAATGTTACCACGACGACTGATGTTGTAAAAGCTTTTTAATCGGCTTGCAAAAGAATATGTGGACACATCCATATCTGAAGCAAGAATGTTGGTTTGTCGCGTTGCATTTCACCTCCTCAGCGATAGCTGCGCGCGCATCCGTAGTGGGGATGGCTGTCGTCAATTGGTCGGTATGAAATAAAGCACGGTGGTGGGAGCAGATAGCTGCGCGCGCAGATGGTAGTGGGGGATCGTCGGCGGTAATAGTTCGGTAGTGGGAGCGGATAGCTGCGCGCGCTACTGTCATAGATAGTATAAGTAGAGCGACGATCACTGCCAGCGTTCACCTTCAAGTCTCGCGCAGTGTAACTTTCACGTGTCGCATATAAAATAGTGCTTATCTTCTAATTTCGTATCAGTATTCAATTGTTCTTCAAGCGAGCAAGTAATTGTTAAAGTTTCGTGTTTTCATTGTTGTTGATAATGCAGTCATTTGCTGTTGAATGTAAATATTCGTTACGCGGCGCGTTGGTATTGCGCGTTTACACGCCTATCACAGATGACGAAGAATGTGTCAACGATGTCATAACCTTTTTTGATGAAATGCACGATACGTTACGTACGGACATTCTAAACGAACTGACACGTTTGCTTTCTATAAAGTGGCATATAACGGTTAAAGCGAGATTTGTCAAGTACATCGTAAACGCTGACACGGACCAGGACGAAGAAGTGACGACTGAAGCTTATTTTCACGGACGATGTTATACGACACTGATCGCTGACCAAGATGTATTGCCCGATCGTTTAGAAGCTTCATACGAAAAGATCATTGAATCGATTGATAAATTCACACGCGAGGGTAGCGGTTGGGTGTTAGACCGCATAATCTTCTTAGAACTCGTTCTCTCACGATACCAACCGCTAACCGCCTCCAGTTTCATTCGTACACCTCCTGAATTGTCTCGTACTAAATCCATCATCAACGTGAACAATACAGGCGATCAAATGTGTTTCGTATGGTCAGTGTTGGCCGCTCTGTTTCCACAACACAGAGACACCAATCGCGTATCCAAATACAAGCCGCATATCCGCAGTATCAATACTTCTGGTATAACTTACCCCACCCGTCTATCCGACATTGTGAAGTTCGAACGAGACAATCCTAACGTTTCTATAAATGTTTTCGGTTACGAAGAATATGAAATTTACCCTTTAAGAATAACTCCTTCCAGCGGCAGACAACATCACGTTAATCTATTACTTCTTACCGCTGACGACCGAAAACATTACTGTTTAATCAAAAATACAAGTCGCTTATTCTCTTCACTAAGCAACCACGATGGACGTTCTTTTTATTGCAATTACTGTCTGCATAGATTCTGCAAAGAACGACTCCTTACCGAACATATCCCCCACTGTTCACCATATGGTGAACAGAAAATTCGTTTACCCACGACAGCGGAGGAGGAGAATGTGATGTATTTCAGAAATTATACATACTGCCATAAGGTCCCTTTTGCGATATACGCAGATTTTGAATCATTTATCGTCCCTTGCCATCGCTGCGACGCTCCTCCGCACACATCGTCCACCACAACGGAGTCGTTACATCTTCCTTCAGGTTTCTCCTACCTCATAGTCGACTACGAGCGTAACATTTTCAAACCCCAGGTCGTTTATCGCGGTGAGAACGTGGTAGACGTTTTTCTCAATAGACTGGTCGCTGAAGAGCGAGAACTTTTCAGAATCATCCGATCCATTGTCCCTATGACTATGAGTGACCGTGATTTGTTATCTTTCGCAAATGCCCTCGTATGTCATCTCTGTGAAGAACCACTGAACGAAATCGACAAAGTGCGCAACCATTGTCATCTGACAGGACGATACCTAGGCGCAGCTCACAACATCTGTAACCTTACTTTCAAGACTCCACGACACATACCTGTATTTCTTCACAACTTACGAGGTTACGATGCACATCACCTAGTACAAGGGTTGGGTAAATACGACGATCTCGCTTGTATCGCTACCACTAGCGAACGCTTCGTATCAGTCTCGTTGGGTCGTCTGCGTTTCGTAGACACGCTTCAATTTCTGAACACGTCCTTGGACACACTTGTTGGAAACTTGCACGCGAGCGGAGCGGATTTCGATTTAACGAAGCAATGTTTCGAAGAACACTTCGAGCTACTCTTACGTAAGGGCGTGTACCCTTACGATTACATGACGGGTAGCGAGAAATTCAACGAAACACGTCTGCCCGCACGCGAACACTTTTTCAACAGGTTGAGTGAATCGCCAATATCTGACGAAGATTACGCTCACGCGCACAACGTGTGGCGTACTTTTGGAATCAGTACACTGGGCGAATATCACGATCTGTATCTTAAAACAGACGTGCTGCTACTGGCCGACGTCTTCGAGGCGTTCCGTGAGATGGCCATGCGGTACTACCAGATCGATCCGGCTCATCTTTACTCGCTTCCTGGTGTCGCTTGGCATGCGATGTTGAAGATGCCCCGTATGCGACTGGAGCTGTTGACGGATATAGATCAGCATCTCTTTATAGAATCGGCTGTTCGTGGTGGCGTTAGCATGGTACCCAACCGCCACGCCAAGGCCAACAACCCACTAATTGTCGATCAGTACGATGCTTCAAAGCCAACCTCTTTCATATTGTACACGGACTGCAACAACCTTTACGGTGCAGCCATGTCACAACCGCTCCCTTACGCCGCCTTCAGATGGTTAGATCGTAACGAGATCAACTCACTGGACGTGCGTACTCTGTGCGATGACGGTGACATGGGCTACATACTCGAGGTCGACTTACACTATCCACCTGAACTTCATGACCTCCATTCCGATTATCCATTGGCACCCGTCCGTTCCTGTGTCCATCCTGACGTACTTTCACCGTACTCTCGACGACTCCACACACGACTGCACTATACAAAAGGGTATAGCGGATCGGAAACGCCTTCGTCGTCCGTTCCCAAGTTGCTGACGACTTTGGACGACAAGCAAAATTACGTTCTTCATTTTCGAAATTTAAAATTGTATCTGAGTCTCGGTTTAGAATTGAAAGCGATACATAGGGTGTTGAGTTTTAAACAGAGAGCGTGGATGAAACCGTTTGTCGATTTCAACACGCAAAAGAGAGCAGCAGCCACCAACAGTTTCGAAAAGGACTTTTTCAAACTGATGGTCAACGCCGTCTATGGCAAATCGCTGGAGAACGTGAGGAAACGAATAGACTTCCAACTAGTCTCTAACGAACAACGGCTGCAGAAAATTGTTTCCAATCCTCGGCTAAAGCGTATGATCCGCTACACCGATAATATGGTCGGACTGGCCTTACGAAATAGGACGATATTCCTTTCCCGTCCGGTGTACGTCGGCTTCACAGTACTCGATGTCAGCAAATTGATAATGTACAATTTTCATTATCGGTACGCTGTCGCCAAGTACGGACAACGATTGACCTTACTAATGACTGACACAGACAGTTTGCTTTACAGCATTCAGACTGACGATTTGTACTCAGACATGAAAGAGGATCTCCACCTTTTTGACACATCGGACTATCCCGTGGATCATCCTTGTCATTGCGACGACAACAAAAAAGTCGTGGGGAAGTTCAAGGATGAGACCAATGGAAAACCCATCAGGGAATTTGTCGGACTCAGGGCGAAGTGTTACTCGCTCTTGTTGTCCGACCGCACCGACAAAAAGGTGGCGAAAGGTGTGCCAAGGACGGCA
The DNA here is from genome assembly GCA_034769895.1 of Magicicada septendecula. NCBI lineage: Eukaryota > Metazoa > Arthropoda > Insecta > Hemiptera > Cicadidae > Magicicada > Magicicada septendecula. Next base: position 59,562,919 of record CM068374.1, read on the forward strand.
ATAAAAAAAAGGTTACGACATCAATTGTACAGCGAGTGTCTTTTTGACAGTCGTACCGTATTCACCTCTGCTGACTGTATACGAAGCAATCATCATAAGCTGTACACGCAACGTATAACAAAACTTTCCCTGTCTCCTTATGATGATAAGAGGTATGTACTGGACGACGGCGTAAGTACACTCGCGTACGGGCATTACATGATAGCAGCAATAACCAACGACGCTGCTGGTCCTAAGGCAAAAAAGAGAAAGTACACGGACCGATAACTAACGGTAAAGATGATGTTCAGCATTACACACACACACACACATTAACTTTATGTTCTTTATTTACTTATTTTACAACTTTTGATACGTTTTACAGAATGAACAACAAGAAAATTGTGAAAAATAAGACAGCAGAGCAACGTCGAGTACGATGGTAAATATAACATTTTTTTCTTTATTTATAATGCATAAAAAGAATATTCCATTCGATTGATGTGTGTTTTTTTTTTTATAGTTCACAACGGTTACGTCGTGCTTTGACAGGACCCGGCTCGAGTCGGTAAGACCGTTTTCATTAATAACCTCTTGTCCTAATGCGTTTACCTCCGGTGTTCAATTATATATATTTTTTTTTTATTTCAGTGATACCGACGAGGCACCTGTCACCGCTGATTCTCCCGTATCTCCAGAACCCGATTCGAGTCGGTAAGACAATTGTCATTTTAATAAACTTTTGTACTTTTGTGTTTTCTTTTTACCTCCAGTGTTCAATTTATTTTTTTTTTCAGCAATGATGCTGCTGCTCCCGCTGTTGCTGTAATTCGTCCCCAATCTCCGCAACCTGGCACGAGTCGGTAAGACAATTTTCATTAATAAACTCCTGTGCTCTTACGTTTTACCTCCAGTGTTCATTTCATACATGTTTTTTTTTTAAGTGATGCTAACGCTCCGACTGGTGCTGTTGCTGCTGCTGCAGATTGTCGTCGTCCCCTATCTCCAAACAGCCTGCAATGTTTTAAACGCGCGTTATTTCGATTACAGGCTAGTGTGTTGCGGTAAGTCAGTTTTCATTAACAACAAAGTCTTATACTATTGCGTTTACCTCATGTGTTCAATTTATACTTTTTTTTCAGCGATGCTCTAGCTGCAGGAGTGGCGGTATTTCACCCTCGACCCGGTACGAGTCGGTACGTTTGTTTTTAATTAACATTCATTTGTTTCTTACGTTTAAATCAGGTAATAAAATTGTTCCTTTTTTTTTGTTTCAGTAATGTCGAGCCCACAGAAGAAGGTGAAGTTATGGAGGTGGAGGACAATCAAAGCGATGCTGATACGCTTGAATTAAATCCGAACGGTAATGATGATAGTGACAGTGATGATGACGATGTAGAAGTCCTCGACATAAATATGTAAGTCATCTTCTTATGCGTACATACTGCTTTGTTTTATTTGCGATTATACATAATTTCTGTTTTTTTTATTCTTAGTGACATTCGCCCGATACCAGCGCCGCCGCCACCTCCACAACCACAACCGATTACGCCACCGCAATCACCACCACCGTCACCACCGCCACCACCGCAGATGCAACCTCAACCACGCCCACAGCCCATTTATCAGCAACAGCAGCAGCAACTATTGCGGAGAGATCCCCGTTTGTGGACCCCTCCAGAAGACGCGCTACCCGTCTTCTTTGAAGTGCTACACGCAACCGAACCGAGGACGCACGATGACCCAACAACATTGAGACTCCTTCTTAGAAGGAGTCTACCGACATGGTGTTGGCGTCGCGGTGAGCCCTGTCCTGTTCAAGGTATGATTCCTCCACACAATACATGCAGTATATGCATAGAATCATACAATGACGGGCAGAGGCTCCTCGGTTTGGTATGTGGCCATACATACCATTACCGATGCGCCCTCAACTGGTTCCAGGCGGTAGCGATGGAGGGGACACCACCCGCATGCCCACAATGCAGGATGTACGTATTCGGAAAGTCGAATCGTACGTTTTATGGGCGTATGCATATTTAAGGTATATTACAGTGTTAATAAAGGTTTTAGTAATCCATCCTACATGTAACAACCACATGTCACTAATACTCTTACTTTTTTGTTACAGATGGAAATTAACCACCGGATGAAGACTTTTTTAAAAAAAAAATACCTGATTGTGAAATGTTTAAATTTGTATATATTTTTTTATTGTATAATATTTTTTATGTTTATATATTTGTAAATATTAGTTGTAGGAAATTAACCACCCGGATGGAGACTTGTAAAAAAAAACTACCTGATTGTGAAATGTATAAATTTGTATATATTTTTATGTTTATATATTTGTAAATATTAATTGTAAAATAGTTATTTTTTTCTTTTATGTTTATATTTGTAATAAACTTGTACATATTTTTTTCATTGTATAAGTGTTTATTTTCAACTATCCTTTTCGCATACTACAATTTACTTAACACATAGACACACAGTTGTCAACAATGCAATCGTTCAGATAAGTGAATCGAACACTGAATATCATGTGTATTTCTTACAGGGAAAATGACAGTTCTAACGTGGACCGTCACACGGCGAGAAATTCAAAAATTGTGGTGGTGGGAGTAACCATGTTTATACACAACATCGACGATATCGGCACGGCAGGGTAAATATATACGAAACCAGTACAGTTTAACACCGAGTTGGCAACAATGGCGAAACATACATTCAACCCGTACACTATAACACCGAGCCGACAACAGTTGGCAACACCGACGACGCTTTTCCAACATGGCCGAACTTCCGGAAAAACCCCTTACATATACATAACCATACACTATAACACACGCACGAATCGGCAACCAGGCCGTACCTTAACCATTACACTCTTACACCACTCGACAACATCGCACCTTTTCCAACATGGACCCCGTCGCCCCCACCACGACGGGCGGCCATCAAGCCACCACCAGGCCGCCGCCCAGCGACGATGACGACGTCAACGGCGAACGGCGAACGGCGAACATAGCCACGCCTCCGACAATCAACGCACACATTACCCCACTTTAGGCGGCGACGACGACAACATGGCCGACAGACTACTGCCGCATGGTTACCCCCACCACCACAATTTTTGAATTTCCCGCCGTGTGACGTCACTTCCGCGTTAGAACTGTCATTTTCCCCCTACTCGTAACAAAATATTATTAACAATTAAAATGACCAACATAATATTTGGCAGTTCTTTAAACCTCTTGGCGATGGGTGATTTTTTACGGGTAAATCCTCTATGCAGACTTCTTCCATCGTAATAGTTTTCTTGCTTGACGTTTCGATCCCGTGGAATCTGGGATCGACCGCAGAAGCTAAACAACATAAAACAACTTACAATAAAACGTTATAAAACAAAATATTAGTAAAATATAGGTCTACATAATATACGTCTGCATAATATACGTCTACATAATATACGTCTACATAATATACGTCTACATAATATACGTCTACATAATATACGTCTACATAATATACGTCTGCATAATATACGTCTACATAATATACGTCTACATAATATACGTCTGCATAATATACGTCTACATAATATACGTCTACATAATATACGTCTACATAATATACGTCTATATAATACACGTCTATATAATATACGTCTACATAATATACGTCTACATAATATATGTCCACATAATCACGATTAAACATTTTTCATAACAATGTAAGCTTTCCAAACATTAGGCACAACATATAAGAATAGAAGTACAAGATTAAACTACAAAACAATGTAAATTGAAATGAATCTTTGTTAGCTGTGAGTGGCGATTGACAGACCCTGTGGAATACCTAACAACAGGCGGTTGGACAGCTTTTTGCCCCAAGCATGTTCAGCTAATCCCGACGTAATCGTCTTACCTAATAACTGGACGTTCTTCATGTGTTCAGTCACGCGAACGCCCAGAGGCCTGCCCGTTTCTCTAAATACTGTGTTTCACACTCACACCAAGTCGGAATATTACGTTCTTTGTATCTAATGTAGAAATACTTGGTTTGGTTCTGCTCACCAAGTTGCCGGAAACGAAAGCCAGTCTCCCGTAACGGGTACCGCCGTCATTCTGTACGTCCGAGGAATTTTGAAGAACATAAGGAAGGTTCTAAAGAGATCCGGTGTGCGGGCTGCCTTTCATTAAAGAAAATTCTTAAATTCATTTGTTCATGTTACTTCCCCTTCGTTTATTGTGTAATTGCTGACAACGGTTAATTAAAGTTTTGACCAAATGTCAAAATTTCACTAAAGCAAACAGATGATTTAAGACTCGAAACATGCCATTATTGTTTTCTAATAATTTTAAATGTTGTGACTCAAATTATGATATACAAATACTTATAGATAAATTTGCCAGTAGCTTTGTTAAATATTATTAATTCCATTAAAAAATCAAATTTTTTACTTTGTTACGAATATTAGTTAGTTAATTTGGAAAGAAATAGTTATAACTCCAAAAACATTTTCCATCGAAGTCCGAGACAAAAAACAATTAAACAGAATTTATGGGTAAGATGTTATCCGCTATAACTCAGTTATTTGTTATCAAATTTAAACAAACAAGGTGTCTTCATGTTTACAATGAAATGTATAACATGGTACTTAAGGCGTAATTTGAAAAATTAAAAATTTTTAGAGCCGTTAATAATAAATTTTAAGTAGTTTCCATTTTGAAATCATGCGCCACTGCAGGACTAACATCTCTAAATTATAAAAGCATCCAAACCCCCTAGCAATTAATTTGTTAGATAATAGTGAAGGTATTTATAGACTAAAAAGGCACAAACTGTTAGACTTACCATTCAGGTTTAACTACTAATATATTCTCTGTATTATCTGTATTGTAATGTCTATGATATCTGTATGTTTTGTATTCGGGTCAACATTAAATGTTAATGTCAACCACTTATAGACCCAGTGTTTAATATTTTGAACTTATTGTGTCATGCCAGCAGCAAGTGGAAGTCACTTTTGTTAATTTGTTTACATGTTTTTGTCATTTAGTCTTGTAATTTGTGTATCTCTTTAATCTATCAACAAAAACAAGAAGACCTGTCAATGGTCAGCACTTCATAATCCTGTATCTGTTTTGTCAGACAATTTGTTCAACGTTCGCTTAGTCAAAGAGATAACAAATCTGCAATAAATTAAAAAAAAAAAAGAAAGAAATTTTGAAATTTGTCATCATAAAATTACCGTGACTTTTTATTTATTAAAGAATACTAATTGAAGCAAGAGACTTCATATTTCTTAAAGATGTGACTTCTTGAGAAAAAAATTTGTCTTGACAGACACGAAACGGCAACCAGACGGGAAACGGGACGTAGAAACGGCATCGTTGTATTGGTGCACATAATCCAAATATATGTAATGAAGCCACCTTTCATGTTTCATTCTGTATACGTCTTTTGAAATGTAGCCTATAATTCAATATACGGGGTTTGATGGAAAATTTCGTAAAATTTTGCAATTTACACCGCTACAAGTGTCCATTTAAAAACTGTTTGTACGTGATGTTGGTACTCACGTTAGTGACACCGTAAAAAATGTTAGCTATATTTGATGCATAGTTTAGGTTTCACAGCTAATTGAGTAAGTCGTCCTTAGGTGTATTAGGCGAAATTTTTTTCATTCTACAATGCAAGACTGAAGAACATGGATTCAATGTTGTGTAAACTGAGATAAACTGTTCTGTTCTGGTAAACGTGTTCAGAAGGCTTCTGGCAAAACTGCTGGGCGTGAACAAGCAATTTACAAGCTAGCTTCAAAGACTGTCGTAAATGAGTTGGGGATCGTGGTTGTCAGACGTAGGTTATGTTTTTGTAATCCACGAAATTTCATCGCTAGGTGCAGTGGGTAAATAAAGTGTGAATACTATTTGGACATTTTACATCTTTTTTATGAAGGTATTCGTAGAAAACGACCAGATTTATGGAAGAATAATTTATCGAAAATTGCAGTCCGACAATGCGCCTGAACGCACATCATTGCCTGTTAAGAATTTTGCCAGGCTAGGCAAAAGAAAACGTCATAATGATAACACGGCAACTGCCGTATTCACCGGATGCGTCCCAACGCAGTCTTTCCTTCTCTCAATAGTGATCATTTTAATGGACGACGTTCTGCGACCGTTGAAGACGTAAAACGGAAGACGTGCGTTGAACACGTAAGACGTGCTAAGCGAGCTCAAGGCTGTACCAAAAATATGCATGCTTGAAATATGCTGACTTAATCGTGTTACATTCGACTGAGACTACTTTGAAGGGGCAGTAAAGTATTGATGAATGAAAGCAAAATTTTTAAAATAAACAAGAACTACCATGAAATGTTTGATTGAACCTCGTAAAAGAGTCGCAATGTTGTCATTCTGTTAGATATTATTGTGACCATAATTCTTGTGCACAAAGTTGGTAGCAGACCGGAACCAAGTTGAGTGCAAAGCGGTGTTCTGTACCGTACGACAGGTGAACGCTACACAAACTGCACACAAAGTTATAAGTGTGTGTCAACCGTTACAAGTGGCCTTAAATAAAGCGCGCTCACTGAAACTTTGCGCAGTTATTCACACACTGCAGGGAGACTGGTCTGTTCTACGTGCGAGCTTTTAATCCAGTGGTTCTCAACGGGTGTGCCGCGGAATAGAGATTTGCTCGAAACTTGCAAGACTTTGTCACACTGCTGGTAAAAATAATCAACGTAAGTTTACTTAATATTTATTTTGTAAAATTAACAAGAGAAATATATATTTAAGAGGGAATATAATATATTGTTAAGACGGTCTCACTGATCCTCGTATGACACAGTGGAAATTAAAATACAAGATACCAATGAAGTCACTAATCACCAGCTTTAATTAATCGCAAATACAGTTTATAATCAACTTGTACAATAATCCGAGCAAAATTCGTTCAAATGAAATAATAATGTAAACTAATAGTCCCGCACAACTATAACAGAATAATATTTCGCCACAATACTGTGCCGAGGTTTGAATTTTCCCGGCGTGATTTGAACGTTCAGTGCCGCCAACGGGCGTAGCAGCTGTGCGCCACAGCTAACTCAATTATTAAGATGTGATTGCCAAGCCAAGCATGGGGCGACGCAATCTAGCAGGCATAGTCAATCGTATCAGCTGTTCGTTGTACGGTTAGTAAACAGCTTACCAAAGGTTGTGATCGGCAAATCGAAACAAGTCGATTTTATTTAGCATAGTGGGACCGAAGAATTCAGGCATCACTCTTATTTCTTCGCCAACCTTCAATAGAGTGTTCGATTGTCTGACTCCCCAGAGTTAAGTACTACGTAGATCTTTCCATATGACTTCGTAAGCCAGTAAAGGGTTTCCAGGGTCCCCGCACCAGCCGGGAGAAAGGGAAAGCAGCGGTAGTAACATCAACACCGGTCACTGTCCGCAGAGCAGTGCACCAGGATGTTCCCCGAAGCCGTCAGGCCCAGAAATACTCCTGCTACAGACACCAAAGGACATCTGCCCGGAATGAGACTCGCTGGAAATTCACCACACTCTAAGGATCATCTGCAGCACTCATGGCACACTGGTCAACACGGTACCATTTGAGTTCTTCAACAAAAGTACAGGTGGGAGCGTTCTAATTATTAAACTTCAGTCAACAACAACTCAATATTCCCCCTGGCACCCTGGTACTCAAGTTAAACATCTTGTTAATGTTCTTAAAGAAAATGGTACAACAACTCCAGATGTTTTAAGTAAAACTGTAACTGAATTTTTGTAATAACATAAAGTAATTCTCTTAAAGAAAATGGTACCAGAACTCCGGCTGTTTTAAATAAAATTGTAACTAAATATTTTGTGATACCTTAAATCGATGTTCTTAAAGAAAATGATACTAGAATCAAACTGTTTAAAAGACTTGTAACTAAATATTTTGTGATAACTTAAATTGATGTTCTTAAAGAAAATGGCACTAATAAAACATTGTTACTGGTTACAAGAGTATTGATTGCAAATCCTGTCACTCTGGGCTCCAGCACACTTTTCGTTTCCTCTAGGCCAAGTAGTCTAGTTATTAAATTGCGTAACGGCGTAAGTGGCCGTTACAATACTTCGAGCCTGACTTGAATAAATCGCCACTTAAACTAACTTTTAAGCAGCAGGTTTTGGCTATTTATAGTCATATTTATAGGTTCCATAAGATGCGTCCTTAGCACTCGGAAATTCTAGAGGATATTTCAGCGCGGCCTTGGTATAAACACGCGCCGGCTGGGCTAGTCGAGAAGCTTGTAGAACGTCACTATCGACTGTACCAGAATTTTTCGTATTGCGTAACAATATATTGCTTCTACAGTATCGGTATCAGCATCCATTGCCACTGCGTCAATCCAGCGATGTTTGGGTCTTCCGACAGGTCTTCTACCCTCGATTCGACTAAATAGTACCTTCCTACGTATTCGGTTGCCTTCCATCCTAATGATGTGTCCTGCCCATTGCAATCTATGCAACCGGCTAGTGGTGGTAGCCACATCATATTGCCTTTATATAGCTTGTATTTTTCCTCACGGTGACGTATTCTCCATATCCCATTGACTTGGATTGGTCTATATATTCTCCTCAAAATTCGCCTTTCAAAGGTATTGGCTATTAAAACCTCCCCCATAATTTTTTTTTTTTTTAGGGGGGTTATTTAACTTTTTAATCACGCGTGGCCTAGATGAAAAAAGATGCGCTGAGCCCATCGTGACAGGACTTACAGTAAAACACTTGTTTAACAGCAACAACTTTTTTATTAGTGCACTTGTTAATTCCAGACATATTCCTTTTTACAAAACTCCAATCCCTTGTTATAGTTTTCAAGCTAATTTCAATCGATCTCATTTTATAAACACTAGTATTGTTGACTTGCCGTAATAACATCCAATAATATATCTCATAAATAATTACTACAACTGTGTAACAACCAGACACAAATTATTTTCATTTTTCAATCATGATGAGACATTTTCTATTTACATTAAAGCTAGTTGAAAATTTACTCAGCAATGAAATTACTAGAACTATATAACAAAGAGTGCAAGTTGTTCATTTTATAACTGCTAAAATGTTGAGTATGGTTTTCTAAAAGATTTCCAAGTTACTTCCACCTATCTACCTCAAGCATTTGTAATTAATAATAATAATAACATGCAACGATAAGATCAACCTCTGTAATCACTGCAATCCAGACATTAAATTTTTTGAGTTATAAATTTTAAGTTATTTTCAAGTTATGGTTTTAAAAGTAGTTCCAAAATATTTTCATTTCCTAAATACAAGAAAGTATTAATTCATACTAATGACATCTGGTAATATGGTTAACCCATGAAATTACAACTTGTATGACAGGTAGATGGAAGTTGTTCATTGTCTAGATACCGTAATTTTTAAAGTTTAGTTTTAAGTTAATTTCAAGTTGGCTTCATTTTGCAGAGATTAAAATTTAAATTGTAATAATCATAACCTTTAGCACCACGAACAATTAAATTACTAAAATAAATTATAAGCATATTCATAATAATAGTCATCACAATAATCACATTATACAGCATGTCTGCACAGAACATGTTCCAAGCAATCTTAACTCTTAGATATGAGTCTACTTTGTTTAACTGAGTTTTTGTTGGTTACGTTATAACGGGTGGAGTACTGTTAGTGTGGTGAATAAAAGAATCCTCCCACCTGCTCTCTGAAGACACATACAATAGGGATTCCTGCTATGTAAGCCTGGGTGTGAGTGGTGGTGATGATTACCATGAGGAGCTTCTCCGAATAGTGGAATTCTTTCTAGGCAGCGGTTCAGCTGGATGTTGATGGGGCTACCTTAGTGTGACGGCGTTGGGGATCTTTTCGCTCAGCTCTGCGGATGGGGATGGATGTAATGTCCCCATCTCGACAACCCTTTCACCTCCCGACTATGCGGGGAACCCTGTAAAAATTCCATTTGTACATTGGAGCCAAACAAAAAAGAACACTTTGCCCCCACATCTTTCTCGCCCCGTAACCCAGATCACACACACACTACTATAATTTCATTTCAACAACTGCCTGTCATTAACAATAGCAAAGATCACATTTTCAAGTTATTAATTTAACTATTAAATTTTGGTTCCATTACAATTAAATTATCACAACTCCTTCAATTCACCCGGCTTTAAATATTCATGGATTAAATTTTAGTTTTAAATTCGCATTACCTTTAACTTACGGCCACGTGGTCTCGGCCATATCAGAAGTAACTACACATTTACAGACTATTTAAATTAACAATTAAATTTCATTCCAATCATAATTATATTATTATAACTCATCCAATCCATCTGCTTTATATTTTCATTGCTTTTAAATTTAGTTTTAAATTTACATTAAATCATATGACCACGTGTCTCGGCCGTACCGGAACGAACATGGCTAGTCGGGGCCACATACACACTATTATCAATATATTACACACACAAGCCCAATTAAATTATTAATACATGAATACTGGCTCACCTGAAGCTCTTTATAAAATTACATACTCATTATAAAGGTGTCAACGAATGCACGCCACCACGACCCGCTGTGTGAGAATGTTGGAAGAGAAAAGCCGACTTATTCAAGCAGCAACGGATCGAGTAGAGTTACAAACAGCTGATGCACGGCCGACCAGATTCCGTCATACATCGTAGCAGCGTGGCCTCCTCGATTACATCGACGATCAACGTCACGGCGACTGACTAAATAACGCTATCGCTGGCGGCTTGCCTAACTTGAAACGTTAACGTATCAAGCGGAGTGGCTTTCATTTAAAAACAACTGGCCGCGGAATTTAAATTTAAATTTACCACGGCACACTATGTTAGCGGCTTGCTTGTTCAAGTCTTGCTGCCATACGTTATCACCGGTCTAATCGTAACTTTATATAATGTGACCTTGGACTGACGGTGGATATTCCTTGTCTTGAATATAGGTGTCAACAAAGCGTATGCTCTATTTTCGGCCTGTCTCCTTTTCCTTATTTTATTTATTTATTCATTATCTCCTACAATCTAACATACCAAATATTTAAACCAATCAACTATTTCCAGGTTTAGTGGTTCAAACTGTTTAGGTTTCCTGGTTTTAACCTGATACTTTACTTAAAATAAAGCAATGGACACAATCGCCAAGATCAGGAAAAAATGGATGCGGATGATTATGGAGGCTAAGGTTCGACTCCGAACTGTGACGTCATAGACGAAGATTGCTTTTACAGGGGATTCATTGGTGTACGCCTTACACGTAAAAAATTATTAATCAGAAATTTGAGAGTTTGCCGTTTTTTACACCGTAGAATTTTAACTATGAGATGGTGCGTATAGAACCAGAATAGATAACAAAAACAAGAAGTAGAAAAGGGAAAGTGATGGCAGAACGTTTTAAGAAGAAAATGAGAGGTCGAGGACGTCATAGGAAACGGGAGCAGACCGTACCCAGAATCAAAGTATGTGAGATTAAGTCTGTGAGACAAAAGAGAACAAGAATCAGTACGATATCAAGAGAAGAAGATGTAAGACTGATACAGCCTATTGGTACTGACAGTCCAGAAGAATCTGTAAAGGAAAGGGTGAGAAGACCAAAATTAAGTAGTTCGGAAGAAAGAAATGATCATAATCATGCTCAGAATGATACAAGCGCAGATAATCGTGAAATTTTACTTAAGTTTGGGAATATAATTAATTGGGAATTTAAAGATAAACATATATTAAAATTCCTTAACATAAAACAAATTTGTATGTAACTTAACTTATTATGGAAAAAAAAGTATTTAATCAATTTAACTTGATATGGATAAAGTGTATTAATATTTATATATAATTAACATAACTTAAATATTATGTATGTAAAGAAGGTGCAAAGAAATTTGATGTTAGAACTAAATGGACAAAAATTAAAAAAAATAGTAATCTAATGTTATATGATAAGGAGAGAAAGTAACTTAAATCTTAGAAAGGGATAGTGATTGTTTAAAAGGTGCGTTAACGTAGCAAGTAAGCGAGGGTACGAGAAAGTAATGTTATGTAAATAGAAGTAAGGGTGGTAAGATATGTATGACCGCGTAAACCCTCCGACCGAAAGCGAGAGTGACTAGCTAAGGGGACCGGTTTTGACCGTATTGTTAAAGTGTGTCACACCAAAAGTGTAACTTTAATTGAATGGTTGTGCTGTTAGAGGCATACGAAATGATTCCAATTATATAAAACAATTATTGGAATCAGTTCGGGGGACAAATGAAACGATACTGTATAACTGTATCATAATTTAATACGTATGTAAATACCTATAATAATTAAGCAAATATTAATGATAAATATAACCATATATGATAAATTAAAGTATTAAAATGTACGTAGTTTTAAGTAAAATTATAATTGAATAGGGAATCTAAAGAGGCTCGGCAGTGCGACAGACCGACGCCGGAAAAAATATGTACAATAGACCTAAGACACCCTACATGTCGTAAACGCATAAATTGTTTGTTGTATAAAACTAGCAAAAAACACCTACATACCGTTAGGTTAACGGTACGTTGTCCTTCAAGAGACAAAAGATGCCACGCCAGTAAATATGACGATTTTAGAAAGTCGCGTCATTTTTAAGGTGTGTAACGGACAGCCGCGTAAAATTATCGCCCGCACTTTGGGAACCAATCACCAATAGCGTCAGTAATGAGCGCGAAAGAGATACGACACCAGACTGGATACATTCAAAAATACCGGCAAATATGTGAATGTAAGACCAATGAGAAATGATCAACAAAAGATGTAGTGAGGGTAGAATTGAAAAAACTATAAAAATAACACGCGGAGCCCACAACGGGAGAGTCTAAGTCAAAATTTTACGAAAAACACGTAAAACCTGCGTCACTCGATGTGAAAAAATTAAATTAATCTAAGTTCAAATCAATATTCTCTCGGTTAATAGTATCAGTCATCAAGAAGTTTTATTTAGATATGTGCGCGAAAGTACGTGTGGACAAGAAGCTATTTAAATTGTGCGTGCAATTTGCAACAAAAGTATATTAGTTATTTGTGCGTGACGTATAGTAATAACGCGAGCGTGTGATGTGGTTAAAGAAAGTTAATAAAGAGTGATCAGTGAAAGTGTGGTGTAATGGTTAACGCAGGAATACAATTCGTCATTCGCCTGTCAGGAATCCTGCCACAAGTAACAATATCTCACTTATAAATTACACTTATAGAAACCAATACTAATAATTATTGAAATGATAGATGAATTAAATAATTGAATATATATTGAATAGTATAGAAGTCGTAGCAGTTAAGAATTCATGATATTTATATGTGTTTGATTGATAGCGATGATTTAAATTTGTTAATGGAGTAAATTTAATATACTAAGAACTCCTATGAATGTTATTTAAATAATATAAATTCAAAAGGAATCGTAACTAGAATTATTAATACTATTTTGGTGTTATTATTGAATAAGGTTGATATAAATGATTATGTTTCAAATGTATTAAATGATAAGAATCTAACAATACAAATATTAGTATCTGAACAAATTGTTATTATTTCATAAACAAACCTGAGATCTCCTGCTCTGGCGCCCAAGTAATAACTAATAATATAAATTTTAGTGGAGCTCTTTCAAAATAATAATTATCATTAACGCCATAAAAACGTGGAGCTTTAAAGAATCTTTATATTTGGCGCATCCAAATGTGGTGCACGATAAAAAAAAATCTTTATAACGTCACCCAGTTTCTGACTGGACACGGGATTTTTATCTTACCTGAAGAAAGTTGGAAAGGCCGAGTCACCAGGTTGCCTGTACTGCAAGGGAGCTGCGGATGATGTCAGTTATACAGTCTTCATCAAGAACAGATGGGAGCAACATAGTAGATCGTGGCAGGATGATATTAAGCAGGAGATCCCCCCCCCCCGGAAAATATCGTTGAAGCAATGGTTCAAGGGGAGGACACCTGGAGCTGTGTCGCAGGCTTTACAGAAGAAATACTTCGGGCAAGAAGATAGATTTGGAAAAGAGGATAGATTTGGATTCGGGCAAAAAATATAGAAGGATAACAAGTTAGATGTGAGCCCTAGGGCTGAAAAACAACAGGCCTAGCCCAAAGTAGTGTGTCGAACAGTTTGAGGTTAGTGTCCTAGAAGAGGACAGGGAGGTGGTTTCTTATTGGGTAGGGTATAACACTCAAACCCACAGGGGCCACAAGTGTACACGGGAATTTGTAGAGTAAATGTTTCTACCGGCCCTCATTAAAAAAAAAGTAAGTCAACATTAGATGTTAATGCTATTAGAAATGCAAATTTTATGATACAGTTATCTTGTCAGACGTCATATTTTCTAAAAGTGACTAAAGCCATTTAAAAAAGGTTTAAATATTGTCACAGCTGATATATATTAGAATGATTTAATAAATTTAAAATTAGTCAGAATTACGTAGCTATTGGTAATTTAAATACTATTAAAAATTTTTTAAAGTAGAAAAAAGATCATTATGCAACTGTATCAAATGAACATGTCACTTTAAAACATAATGTAAGCCATAACAATTTATTAAAAAGTAGTATTAAGTGTATAAAAGTGTATTAAGTGTATAAACCCCTTGTATATTTTTAAAACTATTTAAAAACCATGTAATTTTCAAGATCACCATCCTTACAACACGGCATAGGCAAGATGTTGCCTGTTCCGCCTTCAAAGATCTTCCAGCCATCTCTTCCTGGACCTGCGCACATAAGTGTGTCCTAAAAGGCTTGTATTTCTAAACTTTTTTGGCGAGCCTGTAATTTGACATTATTTCTAAGGGTTCTTTCCATCGTTGTTTGTAATCTTTTAATTTTCTATTCTAGTTAAAATCTTGTAACTCTTCTCATATGGCCTCATTCTTTAACGACCAAATTTAGAACACTTTTTAACTCCTCTTAAGAATGGCATTACTGAGGCCTGGATTTAGCTGTCTTGTTTCTTGTTTGCTGTCCATAATTCACACCCGTAGGACAGTACAGGGACGGCCGTAATTTTGTGGAACTTTAGTTTTGTACTCAACGTACCTTGTATTTACAAATACGGTTTTGATTGTTCCACAGATTGTCTGGAAATTACCTAATTTATCATCAGTATCTAAATTCATATCAAAATGTACTTTTCCGGCAATCAATAGTAAATTTCAAAAACAAAAACACGTTGAGAAAATTTTAGCTTTAATTACCTGTGATAAGTTCAAAAGGTTGAATTCAGACCATTCCAACAAATACAATTCAAAAATATATTATTTAATAAAGAATTTCTGAAACATCATTACCGATATGAAGAGTTTACTATTGTTTTATGTATTGTACTAGTATTTTGTATATGTATTTATTTAGTATTGTGTCAGTCACAAAACTAACATGTCAGTCACAGACTGATGTAAATCCAAACGCCGCAGCGACAGACAATAACAATGAGTGTGCACTGATTGCAATATAAGTTGATGCATACATTCACTGAAACTGCATTATGACATTTCGAGAGTCGGTTGAACCCCAACAATAGGTGGGTTATTTTCCCATTTTGTTGAACTGACAGCCAGCATCACACAAAGCGGTAATAGTGTTGTAATATATTGAAGTCTATTACCAGCTTCCGTGTAACATTTTAATTACAATATAAAGAGGGTACCGATAAGGTAATTATAGCTTAAAATTAGAATGACTTCTGCTATATGCTTAGGAAGTTAGACGAAGAATACCAGATATAGGGCTTAACGGTAAATACAAGTAAGACTAAATATGTTATCGTCAGAAATACGTGTATAGATATATATTATTTTGTTTTTTGAATTACAAACAAGTCATCAGGAAACAAAAGCACATTCAAATATCTCTCTCGTGACATTTTCATATCAGGGTTTACTCCTTCTTTTTCAGCGGTGCGACAACCCATTAATGAGTCAAGATCTCCTTTTGCAGCCTCCGCCTGTTGTCCCTGCCAAGTCCAGCTGCTCTCCTGTTCCGAGTTTCAAGGATATGGCACGCATCATAGTTCACACCGTCTTCCCAACGTAGTTTGGGACTACCAACTCTCCTGGTGCCATAGATCTATTCTGTGAGTACGTTTCTGGGTATTTAATTCTCCCTTATTCTGATCACATGTCCAGTCCGCCTGAATTTACCAAATTTTATAACTTTCACAATATCCGGTTCGTTCAGAAGAGTGTTCCGTTCTTGGTTGGTCCTTTTCCTCCATTCACCTCCCACACACATATTGGATCAAAAATATTGCGGAGGAATTTGCGTTCATAAACCTGCAGGCTTGACTCAGACTTGCTAGAAATGGTCCGGGTTTCAGAACCATATGTGAGAACTGGGCGGATTAGTGTTTTATACAGAAGCAGCTTCATACTCCTGGCATTTGTTCTGCTCTGGAACAGAGGTCTGAGACTAAAGAAACATCTATTAGCTGAGGCAATTTTTCGCTTTATTTCTTCCGTCGTTTCCCATCGGAGTTAACTTGGCATCCCAAATAAACAAAGTTTTTGACTTTTTGGAAGGAATAGATGCTAATTTGGACGTGCTTTCCTCTACCTTCCTGTCTTGTGACAATGTACTTTGTCTTACTTAACAGGGTTTACTGGGTGTTCTTATTTTCTTACTGGATCGTCAATGTAAATGTTAAAATGAGTAGGTGATACACTTCACTCTTGTCTAACACCTTGATTGACAGATATTTGTTGAGACATCCTATTATTATTTTAACAAGTATTCGTGTTCCGTTATACAGGATGTCAGCGTTACCTGACGTTTTTGGCTCGAGTAGTAGCGAGGCTGTACTCGTAGTAGAGGGGCGCGGTTGGTCTCACAGTTTTCCCCTAGAGCAGCAGTTTAGTTACAATGGAGAGGTGGACCGCGCAATACTGTGCGTTCGTCGTAGAGACGTTCTTTAAAAATGCAGAATCTGTGACCACCACTCGGAGGAAGTTCCGTCTCCAATTCAACATTCCACGCAATGGTGCAATACCATTCTGCTATGGGTTCAGAACCTTCGTGAGACCGGTTCTGCATTGAAAAAAAACCGGGAGGCAGTGCGAAGACGGCCACGTCACCTGAAAACGTTGAAGTTGTGCGTCATGCAATTCAACAGAGCCCCAGCCGATCTGCAAGACGACACGCTCAGTCTCTTGGGTTATCAAATTCTTCCGTCCGACGCATTTTACACGGTCTAAACTTTCATCCCTACAAAATTGCGATTGTCCAGGAGTTGAAGCCTCAAGATTTTGTGAGAAGGAGACGTTTTGCTGACATAATGAGAGAGATGTTGGAAGAAGAACCTGGGATTGTAATTTTAACGTCAGATGAGGCTCATTTTCACCTAAACGGCAGTGTTAATAAACAAAACTGTCGTTATTGGTCCCCAAATAACCCTCAACAACTGCACCAGCGCCCATTGCATTGTGATAGAGTTACAGTGTGGGCTGGATTGGGGAAATTTGGTGTCATAAGGCCTTATTTTTTCGAAGAAAATGGGAGAGCAGTCACCGTGAACTCTGAGCGTTATTTGACCATGTTGCGTGAATTTCTCCTCCCGGAACTTCGTCGCCGTCGCATAAATCGTCGAAATGTGTGGTTTCAACAAGACGGAGCGACAGCTCACACTTCGAATGTGTGTATGGCCGAAGTAAGGAGGTTGTTTCCAGGGAAAGTGATATCCCACAGAGGAGATGTTGACTGGCCGCCACGCTCTCCTGATCTTAGTCCATGTGACTTTTTCTTGTGGGGCTACCTCAAAAACAAAGTATACATCAATAAGCCACGTACTGTGGTTGAATTAAAGGATGCCATTGGACGAGATATTCGTGCTATACCCCGTAACATGGTGGAGAGAGTGATGACAAACTTCGCGCAGAGGGTCGACGAGTGTGCCTAAAAAGAGGGCCAGCACTTAAAGCACATTATCTTTCACAAATAATTAATTTATGTAAAAAGTAACATATGAGATGTAAACTGCTATTCATTGTGTATATTTTGAAATAAAAAAAGTTGCTACATCTTAAAATTTCACTGTGTACCATAATTTCAAAAACCATCAGGTAACGCTGACTCACCCTGTATAGGCCTTGCATAGCTCTTACAAGTTGCTTTGCGTATCCTCGTTCTTCTAAGACTTCTCTTCTCCTCTTCAAGGATTAGGTTATACAAACCTGTTCCGGCACCCTTCTCATCCTCGGACGACCCACGACTCTTCTACCAATGGCTTTATAGTTCAGTGCCGCTTTCGGCAATCGATCTTCTGTCATCCTTTGCATATGATCCCACCATTTTCTTCTGTAAATTGAAATAATTTTATTTATGTCCTTTACTTCGAGCTCTGCTCCGATATTTTCATTCCTTATTCTATCTTGCAATGTATAATTTAAAGTATTTTGATGAAACTGCATTTCAGCACTCTGAATATTGCCGCTTTTCTTTTTTGTCATGACCCACACCTCACTTGCACAAATCAACGTGAGTTTTGCAATTGGCTTATAAAATTTAATCCTTATGCTGTGTCTTGTTTTATTTCTAAAATTTCTATGAATCGTACCACAAATATTCTTACATTTATTTATCTTCTCTCTTATATCATATTCAGATTCATAGCTTACTGCACAGCCGTGATATTTGAAACGGCTCGTTTGTTTTAAAGTCCTGTTGTTTGTAACTATCTTAGTCCTCACTGGATATTTACCGTTAAAGGCATAGTTTTAATCTTTCTTACTGAAATTGTGAGTGAGTACACTCTTGCCACTATTTGTAACTGAAACATAACTCTTTATAAATCATCCTCATTTTCTTGAATACAAACTATGTCATCCGCATATAGCAGGGGACCCATACAAATTGATTTGTTAAGCTGTATTCCCGGAGTCACTCTGGATTTCCATACTCTCAACATGTAGTTAATGTATATATTTAACATGGTTGGGGAAATTCAGCATCCCTGCCTATCTCCCTTATTTATTGGAATGTCACCTGACAGCCTATCATTCAGATCCAGGACTACAGACATACTTTTTATACACTCACTCGGAATAGTATCTATATATATAAAATTCAAAATCTGAGGATTGAAAATCCTCAAAGTTTCTTACAAAGTTTCTCTGTATTGAATACAAATCCACAACATACACCGATTGCCACCAAATTTTGCACAGATAACCTTTCATACAAAGTGAAAAACACTGTCTTACTTGGAATTTGATATTCTGCCCCGTTTGCACGATTTATTATCTTTTAATTATGCTCTTTTGTTGACGCGTATAAAGATGTCAACAACACCACGGAGACCAGAATTAATTACCATAGTAGCAAGTAAATAATAAATGCTACTTAGCGGCATCGGAACTGTACTTTTATCCGTTCCTGCAGTACATTTTCGATCCTTTTAATATGCGATTGTACCGATATATTACGCTGTGGAAAATAAGAAGTGTAGTAATTTTAAATAGTCCTATTTCTTAATGCAAAGCGACAATACGTGTTTTTTCATTTGTGAGTTTTAGGTGACAACGGTTTCTGGTTTTTAATTTACTGCTGAGATAAATAAAAGCCATGGTTGAGGAAAACATAACGTTTAATGTGTACATACAATGCTTATAACACAGTAACACTTAAAATAAATAACGTAACGTTTTTGAGTTAACGGGTACTTGCGTGGCATATAGGGAAGTCAGTTCAGTCAACAATCTTGTAAATAATAGTTTTCATATCGAACACAGTATCCGGACTTTTGCAATTGTTAGTAATTTTCCTAACGTATTTGTTTCTGTACATGTATTAACACGACAGCCAATTGTTTCAATGGCGGAAACGTCGGATTTATATATTTTTCTGTGGTGGCAAAAGTTCGTCTGTTAAATTCAATGTGTACAATGCATCCTTAAAAGAAACCACCGGATTATAAGCGGAAAGGCGTGGGACGTTCGCAGTAACCAGCGTTGGAGTGACCCCAGTTCTAGTCTATCGACTAGGATCAGAACATACAATTTCTAGCTTAATCTTTGCTTACAGGTAACGTTTGTAAATGATACTTTCTATAGAATAGAACATTATGAATCTGAAAGCTTCGACTCTTCTCACGTGTTTTTCAACTACCGACAAATGTGTAAAATTTTTTATAAAAGCTAAGAAATAAACCAAATACACTGAGGCAAAGGTATCAGCAATTTTTGTAGATTATTATTGAGTAATATATCAACTTTTAGTATTCTGTAATAATCCTCGTCTAAATTACTGTAAGAATTTTTCAAATATATAATCCACTTTCTTTCCTTTATTCCTGTAGTACATAGGCTACACCATTTTCGGTAACACATTAACATCAGGCGTTAAGTTAAAATTTAAGAGGTTGACTGACCTTAAGCGACAAAACGAAAGTTCAAGGTGAAACAAGGTCAAGCATAAGAAATGGAATGCACACAGAGTTGCGTTTCGTCCAAGTAGGCAATTGTTTGTTTGGTCTCGGGTGCAGTTACCCGTAGACCTGTATTTATTTCTGCCCCGTGTATCGATTGCGTGGACTGCCCGTTGGCGTTGTCGCTCGGTCTGTGTACGGTTTGCTTACATTATTTTTTTTTAGATACCATGCAAAATTTATAAGAGACATATTTTATAATACTTTCTTTGGAAAAAATAATAATGTGTGTTAGTAGGATAAGTGGCGAAAGTCAGTAAGTGATAAACTTCGAGATTCACAGTGAGTGTTGCGGTCGTGGGTTCGAGTCAATGTCATGACTCACTCGACCTGCCAACCCCTTTCGCTAGAGACAAATAAGACGTGGTATTATGTGCATGTATATATATATATATACATGCACATATATATATATATATATATATATATATATAGTATGGTTTACACAAGATATATTTTGCTTGATGGTGTCTAGTAATTAATATGTCCCCTGGATATGTTACTAGCAGGGTAAGACGGTGGTGGGGTTTAACGTCCAGTCCAATTTTCTGTCCAAGTTGTCTTCTATAAACTGGCCGTCTCACCGGGTTAAAGAGATCAGTTTTCCTCGTTCGCGATATACATAAGGATCGTTATATAGTGGGTATCAACCCGAGTACGACGACTCCTTGTGTGTCGCGTGATCAATTGTGGAGTACAAGGGTGACCATTGTCACCTTCTCCTTTTAATTGATATAGGGTGGTCCACGGAAATCTGACGGTTTTAAAGCGTCATAGGTTGGCAACCCTGGCATGTAAGTGTGAATCGGTCTGGCTGTGGCTTTGCATACGACTAGTGTCTACCTGTACGTTTTCCAATCCAGAACGTGAAAGCACAACGGTGAGGGGAGACACCAGGGGACAACACTGTCACTCTATCGACGAGTCTAACAACTACGTCAACAGTGAGAGATTTCGTAAACTTAACCTATAGGCCGTAATTTATTTTCGGTTTGTTTAGCGGTGTTCCTACGAATGCCCTCTCGTGTTTATTAACAATTTTATTCAATCGCAAAAGATTGAGTAAAAGCATTATCAATTAGGCCTACCTTAGGAATTTTGTGAGGCCCAGCATCATCCGTAACAGCAATTCGATTGAAATTGTTACAAAATGAAATTATTTAGCAATCGATTCTGCTTTTGACGGAAAACTTAAAAGTGAACTATATAAACAATGATAAATAACCAAAGTGTTTATTAGGACTATTCGTTTTTTATTCGTTTTCAGGCATTAATTAACGTGACATTATTAGTAGTAATTTTTTCATTAATGTATAAATTAATTATCGCATTACAGTTATTTGGTATCCAACATAGCGTTTCGTAGTACTTCCATCAGTAAGATACATACAGTAACTGTGAGTAGTAAAGGAACACAATTTAATTTTAATAAATCATATATAAATATTATAAACTGGAATTAAGATTATATATTGTACACACTGTTGCCATTTCTGACATCACCACCGAAAGAAATATGGCTTATTTAAATTTGTCATTTGTATTTGATTCGGATAATATTAACTACAGATCACAAAAACCATATCGAAATAGAGTTCAAAACAAACATAAAAATTTTAACGAAAAGTGTCTTAATTTCATTTTCAGGTTGGCCGATACAGAGTTTTTATGATCGTGTTATATGAGCAGCAACCAGTTCCCCATAGAAACAGACTAGTCATTTTTTATAGAATTTATTAAACCACCTTATAACTGTTTAACTATTTATATTTATTACTTAACTAAACATTAGTAATATTTAATTTACTGCAATTTACCTTGTTAAGTAAGCTGAAACGGATAAATTTATAAACTATTTGAAATTTTTGCAGGTGGCCATGCGTCCTCCACAGATTGAACATTTCGATATCTCTTATTTTCTACAACAAAAATTGCACTTTAAACAAGTTTAACGAATAAACATATAACAAAAAAGCCACCTGTTCTCACCTTATCTTGAATAATTAGAATTTAAAACTTCTCTAAGCGGTGATTATTTCACAAAGGAAAACAAATAATGCTTTGACATTTGTTACATTAGATTAAATGTGAACAGCAAGGTACGCTTACAACCAGCCCAACCAAATTGATATCAAGGCGCGCCAAAACGGTGTTATCTGATGTCAGCAGATACAGTGACGGTGTTGTCTTCCCCCACCATTGTGCTGCTTCCACATTCTGCATAGAAAAACGTACAGATAGACGCTAGTTTGCATACGTGATCCCGTTTCAGTTACTATGGAACAGTGGACAGCTAAACACTGTGTGTTCGTAGTGGAAACTTACTTTATAAATGACGATTCAACTATGATTACGCACCGATTATTCCTGCATCAGATTGATGTTCCACGGCACGCCACTGTTCTTAGTCGCAATACGATAAAGTTGTGGATAATAAGCACTGTCGGGTGTGCTGTGGCAAATTTTGGCCCTACTTTTTTGAAGAGAAAAGACAAATGGTGACAGTCACTTCTGCTTTATACGCAGAAATTACAGAAATTCCTTGCTCCTGAACTGCATCGGCGTGGGATCGACAGGAAGGCTGTGTGGTTCTAGCAGAATGGAATAACAGCCCACACTGCCAGAGCATCCATGGCGGTAGTTTGAGAGATGTTTTCAGGCGACGTGATTTTCGGAGGAGGTGATGTTGCACGACGTTGACCGGCACGATGGTCCCATGTAAGTATGTGAGTATTCTCTCTGAAGATACCTCAAGTCTAGTGTGTTTCTTAATAAACCTAACGACATTAATGAACTCAAGGCCTCCATACAGGAAGAAATCACATAATGACGAAGTCAACACAATGAAACACATAGCCATAAAAAATGGTTATAAAAGTGAAATGGTTGATAAAATAATATATAAACACCTAAAAAAATTAAATAGTAAAAATGTTGAAAAAAGTAAAACTCAATATGTGTCAGCAATATACACGAATATACTCCCTAATATAATAAAAAATGAGTTAAAAAAGTCAAATATCAATGTTTCATTCAGGACCACTAATAAATTAAAAAATATACTTAAACCACGAGTTCCAAAATTAACAGAAGATTGTTCAGGTGTGTACAAAATTAGATATAGTGAATGCGATAATTTCTACATCGGACAGACGGCCGGAACATTCATCGATAGATTTAGAGAACATCTACCAAAGAAGAACCCTAACACAACCACATCAAATTACGCACTTCACGTTATAAATAAAAACCATAATTACACCGGGTTTAAAGAAAATATGGAACATATACACATCTGTAATAAAGGTCATCTTTTGAATACCCTAGAAGAATTTGAAATTTACAGGGCCTCAAAATTACATAAAGAATAATTACTTAATGACCAGCTTATATTTAAGTCTAACACGCTCTATGATACCGCATTGAAGATAAGAAGTGAAACACGCGTAAAAGCTAGTTGACGATCGGAGGCCGACCAGTGCACTGGGTCACATATCACGCGTTTGTGTGTTTTCCGTTCATCCATTAATTTATTCGTAAGTTTTTATATGTGATGTGCTTATGTGCGTTAACATTTCTGACAACCCCTATGCATTAGGGTGAATAAACATTTTACCTGAGGATGGGGATTTATCCCCGAAACATGTTGTACATATAAATAACAGAAGATCCCTTAGCGGATTAAATATAAGGTAAATTATTTAAATTTGTAACTTATTTCATTTTTTAAATCGTCAGATTCCCGTGGACCACCCTCTATATAGACGATGCATTACAGAAGCAGATGAACCTTCCGGAGTTGGTAATTCTGCACCTGACACGTTGTTATTTGCTAATCACCTATTCTGTCGAAATCGACTGGCGGCTTGCAGATTAGATCGAATCTTCAAGGATTTCGGATTACAGTTCTTCACATTGAAGATAAAGGTAATGGCTTTTCATGGAGCTGACACCATACGAGCAAATATTGTTGAAGATCGCACTGTTCTAGACCAGGTCAGGAATTTTGAATATCTGGGCTATAATCTGGCTTACGTTACATAGTCAGGGAACCTTAAAATCAACGAATAAAGGAACTCTTTACGTTGTACAATGTGATGGGCGGTCCCCACAGTTTTCTGTAGGTCTGAGAATTGGATTTTAACGACATCCCAGACCAGTCGTATTCAAACGGCCGAAGTGAGATTTCTCAATCACGTGGCACGATAGTTCGCCGAAGAAATGAAGCTGGATATCACCATTATACTAGATAGGATTGGCCAATATCTGCTAAAGTAATTGGACCATAATCTTAACCGGATGGATGACTGTCGCGTCCCCAAATAAATGTAAATAAATGTGGAATTATAAGCCGAAAGAAGGAAGAGGTGTGGGACATCCGAAGAAGCGTTGCAGTGACCAGTTCTAGTCTGTCTGCTTGGGACCGACCGGAACAAACCATTTTTGTTTACATTGTTGAAGATGATGATGATGATTACATGAGACATATCGTTGGATACAGCGGTCTTATTTGGTTGTGGTGGAACTTGAGTTGTACCACGGCCAGGGACCGAACACAGCCCGATGAAATTGCACAGAATTCAAGTGAAAAAAGTAGGCCTAAGGTTTGATACAACAAAAACACTACTACTCGTTTTTAACCAACAAAGACTAATTCATTGGACACTATCTTCTTCTTCTTCTTCTCGCTGTACATTTCTCTATGAGATATGGCCTTCTCAACAATCTTACACCATTCCCTTCTGTTCTCAGTAACTATCTTCCACTCTCTGATCCCCATGGTTTGCAGGGGCATCGTCAACACACTCCATCCACCTCTTTCTCGGTCTTCCTCTGGGCTAAGACTCCAAGGGTTTCCATTCTGTGATAACTTTTGTATTTCTGGTCTTCTCCATTCTATAAATATGTCATAGACATCTAATTCTCTGTGACTTAATAAACTTTACCCCGCCGAGTGCCATCTTGTTGCATTACTGGCCTAAAAATTCTCCTAAATATTTTCCTCTCAAATCGCTTAAGATCGTCTTCATCTTTCTTCTGAATTGTCCATGTTTCATCGCCGTAAGTCGCTACTGGCCTTACGAGGCTTTTATAAATTTTCAGTTTAGAATTATGACTTAGGATCCTAGAGCACAATAGTTTATTGTTTGCAAAATACGCCCTGTTTCTTTTTGTATCCAAAGCAAAGAGACGCTATACAAAGTGTAAAATGTCTACTTAACGTTTAAGATGTTTACATTTATATTTACCCTCTTTTTTATAGGGGTTTTAGAATTGTTGAGTTGAGCTTTATTAGTTGTTTTGATGAATACACATGGACAAGTGAAGCAGTGCAATATTATTTGGTTGTTTCGTGTTATAAACATAACCGTTCAATGGACATAATACCTTCTGCCTCTCCCCCTCCTATCTCCGGACGATGTTTGTCCGTTATTTCATCTCCGTCACACTGCTTGGAAGCAATTTACCGCTACAAGACCGCTGAATGCTCCACGTGGACAAATGGAGTGTGCTTTTTTCATTTCCTTATTGATTCGAGATTTGATACTTTTGTTTTCTGTCCCTGGTGCTGTTTACACCCTTTCACACTTTATGTCAATGTGAATCACTACCGGCATTTACTTTCAGAATTGTAAATATAATTATTGCAAAATGTTTATTTACGTTTGTAGAAAACCCAAGTTTTCTCTTATTGTAAAACGAAAACATAAAAATAAAAATAAAGCTGTTTATAAATAACTGACCAGCGCGCGAGCGCACACACACATATATCGTTACGACGGTCTCACGGATAGTCGTATTGTACAGAGGAAACAAAATACAGACACCAAAGAAGTCACTAATTACCAACTTTAATTAGTCACAAATATCAAATTGAAATCAGCAAGGAACTTTCATAAAACAATTCAAGTTAAATTTGTCCATGCGCAATAATAATGTTATTACAATACCGCACTAATTAACAAAATCACTTTCCACTACCTAATCCGTAACAATCACTTGACCCGTACTCTACAATATCGCCAGATTTAACTTACTGGCTCAGCCGGCCGCTGTTGCTAACATAGATCCCGCAGAGGTTCCAGAATAGTTTCCCCTATTCCTGGTTGGCGGTATTCCAACATAATTTGCGTAGTTACAATAGCTCCAGCAGTCTGGAAGCTATGTTACTGCCCGTCCTTGACGATGAGCTTGTCGAGAAACGTGTAGAGTGACGCTCTCGACTTTTGAGAGGGTTACGTAATTGTCGTAGGGATATGATTTGTCATTTAAGAATATAAACATAATTTATACAGTAAAATTTAATTTCAAGAAAGGAAAACTGAGAAGCTTTCTGGAAAACGGGAAGGAATAATATGTGCTGAAACACAATAACTAGTTAGCTCCCCGAGTTACAGCCTAGCTCAGTATTTTTGTAGAAAATACAGTAACTAATAATACATTAATTAATTAATTAATTAGTAATGATGTATTAATAGGTACATTAATTAATTAATAATTAATTCTGATATTCAGAGCTGACGGTGAGATTGTTCTTGTGTACGATTCTTAACGTTGGCCGCGAAACACCCCAAGTAGATGACCCCATATATTATACCTCACATAACCCTTATGACGATACCTCATATTTAATGATTTATTGTTTCTTTTTACAAGTAAAATTAATATTAATACAGTTGATGCCGTTTTATCGGGACACATCGGGACCGCATCAAGTTGGCCCAATAAAGCGGCAGCCCCCATTAACAGTAATTTCCAAAAAGTAAGCAAGAGTACTTAATAACGAAAACCCAAACATACTCTTAACTACAGAAAACATAGCGATTATACGATTTGTTATTAATAGGCTAAACTATGGGTAAAAAAGTAAGAAAATACGATAATAAATATAAAATGTTATACTTACGGTATAATAAAATAACATGAGTAGATCTATTTTCTTAAACTTAAGACACATACTTGTGTTTATTGTTTTTTAAAACATGTTGCAGTTATTCGGCGCCCCTTGCCGAATGCAACAAGCGTTAATACTGACTTAGTTAAAATGAGTTTAAATAGTCGCGCGACGGAGAATTATTCGTACTTTGGTCGGCGTTCCATGACGTCAGACCCCCTCCGCCCCTTTTCTAGTAAACCTTTTCGCTCAACAAGTTCAGTCAGTCTACCATCAAACTGCACTGTGAGCAGAGTCGCCCGTCGTCTCCTGGTGGGTACTTTGGTTGGAAGCCTCGATTACCAAGTAAAGCCTGGTTCCACGTATGGGCCCACGAGTATGAGAGAATTGATTTGCCGCATAGTTTCTTCACACCATCAAGAATACGTACGAACAGCGCAGAAACTCGACTTCCCATGACTGGCTTATGCACGGTGGGACCAGCAACAGCAGGCCGCCAGCGAACGCAACTCTCATGTTCAGGTAACATTAGTTATTCACACGTAGTTTCCAGTTACCAGTTTACTATTCAAAAGGAAGATGAAGTAAATTTATCGTTTTGTACAATATGAACTTGTATCTCGCAAGGACTTTACAGATAGGGTGTTAAGAGGTTTAAAAAAAAACGAATCATAACTTGTACGCTATATATATTATAAATTGTAAATTAGCATTGACTTATGCAAACATTGAATTCTTAAAGGTTTCGCCCATGTTTAACTGATGCTAATGGGGAATTTTTGTAACTGGTTAATCTAGCGTTTGAATTGTGTTATAGTTGAATTTTACGATTTTTGGGCATTTAGTATATTCTCTATATGGTCGACTCAGTAATTCACCTTTCTCTGGCTGAAACACAAATTATATAATGCTCTGGGCTTTATTTTGTTCTAAAATAAACGGGTACACTTTGACTCTGCTCACTAGCCGCTTGTACTGAGTTTTAATTTCATACACTCTCCCGCCTTTAGCTAATTACGTTAGACATTAAGGCTATTTTAAAAGAATCATATTTTGTGTAAAGCGACATAGGTAGCAGTAAGTATTTTCATTGTTTCTGGTGTATGTGGTGCGTTACGTTTTATGGGCCCAGCAGGGTAACGTCCCACAAACATTCGTGTTGTTTGCGTTGTCGTTTTCTTTTTGATGACTCCAATTCTACATATTTTGAACAAATTTCCAATTCTCGTAAACTTCTTGCATATAATACCGCTGAAGTCCAACATTATTACACATAACAATCTTGTAGATGTGGATGTAGTTGTTTATGGTATATAGTATACACTGGAGTCTATTTCTGCTGGTGCAAATTACGTATTTAAAAAAATTGCTTACTTCTTCTGTTTAAGAAGAGGAAAACTGAGTTATAATTTGATCGAATTACCGCAGGTCCGGACCTATTAACCGGAAAATCTTTCTATGTGCAACCTTGTTTTGTTTTTGTATTTTGAAAATTTGGCCCAATAAAGCGGCTTGTAACGGTACATTTAGGCCTACCTGGGATAATTTTGGGAAACATGAAAATATAAATAATAATTATGGGGAAAAAAACATAAATTTGATTTATAATTACAAAGTATAAAACATAATTGTAAAGTTTTAAAACGACGCAACAGGTATTGAGTGGATCTGTGTCAAGGTCAGCTCCAGACGCAAGCAGAACAGTTATTTTTAGATACGTGACAAGCAAATTATGTAACTCAGCAGTCAAACGATGTTACGTCAGTCAAATACGTCACGCTGGAATGTGAGGTGCGTTCAGCCCAACCTCACAAATTGGCGTAGTAATACTAATAAAACAATAAGATTTGGTCACGTGACCCCCCGACCGCCTCAGAAAATAGTGCAGTTCATCTCGTCCCATTTCAAATCTACTCTTAGTGCCGGCCGGCTACAAATAAAAGTTTAGAAACAAAATCGCGGACGTCCGCACGTCTAAAATTTTTAAAATGTGAAGTACAAAATTAAAACCGTAATCAGAGTGAACTAACAGTTAAATTGTCCTTCAAAAACATGTAAATTCAGTGAAGTTTAAATAATGGTCTACGTGGTGCGCGTGGAACAATGCGGCGTCTTCAGAACTAATCATCAAGATAAGTAACAAAAAGTGGGCACAACAATATTTGAATAAGGGCTACAATCAAAATTTTAACATGATTATTATATTTTAAAAATGAGATCTCTAAGGGGAATGGGATGGCTGTGTGTGCGTGTGTGAGTGAAAAGTATGTTATACAAAGAAGGCTGGTTTGCGATAGGTAAATTTAAATTTGTGTTTAATTTCTTGTTATTTTGAAATTGTATACAATTTTATTTTTCATTATGTCGACATAATCATGTAAGCAATATATAGTTTACTGTTAATTTCATAACAGGTAAGGTAGGGGAAGGAATATTTTGTTTGTGATGCAAACGTAAGAATAGAAAAAATAACAATAAAACTTAATTCCTGGGAAACAAGTAGAGTTTTTCTTTATTTCAAAATAGCCATATTGTCCTTTCAGCTCGTCCAACGAAACCCTGGAGATGGTAAGTAAAAAATGTTGAGTTGGTACTATACAAAATGGCGGCGACACGAGCCGTAAGTGTAAACGTAAACAAAATCTATTAATAAATTTATAAACATAAATAAAACATAACAGGATGTCCCTAATAACCGGTGGCCCCATTAACCGGAATCAATATTTCTAGTGTTTAAGAGGAGGAAAACTGAGACATAACTGGTCCGAGTAACCGCAGGTCCGGACCCATTAACCGGAAAATCTTTCTATGTGCAACCATGTTTTGTTTTTGATTCTGAAAATTGGCCCAATAAAGCGGCTGGCCCTAGTAGCCGGTGGCCTCATTAAGCGGAATCCACTGTATTAATAATTTAGTCCGGCATTGCCTCAGACTACGGCTTTGGCCCTTATTGAAGCTATGCGACCAGAGTGTGTGCCGATGTAATTTAAGCATTAAATTATTCGGTGTGCGTCGCGCCCACAGTGCCAACTGTATAGCTGGATCAAGGGTTGCGTGAGCGGCCAGCGCCACTGCTTGTCTGTATCGCTTAACCTTGACCATGATGTGGCGATAATTGTGTGTGTGCGCGCGCGCGCAAGCGCGCGCGCGTAATCAAGTCTGCCGTTCCGATCAGCTGATTTGTTCAATTCTCTGTTCTCGTGGGTCGGCAGGCATCGACATTGGGTCTCATTTCTGGTTCTGCACTCGAGGGAAACACTGGTCTGGCGGCTTCACCTATTGTTTTATCATCTTTGAAATGAGTTGCTGAATTACTAAAGAGCTTCAGGTAAGGAAAAGGGTGGTATTAATTTTAATTAATTCAGGGACTCTGCGGGTTTTATATCATATGTATGTATTTTTGTGTGTGTGAATTTTTGTGTGTGTTGCGTCTTGGATAGTTGAGAGCATGTTGCCGACTGGCCTTTTACTGTATAAAAAAATTCATCGAAGATGTTGTTGCAATCAAATTCAAATGTAGAAATAATAATTAAATAAGAAAGAAATTTTAAAGTAAACGTAAATTGAATCCTAGAAAAACATTATTTTGAAAATTTTGAGGAGTAATATTTCTATTCACTTTTAGTTCACGGAATAGAATGGATGACAGTGTGTGTCTGTGATCGGTGTTACTGGGGCGAAAAAGATTTGTGTGATGCTATTTTCCTGACGGCAGTCTACAGATAAAATTGTTCCAGGGTTCCCGGAAAGTGAAAAGGAAGACGAGGATGGAGACAGACCATGAGTCTTCATCGGCCGAAGATCTAAGCAACACTCCAACGTGGAGCTTTTTGGTTTCTCCGGCTCTGGGAGTCGACTGTATATTGGGTGCCGATTTCATCTCTAAGAGTGGTCTCGTGCTGGACATCAAAGGGCACCATTGTTATTTTAAATTCAATCGGGGAGTTGTGATTCCTTTCCTTGGATATCAGGGAACTAGGGAGGATATCTAAGAGATAGAGTGCCCCGATACATCTAGAGACCATCTCACTCAGTCCTAGCAGTCCGCCCTACATCAGTTGTGTGAGCAGTTCCCTACTGTGTTAACTCCTACTCTTGGGCTCACACATCTCTTGGAGTACAAAATCCGACTAACGGAATCCAAGGTAGTACGCTCACACCCATACAAGTTTGCCTCTCCAACAATGAGCGTTCTGAGGGAGAAGGTTCAAGAATTGTTAGAGCAAGGGATGATTGAACCTTCTAATTCCAGCTATGCCAGTCCAGCGTTCCTGGTACCCAAGCCTGGAGGTAAACACCGCATGGTGATCGATTACCGGAAATTAAATTTTAACATTCAAGTTGATTCGGTTCCCCTTCCCGATCTGCATTCGGCATTTGATTGGTTTAGTGAGGCAAGGTATTTTACCATTATTGACCTCAATGCTGCATATCACCAAATCCCGTTGTCGAAAGAGAGTAGGCCCTTCACGCCATTCTGTGCTCCGTGGAACCTATATCAATATACGAGGGTTCCCATGGGTTTGGCGGTAGGGGCCCAAACCCTTACTCGTCTACTTGACACCGTTTTCCACGATGTCAAGTTTAAATTCATCTTTAATTATCTTGATGACTTGCTGGTATATAGGAAGAGTTATGAGAAACATTTGGGTCATCTGTATGAGGTGATGATGTGCAGGTTGAGAAGTGGTGGCCTCACTGTTAACCCGGAGAAGGTAAAGTTCGCCCAGATCCAAATTTCATTTTTGGGTCATCTAGTCTCGCATAGGGGTATCACGGTGGACCCCGAAAGAACGCAAGGAATCAGAGATTTTCCCCCACCTAGGGATGCCAAGGGCATCGCAAGATTTGTGGGGATGGTGAATTTTTACCTTCGATTCATCCCCAATGCGGCGGAAATCGCAGCCCCACTGAATGAATTAATGAAAAAGGGGGCCAAATTTGTGTTGGGGGAGACAGCAGAAGGCCTTTGATTCTCTTAAAGAAGCGATTATGTTACCTCCTGTACTAAGGATGCCAGACTTTTCCCAAAAATTTGTGCTACAAACGGACGCGAGTTCGGTTGCGCTCGGGCCGGTTCTGTCCCAGGTAGTTGATGGTGCTAGGCAGCCAGTGGCGTTCATATCAAGGACCTTGACCCAACAAGAAAAGAAGTCATCCGTTTATGAATTAGAGTGTTTGGTAGTGGTATACGCTCTAGATAAGGTCAGGCGTTCCTTGGAACATGCTGAGTTCCTGCTCGAGACCGATAACCACGCTCTCTCTTGGCTTCTTGCTCATCCCCGGCAACTGGGTAAAATTGGAAGATAAGTGGTCAAAATTTCATCATTTAAATTCAAGGTGCAACACATTAGGGGAACTCAAAATGTGGCTGCAGACGCTTTGTCCCGTATGTTTTCCCAACAAAGTGAAGTTCAACCTGAGCAACCCTGTTCTTTATTATTATACTTCCAACTAGCCTTTACTGATGTGTTACCCCATCAGTTAGATGATGAAGAGTTGGGCCCGATCATCCATAACCTAAAAGAGGGTAACGTGCAGGTCCCTTATTTCTTGTCCAAGGGCGTCCTGTGTTGTAAGGAGAGAAAAGGACGTGTCCCTAAGATCGTGCTGCCTAGCAAGTTAGTGCCCATGGTCTTTAATTACTACCATAACTCCCCAGTAGGTGGACATGAGGGGATTTCTAAGACCATTTCCAGTATTAGGAAGCATTTCATCTGGAAGGGCATGGATAAGGACATTGCTACTAGAGTGAAAGCGTGTCATCTCTGTGGCCTAAGTATGCCTGCCCAAAACTCGAAGCTAGGTTTGTTGTCATCGGACGTGGCGAGCAGACCAATGGAGAAGTTATTCATCGACTACGTGGGACCTTTCCCACGTAGCAAGTCAGGTACCTCTTACCTGCTTGTTTGTGTGGATGCTTTTTCTAAGTTTGTCTGGCTATTGCCCTTACGGCAGGTAAACGCACAATTGATCATTCTCGCGCTACAGAACCATGTATTTCAGCATTTCGGACTTTCGGCCATCATTGTCTCTGAGAATGCTCCACAATTTATTTCTGGCGAATTCCGGCAAATGTGTTTCGCGAACGGCATCCAGCATGTAACCACTTCCCTTTACTACTCTCAGCCGTCCCACGCGGAGAGATTCAACAGGAATCTTAGATCGGCTCTCATTGCATACCACGCAGAGCAACAGAATTGCTGGGACCAGAAACTTAAGTGGTTATAGTTAGTGTTCAATACGGCCCTCCATGAGAGTCATAAGGCCGTTCCCTTTGAGATGATGTTTGGATTCTCGCCCACACTTCCATTGGCTAACTTGTGGAGAATAGACGATCTTCTGCCAAGTAGTCATGACACTAGTACGGCAGACAGGTGGAAAGAGGCCCGGAAGAATTTGCTGCGTGCGCACGAGCGTGTCCTTCGTCGTTATAATCAGGGGCAAACTCCTAACCCCTTCAAGGTTGGGGATTTAGTCTACTGCCAGAGCCATCCGATCAGCTCAGCCGTGGACAAAAGGGCCGCCAAACTCTCTTATCGTTGGTCCGGACCATACCGCATTCTGCGATTTGTGTCACCAGTAACGGTGAAGAGTTGGGGGTCCCGAAAGTAGTATAGAGAATCTAACCACTCACATATCGAAGTTGAAGTCTTGCCATAGAGCATAGGTATGTGAGTGGTGGTAGGAAGGTTGCCCTGTCTGAAGGGTAATTTGGCGCTTGGGGGTCTCAGTTTGTGAGTTTGTGAGGCTCTGGGAGGTCAGAGCTCTAGCGATCGATCGTGATTCTCGTCTTTCTTCTTTTCTTCTTCTGTCTCTTGTCGCTGTGTGCTGGCCCTGATGACGTCAGCATGCAGTCCCCACACTTATACACATACACACTCAGGCACACATGTATACACACTCCACTTCTTCCTTCCTCTTGTTTCGTTTTCCCTCCGAGCCTCTGTCCTCCTGAGAGCGGAATGTTCCTGAGATTAACCCAAGGCAGCCGGTGGACTGTGATTTAGTGGATCTTTGGGGGCAACCAAGTTGCCCTTTTGGGGTGAGGGTGTGCCGATGTAATTTAAGCATTAAATTATTTGGCGTGCGTCGCGGCCACAGTGCCGTCTGTATCGCTTAACCTTGACCGTGACGTGGCGATAATTGTGTGTGTGTGTGTGTGTGTGTGTGTGTGTGTGTGTGTGTGTGTGTGTGTGTGTGTGTGTGTGTGTGTGTGTGTGTGTGTGTGTGTGTGCGCGCGTAATCAAGTCTGCCGTTATATTACTCCTATAATGCACAATTTGTAAAAAAATATTTATTAGTTGGCAAATATTAAACATTACCTGTCTCTTGGCAGTGATCATTATTCGAGTGTAAATTTAATTCATAATGTATCTAAATTCTAAGGTAATAATTGTTATTGAGACTGTGATCTATAAATGTTATTTGAGTAAATGTTAATGCATAGCAATGTTGCTTTATATCGAAACAATGCACGAAAAGGTGTTTGAAAAATTTGTTGTTGTTAATTATGTAATGGTTCAAAATTAATTCTTGTTACTAATGCCAATTGTTATTGTTATGAATATTGAGAATTTAAACGTGCATGTTGTATTAAAATGTCATCATTATAAAAGGAAAGAACACTAATAAAAGCTGTTATCGTTATGCAAGTGTTTTATTGCAAGTCCTGTCACACTGGGCTCAGCTCATCTTTTTCCATCTAGACCACGCGTCTAGTTTTAAGAATTAAGTAACGACCCCTGATAAAAAAAACTTCTCAAAAATTGTATATAAAAAATTCAGGTGACTTTTCAAGTGTAAAAACAGGGAAGAGACTATTTTGAACACAGTTTAAAAATTATCTAATATCAAAATGTATTAGTACCGAAGAGGTCGAAAGTATCAAAAGAATAAAAGTACTTTGTTCAAAATATTGAGCGAGTTCTGAAGCTCCGGGAGTACACAAGATAAACTGAAAACACGTCTAAATAAAACTAGTATCGAAGGCTTACCAACTTGCTAATTAATTTGTCCCGTTAATTTGTCCCGTTAATAGAAAGTTAGTCCAATAATCGGAAAACCCTCTTGATACGGCAATAGGCTTTACCCCCTAGTTTAAACGAGGACGGGAGTCAACAACAAAAGCCAATAAATAAAAACGGGAGACAGAAATGTCTCTCTTGTTACGTTGTTAATACAAGATAAATGAGGTGATAAATCCTCAGTTGAATCTCGTTGAGCGCGGCGCTCCTGCATTGCACCTTATTGTATAGCAAACGTGTTGGCAGATGACCCCTTGCAGAGTAGACCAGCCGACTTACGTACCAGAGCAGTGAAACGATGAAATACTTCAGCCCTGAGTTGTGTTTTTTTTTTCAAATTATGTTTTGATCAACTAATATATAACGTTACCGACTTGGATCACAAATTATTATTGATAAAAGTCATAAATTTTTACCTGATGACTTTAAACTAGATTTTCCTCCGTTAGAAATTCATCAGAGGCTGCCGCTAGGAGCGCTGTTCGTCCTGCTTTTGGTGACAGCGGCGTCGTTCAAAATATCATTTTGTGTGTGTGTGTGAGTGTGTGTGCGCGTGTGAGTGGTGTAATTTGAATTGTGTCTGTTCGTTTAGGGTGTTGTTTCTATGCGTTTTTTGTGTTTGTATATTTCTAGCTCTTCAAAAGTGTCCAGTTTTTGGCCTTTTGTGTGTACGTGTAGGATATCCATGTTACATTTTATGTTTGTGTATGTGTGGTCTGCCTCAAGGAGATCACTTCCAAAAGTGCATTCAGTCGTTGAGTATGATGCTTTTATGTGTTTACATTTTGCGTTATATTTTGATGTTTACACCATTACCTTTAATGATTCACTAAAGAAAAAATAATGATTTCTAAGAACAGATCCAGAACGGGATTCAAAATATTCGATAACTTATTGCATACATTTTGAGATTTATTTATTTAGCATTAGATCTATTGAAACAAAATTTTATCATTCGTTGTCGAAGAAATTATAAGACCCACATCTTTGAACCGTATATATAATTTGTACACAAAACCACCTTACGTAAATGAACAAACAATTTAGAACTTGACAAAAACATTTTACAAACAGTATTCTTGTGTAGGTTTCCGCGGCCGGTGTCTGTTATGTTATTGAAGTCTTTTTTCGGGTAAGGACCGTTCCAAAAATGTCATGTACGGCAATGTTTCACTCATATTGCAATGAGTATCCTCAGGTCCACGTGACGGTGAGGCTGGCAAGCGAACTCACTTAATATACTGTAGAAGTAGGGCCGCCTGATTTCTACAAGAGTTCAAGAACTTATCAGTTAAAAGTCGGCAATAGAAGAGCATTCGACCATAACTAATCACATGGTAAACTACGAAGGGGCATGCATTATAAGGTAGTCGTCATCATTATCTTCTTCAAGGATTAAACCAAGGATGGTTTGTTCCGGTCTCATATAGGCAAAGATAAGAGCTGGTCACTCCAGCACTTCCTCGGACGTCCCACACCTCTCCGTCCCTCGGCCATTTCTACACGTATTTAACTGAGTTCGCTTGCCAGCCTCATAGTCACATAGACCTGAGGATACTCATTGCAATATGAGTGAAACGTATTCTTTTGGAAGAAGACTTCAAAAACATAATTTTCAAGCAGCCTTTGAATCGATTTAAAGCTTAATGGCAAACCAAATAGATTTCAGGCTATGTAACACTCACACTCGCGCGCGCGTTTTACGTACATATACATTACAGCGCGTATGACGGTGACGATCCTCGGCGTTACAGCCCTTGTAGAGTCAGGGCCTCCGACACCACTCACCTCCACTGGGCTTTGTTCTGCACTAGTCTGCACCACTCCTAGGCGGTGTAGGTCTTCTCCTACATCTTCTACCTGTCTTTTCCGGGGTCTCCCCCTTCTTCTTCTCCTACCTGCATCCCCATTTGATACATGCTCCATACCTACACCGTCTATCATCCGCTTTACATGATATGCCCACCTAATTCTATATTTTTTTATCTCAGTAACAATATATTCTTCTTCTTCTTTTATGGCGTCACAGTTCGCAGTCAAACCTTAGCCTCTATAATCATCCGCTTCCATTTTTACATGTCCTTGGCGATCGATGCCCATCGTTTTATTTTAAGTTAAGCATCAGCATCCCTTGCCACTGCGCAATCCTGCAGGTCTTCCGACAGGACTTCTACCTTTGATTTGACTGAACAGTACCTTCCTACGTATTTGGTTGCCTTCCATCAGTATCAGTAACAGTATCTAGCTCACAGAAAATTCTCTCCAGCTCTTCGTTTGTACGTATTCTCCATCTGTTCCACCCTTCCAGGTGCCATAAATCCTTTGCAATATATTTCTTTACCACCGTTGAAGTTAGCTGCCTTCCGGAACTGTCAACGTCCATGATGCCTCACGTCCGAATATTACAGTGGGTCTTAAGATGTCAATTTACCTCTGGGTGTTTTTACCTTTCTATTTATATTTCGTGACCTTAGTACATTATCCAAAATATAATAACATCTGTTGCCAGATGATATCCGAGGATGGATTTTGCGAGACATTTTGTTACCATCTCTGATAAGTATTCCCAGGTACATAAAATTTTCGCATCTTTCATAAATGCCATCTCCTCTCCTAGAATGATTCCCTGGGGCCTAACACCTGCTCACTGTGTTAGTAGTAGTAGTACTTTCTCTTTTATTTATTTACTGCAAGACCTGCTTTCTTAGTTTCTTTCTCCAACATAACAAACATTCCTGAAGTTCTTTCTCTATAAACTGTAAAACGGTATTTTCTTATCTCTTCGTCTTCCTTCCTAGAATAGGCAAATCATCTGTATGTTAAAGAGTTCACGGTTATACACTGACATTTTCTGCTTTTGTACTTTATGACTTGCATTACTGCTGTTCCGTCTTTGATTATTTAATTAAATGCATTTTCCTCCTTTTTGAGTATCATTGCACGTATTTGTTATGACGTATTTTCTCAGCGACTGTCTCTTCTCTCAAACTCAGAGATTAATCTGGACATTGTATGGAACATTTAAAACTGTGCAGTAGACCACGTTTAGATGGCTGAGTTCTTCTTGTTGTAGTTCTCCTCCTCCTCCTCCTCCTCCTCCTCCTCCTCCTCCTCCTCCTCATTCTTCTTCTTCTTCTTCTTCTTCTTCTTCTTCTTCTTCTTCTTCTTCTTCTTCTTCTTCTTCTTCTGATCCTCCTCCTCCTCCTCCTCCTCCTCCTCCTCCTCCTCCTCCTCCTTCTTCTTCTTCTTCTTCTTCTTCTTCTTCTTCTTCTTATCCTCCCCCTCCTCCTTCTTATTCTTCTTCTTCATATTCTTCTTCTTCTTCTTCTTCTTCTTCCATCGTAGTATAAGTCAACCGCCTGTTCCGGTCCCAAATTAAATACATCCACTTCACCAACGCTTCCTAGGTCTTCCTGTACGTCTTTATCCAACAGGCTTGTATTGCCAAACTCTCTTAGTCAACCTGCCATCCGGCATCCTATTCAGATGAGCAAACCATTTTTCTTTGGTTTTTGCAGTACTACCTTAGGCGTTAAAAATTTTCAACTATCGGCACTTTTCTTAATTGTCGAATCTATCTCCTCATGCGCAGCCTTTAACAGATAGCAAGAATCTCAACTCGGATGCCTGCATCCGACCCAGACGTTTCTTCACCTGAACCAATATTTCAGAAATATACAACAATACTGACATTACCTTTCCAGACAGTACCTTATAAGATTTTAACCGAGACTATTTCCTTGTATTCCTTAATAACGCTCGACTAATTTTGCCAGACACTGACTGAAACATGGCCAACATAACGTGATCCACGTCATAAGTGATGTCACCACCAAGACGTGCTCTGTACTCTGATTTTCTAATACAGTCTTAGTTCGCAAAGGATATTTGCTCATAAAAGCCATAGTTTGTTGTCTTCTGCACAGAAATGATCATGTAGTAATTCGAAAAGGTTTGTTATAACTGGAACATTGATCTCTGGTGCTGGCACCTATTGTTTTGAGTGATTACATTATTCTCTCCAAACAGTGTTCTATTCATTTATTTTGTTATTTATGTTTTAAGTTCTGTTATCTATTTTTTATTCTTGGATCAAATCTGAATTTCATCTCTCTATGTCATCAACACAGATATTAAACTATGCTGGAGATATACTACAGCTTTGCGCACTCCCTGATGAATGTGAATCTTCTCTAACGAATCCTCTCCTATAAACAATAGTATCCTTGTACGATAATATAAGCTCTCTATAACGTCTATAAGATGTTTCATATGTTTAGGATAACCCCTCTTACATGTCTTTTAGAATGGCTCTATTAACTCTATCAAACCCTTACTCATAGACAGGGCCGGCCTAAGGCGTGTGCAACGTGTGCGGTCGCACACATGCGATTTTGGGAGGGGTGCCGAAATGAGAAAAAATAAAAAAAATTAATATGGTAAAAATTTAAATTTTTATGTAATTTTGAATGCTAATTAGCCATTTGAATATGTTAATAACGTTTGTTCAACAAATAAAATGTTGCTTGAAAGTACAGTAAAGAGACTGGCTACTGGCTCCAAACGCTCCGCTCCGTTGTTTTGACAGAACTGAACAGTTGTAGATAGTGAGTCACAATCGCTATCACATGTTTAGTCTATCTGTCGCGTCGACGTCTGGTGCTGTATCTGTGCTGCGACAGGTGGCAGTCGTTATCTGACGTGAGTCGTGACAAGTGTATCCAGTTGACGTCTGCATATAATTAGTAATTAGTTCTGTGTTTTGTGATAAATATTAGTTTTGTGTTTTGTGGATTGTGATAACTCTATTTGTGATGTTAATAAACTAAAAATGTTTTCCAACCCTTCTGGATGTCAAAATAGGAAGCGGAAAGCTAAATCCTTAAAACAAGCGGAAGCCAGTGCTAAAGTACTATGCAAGTATTTATCAAAACCACAAAACCCTGTCTCTAGTACAGAAAATGTAGCTACGGATGACGTAGCCCTAACTGATGAACCTAAGCTCAGTGAAAAAGACGAGCATTCTAAGGGACAAGAACTACAACTACCAGAGTGTAGAGATAGTTTACAAACTGAAACTGGTATTCATGAAATCGCAACAAATATAGCTGATGAAACTTGTCAAGGTCAAGAACCTGTAACTGTAACTCATTCATTGGAAGAGCAAGAAAATGGTGGCCCCAGCTCGGCGGATGTTGATGTTACAGTTTCATTTCCATTAAAAGATCCTGCTACATGGCCTACACATCTTAATCCAAACGATCATGATTGCATTATAGCTTAAGGGCCGTTCTCTCCATATTTAGAGAGATATCCCAAAGATGGAACAAAGAGGTCATTTTCTAATGTATTTTACTATCGGCTGGCTCCAAATGGTGAAAAAGTTAAGAGACGTTGGCTATTGTATTCTCAACAAAGCAATAGTGTTTACTGTTTTTGTTGTAAGATATTTAGTACTGCACGTTCCAATAAAACTTTATCAGATCAAAGCGGAAACTGTGACTGGAGGCACATTGGAACTATACTGACACGTCACGAAACTTCCCCTAATCACCTAAAGTGTTATGAAAGGTGGGTGGAGGCGGAAAGGAGACTGAGCACAGGTAAAACAATTGATGATGAAAACCAGAAAATAATTGCCCAAGAAAAAGAACGATGGCAGAATGTTCTTAAACGACTTCTTGCCATAACACAATTACTTGCCCAGCACCAAATGGCTTTCCGAGGAAGAAATGAAACCCTGTAAAAAAGGACAATGGAAATTATTTAGGGCTTGTTGAACTAATTGCCCAATTTGATCCTGTAATGAAAGAACATATATGTAGATTATTGGCAAATGAAAAACAAAGGTGTCTGTCATACTTGGGGAAAACATACAAAACGAATTATTGACTCTGATGGGAGACAAAGTAAGAGAAGAAATACTAAGCAGAATTAAAGGAGCCAAATACTATGCATTGATTCTCGACTGCACACCCGATATAAGTAGGAAAGAACAGTTTTCTGTTGTTTTGAGGTACGTTTATGAAACAAAAGAGAAAAAAGTTGAAATTTGTGAAAATTTCCTAGATTTCTTTGAAATAACAGACACTTCAGGGAAGGGAATGTCAGAAACAGTCTTAAAAAAACTGCAAGAGTACGACTTGGACATTTCTAATTGCAGAGGCCAGGGATATGATAATGGGGCAAATATGAAAGGAAAACACTCTGGACTACAAAAACAAATTTTAGAAAAAAACAAGAGAGCTTTTTTTGTACCATGTGGCTGTCACAGCCTAAACTTGGTACTAACCGATGCCGCAAAAACCTCAGTACCAACAGTTACCCTTTCTGGAACAATTCAACGATTGCTTGTGTTTTTTAGCTCATCAACAAAACGTTGGAGCAAATTGTTAGAGAGTCTGTCACAATCATATAAGGCGTCATCAGTATTTGGGCCT
The DNA here is from genome assembly GCA_034769895.1 of Magicicada septendecula. Lineage (NCBI taxonomy): Eukaryota > Metazoa > Arthropoda > Insecta > Hemiptera > Cicadidae > Magicicada > Magicicada septendecula. The sequence goes on from CM068374.1 coordinate 59,604,773, forward strand.
TCTCTCACATTGAAAGAACTTTGTGTAACTCGCTGGGAAGCACGTATTGAATCACTCAAAGCAGTAAGATACCAGATTGTGCAAATCCGACAAGCACTTTGGGACCTGCACGAGGATGCATCATTTGAAGACGAGGTTAGAAGTGAGGCAAATTCCTTGTCCGAAACAATTGAAGAGTTTGGTTTCTTAGTGTCATTGACTGCATGGTATGATGTCCTGTTTCAAATAAACATTGCTAGTAAGATATTGCAATCAAAGATCGTCAACTTACCTCAAGCTGTAGCTATTTTGAAGTCCGTTGGGGACTTTTTGACGGACTTTCGCGAAAAAGAGTTGGCTGAAGATTTAGAAGTCGAAGGAAAATTCAAAACACCCCGGGTTAGAAGGAAGAAGAAGCAGTTTGATTACGAAGCTAATGATGAAGCACCGATTGACCCCCAAGAGCGTTTTAGAGTTGACTTTTTATACCACTTGTTGAAACTGCCCAAATGGCTGTGCAAGAGAGGTTCGAACAGCTTAAGGCCAAAATGTCAAAAGTTGAGTTTCTTTTTAAACTTGATGAATTGCCTTGTTTGTTAAATGCAAAGACCTAGAAGACCTCCTTTCAGATGGGGATTACAGTGACATCAAAGGAGCTGAGTTATGCGAGGAGCTGATCTCTATCAAGGACCTCATGCCAAATAAAGGTACGTTTTACTTTTACGTTTTAACTATTCAAAATTTATCATCTTGATTTATTGTTTGGTCAGTTAATTCATAATTGTTTTGGGCTCAAACAAAATTATTATTTTTCAAAGTTTTTTAATTTTCAAAATTAAAAAGCAGTCTTTTAATTCCTTTTTGTTTGATTTTAGGCGGGAAAACGCCTCTGTATGTAAATGTGTGGGTTGCTTTGCGAATACTTCGGACAATACCAATGTCGGTAGCGTCGGCGGAGCGAAGTTTTTCAAAATTAAAATTAATAAAAACCTACCTAAGGTCTACTCTTTCGCAAGAAAGACTCAACAACCTTGCAATTTTGTCCATTGAAAATGATATTTCATCGTCATTAGATTATGATGCACTAATAAAAACATTTTCGGCTGCTAAAGCTAGGAAGGTCCACTGCTAAGTGTATAATACAGATTATTTTAATAAATTTTCTTGATCTTTTACACTACTACTATCAATTTATAGTTATATTGCTGTACCTTTTCGAGAAAAGTGATTACCAAAGTTTATATTTCTGAACTTTTTCGTACTTTTTCTAATGTACTGACATAACTTTTTTTAATATTAATATATTCAAACTGAAATGTATTTTTAATGAATATTAAATCAAATAAAACTTTTGTTGTAGTAAAAAAATGTGTCTGTTATATTCTACCTGACAAAACAATAAACTGAGTAAAAGAATTTATTAGTAGTTTGCTCTTTACACAGGTACAGTACAGCACGCCTATTGAAGTTTGAAAAAGTCAGTTAAAAGAATTAGTACTAGAAGAAGTCATTTAAAAAAATAAAAATAATGAAAAGGTACTAAATACTTTACTTTAATATTTACTATTTATTACTACTTATTAGTTTTAGTTTTTGGTTTTTAATCCCTTTAAAATGCCAACGTCAGTTATTAAGTTCCGACAAATTTCAGTTATAGAGCACCCATACCATTTTTTGGAGGGTTTTCTATACCCATTTTCATTGTCAGGGGCGCCAAAACTCATTCTTGCACACACAGCATTTTGCTCTTAGGCCGGCCCTGCTCATAGACAATATAGGCAAACTGTCTCCAATTAAATGCCCCTATTATTTAACGAATTTGTTTAAACAGAATATGTTATCAGTGCAAAAGCGGCCCTTAAGAAATCCTGCCTGTTTGTCACGAAGCAAAATAATCGAGTTAGAACGAAGTATTTCAATAACAATTTATTTTTCCATGTTACTCGTAAGTTGTACAGTACAAACTCACTAATTTTTCACCTACGGAACCAAAAGGGTGACGAATTAGCGAATTAGAAGAATTAATGAGGGAGTAAGAAACAAACCCATTAAAGACAATATAAAATGCTTTATTACAACACTAGCAATGTACAGTACTAATGTTATGCTCGAACATATTTATTACTGGAAATTTTCAAACTCAAACAAGTCAAGCACTGTAATTGCAAATGAAAAATGTTTAATGATTATGGATAAGTTCTGTAGATATGTATATAACAATTTCATCATCACTAAACATTCCGTAGCCTATATCCGTTAAGTCTACTTCACACCAATTTTTTATGTCGTCTTCATTCGAACTGTTAAATTCTGGTAGGGGTTGGCAGATATCTAACAATTCCAATGTAGGGTTAAGACCTGTTGGCTATATAGAGGCTGACTGTAATTAAGATAGCCGTAACTTATTCGAGGCAGATTTTAGAGTGTTTATCGGAATACTTTGCCAGGCATCAGCTATCCGACTGAATTTTCGGAAACCTATTACGCTGTAACAACACAACACAACATTCATTGTACCGTGTACACAAGTACGAAATACCCATTCTCGGAACCCATAGCTTCCACAATCCGTTCTTTTAGCTATTATTGGAACTCCGACCATAATCAGCACATTTCTGGTTTACCCCGGCTATAATGTGAGCGGATATGTTACTCGCTTGTTAATAATGAAAATTAAAAAAAAAAAGCTTGAGTGGGTGACGAATTACACAGAGAGAGACGAATTAATGTGTGACGAATTAGTGAGGATCCACTGTATTTATCAAGCTTATAGCTCTACAATTTTATAGCACAATTCTATCCTCTTCCTTACAAACAAAAATCATCTTTGCTACTCTCCACACGCATCATACACTTCGTGTAGCAAACATTCGGCAATGTAGCAGTTTAAACTTGTTTATTGTACTAAATGATTTCAACAATTCTAAGTTTATCCGATCGAAACCAGCTGCTTTACGATTATTCATGAACGAAAGTGGTGCTATTCCTAGTTCCTCAAATGTTACTGAATCAACACCTTGGCCAATCACATGTTTTCTGTAGCTTTCTGAAGAACGTTACGATCACACCACAGTTCCTTGAAATGCTTAATCCATTTGTCGGTAAATATGAAACAATTTATAAATATCGCTATCGTCATCATCATCGTCATCTAAAGGTCGTGCCATGTCGAGTTAGCGACGTCTCTCTCTGAATCATTGTCCTCTTTAAATGGCAGTACGACAGACATACGACAGACAGTTCATATACTTTTCCATGTCTTTGAAAAACGCTCCTGTTAGCCGTTCTCTTAGTTTTTCCCCAACAACTTTCCTTCAAAAATGTTACGTAAAAATTGATTGTTCGTTACAATTTTGCCTTTCTTAATCCAATAATTTTTAAAAGTGATCTATATTCGTTCACTTCTGCGAGGACTCGCTCATTACTTTGTCGTTGAATATACCGCTATATCAACATTAAATTAATACAATTATTTGTGTGAACAATAAAAACTGACCGAAGAGACCAGACCGAAAAAGAGAGAAAGAGACAGACAGGCAGACAAACGGACAGAGATGGAGGGAGGGAGGGGAGAGAGAGATTGAGGTTGAAAAAATGAAAAAACTGACACTGATAGGGAGCGAATATCAAAGAGATAAAATTTGAAAGCTAAAGAAGAATCACAGATAAATCGAGACAGGAGATTATCGATAACTGCCGAGATGCAGCGCAAAGTAATCACAGTATTGACAACTTACACTGACTCAGAAATGAAACTAATTCCGTTTAGTAGGAAGGAAATCGATATTGAATCAGACAGATATGCTTTATACTCAAACACCAGCTCATCTCGTTCAGTGAAATCAAATTGAATGGAGTAGTCTGACTGTAATCGGTATTTATTTATCTATCTGAGTGTGTGTGTGTGTGTCTGTGTATGCGGGTGCAAGCACGCGAGCGTTCATAGTAAGTCAGAGAGAGAGAACATATTACACTTTAATCCTTGGAAAAGTTTTCTGTTTTAGTTTTGTTTATTTACAACCCTAGTAATATTCACCTGACTGGAAAATAAGATCATAAGTGGCTTCGTTGCTCTTGCATTTCGAAGACTCAACTAAACTGCCCCCTTTATTACCGGTAAAATATGTTTAAACAAATTAATTTGCATGGGTCCCCTGCTGTATGCAGGTGACGTTGTTAATATTCTAGAAAATGAGGATAATTTACGAAAATGTACGTTTCCGATTGTATCTAAAATTGTAATACATTTTTTCCAATACTGGATTGCTGTTTAAAACGTCGTGTAAAATAACCTATAAACCGGTAATGTCACCTGATTAAATTCAGTGTTCGGTATTATAGTAATTAAGGCAAAGCTGTAAACTATCCTCGGGATTATCCACGAATTTTGTCGTGAATTACAAAATAAAATTCGGCTTTTACAATAAATACTTTTACTTTATAATATTGCTACGACAATTAGCCTACGTAACGCTCTCGAAAAGGCGAGAGCGTCGTTGTACACGATTCTCGGTTAGCCGAGCAGGTGCAGTGTCTCTGTCAAGATCGTTCAGTCAAGTACCCTCTGGACTGTTCGCGTGCCTGTAACTATGTAAAAATACGCTGGCACGGCACGAAAAGAATTGAAAATTATTCTAGAACATCTACGCGACTTATATAAGCAACATCTGTCGGCTGAGTTAGTTAGTTACACCTGGCGTTATTGTAGACTGCGGATCAAATTATTTTCGAAAGTGATTGCTGTGTTATAATTAGTGCGGGACTCTAATAGTTGACATTATTATTGCGTGTGGACAAATTTAACTTCAATTACTGTATGAGAGTACCTTTTTGAATTAAAATTGTTATTTGTCAATAATTAAAGCTGGTAATTAGTGACTTCATTAGTGTCTGTATTTTGTTTCCACTGTACCATACTAAGATCTGTGAGACCATCGCAACAATATGTATTAAACTCGTACCAACGCTAACCTAATAAATCGCTCACTAATATAAATAAACCCTTCAGCATATTTCTTGTTATGTTGATTAGACGTCCAGTGCTTAATTATTTACTAACTCACTACAACCAACTCAGGCACTAACATTTTATGATAGTAAACTCCGATTTCCTGTATATCTGCAATGTGAAAACAGGTTTGGTCACAGTCTCAGATTATCATTTGTACTGTATCGTATTTACACACACACACTCCTTTTTACTACAGATCGCTTCTTTGTTGCCCGTGTACAAGATTGCTTACAGAATCTAAACGAAATAATAAAGTATTGAATTGAATCCGAATGGGAAAAGCGCTAGATATGGCGCTGTTACTTGTGGCGGTCACGTGGGTTAACCGCCGTTGGCTATTGGACGGGGTGAAACTGTGTCATACGCTGAGGGTAACAACCGGGATCTGAGAAAATATAAATAATAATCAGTTCTTATATTTGCCCTTTTCGTCTTCTAGGTCAGTGATTGAAACAAAATATTCGGATCATTGTTGTCACCCTGTTTATTTACCGATATCACAAATAAAAATATATAGCATACAAAGTACACGATATTAATTGATGACTCGTTGGGTGAAACATGTTAATACAAGGGTTTTTAAAAGTATATCAATACTTGGAACGTTTCGCACTTTTTGTTAAACTCTGACACCTGTTTCAGCTATTGAAGCTATTGTCAAAGAGACCAATGAACAACTAAACTAAACAAAGGATGGTGAACATGTGTTTAGGGCGTGTATCCGAAGATGTTTGGGGTGTGTTGATGGAGGGGGTTGGAGAAGCTAAGGGAAGATCAAGTGTCTGTAAAAAATAAATATAATCTGATGGCAAATTATAAAAATTAACGAAACTAAACAACTTTTAATAAAGGGGATACATAGAAATCAGTTTGTTCGTTTGTTAAATTTTAACAAATTTTTATATCCACAACCGTAATTTATACAAGCAAAAATTATAACACACAAATTTACTCGTAATTTTGTTCTACAAATGTGCTATTATACAATAACTCTGCAACCCAACTGACTGAAGGCTAACTTTTTACTGTGCCTTATAGATGTGTGTATAGTTGGCAATAACGCCATTCACAAAAAGCACGCGTAATTTGACTATCAGCTACTTACTAGTAATATATTCGTGGTCGTTCCAGACGCTACTAGAATCTTGTAGAACCTATAGTCCGCTTACCTATAAATCTAATTGTACATTGAAACAGAACATTCTATTATATTCTACAAATAATGTCCATAAGTACACATAAATTACACATCAGTTATGGATTATATAATTACATGTAAAATAATATACCATATGTACATAACCTACGTATTATTCTAAGAGAAATACTGTAGATCTAATAATATGAAAAATTGGTTTAAGAATATCAACCACAATATCACTTAATATATTCTGCAATATTCATATACTAAATTGAATGTGTGTTGAGGATTCTCTAGTATACATCACAATAATTACGACTTCAACTGTCAACACACAGCTGTGACCTTGCTACCAGTCGGCATACACGCAAAAAGAATTCAACACGCAGATAAGTGTAACAGCTTTCATTCAGTCTCTCTTGTGTTCCTGCCAAGGTTAATTAGTAGCCTATGTATGAATACCTTTCATTCATCCAGCTGTCAACAGTTTCATTTGTATTACACAAAGAACAACTACCTATCTATATTTGCATGCCTCTATTCAATTCAATCTAATCATTTAACAATTTAAGACTAAAATGATCAGTGATAATATGGAAGCGCTTGAATTAAAGGCGTTAACTGTAAAAAGAAGTGTACTTAAGTTGACTAGGTTCAGTAACTACCTCAAAGACCCATCAGGCATTAATCAGTTAAAATTTAGGTTCGTAAAATTCGAACAATTATTGCCTGAATTTGAAAAAATACAAACTGAAATTGATATCATAAATCAGTCGGACGAACAGAGTGAAGAATGGTCAACCTTTGAGAATAATTATTTCAAATTATTGTCAGAGCCTCAAGCGATAATTCAAAGTGTTACCGATAGTGAAGTAGGCAACTAACCAAATTTAGCAGAAATCAATCCAAGCTGGACGCCAATTACAATGCCAGCTATTAAGCTACCTACATTTTCTGGTGAATATGAGGAATGGTCATTATTTCAGGACACATTCCTATCCCTTATTCATAATAATCCGAATCTGACAGATTGCCAAACATTTCATTATCTCAAATTGTCGTTGAAAGACAAAACAGTTAGCATTCTAGTTTCGGTTGAAGGTTTAGGAGAAACCGACAGCGAGGCGCCTCATGATCAAGTTGAAAACAAGTGACGTCAGTCCACGGCAGCGATGGGGGTATGTAACCGGAGAAAACTGGTTTCAAGTGCGTAGTCGAGCTGGACTGAAACGGAAAAACAAAGCGAAGCGAGTCTAGTCTCACGTCCGCCACCCAACAGTACAGTACACACGCGTTATAGTGTGCGTGGACGGCCGAGGTAGGCCTACCTAGTTTTTGCCTAAACGTTTTGTGAAAGAGTAATGTAAACGTATGAATTCAACAAAGAAGAAAATGTGAATATAAATTGCACTTTCGGAACATTCTTTTGGTGTTTTTTTTTTCGTTGGGAAAGCGATTTGCATCGGATAAAGTAACCAAAATGAGAGACTCTCCGACGAAAGAGATAAGTAACAATTCGGGAGTAACAAATTTGGTAAAATTATGTAAACTCCCCTTTTTTAAAGTAATATCGTAAAAACAAAAGTATGAAATAAAATAGAGATATCAACTAATGTGTGTGTGTGAGAGAGAGTGAGTGTAACAAAAGAAAGGCAGGGGAAATTTAAAAAAAATAAAGTACTAATTTGCCACTGGAAATTTTTTTGTCTTATTTTTTGTATTATTTTCATTAACGTTACAAAGATATTACAATTTTTTTTATTAAAATAAAATCTACGCGCTGTTAGCTGGGCAGTGGCAGAGCATTTACAAAATGAAACTCGCAAGAAAGCAAAACCAGGAAAAGGTCGGTGGGCATTGGTCCTACGGGCCGGATCACGAATCATTTTATTGTGCAACTGTGGTGAGCGTGCTTAACTGTTATTTAGATAATTCAAGAAATTAAAACTGTGCAGTGTGTGAAGTTTCTTTGTGAAGTGTATAACGGATTGTTGTGAATAGTGCATTACAGCTCAACTTTGTATGTGGTGGCCTTGAGCTCAACGTCGTACGTAGTGACGCAATACGCAATTACGTCTTCAACTGTCAACACACAGCTGTGACCTTGCTACCAGTCGGCAAATACGCAAAAAGAATTCAACACACAGATAAGTGTAACAGCATTCATTCAGTCTCTCTTGTGTTCCTTTCAACGATAATTACTAGCCTATGTATGAATACCTTCCATTCATCCAGCTGTCAACAGTTTCACTTGCATTACACAAAGAACAACAACCTATCTATATTTGCATGCCTCTATTCAATTCAATCTAATCATTTAACAATTTAAGACTAAAATGACTAGTGATATATATGGAAGCGCTTGAATTAAAGGCGTTAACTGTAAAAAGAAGTGTACTTAAGGGACAATTGACTAAGTTAAGTAACTATCTCAAATACCCATCAAACATTAATCAGTTAAAACTTAGGTTAGTAAAATTTGAACAATTATTGCCTGAATTTGAAAAAATACAAACTGAAATTGATGTCATAATTCAGTCGGACGAACAGAGTGAAGAATGGTCAACCTTTGAGAATAATTATTTCAAATTATTGTCAGAGGCTCAAGCGATAAATCAAAGTGTTACCGACAGTGAAGTAGGCAACAAACCAAATTTAGCAGAAATCAATCCAAGCTGGACGCCAATTACACTGCCGGCTATTAAGCTACCTACATTTTCTGGTGAATATGATGAATGGTCATTATTTCAGGACACATTCCTATCCCTTATTCATAATAATCCGAAAATGACAGATTGCCAAACATTTTATTATCTCAAATTGTCGTTGAAATACAAAGCAGCTAGCATTCTAGTTTCGCTTGAAGGTTCAGGAGAATCCGACAGCGAGGCGCCTCATGATCAAGTTGAAAACAAGTGACATCAGTCCACGGCAGCGATGGGAGGATGTAACCGGAGAAAACTGGTGTCAAGTGCGTAATCGAGCGGAAGAAACAGAGAAACGGAAAAACGGAGAAACGGAAAAACAAAGCGAAGCGACACCAATTAAGTCACTAATCACCAACTTTAATTATCACAATTAAGCAGTTTGTAATCAACAAGATAGTCTCTTACAACAAATTAAATAAAAATTGTTCACATGCAATAATAATGTCAACTAATATAAAAAAAAACTATTTGTTTTAAAATTGTACCGCACAATTATAAAACACATAACACTTCGCCACAATACTTCGAACCGCACTGTGTAAATCACCAACAATAATTAAACTAAACGTCTCTGAAGTCTTGTATTTATACCCCGTTGAGGTTCCAGAATATTCCATACTACGCGCCAAGAGCGCTACTAGAAAACACCTGAACGTGATTGATAGCGGCCTTGCACACAGCGCGCGCGGACAGGTGAAATCTGGAGTCAAAACTTACCTATGTATTTTCATCTGCTTAGCCACTAAAGCAGTTCACTTTGAAGTAGCTATGGATCTTTCTACTTCACAGTTTATTGATGTGTTGAGGCGATTTATTAATCGTCGTGGAGCTCCTCAAACACTGTATTCGGATTGTGGCAGGAATTTTGTGGGGTCGCGCTCCGAACTTAAACGGGAGCTAAAAAATGTTCTTTCTAATCCTGACATGTCAGCTCAGATAACAGCTTTTGCTGTCGATAACAATATTGATTTTAAATTTATCCCTCCGTCTGCCCCTCATCAGGGTGGCTTGTGGGAAAGGGCTGTCCAGTCGGCCAAGTTTCATATGAAACGCATGATTGGGACCAGGTCGTTGACTGTAGCGGAATTTTCATCGTTATGTATTCGTATAGAAGCAATCTTAAATTCTCGTCCTTTAACTGCCCTATCTTCAGATCCAAGTGATTGCCAGTCTCTAACACCTGGTCACTTTCTGGTTGGCCGCCCCATTACCTCGCCCCCGGAAGCTGAAGTTTCGTTAAATGAAGGGACGGTCCGCCATTACAAACAAATTGCCGCTTTGCTCCAACCATTTTGGAAAAGGTGGCGTTTGGAATACTTGACAGCACTTCATGCCAGATCGAAGTGGTCGCCTAAGTCCAGAAATTTAATGGTTGGGGGCCTGGTTGTTATGGAGGAACAGAATTCTCCTCCCCTGATGTGGCCTCTTGGCCGAGTTTCAGCTGTGTTTCCGGGGAGCGACGGGGTTGTTCGTCGCGTTTTAGTTAAAACTTCCGCAGGTTCTTTTGAACGACCTGCTATTAAATTATACAGGCTGCCTATAGCTTCTAGACTGTGTTTGTCTTGTTTTCGGGTGAGCAGAATTAGTTTTAATGATTGTGTTGTGGACTTGTGCCGTACTGGGTTCGGCATCGTATGGTTAGCGTTTTTAAAACGAGCGGCGTTGACGTCACGCACGGCCACGGCAGTTTGTCGCCGTCCGGTTATGCACACAGTTGTGGTGTATCTACGAAATTCAGTTGGCGCGTCCAGCTGTTTTGTGCATTCCTGCATCGAGAGCTTTCTTGGGTGGACAGACACATTGAATCTGTCTCATTTCTATTCGAACCCTCAACCTGGTCATCTGCTCTCGACTGGCGGCACTCTTCTGTTCAGGATTTCGTCGACTTTTCTATGGTTCGCTGAATAAAGTTCTGCTCCAGGTATGTACAAGTTGTCTGGTTCTAAAAATATTCTAACCCCAAATATATTTTGTGTTTCAGCTTCTATTATAAACTATACTTGTGTGTGTGCGTGTAGAGCAGTTTTCAATTTGGGCGTTAACGCAATTAAAAATTAAATTAATATGAATGTAAATGTTGTGGGTCAAATTGACTTCAATAAAGAAAATGCTAATGCATCTTGCACTCAGCTGTGTTTTGTGTCATTAATAATTATGAAATACGCAATTAATTAATTTGAACATTTTCAACGAAATACTTAAAAGTAATTGGTAGATGAGTGAGATAAGTCACAGCTGGGGAGCTTAATACTGATTAATATGAATTAGTGGCGATGTGTGTGTGCGCTGTTGATGTTTAAAGTTGGTGTTAGAAACTTAATGCGGACGGCCTATGTGGCGTGATTTTTCCTTATGACACCCTCTACAAACTATTACATGTCGCAGGTGCTCGAGCAAGGGCGAGATGGGTGTCGGGTGTGACGAACAACTGTCCACCCTCCTGGCAGAGACGATCTTTTAGCCACGATTGCCGTCAGTCGAGAACAACTGTTCGGACAACTTTTCCAACGCTACGCTGCCCCAGGACTTGTGATACGACCGAGACATTACTGATCAGCGCCAATATTGACTAAGTACACCGGACAATCCAGGTGGGAACATTCTAATTATCTATTTTCTATCTCAACGACATGGTGAATGCACGGAAGCTCGCAGAGGCTCACTCATGAAGTTTTAACCGTTATACTTTGGCACAAACTCTCATGTTCAGTTATGTTACTGCATGTGTGAACATTACAGCATTAGACCTAATGAAATCTATTATAACTGTTTATAATGTGTAAGAAAATTACACACACACACACACACACACACACATATCTGCAGTTTGCTGTAAGTTCTACCTTTTCATCTAATTAAAACCATTAGGGAGTTAGTTCTTGTGCTTTCATGTCATACGGTCATGGCAGAGTTTTAATCACGTAACGGGGGCTGTCTGATGCTTTAGTTGAGAAACTATTTTCCCTTTTCACATATACTTAGCGCTTTTATGATTAAAGTCAGGGTTGTTTAGTATGTTGAGTCCCTGGGCGGTCACTTACATTCTCTGGTGCTAATTACCCAGGCACATCTATGCTTAGGAGCTGTGATTATCGGATTACCCTGTCAATTATATTTATACAGATGTATATATTGTTGTGCATTCATTTACGGTAGTTGAAATGGGTTTATGAGGGATTTAGTACTGAAATGAGGGATGTTGTGTTAATTATGTTGTGTATGTGCTTGTGTGTGTAAATTTAATATATTTTGCTGGGGGAATATGTTATGAATTTAAAGAGAAAAAAAACCATAAATGTGCTTACTAAGACAAAAAGGCTAGCCTGTTTGAAATCTATACAACACTTATGGATTAGTGAATTGCTTTTTATGAATGAGATTATTGCTACCATTGACTCATACATAATCAGGCAGGAATTTTCCAATTTATGTTAATATTCAATTCACTTACATTTTATGCCATTAGGAATATTAATTGATATATATATATATAATCCTGCCGTTAATTTTGTGCTTGTACAATCGATAACTTGTCATCTCATGTAACATTTTGCAGGCTTAATAAAGCATACGCTTGTTGGTTAAAAGACTTTTCCTTTGCAAGTCCTGTCATTCACCTGGGGGGACATGTCTGTAATTGTAATTGGGCCTTGTACACTTTTGCTTCCTCTAGGTTTTCCACCTAGTTCTAAATATGATGTCTCTCCCCTTTACAAAAAAAAAAGACCTAATAAAAAAAAAAAAAAAAAAGTTTGAAAGTAAAGAGGGGGTTTCAAATGGTAGATCAGAGCGTGGTTGTGATTCTAGGTAGGTAGTAGGTATTATTTCTGCCTTATTTTTTTTCTTTTGAACTTGGGAAGTTTTAGAATCTGGGGACTTGCATTTATTTTCTTAAATGAAACTTGGTGTGGCTACAGACATGTCAGCTGGTGTTGGGACTTGCAAATTATTTCAAATTATTTTTAATTGGAATCCAAGTGTTGCATGAAAACTTAATGGTAGTGTAACGAATTAATAGAATGAATAACCAGAAAAATAGCATATTTTATAAAATGAATAAGGGGTTGATGAAGTTTAAAATGATTTAATATGTGTTAGTGTTTAAGTAATTATTTTGTGATGTTGAGTGTAAGATGAATTTTGAAAAGGGGTTATAAGAAGGTGATCGATTTTTTTAATGAATGAGTACTGATTGATTTCACTTGGACATACTCTGGAGCTCAAGCAGATTTTGGGCGTGATGAGGGCCGTCAGTACTTGTTGATTTTGATTGTGACTTGTCTCATGGATTAGACAACGTGTTTTATAGCATCCCCGTTATATAGTACTTGTTTGTTGAGGGCGTTGCGTTGCGGTATCGGGTATTTTGAATGCGGTCATGGTCCGACCAAGGGCATGGATGTGATAGTTTTATATTTTCGATTACATTGAATTTTATGTGTACTTTGTGGATTGTATTTAGTGAGTTAGTTTTGGTTGTTTTGTGTCGTGTTCTCTTCTGGGCATTTTACATGGCTGTTTCTCTGCTTTTATGACACCCATCTCGTCGTATCGCTAGAGCATTCTGGAGCCACTTGTATGATCAAGTTCTTTCTGTCGTTCTCTTTAATTATTGCTTTTACGTGGTGTGTGTGTGGATTGCGCGGTCATGTCCATTTCTGTGAATGTGGACTTGTTTGTGAAAGATGAGCTCGAGTGGGAGGTCCGGTTCCGGGGACGTAAGCCGCAGGAGACTGTTGTTTCATTAAGGAAGCAACTCCGTGAGTCTCTTGCCTCCGGTGAGGCACCGAGTGGGAGAGTATTACTCACGGATGTCACAGCCGAGGTGGAGCTGTGTACGGAAAAATTTTCTGAACTGCGAGATTTGGCCGAAGGCCTGCAGTCGGCTGCACCCGCCTCTACGGCTAGACAGAGGGTACGCCAACGTTTACAACATGTTTTATGTCGTTTACAGAACGCTGAATCACAAGCTACCACCTCGGAATTAGAGAAAAATGTTGTCACTCTTAGGGAGCAAGTGGCGATGGCCTTGCGAGAGTTCTCTCTCGGCCAGCGTCGCCACGTGGATGCGAATTCCGGTTATTCTTCTTCTTCTGTTGAGAAGGCAGCCAGGGTGGAACCCCCTGCGCGTGTTCCTGCCTTTTCGGATATGGCTGCAGCGAGCTATCACAAGCTCCCTAACCCACTGTCGGATGTCATTCAGCGTCTCCCAGTTGTCGATGGTCTGGATCCTGAGGCGCTTTTGAAATTCTTGCGCATATTTTTTCAGTTGGCAGATTTCCCTGGGCTGTCGGAGCGGACTTTGCTTGAGCTCATTTACCCGTACTGTCGGGGATCTATGGCTGAGCGCTTGACAAGCACCCTTAGAGATGGTGGTGGCATTGACCATTTCCATCGGGAAGTCCTGGACGCTTTCATACCGGGAAGGTTGCACGACCGGTTACGACATAAACATTTTTATAGAGTCCAAGCAAGCGGAGAGTCCCTTGCTCATTTCATTTCTAGTGTTAAAGACGCGGCCAGGATCCTGAGGCTGGGGTTGTCTGAATCGGATGTTATTCACACTATTCTGGAGGGCGTGACGCCGGAGGAACGGTCACGTTTGACATTTGCTGTCCGTCCCCAAAGTTTTATCGATTTGGTCCGGCTGTGCGCCGAGTCAACCACTATACGAGGTAATGACGATATTAGAGCCCACGAGGCTAGGAGGTGTTCAGATCGCCCTATTTTAGAGCGACGAGTTGGGCAGCCCGGGTCTTGGGGTCCTCGGTCTGCGCCGGTTCAGAGCTGTGAGGTGCGAGAATTATTTTGTTCCAGGTGTCATAGATCCGGTCACGTTGCGCGCTATTGTTCCGATGCTAGACAGCGTCAGGGGACTTCCCGAAAAGGTTACTATTCAAAAAACGTAAGCTCTCGGGGAAGATAAGTCGGGAGTGGTCTTCCCCGTTAGGTCATTCTGTTCCAGTTTCACTTAACCCCAGGCGGGTAGTAAATCCCGAATCATCCGGCTCCAAGGTCCTGCGAACTGTCCCCAACTACAGTTCAGTATGCCCCTTCCTGTTGGTCGAGTTGAAAAAGGGTCAGCTCAGAGCCTTGGTTGACTCTGGATCAGCCCGATCCATAATTTCATCTAGAGTATGTGAGGACCTTGAAAAACAGGGCTTACTAATAGGGTCGGATCGGTCTTCCGTGGTATGCTGGACTGCATCGCGGGAAATTCTGCCCATCTCCCGGGTGGTTTCCCTAAAGATCAAAATCGAGTGTTTTTCATGGGTGTGGCGATTCTTGGTTTCTCCGGCTATGGGAGTCGACTGTATTGTGGGTGCTGATTTCATCTCCAAGAGTGGTCTCGTTTTAGATATTCAAGCGCACCACTGTTATTTTAAATTCAATCGGGAAGTTGTCATTCCTTTCCTTGGGTACCAGGGAGCTAAGGGAGGTATCCAGGAGGTTATGTGTCCCGATTCAGAAAGAGACCATCTCACTCCGTCCCAGAAGCGTGCCTTAGATCATTTGTGTGAGCAGTTCCCCACTGTATTAACTCCCAAGCTCACACATCTTTTGGAGTATAAGATCCGGTTAACGGACACCGCTGTAGTACGTTCACACCCATACAAGTTCGCTCCTCCAAAGATGGATGTTCTAAGAGAGAAGGTTCAAGAGTTGCTTAAACAAGGGGTCATTGAACCTTCCAATTCTAGTTATGCAAGTCCAGCATTTCTGGTGCCCAAGCCTGGGGGTAAACAGCGCATGGTCATAGACTATCGCAAACTAAATGCTAACATTGAGGTGGATTCAGTTCCTCTTCCCGATTTACATTCTGCTTTCGATTGGTTTAGTGGGGCCAGATACTTCACCATCTTTGACCTCAATGCTGCTTATCATCAGATTCCTCTGTCTAAGGAAAGCCGCCCTTATACGGCATTCTGTGTGCCATGGAATCTTTATCAGTATACTAGAGTACCCATGGGTCTGGCTGTGGGGGCCCAAACCCTCACGCGACTACTTGACACTGTATTCCATGACGTGAAATTTAAGTTCATCTTCAATTATCTTGACGACCTCTTAGTCTACAGCAAGACGTTCGAGGAGCATCTGTGTCACCTGAGAGAGGTGATGTGCCGGTTGCGGAGTGCTGGCCTCACTATCAATCCAGACAAGGTCAAATTTGCACAACAGAGTATTTCGTTTTTGGGGCATCTCGTCTCATATGGGGGTGTGACGGTCGACCCGGAGAGGACACAAGGCATCCGAGATTTTCCTCCCCCTAGGGATGCGAAAGGTGTTGCCAGATTTGTTGGCATGGTCAATTTTTATCGTAGATTTATCCCTAATGCCGCGGAGATTGCCGTCCCTTTAAACGAACTCAGAAAAAAGGGTACCAAATTTGTATGGGGAGAGAGGCAACAGCGGGCCTTTGATAACCTCAAGGAGGCGATCGTCTCTCCCCCTGTGTTGAGGATGCCTGACTTTTCAAAAAAATTCATTTTGCAAACGGACGCGAGTTCTGTTGCGCTCGGGGCGGTTCTGTCCCAGGAAGTTGATGGTGCTAGGCAGCCGGTGGCATTTATATCCCGGACCTTGACCCAACAAGAAAGGAAGTCTTCAGTGTATGAACTAGAGTGTCTTGCTGTCGTGTACGCTCTAGATAAGTTCAGGCGTTTCCTGGAACACGCTGTGGTAGCAGATGGAGAGGTCATCTCCTCCATTTGCATGTAGCAAATGTGTCAAGGATGGAGGATGCCTTGTTTGCTTCACATGGCTGGTCGGTCCACGAGGTGGACGGTTCTCGAAGGGTACTCGCATATCAAGGTTTGTAGCACCTTGTTAGCCTTCGGGCGTGAATATGTGAGTACCAGGAGAGTTAGGTGGTGGTCACCGGAGAGGGTGACGTGTTGGGGCGGTCCCGAGAGTTGGCATGGAGGAGAGGACTCGCGTGGGGGATGGTCGCAGTGTGGTAGAGATTTTCAGTCCTGGGAAGGGAGGAATAGTGTTAATGGTCCTGGGTCTCAGTTATTAGATTTGGGAGGCCTTGGTGGTCAGTACTCAGAGCTGGCGCAGCAATTCTTGTCTTTCTCCTGTTCTATTCTGTCCCTTATATCTGCATGCGGACCAGGGCCCGGCGAGCATGCAGGACGCACACTTACATCTTCTCTTTCAGACACACATTCACAGACTCACACCTCTTCCTTCTGCCTCTTTCGTTTGCGTAATCTGTCTGCGTAATCTGACATCCTTTTTATCTTGATATCAACTAGTGGGACATGAGAGTCTGTGTACAGCTTGGAAAGAAGCTGTGACAGCATTAAGTGCCAAGTTACGAATGCAATTGTCGCAGAGCGGATCGAAAACCAAAGTAACAGTTCCTGACATCATTATGGACAGAAAATATGAGTAATGGAAACAGGGATAAAGTAACCATTTGGGCAACTCGACCTTAGTTTTATTTATTAGATGTAATGTGTGTGTGTGTGTGTGTGTTTGTGTGTGTGTGTGTGTGTTTGTGTGTGTGTGTGTGTGTGTGATTAGAATCAGTTCCGCAACTAGATTCTGTGTTAGCTGGAGTGTATATGGCATCAGGCGCTTCTCCAATCCACATTGAAATGGAGAATATCAGGAAGTTTTAATCTATGTGATTCTAACAGAGGAAAATAAAATAATAAGAAAACATTTAAATGACGTAAACAATGACAACAAATCACCTTAAAATGTACCTTAAAACGCGTTGGGATCATTGATTTAGAAACAATAACTACGAATTAAAAAAAAACTAACAATCTTGAAACATACATTTTTAAGTTTTAAGAAAAATTACATTTCTTTTTTTTTTTTTTAAATCCTCCAGGACAGGTTGTTAACACTAGAAAAGAGGACATGTCTGTAATTGTAATTGGCCCTTGCACACTTTTGCTTCCTCTAGGTTCTCCACCTAGTTCTAAATATGATGTCTCTCCCCTTTACAAAAAAAAACTTAATAAAAAAAAATAAAATAAAAAAAAAATTCAAAAAAAATTTACAAAAAAAAACTTAGAAAATAAAGGGGGGTTTCAAATGTTAGATCAGAGCGTGGTTGTGATTCTAGGTAGGTAGTAGGTATTATTTCTGCCTTATTTTTTTCTCTTCTTTTGAACTTGGGAAGTTTTAGAATCTGGGGACTTGCATTTATTTTCTTAAATGAAACTTGGTGTGGCTATAGACATGTCAGCTGGTGTTGGGACTTGCAAATTATTTCAAATTATTTTTAATTGGAATCCAAGTGTTGCAAGAAAACTTAATGGTAGTGTAACGAATTAATAGAATGAATAACCAGAAAAATAGCATATTTTATAAAATGAATAAGGGGTTGATGAAGTTTAAAATGGTTTAATATGTGTTAGTGTTTAAGTAATTATTTTGTGATGTTGAGTGTAAGATGAATTTTGAAAAGGGGTTATAAGAAGGTGATCGATTTTTTTTAATGAATGAGTGCTGATTGATTTCACTTGGACATACCCTGGAGCTCAAGCAGATTTTGGACGTGATGAGCGCCGTCAGTACTTGTTGATTTTGATTGTGACTTGTCTCATGGATTAGACAACGTGTTTTATAGCATCCCCGTTATATAGTACTTGTTTATTGAGGGCGTTGCGTTGCGGTATCGGGTATTTTGAATGCGGTCATGGTCCGACCAAGGGCATCGATGTGATAGTTTTATATTTTCGATTACATTGAATTTTATGTGTACTTTGTGGATTGTATTTCGTGAGTTAGTTTTGGTTGTTTTGTGTCGTGTTCCCTTCTGGGCATTTTGCATGGCTGTTTCTCTGCTTTCATGACACCCATCTTGTCGCATCGCTAGAGCACTCTGGAGCGGCTCAAAGGAAGAAGAGTACTTGAGTTTTTTCCGGATTCTTTGTCATTAGGTTTTATTGTTGTGTTTGAGTATTGTGCAACTCTGGCGACGGTATGTTACCAGGAATTGAAGCAAATGGGTTTCATCTCCTGGAACACATTTGCAGTTCCTGCTGGAGACCGATAATCAGGCTCTCTCATGGCTTCTCGCTCATCCCCGGCAGCTGGGTAAAATAGGACGTTGGGTGGTCAAGATCTCATCCTTTAAATTCAAAGTGCAACACATCAGGGGAACACAAAATGTTGTTGCAGACGCCTTGTCACGTATGTTCTCCCAACCCAGCGAAGCCAATTCTGAGCAACCCTGTTCCGTTCTGTTGGATTTTACTTTGGCCTTTACTGATGTGTTACCCCATCAGTTAAATGATGAAGAGTTGGGTCCTATCATCCAACACCTAAAAGAGGGTAACGTGCAGGTACCATATTTTCTGTCCAAGGGCGTCCTGTGCTGCCGAGAACGAAAAAGACGTGCCCCGAAGGTTGTGCTGCCTAGCAAGCTCGTGCCAATGGTCTTCAGCTACTATCATGATTCCCCAATAGGTGGCCATAAGGGAATTTCGAAGACCATTTCCAGTATTAGGAGACATTT
Organism: Magicicada septendecula; assembly: GCA_034769895.1. NCBI lineage: Eukaryota > Metazoa > Arthropoda > Insecta > Hemiptera > Cicadidae > Magicicada > Magicicada septendecula. The sequence goes on from CM068374.1 coordinate 59,624,092, forward strand.
CATCTGGAAGGGCATGGACAGGGGCATCGCGGCTCGTGTGAAAGCATGTCATCTCTGTGGCTTGAGTAAGCCTGCTCAAAACACTAAATTGGGTCTATTGTCATCCGATGTGGCGAGCAAACCAATGGAGAAGTTATTCATAGACTACGTGGGACCTTTTCCTCGTAGCAAGTCAGGTAATGCTTACCTACTTGTTTGCGTGGATGCTTTTTCCAAGTTTGTCTGGCTACTGCCCTTACGACAGGCAAACACTCGCTCAACTATCTTTATGCTACAGACCCATGTCTTTCAGCATTTCGGTTTTCCGTCCACGATTGTCTCTGACAATGGACCACAGTTCATTTCGAAAGATTTCCGGCGAATGTGTTTCGCTAACGGCATCAAACATGTGACCACTTCCCCGTACTACCCTCAACCGTCCCACGCGGAGAGATTTAACCGGAATCTCCGTTCAGCTCTGATCGCCTACCATGCTGAACAACAGGATTGTTGGGACCTAAATTTAAAGTGGTTGCAATTGGCATTTAACACGGCCCTACACGAGAGTCACAATGAAGGGCCCTTCAAGTACCCTTTGAAGTCATGTTTGGTTTCTCGCCGAGTTTGCCATTGGACAATTTGTGGCACATTGACGATCTTCTACCTAACGATCCGGAGGTCACGACTGTGGACAGATGGCGGGAGGTCCGGAGGAATTTGCTTCGTGCGCACGAACGCGTCCGTAGTCGCTACAATCAGGGGCGAATTCCGAACCCATTTAAGATTGGCGACTTGGTCTACTGCCAGAGCCATCCGATCAGCTCAGCCATAGATAGGAGGGCCGCTAAACTATGTTATCGTTGGTCGGGACCATACCGCATTCTTCGGTTTGTGTCGTCCGTTACAGTGAAATTGGGTGATCCCGGAGGGGATGTTGAAAGAGTAACCACTCATATTTCGAAGCTAAAGTTTTGCCATAGGGCATGAGTTAGTGATGACAGTTTTGTCCCATAAAAGGGGGGAATACTATTTGGGTTCCTGGATCTCAGTCATTAGATTTGGGAGGCCTTGGTGGTCAGTACTCAGAGCTGGCGCCAGCGATTCTTCTCTTTCTCCTGTTCTTTTCTGTCCCTTATATCTGCATGAGGACCAGGGCCCGGCGAGCATGCAGGACTCACACTTACATCTTCTCTTTCAGACACACATTCACTGACTTACACCTTTTCCTTCTGCTTTTCGTTTTCCTGTATTACTGAACTCACCAAGAGCGATTTAGAATCTGAGATTTTCCAGGTTTCCCGCAGCCGTCGTGCTTGAGGACTGGTTTGTTTTGGGTCAACCATGTTGCCCTTTTGGGGTGAGGGTGTGCCGTACTGGGTTCGGCATCGTATGGTTAGCGTTTTTAAAACGAGCGGCGTTGACGTCACGCACGGCCACGGCAGTTTGTCGCCGTCCGGTTATGCACACAGTTGTGGTGTATCTACGAAATTCAGTTGGCGCGTCCAGCTGTTTTGTGCATTCCTGCATCGAGAGCTTTCTTGGGTGGACAGACACATTGAATCTGTCTCATTTCTATTCGAACCCTCAACCTGGTCATCTGCTCTCGACTGGCGGCACTCTTCCGTTCAGGATTTCGTCGACTTTTCTATGGTTCGCTGAATAAAGTTCTGCTCCAGGTATGTACAAGTTGTCTGGTTCTAAAAATATTCTAACCCCAAATATATTTTGTGTTTCAGCTTCTATTATAAACTATACTTGTGTGTGTGCGTGTAGAGCAGTTTTCAATTTGGGCGTTAACGCAATTAAAAATTAAATTAATATGAATGTAAATGTTGTGGGTCAAATTGACTTCAATAAAGAAAATGCTAATGCACCTTGCACTCAGCTGTGTTTTGTGTCATTAATAATTATGAAATACGCAATTAATTAATTTGAACATTTTTAACGAAATACTTAAAAGTAATTGGTAGATGAGTGAGATAAGTCACAGCTGGGGAGCTTAATACTGATTAATATGAATTAGTGGCGATGTGTGTGTGCGCTGTTGATGTTTAAAGTTGGTGTTAGAAACTTAATGCGGACGGCCTATGTGGCGTGATTTTTCCTTATGACACCCTCTACAAACTATTACATGTCGCAGGTGCTCGAGCAAGGGCGAGATGGGTGTCGGGTGTGACGAACAACTGTCCACCCTCCTGGCAGAGACGATCTTTTAGCCACGATTGCCGTCAGTCGAGAACAACTGTTCGGACAACTTTTCCAACGCTACGCTGCCCCAGGACTTGTGATACGACCGAGACATTACTGATCAGCGCCAATATTGACTAAGTACACCGGACAATCCAGGTGGGAACATTCTAATTATCTATTTTCTATCTCAACGACATGGTGAATGCACGGAAGCTCGCAGAGGCTCACTCATGAAGTTTTAACCGTTATACTTTGGCACAAACTCTCATGTTCAGTTATGTTACTGCATGTGTGAACATTACAGCATTAGACCTAATGAAATCTATTATAACTGTTTATAATGTGTAAGAAAATTACACACACACACACACACACACACACACATATCTGCAGTTTGCTGTAAGTTCTACCTTTTCATCTAATTAAAACCATTAGGGAGTTAGTTCTTGTGCTTTCATGTCATACGGTCATGGCAGAGTTTTAATCACGTAACGGGGGCTGTCTGATGCTTTAGTTGAGAAACTATTTTCCCTTTTCACATATACTTAGCGCTTTTATGATTAAAGTCAGGGTTGTTTAGTATGTTGAGTCCCTGGGCGGTCACTTACATTCTCTGGTGCTAATTACCCAGGCACATCTATGCTTAGGAGCTGTGATTATCGGATTACCCTGTCAATTATATTTATACAGATATATATATTGTTGTGCATTCATTTACGGTAGTTGAAATGGGTTTATGAGGGATTTAGTACTGAAATGAGGGATGTTGTGTTAATTATGTTGTGTATGTGCTTGTGTGTGTAAATTTAATATATTTTGCTGGGGGAATATGTTATGAATTTAAAGAGAAAAAAAACCATAAATGTGCTTACTAAGACAAAAAGGCTAGCCTGTTTGAAATCTATACAGCACTTATGGATTAGTGAATTGCTTTTTATGAATGAGATTATTGCTACCATTGACTCATACATAATCAGGCAGGAATTTTGCAATTTATGTTAATATTCAATTCACTTACATTTTATGCCATTAGGAATATTAATTGATATATATATATAATCCTGCCGTTAATTTTGTGCTTGTACAATCGATAACTTGTCATCTCATGTAACATTTTGCAGGCTTAATAAAGCATACGCTTGTTGGTTAAAAGACTTTTCCTTTGCAAGTCCTGTCATTCACCTGAGGGGACATGTCTGTAATTGTAATTGGGCCTTGTACACTTTTGCTTCCTCTAGGTTTTCCACCTAGTTCTAAATATGATGTCTCTCCCCTTTACAAAAAAAAAGACTTAATAAAAATAAAATAAAATAAAAATTTCAAAAAAAAAAAAAAAAAACTTAGAAAATAAAGGGGGGGTTTCAGACTTCCTTGACACTTTTCTGGGATTTCCCAGAAGGTTCCTTCCAGCTGTTGTCCGCATTGAAGTTTACATTGTGGAATGTTTCTGGCATAGCGTTGTGCCAGTCTATTGTGAGTTATGGAAGCTCAACAAATCAACAACAAAAAATAAGTAAAAAAAAAAATGATAAAAATAAAGAGAACAAAGAAATACAAAAAGGAGGCAAAATTGTAAAAAACTAGGGAAAGTTAACTAAGTTGATTTGCTGAGTTTTAAGTTGTGTTTGGCTGGGCAATTGTTTATTGTATGTTGGTTGGTTTTTGTCTGCTCTACCCGAACCTTTCGGATTGCTCGCCTGGTCGATGCGCCCGCGGCGGAGTTATTCGGCACTTTTTTCCTAATTAATTGCATGTTTTGCATGTTTTGTTGTATGTTTTGAATTGTCTCGTGTTTGCGTGTGACCCCCTCCTATGTTGGAGGGTAATTTTGCAGAGTGTGTTCATGTTCACTAAAAAATTTTTGTAATGTATTTTGCGCAGTTCTCTTGGTGTACTTGTTTGTTGACCCATCGTGGTCAACGGGGGCCGGTGTTCGATATTTCGAATATCGAACCGGTCAATTATTAATTTTCCGAGGTTGGCACTATGGCTTTTGAAAAGTCGATTCATGCACCGTCATGCGTCAACCACTGTAGTGTACACATCCACGGGCCGGCTTTGTGTCAGGTAGACTCCATCTCTTGTAACCTATCCTTTATTCCAGCCAGTCTTTTCTGCCTGTGTGTCAAGAACAACCATTCATGAGATTTCGGTAAGTCATTTTTTGCTAATTATTTAATTGCTAGCAATTCTGCATGTTGGACTGCTTAACGAGCTCACCAGAGGTTAAATTATACCGTACGAATAAACTTCTTACCTTCAGATTGTCAATCATTTAAAATAATATCGCACATATTATACTACCAGAGGGTTATGGATTTGCTAGTTTTTCAATTTAATTGCTTTCCGTTTCGAATGGGAACACGTGCTTTGTAATTTTTCATGTTGATGCGGCCCGTGTTGGGTAAATGGGTTAGAAGCCAGTTTTCGCTTTGCGATTTTTATTCTAATCACCAACGTGCCGTGCTGTTTCGTTTTTTGTGCCTTCTCGTGGATTTTTGCATGCTGTTTAAAATAATATCTCACAGATACATTAAACAGAAAACTTTTCTTGCACCCACTCTCTTTGTTTTAAAATATGTGCGTACGCGTTGTAAATATTCCGCGCGTTTGTAGCTCATTGTATATATGTGAACAAAGAGTAACTTGTACGACTTTTATATTGAACTAGGAGTGGTGTAAGATTCCCACCACTTACCCCTTTCTTCTTCAAGTGGAGGGTGAAGAACATTCACCTTGATGCAACCAGTTTATTCATAATGAATGTAAAATAACTATACTAACAAACGTTAAATCAAAAGGTGAATGCACCATTTGATATAACGTTTTATAGTTTGTTTTCAATGATGAATGGGTAATTTTTTTGCATAGTGTATCAGAGTCATAATCATCCAATAAAATACTCTGTACGAATCTGTTTGTTATTGTATAATAAGAAAAAGAAATAAATCTTACAATAAATGCCTAGTATATTGTAATATGACATAAACGAATTTCACCGTTTACTAAATTCGATGTAATGTTATTGGAAGAAGATATTTATAGTTGTGTACAATATACTGTGTACTAACATCTGTTTTAAAATATAAGATAATCGTAATAGCCAAATATAATACAACAATATGATGAGTTGCATTTACAATATTTGCATTTATGGTATAAATTGTTGTTGGTACATAAAATAAGGGAAGAAATTTATGAATCGTCGTCTGATTATAGTTTGCAACCGTTTGGTAACAATAGATACGAATACGTTAAATCGATGGTAAAAGTGAGGCTTCTTTTCCACACCAGCAATTAGGTAAGACGTGTTCTTTTTATACCGCTATTGTCAGTAGCCATATTGCACTGAATATCTATTTCTATCTTATTTTTTGACAGGAACTACAACGAACTGTGTCTCATCTCCCTCATACACAAAACCAGCGTGTGTATATGTGTGTCATTTAAATTTAATATAAAAAGGTAATATGAAACACTTCTGTCCTTGATGGTATACAATGAGTAACATATTTATATGTGTGTGTGTGTGTGTCTGCGTGTGTGTGTGCGCGTGCGTGCGTGCGTGCGTGCGTGCGTGCGTGTATTACGGTTTAAGAATCTAATACTGACATTGTCAAACTGGGTATATTTACATCGTTGAAAATAGTTTTTGAAAGTGGAACAGAACGATATATGATTACAACACCAGCTTAACCCGATGGGTTAGAACAATGCGTGCATGCGTGCGTGTAATACGGTTTAAGAATCTAATACTGATTCTTGTCAAACTGATTCTTGTTTGTTGTCAAACTGGGTATATTTACATCGCTGAAAATAGTTTTCGAAAGAGGAACAGAACGATAAGTGATTATAATACCAGCTTAACCCGAGGGGTTAGAACAATGATATGTCCATGGTGGAAAGCTTTAAGAAGTTAGCATCACTCAGCGATACTGAAAGTACTTTCGTACATTAACCAAAATTGTGAAAACAATGGACAACCAAATACAGTACCGTGCGTGTTTGTGTGTAATCAGAACGTTTGTGTGTACGTTCTGATTTGCCTTAGTCATCAGACGAAGATGGGTCTCGAGGTTAATGGTTTTATCGGTTTCTGCAATCGATTATATAATTATGGATGTTCAGTGAAACAGGGGTTGTACTTGACAACAGCATATCGATAATGAAAATCATACATTATCAATTTGCTAATGTCAAGAACAATTTGCTAATGTATGTAAGTACAGTATTTATTTATCAATATATAAATTGTAGTAGTGATAATAATAAGTAATATTTACAATGAAACTATTTTCAAATACAAATGATGGTGGTAATGTATGATTTTAAAGACCTAAGTAGATTAAAATTATTAGTGAGCTAAAAAAAATCTTCGTCACTAGCAATCTTCAATACGCTCTTCTTCATTTGGTACTTCATTAAGCCGGTCCTTGGACTTTACTTTTATGGGGGCTTCTTAAACATAAAGATCACTACCGCCAATAATTTGTGGTGCAATACTTCTGTTCAATGGTAAAACCTAAGACAAAGCATTAAATAAAACATGCAGTTAGTATTAATGATACAAAATATCAGTTCAATGGTAAAACCTAAGACAAGGCATTAAATAAAACATGCAATCAGTATTAATGATACAAAATATCACTGTTTTAACTATTAAAGAATCGACTCCATTTAATCAGTCTCCATGTGAATGTGGAATGGTTCAAATTATTACAGTGATTTTTTCACTTCTAAACAAAAACGACAGAGAGATGCTTTACGTAAAGCAAATAAAACTACTCAATGACACAAGTCAGCCAGAGAAAACCAATGTAATATGCATCAGAACAGAGTTTGCTTAGTTGGGGATAAACTAGCACATAAGTTAAGTAGCGTGTACCTGATCTAATAAGTGACTGGGTGCACAGATTGTTACAGACACTCAGCAGCCTACACATTTGATTCATACATTGACTTCAATCCACAAAGATGTATGCAGATAAATACATTTCTGATTACTATACAAAGAATTACATATAGTTATTCTTCACTATTATGTTTCCAGTTGTAATGAGACGTTATACTCGGCATAATACAGATGCAAATTTCCATGTATGAAACAAAATATTGGACTGTATGGAATTTTTGCGCATGACTCGGGATTGGGAAAGATTGTAGTTTCTAACAACATGATTTCCAAGAAGAGACATGGCCATCATTAATAACTTAATTTAAAATACTGTATAATTGCTTACGATTGACAAATAAGAGAAAAGACATACTTTACGGAATTTCTTGAAATTTTTGCAGTTAGCCTTCTGCTCATGTCCCTCACGTTTACTGGCAGCGTGTTTGGCTACAGTTAACCATTTAAATTCAACGTTCTGAGAAGTATGCATATTCATCTTCTTGTTCCTGTAATAACAGTACCTGCTTCAGTATTATGTCTGTGTCTGTACACACACACACACACACACACACACACACACGTGCGCACTATAATATCGTATATTACCTTTTGACTTACTCTGTGTGTGTGCGTAATTAAATATTTCTAAAGTACAATCCACTAACATCCCCGTCACTTATCTGCTAATAGATCACCTGAACAAAGTGTATGACGTTTCGTGTGAAAGACAAAACAATATTCAAAAGTATTTTGCTATGGGGAGGCATAGCGGTGTGGACACATTCTATCTATGTCAGACATATAGTCAGATACCGAAACAATTGGTGTGTGACAACGCTAACTTGTTGGTATTGTTCAGACAAGAAGACCTAAATTTACGTCACGTATACAACGATCACGTCAACATGGATATGAAATATGATGCTTTCAAAGACGTCTGCACAGAAGCGTGGAAGGATCGTTATGGATTTATAGTCATAGACAAAGACTCGTCAAGAAATGAAGGTAGATATAGAATCGGCTTTGATCGATTCATAATTGTTTCCAGCGAAGTATAAAAGTGGTCACACTGTAGTAATGTAATCAGTCCTCTTGCTCACACGCGATGGCGATGAACAAGGAGGGACGACTTACGTATGATATAGATACGATAAGCGACAACATAAGGAAAAAATATCATTCATTACAACAGGGCATCAGAGAAAGCGACGAGAAGTTCATAAAAAATTACAAGCCGATTCTGGAACCGTTAGAAGCTATTTCACGAAAGTTAAGTGGTGATATGGTGGAGGAGGAGGAGGAGGAGGAGGAGGAGGAGCAGCAGATAAAACAAGAAGCGCTTACACAGCACGTAATAACCGAAACCGAAAGTGGCGCGCAGAGTCATAACGCTTCTCATTTCAGTGACGATGGCGCGTGGAACCCTAACGCTTCACATTTCAGTGACGATTCATTAGCAAACAAATATATGCGTTTGTGCAAATCGGGTGACTGTAAACGGATTATAGATCGTATGTATGGCGTTCGATACCAGGCCGGTAAATGGATGATAGGTGATTCAAATGTGAAAATCGATGATAACGATAACTTTCATGTCAAAGGAAAAATTTACGGGGACACGACTGGTCTGTACAAACTTTTGTTTACGAAACTACCGAGAAAATACAATAAGGACGATATGAGGACGATACAAGTCCATACTACTGACAACCAACGGACACAGACAAAAGTATAAACACAGCGCGTGAATAAACAGTAACAGTGGTGTCATGTACCGACTAGTAATATCTCAATTTTTTGCTTCGAGTGCAAGAAAACGCACAGGGAGAGGCTATATGGAGATGAAGCCGAACACTGCAATCGATTACGTACATTGGGACGATCCTAACGAGTTGGTTAATCGATTGAGAATGTTAATGGCTTCTCAAAGTAGTGGACATACTGGACATACGAATGAAATCGTTTCGATATTGGAAGAATTACGTGAAGCCGGCATTATCGTATAAAAGCAGACGCACCGTTCTATGGCCACCAGTTCTTCATAAATATCCGTGTAGACAAGTTCGGTAGACATGACAGCACTGTAAGAGTGCGAAAAGAAACTTACCGAAGTATGCGTGAGGATATCGGTTTAGGAGTGACTAACGACGGCCACTTTGATGTGAAAAACAAAAAGATACGCAACTTGGGTGATCCCGAAGAGCCGCGAGATGTTGTTTCTTTACAGTACGTAAACGATGCGTGCTTACAGTACAAGAACGACGCTACCGTAGACGCAAAAGATCATCGAATAATAATGCTAAACGATCCGCTTAAATCAAGAGATGCGGCCACAAAACGATACGTAGACGCGAAGAGTTTGAAAAAAGATCGTGCAGGTAACGTAATCGTTGATGACTGTCGGCTAACGCACGTGCAAGCGCCAATCGCCAGCAAAGACGCCGTGAATTTAGAATTTTTATACGACAACACAATCAGTTTGCAAAGCAATGCTTTCTACGCTGGCGGAAGAAAAATTACGATATAGCGGACGGAGTAGCCGACACAGACGCAGTCACTGTGCGACAAATGCCCGAATTAAAACTGCATATAAAGACCGAATTGTACAAGGTCACTCAGGTATTTCACGCACATATAATCAATCTGATAAAGTTCGTCTATAAATATCAAGATGGCTCGACACAGCGTTCAGTCCTGTCCGAATATATTGGAGAGGTGGGACGTTTAATAGACGTTCTCGATACGGAAACAGAAATCAAGGATTGGAGATCTGTTTACAAGAATGCGCGTACTTCGTAACAAACCTAAGAAAAAAATGGGGCGTGGTGTAATTGGAAAAATACTTAAAAACACTGTGCCCGCTATCGTTTCGTCAGTACCTACTTTGATTAATCGTGCGGTGGACGATTTACCGCTAGAGTAACACCTACCCGGCTACCGATTCTGCGGACCCGGAACAAAACTCAAAGAGAGATTGGCACGTGGCGAGCGTGGAATCAACGAGCTGGACGAAGCCTGTCGCGAACACGATATCGCCTACGCGAAGTACAAAGACAACAGCCGAAGACGTATAGCTGATCGCGTTCTTTCCGACAAAGCGTGGGAACGAGTGAAAGGTTGGAATTCGGGTGTTAGTGAAAGAGCGTATGCCACAGCCGTAGCAGCCGCTATGAAAGCAAAATCAGCGCTAGGCGGAGGGAGCGGAAAAAAGAAGAAGGGTTCAGGAATTAAACGTCAATCCGTGGGCAAACGCAAAACAACCTCCAGACATAAACGTAACAACACCAAACGCAAAACAGTCTCAAGGCATAAACGTAACAATAAAATAGCGTCGGGTATATACCTGCGTCCTTACAGACAAAAAAACTAATTTGCATACCAGTGTGTGCATTGTCCGACAGCGATTTGTATGTGTATGCAAAACTTTTGAAAATACCTTATTTCAGGGGAGTTTTTATGCGTAACACTTTACCACGCCTTGGAAGAACGAGAGCGCGGTTATTAATCTGGACGCTGCAGAAGGACCTGGTACGCACTTGGTTTGCTACAAGAAGCGAAACAACCGAGTTTACTACTATGACGCGTACGGTAATATGCGACCACCTCTTGAGCTGACACAGTATTTTGGAACCGACACTGACATTTACTACAATTACGAGCGCGAACAGCCGCCACACACAGTCATCTACGGGCATTTATGTTTGGACTTCTTGACACGTGAGTGATCAGTAAGCGACAAGATGTCTTCGTTGTCGGTCACCTTAACAGGCACGAATGCTGCCGCTCTTGTATGTGACTTTTTCCCGCCTCTCGAACTAACAAACGGCGAATGGTATGTAGGTCTATTGGACTTTACTACATACAACAGTATACCGAACGTGGTTGAGAGGAAAAACAATGTGTTTCCAGTACTACGGGACGGAACAAGGTGGAACTTCATAACTTTACCCACGTGTGCTTATGAAATCAGCGACATAGAAGCCTTCCTCAAAAAGCAGTTAGGAGACGCAAAGATTAGTCTACGTCCTAACAACAATACACTGAAATGCGAACTGACTTGTGCACTGAATATTGACTTTCAACAAACAGCGTGTGGTATCGGTGATATGTTGAGTTTCAAGGAAAAGCGGCTGTTTGAAGCGAAAAAACTCACACGTCTGAAGCCTCAGTTAACATTATAAAAGTGAACAGCATACTGATAAGGTGTAATATAGTGCAAGGATCATACAAGAACGGTAAAAACAAGCACACGTTGCACTCATTCTATCCGTTAGTTGAATCAGGATACAAAATAATTGAATCACCCGGACATCGTTTAGAAATTGACATGGCGGAGAAAATTTTCATGTTCCACCATAGGTTTGTCACCTTCTCTCCAATCGCGCGGAATATTTACAACGCGTACGCACATATTTTAAAATAAAGAGAGTGGGTGCAAGAAAAGATTTCTGTTTAATGTATCCAAATGCCAGCCAGAGTCCTCACACACTGGCACGCGCTGGGTTTGTCTATGAAGGAGATGGTGACACTGTACATTGTAGTTCGTGTCGGGTTAGATTCGAAGAATGGACAGCGGACGATTGCCCCGTCGCTTTACATGCGAGGGTAATGCCTCAGTGTCAGTTTGTAATGACGCAGTTAAAATGATAAAAACAAACGCTAGGTCTACTTATTAAACGGTTCTTTTCAGAACCACCGTAACTCAGCCTCGCGTTACTTGAGTTTGTTCTTTGTTTACACAACAAAAACATTTTTCATGGGACTTCGAGTCGGTCCTAAGCCCGAAGAAATGAGGAAGGCGGTATATTAACCAAAAACACTAGCTATTTATCTAATATTTTCCACTACAAACATATGTAACTTGTTCGTGATCATTTTCACTACTGAAACATTATTCAATGGCAAGCGATATTCTTGAGTCAGATTTAACACGTCACTTACATTACTGATAATTGTGTGTGCATGTGTCTTAATGACAGTATCTAATTTTAAAATATGTTGTTTTCTGTTACAGACGTACGGTGCTAACGAGATATTCCTGGACTCATATGTATGTATGTATGTGGGTGTGTGTGTGTGTGTGTGTGTGTGTGTGTGTGTGTGTGTGTGTGTGTGTGTGTGTGTGTAGTCTCTTGTAGCATATAATTAATTTTACAAGATAATGTTTCTTCAAATATATGTATAGTTAATTTTTCATGATATGTTATATATACACAAGAAAAAACATTTTTCATGTGACTTCGAGTCGGTCCTAAGCCCGAAGAAATGAGGAAGGCAGTATATTAAATAAAAAACACTAGCTATTTATCTAATATTTTTCCACTACAAACATATGTAACTTGTTCGTGATCATTTTCACTACTGAAACATTATTCAATGGCAAGCGATATTCTTGAGTCAGATTTAACACATCACTTACATTACGGATAATTGTGTGTGTGTGTGTGTGTGTGTGTGTGTGTGTGTGTGTGTGTGTGTGTGTGTGTGCGTGCGTGCGTGTGCATTTGTTTTAAAATATGTTGTTTTCTGTTACAGACGTACGGTGCTACACCCTGCATCTGATCTATCGTGGTACCAACTGTATTGTTATGTTACAGATAACATCCATGCGGACTGTATCTACAAGCACGAAATTATTATTTAAATCGATATCTGTTTTTATTAAAATCTTACAATGTCAAAAATTATTATTAATATTGTATTTATTTTATAACAATGTTTGTGATATATATATATATTTAATCAGTGTAAATATGTATTTTGAATAATTGCATTACAATGGTCTGTAAACCATATTTAAGTTTGTGTACGTGGGCTGTATCTTACAATCACGAACATTATTATTTAAACAGATAATTGTTTTTATTAAAATCTTACAATGACAAAATATTATTATTTAATATTGTATTTATTTTAAAACATTGTTTACGATATATATATATATATTTAATCAATGCAAAATGAATTTTTAAAATATTGCATTACTTTGGTCTGTAAACTATATATGTGCACGTGGGGCTGTATCTTTCAATCACGAAAATTATTATTAAAATCTCACAATGACAAAAATATTATTTAATATTGTATTTATTTTATAACATTGTTTGCGATATATATATATATATATTTAATCAATGTAAAATGAATTTTTAAAATATTGCATTACATTGGTCTGTAAACCATATTTATGTTTGTGAATATATATATTTAATCATTTTAAAAAATTATGGTTTATTTTAATTTATTTCGCTATAAACCTCTAAACATATGAGCAATTATTTTGTAAAGTACATTAACTTATGGGAAATGCTACACCAGAAGATTCAAATCATACCTTATTGACGCTGTCAACGATTTGAATGAGGGAATTTCTCCCGACGTCTGCAGCAGCAGCAATACACATTACATGAAAACTAGTACGATTATATTATTCATTGATGTACAAACAATTTACTTAGTATACACACACATACACACACACACACACAACAGACTAACATTATTGTGAAGCTGTCAACGAATTGAAAGAATGGATTTCTACTTGTCATGATAATGTTTTAATGCAAATAAGATCCAATAATTTTTACGTTCAAATAAAATCTGTAACTTCAATGGTGGGGTGGCTTCCGTGTTCGTTTTGGAAGTAAATACTTTCTAATCTGTATTTTTGCTAAATATAAATTTCTAAATCGATGTAAAGTCACGTCAATGACCGCTAATACGTACATTCACCTGACAGTGAGAGAGTGAGAGAGACGTTACATGAACACAGAGAGAGAGAGAGAGAGAGAGAGAGAGAGAGAGAGAGAGAGAGAGAGAGAGAGAGAGAGAGAGAGAGAGAGAGAGAGAGAGAGACGCAACAGTAATCTACTACTAAATGTGTGTGAGAGAAAGACAGGGAGAGAGAGATGGAGAGAGAGGGTGAGTTGATAACTTGATATCGTGGTCGACAACAATCATATAGTTTTAATGTACACTATAATGCGTCTGCTTATATAGTTTGAATTTCCCACCACAGAAAAATGTTGGCAGACCTGATCTATACACTATAATGCAAAGGTTGGTAACCCTGATCATATAGTTTTAATATACACTATAACACACATCAAGTTTGAATCCCCCCACCCTTGATATGCAAGTGGTCCATTGGATGCTGCGGGACAGAGAGAGAGCGACGTTACATGAACAGAGAGAGAGAGAGAGAGAGAGAGAGAGACGCAACAGTAATCTACTACTAAATGTGTGTGAGAGAGAGAGGGAGAGAGAGAGAGTTGATAACTTGATATCGTGGTCGACAACAATCATATAGTTTTAATGTACACTATAATGCGTCTGCTTATATAGTTTGAATTTCCCACCACAGAAAAATGTTGGCAGACCTGATCTATACACTATAATGCAAAGGTTGGTAACCCTGATCATATAGTTTTAATATACACCATAACACACATCAAGTTTGAATCCCCCCACCCTTGATATGCAAGAGGAATACTGCGGATGCTGCGAAAAATGCAAATCAGCTTAATAAAAAAAATTATATTCGCGGAAATTCGCGGATGCTGGTGGTCCATTGGATGCTGCGGGAAATTCAAATCAACTTAATTAAAAAAATAAAAAGTTATATTCGCGGAAATTCGCGGATGCTGGTGGTCCATTGGATGCTGCGGGATTGATCTTGTTATTTAGTGTTTTTTAAGAGAGCGAATTAAAAAAATAAAAAATTATATTCGCGGAAATTCGCGAATGCTGGTGGTCCATTGGATGCTGCGGGAAAGATCTTAATTTTAGTGTTTTTTATTTGTTTTTTAGTGTTTTTTAAGAAAGGCGGCACCCTTTGTGGGTCAGAAACCTTATTTTCCCCCTACAGTACTTTAGGTCACTGTTTAAGAAGAGACTGTTTGCTTACAACTGCCATGGAGGGTGTCATAAAAGAAGAAAACAGAAGAAGGCGTAGAGGAAGGAAGTTAATACATAACATTAAAATCAGAGGATTTTACGAAGAAACGAAAAGACTGGCGTGCGATAGAACAGTTTGGAGAGTTCTTACATTTAAAGACCTACCTTAGGGTCGAACACCAAATAATAATAATAATGTTTTGTTGTGGACAGTTATGTTGTATAATATTTGCGTAAGTAATGTTTCAATAACTTTGTACTGATCACTGTTGTTTGTTACAAAAATATTACGTTTTACGGTGTCATGGATTTTTACGATACATACGTATCCAAACATAATATTTTATATACGAGCATGAAAAACATATTATACTAGCACCCAAACCATTTTTAAAAATTGCAACCTAAATAACCTAAGTTTGTAATCTTTCCAAGCCTGATTTGTTTGCTATTCAGAATACTTTCAAGTATGTATGTGTGAAAATAAATGTTACGTTTAAAATAACGCAGTATCTTGTAGCGATGTCTTCCCAAATTAGCGACACTTTTACAGTCATTTTGTGCTAAACATGTTTGCGTTCTGCGATCTCCACTCAATCACGAACCACTGTAATGGACAAAACTCAAGACAGATGTGTGTGGTAACACAGCCTTTTGGTCTCAGGGTATTATTTTTTTTTGTGCCAAAAAGAAAGTCTTAAGATGCTTTCAAGTGTCGTCTACTTTTATTTACTTTGCTTCCTGCTAAGCCGGATTTATACGATAAAACCGCATACGCCTTTCAGACAATTGTTGAAACTACTTGTTAGTTGCTTGCTGAAAATAATTTCTGTCAAAGTAAAGAATGAGGCTTAAGAATGTTGAAGAATGTATTTACGATAACATATTAATAGAAGAACAATCGGGCTTTAGAAAAGGATGTTCATGCATTGATGATGTACTATACTGAAACGAATCATTAAGAAACGTCGGGAATTTAATTTGCCAACATACATAACTTTTATAGATTACAAAAAGCTTTTGATAGAGTTAAAAGACCCCTACTGTGGACAAATCTAGAAGCCAGATGTATATCGAGACACCTCACTGTTGCAATTAGGAGCTCATACTTGAACAATAATATTTTTATAGGATCAAGCTCACAGTTTTCAGGAAAAATTGCGACGAATCAAGTTGTCTGATAAGGATGTAGTTTATCCTCATCCACTTTTAATCTATATCTAGACAACGTAGTGAGAAAGTAGAGGACAGCATTTCATATTGCGATTAAGATAAATAGAGAGACTATCTTGAGTACTTTATTATATGCAGATGGCCAACTGATTATGCAAGAAACAGAAGATAATTCACAAACTAAGCCATCACATTGCTCAATATAATTTGAATATATCTACTAATAAAAAAAGTAATGGCTTTCAAAAACAAACGTTGCATGAGATCAAAAATTACGATCTATGATAAAGTGCTGGAGCCAGTACCCCACTTTCAATACCCAGGACGTCATATCACATATCAATTTGACAAGGACATCGAGACAAACAGATTTCAGGCCATTTGTGGCGCTATTTAAAGAATTTTAGGAAGAAATGGAATTCAAATGAAGTTCTGTAAGATTAGGGCAGTCCCCACACTTTTATACCCATCCGAAACATGGGAATTATCTAAAAAGATACAAGTCATATACAAGCTGCAAAGATGAATTTTTTCAGATAAGCAGAGATGTACACGAAACAATAGAATTAGAAATGATGTGGTAAGATATGAGTTGGGTATATTCTCTGTAAATGCAAGAATCGAGGAATGTCAGCTGAGATGGATTTAACATATAGGCAGAATGGAAGTGAAAAGGCTTCCTCAACAATTTTTTCAAAATGGGTATAAAGGAAAAAAAGATGTTGGAAGACCACGCAAAAAATCGTCATCATCATCGTCTTCAAGGATTAAACCCAGTATGATTTGTTCCGGTCTCAAACAGGCAAAGATTAGAGCTGGTCACTCCAGCGCTTCCTCGGACGTCCCACACCTCTCCGTCTCCTCGGCAAATAGTTCCATTGTTGTTTAGGGATGCGGCAGTCATCCATTCGGCAAAGACGTTTCCACCAATTCAGCCTATACTGGGCAATCCTGTCGAGCATATTCATAATATTTAGTTGTTGCCGTATATTTGTGTTTATTCTATGACATGGAGAGTATACCCTGCCACATGCCTAAGAAATCTCATTTCATCCGCCTGGATGCGACTGGCCTGGCTTTTTGTTAAAGTCCAATTCTCAGACCCAAAGACCCATCACCTTGTAGAGTTTTAGGTGTGTTCCTTTATTTTACCACGCAAAAGATGGATTGAAAATAGAGACCAGAACAGGTGATGTCGCCTAATCCTGAAATGCAGGAGAAGAAGAAGAATTGAAGAATATATTGTGATTTACGTTTGTCGATTGTTTCTTTTGTACTCTGTTGTGACAATCAAACAAGCGGTTACTCATTACACTTATTAAACAAAATCTGTTCCTACACTAGTATTATACCACTTCGACTCATAAGATTTGATGTTGTGAGTATTCTCTAGTTGCTGCAGCAGAGCAACGAAAATTTTATGATATATCTGTTTTTGTCTCCCAATCCTATATTCCAAGAAACAGCACAGAGCTGAAGTCTATAATCGTGCGCAGGTGCTATTGCGTCCTAGCGTTGGTTATTTTTAATGGCTGCACTAAAGTAAAATCCTTAAAAATCAAAAATTTTGTGATAGCCGGCACAGCAGTAACGGTGATACTTCAACCGAATAATGGCAATAATGGCAAATAAAGAGATTCCGCAACACCTCATTGGAGCCATACGAAGTCTTTGTGTGGAAGCCAAAATATTAATTGAGACAGGGTGACAGAGCACAACTCCTAGTGTCATTATCATCATTATTATCATCATCATCATCATCATCATCATTGGCTCGGCAGCCTATTGTGTGCCCTGGCCTTCTTCAGAAGATTTCGCCATTCTTCTCTATTAACAGCCATATACTTCCAGTTTCTAATTCCAAGAATACTGATGTCCTGACTCATCCCGTCCCTGCATCTCAGTTTTTGCCTTACAACTTTCCTTTTAACTTCAAGCTTTCATTAAATATCTTTGTAATAACTTCGCTTTTACAAGCACATGCAATGGTGTCAAGCCCATTCTAAACTTTTTAATTTAATAAAGGTGACCACATTAGGTTTATCATACAGAGCTCTAAACTATATCTTTTCCTTCAGGCTCCCGCCGCTTCTACTGGACCACAAATTTGCCTCCTGTACATTGGCAGCAGGATGCGCACCCAGTGTGGAGGTGGAAGAGGCAACTAGCCAACGGCTGCACACATGGGCTGAGTTAGATAGCCTACTGCGACCAGGCAAATACCGGTCATTACCCTAGGTGAAGGCAAGTCTCTAGGGAAAGAACAGCGTAAAATCAAAGTTCCTGGCCCTTCAGGTGGGGGGTGGGGCTTAGGGTTGACGGCCCTATCCTGGAAAATGGTATTGTTGCGTAATAAAAACAAGAAATAGGCGTGCACTGGAAAGTTATTTCAGATCAGACGTGCACTGGAAACAAAATACGAACACCAATGAAGTCACTAATTACCAGCTACAATTGTGCTGTTCTTTATAACTTTCTTAGTCCTCACTGAATATTTACCTTTAAAGGCAACGAAAATTGCTGGAAACAACTTCAAGATGACGGGAGTCATAAAGCCGGAACAGGAGAAATCCTATCCATGAAATGATGATGATTAATAATAGATATCCTTTAGGGGATATCAATGCACTGTACGTGAGGGAGACGGGAAATGTGTGCTCCAATGAAAGTTGAGAGCTATGCAGGCGGTAGCATACTTACTGACAGAGTCTCCTAAACCAATGAGGTCTTAGCCCAGGAGCCAGACAAATATGTGCTACAACGTCATATTTTTTATCCGCTGAGCTTACGTATTTTTGTCCATCTCAGTTAACTATTTAACTTTGCGTTGGCAGAACAGGCTCATTATTTGTAAATAATAAGCTTGTTAATGGGTTTTGTGACCCTAAATCAATAGGCATACACCTAATCCTCCAGGTTGGGGGTTGTGTAATTTGCTGACAACCTGTTCAAGAAAAAAGCACTTGTTCTGAAACCAGTTTTAAGGCTTCCTTGGTTAGGATTTGGCTAAGGCAACACCCTCAGGTTTAAAGGACAGAAATAATACGGATGAAGGCAGGTACAAGGTCAGATAGAATGAGAAATACAGAAGTAAGAGAACAATTAAAAGTTGCCAGCTTAAGGGACTAAATTAAAGAGTACAGAAATAGATGGAAACATTTACAAAGAATAACCACTGGATTGCAACTCCTCAAACTTTTTTTTTGTAGCTGCATTCTACAATTAATCTCTGCAGGCGTAACAAACTCTAAGGGTGGAAATCATATTCACTGATCGTATATCTTACTTGGTGCAATTAAAAAATGACGCACTTAGTGAAAAAGGAAACTGTCTCTTCTTCTTCTTCTTCTTCTTCTTCTTCTTCTTCTTCTTCTTCTTCTTCTTCTTCTTCTTCTTCTTCTTCTTCTTCTTCTTCTTCACTTCAACGGTTAGGTTATATAAAACTTTCAGGCACCCATCTCATCCTACGACGACCCACGTCTCTTCTGCCAACGGCTTTATAGTTCAGTGTAGCTTTCGGCAATCAATCCTCTGTCATCCTTTGCTAATGATCCCATCATTGTCGTGTGTTAGGTCAAATAATTTCATTTATGTCATCTACTTCGAGTTCTGGTCTGATATCCCCATTCCTCATTCTATCTTTCAATGTAAAGGTATTTTGAAGAAACTGCATTTCAGGAGCACTCTGAAGTTTGCCGCATTCCTTTTTGCCATGACCCACGCCTCACTCGCATAAATCAATGTGGGTATTGCAATTGTCTTATAAAATTTAATCCTTGTGCTGTGTCTTATTTTATTACTAACTGAGCGATTTATATCTGAAGACAGAACGTATGTTCCGAAACGCGTCATTTTAACGCAAAAACTAAGTCTCACGACGAATCTCAGGTCATTCTATTAATGTATACAATACATTAACACAGGTAGCTCAGTGTAGATTCCTTTACTTGCTGTTACGTTAGAAATGAACATTCTTCAATGGTTTTTACACTGCCATTAGACTTTGAAGGTTAATACCTACCTTTTATTTCATACAGAAAAATTCGACCACTGTTTAATGCTGTCAATTACCTTTAAGGATTGCAAACCCTCAAACTTTGTTTTGTAGCTGCATTCTACAAAATTAATCCCTGCAGACATAACAAGCTCTAAGGGTGGAAATGGAACTATTTCACCAGTGAATGGTAAGTGAATGGTATTATTCACTGATCGTAATAATATCTGCTTGATGCAATAAAAACATGCCGCACTTATTGCAACAGAAAATTGTCTCTTCTTCTTCTTCTTCTTCTTCTTCTTCTTCTTCTTCTTCTTCTTCTTCTTCTTCTTCTTCTTCTCCTTTTTTTCTTCTCCTTCTCCTTCACTTCAACGATTGGGTTATATAAATCTGTTCCGGGACCCATCTTATTCTCGGACGACCCACGTCTCTTTCACCAACCGCTTTATAGTTCAATGCCGCTTTCGGCAATGGATCCTCTGTCATCCTTTGCAGCTGATTCTGCACTGTCCTCTGTAACTTGAAATAATTCCAATTATGTCCTTTACTTTCAGTTCTGCTCTCACATGCTCATTCCTTATTCTATGTTGGAATCTATAGTTTAAAGTATTTCGAATAAAATCGATTTAAGGAGTCTGAATCTTTCGGCATTCCTTTTTTGTCAAGAACTACGCCTTACTCGCAGAAATCAATGAAGGTATTCCAACTGCCTTATAAAATTTAATCCTTGTGCTGTGTGTTGTCTTAATTCTAATATGTCTATGAATCATATCACAAGTATACCTAAATTTATTTATATTCTCTCTTATATCACACTCAGACCTATAGCTTACTGCACAGCCGAGATATTTGAAAAGGCGCACTCTTCCAAAATGCTGTTGTATATAACTACCTTAGTCCTCACTGCACATTTACCTTTAAAGTCCATGGTTTTGGTCTTTCTTACTGAAATTGTCAGTGAGTACTCTCTTGCCACTTCTTGTAATTGCACATTTTCTTGTTATATTTTATAAGCGGGTTGCAGATAGCTAAGACTGAGTGAAAAGAAATCGTAATCACATGTGATTGCAGACAGCTAAAAGGACCGAATTGCTTGTTTTGATTCCTAAGACCGAATTGTTAAAAGGAAAAGTCAGCCCTATATTGACAGCTGAAATGAGATTACTCAGGAGTGTGACTAGTGTGACTGGTGTATCAAGATCACACTAGCTGTTATGTATGTACGTCAGATCAGACTTTTTTTATATTGTTACGACGGTCCCACTGATCCTCGTATGGTGCAATGGAAACAAAATACGAACACCAATGAAGTCACTAATTACCAGCTACAATTTTGCTGTTGTTTATCACTTCCTAAGTCCTCACTGAATATTTACCTTTAAAGGCCACGAAAACTTATGGAAACAACATTTAGAAAGAATGGACAATACGGGCTTTCCGAAGTTGGATTAGGAGTATGAGCCGGGTGGAAGAAGGTTTGCAGGCAGACCAGTCACAAGATGGCGGGAGTCATGAAGCAGGAACAGGAGAAATTCTATCCATGAAGTGATGATGATTATTAATAATCGATGTCCTTTAGGGGATATCAATGCACTGTACGTGAGGGAGACGGGAAATGTGTGCTCCAATGAAAGTTGAGAGCTATGCAGGCGGTAGTGTAGTTACTGTTAGAGTCTCCCAAACCATTCAGGTCACAGCTCAGGAGCCAGACAAATATGTCCTACAACGTCATATTTTTGAGCTTACCTATTTTTGTCCATCCCAGTTAACAATTTCATCGTCGATAATGGCAGAACAGGCTTATTATCCGTAAATAATACAGCTTGTCAATGGGTTGTGTGCCACTAAGTCAATAGGCCATACACCTGATCCTCCAGGTTGGGGGTTGTGCAATTGGCTGACAACCTCTTCAAGGAAGAAGCACTTGTTTTGAAATCAGTTTCAAGGCCTCCTTTTAAAACAAGTTCAGATAGATTGAGAAACACAGAATTAAGAGAACAATTACAAGTTGCCAGCTTAAGGGTCTAAATTAAAGAGTATAGAAATAGATGGAAACATTTACAAAGAAGAAGGACTGAGGTGAAGCCAAAAATTGAGAACAACATTTACAAAAACTGAGAACTGGGAGGACGTTAGAATTATGTATGGATATTGACCGCAGGGGCGGAGATCTCTCGGAAGACCAAAAGAAGGGCGGAATGATCAGGTCGCAATAGGATATTAGAATAGTGGTTAGTTGCAATGAGAAGAATAAGAACCAGAGGATCAAGAAGATAGTTAATGAAACATACATTAAATAACATGCTCACTAAATAACATAAAATCTAATTAACACGACATTCAATTTCAAGCAGGGATGCTTATACTGATGTTACATGTAATTTAAAACCCTTACATGTTTGAAATAAAAGCCAGCACATGAACGCTTTAG
This sequence comes from Magicicada septendecula, assembly GCA_034769895.1. Classification (NCBI taxonomy): domain Eukaryota; kingdom Metazoa; phylum Arthropoda; class Insecta; order Hemiptera; family Cicadidae; genus Magicicada; species Magicicada septendecula. The sequence goes on from CM068374.1 coordinate 59,646,652, forward strand.
AGAAGTTTGAAATTTACAAAGCTTATAATAACATAGACAGTCGGGATTTCAAATTGAATGATCATTTGAACTTTAAATCGAACCCGCTGTACGGTACAGCACAAACATTCATAGGTAACCTCGGTACCCGATCGGCCTTCAAATGGTGCGCACCCACACGGACGCGTGTGTGAGTATAAAACGTTTGTGATGTGATTTTAACCATTAACGACTGACCGATTTATATCTGAAGACAGAAAGGTATGTTCCGAAACGCGTGATTTTAAAGCAAAAACTAAGTCTCACGACGGATCTAAGGCGATTTTATTAATGTATACAATACATTAACACAGGTAGCTCAGTGTAGATTCCTTTACTTGCTGTTACGTTAGAAATGAACATTCTTCAATGGTTTTGATACTGCCATTAGACTTTGAAGGTTAATACCTACCTTTTATTTCATAGAGAAAAAATCGAGCACTTTTTAAAGCTGTCAATTACCTTTTAGGATTTCAAACCCTCAAACTTTGTTTTGTAGCTGCATTCAACAAATAATCTCTGCAGATGTAACAAGCTCTAAGAGTGGAAATCATATTCACTGATCGTATATCTTACTTGGTGCAATAAAAACATGACGCACTTCTTGCAATAGAAAACTGTCTCTTCTTCTTCTTCTTCTTCTTCTTCTTCTTCTTCTTCTTCTTCTTCTTCTTCTTCTTCTTCTTCTTCTTCTTCTTCTTCTTCTTCTTCTTCTTCTTCTTCTTCTTCTCTTTACTTGAACGATTATGTTATATAAATCTGTTCCGGCATTCATTTCATTCTCGGACAACCCACGTCTCTTTCAAAAACTGCTATATAGTTCACTGCCACTTTCGGCAATGAATCCTCTACAATCCTTTGAAAATGATCCCACTAGTGTCTTCTGTTACCTCAAGTAATTTCATTTATTACCTTTACTTCAAGTTCTGCGTTGATATTCTCATTTCTTATTGCAATTTATAGTTTAAAGTACTTCGAAGAAACTGAATTTCAGCACTTTGAATCTTTCCGCATTCCTTTTTTGTCATGAACCACCCCTCACCCGCATGTCCCATTGTGGGGATTGCAATTGTCTTTAAACGTTTATCCTTTAGATACACGTTTTGTGGATACGGGTTTGACAATCCTGATGTGCCCTTCTCACTTTGCTTCAACTTGTCTGGGGTGAGATCCCTTCCTTTAATCTTTGCTGTCTAGTCTCTCTTGATTGACTCTTGTTCTTTCTGACCGCGACGTTATTAGAGTACTCAAGGGCTAGGTTGTTTTTCTTTTTTCATTCTAATTTCTTAATTTTGAATGAGCAGACCGGGCTCATCAACAGTAAAGAAAACGCCTAGTCTAGGGGTTCTGTACTCCGAAATCAATGCATCTGGTTCTCCGGGTTGGGAGTTGTGCGATGGGGTGGTAACCTATGCATGTAAAATTTAGTTTACTCAAATACTTCAACATAGAATAAAAACCCGGTTGAATATACAGGAAAACAACTCTGGAACAGTAAGACGCAATTATAAATTACATACTAAAATAGAATGTAATAATAAATTACATACTAAAATTCAAGAAAATACTGTGAGTTTTAATTTTTTCTCTCTTTCTGATATACTGTGTAATATTTTGCATTCCGTTCTTATTTAAAATAAATCATCATCATCATCTCCAACAAGGATTAATCCTAAAAATACAGAGGATTAAACTTTATAAGAAAAATACATTCCTTAACATTAGGCCAGGGATATTTTTGTTAACTATGACATTCTCTCACTTTGGACAATCAGTCCTGTAGGTGATGCCTTAAAGGTTACTGAACCTCTGTTGGCACCCGATTTATACCGCACAGCTTCAGCGTGTCTCAAGTCGACATATTTTTACTTGGATGGCAATATTACGAACAATTACAGTGAGGAACTACAGAATCCCCATTATTTCCATTCATAGCTAATGTTTACTTAGACGAATTTGAAAGACGATCTAGAACCTACACATTTTTACAAGTATCTGGACGATATCTTGTTATTTGGTCTCACGGACACGAAGAACTTCAAGCTTCCTTCCCGCATATAAACTCAATACGTAATTCTATTTAGTTTACTATGAAAGGAGAAGCGCATGCTAAAATTCCTTTAATAGGCATACTTATATCATGGAAATCTGTCGGAACTCTGGGTTATAGAAAGTACATAAAACCTATTCACACTAATAGATGCCTTCTTGCAACTGTTAATCATCATCCTGCGCAAAAAAAAATCCGTTTTCAACATACTTTTATAAAGAGCGAAGACTGTCTCTCTCATGACGATCACTTCCTGGAAAAGAAAAAAGCACCTACGAACTCTTTTGAGAGAAACGGCTATAACAGGAATGCTAAACGTAAACCATTTAAGAAGATACAAAAATCTCCAGGGACACTACAACAGAAGATACTAACCATAGAGCATTCTTACCGTACGCTATGGATACCACAGACAAAATTTTTAATAGATTAAGGAAACAGGGTATTGAAACAGTGTTTCAACCACCAGAAGAAACTGGCACAAAAAAAACAATCAAAGGCAGAAATACAGTTTAAAAGCGGAGCTACTTACAAACTTCCGTGTACTCCGGATAAATCTGCATTAGCCAGACGGACCGCCTGATTTCTACAAGGATCCAAGAACATGTCAAACATACAAGAACTTAGCAGCTAAAAAGTCGGCAGCTCCTGAGCATTCAGCGATAACTAATCACACGATAAACTTTGAAGACGCATCTGTTATAACGTTGTGCAACAGGTATTATGATAGAATGGTTCTAGAAGCAATAGTAATTATTAAACACAAGGATAGTATCAATAGAGAAGCAGTAACGCTCAGCACGACTGGATATCATTTACTTTCTGGCTTGAATGTACAGTACGTGAGTTGACTGACCGCACAAAAAATGCATGCGGCGTAACACCTACAGGGCAGGGTCCACTTACTGCATCACCCACCGCCACTTCTACACTATATAAGTGAGTTTACTTGCCAGCCTCAAAGTCACATAGACGAAGAATGAAGATACTCATCGTAATATCAGTGAAACGTCGTACAAGACATTTTTGACGCGGTCAATACCGGAAGAAGGCTTTAAAAACAGAATGGACTCCGGCCGCGGAAGCCTAAATGAGAATATAATTTAATAATAGTTTGTTCCGTTCCCAAGCAGATAGACTACAGCTGGTCACCGCACTTCTTCTTCAAATGTCCCACACTTCTCCGTTCTTATGGCTTATAATTCAATATTTGTTTAGGGATGTGGCGTTCGTCCTTTTGTTTAATATGTACCAAACATTATTGCTGCTATTGGACAATCCTACCTTGTGCACTCAAACTATTCAGTGCCTGCAGTACGCCGACATTTCTTCTACAGTCTTGAAGAGTATATCCTTCGGCCGCCTGGAATTTCTTGAAACTCCAATTCTGAGACCTATAGAGAAATGTGAGGAGGTTTACTACCTTGTAGAACTTCAGACGTGTTTCTTTACTCGTTGAGTTTAGAGTTCTCCTGATTGTCACGCACGTATGTTTGAACTTACGCAGCTTATTCATAACAGCGTTGTCTGTAATGTAAGACACATTATGCACCAGATATAGAAAACTGTTGACCTGCTTTATAACAATAAAGTCTACAACAATTTTTGGGAGCAGCTGATTAAAAATAAATTACTCTTAGAATTGTTTGCTTTTTAATAACAACATCTAGGAATATATGAAAAATTATTTATTATTAACTTATTAAAAAAGTTCGAAATAGAAAACGTACACGAATTGGAGGTACAACAAAGCATCTTTAAACTTGTCAGACCCAACTATGTAAAACTCAGTACCAGTGCCAGTCTAGTATTTCATATGTGATTCCTGCTCGGTACAACCAAAACTGTTCTGATCTCTCCTAACCAGTACGTATTTCACTTGTTGTTAATCCCCTTTCCTGTAATACGCTTTTACAACTTCCTTCCTTCCTTCCTTCCGGTTTAACTGCATTCTAATCCTTGGGGACGCAACATCTGACAGTAACAAGCTTACGGATCACAAATGCTACGTTTTCTATCGCGATTCCCTGTAGGATAAAATGTTAATAGCTTTTTTTTTAAATACAAAAGCTTCAGTTTTATTTAACTGAATAACATTAGTTATCAACCCGTATGTATAAACTTTGCAGTATTCACTTTATCACAAAATATGAACGTCATTGTACTGAAATACGAGGTGTGACCAAAAGTTTCTTGCCGTTCTTGTTTCTTGTTTATTTTAAAATCGTGTCTTCATTCGCCGACACTTATACTGCCCCCCCTTTATCTAGTCACAGTCGAAACTAACAGGATTAACCCAGCCGTTTTGCAGTCTTCAAAACATTTTAGACATTCGCTTTTTGGTACAGCCTGGAGCTCGCTTAGGAATTTTCATTTTTACGTCTTCAGCGGTCGCAAAACGTTGTCTTTCCGTGGAAGCTATCACTATTGGATGAGGAAAGATCTCGTTATGGCACATATGGTGAATACGGCAGTTGCCGTGTCATCATTATTACGTTTTCTTTTGTCTAGCCTGGGAAAAGCCTTGACAAGTAATGACATTCGTATTGGCGCATTACACGAATGCAATTTTCATAAATTATTCTTCCGTAAATCTGGACTTTCCTACGAATATTTTGATCATAATGGCGTAAAATGTCCCAATAGTACTCTTTATTTATTACTGCGTCTAGCGATGAAATTTCGTGGAACACAAAAACATAATCTTCATCTGACAACCACGAACTTCAACTCATTTACGCCAAACTTTGAAGCTTGTAACCGCTTCTTTACTCACCAGCAACTCGCCAGAAGCCTTCTGAACGCGTTTAACATGACAGAATAGTTTATCTCACGGTTTACACAAGATTTAATTAATGTCCTTTATTCTTGCATTGTACTGTAGGGTGAAAAAAATCACCTAATACACCGAAGGACGCTCACCCAATTAGATGTTATATCTAAACTATACATCAAATAGGGCTAATCTTTTAGTCGATTGTCTCTAACACGTGTATCAACATCACATGAAAACAGTGTTTTAATCGGATACTTGTAGCTATGGAAATGACAAAATTGCACGAACGTTTTCATCAAACCTCGTATTACTGAAATGGTCAGGGTAGGCAATTTCTTTAAACTTTGGCTGTGATCGATTGCACACATTTGAGTTTTCGAATATAACTGACGGGCTATTACCGATACAGAAAAAAATGTAAATTCGGCATTTTGGCCGCCAAACAATCGCTAGGCGTCTTAAGCCCAATTATATCGTATTACATGTAAAGGAGTAAATAATACGCTGTCAGTCAATTAGTTGTAGAGGGTCAAAAAATTAATAACAAAATTTAGTATAATATAAAATCAAAAGGTGCTGGGAGATCTTGTATGGATAATATCTTCTGTCTCAACAATTAATAGAAAAAATACTATCTGTAAATGAAGAGGTTCACCTTCTCTTCATAGATCTATCTAAGGCTTACGATAATGTCCCCGTCTCTAAATTATGGGAGGTTCTACAGAACATGAATATAAACCACACCCTCATTCAGGCAATACAAGACATTTATAGAGACTCCAAAATAAAGATCAAAATAAGGTAAAAGTGTCAGCAGGGTTTACAGTGTCGAAAGGTAGAATGCAAAGGTATTCCATCTCCCCGACATTGTTCAAAATATATATAGACACAGTATTGCGATAGTGGAAAAGAAAGTGCAGAGGTATGGGAATTCCAATAGATGAAACCCATATTTTCAAATTACAATTCGCGGATGACCAGGTCTTGGAGGACTTGGAGTATATGACTCGGAAGATCAAAGACGAATACGAGAGCTGGGGACTGTCAATAAATCTAGAATAGACCATGTATTTATACGTGGGAGGTACTGAAACCAACTTGCAATTGGAAAATAATTAAGAAATTTAAAATTACCAGGATATAAGTATTTAGGAGTATTGATAAAGCAGAATGGAAGAGATACAGATGAAATAAAAGAGACAGTAGGCATGGGACGGAGGGATATGAAAAGGTTAAATATTATATGGTGGCAGGACCAGATAACTAGAGGAAGGAAAGTACAAATATACAATACTATCGTAAAGAGTATTCTGTTGTATGGTGCTGAAAGTTGGAGAATGACAGAAGTGGACAAAAGGAAAATACTAGCTGTAGAGATGGATGCACTAAGGAGATCATGCAGAGTATCCAGGCGAGAGAAAATAAGAAATGAACAGGTTAGAGAAATGATAAATGTGAAACATGCAGTAGTAGACGAAATAGAAAGAAGACAGTTAATTTGGTTTGGGCATGTTAAACGGATGGGAGGAGAAAGGTTGCCAGAAAGGATAATGGAATGGTTACCCCCGGAGAAGAGGAAGAGGGGAAGACCAAGACGATCATGGGGAGAGAGTATCCAGAAAGCTCTAAGTGCCAAGAATCTGACAGAAGAACTTTGTGAGGACAAAACATATTAGAGAGAAAGTCTGGAAATCGGACAGCGACGACAGACGCTATAAACCGATGTTATATATATATATATATATATATATATATATATATTGCGACAATGGTAGTATGTGTATTTTAATGCAAAAGTCTATATTGGAGGGTTTAAGATTATTTATTGCACACAAGACATATGTAACTGTTTATATGATATATTTGACAAGCATAATAATGATAGTGTTTCAGATATAGTCTTCATATACGAGTTGTGGTGCATTACATATATGATGATTCCCACGGCGATGTTGATGGAAAGGGGGGGGGGGCTTTGCTGTGTCGTGGAGTCGTCAGGCGTGGCGTACGATGACAGACGCTTCACCCTGCTGACGCTTCCAGCTGGGCTGGTGTCCTGGAGTTCCAACGTTGACACAGACGCTTCGCACACGAACAACGGTTTTATTTTAACGTCATTTAACAGATAGGAAATATACAGGAACTGTAGGTAATACAGTAGTTTATGTTCAGTTCAAGTGTCACAACGATACGATAATTATATCACGCACAGCCGGGGAAACGTTTATCACTCGCGCACGCGCGCACATTTCCACAGACATAGTACATGAATAAATAACACATAAAATAATACACAGTTTGACTAAGCCTAATTCCTTATCCTTTCTAAGATACAAAACTTATACCACAAAAACCAAATCTAACAAACTACTAATTTAAACATGAATGTTTATCGTCTGTGTATTACACAAGCCTGCACTGCTTATCAGGATCCTGTGATTCATTGCAATATAAAATCAAAAGGTAATATAATCCAAATGAATTTTGCCGATATTTTGTTGATCTTGGTCGTGTGCGAGTGTTCTTGCCCATTGTGCTTGTGTTCTGTAAGTGTTGTGTTGTTTCATAGTACGTATTCATTTGGATCCTATTGAGTATACCGTGTTGCATATCTGCATTTTTCCAGGCATCTAGAAGAGTGTTATCCTACCACGTGCCTGAGAAATCTCATTTCGTCGGCTTGAATACGACTGGCCTGCTGTGTTTCGTTAAATTTCAATTCTCAGTCCCATAGAAAAGTTTCTAGGCAGGGCCATCACCTTATAGAACTTCAGGTGTGTTTCTTTGCTCGTTGATTTTAGAGTTCTTTTTTTTTATAGCCCCGCTGATATGTTGAACTTTCGTAGTTTACTCATTGTTTGTAATGTAAGACATATTAAAGATATATTATAGTCCACGTATTCACAGTTACTGACTTGCTCCAGAACAGTAGAATCTAAAACATTTTTCGCTCGTATGGGATCAGCTCTTTGGAAAGCTTGATCTTATGTGTGGGTTGCTATAATCCGAAATACTTACAGATTGTGTCCAATGCTATCTATGCCATCTCCAAGCCACTTTCCGAGTTGGGCCGCCTGGTGATTAATCAGGTGAAAAGAGCATGTTAAGAAGAAACGGGAAGAACTTCGATTAAAATTGAAGAAAATTTAATGGCTGTTTAGAAGCTACTGTAAGCTGTTTCTGCATAACAAGCTGTTGTTATACAAACAAGTCTTGAAACCGTTTGGGTGTATGGTGTACAGCTGTGCTAAAATTATTCAGATTTTTCAAAATAAGGTTCTTCGCAGTATTGTTGATGCAACGTGGTACGTAAGGAATGATGACATCCATCGGGACCTAACGCCTACGGTTGCTGACGATATAAAGAGTTGCGGATAAATATGAAAGAAGACTTCATGAACACGAAACATTGAAGTGCTACAACTGCTTGATAATGCTGGATTTGTCCGGCGATTGCAGAGACAGAAAACATGTGAACTGGTGAACTAAATATGTATAGTAATTCTCAGCACATGAACAAAGTGTAACTGCACTGAGGAATGCTGCAGTGGGAGCTTACCCTACACACTGTTAACTTACGTATTAGAATAAAGTTGCTAGCTGGTTTGTAACAAGTTATAATGAAGTAAAATAAAACGAAAAAAGTAATATAATAATTATAATATACTGTTGAACTTACGTAGTTTACTCATTACGTCATTGTTTGCAATGTAAGACATATTATAGCGCACGTATTCACAGTTCTGACTAGCTCCAGAACAGTAGAATCTAAAACATTTTTCACTCGTATGGGATCAAATCCATGGAAAGATTGATATTAATTGTAGGTTTGCTATAATCCGAAATCCTTGCATATTTTCAATCCAATCAATCTGCAACCCGCTTTCAGAGTTGGACCGCCTGGGTATTAAATTTTGTATATCGAAGATTATTGGGGTACTTTGTGCTTGACTTCAACAGCACCATTGCTTACCCCTTACAAAAGTTACGTACTCCTGTAATGTAAGCAGCACCTATACCAGCTTGCATTATAAAAACCTACGATGCTTTAAAAAAAAATTCAATTTTGATACAAGTAGAATAAAATTTACCTCTTTTATCCGTATTGTGGGTTTTCCTTTTTTTATATTTCACTACGCGTTTCTGGACACATGCCCCAACTTCAGGTGTAATCCATCAGTAAAGTTCGTCAGATAATTAAAACAAATTACGTATAATTTACACACATATCGTAAATAAATATAAAATATATGAACACGGAACACACGCGGTGTTTGTTGGTGCGCATCACGGTAACACTATAATCGACTGTAATGCTTACATTGTTATTGACCGTGCACTAAGGACCTCGTCTTGTAATCTTATCCCGGTGTCGTGTGGAGAATTAGACTGAAAGTTCAGCTGTTCGTTCAGCAGGACTTCTTTGTTGATTTTATTTTTAAAGGCCTTATATATTTCGAACTCCTCCACAGCACTTATATATATGCTTTTTTTACATATATGGAAGGGTTGAAAGTTAGCCTCGAAATCAGTATAATTATGATGACTCTCCATCAAATGGTGTGAGTAATTTGACTTTGTTTTGTTAATGTCCTTTTAAGCGTCCTTTAATGTTTATAAAAGCGTTTTATCAGTGGTCTACCAGGCTGGCCAATGTGGAAGCTATTGAAGTCATCGAATGTAATTTTATAAACGCCTGACTTGTCTTCAGCTGACTTCGATGGTTTAGGTCGAAGTGTCTTACTAACATTGTCATTATGCGGAATGCCATTTTTATGTTTATCTCGTTAAATGTACTATTTAAAATTTTTGGTAGGGTGTTACCGTAGGCCGATGGTATAATATCTAAACTTAGTTCTACTATTTTGTAATTTTATGTTGTTGTTTTTCTTTCTTCTACGTCTCTTGATTAACCATGAATTCAATAGTGGTATGTAGTTAATTATCGTCAAGTAGGCCGCCTGTAATCAAGAAGTTAGCAATTTAGATGACCCACCTTAAAGACGTAGGGGACACGTGGCACTCTCCAGTGACAACACTTCCTTCATTAAAACCGCCTACACTAAATATCTCATGCAGTACTTGGCCTTTGCCCCCCTCGTTAGTATGTTGTCTTAGCCAAGACGAGGATACGACATTTTCTGTTGAGGCGGCTCAGCTAACGCCCTTTGTTAGTGTCAAGCAACATTTTGAGAAACGAATAAGGTTTCTTGTCGCTGCCTACAAAATAAGGTAATACGATAGTAGAACATTTTTATAAAATTACATAAATTATGCAATCTAATTACTAAATAACTTTAAAAGACAAAAGCGCAAACTAAAGAAAGTTGTTACAGCTTGAAAAATCAAATTTAAAATTTAGATTAACGCAGGTATCTTTTAATTTTAGAAGAAAACTGAACATATGATAGTAAAAAATAGGAGAACTTGTAACTCATCAGCACCACAATTAAAAATCATATAAATTTTTAACTTTGAATGTGTCTCGTGTTTTTCGTATGTTGGCTCTCTGGTAAATGAAAACAATGATATAAATGGAGAGATAAGTAAAAGAATTCAGAATGCTAATAGATGCTAATATGGGCTAATGAAATACTTTAAATTGCAACTTCAAAGCCGTGAAACTAAAGGTAGACTATATAAAACATTAGTAAAACTGGTCCTGATGTACGGAAGTGAAACATGGGTTCTGACACAGGGCGTCCTGTTACGACTTGCATCTTTTGAGGAAAATTTATGGACCCATTAGGAAAGGTGGAGAGTAGAGAATAAGGTACAACATAGAGCTCTATGATTTATTTAGACATACACCAATTAGGATAGCTAGGCTGAGATGGGCAGGACTTGAATGAGAAGGATGTTCTTAAGAGGATTATGATTATCCCCAACAGAAGTAAAGACGGGACGTGGAAGACCTAGACTACGATTAATTGGTGGAATCCTAGAAGGTGTGAATGTACTTGGAGTGAGAAATCGGAGGACATTAGCTAAGGATATTGAAGTCTGGAGAAAAATCCTGAAGCTGAAGCCCACGGTGGACTGTGGAGCTCATGATTGATGGATGAGTGGATACGTCCATTTGCATTACTCAGATAATCAAAAGAGGTAATTGACCAGTTGAATATCAGTGTACAGTGTAAAATCTGTAGATATGTTATGAGAGAAGTTGAAAAAGCAAGGAATCAAATAAACAATGTTGTTTTATATACTTTGCAATCACCACTGAAGTCACAGCCAAGGCACTGTCAATGTGATTCTAGATATCAGCATACGTTGACAGTTGCCATTTAATATTGTATAATAAGCCAAGTGTATGACCATATTTTCAAACAAATATTCCTGATTTTAATATTTTAAACTATAAAGGAAAATTCTTTGGTATTCTTCTACTCTTCTTCTCCTCTTCAAGGATTAGGACACATTTCATCCTCGTACGACCCATGTCTCTTCTACCAATGGCTGTATAGTTTAGTGACCCTTTCAGCAATCGATCCTATGTCATCCTTTACAATATATACCATCATTGTCTTCTGTAAATTGAAATAATTTTATTTATGTCCTTTACTCCGCGTTCTACTCTGATATCTTTATTCATTATTGTATCTTGCAATGTATAATTTAAAGTATTTCGAAGAAACGGCATTTCAGCACTCTGAATCTTGCCGCTTTCCAGACCGGGCTCATCAACCGTAAAGAAGGCACCCAGTCTAGGGATTGTGTACGCCGAAATCAACTACGGGTCCTACGGGTTGGAAGTTGTGCGATGGACTGGTAACCTTTCCATGTAAAATTCAATTTATTCAAATACTTCAACAGAAAATTAAAAAACCGGCTGGATATACAGGAAAACGACTCTGTAACAAAAAGACGACTATTGAAGAATAAAAGACAGAGAGATACTTAAAGTTCTATAAGGTCGAGGTTGTGCCGACTTTAATGTATGGATGTGAAACATAGACTTAATGTTGGGCGGCTTAGGATCTTAGAGTGCTCACTGATGGCGATAAGTGAGCATTGGAAACACTAAGGAACGTTCAGTATCAGAATAACCGGACAAAGCCATAAAACACTATCTCAGAAAGAGAAGGGTAAGGGCGAACCTCTTGCGACCCAAAACAGGGACATTTTGGTTAAGTATGGTAATCCTGACAGGAGAGTCTCTGGTCCTCCTGGTAGGGGGTTGTGCAACAGGCCACAGTAATCTGTTCATGTAAAACTTTATAATACTTGTAGTACCCAATGCAGCCTCGGAACCAGGAAACTGTCAATAACAAAACAGTACAGATGATAGGCGGTTAAGAGCTATGTAAAAAGCCAGTGCTCCCTACTCGATCGAGAGAGAAAGGAAATTTCCCCTTTACCTTTTTACTTTCTTTCGTATAATATACACTTAATTGAAGTAAAATTAGAGTCACTCAATTATGAACAATAGAGTAACATAACATCAAGCAGTGCAACTTATATTGTTACATGGATTGCAATGATCGTGATCTTAAAACAGTGGAATAAATTAACATACACAATAGAAACCGATACTTACAATGTAACATCTATCTATGAAACAGTGACATTTGTATTACAATAGTTATGCCCTGGCCAAAGAATTGCCCAATACACACTTAACAAATTATAATAAAAACGGCATCAAGTTGAATAATTACAATAGTCTGCAGACAAATACACAATTAAATATTTGGCACTACCACTGATATCCCTTCAATATAATACTGAATGAGCACTAAACTAGCCGCATACGCTGGTTTCGACTCAGAATCCGTTTCGTAGAAGTACCAGACGCAGCTGATTTTGTGTTGTATTTTATATAAGAAGATTACGTTATGTATGATATATAAAGTTTTTGAGAAAGTTCCAGATGCTTGGAGCATAATTGGGAAGCGTCCCAAAAGGCGCAGCGGCTATCAGAATATTACTTCTTCCTCCTCAGAACGCACTGCTGTTACAATAACCCTTTCTCATTCGGCAGTGACATGGGTGAATTGGATCGCATCCTGAATCTAATAATATGTATTTTCTGCCAAATAATAATATTAATAATGTTTACAGGGCTTAGATGTGTATAAGAATGTCATAGGAATTATTCAACAAGCTGCTGAGGACGCACTGGGTTTGAAGAAACAGGGACAAAACCAGAGTCTGTGATGGAATGATAATATAGAAATTTTAGTCAAACAAAAGAAGATTGTATTTAATTTATAGCTTAGTACAGAAAGACGCAATTATAAATTACATACTAAAATATAATATAATAATAAATTACATACTACAATCCAAGACAATACAATATCTGTCTTCATCTTTTTCTCTCTTCCTGATATACTGTGTAATATTTTGCATTCTGTTTTCATTTAAAATAAATCATTATCATCATCATCTCCAACAAGGATTAAACCAAAAATACAGAGGATTAAATTTTTATAAGAAAAATACATTCCTTAACATTAGGCCAGGGACATTTTGGTTAGCTATGACATTCTCTCACTTGGACAATCATTCCTATAGATGATGCCTTAAAGGTTACTGAACCTCTGTTGGCACCCGATTTATACCGCTCAGCTTCAGCGTGTCTCAAGTCGACATATTTTTACTTGGATGGCAAATATCACGAACAATTACAGTGAGCAGCTACGGGATCCACATTATTTCCATTCGTAGCTAATATTTACTTAGAAGAATTTGAAAGACATGCGTTGGATTCATCGGCGCTAGAACCTACACATTTCTACAAATATCTGGACGAAACCTTGTTATCTAGTCTCACGGACACGAAGAACTTCAGGCTTTCTTCCTGCATCTAAATTCAGTACATAATTTCCTTCAGTTTAGTATGAAAGTAGAAGCGCATGCTGAAATACCTTTCTTAGACGTACTTATATCATGGAAACCGACCCACCGCCACTTCTACACTACATAACTGAGTTTACTTTGCCAGCCTCATAGTCACATAGACGAAGAATGAAGATACTCATCGTAATATCAGTGAAACGTAGTACAAGACATTTTTAACGTGGTCCATAACGGAAGAAGGTTTCAAAACAGAGGTTTACTACCTTGTAGAACTTCAGACGTGTTTCTTTACCCGTTGAGTTCAGAGTTCTCCTGATGGTCACGCACGTATAGTTGAACTTACGCAGCTTATTCATAACGGCGTTGTCTGTAATGTAAGACACATTATGAACCAGATATAGAAAACTGTTGACCTGCTTTATAACACTACCATCTACAACAATTTTTGTGAGCAGCTGATTAAAAATAAATTACTCTTAGAATTGTTTGCTTTCTAACAACGACATCAAGGAGTATATGAGAAACTATTAATAAACTTATTAACAAAGTTCAAAATACAAAACCTACACGAATTGGAGGTACAACAGAGCATCTTTAAAATTGTCAGACCCAACTATGTAAAACTCAGTACCAGTGCCAGTCTAGTATTTCATATGAGATTCCTGCTCGATACAACCAAAACTGTTCTGATCTCTCCTAACCAGTACGTATTTCACTTGTTGTTAATCCCCTTTCCTGTAATACGCTTTTACAACTTCCTTCCTTCCTCCCGGTTTAACTCCTGTGCCGATCGTTGTTCGCCATATTCGAAAAATCGCGCGCGAGGCCACGACCTTCGGAATTTTACGTTTACTGAGCAAGGTAGGCGCGTTAGCAAGCAGTGTTGTACGATGACGTACACAGTCGTGACTTCGTGCTAAACGATCATTTAAATTTTAAATCAAACCCGCTCTACGATACCGCAATAAACCTGTTTACACAATAGCTATTGATTGTCAGTGTCCGATCGGTCCGACTCGAGTGCGCACTCATGTAAAGCGGATATGTGTGTAATCGTTTTCCAATATTTGTATTTTAATATGTAACGACCTCGCTAAGAGTGAATTTTTATTTTATTTATTTCTGAAGACGAAACATATGTTTCGAAACGCGTAAATCAAATCAAAACGCAACACGAAGTCACACGACGGAAGAAATAAGGTAAATATTATACAGATTTTGTCAATAAGTGACTTGGATACCAATTCAAACATGTCTTTCAAGTTGGAAGCCAGTCAAGCTACTATGGTATTTAAATATCAAAACGTTAAAATGCAATTATTGAAGACTAACCTACACATAAAATTTAATAAATTTTGTCTGTTTCCTTATTTAACACCAAAGTACGCTATCATAAACATTAGATCATCTTCAAAATCAGCAAAAATTACAATTAAACATGCCCAAACGTTCTATATCAAAGAAGAGATTAAATCGTTATACACCAAAAAATCTATTCTTAATAAACAGTTATTCAAATTGCATTTGCATATGCTTAACAACATTCATCCTGCAATCATAAACAATGTCCTTGATTCTGTTCATAAATACGTGACTGATGTGATTCGCAATATATATATATATATATATATATATATATATATAGACACGCAAGTTGCAAAGTTTAAAAGATAAACATAGTCGAGACACGAACGACTATTGTAAACACACCTTCTATCCACGTTTGTCGAATTTAACCTCAATAACTTTCAATGCCAATGAACTGAATATTTTAAATAAGGGCATAAATTATTGTATTCCTCCTAACTTTAACAAAAATCAAATCGCCCATGAAATCATTAGTGCCGAAACGGCGACAAAAGCAATCCCAGATCCAAAACTACAAAACGAGTCACGTTACCAAATAAGTAATAAGTTTAAGAAAGTTATGAAAGCGCGTACTGTACCGGTTTGTCAACGAACCGGCGTTTATATAAGAAACGTGCGTCAGGTGTTAAAAAGAATATACAAAATTATACTACTTGCAGAAGAAACAAATTGAAAACATCCCAAATTATATATATATATAAATAATATTTATGTCAAACGCGAAATTGTTAGCGGTATCTTGATTTAACGGGGTAAATCTATTTTGCCGTTGTACCTGCCAGCGCATTCTAGTGGGCTGTATTCGTCTCGGTGCCGACCGGTACTGAATTACGTTGTCTTGCTCCGCCCGCCATACTGTGTACACCTGCTTCTCTACGACAGAGCTGAAGTCTTTTTTGATCGTTTTGTTTCACTATCCAATGGCTAGATAAACTAGTACAGATCTGCGGTGAGTAACTTTAGAATGTATATAATGGTTTGCATAAAGTAAAATGTGAATTTGGGTATGGTGAGAATGGATGGAGATAGCTTTTGAACACGCACACCGCGTGGCGTAAACTTGAAGTATTCAGTATCATAGAATCTAAATTATTTAAACTCTTATGTAATTAATTTATATCTTAATTAAAATACAGTAATTGCCTATCACTTTAGTGCAGTAAAATTATGTAATTTCGGCAGACTTATAAGGTTTCAAATGCATTAGCACGTGGTCGTGTACAAAACTGAACAGGTTATAGTGTGTCAGACTTTCTGTTCACGTAGGCCTAATTAAGTAATTGAAACTTGCAAATTAATTTATGGGCGTCTGTGAGTATAGTATAAACGTCAAAAGAGAAGACGTTATGTTTTAATTAAAACGAGCATGGTTTAAATGGTCACGGGGGCCTGTTCAAATTTGTTCTGGACTGGTTCAATCAAGGGTGCGTGTGTGAGTTATGCTGTGAAAATAAGTGTTGGGTCATCCATGTAATTACCTATTTATGCTTAGGGTCCCTGCGCCCAAGTCGAGGACCCGGCCCAGGCATATCCATCTGCTCCTGAACTTATAAAAAAGGCTCTCGACTTCACCTGTCGGAAGTAACGGCAAGATCATCATGCCTCAGCAAAACTCCACAAACTAGACGTTGGACTCAAGGACCACAGCTTAATTTAAATAAGGTGATATTCAACCATTTATTATTTCTGGCCTACATAGACACCACCGATTTGTGCAGATAACAATTAATAAATCTTGTGGGGTATTTTGTGACACACATGATATTGTTTTCATCTTCTAAACGTTTTAATGGAGCCCCGATCCAACGAGAGATAAGTGTGGGCGGATTTCGGGGACTTTATGTATAGAATTACTTACATTCGACATTAAGTGTACGCCCGGGGGGCCGGCATGTGTCCGAGGCTAATTAAATTTTCGTGAACCACATTTTCTCACTCGAATACTAAAAGGGGGGTTGTTCAAGTATTAGGGGACCGGAATTTCAGATATGTAAGGGGGTGTTGTTGGTGACAGGATGAACCCGACCGGCTGGTCTGGTTCAGTTATAATTCCTGTTCGGTTATCTATGGTAATTGCGGTTTTATTACATATTTAAATTAGATAATTTGGTATACATATTCACATTTGGGTCATGTAAGGGTTATAAGTTTTTTTATTCAGTTTCAGTCCGGTCCCCTCTTTACACCTTGCGTAGGCCGTTTTTGCATGCAGATATATGCAGGCCCCATGCACAGGTAAATGTATGCACGGCCATGCTTAGGAACATGTCAGCTGCCTGGCCAAACCAGATTTTCTTAAAGATTTATAAATTATAATATTGTAAATTCACACAGGCTGTTCATGTCACATAAAAGTTGTAACTCGTGTTTTTTAAATTAGTTTGTCAAACCAGATTTCTTAGAAAAATATTAAATTATCATGTCACAATATTCACTCATACTGTTCAGGTCACATAAAGATTGTAGCTTGCTTTCTTTTAGAGTTATTATTGTCAATTTCTGAGTATTATTTCTGTCTGATTCTATTATTATTGTCTGATTTTCTCCAACAACTTGTAATTATAAATTCACTAAGTTATACGCACGGTTCAAGGGCATTTAAAGTTGTAACTTGCATTCTGGCAAACCCAGATTCTGGGGGCACTAGATGTATGTATACTGATGTATGTATATGTATGGTAGTTGAAATTTCCATATGATGGGGCGATATTTCACTTATGGCGATAAGTGAGCATTGGAAACACTAAGAAACGTTCAGTATCAGAATAACCGGACAAAGCCATAAAACACTATCTCAGAAAGAGAAGGGTAAGGGCGAACCTCCTGCGCCCCAAAACAGGGACATTTTGGTTAAGTATGGTAATCCTGACAGGAGAGTCTCTGTTCCTCCTGGTAGGGGGTTGTGCAACAGGCCACAGTAATCTGTTCATGTAAAACTTTGCAATACTTGTACCCAATGCAGCCTCGGAACCAGGCAACTGTCAATAACAAAACAGTACATATGATAGGCGGTAAAGAGCTATGTAAAAAGCCAGTGCTCCTTACTCGATCGAGAGAGAAAGGAAAATTCCCCTTTACTTTTTTACTTTCTTTCGTATAATATACACTTAATTGAAGTAAAATTAGAGTGACTCAATTATGAACAACAGAGTAACATAACATCAAGCAGTGCAACTTATATTGTTACATGGATTGCAATGATCGTGATCTTAAAACAGTGGAATAAAGTAACATACACAATAGAAACCGATACTCACAATGTAACATCTATCTATGAAACAGTGACATTTTTATTACAATAGTTCTGCCCTGGCCAAAGAATTGCCCAATACACACTTAACAAATTATAATAAAAACGTCATCAAGTTGAATAATTACAATAGTCTGCAGACAAATACACAATTAAATATTTGGCACTACCATTGATATCCCTTCAATATAACACTGAATGAGCACTGAACTAGCCGCATATGCTGGTTTCGACTCAGAATCCGTTTCGTAGAAGTACCAGACGCAGCTGATTTTGTGTTGTATTTTATATAAGAAGATTACGTTATGTATGATATATAATGTTTTTGAGAAAGTTCCAGATGCTTGGAGCATAATTGGGAAGCGTCCCAAAAGACGCAGCGGCTATCAGAGTATTACTTCTTCCTCCTGGGAACGCAGTGCTGTGAAAATAACTCTTTCTCATTCGGCAGTGACATGGGTGAATTGGATCACATCCTGAATCTAATTATATGTATTTTCTAACAAATAATAATATTAAAAATGTTTACAGTACTTATATGTGTATAAAAATATCATAGGAATTATTCATCAAGCTGCTGAGGACGCACTGGGTTTGAAGAAACAGGGACAAAACCAGAGTCTGTGATGGAATGATAATATAGAAATATTAGTCAAACAAAAGAAGATTGTATTTAATTTATAGCTTAGTACAGAAAGACGCAATTATAAATATATACTAAAATACAATATAATAATAAATTACATACTACAATCCAAGACAATACAATATCTGTCTTCATCTTTTTCTCTCTTCCTGACATACTGTGTAATATTTTGCATTCTGTTTTCATTTAAAATAAATCATTATCATCATCATCTCCAACAAGGTTAAACCAAAAATACAGAGGATTAAATTTTTATAAGAAAAATACATTCCTTAACATTAGGCCAGGGACATTTTGGTTAGCTATGACATTCTCTCACTTGGTCAATCATTCCTATAGATGATGCCTTAAAGGTTACTGAACCTCTGTTGGCACCCGATTTATACCGCTCAGCTTCAGCGTGTCTCAAGTCGACATATTTTTACTTGGATGGCAAATATCACGAACAATTACAGTGAGCAGCTACGGGATCCACATTATTTCCATTCGTAGCTAATATTTACTTAGAAGAATTTGAAAGACATGCGTTGGATTCATCGGCGCTAGAACCTACACATTTCTACAAATATCTGGACGAAACCTTGTTATCTAGTCTCACGGACACGAAGAACTTCAGGCTTTCTTCCTGCATCTAAATTCAGTACATAATTTCCTTCAGTTTAGTATGAAAGTAGAAGCGCATGCTGAAATACCTTTCTTAGACGTACTTATATCATGGAAACCGACCCACCGCCACTTCTACACTACATAACTGAGTTTACTTTGCCAGCCTCATAGTCACATAGACGAAGAATGAAGATACTCATCGTAATATCAGTGAAACGTAGTACAAGACATTTTTAACGTGGTCCATAACGGAAGAAGGTTTCAAAACAGAATGCACACCGGCAGCGGAAGCCTAAATGAGAATATAATCTAACAATAGTTTGTTCCGTTCCCAAGCAGATAGACTAGAGCTGGTCACCCCACTGCTTCTTCGAATGTCCCACACCTCTACGTTCTTTTGGTTTATAATTCAATACTGGCAGTTATCTATTTGTTTGATATCTACCAACCATTATTGCCGCTATTGGACAATCCTACCTTGTGTACTCAAAATATTCAGTTCCTGCACTACGTCGACATTTCTTCTACAATCGTGAAGAGTATATCCTGTCACGTGCCTGACAAATCTCATTCGGCCGCCTGGGATTTCGTGAAACTCCAATTCTCAGACCCATGGAGAAATGTGAGGAGGTTTACTACCTTGTAGAACTTCAGACATGTTTCTTTACTCGTTGAGTTTAGAGTTCTCCTGATGGTCACGCACGTATAGTTGAACTTACGCAGCTTATTCACAACGTCGTTGTCTGTAATGCAAGACACATTATAAACCAGATATTGAAAACTGTTGACCTGCTTTTTAACACTACCATCTACAACAATTTTTGGGAGCAGCTGATTGAAAATAAGTTATTCTAGAATTGTTTGCTTTTTAATAACAACATCTAGGAATATATGAAAAATTATTAACTTATTAACTTATTAAAAAAGTTCAAAATATAAAACGTACACGAATTGGAGGTACAACAAAACATCTTAAAAATTGTCAGACTCAACTATGTAAAACTGTACCAGTGCCAGTCTAGTATTTCATATGAGATTCCTGCTCGGTACAACCAAAACTGTTCTGATCTCTCCTAACCAGTACGTATGTCACTTGTTGTTAATCCCCTTTCCTGTAATACGCTTTTACAACTTCCTTCCTTCCTCCCTTCCGGTTTAACTGCATTCTAATCCTTGGGGACGCAACATCTGACAGTAACAAGCTTACGGATCACAAATGCTAGGTTTTTCTATAGTAATTCCCTGCAGGATAAAATGTTAACAGTATTTTTCTTTTTTTTCTAATACCAAAGTTTCAGTTTTATTTAACTGAATAACAGTAGTTATCAACATGTATGTAGGCCTATAAACTTTGCAGTATTCACTTTATCACCAAAATATGAACTTTATTGTATTGAAATAGGAGGTTTGATCAAAACGTTTATGCCGTTCTTGTTTATTTTAAAAAAACGTGTCTTCATTTGTTGACACTTATACTGCCCCCCCCCGCCATAATTAGTCTCAGTCAAATCTAACACGATTAAGCCAGCCGTTATGCAGTCTTCAAAACATTTCAAACGTAAGATTTTTGTAGAGCCTTGAGCTCGCTTAGCGATTTTCGTTTTTACGTCTTCAGGGGTCGCAAAACTTTTCATGAAAAATATCAGCATCATCAGAGGAAAATAGAATCTAACGAATAATAGAATTTTTCTACATTAACATAAAATTATTTCGTTTTTATTGATTTACATACAAACCTACGAAGCTGCTGATGTTTTTCAGTGAAACGTGCGTCAGGTGTTGAAACCAAAATGCAATACATTACTTGCAAAAGAAACTACATTAAACAAAATCACAATATTGCTGCAAGAAACTTCGAGTTACTTATATCGAAAACGATAGATAAGAATATATATGTAAAAGTGACAGGATCGCGAATTTCATTACTTTTCTGTGTTATCCTTATACTGTATATACATTTATATCATCATCATCACCACTCTAAAGACTAGCCCTTAGACCTTTTCCGGAACCCATCTCCTTCTCGGACTACCGACATGTCTCTTCCCAGTATGGTGATAATCCAATGCAGCCACAGGTAGACGGATGTCAGGCATGCTATTCAAGTGTTCACACCATCTACTTCTGTGGTCTTCAGTCACCAGAAGGTGCAACTATAGAATGTTTAAATCGCGTCTTATGTACTCGGTCCTTTTCCGATCCAGGAGAGAACAACCTTGCGTCCCTCTTAGAAATTTCGTTTCGGTTGCCTGAATCCCTCTGTACGTCCCTTTTACCAAGAGTCCATGTCTCACTAGCATACAGGAATGTGGGGACAACCACAGTTGTATAAAATTTTATTCGGGTATCTTCCGTGTTTTATTTTTCAGGTACCTATGAATCGTTCCACAGATGCGTCTAAATTTTGTTAGCTTACTGATCCAGTTAATATCAGTGATAATCAAATCAAATCAGAAATATCAGCCCAAAATCAAAGTTCCTGGTCCTCCAGGTTGGGGGTTTTACAGCAGGCGAGTAACTTGCTTAAGTAAAGTATATGTACTTACATAACTCATACGAGCCACGGAAATCGAATAGGAAATTCGGCAAAACTACCTAAGCTAATATTTTGTATATTTATCTAATTATTAGAATGTAATTATTTTTTATTTTCCTGGATCTTGTTGGCCATGACGTGTTCCATATTTTGAACTAACTACGTATATAGAATAATACTGACGCGGAACACGAATTATTATTGGAAAAAATGTGGAATAATAAACTACTGTCTAAACTAGCTTTCGTTCGTTAGAGCTTCATCAGAGGCTCTCCTTTTTTTATTTTTTATTTTTTTCGTGATAAAACATAAGTAAATTAAAAGTAAGCAGCACTAATTTAAAACAATAAATTCCAAGTGAACAAGTAAATGATATGATTCGTGAAGCCATTAAGTACAAAATGTTGTCGCTATCAAACACTGAACACTTCTCTGTTTATTCCCAGGTAAGTACAAAGCCATGTATTTCCAGACGGTTTCACGGTGAGTTCGCACTTGTACAACGGCAGCCTGCACAACAAAGTTCAAAAGTTTGTTTCAAACGTTACAGTTATTATCTAGCTTTTATATAAAGCGCACTAATATTCCTTGTTTCAGTGCACACCAACATAATACCACTGTTTGTGAATCTAATATTGTTACATAAAGTGTTATTATTATTATTCCGGCTGCACAATGTTTACACATTTTTCGAAACCAAAGATTACAGAAGTGACTCAATTTTCATCTTCCACTGCTGCTTGTCCATCCAAAGATCTTCAATTTCTTGTTCTCTCAATAGAGTCTGAATTTCTTTTATCCAGGTGATAGGTAGTCTTCCTCTTTTCCTTCTTTCTGGTGGGGTCCATTCCATAACTCTCCTTGACAATCTTTACTGTACCATTCTTTTCGTGTGTCCATACCTTTGTAATTTTTTTGTTTGCATAAAATCAGCAATTTAATTTTCACATTCATTCTGTCCTTAATGACTTTATTTCTAATTTTCTCACGTCTGGATACTCTTGCCGAACGTTTCCAAAAGTCCATCTCTGCTGTCATTAATTTTGTTCTTTGCGTTTATTAGTAGTCCACACTTCTGATCCGTAAGTCATGATACTTCTAACAACGATTTTAAATATTTTGGTTTTAGTTTCTGCTATAATTTCCTTATTCCACAGGATTCCGTTTAATGTAGATATAGCCATAATTCCCAAATTAATTCTGGATTGTACATATAGTTTTAATTCTTTAATATCTTCTTCCGGTATAGTATATATAGCAATGGCACCTTGTCTTTGCCGCCTAAGTATTTTAGGAGTTAGGAATGATGGTGCCTTTGCCTGCGACATCTGACGTGGTCATTAACTCACTCTAAGGAAAACCAGAAGCCTGGTCTCTGTTTCATAGAGGTAAGTCTCAGCGGGCACGTCCACGGCCCAGGGTGGGCCTCACAAATATGTTGGTGACTGAATTCCATGACGACCCAGCACTGTGAGGTATATCGCTTTACCTTTGCCCAGGCATGACGACCCAGCACTGTGGGGTATATCGCTTTACCTTTGCCCAGGCATGACGACCCAGCACTGTGGGGTATATCGCTTTACCTTTGCCCAGGCATGACGACCCAGCACTGTGGGGTATATCGCTTTACCTTTGCCCAGGCATGATGACCCAGCAATGTGGGGTATATCGCTTTACCTGTGCCCAGGCATGACGACCCAGCACTGTGGGGTATATCGCTTTACCTTTGCCCAGGGTTACGGGCGAAGACCACAACGGCGGTGAAGGCTGAGAACAGGAAGTTCAGGATGACAGAGTTCCAGGGATTATATAGCGACCCATAACCGGAGTAACAAGGGCGAATAGTCTAACGGACAGAGATGAACGGATGGAGCCGCTGCATATGTGGGGGGGGGAGGTAGTATGCATGACGGGTAGACTTAAGCCATAAGACAGCAACCTAGTCACGTCACCAACTGCGAAGTGCTTCCCGAGTAATAAATTACTCTAATTTCTCACAATAAAAGGCCAGACAAATCTAAGAGACTAGGAAGTAAACATCCTAAGGATAAAAGATTAGGTATTAGGTATTAGGTAAACGTTACAGTCTGCAATGCTAGAGGACTTAGAGAAAAGGAAGCGGAATTAGACAAATTGCTTAAGGAAAGACAAATACTCGTTATGTAATAATTAAAACTAAGAAAAACTTAAGGTCTTAAACGAATTAAATTGTTACGATTGTTTTATAGCGTTGTATCACTGTCAGAAGACAACAAGATGATAAAGGCCGAGAAGAGAAACTTCAGGACGTCGGATCCGACAACTTCCGTGGATGATACGGAGGCCAATAGGTAGCACAAATACTTTTGTCTTTACAGTGTGCTTTGGAAGTAACTATATAAAGTACTGTCTACTTTTTCCGTTCGTTTAATCATGTAAACAAACCCAAGTGGCAAATCTGAAACGCTATTGGTCAGGGGCGTTGCCACTGTTCACACAGTAATGCATTACGCGCATGTGCAGAATGTCTGTATAGTCATGTGAGAATTATCTTGTCACTTCAATCGGGGCACGTCGTTTTAAGACTTCCTAGTTATCGCTGTATTCTGAATCGTATTGAATTAATATGGAGCCAGTTGAAAGGATATGTTGCCCGTGACAACACAACATGTATAAGCTGCTTGATATAAAACAATTTTTTGAGAAGGCGGTAAATGAAACAACGGCGGACAAATGGAGTCTTTGTATGTAGCATATAATCAAGGAAGATGATAAGCTATGGCAACTGGCCTACATTACCGACGTCGTTGTGGACAATGGACAATCTTATCAATAACGCTGACTCAAGTGATGTTACAAGTTCAGACACAGATACGGAAGGCATTGAATTACTCTGAATTACTCTCTGACAGCAACTGATAGTATTTAGTACACTGGTAATTATCACAGCTTCTATTTTCGTTTTTAAAAAAATGCACTTTCTTGTTTGTTGCGAAATTTAAAGGTTAATAAAACAAAACATTAACTGGTGTAAAATGTTTCACTGTCGGTCTGACACTGTCACACAAATTTTACTTTGGTCAGGACATATTATTACAATTGACGTGTGTTTATGTAGTGTCTATATTATATTTACCTTGCCTGTACTCCTTCTGTCAGAGTGACACGTCTCTAATTCAAGTAGCAAATAGCGTTTCAGATGTGCCACGCCTGTTTGTTTACATTAGGATTAAGCTAAGAATGGAAACAGTGTACACGACGTACGTTCCTACCGAAGCGTGTACTACAAAATACCATAAAAGACTGTTCCGGGCATGTGTGGAATGAATATAGATTTTGTTAGCCTCGTAATTGAGGTGTTTGTCTACTGCGTCAGGTCATTGCGCTATAAATAACTCGTTCCGGTCGCCTTTCCTGCGTGTACAAACCATCTTAGGTAACTGCTAACCTCCAGTAATATGGCCATTTTTAAGAAAATTAGCCCAATGGGTAGTTAATATGCGCCCAATGGTACGTTACCAGCGTATCGTAAAGTAAGACATGCAGGGCTACCTTCCGACTTAAGTTCAAGCTTGATTTTAACCCATAAACTGGCTGTCTTGCCGTGATCAGCAGAGGAGTAAGAAAAAAGTATCTGTTTACAAGTTTTCTGTTTTACTCTTATACGGTCGGTGTCATAAAAACCTGGCAGATGAGCCTTACCCGAGCATTTACAATTGACCACTCTGCAATTGGCTGGCACGTTGCGATTTGCTGATGATCAGACTGTTTGTTTTTTGTTATCTTTTTTTTTTAAACTCAATAAGCTGGTTGCAGATATCTAAGTCTCATTAAATACTTTTGAATCAGGTACAAGGAACATTTGCCTAAGGGTGACATTAGGAACATTAAATCGAACTTTTCCTTACATGTCGTCAGTCATAACCATAATTATTCCACTTTTCAAAACAGTTTTAAACCACTGCATTTCTGCAAAAAGAGCAAACTCATAGACACACTGGAAGGGTTTGAAATTTTGGAAATTTACAGAGCCTCCAAAACTCAGGGTGATCAGCTTCTGAATGAAAAACTGTCTTCCAAATCCAACGAGGTATATGATACGCGTGCTAGAACGATGTGACACATAAGTGCGGGCACAGTATGATGTGGAATCGTTAGTCACTCGCGAGATCCGTAGCGATGCGCGTCGTGAGATAACGAGGGTTGGGAGTCGCTTAAATAACGGGATGTGTGTGTGACTTTTATTAATTGACGTATTCCATGTGAGCGAACATATCATATCACCTGATGTTTGGGACTGTAAGTCTCGAAACGGATTGTGTACAAAATATAAAAAAAGAAGTTGCAAGGAAGGAAACCTGGATACACACGGTAATTCTAACAATTTCCTTTTTAACTCTTATACGGTCGATGCCATACAAACTGGCAGATGATCCTCCCCGACCATTTATATAATTGACCACTCTGAAAACGGCACGTAGCGATTCGCTGATGAGCAGGATGTTTTGTTTTTTGTTATGTTTTTTTAACTCAAAAAGCGGGCTGCAGATACCTAAGACTTAGTAAATAGAAATCTCAATCACTTTTCGTTGGAGATAGCTACAGAGATTGCTAGGACCGAATTGTCAAAATTCAAAGTAAGCCCTATATTTACAGCTGAAATGAGATTACTCAGGAGTGTGACATGATATACCTTATGCAGTCAAGATCTCACTTGTTGTTATATAGGCTACGTACGTCAGATCACACGTTTTTATATTTTTACGACGGTCTCACTGATCGTCGTATGGTGCAGTGGAAACAAAATACAGACCACCAATAAAGTCACTAATTACCAGCTTTAATCAAACAACAACATTTTGTTTGTAATCAACAAGGTAGTCTTATAAAATAATTCAAGTTAAATTTGACCAGATGCAATAATAATGTCAAGTAATAGAGTTCCACAGCAGCTAAAGGTTGGTAAAGGGTTTTGGGGGCTGTATAGACTGTTGGTGCCTATACATTAACAAAATTCTGAGAAATGCCCACTGATTCCTGACAAATGAGTCGGGGTTCGAGAAATCGAATTCAGCTCTGCCAACAAATCCTACTCTCGCGTCCTCGTACAGATACACGTATCTCGCACAGCTGCTGGGTACATGGCATACAATGGGTGTGTGTTATGTAACAGACGAGAGAGGGTGAAGGGCGAGTCTCTGGCGCCCTACAAATATCTAGAGCGTATCAGCTAAGGGAGCAGACCTCTACAGAAAATCCTGGCACCACAAGTCTGAAGGTTGAATCGATGTGCCAGCGACTCGTCATTCGTAAAAAAAACATCAAGTGCTAAAGATTTAGACTAATCGCCTCGGAATAAGAATGGATATACGTTAACGGCGAAAAGAAAGACTTACAACACAATGGAGAACAGAAATTAGGAAAAGCATGAGAGATCGAGCTATTGAAGATGATGACTGGAAGGATAGGGAGAAATGGCGATCGAAATGCGGGATACGGCATAGACTGTAGGACCACCGCTAGAAGAAGAAGAAGAAGAAGAAGAAGAAGAAGAAGAAGAAGATTTTATATATCTTATTTATATCTTAAACGTACCCACCATCAATAATTTTAACTAAAACATGCTGCCACCACTGGCCTGATGGCCGGGGTCAAGGGTATGGTGGAGCCAACTGCGCTCGTCACCTGTGAGAGTGTTGCACGCTTTAGATCCACGAAGCTCAAAATTCTTCTTCTTCCGCAACCCTACAGGCCGAGATGGCCCTTGGTTTCCGCCACCACTCGCCTCCAGTCTCTCTCTCTCTCTCTCTCTCTCTCTCTCTCTCTCTCTCTCTCTCTGTTGCAACGTTCCTCAAGTTTTGTACGCCCATTCTTATTTCAAGTCTTCCTCTGCCTCATGTATCCATCGCTTTCTGGGTCTGCCCCTTCTTCTTCTTCTTGTTCCTTCCCGATTCCATTTAGCACTTACTTGGGCTGTCCCTCCTGTGACATTCACTCCACATTTCCTAGCCAGCTTATCCGCATTGCCTTCCCATTGCAATATTTGATAAATTTCAGCATTTCGAAGGCATCTCCATTATGCTTCTATTATGAGGCAGTATATATTCCTCTCTATTTTCCTTTCAAATAGTCTCAACGAATTTACTGATGCAGCCGTGAGTGGCTATGCTTCAGCTCGGCAGGTCTGATCAAGCTTTTGTAGACTTTTAATTTGGTTTTACGAGACAGACGTTTAGGCTAGAGAAGATTAAGATTTGCACAATATGCTCTATTGCCAGTCACGATTCTTCTATTTATTTCTTCAGAGATTTTGTTCTCCTCATCGACTTCTGTTTTAAGATATACGATGCTATCGACACTATTAAAAGTGTAATTATCCGTAAGCTCAAATTACAGATAGTATAAAGAAGTCACCAATCTTAACTCTATATCAAAAGATTTTAACAACAAGAAGGCCCGCGCTCTTGCCATGAATAGTCACAAGAACCTCTTTTCCGGGAAGCACGACACTCGTGAAATTAGCCAAATCGTTGTCCCAGCGTCGTCGTATGGTTCTGAAACTTGGGTTCCAGGGGACAAACATCCGAGCAGAATACAGGCATCGGAGATGAAATCTGTTATTATCTGTTAAACTATCTGTTAAACTATCTGTTAAACTATCTGTTATTATCTGTTAAACTATCTGTTAAAGGCTGCACACGAAGACATAGACTCTACAGTAAAGATATTCGTAAAGGGTTAAACGTTTTTAATGTCCAAGATCGGATTGCAGAGAACAAAGAGAGATGGACTGTTCATCTGAACAGGATGGCAGACGGCAGATTGCCTAAGGAAGTTTGGCAATACAAGAGTGTTTGACAGCAAAGCGTTTGTGAAGTGGATGTTTTCCTTTAGGACCGGACTACGCGATCCGCCTAGTCCCTGACAGAAGAAGAAGAAATAGAAAAGATCTTGGGATATGCCAAAAGAACTGTGCGACTCTCTAGTAGCATGTGGTAAATAATCTCTTGTTGTCGTTGAGGATAGACGAGATATTACTTCTTTTTGTCCATCCAAGCCTCCTGTGTCCGCACGTCTCGAAAACAACTATTCTTTTGCGGTCTTCTTCACTGGTGGTCCACGTTTTGTGCCCCAAAAAGAAACGCTAAAAAGGAAGACATGGGGAAAACTTTGTATGCAAATGAATACAAGTATTTAGGGGGTACAAATTACGGCAAGCGGAAAACAAGACAAATAAATACAATTCAGAATTAATTTTGGGAAAGTTGGCAATATCTACATTAAATGTAATCCTGTAGGATAAGCAAATTACAGCAGAAACTAAAACCAAAATATTTAAAACCATTGTTAGAAGTATCATGACTTACGGCCCAGGAGTTTGGACTACTAATAAACACACAAAAACAAAATTAGTGACAGCAGAGTTGGACAAGAGTATCCGGACGTGTGGAAATTAGAAATGAAGTCATTAAGGACAGAATGAATGTGAAAAATGGCACAGAAAAGATTGCCATAGAGAGTTATGGAATGGACTCCACCAGGAAGAAGGAAAACAGGAAGACCACCTATCACCTGGATAGAAGAAATTCAGACTATATTGAGGGAACGAGAAATTGAAGAAGATCTTTGGATGGACAAGCAGCAGTGGAAGATGAGAATTCAGTCACTTCTGTAATCTTTTGTTCCTGAAAATGTGCAAACATTGTAAAACCGGAATAATAATAATAGAAACACTAAAAAGGGCAGTCTCTGGTTAGGTGTCGTAGTTTGGCGCTTTTAGTTGTAGTTTGGATCCTTTCAGATGACATCCAACTTTGACACAGCTCTTCTAGCAATCACAATACAGTACTTCGCCGTATTTCTTCAGTGGAACCACCATCCTTTCCTACTGCTGTAAAGCACAGACGAAGCGCTTTACATTTTTGATAGCCTACCAG
The DNA here is from genome assembly GCA_034769895.1 of Magicicada septendecula. Lineage (NCBI taxonomy): Eukaryota > Metazoa > Arthropoda > Insecta > Hemiptera > Cicadidae > Magicicada > Magicicada septendecula. The sequence goes on from CM068374.1 coordinate 59,676,623, forward strand.
TAGATCTGTGTGTGGTAGAGGATTTTCACAATCTATATCATAATTTTCGTCTTATCTTTGTCCACTACGAAACCAAATGCCGTGGTTTTGACTGACACAGCACTCTGGACCAGTTCTTTCATTCCAGCTTCCGATTCAATGTAAAGTGTGGTTTCATGTGTCAGCTCAACTATCTATAAATTACAGACAAAAGCTTGCCACATGCGGAATTTAGAAAGATTATTGCAAACATTAAACAATTGTTTTAAATCTAACCCGTCGATCATGGTCAGATGTGAATGAAAACATTTAAAATAGGTAGCAACAATAACACAGTATGCACTGATTGTTATTTGAGTCGATTCAAACATTCATTGTAAATGTATTGTGAAAATTTAAGAGGTGACAGCATTTGTTTAGTCTGGACAACAATAGCTACACCATTTTCCCATTGTATTGAACTGGACAAACAAACCGAGTCGATGTAATTTATTTCAGTCTGTAATACTACTTGGTTTAGTATTTCAAACGTAGTACAATAAATGGATTGAAAGAAGTTTTATGAATTCTGTTTATTTACAGCACTTCAGGTACATTCAGAATAGTTTAATTGTTAGGATTACCCATAATTACTATTACTATACATCTTTCACGGCCGGAGTCATCTTGAGGAAAATTGTTGTCCGGGCTGTTGGACCGTGGTCCTATTCTTGTAAATCCAAAAGCTGCGGCAGTCATCTTCAGTGGGTCTTCCGTTCTGTTCTATAACATCTTCTCCTGTGTTATAACTTAGGGAAACCGCAATAATTGGTTCTGCCAATTATTCAGGCTGCCTTACTTGTGACGAGCTGAAAATTAATCAGAACAACAAACAATAAATATACAAGGATTCAGGGAAGGGGAGACTGTTGATTTATGCACTCAGTATAGTATGTACTGCTGATGACATCTCTTTATTACATATTGTATTATTTTCTCTATTTAAAATTCTCGACACATATGCTTCAATAGCTTACAGTTTACATGATGATTATATTTTATTCTTTACAAGGCCCCTTAAAATAAGATGTACATAAAATTAATTAATTCTCCGGATCCGGGATTTCCTCTAATACGTTAAGAATGGTTACCTCGCCATATAAAGCTTTCAAAATTTTGCCATTTGAAGAATGGTCTTTATTAATCTTTTAAACAATAAGGCTTTACAGTTTAGAGCTATAACTCTTTTACTAGGAATAAGTATACAAGTTATGAGTATACAATTACTGTTATACAATTACTTAAAATGTCTTAATGTGGTTAAATTAATTGTCTTTTGTTGAATATAATATTTAGTATTTCATAAGCACGGAAGGCTTGCCTCCGTGTCACCTTTTTTGATGTCTTCCAGCTCTGCGTTATTCCAGTCGTAGGTCCTGGGTTGCAGCATGTTTGAAGTAGGTCAGGTATCTCTCATTATCTTCGTATCCGGGAATGGTGTAGTCCTGAAGTCTTTTAGATCATGGTGTCTCCTGGTTCTCAGCTCCTGGCTAACTGATAGTAATAGCTCGTTGATCTGAATGATTAACACAAAGTTTCATTCACCTGTATCCACTTCACATGATAGTTTGATTGTAGCACTTCACTTCATGGGATTACCACAGTTTTAATTACATAAGTATTATATTTTAAGATTTTTGAAGAGATGTCACCGGCGCTAAATTTTAGTTATTCATTCTCACTCGTTTACACCATATTTATATGAGTCGCGGTTCAACTGCATTAACGCAACACATTGTTTAATAGTAAAAGAATGCGTCAGTGTCTTAACTGACGGATTAATTACATTTTGTAATCAACTATTTTTAACGTAGCACATATCGGCAGTACACAGCTTACTGTTTGACCGCTCCCTAGCAAGTGGGCGAAAATAGTTAGGGGTGAGAGTATTAATCTCGCGACGGTTCAACTCAACATAAAAATAGTTCCAAGTTTCTTTTTTATTTAAAGAACTAAAGTTAGATTAAATAATTAAGTAGAGAGATTCTTAGTTACAATTGCTATCAAAGTACATTATAGTAGTCTAGTTTAATTATTTAAATAATAATCAATTTACAATTATTTTTAGTTAGTTAAGGGGTTGGAAAACAAGTTGATTCTGGTTAGAGCCTGTTTCTGCAGGATTAATTAACAAGCTTTACCCTTTCTGACCTCTCGTATTCCTTTTAATATATTATTAGACTTTCATTTAAATATTATTATTATTTAATGATTACAATAAGCTTTAGGTAAAAATGTGAGATTTTATTAAACACTTAAAATTTATCAACCTATACACTATCAACTTAATTAATTAATTTATTTTTATTAATAAAATCGTCACATACTCCGCCTCTTAACAAACACAGACTCCTGACAAGTTGGTTAGCAATGTACCGGGAGTATGCTTGGGGAGTACCGTGTGAAATTTCTCTCACCCGTTTTTCTTCGTATGTAATTACGAGGAGCATAAGTCATTCTTGACTTGCTGATTCTTACTATCTATACATATTTCATAATTTACAGACTAATTCTACTGCTACATAAAATTCACACACTATAAAAGTATTTTAAACATTCTAAATTTTTCTTAACTCTACTACTTATGACTACTACCGGATTTTTCTTTAGCTGTGAGTTATTCTAGTTATAGAATTTACTCTTTTAATTACTCTTTTTTTTTTTTTTTTTTTTTTTATTTTGGATGTCAGCTGACTTCTTACTTTGCTCTACTTTCGATGAATAGGATTCAAGGTTGATCAGGCCTCGTACCTATTTATACGATAAGGTGGCCAGATGTTAATCTAGTACTCTTTGCAGTTGAGTACAAACATCTACCCTTTTTTTACATTTATTTAACTTGCACTCTACCATTTCCTTCTTCGTGATAACGTTTTATCTGCGAAATATGTGTCCTTCGTACATATTTTTGAGTAGAGGGTTCGTACAGGGCTACAGTTACTGGAGTTAAGTATTTGTGAATTTGATAAGGACCGCACCATCTGTATGATAGCTTGGAAGTTGTCTTATCGATTGCACTACTCGTTGGGTGCGTTTTATACATAACTAAGTCACCGATTTGGTACTTTACTTCATTATTATTATTTTTTTCCTCGTGATATTTCCTTGATTTTGCTAAGTTTGTTCTTAAATTAGCGCGCGCTTCATTCCACATTTTCCTAATATTTTTATCCCTAATTTCAAGGGGTAACAACTCATGTATTTTCCACTTTGTGGATAATGGGTGGTTAGGTTTATACTTGAACAATAATTCGAATGGGGTAGACTTATGTCCTTCATGATATGCTGAATTAAAGGCGAATTGTATCCAGGATAGGTTCTGGTCCCAAGAAGTATGGTCATTAGCATGGTAGGTTATTAAAGCAGATTTTAGGTTTCGCAAATACCTCTCAGCTATATTACCTTGCGGACGATACTCTCTAGTGGTAATGTGGTCTATACCTAGTTTGAAACACATGTTCCTGAATTCCTTGGACTTAAACTGTGGTCCGTTATCCGACACTAGATGGACAGGAATACCGAATTCTTTAAATAATCTATGCTGTAAAATACTTACTGTGGTTGTAGCTAAGGCTCGTCGCATGGGGTACATCCAGACGAATTTGCTAAAAGAATCTACGCAAATTAGTAACATTGTATTTCCTGATTTAGAACGCGGGTAGGGTCCTGAAAAGTCTAAATAAATTTTGGAGAATGGGTTAGCAGGAATCTCAGAGATTAATTGACTTATTTGGCTGTTTCTCGCTGGTTTGCTGAGTGCACACAACTTACACTTCTTTAAAAAGTTCGCGATCTCACTGTTCATATTTTCCCAGTGATATTCTTTACGAATTCGATGTATGGTTTTATTTATTCCCATATGTGCTCCAATGGTGGGGGAGTGATAATATTCCATCAGCATAGGTTTAATAATATCAGAGGCGATTATTCGTAAATATTTTCCGTTCGCTATTCTACAACATAATACTCTCTTACTTAATAGGTATTTTTCTGACTTGTTTCCTTTTTCAAGTTGTTCAATAATTGGACTCAAACGAGGGTCTTGTCGTTGGTAATGGGCTAAATCCGTAAATGCAAGAGGAAATTCGGTAATTAAAGTATTAATAATCGGCGTTTCTCTACTCTTGTTTTCGTAAGTATTACTACTCGGCTGGAACATACGTGATAGGGTATCGGCAACTACGTTTTGGGTGCCTCTAATATGTTGTACTTTGAATTTAAAACAATTTAATCTTAATACCCATCTTCCGATACGACCTAACTGTTTTGGGTGATTTAGTAGCCAAGATAACGCTTGATTATCTGTTTCTAATAAAAACTCCTTATGTTCTAAAAATGGTTTGAACTTCTCAAAAGCGAAAACTATTGCTAAACATTCTAATTCGTATGCGGAGTATTTCTTTTCTTGCTCAGTCAGGGTGCGAGAAGCGTAACTAATAGGTAACCTTGAGTTATCTACTTCCTGATATATTACTGCACCTAGTGCGACACTAGAACTGTCTGTTTGCACTACAAATGGTTTTGTAAAGTCGGCTAATTGTAGTACGGGGGGTGATATTATGCTTTCTTTTAATTTCTCGAATGCTGTTTGGTGTTGCTCATTCCATTCAAATTTAATTCCCTTTTTTCTTAAGGTATTTAGCGGTGCTGCAATTTCGGCTAGATGTGGGATGTACTTATGGAAATAATTTATCATTCCTAAAAATCGGGCTATTCCTTTTGCATCCCGCGGCGGTAAAAATTCTCTGATGGCACGGGTTCGCTCTTGGTCTATGCTTACCTTGCCGTTGGCTTTTACGATGTGACCTAAAAATGAGAATTGTGTCACAGCAAAATTTACTTTACTGGGATTTACGGTTAATCCAGCTTTCTCCAATCGGGTTAGTACTTCACGTAGATGATTAAGATGTTGTTCAATTGACTCGCTGTAGATAACAATGTCATCTAAGTAGTGATACACATATTTAAATTTTATGTCATGAAATAACTTTTCTAATAATCTGCTACATACAGAACTACCTTGGGATATACCAAAAGGTACCCTTGTAAATTGGTACAGGTTGAAAGGGACGGCAAATGCGGTGAGACGTTTTGATTCTTCCGAAAGGGGTATCTGATGAAATGCCTGATTTAAATCCATAATGGTAAAAATTTTTGCTTTCGTAAAATAATGAAAAGCACTGTGGATATCGGGAAGTGGTATGGATTCAAATTCTATCCGTTTATTTAGTTGTCTATAGTCTACAACTAATCTATGTTTGTCGTTACTTTTGGGTACTAAAAACGCGGGAGATGAATAAGATGACGTAGAGGGTTCGATGACTCCTTGTTCTAACAGTTTATTAATTTGGTTCCTCATTACTTCCATTTTTGGAGGTGATAACTTGTATGGGGCTAAACGTATTACTTTATTGTCGCTCAAATTTATTTTATACTCTATCAGGTCTGTCAGTCCTAACTTCGGGGTGAGGACATTGGAGAATTGTTTTATTAAAGTCTGTATGTTCCGTCTATCTTTACCTTCCAGGTGACCTAATTCACATTCATGATGCTTTAGATGTGAAGAAGTCGTGCTAGTACTTTCTCTGTTATTTGAATTATCATCCAAGTTATATTTCCGTGAACGATCGAATCCAAAGTAAAATATCTTCTCGTGAATGTCTAAAATTATTCCTGTTTTACTGATAAAATCAGCTCCCAATATTAACTCGGGTCCTAATTCCTCGCATACTAACATTGGAAAATACCACGTCAGATTTTTAATTTTTACCTTAAATGTGATGATAAGTTTTATCATTAAGTTTTGTTTGTTAGCTGTAGCGCATTTAATATTTACAGATTGACTGCGTTTAACTAAATTATGTTTAAATAATTTATTGGCTAGCTCTTGACTAATTAAACTTCGCGTTGATCCGGAATCAATTAATCCGAGGGTGGAAGTAACACCAAGGTCAACTTGTATATACGGTAATTGACACTTATTGAAATCACATTTATTAATAGCGTTACATTTATCGATAAATTTTTTTACATAGGGGTCTAATTTTCTTTTGTTATTATTATTAATTTGTTTTATTTTATTGTCTCTCAGGGGTTTACCTTTTTTCACGATGCTGCGGGAGACACAGGGTTTCGGATCTCCCTGCCTTACATGTTTTTTTGGATAATGAGTTTTCCGATTGTACTGTTTCCTTTTACAGTTTCTACTGAGGTGTCCAGGTTTTCCGCAGTTATAGCATATATATTCTTTACGCGGGGTCTCACTGGTTTCCTGTCGTGGTTGAGGCTCCTTGGACTTACCATGGCCATGAACATAGGTTGATCTTTGAAATGGTCTTCTTTCTCGTAGACTTCTTGCATCTGAGACTAAGGCTTGCATTTCTTTTCTATGTGGTGTAGTGGATACCGGTGCATGTCTGTGCTGATCTGCGTACCACACATTGGAAGAGTGAATACTACATTGTTCAAGGTCAGCGAAAGTAAGGGGTCTATTTATTAGAGCTAAACGGGAGCGTTCTTCAGGAGATAAGCCTACTAGGATAGTATCGACCAATTGTTTTTCAGTCCAGTCGACTTGTAGTAGACGTGAAGATTCTCTGATGTCTGCGATATAGTGGGCCAGTCTTTCTTGAGCTCTTTGTACTCGAAGTACGGTATTTCTCTTGATCTCCTCATAAATTCCCGTGGGGATAAAATATCTGATTATAGAAGTATGAAGTTCTTCTACTGGAAGAGACGAGTTTAATGATTCTAGTACACGATCTCGTAATGGTGGTTTACATTTGGGTAGGATGACCTGCTGTATTTGCCAATCGCTCAATTGTTGTAGATCTTTTATTTGCAGTAGATATCTGATAAAAGTCAATAGAGTCGTTATACTTAAGCCATCGGTGTACGGAATTTCATTAATTATTTTCTCTACTGGGTGGGAAATCTTTCCGTAGAGGTCTACATTAAAATTTACGTTTGGTATGCTTTTTGAAGGATTAGTGGTTGCATTAGGATTTTTAATCGCATATTGACTAGTGCGAGTACGCTGAACTTTAGGCGGTGGGGGTTCTAACATGGTTTGGGTATTTAATTCTCTACTAGGTAATTGTTCATGACTCTGTTGTATCTTAGATACGGTGGGTGATTCGTGGTTCGAGGTGGAGGGAGGGTGTTCTAAAGTAGGGGAATGAACTGGGGAAATATATAACTTTTGTAAGTAGTGCTCAATTTCCTCCATTCTCGATGAATCAGACTTTCGTCGTAAGTCGTTGATAATTATGGGCAATTGGCTTAATGCCTCATCCGCAAATTTCTGCACGTCGGCGGGGATTACGGTGACGTCGGGCCAGCTTAATAAATTATTCAACCGGCGGGTTAAATGTTCTATACGTTGCGTAACGCGCAAAAGTTCCGTAGGTGATTTTTTGTCCTGAAGGTTCTGAGATAATACTATCAGTTCCCTATATTTCGCATAACAGGTTTCTCGTTCGCCGTCATAATCGAGTTCACGCAATTTATCTAACTGCGAGGTTATCTCTGATCCGGTTTGGCGTAATGATTTTCGTAATTCAGACACGGTAACATTCACGTGTTTTAGACCTCGTAAAAGTGCTTCGTAGCATAGCTCATCTTTTAATAATAGATCTGGATTAAATTCAGCCATTTTCGCAAAGTGAGTGGCTATAACTAATTATTCTACTATTTGCATTAAATACTATACAACGCTATCTTTTTTTTTACACACAAATATAAAAATATAAATCAATCGTATTCTTACTCTTTCATTAATAAACAATCAAAATGAGATGACAAGCTTTGTCATTTTACATTGGTAGAGAGAGAGAAATCTCACACAGATTTAAATATGCGTACGGCAAAAGGATTCCCCCTTCGGCTACTACACACAGGAAGAGACACGCTTCTTATAACAATAGAACTAACAAAGAGGGTGTCGTTGTAGTTTAACTCAACTATGGGGGGAGGTTCACTATGACAGTTTACACACACAGGCGCAGACAAGAATTCAACTGGTCTGAAATTGTTTACAAACCGACAGGTTGATGAATGAACTTTTTGACAAGCACGTACCTGCTGTTATAGCGTATTCTTGGGGCGTTTTTAGTTAACATTATGTTCATTCCTATATCTAAATAATATTTAAATTACTTATTTATTATACTATTATAATAACTATTATCGTTTAATTTTTATTTAATATTTTAGACACATTTTAAAGTACATGAGTGAATAAATCAACAGCTTAGGTGTGTGGGTTTATCGGGACACAATTACTTCTTAAATAACACAAGTCACAAAATTTTTACAAAGGAGTCGCAAAATTTAAGCAAATTAGCAGAGTGGCGCAATTTATAACATCTTCTCCTGTGATATAACTTAGGGAACCCGCAATAATTGGTTCTGCCAATTATTCAGGCTGCCTTACTTGTGACGAGCTGAAAATTAATCAGAACAACAAACAATAAATATACAAGGATTCAGGGAAGGGGAGACTGTTGATTTATGCACTCAGTATAGTATGTACTGCTGATGACATCTCTTTATTACATATTGTATTATTTTCTCTATTTAAAATTCTCGACACATATGCTTCAATAGCTTACAGTTTACATGATGATTATATTTTATTCTTTACAAGGCCCCTTAAAATAAGATGTACATAAAATTAATTAATTCTCCGGATCCGGGATTTCCTCTAATACGTTAAGAATGGTTACCTCGCCATATAAAGCTTTCAAAATTTTGCCATTTGAAGAATGGTCTTTATTAATCTTTTAAACAATAAGGCTTTACAGTTTAGAGCTATAACTCTTTTACTAGGAATAAGTATACAAGTTATGAGTATACAATTACTGTTATACAATTACTTAAAATGTCTTAATGTGGTTAAATTAATTGTCTTTTGTTGAATATAATATTTAGTATTTCATAAGCACGGAAGGGTTGCCTCCGTGTCACCTTTTTTTTTTGATGTCTTCCAGCTCTGCGTTATTCCAGTCGTAGGTCCTCGGTTGCAGCATGTTTGAAGTAGGTCAGGTATCTCTCATTATCTTCGTATCCGGGAATGGTGTAGTCCTGAAGTCTTTTAGATCATGGTGTCTCCTGGTTCTCAGCTCCTGGCTAACTGATAGTAATAGCTCGTTGATCTGAATGATTAACACAAAGTTTCATTCACCTGTATCCACTTCACATGATAGTTTGATTGTAGCACTTCACTTCATGGGATTACCACAGTTTTAATTACATAAGTATTATATTTTAAGATTTTTGAAGAGATGTCACCGGCGCTAAATTTTAGTTATTCATTCTCACTCGTTTACACCATATTTATATGAGTCGCGGTTCAACTGCATTAACGCAACACATTGTTTAATAGTAAAAGAATGCGTCAGTGTCTTAACTGACGGATTAATTACATTTTGTAATCAACTATTTTTAACGTAGCACATATCGGCAGTACACAGCTTACTGTTTGACCGCTCCCTAGCAAGTGGGCGAAAATAGTTAGGGGTGAGAGTATTAATCTCGCGACGGTTCAACTCAACATAAAAATAGTTCCAAGTTTCTTTTTTATTTAAAGAACTAAAGTTAGATTAAATAATTAAGTAGAGAGATTCTTAGTTACAATTGCTATCAAAGTACATTATAGTAGTCTAGTTTAATTATTTAAATAATAATCAATTTACAATTATTTTTAGTTAGTTAAGGGGTTGGAAAACAAGTTGATTCTGGTTAGAGCCTGTTTCTGCAGGATTAATTAACAAGCTTTACCCTTTCTGTACTCTCGTATTCCTTTTAATATATTATTAGACTTTCATTTAAATATTATTATTATTTAATGATTACAATAAGCTTTAGGTAAAAATCTGAGATTTTATTAAACACTTAAAATTTATCAACCTATACACTATCAACTTAATTAATTAATTTATTTTTATTAATAAAATCGTCACAGTTCCTCTGGCGACTGACGACGCGACGATCCAAAACGTCGCACTCAAATAGCCGTCTGAGGGCTGATATCTTTTTGGCCAGGAGCTTGGCCAATCCCGTTGCTCGCCTGTGTCAACAACGGAGATAGATGTTCTACCCGAGGTAGCGATCCGATAACCTCTGAGTGTCGGATACCAGGCCTTATTCAGCTTCAAGCATTCATCCTTCCTGTTGAGGCTGTTATTATGTTTATGTATCTTGATCGCTTCCCGGTGCAGCCGCGTGTGATAGTATAACGTAGTGATTAGGATCTCCGTCGCGTGAAACTTCACCACGTGGTCGTCATTGGCCAGAAGGTGTTCAGCAAACGCCGACTTCTCCGACTGCCTCTGTCGACAGGCCCGGCTGAGTCCAGTGATGAGCGTCCTCGCTCTGCGCTTTGTCTTGCCAATATACACTCGTCCCCACGAACAAGGGCTATAGGGCTACACCACCCGAAGCCAATGGGTGTCTTAAGCAGTCGAAATGTTTGTATTTACAAGAAGAGGATCACGGCCCTTCAGCCTGGAGAATAATTTTACTGAAAACAAACAAAAATATTAGAATGGTAATAATCGCACAAGAGAAAGTAACATAGTTGGGAAAAGTAGATTAATATAGTAAAGACATTTACGTAGGATGGAAAAGGAATGGCTACCGATAAAGATATGGAAATGGCAACGTAAAGAAAAAACGAAACAGGAAGACATCAAACAAGATGGAATGAGGTCCCTGATAGAAAAGAAGAAGAAGAAGAAGAAGAAGAAGAAGAAGAAGAAGAAGAAGAAGAAGAAGAAGAAGAAGAATTCCTGCACAGTATGTGCCCCAACCAAGATGCTTTTCTCTTTGTTATTACTTTAAGCAATTTTCTTTCCTCTCCTATCCTTGTCAATATTTCATCGTTTCTCACACTATTCCTGCACAGTATGTGCCCCAACCAAGATGCTTTTCTCTTTGTTATTACTTTAAGCAATTTTCTTTCCTCTCCTATCCTTGTCAATATTTCATCGTTTCTCACACTATCAGTCGATTTTACCTTAAACATTCTTTGCTACAATCCCGTTCCAAGTGTTGGTGCATTCTATTATTTATTTTTATTCCTGCGTCCATCATCATTTATTCCTTTCTGTGTCATCAGTATAGAAATTAAACAATGTTGGAGATATGTTATACTCTTGTCACGCTCTCTGATTAATGTAAATGTCCTCTACCAATTCATCATCTTTAGACAATATTATCCTTGCCTGATAATGTAAGTTTATTTTAATATTCACATTTTCTTTATTCATGATTCTTTATTTTCTTACTTTCTGACTAATTACTGTGTCATTTAATATTTCTTCAGTGTACAGTAAATCGTCAGAACTAGACTTTAGGATTCACTGATTTACCAGTAAACTGAGATCAGAAGTCACAGTTGTTTTTTGATTTAATAGGTAAATATGAAAACACGCAAAACCTCTTTACCATTTTTGTCGAAGGTTATTGCTGAAGGGCTAATTGATTCGTACTAGTCAAGGGCGTTTCCATGTCTCCACGCTGTCAAGCCCTACACGATGACCAGCGCTCCAATAGACTCTTAGGTATCTTAAATACTATCGCGTCGTGAACATGCGCCAATGGTATTCGTGTTTCTTATCATTTCCGCAAGTTTTTTCATCGTGATTTTAAACCCGTTTTCCTTATGTAGACCCCTACTCCTTATTACACTCTTTACAATTTAATTTACTTACCGGAATGTTACACTTCTTGGTGTTTCTTCGTTGTAACTATTGGTATTCTTCATTGTCACTCCCGAGCATTCTGCTTCCAACGGCTTTCTCCTGAGTTCATCTCCAGTCTACAGAATTGGGCATTTATTGGAATTTTGTCTCAGTCCATTCAACCTCCCGGTTAGTATGTCCGACTTCGTCAAAGTTTACTACAATTGACATTTACAAAATGCAACAAAACACTTTTTTATTAGAATTGTTTGTTTTTGGAACACATAAGTGTACTTCCGCTTTCTCGCTTAAAATTTCTAATTCTTATATCAATTTTTGTTTCTTTACGTTGTTTTCTGTTTTCACTACTTCAACAATTTCTATATCTTTTATAAATTCGTATCATGTTTCTACGAAATATCTTAAGTACAGTTAGTTGGTAGTTCTGTTCCTTTCCCCTTTCGCATGTTGTCTCACATTGTTTCCAAATCCGTATCGCTCATGTACACATTATTAGGTACACTATTTACAATATCTTAAGTACAGTTAGTTGGTAGTTCTGTTTCTTTCCCCTTTGGCATGTTGTCTCACATTGTTTCCAAATCCGTATCGCTCATGTACACATTATTAGGTACACAATTTACAATATCTTAAGTTCAGTTAGTTGGTAGTTCTGTTTCTCTCCCCTTTCGCATGTTGTCTCACATTGTTTCCAAATCCGTATCGCTCATGTACATATTATAAGGTACACTATTTACAATATCTTAAGTTCAGTTAGTTGGTAGTTCTGTTTCTCTCCCCTTTCGCATGTTGTCTCACAATGTTTTCAAATCCGTATCGCTCATGTACACATTATTAGGTACACTATTTACAATATCTTAAGTATAGTTAGTTGGTGGTTCTGTTTCTTTCCCCTTTCGCATGTTGTCTCACATTGTTTTCAAATCCGTATCGCTCATGTACACATTATTAGGTACACTATTTACAATATCTTAAGTACAGTTAGTTGGTAGTTCTGTTTCTTTCCCTTTCGCATGTTGTCTCACATTGTTTTCAAATCTGTATCGCTCATGTACACATTATTAGGTACACTATTTACAATATCTTAAGTACAGTTAGTTGGTAGTTCTGTTTCTTTCCCCTTTCGCATGTTGTCTCACATTGTTTTCAAATCCGTATCGCTCATTTACACAGTATTAGGTACATTATTTACAATATCTTAAGTTCAGTTAGTTGGTAGTTCTGTTTCTCTCCCCTTTGGCATGTTGTCTCACAATGTTTTCAAATCCGTATCGCTCATGTACACATTATTAGGTACACCATTTACAATATCTTAAGTTCAGTTAGTTGGTAGTTCTGTTTCTCTCCCCTTTCGCATGTTGTCTCACAATGTTTTCAAATCCGTATCGCTCATGTACACATTATTAGGTACACTATTTACAATATCTTAAGTTCAGTTAGTTGGTAATTCTGTTTCTCTCCCCTTTGGCATGTTGTCTCACAATGTTTTCAAATCCGTATCGCTCATGTACACATTATTAGGTACACTATTTACTATTTAATTCACTCACCGGTATACGTATCACACTTACGTAACATTGGTATTTCTTCATTGTAACTATTCTTAACATGGTTAAAAAGTTCTTAACATATAGCATGTAAAAATTAAATAAGGATTTGAAAAGAAATTTACAAGATCAAGCTAAAACTGACTTTTCTTAAATAAACTAAATTTTAGAGTTTTCTCACTCTTAGTGTATACGACTTCAGAAATAAATGGCAAACGTTTCGCAGGGTAAAGGGTTGTTTATAAATAAAAAATAAAAATAATAATAATATCAATATGAACAATATTATCCAAAACACAAGCTTAATTATGTATTTTGTTTTATGTCCTTATATTATTGTTTTCTTATGTCTCATGTCTTCGCTTGTGAATATATTATGCGTGTGTTCCTTTATGTATACATATTTTATGATAATAATATAATTTACTTTATGATAATTATTATATAATAATACATCAGGCATAGATATATATAAATAATAATAACATAAATGGCACATAATAGTGAATTAGATAATTGCATAACTTATAATTTTTAATAATCTAATATATGATAAAATACATTATAATAGTTAACTTTTAACGAAAATATATCGAATGATTTAAAATAAAATGTTGTTACTGTTGTCTGAAACTTGCACGGCGTGTGTCAGTATATTCAAATTACGTCTAGAAAAGAAAGAACATCTACTCGTCCTCACCGGCACCACCGCTGACCATGTTAACCAAAGACCCGAACTCAAACCTCCAGTCTGGAAAAACAGGTGGGATCTTTCTATTATTATTAACTTTCGCCATCTTCAGCATTTCTTCAGTTCTGAGCAGCAAGACATGCGCACACAAACTTACGAATTTGTAAACTTTAAATCTGTAAACTTGTAAATATTTTGGTGAGAACATGCACCATGCGTGTTTTTGACTGTGTAAAGGGGGATCCCATTCTGATATTGCCGATTAATTTACATTATTGAAATTTTTCTAATTTTGACGTTCTTATGTAAAGGGAAATATATACATACATATATATATATATATATATATATATATATATATATAGAGAGAGAGAGAGAGAGAGAGAGATATGAAACAAATTTAAATGAAGTTAGATTATATTATAACAGGCTATGATCGGTTAGAACAAGTCCCTTTAAAAATCTTATGAAGGTCTAAATTGTCAATCGGTTGAAATCATTCCATTTTCACACTATTTTAGTAAATTGTTCCTGTTGGCATTGGTTATGCTAACCAGAGTAAAGGCAGTGGTGTTTCGTAATAGTAACTGTTAACTTTGGATACACTTTGCAGTTTTATATTTTGACCTATCGAGGGTCGTGTTAGAGTTTACCACTTGGGGAGCCATTGAATTGGTGCTTGCTAGTCATGCGGATTCTTTTTCACTCGAAATAAAATAATTGTGTGTGTATTTACGTGTATGTAGATGAGTAATTGTATGTATGTATATGTGTATTTCCCAAAAAGGTTAATAATAAGAATTGCTGTACAGCTATATATATATATATATATATATATATTACAACAATACACATACAAATACAAATACAATTTGTGTTTGAATAGCCCCACGATTTTGGAGTGGCAAAATGTAACAAATTAATTTTCTATAATTTATTTTGTGTGGAGCCCCATGCTCTTTGGGACGCCAAAATGTAATAAATTATTTTTCTGTGTAATTTAATTTGTTCATTAATTTAACTCATACACTTTATATAACCTTACTAACAATGTGTATGTATAATTGGAGTTCAGGTGTAATTATAATAAGAGTAGTACGTTTAGGAATCGTAATATGTTTTCATTTGTTAATTCAAACAAACATAATAATAATAATATAATAGTAATAATCGCTTCGCCATAAGATATTCATTATCTATGGTTTCAATGTTTCTTTGCTTGCCGTACTCTCATCATAAAAATAGATTTTATATCTTAGATATTTATTAGCAATTCTAAGTACAACATTTCTTCGTTATATTATAATTTTTCGACTACTCAATCTGAATGTGTGCTTTTTTAAATTTGTTAATACATTCTTATTCTATACTTGAACTACCTTTTACGGCTTTATAATCACTTTTAACAAAATTAATTGATTATTTCCAATTACTTTACGTTATGTGCTTTCAATAAAACAATTTAATCATTAAATCAATTATTAATACTCCAAGCAAGGATTTAAATTGTCTTTACATTGACTGTTCATTCAAATCATTAAAAAAAATTCTGATTACAAGTAAATTACATTCTCTTATCTCTATCTACATAGTTACTCTTTAATTTAAATTTTTTTTTTATTAATGTATTTCAATGTCTTTATTCTTTGATAAATATAAATTGGTTTTTCGTCA
This sequence comes from Magicicada septendecula, assembly GCA_034769895.1. NCBI lineage: Eukaryota > Metazoa > Arthropoda > Insecta > Hemiptera > Cicadidae > Magicicada > Magicicada septendecula. Next base: position 59,692,258 of record CM068374.1, read on the forward strand.
CCTCAAATTCTGCAGATTGTCCCGTGTCCTCCAGTGATCTGTCGGTCCTCCCCTACTGGATGTCCTCTTGTCGTTCCTGGTTTCACTGCTCGTTCTCTCATCTCTCGTCCTTCATGGTCCATCGGCTGCTGTAGATTGTAATGACGTTTTGCTCTGGATCGGTTGCTGTTGTGATAGAACCGCCTCTAGTGCTCTGTGTCTCGTTCCTCTGCTAGCTGTTCTCTCGCCATCTGTCTAGAGTTGATTTTCTTAGTTGTAGACTGCTCGTAGACGTCCGACGATTTTATTTACGGTACTTTTTATTTATTATCTTTTATTACTACTTGAAATCAAAATATTTCCCGTAATACTTTACATTTACGATATAAAAATCTTGCTAATGTTAGACATAGCGTCTAACTCTGTCCAAAGTAATTAAAAATTCGTGTCTCAGACGGACATAGCGTACCGCCACGACTGAAGACTGTTTGAGAAGAATTAAAAATTCTCGTCGCTGACGGACATAGCGTACCTCCACGACTGACGACTGATTTAGAAGAGAGATTGGCTCTCCTGGGCTTGTATTTATATTCACCAAGAAAACCACACCTGTTGGCTTAAAAATAAGCATGTCAAAAACTGTCCGTGGCGTGAGTGCCCCCACTCTCGTCTCATTTCACATATTAGCACTTTTTTTCCAATCGCACTGTTTAATGCGGATTTCAAGGTGATCTAATATTGTCTAATTTAATTACACACATAATATGTAATTATCATAATGATCGCATCATTAGTGTAATTATTATGCTTTAAAAATCGTACAGAATTCGCACTGATTGTCTGAATTACGTAGAATTCGCACTGCACATGTGTCTGATTTTTACGCATTTTTTGAAATTTTTACACTCTTTCTAACATTTATGATTTGCTTAAAATTAAATACAATCTTAATTTAGCATTTACTTGGGGTGAGGTTGCAAACTTTCAGGCTCTAACAGGCTTCACGCACACACTCTATTTACTTGTGTACACGCTTACAGCGGTAATCGCGTGATGTTTCTTGTTGATTCCTATTTATAAGCCAGCTTCCAATTTCACACCTGCTCGTCTATTATATATTACTAAAATTAATTTAAATATTTATTTTATTTCATATATGTGCATTACAGCATATGCTTGTATTGTCGCATTATTTCTCTGCTTGGTAAAAAAAAATTTTAATAAATTTATTTATTAAAATATATTTTTTCTTTTATCATTAGACACATTATATTTTTTAATATTTCATATTACTTATATTTTTTATTTGTATTTTTACACTACTATCAATGATAATGAATAGTAATTGTTCAATTTCCCTTAGTTGGAGGGTAAAACAAGTCAAGTTCCCTGCTCCCCCCCCCCTACGAGTTGCTAACAATGCGTGTTTCATTGTTCTCCTTTAATCTGGTCCCATTGACCTGTTTATTTTTTATTTATTTTTTTTATGTATAAAACTTTCTACATGAGTTTGCATTCCTGCACTGGTAAACATTCTGCATCTTAATATATTATGCCATTCTTCAATCTGAAATTTTACATTATCAATCATACATTCTTACCATTCTTTACTCTTTTCTTACATGAACATTCTTTATCTTTCTTAACATTTCTTACATTACTTATACAATACATTAACTTTCATTACCCTTTATTACATTTCTTTAACATTACCTTTCTGATCGCTAATAATTTTCTTCATTTTTACCCTTATGTTGACATACATTTCCGTAACAGAATACTCTTTTAGCTTTGTAGTGTGTCGCACGATCGATTACAGATGAACTGTCTTAGAAAACACATCGATATTTTACTCATAGTCTTAAATTCTAAGTAGTCTCTGCCCTTTGACTTTTCACTATCGCTTTCTTCTGTGTCTTTGCATTTCCATTAAGGTCTGAAGATTTCGCTTGATCAGCCGTTCTGACAATTATACATTCATTTCTCATTTCTAACCCTTTCTTCATATTAATAACAACATCGATAATAACATTCCTTTACAATCATTTCTTAAATATTTCTTTACGCTAACAGTCCTTACCATTAATAATACATTTCCTACCTTTCTTTGAACATACTTTTATTTAGCATAACATTCTTTATTATTTAATTCCTTATTTCTTATATTTCTTTCACATTTCTTTTTATTTGCAATCATAACCTTAATAATAACATTTCTTAATTATAATTTCTAGCCCTTTTTTTACACATATTATTTCTTATCATTTAGCTCCTATTCTTATTACTAATCAGCAATACTATTTTTCATTTAAAAATAATTATTCATTCCAATAGAGCATTGAGTGCGGTGTCGTTTGATTTCCACCCTCCTTAGTTTAACAACACATTGTTTGTCGTCTCCCGGACGTATATTGTTTCTTTGTAGCATAGCCCGCCATGTAACATTTCCGTTTTGCATTCCTTTATTGTGTGTACTTACCGTGTGAACGTTTGTTTTGACCATGTAACTCACCTGTTTGTACGGCAAGAATTTTTCTCTAGTTGACAGCCACAAATAACCTCTCTCTCTCTTTCTACTGCTGAGCCCCTCTTGTCGAACGCAGTCCTTATGTTCAGTTTGTATGCCGCCTATATAAACAGCTGTCGACGGTTTTTTCATTCGTCGTTTATGACAAAACTCACCGTAGTTTTTATAATTATACTTACAATTATCGTTCGCTTTATACTTCACGTGTGTATACTTAACATCATACTTATCACAAGTTTGCGTAGTGTTTCGTATAGATAATTTATTACTACGTTCCTCGTTAGACCTACAATGATATTTATCTCCGTAAGTGTGGTGCCTTAAGTGTTTCACATGTGCTATCTTAATTGATTTAATGTGTCTCAGGGTGTCGAGCAGCCGAGGGATGGGGTGTCAATGAGATGATGACTGCCCATCCATCATCATCAGCAGAGAACAGGCTGCAAATGCTCCTACACGCCGCCAGCCACGCACAGGGTCCAATACATCGATAACACCGATTTAGAAATTACTCGTCCTCACCGGCACCACCGCTGACCATGTTAACCAAAGACCCGAACTCAAACCTCCAGTCTGGAAAAACAGGTGGGATCTTTCTATTATTATTAACTTTCACCATCTTCAGCATTTCTTCAGTTCTAAGCAGCAAGAAATGTGCACACAAACTTATGAATTTGTAAACTTTAAATCTGTAAACTTGTAAATTTTAGTGAGAACATGCACCATGCATGTGTAAGATTTTGACTGTGTAAAGGAGGATTCCATTCTGATATTGCCGATTAACTTACATTATTGAAAATTTTCTAGTTTTGACGTTCTTATGTAAAGGGTTATATATATAGAGAGGATATGAAACAAATTAAAATAAAGTTAGATTACATTATAACAGGCTATGATTGGTTAGAACAAGTCCCTTTAAAAATCTTATGATGGTCTAGATTGTCAGTCGGGTGAAATCATTCCATTTTCAAACTGTTTTAGTAAATTGTTCCTATTGGTATTGGGTTATGCTAACCAGAGTAAAGGCATACACTGGAGTGGTGTTTCGTAATGGTAACTGTTAACTTTGGAAACACTGCAATTTTATATTTTGACGAATCGAGGGTCGTGTTAGAGTTTACCACTTGGGGAGCCATTGAATTGTTGCTTGCTAGTCATGCGGATAATTTTTCACTCGAAATAAAATAATTGTGTTTATGTACGTGTATGTAGATGGGTAATTATATGTATGTATATGTGTATTTCCCAGAAAGTTTAATAATAAGAATTGCTGTACAGCTATATATATATATATATATATATATATATATGGGAATATTAAGTGATCTAGTAACTTTTTATTAAATGTTCAAAACTTAAGAGATATCAAGAATAATGATTCAATTGCTCTGAACTGTTGCACAGTATATAGTGTCAATGTTAAAATAAAATATTATAAAAGAGAGTATATAATGTGTTCCGGGGTTTTGATGACCCGGCGTTTGTATAAAATAGAAAATTCATCATTTAGCAGTATGTGAGGTCGACGGCGAAAAGGGTTCCGCGGTGCAGATCGGTTATCGTTTTGCTCTCTGCTTGTGGGCGCCGCCTGTCGGGGGAACTCGTAATTAGTTTGGCCGGTCAGACACGCGGCGGGCATGCTGAGTTTAGTCTACCGCCCGCAACGCAACGTAACGTAACGTAAGCAGTCTACCTACCCTTCGGTTCGGCAGAGTTTTTTAATTATGGTTCTTTTCTCCTCTTTAATGGCAAAGTAACCGCCTTAAGACCTACCGGGTTCCCGTCGTAGTCGGAGGTGTGACCAACGCATGATGTGCATACATCTTCATCATGCCCTGAACCTATGAGACTTAGTTCTGCCGCAGCGGAGGGAGACACACTGCAAACTACCCTGCGACCGCCTGAATGAAATGAGGTGACATTTACACATTTTCTTTTATTCAAACCTGGCCTGCAGAAAACACTATGTGCCGTGAATGTAACATACTGTCAGATTAACTTTATACCGTGACTCCGTTTAATCAGGTGTATGTGTCGGCGGGACAGTTTCCATGTAACATAATTAATAATGCAGTTCATACAAGTAAAATTGTAAACCGGCCCGCGGGAGGGTTCCAGCGTGCTTTCATTTATGCCGTATAATGGGTGCAAAAGTTGTGGGAGAGACAGTCTTTTCAATTAAGTATAGGGGTGTTGTTTTCATGATGTACCGAACCGTTTTGGGTTTCATTTTCATTTTTATTACGGAGTTATTTTTTATTCTGCTTCAGGGTGTTACTTTTATAAATTTCACAAATCAAGAGGTAGGCACCTGTTGATGCCATATCATGATGGTTTCGCACAGGTCATCCTATGTCAAGTCAAGCATGTTCTGGTACACTCCTGCGGCCGGGTCAGTTCAGCATCTCTTTAGATTTTATATATATGTTGATAAAATTAAAATTTTACCCTTTTAATAAAATTGTACAGGCGGTACTTACACTTAATTTATGGTTGCATATTTTTCCGTTATGTTCAAATCGGATTCTTTTAAAAATTATATCTTAATAAAATTAAAGCTCCTTTGTTTTAATGATACTTATACAGGCTGTTCTCTGGTATAAATATTTTGTAACTTGTATTTTCTGGCCATTGTGTGTCCAGCCTGACTTTCTCAGGTTCATCAATTTTCCAAGTTTGTAAAATTTATGCAGGCTGTACTTAGCTTTAATTTGCAATCCGGTTTTCTTTTATTACGGGCAAGTCATTATAATTAAACCTTTTTAGTATTATTAAACTCTTATGGCCAATTCGGTTTTCTTAATGATCTATACTTTATAAAATCAGGAAGTTTTACATTTTTGCAGACTTATACAATGGTACTAACACTTTAACTTGTAATTATATTTTGCTATTATGGGCCATTCGAAGTGTCTTGCAAATTCATAAATGTAGATTGAATAAATTAATATAGAATTGTTACAGTTTTTAATTACGATGGATGATATTCTGAGTAAGCTATATGCTGGCTACAGGAATTTTAAAATTTTAAACTGAGTACCTTTTAGTAAATAAGATCAGTTCTCAATTAATAAAATACTAGCGGGTTACTGCCCTTTGACATTTCTATATGATAGGGCGATAAAAAAAAAGTAAAATTAATATACAGGCGGGCCGCAAGGCTTTTATGGGTATGATGTGATTGGAATTATAATTGTTATCTGGGCAAACTATACGTGATAGTAAAAGAAGTTGTTGCATCATTATGGTTAAGTTAAACTGCAGTTAAAATGTATACGTATATGTGTATTTATGTTCAATTCTGTGTTCTTTATGTCAAGCGTTATAAAAGGGGATTTAAACAATTATATGATGTTGATTTTTGGATATTATGTGATATTTTATTGTATTTATATTTATAATAAAAAGAGTAATTATATCAGGAATACTATTGGGAATCTGTGATATTAAAAGTTTCTGAATTGTGATATGCTAGATCTTAAATTGTGGCGGTAATTTGGAATTGCAATGAATATGTATATATGCAAGATGATTTAAGAAAGAATAAACGTTGTTATCGTTGGTTAACAGAGAGTTTAATTGCAAGTCCCGTCTCACTGGACCCAACGCATTTTATGCTTCTTCTAGACCTTCTGCCTAGTTCTAAAAATCCGGTAGCCTCTCCTTAAAAAAAAAGGAGGGGTTACAAATGTCAATGTTAAAAAAAAAAATATTTTAAAAGAGAAACACCAATAAAGATGGAATTTGTTATTGTTACACGAGTATTTTATTTGCAAGTCCTGTCACTATGGGCCAAGGCACGTTTCAAGATGAAGATTAATTTTTTGATCAATCTAGAATACATAACACTTTTCAAGAGCTTTAAACTGTATAAACAATTTATTATTAAGTAGTTTTATCATAAAACACGTGGAAAATATTTTGTTCAACATTATAATTCAGTGTAACCGTTAGTCGTTCTTTTGCTGAAATGCATGGTTTTATATTTGTATTACGTTTTTGGATATGCTTTACCAGAGTGCCATATAATTCAAAAAAGAGTTGGACGAGAATCTGATTTGGTTTGTTTGTTAACAAGAGATCGTCGATTAACAATGTACACAATAATGATATTTTGGTAAATTTTGTTATGGCATGTCTCTTTCTAGGCGTTCCTACTGTGAAAACTTTAAGGTATTCCAAAGAAACGGCTGGAAACTGATTCTACATTATTGTCAAGAAATAACATACTAGGGAATAGTATAGTATAAGAGAATTATACTCTTAGATTTTTGGTTTTTGTTGTCCATGACGTGTCTGATGTTATCAGAAACTGTCTTCCTTCAGAACCATGATACACAAACTTAACAACATTCTATTAGAAGAAAAAGACTACTAAGACGAACTAAACAGAATCAAATATCTAGCAGACGCCAATTTATGGTATGGATACCATAGAACTATAATTAATAAGCTCCTACGCAAAACGCAATGCAAACAACAGACGAAGACAGAAAAGAACAAATTCATAACACTAACATACAGGGTGTCCCGAGAGGAGAGGGAAATAATTTGAGAAATGGTTCTATAGTGTAAAAGAAGAAAAAAAGTTCATATAAACATATGTCCGGAAACGCTTTGTAAGCGAGTTACGGCTAGCGAAAGATTTCACCCGGGTTTCGGTTCCCCCGGGTAAATGAAGACTTTCTGAAATTCTGGGAAGGGGCGAATTCTGTTGTTTCTTATGGTTTTTGACCTGCAAAAACGAATAAAATAGGTCACAGAACTGTATCTCCTATAAGTTTCATGATATCCGACGTAAAACAGAAAAATCTTTGCCAAAAAAACAAATTTTGGAAAATTGGAAACAATTGGAATTTTTTGTTGATTTTTATTGCCTTTATTTACACCAGTTTTCTCAGAATTAAATCCTTTACACGTTTTGTTTTTAACTTTTATGCAGTTATTAGTCATTTAACAAAGTTATTGTACTTCTAACCTAAAAACACGTTTTTTTAAAACCATGACACACAGACTAAACAACATTCTATTAGAAGAAAAAGACTACTAAGACGAACTAAACAGAATCAAATATCTAGCAGACGCCAATTTATGGTATGGATACCATAGAACTATAATTAATAAGCTCCTACGCAAAACGCAATGCAAACAACAGACGAAGACAGAAAACAACAAATTCATAACACTAACATATATCAATAATCAATAACCACACTAAAAAAAAAAAAAAAAAAAAAAAAAAAAAAAAAAAAAAAAAAAAAACAAGAAATTAGAAAACAGGATACGGCATTTCGTACATAATTACAAACAAATCGGAACACATATTATAAAAAAAAAAACACAAAAACAACAAAACAAATTTGATGTACGTGGTGTTTACAAGCTAAACTGCTCAGGATGTAACGAAACCTACATACGCCAGACACAACGCATCTTCAAACTGAGATACATTGAACAGATAAACGTATTACACTTCACTACCGAGTCCACACCTTTGCTCTCATTGAGGCAGACCACACATGCATAAACATATGGAAATCCTACACGTACACACAAAAGGGCGAAAACTAGATACTCTCAAACAATTATAAATATACAAACACATAAAAACTGATCGAAACAACATCGTAAACGAATAGACACAATTTAAATCACACATAGTATTTGTACATATTACACTACAACGATCTTTCGAACGATGGCGCCGTCACCAAAAGCAGGACGGACAGCGCTCCTAGAGCGGCAGCCTCTGATAAAAGTCGTAAAGAGCAAAAATTAGTTCAGGCACTGAGATGAAAATTTAATAATTTTTATCTGCATTAATTGTTTTCAGAGTCAGAATTATTTTTATTTAGTTAGAATTATCAGATGTGTGAATTCAGTGGATTTTTCTTTCGAAGACAGGTTATGTTGTCAGAAAGAACAACGACCTATGAACAGGCTTATCACTATTCCCAGTAATGGCGAAGTGTACATATAATGAATTGAAAGCCAATTATTTTATTTAAATTTTGGCAAGTCCAAACTTGTGTAAATGCGTATCGATGACACTTTTGTAATTTGACAACAGAGCAAAGAAAAAATAATTAAATTTTTTTATCAACTGAAAAATGTAGCTCCTGCCATAAAGTTAACATATGAATTATACAATAAAAATCCCCTGCCATTCCTAGACGAGTTGGTTATTCGTGTTAAAAAATTAACAATATTTTGACTTATTCTGATTATGCAAAAAGGCTATTAAATTAAGACATTACAACCACGTTCCCACACCATGTGTTATAATGAAGAGTATTAAAAGGGTTAAAAGTTTATAAACTGTTACGGACTTTCCAAAGAATGGCTGCAGTAAGTGGTCTGAAAATAATAATTCAGGTCGCATTAATAACTACGAAGAAGCGAGAATAGTGTAATTATTTATATGTGCAGGCACATCGGAAAATATTTGGAGGCTATCAAGAAATATAGAATGCGAATTAACGTTTGCTTCCATAACACTGTAGGAAAACTGTAATGGAACACTTCTTCTTCTTCTTCTTTTTCTCTTTAAGGATTAGGTTATATAAACCTGTTCCGACACCCATCTCATCCTCGGACGACTCACGTCTCTCCTACCAATGGTTTATAGTTTAGTGCTGCATTCGGCAATCGATCCTTTGTCATCCGTTGCAGATGATCCCACCATTGTCCTTTTTAAATTAAAATAATTTCATTTACGTCCTTTATTTCAACTTCTGCTCTGACATCTTAATTCCTTATTGTATCTTGCAATGTATAATTTAAAGTATTTTGAAGAAACTGCATTTCAACACTCTGAATCTGGCCGCTTTCCTTTTTTGTCATGACCCACGCCTCACTTGCATAAATCAACGTGGGTATTGCTATCGTCTTAAAAAATGTAATCCTTGTGCTGTGTCTTGTTTTATTTCTAAGATTTCTATGAGTCGTGCCACAAATATTCCTAAATTTATTTATCTTCTCTCATATATCATATTCAGATTCATAGCTTACTGCACAGCCGAGATATTTGAAACGGTTCACTTGTTCTAAAGTACTGTTGTTTATAACTATGTTACTCTTTACTGGATATTTACCTTTAAAGCCCATGGTTTTAGTTTTTCTTACTGAAATTGTCAGTGAGTACTCTCTTGCCACTTCTTATAACTGAAAGTTTTCTTCTTACCTTTTTCTAACTCAAAAAGCGGGTTGCAGATATTAAGACTTAGCAAAAAGAAATCGCAACCCACTTTTGATTGAAGACAGCTACATTGATTGCAAAGACCGAATTGTTAAAAGGGAAAGTAAATGACAGCAGAAATGAGATTACTCAGAAGTGTGACATGATGTACATAATGCGATCAAGATCACACTAGTTGTGATATATGTATGTCAGATCACACGTTTTTTATATTTTTACGTCTAATATTTCTATGAATCGTACCACAAATAACAAGAGCCTACCACATTTTCTCCTGCGCCCTAAAACATGGGTCTTTCGTTATAAGGTATGGTAACCCTGACAGAAGAGTCTCTGGTCTTCCTGGTAGGAGGTTGTGCAACAGGCCAGTAACCTGTTCATGTAAAACTTTAAAATCCTTGTAGTATCCAAAGCAGCCTCGGAGTAAGGAGAGATATAATAGATATTTAACTAATTTATTAACATTAAGCTACTAATAGATATTTAATTAATAGGAGACGCTTAAGTATGTCTGGCGAGTAGAAGACCACTTCTAACAAAATTGTTTCTGTTTCAAGAGTTGTATGATACTGATCTCATTTCAATTCCAAAAGCTGACCACAAGCTAGAGTTGTTCAGCTTAGGGGAACTCGTTTTATGACGTTGTTTTTGTAAAATTAAAACACTAACTAGAACATTTCATGGAGCCCACAAAAGTGTTGCCTTAGCAACTGGGGGAAATGGTTACACAAATGTTTAGGACCAATCAGAATATGCTTGTACCAGCAAGTATTAGTGCATTCTGGATGCAATGGAAGAAGGTCACAGGAATCACTTCTGACAGCAAAAGTCAATCCCACTGAAATCTAGGATATAGCTCACAATGGTGAGACAGGTTGCTCTGTACGGGACCAAGTGTTGAGCTGTCTCCGCTGGGGCTGAGTAGTCATTACACATCATAAAAATGCTGATGTGTAATGAGGGAAATGGGAGTTTTGCTGCTTGATCACGTCAACAATCAAATCGGTATTGCTGTATGGATGTGAGACCTGGAAAGTGTCAAAGGACATTACCACAATTACAGACTTTCATAAACCGTTGCCTGAGATACATAATGAGAATTTGGTGACCCATGACCATCTCGAACTGAGATCTTTGGGAGGCCACAAGTCAGAGTCTCATCCAAGAGAAGAAAGTGGAGATGGATCGGTCACGCCCTGTGAGGACCATCAGAAAATATCGGTAGACAGGCACTGAATTGGAATCTCCAATGTAGCCGCAGACGTGGAAGACCGAGGAACACCTGGGAGAGGACAATGGAAAGAGAGCTGGCTGGTGTCAACAAGACATGGAGGGAGGTGAAAGGCCTGGCAATGGCCAGAACACGCTGGAGAAATTTCGTCGAGGCCCTATGTTCCACCTAGGAATTTAAGAACTTAAGTCAAGTACGACATCACGTCAACAAATCCAGTGGCAATTGCCTGGCTGGCATGACTCCAATAAATGAAAAAAATCCAGAGGGAAGTGCCAGCCGGACAACCCCAAGCCGTGATGGATAGTCACTGTAAACGCCTATCTTCGCACTACAAAACTGTTCCCGCAAAGCGCGACAGACCGCGCTAAATGACGTTCATTGATCCGGATAGCGGACTCCGCTCGGACTGTAAATCACTCAGAACAAATCTCACAATAACTTTAAGTAGAGATTGTCAAAGTTAATCTAGCCTGGTTTAGAAAGTTCGCAGTACGTCAGCAGACAGGTACATGGTGGCCGCGCACAGAATTCTCACGCCGGAAGACAGCTTTAAATGCGTTCTGCGAATGCGCCAGTCATTATTCCAAACACGGAAACATTTAGTGTCAATCACGTGGTGTCAAGGAAAATTTTTCGTTAGTTGCAGAACCAATTTTATACTTCAAAACAAATACGCTCGCTTCACGTTTATTGTGACGACAAAACAGCAGCCGTCAGTGTAGTCTAGTGTTACGGAACAAAGTTGGACAAACTAATGTTTGCAGGTTAGACAGTAGTTGATTTACGTCACACCACTTCCGCTTCTCCCGCGTAATAATTATTTGCGCGACCACTCTGTACACAGTCGTAGTCAGTAGGCGGAGTCAGTTTACTGTAGTGGTAGCCCACTCTTTGTAGCGTTCGTTCGCATACGTCTATGCCTTCTATAGGCAGTAACGTCGATTGCGTGCGAGTGATCTGCGCATGTCAACCGTAAAGGCCTTCTACACCAACCGAGTCAACTCCAAGCACCCCACCTTACGCGTCGAACTACGCCAATGTAACTTTGACACACTATACATACGAGTACTGTCGACAAAATATCAGAATGCTATAAAGTGTTTCCATCATATGGCTTAACCTTTTACTATAAAGCTGCATAATATTTCTATATTATAGAAAATCGATTATATTGCAATGGCATATGCTAAAATGCCTTTAATCGGTGTTTGTCTTATAAAAAATAAATTGTTTCCGAGAGGCAGGAGGATTTCTACTGAGGACAAAATAATATCGATCGGAAACATTTCGCAATTCTGTTATCGTTTATTGCTAAAATGGAATTACAAACGTCAATAAAGTATTAACGGTGTGATTTGTTACATTTCGCAGTAGAAGTCCAAGTCTGCTGCACATGTAGACATATTGTATTTGCCTGTAAATACATTTCAAATCCGATTTCAGAAATAATGATGAGGATACATTTAAAATGGAATAAAGTTTAAAACTAACAGTCTGTGCTTACAGTTAATCAACGTTGTTATCATTATATTTGAAATATTCAATAACCAGTATACAGTTGGACTCACGCAGAGGATAACGGAGGTAGAAGAATTTCCATATACGTATACACCCCATATATACTGCCCGTACATTGCCCTAAAAGAGGATCTTGCGCTTGAAACAACGTGGCGGGTAAAACTAAGAGCATGCTTAAGACCCGTCATAGCCTCCAGACAACGACATGTGATAACGTGCGCACATCTACATATAGGCGCATGTGGCGTAGTTTCTGACGCCTAGTAGCTTATACATCATTTTAAAAACTGTAGCGTTCGTACAGACAAAGGGGAGCGGTCTTGTCTTTAGTCCATCTGTGTTCATAAACTTAAATACCAACAGTAAAATTACCCACACTTTTAGAGAGCATCCTCAAAACGAAAGTGCCAATGCCAATCGTTATTGGGAAAAACGTGATAATACGAGATAATGTTTAGTTTTTGAATACTTATATAAGCGTGTACAGTTGATATTTAGTCGAGAGGCTCTTAGCAAGAATGAAACTCGGCTGCCGTGTTCCTTGTGTTGTAACGCCCGGGGCTGGGGCCTCACAAAGTGAAAGCACCAGTCGTGCGGACAGGATAGCTGTGGGAATGGCTCGTTATTAAATAAGGCATTTACTTAGATTAATAATATTTTTTTAATTCATTAGAGTAACTACGTTCGTTAACAAGTTTTATCTTGATGAACAATACAAATGAACAAAATAGCAATAATTGAAGTGACATACTCTCGTTACAATAATTCTATTGAATATAAAAAAAAACATTCTTTATATACTGACTATTCTTTACTAAAACATTATAAAACCTTTACTAACTATATTTCTGAATTTGGTAGGTTACCACTTTAAATTAGGCATAAATGATTAAGATATCAATTATACATATTCCTTAACAAATTTAGAACACTACTGAGCACTTCTGACTATAAATAATTTATTATCCAAAATCGATTAATGCTTTAAGTTTGAACTAAGTAAAACAAAAACAAAGTTGTAATTACGCTTTTGATGTTGCTCCATCGTAGACAGAAGATGCACGGATAGTGCGCAAGGACGCCAAAAGTGAACACGTGAAAAAAGAGAGTGTGTACTTCCCAGTGCTCTCGTCAGTTTTTATACCCTGTGTGACGCAAAAAGTCTCTATGAATTAACGCCCAAAATTCAGCCAATCAGAACTGGACTCTGCACGTGTCTCGAAACTTGACATTGATTTTTGTGAACCAAAGCGGAATTCGTTCGCGAACACTGACAAATAAACAATTCTTATTTCCCTGGTTGATAACACGCTACACGTGCCACGATAAAAAATGGTCAGCACACTTCCTCACAATCGCTCAGTTTGTTCCTTATAATAATTCTTAGATAAAATAAAATAATACATTGAGTAGTTTGAGTATGAGTAGAATCCTCATTTACAAATATATATAAAATCGTAACGTTGAATGTGCTGGGCACAACACCCCTCCCTACTTTACAAAAGGAAAGTACGGGACGTACTTTGCTTTCCAAATTTATCCAAAGTATAAACAACTTACAGTTCTACTCAAGCTCAACGTTCTTGGAATGTACTACAATATATATAGTAAGTAGTATAGTAGTATTACCTAGTCTGTTTACATCATGAAATCTACATGTAAACAAACCAACAAAACAAAAAGATACGACTGCGCCGTTTACGGTCAGTCATTCACAGCTGTCGCTAAGCAGCTGTACACGCTCAGCTGTGTGTAGATACCACATTGTGTCGATGTACACATTTACATACGTATATATCACGCGATAATCTGTATACATATTTACAAACAAAATTATTGTGCAACCTTTCTAATACAATACTACATAATTGTCTGTTTTTCTATTTAAACATAGTTTTATGTGTTACATTCAAAACAAAGTGTGTTGAATATAAAGAGACTCAAAATTTTTTTTTCCTTTGGTAATTTTACAACTATTATAATAATTATTATTTTTTCTTGTTTACTTTTTTCTTATGTACTTCTCAATTCTTTATGTAGGTTCAATACATTGCTTTATTAAACAATCAAACACAACAAACTCTTTAATTTATAACTGTGAATGTGCAACCCTAACACCTGGTTTTACGTAGACTGCTGTAACATTCATTCCGTCTGGCGAAGTTACCTCTGAAACGTCCTCTGCTGCTTCTTGTGTTGCCTCAGCACTGGATGTCGTTGCTGGTATGAGAGTAGAAGTTAGACATTTGGAGACTGACTTGGTTCGGTAGACGAGTTATAGTAGCAATGCTGCTCCAATAATTATGACGGTAAAGCCACCGGCATAGCGAATAGATTGTTCGTTTCGTGATTGTTGCTTTTCTCGCTGTATCTCTTGGATATCGTTAATAAGTCGGTTCAGTGAAACGTCATCGAAGTCGTTGTGTATCCCATGCAGTACTTCGTCGATATTCAATTCTGTAACATCTGAAATCTTCATGTGAGTGACATTATTTGTTAAAATTTTAGCTTCGAATGGACTAATCAAAGAGAATATTGGTGGTTCAATCGTGATAGGCTTAGTAAGGTTATATATACTTCGTCCATAGGTATGTGGTAATAAGGTAAAATATTTGGAATATATATGACAATGGTGTGGATTAAGAAGAACTCCTCTCTCCTTAAGAATCTCGGTCTTAGTGTCTTGATCCCATGTCCAGGTAACGCGTATCGGTTCTGGTGCACTATATATCCACGCATCCTTGTTCGGCATCTGATGTAGAATTGGACGGCTGAAATTCTGTATAACCTTCTTCTCACATTGAACACGAGCACTGCTGGTCTCTCTAACAAATATTGCATAGATACAACTGTCGTTATGATACGAATACAAAGGTATATTGGCTGGACACACACTATACTTGGAACCTTTGCACGCAATTACATCTTTTTTTGTAAGTTCATCATACTCTTGTCGCGTTTTAGTTAATGCTAAGTACTCAGTATTGCTCTTTACATATATAAACTTATTGATAGAAGGTTCTCTATACGGCAAGGACTTTACAGAATACAAGTCGAGTAATCTGTTTTCTGTTTTTAAAGGAATTTCTATAATCAGTTGAATATATTTCGTTAATTGAAGTAACATACTCTCGTTACAATAATTCTCTTGAGTGTTTTCATCAAGACATAATATTATATATTAAAAAAAAAACATTTTTTATATACTGACTATTCTTTATTAAAACATTATAAAAGCTTTACTAACTATATTTCTGAATTTGGTACGTTACCACTTTAAATTAGGCATAAATAATTAAGATATCAATTATACATATTCCTTAACAAATTTAGAACACTACTGAGCACTTCTGAGTATAAATAATTCATTATCCAAAATCGATTAATGCTTTAAGTTTGAACTAAGTAAAACAAAAACAAAGTTGTAATTACGTTTTAGATGTGGCTCCATCGTAGACAGAAGATGCACGGATAGTGCGCAAGGACGCCAAAAGTGAACAAGTGAAAAAAGAGAGTGTGTACGTCCCAGTGCTCTCGTCAGTTTTATACCCTGCGTGACGCAAAAAGTCTCTATGAATTAACTCCCAAAATTCAGCCAATCAGAACTGGACTCTGCACGTGTCTCGAAACTTATCAGGTCACACGAGAGGACAATTTTACATTGATTTTTGTGAACCAAAGCGGAATTCGTTCTCGAACACTGACAAGTAAACAATTCTTATTTTTCTGGTTGATAACACGCTACACGTGCAACGATAAAAAATGGTCAGCACACTTCCTCACAATAGCTCAGTTTGTTCCTTAAAATAATTCTTAAGATAAAATAAAATAATACATTGAGTACTTTGAGTATGAGTAGAATCCTCATTTACAAATATATATAAAATCATAACGTGGAATGTGGTGGGCACAACACTTGTCGTTCTTATTAAGATATCGTGACACAGGATTTCTTCTTAAATTTCTAATTATGCGAAGAGTGTTTGACAAGGGCCATCAATATCGTATTTGTAAGTAGTCAAAGAATTTTTATCACAGACCAACAGCATTGTAACAATAGCAGTTTTTAAACTGTTATACATCGTAAATACCAGTGTGATTTTATGTTTTAGCTTAACAGTTGAAAGCTTTGATAGCTGGTGTTGGCTTAAATCTCACATTTTTTTTCTGACATAAAAACAAACTTATAATGCAAGCAACTACATTATGAATAAAAGTTCAACCTTATATATGAGGGACCATTAGGCGAACCCTTAAGTCAGCAAGTAAAGGAACACGCCTAACAGTCTACGAAGTGATGGTTCTTCCCACACTTCTTTATGGGTCTGAGAATTGGACTTTAACGAAAGGCCAGGACAGTCGCATTCAAGCGGCAGAAATGAGATTTCTCAGGCACGTGGCAGAGTATAGTCTCCACGATCATAGGAGAAAGACAGATATACGACGTGAACTAAATATTAGGAGTATACTCGACAGGATCGCCCAGTATCGACTAAATTGATGGGAACATCTTTGCCGAATGGATGACTGCCGCATCCCCAAACAACTCTGGAACTATAAGCCGAGGGGACGGAGAGGTGTGGGACGTCCGAGGAAGAGCTTGAGTGACCAGCTCTAATCTTTGCCTATTTGAGACCGGAACAGATCATCCTTGGTTTAATCCGTGAAGATAATGATGATAACTGAAACATTTATGTGAGTCAACAGTAGGTCTTGTTTGTAGTGCTTCTGTTACCGCTTTTGTGTGTTCGTCAATTTAAATTTTAACAGTGAAATTCAGCAATTCCTCTTACAGTGAGTATTCCTAAAACGGAAGAGCCTATGGACGTCATTACTGGAAAATACGGGATAGCAAGTACTGTTTAGTTATTGGATACTGTTTGTTAAATCTGCTTAGTCAATTTTTTTTTTCTTTACAATTTTAAAAACTTGTGTCTAAGCTTGTGTTGACACATGTGTGGACAATTTCTGTACATTGCCTCTAATTCAGATCACAAGAAATGATGAAAACAAAATATGTTGAACCTCGACAATATATTATTGGAAAGTTGACACAAATGTTTTAAACTGTGCGAAGCTAATGGCTGATAGAAAACTAATGTTCGTAGAAGCTTTCATCACTGAAAGTTAACCATAAAATTTCATTTTTTTAAGCAATTTATGGTTTACTAATTTATGGTTAGAAATGTGTATGTTCACAGTTGTGTATATGAGTGCATGTG
Source organism: Magicicada septendecula (assembly GCA_034769895.1). NCBI lineage: Eukaryota > Metazoa > Arthropoda > Insecta > Hemiptera > Cicadidae > Magicicada > Magicicada septendecula. The sequence goes on from CM068374.1 coordinate 59,709,936, forward strand.
CGCGCGCGTGTGTTTGTGTTTAATATAAGCTATACCTTACTTTGTTCACTATCTTTAAAGTATACAAAACTAATTTTAATGTAAATATATGTGAAATATACAATTCTTACATTTGCTTTTACAGCATGTGGTTCATCATGAGTCCACTCCCTGTAATATTTTCCAAGCCCCACTTTAATTGCTTCTGGAGGCATCTTTGCTTTTATTTATTCTGAGAAGACACAATGGGCAGCTGAAATTTATAAAGCGTTCCTTGTTATTTTATAGAAAACATTTAACTACAAAAAAAAAATGAAGTGTTTCCATAAACACAAACAAAACTGTTATAATGACAAGATAATTAAAAATGTATAAAGCAACCGTATAAAATTTTGCTTTTTAAATCAATTATTTAATAATATTATAATCCTTGGATTTCGTTGTCCATGACGTGTCCGTTATTTAACTAAATATCACTATAATATTGACGACTCGGAACACTAAGTTTTTTATAAGTAAAAACGTAAAGTTTTACCTTACAGCCTAAACCGGCTTTCACCTATGGAAGGCTTCATCAGAGGCTGTCGTAAGTAGTTACTTTACGTTTTTACTTATAAAAAACTTAGTGTTCCGAGTCGTCAATATTATAGTGATATTTAATATTATAATATTTCCTACTACTTATAGATAAAACTCATCCAAACCTGTTAAACAATGTGGGGTGAAATAAGCGTTCCTCCACACATTTGTTCCCATTGATTAGAAGCATTCAGCATATACAGGCCCACATGCCATGGAAATTCACCATATTTTGTAGCAGAACCATATTTAATTAGAGGGTTATTTAAATCTTGTGTATTTCTCCTTCCACAAACTGCAAATTACAACAAAAATGTCTTAAACACTTACAAAAATAAAGTAACCATAAAAATTTAATTTTAAATATATCTACATTTTGTAATATAAACATTCAAAGTAAAAGTTTATAGAAGAGTGTTGAGAAAACTTAAGAAAACTTGCAGAATAATCTGTTTATAAAAGTATTTAACAAATCCTCTACCACATTAATGCTATGGATTAGCAAAACAAAGTAAGTTACTGAATATTATAACAGTATATAATATAGAGCTTTTCTTATGTAGTTTTAACTTAGGTGCCACAAAATTTCATACGCACAAGTTGGTTTTTGCGGTCTTTCTTAATCGCTTTGTCACTAATCCGCCGGCCACTGTGCGAATGTCCCCACTCCATTTGATATACCTTAAAGACTAATGCTGATAGTGGAACAGGATAAATGACAGTTTGTTGTCAAAAACTATCGCTAGGTGCGCCCAAAGTCGGGGCGTGTTATTTGTGCGGGTTGATGTATTATTCAAAAAGTTAGGTCTTTTTGTGAACACACCTCATACACTTATGCAAACACAATTTTGTGTGTGTGTGTGTGTGTGTGTGTGTATGTGTGTGTAGTAAGTCCTTAGCATTCTAATATAACTGTCATAATTAAATTCATATAAATCACTAAAAAACTTACATTTTCAGTTTAACCTACATTTTAAATGCAGTTAGTAGAGTATGCGTCTTTTAAGAAATGAAACTCTTAAAGTTATAAAATAAAAAAAGCCTGTTTAATAACCAGTAAAAATATTTCAATGAGTTTAACAGTAATGAGAAAAAATTGTGAAAGCTATAAAAAAGTAATTAACTGTTTAAACAAATTTTATAATCAAAGTAACTAGATTTTGTAGTTTGGTAGATAACAATGTTGGTTTCTTTGATTGTACAATTAAACAAAAATAATTGTATACTTTGAAAAATAACTGAAAACTTGAGGAGTCACAAGTTGAAGAGTCAAGATGAAATTGTAGTATTGCAACAATGTGGAGTGCAATGCATATATAAAATGTGTGTATATGTGTGAACTCAGAACCGATATGCAAAAATTTCAGTGACCAAATTTTGTATTATGAAGTATGTATTCATTTATTTTTTTTTTTTTTACTTTTTTCTATTTTTATATTAAGCAGGAATGTTTATATTGATTGTTAGTTTATTTTCAGATATGTTTATGCAATAGTTAAATTTATTAATATATGCAATTTCATTTGGTTTGATGAGTGACACATTGGGGAAATTTCAAAACACAAGCTATTTACCTGGTCGACAATAAAACAATTTATCACTCCACTGGCCGTTGTCTCTGCAGAATATTTCTGTATATGGGGGAGGCTGAATTTGAGTATACGATTTTTTACATTCAGCTTTTGCTCGTGTTCCAGGACGCATTGGTTTGCTACAGTCAACATCATCTGTTCCATTAAAACATATTACAGCTACACTTAATGAAACAAGAGGTGAACACATTTCTGAAACAAGAAATTACTATGAAAAATTATGTTAACCTTTAAAAGGGAAGTAAATTATTCCTCTGTATTATATGAACAGAAGTATTATGTGACATAATACATATAATGTGAAGTATAACAACATCAATCATACATATTGTTATGCAATTATGAAACGCTCTCATAAAGGCGAGAGTGTCGTTCTACACGCTACTCGATTAGCCCAGCATGCCTTGTCTGTGTCAAGGCCGTCCACTCACATAGCACTCAAGTATAACAACATCAATCATACATATTGTTATGCAATTATGAAACGCTCTCATAAAGGCGAGAGTGTCGTTCTACGCTGTTCTCGATTAGCCCACCATGTCTTGTCTGTGTCAAGGCCGTCCACTCACATAGCACTCAAGTATAACAACATCAATCATACATATTGTTATGCAATTATGAAACGCTCTCATAAAGGCGAGAGTGTCGTTCTACACGCTACTCGATTAGCCCAGCATGCCTTGTCTGTGTCAAGGCCGTCCACTCACATAGCACTCAAGTATAACAACATCAATCATACATATTGTTATGCAATTATGAAACGCTCTCATAAAGGCGAGAGTGTCGTTCTACGCTGTTCTCGTTTAGCCCAGCATGCCTTGTCTGTGTCAAGGCCGTCCACTCACATAGCACTCAAGTATAACAACATCAATCATACATATTGTTCTGCAATTATGAAACGCTCTCATAAAGGCGAGAGTGTCGTTCTACACGCTACTCGATTAGCCCAGCATGCCTTGTCTGTGTCAAGGCCGTCCACTCACATAGCACTCAAGTATAACAACATCAATCATACATATTGTTATGCAATTATGAAACGCTCTCATAAAGGCGAGAGTGTCGTTCTACGCTGTTCTCGATTAGCCCAGCATGCCTTGTCTGTGTCAAGGCCGTCCACTCACATAGCACTCAAGTATAACAACATCAATCATACATATTGTTATGCAATTATGAAACGCTCTCATAAAGGCAAGAGTGTCGTTCTACACGCTACTCGATTAGCCCAGCATGCCTTGTCTGTGTCAAGGCCGTCCACTCACATAGCACTCAAGTATAACAACATCAATCATACATATTGTTATGCAATTATGAAACGCTCTCATAAAGGCGAGAGTGTCGTTCTACGCTGTTCTCGATTAGCCCAGCATGCCTTGTCTGTGTCAAGGCCGTCCACTCACATAGCACTCAAGTATAACAACATCAATCATACATATTGTTATGCAATTATGAAACGCTCTCATAAAGGCGAGAGTGTCGTTCTACGCTGTTCTCGATTAGCCCAGCATGCCTTGTCTGTGTCAAGGCCGTCCACTCACATAGCACTCAAGTATAACAACATCAATCATACATATTGTTATGCAATTATGAAACGATCTCATAAAGGCGAGTGTGTCGTTCTACACGCTACTCGATTAGCCCAGCATGCCTTGTCTGTGTCAAGGCCGTCCACTCACATAGCACTCAAGTATAACAACATCAATCATACATATTGTTATGCAATTATGAAACGCTCTCATAAAGGCGAGAGTGTCGTTCTACGCTGTTCTCGATTAGCCCAGCATGCCTTGTCTGTGTCAAGGCCGTCCACTCACATAGCACTCAAGTATAACAACATCAATCATACATATTGTTATGCAATTATGAAACGCTTTCATAAAGGCGAGAGTGTCGTTCTACACGCTACTCGATTAGCCCAGCATGCCTTGTCTGTGTCAAGGCCGTCCACTCACATAGCACTCAAGTATAACAACATCAATCATACATATTGTTATGCAATTATGAAACGCTCTCATAAAGGCGAGAGTGTCGTTCTACGCTGTTCTCGATTAGCCCACCATGTCTTGTCTGTGTCAAGGCCGTCCACTCACATAGCACTCAAGTATAACAACATCAATCATACATATTGTTATGCAATTATGAAACGCTCTCATAAAGGCGAGAGTGTCGTTCTACGCTGTTCTCGATTAGCCCAGCATGCCTTGTCTGTGTCAAGGCCGTCCACTCACACAGCACTCAAGTATAACAACATCAATCATACATATTGTTATGCAATTATGAAACGCTCTCATAAAGGCGAGTGTGTCGTTCTACACGCTACTCGATTAGCCCAGCATGCCTTGTCTGTGTCAAGGCCGTCCACTCACATAGCACTCAAGTATAACAACATCAATCATACATATTTTTATGCAATTATGAAACACTCTCATAAAGGCGAGAGTGTCGTCAAGACACTTGTGTCTTGACGGATTCGTGTATTTCGGGTTCAGCCTTCGGTGGTTCCCCAAAAATCGGTTCTCCTTCGGGCTACTTGCCAGGAAAGAGGGCCCTGGTTCCCGAAACAGGGCGCTACATGGGTTTACTACAACAAACGTGTAGCTACTTTATCAGGGACGCTGGAAGCTACTGTTCGCGCCCGCTACTAGCCTTCACTGCACTTTTGTGCTAGCTACTGAGCAGGAAGGAACATTGGTGCCGTTCGCACAGCACACGCGATTAGCCCGTTTCTAAGCTCCAATCAAGCCGAAGGAACAGTTACACCCCCGCGCGAATTGTGACGCAGTGTGTACTCGGAGGAAGGACGGCAACTGGAGAGGGCCACCGGGAATGGAGGGAGTACACGCGGTATAGGCCCCAACCTGTCACCTCTCGGGAAAAAGAACCCACACACGGGTTGGGGGGAGAAAGTGGCAGCCCCACTACAGAGATAGCCCTGCGCAATACTAGTAACGTGGCAAGGCAGATTTATTTTTTTTATTACTGGTAAGCCTCAAGAGAATAGCCAGACTGGAAATCTGTAGGCAAGCCAGCCACAAGGTGGCAGAAGTCATTAGACCGGAACAGGAGAAATCCTATTCATGAAGTGATGAAGGTGATGATTAATACACGTTGTCATTAACAATAATAGACATTAATTTAATCAGTGCAGATAAGGAGAATCACTATTCGAGGGATATCTAAGAAATAAAGAGAGACGAAAGGTGGTGCAAAGTGCGAACTGTTTCCACAAAACTGTAAGGATAATGTAATAAACAAAAGACAGGAGACCAAAGTCAGAAATCATGAACGTAAGGAAGATTGTATTATCAAAATAAAAATTGTTTCAACCAAAAATTAATGATGACACATTTACTGGAAACTTTGGAAACTTTTGATATGATGGATATGCTCTTTAGTAGATCCAGAATTTTCGTTAGACTTTTGGAAATTACCAGACTAGATTTGAAATGTTTAACATAGTCTGAATAACAGGACTAAACAGAACATGCCAATATCTGGTACACTTTTTCTCAGCTACTTTTTCCAAATCTGTAGCTGGAATTAGTAATGAGAATTGTAGACAATCGCGCAGGCCTTGGGAGTACACTCCAATATCTGGTACTGTGCTGGACTGCGTTCAGCTTTTAAAACCCGCACGTTCTCCACCGCATTTAAAACTCGCGCGACTGCCACTGCTTAGTGATCGCGCGTCGACGAGTGAAATGAGTGAGTCAGAGACTATGTGTCAATAGCGGCGACGATATCTATTCGTTCCCGCACAGCTGATTTTTGGTCTCAAAATGACTGGAATGTTTTAGATTTCGTGGTTAGAGTATGCAGTTGATCCTGTCTCTTTTCTCATCTAACCCTTGACAGAAGCGTTTCGGGACTGGCGGCTTGATTGGTCTTCGTTCCTTTACTTTTACTAGTATGGAGGCTTAATTCTAGAGAGTCCCAGGGTTCTCGGACAAGCCGATGAAGGGGTGTCGGAGGATGACCGTCCACCTGTCGTCCTCCCGTGCAGAGAAAAAGATCTAAGCTTTTCGACGCCGCCAGTCACGAACAGCCCAACAGATGAGGATACAGCTCCAGAAGTAACCCTTACTGTCATTAGCTGGGTATCTGAACCACAAGCCCGGATAAAGCCTAAAATTGGAAAACTCAGGTGGAATCTTTCAGTATTATACCATTTCTTCTGTCATCTTCTACTTTCCTCCAGTTTAATCGGCAGAAACCATGTGAAAATAGACTTAAAAATTGTAAGCTCATGAAACATTAACCTGTAAAGTTTGGGGTGAACATGCATCAGGCATGTGTGAAACTGTAGTCTGGTTTTGTAAGATAGGATCCCAAACTGAATTGATTGTGGTTTTACATTATTCAAATATTTTTGATACACTCATGTAAAGGAGGAATATTTACACACACACACACACACACACACACACATATATATATATATGTGTGTATGTATCTGAATGAGTAAGTTAAATTCAAAGTCACATGAACACTGTTTAAATATACCTGGGTATGAGTGGGTGATACGAGTCCCTTTATGTAGCTTTTCAATCTTACATAATCTAGTGGGATAGATGATTAACCTACACATTTCGGGGATATGAATCTTAAAACGGGTTTAATGAGTTCTTAATTCTGTCTTGATGATTTCTTCCTGAGCACACCGACACTGGAGCTGGGTTCATTATGAATTACTGTTATCATACTTTACAGGGGACATTGGGTTATTTTTGGATGAATTGATGTTACACCTTGGGGAGATATTGATGTGGTGTTACCAGCAAGGGGGTTTCACCCAAGATAATTACTTGAATTAATTGTGGGTAGTATGTGTATGTTAATGTGTTGTGGTATATGTATGTATGTGTATATTTTCTCAAGGGGGTCAATAATGTATAACTGTATAATAGCACATGTGAGAACTGTTAAATGAGCTGGCTGATTCAATGCATTGGTACTTAAGAGATCTCAATGAGCTAATTTCTCTAATATCTAATAAATAATTGGTGTCATGTTATATTTGCATATCTCTGAGCATGTTAGTCAACTTAAATGTCTGTATGAGTTGCAACCTCAGAGTATTCAACAACCAGATTCAAGTGTACTCAATTACTGTGTAGATATACATTGCTGTATGCAGATTTGTGTATGTAAAAGAAAAATTAAGCCATTTTACTATCAGCAACTGTGATGTATTCATGAGATTTTAATAACTGAATTCCATTCAATGGATTAGCTATTTGTATGTGTTGCAACTTAAGAGATCAATAACAGCCTTAAAGCGTATAATTGTTATACCATGTCATGCAAGTGTTATAAATTTATAAAGAAACAGAAACACCAATAAATAAGAAATCGTTATTGTTATATGAGTATTTCATTCTACAAGTCCTGTCACCATAGCCAGTAGACGTGTTTTCAATGGTAGCTTGGGTTCCGGCACATTTTATGCTTCATCTAGGTTGAGTGCCTAGTCTTAAATACTAAGTTACCCCCTCAAAAAAAAAAAAAAAATCGGGGGAGGTTTCAATGGTAGCAGAGCGTGGTTTAAGGTTAATGGTGCACAGAATTTATTGAATTTATTGGAAGTTTATAGAATCTATGGTTGACTAGCTGTAATAGATGTTAGCTGAAAACTTGGTGTGTGGGTCCAGGCATGTCATGTTGGTGTCAGGACTTGCAATACTCTGAATTGATGTTGGGAAATATATACAAAAACTTTGAGAGAGTTTAAATTTTGCCTCAGTTGAGATTTTAAATTGAATATTTTTTTAATTGATTTGAATTAAATGCGTTTAAGAAAATTAATTGAAATTTTGATTGATTTAATTAATTAATGGAATTTTAGATTGAACTGAATGTTGAAATGAAAGGAGTAGAGGATTTATTGGGGTTAACATGTGTTAGTATGTAAGCGTTATTGTTGTAATAGTGAGTGTCAGATAGATTATATGGGGTTATTAATATTACGTCAAGGGTGAAATTGGACTTACTTTATAATTCTGCCGACACACACAAATTTTAGAAAATTCTTGACATGATCGGGTTCCGTCAGTCCTTGTCTGTTTTGGTTGTGACCCGTTCAGTTATGCAATGACTTGCTACTTCTTGTCTCTGCGTGCGTGTTTTTGTTTTAATGATTTATCGAGCTAGGTGCTCATGTTATAATGCGGATTATCTTATGGTATAATGGATTGTTTAATTAACCGATGAATGCGGTGATGGTCCGACCGGATGTCTTGGAGTTGTAATTAGTTGATGAGACCCATCCGCTGAGGCCCATCGTTAGTGCAATCGGCTCGCCGACCTACAACTTGGCTAAGCCCCTCACTGGATTGCTCAAGCCGTACATTGGGCATACGGATTCGTTTGTCCAGGACTCTTCGCATTTCCTCCGGAGGATCCGGGAGTTGGTGCTGGAGCCTGGCGATGTGCTTGTGAGTTTCGATGTGGTCTCCCTTTTCACGATGGTCCCTGTCCAGGAGGTCTTGGGGTATATAGGAGAACTGTTCCCGGCGGACATTACTGCTTTGTTCCGGCAGGTTCTAACAACGACCTACTTCCAATGGAACGGCGGCTTTTACGAACAGTTGGATGGCGTCGCGATGGGAAGTCCTCTCAGCCCTGTGGTTGCCAACTTCTATATGGAAAAATTTGAAGAGTTGGCAACTTCAGCTGCGCCACTGAAGCCGAAGTGTTGGCTGCGGTATGTTGACGACACTTTCGTGGTCTGGAGCCATGGGGATGAAGAACTGGGACGTTTCCTTGGACATCTCAACGCTGTGCACCCGCGCATACAGTTTACGATGGAGCGCGAGAGCGGTGATCAATTGTCATTTCTGGATGTGTTGGTCCTGAAAAGGACCGATGGCAGATTAGGGCATAAAGTTTATAGGAAGCCAATGCACACCGACAGACATCTGCATAAGTCCTCCAATCATCATCCTAGGCAGAAGCGGGCGGTGCTGAAGACTCTGGTTGACCGGGCAAAAATGATCTGTGAGCCCCGGTATCTCAAGGATGAGTTGCGGTATCTCGAGGAAGCTTTGCAGTCCAACGGCTACTCTGCTGCGGAGATGAGGAGTGCTGCCCGGCCGAGAAGACCCGGTAGGCCGGACGAGTCGATGTTGCCCGAGGTTGTTGGCTCCGCTGTCTTGCCCTACATCCGTGGTGTGACTGACGGCATCAGCAAGCTGCTGAGTAAACGGGGCGTCAGGACGATCTTTAAGCCAACCAAAAGGTTCCATCAGTTCCTGCAACCTGTAAAAGACGCCAGGGATCCGCTCTCGTGAAAGACTCCTTTCATGGGGAGGTGCTCGACGCCTTTATCCCGGGCCGACTGCGCGAGAGGCTTCGACAAAAATATTTTTACAGAGTTCAAGCCAACGGGGAGGGCCTGGCTCAGTTTGTGGCCAGTATAAAAGAGGCGGCCAAGATTTTGAGATTGGGGTTGTCCGAGCCCGAAGTTATCCAAATAATATTGGAAGGGGTAAATCCCCAAGAACGGTCCCGCTTAGTGTTCGCGGAGCACCAGCGTTGTTTCGCAGACCTGGAACGACTATGTGTTATGTCCACAGCCATCCAATTGAATGACGAGTCTAGAGGTCAAGGGGTGGTTCGTAATCTGGAGTTTGGCGGCGGCGAACGACGGTCCGGACAATCCCAGTCTCGTGCTGCTCGTCCCGGCGATGACAGTATCCTTAGAATTCAGCGCTGTTATAATTGTGGTAAACCGGGGCATATCAGCCGGAATTGCCCCGAGGGTCGTGCCCGCGCTGCATCTTCCCGGAAGGGAGCCAACTCAAAAAACTAGTTAACCAGGGGAGGATGAATCGGAGGTCATCTTCCCCTCTCTGTCGGGGGTCTTCTAAGGTACGCGCCTCCAGGCAATCTGTAAGTCCCAGTTCTTCGGGCATCAAGGTCCTCCATACCATCTCCAGGCCCAATTCTGTATGCCCCTTCTTGCTGTTAGAATTGAAAAGGACTCAACTCAGAGCCTTAGTCGACTCCGGATCAGCAAGATCAATAATATCATCCAGAGTGTGCGAGGACCTTGAAAGATAGGGTTTGATTGAAAGGTCGGAACAGTCTTCCGTGGTGTGCTGGACGGCATCCCAGGAGATTCTGCCCATTTCCCGGGTAGTTTACTTTAAATTTAAGGTCGAGGGATTTTCTTGGGTGTGGAGCTTTCTGGTTTCTCCTACTCTGGGAGTTGAGTGCATTATTGGTGCCGACTTCATCTGTAAAAGTGGTCTCGTAATTGACATCAAAGAGCACCAATGCTATTTTAAATTTAGTCGGGGAGTTGTAATCCCTTTCCTTGGATATCAGGGGACTAGGGAAGATATCCAAGAGGTTGAGTGCCCCGACACATCTAGAGACCACCTCTCCCAGTCCCAGAGGTCAGCATTAGATCAGTTGTGTGAGAACTTCCCCACTGTGTTAACTCCGGCCCTTGGGCTCACACATCTCTTGGAGTATAAGATTCGCCTAACGGACTCCAAGGTGGTGAGCTCCCACCCTTATAAATTTGCCCCTCCAAAGATGAGCATCTTGAGGGAGAAGGTTCAAGAATTATTAGACCAAGGGGTGATTGAACCTTCTCAGTCCAGTTATGCCAGTCCGGCGTTCCTAGTGCCCAAACCTGGAGGTAAACATCGGATGGTGATCGACTACCGCAAACTCAACGCCAACATTGAGGTAGATTCGGTCCCACTTCCTGACCTTCATTCCGCGTTTGACTGGTTCAGTGAGGCGAGGTATTTTACCATCATTGACCTCAACTCTGCATATCACCAGATCCCGCTAACGAAAGAAAGTAGGCCCTACACGGCATTCTGTGTTCCGTGGAACCTTTACCAGTACACTAGGGTTCCCATGGGTCTGGCGGTAGGGGCCCAAACTCTCACCCGTTTACTTGACACCGTTTTTCACGATGTCAAGTTTAGATACGTCTTCAACTATCTTGACGACTTGCTGGTGTACAGCAAGGGTTATGAGGAGCATTTGGGTCATCTCGAAGAGGTGATGTGCAGGTTGAGGGGTGCTGGCCTCACTGTCAAACCCGAAAAGGTGAAGTTCGCCCAGACCCAAATTTCTTTCCTGGGCCACTTGATTTTCCATAGAGGTGTCACTGTGGATCCTGAGCTCACACAGGGAATTAGGGACTTTCCCCCACCAAAGGATGCTAAAGGCATCGCGAGATTTGTGGGGATGGTCAACTTCTATCAGCGCTTCATTCCGAACGCGGCAGAGATTGCGGCACCCCTAAATGAACTCCGAAAGAACGGCGCCAAATTTGTATGGGGAAAAAACAACAGAAGGCTTTCGAAACCTTGAAGGAAGCCATCATTCCCCCCCCCCCGGTGCTGAGAATGCCCGACTTCTCTAAGACTTTCATTTTACAGACGGACGCGAGTTCGGTCGCGCTCGGGGCGGTTCTATCCCAAGTCGTGGATGGGGCTAGGCAGCCTGTGGCATTTATATCCAGAACATTGACCCAACAAGAACGAAAGTCTTCAGTCTATGAGCTAGAGTGTTTAGCTGTTGTGTACGCTCTAGACAAGTTCAGGCGTTTCTTGGACCATGCTGAGTTCCTGCTCGAGACCGACAATCAGGCTCTCTCTTGGCTTCTCGCTCGTCCAGGCAACTGGGTAAGATTGGAAGATGGGTGGTCAAGATCTCATCCTTTAAATTCAAGGTGCAACACTTTCGGGGAACTCAAAATGTTGTTGCAGATGCTTTGTCCCGTATGTTTTCCCAACCCAGTGAAGCCCAACCTGAGCAACCCTGTTCTGTCTTACTGGACTTTCCTTTAGCTTTCACTGATGTGTTACCCAATCAGTTAGATGATGAAGAGTTGGATCCGATCATCCAAAATCTAAAAGTGGGTAACGTACAGGTTCCTTACATCTTGTAAGGACGTCCTTGCAGGGCGTCCTGTGCTGCAGAGAGAGAAAGGGACGTGCCCCGAAAATAGTGCTGCCTAGCAAGCTCGTGCCCATGGTTTTCAGTTACTACCACAATTCCCCAGTAGGTGGACATAAGGGGATTTCGAAGACCATTTCCAGTATTAGGAGACAGTTTATCTGGAAGGGCACGGGTAGGAACATTGCGACGAGGGTTAAGAGTTGTCATCTATGCGGCTTGAGTAAGCCTGCACAGAACACCAAGTTAGGGTTGTTGTCTTAGACTACGTGGGACCCTTCCCGCGTAGCAAGTCAGGTAATTCTTCCCTGCTTGTTTGTGTGGATGCTTTTTCGAAGTGTGTCTGGCTATTGCTCTTACGGCAGGCAACGGCTCGTTTAACCATAAGCGCGCTCCAGAGTCATGTCTTTTAGCACTTCGGTCTTCCGGCCATCATTGTCTCAGACAATGGTCCACAATTTATTTTAGGCGATTTTCGGCGAATGTGCTTCGCCAATGGTATCAAACATGTGACCACTTCTCCCTATTATCCACAACCGTCCCACGCGGAGAGATTCAACAGGAATCTCAGGTCCCCGCTTATTGCTTATCATGCTGAGCAGCAGAATTGTTGGGACCAGAATCTGAAGTGGTTGCAATTAGCATTCAATACGGCCTTACATGAAAGCCATAAGGCTGTTCCCTTTGAAGTTATGTTTGGTTTCTCGCCTACGCTTTCCTTGGCCAACTTGTGGAACATAGAAGATCTTCTGCCAAGTAATCCGGACATTAAGACGGCAGATAGGTGGAAAGAGGCCCGGAAGAATTTGCTCCGTGCACACGAGCGCGTCCGTCGTCGGTATAATCAGGGGCGAATTCCAAATCCCTTTAAAGTAGTAGAGTTGGTCTACTGCCAGAGTCACCCGATCAGCTCAGCTGCTGATAAGAGAGCCGCCAAATTGTGTTATCGTTGGTCGGGGCCATAGCGTATCCTGGGGTTCGCGTCGCCGGTGACGGCTAGGTTAGGCGAACCGGGGAGCGATTCGAAGAGATTGTCACTCATATTTCAAAGCTGAAGCTCTGTCCAAAGGGGTAGACGGGCTGATGTGAAAAAGGGGGGGCGAGATTCGGTGGCCTCCATGTATGTAGGGCTTGTTGTCATTCTGAGGGGGTGTGCTCTGGGGTTGTGCAAAAAATTATATATATATATATATATATATCAAATTTGTTATTCTATGGAATAATGCGATTGTTATTATTCAGTGTTACTCGTCAAGAGATCGATAGATAACTCGACGATGTGTTAATATTTCGATTTTTCCATCGATTCGTCTGGTGCGCGCGATTGTGATAGAGTGGTTCCATGTCTGTGTAATAAAATGCTAGGAATATATTTCTCGCGGAACTTCAGTATTATAAATTTCTTCGCGTGGAATCCTAACGGAATCGTGTACAGTGTGTTCTTCTTCTTCAAAGGGCGCACATGACAAGCACTTTATGATAATATTATTATTATTATTATATAATTATAAATAATATAATTATTGTTAAAACGTTTCGCGAGAACCGTGTTATTGATAGAAATAATTTCCTGTCTAGTGTTTGTCTGTGATTTATATATTAAAGAAAATAAATCAGAGAAACAATGGGTTACACTTTGTTTTTGTCAAGACTGTACATGCACATGCTGCGAAGGCGGTCCGTTTTGCTCAAGATAGTGTTTCTAGTGTGCACCGTCTGGTTGACGGTGGCGTTTCTACTGTTTACCGAACAACGAAACTCCAACTCGTACGATTCGAGCGGTAAGGAATTCCTTAAAAGCGGTGGCGGAGGCGGAGGCAGCGCTCTGGGCGCAGAGTCGGCGGGCGGCCACAACCCGAACGGCCGCGAAGTGTTGGGCGTGCCGCAACCGTTGCAGAGACTGATGCCGATCCAGCAGGAGTACCACGTGGTGTCCAAGTCGTTAGCGGCGGCGCCGGTTGTGGGACCGGAGGGCGGCGAAGGCGGAGTGCTGCCGCCGCCCAGAGACAACGTGATCGGCGGCGCGCCGCTGTACGGGGAAATGGGCAAACCGGTCGTTTTGCCCACCAACGTAACGCCGGAGGTGAAGAAGCTGGTGGACGAAGGCTGGCAGAAGAACGAGTTCAACCAGTACGTCAGCGATTTGATATCACTCCACAGGAAACTGCCGGACCCCAGGGACGAATGGTGAGTACACTACACACTATCACTAATTATAACAAATTAGTAACAGAATTAACACTCTTGCACACCACTATATTAAAATTATAGTGGATAATTTAACACAGACTGTAATTAAAAAAAAAATTCGGATACTGTGCAGTAGCGCGATAATTTTACTTTATAGGTTGGCTAATCTGCTCTTTACTTTTTGTTGTAATCTGATCATTCATGTCGGTGCTCTGTACAGTACGTCAAAAACGCTCGTAGCGGCGGTCGGCTCGCCTGCAGCCTTACTGTCTTTAAATACTTGTACTAAAGTATTTTATTTCCGCGTACTATCGCGGGTCGTATTCTTTACGACCTTTACGTACGCCTTAGGCCACAGTTCATATGGCCCATTAGGCCCCTTCATCGTATTTAAAAATTTTGATACGTTCTATACGTCATGCTCATTAGCCAACCTTTCATTCAAAAACAGCTGCTGACTACATATTTGATGTAATTTTGAACTTCAATAAATGAATTAAATACAGTCCACACTCTTCATCATTTCTGCTTCCTGGTGATTCATCTAAGAACGAATTTACACAAGCTACAGTCTTTACTCAACATTTTTGGTCCTCACAGTACGGATCACTCATCTTACTCAACATTTTTTGGTCCACGCGGACCGGATTCTGTACATTTTTTGGTCACTCCGGACCTGGATTTCGATGCATCATTACTATTTAATACTTTTCTGCCACTATTTCTGGCCATCACGGGAGAAATTAGCACATCCGCTGATACGACCGTGGCGTGATTTCCATCGGCATTTCGCTCGTCACCTTTGAGCCTCCTGACAACATCTTCGCAAGAGCCTGCTAGCTACAGTGCTTCAAACAAGGCGGTCATCTCTCCGAGCTGTGTTTGCCATCTTCACCAAGGCGTCGACGCTGCAGGACATCGCCTACAAGGTATCACCTCAATAACAGCGTAACAAGGTGCGTACAATGGCTGAAGAAGGCCTCAAAGTGTTAACCAGAAAGAGAGGCGGCTTAAAGTCCGCAATAGTGCGAATACAATCTGCCATAAATAACTTTGATATAACTTCAAACACAAAACATTTTTTAACGGTAAGGCTAGAAAGTCTGAAAAGCTTGGCGTCGAAGTACGACGAGGTGCAGTCTGAAATAGAACTTATTAGTAAAGACATGAGCGCGGCTCAAGAAGACCGAGTTGAGGTCGAAGAAATGCTATATTCGACTGAAGCAAATATTTTGCAATTACTTGATACATTTAATGGTCAGACTGTACCTCCCGTATTATCGACGCACATGCAATTAAAACCAATAAGTTTGCCCTGCTTCTCAGGCAACATATTGGAATGGCAGCATTTCCATTCAATTTTTACGGACTTAGTGCATACAAGATCCGATGTAACGCCAGTGCAGAAGTTACATTATCTACATTCTTCTTTAAAAAATGAACCTTTAGATTTAATTAAGTCACTACCCATGTGTAAGGAAAATTATTCAATAGCGTTAAGTTTGCTGTCCGAAAGGTATGACAACAAGCTCATACTAGCCAAATACTATGTTCAAAACTTACTTCAAGTCAAGTCGACAATTAAGGACTCTGTCCAAAGTTTAGCAGAATTCACAAACACAATAACGTCTTCCGTTAATTCACTGGCGGCAATGGAACTGTCAGTGAATTCGTTTGAATTTATTATTATACAATTATTATCAACTAAACTCGACCCCACTACTTTCAAACTATGGAAGGAGTCAATAGACCCTGACAATTTACCTAACTTTCAAGATTTCACTCATTTTTTAAACTCACGTAGACAGCTGTTAGAAAATACACTGCCTATCGAAGCCGGACAGTAACTCAACAAACCTAATGTAAGACTTGACAATAAATATGATAAATATAAATCAAGAAACACTGCTGGCAGTACTACATTTAAGAGTTATCACTCAGCGGCAAACAATTATTCATGTTTGTGTTGTAAATCTAATCACCCGCTTTATTCATGTGATAAATTTCGTACATTAAGCACCGCTGAGCGGGGACAATTTGTATCAAGTCATAAATGTTGTAGCAATTGTCTTAGATCAGATCATCTTGTATCTAGCTGTAAGAATAAGCAGGTGTGTAAAATCTGTTCAAAACGACACCACAATTGTTGCACGCGAACAACGTGCCGAAATCAATATCTGCCAGCAATAACTATTGCTCGCTCAAATTACAATGCACGAACAATGTTCTCTTATCAACAGCAGTTGTATTTGTCATTGACCAGGATGGCAACAGACATAGGGCAAGAGTTCTTCTAGACGCCGGGTCACAAATAAATGTTTTGCACAAAATCATTTGCAAGGAAATTACAGCTTAATTTAACTAAATCCAACATACCAATTACGGGCATAAACAATACAGCGTGTTACGCAACAGATCTTGCGTCTATACGCATTATTTCTCGTTATCAGAGATATAGCTTCGAGGCGAAATGTGCTATCTTATCTACGTTAACCCACAATCTCCCTGCAAAGTCGTTTGACATAAATCAATTCCACATTCCGAGCAACATTTTTCTGGCTGACCCAGATTTTAACATATCGTCGCAAATCGACATACTCTTCGGGGCACAATTTTACCTGGACTTGATCTTAACTAATAAATACATACGCGGCCCTAATTTTCCCATCATTCAGGAAACAAAGCTAGGCTACATTTTGGCTGGCAACTTGCCCAAACACTGCCGCAACGAGGGTCCTGCTGTTTCGTTCCTAGCTAGGAACAACGACAGTCAAATTCTGCAGTCTCTCGAAAGATTTTGGGAAGCAGAAACTATCCCTGACAACACCCCTGATAACGAGTCAGCCTGTGAAGAGCATTTCGTGCGCTCTACCCAGCGCAACCACGAGGGTAGATTCGTGGTTTCACTTCCATTTAAGCCCGATAATCTCCACTTGGGGGAATCTTACACTAATGCTGAAGCAAGATTCTTAAACTTAGAGCGTCGATTTAGGTGAGATGCTAAGCTCGCGCGCGACTACGCAGACTTTATTAAAGAATATAAGGATCTTGGGCACATGACGCTTATCGATGATGGCGCTATCAACTCAGGAGCGTCAAATACTTAGGTACTACCTGCCTCACCATGCCGTATTTAAACAGTCTAGCTTGACCACAAAACTGCGCGTCGTTTTTGATGGTTCGTCCAAGACTACCAATGGCCTTTCTCTAAATGACATATTGTTGGTAGGCCCGAATCTTCAACAAGACCTTTTTTCCATTCTTTTGCGTTTCCGCATGCATAAATATGTTCTCATCGCCGACATCGAGAAGATTTATCGACAAATTAGCGTGGCTGAAGGGGATTGTCACTATCAACGCATTCTGTGGCGTGATTCTCGTCTCGAACCATTTAAACATTTTGCATTGCGAACGGTAACCTACGGCACGGCTAGTGCTTCGTTTTTGGCCACTCGCTGCCTTGTACAAATTGGTAGGGACCATCAAGCTTCCTTTCCTGAAGCGGCGTTAGCTATAACGAACGATTTCCATGTTGACGATCTGCTTACCGGTTCGGACACCATCTCTGATCTGACCAAGCTGAAATCTGATCTAGGTGCGTTATTAAGTCAATATGGTTTCACGTTGCATAAATGGGCATCTAATGAACCCACAGTAGTCGCAAATCATGACAATTTTTCACGCCCCCTAAACAAACAGGACAATGTGCGTACCCTAGGCATTCTTTGGAATAATACTGCCGATTCATTTCTGTTCGACATCAAATCATTCCCAGTTGATTCAAGCATTTCCAAGAGAAAAATTCTTTCGATCATTGCAGGAATATACGATCCTCTTGGACTAATCGGTCCCGTTGTCTTTTTGTACAAACATTTTATGCAGCGACTTTGGCTTTGCAAGCTTGGTTGGGATGAACCGATCTCCGGCCAATCACGTTCGGATTGGCATTCTTTGTGCGACAAATTGGGTCTGATTAGCAAAATTGTGGTCCCACGGTCTATTCGTTGCAAGCGTGAGGCCAGTACAGTTGAATTGCATGGTTTTTCGGATGCTTCTGAAAGGAGGTTTGGCTGTTGTATTTATGTCAGAATCATTTATCAAGATTCTTCGGCCTCCTGTCATCTCCTGTGTTCTAAATCTCGCGTAGCTCCCTTACGACAGGTGTCATTACCTCGCATCGAACTCTGCGCTTGCTTGTTGTTATCGCGACTCGTATTTAAGGTCATTCCTGCTCTTTATTCGTTCATTGATAGTGTTCATTTGTATTCTGACTCTATGGTGTCTCTTTACTGGATTCATGCCCAGTCTACGCGGTGGAAAACATACGTCGCTAATCGGGTTGCTGAAATTCAGCGTCTTACGCAAACTTATACTTGGCATCACATCAATTCTAGACACAATCCTGCTGATATTATCTCCCGGGGGTGTCTCCCTGACGTTTTGCACGATTGCTCGCTTTGGTGGCACGGTCCCAGCTGTTTGTCTCAATCGTCAGAGTCCAATCCTTTTCCATCCTTCGTACCTTCCACTCCGTCGTCTTCTGAAGTCACTGCGGAAGAGAAACATACCCATAACCTTTCTCTAATGTCTACCCTGGCTATTGACCTTTCTTTGGACTTTTCCTCGTTGCATCGTCTAACGCGCGTATACGCTTACTGTTTTCGGTTCATCAGAAATATTAGACACTCAAGTGCTGACAAAGTTACGGGTGATCTTACCCCTGTCGAAATTCATCATGCTCTCAATTTCTTCATGAAACAATCTTAGTCGATCCATTTCGCAGCCAAAATTAATTGTCTTCGTAACGGATCTTCTGTTTCCATTAGCAGTAAGTTGGCTTCTCTCGACCCGTTTCTTGATGATTCTGGAGTGATACGCGTGGGCGGGTGATTACAGCAGTCTCAATTACCTTACGACGCTAAACATCCTATTGTCTTACCCCCATCGGCGCATATTACTCGCCTCATCATTAAACGCGAACATGTTTAATGCATGAGATGCGGGTTGCGCCGCCACTGTGACGGTGTCACAGTTCGGCCCCCGGATACCCGCTGGGAAAAGAGCTGAGCTAGTCAGCATTGGTCCCGCTGTTAGTGTCCCTGAAGCACTGTGCGGCAGCGACGAGCCCCCCGGCCGGCCACTTGGGCCAGCCGGGAACCCTACGACTTGCGCGGGAAGCCATGCTCAACCCGCGCAAGTACGTGACAAGAATCGGTCCTTGTTAGGGCCGACAAAGCCCGTAAAGGACGGACCTTCCGGCTGCACGGCCGCTAGTAGGCCAGGCAGCCCCTATCCTCCGCCGGTGTCTGCCTCTCCAGACATGGAGACCTCGGCTTCCACCGACTGGGTGGTAGTAGGGCACGGTGGCAAGCCGAGAAAGTCTCCCTCACTGGCTTCCCTGAGTTCGGCTACGGACTCGGTGGCATTCCAAGCCTCCGCTGAGGTTGCGCCTAGCCGTACCTCCGAAGGAAGGATCCCGCCGGTGTTCGTCACGAACGTCAGGGACATCATCGGCTTTAGTCGCCGACTCCGCAAGGTCGTTGCGCTGGCAGATACCGCTTCTGTCAAACTCCTAGCGAGTGAGACTGTGCGCGTTACCTGCCGCAGCGCATCTGAACACTTGGGAGTAATCCAGTGGCTGGAACAAGGATCGTTCCAGTTCCACACGTACTCCCTGAACCGTATCAAGCCTGTAGCCCTCGTCCTTCGGGGGCTAGACATACAGGCAGACCCGCAGGTCGTTCTTGGGAGTCTCGTCTGTACACAACCTATGGCTCTCGTCGACCACTTCCCCTGATCAGACTCCAGATAGAGAAGGGCGAATCCACCCAGGCCCTATTAGAGCTGAAACGGCTTTTCGGGCTCTGCGTTTAAGCATAGAGCCCTGCCGTCAGACCGAACGAATTTCCAAATGCCATACGTGTCACAGGTTTGGCCACAGCAGCCTCGGTTGTCGGAATGCGCCGACCTTCTTCCGAGTTCCTGACAACCACAGGCATATATCAACTATGGCGGCGCCCATGCTGCTAATAAAAGGCGCTGTTCGGTTTATAAAGAGCAGCTGGACAAACTTGTAAAGCCAGTCCAGCCTAAGCCTCGACATGTTCAGCCAGTAAAAACGGCCAAAGCCTCTGAGCCTGTGGTACGGAAACCCGTCCCAAGGTCTGCTCCGTTTCCGAAACCACAAAGTGCAGTGAGCCCGTGCAAAGCTCAACAGGCCACACCAACAGCCGCGCCCCCGGAACCCGAACGAAGATACCCGCCTACGCTAAAGTCCCGTTGCCGCAGGATGACGAGGAAATTGAGCCTCCACTGCCGCCGCCACCCAAGCCTCGCTACCCCAGATCAGGCAATAAGCAAGGTAGAACTCAGGCCAAGAACACGGGCCAGCCAAAACCTGCCACTGGACCCAAGCCTGTCCGCCAAAAGCCAGAGCGACCATCCGCTCAAGAACCTGCACCCAAGGCTTCCACCGCCACGCACCGCCGCAGCTATGCAGCTGCCGCCAAGCGTTCTCCCCAGGCCTCATCTACCGATGATCTCGCCGTTGTGTCCGACTTTCTGGCAAGCTACGACTTGCAGAAAGTAGCCCAAACTTTCCGCAAAATCAAGGAACGCTTGGCATCAGCCTCGCCCCAAGATAAATTCCTCCTCTTGGTGGAAGCCTGCCGTATTATTGGTCTGCTATGAACGGACAACCACAGCAATCCCTCAAGCGAGACCTCGAGCTCGTGGCGTGGAACGCCAACGGCCTCACTTCCCGGCATTCTGAGCTCTTAGAGTTCGTTGCCCGTCACAAGCCCGATGTGCTTCTTATTGGAGAGACGCATCTGACCCCGCATCGTCGATTCCGACTACCCAACTACGTGTGCTACCGGGATGACCGGTCGGATCGCGCAGGAGGGGGCACAGCCATCGCGGTGAAGGCGAGTCTTCGCCATCACCGCGTTGTCCTGCCTCGGCGGCGGAGCCTTGAGTGCACCGCGGTTGAGCTCCATGGTGCTCTCGGCGGTCTACTCGTGGTTACCGCATACAAGCCTCCACAAACGGATCTCCTGTCGAACGATCTGGAGGCCGTCTTTGGCGCACACAGAAGGGTAGTCCTGGCGGGCGACCTGAACTATAAACACCCTAATTGGGGGAGCCGCTTGGTGAACCCAAACGGGGCCGCTTACGCAGGTATGCTGATCCGGCTCGGGTCACAGTCATGGGTCCTACCGGGCATATGTACTATCCCTCGAGGGCTAACTCCCGCCCTAATGTACTGGACATTGCCGCGGTCAGGGGCGTTTATTGCCCGGTCCACGTCTCCGTCATTTCGGAACTGTCCTCGGATCATTGCCCCATCAGTGTCCATATAGCTACCCAGCACTCTACCCTCCGCGACGAGCGGCGGGTAATCGAGTGGGAACGCTTTGGCCCGGCGTTCAGTCGCCGCCTACCTGAGCATATCCCGCTCGACACTACCCAGCATGTCGACGAGGCAGTTGCCTTATTCGACACAAGCCGTAGTCTCGGCGGTAGACGTGTCCTCCCGGATGAAGCCGGAGCTCACGCCCGACTATCAGCGTATCCCCTAAGAGGTGTCTCAGCTCGCTTGCGAGAGGAATCGCCTCCGGATACGCTGGCAGAGGACTCGTGACCCGGCTGACAAAGCTGCGTTGAACAGAGCGTCCGGCAAGTTGCGTCGCGACATGATGGCGTTCCGTAGACGCAACTGGGAGCTAGCTGTAACACAGATGGATGGCACTGCCGAGAACCGTAATGTCTGGCGGATTCCCAGTGCCCTAACGGGAAAGCGTAAACGCGCGCCTTTCCCCGCACTGGTCGGACCCGGCGGTCAACCCCTTGCCCGCCCCCTCGAAAAGGCTGACAGTTTAGAGCTACAGTTCGCTCGCAACCCATCCAAGAACCCGGCTTTCACTGAGCAAATCTGCCGCGAGGTAGAGCGCTTTCTATCGGCCGGTATCACAGTCCAGCCGGAACCCATCTCCCCGGAGGAGGTCTCTGAGAGGATTGTTCAGCTCAAGCCCCGGAAGGCGCCTGGCCCGGACGGAGTCATGAATTCCGCCCTCCATCGCCTTCCGGAGCGAGGAACACAGTTCCTCTCTGACCTGTTCAATTCATGCCTCTGACTGACCTACTTTCCGGTGAAATGGAAAACGGCTACAGTAATAGTGATACCCAAGCCGGGAAAGAATTCTTCTCGCGTGGAAAACTTCAGACCCATCAGCCTCTTGTCCGCGACGTCCAAGGTTTTTGAGCGATTGATCCAGCGTAGGATCCGCGACCATCTAGAAAGACTAGACGTGCTGATCCCCGAAAAGTTCGGCTTTCGTGAGCTGCACTCCTCGACTCATCAGCTGATGAGACTCGTGGAATGCATTACCGAGGCTGGCTGCCAGGGCAAACAGACTGTGCCGTGTTTTGAGAAAAACTCGGCGGGGTTTTTTTTTAATAGTGGAATTATTAACTTACGTATTTAACCACGTAAGTGTTTACGTAAGAAATTACGTACATCCCGTTATCTGGCCACTGGGCCGATCCGCGCGCGCTCTGTGCCCAGCGCTTCCTACTATTTTTTCAGCTGCGGGACTGGGCAGTTCAATCTCATCATTCAGCGTAGTAACGTCCGTATTCGCCTGACAGCATCGACTTGAAATTGCTCTACTATGTTTGCTATGTATAAGTAGAAGTCTACGCGACCTTCCGGTAAGTGTGTTAAGAGATATTATTTCTTTTATGAATTTGCTAACTGCTATAATTTTTTATTGTTCGACTAAGCTTTTCGTCATTACTGACATCTTCAGGTCTTAAACAGGTTGTGTTAGACAACCTGTTTAAGACCTGAAGATGTCAGTAATGACGAAAAGCTTAGTCGAACAATAAAAAATTATAGCAGTTAGCAAATTCATAAAAGAAATAGTAAGGATGGCTGCTAATTTAAACAATACGAAGAATTAAGAGATATTACTTACTATGTCATAAAAATAAATTGTATTTACTTAATATTAACGCGGATGTTGGGCGATACATTGTATTATTAGCACGTTTATTAGCACGTGGCGCGCACCAGGCTAAATTGGCTTATGTATGTTTCAATGTTAACGCTGGCTAACAGATATTAATCCATTATATCATTAATAATATAATAATAATAATAATAATACTTAATTCATTATAT
Source organism: Magicicada septendecula (assembly GCA_034769895.1). NCBI lineage: Eukaryota > Metazoa > Arthropoda > Insecta > Hemiptera > Cicadidae > Magicicada > Magicicada septendecula. The sequence goes on from CM068374.1 coordinate 59,733,381, forward strand.
TAGAATGGGGCGTAAGTTAGTTATTTTTCTGAAATGATTGTACATCACGAACTTGTTAAAGTTTGCTAGTTCCTGTCAAAGGGGGTTAAGTGCTTGACGAAAACTTGTGAATAACTATTTATTTGAAATGATTATTATGTTAAATGACTATATTTGGATATATCATAGATTATAATATTTAAAGGTGTTATTTTGAAGTGATTTATTTGATTCAATGAGGTTCAGTGCATAAGTGAATTTTCCGGAGATTGTAAACTGGGCATGTCACGAAATGTGGGTTCTGCTGGGTGAATGGGGTAGTGTGGTTTATTAAACCTGTAAGTAATTACCGATATAATTGTGCAGGGTTTCCGATGTAGACGATAATCTGTCTCGCTCCAGAGGATGGCCGAATACCTGCTTTCCATGAAATAAATTCAACCACTTCCGTCAAGCTGTCAGGCCGGATGGACGGACACACTCGACCGGATCCTCTACCCATATGCTGCTAACCAGGTGACATTTAAGCTTTTTTGAAACAAAATGTTTGTGGCCGATACACTTTCTTTGAGACACTTTTGGAGATGCTCCAGTTTGGGGACTTTGTTCCGGACAAGTCCAACGGGACAATTGGGTTTACATGTTACTTTTTCATTGTTTTTTCATTAAGGCTTACGCCTCATTAACATATTAATGTTTATCTCATTCAGAGAATTGTAAACTCAGCCGGGGTCATGCATCACCCGAGTTGATGTGAGTTTTCTGTAAATATGGTCGGCATTTCCGCCACTAATTTATTTCTGTGTTAAGCATGCATGCACAGGTGTCTCGGTCCCCGTAGGGGAATTTTATGGTTAATTACTTTTTCATTTAATTGGGTTGTGTATTGGATTATTAAATTAAAGGCCGGGGGAGGTGTTTTAATCTGTGGACGACACCTGTTGGTGCCGTTCACCACAGGACAATATCATGTCATAGTTTGCTGGCGCATGACCGTGCCTGAGGCCAAGTGGATTCTTTATGAACACCTCAAGCATGTTTTAGTACATTCATTCCATAGATTCTGCTTTTCGAAATTCAATTTTACTGTTCAAATAATTTTGTAACCACTAAGGTTTGCCATAGCCAGCACAAGAATTGTTAAACTTTTTATTGCTCATAATACCAATTCATTAATAAATGTTAAAGAATGCAAGACAAATCAATACCAGTTATAAGTATTTATGGGTGGTCACGTTCCACTGATTTGGCAAATTTTGTCAAGAAAATAAAAGAAATGAGAAATGCAGTTATGCAACCGGGCATCCATGTTGACCTCGTGATGGCACTTATTATTATTATCGGGATCCGAAATTGATAATTCCTTTTATGCTTGGTACTTGTGTGCCGTTTTGACTATTTAGCCAGTTGAAATGTGGCCTTTCACAGACGTAGAATTTTGGGGCATGTCTACTCTGCTCTTTTGTGACTGATTAATTGGGGTTTTGGGTTTATTAATTAAAAATTTAAGGTGGGCCGGATACTTGATCTGAATAAGACGATTGAGGGTGTACGATGACAAAATACACGCTGTTAACCAGGTGGACATGGTGTGTGCCTTTTATATGTAAATGTGTATCTATGTTAATTATATGTTGTGTGTTATGCCTTTAGGTGATCATTACATTGTTATACGTTATTGTGCATATATATATATATATCATGTTATGATTTATGTAATTTACTGGGAGGGTCGAGACTATGCGCCATTTTACATTATTTAAAGTAACTGTATTCTGCTCAGTAATATCGAGCTCAATTATTTGACGATGCCTATGTCTAATGTGAATTATAATAATGATTTTAAGAATAATAACGATTGTGGTTTTTGAAATTTCGAGCTATTCTTAAGGAGGAAGGCACTCGTTATATAAACTTAATCATTCAAGGCGCATATGTCGTATACTGGGGAATTCATTGTACAAAAACATGAATACAATAAATCTTGTTATTGTTATCTTAGAGCAGCGTTTCATTTGCAAGTGCCATCATACTGGACCCAGCGCATTTTTAGCTTCTCTAGGCTCTTGCCTAGTTTTAAATAACTAGTGGCTTCTCTTCAAAAAAAAAAAAATAAATACAAAAAAAAAATAAATAAATAAATAAAAAGGTTTTTTTTATAAAGCATAAAAAGGAAAGAGGGGTTACAAGACGACTGCGATCTTCCAAGACGTAGAGAAAGCCTTTGACCGCGTGTGGCACGAGGGTGTCCTTTACAAGCTCACGGAAGTCCTTCTTCCAGATTGCTACGTTCATTTGATCGGCAGCTTTCTGCGAGACCGTAGCTTCCGAGTGAGAATAAACCACATTCTCTCTTCGGAGAGGCGTATTACCGCTGGTGTCCCTCAGGGAAGTGTCCTTGGGCCTTTCCTGTTCTCGTTGTTTGTCAACGACACGCCCCCAGTTCCTGGAGTTAAGTTGTCGCTGTTCGCGGACGACATTGCGGCTTTTGCCTCAGAACCGAACGCGAGTTATGCGGCAATCAAGCTCCAGCGTCAACTCGACGCGTATGTCGGGTGGACCGATGACTGGAGAGTTGCCGTTAACGCTTCCAAGAGCGCCGCGGTAATATTCTCGCGCAAACGCAAGCGGCCTCGGCCGCTTGAAGTAGGCGCCGTCGAGGTACCCTGGACCAACAGCGTCAAGGACCTCGGGCTCCACGTGGATTCCCTCGGAATCCGGAAGGAAGGACTCGGTGTCCGCTCTCTTGATGACACCGTGAGACGCCTGGCGCGTAGATTCTATGTTCGTTCGGACAGAGTGACCCAAAATTCCCTCATTGCCGGACTTGGTAAATACACCCCGCGACCAGGTGAGTCCTGGAAGCGACCTCGTTTATTAGTCCCGGTGGTATAATCCACCAATCGCAGGTCGTTTCAGACGCCCCCCCATAAGTAGACAAAAAAGTATAAAATGAAATCGGACAGACCCAGTGGCAGGAGTAATTTTTGAGACTCGGGACACTGCACTACTCGCGGGCCGCGCATCTCCCAGTTGTGTGTATATGAATTCTTCGTCTTGCTGCTGACTACTACACATCGAGGCTGAGGAGCTCTCTTCTCTTCCGAGACTGACGTGGATTGCGGACTTTCTAATGAAGAACGTTGCTGGCGGTTCGAACTCCCGCCCTAGCTTGCGCCGGCAGTATGGTCTTCATCGGCTGAAGGTGTTGAAAACCCTAGGATCACCTGCAGTGCCGGTCCAGTAACAGCGAAGAGTGAAACCAAGCTAGCTGCGGCCACGTACTGTGCCGATTGTTTAACAACCGGCGCTGATACAAGAAGTATATTTAAATAAATATTTAACTCGCACGGGAAAACGGTTAGTAGTTTCTGTGTTTAACGGGAAGGCGACATCTAGGTTGCGGTGGTGCCGGCCACGCATTCTGGTGTTCGCCTTGAAACGCAAATTTGGTATTGCGTTGAACTACGTTTTTGCTCGTTCTTGCTTCATCGGCCACACCGTCAACATCTCGTGTCTCTTCGACAGAGCGAAGAATTCACTTTTGAAAATATTCTGTCACCCAAGGATGGGTAGATAATCTCGCACAGATCTGCGGTAAGTTACTGTAGCACATATATAATGCTTTTCATAAAAAAATAAAATGTGAATTTCAGTTCTGTAAGTGTGAATGGAAGTTCATAGTTTTTACACCGCGTGGAGTACATCTGAAGTAATCAATATCCGAGCTTCTAAATTGTTTAAACCCTCATGAAATAACGAATATCTTAATTAAGAGACAATATTTGCCTGTATCACTTTGGTGCTGTAAAATCATGCAATTTTGGCTGACGTAATAGTTTCAAATGTAGTAACACGTGCGAGTGCACAAGTAGACAGGTTATAGTGTGCCAAACCTTTGCCCAAATAGGCATAATCAAGTACTTAAAAATTATATGTTGGTTTTGGAGGAGTCTAAGTTTTAACTAAAACGAACGGAGTTGAAAGGGTTAAGGGGAGGCCTGTTCAAATTTGTTATATACGGGTTCTACCCAGTGTGCGTGGTGCCTTATAGTGTGAAAATAAGTGTTGGGACATTCCTCTAATTATTTATGTATGCGCAGGACTCCCGTGCTTAGACGAGGACGCCGGCACAGGATGAACATCTCCGCCTGAACGTGTCACCAGAGACTCTCGACTTCGTCTGCCGGAGGGAATAGCGAGATGAGCGCGCCAAACCAACACTACAGGCACTGGAAGTATGAACTCAAACACCTCCACATGTGACAAACAAGGTGACCTCAAACCTATTATTATTATTTTATTTTGACCTACATAGACACCCGGATTTGTGCCGATAACACTTCATAAAACTTGTGGGGTATGAGTGACACACTATCATATTTCTTTCATCTTTTAAACGTTTTAGTTGGGCCCCAGTTTAACTGGACAGAATTGTGCGCGGATTTTGGGGGAATTTTGTATATTATGTACTAACTTTGATATTAAGTGTAAGCCCGGGGCTGGCATGTATCCGAGGCATCTTACAATTTGTTCACTTATATTTTCTTTCTTGTTTTCGATAAAAGGGGGTGGTTCAAGTATTAGGGGACTGGTATTTCAAATATGTAAGGGGGATTCCGTTGGTGACAGGATGAACCCCACCGGCTGGTAGGGTTCAGCTATAATTCCTGTCAGGTTAGATCACATATTTAAATTACGTTTTGGGGTTATGTAAGGGTAATAAGCTTTCTGATTCAGTAACAGTCCGGCCCCCTGTTTAATCCTGTGTAGGCAGGTTTGTATGCAGACATATGCATGCTCCATGCTTAGGAACATGTCGGCTACCGGGCCAATTCAGTTTTCTTAAAAAGGTTATATACCAGTATGTCACCTCACAGTTGTAACAGTTCTTTAAATGCATTATTGCCAATTCAGTTAATCGTTATTATTGTCAATTCAGTTTTCTTAAAAAGGTTAGATAGCAGTCTGTCACCTCACAGTTGTAAAAGTTCTTTAAATGTATTATTGTCGATTCAGTTTTCTTAAAAGGGTTATATACCAGCCTTATGCCACATGACTGTTGTAAATTTTTTTTTAATCATTATGCTAATCTAGATGTCTACAAAAAATTTATAAATTATTATCTCACCAAATTCACAAATACAGTTCAGGTCACGGAAAGATTGTAGCTTACCTTCTTTTCTATTTATTATTGTCAGTTATATTTTTACTGATTTATTGATTATAATTTTACCAAGTTTAAGCGCACTTTAAAGTTGTATCTGGCATTCTGGCCAACCCAGATTCGTGGGAGCACTAGTGATATATATATAAATACATATTCGGATGTCTGTAGAGGTAGGGTGGTTGAATTTCCAGTAAATTATTAATTATTTCTTTTAGATGGGGGCGATATATGTATGTCGAGAAAATGTATATAGGCGGGTGGCTATGCTTTAAATTTATAAGGGTGTTGGTGATTTATATAGTGATATTGAACATGTGTATGTGATAGAGATATATATATTTATGTGTGTATTTATGTGATTTATGTATGTTATTTTGTGGGTCATGTACGGGGAAGATATATACAAAAAAAATTTGCAATTATAAAAACAAAAACAAATTTTTACCTTATACACTCAATTACTCAATAAATGCTATTGTTGTTGGTTATACTAGAGAGTTTAATTGCAAGCCCCGTCTCACTGAACCCAGCGCATTTTGGGGCTTCTCTAGGCTTCTGGCCTAGTTTTAAATAACTAGTGGCCCCTTTTCAAACAAAAAAAAATTTAGCATAAAAATTCTAAAGCGGGGTTACAGTACTAGTGGGTCGTGCGACCACCTTCGAAGTCCCTTGTTAGGGCCGCGTGGCAGCAGACAACACTAGTCCGGGTGAATCGGTCGCTTCGACTTGGGTGATGTGTACGCGGTATTGTTCGTGTGCGCGTGTGCGAGTCTCTTGACGGCAGTCAATAACTCATCTCGGGTGAATTCGGCCCGCAGCTATGCTACCGCCGCCCGCAGCGATCCTGCCCCATCTGCTTCGTCGTCCACATCACCCTCAGCTCTAGCCGAGCTAAAGTCTTTCCTCGAGGAATATGACCTCTAAGAAGTGGCCCGATTATATCGATCCATCCGGGGGCGCCTTCGCACGGCAACCCCGACTGAAAAGTTCGTAATGCTCTCGCGGAAGCTGCAGCCGCCATAGGTCTTCTGTAATGCTCCACGCTAACAGAATTACCTCCATCAAGCGCGACCTATCCATCATAGCGTGGAACGCCAACAGCCTTCTACCCAAACTCGAGGAATTTAGAGAGTTCCTAGCCCGTCGCAAGCCCGACGTGCTTCTTCTCTCTCTGAGACCTGGCTTAGGGCCCAAGACAACGTTAGATTGCCCAACTATGGGCTTTACAGGGACGATAGACCTGGGCGGAACGCGGGGGTGGCACGGCCATAGCGGTGAAACGTTGCATTGCACATCACCGCGTGGTCTTGCCTCCTCGCCAAAATGTCGAGGCCACCGCCGTTGAACTCTCCGGAGTTCTCGGAGGTGTCCTCCTGGTTTCGGCTTACAAACCGCCGACCAAAACAGTTCTAGACGCCGACCTGTCTGCAATTTTCAGAGCGCATAGGAAGGTTATTCTTGCAGGTGACCTGAACTGCAAACACCCCGACTGGGGTAGTCGACTGAGGGCGCTTAGTAAGTACCTTCACGACCACCACCTACGAGCCTACGGACCCGGACAACCGACGCATTATCCCCGCCGACCTGGAGCCCGACCTGACATACTAGACATTGCAGTTGTCAAGGGAGTTGTCAACCAGATTGAGGTATCCGTGTTAACGGAGCTGTCCTCTGACCATTGTTCCATCGAGGTGCACGTACCTACCCGTCACACGATTGGGAGAGCAGCACAAGTGGTCGAGTGGGACCGATTCGGGCTTGCCTTTTGTCGCAGACTTCCCGAGGAAGTTTCCTCGATACCACTCAGAGCACATCGACGAGGCGGTCGCCTTGTTCGATGATGCCGTGGCCTCTTCCGTCGGCGTGTGCTCACTGAAGCCTAATCTCACGCCCGATTATCACCGGATCCCAGAAGAAGTCCGTCTTCTCGCTTTAGAGAAGAACAGACTTCGGAGACGGTGGCAGAGGACGCGAGATCCGGACGACAAGGCCAGCTTCAATCGGGCGGCCGGCAGGTTACGTCGTACTTGCAGGCCTTTCCACGAAGCTGCTGAGAATTTGCGGTCGCCAAAATGGCAGACGATGTACAAGAGGGCAACTCCTCCGTTTACAGGATTCCTACCGCGATGACCGGGAAGAGGCGCCGTCCTCCACTCCCAGCCATCAACGGATCTGGGGGACATCCCCTTGCCAAGCCGGACGAGAAATCTGAGTTCCTGGCCGGGCACCTGGAGCTTCAATTTGCTCTTAACCCGTCCGGGGACCCAGACTCCGATGAGGGATAGAAGCCGAAGTTGAGGCTTATCTCGGCAGCCCGATCACATCCGAACCTGAACCAACTTCGGTGGAAGAGGTAACGGACAGGCTTTTAGCGCTTCGGCCCCGGAAGAGCCCTGGAACGGACGGTGTTACTAACACCGCCCTACAGAGACTTCCGGACCGGGGAGTTCACTTCCTGGTCGATTTGTTCAATGCCTGCAAGAAATGGCGTTCGGCTACGGTCGCGATGATCCCGAAGCCGGGGAAAGACCACAAGTTCGCCGAGAACCTCCGGCCTATCAGTCTGCTGTCGTCCACTTCTAACGACTAGTCCAGCGGCGGCTAATGGATCACCTTCAACGGTTCGACATTCTGGTCCCCGAGCAATTCCGTTTTTCGTGCTGGGCATCAACTGATGCGTTTCGTGGAGACCGTGGCCGAGGCCGGTTGCTCGCGAGAGCAGACCGTCGCTGTTTCCCTTGATGTCGATAAGGCTTTCGATCGCGTTTGCCATCCAGGGCTTCTTTACAAACTCACGGAGATTCAGCTTCCGGATTGCTACCTTCATCCGATTGCTACCTTTCTTCAGAACAGAACCTTTCGCGTGAGAGTAGATAACACCCTTTCTTCGGAAAGGGCTATTACTGCTGGTGTACCTCCGGGAAGCTTCTTGGGCCCTCTGCTTTTCTCTGTGTACGTCAGCGACGTGCCCAAGTTGCCTGGCACCCAGGTTGGCCATGTTCGCCGACGACACGGCGGTGTATGCTGTCGATCGTCGCGCTGAGACATCCGTTATCTGGCTCCAGGAACTGGACTCAGCAATTTTGAGAAATTGACGTCACGTAGTGAACAACCATATATTTTAATAAACTATTGTTGTCTTACTGATTTTGACTTGCCATTATTCTGATTTTTTGATCGAAGTTACTTAACTTCTACAAAACGGAGGAAGAAATAATAAATAACCTGGAAAAAGCATTACAAGCCGCAAAAAATTCACCTGCGTTCATAGAAAAATTTGAACAGGATTTGATTGAATTAAACAGGGATTTATTCCATCGGACGGACATCTATAACACCTACTAGAGTCAGGATATTTACTGATTAAGAAAAACTTATCGAGCATTGTAAAAAAGCATCTCCTGGAGGATTTAAACGTAGTGCACATTGTCTTGATTTTGACTACTCCAGTGAAGAGGAAGAGGTGTTAAAGATGGCATCAGGACTTGGTGCACCAGGTAGTGGAGAATCTCAAAGACCTAGGGTGGAAGGGACGAACATAGATCAAACTGCAGGCCCTAGCACTAGTATGGATTTTGATCCAAAAATAACTTTTAGTTATGAAGATGTTGCTACAGGTTTTAAAGCAGTTGATATGATAAGCGTGAGAGAATTACATTTGGATAATATAATTAATTAGCTGAAAGATGATCCCAGAAATGCAATAAAAGTAATAAACAGGTCTAAAGCTGTAAATGATGACTTAAAAAAGCTAAGAGAATCTGTACAAACATATTACTTTAAGTATGGCAAATATCCACAAAATAGAGACTTTCCGATCGCTAATGATCGTATTGTATTATTTGAACCGCAACCAACTTATCTAACCAAAGAAAGGTTTATGGCTTTGGTTCATCAGTATTTGTTCGAACATCATACAGAGGATCTAGGCTCATTTGCATCTACTTTAATTGTAAAATTAAAATGGGATGATTTACCTGAATATATCAAAAAATGGAAGTTGTTAGCAGGAGTAGGTTTTAACTTACAGTTACCTTATATGCAAGGGAAAGACACCAGTCCAGACGTGAAACCCTAGTTTGTATGTATTTGCATGCTTTTGGACTACGCAGCATTCTTGAACAAACTTAGGAAAACTACTACAAATCCCAAGTTCAGTTTTAGAAGATTTGTTCTAGAAGTTGTTAAGAGAGAAGGTACCATGACCAAGAATGCTACCAGAGCTTTGAACTATGGTTTAGCACGAAGCACACAAAGCATTTCTGCAGCTGGAATCAAATTTGATTTTGAAAAGGTATGTGAAAAGGTCATTATGGATGTTACAGCAGCAGTAGATGGAAGGACTGGAGGTTTAATGGACTGTATAGTTAGTCTTAAGCGTCAGGCAGAGACAAAGTGAATATATAATTTAATAATTTTAAGTTTGTAATTTTAAGACTCTAGCATGTAAGCTGTAAATATGTAAATTGTAAATAAAGGCAGTTGCCACTAAAAAAAAAAAAAAACATGTCTGGGAGCTTGCATAGCTTTGCACAAACAGGTGACTACCCTTGGTTTAGATGTATACCTCAAGGGCCAGACCTTCCATTCTTATTCGCAAGAGTGTTCCCCCATGTTTGCACCGTTTTTGGAAAGACTATGAATCTCCTGCCACTTCTATTAGGTTGGAGAGATGCTGAAACACGTTTGGAGTAGCGGCACAAACGTGTTTTCTATTCTTATTCGTACGAGTGTTCCCCTATGTTTGCATCGTTTGTGCAAAAACTATGAATTGCAACTGAAAATTTTTGGAAAATTTTCTACTACCTCCAAGCCACCACACGTATCACATAAAATGTATCAAATGATACATGGAAAAGCCTCCTCACCACTCGGGACACACTAGCCACGACAAATTGGTGGCATCGGTGCTGATATTTTGGTGTGCTTGTAAATCAGAGACAGGTGTAACACCACCACTTGTAATAATTCAATAAGTTAGTTTATAATTTATTGGAAACACATACGTTCAACGCCACTTATACACCACTCACGAGTTACTGATATTTTAAACCATCCAGACGTTTGTAAAGTTTTAAACACAAAAGAGTGGAGAGGTGATAGACGGTACAAATATATCTTACATATTGAGGATAACGGGCAACCAAAATTAAAAAAAAAAACTCATTATTACAGGGGACACCTACAAGACTATTACAAGTAATTGAATATTCCACTGATTTAGATAATACTGAATTTTTAGACTACGTTACATGTACATTTCTAAACAGACCAGACTGTTCATTTGAGGCAGAACTAGATTTTCGTGAAACTGACACGTATGTGAATCTAATAAGGGAAGAAGGCTCTACGTATTACAATATTTGTTTAATATATGTGATGTTTAATGAACTCTATGTGATATACCGTTTTCGAAAACTGTATTTAAAAATTTGTGGGTCCGTGGAATTTATTTGAGGATTACTAATAAAAATATATTTATAGGTAGTAGTTTTTTAAAAATAAAGGTAGTAAAGAACGGTATATGGCAGATAAACGATCTTTTGGACAAACAGCGGGACCATTGAACCACAGCGTGAACCAATTAACTCATGAAAGTCAGGAAGATAACTGCTTGTTACAAACATATTCCGTCTGTAGGCCAGCCACCCGAAGCATCTAAATCTGTTGATATAACTTTCAGCAGTATACAGTGTATTATTTGGAACTATCATTAATTGTACGTTCCTCGACTTTCTTTTCTTCTTGGTCTTTCAAATTTGTGTGACCGCAACTTTGCTTTTGTGTAGGTGTGCTGACAATGATTTATTTACTTATACATAGCCATTAAAAAATAAAGTTTCTCTCAGTTTTACATGGAAATTTCATAACATCTACTTAAGTGAGAATTTTATAACTTCTGTGGTAATAATGTAACCACCAGCATCCTGTCTTGACGACTCCCTAGGATTTGCACTGCACGTGGCAATCTCACCTCTGACTGATCAAAACTAGGGAGTCCCCTTGTTACGTACACGATATATTTTGAAAATATAAAAACTACAGCCAGCACCATTTTGGTCTATCAAGTGATCGGGGGCGACACTGCTCTGGGTCTTGTATTTTCGTTTTCGTCCTCGCCACCATTGTGAATTTACAATTTTTTATTTATTTTTGAAAGTATAAAACTTTAAATTTTAATTATATAAAGATTCGGGATGAGTAGGGAGACGACCAGTTTTCGCTTGTGTCTGGCAAACGCGCTAAACGCAAGCTAACATTTTGCATTTGCATTTGCATTGAATAGTGGGGCGTCTTTGCACCCGTGGCTTATTGCAGCTTCCGGGACGTGCCCGATGGCTGCCAGAAGAAAACAGTGCTGGACTTTCAAAAGAAGGTGGCCTAAAATATTCGGGAGGGACACGCCAACCAGTTAACTGAGAAGGCGGCGGAAATTTTTTCAATTTTGTTATATATAGGTTCCGGGTCATGGTAACACTGCCACCGGGCGCGGGGCGAACGGCAGATGCCGAACGCGCCCGGCCCGGCATGCAGGCGCCTTGTAGCGCCGGACGTTCCCCGCGAGGCAGGGATCCGCCGTGTCTTTGGCATCGGTAACAACGCCAAGCAGTCTGAAAATCAACTTACTTGGGGAAGGTATCTGACTGGACAGGATGGTAACAAGGAGATAGAGTTGCTCGGGAACCTAAATTAGAGCAATCAGAATTACGGGGGGTCGTCTAAGATCGCCCGAGGGCGTTTGACACGTATAGCGGGAGGTGGTTCAGACGTGCTGATAGATCGGAGGTAAGGAAAGGACGAGGTCGCTGCAGAAGCAAAGAGAGTTTCAGCAAGCGACGGGACAAAATCAGCAAGGGTAGGAACTCGAAGGCCTCCACGAATGACATCATTTCTCACAAACCATGGAGACCCCGACAAGGATCGGAGGGTACGGGCCTGGAAAGCTTCCAGCCTACACTTGTTAGTGGTCGACACAAGCGACCACCATGCGGGAGCAGCATAGGTCAATATTGACCGGAGAAACAAAAGATAGATGGTAACTTTAGTGCGCAAAGCCAGGCGGTTGCGGCACGAGAGCATGGGAAATATTTTGGCTCGGACGCCTCGAGCTTTGTTGAGGGTAGCAGTCACGTGGCCGTTGAAGCTAAGGCGCTGGTCTAGCCGAACGCCCAAATACTTCACCGACTTTTGCCAGGCGATAGGCCTCCCTTCGAGGGAGAGGGCCTGGCATCGGGAAGTGGACTTGCTGGTGAAACAGATCGCCTCGGATTTCTCCGCGTTGATCAGCACCCGCCACTTTCTTAGCCAGGCCGGAAGCAGATTCAACTGACGCTGCAGCTTTGAACACGCAATTCGCGGGGACAGGGAGCTGCAGTAATACATTGCGTCGTCAGCGAATAGAGATAACGTGACTCCAGGAATAACAGGCAGGTCGTTCGTGTACACTAGGTACAGAACGGGGCCGAGGACAGATCCCTGCGGAACGCCAGCGGCGACGGGTCGGACTGACGAACAGGACCCTTCGACGCTAACCCTGAAGGTACGATCACAGAGGTATGACCGCAAGAAATGCACAATGGACGGTGGGATGGGGGAGTGAGCGAGTTTGTAGAGAAGACCTTCGTGCCAGACTTTGTCGAAGGCCTTACTCACGTCCAACAAGACAGCGCCCGTAGACTCTTTCTTGTTGGCGGCGTCGGATAATGCTGTGACAACTCGGACGAGTTGTAAAGTTGTCGAGTGCTCTCTACGGAACCCGAACTGTTCGCTCCGAATAAAGTTATCCAGCAGCGGCCAGACGCGGGCGAGTAGGAGACGCTCAAACACCTTTGAGAGTACTGGCAACAATGATATGGGACGATAGCTGCCTGCAAGCATTCGAGGCTTGCCGGGCTTGGGAATCATGCAGATGTTGGCATTTTTCCACAGGCGGGGGAAGTATTGCAGCCGGAGACTGGAGTTGAACAGATCCAGGACCAATTCAACGCCCGAGGCCGGGAGATGTTGCAAAGCTGCGGCCCCGATCCGATCAGGACCAGGGGCGCGACGTCGTTTTAGTCGACAGATAGACGAAACTAGTTCGTCCCTGTCGAAGAGAGCGGGAGGGTCAGGTGGAGGGCGGGAAAAATAACCAGATAGGAAGTCTCGAACCACAACCGAGAAGGCAGGGTCCGAGACGCCTCCATGAACGGTGAATTGAGTCTCCATGCAGTCGGCGAAGACCTCTGCCTTGCCTTCCGACGAAGAAACAATGCCGTTCGGGGTATTCAGCGGGTTGCGAGTACGCTTCTCGCGAGTAAGGCGACTCGTTGCTCTCCAGACGGAGGCTGGGTCGACTTCAAGGGACTCAAGGTATGAGTCCCACTGATCAGAGTTTACGTCCCGCAAAAGTTGCTGGACGTAAAGAGACTGGGCCTGAAACCGTCGCTTGACGGCGGGATCTCGGGTTCGTTGCCATCTGCGGCGGAGCTTGCGCCGAAGCCAGATGGCGTGGATAACGTCCGGTTGAAGGGCCGATTTACGATTCACCTCTACGTTGTATGTGTGTCGATCCATGACACCTTGGACCAACTCCTGAAGATGAGTGGCACGGAGATCCAGATCGTCACGAGTGGCGATCGGGTCCGCTGGGACAGATGGTAACCTTCGAGATAGCTCGTCGTGATAGGAGCGCCAGTTGACCCTCCTAGCAGGACCAGCAGGAAGTCGGGGTGAAGCCGACACATTTCGAACAGTTATTAGTAGGGGATTGTGATCAGACGAGAGGTCTGACACTGACGAGACCTGGATGTTATGGGCCACGTTCCTGACTACAACTACATCAAGAACGTCCGGTCGGTGACCGGCATAGTGGAAGTGGGTAGGATCATCAGGGCCGATGACGTGCGTATCCGGGTCGTCAAGGACGAACCGGCGGAGTGATCTGCCGTAGGCGTTGGTAGTCCTACTGTTCCAGGAAGGATGTTTGGCGTTGAAGTCGCCGGCTGCAATTGTCGAGATTGGGTGGTCGAGGAGAGCGTTCCACTCCTCAGGCGGGGGCGGCGGGCTTAGGCCAGGCCGGAGATACCAGGTGATTTCACAGTTGTTTTTGAATATTTCACAGTGATTTTTTCACCAAGTGCAGCACTAGTGTTGAGTTTGTGCTCTACATATTTATATTTGTGAAGTTTCATTTATTTTGTGTGTTATTGGCAATAACTTCAGTGCAGTGTAGTGCGCGGCCGTTTTTGTGTTCGTGTGCTGTGCGGCGTCTGGTGAGTACGTGTGTCAGTGCCTGTCAGTTAGTTTAATCAGTGCTGGTGTGTTCATACTCCTTTAACCACCTTTGACGTCCATTTCGGGCTTCCGAAATGGCGTCAAATGCCGATCTACCTTTGCCGGAACCGTTAAGCTCTCTCCTGGGAGCTTGCGGTTCTGCTCCTCTCTCTTCACCTCTCCCCCGCGATAATTGTGAAAGTGGCAGTGACAGTGATATTTCTGACGTGCAAATGGGGAGTGCTGGGTCGGGAGATGAAGAGTTTTCGCTTGTGAATGGCAAGCGCGCCAAACGCAAGCGAAAGCTCGCCGCCAGTCAGTCTCCCGCCTCACCAAACCAGGTCGCTGATTCAGGTAACAGCGGCCGGCAGTCTGTCAATCTTGCTTCTTCCTCTCAGCCTGACCCTTCTACCCTTAAGTTTCCTCCTATTATCATCCCCGATAATAGGAATTACTCCCAGCTTTTAGCCAACCTTCGTTCTGCCCTTCCTTCGACGTCCGTGGAGGCGAAATGCTCCGGCAAATCGCTGAAGCTGGTCGTCAAAACCATTGTTGACTTCCGCGCTGTTCAGCACTTTCTGTCAGCGCGGAACATTTCCTTTCACACCTTCGCTCTCCCTGAGGAGCGTGAGGTTAAAGTCGTCATCCAGGGTATTCCTTATCATACCCCCTCCGATGCTATCGTGCAGGAACTGACGTCTCTTGGCTATACGCCAACTGCTGTGTCAGTTTTGCACGCTGGCAAAGGGGACAATAAGCATCCCGTCAATACTTTCCTCGTAAAGTTGCTCAAGACTGGAAATTTCGAGGAGGTCTATGGCCTCCAAACACTTCTTCACCTGCGGGTGACAGTCAGGTCATTTGACCCGCGCCCAGGCCCTGCCCAGTGTTTCAACTGCCAGGGCTTCGGGCACTCATCCCTGTTCTGCCATGCGCCCCCACGTTGCGTGCGGTGCGGCGACCCTCACCGTGGCTGTGATAAGCCTCGTGTGCCGGGTTTTGTCCCGTACTGCTGCAACTGCAAGGGCGCCCATCCGGCTAGTTACCGGGGTTGTATTAAATATATCGAGGCGGAAAGACAGCAGCGATCTGCGCGCCCTGGCGCGCAGCGTCGTGTAGCTGGCCCGGCCCCTAATCGGCGAGAGGTCTTCCCCCCTCTCTCCGGTACATCTGTCAAGGCCCCGGCAGCGACTCCTGTCGCTCCCGCGGTCTCAGTCCCGCCTGCAGGCGTCACTCCGGCGGCGCCTGTGACGGCTCCACTCCCGGCGCCTGCCGGAGCGCCCGGCCCTTCCTACGCAGCGGTTGCTGCTAAGCCATCATCGTCAACCACTTCCGCCCGCAAGGGCACCAAAAAGCGCTCTCGTCGCCGGACTCCCGGCCGACGACATCAGCAGGCTCGTCCTGCCCAACCTCAGCGGGACTCTCCCGCCCCTGTCATCTCCCAACCTCCGCGCGAGCAGACCAAAGTTCAGTCCGCTAACCCAGCGCCATCTGTAGTCCTGGCCGAAGTTCCTCAGGAACGTCCGCGCGGGTCCCGGGAACTTTCTCGGGCTCCAGCGGATCCCCTGACGGCTTGGGCCACTCACCTTGTTGAAAGCATCAGGTCTGCTCCTGACACCTCTACCGTGCTAATGTTAGTATTCCAATCTCTCTCTGCTCTCTTCCCTCTCCTCCCCCTCAATGGCTAGATCCCTGCGGATCGTCGCTTGGAACGCCGATGGCGTTTCCTCTCGTCGATCTGAGCTGGCGGCTTTCGTCGTGGAGTACGACGTTGATGTCGTGCTTCTCTCCGAAACCCATCTAGCCCCCTACCATCGGTTCTCACTTCCTTCTTACACTTGTTATCGTCAGGATCGTCCCCGCCAGCCGCGCCAACCGCCGAAAGGGGGTACGGCGATTCTGGTCCACAGGCGGATATCCCACAGGCCACTACCCCCCCTAACTACTCGACTCATCGAAGGTTGCGCGGTGGCGGTGGACGCAGGCAGCTCGGAGTTGCGCATTGTTTCCGCGTATCTCCGGCCTGGCCTGAGCCCGCCGCCCCCGCCTGAGGAGTGGAACGCTCTCCTCGACCACCCAATCTCGACAATTGCAGCCGGCGACTTCAACGCCAAACATCCTTCTTGGAACAGTAGGGCTACCAACGCCTACGGCAGATCACTCCGCCGGTTCGTCCTAGACGACCCGGATACGCACGTCATCGGCCCTGATGATCCTACCCACTTCCACTATGCCGGTCACAGACCGGACGTTCTTGATGTAGTTGTAGTCAGGAACGTGGCCCATAACATCCAGGTCTCGTCAGTGTCAGACCTCTCGTCTGATCACAATCCCCTTCTAATAACTGTTCGAGATGTGTCGGCTTCACCCCGACTTCCCGCTGGTCCTGCTAGGAGGGTCAACTGGCGCTCCTATCACGACGAGCTATCTCGAAGGTTACCATCTGTCCCAGCGGACCCGATCGCCACTCGTGACGATCTGGATCTCCGTGCCACTCATCTTCAGGAGTTGGTCCAAGGTGTCATGGATCGACACACATACAACGTAGAGGTGAATCGCAAATCGGCCCTTCAACCGGAAGTTATCCACGCCATCTGGCTTCGGCGCAAGCTCCGCCGCAGATGGCAACGAACCCGAGATCCCGCCGTCAAACGACGGTTTCAGGCCCAGTCTCTTTACGTCCAGCAACTTTTGCGGGACGTAAACTCTGATCAGTGGGACTCATACCTTGGGTCCCTTGAAGTCGACCCAGCCTCCGTCTGGAGAGCGACGAGTCGCCTTACTCGCGAGAAGCGTACTGGCAACCCGCTTAACACCCCGAACGGCATTGTTTCTTCACCGGAAGGCAAGGCAGAGGTCTTCGCCGACTGCATGGAGACTCAATTCACCGTTCATGGAGGCGTCTCGGACCCTGCCTTCTCGGTAGTGGTTCGAGACTTCCTATCTGGTTATTTTTCCCGCCCTCCACCTGACCCTCCCGCTCTCTTCGACAGGGACGAACTAGTTTCGTCTATCTGTCGACTAAACCGACGTCGCGCCCCTGGTCCTGATCGGATCGGGGCCGCAGCTTTGCAACATCTCCCGGCCTCGGGCGTTGAATTGGTCCTGGATCTGTTCAACTCCAGTCTCCGGCTGCAATACTTCCCCCGCCTGTGGAAAAAAGCCAACATCAGCATGATACCCAAGCCCGGCAAGCCTCGAATGCTTGCAGGCAGCTATCGCCCCATATCATTGTTGCCAGTAATCTCAAAGGTGTTTGAGCGTCTCCTACTCGCCCGCATCTGGCCGCTGCTGGATAATTTTATTCGGAGCGAACAGTTCGGGTTCCGTAGAGAGCACTCGACAACTTTACAACTCGTCCGAGTTGTCACAGCATTGTCCGACGCCGCCAACAAGAGAGAGTCTACGGGCGCTGTCTTGTTGGACGTGAGTAAGGCCTTCGACAAAGTCTGGCACGAAGGTCTTCTCTACAAACTAGCTCACTCCCCCATCCCACCGTCCATTGTGCATTTCTTGCGGTCATACCTCAGTGATCGTACCTTCAGGGTTAGCGTCGAAGGGTCCTGTTCATCAGTTCGACCCGTCGCCGCTGGCGTTCCGCAGGGATCTGTCCTCGGCCCCGTTCTGTACCTAGTGTACACGAACGACCTGCCTGTTATTCCTGGAGTCACGTTATCTCTATTCGCTGACGACGCAATGTATTACTGCAGCTCCCTGTCCCCGCGAATTGCGTGTTCAAAGCTGCAGCGTCAGTTGAATCTGCTTCCGGCCTGGCTAAGGAAGTGGCGGGTGCTGATCAACGCGGAGAAATCCGAGGCGATCTGTTTCACCAGCAAGTCCACTTCCCGATGCCAGGCCCTCTCCCTCGAAGGGAGGCCTATCGCCTGGCAAAAGTCGGTGAAGTATTTGGGCGTTCGGCTAGACCAGCGCCTTAGCTTCAACGGCCACGTGACTGCTACCCTCAACAAAGCTCGAGGCGTCCGAGCCAAAATATTTCCCATGCTCTCGTGCCGCAACCGCCTGGCTTTGCGCACTAAAGTTACTATCTATCTTTTGTTTCTCCGGTCAATATTGACCTATGCTGCTCCCGCATGGTGGTCGCTTGTGTCGACCACTAACAAGTGTAGGCTGGAAGCTTTCCAGGCCCGTACCCTCAGATCCTTGTCGGGGTCTCCATGGTTTGTGAGAAATGATGTCATTCGTGGAGGCCTTCGAGTTCCTACCCTTGCCGATTTTGTCCGGTCGCTTGCCGAAACTCTTTTTGCTTCTGCAGCGACCTCCTCCTTTCCTTATCTCCGATCTATCAGCACGTCTGAACCACCTCCCGCTATACGTGTTAAACGCCCTCGGGCGATCTTAGACGACCCCCCGTAATTCTGTTTGCTCTCATTTAGGTTCCCGAGCAATTCTATCTCCTTGTTACCATCCTACCCCGTCAGATACCTTCCCCAAGTAAGTTGATTTTCAGACTGCTTGGCGTTGTTACCGATGCCAAAGACACGGCGGATCCCTGCCTCGCGGGGAACGTCCGGCGCTACAAGGCGCCTGCCTGCCGGGCCGGGCGCGTTCGGCATCTGCCGTTCGCCCCGCGCCCGGTGGCAGTGTTACCATGACCCGGAACCTGTATATAACAAAAATTGAAAAAATTTTCCGCCGCCTTCTCAGTTAACTGGTTGGCGTGTCCCTCCCGAACATTTTAGGCCACCTTCTTTTGAAAGTCCAGCACTGTTTTCTTCTGGCAGCCATCGGGCACGTCCCGGAAGCTGCAATAAGCCACGGGTGCAAAGACGCCCCACTATTCAATGCAAAATGCAAAAATGCTTGCATCTTCATGTGAACGCTCTTGGTCCTAGATCACCGACCTATATCCCCAATCACCGGGGACCTCCAGACGTCCTTGACATTGCTGTTGTCAAAGACTTGGCCTACCCTATCGCAATAGAAGCCGTGTCAGACCTCTCGTCTGATCACGACCCGGTATTACTCACTGTTCGGCCCACGCTGGACACACCTCTCCAGCCTCCCCATCGTTTAATGAGAGTCAACTGGCGATCGTTCCACGATGAACTGGGTCGAACAGTACCATCTGACCCCCAGGTCGACATCTCCAGCCCGGAGGATGTAGACCGCTTGGCCGACTATCTTCAAGAAGTCGTCACGTCCGCTATGGACAAACACACCTATGAAGTCCCTGCGCCCAACAGACGGTCGCAGTTACCTGAAGAGGTGATTCTGGCCATCCGCAACCGGCGCCAGCTCCGCCGGAGATGGCAACAAACCCGGGACCCTGCCGTAAAACGCAGGCTAAACGCCCAATCTGACCTTGTCAAGCAGCTTCTGCTTGATGCCACTGCTCATCGATGGGACTCATATCTTGAGTCTCTGGAAGTCACGCCGCAGTCCGTATTCCGGGCTGCGCGCCGACTCACTGGCGAGAAAAGGACCCGCTACCCCCTACGATCACCGAACGGGATTGTGTACTCCGCGGCCGACAAAGCAGAAGTCTTTGCCGATACCATGGAGGAACAATTTACCGTTCACAGAGGCGTCTGTGACCCCGGCCACTCGGCAGCGGTCGCAGACTTCCTATCTGGATATTTTTCCCGCCCTCCCGCAGACCCGATCGACCCGTTCGACGAGGCTGATGTGGAAACGGCCATTAGTCGACTGCGCCCCAAGAAGGCGCCCGGCGAGGACCGTATTGGTGCAGCGGCCCTACTCAACGCCCCAGCAAGTCTCGTTTCACTCATCCACGTGCTGTTCAATGGTTGTCTCCGGCTCCATTACTATCCCAGCCCTTGGAAACGAGCCAAAGTCATCATGTTGCCGAAGGCTCGCAAGCTGCGTACACTCCCTGAGAATCATCGACCAATCTCTCTTTTGCCAGTCTTATCGAAGGTGTTCGAGCGCCTCCTGCATAGCCGGATTACTCCCCTGCTGGATAATTTCATTCGGCAGGAACAGTTCGGCTTCCGCAGGCAGCATTCGACCACTCTTCAACTTGTCCGAGTTGTCACGCAACTCACTGACGCCATCAACAGGAACCATCAAACTGTCGCCGTCCTTCTGGACGTGAGTAAGGCCTTCGACAAAGTCTGGCACGAAGGCCTTCTCTATAAACTAGCCACCTCCCCTCTCCCTGCCTCATTTGTACATCTGATGCGGTCGTATCTCTGCGACCGCAAATTTAGGATCTGCGTCGACGGGACGTACTCTTCTGTCCGCCCCGTCGCCGCTGGCGTCCCTCAAGGATCTGTCCTCGGCCCCGTTCTGTACCTTGTGTACACGAACGACCTGCCAGTTTTGCCTGGAGTCACGCTCTCTCTCTATGCGGACGATGCGATGTACCACGCCAGCTCTGCAAACCTTCGTTTTGCGACTGACGTGGTGCAGCGCCAGCTCGCATTACTTCCGGCCTGGCTAAGGAAATGGCGGGTGGCGATCAATACGGAGAAATCCGAGGCGATTGCCTTCTCCCGTCAGCTCACTTCCCGATGCCAGACCCTCTCCCTTGAAGGGAGCCCAATCGCTTGGCAACGTACTGTGAAGTACTTGGGCGTCACTCTTGATCGACGCCTAAGCTTCAGAGCTCACGTGTCCACTGTGCTCCAGCGCGCCAGAGGCGTCAAAGCCAAACTATACCCATTCTTATCGCCTCGAGGGCCACTGCCAGTGCGCACGAAGCTCTCGATCTATCTGCTCTTTTTACGAGCCGTCCTTATGTATGCAGCGCCTGCATTTTGGACCCAACTCGCCCCCGACGTCGTTAAACGCATGGAAGCCTTCCAAGCCCTTACCCTTCGCCTTATCTCCGGCTCTCCCTGGTATGTAAAAAATTCTGCTATCAGGCGAGGGCTGAAGATTCCGTCGCTCGATGGATTTGCACGAACTCTTACGTTCAATCTCTTCCATCGAGCATCCATCTCTGATTTTCCTCACCTCCAACACCTCGATAACGATGATGGACCACCACCAGTCAAACGCCGCCGCCCTCGAGCTCTGCTCGACGACCCACCATAATTTTACAATAATAAAATTGCCCTTCACCATCTGTCCACGCGCCGACCAATCGTATTTTACCACCTTCCTTCCAGTCAAATCCGGTCCGTTGCAGGCCGCCAGATTGGTCGAGCGTTGTGCCGGCTTTAGGTGTGCCTAGCGCCACTTTCAGTCGGCAACTTCGCCCCTCCAATCTCTCGCCTGCCTCGGTATCGCCGTAAGGCAGTCTGCCGGACTCTTACCGGGCTGGCGGAAGTGTATCGACCCGTTGTGGGCGAACAGATCCCGCCAATCCGTGCTAAGCGTTCGCGTAGGCTTCCCTCTCAGGCCATTGGTGGATCGCGTCAGCGGTTCAGCCAATCACAGCCCATCTCCTTCACCTCCGCCAAAATAAAAAAGGGGGTACCTATCCTCGCTGCGAGTCTACCTAGAGCTGTTGCCCGGGTAGGCTGTGCTACTCTTTTTCGCATTTGCGATTGTGGTTTTTAACCGTTAGTAATATCTTTTTCAATCTGTTTTCTTCATCATCATCATCATCGTTCTTCAACCATCAGTGTGCTACAATTTCAGAAGTGTATTGTGTCGTGCGCGAGTGTTTTTGTGATTCGTGTGCAGTGCGCGTCTGGTGTTCGTGTTCTTTGTCTGTCAGTGTAGTGATTCAGTGCTGGTGAAAGTTACTCATTCCTAGCCCTTTTTGCGTCTTCGACGTTCATTTCGGTTAATCCCGAGATGGCGTCGAACGCAACTCCCGTTCCTTTGCCGGCACCGCTGGTAACCTTAATGGAAACCTGCGGTACTGGTCCTCATTCTACCCCGCTGCCGTCCCATACAATCAGTGATAGTGAAAGTGAAAGTGATTGTGCGTCGATGTGTAGTGTGGGGACGGGGGAAGGTGAATTTTCGCTTGTGGAGGGCAAGTCTGCCAAACGCAAGCGAAAATTGGTCGCCAGCCCGCCACCGGCCGCTGCTACGCATCGGGTATCTAGTCCCGGTAACAGCGCCAACCGTCCGACTCAGTCGCCCTCTCAATCTGTGCCCAAGCCTAAAATTCCTCCGATTGTCATTCCCGACAATCGCAATTATAGGGAAATTCTTCGTTCCCTCCAGAATCTGCTTCCTTCGGCCAAACTCGAGGCCAGGTGCCAAGGCTCCTCGCTTCGAATTGCGGCCACAACAGTCCCGGACTTCCGATCGGTCCAACAGTTTCTTACCGATCGGAAGATCTCCTTCCATACTTTCGCGCTTCCTTCAGAGCGCGAAATTAAAGTTGTTCTTTCTGGACTTCCTTCCTGGACCGCCCCCGATACCATCAGGCAGGAGCTTGTCGCCTTAGGCTATTCGCCGACGGCGGTAAGTGTACTGCATGCTGGCAAGGGGGAAGATCGCCGTCCTGTGAATAGTTTCCTAGTGAAACTACTCAAAGTAGGCCAGTTCGAGGAGGTCTATGGCCTCCAAAACTTCCTGCACCTTCGGGTGCAAGTTCGTACTTTTGACCCGCGGCCAGGCCCCTCGCAGTGTTTTAACTGTCAGAGGTTTGGCCACTCCAGCTTATTCTGTAATCACCCTCCGCGTTGCGTGCGATGTACTGAGCCTCATCGTGGGTGTGATAAGCCCAAGACGGGGTTCACGGCCATTTGCTGCAACTGCGGCGGGGACCATCCGGCTAGTTATAGAGGATGTAGGGACTTTATATCAGCCATGAAGCTGCAGCGGACTCCTGCTCGCCCTGGCGCGCAGGCAGGCCGTGTTGCAGGTCCCCTCCCTAACCGCAGAGAGGCCTTCCCACCTCTCTCCGGAGCATCATCTCAGGCCCCGGCAGCAGTTCCGGCTGCTCCCAGGGCCCCAGTTCCGACTGCAGTCGACGTTTCGGCGCCGCCTGCAGTCCCTTCTGTCCCGGCGCCTGCCGGAGCGCCCGGTCCTTCATACGCGGCTGTGGCCGCTACATCAGTCCCGCCTTCCGCTCCTCGGAGCCACAAACCAAAGCGCACTCGTCGCCGTCAGCGACAAGTTCCACAGGCCTTGCCTGTAAAACCTCAGCGGGCCCCGCCCGCCCCCAGCCATCAACCTAAGCTCCCAATTGAGCAGACCCCACGTCCGTCCCCGAGCCCTGCGCCATCTGCAACACCGGCCGAGGCCAGCCAGGTCCGTCTTCCGGAATCTCGGGAATCTTCCCGGGCCCCGGTGGACCCCCTGACTGCCTGGGCTGAAACTTTGGTAAACAACATCAGGTCTGCTCCAGATACAACCACGGTTCTCGCCCTGGTGTTTCAATCCCTGTCTACCCTCTTTCCTCTTCTTCCTTTGAATGGCTAGGAGTCTTAGGATCGTTGCGTGGAATGCCCATGGGGTAGTCCCTCGACGATCTGAACTGATGACTTTTGTAACGGAGTACGACGCTGATGTCGTCCTCCTTTGCGAGACTCATCTGGCTCGCTACCATACCTTCAACCTGCCATCTTACATCTGTTTTCGTCAGGATCGTCCCCAACGGCCTGGCTGTCGCCCCTCGGGGGGGACAGCCGTCTTAGTCCACAGGCGGATATCCCACAGGCCACTACCCCCTTTAGATACATCTCTTGTTGAAGGTTGTGCGGTGGCGATAGACGCTGGCGGATCGGAGTTGCGCGTTGTTGCGGCGTATCTCCGGCCCGGCCTGCGGCTACCTCCACCGCCCGAGGAGTGGGACGCTCTCCTCGATCATCCCCTACCAACCATCGTAGCCGGCGACTTAAATGCCAAGCATCCCTCCTGGAACAGCAGAGTAGCCAACGCCTACGGAAAATCTCTGTATCGGTTCGTCTCCGACGACCCGGTACTTCAAGTTATCGGCCCAGAAGACCCTACTCACTTCCCCTTTTCCGGTCATCGACCGGACGTCCTTGACATTGTCATAGCCAAGGACGTGACCCATCACATCCAGGTCTCGTCAGTGTCGGATCTCTCATCCGATCACAATCCCCTTTTTATAACTGCCCGTGAGCTGTCGGCCTCACCCCGACCTCCCGCTCAGACTGTTAGGAGAGTCAACTGGCGCTCCTACCATGATGAGCTCTCACGGCGGTTACCATCACTCCCCGCGGACCCGGTCGTCACTTGTGACGATTTGGATCTCCGAGCCACTCACCTTCAGGAGTTGGTCCAAGGTGTCATGGATCGACACACATATACTCTCGAGGTGAATCATCGTAAATCGGCCTTACCTGCGGAAGTACTCCACGCCATCTGGCTACGGCGCAATCTCCGCCGCAGATGGCAAAGAACCCGTGATCCCGGCGTCAAAAGGCGCTTTCAGGCCCAGTCTCTTTACGTCCAGCAGCTCCTGCGGGACGTAAACTCTGATCGATGGGACTCATACCTTGAGTCTCTTGAAGTCGACCACGCCTCCGTCTGGAGAGCGGCGAGTAGACTGACCCGCGAGAAGAGAACTCGCAACCCACTTGAAACTCCGAACGGGGTTGTATCTTCATCAGAAGGCAAGGCAGAGGTCTTCGCCGACTGCATGGAGGTGCAATTTACTGTTCACCAAGGCGTCTCGGACCCTGCCCACTCGGCAGAAGTCCGTGACTTCCTATCTGGACATTTTTCACGCCCTCCCGAAATCCCAGCCCTCCCGTTCGACAGGGATGAACTAGTTTCATCTATCTGCCGACTAAATCGCCGTCGCGCCCCCGGTCCTGACCGGATCGGGGCCGCTGCTCTACAAAATCTCCCGGCCTCAGGCGTTGACCTCGTTCTTGAGCTGTTTAACTCCTGTCTCCGGCTACAGTACTTTCCCCGCCTGTGGAAATCTGCCAACATCGTAATGATTCCGAAGCCTCGCAAGCCGCGCATGCTTCCTGAAAGCTATCGTCCAATCTCTCTCTTGCCAGTCATCTCGAAGGTGTTCGAGCGTCTCCTGCTGGCTCGCATCTCGCCGCTGCTAGATGGTTTCATCCGCAGCGAACAGTTCGGGTTTCGCAGAGAGCACTCGACCACGCTTCAATTGGTCCGCGTTGTTACGCACTTGTCAGACGCCACCAACAGGCGAGCGGCTACGGCCGCCGTACTGTTGGACGTGAGCAAGGCCTTCGATAAAGTCTGGCACGAAGGTCTTCTCTTCAAACTTGCCAATTCCCCTCTACCATCGACCATAGTGTTTTTCCTCCGGTCGTATCTCAGCGACCGAACCTTCAGGGTGAGCGTCGACGGGTCCTGTTCTACAGTTCGACCCGTCGCCGCCGGCGTACCACAGGGATCTGTCCTCGGCCCCGTTCTGTACCTTGTGTACACGAACGACCTGCCTGTCTTGCCCGGAGTCACGTTGTCTTTGTTCGCTGACGATGCTATGTATCACTGCAGCTCCCTGTCCCCGCGATTTGCGAGTACAAAGCTGCAGCGTCAGTTGAACCAGCTTCCGGACTGGCTACGGAAATGGCGGGTGACGATCAACACGGAGAAATCCGAGGCGATCTGTTTCACCCGTAAGTCCATCTCCCGATGCCAGCCCCTCTCCCTAGCAGGGAGACCCATCGCCTACAAAGAATCGGTGAAGTATTTAGGCGTTCGACTAGATCGTCGCCTTTGCTTCAACGCCCACGTGACGGAAACCCTTGCCAAGGCTCGCGGCGTCCGAGCCAAATTATCTCCTTTCCTCTCGTGTCGCAGCCGCCTGGCCATGCGCACGAAACTTACCATCTATCTACTATTTCTCAGGTCTGTATTGACCTATGCGGCACCCGCCTGGTGGTCTCTTTTATCCACCACCAACAGATGTAGGCTGGAAGCTTTCCAGTCCCGAACACTCCGATCCTTGACGGGGTCCCCTTGGTTTGTAAGGAACGACGTGATTCGAAGGGGTCTCCGTGTTCCTACCTTGACTTCCTTTGTCCGGTCGCTGGCTCTAACTCTCTTTGCTAAAGCCTCGACCTCCACCTTCCCGTACCTACGAACCATCAGTGCATCAGAACCACCACCGCCCATTCGGGTCAAGCGCCCTCGGGCGCTTCTTGATGACCCGCCATAACGCCATCCTCTTTAAATTAAATACAAACAAGTAATCATCAGTCCTAGACCAGAGTATTTCACCAAACTGTCCTTCTCTCCTTCCTGTCCACCTCCTAGCACGCTGAGCCGGCTGCTTGTCGCTGTCATCATTCACTGGCACGGAGGCTCTCCGCCTCGCGGGGAGCGACCGACGCCCTCAGGGCGTCTGCTGACTGGACTTGAAACGGGCAACATCTGTTGCTCGAATCGGTACCAGCGGCAGTGCATTAAACAAATAACAGTTATACTCCCCCGCCTTCTCAGTTAACTGGTTGGCGGTTTCCTTTTCCAGTCTTAGGTAACCAGTCGACATGTACCAGCACTATGTTTACTTCTGGCAGCCATTGGACACGATCCAGATGCTGCAATCAAGCCACGGGTGCAAAGACACCCCGCATCCATAATGCAATGCAATGCCTCGCTGCGACAAGTCTCGCTCCAAGCATTACAGCAGCAACAGGCAGTCATCGGGCCCGCCCGGACGCTGCCGTCACTGGGGCACGCACTGTGCTGTGCCCTACTCAACTTGGCAAACTTGGCAAACTTGCTTGCATCTGAAGAGTACACATCGTAGTCAACGCAGAAGAGGATCGCCTCGACCTCGAAGAGCATGAAGAGGCCTTCTCAACAAGCCACTGCGGCAGTTAAGAAGAAACCGCCAGATCAGGAACCTCATCGCCAGCGCCAACACCAAGCTGCGATGGAAGTCGACCAGCCGCCCTGCCAAGGCGAAGACAACACTCCAAACACGACTGGGACCTGCCGCACAGTGCCGGTAAGTCGTATAGGTAGCACTACCCAGCGGAATCCGGGGAGTCCGAGATCAGGACATGTAGTTCTCCCTGAGCAAATTGAGTCTGCTGAAATTTCGAATTTGTCCAACATAGATGACTCAATAGAAGATTCAAGTTCATCTTCCGGAAATGAGCCGCTTCGAAGTGCACCTAGCATAATTTTGTCGCCAGCAAAATTCGCCAGCAAGTGCATTCACCACCCATTACAAAAATAAAATAATGAATAGGCAAGGAGCGATAAAGGAAAAGCAGAGATATTCGCAGAATATTTAGAAAATACATTCCAACCACTCCCTAAGCAAACCGCTGATGAAAGAATTGTACCAAGTTCATGAAACGACATTCTAGAAATCAGTCAGGTATCACTTACAGAACTCAAACAAGTAATCAAAAGCAATTTGATTGCTAAGAAAGCTCCCGGATATGACTTGATTACAGGACAGATACTGAAAGAATTCCCTAAAAAAGGCTTTATTAAATTGCTGCACCTTATTAACGCAGCTATTAGAATAAATATGTTCCAAGACAGTGGAAAGTGGCAGAAGTCATAATGATTGTCAAGCCTGGGAAAGATCCAAACCTTTAGAAATCCTTCCGACCCATCTCTTTGCTGCCGATAATATCCAAGGTGTTTGAAAAATTACTGATTAAGCGTTTGAAACCTATTTTAGAGGAGAGAGAGCTGATTCGCACCCATTAGTTTGGATTTAGAACCAAACATTCAACATTAGACCAGGTCCACAGGATAACTGCAATAATGGAGGATGCACTAGAAGAAAAGAAAGTATGTTCTACCATTTTCCTTGATGTCTCCCAAGCGTTTGATAAAGTGTGGCATAAAGGTCTCAACTACAAGCTACAGCAATATCTTCCAAGACAGTATTGTGAGATTTTGAAGTCGTACCTGAACGAGAGACTCTTCCTTGTCAAATGTGGTAGCGACTATTCTAAATTTAAGGAAATATCTGCTGGTGTGCCACAGGGAAGTGTTCTTGGACCAATGTTATACTTGCTATATACCAGAGACATACCACAAGATGAAGATACAACCATGGCCACCTTTGCAGATGATATTGCTATTATGGCTGTTGCAGAAACTGTTGAAGTAGCAACAGTAAATCTGCAAAAATCTGTGGATAAAGTCAGTGCTTGGACCAAAAAGTGGCGCATAAAGCTCAATGAATGTAAATGTACCTATGTAATTTTCACAGATAAAAAAGTGACGAAAGTACCTATAACAATCAATTCACAAGTGATCCCGTGTGAAAATGAAGCTAAGTATCTACGAATGTGGCTTGATATTAAACTAAACTGGAAGGTGCATGTTAAAAAGAAAAACAAGAACTTTATATTAAGTACAGCAAAATGTATTGGCTGCTAGGACGACATTCTGAGCTAAGTATATATAACAAGCTACTCTTATACAAACAAGTGCTGAAACCAATATGGACGTATGGATCGCAGATCTGGGGTTCCACCATGAAAACTAATACTAAAATTATACAGACTTTTCAGAACAAGGTACTACGCAAAATAATAAATGCACTGTGGTATGTTCGTAATGACAATATTCATAAAGACATTAACATGAATACTGTCCTTGAAGAAATAAGAATTACAGCAGTGAAGCATGAACACAGACTTCACAATCATGACAACATTGCTGTGCTGCAAATGCTGGATAACAGTAGCGTAGTGCGGAGACTTACAAGGACAAAACCTTGGGACCTGGTGCAGTAAGCATTGATGCCGCGTGAAAAGTGCGTGTAGATACTAGGGTTATTCAGTGGAATAATTCCTAATAATAAGTGATAGTTTTATGAAATGAAAACTACTAGATAAGTGCAAACTTATTTGTAGTAATAAATAAATGTGAAAAAAAAATTCCACAAATCGTTCAACGTTCACAAAAAACGAAACTTTTATGAACAAATTTCAAGTGGAAAAAAGAAGAATTTCAATTTTCTGTTGACATACCAAAATATGAATTTGACTGTGTCCATGAACATACTGAAAATAGTGAAACGGCTTATGAATATTTCAAAATATTTTTTTCAGACAATATTATAGATCTAACAGTAAATAAGAGCAATTTATATTACGTACAAAAACTGGCACATCAATTAATTGCAGTACAAATGACATCAGGGATTTTATTGCAATAGAATTGATTATGGGGATTATAGAAGCTCCTGCATACACAGATTACTGGTCCGATGCATTCCGGTATCCTACTATAGCTTCAATAATGTCATTGAAGAAGTATCAGAGCATCAGGAGGTATCTCCACTTCATTGATAATGCATCGAGTGACTCTACAGATAGGTACTTCAAAATTCGGCCAATTTTGGAAGCTGTAAGGGCGAATTGTTTGGCGATAGAAGAGGAAAGACAACACAGTGTTGACGAAATGATGATTCCATATAAAGGAACAAGGGCAGGCTCCAGGAGGCAATATGTTAAAAATAAACCAAAAAAGTGGAGCTTCAAGATGTTCGCTCGTTGTGGTGTTACAGGCTTTGTTTACGATTTTATGTTATACGCAGGGGAAGACACTTTCCGTGGTAGGGAGCTTTCCACAACAGAGTAACAGCTAGGACTAGGAGGATCCGTTGTTGTATCCCTTTGCAAAACTCTTCACAACAAACCATGTTCAGCTGTATATTTTGATAACTTCTTTTGTTCATTAGAACTCATCAAATACCTAAGTAATGAGTTCGGTATACTTAGTTTAGTAACGGTGCGAATTGATCGCCTGAGAATTTGTCCATTCAAGCCAGATAAAGAATTGAAAAAAGAAGGCAGAGGTGCTTTCGAAATGTACACGTCAAACGAAACAGAGTGGTGTGCATCAAGTGGTTTTATAGTAAATATGTGGCATTGGCTAGCTCTTTTGTGGGGGCCGATCCAATTGGAAAGACAAAGAGATACAGAAAAGAATGTAAAAGCAGAGTTGATGTACCGTGCCCCGCCATAATCGAACAATATAATTGCCACATGGGTGGAGTAGACCTGGCAGACATGCTAATTGCATTGTACAGGACGGGCTTTAGGACGCACAGATGGTATATGGCAATCTTTTCCCACTTGCTGGACTTGTGTGTAACAAATGCTTGGGTCCTGTACAAAATGCATTTTCTACAGGACTCAAGCGAAAAGGGCAAATTGCTACCTCTGAAGCTATTTCGTAAGGCCATAGCAAATGGATTATTACAAGTTGGGCGAAACACCTCCGCAAAAAAGCGGAAGGCTGCTGGCAGTAATGGGCCGCTAGAAAAAAAACGACTTTATAGTAGTAATGTTGTGGCCAATGAAATCCGATTTGACGGTGTTGGACATTTTCCTCAGTACTTATCAAGGGGCAGGTGCCGCCATTGCCAGAATGGCACTTCCTTCATGGAGTGTATGAAATGCAAAGTGAGACTCTGTCTCAATGACAAAAGGAACTGCTTCTTTCACTACCATAATAAATAATTATAATATGCGATAATAAAAATTGTACTATTATTTGTATGTTTGTTTATATTTATAGATATTAAATAATAATAATTTTCATGAGTTTCTTTATTTTTTTATGCTTACCTAAATCAAATATATGTAGACAGAACCTCTAAAAAAATAGTGCAATTCTAACGTAATCTTGGCAATGTTACATATAAGTTACAAATTTATTTTAAGTATACAGGAATGTTTTATTTTAATTTTGATTCTAAAATTTATAAAGTTATAATAGAAGCCTGTTTTAAAATAGAAAAATTTTTTTTTTAAGTTTTAATACCTTGCCAAAAAAAGGTTAATAAATAATGACTTTGGCACATACCAGTGTGATATGGGCAATAAAAGCTTTACTATTGTAAAAAAACTAATTTGGTATTGGCAGTTGGCAATCTCTATTGTGACAAATTGATCCATACTGCTGTGTTATAGAGATCAGTGTTATTTTTGTTAGATGTTAACTTTCTCTCTCAAAACTAATTAATCCATGCCAGCATTATAAGATATCAGCGTAATTTTTGTAACAATGGTTTTACTCACTCAAGTCGTGTTGTTATACATAAATAATTATGTAATGCTTGTAATAAGAACTACCAATGTGATATTTGTCAGATAAGCTTTATTGACACAAGCGGTTTCTCAGCACAAATTATTCTATGATGATGCCTGCCACTAAGGAAAATTATTGAGATATCTCAAGAAATTCACTGCACAGTACGTTGGTATCTCAAAAAACAAATTAATTCAGACATTTAAGCAGTATCAATGTGATATTTTTACAAAAATTTGACGTATTGTAAAAATCTGTCAGCCTACATTAATCCATGCTTGTTGTATAAAATAAAAAATTCAATTGGGTAATCAAGTCTTTCAACACACAAATTAGTTAAGTTGACTTTCATAACAGCCTTTACTTACGTAACCTATTCAGTGGCAATTCAGTACTTACGCGTAACGAATTTATTGACACAGAAGCAACCCAGTAATATTCTTAATTCCGGCTATGGTGTTCCGCTATCAATTAGTGGTAATTTGAACTATATTCGACATGAGTTGTGTTGAAACTCTTTGTAACCATTGTACTCAATATTGCATATGTCATACGTTTTAACAGATGATGTGGGCTTGATTAATTTTGTTAATATGGAAATGATGTTTGGTGTTAATTAATTTTGTTAAATTATGAAATATTTAGATGTAAACAAATACATCTTATTTGCTTAAGATTTCTTCGACCATGGAATTTTATTTTATATGATGGAAAAAATGGGAAATGAGGATACTGTAGTTACGTAAAGCTTTTATGAAATGAACTGTCAGAGCTCTCTGAAAGTGAAAATGGGGATATTGATATTGCAAATGATAAAAGTGATAGTAGTGAGGGGATTTTTTAATGATTGTTTGAAGTAAATGTAATAAAATAAACATGAAGTAATATACAATTTTGTGTAATTAGAGGTTAAAACTTGACTACTGATACATGAAGTCTTGCTGTAATTCACTGATCAGAAGATTAAAAATTTACTGTTCTTAGTGCAATAAAGATTAAGCCACGCATATACTGTAATTATAATTGATGGAGTGTATCCTGTGTAGTGTCATTGTTTATTTTTATGCATAAATTATGTATGTAGAGATGTTTTCCTCTTGTTGGGTCAAAGTGAAATGTTGACTAGTATACAAAGTATACATTATAGTATTAACAACCGCAAAAGTGTGGTCTATAATGACTAAGACTGAAAGATTAAAGTTGCTTTACGGTGATAAATCGTTACGTGTTAAATGAACAATCTACTTAACACTTAATATAATTGTTTATAC
Organism: Magicicada septendecula; assembly: GCA_034769895.1. NCBI lineage: Eukaryota > Metazoa > Arthropoda > Insecta > Hemiptera > Cicadidae > Magicicada > Magicicada septendecula. Next base: position 59,765,916 of record CM068374.1, read on the forward strand.
CAAGTGACAGTCTGAATTATTTTACCCTTACAATCTGCAATAATAAATTACAGTATATAGTGGTAAGGAATATCCCTCTACTTTGTTTGCTTAAAATTAAATAAAGCTGTAATTTCCCATCAACAAGAAAAGCTGATGTGATGATCACTAAGGATCCCGAAACATGTCCCAAATAAGGGAAAAATTACATCTTCAGGTAAAGTAAATATAAATATTTAATGTTATATTATACTGCAACAGTACGTCTGCGTACGTTATTGTGCATTGTCGCAGTTATTTGAAAAAACTGCAAATTAGAATAAATAATTAATATTGTCAGTATTTAAAAAAATGCGTATTGTAAGCTGTACGTAACCAGCGAAGGGGAACAACGAATATCGAGGACGGTACTGGCATATCACGCCACATTATACAAAACAAAACACAAGGCATGTAGAATGTTTTCATTCACACAAACAAAACAAGTAGAACAGTATGTAAAAAACAAGCTATGCTCCTGTAATGAGTCAGACAGAACTAAATGTTAGTAAGTAGTTTACAAGACTTCCACAATTTGTGACACTAATCAGAGGAAAATTCTAATGCTGCACATGGTTTTTGTGATGGACGTTGATTAGAGCAGTGAACAGGAAAAAATTCAACAATATGGATTGTACGTGATGATTTATGCAGCAAAAGGTATAAAGCCCAGATCATCTTAAGTTTTTTTATATAGTTAAAGAGTTAAACCATACAGTAAAAATATGTGTTACTGCTATAAAAACCATAGAGTCATGTTCATGTTATTTGCTTTATATGATTTTGATGTACAAATTCCCTGTAATTATTTTCCAATAAATCAGTGTTTTGAGAGTGATACAGCTGAGATCATATTTGGTTAACAAAAATGAATAATGTTATTGTTCTTTTAAAAAAAAAAAACATTAAACAATGTTTTACATAATGGTTCTAATTTAATCAGTTTTCCAATTTGCATTTTGGAAATTTTTTTTATTGAAATTTAAATATGGTTTAGACACGTTTAATATTTGCATAACATCAAAAAACAAATTAATTCAGAGATTTAAGAAGTATCAATGCAATATCTGTACAAAAAACAAATTAATTCAGAGATTTAAGAAGTATCAATGTGATATTTGTACAAAAATTTTAAAATAATCAGGCATCAGGAGCTGCTGATATTGTTATTCATGCTACATCCCATCATCCTGTGACTCATAAGATGGCCGCCTTTCATAGTATGATCGGCCGCCTTTTATCAGTACCCCTTAGTTTGCAAGATTACTATAACGAGTTGAGCATCATTAAACACATCGCGTCCTCTAACGGTTACAAGGAATCATTGATAGACACCATCCTCAGAAAACGCAAGAAACGTAAGGATACCAACACACGTAGGACACCTAGGGAAGGAACGCATAAATATATCCTGACTCCTTACACAGATCTTATGCCCAAGATTATAGCACCTACTCTGAACAATAATAGCAATCTTATCGCTGCGTATAGAACGACTAATAATATTTTAAATATCTTGCGCGTTCATGAACCTACAGCCCTCGAGAAGAAAACGGGGGTATACAAATTGATATGCGATGATTGCGACGCGTTTTATTTGGGACAGACCGGCCGTGGTTTTTTAAAAAGGTTGGTTGAACATAGGGACACCCACAAGTCATCATGCCCTCGAAAACATGAAATCTAGTTTTGCTAAGCATCTTGTCAATGAAAATCACGGTTATACTGATTTTAAGACTAACTTAGTCTCCCTCCACATTTGCAACAAGGGACAGTATATGAACGCTCTCGAAGAATTCGAGATTTACAAACCTTATAATAATAGTGACACCAGGCCATTTGTTTTGAACGATCAACTAAACTTTAAGTCGAATGCTTTATATAATACCGCACTGCGACATCTTTCGAGCGATGAGTGAGTTTACTTAGTGCGCGTTCAGCTGGCGTGAGGTGTGCACCTTGGAGCCTATACGTGCGTCTAATGTTGTGGTTTTCATTAATTTATTCAATGTGTGTTTTGGATTTTGATATTTAAAATGTTCGACGATTCATCCTCTATTGAGATTTGAAGACTATGTTTTTTACTACTGAGGATGGGACAAGCTGTCCAGAAACATGTTGAGTCTAATATAACATCGCAACTATAAGAATTAAGCCTCTGCGTTGAGTGACGTTGTTTATTTGATTGACTTATACCAATATAATGCCCAGAATTTTAACATCCACATTAAATAAAATCAGTATTACTACTACTTTCAAAACTAATAATAGTCTATGGAAATTAGTTTGCCCAAATATTCAAACCCACTTGGAGATAAAAACAGGCATATATAAACTAATATGTAACGACTGTGATAGTTTCTATATTGGCCAGACAGGGAGACCTTTCGTCAAAAGATTTCAAGAACACACACCACGCAAAAATTTAAATAACATATATTCACTTGAAAACATTAAGTCGAATTACGCACGCCATTTGATTTCAAACAACCATACTTACACGGATTTAAGGTCTAATCTTATACCTTTACATTACTGTAACAAGGGTCGCTACATGGACGCATTGGAGGAGTTTGAAATATATAAAAGTTATAACAGCACGAACAACCATGATGGCATACTGAATGATAAATTGAATTTTAAATCCAACCCACTGTACGACACCGCGTTGCATTTGCTTGAGATAACAACCTGGCAATAACTCGAAATCCAAGAATTCAGTATCCAACCGAACGTTACACGGTGCGCACCGAGTCGGACATGTGTGTTTAAATAATGTACTTTTATGAATTTTAATATTTGACGATCTCTTTCCGAGTGATACGTCTGATGATGGGACATAATTCCCGAAACGCGTAACAACAAAACAACGCAACGAAGTCACAGGACGGATTTGAAATAAAGTAATTTATTATCAAAAACGTGACTTGGACCATAATCTACAATGTTTAAACTAGAAACGAGTCAAGCAAGCATGGTTTATAAATATCAAAATATTAGAATTCAATTACTTATTTAAGGTGACATCGTACACCCAAAAATAATTATTTTGACAATTTGTTATTATTTTTTATTATTATTCTACATGTTTTTCTGAACAAAATGGTGTATCATTCATGGTAATCCGATAGACAGAAGTACTATTTTTATTTTTTTTTTATACAACGCTGCACACATCGTGAAAGTGGTAAAATCGCTATGCAACTCCCAGTTTTGTACCATGTTTCTCTCAACATTCTTTGGATGTTAATTTATTTATTATAATAGTACGTAGTTTACATTTTGCTTAAAATTTCATTTTACATGTTGGCTACACTGATTCAAGTCAGCTGATACAAATCAAAACAACAAAACATCTGTTCTGTTTGTATTGAATGTGCTGTTGTGTTTTGATATAAGTCTGTGGTAAAAGTTATTTTTGATTGATAAAAGTGATTCCATGTTCTTCACATAATGGGAAGGTCCACTAAATTGTTCAAGAAAAGAATATTTACTGGTAATCAATATAAAAAGACAGTGCATGTATCGCAAACTTATTCAAGTAGACCTAACCTAGAAGCATCTAGTGCTAGCCTTCAAAGTCAAAAGAAAGCTCATTGTGCATCTTTTACAAAGTTAAACTCTGGTATCAATGAAGAATTTCTGCATATTAATAAACCTTCAACTTATTTGGTTTTAGATATTGACATTTTATGCACTCAGTTGAAATCTTTTGTTGTTTGTAAAAACTGTGGTGTTGGAAATGTTACATTGAAGGAAGACTTAGATAAGAGGATGGGTTGTGCAAGTTAACTTTTGTTTTTATGTGACAATTCTGGTGTGAATCAGGGTTTCATGAGTAGTGACAAGACAAATACAGGACAATATGATATCAATATGAGGCTTGTATACGCACTAAGATCTGTAGGAAAAGGACACGATGACGCCAAAATGATATGTACACTACTTGATATTCCTGGTCCTCCAACTAGGTTTATGAAGTACAATAGAATTATAGCAACGACAATAAAAAAGGTTGCTGAAAAAAGTATGATTGAAGCTGTACAAGAGGTTGTAGATAAAACAGAAAACAGCGATCTCACAGTAGCCATCGACGGTTCATGGCAAAAAAGAGGCCATACCTCCCTGAATGGAGTTGTTACTGCAACTTCAATCGAAACTGGCAAAGTATTAGATGTACGTGCTCTGTCTAAATACTGCCAAGGATGCCAATTGGCTTTAGAGCACCTGTAAGAAAAGCATGAATATTACTGTGAACTCAACTATACTGGAAACAGTGGAGGAATGGAGATTGAAGGAGCACGGGCCATTTTTTCTCGGTCGATTATGACGAGGGGTGTACGCTATCTTACTTATCTCGGTGACGGCGATTACTAAGGGATATGCAGGTGTGTGTGAAGATAAACCCTATGGTCCTGATGTTGAAATTGAAAAATCTGAGTGTATTGGTCATATACAAAAGAGGATGGGTTCTAGATTGCGTAAGCTTTGTAAAACTGTAAAAAAAGGAGAAAAACTTAGTGACGGCAAGCCTCTTCGCGGAAAAGGAAGGCTAACAGATTCCGAAATTAACAATCTTCAATTTACTATGGTAAAGGTATTCGTGAAAATTGTCAAGATGTTGGTCAAATGAAGAAAGCTATATGGGCTATTTACTACCATAAGATGTCTACAGACGAAAAGCCAATCCACAGCCTGTGTCCAAAAGGCGAGGACTCATGGTGCGGTTATAACAGAGCACTTATTACAAAAGAAAACTACACTCACAAACATTCTCTTCCAATGTCAGTATTAGAGAAAATAAGACCAATTTTCGAAGACCTATCCAATGAAACTCTTCTGCGTCGGTGCTGTTTGGGGAAAACACAAAACCCAAACGAGTCCTTCAATGGATTGATTTGGAAGAGAATACCAAAAACTGTTTTTGTTGGGATAGTTACACTAAACATAGGGGTGTATGATGCTGTGCTATCATTTAATAAAGGTGCGTTGAGTATGGTTGATGTCTTGAAGGCACTTGGACTTAAATACAGTGATAACTGCAAGGTGCCGCTACAGCAAATAGATACGAAAAGAATACGAGAAGCTGAAAAAAAGTTTACAGAACTCGAAAAACTAAGAGAGAGAAGCAGAGACATGGAAAAAGGAAGAAGGAAGGAAGTGAAGAAACAAAAGACTATGAATCAGGCATGTTTTAATGTAATTTTGTTGATTATTCATGAATAAAGGTATATTTTAAATTAAAACGAGTTTCCTGAAAAATTACCTTATTTTACTACAAATGTACCTTTATCTCAAAACGTACATGAGATATTCACTTAAAATTTTTACTGTAGTTGGCGGATAGCTACATACATATGCTGAAGCAAAATTATTTAAATCCGTATACTGAAAAAATAAATACAAACATATTTTATATAAAAAAATAAAGTTTTGTGGAACATTTTTCAAAAAATAGGTTTAGTACAAAAAACATTTCTTTCAATGTTAATTTTGCTTTATTAGTTATAGAAGCTAACTAAGAAAATTGTGTAAAAATTTCAGACTTTTATCTTTTATAGTTCTTGAGAAAAAGGTACATGAACTTTCCCAAAATGACTTTGCCAGTATAGAGAGTACGATGTCACCTTAAAACGAACGCACACATTAAGTTCAATAGTTTGTGTTTGAAGAATAATTTAGTACCAAAGTATGCCATCATACACATTAATTCGTCTTCAAAAGCTGCTAGAAAGACGAAAAAACATGCCGAAAATTTCCGGATAAAACAGGAAATTAAGTCATTATACGCTAAGAAAACCACACTTAACACACGTCTTTTTAAACTACATTTGCAAATCTACAACAATATTCATCCCGCGATAATCGACAATGTCATGGATTCAGTAAATAAACACATAACCGATAATATACGCAGTATACGTTTAAGACAAGCAATGAAAATTAAGAGATTAATAGACTTACAATTCCAGCATTCCGACATCAATTGTAAACATACATTTTACCCACGGATTTCCAATTTAACCTCAATAGTTTTCAATGAAGACGAAATAAATATTCTTAATAAGGGCATACGTTACAATTTTCCACCTAACAACAAACATCAAGTCTTACAAGAGATTATCTGTGCTGAGACTGCAGTAAAAACAATCTCAGATCCTAAACTTCAGAACAAAGCACGTTTCATAATAAACAATAAATTCAATAACACCATAGACAGGCATACCCTAGACATTCACACATCTCATATTACACAAAAACAGATAAGATTTCATACTGAATTCAAGACACTGAAGAAAATCAAAACAAAACTAATTGACAATAACCCCCGCATTACAAAAGCTGATTAAGGCCATACATTGGTAGTTATAGATAATGATACGTATACACAGAAGGTTAACGAGTTCGTTTCCGATCACAACATTAAAGTTTTAAACTCTGATCCCACTGACTCCTTTGTCAAAATTTTAAATAGCACAATTAACAAATGCGTTACCTTGTTTGATGAGCGTACACGCCGTTATTTAAAACCTATTAACGCTAAAGCGCCCAGGCTCACAGGCCTACCAAAAATTTACAAAGACAATGTCCCGATTAGACCTTTGGTTAATTTCACCACGACACCAGGTTTCAAGACAGCTGAAAAGATTGTTAAATTAATAAAGGAAAATATTCATTTAAAGAACAACCACAGCATTATAAATAATACTGATTTTATAAACAAGACTAGACATATAAAATTACTGCCAAATTATAAACTGGCGTCTTTTGATATAATAAATCTCTATACTAATATACCGGTGAAGGAAACAGTTGATATTTTAAGAAACAATTTGTGCGATACCAAAAAACTAAGTACCCGGACCATAGATGAGTTAATCCTTTTACTTGAAATTGTTGTACAACAGAATTATTTTACCTTCAACGACCAGTATTTCATTCAAGGAAATGGTTTGGCCATGGGTTCTCCTTTGTCCGGTTTACTGGCGGATATTTATCAGAATTTTTATGAAAATTCCTATTTTCTCTCCAACAACAGTTACGCTAATAATATAATTTTCTATGGTCGATATGTAGAAGACATATTTATAACCTTTAATGGCACTTTACGCCAAATAAATAGTCTAAAAAACACCATGAATAACATAAACTGTAATATCCAATTCACTCTGGAGACTGAAACCGATAATAGGCTAAATTTCTTAGATTTAACCGTCATTAGACACATAGATAATCTGAAATTTAAAATATATAGAAAACCGACCACTACTGATGTAACCATACACGCCGACTCGTATCATCCCTTTTCACAAAAAACAGCAGCATACAATAGCTTCATACACAGATTATTAACGATACCCCTTGACATTGAAAATTTTAACGATGAGCTCAATTCAATAAAACATATAGCAGTAGCCAATGGTTACAACAGTCCAATGAATGATAACATCCTCAGAAAGCACAAATATAAAAAGTCCAAACCTGAACGAGCTAAAGATTCTAAGACCACATTCATTTCAACCACTTACACCAATATAATGCCCAGAATTTTAACATCCACATTAAATAAAATCAGTATTACTACTACTTTCAAAACTAATAATAGTCTATGGAAATTAGTTTGCCCAAATATTCAAACCCACTTGGAGATAAAAACAGGCATATATAAACTAATATGTAACGACTGTGATAGTTTCTATATTGGCCAGACAGGGAGACCTTTCGTCAAAAGATTTCAAGAACACACACCACGCAAAAATTTAAATAACATATATTCACTTGAAAACATTAAGTCGAATTACGCACGCCATTTGATTTCAAACAACCATACTTACACGGATTTAAGGTCTAATCTTATACCTTTACATTACTGTAACAAGGGTCGCTACATGGACGCATTGGAGGAGTTTGAAATATATAAAAGTTATAACAGCACGAACAACCATGATGGCATACTGAATGATAAATTGAATTTTAAATCCAACCCACTGTACGACACCGCGTTGCATTTGCTTGAGATAACAACCAGGCAATAACTCGAAATCCAAGAATTCAGTATCCAACCGAACGTTACACGGTGCGCACCGAGTCGGACACGTGTGTTTAAATAATGTACTTTTATGAATTTTAATATTTGACGATCTCTTCCCGAGTGATACGTCTGATGATAGGACATAGTTCCCGAAACGCGTAACAACAAAAACAACGCAACGAAGTCACAGGACGGATTAGAAATAAGAGGTCTGTAGCTGGTAGTAATAAATAGAATTGTAGACCTTCTCGCAGGACTAGAGTGTACACGCCAATATTTGGTACAGTTTCTCTCAGTTACAGTTTAGGAATCCCTAGCTGGTTGTAGTATCCATATGTGTAGATATTCTCGCAGGACAAGAACGTTCACGCCCATATCTGGAACACTTTCGCACAGCTACAGTTAAGAATCTGTAGCTGCTATTATTAACCAGAAATATAGACCTTCTAACAGGACTAGAGAGTACACGAAAATATCTAGTACAGTTTCTCTCCGCTACAGTTAAGAATCAGTAGCTGGTTTGTAGTAACCAGATTTTTAGACCTTTCTAGCAAGACAAGAGAGTACACGCCAAAATCTGGTACACATTCGCTCACCTACAGAATAGAAATCTGTAGTTGGTAGTAGTAAACAAAATTGTAGACGTCCTCACAGGACTAGAGAGTTCACCCCAATATCAGGAATAGTTTCTCTCAGATACATTTGGAAATCTGTAGCTGGTAGTAGTAACCAGATTTGTAGACCTTCTTGCAAAACTAGAGTGTACACGCCAATATCTGGTACACATTCTCTCAGCTTCAGATTAAAGTCTGCAGTAGGTAGTATTAACCAGAAATCCAGACTTTCTCACAGGACTAGAGAGTACACGCCAACATCTTGTACAGTTTCTGTCAGCTACAGCTTAAGAATCCGTAGCTCCTAGTAGGATGCAGATTTGTAGTCATTCTCGCAAGACTAGAGAGTACACGCCAATATGTGGAACAGTTCCTCTCAGCTACAGTTTAGGAATCTGTAGCTGGTAATAGTAATCAGTATTGTAGACGTTCTCACAGGACTAGAGAGTACAGGACAATATTTGTTACACATTCGATCAACTACAGATTTATAAATATGTAGCTGGTAGTAGTATCCAAATTTGTAGACATTCTCGCAGGACTATAGACTACACGCCAATAACTGGTACAGACTTCTCAGCTACATTTTACGAAGCTTTAGCTGTAAATAGTATCCAGATATGTGGACATTCTCGCAGGACTAAAATGTTCACGCCAATATCTGGTATACTTTCGCTCAGCTACAAATATCTAATTTCTGGTAGTAGTAAACAGAATTGTAGACGTTCTCACAGGACTACAGAGTACACACCAAAATCTGGTACAATATCTCTCAGCTACAGATTAGGAATCTGTAGCTGGTAGTAGTATCTAGTTTGTAGACTTTCTCGCAGGACTAGACAGTACACGCCAATATCAGGTACAGTTTCTCTCAGCTACAGTTTCCGAATCTGCAGCTGGTAGTAGTAACCAGATTTGTAGACCTTCTTGCAAAACTAGAGTGTACACGCCAATATCTGGTACACATTCTCTCAGCTTCAGATTAAAGTCTGGTAGTATTAACCAGAAATCCAGACGTTCTCACAGGACTAGAGAGTATACGCCAATATCTTGTACACTGTCGCTCAACTAGAGATTAGAAATAATTCTACCAACTAATGGTAGAAGTAAACAGAATTGTAGACAATTTCGCAGCACTAGAGTGTACACGCCAATACCTGGTACAGTTTCTGTCAGCTACAGTTTAGGAATCCGTAGCTGGTAGTAGTATCCAGATTTGTAGACCTTCTCGCAGGACTAGAGAGTACACGCCAATAACTGGTACAGACTTCTCAGCTACAGATTAGAAATCTGTAGCTTGTAGTAGTAACCAGAATGGTAGACTTTCTCACAGGACTAGAGTGTACAAGACAATATCTGGTACACTTTCTGGTACAGATTATATATCTGTAGCTGGTAGTAGTAAACAGAATTGTAGACTTTCTCACAGGACTAGAGTGTACAAGACAATATCTGGTACACTTTCTAGTACAGATTATATATCTGTAGCTGGTAGTAGTAAACAGAATTGTAGAACTTCTCGCAGGACTAGAGAATACACGCCAGTATCTGAAACAGTTACTCTCAGCTACAGTTACGAATCTTGTGTCTGTTAGCAGTAAACAGAATTGTTGACGTTCTCACAGGACAAGAGAGTAAACCACAATATCTGGTATAGCTTCTCTCAGTTATAGTTTAGGAATCCATAGATGGTTGTAGTTACCACATTTTTGTAGACCATCTCGCAAGGCTAGTGAGTACACGCCAAAATCTGGTACAGTTTCTCTCAGCTACAAATTAGGAATCCGTAGCTGGTTGTAATATCCAGATTTGTAGACATTATCGCAGAACTAGAGAGTACACGTTAATAACTAGTACAGATTCCTCAGCTAAATTTTACGAAGCTGTAGCTGGTAGTAGTAACCAGAATTTTAGACGTTATCACAGGACAAGAGAGTACACGTCAATACCTGGTGCATTTCCGCTCAGCTAAAGATTAGAAATCTGTAGCTGATAGTAGTATCCAGATTTGTAGATATTCTTGCAGGACTAGAGAATACAAGCCAATATCTGGTACACTTTTCGTCAGCTACCTATTAAAATGTGTAACTGGTAGTAGTACCAGTATTGTAGACCTTCTCGCAGGACAAGAGAGTACACGCAAATATTTGGTACACTTTCGCACAGCTAAAGATTAGAAGTCTGCAGCTGGTAGTAGTAAACAGAATTGTAGATGTTCTCACAGATCTAGAAAATACACTCCAATATCTGGTACACTTTCGCTCAGTAACAGATTAGAAATCTGTAGCTGGTAGTAGTATCCAGATTTGTTGAAATTCTAGCAGGACTAGAGAATATACACCAATATCAAGTACACTTTTGCTCAGCTACAGGTCAGAAATCTGCAGCTGGTAGAAGAAAATAGAACAGTACACGCAGGACTAGGGATTACACGACAATATCTGGAATAGATTTTCTCAGCTACAAATTGGAATATGTAGCTGGTAGCAGTAACCAGTATTGTAGACGTTGTCACAGGACTAGAGAGTACATGCCAATAACTGTTACAGATGTCTCAGCTACATTTTGTGAAGCTGTAGCTGGTAGTAGTATCCCCAGCTTTGTAGATATTCTTGTAGGACTAGAGATTCCACGCCAATGTCTGGTACACTTTTCGTCAGCTACCTATAAAAAATGTGTAACTGATAGTAGTACCAGTATTGTAGACCTTCTCGCAGGACAAGAGAGTACATGCAAATATTTGGTACACTTTTGCTCAGCTACAGCTTAGAAATCTGTAGTTGGTAGTAGTAACCAGAATTGTAGACTTTCTCACAAGACTAGAGAGTACACGCCAATATATGGTACAGATTCTCTCAGCTACAGTTTAGGAATCTGTAGCTGGTAGTATTAAGCAGAATTGTAGACGTTCTCACAGGACTAGAGAGTACATGCCAATAACTGTTACAGATGTCTCAGCTACATTTTGTGAAGCTGTAGCTGGTAGTAGTATCCCCAGCTTTGTAGATATTCTTGTAGGACTAGAGATTACACGCCAATGTCTGGTACACATTCGCTCAGCTACAGATTAAAAATCTGTAGCTGATGGTAGTTACCAAAATTGTTAACCTTCTCGCAGGACTAGAGAGTACACGACAATATCTAGTACAGTTTCTCTCAGCTACAGTTAATAATCTGTAGCTGGTAGAAGTAAACAGATTTGCAGGACTAGAGAGTACATGCCAATATCTGGAACACTTCCTCTCAGCTACAGTTTAGAAATCTGTAGCTGTCAGTAGTATCTCGATTTGTAGAATTTCACGCAGAAATAGAGAGTACACGCCAATGACTGGAACAGATTTCTCAGCTTGATTTTACGAAGCTGTAGCTGGTAGTAGTATTAAGATGTGTAGACATTCTCGCAGGACTCATTGTTTACGCTAACATTTGGTACACTTTCGCTCAACTACAGGTTAGAAATCTGAAGCTGATAGTAGTAACCAGAATTGTAGGCGTTCTCAGCGGACTAGAGAGTACATGACAATGTCTGGTACACTTTCGCTCAACTACAGATTAAAAATCTGTAGCTGGTAGTATTATCCAGATTTTTAGACATTCTCACAAGACTAGAGATTACACGCCAACATCTAGAACACTTTCACTCGGCTAAAGATTTCAAATCTGTAGTAGGTTGTAGTAACCAGAATTGTAGTCATTCTCGCCGGACTAGAGAGTACACGCCAGTATTAGTTAAAGTTTATCTCAGCTACAGTTTCCGAATCTGTAGCTGGTAGTAGTAACCAGATTTGTAGACATTCTCGCAGGACTAGAAAGTACACGTAAATATCTGGTACACATTCGCTCAGCTACATTTTACAAATCTGTAGCAGGTTGTAGTAACCAGAATTGAGACGTTCTCACAGGACTAGAGAGTCACGCCAATATCTAGTACACTTTCGCTCAGCTACAGATTAGAAATTTGTAGCTGGAAGTAGTATCCAGAATTGTAGTCATTCTCGCAGGACTAGAGAGTACACGTTAATATCTGGTACAGATTCTCTCAGTTACATTTTTGGAATCTGTAGCTGGTAGTAGTAACCAGATATGTAGACCTTCTCGCTGGACTAGAGAGTACCCGCCAATAAATGGTACAGCTTTCTCGGCTACATTTTACGAAGCTGTAGCTGGTAGTAGTATCCAGATTAGTAAACATTTTCGAAGGAATAATATATACATTTAATATCTGGTAAATTTTCGCTCAGCTACATATTAGAAATCTGTAGCGTGTAGTAGTAACCACAATTGTAGACGTGTGCCGTACTTCGTTCGGCGCATGGTTACACGCTAATCTCGGTTGCGTGGGCGTGTACCATTTCTTTTTAAAAACTCGCGCGTTCTCCCCGTCGTTCAATGCTAATGTATTGTGCGTCGTCGCTGGGTGTAGGTGACTCGTTTGTTAGAAGAGGCGACGAATATTTGGTTTGCCTGGCCAGCTGTTGTACGCCGTAACCTGCAAAAAGCGAAGTTTCGTGGGTGAAAATTGCTATGTGATCTGCCTCATTTGTGTTCTGACCCTCACCGAGGAAATTTCTCTGGTCTCGATTGACGGCATCCGATATATTCTGCCTGGTTGAAACCTCTACTATGGCAAGATAAATTAAAGCAAGCTCCAGGTATGCATTTAGTCTTTATAATAGCTCAACTATATTAACCTCAAAACATTTTGTGTTTTATGTTTTCTTAATAAAAGGTAACCTGTGTGTGTGTGAGTTGTTAGGCATGAATAAGTGTACAATTGAATTAAATTACAATTGAATTAAATGTAACGTATTAACTCGATTAAATCAATTTAAAACTATCTTACACTCAGCTACCCTTTCAGTGTTTGTAAATGAGAACAGCCTAGGTAGAAAAGAACTTCATAGTTATAAAAAGGAATTATAAAAAACAGATTTATAAAACGAAATAATGCACACCTTGTGGTCAGAGCAAATTGTTAATAAGCTAATAAGTTTGGGAAAAGGTTCTGGTGCCCTGCTAAATATTAAAGTGTGTTTTCTCCATAATATTATAATTGTGGCGTGCGTGCGAGCTGTGATTATGTTATGTCCTTTATGACACCCTCTACAGCAAATTGCCTGTCTTAGGTGCTCGACCAATGGCGAGATGGGTGTCGGGGTTGGCCGAAGATCTGCCAACCCCTTGTGCAGAGAAGCTACATGAGCCGTGAGACGCCGTCAGTCGGGACACAGACACACACACTTAGAGAAATTCTGCCCCCAGAAGTTATCAGTTCCAGCTACTGCTCACATGGCCACCTAGTTACATTGGACAATCCAGGTGTGATCTTTCTATGTTTAATTTACCAATATCATCTACCACAATACGGTGTATCTGCAGACGCTCTCGGAAACAGACTTATAAAAACCACCTTTAACTTGCACTAGATCTGTAAACACACATGTTAAGTTTCGTGCCTGCATGTTCTAACACTGTATACAACTAAGCACCTTATGAAATATTTCACAACATTCTTATACTATGTAAGGGAATTTGCACATACACATGTACCCTAGATGAACAGCTCTTAGTTTTCCCATTTTTTTTGTGTTCTATGTATCTGAGCGTTGGTTATGTCCTGCATAATCACGTCCTTCCATGTGGGCATAATTCAGGACTGGGGTGTCTGAATTTCGTTCAATTATTGAGGCTTTAACAATAATTATGGCTTAATTCTCTGAGTTATTGATTCAGACTTGTTGAATGAAGTATTAAATTATAAATTTTAAGTTATCTTGTTATGTTGGGGGCAAATCAGTTGCTTATGGTTATATGAATTTTCACCTCAGATGTGACACTAACTGTGTGAATTGTAAGCTTGGTATTGTTTGTAATATATATATTATGTGATGGGTTATTGCGAGAGCGTTGGTGCAGGAATTGGGTGTGTGTTATATGTATTAAGTACGTGTTTATGTGTAATTTTCAAAAGGGGGAATATAATATAATATTAATGATGTTATAGCACATGTGCTGAAATAATTGTCGACAGAGCTAGCAAATCTAACATTAAATATCAAATATCAAATATTAAATAGCAACATCAAATATCTAATATCAGATATCAATATCATTCTTTGAGTTGCATTCATTCTTTTTTTACAAGCCACTGAATTAAACAGTCACTCATAAATCTGTGGTGTTGTATAATAAATGTATATATATGCATTCCAGTCAACTATTTTTTGAATTAAGTGGATTAGGGATAGCACTTGGTCTTTGATAATTGTCAATCATTTATCAGTCTGTAAGGCAGTAATGCATAATGATTATATATGTAGATGCTCTCAAACAACACAGTGATGTATAATTAAGATATATATATATATATATATATTGCACAACACAAATTACTAAACTATTGGCGCATAGGATATGATAGTATGTGTATTCCAAATTACAAGTCTATATTGGAGGGTTTAAGATTATTTATTGTACAAACACAAGTTATAGTTTATATGGTATATTTGAAATGTACAGAATGTAATGTATGATATAGAGTCTCTCTTTTAAAATGTTAAATAATGTTCATACGCAAGACGTGATACGTTACATAAGAAGACTCCCACGATGATGTTGTTGAAGAGAAGGGCCGGTCTTTGCGGTATAGATGGATCGTCAGGTGTGGCTTACAAATGACAGACGTTTCACAAGAAACGTATACAGCTGGGCTGGCGTCCTGTAACAGCTTGGCTGATGTCCTGTAACAGCTGGGCTGGTCCTATAACAGCTGGGCTGATGTCCTGTAACAGCTGGGCTGATGTCCTGTAACAGCTGGGCTGATGTCCTGCAACAGCTGGGCTGATGTCCTGCAATTCCCACGATGAATCCGACACTTCGCACACACAACGGTACTACGGATTTTAACACTCGCAAAACTTATATAGAGTTTAAGACCAAGTAATATCTCAGGTGACAGTGAGTTAATCTAATAACGGTATATTGAGCTTATACCTCTCCGGCTTCTTCAAGTGTTCTCGCGAATAACAAGGTCTACCGCGATCAGCAGACCACCCTATGAGGAAATCTTGCACTAGCACGGAAACGTCTTGATGGCACTATTGCGTAACAATTAATGATACTGTCACTGCGGAAAATCTCGCACAGTGATACAGTTACACTCACTTCTTACACACGTAATACTACAATATTAATATCGTGTGTAAAGATATAAAATCAATTGTTATGCGTCACACGCGTTACTATCCCCGAAAAGTCTTAACAAATCCTTGCAAGCGGTAGAGTCTTGTACAAGGATTGTATGTACCGTTCGCGGTAGCAGCAGTGAAGAACTGCTTGTAATTTTACGCACAATGCGTTAAAACACTGATGTGTGCAAATGTACTACACACACAGTTCTGAGCCTTCCCGTTTCACTAACGACGAATAGATTTTACAACACCTTGCAAGCGGTAGAATTCTTGTACAAGGAGTGCACGTTCCGTTCGCGGTAGATGGCGTAGAAGAACTGCCTGTGTAACGACAGGCATAAGAAAATTTCCAACCACCAATCAGCATTCTATTGGTGGATGGAAGTCACATGGTTAGTTAAAGTGACCATGCACTTTTCATGCATTAGAGTGCATTTACCTTGTAACAGCATGCATAGCGGTAATCAGACTACTCGTATCTAATGCATGCTGCCTACATATTAATAATATACATGAACGTAAACAATAGTCCGACAGGTATAGGGATTGTAGCGATACATACGTCTCAGTTCAGCTAATGTCAAAACAACGATAATACTTCACGCACCGCACGGGAAACGTTTCCCACTCACGCACGCGCGCACATTTCCACTAACACAGTACATGGATCACCATAAAGAATAATGCACATTCTTCTTTAAACTAAACCCTTAACCTTACTAAATACAATTGATAACAACCAAACTTAACCATCTACCAATATAATATGAATGTCCATTGTCTGTGTAATATATGACTTGCCCCGCCTATCATGATCCTGTGATTCGTTGCAGGATTAACTCCCTCCCGCATAAAAAAAAAATTTTTTTTTTTTAGTTAACTAACAAAAAATAAAAATTTTTTTTTTTTTTTTTTTTATATACCTAAAACAACTTCCTAATCCAGAAATAATAATAATACCCTCGAACTAAAATCAAATAACATCCTCAATTAATACTAACAATTCCAACTGTCACTGTGACAGAAGCATCAAATCAAAAGACACGTGGTAACCTTCAAACCAAAACAAACACACATGTTCTTGACACACAGATAACGAAATCTTATGCAGGATCATAGCGTACACAGACAACATTCCTTATCTAAACTAGATTATTGTTCACTCTCAGAGTCATCTTACATACAACATTTAAACCTGAACTTGACATATTTAACATCACTACACATTCTTACCCCTATATCCTGACATTAATTTCTGAGTTTACGGATCCTTTGTATAATACTTCCTCAATGAGGACGCATGGAATTTACCAATCGCACGGTTGGTATTTGGGTTGGTTAAGATAAAGGTATTTTTCCCAACTTGCTCCGACAGGGTATACGGACCATTATACAGCCTAAAAAACTTCGCGGCTGTGTTGTCCTCCCTTCTTCCAACATTTAATGCTCGTAAAAGCACACTCTCTCCAGTCTTGAACTTGACTAGTTTATGTTCCGCATTAAATTTCTCCGTGCGCTCCTCGGCGCACTTTTTAATGCGTCTTCTAGCCTCGATTTTCTTTATCTCAACTGGTATAGGCATATTATGTGTCGCTATCCTTTCAATGTGTTTACCCCAGACCCGGCCTGGCATTTCTCCGGTTTGGAGTTCATTCGGAGTATACCCAGTAGTAGAATTATAATTTCCATTTATGGCATACTCAAAAAATTCTAGGAATTCCGGCCACTTACTCTGGTTAGTATTACAGTACGTACGGAACAACCGTCCCAACTCCTTGTTGACCCGCTCGGCCAAGTTACCTTGCGGTCTCCGGATCGCTGTCAAGACCGTCTGGACCCCGTGTTTCTCAAGCTCGGAGTGCCACTTGGTGTTCGTAAATTGCTTACCTTGATCTGAGAGTATCTTCCTTACGGGACCATTTTTCGGCATGTATTTATTTAGCATAATGTTTATGACAGCCGACGTAGTAGGTCTACCAATAGCATATAGGCTAACATGTTTGGTAAAGGCATCCGTAACAACCACCAGGTTCTTCATTCCACGTGCCGCCCGAGGAAGTGGACCCAAAAAATCAATGCGTACAAGGTCATTTTTATTACGGACGACAATGTTACCCATTTCAACCTGTGTATGTTGGTTCGGATATTTCGCTGTTTGGCAGATGTGGCATGAGCGGAGTATGGCCTTTATTTTCCTGGTCATATTTAGCCACACAAAATCCTCCCGCATTGCCAGGTAACATTTATAAGGCCCCGCATGAGCCAGACTCTCATGACACATCCAGGTGAGGTCTTCCACCATGGCGTCCGGTACCATAATCTTCCATCCGCCATTGATAATTTTATACACTACGTCTTTATATATTCTGTACTTAGGGTTTTCTTGTATCCGGATAGCGTCATATATCTGCTTCAACTTTGTGTCACGCTGCTGTTCCATACCAATATTTCTTAGCTTATTTTTGAGACTGTCTTCTAATTTATATTTGACAGCTAGAATTTGAACCTCCTGGTTATTAGACCCATGACGTTCTTCCACCATTGGAGGGTATCGGCTTAACGTGTCAGCTGCTTGGTTCTCGCTTGCCTTACAGTACTTAATGGTAAAGTCGTACTCTTGGATGGCCATGATCCAACGGGATATGCGAGCGTTCGCTAACTTGCAGCGCAACATGAACGATAAGGCCTGGTTGTCCGAAAGGATTTCGAAGTGTTGTCCAACCAGGTAATAACGAAATTTACTAATGCAGTACACAATAGCCAATATTTCTTTCTCCGATGTGAAATAGTTACGTTCGGCCCCTTTTAGTGACCTACTACTGTGCGCAATTATTTTGTTTTCGCCCTTCTCATTCCGTTGGTAGAGTACCCCCCCAATGGCATAATCAGAAGCATCGCAATTCAGGACATATGTGCCCCTTTTCTCAGGATGGAACACGTGCAGGTTTCTACTATACAAATTTTTAGTCGCGTCGAAAGCATGCTGATGACGCTCCTCCCATCTCCATTTATTACTCTTACGAAGTAGTTCTAACAACGGCTCAATTGTCCCAGAATATTCTGGAGTAAAACGTCTGAAGTAACCAGTCAATCCGAGGAACGCTCTGATATCCCTGGGTTTTGTGGGTTTCGGGAACTCCATGATCGCATGTATTTTTTCCGGGTCCGTTGTTATACCTTCCGCTGAGATAATATGACCCAAAAATTTAATTTGCGATTTCCCGAACTCACACTTTTCAAGATTGAGAGTCAGGTTAGCGGCTTGCAATTTCTGAAATACAATCTTGAGATGTTCAAGATGTTCTTCAAATGATTTGGATATGACCAAAATATCATCAACAAATATGCTGACGAAGTCCTCCACCTCGGGTCCCAGAGCTAACTCCAAACATCTGACCATGGCCGCTAAACTGGTAACCAAACCAAATGGAACTACTTTAAACTGATAGCATTTATTTCGATATAGAAATGCTGTGTATCTTCTCGACTCCTTGGCAAGGGGAATCTGCCAGAATCCACTTTTGAGATCAAGGCGAGACATGTATTTAACCCCTTGACACTTTATGAATAAGTTCTCCGCATTCGGAGCACAGTCGTAGCATTTTTTTGTAATAGAATTTAGATTTCTCATGTCGAGACATAATCGAATGTCGTTATTTTTCTTTTTAACAACAACCATAGGATTTAAAAAATTTCTATCAGTTCGTTCAATCACACCACTCTGAAGCATACTCTTAACTTCGGCATCAACCTGTTGTTGATAGTGAAGGGGGATGGGGTACGTCTTCCGTACAAATTTATTTTCATCCGTGACCTGAATACTGTGTTCATAAACATTCGTGACGGTAGGATTTTTGGAAAACACAGATTCAAATTTATCAACCATACTTTGCAGCTTATCTTGCTCATTGCTCGTTATCTGCCTGCTATGAGTCCGCAGATTATGTGTTATCTTATCGGCAAGTTGAACCGCTGGGCGAGTTATAGTAATAGGTTCACAATCAGACTCCGTCTTACCCCTCCTGCGTCCTAACCTGATATTGTGTTTATTTTTATTTACTGTACATTTCAGTATTTTATTTGGAAAATCCATGGTCGCGTGCAGTTTATTTAATGTGTCCACTCCCAAAATAACATTATACACGAGTTTCTTGACCATAAGCACAGTGACCTCTATTTCCATTCCCTGAATGGATACTGTTATCATAGCTTGACGGTCAACCCTCTGAGATTCACCTGTCGCTGATTTTATGATTTTGTGGGCTGCTGGCAGAATCGGGATTTTTTTAAAATGTTTCCTGTGCCTCTCTAGGAATCGCTCATCCATTAACGAAATTTCTGCGCCGCTGTCAAATAAAACTTCGCCGACACATCCGTTAATTTTCGCGTTGACAATGAGGTCAGTGTCATTTTCAACGCTAATACCTTTCTCATTTTCCTTACTATGGTTATTGCAAATTAAACTATCTCTAATTACGGCAGGATATAGGCCGGACACTACAAAGTTTTTCTTATAATTAACATCTTTCACATTTGATTTATTGAACTGCTTTTTATATTTATAACGGGCTTTTAAGACTTCATTCATCCCATTATGTTTACACCATTTCCGATTGGTAATTCTATTAGGTATTTTATATTGTTTTGGTGACTGTGTGTGCTTGGTTTGAGTTTGATACTGAAAATTTTTATTCTCCCGTCCATAAAAATTTTGCTGTGAGCTGACGTCATTTAAAGTCTTATATACATACTGGGTACAGTTTAGAGGTGACGAGGTACTTTGCAATCGTGACACTTGCTGTTATAGTTTTTGAATCCGCAGGTCACGTTCGGCCATTAATTCATTTATCGTAGATATGTGTTGCACTACTTGCTCTGCCGTACCAGAGAGTTTCGCTTCATATTCGCTAAGTCGTGACTTATTGACTTCCAAATTTGCCTCTATATTGGCCTTCATAGTTTCCACGGTCTCGCTAATATGCTTTTCTGCCGCTTCTACCATTTGTTTGCTTTGTTCGGATTGCTCCTGTATGGCCACGTATGATTTCTCGTTTTCCTCATGGAGTGATTTGTTTTGTTTCCCGGCTTCTGCTGAAAGCTTCTGTATATTCACTTCCATCTTTTCTTCCATAGTTTTCATATTAGCTAATATGGCCGCTAAAGCACTCTCTATCCCTTTTGACTCCGCCATAATGATTAAAATTTAATTTAAAATTTAGTAAATTTAAATTTATTGATTTATACGCAAAGCAAGTTATTATTATCACAACAAGATTAGAACATATGGTAACCAGTTTATACTCACACAGAAAAAGCAGTTCAAAATATCAACATGTAAATACCTTATCTAACATACAACAACTAATAATCTACCTCCAATATACTGATAAAATCTGTTCATATATGATATACAAGAGAATATGCACACTTGAAAAATTATATCCTCAGCTTTTCACATGAACAATACACATACAATTATTACGTTAATTATATTTATACGTCGGATTTTTCCAACAAATTTTATATTCATAGACAAATATATAATAGCGTAAATTTACCGCTATTTTACGAGCCCTACGTTGCTAAGCGCCAAAATATCTCTATGCGACAACACAAATTACTAAACTATTGGCGCATAGGATATGATAGTATGTGTATTCCAAATTACAAGTCTATATTGGAGGGTTTAAGATTATTTATTGTACAAACACAAGTTATAGTTTATATGGTATATTTGAAATGTACAGAATGTAATGTATGATATAGAGTCTCTCTTTTAAAATGTTAAATAATGTTCATACGCAAGACGTGATACGTTACATAAGAAGACTCCCACGATGATGTTGTTGAAGAGAAGGGCCGGTCTTTGCGGTATAGATGGATCGTCAGGTGTGGCTTACAAATGACAGACGTTTCACAAGAAACGTATACAGCTGGGCTGGCGTCCTGTAACAGCTTGGCTGATGTCCTGTAACAGCTGGGCTGGTCCTATAACAGCTGGGCTGATGTCCTGTAACAGCTGGGCTGATGTCCTGTAACAGCTGGGCTGATGTCCTGTAACAGCTGGGCTGATGTCCTGCAACAGCTGGGCTGATGTCCTGCAATTCCCACGATGAATCCGACACTTCGCACACACAACGGTACTACGGATTTTAACACTCGCAAAACTTATATAGAGTTTAAGACCAAGTAATATCTCAGGTGACAGTGAGTTAATCTAATAACGGTATATTGAGCTTATACCTCTCCGGCTTCTTCAAGTGTTCTCGCGAATAACAAGGTCTACCGCGATCAGCAGACCACCCTATGAGGAAATCTTGCACTAGCACGGAAACGTCTTGATGGCACTATTGCGTAACAATTAATGATACTGTCACTGCGGAAAATCTCGCACAGTGATACAGTTACACTCACTTCTTACACACGTAATACTACAATATTAATATCGTGTGTAAAGATATAAAATCAATTGTTATGCGTCACACGCGTTACTATCCCCGAAAAGTCTTAACAAATCCTTGCAAGCGGTAGAGTCTTGTACAAGGATTGTATGTACCGTTCGCGGTAGCAGCAGTGAAGAACTGCTTGTAATTTTACGCACAATGCGTTAAAACACTGATGTGTGCAAATGTACTACACACACAGTTCTGAGCCTTCCCGTTTCACTAACGACGAATAGATTTTACAACACCTTGCAAGCGGTAGAATTCTTGTACAAGGAGTGCACGTTCCGTTCGCGGTAGATGGCGTAGAAGAACTGCCTGTGTAACGACAGGCATAAGAAAATTTCCAACCACCAATCAGCATTCTATTGGTGGATGGAAGTCACATGGTTAGTTAAAGTGACCATGCACTTTTCATGCATTAGAGTGCATTTACCTTGTAACAGCATGCATAGCGGTAATCAGACTACTCGTATCTAATGCATGCTGCCTACATATTAATAATATACATGAACGTAAACAATAGTCCGACAGGTATAGGGATTGTAGCGATACATACGTCTCAGTTCAGCTAATGTCAAAACAACGATAATACTTCACGCACCGCACGGGAAACGTTTCCCACTCACGCACGCGCGCACATTTCCACTACACAGTACATGGATCACCATAAATAATAATGCACAGTCTTCTTTAAACTAAACCCTTAACCTTACTAAATACAATTGATAACAACCAAACTTAACCATCTACCAATATAATATGAATGTCCATTGTCTGTGTAATATATGACTTGCCCCGCCTATCATGATCCTGTGATTCGTTGCAATATATATATATATATATATATATATATATATATACACATAACTCAGAATAGTGATGACTATCATATGTAGGCTAATACATTTCAGTGATTGATATTGTTACATACATTCACATGCTACTTAGTGCTTGATCCAGGATATGTATATGTATTTCAATATTACTCAGTGGCAATTATTTAATTATATTTTATTTAATTGTACGAGACTGAACACCAAATAAATTTTGCACTTGTTATTGTTAATAGAGTTTTTTCATTTGCAAGTCCTGTCATCCATCCAGTGGACATGTCTGAAATTGTAGCTTGGGTCTAGGCACAAATTATTGTGTCTGAAAAAAATTTTGATCTGATTCAAAGGTATTTAAAGAAGTTAATTGAAATTTTGAATAGTTTGATTACGTAAATAATCTTGATGGCATGCTAGTTTATATGAAATGAATGGAGATAGATTAAATTTAATATGTGTTAGTAATTAAGCATAATTATTTTGTGATAGTGAGTGTAAGGTATGTGCTGTAAGGGGTAATAATTGCGAGGTTAAGGGTATATTGAGCATGAAATTTATTTAATTAAAATTATTCCGTCATACACTTGGATCTTAGAAACTGCTGCAATTTCTCTCAGCTACATTATAGAAATCCGTAGCTGGTAGTAGTATTCAAATTTGCAGACCTTCTCGCAATTACAGAGAGTACACGCCAATAACAGGTACAGATTTTTCAGCTACATTTTACGAAGCTGTAGCGGGTAGAAGTTTCCAGATTTGTAGACGTCTCACAGGACTAGAGAGTACACGCCAATATCTGCTACAGTTTCCCTCAGCTACAGTTACGAATCTGTGTCTGTTAGCAGTAAACAGAATTGTAGACGTTCTCACAGGACAAGTGAGTAAACCACAATATCTGGTACAGTTTCTCTCAGCTATAGTTTAGGAATCCATTGTTGGTTGTAGACACATTTTTCCACATTTTTGTAGACCATCTCGCAGGGCTAGACGGTACACGCCAAAAACTGGTACAGATTTCTCATCTACATATTACGAAGCTGTAGCTGATAGTAGTATCCAGATGTATAGAAATTTTCGCAGGACTAGAAAGGTCATACCAATATATGGTACACATTTGCTCAGCTACAGCTCGTAGTAGTAACCAGAATTGTAGACGTTCTCACAGGATAAAGGGTACACGCCAATATCTGGTACACATTCGCTCAGCTACAGTTTAGAAAAATCTGTAGCTGGAAATACTAACCGGAAATGTTGATGTTATCACAGGAGTAGAGAGCACACGCCAATAACTGGTACAGTTTCTCTCCGCTGTATATTTTTCGAAGGTGTAACTGATAGTAGTATACAAATTTGTAGACCTTCTCGCAGAACTAGAGAGTACAAGTCAATAACTTGTACAGATTCCTCAGGTACATTTTACGAAGATGTATCTGGTAATAATATCCAAATTTGTAGACATTCACGCAGGACTAGAAAGTACACGTAAATGTCTGGTACACATTCGCTCAGTAGTAGTAGCCAGAATTGTAGACGATCTCTAACGTCTAGAGAGTACAAGCCAATATCTGGTACACGTTCACTCAGCAACAGATTAGAAATCTGCAGCTGGTAGTAGTAACCAGAAGTGTTGACCTTCTCGCAGGACTAGAGAGTACACGACAATATCTAGTACAGTTTCTCTCAGCTACAGTTTAGAAATCTATAGCTGGTAGTAGTAACCAGTATTGTAAACGTCCTCACACGGCTAGAGAGTACAAACCAATAACGGGTACAGATATCTCAGCTACATTTTACGAAGCTGCAGCTGGTAGATTTATCCAGATATGTAGACATTCTCGCAGGAGTAGAGAGTACATGCCAATATCTGGTACACTTTCGCTCAGCTATAGATTAGAAATCTGTAGCTGGTAGTAATAACCACAATTGTAGACTTTCTCACAGGACTAGAGAGTACACGCTAATATATAGTACAGATTCTCTCAGCTACAGTTTAGGAATCTGTAGCTGGTAGTAGTAAGCAGAATTGTAGACGTTCTCACAGGAATAGAGAGTACATGCCAATAACTGTTACAGATGTCTCAGCTACATTTTGTCAAGCTGTAGCTGGTAGTAGTAACCAGATCTGTAGATATTCTTGTAGGACTAGAGATTACACGCCAATGTCTGGTACACATTCGCTCAGCTACAGATTAAAAATCTGTAGCTGATAGTAATTACCAAAATTGTAACCTTCTCGCAAGACTAGAGAGTACACGACAATATCTAGTACAGTTCCTCTCAGCTACAGTTAAGAATCTGTAGCTGGTAGAAGTAACCAGATTTGTAGACCTTCTCACAGGTTTAGAGCGTACATGCCAATATCTGGAACACTTTCTCTCAGCTACAGTTTAGAAATCTGTAGCTGTCAGTAGTATCCCGATTTGTAGAATTTCACGCAGAAATAGAGAGTACACGCCAATGACTGGAACAGATTTCTCAGCTAGATTTTACGAAGCTGTAGCTGGTAGTAGTATTAAGATGTGTAGACATTCTCGCAGGACTCAATGGTCACGCTAACATCTGGTACACTTTCGCTCAACTACAGGTTAGAAATCTGTAGCTGATAGTAGTAACCAGAATTGTAGACGTTCACAGAGGACTAGAGAGTACATGACAATGACTGGTACACTTTCGCTCAACTACAGATTAAAAATCTGTAGCTGGTAGTATTATCCAGATATTTAGACATTCTCACAAGACTAGAGATTACACGCCAACATCTAGAACACTTTTGCTCAGCTACAGATTTGAAATCTGTAGCTGGTAGTTGTATCCATATTTGTAAACCTTCTCGAAGAACTAGAGAGTACACGCCAGTATTGGTTAAATTTTATCTCAGCTACAGTTTCCGAATCTGTAGCTGGTAGTAGTAACCAGATTTGTAAACATTCTCGCAGGACTACAAAGTACACGTAAATATCTGTTACACTTTTGCTCAACTACATATTAGAAATCTGTAGCAGGAAGTATTAACCAGAATTATAAACCTTCTCGCAGGACTAGAGAGTACACGCCAAAATCTGGTACACATTCGCTCAGCCACAGATTACAAATCTGTAGCAGTTTGTAGTAACCAGAATTGAGACGTTCTCACAGGACTAGAGAGTCACGCCAATACCTAGTACACTTTCGCTCAGCTACAGATTAGAAATTTGTAGCTGGAAGTAGTATCCACAATTGTAGTCATTCTCGCAGGACTAGAGAGTACACGTTAATGTATGGTATAGATTCTCTCAGTTACATTTTAGTAATCTGTAGCTTGTAGTAGTATCCAGATTTGTAGACATTTTTGAAGGAATAGTATATACATTTAATATGTGGTAAATTTTCGCTCAACATAATATTAGAAATTTGTAGCGTGTAGTAGTAACCACAATTGTAGACGTTCTCACATGGCTAGAGAGTACACGCCAATATCTGGTAGTCTTTCGCCCAGCTACAAATTAGAATTCTCTAGATGGTAGTAACCTGAAATGTAGACCTTCTCGCAGAGCTAGAGAGTACACGCAATATCTGCTGCAGTTTCTCTCAGCTACGTTATAGGAATCCGTAGCTGGTAGTAGTATCCAAATATGTAGACCTTCTCGCAATTACAGAGAGTACACGCCAATAACAGGTACAGATTTTTCAGCTATATTTTACGAAGCTGTAGCTGGTAGAAGTTTCTAGATTTGTAGACGTTCTCACAGGGCTAGAGAGTTCACGCATCTGGTACAATTTTCCTCAGCTACATATTAGAAATCTGTAGCAGGTAGTAGTAACAAGATTTTTAGACGTTCTCACACGACTAGAGGGTACATGCCAATAACTGGTACAGATTTCTTGGCTACATTTTACGAAGCTGTAGCTGGTAGTAGTATCCAGATTTGTAGACATTCTCGCAGGACTAGAGAGTACACGCCAATATCTGGTACACATTCACTCAACAACAGATTAGAAATCTGCAGCTGGTAGTAGTAACCAGAATTGTAGACGTTCTCACAGGACTAGAGAGTACACGCCTTTAACTGGTACAGATTTCTCAGCTACATTTTACGAAGCTGTAGCTGGTAGTACTAATCAGAATTGTAAACGTTCTCACAGGACTAGAGAATACACGCCAATGCCAATATCTAGTACACTTTCGCTCAGCTACAGTTTAGAAATCTGTAGCTGGTAGTAGTAACCAGAATTGTAGACGTTCTCATTAGACTAAAGAGTACACGCCATTATCTGGTACACTTTTTCTCAGCTACAGATTTGAAATCTGTAGCTGGTAGTATTATCCAGATTTGCAGTAATTCTCGCATTACTGGTGAGTACACGACAATATGTGGTACACATTGGCAGAAATCTGTAGCTGGTAGCAATAACCAGGATTGTAGACGTTCTCACAGGACTAAAGGAGTACACCCCAATAACTGGTACAGATTTCTCAGCTACATTATGCGAAGCTGTAGCTGGTAGTAGTATCCAGATTTGTAGACATTCTCTCAGGACTAGAGAGTACACGCCAATATCTGGTACACTTTCGCTCAGCTACAGATTGGAAATCTGTAGCTAGTAGTAGTAACAAGAATTGTATTCGTTCTCGGAGGACTAGAGAGTACACGCCAATATCTGGTACAGTTTCTCTCAGCTACAGTTTAGGAATCTGTAGCTAGCAGTAGTAGGCCTAACCAGAATTGTATACTTTGGCTCATGTTTTTGTTTCGCAAATGATTTTAGTAAGCACACTGGTTGATTTAATGTTGTTAAAATAATACACTATATGTAGTTTTGAGTAGAGTATACACTTGTTTATAAAAGGAAAATATTTATTTGACCACTTGAACACACTCTAAACAAATATAAGATTTTTGAGATTATAAGATTTTTATAATATTTGTCTTTTACATTTTGTTTAGGAAATTTTATGGCAGTATTTGTTATTAATTTAAATGCTTTTCTCCCTTTTTACAGTTGGAAGCTATCGTATACGTACAATTTTTACAGAACTGTTATCTCAACCATTTCCTTATAGTTAATATTTTGACTCATTTATTAAAATTAAACGTAAATTATGATACCACTATTGGTAGCATTATGATTACCATCATTTATACCATGATTATGATCTTCAAAATACAAATTTATAATATATTTATGTGAAATGACGCATTTGTTTTTGCAACAATCGTTTATTAGTTACTAAAATTTAAATTTCCTCTACTGTACCGAATAAGTTAATCTTATTTTATTATCCTTCCTTACCAATCGATAGGAAGTAATTTAAAAATTTTATACCGGTCGTTCAGTTCTAATTAATAAGCACAAAATACCATACTTCACATGAAATTGGTCCTGTTGTATACTTTTATTACTAGAGTATTAATTCTCGGCTTTCGTTTAAAAAAACTACACTCTAGAAAATTACGGCCTTGTTCTGTAACTGCTTAACGTTTTAAGAGTTTGGTTATGATAGACAACTTAACGTTATTTGTATTTCATTAACTGTAATCTAATTGTTCCTCCTAACTACTAAGTTTTTCTTTTTTTAATATATTATAGTCTACGTAATTTCAGTAAAGTATAAGTTATCTTATTGCACTCTATTTAACCTTATTTTCCTCTCTAATATTTTAACATGAAAACTGTCTCAGTTGTGTGTTACCTTTTCTTCTCTCTCTCTCTCTCTCTCTCTCTCTCTCTCTCTCTCTCTCTCTCTCTCTCTCTCATGCTCTTTTTCAGTTTCCCTTGTTATGTCAGTTTTCACCTAATTTAACTTATATAAACAAAAATGTGAGTTATGTTTGTTTCTTTTTTGATAGATGTCATTCACAGTTTCAATAAAAAAAGAATGTGCTTTCATGTGACCGATTAAAAGCAGTTAAAAGTACACATAGGCCTATAATAAATATGTACTAATAAAATGTATAACTTAAATCAAATGATAATGTGATGTATTTATAATATTCACACACTTATATATGGTACCTATAATCTCAATCTTCTATTGTGGTGTATTCATTGTTCATATCCTAAAGATACCATACATATGCTTTATAATAAAGTTTTAATTACTCACATTCTTAATTTAAATCGATTTCGTTCATACACCATCGTCAAGATATTTACACTGTGCACTCGCGGTCACAGTATTATAAAACAGTTACTACTTACAAAAAACAAATTCATTAATCAGTGTTTACGAATTCTTTTGTTCTAAGTAGTAACTGTTTTACAATTTTGTGACCGCGAGTGTACAGTGTAAATGTCCTGACGGTGGTCTATGACCGAAATCGATAAAAATTAAGAATGTGAGTAATTTAAACTTTATTATAAATCATATGTATGGTATCTTTAGGTTATGAACAATTAATAATACACCACAATAGAAGATTGAACTAAAACAGATTGTCTAAATTCTGTAAAATTATTTTCATATTATAAATTATTTTGTAAACTAAATTAATTTCTATTGAATACTTTATTAAATAAAGTGAAATTTTTGTCAAAATGTGATCTTACCAGAAAAGTCCATTAAACTGTAACAAATGCGTGTTTTCAATAAATAAAGAATGAATAATTTACATTATTCTGTAACAAACTGTTTAATGTAACGGTGTCAAAAATAAACTTTTTCAATGTGCTCGTTGCATTCGTAGAGATGAGAACAGGAACTGACACTGAGTACCTTACTGAGCTCAAACACGGTATTGATGCCAGCGTCCTTGTAAACGCACAAGTTTAATATTGTTTCAACACGATTGTTGGCTGCCTTTTTCCTTACCCGTGTTCTGTCACCCTTCTCTCTCACTCACTCACTCACTCTCTCTCTCTCTCTCTCTCTCTCTCTCTCTCTCTCTCTCTCTCTCGCTCTCTCTCTCTCTCTCTCTCTCTCTCTCTCTCTCTCTCTCTCTCTTCCCCCTTTTTCCCACTCACATGTTCCAACACTCGAACCTACTCTTCCATGCTCATTCTATTTCCAGTATGTAACTTATATTTGTTAGAAAAGTCCTTTTTGCACGGGCTATGATTTTGCTGCATATGATTTGTTAGGCCTTACTGTTTATATATCAAAATGATAATTCGTAAATCCAATTTCATGTATTATTTAAAACATTTTACACTTTAACGCTTCGTCGTAGAAATGTAGCAGGATACAACTTACAACATGCGTTTTCAAATATTAGTTATAAGGAATCATTTATTAAATATACTAATACACTTAAAAAATATATATATCTACTAATATATATGTATTAAATATTAATATTAATAATATTAATTATCATTGATTACTTCACTTAAAAATTATTATTCAAAAATAATTTTATTCCTGTATGTACATGAATGCAATAATTAATGAACTTAATAATACAACTACCAGTACAATTTGTATAGTCGCTTGCAGTTTGGACAATTTAATAGTCAATTATTTTGTAAAATATTTACGTTTCAGTGTGTATGTGTCTGTGTCTATGTATGCACTTGTACGATTGTAAATTTGTAAAATATCTTTCCTAGCAGATTTTGCGTCAAATTAAACTCATTTGTAGTCAGCAAAGGATGTATACTTTCAATGCCCCTTTCCACTAACATTTCTATGGATCCATTCCGAATCGTATAAAACACATACGAATGAAGAGTTCACATACGTTAATTAATGATGCAATAATTATGTGATAATATAATTTATTGATTACATTAATATAATTTTTATTTATGTAATTATTATTAATTATTCGTACTGTCTAACTAAAGTAACAAATGTCTCTATGAAAAATAAATAAAATAGTCAACGGCGAATAATAATATTTCTGATTTCTTTATTACAGAATATAATATACAATTTACGAAAAATAACTCACTAAACATTTACGTATACGAAACTTAGTAATATATAAAACATATATAACGTCATTAAATAAGTTAATATTTTTACTAATTTGATTACTATACACACACACAATTATTTTATTATTACTTTATTTTTTAGTATATTATTTTTTTGTAATTAATAAATTGAAAAAACTATTTTTAATATTACCTGCATATCTAAATGTCTTCTATCCAGCCCGGAATCCTTGGAGGGGGAATGCGAGAATCCCCTTCTCCTAAGTGGTCACTTTAGACGAAATTTTTTTCGTCGTTTTGTGACTGTGAATATAATATAAAACTCTTATCACGTTATATAGGTTCATGGTTTTCCTCTAAAATTACTTAAAATTGTAACTGTACCTAACCAGTATGTTAATTTTTTTCTTACACATAACATAAATAAGTAGTGTATATTTTAAACTGTAAGCGAATATTATTAAAAGAACAATGAACTGAGACAAACACAGATATAATTTTTTACTTGTAAGTTAATAAAATTTGTGCTGATGTTAATAACACGCTGTATTTTTATCTTCACTCGCCCCTCTCAATTATACTTTAGACCTTTAAAACATTGTCCACTTTTTTATAATTCCCCCGATGTCAACTCGACCCCCCCCCCCAATGCTTACTGGATCCGCCACTGTTTTTAAGCATTCATTTGTGTCTCCTTTCTCAGTATTTTCTTAAATTAGACTTAGATATTATAAAGGTTGTTAGACTTCACCAAATTCAAATACTATCTTAAATTCAAATACTATACTTTCTATTCAGATACTTCAAATTCACCATAGCAATTACTTAACTTGTTCTCTTAAATATTTTTAGACATTTAGATCGCTTTCAGAACACCGAGTGTTTGTGACGTCTAACCTTATTGTTCTATTTATAAATTGTTAGATTATAATTATGTATACAACTTATAACTGTCATTACAAATTACGGTTTGACGTTTAGTTTCCTGTAAATATCTTGAGTACCTCATACCCCAATTTTGTTACAAACAGTATTTTGTTTATAAGTCCGACAACAACACTTTGTGAGACATGGTAACCCTTCATTCTGGAAGTGGTATTATACCATTCTACCATGGTTGGAACACCATCATTGTATGTTGCTAATTACCTTTCTTAACTTCATTACATGTATTAACTCAACCCTTGTTTTACCAATTTAATTTGGAAATGTAACCCATTATTAAATTATGCTGCACTATTTTTATTACATGAATAAAAACCATCTTATTATCTTAATAAAAACCAGGTCACACGTGTTTTGGAAAATGTTCACTTTTATTACAAACAAATTAAAAATAATACTCACACATAATTATAATTTTAGGCGAGAAGTAGGACAGAAAACATTGTAGTGATCAGTAAGTAAACTATGATGCATAACTAACACAGTCTTATATGTATTTCATTTCCTTACGGTGTTTGTTTGCTAGTACGGCAACTGCAATATAAATACATTATTTTTAGAAATTGCGTTTTTTAATTTCCTGGTAACGATTCGGATAATTAGCAATTCGGGTAACTTGAGTTTGGATAAATGGAGTTCTACTGTATTACCGTTTGTCTTACTCTATTAGAAAAATATTTCTGTCATGTTTTAAAACGTCAGAATTGTAATAGAAAAGTAAAAATAACTCATAAAAAATAATCAACGAGAGGGTATATATTTCATACTGTTTTATGGTATAGAAGAGATCTGACTGAGGTAAACTTTTATCCCTGTTAGACATCATAAACATATAATTCCAACAGCATCCATTAATATTTTACAACATTTAAATTGAGGAACCTATAACTATTTCTGTTAATTAAATGAAGGCAGTTGAAAATACATAATAAAACTAAGATCAAGTAAATGTAAAAATATTAAATAATTAAATTATGGGTGAGAAATTATAGTGTGTGTGAAATGTATCTGGTAAAGTAATTTACCTGTTAACAGTAAATTACCATTCAATTTCTTTGCAAGAACTGCTGGTTCAGAGTTGAATGTAATATGTTTAATGTAATATTTAATACACAATACCGTCCACATAAACGTCTTACTTATATGGTATAGGTACCATATATGGGAAAAATTGTGTTTCAGGTACGGACGATTTCAAAATATAATAATAAAAGTTATTTAAAAATAATATGATTGTGTAGGGGCTTTGCAGCCTTTTTATTAGAAAAAAATGCGACTTATAACGTGAGAGTAGGTAGTTATTTATTTTTGACAACTATTTTCTATTATAAAGAAGAAGCCCGCTTAATCCCATACTTTTGTATCGGGTAGTTCAAAAGATAAAGCTTTTGAAAAAGATTAGTTAAGCTATTATAAACATATAAAAAATTATTCAAAATTATTTTTAATTGTCCAGTGGAGTTTTTTTATTAATACGTCTTGATTTTTACTTCCATGTTCCATAATAAAATGAATAGTGATGACGAAAAAATCGTTTTCGAGATAAGGGCTGATTCTGATTGTACTACCCTCAAAACATGAAGAAAAGTCATTTTTCGAATTGCCTGTGTGTGTGTGTGTGTGTGTGTGTGTGTGGAGAACGATAACTGCCGCAAATTCAAACAGAGTCAAATAATTTGTGCATACGTCTCTGAATTGTCACTCTGTATACTTTACTAAACACCGTACATCGTGTGCCAGAAAAATTTAAGCATACTATGTTTCCATAGTATTTAATTCTTTAATATTATTTAATTATTAAAAATGATAGTTGAGTACCATCGAAACATTGTAATTCACAAAATAATAAAAATATATTCTTGTAAAAACTTTTGTTATTATTATTAATAATAATAATATTAAATATATACATATATATTTTTTTTATAGCCCTAATTATTGGACAGACAGGCAGAGGAAGACAGAGAGTGTACATCCAATAAATGTATTTATACTTAAATCCAAAATTAATAATTTTAGTCACAGCAAAAAATTACTTTTACGAGAATTGAACAACATTTTTTTGTATTCGTTGTGACAAATGTTTTAAAGGAATTATTAAAATATAAGTAGGTAAACTTTCTAAAGAATGAAAATTGAATTGATAGAATATAAAATTGGTAGGATTTGTTAAAAGAAAGTTATGAGTTGACCATTTGAATTCGTTGTGAAATGTTATTTAGCGACCATTGAAATATTTTACGACACCCTCGTTTTCTGTTTCTTAATGAAGACTTTATGTTCTCTCAACACGTGTACATTTTCTGAAAGAAATACGTTATATACGATGATACGATTAGCGAAAGAACAACATCAGTATAATGTATTTGACATACCTGACATTTGCAGTGAGTGCCTATACTTGTTCAACATTTATCATCATTTGATTCCATTAGGTTTGCTTTTTCTATACCACACAAATATATCGTTAACATACCGGCACATAAATTTTCGTAAGTCAGGTAAATTTCTTTCTAAGCTGCACAAATATTTCCCTTTTTTCGTACGTAATAAAAACACAATCGAGTCAGTCTGCATACGTTACTGTACGTCCTGGCCAGAAAAATTTAAGCATGCATAAACAGGACTGAGTACTGACCACGAAAACTGTACAACATTGTAGGCTGGCGATTATTTACGAAACCTGCAGCGGTTTGTCCAAACGGAGTGCGTTATGTCTTATCGCTTTCCTAGCAGAGATTGTTTTTATCAGCTTGTCTCGAATGTAACTAATTTGTCTATCAACCGATTACATACTTATTAACTTGAACTATACCCTTAGATTTAACGTTGTTTTTAGTTACTTAATTAGTTTTGTCACTTGTTTTTTTTTTAAATTGTTACATACACAATCGCTAGAGTTTGCATTTGTAAAGTTGCTTGTATTTGTATTTTAAATGCTGTATAATAATTGAAAATATCGGTATGGAGAACCATAGAGGACTTCCATGTTCTAAGATTTAAAATCATATTCGAAATGAAATATTTCCATAGAAACTACTTCTTTCTACTTATTGCTTCAGCCTTAAACCACAGTACTGTGGTCACTAACGTATACCACCTCACGTTTTCGCACTCGATATTCACTGAGATGGAAGTCGATGGCATTGCCGAAAAGTCTGGTTTTGCAGAAAACATTGGACTACGGCTAAACAGCCCAGGAAGGAATTTTAACAAAGAACTACTTCTTTGTTGCCGATAACGTAGTACACATACAAAATTCTCCCCTCCCCCTTCAACTATAATTTTCATTTATAGAAAATTACCCCCACCCCGTTCACCTAACCTCTTCATGTATAGATATTTCATCTACGTTTCTACAGTGGATTATTATGAGCTTCTTATCAAGATACTTTATTTATCAAAACTAAGTACTTTACTCTTGTTAAAACATAAAACGTTGCA
This sequence comes from Magicicada septendecula, assembly GCA_034769895.1. Classification (NCBI taxonomy): domain Eukaryota; kingdom Metazoa; phylum Arthropoda; class Insecta; order Hemiptera; family Cicadidae; genus Magicicada; species Magicicada septendecula. The sequence continues at coordinate 59,801,292 of CM068374.1, forward strand.
GGTAAACTACCCGTTTCTCTAAACCGATCTTCACCAAAATCAATAGACCTTCAGTCCTCTAAAATGCAGGGATGCATGCAAAAAAATATTTGATTCTGTTTCAATTTGCGGCAGTTATCGTTCGTCATGAAAACATTTCTCTTGTTACAACATAACATGTTTCAGGTAAACTACCCCTTTCCCTTTACCAATCTTCACCAAAATCAACAGGCCTTGAGCTCTCTACAATTTAGGAAGGTATGGCAAAAAATATTTGATTTTCTTTGAATTTACGGCAGTCATCGTTCGTCATAGAAAAAATTACCCTTGTTAAAACATAAAACGTTGCAGGTAAACTACCCCTTCCTCTAAACCGATCTTCACCAAAATCAACACACCTTCAGTCCTCTACAATTCAGGACAGTATGCAAAACATTATTTGATTCTGTTTGAATTTGCGGCTGTTATCGTTTGCCATAGAAGAAATATTACCCTTGATAAAAAAACGTTGCTGGTAAACTACCCCTTTCCCTTAACCGATCTTCACCAAAAACAATAGGTCTTGAGTACTCTACAATTCAGGGCTGTTGCAAAAAATTATTTGATTCTGTTTGAATTTGCGGCTCTTATCGTTTGCCATACTAAATACCCTTGTTAAAATATAAAACGTTGCAGGTAAACTACCCCATTCCTTTAACCGATCTTCAACAAAATCTACACACCTTGAGCTTGGTATAATTAAAAAAGGTATGAAAAAGACTAGTTGATTCTATTTGAATTTGCGGCTGTTATCGTTTGCCATAGGAAAAAATTACCCTTGATAAAAACAAATGTTGCCGGTAAACTACCCCTTTCCCTTAACCGATCTTCACCAAAAACAATAGGTCTTGTGTACTCTACAAATCAATACTTTATGCAAAAAACTATTTGATTCTGTTTGAATTTGCGGCTATTGTGTGCCATAGGAAAAAATTACCCTTGATAAAAACAAATGTTGCCGGTAAACTACCCCTTTCCCTTAACCGATCTTCACCAAAAACAACAGGTCTTGAGTACTCTACAAATCAGAGCTGTATGCAAAAAATTATTTGATTTTGTTTGAATTTGCGACTCTTATCGTTTGCCATAGAAAATACCCTTTTAAAACATAAAACGTTGCTGGTAAACTACCCGTTTCCCTTAACCGATCTTAACCAAAACCAACGAGTCTTGAGAACTCTATAATTCAGGGCTGTATGCAAAACATTGTTTGATTCTGTTTGAATTTGCGGCTCTTATCGTTTGCCATAGAAAATACCCTTTTAAAACATAAAACGTTGCCGGTAAACTACCCCTTTCCCTTAACTGATCTTCACCAAAAACAACAGATCTTGAGTACTCTACAAATCAGAGCTGTATGCAAAAAACTATTTGATTTTGTTTGAATTTGCGACTCTTATGGTTTACCATAGAAAATACCCTTGTTAAAATATAAAATGTTGCTGGTAAACTACCCGTTTCCCTTAACCGATCTTCACCAAAACCAACGGGTCTTGAGAACTCTATAATTCAGGGCTGTATATAAATGAGTAGTTGATTCTGTTTGAATTTGCGGCTGTTATCGTTTGCCATAGAAAAAAATTACCCTTGATTTAAAAAAAACCGTTGCAGGTAAACTACCCCTTTCCCTTAACCGATCTTTACCAAAAACAACAGGTCTTGAGTACTCTACAAATCAGGGCTGTATGCAAAAAATTATTTGACTCTGTTTGAATTTGCGGCTGTTATCGTTTGCCATAGAAAAAAATCTACACAGACACACAGACAGAGAGACACACACACAGACACTTTTCGAAAAATGACTTTTTTTCATGTTTTGAGTGTAGTACAATCAGAATCTGCAAAAATCTCGAACACGATTTTTTTTTGCCATCACCATACTTCCATTTCCTTAAGGAACATGGAAGTAAAAATCTGTTTCCATTTATTGGCTGTAGGGTATTTGCCTGTCATGTTTATAAAATATGTTCAACTGAATTTATTACAGAATTTATACATACACAAGTTTATACATAAGTTTATACAAAAGTTTATACATACATAATTTATACTAAAATATGTATAAACTGAATTTATTACAACTGAACAGGCGAAGTTATTTATTATTCCGGCTGTACAATGTTCACACATTTTCCGGAACCAAGGATTACAGAATTGATCGAGTTCTCATCTTCCACTGCTGCTTATCCATCCATAGGTCTTCTTCAATCTCTCGATCCCTCAATATAGTTTGAAATTCTTCTATCCAGGTGGTATCCAGGTGGTCTTCCTCTTTTCCTTCTTCCTGGTGGGGTCGATTCACTAACTCTCCCTGGCAACCTTTCCTGTGCCATTCTTTTTGTGCGTCCGTACCATTGTAATTTTTTTGTTTGGATAAAATCAACAATTGAATTTTTCACATTCATTCTGTCCTTAACAACTTTATTTCTAATTTTCTCACGTCTGGATACTCTTGCCGAATGTCTCAGAAAGTCCGTCTCTGTTGTCATTACTTTTGTTCTGTGTGTTTATTAGTAGTCCAAACTTCTGAGCCGAAAGTCATGATACTTCTAACAGTGGTTTTAAATATTTTGTTTTAGTTTCTGCTGTAATTTCTTTATTCCACAGGATTTCATTTAATGTAGATATAGCCGTTATGTTAAGTGTTATGTGTGTGTTATCTAGATACAGATACAGTTGGCTATGTTTCTAAAATGGCTGGATTTATTGTACAATTGAACAGGCAAAGTGAGTTCTCAATTGTAACTCTACCGTTTGACTTTTTCTACTAGTAATTTTATACAAACCACTATGTTGTCTTTGGTATTGACGAGGGCTTTCGGCAGTCAAGCCATCTTCAGGTCATTTACCAACCCGTTTGACTTTTTTCTGAATCTTGCACGGCCGTTGTCAATACTTTCAAAATTATTTGAAAGTACGGGGCTATAAGGTCGTGGTCGGTTGCTATGAATCGATATCTCGTCGGCAACGTTTCGATTCCCGCTCGGGAATCTTCTTCGGGCCGCCAAAAGGCGACAGAGTATGCAGAAATATTGTTCTAAGGCTTTGACGGCCGGTGTCAGTTATATACGCAGTATGTACCGGGCTGTTTGCCGTGGTCCAGGGTTTACAAACAAACCAAACGTTTCGGCAGCACCACTGGCTGCCATCTTCAGTGGAATTCGAGGAATTCGAGTCTACCTGAACGCGGGGTGTCACACGTCAGGCCCACAGTACTGTGGTGAAGGCTTACGTTTGACACCCCGCGTTCAGATAGAATATATTACATACCCCGCCTCCAGATATATTTCATACTTCTAATATAATAGCGGTAGATCTTCGGCGAACAATACCAGATACTTGTTTTCAGTAAAAGCAACAAGTGGGCGGGTAACACACGGTAACCTAAATGTCCTCGATGTACGGTTACCTCGCTGATATAGGTTATATGGTCACTTATAACTCTGTCGCCAAGCCTGAAGAAGATTCCGATTCAAGCAACCGACCGCGTCCTAACAGTCCGGTATTTAGAAATAATTATGAAAATATTTGTATGTCTATCTATCTAACCTAGTGGTTCTCAACCTTTTTTAAATCCGAAACCCATTTTTACGGATCTTACACTCTATGGGACACATAATCATGGGCGCCGCGGCCGGCAAAACTACTTGTGGGGCTGTGCACCTGGTTAATCATCGTTTTTTGCTATCATCGTGTTTTTCAAAATTGTAACAATACAGTAATAGAATTAAACCAATATTTAAACCAATATCAATATAATATGAAAGTATAAAAATACGTTAACAAGCACTATAATTGTTTATTAAAATAAAAAATAGGCACTCGATTTATCATCAACAAAATAAAAAGTTGTTTTTAAATTAAGCAAAAAAAAATTAATAAAGAAAATATTGTCTCTTTACGCTACCAAATATTTCAATTTATTTAACTCTAATGAATATTTTTGAGAAGTATTCTGCAGTTTATTTTTGCCAATTCTGTAACAATTGAGTAAACCGATTATTATTGTTCTAAAATTTATAACAATACATAAGCGTAATTCAAACACTCTTCTGCTACAGTCAGTAGCATATATAATTTATTTAATATTTAAATTGTTTTACCTCAAGATATGTCTATCCTTCTTTGGAACATGTTTTGGGACACCTATTGGCCCATCTTCACCGTCATAGTTTTGGATCTAGTCGCATAGTTGTGTTGCTAGTCGTTTGTTGTTATGGTTTCCTATTGGCTTTTGGTATTTTAACTTGGTATTATTGAAATACTCAGTAGTACTCAACATTGGAAACACCCAAAAAATAAATAAATACACCGCACTCACACACAATAATATTAACTTGAAATACCAAAAGCCAACAGGAAATCATAGCAACATCCAACCAGAACATAAATATACAATTAGATCAAAAACTATCATAGCTGAAGATGGGAACAACAGGTGTCCCGAAATATGTTCCAAACAAGGATACACATATCTTGAGGTAAAACAATTTAAATATTAAATAAATTTTAACTGTAATTGTATAGCATACGTAATTGCGTTGTTAACATAATGCTTTGGGCTTTATTAAACTTAGTTAATTAACACAGTGTATTAATTAATTAACTAATGTTACAGTCGTTTGGTCAAAGCATTGTCAGTAAAAAGTCGAGCGTTATAAAAAGGTCTTGATGAATCTGGGCAGATGACCACATAGCGGGGACCTCTAAACTCAAAAAATGACATCACTACTCATTACATACACACACACACACACACACATGTAGGGCACGTGCGGATGTGTCCGTATAGTACGTGATTTGCCAAAAACATTGAGAAGGTAAACTTCCTTCTTTGTTACATTGCGGGTATATCATACCAATCACACGGCAGCAAGTTGTCTCTCGTCGAGACGTTTCATATGACATTGTGTGAGCGCCTGAACCGTGCTTGTGTTGAAAGTCTTTAGCAGTCTTTCATAGTGCAGTCTCTGGCAGTATCTGATAAAGAGTCTCTCGGAGTCGGAGTGTATCGTCGAGGAGCGGCTGAATTAGTAGACCACGAAGTCAGACACAGCGTTCGACATCTTCAACGACCGATGGCTGTCAACGAGGGCTGAATCAGGAGCGACTTGGAAACACTGAGATCGACATTCCAACTTAGGAAGGCAACAGCTGGTGTGGAAGGAGGAGCAGGCCCGCGAGATCGTCCGGACCGATCAACTCAACCCAGCAATGTCTTACGTAGCCTTACACGAGCTGAGTCAATTTGGTTAAAATTACTTCCCTGGCTGTTTGGCCGTGGTCCAAAGTTTACTACAAAACCAGACGTTCCTGCAGTGCCATAGAGTGCCATCTTCAGTTAAATCGAGTAACACTATACGTTAGTGACCACAATACTGTGGTTAAGGCTAAAACTTTTTTAATGAACTTTTGGTTTTGTAATAAACCAAAACACTAAACTTGGTTCTGTAATAAACTTTAAACCACGGCCAAACAGGCCGGGAAGTAATTTTAATCCAGGAAAGTGGAATTATAACTCTTTATAAACTGTAAAACCATTAAAGACTTTTAAATTGCTAACTATGAAATATTTGTAATTTGTGTATATATATATATATATATATATATATATATATATATTGCAATTAAACAAATACAAGGCATAGTAAATTACAACAAAATAATATGTCTTTTATCTGGAGTTAGGTATTTGTTTTAAAACAAATTTAATATGGTCTGTGATATGAACATAAATTATTTATTCTTAAATTTTAATAGAGTCTGTAAAATGGTTTGAATGTTTTTCTCTCTTATAGTCTATTTTACTTGTTCGACGAAATCCCTTGACGAACCGTTGAACTGTTCCACTGTCACTCGCCGCCACCTGCTGAATCCGCTGCAATGAGTCACGTAGAAACCTCGCGACACACGCACGCACGCCGTTTCACCGATAGAGTTTACCTCATTCACCTCAGGGCTCGATAATGGGTTTAACTATTATTAATTCGATTTCGGTGTGTTTTACGTACACCTTCCGGTATCTTGACGTGTCCTCGCGTTCACCCAGGTGTATTTCGGCAAATATATCTGATTCGTATGCGGAAAAATCTTGACTATCGCGAGATAGCACTGTTTAATTTATAATTAAATTATTTTGAGTTCTAATACCCAATCGATCTAGCAAACGGCCAACTCGTTGCTAAGACCCCGTACTCGTAACCCTAATAAATTTCCTTGAGGTCTCCTAATGGATTTACCGCTTGTATGTTCCTCTTCTCCAACTCAGCTCTCCATTTCTTATTTTGGAATTGTTTGCCTTGGTCGGATAGGATCTTCTTGACATGGCCATACTTAGGGATGTATTTTTCCAGAATTATTTTAAGTACAGCATCCGTCGTGGGTCTACCTATGGCATACAGACTTACATTTTTGGTGAAAGCATCCAGAACACAACCAGATTTCTCATACCCCGAGACGCACGTGGTAATAGACCAAGGAAATCGATGCACAATAAGTCATTCTTACCATGCATCACTATGTTTACCATTTCGACATATGTTTGATGGTTTGGGTATTTGGCTGTCTGGCAGGTGTGGCAGGTACGTAGAATTTACTTGACTTTCCTGGCCATGTTCATCCATATGAAGTCCTCACGCAGCGTCAAGTAACACTTGAATGCTCCTGCATACGCAAGACTTTCATGGCACGCCCAGGTCAGGTCCTCTACAAGATGGTCTGGAATCATTACCTTCCATTGTCCGTCTATGCGTTTGTACAGAACGTTGTTAAAAATTTGAAATTTGGGATTTTCTTTAGTTTTAATTTCATTTATAAGTTTTTTTTATTTTATCGTCTCGGTGTTGCTCATTATTAATGTTCTTAAGTAAAGATTTGAGCTCGTTAGGTAACGCATATTGTTACATGACATTTTTCCATGACATTTTAACATAAATTTGCTTTAATAATCTTACCCAAAAGTACCAAGAAACATAAGAGTTTCAAGAAATAAGTAATTAAAGACTTAATTAAATATTGTTTATTTTATTGTTTAGTTCATGATAACGAAGACTGTAATAATTATGTTTATCACAGTTAAAATAATGTCAACAATGATAAGTAAGGAGGACAATGTTAAGGAACTTACTTATGAAATTTTGTTTTATTTATAAAAACTGTAAATTTATAAATACAGTAAGTTAAGGGGAATTGTTATATATTACTAAGAGTTATTAGTAATTAGTTTGGGTCACATTAATTAATATTATATGTGATGGTGTTAATAACACTAATCTTTATCTTAACAAGAAAGTACAAAAATAATAGTACCCTAATAGATTTTCGTAAAACTAGGCATATTGAGCTTAGACAGCTAAGGTATATGAATAAGAATTTCTATTAAAATGATAATGAAACAATGTCAGGTTATGGTATAGGATTACTAAATGTGTCAAATAAGTTTAATAAAGTGAAAAGTACAAAAAGAACTAATACTAATAATAATTTTGGAACAAATAAAATAAAAAGTGTAAATTGATAACTCAAGAAATATATAACAGAAGATAATCAAAAGTGGTGTCAAAATAACCAAATATTCTGTTACTCACCGTCTATGGCCTTTCTGTGATGTTATTTCGTTGTTTACATGTTTCGAGGCACTTGCCTCATCATCAGAACTTTATAAAAACTAATGTATGTCATCAATGATGACATGTGTCAAAATACTAAAACACAATACGGCATTAAACTATGTACAGAACTTGTACAGAAAACAAGTTTAATGCCGTATTGTGTTTTAGTATTTTGACACATGTCATCATTGATGACATACATTAGTTTTTATAAAGTTCTGATGATGAGGCAAGTGCCTCGAAACATGTAAACAACGAAATAACATCACAGAAATGCCATAGACGGTGAGTAACAGTATATTTGGTTAACAAACACGTGGCTTGAGACTACAATAGGAGTTATTCCATTTAAATCAAAAAGTGTCAAAATAATCAGTGTTTCATCAGAAAATCAAAGAAACCAATAAAGTAAAGATCAAAGCTCTTATAAAAAAGGTATATCAGTTAAAAAAAATGAAAGATAAAATAGTAAGAGTTTGTTTATGTTAATGCTATGATATCACCAGGGTGACATAATATGTTACATTAGAAACCAATAAGAGAGCTGATATAGGCCTTAGCAACTAAAATGTTATAATAAATGAAATAAGAATTGTATTATTGGATCTGAACGAGAAAGGTTGAATTAAACACCAGATAGTGACTAAATTAAATTATTATACATTTCATATCAGTGGACCTAAAATCAAAAGTTAAATAATCCTCCTCAACCAGACTAAATAGAAGAATGAAATGCTACATCACTAGAAAGAAGTAAACCAAGGGATATCTGAAGAAATACAATCAAATTACACAGGAAGAGAAGTATATTTTGATATATAATTAAACTGAACTATTCCATTATAAGCCTAGGCCATAGATTTCAAAGACACTGATTATACTTTTAATAAGAACAATTTGGAACTTTTACTGAGAACATTATCAATGAATCTTACCATCAGTATGAAAAACTATTAGTGTAGAGTATTATAATAATATAAAGTGAACTAAGTCTAAAAAACTTTTAACTAAACATAACCTAAACACTGAACATTGTTACACTATTCATATAATCCTGTTAAGATATTTTGTAATTATTTATAATCCCATGTATTTTGGTACTTTTCCTATAGTAACTGTTGTTTATATCGTAGTTAAAAGGACCTAACGTAATACAATCTATTTGTATTTTATTTAAGAATTATAAATGTGAGCCTTGAGATATAAGAATCAATACTGCTACTGCTGCCATACTGAGCATATGTAAAGAACAGCCGGTGAGATTTTGTTAATGATTATATATGTTATTTAAAAACAATTTAAAGGAAATAATAAAAGGATTTTGAGTGTAATAAATACAGATAAAAGGTTTATTCGTTTCTTTATTTAATGAATACAAAATGGATATGATATTCTAAACAATATATCTGGGACTGTGAATTGGCTTCAGCAATTAGATTAAGTTGGCAACACTCCTCATTTGAAAGAAATGGCAGACTATTCAAATCTGCTTTGAGGAGCTTTAGTTATCACATTCATCTCTTAAAGAAAAGATTAAAAGAGATTTAATTATAGCTGATAAAGAAACCATATAATATAATTTTTTTAATAAAATTAATAATTAATATTTTTACAAATAAATTTTATTTGCAACCGGTGATTGCAAATTGGCGCTCAACAAATATTACCCTGACCAGATACTCATCCTTTAAAACATTAACAAAGAATACACATTAAATAACCAGATATAAGAAAGGTACAATTATTAAAGGTAACGAGTTTTGTGTCGTTACAATATTTAACAGCTAAGAATTGAATTTCATTTTTATCAGACGTATAAGTTTCCTGCTGCACAGGTGGATAACGACTTAGAGTATCCGCCATTTTGTTGTCACTGGCTTTACAGTATTTAATACTGAAATCATACTCTTGCATAGCCATTATCCAGCATGACATACGGCCATTAACAAGTTTACATTTTAATAAAAACGACAAAGCTTGGTTATCAGACAGAATTTCAAAATCTTTACCTACTAAATAATATCTAAATTTACTAACACAATACACAATCGCTAAAATGTCTTTCTCTGACGTAAAATAATTTCGTTCAGCGCCTTTTAATGAACGATTGACATGACATGCGCGATAACTTTATGCTTCCCGTTATCATTCGGCTGATACAGAATTCCGCTAATGGCATAATCGGGCGCATTATTTATTACGTTGGGCGCCATTTATTACTATGCAATGAAACAAATATAAGGCATAGTAAATTACAATAAATAATATCAGAGTCTTTTATCTGAAATTAGGTATTTATTTTAAAACTAATTTAATATGGTCTGTAAAATAGTTTGAATGTTTTTCTCTCTCATAGTCTATTTTACTTGTTCGACGAAATCCCTTGAGGAACCAACCGTTGAGCTGCTCCGCTGCCACTCGCCGCCTGCTGAATCCGCTGCAATGATGACACATAGAACTCTCGAGACACACGCACGCACGCACGCCGTTTCACCGATAGAGTTTATCTCATTTATCTCGGGGCTCGATAATGGGTTTAATTATTTAATTCGATTTCGGTGAGTTTTACGTACACCTTCCGGTATCTTGACGTGTCCTCGAGTTCACCCAGGTGTATTTCAGCAAATACACCTGATTCCTATGCGGAAAAATCTTGACTATCGCGAGATAGCACTGTTTAATTTATAATAAAATTATTTTGAGTTCTAATACCCAATTGATCTAGCAAACGGACAACTCGCTGCTAAGACCCCGTACTCGTAACCCTTATGTAGAACGTATACTGATACGACAAACTCGCACAGAGACAACGTCTGTTAAGGCCAAGCTGCTAGGTTGAACTGCCCGAAGCTTCTTTCACGAGGGACCAATCTGAATGAAAATTGAAGCCTCCGATTGGTTAAAACCCATAACGCGTGATTGATGGGTTAGATATATAGACATATGTCTGGTCAATTTTTCTGAAGACTGCAAAAGCATGTATAGATTTTATCTAAAAGTTTTATGACTTTCAGAAGATAAGGATTCTTAAGAAAAGTGAATTCTGTTAAAAAATACATATTTAAATAATTTGTATTGAGTCTTTGACATACGAAACATGTAGCGCTAATTCAGAAGTATGAGCTGTCCAAGATTCAATTCCATATACGTTAATTTACACCAGAGTTATTCATGTAAATACGAATAACACGCGCACGCGCGCACTCGCGCACTAAATTCGCACTTGACATGACAGAAAATAAATGTATGGGCATTTTGACATACACAGTTAATTACCCATTTCTTATTTCAAAACGTATAGCTATTTTACAAAATTTTAACTAAATCAATTTTCAACATGTCTATAACGTCATAAATTGTATAAAAGCATGTAGTCATAGCTACAAAGACCCTTTCTGCAATGTTCCATTGATATATATATATAATTTTTCGAATTCATCATTTTCACATATATTCCTATCCTTATTTGTCGCAAACATCCTTGTTTGTAGCAGATTTAATTTTTATGACTGTGAATTTTGCTAAATCATTCGGCTAAAAAATTTCAAGTGAATTAGTTTCTACATTATATAATTATTTCACTTTACTAAATTTTGTAAGACCCACAGTTTTCGTAAAACTGCAAGACAAATACGAACACTACAGAAATTAATAATAAGTCACTTCATTTAATAATAAGAATCAGATTTACATATCACGTCCATAACAATTCAAATCGAAAATATGCTAAATATTCTTCTGACTCTTGGAATGAGAAGTGTTACTCTAAATTCTCTTATGTTTGGAGCGTACGCTCAGTTTAACCAAACTAAGTATTCCTTCTACTGTGTGTAATGTGTTTGGGTTTTGTTAATCGCACTTCCTGCTAGCTTCATACCTTCCGGTGGAACTGTATTCTAATCCTCAGGGACACAATAACTCGTAGGAACTAGCTTCCACGTTTAGTATAACATCTTTTGTATTAAAAAAAAGAAATAACCAATAAATGCATTCATTCAACAAGAAGAAGTAAGAAATCAAGTAAAAGATCTCAAACAGATAGCGGAGAAAACTGGCCTCCAAATCTCCTTTGTTAAAACGGTAATTATGACCACTCTATTTAAATTCCCGAAAACGTGCCTGGACACTACGTATGAAGAAATAAAAATGTTTATATCTTTAAAAAAACAATTACAAAATCTTGGGGAAACATATCCCGAAACGCTTCAGACAAAGAATCCTTTAAAATAAAGAAACTCAAACTAGCAAATAGCCCAGGAAAAATAGGAAGTTTTAAGGAAAAAATTAGATAAAAGCTAATTTTTTGTACATATGGTCCTTGAACCATACATTATACAAAACCAATGAGTCTACTACTTAAAAGTGTCTAGGGGTGGTTTTACAGGGGTTGAAAGGGGTGAAAAAACGATTTTTCGCATATAACTTAAAAACGAAGTACTTTATCAAAAAATGTTGCAAATAAAAGTTGTAGCTCACAAAATTCCATATAATTTGGTGGCTATCACATTCCTGTATGGCAATGATTGCTGGAACAGGCTACATTTAAATCTTAGTGTATACTGTATTTTTTTGTGTTTTGTGTGTATTGCATGTGAATGATCGTTTGTTTTTGTTTTTCTTATGTTTTTTTTTTTAAATAGGATGAATATTTACGAAAAAGTGAAAAAACACATTTTTGATAAGTTCATATAATTTATTATTCCAAGTGAAAAATTTTGATAAAGTATCTTTCATTATTTACAAAATTGTTATAATGATAATAACAACAGTAAGAATAATATAGTAAAAGATTCGCAAAATGAAACAAACATTTTATAAATAAAACATTTATTGAATAAAAAAGCAAATGCAATGATATTATAGAATTTAAAATCTGAACATTTTTATTGAACTTAATGACTTAAAAATTACGTAAAAATACAAAAACATTAATCTTGAACTGTACACAATAGTCATTACAAAAATTAATTACATACTTGAACACATATCATAAAATGTCAGAATCAGAAAGCAATCAGTTTATGAAATCAAATATGCGAATTACACAAAAGGAAGATAGAATCAACACAAAACATTTACGAAATCACACATTTAAGATAAAGTAAAATTTTTACAACTGAATAAATAATTTGTCCAGAAATATCAGAATATGAATTTCAATTGAATTAAATGGAAATTATTTTAAAATAATACAAGAAAAATGTTACAAGAAAATTATACACTAATTTTTTAAAATATTGTAAGATTTTTCTTTTGTAAGAATCTTTTTATAATAAAAATTTAAGTCACAAAAAGTCTTCAGTATCGCTGTTTTCATTGACATTTGTTTCTTCAAGATCATCAATACGGAAATTCACTTTCATTTTCATCATCAATATTAATTTCTTCACTATCAGTAATATTAATATTATAACTTGGCGTTTCACAATTCTGACACGTTGATCCTTGGCAATTTTTACACATAACTGTTCATTGCAATCCGGATTTTAGGCAGCGACAACGAAAAGTAGAACAGTCAGTCGTGCAGCCACAGGAAATTAAATTCAAAATTGATTCAAGAGCTGGTTCTAATGAAGTCTTAATGGGCTGCAAAAAATTATTTTTCCTTTCCCATCCCCATTCCTCTGGACTTTTATGGTTGCCTAGCAATTTCTGAACTTGGTAGTAAACTCTAAAGGAATGCCGAGCTGCAGCTGCTGAAGTTGGAGGCAACAGCTCTAATTTGGTAGATGTATTTTTGAGAGATTTCTGAAACATCTGAAATCTGTACTCGTCTAGTATTTGCCTTTCATCTTTCGAACCATACAGAATTAGAAATAATTTTTCACCAGCTTTTTCTAATTCACTTTTATTTGAATTCACACTACTAAACACTGCTTTGTAACAGCATTGTCCAAATTTGTGTTATTCTCCAATGGCTTCAGTAGTCGTTTTTTACCTTTCCCGTGAACTGAACTAGTCGTGTCACAGCCACTGAAAGCATGTGCTAGAAGGATGAAACTTTTGACATTTGTGAATTGGATTTGCAAATTTTGCGAAGAAAATAATTTTGCTTCAATTTTGCCGATATTTGGTTTCAGGAAAAATATATCTTTGTCTGCTGGACTTAAAGCTGTCACAAGTACAAGCAAATCAATATCTTGGTCAACAATTGTCACTTCCAAGTTCTAAAACTTCTGAATGGCAGTTTGCACAATCTGCGTTGTCAGATGACTGTCGTACTTCAGACTTTTGTTCTTCGAATTTTTTTTCAGCATTTCAAAGAGTTGCTTTTTATTTTCACTATTAGCTAAAAACGTTTCTTGGCCGACAGACAGGGGGGGGTACTTCCGTTATGCTGAACTGTGACTGATGTTCGCGTATCGACATTGCTGTTCAGATTTTTTGTACTGTCAGGATTATCATATCCATCGAAGACGATTACTGCGGACTTAAAAGTACGCGAAATATATTGCATGTACATCTTGCATACTTCTTTATAATTATTGCATGTTTTAAATTCCATTTCACTTTGTGCAACAAATACTCTCCATCTATTATGTAGATCTCTGTCTTGTTCAGTAAATTGTCATTGATATTTTTAAACTCATTATATAAAGCGGACTTGGTGGTTTTTTCATTCCAGTATTCGTGAAAAGAGACATTATGTACGGTGCAGTTTCAAATTTAAAATACTCTGATATATCATCGCTCGGTTCTCTGCACAACAGCATTCTTTAATAGAGAATTAAAGGATCTACAGTAATACCCTTTTCACGTACCGTTGTAGAGGAATTACCGGCACTAAGTGAACATACTCTGTTTTCACGTTTGATGACAATGTCCTTATACAATTTCCCAGACAATTTTTTCATATCGTTTTCACCAATTTCCATTGATTTATGTCAACTAATAGTGGCATTTCCAATAATTCCAGTACCGAGTGACGTAATGCATTTTTGAAAACGGATCGTGATTAATAAGCCAATCATACAATTTATTGACATCTGAATCATTTCTTGCAATTCGAGTTTCTCTTAATATGTTGTTCAGATGTGAAAAATGTAGTACTGCAAAAATTTTCTAAGTTCTTGACAAACATCCGAAAATGCTGATTTGCTAGTGGTATATCAGCTTCCTACTAAAACAAGTAAAAATGTTTTTATTTTGCTTTTACAATACTTAGTTCATTTGGTCTGCATTATATAGTTCCTTTCTGTACTTCATTGTATAGAACTTACTAAAAATGTTAAACACTATTTTATTTGATACTTTTTTTTACGAAATTCTTCATTTGCATCAACAACAAAAAATTTACATATTTCAGTGTGGGTAAAATCGCCCTGAGACAATATTTTAAATTAAATATTGACCGACCGGTTTGGTCTAGTGGTTAGGGCACTGGCTTCTAGACCAAGAGGTTCAGGGTTTGATTCCCGGTAAGGTCCATTTGTTCATCATTCATGAAATTCCCATCTCTTTACCTACGCACAAGCTTCGGCTTATGTAGCCATCGTCCTCTCCATTAAAAAAAGGCACAAAAATACGATCATTCACATGCAACACACACAAAATACAAAAAAATACAGTATAATCTAGGTTTAAATGTGGCTTATTCCAACAATCTTAGACCTACAGGAATGTGATACACCAAATTATAGGAACTTTGTAAGCTACAACTTTTATTTGAAATATTGTTTAACAAATACTTCGTTTGTAAGTTATATATGAGAAATAGTTTTTTCACTCCCTGTAAAATCACCCCTAGACACTTTTAAGTGGTAGACTCATTGGTTTTGTATAACTTATGGTTCAACGACCACATATACAAAAATCTAGCTTTTATCTAATTTTTTCCTTTAAGTCACATTTTTCGACTATTTCTCCTGAGCTAAATGGCCTTTAACCCGAGAACTGTACGGAAAGAAAAACCTTTCCAGATGTGCGGAAGTCCGCCATTATAGGCTAGCACTGTGATCAGGCCGGTGACCATGTATGGAGTAAAAACAATGTGTTTTCAAAATGTGGAAACTTTTCGTAAAATTGAACGAAGAATTCTTCGGAAAATTTATACCTCCAAGAAAAGCAAAGATGGGTACAGGCATAGATCCAAAGAAGAGCTGTACAGGAATATGGAAGATCTGGAAGCATCTTTCCGAAGGAAAAGATTGAGATTCCTTGGACATATGGTTCGGATGGATCGGTCGAGATTAAATAAACAAATTTTTACATATATTTGGTAACTTTTCAGTCTGAACGGATACACCAAACAACTCAAGGAAATTGTGAAACTGGGTATCTCTGTGAACGACTGTGCGGATATAAATACATACAGAAACAAAATTCAAAATCTTGAGGTTCTCTGAGGTGAGAAGACGAGAAAGGGGTGGACAGTGGAAAGAAAGGCTGCGCATAGTGTGCGAATGAGGGCCTTCCGACAGGAGAAGAAAAGGAAACGATATTCGCGTGGTTCACGGCTGGCCTGTTCGTATATAAAAAAAGAATGTATTCATTAACCCAAACAAAATTTATTTCTACAAGTGCAGTCAGCGTAACACCTGCTACCTTGCACAAAAATGGCACGTGATTTAATATATGTCTTTTACTGAAAAATCAATAAAATTTCTGAAGGCGATTATTCAACTTGAACTACATTCTTCACGTGAATAACTTAACAACTTCACGTCAGTAAATCATTACTTTGTTCCCGTTAAATTGACCGCTCAGTGTCAACAACGAAACAACCAGTTTTGTACATTATTATTTTTATTTGTTTACTTTATATATTTGGTATTACTCTCCGACGTTTTTTGTCACCAAACATCGTTATTACTTTATCCTACTGAGTGACGAATCAATTTTTATCGGAAGGGGAAGTAGGAGATGAGGCTAAAGTCAAACACAGGCCGACCGTCGTCACTGTACAGAACTCGTCGTCATATTACAAAATGGATCACAGGGCGAACATAGCGCTGTTGCCTGCGTCGATATTTTGCACAGTGTTCGGCTTCTCGGCGCTGGAGTTCCGCGACCGAGACAAGTTCAATAACGTGATAAACGCGTACTGTATCCTGGTGGCCGCGTTACACTTGACGTTTTGCACCGTATCCACCGTTGTGAAAGTGATACAAACGCCCGCGACTTTCGCGAATGTGTTGTTTGTGATAATGGACGCGGCGTCCGTCGCCACCCTGACGTACTATCGCGCCAAGCTGTTGGCGGCCAAAGACGTCGCGAAAGACGTTTTCGCCAAAATCGACGTAATCAACGAGAGATATCGTTCGCTCGGCGTGGCTACCGTGTACAACACAAAAGAACTGTTACACTGTTACGGTTACATGTGTATAGTCGTCTGCATCCGCCTAGTCCAGCTGTATATGTTTTTCGAGGGTGAAAAATTCAAAAGCTTGCGTCAAGATCTTAGTTCCGAGTTTCAGTCTGTTTCCGGCGTGGCAGTGAAGCTTACGTTGAGCTTTTCAGTGAACGTGCTCCATATCTACGTTGTATCGATTATTTACATAATAAAACAAAGGGTGTTGCCCTTCCAGGCCGCTGTTCTGAGCTTCAGCAGTGTGGAAAGTCGAAATCAAGTGTGGACAGTAAGAAGAAAAATAAATGCCTCTGACAGGCGAAAGTATATAAAACAGTGTCGTGTTGTATACGATCTTATTTTTAGCGTATATTCGGACGTAAAATATTGTTATAAACATTATATGTGCTTTGCGTTTTTGTTAGTCGTGATTATAACCACTTTCAATGTGTTGATGAACACCAGTGTTCGGAATCCGTTCGTTTTGATGACAACGCTAGTGGATATTGTCGTGTACTTCGTTCTACCCGTGTGGTTAGTGGGTAGCATTACGTCCCGCCTGCGTAACATCCACGCGATGGTACACAACGTTTACTATGAGAACCCGTTTAATCAGGGCGAAACGCTGCCGCCGGTACAAGAGTGGATACTTCAGTGTGCGCACGACGAAACGGACTTCGATTGCGCCTACTTTACAGTCGACCCATCGATCTGCGGAGCAGTGATTAATTTTGTCTCTTTGTTTGTCTTTGCTCTGATCAAGTAGACTTGACTTAATTTAATTAAACAAAAATATATTAATTTATTTGTCACAGTGATTAGTCATGATATTAAATGTAGCGTTTATACTGAAAAGTTGAGAAAAAATTTGTTTAAAATATTTTATTTATTCTGTTCTTACTGCAAAATGTTTTCTCCGTGACCGCATGACCCATTTCTTTAAAAGTGGTTTTTACTTTCATATTCCGTAAGGAAATGAAAGTGTGGTGACTGCGAAAAAAGTCGTGTTCCAGATAAGGACTGATTCTGATTGTACTACCCTCAAAACATGTAGAAAAGTCATTTTCTGTTAAGTATCTGTATGTGTCTCTGTGAGTAGAAGTTTTCTATGGCGAACGAGAACTGCCGCAAATTCAAACAGAATCAAATTATTTTTTGCATATGTACTCGAGTTGTAGAGTACTCAAGGCCTATTGATTTTGGTGAATATCGGTTAAGGGAGAGGGGTAGTTTACCTGAAATGTTTTACGTTTTAACAAGTGTAAAGTACTTAATTTTGATAAATAAAGTATTCTGGAAAGAAGGTCATAATAATCCATTGTAGAAACTTAGATGAAATATTTATAAATGAAAAGGGTAGTTGAAGGAGGAGGGGTTAATTTTTTTGTAAACAAAAATTTTAATTTAAGGGGAAGGGGATATTTTTGTGTATGTGTACTACTTTATCGGCAACAAAGAAGAAGTTTGTATGAAAATATTTCATTTCAATTTGTCAAACATAAAACTCGATTTACAAGGTGGGAGATATTTTTTTAGAAATTATCGAACCGAATTCAAGTAAATGGTTTTAAGTATAAATCTTACAACATGGAAGTCATGTATGGTTCTCCATACCGATTTTTAGAAGTGTTTTAAAAGAATTTGTAAATGTGTATCTAAACTTTTACTGCCGGTGCCTACACAGTCACAATTTTCCCACCTGTCTAGACAACAGCCGACGTATTTTGTGACATTGTTTTTAAAAGCGTTTCTTTATAAATGTTAAAAAATTTATAATTTCAATCGATCAAATTTTATATGCGCTTCTACGAAATCCAAGCGGCCAGTATCAAAACTCTACAACAATAAACTTTAATACTTAATGTTTTGACCACTAAAAACACTTCACCTCCAAGTTAAACTAAGACATTAATTATTAAGCCTACCCGAGATTTCTTCACTTACAGGCGTGAACCATCGAAAGAATAAATCACCACTAACCACAAAGTTAAACAAAACTACAGAAAGACTATATAAAAATAAAAGAAAAAAGTAAGAAAAGAAAATCTGAATAATTGCACCGAAAGATAGACTGCATAATCTCTTCCAAGTAAATAAATGCGCCTCAATTTCTACAAGGCGATGCGGCCGTTCGTACACATCTCTATAGGTTTCAGATTCAGACGAAATCCCAGGCCAGTTGGTACACAAGCAGCCGAGATGAGATTTCTCAGACGTGTTGCCGGATATACTGTTCAAGATCGTACGAGAAATGCAGATATACATGAGGCACTGAATATTATGAATAGACTCGTTAGGATTGCCCAATATCGGCTAAAATGTTTGGAACATCGTAACCGAATAAATGACTGCCACATGCCCATATCAACTATAGAATTATAAGCCGAGACGATGGTGAGGTGTGGGGAGTCCGTAGAAGCGTTGTAATGACCAGCTCTAGTGTATCTGCTTGGGACTGGAACAAAACATTTTTGCTGTAATCCTTGTTGGAGATGATGACGTAATTATTGTTGTTTCATCGTCTTCTTCTTCTTCTTCTTCTTCTTCTTCTTCTTCTTCTTCTTCTTCTTCTTCTTCTTCTTCTTCTTCTTCTTCTTCTTAACGGTTTTAGGCTTTAGCGGCCTGTTCTGATTCCACAGTCTACCTTTTCTTAGGTCTACCAACTTTTCTTCTGCATCTAGTGTTGTAATCGTTCGCCATCTTCGGTATTCTCCTATCTTCCATTCTACTAATGTTTTGAATCCATTTTCTTCTGTATTCTTTAATCGTTTTATTAACTGAATAAACATCTAAATCACTTTTTATTTCTAATAATTTATTATGTGATCTCGTCTGTTACACCTTCTAACTGATCTCAGAAATTTCATTTCTGCTGTTTGTATCTTCTGTTCATCTTTTTCCTTTATGACCCAAGTTTCAGAGCTATACAGTAGTGTAGGTATTGTCATTGTTTTATAAAATTTTATTTGGATTTCTTTTCTACATTTATAAATTATACGCACGTATTATAACAACAAGACAATAAAACATAGCGGAAACTCTTTTAGAGGAAGAAGAACATGGTTTTAGGACAGGACGCTCTTGCATACAATGAATATTTACCATACAACAAGTGATAGAAAAATGACGTGAAAAGAATTTAGAAACACATATTGCCTTTATGCCTTTATCGATTTCAACAAAGCTTTTGATAGAGTGATCAGACCGAAGTTATGTGACATACCTGAAAATAAATATACACCACAACACCTACTCCCGGCCATAAAGAATTTGTTTATATAGACACACCGCGATAATCATAGACGACGAAGAAAAATCTATACCGATTGAAACAAATCAAGGCGTAAGACAAGGTTGTTGTCTGTCACCATCACGTTTTAACCTATACCTAGATGATCTCCTCAATAAATGGAAACAAAAATGCCCTGACGGTATTAAAATCCACCGAAATAAAAACTTTAAAACCACTCTCTTCGCGGCTGACTAAATTATATTCGCCACTTCAGAAAACGATCTCCAGCGAGCAATATACATCTTACATAGAACAGGAAAAGAATATAACAGTAACATATTCGAATCAGAGACAAAAGTAATGGCCGTTGTAGGAGATGAACCGGTTCGGACCAAAATATGCATAGACAACACTTGCATAGAACAAGTGAGATATTTCTACTATCTTGGACGTGGCATTATTATTGTTTTGGTGGTGTAATGAACGTTTGCAACTTTATCAATTTAACAATTTTGATATTTAATCATTTGAAGTAGAAATTCAATAATATAGGTTTTCAATTTGTTTACAGTTACCTTTGTTGTAAAAAAGTTTACGAAAACCTTTGTTCTGTTTAAAATTATATCACTTTTCTGGGGAAATCGAGGCGGCCATTTTACTGGTCCGTTTCGACCCATCCGTCGCTTACCGAATGTATTATTTAAATGATTCATCAAATCACGACAGTAGTGAGCAGATGCACCGTCATTCAAAAACCACATCTGCACTCTATCTCCAAGTGGAGTATCTTCCAAGTGTTCCATTAGATTCTTTTGCAAAAAATGGTAAGTACTGTCTTCCATGAAACCTTGGTGGTAAGAAAAAGGTTCCTAAGAGATTATCACCCAGAAGACAGCACCACACTTAAAATAAAAAAGTATGTTTGTCATGTCTTGCAGCAGTCTTGTGGAGTTTCGTCTGCCCAAGTGTAGGTGTTTCGAAAGTTAACAATGCCATTTCTTGTAAATTGTACCACTTTTCTGGGGCATTTTTGGTATGTTTTGTTTTCTATCAAAGTAAAATTTCTTAAATTTGTAGATACTTTTAATAGACATTATACACATCAATTTTCTCATAATTGAATTCTCTACAAAGTTAGTTAGAAATTTGTATCTGTATATTAGCAAATTAACAAAGTTATTTTTATCCCAAGTCTAAAAATGTTTGTTTTTCGATTCAAATTTTTTGTGTTTTACACAGTTTTTCTTATAAACTAATTAAGATATATATCTCTGGGACCTACTTTATTCAGTTTGTAAAATCAAAAATTATAGGAAACCACCAAATCTACCCTTTATTTTATACCCTACGAATTTTAGTATGGCGTCATTTTACCGTGGGAGCAGAAATCAGGGCGAACTGGTTCGCGAATCGTAAATCGCTAACGAACTATTTTCGGACATATGTGTATATCGTCTTTTTTTTCTTATTTTTAGCTATAGAATCAGGTCTCGAGAGATTCCCGTGCAATTTTTAATCACTCTATATAACGTGTCCTATTTATTGATTGTGATTTTGATTACAGTATGTAGTGAAGGTGAGACGGTTGCCCAATGCCATACCTACCATACCGGTGGCCGGCTATTTGCATTTCTCTAAATACCCAGACAGCACTTACTACTTATGGGTTTGCAACACGCGAGGGGTCAAAACCAATATCACGCCACATCCCACCGAACTTATAAATGACTACCTGTGTCCACGTAGTGACCTCATGCGAATTTCAACTAAACTAATTTGTTGCCATCTGTTAAACTAACAACAATTGTGTAACTGTTAAACTAAAAATTAAGAATAAAATAATAAAACAATAAATTTCATCGTAAAGGTGAAATATAGCTGTTTATGAAATAATGTAACATAAGCTAAAAGTATTCATCATGAATATAAGAATTGCTGTTGATCTTTTTGAGCGTCCACTGCCGAGATCATCTTTAAAGCTTGTTCTGCCATGATTAGATTCGAATGGCCACTTATAAACTATTTTGTTTTTTAAAACGCAGCATCTCACAACACATTTACTATTTCATTGTGAATTTCCATTGGAGCAAAACCTCCAATGTCAGTTTTAGACATTATGGGTATTATATACTAAACTGCTCAGATTGCAACAAATTCTACATAGGCCAGACAGGACGTAGCTTCAAACAAAGATACATTTGAAAACACAAAGGCACTACACTCCACTATAGAATCCACCTTTGCAAACCACCTCATTGAAGCAAACCACACATACAGAAACATCGACAATAACATGGACATTCTACATGTACACACAAAAGGCCGAAAACTAGACACTGTTGAACAATTGGAAATATACAAACACACGAAAACACATAAAAACGACATCCTAAACGAACAGACACAATTCAAGTCACACGCATTATTCGAACATATCACACCCCACACACACAACATCGATCCTTCAAAAGTCGATACCGTCGCCAAGAACAAGACGGACAGTGCTCCCAGTGGCAGCCTCTGAAGAAGCTTTTAAAAGCAAAAACTGGTTCAGGCTATAAGATAAAACTTTTACGTAACAAAAAAATGTGTGTTCTGAGTCGGTAGTGATTTAATTATATTTATTTAAAAGTATTAATGATGAATATAAGAATTGTTGTATTTTTGAGCGTCCACTGCCGAGATCATCTTCAAAGCTTGTACTGCCATGTTCGGTTTAGTAAATGTAAAAACTTAATTTTCTACACTTACCTTCTTGACTATAACAAAATAAATAGCAAATAACGAGTTCTTTTTCTTTTAGTTTCTGTAGTTTTATTCACGAGACCATTCGTACAAAGCTATCTTGGTTGTGCCCCTGAATAACTCATTCGTCTGAAATTCACCACGCGCAAAGTAAACAAGGTAAACTCAGGATTCTTCCATGTCACTGCACGGAATAGGAAACAATGAAACAGGCAAATTATATTTTACAAGAGAAGCGAGTTCTCAGTTTTAACTTGACCGATTGGTATTTGTCTCTCTGTTTGTTTCGAGTAACTAAGCTCGCCAAACATTTTTCGTAAAACTCCACACTTTTACCTGCAGACACCTATTGTTTTGACATTGATTTCTTAAAAAATAGAGGGGTTATGAAAAACCAAGTGCAGTATCAGATTAAAAGGAATTTTTAACAAATATCTCAATATAGTGTCCATTTTTAAAAGTTTCAAAACTTTGGAGCTCCAGAGTCTAGAAATGGGCCCCAAAAGTTTAATAAAATTCAAAATGTGGGGTGTTAAATTAAAGGACAGTTTAACCAGAATCTGAATATTGTGTTCAGTTTTGTAAAATTTAAAATTTAGTTTACCCGTGCCAGAGAAGTGTGTGTTAAAATTTTGATAAACACTCAGAAACCCTTGTGAGATTTCAGATGAAAGAAAATCTTTTACCAAAACCTGAATATAATGGTGTAGTTTAGGAAATCAAAGCCTTAAGACACCATCCCTTAAAAGTCATTAAAACAGTTAAAAAGTTGTAACGTTCCTTCCAAACGTCAGACTGTAGGGAATTTAACCCAAATCCAAACGTAGCATTTACTATGAAAATGTTTCAACTTTGTGCAAAAAAGGAATTCAAAAAATTTAAGATGATTATAAAAGTCTATGTGGAGAATCAATTAGTGGAGAATTTTATTCAAAATATAAACATTATAAAGTTAACAGCAACATACATTTGTAAAGAGTGTCCTCAGATATCTATGAAAACATACATAAAGTTAAATGCTAATATTACGGGTATTATATACAAAATTATTTGACATTTAGGCATTACGGTTATAAATTAAAAAAAAAAAGAATTTCGTTCCAATTGTTATTTTACTAAAAAAAAAAAAAAAAAAAAAAAAAAAAAAAAAAAAAAAAAAAAAGTATAAGGGAGTTGTTCATGTTTCTGATAACTTTAAAGCAATCCAATATTAAAATTTACCTAATAATTAATGTGTTTCGTTCGCATATTCTGCAGCTCAGCGATCTTGCTAGTGATACTCTTTTGTTGCTTATTTCCCCTTTCCCAATAAATTATCACTGGTCAACAATGATTTTGTTAAATGCTCAATTTTTGCTAATTCTTGTGTATTTTTGGGTGCTGATTCTGAATATATAGTTAGAATTTCTCTATCAGCCTCAGTTTTTTTGTAACCGCCTTTTTTATTTTTCAGGAAGTAACATGCATGAACTCCATATACATAGAATTTTGTGAACTTAAATAATATCAACTAAATAGCTTTGGTTCATTTATTGCAGCAACTAAATTGTAAATTATACAATAAGTAAATTAAACAATAAACTATCATGCTAGAGCTAGAGCTAGCTTTTTGAATACTTCATTCGAGTGCGAGTTCTCGTGTGTGTAAGATTTACTGCTGCAGCTAGTTTTTGTATCTGTTTGCGTTTTAATGTTTTTTCTGTAAAGCGAGTGAGTGTATATTACATTAGTGTGTGTTTATAAAGTGTTTGTTTTTATACAGTGTTAGCTATCATATATTAACAAAGCCTCGTAATTGCAGCAGTCATCCAAACAATTCCTGCTACGTATGTGGCGAGGTAACGTTGAAGTCCCAGAGAAGAAATATAACTGCACTGATAAAAAAGTCATATGAACTGTATTTTGGATGTAAATTAGGCGATCAAGATAAATCTTGGGGTCCTCATATTTGCTGTGCTTCATCCGTAACGCAGTTGACTGGTTGGCTAAATGGATCTCGTCACATGTCATTTGCAGTTCCAATGGTTTGGAGAGAGCCGAAGGATCACACCACGGACTGTTATTTTTGTATAACAAAAATATCTGGGATAACAGCTAAGACTAGACGTAATGTTAAATACCCCGATATTCCCTCTGCTATAAGGCCAGTTCCACACAGTCCAGAGCTTCCAATTCCAGTACCACCAGAAACATGGAACTTTAGACGAAGATGAAGTTGTTACTGATATTTAACCTTGTGCAGACTTATCAGGTGATAAAGAAAGAAGAGACCCAATTTTTTTGGAAAATACTTATACTGAACCTTACTTAATTAATCAGTCAGAATTAAATGACCTCGTTCGTGAGCTAAATTTATCAAAGAGTCAAGCAGAAATACTGGCATCAAGATTGAAAGGATGGAATCTTTTACAGCAGAATACTAAAATAAGTGTTTTCTGTGACAGGCAGTCTGAATTTGAAAATTTCTTCTCCCAGTACGAGGACTTAGCGTACTGCAATGACGTGGATTCTTTACTGGAAGCTTTCGGACATATGCACGATCCTGAAGAATGGCGTCTCTTTATAGACTCTTCAAAGCTTATTTTGAAAGCAGTCCTACTTCACACTGGGAATAAATACCCATCAATCCCTTTAGCGTATGCTGCTCACATGAAGGAGTCATACAAAAACATGAAACTTATATTGGAGCAGGATTCAGTATGAGAAATATTTATGGCATATTTGTAGAGATCTGAAAGTGATAGCATTTTTACTTGGATTGCAACTTGGGTACACTAAATTCTGTTGCTTCTTGTGTAAACGGGGAAGAATCATTACATAAAAATCAGTGGCTAAAGAGAGAGACATTGACTGTAGGAGAGAAGAATGTTGTAAGTCAAGCACTAGTAAAACCTGAAAAAGTTTATCTTCCGCCACTACACATTAAGCTCGGTTTAATGAAACTTTTTGTTAAAGCAATGGATCGTAATGGTGCAGGATTTCAGTTTCTAAAAAACAAGTTCCCTAATATAAGTGATACTAAAATTAAGGAAGGTATATTTGTTGGACCACAAATAAGAAAAGTAATGAATGATCCAGCATTTGAAGAAAGTTTGAATGAATTTGAGGTTGCTGCATGGAAATCATTTCAAAATGTGGTCAACAACTTCCTGGAAAACCATAAAGCGGATAACTACAGAGAACTTTTAACTGAGCTTCTTCGAAACTACAGAGAACTTGGATGTAATATGTCACTCAAAATTCATTTCTTAGATTCACATTTGGATTTTTTCCTTAACAATCTTGGCGCCGTGAGTGACGAACATGGTGAACGCTTTCACCAGGAAATATCCACCATGGAAACACTCTACCAGGGAAAATGGAACCCAAAAATGCTAGCTGACTACTGCTGGAATCTAAAGAGGGCTCTACCTATAGCAAATTACAGCAGAAAATCCAAAAGAAATAGATTTTAGGTAAGTACAAAGTGCATGTAACATATTGTTATATTACCGTCACATAATTTTCTTTTTGCAAAATAAAAATGTTAATTACTATGCCCGATAGCAAAAAAATGTTAACATATTTCAAATAAGCACTAAAAATACTACAAGAATCAGTTATTCACTTTCATTTAACAAACAAAAAATTATATTTTGTTGACCAGTCTTATTTTATTCATTACAAAATTGAAAAGTTAATTTCAATTAATATATTTTCTTTTTTGGCGGCGCCATCACTTCCACTAACCAATTAACTAGCCAAGTAAAGTTCTATTACTTTAATTAAGAGCAAAACAACTCAAAGGTAAAAAGCACAGAATGAATCATTTCCTGATAAACAAAGCAAAAAGAAACGAGGACAAGTTCGTTTGTATTTAACTGCTACTGAATGAGATCACATCTTGTATCTCTCTCTTCTTCACTTCTGTCTTCTTTCAACGTTACTTTGTAGGTCATAGCGGTGACATCATAAATGTCTTCTCTTTGTGTTGTGAAGGCGAATTAGAGCAAACAGATTTAATGTTTATTTTCATTAACAATAATTAAAGAAACTTTATTTTTTAATGAAATTGAATAGAACCGTTTTTATTACGATACAAATGCTAACTAATTTTAGCGTGCTATCATACGTAATTTGCTTCAAACGTAAATGCAAGAATGATATACTGCAATACAATATAGGTAGATACGTTTAACGGGTTTCAAGACAGGGAGAATGACAAAATCTGGGCCCGGAGAAATTCAGATGAAACACATTTAGATTCAATAGTAATTCTGTTTATTTCGCTTACATCCATGTTAATAGTTTGATGCACATAATTCTCCAGTTTGCTAATAGAGTGTTGTCATTATTTGTTCCCGAAAACAACCAGTTCATTGAATCCTAAAGTGAGTTTCCTTCACGGATTCAATACTAAACACTAAACGTTAACATTAAATACTAAATACTAAATACTAAACAGTAAATACTAAATACTAAATGCTAAATACCAAATACTAAATACTAAATACCAAATACTAAATACTAAATGGTAAATACCAAATACTAAATACTAAATAGTAAATACTAAATACTAAACAGTAAACATTAAACACTAAACACTAAACACTAAATACTAAATTCTAAATATCATAAAAGTCTACCATGCGTTACTCGGTTCAAACTTGAACATAACAATGATATATCGCAATCCAAAATAGGTATATCGGGATGGGGGCTCAAGGATTTGTGAGATGTAATGGACGTTAGGCACAGCCGTTGATATTGTGAGTCTCGAACGTTACGTCTGTGCCAGCCAGCCGATCACACCGAGTGTTTATACTGGGTCAAATAAATCAAACCACGCAAGCAAATTACTGTACTGTAATTCAATTTTTATTTGTTACAATAAAACAAAGTATTGCAAACATTCCACAATAATTCCTAGGTTCTACGTGTCTTGTAAACTGGTTCTGAAATTTTTTACGCCTGTTAATGTCTTACGGTTACACCAGCTGTAAGGATCAGAAGGAAACTGAAGGACCGCGAATAGGAATCGTCCTTATAGCCAGTTTCGTTTGGAACTGAATATGTTTAACCCTGCTAAATATAGGGCACAACCCTATCTTACATAGGGATAACCATGTCTTTAAATTCAACTTTGTCGTGTTTACTTGCTAAACTGCTACTTGTCATATTCCGGACGAGGCCTTTCAGTGTTTCCACCATTTTCAAGTCCTAAACCACGACCTGAAAATAACTGAAATAAAATAAAAAATAACTTTTACAAAGGAGTAACTGATAAAATAAACGGTTGTGGTTTCGGACTTGAAAATGGTGGAAACACTGAAAGACCTCGTCCGCAACATGTCAAGTAGCAGTTTAGTAAGTAAACACACGACAAAGTTGGAATTACAGAGACTGCTAATTCAAATAACAAGATGAACATGTCTTAAAGATAGGGCAAAAGACGAAATCTGGCTCGGAAATAAATTTGGATCCGATCAGTCATAAAGAAGGAAAACCAAGAAATTATGAGTAACAATCCTATTAAACCTGTCTCTTGTCGTTACAAAAAGTTAACTCATTAAAAACTATCACTATTATTATTATTGTTGTTGTTGTTATTGTTGTTGCTGTTGTTGTTGTTGTTGGTGGTGGTGGTGGTGGTGGTGGTGGTGGTGGTGGTGGTGGTGGTGTGGTGGTGGTGGTGGTGGTGGTGGTGGTGGTGGTGGTGGTGGTGGTGGTGGTGTGGTTGTTTTTACTATTATTGTTCATTTCACTTATTCTTAATCATTAGTACAGTACGTAGTTCATTACTCATTGGTATGAGTCTTTGTTAATTTATTTGCAGTTTGATCAATGTCACATCTAAAGTTGCCCCAGGTTTCTCAGCAATCGGGAAGGAAACAAATTTGTGTACCAGTAATTTTCTGGTACCAGTTACCAGAATAATAACTTTAATTGTGGTGTGTGTGTGTGTGTGTGTGTGTGTGCGTGTGTGTGTGTGTGTGTGTGTGTGTGTGTGTGTGTGTGTGTGTGTGTGTGTGTGTGTGTGTCTGTCTGCCTGTCTATCTGTTAACAGAGAAATTGTATTAAACTAATCAAAGAAAAAAGATTAAAATCATTATTTTAACATTTACGTCAAAATAACGTAATGCAATAAAATTTGGTTGTTGCAACATGAATTTACCTCTAAACGAAAGAACATTACATACTCTGTTTTCAGATGAACCAGATTTCGTTCGCCCGGAATTAAATGTAACGATGTTTGTCGGATTTTGAGACACGAGTTTCAAGATGAATGGTAAACTATGAATAAGATTTGACAGTTAATAAATGTGACTTGTGCCACACTATAAATAATATTGTTAATGGAATAAATCCGCTAATGTTGTTAATGGTGCGCTGTCGGTTACCGTGCGGTGTACACCGAAAATTGTTGTGTGCGTACTTTGTGTAGTGTAATTGTGTTTTGTGTTATGTGGATTTTAATATTTTTAATATATTGACGACTGTGCCATCGTATGATGGTATGAAAAGACTTTTTTAAATATTCTGAGCATGGGACAAGTGTCCCGAAACATGTATTGTCGTATAAAGACATTTACTTAAGCCACAGACGGTGAGTTGCGTAGCGTTTGGTCGATTATAAATAATATTAAAGATAACTACCTTCTGTCGTTTGTGACGTCAATGAACGCCTGAGACAATGTTATACACGGATCCTGCAAGGGAAGGGAAATCAGCGGTAAGAGAAGTGTGGGATATTACGTATATGTTGGAACAGACGGCTAAATGGTCTATCCGTGGCAATAAAAGACAAAGGACTTTCAGAAGATGTGCAGAATTCTATTAAAGAAATTGAAGATGAGACTCTGAAATCGAGGAATGTTCACATACACAGTAAATAACGTATATAACTGGGCACAGCCAAAATATTTTGAAGGGGATAATGAAGATTACCAACACCTTATGTATATGTTACCGTTAAAGTGTGGAATCCGTTTTTCACAAAATAACTAGGTATTTCATAACTGACCTAACTGAGTCAGTTAAAGTGTACACCATTATTGCATTCTACAATTTAACTAGTTATTTTTTAGAATAACGAATGCCCTATAGTTAAAGTTTTAAATGGGAATTTCAGTCGCCTTTTCTTTTAAACAACGCGATACTTTTGAACTAGACGGTATAAAATGAAGGTATTTCATAAAGCTTAAAATTAATATGTTTGTTGTATTGACTAATATTAAATATTAAAGTTTAATATATTTAATATTTAATATGTTAAAGTTAATATTTTATATTCATAATTAGACCTGCATAGACCTGCAGGTAAAAAAATTTTACGCTGCTTAAAAAATATTACTAATATTTTATTTTTTTAAACAGTTATGTTTAAAGAATTATTATAAATTAAAGAAAAATTTATAAGTTAGTAAATCATTAGTAAAACATTATGAATCATTTATTTTACGTTTGATATGATTTGTGTTGGATAAAATAGTAATTTTTTGTATAATCATAAGTTGAAAAACATAAAATTCAGTTAAATTAACACGAACTATGACATTATACTGTGTAATTATTTTGTTTCTTTCTTACATGACAATTTTAATAGAATCAGGTATCAAGAAATATTCTAGATGTTCTTAAATATATTTTAAGTACAGTATCATAAAAAGTTTTTACGCTTAATATAAATGATGACTTTACAATATAATTTTTAAAAAATTACGAATATAAAATATAAACTTTTAAAAACTGATATTATTATTATTAAAAATGTATTATGATATTGGCGAATCCAGTACCGTTCCGGATGTTTTTCAATATTTAATAAGATATGTAGTGTTTTTAAAAATTGTATTCTTTTAAATAGATATATTTAAAGGATTATTATAAATTAAAAAAAAATTTATAAATTAGTGAATAATTAGTCAAACATTATAAATCATTTCTTTTACGTTTGATGTGATTTGTGTTGCATAAAATAGTAAATTTTGGTATAATCCTAAGTAGTAAAACTTAAAACTCAATTACTGTAAATAAACACGAACTATTACATTATACCGTGTAATTTTTTATTATTGTTCAACTAATCTAGCCGTAATATTAAATTTGTTTTAAAGAATTTAACTACTTATTATCAGTTAATTTACAAAGCGACTAGTTATTTCATGGAATAACTACGTAAAGTTTGAAATAGTGTATTTATTTGACACTTAGTCAGGTAACTCATGAAATACCTTGTTACTTCATGAAATAACTGAATTATACACTTTAACGGTAACATACACATTTCACAGATTAACTATTACATTAATATTTTTGTGCAAATTAAAATACCAACAGTGGTAATTAGTATTATTTAATTATTAGATTATTTATGGTCTGAATATTTAATATAATTATATTTTTATCCTTGAATTAGCGCCAGTGGCTCAGTCATCGTAATCCTTCAGGATCACGTTAGGATACTCCCAGTCTTCCACCGTGAATAATTTCTGCTTCTGAAAGCCGTGTTTATCCTTGCTGTCATTTGAGGGCGGTTTGGAACGCTCATATTTCACCCTTCTCGCGTTGCGCCCTCCTGCTCTCCCAGCGGTAGCGTCACTCCGGTCATCACTCAACAACAGTTCCCTCAGTAGCAGATTATACAATTCGGTGTCGTCTTTCTTCAACTCAGTGTTCATCCAGTGCAGAAGATCGTCGCTTATACTACCGTCGGTCCACTTTTGAGTTCTCGCTTCGTTTCTGTTCAGCAGTGCTGCCAACAGATTTTCCCGGTTTCTGGCAACTTCCTTGGATTCCGATAGAACTCTCCCCGATTCGTCCACAGTCAGCGCTTTACTCTACAACAAACGAAAACAAATTTTACTTTCATGTTCCATAAGGAAATGAAAGGATGGTAATCGCGAAAAAATCATGTTCGAGATAAGGGGGTGATACTGATTGTATTACCCTCGAAACATGAAGAAAAGTCATTTTCCGAAATGTGTGTGTGTGTGTGTGTGTGTGTGTGTGTGTGTGTGTGTGTGTGTGTGTGTGTGTGTGTGTGTGTGTGTGTGTGTGTGTGTGTGTGTGTGTGTGTGTGTGTGTGTGTGTGTGTGTGTGTGTGTGTGTGTGTGTGTGTGTGTGTGTGTGTGTGTGTGTGTGTGTGTGTGTGTGTGTGTGTGTGTGTGTGTGTGTGTGTGTGTGTGTGTGTGTGTGTGTGTGTGTGTGTGTGTGTGTGTGTGTGTGTGTGTGTGTGTGTGTGTGTGTGTGTGTGGCATTTTTTCTATAGCTAACGATAAGTGCCGCAAATTCAAACAGAATCAAATAAATTTTTGCATATGTGCCCGAGATGTAGTATGTGCTCGTATTTGCATATGTGCCCGTATGTGCTCAAGACCTAATATTTTTGGTGAAGATTGGTTAAGGGTAGTTTACCTGCAACCTTTTACGTTTTAACTAGAGTAAAGTAATTAATTTTGATAAATAAGGTATCCTGAAAAGAAGGTAATTATAATCCACTGAACAAGGGTAGATTAAATATCTATAAATGAACAGGGTAGATGAAGGGTGAGAGGGTAACTTTTTGTTTTGATGTTATTAATTTATTTGACTAAAAACTTAAAAAAATTTCAATAAAATATTAAAAATTGATATCGTTTTATGTAAACAAAATATCGTAACCACGGATACGTAAACAAAATAATTTTTCGTTTTCAGAAATTTACAGATAACAAACGCTGGGCGGTATTCGCTTTCTTTCGCGTTGTTTAAATAGGAAATAATTTAATCAAATTAATTATTTATTTTTAAAATATTAACAACTATTAGTACAGTTCGTATTTTGATTATCTTTCTCAGCGTTTTTACCAAACACATGCTGATATATTTGGTTTCGTTCTGAGGGTACATATTAAAAATAATTTTACAATTAATTAGAACATGGAAGTCATGTATGATTCACCATACCGATTTTTTAATTAACGGATAATTAAAATTTTCAAGTGACTTTTAATTATCACGATGGCTGGCTACTAATCTAGAGGTCCCGGGTTCGATTCCTGGTCGTGCCATGATATGAAGACGCGTTTTTGAGCTCCCACGTCGACTTGACTTGTGTAGTTAGTACCTGAGATAACATCCAGGGGTACTAATGGGTGGATAAGACGTAGTGCTGATCACACTACCTGAACAACTCACACAAGCCAGCCTATTTTTCCTAACTCCTAGACTGCTTGGGCGCAAAATCGAAGCCAAAGAATAATAATAATAATGAAATATCTTTC
The DNA here is from genome assembly GCA_034769895.1 of Magicicada septendecula. Lineage (NCBI taxonomy): Eukaryota > Metazoa > Arthropoda > Insecta > Hemiptera > Cicadidae > Magicicada > Magicicada septendecula. The sequence continues at coordinate 59,834,430 of CM068374.1, forward strand.
AGACACTGAATTCTATGGCTTCCGTAAGCAAGATCCCTTACATTCCACGTTGCGAAGTTAGTATGTCTGCAATACCGATTTCATTACCTATATAATCGTTCCCGGTGAGTAGACCTAAGCATTATTTCCATCCAATTTGTTCCTTTGTGATTTACAAGTAAGATAAATGTCCCCTAAGGACGACACGATCTCGAAAAAAATCGTGTTCGAGATAAGGGCTGATTCTGATTGTACTACCCTCAAAACATGAAGAAAAGTCATTTTTCGAAATGTGTGTGTGTGTGTGTGTGTGTGTGTGTGTGTGTGTGTGTGTGTGTGTGTGTGTGTGTGTGTGTGTGTGTGTGTGTGTGTGTGTGTGTGTGTGTGTGTGTGTGTGTGTGTGTGTGTGTGTGTGTGTGTGTGTGTGTGTGTGTGTGTGTGTGTGTGTGTGTGTGTGTGTGTGTGTGTGTGTGTGTGTGTGTGTGTGTGTGTGTGTGTGTGTGTGTGTGTGTGTGTGTGTGTGTGTGTGTGTGTGTGTGTGTGTAGAATTTTTTCTATGGCAAACGATAACTGCCGCAAGTTTAAACAGAATCAAATAATTTTAGCATACCTGCCTGAGTTGTAGAGGACTCAAGGCCTATTGATTTTGGTGAAGATCGGTTAAGGGAAGGAGTAGTTTACCAGCAACGTTTTACGTTTTAACAAAAGTAAAGTACTTGAAAATTCATTTAAACTTTTTCAAACAATAGTAATTGTTAAAAATAAAATAATTTTGTTTGCCAGGCAATAAAATTAAAATTTTTTCATTTTAATTTAAATCATGTATAAATGAAAATATATGGTTCCTGGCAGGCAAGCATATCTCAATTATGTAATGTTTACGTTTCCAAAGTTTTATTATTCTGATTACCCGATAAAAAGGCAGGCAGGATACACACACAATTCCCGTTATTTCTGGCCTCACTCATGTTTATTTTCTTACGTTTGCACGCTTTTTAAATGGAAAGTGCCGAAAACCACACCAACACAACGCCTGCAACCCGAAAAAGTGTCCAGCGTGGATAGCGATTTGCTTCCTGTGGATCGCTGGCCAGTGTAACTGCGTGTGTACAGAGGAACGGTACATAGACAGACTTTTCTTCTTTAGGGAATGAACCCTCTGCAAAATGCTCAGGGTTCATGAGAGACTTCGGAGCGCTCCTTCTTTTCCGCGTGTTTGTTCTGTGAAACGCACACTATAGATTCACAGCTTTACTCTGAGCAACACTCCATAGGGAATGTTGAAAGTTTTTGTCCACGTTGAACCCTCATACACACTAAAACCTGCTCTGATGTTTTGATTACGGACACCATAATATTAAAACTTTCAAAACTTAATGGAGATCAAACATTAAATTTTACAAGGCATTAATTTTATGCATATTTTCAATCAATAAATGTTTTAATAAATTAATACAATCTGTGTACCTATTTCTATTATGATATAAGAATTACAAACTAATATGTGCATGTGTGTAAGTATGATTTTAAATAATATAAATCATAGAACATGGAAGTCATGTATGGTTCTCCATACCGATTATTTTATGTCGCATACAAGCGTTAAATATATACTGGAAGGGCTGGTAGAATTCAAGTTATATTGTATAGCTAAAAAACACGCCACGATTTTTCAACAAACACTTCGTGTTCATAACCCTACGTCTACGATGTGGGTTTCAATTTTGCTAGAATTTGTTTATTATGAAAACGTTATACTTTTACTTACCTATAAATAAAGTAAATACAAAATATTCAAAATGTGAAAAAATATTTTTGGTCACGTTACAAATTCTTCTTCTTCTTCTTCTTCTTCTTCTTCTTCTTCTTCTTCTTCTTCTTCTTCTCCTCCTCCTCCTCCTCCTCCTCCTCCTCCTCCTCCTCCTCCACGGGTTAGACACTTTAGTCTGTTCCGGCTTCAGACTGGTCGGACCATCTCTTCTTAAGTCTTCCCAGGCTACTATTCCCTTTCGGCTGATACAAATTAAGGCTATCTTGGGGAATCTGTCACTGCCCATTCTCCTAATGTGTTGTTTCCAGCTTTCCCTATACTTTTTGATGATTTCGTTTACTTCTTCAACTTCAGTTCCTCTCTTATCTGATTCTTTCTTTTCATATCTAATGTTGGGTACCCAGCTATGGAATGCAAAAATTTCATTTCCGTAGCCTGAATTCTTGATATTAGTCTAGCAGACATTGTCCAAGTTTCTGAGCCATAAGTAAGGGTAGGAACTGCCATGGATTTGTATAATTTTATTATAGACTCTTTCCTTGCCTTGTGTTTTAGAGCACGTTACAGATGATTGTAATTTTCCAAATAATTTACAAGTAATTCATTACGAATGATTGTCATAAATTTTTTATATGCTAAGAGGTATGTGCTAATGCTCCCATTACAATTAATTACGTTGTCCCAGCAGAGAAAGGGTCAATGAAAGAAAAACGCCATTTAACAAATAACAAAAGGTAACTGATATAAAACAAAAACAACCAAATAAATTGAAAATAAAATAAAACACTAACTCACTGAACATATACAAACAGGCAAAATTACAATCGGACATGACAGTACCAAGCAAAACACTTGACTCTTACATAGGCCTATCTTACGAGATATAGATCCAGCTTATCCAAACTCAGGCCTATGTAACTAGTCTAAAGTGGAAAACTTAAAAAATACGTATCTTTTAACACAGGTGATATAGTAAAATAAAACTATACCCGGAACTCACTAATAAATACAGAGTTATTACAGGGTCCTACTGCAATAAAATTTACGTAGAAACTGGAGAGTAATGATTTTTAATTTTGACAAACTTTAACGCTGCACAAATTTTTATTCCACAAATATTAAATTATTTGAACATAAACAAAGCCGTAAAAAATATAGAAGTGATAAATTGTGCAATTCAACAATGTATAAAACTTCAAAACATAACTCGTCTTAGTCGTATTTCTTTTGTAAAAATGTGATGTAAATTGATCGTTTTTATTGAATTTGTAGCTTAAATATCAGCAAGGTGACGAATACGTTATTCTTTCTTCATTCTTTAAATCTAGCAAAAAAAATTATATGGAACGATTGAGTACAATTTTTTCTAGAAATATCATAAATATGTTTGCAAAGGTTTTACAAAACACTTGGTAATTTCCACAGTTTATTCTTAACCTCTGACAATTGATTCAGCCTATTAGACTATTCTCAAAGAGCTCTTAGGATCAACTAAAGACAAGAATGTGCGGGAGAGATGAACATGTGTTAAGGGTGTGTATAAGGACAAGTGCCCGGGGTGTGTATGGTGGAGGAGCTAGTATAGGGAAAGTCAAGTGTCTGTAAAAAAAAAAGAATAATAGAATGCAAATTCTAAAAATTAAGTAAACTTAACTAAACTAAATAATAGCTTTTAACGAAGGAGATACAGAGAATTCTGTCATATTTTTCATTTTTGAAACGAATTGAAAACGAATTTCATGAACGATTTTTTGTTTGTGAAATGTCAAACAAACATAGCGTTCATTTGTGACATTATACACACCCTTAACGCATGTTGAATCTCCTACACATTCTTTGTATTTAGTTGCTCTTAGTAACTCTTTGAGAACAACCTAATCGGCTGAAATAATTCTCAGAGGTTAGGAATAAATTGTGAAACTACCAAGTGTTTGCGTGTTTTTTTTTTTTAACTTTGTAGTAATGTTTTACCAAGTGCCCAACGAGTCTTCAATCAATACTGTGATAAATAAGTTTGCCTTTCTTTGTCAACTGACAAAATAGTAAATAAAATTAATTAATATACTATTTAAATACCAAAAATCCGTAAACTACTTACCAAAGCCATTGCGACGGTACACAACAGAAACACTGAGGTGACAAAAGTATAACGCCTCATTTTCACAAACACTGTGTTGTTATGTGACAAAGTACGAACACCAAACTAATACTGTCAGCGGTAGGTGTTACTTTCTTACGGATAAGCAGCCACAATGACGTCACAAACGCTTGCTTTGACTTAACGACACGTTTTATTAATTACGCTCGTTTTACAAACAATTACTCATTCGTAAGTCATTTTCTGACGTTTGTTTTCATAAATCCGTTTTATAAGAATCAAAGCATAAATTTCATTCACTTGATTTGTTGTCTGTTATCGCGACCATGTGCGTTATAATGTATCGCCCATTGTTACCACAACTCTTGCACGTTCGCCGATAATTTTTATATGAAAACGGTGAGTAACAACTTGAGTCATACAATTTCGCTGGAACTTAAACTCTTCCTCCCTCACTCACTCTCTCTCTCTCTCTCTCTCTCTCTCTCTCTCTCTCTCTCTCTCTCTCTCTCTCTCTCCCTCGTTCACTCTCCACTGTTTCTTGAATATTATATTGGTCTTCCTGTGACTTATAACTTCTTCCGTTTCCTTACTTCCCTCAAGAAGAAATCTCCGCACAATTCTTCTTCTTCTGCTTCTACTACTACTACTACTACCACCACCACCACTACTACTATTATTACTTCTACTACTACTACTACTACTACTACTACTACTACTACTACCACTACTACTACTACTACTTCTACTACTACTACTACTACTACTACTACTACTACTACTACTACCACCACTACCACTACTACTACTACTACTACTACTACCATTACTACTACTACTACTACTGAAACGGCCCCCGGGGGGGCCGTTACTTAATTATTTAAAACTAGACGCGTGGCCTAGATGGAAATAAAATGCGCTGAGCCCATCGCGACAGGTCTTGCAATGAAACACTGGTTTAACAGCAACAACATTTTTATTAGTGCATTAGTTAATTTCAGACATATTCCTTTTACAAAACTGCAATTCCTTTTGTCTTAGTTTTAAGGCTAATTTCAATCAATCTCATTTTATAAACACTAGTGTTGTTGACTTGCACTAATAACATCCAATAACATATCTCACAAATAAATTACTGCACATGTATAACAACCAGACACAAATTATTTTCATGTTTCAATCAGCAGAAATTTTCTATTTACGTTAACAATAGTTGAGAATTTACTCAGCAATGAAATTACTAGAACTATATAACAAAGAGTGCAAGTTGTTCCTTGAATAACGGTTAAAAACTTTGAATATAATTTTCTAAATGTTTTTCAAATTACTTCCATCTATCTATCCCCAGCACTTGCAATTAATAATAAGAATAACATGTAACGATAAGATCACACACTGTAATCACTGCTATGCGGACATTAAATTTTTCAAGTTGTAATTTAAAAGTAGTTTCAAATTATTTTCAATTCATAAATACAATAAAGTTTCGCTTTATACTAATTCCATCTGGTAATATGGTTAACCCATAAAATCGCAAGTCATATGACAGGTAGATGCAAGTTGTTCATTGTCTGGATACTGTAAATTTTAAGTTTAGTTTTTTTTTTGTTAATTCAAATTGGCTTCCTTTTGCAGAAATTAAAAAAATTCAAATTGTAATAATCGTAACCTTTAACACCACGAATAATTAAAATACTAAATACATTATAAGCATGTTCATAATAACAGTCATCACAATAAGCAACAGTTTACAGCATGTCTGCACAGAACATGTTCCAGGCAATCTTAACTCTTAGATATGAGTCTATTTTTGTTTAACCGAGTATTTTTTTTTGTGGTTGTGGGTGTGGGTGTGTATGTGTGATTTTTTCTATGGCTAAGATAACTGCCGCAAATTCTAACCGAATCAAATAAGTTTTTGCATATGTGCCCAAGTTATAGAGGACTCAGAGTCTATTGATTTTGGTAAGATCGGTTAAGGGGAAGGGGTAGTTTACCTGCAACGTTTTACGTTTTACCAAGATTAAAGTACTTAATTTTGATGAATAAAATATCCTGAAAAGAAGATAATAATATTCCACTGTAGAAAGGTAGAGGAAATATCTGTAAATGAAAAGGGTAGTTAAAGGGGGAGGGGGTAGTTTTCTATAAATGAAAATAATAGTGTAACACCTTTGCTACCCCTTTGCAGATTGTCTGCTTAATTAATTTATTTGGTTCAATTAATGCTATGAAAGTTAAAGCCGCTGGCAGGAAAGACGTGGGTCGTGCGAGGATGAGATGGATACCGGAACAGGTTTTAACCTTGAAGAAGAAGAAGAAGATAGAGAGATGCGTAAAGGAGGAGAAAGGAGACAGGTGGAAAAATGGAAGAGATAATAAGTAAGGGATAGAGAGAGGGAGAGAGAGAGAGATTTATGTAGGCAAAAGGAAGAGATAGGAAGGCAAACAATAACAAATCTCTAATACAAAGGAAAAAGGAGAAAGTACACTTCACTTGTCCACGTGTGCTGCTGACAAGCCAGCGATCGTGTTAAATAAATCGCCTGTAAACACAAAGTGAAACTGAACAAATAAATGGTATGTGCGGTCAGAACAACGGCTACAAAGGGAACAGTCGTGTAGAGCCCAATATTGATGGACATAATGGGACGTGAAACCAAGTGATATGGTACTGTTTCGCCCGCCGTGTGTTCCCCATCAAGAACGCCCGATAACGTTTTACGTAAACTGCGATGAAAGCACAAGACAACTTTAACACAACTCTAACATGCACGCGCAAACAGACATACCAGTACAGATACAAATTCCACGCACTGCAAAGAGGCTAAAATGTGTGACAGAAATTTTATTGATTACATATATCATCTGAAAGAAAACAATATTAAGAACAATTAGAATGATAGCTTCCTAAACTTGATGTAAGCTTTTACAGTACCTAACATATGAGATCACGTAGTATAATGTAATATCGTGTTGGAGAACCATACATGACTTCCATGTTCTAAGATTTATATTTAAAATCATTTTCGAAATTGAATATTTCCATAAAAACTACTTCTTTCTTCAGCCTTAACCACAGTACTGTGGTCACTAATATTATAAGGTAACAAGATTCCACCTCCAAAGAAAGACAAGTATACCATCAAAATTCGTAGTGAAATATGCAGAAACGCAGTCTTATTAATATTAAAAGAAATAGAAGAATAAAATAAACTTGATAAATACAGTAATGAAGAGATAATATATTACTTAAAGATAATTAATATTTTCAAGGAATAAAAAGAAATCGAAACAAAAAGGGAAATATTACCATAAATGAATAATTGGGAAATAGGGAAATAGAGAATGCAAATTTAGGAATTAAATAATGCAATTAACATGACAAAACAATAACTGACGATGACAAATACCCAGAAGAGACGATCAAATGACAAAAAATCTAAATATTTATTAATAAACAATTATCATGTACAAATATTAAACTTAGCATGTAAGAAATCAGACATTGAGTATAGCCTTAGATTAAAACTGTGAGGAAGTCTGCGAACCTCAAACAGGCATTGTGTATAAGTGAACTCCAGACTGAAATTAATATAAAATTACAAATATAATAATATTGGACAATAGTTATAAAAGTTAGGGACTGTAGCAGTGTAAGAAGGTGAGAATAACGGTGATAGATTTTAAGAAGTAAAAACAGTGTAAAGTGTAAGTGAATAAACATATTTACAATATGAACATCACATGAAACATATAATTTATATGAAACCACAAGGTAACTCATATAGTGCAATAAAACCAAGTGGAAATAATTAAAAACTAAAGAATCTTCCGTTACAAACCTATAATGTAATAGAGACGAAGATAGAATAAGATTCTACGGAATAATATTAATTATAAATTGGGAAACCCAACCTGTGACCCATGACTATATCATTGCCAAGACCTTATCTGAATAAATTAGTGTTTTAGTAGAAAGGATTGTTGTTGGAAAAAATATTGAATCTAGGCAGAACGTTGTGACGATTTAAATTGTACCAATAATCAAAATAATAAAAAAAATTTTAAAATTAAGGTTGCGAGCTATTAAGCCATTTAAATCTCACTGTATTAATATAAAAAAACCTGTATGTACTCAGTATGAGAGGAAGCAGTAATTAGTTAGTAAGAAGATACTCTAATAAAAAGATAAATTGTAAAGAGTTATTAATATCGTATTTAACCCTTTGCTTGTGATCAGGCGCTGACCTGTTGATTCCAGGCTCGACATGTTTTCCGAGTCTTGTGTAAGTTAGAATAAGATAAAAAACCTAATGTTAATAATTAAAAATCTGAAGACACAGATAGTCGCTAAAACAACTGATTTAAATTATGTATATTTGTTTAGGGATAGTTTGTATAAATAAAAATGTTAACATAAAGAGAGACAGGGACTATATTCTCGCGCAGTAATTGCCCCTCTACCATTTTGTCCAGTACCAGACGAAGGGAGCAGAATTTCGCTCTCTCGCAATGGTGACTTCATACAGTACAGACGTAAGAGCTATGCTCTTACACTATGTTACCGATATTTTCGTTTACCTTAATGTGGTATACAAGAAATAGCTGTTTAAAGCATATGTATGTGTTAACTAGTATAGTTATGTAAAAAACAAGAGATTTAAAGTGTAACTCGAAACGTAAAACATGGTGTAACACAAGATGACTTCGAACTTCAAGAACTAACAACACTTCCAACATCATACCTGGAGATGTGAACTATCAGAAGCCACAGACTCTAGTAGACACGACAGAATATGCAGATCAGGACATCCGAGAAGCTACAAGTACCATCGTAAAAGGTTCAACCTGCGGACTTTGGAGCCCTTTACTGACAAAGACCAGACCGAGATGACGACGTCGCTGTTCCTGTTTCCCAAGACGGACACCCCAGGACGAGTTTTCTGCATACCAATTAAAAGGTGACTCGATAGCCTGTCTATCGAGGCTTACTAATATTTGTTACACAACACACCTTGAAAGAGACTTTTCAGAGACTATTAACTTTGTAAAGACTAATAAATTAAATCTAAGAATTTCATGTAACTATTCAAACTTCATACGTTGTAACAGTTTATATGCTAATGTATAGTAATATAATTCAATAAATAATACCATTCTTCCAATGGTTAAATAAAAGAAAGTCTTGCAAGCTAATATCATGAATTGAATATGACTAAAAGTTTTAATGAATAAATACCGAAGGTTACCCGGATCCGAGGTATAGCTAAATAGAATCAATTTTGATCCCAAATTTTAAAGAAAGCATTCAAGTAACTTTAATAATTTAATTAGTAATGTCATGGGATCTGTCAGTAAATGTTTTTAAATGTTAAATAAAGAGAAGTCTTCTTGTTACACACATATGAGGAGTGCTTAAATCAATTGTATACCTTGCCATTGTTTCCTTACACAGTTAGTAAGTAATTTGTTATAGTAATTATTTGTGATACATTCTGTTACAACGTAGGCAGCCCATCTAATTAACGGAGTTTAATTACAATGGGTTCCCTGGATTTGTAACGCGGCGTACAGACGTTACAACGTGTCGAATTTTAATGCTGGTTTTTATACAAATTAAAGGAGAATACGAGACGAAACGATACTGAAAGACTATGAAAATAAATAAAAGAAGAATATTTTAATCGATGGTGCAGAAAACTAGAAGTCCAGACGCAAAGGATAAAGAAAGAAGATCGTAAAGAAAACTACCAGATGAGTGAGATCTATCCAATAGTCAACCCAGTTATTAGGAAACATCTTAACGTTTAAAGTTCGAATCACAGCGATATACTATAGTAAAAAACAATAAAAACTTTAGAACAGTGAATTCTAATATGTACACCAATAATTATTAGTAGTAAGAGTTTGTTTTTCAATTGTTCATTTGCACTTTTGTTTGATCAAAAGAACCCACTGATACACAACATACATCAACAACACCTAATTACCAAACATTAATTTTTAAATATTATTATATATGATATGTTTACGACTGATGTACTATACTTTGACATGACTTATACATGAACCATGAGATTGAGATTTTACATGCTCTACAATAGAACTGAGTTGCAAAAAGATTAATAAAAATAATTGAATTTTAAACAAGAACGAGTAAGGAGTTTGATTATTTATTTCAAATACAATTATACATCGAGTAAGGGTAAGTTTAGGAAATAAGAAATTAAGGGATTTTATTCTAACTGTAAGTGTTCTCTAACAAAATTGGCGCAACCAACGTGTGGCTAATTAGAAGATATTATTGTTTTCTAACAAAATTTACGAAACCAACGTGTGGCTAATTAAGAGATATTATTGTTTTCTAACAATATATACAACCTCACGTTAGCGCACTCGATTTTCACTGGTGATGGCAGTTGGTAGTACTGCCAAAACGTCTGGTTTTGTAGAAAAAACTGAACCACGGCCAAACAGCCCGGGATAGAATTTTAACAACGAACTACTTCTTTGTTGCCGATAACGTAGTACACATGACATATAAATAAAATGTATCTCCTCCCCCTTCAACTATCACTTTCATTTATAGAAAATTACCCCCACCCCTTGAAGTACCCTCTTTATTTATAGATATTTCATCTACGTTTCTACAGTGGATAATTATGACCTTCTTATCAGGATATTTTATTTACCAGAATTAAGTACTTCACTCTTGTTAAAACATAAAACGTTACAGGTAAACTACCCTTTCCCCTCAACCGATCTTCACTAAAATCAATAGGACTTGAGTTCTCTACAATTTCGGGACGGATGGAAAAAATTATTTGATTCTGTTCGAATTTGAGGCAGTTATTGTTCGTCGTAGAAAACATTACTCTTGTTAAACATAAAACGTTACAGGTAAACTACCCCTTCCCCTTAACCGATCTTTACCAAAATCACAGATCTTGAGTCCTCTACAGTTCAGGTACATATGCAAAAATTATTTGATTCTGTTTGATTTTGATGCAGTTATCGTTTGGCACAGAAAAAAATACTCTTGATAAAACATAATAAAACACTCCAGGTAAACTACCCCTTTCCCATAACGGATCTTCACAAAAATCAACAGACCTTGAATCCTCTACAGTTCAGGGATGTATGCAAAACATTATTTGGTTCTGTTTGAATTTGCGACAGTTATCGTTTGCCATAGAAAAAATTCTACACACAGATATACACACACACACACACACATTTTTCGAAAAATGACTTTTCTTCATGTTTTGAGGGCAGTACGATCAGAATCAGCCCTTATCTCGAACACGATTTTTTTCGCCATCACCATACTTCCATTTCCTTATGGAACATGGAAGTAAAAAATGTACGACAATTTTATATTTATTATAAAAAGACTGCACCGCTTAGTCATATTGCGTACGGTGTTACGTAATTGTGTACATGAAAATTTGGAGTTGGCGGAACTTTCTCGTGTTTACTATATGTTACGACGGTCACACCGGGTGTTCGTGCCGCACAGTGGAAACAGAAAACTGACACCAATGAAGTCTCTAATCGCAACCTTTAATTAGACACAGATAGCAGTTGTAAATCAACAAGGCACTCTTATATACAAATTCAAATTAAATTTGTCCAACAACTACAATAAATAAATGTCACCTTATTACAGTTTTGCACTCCTTAACATAATAAGTCCTACTTATTAATACGATAATTTTTTTTTAATATCTTTATTTTCATTATTATAGTTTACAATGTGCATTACATTCACAGCCCTAGGAATTACCTGCTCCCCACATACTGTGAGCAGTGACAAACTAAGGTTTATTAATGTTCTTGTTATATATTTAATTCAACAAGAAATCAGTCTTGCATAAATCAGGTTAGCTCTTATCGTCAACAATTTTGTCACATATTTATTGTGCAGTCACTGAAACCTTATAAAGACTACATTAAAATTTAACATATAACACTAGAAAATAGATCCTTAATCACTTTCCGCTTATCAGCAACAATCACTGCGACCCGTACTCGATATCGCTGGTCTATCACTGAACTGAGCCGGCCACCGCATGCTTTATATATTTATATCCCGTTAGGATTCCAGAATAATCTTCCACTTTCCGGGCGGCGTGCCAAGATAATTTGCATAGTTACAGACGCTAGAACAATTTGGAGTCCAAGCCAGTGCACAAGCTTGACACAGACACACCAGTGCACCGCGTCTGGAACAGCCTGGAATGATGCCGCGTTAAATGCTACGTAATTTTCGTAGCATATGTTGCCAATACCTTTAGGTTTACACGTCCTGTCTCTTACGATAAATAAATAAATGTTCTTCGTAAACATAATTTTCTGTGTAATAATTTGTATGCATAAATGTGCTTCAGTCTCACCACAGAAGTTAGGGAAAAACGACTTGTGACTTCGGCTTTTTGCAAACCCACCAACATTTGAACTATAATATTGTTACGATGGCCTCACTGATTATCGTATTGTACAGTAGAAACAAAATACGTGCACCAATGAAGTCACTAATAACCAGCTTCAGTGGGCCACAAATAACAATTTGTAATCAGCAAGATAGTCTCATACAATAATTTTGGTTAAATTTGTCCACACGCAATAATAGCATCGAGTATTAGAGTTCCACACTAATTATAACACAACAATCACTATCTACTAGTCAGCAGCAATCACTTGATCCGCACTTTACAGTTCCGCCATGTGTAGCTAACTCGCTAATCTGGTCGCTATTGCTTATATAGGTCCCGTAGATGTTCCAGAATAATCTTCCATTCTTCTGACCGCGCGCCAACATAATTTGCGTAATTAAGAGTAATCAAACCGTCTGGAATATATTTGAGTGCACGGCCTTGACAGAGACTCTGCACCTGCTCGGCTAGCCGAGAAACGTGTACAACTATTATACGTAACTGAAGCTGCCGACTTTTCGAGAACGTTACTTAATTATCGTAGCAATATTATAAAACAATAAAATCGGTTGAATATCAATTTTTAAGCAGTAGAAAGTTAAGGCAATTGTATAAAAGTGATTATTTTTTTGCAAAAAACTTAACGTGTCTTTTTTAACAGATGTCTATCCAGTGCGAGTCTTATTCAGCAGTTACCGTCTCCTGTATTCTCCACACCAGAGCTGCTTCTGTCGTTCTAATCATTAACTTAAATGTCATTTTCTTATTACTCTAATTTTAATCACTCATAACGTATTGACACGTGGGTTAAATTACTTCAAATAGTTTAATCCGTTCGATAACCTGTGGTCGTTTGAGCGCTGTAACTAGCAAACGCGAGATTCTTGACGGACTTGTAACAACGAGCGGAAAACCCGATCAGTTGTTAGGTAAAGTAAACGACGCGACGGCTCAATACAGAGTCTGGTGGTGCACTCTAGTACTGCAAACCGCCACCACAGCGCTGCTAGCCTAGTCGATCTCCTCCCACCACAACTAATTTAAAAAATGTTGAATTCTAAATGTCGCGTAATTGACGTTTTTGTTTCTTTTACTCGTGCATGTGATCTTGATGTTGTTCGTTGTCGTCGTCATCGTCACTTCACGGTGTAGGCTTATTGCCTGTTCCGTCTTCACTGCAGCCATCTTTTCCAGGACCTACCCACAGATCTTCTGCCAACTGGTTTGTGGTTTGTAGCGCCCTTTACTAGTGTATGGTGGTCCATTCTCTTGTAGGCATGCTCCATTCACTGATGATTTTGTTCTTCTATCTTATCATTAATGGAGAATACACCCAGTTCGCCCCTTATATGCTCATTACGCATTCGATCCCTTAGAGGATAACCACTCACGTGCCTTAAACATTCATTTCAGCGGTTTGTATATGGTGCTTTTCTTTTCCAGTTATCGCCCATGTTTCACTAGCGTATATACAAGAACAGGTATCGCCATTAGTTTATAGAACTTCATTTTAGTATCAGTTCTTGTTTTGTTTCTTAGCGTTTGTTGTATAGTACCACACATCATTTGTACTTGTTTAAGTTTTTAGTCTTATCATCACCATGTTGTTAGTTTTGATATTTAAAACAAGCTTTAAATCTGACTACGATGGTACATGAATTATCAGAAGCGTTAATGTGACCACTAAACAATCTGCGGTCGTCTTCAAGTGTAAGTTAAACTAGTTCATTGAACACAAACTTAAGCCTATCCGAGATTAGCTCACTATACTTTGTTTTAAATTGGAATGGGTTTGGAGCTGGGGAACATTGTTGTCAGACGACTGTGTTGTGTCTCGCGTCCATAGCAACGTACAATTTGTCTGTTGTTACACTACTTCGCTTTTCCTGTAGTTTTACTAATAGCATATACCTAATATACTTAAAATGTATACGGTTTTAAAGAGGACAGTTCAGGGAATACTACAGTATAAATAACAGGCTAACTGGAATAAATTTAATATTTTTTATTTGTATTATAAAGGAAAATGTTTTTAATTTTACAGAAACCAAACATACAAAAAGTAATAAGCGAGAAAGTTTTTTATTTTTTGGCTAGCTAAAACTTTCAGCAGGAACGTTATAGTAAAAAATGTATATTTTATTTTGATTTGCGACTTTATAATTTTAGGACGACTTATTTACAAGTGACAGCAGTTTTTCTAACCGTTAACTCCCTACGGGCCGCGCGCTATATGCAGTCGTCATGACATTCACTGTAAATAATCAATGCTACTATGGTGTCAAACTATTTATAAACCTAACGCTATATTATTTGATAATTTCACTGTTGTTAAGGTTAATTTAAATTAATGAGTTGCTTTTTAAACAAAAAATTAATAATCTTTCTTTACAAATAGAGGTATTGTTATATTCAGATATTTTTGTCTACACGGATTTCACGTAAATGACACACTTCCAATAAGTAGTCTTTAAAAAGACTGTTTTAATTTAACGGTTGAAAACTACTATTTAAAACCGGCAGTGAATACCCGGATGAAAATCACAGAAGAACTTTATGTGTTCCAGGCGATGGTGAACTGTCAACGCGCGCCAGTTTTCACGACGCCGATTGGACGAATCCAATCCAATCGGAATCCAATCGGGATCCGAGCCTCCCGCGCTTACGTCACACAAAATCCCGTTCCAGTTTCAAACACACTACAAAAAGTGTGAACTGTCAAAAAATTAATAATCCACCACCAACTACAAAGCTAAACACACACCCTGGGAAAACCATATAATAAGACCTCTACTTACCCCCTAAATCCGCTGGAGAGAACCAGGAAGCACCACCTCTCTCACGCAAGTTTTCGTTGTGTGACCTTGCGTCACTGTTCCTCACTTGCGTTAAAAATTTCTCACTTTTGCCGGCTGCATACACTGAGCAATTACTAAAATTTATGTAATCGGTCAGTCAATCAATTTTTATGGCCCAATTGTACTATCTTTTCTTACTTCTCCAAAAGTTACAGCACCTTATATTGAACGTAGTTTGTAATGTGTGCAGCGTATAAACCTCATTAACAAAGTTGGATGACACTCGACAAAACAAAAGTTCAAGGTGACACAAAGTCAAACGTGGAAACCGTGTAATTGCATGTCAGAGTAAGGAGTGTTTGGTCTGGTCATGGGTGCAGTTACCTATATAGACCTGAATTGCATGTCAGAGTAAGTACTGTTTGGTCTGGTCATGGGTGCAGTTACCTATAGACCTGAATTGCATGTCAGAGTAAGTACTGTTTGGTCTGGTCATGGGTGCAGTTACCTATAGACCTGAATTTATTTCTACCGACGACGAGACTGTATCGATTGCAGACAGTTGGAAGTTGGCGTGCGTCACGGTAGCTTGTTTTTGTCTGATTTGTGTTACGTGACTTTGAGGCTATAAACCGTTTTCTAATTAGTATCATAAACGTAAAGTTTATTCCAAATCGCTTGTCCTCTATGGGTTGCAGCCGTTTACCATTGTCTCCGTCCGGCTATGTTCTTTGAAAGCTGTAATTAAATTAAATTAATTCCCCCATTATAAGTTACCAGCCTATACATGGGAATTCTATATATAGATAGGTATCTGATTTGCAAACAATACAATACAAAAATCTTCACTACATAAACAAAGGTAATAGGAATTTCGAAGTAAGGGTCCAATAAGAACAAAAATAATGATTTGTGATCGAATTCTGGAACAGGTAACCCAATTCAATTATTTGAGAAATGATAACTTAACTCCTATGAAGGAGTTAAGTTACGTAAGTTCGAAAAGATTTGCGGGACAATCAATCGTATGTTTAGAAACAATGTACGTCGAGATACAAAATTAAAGTTCTACAAAGTTATGGGAGTCCCTTTACTGTCCTATAGGTGTAAATTATGGATAACAATCAAGAAAAAAAAAACAGTAAAACACAGGCCTGACAAATGGCGTTCTTATGAAGAGTTCTAAACTTGACCGTATAAAGAATAACGCCAAAAGAGAAATGTTACAAGTTTTTTACTTGAATAGAATATTGAAAGGTTACAAACAAATGTGAAAAGTACACTCATAAAGAATGTCAGAACAAGTCTGGGAGTACAAACCTGTAGGACACAGGTGTATGGATAGACCCAGAAGGAGATGGCTGGAGGATCTTTGAAGACGGAACAGGCGGCACCTTGCATATACCGTGTTGTTGAAGACGATGATGAAATATAAGTTATACAAGGGTTTTTGTAATTATTGCTATTACCAACCTACACTGTGATTACTATACAATAGACATGTAATAATAGCATTTGCCAGTAACGATTTGTGTGTGTGTGTGTGTGTGTGTGTGTGTGTGTGTGTGTGTGTGTGTGTGTGTGTGTGTGTGTGTGTGTGTGTGTGTGTGTGTGTGTGTGTGTGTGTGTGTGTGTGTGTGTGTGTGTGTGTGTGTGTGTGTGTGTGTGTGTGTGTGTGTGTGTGTGTGTGTGTGTGTGTGTGTGTGTGTGTGTGTGTGTGTGTGTGTGTTTCTTCTTTAGTGAAACAGCCTTCCGACAGGGTTTCAACTGGATGCTCTGTATTTTTCTCTGTCTTGTTCATCTGTTTTCACCTCTGTATAGTTCCTTCCGTTTCTGACGTCATCAAGCATTATGTCCTTCTCGCCCTCTCTTTTCTTCCACCTTTCCCTCTACGATCCTTACATGTATACGTTCCTGTGCAATATACGGCCTAAAGACGACGTGTTTCCATTTCTCGTTACTTTCACCAATTTTCTTTCCTCTCCTATTCTCACCAATAATTCATCGTTTTTTCACCCTATTCAGTCTACTTCACCGTAACCGTTTTTCTCAACAACCGCATTTCGATACTATTTATGTACCTTTCTCCTTTCTTTTTATGGTGCATATCCCACTGCCATACAAAACCACACTCCAAACAAAACATTTAGCAAATCTCTTCCTCGTCCCAATCGAAATTCTTCTTGCTGTCAGCAATGCTTTTACCTTTTTTAAAAGTTCTCTTACCCACAGGTCATAAATCCTCTTTATGATTTCACATCCGTACAGCTTTCATTCCATGTCACCGTACTATCAAAGTTCTTAAATAAATTCATTTGCTCTATAATTCGTCCCTTCCAACGATACGTTAACGGACCTTTCATTCTCGGTGATTTTCAAACGTTTAGTTTTTCGGTCACTTATCTTCATTCCGAATCTGTTATAAAAAAAAATACTCGTACGTTACATAAATCTACAAAATGAGTAAGTGCTATTCTCTAACGTTTAGGATATTGTTACGTAGGAAGTGTGTGTGTGTGTGTGTGTGTGTGTGTGTGTGTGTGTGTGTGTGTGTGTGTGTGTGTGTGTGTGTGTGTGTGTGTGTGTGTGTGTGTGTGTGTGTGTGTGTGTGTGTGTGTGTGTGTGTGTGTGTGTGTGTGTGTGTGTGTGTGTGTGTGTGTGTGTGTGTGTGTGTGTGTGTGTGTGTGTGTGTGTGTGTGTGTGTGTGTGTGTGTGTGTGTGTGTGTGTGTGTGTGTGTGTGTGTGTGTGTGTGTGTGTGTGTGTGTGTGGATAAAGTATAATTAATTAAAGTCAGCTTTCTGCTATGGCAGATGCGACCGAGACCATTAATTATTTATATAATCCAGCTTTATAATTTGGAGTGACTTCAACATAATTCGCTATAATTACATGTCATCTTCTCTTCAAGGTATAGACACGTGTAGCGAATAAATGTGTAGTTTATTTTTATAAATTAAATGATTTCTTTAGTTAAAAATTTTGTCAACACTTTCTAAATTAATTATTTATTCGTACTTGATAAACAAAGTAATTACTTAAAATGTCAGTAACAAATTATATATTGAAAATACCAATTACTTTCGATTCAGAACTTCTTCTTCTTTTCGTCGTCGTCGTCGTCGTCGTCGTCTTCTTCTTCTTCTTCTTCTTCTTCTTCTTCTTCTTCTTCTTCTTCTTCTTCTTCTTCTTCTTCTTCTTCTCTTTCTCATTCTCATTCTCATTCTCATTCTCATTCTCCTTCTCCTTCTCCTTCTCCTTCTCCTTCTCCTTCTCCTTCTCCATCGAAGTTATTATGGAGGTTTAGTAAAAAGTGGTAACTAGTGTGAACTGTAATAAGGTACATTTGGACAATGTCGTGTGTTGGACAAATTTCGCTTTAATTATTATATGAGAGTGTTTTGCTGATATGCAACTGTTTTTTGTGTTTATTAGTGACTTCATAACTGTCAATGAACAACACGATGATTAGTATGACCGTGGTAACAATATTATTTTGGAGGTTTATCCAACGCAGTTTCCTCGATTACTGTACGAACTTCGTCTTATATGCAGTGAATGTTTGTTATTCTTTGTACTATAAGTTCTTCTTCTTCTTCATCATCATCATCATCTTCTTCTTCTTCTTCTTCTTCTTCTTCTTCTTCTTCTTCTTCTTCTTCTTTTTCTTCTCCTCTCAAGGATTAGGTTATATAAACCTGTTCCGGCACCCATCTCATCCTCGGACGACCCACGTCTCTTCTACCAATGGCTTTATAGTTCAGTCCAGCTTTCGGCAATCAATCCTCTGTCATCCTTTGCAGATGATCCCATCATTGTCTTCTATAAATTGAAATAATTTAATTTATGTCCTTTAGTTCGAGTTCTCCTCTGATATCCTCATTCCTTATTCTATCTTGCAATCTGTAATTTAAAGTATTTCGAAGAAACTGTATTTCAGCATTCTGAATCTTGCCGCATTCCTTTTCTGTCATGACCAACGCGTCACTCGCATAAATCAACGTGGCTATTGTAATTGTCATAAAATTTAATCCTTGTGCTGTGTCTTGTTTTATTTCAGAGATTTCTATGAATCGTGCCACAAATATTCCTAAATGTATTTATCTTCTCTTTTATATCATATTCAAATTCATAGCTTACTGCACAGCCGAGATATTTGAAACGGCTCACTTGTTCTGAACTGCTGTCTTATCTTAGTCCTCACTGGATATTTACCTTTAAAGGCCATGGTTTTGGTCTTTCTTACTGAAATCGTCAGCCAGTACTCTCTTGCCACTTCTTGTAATTGAAACATAGCTCTTTGTAAATCATCCTAATTTTCTTGAATAAGAATTATGTCATCCCTGCATATAGCAGAGAACCCATACAAATTGATTTGCTAAGCTGTATTCGTGAAGTCACTCTGGATTTCGGTGCTCTCAACACGTCGCCAATGTATCAGTTAATAATTCTTAATTTTGACAAACCAAAAGTGTAACGCGATCGCTCGAACGTAACCTTAAACGTGACACATAATTCAATTTTCTCATTATTTCAGTTGAACGACATAGGGTGGGGGGGAGTCGGCGGTGGCGTGGGTGTTGTATATCGGAACACCGCTGCATTATTGTGTGCCGCTCCAGTAACGACAATAAAATATCATTTTCCAAGCGACGACGCTTTAATGGAACCACCACAATTCTTTCCTCCTGTTTTGTACACCTTATCACTCTCTCTCTCTCTCTCTCTCTCTCTCTCTCTCTCTCTCTCTCTCTCTCTCTCTCTCTCTCTCTCTCTCTCTCTCTCTCTCTCCCCACTCACACAGTCTCTCTCACACTCAGTCAGGTTCTTTCTGTTTTACTTTGAGTGTTATTTTTCATCTTGCTCTGGGTCGTGACAATTATTTTCAGTTCAATCGTGAAACATGTTGTGAAAGATCAATGCCGCAGTTTAGTGCTTTCTATGGAACTCTTTAGAGCAACAGTGTTTAGAGACGTGCAAAATGGCCGCGTAGAGCAACGTAGAGGTCTTCCTGTTGTCGTAGATTACAATAGCTTGTGTTTGTACGTAACGTTCAACTCTAAATCTCGATACCGTCGATGCCTTCCTTTTGGACACTGTCATAATTTCATGGTGAGTTTAGATATTTGACCGTGTTTCTTATCATTTACATTTAGGTTCTCTGGGTTAAAATTTTACGGTGATCATCATCTTCAGCAATGGGTAAACCAATAACGGTTTATTCCGATCCCAAGCAGGAAGACTAGAGCTGGTCGCTCCAACGCTTCTTCGGACGTCTCACGCCTCTCCGTCCTTTCGGCTTATAATTCCATATTTTTTGGGGGGATTCGGCAAACATTTTTCCACCATTTTAGTCGATACTCAGCAGTTCTATCAAGTGTACTCATAATATTCAGTTTCCGCGGTACATCGACATTTCTTTTGCGATTTTCTAGAAAATCTAATTGAGACTGAAAAATCTCATTTCGGCCCCTTGAATACGGCCGGACTGTGACTTCGTCGTTGACGTCACTTCACGGTGTAGGCTTGTAGCCTGTTCCGTCTTCACTGCAGCCATCTCCTGCAGGGCTTACCCACAGATCGTGTAGTGTACAGCGCGCTTTACTAGCCTCTGGTGGTACATTCTGTAGACGTGCTCCAACCACTGCTTCGTTCGTTCTTCTATCTTATCAGTGATAGAGAATACACCCAGTTCGACCCTTATATGTTCATTACGCATTCGATCCCTTAGACGATAACCAGTCACGTGCTTTAAAAAATCCATTTCAGCGGTTTGTATATATGCTGCTTTTCTTTCCCAGTTATCGTCCGTGTTTCACCAGCATATGTAAGAACAGGTATCGCCATTACTTTATAGAACTTCATTTTAGTGACTTCGTTAAAGTCCAATTCTCAGAGCCACAGAGATTTGTGGGAAGGACTACCACCTTGTAGAACTTCAAGCGTGTTTCTTTACTCGTTGATTTTATAGTTCTCCTCATGGTCCCGCATATACGATTAAGGTTCTGTAGCTTTTTCATTACATCACTGTTTTTACTCTAAGATACGTTACAACCCAAATATTCAGAATTATTCTCACCTGCTCGAGAACAGTACCATCTACAACAATGTTTGCTCGTACGGGACCAGCTTCATGAAAAGTCAACGCTTTGGTCTTCAATGTTGAGGTATGTAATCCGACATCCTTGGAAAACAGACTCAATGAGGGTACAGCCATCTGCAAACAGCTTTCCGAGTTCGACAGGATAGCCTGGTCATCAGTAAATAACAATGTATCAACTGCAGAGTTACCAATCATTAAATGTTCTTGAAGGTTCATCTGCCAATTGTGTATGACATCGTCTAAATATACACTAAAAAGAGAACGCGACTGAGGGCACCCTTGTCGTGCACCACAATCAATCAGGTCCGCACTAGAAGTTGTGCTCCGTCATCTTGTCTCGATTAAGATTTTAAAATTTTACGGCCAATCAGAAATTACTGTAAGATTTTTGATGTGTCAAATCGTAAAATAACTTTTTAGACAGTTCTCATTAAATGTTCTCATTTCATGGTGAAAGATAACAGAGGGGCCCAAGCTTCGTGCCAATCTCATCCCCCTCCAGGTAGAAGAATACGTCATAATGAAATGTCATTTGCGTTGTAGACAAAAATATTAACTAGTAATGTAAAATAACAATAGACTAGAAATGTTAAATCTGTTAGTGAAATGTGCAAGATCTACGTAATATGATATGTGAATTCTCTAAGCTTATGCAGAACTGACCGTCGCTAACTTCTAATTTAAACGTTCACAACTTTTCCTATAGAAATATTATCTCTTTTATTAAACTATAAATACTAAAAATTGTAGGTTAATAAGACTTAATCGTATATTATTCTGGCATTTTATTGTTCTCTAAAATAAAGTGCACGCTCAAAAAATATAATGAAGAAATCTGACGATTGCAGTTGAACAGCGCGTAGAAATTGTTCACTTTGGTTATGTTGTTTGGTTTGGTTATAGTCGGAGGCAAAAACTTTGTCAGAAGTACCTGCAGGATGGCAGCCGGCATGAGAATACAGACACACTATTAATTAGCAAAATACGTTCTGTGTTTCAGACATCTACTAAAATAAAGACAATGAATGCTTAAACTGCGGTATATGCGCAGCTACGTTCATTGTGTCTGTGCAAAATTCTCGTATACATTAAAAATGTTAAGGTATCAGACAGGGAGATTCCCCAAGTTCAATAATCTTCAATGTAGTTATGGATGAATTATTAAGGAGGTAAGGTATATGAAAGGATATAGGATGGGTAGAAGTGTGTTTGTTATTCTGACGACGTTATACCAAAATGAAAATGACTTACAAAGACTTGTGTACAATTTTAACAAAGCATGCCAGAAGTGTACCACGAAAATACCAGAAGAGAAAACAAAATCAATTATAATTTCACACGCCCCATTAACGTGTAAGCTTGTGATAAATGACAGAATAATAGAACAAGTATCGCAGATCGGCTACTTAGGAACAAGGCTTACAAGTAACAATAGGGCACATGAAGAAGTAGAACATAAATTGAAGAAAGCAAGAAGAACTGCTGGATGCATGAATAATCTTATACGGAATAATCTTGTACCTCACACAAGAAGCAAAAACTAGGGTTTACAAAAGCACAGTACGTCCAGTAATATCCTATGCTTTAGAGAGAAAACGACAAATTATAGAAATAACTATAGGCCCATTACGGAGGGTACTAGGAAACACAAGGTACGATAAGTTGCCAAACAACGTGTAACAGAAACACACACACACACACACACACACACACACACACACACACACACACACACACACACACACACACACACACACACAGTACACACACACACACAGTACGCACACACAGTATAAGAGAAACGTGTAATGCAACAGATATTAATACTTGGATTGCGGAAAGAAGAAGAATATTTTTTGAAATACCGTGGCATGGAACGAAGGCTGTACGAAGAAATTCAGAAGTAGGTGTCTATGGTATAAGGCGGTGGTTCTCAAACTTTTTAAGTCCAGCTGGTTGATTTTTAAGTCAATTCATTGACTGACGGTCACTACGAATTTAAGGATTCTTTTATTAGGTTTTCTTTAATTCTGTTTAATTCTGCAGTTGATGGTGGTTAATTTGTTTTTCTGACGGTTCACGCTTGTTTATAAACGAATCACGAGTAGGCTTAAGTTTATATTTAATATACTAGTTTTTTACTTACACATGAGAACAAGCACAAATTTCTTAGCGGTTGAAACGTTGTGTGATAAATTTTACGATGCTTATTGTCCGACCTAACCCTTCTGATAACCAACGTTTTGTCACTGATATCTCTCTCTCTCTCTCTCAATTGGCCAACGGCTATATCAATACCACTACTACACAGGAACCATTGCTTTATAAAAGTAACTTCGGACTAACGGCCGAAGGCAACCGTAGCCCACGTTATCGTGTTAGTTAATTATTTTCCTCTTTCGCCCGCGGACAGTCTTCTACACAAACGACGGCGTGTTCGCTGTCCAGAAATAACGAAGTTCTTCTCTACGTAGACGACTTTAATGTTATGTTCTAGTTCGAATCTGTTGCAAAATGTAGCTTGTTTCCAATATTATACGCATTTATAAAAAAAAGTTTAAAGAACATGTACGCGGGCACATGTGTCGTACTGCCTTGATATACTTTTAGAAGATCCCTTAATATACGATAGTACACAACGACATAATTTACGCCAAGAATTCTTATCATAATAAATCATACTACTTGTTAGTTACCTTATTGCTGTCTATGCAAGTCTGTGCGCGTGCGCGTATGCGCATTGCAGGCAAACATCAGCTCTATGTTGTCTGCGCGTTGCGACACTATTACTGATATTTTATTTCCTTGACTCGAAAGTATAAAATAGACATAATATTAAATTACTGCAAACGATTGTCAGTTGAAAAAACTAATATTTAGTTTTAATGTTGATAGAAGCAATCTTATTAAATTATTTTTGCATAATTAATTACAATAAATTAATAAATATACATACATATTGTTATTGATATCCAAGTCACTTTGTTATTTATAAATTAATAAATTACCTTAGATCCGTCGTGTAACCTTCTTTTATGCTTAAAATGACGCGTTTCGGAACGTATGTTCCATCATCAGATTACTTCGCTCAGTTGCGATCGTTGAATGTTAAAATCACATTACTCAAATGTTAAAAGCACACCTCAGTATGGGTGCGCACCCTTTGAAGGCTGACCGGATACTGATGTTGTCTACGTATGTTTTTGCATGTTCAAGGCTGTATCGTACAGCGGGTTCGATTTAAAGTCCAAATGGTCATTCAATATGAAGTCCCGACTGAGTGTGTTATTGTACGCTTTGTAAATCTTGAACTCCTCTAAAGCGTTCATGTACTGGCCTTTATTACGAATGTGTAAGGGTTTTAATTTGATGTGAAGTCTGTGTAAGTATGATTGCTTGAAATTAAATGTCGCGCATAGTTGGATTTTATGTTATTAAGTAAAGTCCGATTTTTTAAATTATGTTTCGGTGTGTGTTTGTTAAATCTCTGTAGGGAACCGCTCCCATGTTTAAAAGGAATAAATCCCAAATTTTAGTACCAAGCCATGTGTTGTTCAATCAAATATATTGGAACTTACCGTCTGCGGCTTTCCAGAAACAGCGTCTTTATAAATTTACATGTTTCGGGACCCTTGTCCCATCATCAGAATTTAAAAGTAATTGTGTATCATTTAAATATGATACACTTGTCAAACACTTAAAGTATTAAAATCCAATATAAAATACTTAATATAACATAATAATATAATATTTACAGCGAGTATGAAGGTTACCGATGTACATCGTATGAAAACCGACCGCGCACTAATTTATGTCTCGCTCCCACCACGACAGTAGCGCAAGGCAGTGTTGTACAATACATTTGATTTGAAGACCAATTTATCATTTAAAACATGCGGCTTGGTACCAATATGATTGTGTGCTTTATAAATTTCGTATTCTTCAAGAGCGTTCAAATATCGCCCTTTCTTATATATGTGAAGGGGTTTCAAATTAGTTTTAAAATTAGTGTAGCTATGATTTTCGGAAATGAGGTGTTCTGCAAATTTTGACTTGACACTGTCCAAACTGTGAAAATGTGTAGGCGGCCTATGTTCTATAAATCTTTTTAAAAAACCACGTCCTGTCTGGCCCACATAAAAAGCGTCGCAATCGTCACATATCAATTTGTAAACACCAGTTTTGTGTTCAAGGCTGGTGGTTCTGCGGACACGAAGATTATTAATAATACTATTAGTGGTCTTATAAGTGACCTTGATATTACTGGTTTTACCAAAAATTGACCCAAAGATCTGTGGCATAAGGTATGTATGCTGTATGTATGCTTTATAAAAATTTATAAAGACGCTGTTTCTGGAAAGCCGCAGACGGTAAGTTCCAATATATTTGACTGAACCGCTCCCAGTTTTGCCAACACAAAAACAATCGCAATCATCACACGACAATTTATTGCGACAGTACAGTCATATTTAATAGATAAAATAAATATTTAAATTAAATTTATAAATATTTAATAAATAAGCAGGTATGAGATTGAAAGCTTGGTTTATGTTAAATATACGGAATGTAGACAGGCAGGCGCTTACCTGAACACTCACACAACTGTCGCTGGGAGTGTGTACAGTAGTAAGTGAGGCCATGTGTGTGTGAGTGAGGCCAGCTCGAGCATGAAAGTTTGCAATCTCACCCTGAATAATTGTCAAATTACAGTTTTTATTTAATTATAAGAAAACCATAGATGGTAGGAAAAATTCAAAGACTCCAAAATGTGTATAAAATTAATACGCACATGTAGTGAGAAAACGGCGTGAAAAGGACGCGCAGTGCGAATTCAGTGCAATTTTTTTAAGTGCGTAGTAATTACACGGATTATTCTATTACGATGGAAATTACGCTGGACATGTGTAATTAAATCATCCATCGTTAGAGCACTCTGTAGTTTACATCATACTTTGCCATTGGCAGAAATATGCGAAAATATGAAATTGGACGAGAGTGGGTGAACTGACGCCACCGAGCAATTTCAAACCGGCAGAATTCTGTCTCAACAGGTGCTGTACGATGCTCGATTATAAATAGGGCACGAGAGAGGCCAGCCCATCTTCTCAATCAGTCTTCAGTCGCGGCGGGACGCTCTGTCCGTTGCCGACGCGAGTTTCTAATTTTTATTAATCGAACAGTAAACGCGGACGGACGCTATGTTCGTCATAAGTGCAAAATAGTAACTCTTAATCTGTGACCGAATACGAATGTACGTTAGGTCCGTCAGTCAAGACAAGTTACTATCTTATATCATGCAGAGGAACGCTATGCTGAACAGTAGAGGCGTCTGCTAGAACGACAGCAGCTGGTGCAGAGCAACCTCTCACACTATCCTACATCAACCAGATGGGTCCATGATAGACGAGTAACTGGAGAATGACGAGTGGAACCTGGAGACGTGCAGGGAACTCCGATCAGAAGAGGACATACGGATCAACGGAGGACATGAGTATAAGCTACAAAATCGAGGTGACAGATAATCCATTTATAAATTTTAAATGAAAGACCAAAGACATTTAAAAAACACTTTGAAATTTAAACATGAAAAAGAGAATCGCTGTAAATTATATGTAAATATTTGCGTGACAAATGTAGATAATTTTTTTCAGTATAGTAATAAGAGTTTTATGTAAAATGTAGATAAAGAGGTTCAGAGAATTTGATTTAAATTTACTAACAATTTTTTTTCATGTTTAACGATTAATTTAGTCAATTTAAATTTTATTTTAACGTTTGTAAAGCAATCGATGATTACCAAGTATGGCATACATAAATTAACGTAGTTGGAAGTTATAAAAAAATACCAATAAAAAAAATGAAACTGCAGTAAAGCACACTGTCAGACTGAGCAGTCGAGTTTTAATATTGACAAATAAGTATTTAGAATATAACTTTGTTACTGTAGAATATAAGATTTATTTAATGTTAAATGTACTGGAACATTTGAACGTTTCAAGCGAACAATAGTGAATATTTATGGCGAAGTAGTTGAGATTTTTAAACACGCTTGTGTTTTATAAATAAAATTATGAAAACTCGTTACAATTAAATCAATGACTACTCTTATTACCATTACACCCAAACTCCATTAATTGGTACACTTTACCAGTAATGTTATACTATGCATTGAGATTGTAATGTGCTTTAATGTTTTAAATCTATTTATTTGCAAGTATTTATATACTGTACACCTGTTTTATTATCAAATTGTGTGATACTACTATTACAGTACATTCAGTATATTGTTATTTCTCTTGAAAATTTTAGAATTGTTAATTTTACTTAACGTGGAGGTTAACATTTTTGGCATTATAAAACTGTAAGCGGTTGTAACAAACGTTAGTTTTAAGTCTTGTCCTAATTGGAGTTTTAACATATGTTCCGAAACGCGTCATTTTAAAATAAAACAAAGTCACACGACGGGTCCAAAGTAATTTTTTTTAATTTATAAATAAATATATGCCTAAAAATCATAACAACTTTGAATTTTCGTAATAACTAAGATTTAATTTTAATGTAATTTGATTTAATTTCTAATAATCTGTATAACGAATGCTTAGAATCCCGTTAAATGACAAATAAAGAAATATTATGAAACAAATAGCAATAGATGATGGATGCAAAGAAAAACCTGTCAATAAATTAGAAAATAAAATAAAACTTAAACTCACTAAACAAAGACCTAATAAAAATATTTCTAAAAATTCGAGTATTAATTATAATATAAATTATAAAAACTTTACTTATTACGGAAATGTAACTCGAAAAGTAAGTAAACTATTTAAAGATACAAATGCAAAAACATCTTATAATACAGATAATATAATTTTTGATAAAATAAAATCTAAATCTAAATCCACGTTCACAATAATAATCGAATATTCAACACTGTTTGTATGTGCGGATTCTACAATCCGTAGAATATGCGGATTGCAATACATTTATGCAGGCAAGACAAATATTTACAAGCCTAACTTAGCTGTTCATTGTCTAAATATAAACGTCAAATTCCAGACATTCGAAACGTTATATTAAATAAGAAGCTTACAAAAATCTCACATAATGAATACAGTATTTGGTAAAATTTAAATATTTAGAAATACAATAACAATAACTTACTATAAGCGGCTGAAATAAAATTTCTCAGGCACGTGGTAGGGTATACTCTCCATGATCACAGACGAAAACACAGATATACGGCAGGAACTGAATTATATGTGTATACTCGACAGGATTGCTCAGTATCGGATGAATTGGTGGAAACGTCTTTGCCGAATGGATGACTGTCGCATCCCCAAACAACTATGAAACTATAGCCGAGGGAACGGAGAGGTATGGGACGTCCGAGGAAGCGCTGAAATGACCAGGTCTAGTCTCTACCTGTTTGAGACCGGAACAAACCGTCCTTGGTTTAATCCTTGCGGATGATGATGGTGATAAATAATTTGCTATTAAAGAACAAATAAAAACGAAGAAAGACGATTTATTTAAAATTATAAACTTATTAAAATTTAAAAAAACGTAAAGGTCAAATATTTTTAATAACCGTCAAAACAGCTGATAATGTAAACAAAGATTACAAAAATCGAAAATTTAAATAAAAATAAAAGCGATTATTTATTTATTTATATATAAACCTTTGGTTATACAGATTTATTCTGTGAAACGTTTGTCAGGGAAAAATACAACGATATAACAAAATATGCTTGTAGAAGTAGCCTACTTATTATTTTAAAACATATATTATATAGAAATCCTGCAAGAAACACTCAAAAGTTGGTTACAAAAGGAAAGATAATAAGGATTTATACTCGATGGGATTTGTCAGCCAGTCTAGATTGAATTTTTGAATGTTTTTTTTTTATACGGTTTAGTTTTGTAACCTGTATATTTTGAATTATTCCTAGCATACGCCGAAACGTGATGGTTTGTTTATAATGAGTGCAAACTCATTCATTATAATTATAACTATTTTTAAGTTTAGTTTATTGAAATATATTTCTTGTGAAGTTAAGATTTGTTTATACAAATTTCGATTTCAATACTGCAATAGTCTCTTTTAAATCTATTAACACTGTTCACTACGATTCCCGCCCGTTTTCTCGGATCCATTTTCCCGAACGACAAAATACCCGAATACTTTTTTCTCGAATCCATTTTCCCGAAGACCCTGCTTCCCGAAAAAATTTATTTAATTAAACAGTAATGAGGATACCTTTTTCTCTAATAGTAGTTTTTGAAGTAATGTATTCGTATATATACAAAGTACGTTTTGTATATATGCAAAATATATAAGTATAACCGTATTTAACAAAATATATAAAAATTTTTTTAAATGAGTGTCTGGGATAACCTTGTCGTGAATTCATTGTAAATTTATATTTATCGTTTCAAAATTATGTGTAAAAATAGCACAAATAATGTTCAAAAACATGAATATCACTGTTGTCGTGGTGCACCACGCGATTACCGATCTATACATTAATTATTGACAATGAGTTTACATATGTGTGTTTTTATTTTAATTGGATTTTAATATATGACGACCTCTTTTCGAGCAAGTGTCTGAGGATGGGTCAGATGACCTGAAACGCGTCACGCTAATATTATTCTAAAGAAAAAGTCACAAGACGGACCTAACAAAGGTAAGAAAATAAGAAATTAAAATACGTGACTTGGACCGTTAACAAACAAAAATGTTTACAAATAATGGGCAAAAAAACCTGTACTTGGTGGCTATGTATATGTTCGCTCGAGACGAAATAATGGAAAGGTATATTGGGATACTATTGTTGAAATGTTCGATTGTTGGGAAAATGGAAATGTTTGATATATTGTTTAATATAACAAATAGCCTACGTCTTACGATTGATAACTTTAAGAACAGTCCTTAATGTAGTAGTGACCGACGATCAAACCTTTTAAAACTATTAACACTGCTCTGTACATTATTATACAACTGTTATTGTATAAAACAGACTATTTAAACAGAACAGGGGATTGTAATAGTTGTATAACAGTCTAGTAAGAAGTGCGAATAGATTTAAAATATTTTATCGACGACACGTTTCTCGGCTAGCCGAGCAGGTGCAGTGTCTCTGTCAAGGCTGTGTATCAAGTAGCTTCTAGACTGTTCGAGAGGCACTTGTTTTTTTTTGCGATTTAATTACGGCTGGCGCCGCCTCTCGCATCCTAGCTTCCACTGGCACCGGTCTAAACAGTCCTGTTCTGTAAGTCCTCTTGCATTAATTGCATCTTTCCATGAATGTTTAGGTCTTCCTTTTTCCCTTCTAAAGGGTGGAGTCCATTCTCATACCTTCCTTGGCTATTTCTCATCCGGCATTCTTTTTAGGTGTCCGAACCAATTCAGTCTTCTTGCTTCTATTGTTTCTATAATGTCAAGGTCGATTCCCATCGCTTCTCTTATCTCTACATTTCTCACTCTATCTATATCTAAGTCTTGTTAGTATACTAAAAAACTTGTAGCACTTGTAACTACTAAAAAAAAAAACGCAAATCATGCTGGCAGGCGGCTAGGAGAATGAACACCGCGGGATTTTCCAACGGTTATATTATAAGCAACAGCGGCCGGCTGTTGGCGAGATTGTAATGTGCGTGTAAAGTGGTTGTTGCGGAAAGTGATTATTATGATATAAATCAGTGCGGAACTCTTTATAGTTGATATTATTATTGCAAGTGGACAAATTTAACTTGAATTACTCAGTGAGAGTAACTTGTTGATTTTACATTGTTATTTGTGACTAATTATTATTTAGTGCTCTGCCCTAAGGCAGGTCTTCAAATGGTAAAAGCTATCCAAGCTGTCCTATCGCATGCCAGTCTTTTCGTTTCTTCGTAACACCCTCTGATTTTAATGCTATCTATTAACTTGATTCTTCTACGCCCTCTTCTTTTTTCTCTTTCTATGGCAGTCTGCATGGCAGTTGTAAGAAAGCAGTCGCTTCTTAAACAATGACCTAACTAATTTCTTTTCCTATTTTCTATTACCTTCAGGATTCTCCTCTCCTCCCCTATTCTTCTTAAAACTTCAACATTCCTTACTTTATCAACCCACCTCACTTTTCCACTGCTCGCCAAACCCACACAAATGCTCTCAAATGCTTCTAATCTTTTCTCATCATCTTTCCTCAGTGTCCATGTCTCTGCACCATATAAAGCAACGCTCCACACATAACATTTGGCCAACCTTTTCCTGAAATTCTTATTAATTTTGCCACACAGCAATCTTTCCTTCCCATTAAATGCCTCTTTTGCTATAGCAATTTTTGCTCAAATTTCACGAGTGCAGGAAATATCTTCACTTATCAACCTTCCAAGATATTTAAACAACTCCACCTGTTGTATCTTGTCTTGCCCTATCTTTATGTTTGCCCTGTTTCCCCCTCTGCTAATCACCATACACTTAGTTTTTTCCGTATCAGCCCTTATTCCATATTCCTTGCATACTAAATTCAAATCTCTTATCATTTCATTCATTGTCTTTTACTTTTCTGCTTAAACAGCCATGTCATCAGCAAACCTTATACATTCAATTCTTCTTCCGCCGACATTCGCACCTATTGTTCTGTCAAAGCACTTCCTAATCAAATCATCAAGGTATATGTTAAATAAATTCGGTGACATACAGCAGCCTTACTCCTCTTCTAATTTTAATTTTTTCTGAACTCTCCTTTCCGATTTGCACACTCACTTTCTGTCCAAGGTACAGATTACGAATTAACCTGTAACTAATTAAAGCCGGTAATTAGTCAATTCACGGTGCCGTATGTCTGTAGTTTGTTTCCTTTGTACCATACGACGATCCGTGAGACTGTCGTAACAGTATCAAACATTAAAAAAAATAAATAAAATAATATAAAAAAATATCCCTGAGTAATTTTAGATTAGTAAAAGCATTCTAGATTAAAGCAAAACGAAATGTGTTCGGTGACCTAGAACAGTCACTTTTGTTTAGCGTATATATAAGGTCATTGAACTAGTAAGTGGGTTAATTTGTATTTCTGCATTAACAATGCAGCAGGAAGAACCGTTAAAAAAGAGAGAAAATTTTGCATACAAAGTGTTCAATTAAGGTCTTTATACTCCTCTCTCTCTCTCTCTCTCTCTCTCTCTCTCTCTCTCTCTCTCTCTCTCTCTCTCTCTCTCTCTCTCTCTCTCTCTCTCTCTCTCCCCTCCCTGAAGTGCATAAGGAACATTTTCCCTTCACTTTTCTAAGCTTTTGGTCGCCAAGACTCAATATTCTGTCTGTGATTAATTACTCATGTGAAACCGATTATATTCTGTGCATTTACGGTGCTATATATTATCAATTATAGTTCCAGTCTCTGACGTAATATTTAAATGTTGACGGATTCTTTCCCTTTTTCTCTCCTCCAAAATTTTTTAAATATACCTTATCAGTGGCGTATCTAGAATATGTTTTTAAGGGAGCTCCGGGGTCGGGTCGGCGTCATACAAAAAAATAAAAAAACAAGTTATGACTAATCAACATTACTGTCTTTAAAGGGGGTTGAAATCAGTCCCACTAAAGTAAACGGTAATCACACAATACATATACGCGTTATTGAAACACTGTTTACAAGATACTGTACTTATTGACTGAATTGATTTTTCTGTGTTTCATATTTCAAACGTATATGCTAATTCTGTGTAATAAGTCTGTTTTTATATTTAAAAAATAGTTACTATTATATTAGTGATCACAGCTGAAAAAATAATAAAGCAGCCTAAAAATTACGAGATTAACAAAATTCGTCAACTTTTTCGGCCATCTGGGGAGGGGTTCCTGTCCAGTTCGTCCCCCCTCCAGTAAATACGACCTTGTACCTTATGTGCGTCACAGTGTTAATACAAATTTATAATATACTTTGTCGTACTTCAAGTACAAAAATAATAATCATATTTGTCAGTTGTCAAACCAGTTTAAGTGAAACGAATCATCTTAGGTTTTCTTAACTTATCTAATTTTATTTATTGACAGTGATGAACAAATTAAACTCACTGTATTTTAAACAAGCTAATTTCTTTTTATTAGAACTGTCGACAGAATTTTTTCTTTAATTATTATCAGCGAATAAAACATGTAAGCAGAAAAATCTGTGAGGGAAACTTTTGTTAGGTTTATAGACTTAAAGCGAATGTTCTTCAGTTTTCTTAATTTATCAAATTTACTCATTGCCAGTGATGAACAAATAAAATTTATTGTCTACAGAATTTATTGTTTAATTATCAGAGAACAAAACAAGTAAGTAAAAACAGTCTGTGAGGGGAATACTTTTGTTAGTTTACACCGACTTTCTCGCATTGATTAGGCTCAAATACAATACAACCCTGAATGTAAAAGCAACGCTAGTACAAGGAGACGCGATAATTGTGTGTCACTAAGCCGCCACCTGATAATCAATTCCTCCCATCGTACTTACGTTGTCAGAGTATTCTATATAGAAATATAACAAAAACACTGTAAACAAAATAGAAAATAAAATCAAGTATAAAATAAAAACTGAACAATTAAGAATCAGTCAAAATTAACAACACATAAATTATAACAACAATAAAAAATGGGCCACATTCACATACATAAATAATAAAATGACAAAACTAACCGAACTATTTAAAACACACAGACATTAGAATACCATACAAAACTAATAAAAATAATTTACAAAAACTAAATAACCCATACAACAAAGATAATACAACAACCAATGGTATATACAAAATGCCATGATTGCAATAAATGTTACATAGGACAAACAAAAAACAACTGAAAAAACGTTATTTTTAACATCTAAACTCACACAGAAATATATAAATCTGATTTGGCCACACATGCAATAAACACTGGACATGAATCCCCAGACAAGACCAACATGACACTAATAAAACACATACCACACAATGGCACCATAATAAACATTTGGGAAAAATTACAAATATACAAACACAAAACACAAAATAAAATAATACCTAACAAATACAAACCAGTACAAAACATGATACAATTTCAAGACACTCAACATCGAAAATACACAAAATACTAATACATACACCACAAACACACAAAATAATAACAATTTAAAAAACCAAAAACCAATGGGAAGTTATAACAACAGCCAACCAGCACACAGGTACTCAACAAGATTCAAAATTAGGAAGCCTGATGATGGGAACACTAAGGGTCTCGAAACGTGTTCCAAATAAGGAAAAATAACATCTTAAGGTAAAGTAAATAAAAATTGTAAATAGAAATATGTATAAATATGTATAAACGAAATTAAAAATTTACATAATTTCAGAAACTTTCCGTTATTTGGGGCTTCAGAGTAAATCTAAAAATTCTCCAAAGCCTGTCCCCAGCCAGGTTGGAAAAGCACGAGTGGTTGGAGTAACAACCTCATTATAAAACTAGGGTCCAACTGGCTCGGATGATAGTACCCCCTGCCACACTTATGGTGAAGCTGCTGTCTTGCAGCTTGCAGTCTAGCTTTGGTTCGTCAACGGTTAGAGAAAGAAAACCTTGATTAAAGATTACAAAATTTTTAATTTTGTAAATTTAAATTTGTAAAATTTTTAAATTAGTTTAATGATATAACTAAAGATATTTACAATAAAAAGTGCATATCTAAAAATGCGAAAATAAGGCATTACAGTACAGTAGTGAAACTAGAATGCCTATATGCAAGTGAGTGTGTAGCATTGAATTATAATTTAAACAAACTAGAAACATTGGACAGACGAATTATTAGGAAAATATTAGGCCCAAGGAAAACTTCTGAAGGTTGGAAATTAAGAAGTTATGCTGAAATATATCAGAGTATAGAAAATATAACAGAAACAATGAGAAAAATAAGACTATTATTTTTTGGACATTTATATAGAACGCACGACAACAGGATAATGAAGCAGATCTTAAAATATCTGTGGGGGAAGAAGTCAACATCAAGTTGGATTAAAGAAGTACAAAAGGATTTAGAAAAAATAATATACTCGCAGAAGAAGCAATTGAAAGTTAAGTTTTTCGGGCAAAAGTGTTAAAAATGGAAGGAGTCCAAGGTAGGAGAGAGGAAAGCGCAGGTTCAAAGTGGACTGAAGACAGGAAGAAGAGACACAGTGAAAAGATGAAAGAATATAGGAGAAAAAGAAAAGAACAGAGAGTAAAGAATTGAAATTGGCATATGGTCCTTAGATAGCCGACAAAATATTAAAAAAAATTACAAAACCACCGCCTTGTAACGTGAAGGGATGCTCAAAGGCTAAGCGAGAAAACCCCAACAGAAAATCAGACACGTTGGGAAGCCTTAGGGTGGCAGCTAACTACCTAGCTGGAGGCCGGTTACCTCTGATATAGAAACTACACGTACTCGTAATCTTCACAGGACAAGAAGACAGAGGCAGGCCGAGAAAACGGTGGCTGTGAAGACGGAACAGGCTGTAAATCCATGAAGTGAAGAAGAAAAAATCTAGGCGAAGATCATTTTTAACAAAATATGCTACGCTGACCAGAAGGACAAACTGTGTTGCTACGTACGTGATGCCTAGCACACGCTCTCGATCGTTCCAAATGCGCTTTGCAGACTGTGGTTGATTAATCTACTATTATACATGTTATTTTTGTCTGACAGACGGCTGTTTGTGCTCTCAGTATACTTGAATTACACTTATTTTTATATTATTTTCACTATGTTGACATTTTACACTCCTATATCGTTTATTAAATTTATTATAGGACCTAACTTCACATAATGTTTGTGATTCCTTGAGTAGTCCTATACAGGGTTTAATAAAAAAGGTTCATGCAATTCTTGCTTATTTTAAAAATTATGCCTTCATTCATCGACACTTAAACTGCCACCATTCAAAGTACTCTCAGTCGAATGTAACACGATTAAGCCAGCCGTTTTGCAGTTTTCAAAATACTTTAAGCGTGCACTTTTTGGTACAGCCTTGAGCTTGATGCATTTAGCGATTTTCGGTTTACGTCTTCAACGGTCGCGAAACATTATCACTGTATAATCTTCTTCTAACAACCACGATCTTCAACTCATTTACGGCAGTTTTTGAAGCTTGAAAACCGCTTCTTTACTGCCAGAAGCCTTCTCAACACGTTTACTAGGACAGACCAGTTTTCTCACAGTTTACACGAAATATAATCCAAGTTCTTCAATATTTCATTGGAGAATAACAAAATATCGCCCAATAGACCCAAGGACGACTTACTCAATTAGCTGCAAAATCTAAACTATCCATCATCGAATAGGGCTAAAATTTTAGACAGTTTACACGAAATATAATCCATGTTCTTCAATCTCCCATTGTAGAATAACAAAAAATAGCCCAATAGACCCAAGGACGTCTTACTCAATTCGCTGCGAAATCTAAACTATCCATCATCGAATAGGGCTAAAATTTTAGACAATTTTCATTAACATGTGTACCAACATTACATAAAACAGTTTTATAAACGGTTGTAGCAATGGCAATAGCAAAACTGCACGAACTTTTTTTATCAAACCTTGTATTATAATAATAATAATATAAAGATAATAATATATGATAATTTTAATAGCTGTTCCTTACAACTTCTACATTTTATACAATACGTTCTTGAGTTTTGCTTATTTACAGTTTTACGTATATAATTTTAGGTTAACTATTTCCAGATTTTACATACATTACGAAGGTCAGTTCAAAAATTCGCGGAGTGACATCTATAGCTCAGTGATATAACTAAAATCTTTCGTGTCCTCCAAGACTTATATTTCGCGTGAACACGTGTTAACTTCCAGATTTATCTCTCAATTTATTCACTATTTACCAGCTGTTTGAAATCTTCCTGTCACCCGTGTTTTTAAAATGCACAAATCAAACATCGTGTTGTGATGAATTCTCTGTTAAAGACATTTTAGCGCCAATGGAAAATCAAAACGAAATTGTAAATGTGTTAGTAGATGCTGCTCCTTCATAAACAACGGTAAGTGGGGCACACTCTAGTTTAAGCGTGGTCGTAGAAGCACTGAAGACTATCCCAGCAGAGGACGTTTAAAAAGTGCAACAAAAAATGGCATTATTGAAAAAATTTCATAGGGTGTGGGAAGACCGCAGATTGAGGAGTGGATGACGTTGCTGAAATCACGGGCATCTCATATGAGCGCTTGCATCATACTTTAACTCAAGAACTTGATGTGAAAAAGCGTTGTGCAAGATGGCTGCCGCGTCAGAAGTTGTGCATTTTTTGGGCGTCCAGTGCGGGGTGGGGGCACCTTCAGTGTTCGTACGACAATGTTTAAACTCAAGTGCTTACTTACAGATCGTTGGTTTTGAAGTCGCAGAATCGCCTGACACATCTACAATTTCGTTATGAATTTCCGTTGGTGCTAAACAATTTTTAACAAAGAATCACACCACGATGTTGATTTTGTCCGTTTTTTAAAACACGCATAACACGTCAATTTTAAACAGCTTTTAAACAATGAATAAATTTATAGATAGGTTTTGAAATTAACAGGAGTTCACATAAAATAAAAATCTTCCAGCACACGAAAAATTTTAGTTTTACCGCTAAGCTAAAGTTGTCGCTCCGCGAACTTTTCAAATGACGCTCGTAGTTAATATTACATTATAATTTTATTTCGAATCATTTGCAATATTTTCAAATTTACTACAAGTCGACATTTCAGTCACCCCAATATGTACGAAAGCCTTCTTTGCTATTATTTTTTAGACATTTATATAGTATGTACGACAATAGGGTAACGAAGCAGATCTTCAAATATCTGTGGGAAAGAAGTCAAAAAGGAGTTAGAAAAAATGCATATAGACGCAGAAGAAGCAATTGAAAGAGAACTTTTTCGGGCAAAAAGTATTAAAAATGGAAGGACTCCAGGGTAGGAGAGAGAAAAGCGCAGGTTCAAAGTGGACTGAAGACAGGAAGAAGAGACAGAATGAAAAGATGAAAGAATATTGGAGAAAAAAAAGAACAGAGAATAAAGAATTGAAATTGGCATGTGGTCCTTAGATGTCCGATACAAATAAACAAAAAATTACGTACCCTCGCACACGCGCACTACACACGCGGCTAAGTATCCTTACGCGCCGCCGTCTCTCTGCACTTAAAGTTGTTTTACAAGCCTAAAACTACTGAAAATTAACATTTTTCACAACGTGTATTACCATCTAATTTACAGTGTTAAAACCTGCAATCTCTATGTATTCATATACTTTCTTTATATGCTATCATATGCTTCATTATCTGCTACATTCCAACGTCCATTGGAAAATATATTGCTATATATATATATAGATTTAATCTACAAAACGACGTACAGAGCCTCAGTAAATGTTATTCAAATCTTATACATTCCCAGAAAACAAACATATAATAGATATCTAACAAGTCAACAACCCCATCATCCCCTCCTCCACTGGTACCGTTAATACCTGACACTCTTTTAAACCTTATAAAAATTATAGTTGTGGAGAATGGATTATATGGAAAATGTAGCTTATAACCATGAGAGTACTCTGTCTAAGTTTCAGAACGAAATGTTAATTTTCAACGAAGTTATTAAATAAAATGTATATCACACGCGCACTCGCGCACTTACACATAAATATTTCACATGACATAAAAGAGAATAAAATTGTGAACATTTTGACATAACATAGTTTTTTAAACATAGCTTGGTTCAAAACTTATGACTACTTTACAAAGAAAGAACAAAATCAATTTAAAACATGTCAATGGCCATCAGAAAATGTTATATAGCAATAGTATTCCACTTAAATAAACTTCATATCCTGTATACTGTTGCAATATATATATCACTTATTGAAAATCCAAGGAATATTCCTCCCAAATCAAGGAAGTTAGCCACGTGTAGTGTTCTAAGGTCACAGTGAGGTCACAGCCTGAAACAAATTGGCTGTAAAAAATTGGATCGAACACTTGACAAATAAAACGATAAACGTAATGTGGAGCAAACTTCGCTGGTATAACCAGCTAACGACGACGAACCAATTCTATGAGGTCGGCCTTGATGCGCTTTCTTTGTAGCTGACGCAATAAGCTACAGTTGCAATAAGCTAATTTTAACAGTTGTGTCATGGCCGGCTCTAGTAGAAGGCTGAAATGTTAAAAGTGGCAACACTGGAACAAGCTGATATTTGAGGCCGACTAGTCGATCTCTTAGTTTATGTATTTCAATAATCAAATCCCGTCATTTTTAATTTCCTGTTAACAGCAGTTGTATAATTCTTTGTTTTGCAAATTAAAAGTTTATTATGTAAAATACTGTTATATTATTTAAGAGATATAATAAATAACTCATTCATATGATAATGAAATTCGAGTTTTTCTTTTTGTAGAAATATTGGCAACCATGTGTGTTTACGATGTTCAAAATTACAAAATTTACTCGTTGTAACTGGTATGTCATTTTACTTCAAAAACCGTCAGATAATTACGCCGCATACTGTATAATTGTGACAGCCCCGCGAACGAAAATACAATTTTCTCGCAGTGGTTTGTAGTGTAGTAGTTGATTGGATCTGTGTAATTCACCTGTGACAATACATTGATTTTACGCAGGCACACACACACACATTCACATTGTAAAAATAATTGATTACTGTAAACAGCTTGACCGCTTCTCCCCTGTAATCTATCTCCCGCTTGATTGTCTGTACCTCCCTTGTAATCTATAGCAGTCAAACATAGCATTGACGTTCCTTTCAGCATTCGAATTATTGATACGAATTTCAACTAGCAAAATATTTGGAAAAAGTCTTGTAATTCTTCTTCATTACGTGGATTGGGCTATAACTCATTCCGATTTCACAGAGTCTCTGACCATTTTTACCAGGATCTTCCACGGTCTCTCGTCCCCACTGGCCTATGTTCAAACGCTTGTTTAGTAATACGCGAGTCTACCACGTCCGTCCCACACGGGACTTTCAATTCTACTTGTATTCCTTTCTTCTCTCCAGAACCGACTGTAAATTCAGGTCTTTCCTTCTGCTGTCGTTTCGTATATGATCTCTCACACTACATCCCTTAACTGTTCTTAAAAATTTCATTCCGAGGCCTGTGTTTCTGAAATATCTTTTTGCAGGAGAGTCCATGTTTCACATCCATACAATAAAGTCGATACATAAAAAAACCATCACACTACACTCAGGTA
This sequence comes from Magicicada septendecula, assembly GCA_034769895.1. Lineage (NCBI taxonomy): Eukaryota > Metazoa > Arthropoda > Insecta > Hemiptera > Cicadidae > Magicicada > Magicicada septendecula. The sequence goes on from CM068374.1 coordinate 59,874,859, forward strand.
TTAGTTAACCGTTCTCTTTAATTTGATCCCCCCATGAATTTTTACGATTTTCTCATTTTCACCCACTTTTTATATTAGTTTCACCATATGGAAGCGATCAGTATCGACTTCATTGCCCTCCTACCTTTCTCTCTCTCTCTCTCTCTCTCTCTCCCCCTCCCTCCCTCCCTGCTCTTCCTCCTCCTTGCTACGAAAAAACGTCTAGCAAGGGTGAACGTCCGATTTCTACTGCCCTCGTTTTTAATCAGTCAGTATTGTAGGAGTCATTGGAGTAGGCCTAACTATAAGTTCTTCCTTAGGGGAGAGGGAATTGATGAGACTAGTTTCTGGAGAGATTGAGATTTGCTTCGGGGGGAGGGGGTTGAACTTTCAAGGATGCACTCTCCATTTTTCTCAGTATAAATGAAATATTCAAGATCCTTTCCGTATAAACTATTTACACAATTTATACAATTATAAACCTTATTTTAACACACGCAACTGGGTTAAAAATAAACTTACGTTCAGTGATAATAAAATTTTACTGAAAATTCAAGTAGCTCTGGGGAGCGGGTTGACCTTCCCTTACCCCCTCACATAGTCACACCACTGGTAGGAGTCATTTAAATGCAATGTGTACAATTTTGTCTGCAGTAAAATAAATCTCTTCTTGTCCTGGTATAATAAACAAAAAAATGAGAACCGACATGTTTGTTTAATTAAATATGTCCATCAAATCTGGAAACATCATTTTTACTTCCTTTTAATTAATGTTGCTCATTACAGCGGCAGGCGTTTAAAATATGTAAGGAATGTTCATTTATTAATGTAAATAAAGGTAATATTGACGCTAAATTTGAAAATTGACATTCCTTGCCGAGCAGCTCTGAGGTAAATACTGATATTTAAATTTGCTATTTTAAATAAGACTCGACTATTATCCTGACACAGTCGACAGCTTACAATAGGCACAACACCCCTTTAACGGTTGACTGGAAATTAAATGATTATGATGAAAGATTACACCTTATGTGCGGGGTATAAGGCGAACTCTTAAGTCAGCAAGTAAAGAAACACGCCTAAAATTCTACAAGGTGATGTAGAATGAATTCCGCACCTTTCAACACTTCTTTTTGCCTGAGAATTGGTCTTTAACGAAAGGCAGACTAGTCATATCCAAGCGGCTGAAATGAGATTTCTCAGGAACGTGGCAGGGTATACTCTTCATGGTCATAGAAGAAACACAGATATACGGCAGGAACTGAGTATTATGATTATACTCGACAGGATTACCCAGTATCGGCTGAATTGGTGGGAACATCTTTGCCGAATTGATGACTGCCGCATCCCCAAACAACTATGAAACTATAAGCTGAAGGAACGGAGAGGTGCGGGACCTCCCAGGAATGCTGAAGTGACCAGCTCTAGACTTTGCCTGTTTGAGACCTCAACAAACCTTCCTTGGTTTAATCCTTGCGGATGACGATGATGATGATGAAAGATTGCATACCACCTAATGACACATTAGAGTCCGCGTTAGATTTCGGACTCCAGGTATAAATTTAGCTACCATTTGAGAGCGAAGGAACTAATTTGTGGCTGACACATTTTGACAGACATCGTACTTAAAATAACACACTTAAAAATCTATAACGCTGAACGGCATAAAAGAGTTAAACTTTAGTAAATGCAATTTCGTCCATGAATTATTGTTAACTAGTAGGATCGCTGAGGTGCAAACCTCGCTCATTATTTTGAACAAAGTATATCGATGTTTGGATAAATTTTGATATTATCAGACAAATTACTAAGGCTCGGTTATCCTACTATTTCTTGTTTAGTAAAGTAACAATTTGTAGAGTAATCATATAATAAACACTAGATATCCTAAACAATGATCTTTGCAGAATGGATGACTGCCTCATCCCCAAACAACTATGGAACTATAAGCCGAGGGGACGGAGAGCTATGGGACGTCCGAGGAAGCGCTGGAGTGACCAGCTCTAATCTTTGACTATTTGAGACCGGAACAAACCATTCTTGGTTTAAACCTTGAGGATGATGATGATGATGATGATTATGTAATTCTAAACAATCGGATTAGTGTTAAAATTCCTTTTCGTCTAAACCTGGCTAGGTTGTTAAATTTTTTTTTAATTTTTGATCCAATTTTTGGGGTCTCCAGTAAAAAATTCTGAAATTTCCAATACAACATACTGTATCGAAACTTTGTTTTAAATTCTCTTTTATTTGATATTCCACGTGGAATTTGCGATTTTATCAAACTTTTGCCCCTATTTATTGGCACCCTGCGTCCCAATATTTATATTTTTGATAAAATTTCATTTACGATTTTTGTAAATGTTAACCCCTTTCATTCTTGCCTCCCGACCCCTATATTTTAGGCGAATAATCTCAAAAACAATACCATGTCAAGTTTTACGAACATCGGTTGATGCGCGCAAAAGTTATCGTGAGACATGGTCCAAACGGAAAGACGGACAGCCAAATATCAAACGGTCGAGTTAAAACTGAGAACTCGCTTTGCTCGTTCAATAATTGCAGTAATGGATAGCGTTTTTATGTTAAAGCAGACAGTGTTCTAATTAAATCGTAAAGAAGTCGCCAAAGGTTTACTGATATAAATAACAATGATTAGGATTAAAAAACTGATAACTATTGTGGATGCAGTAAATATAAGTAGGCCTATATCACTACCGACTCGGAACACAAAGTTTTTTGTTGGTAAAAATGTAAAAGTTTTACCTTATAGCCTGAACCACTTTTCGCTTATTATAAGCTTTGTCAGACGCTGCCACTGTGAGTGCTATGCGGCTTGTTCTTGGCGACGTCGTCGACTTTTGAAAGATCGATGTTGTGTGTGTGTGGGGGGGGGGTATGATATGTTCAAATAATATGTGTGATTTGAATTGTGTCTGTTCGTTTAGGATGTCGTTTTTATGTGTTTTTGTGTGTTTGTATATTTCCAGTTGTTCAAGAGTGTCTAGTTTTCGGCCTTTTGTATGTACATGTAGAATATCCATGTTGTAGTCGATGTTTGTCTATGTATGGTTTGCTTCAATGAGGTGGTTTGCGAAGGTGGATTAGGTAGTGGAGTGTAGTGCCTTTGTGTGTTCAATGTATCTTTGTTTGAATCAACGTCCTGTCTGGCCTATGTAGAATTTGTTGCAATCTGAGCAGCTTAGTTTGTAAACACCAGGTAGGTCAAATTTGTTTTGTTCTTTGTGTGTGTGTTTTGATAATGTGTGTTCTGTTTTGTTTGTAGTTTTATGTGCGATTCTGTATCCTGCTTTTTTAAATTTGCGGGCTATTTCTTCAGTGTGGATGCAAATTCCAAGCAGTTATTAGACTATCTTTTTCGAGAAAAAGCTTTGAAAAATGTCCTCAGGAGTCCACACCTGGTGGATACGCGTTTAGCACGCCCGTTATAGCACGTCTCCTAGGTGGATTCTTACCTTGCTCCAACCTGTCTTGGATGGAATCCTTTTCTTTAATCTGTCCTGTCTGGTCTCTCTTGACCAATTCTTGACCCTACGCTATTAGGTTTTCGAGGGTTAGGGAGTATTTCTCTGTTTCCATACTTCAGCTTTACTAGGTACTTCTTGTTTTCTTCTATTTCCTTTTTTTATTACATGGTAAGGGCCCGGCCAGAGTTAAAAGTGTCAAATGGCCAATGGTCCTAGGGACGGAATAGAAAGGTTTTCCAACGGCTCCAGAGGCGGAAAAACCTAGGAGATGGGTCTCCGAATGAAACCCAGAGCAAGACCAGAGGCTCAAAGGTATCACACCACCATTGGTATTACTCTACAGGACGCTGGTAACGTCCTTAGAGTACATTTATCGTTTTAGAAAGTCACAAACAAACAAACAAACCAGATGTTGCTTGGGTTCCGGCAAAAAACGTGCGAGTTGGATACAGACATCGGAGATGAGATTCTTGGGCTATGTTAAAGACAGCACTCGAACAGATAGACTTTACAGTGAAGAGGTTCGTTGAGCATTTAATATCCAGAATCGTTTTGCAGAGAAAAAAGAGAGATGGGTTGCTCATCTGAATAGTATACCAGATGTTTGGTTGCCTAAGGAAGTCTGGCAATACAAGTCTGTTGGACAACGAAGTACATAATAAGGCTTTTAACAATAATATAAGCGTGTATCGGAACATGTCTGAGGTACGAAGATGAAGAGGGCGGCTACAGGAGCTAAGGAAAGGTCAAGTGGCTGTAACGTGTACACGCCCTAAACAGATGTCCACCACCTTAACATCCTCTGTTTAGTGTTCACTCATCTCTTTGACAATAGCTTAAGAAGTCGAAACAGCTGTCAGAGTTAAATGAAACTGTGAAACGTACCAAGTGTTTATATATATTTAAAAACCTCTGTATTAATATGTTTCACCAAGTGCCCAACGACTCATCAATTAATATCGTGAAGTATAGGAAGACCTAGGAAGCGTTGGTAAAGTATATTCCTTTATATATTCCTTTGGGAGCGGAACAGGAGCTTTGCCTAGTTCCTGACAGAAGAAGTCGAAGCTTAGAAAAATTAGATATTTGAAAGGAAAATCAAATTCACACGTAAATTTAGTAACGTCTATGAATGTTTTGTATGTGTGTGTGTGCGCGCGCGCGCTATTGTGAGTACGGGTTGTAAATGATTCTGCTCGCACGTGGATATGCAAAACACAATCACTTCCTTCCTCTGTTTACAATAATGCTCTACAGTGTAATCAATTGCCAACACAATTTGTGCTAGAATGCGGCTTTCCCATTGCGACTGGTCAGTGTGCAACAATACTCGGACACACGTACAAAATTTAATTTTAATTCAGCAATGATTGTTCGCTTTGTAGCGGAGATATTCTACGATAAAACGGTGAGTGGCCAGCACACAGTTTGCTATAGTTATGTAATTCAGAACCTATTAGTTCTCTCTCACCGTATACACTTGAGCGAAGTGATAAAATAACAAGTATACAATGTTCTTTAACACATACTCTATGTTGTTTGTTAATTTTCTTTCTCTATGCTCTCATTTTGAACTAAAAAAATTATTTTTTGAACATTAAGTTTCAGCGTTTCTTTTTTAATAAGCAAATTTATGTCGCTCAAGTAACTAACAAATTTATGTTTTTTTACTTGAGCATTGAGCTTAATACTTACTTGATACCTCCATTTTCGTAATCAGGATACACCTAAATATTAACCAGAGGTAAATTATCCTCACAACTGAAAATATATTCAGACTTTTACACTTATAAACCTTTATCGAATGATTTTCTCTGAGGATCGAGCTTTAAAGCAAAACAATGTTGTCGGGTTTCTTCGGCCAATATCGGCCGTAACTGTTTCTGTAACACTCTGTCGCTATTTGCGAGTTGAAGCAGATCCCCGAAGGTGAGATACGAAACGCTTCCGACGATGTCGAGAATTCACATCAACCCACCACGGCCTAACAGCCCGGTATTTATTATCTGTGAAGATATTAACAACAGCCGTGTAAGCTTAGGACAAAAACTTAAAACATTTCGTATGACGATGTTCAGTGATTCTTATAGTGAAATGAATATTGTAATGCTAATTCAAATGAATGCTGAAATGAATAAATTACACTGATCGAATCGTCGCTCGGCACTTGGTAGAACATTTTACTAATACTTGAATTTAATAAACAAACACGTGGTAAGTTCTACAGATGATTTTTACTTTCCTGACAATTGTTTCACCAGTCGTAATTGTTTCAGCAGGCTCAGAGGTTGGATTTCAACTGACAGGTTTGAAATGTATTGTTACGACGGTCTACTGATCGTCGTATGGTACAGTGGAAAGCAAAATACAAGACACCAATTAATCAACAGCTTTAATTATCACAATTAAACAGTTTGTAATCAACAAGACAGTCTCTTACAACAAATCAAATAAAAATTGTTCACACGCAATAAACATTTCAACTAATATAAAACACAACTGTATTACCATTTTCCCGCACATAACACTTCTCCACAATACTTCGAACAGCATTAAAATAAATCGCTACTATAACTGGCCGCTAAGCGCAGCTTTCGTAGTTTAAATATATAGCACAAGCGTTCCAGATTAGTCCATACTACGCATCAGCAATACACTAGAACGTAACTGATTGCGGCCTTGACACAGCGCGCGCGGCCGGCGACGTCTAGAAAAGTCTCGCTAATGCATGTTGAGGTCACACAACATTACAGCCGGATTCCACTGGAACATCCGAGAAACACGTAGAATGTTTTATTATGGTGTAACACTTTTCCCCCATTACGTAACAGTATGTTATGCAGGAGAGGGTATACAATTTATAATACAGTACATAAAAACAATAATTTAAAATTGTCTTTATTTTATTTTTATTTTTATTTTTATCTACACATTGTTTTTTATAGTAGATAGCTCATCATCTCAGTCAATGATTAAATCTGTTTCATACTAGTCTATCATTATACATTTGCATATCTTGCATTATACTGGAAAACATGTTGTATTACTTGTAATTGGGCTAAATTAGACAAAAGCCATATGTAATTTATAAACATTTAACAATTTGTACTATACTTTATTTCTATTAGTTTAATAGACACAATTTTCCTCAATTGTAATATGCATCATTGTACATATTTTATATTTAGACTTAAATTAGTGTAAGTAACAAGTTGTTATAATTTTTCTTCGCACAAAACCGTATTGTATACGTTTCATGATTAGCCAGTAACGGTACTTTTTGTTAACAACAACAGTACACCTTTGTCCAACCGTTTACCTGGGACTTTCCAGTGCACCCTTTGTCATACACTGCCTCCACGCCCTCCCCCGCCAATCATACTGTTACGACATTACAGGAACATTCTACGTGTTTCTCGGCTCTTCCAGCTGCAATGTGTGTGTGCGTACGTATTGCTGATACTGAGATGAAGGACAATAATTGACACTTGTCACGCGCCCGAGACTGATCCAGATTTCACCAGTCCGCGCGCCCTGTATGCAAGGCCGCACTCAATTGCGTTCTGGTGTTTTCTAGTAGCGTTTTTGACGCGTAGTACGGAATATTCTGGTATCTCAGCGGTGTATAAATACAAAACTTCAGCGACGCTTAGTCAGTTTGAGTTGCGATTTATTTCAGTGCGGTTCGAAGTATTGTGGTGAAGTATTATGTGTTTTATAATTGTGCTGGGGAGTTGTAATACAAATGTATTTAATATATTAGTTGACATTTTATTAAGTCTGAACAATTATTATTTGATTTGTTGTAAGATACTATCTTGTTGATTACAAATTGTTTAATTGTGATAATTAAAGCTGGTGATTAGTGACTTAATTGGTGTCTTGTATTTTGTTTTCCACTGTACCATATGACGATCACTAGATCGTCGTAACAATACATTTCAAACCTGCCAGTTGAAGTCCAATCTCTGAGCTGGCGTAGTTGGTGCAACAATTGTCAGAAAAATAAAATCATCTGTAGAACTTGCCAAGTGTTTGTTTATTAAATTCAAGTATCGTAATGAATAAGTATTGTAATTCCTTTTTGTTGAAATGGGACGTAGCAGCGTCGGTCACTCAGTTTGACCACTGTTGACAATAAACAATTATTTGTGTATGAGTGCGTATGTGGAATCAATATACTATCACAAGTGAATTACACAAATCCAATCAACTAGTGCAAACCACTGCGCACAAATTGTATTAACGTTTGTCGCGTTGACACAATTACTGTACATGAATTACGACGGTCAGCGCAAATAGTTGCGCTCACACATACACCACGCGCACACACGCACACATGCTCTCTTGTCTTCCGTACAAAGTCGGTCACTGCAGTAGCATGTAGCATTCTAGTAGCGGGGCGTCTTTGCACCCGGTGCAGGATTGTAACATTTGGGTCGAGCCGAATGGCTGCCTGTTGATACACGTAGTGCTGGTTCAGTAAACAGGTACATAAAACTGGAAGGGACAGCCGCCAACCAGTTAACTGAGAAGGCGGGGGAGAAAGAATTCTTTGTTTGTTTTTAATTTAACTTATCGTCGGGCACTGCCGCTTGAACCGATTCAGGTGACAGATGTCATCCGTCCCTAGTCTATCCTGCAGACGCCATGAGGCAGAGAGCCTCCGTGCCAGTGATAGCGCGTAGCAGCGACAAACAGCGCGGTCGGCGTGCAAGGATGGGAGGAAGGACAGCTTAGCAGGTAAACTTTGGGGCAGGGCAGATGTTAAAATTTATTTTATTTTATGGTGGGTCATCGAGAATTGCCCGAGGGCGTTTGACCCGGACAGGGAAGGCAGTTGCGTAGTGCTGATGGTCCGTAGGTAAGGGAAACAAGAGGTCGCAGCTGCAGCAAAGAGAGGTCACTGCAGTTCGCCTACTTGTTATAGTGAGGAAAGAGAAAATAAGAGAATTATAGAAATAAGAGAAAATATTATTAGTTATATTACAGAATAAATACTTTAGTTATTGAATAATTTGAAATCCGAAAATATTAGTAAGGAAACTTGAAGAAAAGCGTAGCATTGTTGTAGAACTGCTTGCACCGTCTTGTGTTGCCGGCTAAGACATCGGCAATATTTTACTGCGTACGGTCATTGACCTCGTAGTAGTTGTCACTGCACAAACTGTGGAGGGGGAAGACACACGCGTCCATCCAATGTGTTGCCGTTGTATGAACTGGCAAAACGCTCAGTTAGCGGCTATGTTCGTTTTCGGAACTGACGTGCAGCAGATACTACTTACCTATTTGTGTTTTGTTCGTTTAGTCAGGTGTTTCTCTGTTTGCCTTTATTATTTTTAATTCGATTATTATTATTTGTGATCTGATTTATTCTGTGTAAGTGTAATGAGAGTCAGATCCCGTTGAACTGGGACCCTCTTCTTCTCCTAGCGAATTATAGAAAATGCACTAAAAAGAATACATGGTACAAGAAAAAATTCGAATTAATTTTTAGGTCAAATTTTGCGCCTATCTCAACCGGCAACAGGTGTTACGAGTGTGTACCTAAACCAACCACAGAGTCAGAATAAAACGAAATGAAAATTTCTATAACTCAGACGTACGGACAACGTACATTAACGAACCGAATGTTACAGAGACAGTGACTAGTGACGAAAATAAACAGAAACGCCTTGACAGAAGTTCTTATGGCAACAGGGCCCCCTGCGGCGCTGTTTGAAGATGGCGTGTCAAAACAGAGCATAATCTTCGTGCTTCAGAGTTTGTTTATGTTTATTTACATATGTGGGGCACGATGGAGAAAATGTTTTCTCTTTACGAACGAACGGAGAATCGTCAAAAAAAATATATGGAGTTTGAGACTGTGTAATTGAATTTTGTCAGTAAAGAGCAAAAACGTCAAGGAACTGTAGAGCCCGCTATCGGTAACAGGGCACACAGAAGTTTGCAGACATATCGGCCCCTGTTCCTGTGGTAGGAACTCAACTTGTGGACGGGCGACGGACTTTTATCGAAGAAGAAATTTCGATATCAGGTATTTTTTCAATTATAGGACTTTGATGTTTTACAGGTTTGTAACGACATAAAATTATTCATGCCGGTTGCTAGATCTGAAGATATTACAGAAAAATCATGACTTTTCTGGAGTTGGAATTTGTAACGCTAGATTTTTTTTGAAAATTTGCGATTGATGTGGACACACAAGGGCAGGCGTTGGCTGTCACAGCATTGATGAATGTATACGCTAGCAGCAACAGTCGTTCAAGGAAATGGGTTGACAGACAACTGATATACGCCTTGCTCTACATGAACAAAGGACAATAAGTGTAGCTGTAGCGAATTGGGTGAAGCGTGCTACTTTGTTTCGAACGGAAACGTAACGACATGACTAGCACATGGCTTACTTAGAAATACTTTGTACATAGTCGATAGTATTGTTGGTATACGTATTCGAGACAATACGACGACACCGCTTAAAAGGGTAGACGAGAACTCAAGGAATGAAGCAATTGAGAAGAATACGAAACAAAGAAATAACGAGGTCACACACAGCTGGGATCCAAGTAACATTTGAAAAGAAATAACGCTTGTTAGCAGAGAAGATATAGCGAGAAAACACTGGTACAATACCACGATTCGACACGCTGGAAATAGAGAGGTGTCAAGGAGATGAAAATTTATGGCTCGAACAGTAAGACTACTGAAAGGTTTGATCGACAGGCGAGAATATTGCTTTTTCATGGACTCGAGCAGGAGGAGAGTTTAACCAGAGTTTGGGGGTGACTACGTGAACTAGTGTCGACCTATAGGAAGCCGAGGATTGACAAGGGTTGGACATCTAGACTACGTCTCCATGATAATGAAATCAGAGAACGAATCATCTGAAGGTGGTGGAAACGACTCAAGACGTTGGGTGGAGTTTTCTCCGGAATTCGAGATGTTGGGAGAAGAGTTATCTGGAACTTAGGACCAGAAGCCAATAAGACACAGCTATAGGGGTTGGACATAAAAGTATGAAGTAGCTTGGTGGGAAAGAAGATTATAAAAGATAGTGTTCGCCAAGAGGAGAGAGAGTTTCTTTTTTGAGTCGTGAAGCAATCTTAAGAAAGTTGTGAACTCGTCTTCTAAATGGTTTTAATAAGTTTGCTACTTAAGTTTTTCTTAAGTTTTCTTAAAGTGACAGTCGTTTAAATAGAGTCTTCTTAAAATGAGATTCTAAATTTATCAGTTGTAAATTCAGTGTTACGAATACAAGTAGACTAGAACATTAACTAACAATGTATTATACGGACGTTTTGTTTTAAACATAAACAATTTATAAGTGTATTATTCGGTATAACATTAACCGATGAATTGCAAACTCAGTGCCATAAACGATTTATAAACGGAGTCGGAGTGATATGTGTACATAGACAAGGACAATGTATGCGATGCTTGTATGAACTACTGTATATATATATATATATGTAAACTGTATCAATGTCAATCGATATAATTATTTTGAATGCGGGAACTTTGAATAAATAAGTGAAATTATAAGATACTCGTAGTATGTACAATCTGATCTTTGCGTGAGAATTTGGTGACGTAATGACGCAGGAGTGCGGGACAGACGTGGAAAGTGGAAACGATCGTAGATCAACAACAATTTAAACACCAAGTGACAACGGCAGCGCTGGAACGAGGATGGGAAATGCAGAGTTTAGCCAACGCACTATGGATACTCAATATCAAGTAAAATTTCATATATTATGTTAACGTAGTAAAACCACTGACCTGTAACTTACAAAGAAACCAGATTGAGAAAAACATGGTCTTAATTAAAACAAAATTCAATCTAGTAAACATATTAATCAAAGCGGACCATAAATCTGGGGTATGAATACATTAAACGTAAAAATGTATAGAATTCGAAGTAGCAATAAGGTGAATTTAATTATGTGTATTTTATGTATGTGTTCTATTTCAGGATATATTCCCAACTAAGGAGGAATTTGTTTGTTTTATGTATCAATTGCAGGAATATATGTATTTTGTATGTGTAATGTTAGATGATAAGTGCATGATTATAATAAACATGTTTTGAGAACCCAGATCCGCATAACTTTGTATCATTTGATACACCTTTTGATAATTAATAAACAGTCACTTAATTACTCATTATTAATCAAAACATTATGCATATAACAGCATAACAAATTTACATTTTTTACACAGTCTTTAATTAATAACTTTGTCAATTAAATAATTAAACATATTAATTATCATATTAATTAAATATAATGCATAAATTCGCATTATAAATTGCTGATGAACTGTTTGCTTTTCCCTGGCTCGTGGTAGTTTGTAGTCTTATCAGCAAAAACGTTTCCGTAAAAGGCGAAATAAAACAGGCTGGAATTAAAGAAAGGAAAATAGATGAATAGGCGCAGACAGATAGACAGACAGACACACACACACACACATATATTTTTATTTTTATGAAAAATATATCCGTTTCTTCTAACGGATGATTTGTTAATAATTTTAACAAAGCAAAGCATGCCAGAAACATAACATGATGACAGCGAAAGAGAAAACAAAATCAATTACAATTTCACGTGAGCCATTAACGTGTAAGCTTGTGATAAATGACGGATTAATAGAACAAGTAGTGCAAATAGACTACTTGGGAACAAGGCTTACACATAACAATAGGGCAGGTGAAGAAATGGAACATCAATTGACAAAAGCAAGAAGAATTGCTGGATGCATGAATAACCTTATATGAAATAATAAATACCTTAGACAAGAAGCAAGAACTAGAGTTTACAAAAGCATAGTACGTCTAGTAATACCCTATGCATCACAGACCAATCCAGATACAGCAACGACTTAAAGAAAATGACAAACTATAGAAATGACTATATTACGGAGGGTACTAGAACAGAGAAGGTACGATAGATTGCCAAACAACAGTATAAGAGAAACGTGTAATGTAACAGATATTAATTCTTGGATTGCGGAAAGAAGGATCTAGAATGAACACATATCAAGAATGGATGACACAAGGCTACTGAAAAAGGCAAGAGATAGCTAACCAAACACCAAGAGGAGCACTGGTCGGCCAAGGAAGAGGTGGAGTGACAGCTTGTAGGACTGTTGTTATAGAACAGGACAGAGTCCTCACTAGGAAGTTATAGAAGAAGAAGAAGAAATACATCATCGGTATATACGCAAGCTTGACAATATGAATCAGCTTTCCCCAGCTTCTCATGAGGTGTTCCACTTAAAAGCAAAGGTACTTAAAATTCCACAATGCTGCTTCATGATAAATTAGAAAATTTATTTATGTCACGTCTGTTTGAGTCTGGAGTAATGCCTTCCAGTGTGAACGAATATTCTCTGTGTGCAAGGCGTCTAAATTTATTCAGGGCTTAGCAGTGCTGTAAGATTTAATTTACCCAAGTACAAATATTACGTGTCGTACGTGTTATTTACAAATAGTACGTGTTATTTACGTGTCGTCGGTTGGCAAAGTCTGTGTGTGTGTGTGTGTGTGTGTGTGTGTGTGTGTGTGTGTGTGTGTGTGTGTGTGTGTGTGTGTGTGTGTGTGTGTGTGTGTGTGTGTGTGTGTGTGTGTGTGTGTGTGTGTGTGTGTGTGTGTGTGTGTGTGTGTGTGTGTGTGTGTGTGTGTGTGTGTGTGTGTGTGTGTGTGTGTGTGTGTGTGTGTGTGTGTGTGTGTGTGTGTGTGTGTGTGTGTGTGTGTGTGTGTGTGTGTGTGTGTGTGTGTGTGTGTGTGTGTGTGTGTGTGTGTGTGTGTGTGTGTGTGTGTGTGTGTGTGTGTGTGTGTGTGTGTGTGTGTGTGTGTGTGTGTGTGTTTAATATTAACTGTTCACAGTGCATTATAACGTTGTTTACATAATCCTAATACCGTGTCTACGAACAAAGTAAGTAATTTCCCATAGTCCACTGATATACTCCACCTAAAGCTTCACTGTTTTCATATCCGTCTAGGTTCTGTTTTAGGAGACAAAAGTATTGGAGTGATGATTTTTTGTGTCATCAGAAAGACGTTTATTATAATTAATTAACATATAATAATTTTTACATTCCTAAAACCTCCAAGGTCCACATTTACAAAACTGTATTGCGACCAGTAGTATTGTATGCTTCTGAAGCTTAGACCATGTCGTCAGCCAAAAAGAAGATATGATTAGAAGATGGGAAAGAAAGATTCTGAGGAGGATATTGTAACGTATTGCCGCGTTACAAATCCAGGGAACCCATCTTAACTGAGCTCTGTCAATTATATGGGCTGCCTACGTTGTAACGAAATGTATCCACAAATAATTCACTTAACAATTTACTTGCTTACTGTGTAAGGAAACAAGGGAAGGTATTTTATTGATTTACGCACTCATTATATGTGTGTAACAAGACGACTTCTCTTTATTTAACATTTAAAAACATTTACTGACAGATCCCATGACATCACTAATTAAACTAAAGTTATTTCAATGTTTTCTTTAAACTTTGGGATCAAAATTGATTCTATTTAGCTATACCTCGGATCCGGGTTAACTTTCTGTATTTAGTAGTTAAGACTTTTAGTTATACTCAATTCATGATATTAGCTTGCAAGACTTCTTTAACCATTTGAAGAATGGTATTATTACTTGGAATGGTACTACGATACATTAACATATAAACCGTTACAACGTATGATATTTGAGTAGTTACATTAAAACTCTTAGATTTACTCTTTTACTGTTTACAAAATTAATAGTCTCTGAAAAGTCTCTTTCAAAGTGTGTTGTGTAACAAATATTAGTAACCCTCGATAGACAGGCTATCGAGTCACCTTTAGAATGGAATGTAGAAACCTCGTCCTGGGGTGTCCGTCTTGGGAATCCTTGAATGCGCCGTCATCATCTCGGTCTGGTCTTCGTCATTAATGGGTCAAAAGTCCGCAGAGTAGATTGAACCTTCTACGATGCAGGTACATGTAAATTCTCGGATGTCCTGATCTGCATATTCTGTCGGGTCTACGAGTGTTTATAAGTTCTGGTAGTTCACATCTCCAGGAATGATGTTGAAAGTGTAGTCAGTTCTTGAAGTTAGCCGTCATCTTGTTTTTACACCATTTTATGTTTCGTGTTATAAGTTATGTCTCTTGTTTTCACATAACTATACTAATTAATACATAACACATGCTTTTAACAGTAATTTCTCGTATACAATATTTAAGTAAAACAAAAGAATTAGCAACATTGTGTTAGAGCATTCGCTCGTGCGTCTGCACTGCATGAAGTCAAGATAGCGAGAGAGAGTTTGTTTGCTCGCTTCGACTGGTACTGAACAAGGGGGAGATGGGCAACTACTGCGCGAGAATATAGTCCCTATCTATATTTAAATTAACAATTTTTAATTACAAAACTTATGCCTTAATAAATATACATAATTTAAATAAGTTGTTTTAGCGACTATCTGTGCCTTCAGATTTTTAATTATTAACATTAGGTTTTTTATCTTATTCTAAATTACAGACGACTCGGGAGACATGTCGAGTCCGGAATTAACAGGTCAGCGCCTGACAACAAGCAAAGGGTTAAATACGACAATAATAACTATTTACAATATGCTTTTTTATTAAAGTATCTTCGTACTTCTTAATTACTTCTTCCTCTCATACTGAGTACATACAGGGTTTTTAGGTATTATAGTGAGATTTAAATGGCTTAATCGCTCGCGAACTTAATTTTTAAAATTTTTTTTATTTTACGATTATTGTTACAATTTAAATCGTCACAATATATGGAGGTGTAGATACTGGAATGCGGCGTACGAGGACAAACGTCGAACCGTACGATCTATACAAGGAACCGGACATCGTCACAGGAATAAAACAAGGCAGATTTAGGTGGACAGGTCACTTACAAAGAATGACAGAGGAAAGGGGAGTGAAAAAAATATTCATTGGAGGACCAGGAGGAAGAAGACCAAGAGGCTAAGAAGAAGATGGGTGTACAATGTAGCTGAAGGTATGAGAAGATTTGGGGTCAGAATATGGCGAAGACTCGCAAGGATAGAGAGGAGTGGAGGCACGTCGTTCTGGAGGTCAGAGCTCTTCATGAGCTGTAGCGCCGTGGAGCAGTAGTAGTAGTAGTAGTAGTAGTAGTAGTAGTAGTAGTAGTAGTAGTAGTAGTAGTAGTAGTAGTAGTAGTAGTAGTAGTAGTAGTTTTTAATTTTTAACGTTAAAAATGCATGTGAAAAACTATTTAATGCCTTTTGTCATCGCGAGATTGAAATGATCAAGATATTTTTATATTGGCTGTCAAACCAACAATGTGTCTTGTTCAATATTTGAACAATCTTCTTCTTCTTCTTCTTCTTCTTCTTCTTCTTCTTCTTCTTCTTCTTCTTCTTCTTCTTCTTCTTCTTCACTTCAAGGCTTTGGCTTCCAGCCTGTTCCGTTTTTACAGCCACCGATTTCTTGGTCTGCCTCTATCTCGTTCTCCAAGAGGCTTATACTGGATTAACTTTTTTTGTATTCTCTAGTCACCCATTCTATTTATGTGTTGTATCCAGTTTCCTTTATCTTATTTAATTTTATCGTTTATCGAGTATATGTTCAGCTCTTGCCTCGTGTCTGCATTTTTTATGTGATCTCTTATGGTGCATTATTTGACTCTCCTTAATAATTTCATTTCAGCAGCTTGAATTCGTTTTCTCTGATTTTGGGTGAGAATTCACTCCCGTACATCAGTACTAATGCCGTCATTACTTTATAAAATTTGAATTCTGTATCTTTTCCTACTGTTTCCCCAGAATCTTATGTACTTTTGCTGATGATACAGCTTTGCTTACAACAGGGCAAGATGAGGTTATTTTAACCCGATTATTGCAGAAAGCTATCAATACCATATATGAATGGACCAAAAATTGGAAAATTAAACTTAAAGAAGCCACATTGGCCACATTAATTTCACCAATAAAAGATTGAATAATCTTCCATCATTGGTCATAAATGGGACGGTAGCTCCTTATGAAAACAAAGCCAAATACCTGGGTATGACATTGGATACCAAACTGAGATGGAAAGAGCATGTAAAAAAGAAAACAGAGGAACTTAACATAAAATTCCGACAATATAAATTGCTCATAAGAAAACATTCCAACCTGTCTTCATACAGTAAAATTCTAATCTATAATCAGATAATTAAACCTACCAGGCTGTATGGAATTCAACTCTAGGGGTGCGCGAAAGATATTAATATCAGTATAATATAAACATTGCAAAACAAAGTTTTGCGGACCATAGTGAATTCACCATGGTATGTTAGAAACGCCGATATCCACAGAGATCTAGGTATTCCAACAATTACAGAAGAGTTTGAAAGGTTTGCGAAGAAGCATGAAGAAAGGCTTCACTCCACGAAAATGCAGAAGTTCTTCAGCTGCTGGACAATCAACACGTGTTCCGAAGACTGAAGAGAACAAAGCCATTTGAACTTGTGTAGTGTTTTGTGTTATAAGAGCAGAGCGTTGTGCGCGGTTGAGAGTGTTTAGTTAAGAACACCAGAACTAACTAAAGGATGTCATTGGACTGAATTTGGCTGATAGGTATTTAGTATTAAAAGGTATTAGTATTAAGGTGGTTGGTCTTACAGACCAGTTTTAACATGTTGAATTCAATAAAAAAAGAATCTTATGAATTGTGCCTCTTTTATATTTGAGCATAACATATATTGAACAATATATTTTTAAATAGTGCTATCAAGTTTAAAGACAATTTCACTGGACACTGATGTCAGCTTGTCTACTAACGGTATCTATTAATGATAAAATGTTCTGATGTCACACAACACAAATGACTCTTTCGCCGTTTGTAGTGTTAAGTTAACGTAAATATCGGTTGAACCATTGCATAGCGTAGTTTACGGTGATCAAAGACATGTTTTCTGTCACGTAACATAAACGAACTTCCTTTCTATATGACAAGTCGACACTGAAACGCAAACATAAGGTATACAGTAGTTACAAGATAAACTTTTATAAATCTCATTTCAAGACAGTTTGCTTGAGCTAGTACGCTGGCATGGTTTAATGTACTTGCAGTGAAGGTTCAAAGAAAACTGCTCACAAACACACACAGATCAACATACGTCTACGTTTCTAAATGTAGTTTATCATAGCTACTGTAAGTATATTAAAGGTTAAAAGTAAACAAGTTGGTTAAAATTACTTCCCGGGCTGTTTGGCCGAGATCCAAAGTTTACGACAAAACCAGACGTTTCGGCATTGCCACCGACAGCCCTCTTCAGTGAAAACGAGTAACGCTAAGGTGAGATGATAACGCTAAGGTGAAATGGAAACAACACGTACTTTTATTTTGCAATAAAAAATAGGCTAATTTACAATATTAGTAAATTCTTCTTTTCCACATTGTAATATATCGATAAAATCGCAAACTAAAAACACCGAAAATGAATGGTGAACTCGGGTATACTCGTGGTAGAGGTAATCTCATAATACTTTTTGTGATACTTGTCACGGGTTAACCAATGCTCCCACAAATGCCTAGTTTCTCCAGTTGAGGGCAGCGCATTCTGTTGTTCAGTTTGAGATATTGTAGGCGTCAGTGCGACACGTGTTTATTGTTTTGCAAAGTTCTGAAGTGAAAGATAAGGAATATTTCTTATATGTCTGTATCTGTTAATAGGACCTGCATCTTGATTCTACCATAATTGTAATTCACTATGTTAAGTATATTTGTTACGTACATTTAAAATAACGTACTGAAAAATCAGTACTGCACATGGATCCGTGCGTGCTGTATGATGATTATCGGTTCATTTTGAACAGAAAAAGGAAAAGAAGATAGGATGTTGACCCTACTAACTGTGGACGACATCTAGATGGTGCTTCAATCCATTGGTTCTTACTCAAATTTCTGTCTTTATAATCTTCGGAAGTGGGATCCCATACTGCTTTCCTGTTGTCAATTTCGTCAATGAGTGTTTCTGTATTATAATGTCTTCCACACTTACAAAACAAATTAAGAAAATGACACCACGACGTGAATACCATCGATTACTCGGCACAACTGACTGGCCTACGCTAGGCAGAAAGATTGGTAAAAACCTGACGATAGAAATTGAACAGTCGCTTACAGATGCACAGTGTACAAACACTTCGTTGCGAGGCTAACAAAAGTTTCACTCACTTCGCACATGCGTACAACAGTCTTGTACAGTGTTTCATAGTGTGAACATAGGCTGCAACAAGACTGGCGAGAACAACGGAAGCGTGTGTGAGACAGAAAGGGAGCTAATATGGAAGTGAGACAGAGAACTGTTATCGCGTCCTCTCCCCTACCTTCTCACTAGATAACTTAGCTGTACTTGTTAGAGTCAGCTGCATGGAACTAGAGTCAGCTGCATGGAACTAGTATCGTCAAGGTCACACCGCTTACTTACAGCGTTGCCACTAAGCAACAGTTTCCCTTTCTTCCGAAAAATGCTACACTAGTAAGTAAGCCTACTTACTGTAAAGAATATAACAAAGTGAGAAAGTTTGTAATACATGCATTAGAGTACATTGTTACATTGTCAATAATTCTTAATAATAATTACATCACAATTAATATATTGTTAATAATTAATTAACAATTAATTTCCGTATCTTATACATAACATGCAATTCGACGCGTCAGCTATAGTTTGTTTGAACGAATTTTATACGCATCCTGTGTCTTAAGCTTGCCCCATTTAATTATTGAAGACACCGCACTATTCGTGACTCAGAAAAATATTCTATTTTTATTTCCTGCGCTGCTTATTAATAATTAAGTAAAAAAATTAGAACTATACTATAAGATGTTACATGCACAAGTAGCATAAAAAAAATGGTATGTATAAACGTGAAACGAATTGGATTTCTTAAGAAAATAAGGATAATTTTATAAACAACAAATACAAATGTCTCATGAAATAAATTTAAAATTACTTATTTATTTATATATATATATATATATATATATATATATATATATATTTTAACTTAAATCTTTAAATATAGAATTTAAATTTATAATTCTATATTTTATGCATTGTCCTTACTAATTTTATAATTAAAATTTTCCTTATTTTATGAACTATAGAATTCCTTATGACTATTATAAATAAGCAGTATGTTGAAAAACTCACCTTAAATAGGGTTAGTCACACAATTATCACTTTGCAAAGTGATAGCACAGAGCACATTCATAACACTCCTGAAGAAAACACGCACACACGGTTTTTTATGTTTCAATAAAAATAGAAAATACTACGCTTCGCTATAGACACGTTTACCACCTATATACACTTTTTAACACTCCTGCCTTATTCGTCTTCGGATTCACTGGACTCAGGTTCGCTGTCACTACTCACACGTAAGTGTATGATGAAGGGCTCCACTGTGGTGTCTCTCGTGCACTGCTTTGAGTAATCGGCTTCTTGTAGTGCCTCCGCATGTCTTACGCACTTCTCCCAGTCTTCCTGAGTTATCCTGTCCAAAGCTTCGTGTGCAAGTTGTTCAATATCGGCCAATCTGAAAGTCGTATTCTTGTTTGCAACATACCGTTTAACTTGGGCCCATATCAGCTCGATCGGATTATACTGACAATGATATGGTGGCAGGCGCACTACTGTATGTCCCATTTCATTTGCCAGTTGATCCAATTCGTACGTCTTCGTGGCCGTTCGGATCTCTTCTTTAGAAAGAAGTTCATCCCTGGTTTCAGCTGTGGAAAATGAAATTCTCTTCTTACGCAGCCACTCCATGATATCCGCTTTACGCCAGTTTGAACATGGTGGTTTATCTATTTGTACAGAATGATAGCTGGCATTATCCATCACGATGACAGAGCCTTCTTCCAAGGACCGCAACATACCAACAAACCAGGTCTTAAAAACTTCAGCATTAATTTCTGTGTGGTAGTCAGATGCAGCTGAATGCTTACTGCCACGAAAGACAAGTTTGGCACCTGCTATGAAACCTGTACTTGCGGATCCAGCATGTGCAATAATCAGCCGGCCACCTCTACCAGTAGGTACTTTCAGCCCACCGTTCCCTCTGGAGTCTTGCCAGATGTATTTATTCGTATGATTCTGTGATATCCAGGTTTCATCCAAATAAATTATAGGCCTGTTGTCCTCCGTACGATGTATATGCATGGTTCTCAAAAACTTCGCTCTCAAGGCAGCAATGTCTCTGCGCTCCATTAAAAATTTTCGTCCATCGTTGCACTTCTTAAATTTAAAACCAAGCACTTTCAGAAGGCGAAGTACGGAGGCTTCTGAACCAGAATAATTGATTTTCTGACAGAGATCAGCTCGAATTTTGCTTGCAGTGGGGTATTCCCCTCGGTCGTAATATTCTAGTACGGTCCTGCGGACTATTTGTTTATTAAAATCGTCCAGTTCAGTGTTTTTGTGTTCCCGTTTATACCCTTTCCTTGGAGAACTGAACACAACACTCACGCCTTGATCATCTGCCGAAGCAACGGTATTGCTAATACGTTGCACCGACTGTTCAGAAATGCCACAAGCTTCCGCTGTCAATTTTCGAACTTGTGCAAAGTTTATGTTCCTCCTGCCTTCTTCATTATACGCAAGATTTTTAAAAAACTTGTAAACGTTTGCTATGATGACTTTACTTTGTTATCTAATGTCCTCTCGGCCCGCACGTACACCACCGCTGCTTGTACTCGAACTAAATGTAGGATACTGTTCCTCAATATCACTCATAATAAATACAAATTATTGAAATAAACTAATACACACACTGTCTACAATAAAGACGTCAACCGTTCACATGAAACGCACAAAATGTCTGTCAACAATACTAAGGACGATAAATATTTTGGATGTTCGTCTCTTCCTCACCTCGTCCACGCAACCTACTTGGAATGGGGTACTGTAACTGAAATGGGATTGGCTTTTGTCACAACAGCGACAATTTTGTTTACAGAAATTGCTCAGTCCTATTTATCTTTGTGCAACGGAAGAAAGGTAGTAGCGCGGGCAGTAAACATACACATTTTTGAGGGGATTATAAAATGACAAAGGCATTCATAAAAGTGTCAGACAGCAATATTTACCGAAAAGACATGCCGACAGGGTATACGCAATGTGCATACCAAATGTGTACATATACCTAACAGAACTTCCGAACCATATGGCTTAGGAATGACCGTGTAGAGAACAAAAACAGATTCATTTACAAAAGGGAAAAGACCGTGAGTATGAAAAAATTAAAGCGACAACAGCAGGCAAGATCAGCGTTCTCAGACAACTGTCAGTCTGTAGGATAACCGCCCATGAAGAAAACAGTAAAACTTTAATAAGTAAGTGCACTGTACGGAAATCACAAAATAACTGACCTAATGGTACTTCGTAAAGTTAGGGTGTGTATTGCTAAAAGGTTTAGATTCTAACATAAGAAAAACCAGCGCAGTATAAATAGTAGTTTCAGAGAACTGCAAATCGTAACAAAAAAAAAGCCAAAGAAACAGAAGAAACGCAAAGATAGAAATTCTGTAGATATTTACGCGACAACAAAAAATATGTTGCCGACTCACACAAATTTTTAGAGCTCAAATACTGGCGCCCAGAATTTAACTGAGTAGTGTTACCCACAACTAATTATTCCTGATAAAACAAATTCATTTACGCGATACGCATAAATAAATTTGAAACGAAGAATATAATGTGGATGTATGAAATTTGTTTTCGTAACACTGCTAAAACGCTACACACTGTACTAGTCGGCAACAACGCTGGGCGAGGGGCGTGGAGGTGACAGGGAGAAGGAGTGAAAGTGAGTGACCTTGACGATACTACTTCCATGCAGCTGACTATAGTATCGTCAAGGTCACACCGCTTACTTACAGCGTTGCCACTAAGCAACAGTTTCCCTTTCTTCCGAAAAATGCTACACTAGTAAGTAAGCCTACTTAATGTAAAGAATATAACAAAGTGAGAAAGTTTGTAATACATGCATTAGAGTACATTGTTACATTGTCAATAATTCTTAATAATAATTACATCACAATTAATATATTGTTAATAATTAATTAACAATTAATTTCCGTATCTTATACATAACATTCAATTCGACGCGTCAGCTATAGTTTGTTTGAACGAATTTTATACGCATCCTGTGTCTTAAGCTTGCCCCATTTAATTATTGAAGACACCGCACTATTCGTGACTCAGAAAAATATTCTATTTTTATTTCCTGCGCTGCTTATTAATAATTAAGTAAAAAAATTAGAACTATACTATAAGATGTTACATGCACAAGTAGCATAAAAAAAATGGTATGTATAAACGTGAAACGAATTGGATTTCTTAAGAAAATAAGGATAATTTTATAAACAACAAATACAAATGTCTCATGAAATAAATTTAAAATTACTTATTTATTTATATATATATATATATATATATATATATATATATATATTTTAACTTAAATCTTTAAATATAGAATTTAAATTTATAATTCTATATTTTATGCATTGTCCTTACTAATTTTATAATTAAAATTTTCCTTATTTTATGAACTATAGAATTCCTTATGACTATTATAAATAAGCAGTATGTTGAAAAACTCACCTTAAATAGGGTTAGTCACACAATTATCACTTTGCAAAGTGATAGCACAGAGCACATTCATAACACTCCTGAAGAAAACACGCACACACGGTTTTTTATGTTTCAATAAAAATAGAAAATACTACGCTTCGCTATAGACACGTTTACCACCTATATACACTTTTTAACACTCCTGCAGTATCCGTCTTCGGATTCACTGGACTCAGGTTCGCTGTCACTACTCACACGTAAGTGTATGATGAAGGGCTCCACTGTGGTGTCTCTCGTGCACTGCTTTGAGTAATCGGCTTCTTGTAGTGCCTCCGCATGTCTTACGCACTTCTCCCAGTCTTCCTGAGTTATCCTGTCCAAAGCTTCGTGTGCAAGTTGTTCAATATCGGCCAATCTGAAAGTCGTATTCTTGTTTGCAACATACCGTTTAACTTGGGCCCATATCAGCTCGATCGGATTATACTGACAATGATATGGTGGCAGGCGCACTACTGTATGTCCCATTTCATTTGCCAGTTGATCCAATTCGTACGTCTTCTTGGCCGTTCGGATCTCTTCTTTAGAAAGAAGTTCATCCCTGGTTTCAGCTGTGGAAAATGAAATTCTCTTCTTACGCAGCCACTCCATGATATCCGCTTTACGCCAGTTTGAACATGGTGGTTTATCTATTTGTACAGAATGATAGCTGGCATTATCCATCACGATGACAGAGCCTTCTTCCAAGGAGCGCAACATACCAACAAACCAGGTCTTAAAAACTTCAGCATTCATTTCTGTGTGGTAGTCAGATGCAGCTGAATGCTTACTGCCACGAAAGACAAGTTTGGCACCTGCTATGAAACCTGTACTTGCGGATCCAGCATGTGCAATAATCAGCCGGCCACCTCTACCAGTAGGTACTTTCAGCCCACCGTTCCCTCTGGAGTCTTGCCAGATGTATTTATTCGTATGATTCTGTGATATCCAGGTTTCATCCAAATAAATTATAGGCCTGTTGTCCTCCGTACGATGTATATGCATGGTTCTCAAAAACTTCGCTCTCAAGGCAGCAATGTCTCTGCGCTCCATTAAAAATTTTCGTCCATCGTTGCACTTCTTAAATTTAAAACCAAGCACTTTCAGAAGGCGAAGTACGGAGGCTTCTGAACCAGAATAATTGATTTTCTGACAGAGATCAGCTCGAATTTTGCTTGCAGTGGGGTATTCCCCTCGGTCGTAATATTCTAGTACGGTCCTGCGGACTATTTGTTTATTAAAATCGTCCAGTTCAGTGTTTTTGTGTTCCCGTTTATACCCTTTCCTTGGAGAACTGAACACAACACTCACGCCTTGATCATCTGCCGAAGCAACGGTATTGCTAATACGTTGCACCGACTGTTCAGAAATGCCACAAGCTTCCGCTGTCAATTTTCGAACTTGTGCAAAGTTTATGTTCCTCCTGGCTTCTTCATTATACGCAAGATTTTTAAAAAACTTGTAAACGTTTGCTATGATGACTTTACTTTGTTTTCTAATGTCCTCTCGGCCCGCACGTACACCACCGCTGCTTGTACTCGAACTAAATGTAGGATACTGTTCCTCAATATCACTCATAATAAATACAAATTATTGAAATAAACTAATACACACACTGTCTACAATAAAGACGTCAACCGTTCACATGAAATGCACAAAATGTCTGTCAACCATACTAAGGACGATAAATATTTTGGATGTTTGTTGCTAATTCGTCTCTTCCTCACCTCGTCCACCCAACCTACTTGGAATGGGGTACTGTAACTGAAATGGGATTGGCTTTTGTCACAACAGCGACAATTTTGTTTACAGAAATTGCTCAGTCCTATTTATCTTTGTGCAACGGAAGAAAGGTAGTAGCGCGGGCAGTAAACATACACATTTTTGAGGGGATTGTAAAATGACAAAGGCATTCATAAAAGTGTCAGACAGCAATATTTACCGAAAAGACATGCCGACAGGGTATACGCAATGTGCATACCAAATGTGTACATATACCTAACAGAACTTCCGAACCATATGGCTTAGGAATGACCGTGTAGAGAACAAAAACAGATTCATTTACAAAAGGGAAAAGACCGTGAGTATGAAAAAATTAAAGCGACAACAGCAGGCAAGGTCAGCGTTCTCAGACAACTGTCAGTCTGTAGGATAACCGCCCATGAAGAAAACAGTAAAACTTTAATAAGTAAGTGCACTGTACGGAAATCACAAAATAACTGACCTAATGGTACTTCGTAAAGTTAGGGTGTGTATTGCTAAAAGGTTTAGATTCTAACATAAGAAAAACCAGCGCAGTATAAATAGTAGTTTCAGAGAACTGCAAATCGTAACAAAAAAAAAGCCAAAGAAACAGAAGAAACGCAAAGATAGAAATTCTGTAGATATTTACGCGACAACAAAAAATATGTGGCCGACTCACACAAATTTTTAGAGCTCAAATACTGGGGCCCAGAATTTAACTGAGTAGTGTTACCCACAACTAATTATTCCTGATAAAACAAATTCATTTACGCGATACGCATAAATAAATTTGAAACGAAGAATATAATGTGGATGTATGAAATTTGTTTTCGTAACACTGCTAAAACGCTACACACTGTACTAGCCGGCAACAACGCTGGGCGAGGGGCGTGGAGGTGACAGGGAGAAGCAGTGAAAGTGAGGGACCTTGACGATACTACTTCCATGCAGCTGACTATAGTGAGAAGTAATTCATGCATTGAGTCGGCGGAGCTTACTGTTCAAGAATGACTGTCGGGGCTATAGCGATGATGTCTGAAAGTCATACGATACAAAACTCGCGCGAGTTCATAAAAGGAACTCTCACGGCCCATGTGTCTAGACCAATGGTTCCCAAACTTTCCAGTCCGCGGACCCCCCCCCCCTCCAAAATAGTAAAACTTTCACGGACTCCGTCTGAGTTCTGAAATAAAACACACAGTGAATATGATACAAACTCTTACATTTTAAATAAAATTTATTAAAATCAAAATTCTCTTAACTTGCAAAATTATAATATTAGTGGTATCAAATATAGTTTAATGTGAACAATGAAGCTGCGTTTGAACAATTAGCTCTGCAATATTCTGTTTAATGTCTGATAATTTCAATAAAGTCTTTAAGTTCCGGTTGCGTTGCCAACCTTGGCTCTATCTTTCCAGCCACATGTGTCGAAGTCCAGCTACTTAGGCGTAAAACCAGATACACGGAAAAAATGTTTTGTTTAGGTACAGTGTTTATAACTAAGATACAGTGCTTATACGAAGACTAAAACAGCGTGATCAGTTCTGCGTTGATGCGGCGCTCTAGTCAGTTCGGCTGAAAAACAAATCTGCTACACAACATGATTTAAAGACATTATCAAAGCCATTAGTTTCAAATTACTTTTACAATTACAATTAGTTTGAACAAAAAAAAATACTAGAATCTTCTAATAGGCTAATTGTTTTAAGATTTTAAAATTTAGATTTAGAGCATAAAAATTCGGTTAAAATTACGATATATTCTATTTTTTTTAAAAAGCCTCCGCGGACCCCCTGAAACATTGTCGTGGACCCCACTTCGGAAACCACTGATCTAGACAACTCATCTGATGCGTTTCCTAGGACACCACGACATACTTTTCAGTTCGTAACGATAAATTTATCGTACGATAATGAAAACTATCGCTATGGAGAACCATGACTTCCATGTTCTAAGATTTATATTTAAAATAATTTTCGAAATGAAATATTTACATAGAAACTACTTCTTTCTACTTCTTGCTTCAGCCATAACCACAGTACTGTGGCCATTAACGTATACCACCTCACGTTAGCGCACTCGATTATCACTGATGATGGCAGTCGATAGCACTGCCGAAACGTCTGGTTTACAGAAAACATTGGACCACGGCCAAACACCCTGGGAAGGAATTTTAACAAGAAACTACTTCTTTGTTGCCGACAACGTAGTACACATATAAAAAAATTATCCCCTCCCCCTTCAACTATCATTTTCATTTATAGAGAATTACCCCACCCTCTTCAACTACCCTTTTTATTTATAGATATTTCATCTACCTTTCTACAGTGGATTATTATGACCTTCTTTTCAGGATACTTTATTTATCAAAATTAAGTACCACTTCCCCTTAACCGATCTTTACCAAAATCAATAAACCTTGAGTCTTCTACAACTCAGGCACATACGGAAAAAATTATTTGATTCTGTTTAAATTTACGGCAGTTATCGTTTCCCATAGAAAAAATTCTACACACAGACAGACATACAGACACTTTCCGAAAAATTACATTTCTTCATGTTTTGAGGGTAGTACAACCAGAATCAGCCCTTATCTCGAACACGATTTTTTCGCCGTCACCATACTTCCATTTCCTTATGGAACGTGAAAGTAAAACGGCCCAATTCTTTCTGTTGTTTTACAAGTCGTAAGATTTTTTATCGTAGGTTATCGTACGATATAAATCAGATGCATAAAAGAGTTTTGTGTTAAGAAAGTTGACTGTCCGTTTCTTCAGTGTAACAGTAAAGTACAGCACGTGGTCTTGACAACTTATAACTTATACGAGTTGACTGTATCGCGACGCGTCCGCGTTCATTTAAGCAGAGTCGCACTGCAGTAATGCCGAGTCTGCATAAATATGTCGCAACGTATAAACGTCAGTACACGCATAACTACGTGCGACAGCGTTCCGTCTTGCAGCTAGCGGCGACCTATAAAGTTGCAGCAGCAAAAATTACTATGGTAGAAAATTAAAACTGACAGACTGCCCTCCTGATTCCGTACCGTTTGTTGTATTGTAGTCGCGTAACCGTTGCGAGGAATGTACGGGTTGCTCAACTGACCTCTGTCAGATTTTATTTGTCTCCTTACGCAACGTATATAGCTTTTAGCATCACGTCTGATATGTAAATCGATACACACAAAAAACGAAACATTGTAACTCTCGCAAAAGACACATAATCGCATTGATTTGACTTTAAATTTTGTACTTTCGTTTATAATTTTTGTTTGTCGGTTTGAATAAAAATGTGGAACTGTACCTTTATCCGTTCCTGCAGTATGGTAAACTTGGGTAAACTCGATATAACAAACCAATTGTGCCAACCAAAAATTCTTAATTCTTTTTTCTGTTTTAATCTTTGGAAAGAATGGTTTCTAAGTACAGTACTTCTTTGCACTAAAAATTGTTTGGATAAAACATCATATTATATTTATTTTAATTAAATTTCGAAACAATGTTCTTGCTTGGTAATATCGTGATATTCGAGGTAATCTCGTGACAACACTCCGCTATACTCGTGATATCACGACTTTTCCTGGATTGAGGCAATCTCGTGATACGTCAGGCATACTAGTGACAATCTAAAGTCATAAATAAAATAAAGCTAAAATCATACGGTGAAAAAACATGAAAATTAAAAACGCCATTAATATTAAAATCGTACGGAGAAATTCAATCCAGGAAATAAAAACTATCGAAAATTTTAGTAGAAAATAATTTAGAAGATTTATATTTAATGGAAGTCTTTTTTAGAAGTGAATTTCAAAAATTCAATAAATTTGTACATTACTAGGAAGCGTCTTTACTTGGAAAACAACACAAAACATTTAAGAAACTACGATCCGGAGATAAGGTCCTACAACGTATATGCCGTCCATAACCTATCACAATATGTACCATCGTATTCAGTATGTATTAACCGACAATTTAAGACTAAATTTGATACTTAATAGAGTGAATTACAATTATGGTAGAACCAAAATGCACCTCCTCTTATTAACAGATACAGACATATAAGAAATATTCCTTACCTTTCACTTCAAAACGTTGCAAAACAATAAACACGTGTCCCACTGGCGCCTACAACATCTCAAATTGAACATCAGAATGCGCTGCGCTCAACTGCAGGAACTAGGCATTTGTGGGAGTACTTCTTCCAAAAAGTATCACGAGAT
This sequence comes from Magicicada septendecula, assembly GCA_034769895.1. Taxonomy (NCBI): domain Eukaryota; kingdom Metazoa; phylum Arthropoda; class Insecta; order Hemiptera; family Cicadidae; genus Magicicada; species Magicicada septendecula. Next base: position 59,903,946 of record CM068374.1, read on the forward strand.
TACCTTTACCACGAGTATACCCGAGTTCACCATACATTTTCGTTGTTTTCAATATGCGAGTTTATCGATATATTACGATATGGAAAAGAAGAAGTTACTAATATTGTAGGTTGCCTTATTTCTTAATGCAAAGCGAAAGTACGTGTTGTTTCCATTTGTGAGGTTAGGTGACAATGGTTTTGCGTTTTTAGTTTACTGCTGAAATAAATAAAAGCCATGCTTGAGAAAAACATAACTTTTAATGTGTATATACAATGCTTATAACAGAGTAACACTTAAAATAAAGAACCTAACGTTTTAGAGTTGACAAATAGGCAAACATTACAACAGCAATTGTCAATTGAAAAATACAAATATTTATGGTTAATGGGAAAAAACAAAAAGCACAATGTATTAGGGAATTACAACAACTGAAACTAAACGACAAAGGATGGTCTGGGAAACCGCGAGTGAGAGCGAGAGGAAAGAAGCCACAAAGTTGCACACTCCACTAGGAAAGTGATGGATACTGTTTTTTGGGTGATTAAAGGTGTTTTCTCGTTGATTATCTGCCTAGTGGGGTCATAGTAAATGCAGAGAAGTATTGCGGGACTCTGAAATAAATGCGATCAGCGATAAACCGGAAACGGCCTGGTTTGTTGAGCAACAAAGTTCTGCTCCACAACAACACATGTCCTCATTCGTCGCGTGTCATGCAGAATTTGTTGGAGTCCTTTCAATGAGAGATTTTCAACCATTCTTCACATTCATTCACCCGATATGGCTCCGAGTGATTTCCTTCTGTTCTCCCATCTCAGAATACCTGGGAGGACAACGTTTATTAACGGATAGGTAAGTGAAACATGCGGTTGATTCCTGCCTCGGAAATCTGGGCACGTTGTGGTTTTAAGAAGGAACTGAAAACTGTTTTTACGCTACATAAAGTGTATTGACAAGACTGGAGATTATATTGAAAAATAAGTACATGTTTTTGAATAAGAGTATAGTTTTGTTTTTAATTTATACATATGTTTTTTATTTTTCCTGAAACAGGGAAACTTACTTTTGAGATGACCCTCGTATATTGATTTGACAACGGTTTCTTCAATGAAAAACTTTAAACACTTCTACTGCCTACATAACCTTTCCAAACTTCGATGTCAAAAGTCAATGCCCCTCCCCCATCAAACTTCATCCTTAGGACTGGCCGAACGGCATGTTCAGGTCACGGCTGTCGTCAGTGGATCCTGGACTTACCTACTATTATCTTGTAGTCTGCCACGTATTTGAAGCTGTTTCTAAAACAAAATATTATGACCAAACGTCTTGTTGACGGAAACATATTAGTAAGCTCCTTGCGCGCAGAACTCGCACACAAACTTGAACGAAATACATGGATTATTATTAGATAGATTTTAATATTCCGTCTATTTGATATTTTCCGTTCATCAACAAAAATAAAAAGTCCTGATTACTCTTCAGTCTTTAACAAAATATCGGTATGGAGAACCATACATGACTTCCATGTTCTAAGATTTATATTTAAAATCATATTCGCAATGAAATATTTCCATACAAACAACTTCTTTCTATTGCTTCAGCCTTAACCACAGTACTTTGATCATTAACGTATACCACCTCACTTTTTCGCAGTCGGTTTTCACTGATGATGGCAGTCGATGGCACTGCCGAAACGTCTGGTTTTGCAGAAAACATTGGACTACGGCTAAACAGCCCGGGAAGGAATTTTAACAAAAAACTACATCTTTGTTGCCGATAACGTAGTACACATATAACAAATTCTACCCTCCATCTTCAACTATAATTTTCATTAATAGAAAATTGCCCCTACCCCGTTCACCTAACCTCTTAATTTATAGATATTTCATCTACGTTTCTACAGTGGATTACTATGAGCTTCTTATCAGGATACTTTATTTATCAAAATTAAGTACTTCACTCTTGTTAAAACATAAAATGTTGCAGGTAAACTACCCCTTTCTCTTAACCGATCTTCACCAAAATCAATAGGCCTTTAGTCCTCTACAATTCAGGGATGCATGCAAAAAAATATTTGATTCTGTTTGAAAGTGCGGCAGTTATCGTTCGTCATGGAAACATTTCTCTTGTTACAACATAAAATGTTGCAGGTAAACTACCCCTTTCCCTTAACCGATCTTCACCAAAATCAATAGACCTTGAGCTCTCTGCAACGCAGGAAAGGGTGCAAAAAATTATTTGATTCTCTTTGAATTTACGGCAGTTATCGTTCGTCATATAAAAAATTTCCCTTCTTAAAATATAAAATGTTGCTGGTAAACTACCCCTTTCCCTTAACCGATCTTCACCAAAAATGAAAGGTCTTGAGTACTCTACAATTCAGGCCTGTATGCAAACAATTATTTGATTCTGTTTGAATTTGCGGCTGTTATCGTTTGGCATAGAAAACACCCTTGATAAAACATAAAACGTTGCTGATAAACTACCCTATTCCATTAACCGATCTTCACCAAAAACAATAGGTCTTGAGAACTCTACAATTCAGGGCTGTATGGAAAACATTATTTGATTCTCTTTGAATTTACGGCAGTTATCGTTCGTCATAGAAAAAATACCCTTGTTAAAACATAAAACGTTGCAGGTAAACTACCCCTTTCCCTTAACCGATCTTCAGCAAAATCAACAGACCTTGAGTTCTGTATAATTAAAAAAGGTATCCAGAAGAGTAGTTGATTCTGTTTTAATGTACGGCAGTTATCGTTCGTCATAAAAAAATTACCCTTGATAAAACATAGAATGTTGCTGGTAAACTACCCTATTCCCTTAACCAATCTTCACCAAAACCAACAGGTTTTTGAGAACTCTACATTTCAGGGCTGTATACAAAATATTATGTGATTCTGTTTGAATTTGCGGCTGTTATCGTTTGCCATATAAAATACCCTTGATAAAACAAAAAACGTGGCTGGTAAACTACCCCTTTCCCTTAACCGATCTTCACCAAAAACAATAAGTCTCTAGTACTCAACAAAACAGGGCTGTATGCAAAAACGTATTTGATTATATTTGAATTTGCGGCTCTTATCGTTTGCTATAGAAAAAACCCTTTTAAAACATAAAACGTTGCTGGTAAACTACCCCTTTCCCTTAACCGATCTTCACCAACACCAATAGGTATTGAGAATTCTATAATACAGGGCTGTATGCAAAACATCATTTGATTCTGTTTGAATTTGCGGCTGTTATCGTTTACCATAGAAAAAATTACCCTTGATAAAAAACCGTTGCAAGTAAACTACCCTTTCCCTTAACCGATCTTCACCAAAAACGATAGGTCTTGAGAACTCTACAATTCAGGGCTGTATGCTAAATATTATATGATTTTGTTTGAATTTGCGGCTGTTATCGTTTGCCATACAAAATACCATTGATAAAACAAAAAATGTGGCTGGTAAACTACCCCTTTCCCTTAAACGATCTTCACCAAAAACAATAGGTCTTTAGTACTCAAGAAATCAGGGCTGTATGCAAAAACGTATTTGATTCTGTTTGAATTTGCGGCTCTTATCGTTTGCCATAGGAAATACACTTTTAAAACATAAAACGTTGCAGGTAAACTACCCCTTTCCCTTAACCGATCTTCACCAAAAACAAAACGTCTTGAGAACTCTACAATTCAGGGCAGTATGCAAAACATTATTTGATTATGGTTGAATTTGCGGCTGTTATCGTTTGCCATAAAAAATACCCTTGTTAAAACATAAAACGTTGCAGGTAAACTACCCCTTTCCCTTAACCGATCTTTACCAAAATCAAAATATCTTGAGAACTCAATAATTTAGGCCTGTATACGAAACATTATTTGATTCTGTTTGAATTTGCGGCTGTTATCGTTTGCCAAACAAACAAAATTACCCTTGATAAAAAAAAAATATCGGTATGGAGAACCATACATGACTTCCATATTCTAAGATTTATTTTTAAAATCATTTTCAGCCAAACAGCCAGGCTGTGTCTTACCTGCCTTTTTATTGCTGTATTAAATGAAAAATATTATATTACATTAAAATGAAAAAATTATAATTTTATTGCCTGGCAACAAAATTATTTTATTTTTAACAATTACCATTGTTTCAAAAAGTTTAAATAAATTTTCAAGTACTTTACTCTTGTTAAAACGTAAAAGGTTGCAGGTAAACTACCCCTTCCCCTTAACCGATCTTCACCAAAATCGAAAGTCCTTGAGACCTCTACAATTCAGGGACGTATGCAAAAAATTATTTGATTCTGTTTGAATTTGCGGCTGTTATCGTTTGCCATAGAAAATACGCTTGATAAAAAAACGTTGCAGGTAAACTACCCCTTCCCCTTAACCGATCTTCACCAAAAACAACAGGTCTTGAGTACTCTACAAATCAGGGCTGTATGCAAAACATTATTTGATTATGTTTGAATTTGCGGCTGTTATCGTTTGCCATAGAAAATACCCTTGTTAAAAAAACGTTGCAGGTAAACTACCCCTTTCCCTCAACCGATCTTCACCAAAAACAACAGGTCTTGAGAACTCTACAATTTAGGGCTGTATGCAAATAATCTTTTGATTCTGTTTGAATTTGCGGCTGTTATCGTTTGCCATAGGAAATACCCTTGTTAAAACATAAAACGTTACAGGTAAACTACCCCTTTCCCTTAACCGATCTTTACCAAAAACAATAGGTCTTGAGTACTCTACAAATCAGGGCGGTATGCAAAACATTATTTGATTCTGTTTGAATTTGCGGCTGTTATCGTTTGCCATAGAAAATACCCTTGTTAAAAAAACGTTGCAGGTAAACTACCCCTTTCCCTCAACCGAACTTCACCAAAAACAATAGGTCTTGAGAACTCTACAATTTAGGGCTGTATGCAAATAATCTTTTGATTCTGTTTGAATTTGCGGCTGTTATCGTTTGCCATAGGAAATACCCTTGTTAAAACATAAAACGTTACAGGTAAACTACCCCTTTCCCTCAACCGATCTTCACCAAAATCAACAGATCTTGAGAACTCTACAATTCAGGGCCGTATGCGAAACATTATTTGATTCTGTTTGAATTTGCGGCTGTTATCGTTTGCCAAACAAACAAAATTACCCTTGCTTAAAAAAAACCGTTGCAGGTAAACTACCCCTTTCCCTCACCCGATCTTCACCAAAAATAATAGGTCGCGAGTACCCTGCAAATCAGAGCTGTATGCAAAACATTATTTGATTCTGTTTGAATTTGCGGCAGTTATCGTTTGCCATAGAAAAAAAATCTACAGACACACAGACAGACAGACAGACACACAGACACTTTTCGGAAAACGACTTTTTTTCATGTTTTGAGTGTAGTAGAATCAGAATCTGCAATAATCTCGAACACGATTTTTTTTGCCATCACCATACTTCCATTCCTTAAGGAATATGGAAGTAAAAAAACTGTTGCCGGTAAACTACCCCTTTCCCTCAACCGATCTTCACCAAAAACAATAGGTCGTGAGTACTCTGCAAATCAGGACTGTATGCAAAAAAATATTTGATTCTGTTTGAATTTGCGGCTGTTATCGTTTGCCATAGAAAAAAAATCCACAGACACACAGACACTTTTCGAAAAACGACTTTTTTTCATGTTTTGAGTGTAGTACAGTCAGAATCTGCAATAATCTCGAACACGATTTTTTTTGCCATCACCATACTTCCATTTCCTTAAGGAACATGGAAGTAAAAAGTAACAAATGTGAAGCACATAATAATACGATAAACAATAAAAATATTCCAAACTAATTTATTGTTTTTATTATATTATATTTGTAACCACAATGCTGAAATGACAAATAAGAAGTCCTACCATTTACGTTTACGTACGATTCCAAGAGATATATAGCTCTATGTTAACTACATTTCGCAAATATGTATCGAGAAATTAGTGGTAAAACTACCCAAGTCCAAGTTTTAATGATGTTTCAAAAACGACATTTTATAAATGAATTTCTTTTTCTATTTTTATTTTCAACAGATGCGTAATCAACTCTATTAATAATAGAAATTAACTTTGAAAATCATCATCATCATCATCATCGTCGTCGTCGTCGTCGTCGTCGTCATCATCATCATCGTCGTCATAATCATCTGAAAGGATTAAACCAATGATGGTTTGTTCCGGTCTCAAAGAGGCAAAGTCTAGAATCATCTGCAAGGATTAAACCAAGTGTGTTTTTTTCCTATAAGCAAAGTCTAGAGCTGGTCACTCCAGCGCTTCCTCGGACGTCCCACACCCCTCCGTCCATTAGGCTTATAGTTCCAGCGTTGTTTGGGGACGCGGCAGTCATCCAATCGGCGAAGATGTTCCCACCAATTTAGCCGATACTGGGCTATCCTTTCGAGTATACTCATAATATTCAGTCCTCGCCGTGTATTTGTGTTACTTCTATGATCATGGAGAGTATACCCTACGTTCATGAAAAATCTCATTTGAGCTGCTTGGATGCGACTGACCTGGCCTTTCGTTAAAGTCCAGTTCTCAGACCCATAAAGGAATGTGGAATGGGTCATCACCTTGTAGAATTTTAGGGGTGTTTCTTTTCTTGCTGACTTAAGAGTTCGCCTGATGTTCCCGCACATAAGGTTCACTTATACAACGTCGTTGCCTCTATCATAACTTTGAAAATCAGTCTAATAATTTTATGATTCATCATTGTACTTGAATACCTTTAATTTCAGTGTTCCGAAAATTCGAAAATTCACCTGAGTGAACTTGGTTAGATTTACCGACAACCCCACGATATATCCCTTAATTTTTAACAATACCAAGTGTGGAAGGGGGGGGAAGAAGTAACTTACAAACGTTTTGAAGGCGGCCCAAAATTGAGAGATATTAATATTTTTCATATTATTAAATGTACCAAGTTTGTATTTCAAACAAAATTCCCCTAACGTAATTCTCCACGCCGACTTTTAAAATTTTCTTAAAATTTCTGACTTCCAATTTTTGGCCTGCGGTGATACTCAAATTAAAAATTTTCACAGTTAACATTGCGTTCGGATTTCTGTTAAGATTATCTTTAGTAAGATAGTGACATGGATTTTTATAATTATGCAAACTTTGCACCTATTTTTGTTTCTGGTTTCCTAAAAGTTTGACATTTTCATAAAATGAACACAATAATAGGATACTGGGTAAGACTGTTTCTAATTTGATACTTCATACGTACTTTTGTAATAAAAAAAAATTGACCACTCATATTTTTGGCTTCGGTTCCTCTATTTTTACAGGAAATCAATTTAAGTTTTACAAAAGTCGGTTGATATATTAAAAAGTTATTTGTCATCATGGTATTCACAACACGGCACAGGCAACGTGCTGGCTGTTCCTCCTGCATAATCTTCCAGTCATCTGTTGCTGGGTCTACCCACACACCTGTGTCCTATAGGTTTGTATTTCCAGACTAGTTTTAGCCAGTCTGGAATCTGACATTCTTTCTAAGTGTTCTTTTCACCGTTGTTTGTAATCTTTTAATTTTTCATTCAAGTTAAAAACTTGTAACGGTTTTCTTATGGCCTAATTCCTTATACAATCAAGTTTGTAACGCTTTCTAACTCCTTTTAAGATCGCCATTTACGAGGCCTGTATTTTACTGTCTTGTTTCTTGGTTGTCGTCCATAATTCCCACCCATAGGAGAGTACAGGGACCGCCATAATTTTGTAGACCTGGCATGATTCCATCATCAACCGATCTGATTACTTGGCAATTAGCGAGACGTGGATGGAAGATTTCAAGCCAGTTCAGGTGCCTGGCTTTAATCTGAGATCATATCGTAACACCTCTAAGCGCAGACAAATTGCAACTACATCATCGGCGGCGGTATCATCATCATCAAGTCGCATAGCCGGTGGAGTCGCCATATATCGCAACATCAATAGCTTCACTGATTGTAACAGAGTTAACATTGACATTTCCGAGATGAATTTGCAGAGCAAAGACCCAAAGGTTGGTGATGTCTGTCTAGTAAACGTAACAGTCAATGGCATCTTCAAATTCATACTCGGGTGTGTGTACATCCATCCGGGCACAGCGTTAGCAGAAATTAAGCTCTGTATGTTACGATCGCTGTTAAAGTATTCTAAAAACATCTTTAAGATTATACCCGAATACCAGCCAAATCTCACTACACCAATCATGATGGTCGGAGACTGTAATGTTAATGTCTCGCAAGACCGCTCGTTGCCCGACTTCATGCTCAGCCAGTTTAATTTGTCTTACATCGAAACTTCTCCAACAACGCTAGGTAATACCTGTATTGATTTAACGTTTACCAGAAATCTCGATGAATCCTGTATGCCATTTGTTTCGTACTTTTCGTATCATAGACCTATCATTAATAAAGATATAACACAGTAATTATTTGTTTACTTGATTTCTTTCCTGAACCCGACGAAAGGAAAATGTTGCCATCACAAATAAAACATGGAAATCCGAAGGACTTCTTAGTGTTCAAAAATGATTATGACATACACTGAGAAAAAAAATACTATTGTTCAGAGAAAAATTTCTTGAAGCAAGAACTTTTAAGAATAAATTTTTTTTAAAAACTAATTTCTTCACAAAAGAAAATCAATATTTATTTTCATAGCAATAACTAAACAAAAGAATGATTTTATTTGAATTAAGAAAATATTATTGAAATAAATTTAAAAACACTTGAGTAAATTTAAAAAAAGTTTGAGACAAGAATATACATTCTCGATAATTATCGAGAATATATATTCTTATGTCAAGGAAATTTACTTGATATAAGTATTTTTTTCTCTCAGTGTATACATATAATACGCTCAAAGAAAATATTACCCGTTACGTACACGTATTCACGTAAAACACACGGCCGTGTCCACGACACAGCCACACCCCGTATTTTTTTTGTCTTGTTTCTTGGTTGTCGTCCATAATTCCCACCCATAGGAGAGTACAGGGACCGCCATAACTTTGTAGACCTTTAATTTTTTATCTCAACGTACCTTGTTTCTAAAAGTACGGTCGATGGCTCCACAGATCGTCTGAAACTTACCTAATTTAACATCAATATCATAATTCCTATAATAGTCAGTATAATTTCGCAAATAATTAAAGTGGCTCACCTGCTCTAGAATTCGATCATTAATAATTATTTTTGTTCTTATTGGCTCCTTGTATCGAAATGCCATTACATTTGTTTTAATAGTGGAGCTTTTCCTATTTAATGTTTGTAATCAAATTCTGTATTTAAAAATTTGTTGTGAGACATATTCCAAATAGACTGACAGACGTATGCCAAACGGTTGCTTCAAAATTGGTAAATCGTTTCGCAGTTTATTAGATATTTAGTTTTCTGTCAATACGCTCTCCACCTGTGTATTACAGTATATGGGCCTATAAAACAGTTTCGATACTGTAGGCTACCTTTATCCGTTCCTGCAGTCATTTTCGATATTTCGATTATGCGATTGTTTGGCTTTGATCTTTAGTGAATATCGCACATAATTTTAAGCAAGCGGAAGAATTATGCAAATTTTAATTTCGTATGTTGCAAAATAGTTGGCTGACGATTGCAGTTGGTGTTCTTAGTCCTTTTTTTAATGAAACATGATTGTAGCAGTAGTATATGACAGTTGCGTACCTGTGACACTAAAAGTTGATGTTGTTAGGTTAATATGAGAACTGAAATTACACACGGAAAGCGATATGTGTGTAATGTAAAACTCGTTTATTTTTTCGGAAACTACGAAATAATCCAACTCGAAAGTAAGGCGGGGTGGCCCTTGAGCCACCAGTTACTATGCATCTTTTTTTTAGGTAATATTCCTTTTCCAACAAGTACTCGTTTTGTAGCTCACCAAAAAAAAAGTTGTTTCATCTCCTGTTACGATTCAGTTCACGAGGTCATCTCCTTTTTCCCGGAAAATGTATATCAACTTGGTCGAGGCAGTAATCTTCTTCTCTATGTGTTCTTGAAACAACAAACGGGATATTCACCGTCCGCAAACTTTTCGAAATGCCGGCTCCTCCCGATTGATGCTCGATTTGTCTGGAAATTAACTGGCAATCGTGCAAGAATGTCGTCACGCGACTGTCCTCCAACATAATCGACTTAACGGAGTGAACAAGTGCTGGATTCTCAGTTCATGTTGAGGTTCCCCCACTGTGCAGTTCATCGTGTACATTCGTTCTCGCTTTTAAAAACTATGTATGCCACGAGCGGACCATTTGAATCCTCATACACTCAGGTCCGTACACAGAAGCTAAGTGACGATGAAATTCTGCCGCTGATTCATTTTACTTCCATATTCCTTAAGGAATGGAAGTATGGTGATGGCAAAAAAAATCGTGTTCGAGATTATTGCAGATTCTGATTCTACTACACTCAAAACATGAAAAAAAGTCGTTTTCCGAAAAGTGTCTGTGTGTGTGTCTGTGTGTCTATCTGTAGATTTTTTTCCTATGGCAAACGATAACGCCGCAAATTCAAACAGAATCAAATAATTTTTTGCATACAGCCCTGATTTGCAGAGTACTCGCGACCTATTGTTTTTGGTGAAGATCGGTTGAGGGAAAGGGGTAGTTTACCTGCAACGGTTTTTTTTTAGCAAGGGTAATTTTGTTTGTTTGGCAAACGATAACAGCCGCAAATTCAAACAGAATCAAATAATGTTTCGCATGCAGCCCTGAATTGTAGAGTTCTCAAGATCAGTTGATTTTGGTGAAGATCGGTTAAGGAAAAGGGGTAGTTTACCTGTAACGTTTTATGTTTTAACAAGGGTATTTCCTATGGCAAACGATAACAGCCGCAAATTCAAACAGAATCAAAAGATTATTTGCATACAGGCCTAAATTGTAGAGTTCTCAAAACCTGTTGTTTTTGGTGAAGATCGGTTGAGGGAAAGGGGTAGTTTACCTGCAACTTTTTTTTAACAAGGGTATTTTCTATGGCAAACGATAACAGCCGCAAATTCAAACAGAATCAAATAATGTTTTGTATACAGCCCTGATTTGCAGAGTACTCGCGACCTATTGTTTTTGGTGAAGATCGGTTGAGGGAAAGGGGTAGTTTACCTGCAACGGTTTTTTTTTAGCAAGGGTAATTTTGTTTGTTTGGCAAACGATAACAGCCGCAAATTCAAACAGAATCAAATAATGTTTCGCATGCAGCCCTGAATTGTAGAGTTCTCAAGATCAGTTGATTTTGGTGAAGATCGGTTAAGGAAAAGGGGTAGTTTACCTGTAACGTTTTATGTTTTAACAAGGGTATTTCCTATGGCAAACGATAACAGCCGCAAATTCAAACAGAATCAAAAGATTATTTGCATACAGGCCTAAATTGTAGAGTTCTCAAAACATGTTGTTTTTGGTGAAGATCGGTTGAGGGAAAGGGGTAGTTTACCTGCAACGTTTTTTTAACAAGGGTATTTTCTATGGCAAACGATAACAGCCGCAAATTCAAACAGAATCAAATAATGTTTTGTATACAGCCCTGATTTGTAGAGTACTCAAGATCTATTGTTTTTAGTGAAGATCGGTTAAGGGGAAGGGGTAGTTTACCTGCAACGTTTTTTTATCAAGCGTATTTCCTATGGCAAACGATAACAGCCGCAAATTCAAACAGAATCAAATAATTTGTTGCATACGTCCCTGAATTGTAGAGGTCTCAATGACTTTCGATTTTGGTGAAGATCGGTTAAGGGGAAGGGGTAGTTTACCTGCAACCTTTTACGTTTTAACAAGAGTAAAGTACTTGAAAATTTATTTAAACTTTTTGAAACAATCGTAATTGTTAAAAATAAAATAATTTTGTTGCCAGGCAATAAAATTATAATTTTTTCATTTTAATGTAATATAATATTTTTCATTTAATACAGCAATAAAAAGGCAGGTAAGACACAGCCTGGCTGTTTGGCTGAAAATGATTTTAAATATAAATCTTAGAATATGGAAGTCATGTATGGTTCTCCATACCGATATCTGCTATGGCGAACGATAACTGCCGCAAATTCAAAAAGAATCAAATAATGTTTTGCATATGTGCCCGAGATGCAGAGGACTCAAGGCCTATTGATTTTGGTGATGATCGGTTACGGGAAAGGGGTAGTTTACCTGGAAAGTTTTACGTTTTAACAAAAGTAAAGTAAAATTTACTTTTACTTATAGAGTAAAGTAAATTTATTTACTTTGATAAATAAAGTATCCTGAAAAGAAGGTCATAATAATACACTGTAAAAAGGTAGATGAAGAGGGTATATGAAGGGGGAGGGGGTAATTTTCTATAAATGAAAATGATATTTGAAGGGGGAGGGGATAATATTTTTACTTCCATATTCCTTAAGGAATGGAAGTATGGTGATGGCAAAAAAAATCGTGTTCGAGATTATTGCAGATTCTGATTCTACTACGCTCAAAACATGAAAAAAAGGCGTTTTCCGAAATGTGTGTGTGTGTGTGTGTGTGTGTGTGTGTGTGTGTGTGTGTGTGTGTGTGTGTGTGTGTGTGTGTGTGTGTGTGTGTGTGTGTGTGTGTGTGTGTGTGTGTGTGTGCGTGCGTGTGTGTGTGTGTGTGTGTGTGTGTGTGTGTGTGTGTGTGTGTGTGTGTGTGTGTGTGTGTGTATGTGTGTGTGTGTGTGTGTGTGTGTGTGTGTGTGTGTGTGTGTGTGTGTGTGTGTGTGTGTGTGTGTGTGTGTGTGTGTGTGTGTGTGTGTGTGTGTGTGTGTGTGTGTGTGTGTGTGTGTGTGTGTAGATTTTTTTTCTATGGCAAACGATAACTGCCGCAAATTCAAACAGAATCAAATAATTTTTTGCATACAGCCCTGATTCGTAGAGTACTCACGACCTATTGTTTTTGGTGAAGATCGGTTAAGGGAAAGGGGTAGCTTACCTGCAACGGTTTTTTTTTATCAAGGGAATTTTTTTTATTTGGCAAACGATAACAGCCGCAAATTCAAACAGAATCAAATAATGTTTCGCATACAGCCCTGAATTGTAGAGTTCTCAAGACCTATTGTTTTTGGTGAAGATCGGTTAAGGGAAAGGGGTAGTTTACCTACAACGTTTTTTTAACAAGGGTATTTTATATGGCAAACGATAACAGCCGCAAATTAAAACAGAATCAAATAATTTTCTGCATACAGCCCTGACTTGTAGAGTACTCAAGAATTATTGTTTTTGGTGAAGATCGGTTGAGGGGAAGGGGTAGTTTACCTGCAACGTTTTTTATCAAGCGTATTTTCTATGGCAAACGATAACAGCCGCAAATTCAAACAGAATCAAATAATTTTTTGCATACATCAGTGAATTGTAGAGGACTCAAGGCCTTTAGATTTTGGTGAAGATCGGTTAAGGGGAAGGGGTAGTTTACCTGCAACCTTTTACGTTTAAACAAGAGTAAAGTACTTGAAAATTTATTTAAACTTTTTGAAACAATGGTAATTGTTGAAAATAAAATAATTTTGTTGCCAGGTAACAAAAATAAAGTCATTTTGATTATAAAATATAAATATTTACTAGAAGAAAAGAATTTTCAGTTTTCAAAATTTAAATATATTTTTATAAAACAATGGGTTCTTCATTGAGGTGGGGACCATGTCACTCACTCCATCTCAAGCCTCTCCCATTTTGCAGAAAAAGAGGACCCTGTCAAGGCTGATACTTTGACGACAGTGACAGGGCTTTCCACCAAATTCAGCAGAGTGACAGGTAGGCCCAACTCTGATTGGCTCCTCAGATTTCCCCAGCGTTAGTAGGTTCTATGAAAATATTTTATTTCAAAAATGATTTTAAATATAAATCTTAGATATGTTTTATAAATCTCATGTTTTATGTTTTAACATGGGTAATTTTTTATATGACGAACCATAACTGCCGTAAATTCAAACAGAATCAAATAATTGTTTACATATGTGCCTGAGCTATAGAGAACTCAATGTCTGTTGATTTTGGTGAAGATCGGTTACGGGGAAAGGGCAGTTTACCTGAAACATTTTTTGTTGTAACATGAGTAAAGTACTTAATTTTGATAAAGTATCCTGATAAGATCTTAATAACCCACTGTAGAAACGTAGATGAAATGTCTATAAATGAAGAGGCTAGTTGAACGGGCTGGGGGTAATTTTCTATAAATCAAAATTATAGTTGAAGGGGGAGGGGATAATTTTTGGCAACAAAGAAGTATTTTTTTGTTAAAATTCCTTCCCTGGCTGTTTGGCTGAAAATGATTTTAAATATAAATCTTAGAATATGGAAGTCATGTATGGTTCTCCATACCGATATTTTTGCATCTAAAAACCGGTTCCCATTACGCACTTCGCAGTCGGACACGCTGGTATACGGAACGTCCATGATTTTAAATTTCGTGTTGTTGTTACGTTGCTCTCCAACGGATGAGGTTTTGGCACTACTGTCACTACACACAAATAAATTGTTCCCCAACCTTCGTCAGCATGCTTGCCCAACTTCCCTTTAAGAATAAAGGGAACTTACTTTTGAGGTGACCCTCGTATATTGGAATTATTTTCTGCTCGAAATTTAGTTGTCAGCTCGTGTTGTACGTAAAGAACGTGGTTATCTGGAGAGTAATCCCACTCTGAGGAGCAACGAATAGTGTAATACATCGCGTGATATATGTGGATATAACAAACTGTCTTATGTTGTGGTATCAAGTGTTTTATGGTAGAATAACTATGTCACACGATGCGAACTAGCACTGGCTCTTGGATAAAAATTAAATTGTGTGTGTGTGTGTGTGTGTGTGTGTGTGTTACATGCTCAACCAACCACAACAGTTATGCAATCAAGTGCAAATTGTATTGGATATCGAGTCAGCTTTAGATTCACTGACACAGATACGCGAACAATGAAACCAATAATAATCATTTATTGCATACAGCTGCACACACACAATCGTACAGAAGTGTTCTGTACGTATGAAAAAAAGTTTGTTTCCAAGTAATTTTATTAAAAAGTCACTCCTGGACCTTCATCTACTTCAGGGAATTTTTTCGAGTTGTTCGAAACTGGTCGTTGTTAGGGCCAGTCTCAGGCTGTTCTGGGGCAAGCCCCTTTCAGCCGTGTGTGTAGGATTGCTGGTTGGTTGGGTTCGCACACGCCAGCCCAGACCGGCCGATGAGAAGATGGTGGTACCTGAATGTAGAGAGAGAGTGTGTCTGAGTTGATGGAGGTGTGGCAGCCTCTAGGAAAGGGTGAGAGGGTGTTTTAGTGCCAAACTTAAAGACATAGGCGACCAGCATCGATGTATACTATATGGATCGCGTGCTGCATTCACTGAATTCGGTCCGACCGCTGCATCAGTGGTTGGCAAGAACACTGCGTATGCTATATACTGTACCTGTACAAAGTCTGACACTTCTGCTTTGTTATAGCTTTTGTTGCTTTAGCGGATTATATTTTGCGTTAAATGGTATATCTGTGTCATTTTAACAATTAATGACTCCAAAGTGGGAGGTTTTTAATAAGTGCTTTTCAAAAATAAACTCATTTGTTTCACCGTAAGATTTCAGTATTCTGACACATTATTTAAGTTTATCGCTAAGTTCTGTTGCGTTCATAAACAGTTCTGTTGCGTTCTTATTTATGAACATTTATTATTGAAGCCAGACGAATAAAGATAAGAATAAGGGAAACAAAGAATAAAAGACGTGAGCCGTAAACTTTAAAATGTTTATTGCGTAAAAGAAGCTGGCGTATACGCTCGCCATGGTCGTTAACGTGTCAATAAGCAATGCTAATTTACATTATTTTTTTTAATTTTATTTAATTAGCTATGTATTAACTGTATAAAAATTGTTTACATTAAACATTACTAAATAATACAAATTTATTTAACTTTTGGCAGACACCAAGCTTAGAGAAGGTAGCTCCAGCGGTTCTTTCCTTAGCAGTATTATAGCACAAGATTTTATAAAATAATGTCACTATTAATTTAATAAGTTTCACTTCATGGCTGTCTTCAGAAAAATCATTGTTTGAAATATGTTTTCTAAACACTGTGTCGGCAAAGTTTTTGCAAGCTGATATAGTCTAATCATTTTTTGGTATTAAGTTTACTGTCAGATATAATCTATAAATTATACATATATTTTACAATCTTTAAAACGTCTAATGACGCTCTAATTAATTTTCCGCTTTATACAGAATCAGTAAAATGAGTGTAAACGCTTAAGTTATTGTCATCTGTTATCAGTTAGGCAAAAGTAAAAACAAACTGTTATAATAATAAAATCTTCATAAGCACAAATTTTCAGTAGAACTGTCCCAAATGTAATAATAATTGTAAACTGTTAAAACAAGTGCATTACTGACTGAATGACTCGTTAAATGCACGTGTTAACTTAGCGCCAAACGCTTTATTGCCAACCATTGTGTGGGAAGCTATACGTGCTTCGGACCGTTTTCTGCCGTTCACTTTGCCTGGCAGCGCGTGATCCATATAGCATACATCGATGGCGACCAGAGACGAACCGCGTATGACGCTAAAGATGGCGGGAAGCGTCGTAATGGCGTCAAGGGTTCGGCGTGGAACAGGTTTTGTAGGTTTTATATTAGGTATTTATGTTATGTGGGAAATTAGGGATTAAGCACTGATTATGCCTAATATATTCCTGCATCACAGGTATGTTATGTCCATACTGCTTTTGGGCGTCCTGCATCTATTTTACCTACTTTACGTATTACTGTATACTGCTAAGGTTTTGTGGCAATGTTATCATCTGGGTTTCAATTTGGCACGATACTTTTTTTTTGTATCGGCCATCTAAGGACCACATGCCAATTACAATTCCTTATTCTTTGTTTTTTACTTTTCTCCAATATGCTTTCATCTTTTTACTGTGTATTTTCGTCCTGTTTTAAGTCCACCTAGAACCTGCGTTTTTCTCTCTCTCTCTTACCCTGGACTTCTTCCATTTTTACACTTTTGCCCGAAAAACTTCTCTTTCCATTGTTCTTCTGCGTTTATATTATTTTTTTCTAAATCCTTTTGGACTTCTTTATTCCAACTTGATGTTGACTTCTTCCCCCACAGATATTTGAAAATCTTCTTTGTTAACCTATTCTCGTCCATTCTATATAAATGTCCAAAAATTTATAGTCTTCTTTTTCTCACGGTTTCTGTTATATTTTCTATACTTTGATATATTTCATCATTACTTCTTCATTTCCAAACTTCTGAAGTTTTTCATGGGCCTAATGTTTTCCTAATAATTCGTCTTTCCAATATTTCTAATTTGTCTAAATTATAATTCAGGGCTAAACATTCACTTGCATATAGGCATCCTAGCTTCACTACTACTATACTATAATGTCTTATTTTCGCATTTTTAGATATTATGCACTTTTTATTGTAAATATCTTTAGTTATACCATATGTTACTTCCATTTTATGAATCATTTCTTCTATAGAACATTTTTCTAAACCATTCTTTTAAATTATTTCCCGCGATACTCAATTATTTTTACATTCATTGAAAACATACTCAGTTCCTTTTTGATACCATCATTCCCTCTTATCATATGTTAATGTATATCCTACCACGTGCCTGAGAATTCTTGATCTCGTCTCTTGAATACGACCGACCTGGCCTTCCGTTACAGCCCAATTCTCAGACCCATAAAGAAGTGTAGGGAAGGGCCATCACCTTGTACAACTCGAGGCGTGTTTTTCTACTCGTTGACGTTACAGTTATCCTGATGGTCCCACACATATGGTTGAACTTGTGCAGCTTCTACACCAAATCACTGTTTGTAATGTAAGACATGTTTAGAATGGCTTACACTTTTAATGTATAGCCCAGATATTTATAATTACTGACCAGTACCATCTACAACGATATTTACTCCTACGGGATCAGCTCCATGAAACACCATCTCACCTTGCTCGTCACTGTAAAGATCTGTTACCCTAAGTCCTCGCAGATTTGATCCAATGAGTGTACAGCCGTCTGCAAGCCACTTTCCGATTTCGACAGGATAGCCTGATCATCGGCAATTAACGTGTTGACTGCAGAGTCACCAACCACAAAATGCTTCGGAAAGTTCATCTGCCAATTGTATAAGACATCGTCTATATAAATTAAAAAGAGAAGGTGATAATGAACACCACTGTTGTACTCCATAATTGATCAGACCCACACTAGGGGTTGTGCTCCGTCTTCCTGTCTCGATTAAGATTTTGGTTCACACCAAAGACTTTGTATGGCTCTAATGAGGTGTTGTGGGATCCCTTTCCTTGCCATTATTGCCCATAGTTTGCTCCGATTCACCCTGTCAAACGCCTTCTCGAAGTCGATGAAAACTGTGTATGTGGGCAGCTGATTCTCTCTACGTTTTTCAATGAGTATGTAAATATGAATGATATGCAGTTGTATAACTTGAAATTATTATACCTTTACTCCTAGTTCTTCTCTTATTTATTTTTCTATCTTCCAATGTATAGTTTAAAGTCTTTCCAAAAAAGTACATTTCAGAACTTTGAATCTTGCCGTATGACCCACACCTCACTGGCATATGTCAATGTGGGTAGTGCAATCTATATATATATATAACTCAAAGTCTGAGGATTTATGGGTACTGAATACAAATCCACACCGTTACACCAATTGTCACCAAATTTTGCACAGGTAACCTTTGACACAAGGCAAAAAACACTATCTAACATGGAATTTGATATTTTGCCCGTTCCTACGATTTAGGCCCTTTTAATAATCCCTCTTCGTTGAAGCGTATAAAGATGTCAACAACACCATGGAGACCAGAATTAATTACCATAGTAACAAGTAAATAAACAAAAGCTATTTAGCGGCATCGGAACTGTACATTTATCCATTCCTGCAGTATATTTTCGATGTTTTATATAATATGCGATTGTATCGATATATTATGATGTGGAAAAGAAGAAGTGTACTAATTGTAAATTATCCTATTACTTAATGCAAAGCGAAAATACGTGTTGTTTTCATTTGTGAGGTTAGGTGACAACGGTTTTTGGTTTTTAGTGTACTGCTGAAATAAATAAAAGCCATGATTGAGGAAAACATAACGTTTAATATGTTAGACAATGCTTCTTACACAGTAACACTTAAAATAAAGAATTTACCGTTTTTGATTTAACAGGTAGTTTATAAATATCTCCAGAGGCTTTATAAACGGGCACTTTTAAATCTCCAAAGGCTGTTGCACCAACATAATAATTTAGTACAAGTTAAAATAGTAAAAGTGTTGAAAACAGCTTTGGAGAGAATTTGACTAATGACTACAAAATTGTTATACGAGCTGACAGAACGCCATATAGACATAGACAATAAAAGTTATATTAAAATACTTATTATAACTCAAATATTCGCGTGAAACTTGTTCAAGTATTTAAAGTGTAATATGTTCTCTCTCTCACACAGAACTCATATTCTCTATGCTTTTCGATGACCTGGGTTACTGTGAAGATCCAATCTAAACATGATCTGCCTTCCTGAAACCATACTGCGCCTCCGAGAGAATTGTCTTCGATATTTTATTCAGTCGTCTTACAAGAATAGATGCATACACAATTTATAAGACGTGTTAAGCAGGCTGACCCCTCTGTAGTTATCACAGTCATTACGGCAAAGGACTTCCTTTGCCATCCGCCAATCTTTGGAAATATTTACAATCTCTCTAGTAAATTACTAGAATTACAAGTTACAATTACAATTACAATTTTACAAGTTAAATTCGCTTCTTCAATTCGTTCGAATATCCAAACAATTTGGTCTTCACGTTCATTATTTTTTCATCGCTCTTGAGTATCATTGCATCCAGCTTGTTGAACTACGCAGCAGATAAAATGGAACTGTCCGTATTACAATACTTTTTTCCTAATCAAAGTAGAAATACGTCCTAACTACCCAGCTATATGTTGTTATGTACATCTATACATCTATGTTGTTATGTACCTAGTAATAAAAAAAATATCCAGTGTACGTGATATTTTTCCTGAAAGGTTTCCCTGCTGTTGCACATTATATGCGTAATCATGTTCAGAGATGACGTTACATCTCCTTCTATCAGGGACTAGCCGAATCATCTCTTCCGGTCCCAAAGGAATGTATCCATTCCTCCAACGCTTCTTAGATCTTTCTATACTTTGTTGCCCAACAGGCTTTTATTGCCGAACTTCCTTCAGCAAACTGCCATCTGAGATCTTACTCAAAATGAGCAACCCATCCCCCTTTGTTCTCTACAATATGATCTTGGATATTAAATAAAAATGTTTAACTTATTACGAATGCCTTCATTTTAGAGTCTATCACTTCATGTGCAGCTTTCGAGAGATCGCAAGAACCTCGTCTCTGATGATGGTATACTATTCAGATACCGGCAAGTTTCAGAACTATACAATGACGCTGGCAGAGTCACTTTCTTACAAAAGTTTAGTCGAGTCGCTTTCCTTGTTTTATGGCGATACATCACTATTTTATTATTAATTTACAAGAATATATATGAAACGCTAAAGAAGTTAAATTTAACAACCTGCTGATCATTTGATTGATTGTAAGAAGACTTTGTTTTGGTAATTAAGAAAAATTTAAATTTCTTCCTACCGACGTTACGCTTCTTGTTGTTGTCGTAAGTCTTAGCGTGGTTGAATGTGTGAAGTAGAGGTGAACCGATATACCTATACAACAGTGACTGAAACGTTGAAATATCAGTTCCGATTACTCGCGGGACCCCCACCCCCCTACGCAACTAATGAGTAAACGAGTACTACGAGTACATGTGTAGAAAGTCAGTTTTTAGTGCTGAATACTTCATTCTGCACATGTGTCGATTCCCGTAGAAGTACGAAACGAAGCAAAACAGAGAGGTTCAGAACATCTCTACGCCAAAGAGACGAAGCTGTTTTTAATAAATAAAAAAAAATTCATAAAGATGTTACATTTATTCTTCTGTGTTATGCAGATATATAATACAGATTATAATAACAAATTATATATTATACTAGTCACCAACTTGGTAAATTTTGAAAAAGCGAATTATATCGTGTTATAATCTACAGAGTGGTTGATAGTTGATAGGCCATATAGTACTTTTTGGTAATGTGATTCGGAGATGATTTTAACTTCACTGCACATCTCATGTAAATGATGAGATAGTTGTAATTCTTGTGGCTTACTGTTATGTTTTTATTATAAGTCTCGGATGTTTTTTTGACATTATTTGTTGTGTTATTACGTGTACTCTAACTTTCATTGCCTGAGTTTCCAACTGATTTGTCTAACCAAAATGGAATCAATAATTTAATATTAAACCTATGTCAGTTTATTTGTTCCTACTGAAAAATTAAATTAGTATTCCCAAAGGGAGATAGGCTTATAAATTCTCTTGTTTCTTATTTTCTTTTAAACAGTAACATCTTAGCCTAATAAAGTCACAGTGTAAATTAACACTGTTAATACTTTTAGTTTCAATTTATTTCTTATAACAAATTATATAAGATAGGTATATGTATAACATGTATATAATAACAGGTATTTGTACTGTAATTTTTTCGGAACGGTTTTTGTTCGTACCTGTTATTTTCAAATACTAGTTTAACATACATCTAGTGTACAGTTTGTTTTAATTGGTTACAGTGAACAGCTCGAGAACAAACAATATGGTTGTTGTTAAATGTATAAAACGTGAGATTATTTTACTTTTTGCCATAGAAAATGATTAAATCACGATTCGGTGTTAAACAGTACCTTCACTTGCACGACTAAATTAAAATTCCTTACATATTTTATACGCCTGTTTCTGTGTACCCAACAATAATTAAAGCGAACAAAGTGTTTTATAAATATTTTAGGCCTTTTAATTAAAACAGAATTTTCTCCTTTATTAATTCTCTGAGACCGGTACTGTCTTAATTATAAACGAATAAACAAAATATATAATTTACGAGGGCTATTCAAAAAGTAAATTCCGAAACTGAGAATATATTTACAAAACAATATTATTGCTGTTCGAAATACACCCCCTTAAGCTACATTTCTATATAGTTTCCGTCATTTTTTAAACACTTCTCATAGCCAGGCACCAGGCGTTGTATACCTTCGTTGTAAACTTTCCCGCCTGAGATTTGAACCGTGTATTAACAGCTTGTTTGACATCGTTGGTCACCAGCGAAAGATTTCTTAAACTTGAAAAGGTGATATTTGCTCGCTGTGATGTTTGGGTTGTAAGGCGGACAATCAAGTTGTTGTCAGTCAAACTGTGTGAGTTGATCTGTCGCAGCGGCAGTGTGTGTGCAGTGCACATGATTCATCGCAATGTCCCGGGTAAGAATCAAGCATCCTATGTCGCTTACTCTGATCGACTACGCAAAAAAATAAAAAAATCGTATCCATTTGGATCGCTCACTGCTTTTTCTCCATAAATATCGAAAATCTGACGGTGAATTTTAATTTTTTAATGTCTTTCGCATTCAAGAACCGAATCACATACCTACGCGGCGGCCGTACCGAATTTCTTCGACATTATAAACACGTCCAACGAAGCTTATTCAGTGCACGTCGGCTTGCCAACGAATCAACAAACTGGCCGCGCATGCGCAACAGCGTGACGGCATCGATACCGCGGCAATATTTAAAAACGGAACTTACTTTCTGAATAACCCTTGTATATATGAAAAAATTGTTGCTACTCTTCCCCGATGCATTCGCGTTGAAAAAGTAGAGGTCAGGCACACTTAGAGTAGAAGCACAACGAACAGCTACTTAACACGCAAACTCATAATAAAAATCACTACTTGAGTCCGTCGAAAAACTAAGTTTTTTTTCCTAAGCTTCTCTGGACGCTGTCGACTACAATACCTAACAAACAAGAGGACCAATAACAACAAAAACGTAAGACATATCATCATCATCGATCGGTTTGTAACGCTGCCGTCGGTGTCCGATTTCCAAATTCTTTCTCCATTGCGTTCTTCGCTACACGGGTCTTCAGTTAAACTGCACTCCGTTAGTGGTTGCTGACTCTAACTAGTCTACGTATTCCACATAATCTTTGTAGCCATTGGTAGAAGAGACGTGGGTGGTCCGAGGAAGAGATGGGTGCCGGAACTCGTTTATATAACCTAATCCTTGAAGTGAAGAAGAAGAAGAGCATGTAGCATGTGTAGCATGTAGCACTGTAGTAGCGGGGCGTCTTTGCACCCGGTGCATGACTGCAGCATCTGGGACGAGCCCAATGGCTGCCTGTGGATAGACATAGTTCTGGTTCATTCGACAGGTAACCTAGAATAAAATAGGAATGGACAACCGCCAACCAGTTAACTGAGAAGGCGGGGGAGAAAGGTTTGCAATTTTTATTTATTTTAAATATTACAGCAATCACAGCAATCAGTGGGCACTGCCGCAAGGACGGGTTCAGGCGACAGATGTCGCGCGTTCCCAGTCCTGCGTGCAGACGCCGTGAGGCGTCGGTCGCTCCCCGCGAGGCAGAGAGCCTCCGTGCCAGTGATAGCGCGTAGCAGCGGCATTCAGCGCGGTCGGCATACTAGGAAGGGAGGAAGGAAACAGCTTTGCAGGGAAATTCTGGGGCATGGGCAGATGGTGAGTATACAAAGTGAGGTTTAAGCAGTTTACTTAAACTTATGGCGGGTCATCGAGAATCGCCCGAGGGCGTTTGACCCGGACAGGGGGAGGTGGTTGCGTGGTGCTGATGGTTCTGAGGTAAGGGAAGGAAGAGGTCTCAGCTGCGGCAAAGAGAGTCGCAGCTAATGACCAGACAAAGGCTGAGAGAGCAGGAACTCGTAGACCTCCTCGAATTACACTGTTTCTAACAAACCAAGGAGATCCCGACAAGGAGCGGAGGGTTCTGGATTGGAAACTTTCCAGCCTACGCCTGTTGGTGGCGGAGGCAAGTGACCACCATACAGGTGCCGCATAGGTCAATACAGACCGGAGAAACAACAGATAGAGGGTAACTTTCGTGCGCAGCGCCAGGGGGCTGCGGCACGCGAGGTATGGGTAAAGTTTGGCTCGGACGCCGCGAGCCTTGGCAAGGGTGTCCGTCACGTGGGCGTTGAAGCATAGGCGACGATCTAGCCGAACGCCTAGATACTTCACCGACTCTTTGTAGGCGATAGGCCTCCCTTCAAGGGAGAGGGGCTGGCATCGGGAGATGGACTTACGAGTGAAACAGATCGCCTCGGATTTCTCCGTGTTGATCGTCACCCGCCATTTCCGTAGCCAGTCCGGAAGCTGGTCCAACTGACGCTGCAACTGTGTACTCGCAAAACGCGGGGACACAGAGCTGTAATGATACATTGCATCGTCAGCGAACAAAGACAACGTGACTCCGGGCAAAACAGGCAGGTCGTTCGTGTACACGAGGTACAGAACGGGGCCGAGGACAGATCCCTGGGGTACGCCAGCGGCGACAGGATGAACTGCAGAGCAGGTTCCGTCGACGCTAACCCTGAAGGTTCGGTCGCTGAGATACGACCGGAGGAAAAACACTATGGACGATGGTAAGGGGGAGTTAGCAAGTTTGAAGAGAAGACCTTCGTGCCAGACTTTGTCGAAGGCCTTGCTCACGTCCAGCAGTGCGGCGGCCGTAGCCGCTCGCCTGTTGGTGGCGTCAGAGAGTTGCGTTACCACGCGGACTAGTTGAAGCGTGGTCGAGTGCTCTCTGCGAAACCCGAACTGTTCGTTGCGGATAAAATTATCCAACAACGGCGAGATGCGGGCCAGCAGGAGCCGCTCGAACACCTTCGAGATAACTGGCAAGAGAGATATTGGCCGATAGCTTTCAGGAAGCATGCGCGGCTTGCGGGGTTTAGGAATCATAACGATGTTGGCATTTTTCCACAGGCGGGGAAAGTACTGTAGCCGGAGACAAGAGTTGAACAGCTCGAGAACGAGGTCAACGCCTGAGGCCGGGAGATATTGTAATGCAGCGGCCCCGATCCGGTCAGGACCGGGGGCGCGACGGCGGTTTAGTCGACAGACAGACGAAACGAGTTCGTCCCTGTCGAACGGGAGGTCTGGGCCAGCGGGAGGGCGAGAAAAATAACCAGATAGGAAGTCCCGGACGTCTGCCGAGTGGGCAGGGTCCGAAACGCCTCGATGAACGGTAAATTGCGACTCCATGCAGTCGGCGAAGACCTCAGCCTTGCCTTCTGATGAAGACACAACCCCGTTCGGGGTTTCCAGCGGGTTGCGAGTTCTCTTCTCGCGGGTCAGTCTACTCACCGCTCTCCAGACGGAGGCGTGGTCGACTTCAAGAGACTCAAGGTATGAGTCCCATCGATCAGAGTTTACGTCCCGCAGTAGCTGCTGAACGTAAAGGGACTGTTGTTGAAATCGTCGCTTAACGACTGGGTCTCGGGTTCTTTGCCATCTGCGGCGGAGCTGGCGCCGTAGCCAGATGGCGTGGAGTACTTCCGCAGGTAAGGCCGATTTACGATGATTCACCTCGAGTGCGTAGGTGTGTCGATCCATGACACCTTGGACCAATTCCTGAAGATTTGTGGCGCGGAGAGAAGAAGAAGATCTTTCAGTGCATCTATTTCTACGACCACGATTTTCCTTTTATCAGACTCAGTCATGGTACCAAGTTTCAACAATATAAAATATAATGATAGTATTGTAGATGCGCCATTTTATACCTTTTGATATTCATTTGGCATATACTTGTCCCACCATATTCATTTAGCTTCCTAATCGCATTTCGTCCCAAACCAATTCTTTTCCTACTTTCTTTCTTGTCTTTTCATCTTTCACTAACAAGCGCTTCTACGTACTTCTAAGTCTTACAGGTTTTTATCACTTCATTATCGTCTAACTGTAAGTCGCTTTGTAGACTTCCTATAAGTAGGTATTGCGTTTTATCAATGTTTATATTTATAGTTATCTCCATTTTGTATCTTTTTTACTTCCATGTTCCATAAGGAAATGGAAGTATGGCGATGGTGAAAAAAAAAATCATGTTCGAGATAAGGGCTCTGATTCTGATTCTGATTTTACTACCCTGAAAACATGAAGAAAAGCCATTTTCCGCAAAGTGTCTATGTGTCTGTGTCTAGAATTTTTACTATAGCGAACGAGAACTGCCGCAAATTCAAACAGAATCAAATACATTTTTTGCATATGTGCCCAAGTTGTAGAGGACTGAAGGCATATTTACTTTTATATGGTGAAGATCGTTTATGGGGAAGGGGTAGTTTACTGACAAGGTTTTATTTTTTAACAAGAGTAAAGTACTTAATTTTGATAACTAAAGTATCTGAAAAGAAGGTCATAATAATCCACTGTAGAAAGGTAGATGAAATATCTATAAATGAAAACGATATTTGAAGGGGAGGGTGTAGTTTTCTATAAATGAAAATGATCGTTGAAGGGGGGAGAGGATAATTTTTTATATGTGCACTACGTTATCGCCAACAAAGAAGTAGTTTCCTGTTGAAATTCCTTCCCGGGCTGTTTCTTGGGCCGCGGTCCAAAGTTTTCTGCTAAATCAGACGTTTCGCTAGTACCATCGACTGCCATCATCAGTGAAAATCGAGTGCGCTAACGTGAGGTGGTATACGTTAGTGACCACAGTACTGCGGTTAAGGCTGAAGAAAGAAGTAAAAAAGAAGTAGTTTCTATGGAAATATTTCATATCGAAAATGATGTTAAATATAAATCTTAGAACATGGAAGTAATGTATGGTTCTCCATACCGATATTTTCTCCTCATATATTCCAGATGATCTTTATTTTTGAATAACGTAAAAGTGCACTCATAACAATACGTTTGATACGAATGGTGTGTAAAAATAAGAACACAGAGCCAAGAAAGGCTGTACTCCAATAGGCAGAAGACACAATACTATCGAACCTCTACGAACGTATAAATTAACCTACCTCACAGTGTAATAACTCTAATACTATGTAAAATAAAAGCATATTACTTCCATGTTACATAAGAAATGGAAGTATGGTGATGGCGAAAAAATCGTGTTCGAGATAATTGCAGATTCTGATTGTACTACCCTCAAAACATGAACAAAAGTCATTTTTCGAAAAGTGTCTGTGTGTGTGTCTGTGTGTCTGTGTGTAGATTTTTTCCTATGGCAAACGATAAGAGCCGCAAATTCAAACAGAATCAAATATTTTTTTGCATACACCCCTGAATTATAGAGAACTCAAGGTTTTTTGATTTTGGTGAAGATCGGTTAAGAGAAAAGGGTAGTTTACCGGCAACGTTTTATGTTTTTTAAGGGTAATTTTATATGACGAATGATACCTGCCGCACATTAAAAGAGAATCAAATAAGTTTTTGCATACGTTCCTGAATTATAGAGAACTCAAGACCTTTTGTTTTTGGTGAAGATTGGTTAAGGGAAAGGGGTAGTTTACTAGCAACGTTTTATGTTTTAACAAGGGTAATTTTTTCTATGACGAACGATAACTGCCGTAAACGCAAACAGAATCAAATACTTTTTTCCATACCTTCCTGAATTGTAAAGAACTCAAAGTCTGTTGATTTTGGTGAAGGTCGGTTAAGGGAAAGGGTAGTTTAAACCTGCAACAATTTATGTTTTAACAATGACGAAAAATAACTGCCGTAAATTCAAAGATAATCAAATAATTTTTTGCATACGTTCCTGAATTGTAAGGATCTGAAGGTTAATTGACTTTGGTAAAGATCAGTTAAGGGAAAGGGGTAGTTTTCCTGCCACCTTTAATGTTTTAACAAGAGTAATTGTTTCTATGACAAACGATAACTGCCGTAAATTCAAACATAATCAAATAAATTTTTACATGCGTCCCTAAATTGTAGAGGTCTCAAGGCTTGTTGATTTTGGTGAAGATCGGTTAAGGGAAAGGGGTAGTTTACCTGCAACATTTTATGTTGTAACAAGAGAAACATTTTCATGACGAATGATAACTGACGTAAATTCAAACAAAATCAAATAAATGTTTGCATATGTGCCCAAGTTGTAGAGGACTGAAGGCATATTGACTTTGGTGAAGATCGTTTATGGTGTAGGGATAGTTTACTGGCAAGGTTTTATTTTTTAACAAGAGTAAAGTACTTAATTTTGATAAATAAAGAATCCTGATAAGAAGATCTTAATAATCCACTGTAGAAACGTAGATGAAATATGTATAAATGAAGAGGCTAGTTGAACGGGGTGGGGGTAATTTTCTATAAATGAAAATGATCGTTGAAGGGGGAGGGGATAATTTTTATATGTGTACTACGTTATCGGCAACAAAGTAGTAGTTTGTTGTTAAATTCCTTCCCGGGCTGTTTGGCTGTAGTCCAATGTTTTCTGCAAAACCAGACGTTTCGGCAGTGCCGTCGACTGCCATCATCAGGGAAAATCGAGTGCGACAACGTGTGGCGGTATACGTTAGTGACCACAGTACTGTGGTTAAGGCTGAAGCAATAAGTGGAAAGAAGTAGTTTCTATGGAAACATTTCATTTCGTAAATGATTTTAAATATAAATCTTAGAACATGGAACTCATGTATGGTTCTCCATACCGATATTATTTATGTCACAGACTGTAAGTTTGGGTCCGTTTTGATCTGTTTATTTAAACGGTGTCCAATAAACTCATAATGCACATAACTCTTTATTTATGAAAGACAAAAATGTACTTTAGTTGACGAATGCAGTTGGTTCCTATTAAATGTATACTACAGAAATCCAGATAAGGATTCAAAGCAACCAGATAAAGATTTCAATCCAGATGCTTGCTTTTAAAGCAACCAGTTGTTGGTTCAAATCCATCTTGGTGTATCACGGCACTGATCTACCATTCCTACTCGGCTGATTTAAGAAAGGAGTAGTCTATAGCAAGTTTACCCAGATTTTCTTATTGGTGCTTTATGAAACTAAAATTACATAATCTGATTCAAATTCATTTTTTATTATTAGTATTATTGTTATTCCGGCTGTCCAATGTTTACACATTTTCCGGAACCAAATATTACAGAATTGATTGAATTCTCATCTTCCACTGCTGTTTGTCCATCCAAAGAAATTCTTTAATTTCTCGTTCCCTCAATATAGTCTGAATTTCTTCTATCCAGGTGATAGGTGGTCTTCCTGTTTCCCTTCTTCCTGGTGGGGTCTATTCCATAACTCTCCTTGGCAATCTTTTTCTGTGCCATTCTTTTCGCGTGTCCATGCCATTGTAATTTTTTTGTTCAGATAAAATCAACTATTAAATTCTTCACATTCATGCTGTCCTTAATAATTTCATTTCTAATTTTCTCGCGTCTGGATGCTCTTGTTGAACGTCTCCAAAAGTCCGTCTCTTCTGTCACTAATTCTGTTCTTGTGTGTTTGTTGGTAGTCCAAACTTCTTACCCGTAAGTCATGATACTTTTAACAATGGTTTTAAATATTTTGGTTTTAGCTCCTGCTGTAATTTGCTTATCTCACATGATTCCATTTAATGTTAATGTAGATATATCCATCTTCCTTAAATTAATTCTGGATTGTATTTCTTTGTCTTGCTCCCACTGACCGTAGTTTTCACCCATAAAAAATAGTTCAAATTCATTTTAATCTCTCTAAATGATGTAGGCCTATATTGTTACGACGTTGTAGAACATGCTACGTGCTTCTCGGCTATTCCAGTGGAATCCGGCTGTAATGTGTGTGTGCGTACATAGCGCTGCTGCTTGGAGACGAAGGACAATGACGTGACTCTTGTCATGCGTCCGCAGCCGAGGCTGTTCCAGACTCACAGGTCCGCCCGTACTATGTTCAAGGCGGCAAGCAATTACGCTCTAGTGTTTTCTAGTAGTGTTGACGCGTATTATGGATTATTCTGGAACACTTGCGCTGTCTGTTTAAACAACGACAGCTGCCGCTTAGTTTCGGTTTTAGTGGCTATTTATTCCAGTGAGGTTCGAAGTATTGTGGCGAAGTGTTATGTGTTTTATAATTGTGCGACACTCTATTAGTTGACATTATTATTGCGTGAGGACAAATTTTTCTCGGATTATTGTACGAGCTGATTCTAAACTGTACTTGTGATAATTAAAGCTGATTAATTAGTGACTTCATTGTTGTTTGTATTTTGTTTTCCACTGTACAATACGACGATCAGTGAGACAGTCGTAACAATATATACAAAGAAGGCTTTTTCGTCTCTGTTGGAAACAGAGTTGAGATAATTAAAGTGGGAAAAGAGAAATCAAAGTTGTTAGAATGATTGTCGAACATTCAAATTTGAGAATACTGTTAATAATACAAGACCAGATTAGAGGGAGGACCAGGAGAGCATGGTTGTGGTACATCACGATGGACAACTTGTTCTAGAGAAAGGTTCTGTAATTGGAAAATTACGAGATGCATTCGGCCAACTGTCCGGAAACAAGTATTAATAATGACATACCTGCATACACAAAAACATTTCTCACATTTCATGGAGATATGGAACAAATAATGTACGTTTCTGCTAAAACTATTAATAAACCTAGGAATTTTAGGTACTGCACCTTAATTTTTTTTTTGCTATTAAAATGCCCAAATTAGAATGTCTTGCAAAGACAACATTAAATTAACACTCCTAACTGTGTTTTAGTTGCACCTTTTTGCACTTTTTTTTTAATCCAAGCACCTTTTTGCACCTTTCTCAATGGCATCACATTTTTGCAGTGTTTTTACCCTTTTTGGTTCTTTTGCCGCATTTTATTTCTATAATAATTAAACAAGGAACACCGAACGTGTGCGGCATCACATTACTTTCGCTTCAGTGCAGTCCCGTTAGACGAAAGCTATTGAATAGGAAGTAAAGGGAGGTGGCAAAATCAAACTGACCAATCACGCCTATCAGTCACCAATCGATATTGTTGAGTGCTGGAACAAATTTAAAATGTTTTAATTTTTCAGTTCAGACTACGCTTTCACTGTGTGGTGTCTTCCATTTTCCTGTGTTGCCAGTATTGAGTTTGCCGAAACAGAAAGCGAACGCCGGGAAAATACGTAATATTGTTAAACACTTTAGTGCAGATGGTATTCAGAGTGACGGGTCTGTTCTGAGGTGCAATGTTTGTGATATTTCAGTAACAATTTATGAAAAAATACCAACGTAATCGTGTTACGTAGCATACAGGTAGTGCAAAACACGTGAAGAATAAGGAACTACAATGCAGTAAAGGTGGAGTGCGAGAACAGTTTATTGGCGAGGCACTGGCTTCTTCAACTTCAGTAAATAAAAATGAATGTTTTAATGAAACAGAAAATACATTTGTGGCGTGTGGTATTCCTCTTTCCAAGCTTAACAACCCTATTATGAAAACGTATTTGCAGAAATATACTGGGAAGTCTGTTCCAGATGAAAGTACCTTACAAAAATTATATCTTTAGCCTCTGCATGAAGAAAAATTAAAACAGATCATGCAAGTAGTAGCTGAAAATCCAGTATATTCTATACTAGATGAAACCACTGATAGGCAGATGAGATATGTTCTAAACATTTAAATAGCACCCCTAAAAGGACAGCAAGTGAAACACATGCTGTTGGAAACCTTCTTTCTGAACAAAACAGACAATGACAGTGTGATGCGAAGTTTCAACAACACATGTATTGTATTGTGGCCTGAAAGGAATAAAATATGATCGAGTGTGGCTAGTACTTACGGACCAAGCACCTTACATGTTATTGGCTATTGCTAACCTGAAACCTATGTACTCTAATCCAAAACATGTAACCTGCATTGCACATGCATTACATCGAGTTTGTGAGGCACTAAAAGATGAATATTCATATGAAAATGAATTTCTGTCTTGCATTAAGAAATTGCTGAAAAAGGCTCCTGCTAGGATACAAAAGTATGTTGAAATTACAGGACTTCCTCTTCCAACTTCCCCAATTCTCACTAGATGGGGTACTTGGTTAAAGGTTGCAGTGTGTATTTGTAACCATTTTAAGGCTATATGCAATTTCTTAGATGCTATACCAAGTGATTCTTCAGCTGCAAAAAAGACCAAAGGACTAGCAGGTAAACAGGAGTTGCAAGATGAACTTTTTATTGTGTATGGTTACTCTTTCCTGACAACTGCCATTACAACACTGCAGGAGCAGTGTCCTGAGAAAGATGCACAATGGGCTGTTCTGATGAATGTGAAGGAAGCACTGGAGGATATTCGAAAGCAGAAGCTAGAACAGAGCTTAACCAAAAACCCTGATGTTGAGGATGTTGCAACAAACAAGGATTTAAATTACCGACTACAAACAAAATATGCACCACTTGTGTCTGTTGACGTTGAACGTTCATTTTCTACATACAAGTATTTACTTATCGACCGGAGATGCAGCCTCGCTGAAAAAAAAAGAACACTGAAATGTTAAATGTTATCTGTTATAACAGTTTTCTGGACTTGTGACTTTAATAACATTGTGTTCTGGGACTTGTTTTAGGCAGACTTTTTAATACATGAGTGAATTTTGAGTCCATATATGTGATGTCATTGGTTTTGGTGCTGTTTGTATGAATATTTACATTTGAAATTTGCACTTTTTTGCACTTTTTTCAGCTAAATTAAAGCACCCATTTACCAAAATTTTGCTCTAAAATTCCTAGCTCTAACTATTAAATTCTGGGCCGTGGTAAATTGCTTATGTTTTCGTGTCTAAACGTTTTGGCCACACTTCCATAGGCCATCTTCAGTAGAAAAAGAGGGGAAGAAAGAAAACGTTCGTAGGAGTGACAGAACGAACGCACCTCGTAATTGAGGAGTAAACGAGCAAGGAGTAGTAGTTTGCAACGTATTCTCTTCTATTTCCAATGAAGATGGCCTCCGAATCCGACCATGGCCCAACAGCACGCAATATAAGAGTTTTAACAATGTTGACTTCGGCCGTGATAGACTTCATCATCATCATCTTCTTCAAGGATTAACCCAAGGATAGTTTGTTCCGGTCTCAAATAGGCAAAGATTACACCTGGTCACTCCAGCGCTTCCTCGGACGTCCCACACCTCTCCGTCCCATTGGCTTATAGTTCCATAGTTGTTTGGGGATGCGGTAGTCATCCATTCGGCAAAGATGTTCCCACCAATTCACCCGATACTGGGCGATCCTGTCGAGTATACTCATAATATTCCGTTCCTGCTGTATATCTGTGTTTCTTCTATGATCATGGAGAATATACCCTGCCACGTGCCTGAGAAATCTCATTTCAGCCGCTTGGATGCGACTGGCCTGGCCTTTCGTTAAAGACCAATTCTCAGACCCATAAAGAAGTGTGGGAAGAGCCATCACCTTGTAGAATTTTAGGCGTGTTCCTTTACTTGCTGACTTAAGGGTTCGCCTGATGGTCCTGCACATAATGTTGAACTTTAACTTATTCACAACGTCGTTGTTTTCATTATAAGACACGCTGTAGCCCAGGTATTCAAAACTGCTAACTTGTTCTGTGGTAGACTTTCTAAACATATTTATGTTTTTGCTTTATGAAGAGATGGTGAGATGTAAGTAAATGACGCCCAATGGGTGGGTTCTCATAAAGACCTTTTCCTCGTAGTTACATCGGGTGAGAAACCCCGGTTTGACATATAAGATTTAATCATTTATCTTAATGCGAGACGCCACAAAGTGACAGCACTAAGAAACGACGTGACGACATGTAAGAGCCCATTAAATGATTTACCGCCATCTAGCGACAATAATATTAATGACGGAGAGGAAATAGAATGAGGTTTGATATAAGTTATTGACGTTTGTGTTGATAGTACATAATTTATTATCTACACATGGAGTGACCTCCGTAAAGTACTTGAAACATGATATGTCAGCGTACACTATAAAAAGAGATACAG
The DNA here is from genome assembly GCA_034769895.1 of Magicicada septendecula. NCBI lineage: Eukaryota > Metazoa > Arthropoda > Insecta > Hemiptera > Cicadidae > Magicicada > Magicicada septendecula. The sequence goes on from CM068374.1 coordinate 59,937,769, forward strand.
CGTTACCGCTTAAATTATTATTATTCCGGCTGTAGAATGTTTACACATTTTCCGGAATCAAAAATTACAAAATTTTTCACGATATTAATTGATGACTCGTTGGGCACTTGGTGAAACATATTTTTACAAAACCTTTGAATTACAAAATTGATTGAATTCTTATCTTCCACTGCTGTTTGTCCATCCAAAGATCTTCTTCAGTTTCTCTTTCCCTCGATATAGTCTGAATTTCTTCTATCCAGACGATAGGTGGTCTTCCTCGTTTCCTTCTTCCTGGTGGGGTCCATTTCATAACTCTACTTGACAATATTTCCTGTGCCATTCTTTTTTGTGTGTCCATACCATGATAATATTTTTTGTTTGAATAAAACCAACAATTAAATTTTCCACATTCATTCTGTCCTTAATAAATTCATTTCTAATTTATCACGTCCGAATACTCTTGCAGAACGTCTCCAAAAGTCCATCTCTGCTGTCATTAATTTTGTTCTTGTGTGTTTGTCGGTAGTCCAAACGTCATACCCGTAAATCATTATATTTTTAACAATGGTTTTTAATATTTTGGTTTTAGTTTCTGCTGTAATTTGCTTATCCCGCAGGATTCCAATATTCCAATTAATGTTGATATTACCGATTTAATAATTTGTTTAAAAGGTTTATAAATTATCTCAAATTAAACGGGAGTAAGTGATGTAACTTCTTGGAAATGCACTGATCCACTGTACAAAAGAACTCCTGCCCCCGGGCTGGAGAATAGAAATTTTACTGTTTTTTTATGAACGGTCGGCATAACAAATGTACGCTAGGGTCCCACGTGGCAGTGTATACTCATGAAGGTCGCAGAAGAAGCGCAGACATACGGAAGAAAATGGATGTTACCAGTATGTATGCTCGATAGGATTGTCGATACGGGTAAAATGGTTGGAACATTATAATTAACTGGATGAGTGCCGCATCCCCAAACAACTATTGAATTATAAGCCGAAAGGACGGAAAGTTTTGAGACGTCCGAAGACGCGTCGTAGTGGCCGGAACAAACCGGTTTTGGTTAATCTTTGCTGAAGAAGAAGAAGAAGAAGAAGAAGAAGAAGAAGAAGAAGAAGAAGAAGAAGAAGAAGAAGAAGGAGGAGGAGGAGAAGGAGAAGGAGAAGGAGAAGAAGAAGTAGAAGACGAAGAAGAATAAGGAGGAGGAGAAGGAGAAGGAGAAGGAAAGGAGAAGGAGAAGGAGAAGGAGAAGGAGAAGGAGAAGGAGAAGGAGAAGGAGAAGGAGAAGAAGGAGAAGAAGGAGAAGAAGGAGAAGTAGAAGAAGAAGAAGAAGAAGAAGAAGAAGAAGAAGAAGAAGAAGAAGAAGAAGAAAAGAAGAAGAAGAAGAAGAAGAAGAAGAAGAAGAAGAAGAAGAAGAAGAAGAAGAAGAAGAAGACAACGACGACGACGATGACGACGATGGTGGTGGTGGTGGTGGTGGTGTTGGTGATGACTGTAAACGTTTAACCCAGAGAAAATAACATGGTCAAACATCTAAGTCCAGGTCGGTCGTATTTAGGCGGCCGAAATGAGATTTCTAAGGTACGTGGCAGGATATACTCTTCAAGATCGCAAAAGAAATGGCGATGTACGGCAGGAGCTGAATATTATGAGTATAGATGACAGAATTGTCCAATATCGACTAAAATGATTGGAACATTAGAACCAAATGGACGATTGCCGCATCCCCAAACAACTGCTGAATTATAAGCCAAAAGGACTGAGAGGTGTGGGGCGTCCGAAGAAGCGTTGGTATGACCAGCTCTAGTCTGTCTGCTTGGGACTTGAACAAACCACTTTTTATTTAATTCTTGGTGAAGATGATGATAAAAGAATTCATAAGTACGATGAAATTGTCAGTCGCCAGTTCTGGGGAAAATCATGCAGAAAGCTAATGTCATGGCTTCACTGTTTTAATGAACTTAGCCTATATTTTTGTTATCCATCGTTATGTTGAATGAACTTAATTTATAAAGCTTTATTGGGTTTTTTTATTTTTATCGTTAAATAAACAAATAGATTCACTAAACTTTAAAAAATTATATTATTTTCATCATCATCTCTACTTCACGTTCCATACATTGTTGCTCGTTTAGGTTTCCATTTCTTTTTCTGTCGGCTTACATTTTTCTTCCTCTTGATTTACACATTCTTGCTTTCAAAGGTAATCTATTTTCTTCTGTCCTTTTAAAATGTTCCTTCCATTTAATTCTGTTTCATTTTTTTCATTTTAATTAAATATTTGAAGTTCCTCTCTGATTATTTTGTTCCTTATCATGTGTCTTATGTTGCATCCTTTTTGAGTCTTCTTACGAACTTCATCTCTTGTATCCCTGTTTTTACTGTCGTACATAAGTGTGGGTACTGTTAACATTTTATAAAATTTCAGCTTTTCTTGTTTTTTCGTTTTTAGACATCGGCCAATTTTAACGGCTATAATACTACAAACTCATAACTTTCGGTCAATATCTTTTCTGTAATCATAGGAAATATCACTATCATCATCATCATCTTCTTCTTCTTCTTAATGATTTTATGCTTTAGCAGCCTGTTTCTATTCCATAGTCCACATTTTCTTAGGTCTATCAAATTTTCTTCTGCCTCTAGGGTTGTAATCTTTCGCTATCTTCGGTATTCTACTTTCTTCCATTCTATCTGTCTGTTGAATCCACTTTCTTCTCTATTCTCTAATCCTTTCATTAACTACAAAAATATCTAAATCACTTCTTAACTCCTCATTTCTTATATGATCTCGTCTATTACTTCTTCTTCTTCTTCTTCTTCTTCTTCTTCTTCTTCTTCTTCAAGGATAGGTTATACAAACCTGTTCCGGCACCCAGCTCATCCTCGCACGACCCACGTCTCTTCTACCAATGCCTTTATAGTTCAGTGCCGCTTTCCTTTGCAGATGATCCCACCATTGTATTTTGTAAGCTGAAATAATTGCATTTGTGTCCTCTACTTGAAGTTCTGCTCTGATATCCTCATTCCTTATTCTATCTTGCAATGTACAGTTTAAAGTACTTCGAAGAACCTGCATTTAAGCACTTTGAATCTTGCCGCATTCCTTTTTTGTCACGCCTGATTCGCATATGTCAATGTGGATATTGCAATAATTGTTCCTTGATAAATATACCAAAGAATTTATTACATGCATACTTACACTTTTGACATTGTCGTTAACAAGAAAATGAATTTAACAATTGTTAGCGCTGATACAAATGAAAATAATGAAAACGAACAAGACTCGTAGAAGGCAAAATTGTGCCATTTCTCATCCGTTAGAGTGTTTACGACTAATGCATATCAGCATATACAAATTTAAACGTAAGATGTGTCGACAAACAGGAGACTGCGCGTGACAATTCGTCTATTTGTCTACTTGTAAACAGTACTTATTAGTGTTGGGCGGACCAACGAGTGCGCTTGAAATCCAGATAAACGATTCATCATCGGTTCGAACCCGTCGCGCAATGCTTTGGAAGCAAAAGTTTCGTCTGTTTTAGCATTCGGATTTTTTAGAACATTTCATATAACTTAATTAAAATCATCAAGCAACCCCGCAGTTAATTTTTGTCTACTCTTAACGTAAATTAATTAAAATGTGTGCCGAAAAACAATAATTAATTTCTTAAACGAATTTGTATTTAAATTAAAACTAATTTAAACATATTAAAAAGAGACAAGAAAGGGTGTGTTCAGTGACCCAGAACAGTTGCTTTTGTTTCACGTGGTCCGTATTAATGTCATTGGACCGGGAAATGGGTTAATTGTATCTCTGTATTAACAAGGCAGCGGGGTGGAGGGGGAGAACGCTTTATAGAGAGAAACTTTGCATACACAGTGTCTAATTAAAGAATTTATGTAGCAGTGTTCTCGTTAACTCTCTCTCTAGTAGACCGGGATAGTTTTGCTCTTGCGTCGCTTACCTGGTACGCGATATTTCTGTACCCGAGTAATTAGCTTTATGGTACAATTCATATTTAAATATGACGTTTGCCGAGAAGACATAATTTATTATTTAACGTTGCATTTTCTTTGAGGTTACTTTACTGAATTGAGATAAAGGACAGTTATCTTTAAGCGTTAAAACTGATGGAATACTTGTGTTTAAATAAAAAATTATTTGTGTTTGCCATCTTCTTCTTCTTCTTCAGGCTGTGGCCCTTGCGATCCGTTGCGCACTCCTTGGTCCGACCACCTCTTCTCTGGTCTTCTGACTCTGGGCTGTGCAGGACGAACGGCATGCCCGTCGCCTGCTCGTGTGCTGCGTCCCGAGCTTCAAACAGACCTCCTGCCGCAGGGACCATAGATGGTGCTGGATTGCAGGGTGTAGCCTGCTACCGGCCGTAAGTTTTCAATTAATTAATTAATTAATTAATTAAGGGTGAGTGTTCGCCGAGGCCGGATCCAAGATTCACCTGGCACAGATTGGTAGCGACCGAGGGCGCTAATGAGGGTGATTGCCCTGAAATCGGGCGGTGCGGCGATAGAATTTCCGGGACAGTGTCCGTATAGTGGCGTTCAGGGAACGAACACGTAAGGAGTCTCTTATGGTGTTGTTAGATGTCAGTTAGTGGGCTTTACTCTTTGTTCTTCCAATATTCCGCCGTCCTATCGGATTATAAACCAAAATTTGTTTTGTTATCCTATTCTTCTGCAGCCTTTCAACATGGTCTGTCCAATCCTGTCGGTATTGCTTTATCCTTTCGTTTAGGTTGTATATTCCAAGGATGTTCCTTATACCTCACTTCTTAGCCGGTCCCTCCGTGATACTCCTTGTACTGATGGTAAAAATCTTATTTCACTAGCCTGTATCCGGCTTTGGGTCTTTGCGTTCAGTGTCATAACGTTATAAAATTTCAAATGAATATTTCTTCTGACCTTTCCATTCAGTGTACTTCTTATCGTTCCACACATGTGATTAAACTTCTCTACTTGTTTCCACATCTATCTCACCAACATAAGGTAAGTCACATTCAAGAACCTGAATGAATGTACTTGCTCAATTAGTTGGTAAGTCTTAATTACTTGCTCAATCTTACAGGAAAGTAACCTAGAAAACAACTTTGAAAGAAACCTTTTAACTTTGAAAACCTTGAAAGAGTTAGTCTTGATAACAGAAATTTTCAGACCATACATCCTGATTATATCCTGCAATTCATAGAGGACCCTCTGCAGGATATTTTCATTGTCTGCTATTATGACCTGATCATCAGCAAACATTAGCGTTTTGACGAAATGACGTTCACTGAAACTGTCACTGAAGTCCAGTATTTCTAGCCTCTGCTTTCATTCTCTAACAGCATCGTCAAAATATAAATTAAAAAGTGTGGGTGAAATGTTAAACCTTTGTCTGACCCCTTTATTTGTCACGTCATTAAGGACTTTACCAGATTCAGTTTTTACAATGATCTCTGTGTTCTTTTACGTGCTGCTAATGACATCTGTTAGGTGCTTTGGTACGCCTCTTCTGTCTATGATATTCCACAGTTTATTTCGTCTCACATTATCAAAGGCTTTGATTTAGTCGATAAAAACCATGATATGTGTCTCAAGATTATACTCTCTTCTCTTTTCTATCAACAGCTTTAATGTAAAGATGTTACCAAAGCACGATTTTCCTTTTCTAAAGTCTGCCTGCTATTTGAGCAAATGGTGTCTATAGTAGACACTAATCTGTTGTTAATAATTTTGGCATATACATTTTATCACTTTATCATGCCAGCAGCAAGTGGAAGTGACTTCTATTCATTTGTTTACATGTTTTTGCCATTTAGTCTTGTAATTTTTGTATCCGTTTAATCTGTTAACAAAAACAAGAAGAGCTGTCAATGGTCAGCTCTTCATATCATGTACGTGTTTTGTCAGTCAATATTTTCAATGTTCGCTTAGTCGAACAGATTACAAGTCTGCAATAAATATTGAAAAAAAAATTATCACCGACATTGCGTAAGCTAATGCCTCTTAAAATTTAAATCAATAATGGCAGTTTTATAAAAAAACGTCGGTGTTGTTCGAATTTCTCTCTCTTCATTGTAGCTGCCTTGGTCTGCTCAATCCATGACGATCATGAGCAAGGGAGCAGCATCAGGGAGTGATGTTAAGTAGCTGCTTCAGATCATTCAGAACACTGCCTCTCCATCGACCTCTAGGTCGCACTCCACCAGGAGAGCCCTTGTACGTTTTTTCTCTGTCCTGCTGTCTTCCATTCTCAGGGCATAACCTACCCAGGATGTGATTAAAGGAGACGGAAATTCTATTTAACAACAAATAAACGACAATGTAATGTATTAATCAACACTTTGACGAGTACAGCTTATAATGATAGCCGTGCACATCGATTCAGGATATCTGGTTGCAATGTAAAAGTGTAAGTGTTACAGAAAATATGCTGTTTAAGAGCAAAATATTCGTGACCACGGGCACTAACAAACTCACTAACCTCCTGGCTACTGGACCACGTCTACTGCTGCTGTTACTAACAGACGTTTCGGCCTCTCTTCTGGAGGCCATCTTCAGTGCGCAAACGATTCACTGACTGACACGTTTTTCGCCAGTTAATCACAATATTGTGGCAAAAGAACTATTTGACCACGACCCAACAGCCGGAGATAAGTCAGTTTGTTTCTAACACAATTGATTCCGGTCGTGAAATCCTATTGTACAGAATAAGGATACTAACATTTATTCTAAAATTTTCAGCTCTAACATAAATTTATTCTTAGACACATAACTTTCAGAACGCGCAGTGTTGCTTTAAAGAAAACACATTGGAACGACGGAACGGTCTCGAACAACGGAGAGTGTCGGAATCCTCTAGAGCACTGGTTCCCAATGTGGGGTCTGCGGACCCCTGGGGCCCGCGACAATGTTTCAGGGGGTCCGTCCGGTCCGTTTTAGAATATACCGTAATTGTCTCCGATTTTTTGTAGTGTAAAATCTAAATTTTAGAATCTTAAAAACAATTAGTAGAAGATTCAGTATACGTTTTTTTGGTGCAAACTAATTGTAATTGTAAAAGTAACTTCAAACTAATGGCTTCAACAATGTCTTTAAATCATCTCGCGTAGCAGATCTGTTTGTCAGCTGAACTGACTAGAGCGCCGCATCAACGCAGAAGTGATCGCGCTGTTTTAGTCCACGTATAAGCACTGTACCTAAACAAAACGTTTTCCGTGTTTTACGCAAAGTTAAGAAATAAACTTGATGTCGAGAGAGACTTAATATTCAAATTATCAGACATTAAACCTAATATTGCAGAGCTAATTGTTCAAAAGAAGATTCATTGTTCACATTAAACTATGTTTGATATTATTAATATTATAATTTTCAGGTTAAAAGAATTTTGATTTTAATACATTTTAATGAAAATAAAAGAGTTTGTATCGTATTTACTGTTTGTTTTATTTTATAACTTAGACGGGGTCCGTGAAATTTTTAATATTTTGGAGGGGGTCCGCGGACTGAAAAGTTTGGAAACCACTGCTCTAGAGTTTTTAAATGCTTGTTCAGGACGCATATTATGGACCATTAGTCTGGAACCCTGGAGGCTATATATAAGCGACAGCTGCCGCTTAGAGTCAGTTGTAAGTGGCCATTTATTCAAGTGCGGTATGAAGTATTGTGAGAAGTGATAAATTACTTTGTTATATTTAGTGCGGATCTCTATTACTTGACATTATTATATTTCGTGTGTACACATTTAACTTGAATTATTGTACGATTATAATCTTGTTTAATAACTTGTTGATTGCAAACTGTTATTTGTAATTAATTAAAGCTGATGATTAGTGATTTCATTTGTGTTTGTATTTGTTTTCCACTGTACCGTACGACGATCAGTTAGACCGTCGTAACAATATAATACTACCATATGGCCAGAATGACATTCGCCAGGCGAGTATGGACGAAGTTTGTAGTAGTGAAGTGTGAAAACGTGAATGTACAACAAAACAACTAATAAACGATAAATAGAACTACAGAAACACACAGTAGATGGGATGAGAGTTATAGTAGAGAGTATGGTGTCAGAGAGGATAAACGGAGAGCGAGAGAGGCAGAAAGATCAGACAGACAGACAAAAATGATGAAAGTTCGCAAACACATGCGGGATGAGAGTTATGGAAGAGAGTTTGGTCAGAGAGGATAAACGGAGAGAGAGAGAGAGAGAGAGTGAGAGAGAGAGAGAGAGAGAGAGAGGCAGAGGCAGAGAAATTATGGAAGTTTACAAACACTGTAACACGGTAAACAGACACAGTACGCATTGATCACGTCTACCACAGTACACGTATTTGTCAGCACGTGTGTCCTGGGCTGATAACACTTGTCTCATCAATCCATACACATGTTATACACAAAAAACAGAATTCACAATGTTATCGTCACGATGTCATCACCATAACGAATTCAGCAGCTGGTATTAGCTAAAAATAATCACATACTATTTATTTATTGTTTTCCAGTCTTGTAAATATTGTTTTTGTTTTGTGTCTACATTCTTGTTAGACAATAACGCATAGCGGTTTGTATTGGACAGTGAAGACTCTCTGTCAACACTTTTACAAAAGCTCTCGAAAGAATGATATCCTTTTCCGACGTCTATCCTTGTAGATCGCAGCGGTGTTACCAGCAAGACTCACCCCCCCCAAATACGGTTTTTTGTTTTTAAAATTATTACGCGAGGCCTTTCTTTTCACCATGCCGATTGAAGGAGCGAAGCAAATGCTCAGTTTTAACTCGATCGTTTGCGATTTGCCTGTCTGTCTATTTGGGGTATTTTGTCTATCTATTTGTCTCACGTTAACTTTTGTGCGCATCGACCGATTTTCGTAAAACTTGGCATGTGTGTCCATACTTTTACCCTACAGAACACTACATAGTTTTTGAGATTGATTCCCCCATAAATATTAGAGGGGGCGTTAGGCAAATGTGTGGGGAGAAAATCTGAATAAAATGCTGAAGTCCATGTGGGGTATTGAATTGAAAGAAAGTCTTCTTCTTCTCCACGTCAAGGTATAGGCTTACAGCCTGCTCCGCCTTCACTGAAGCCATTTCTTCCTTGGTCTACCTACATCTCGTCTTCCTTGGAGTCTGTATCTTATTACTTGTATAAGTAGTCTCATATCTTCCAGTCTCTCGATATGCCGCCTCTATTTTTTTGTCCTTCCCTTAATCTGCTGACCATAGAATACACAGTTATAATTTTGAAAGAAATTTAACCACAACATACATTTAGTGTTCGTTTTTGAAAATGTTAAAAAATTTTGACTCCGGGGGCCAGAAGTGGGTAAAATTTTGAAAAGATCGTAAAAATTCACGTTGCGTATCAAATCAAAACAATTTGAACTAGATTCTGAATATGGTGTTAAGTTTGGGATGCTAAATCATTTTCATATGATTAATGAAGAATACAAATTTTGAATTCAAGTAAGATTTAGGCCTATTACCTGTAGCTTGAGTAATATTTTGAAATCATTTATAGGAATATTTTGAAATCAGCGCCTTTCCATAATTTTTTCAACCTTTATACTCAAAAACATTTAGATGCAAAGAGTTTATAAACTGTGTTTAAAAACTTATAAGGAAACAATCCTTAAAAAATGTGCAAATTGATGTCGGGTGTGAAACTAAGAAACATTTTAATCTAAATGCAAATGTAGTGTTTACTCTGAAAATTTATTAACTTGAGAGCACCATTGGCCAAAAATGAAGGTCAAAAGACGATTTTAAAAAGCTAATGTGAGGAATTAAATTATGTGAAATTTTATTTAATATACAAACTCTGTACTTTCAGTAGCTTGACAAAATAAATATCTGTCAACACAGCTCGAAAATGTTGGACCGCCTTTAAAGGTTTGTGAGTTGTGTTGTTAAAATTGTCGTCTTCCGGGCTGTAAAGCCACGGTCCAAAACTGTTGATTGCGGAAAACGTTTCAGTCGTCCCTTTGAGGGCCATCTTCAGTGCTAATTCAGGCTACTGACACTGACACAGATATCCCGGTCAGTGACCACCGTACTGTGGAAAAGCCTTTACCGGGACGTCTGTGTCAGTTTTTTTTAACCTGAATTAGCACTGAGTTGGCCGTCAAAGGTACGGCTGAAACATCAGCTTTGGACCACGCCCTTACAGGCCGGAAGACAACAAGTTTAACAACATTGACTCCGACCGTATAAGCTTCAGACAAAGTTCAAAGTTTAAAGTAAGTTGTGTTCGCAAAACAACCTTCACATATTTTTTCCTGTTAGTATTGTTACGAGTATGGTATCGAACCGTGTAGAACAGCTGAGAACATTCTCCACCCCCCCCCGTCAAGTGTGGCAGGCGTTGCCTCATTCAAGTAGGTGTTCTAGTGTGTTCAAGGACACTTGAGATACGCATTAAGCCGGTGTGCAGTAAGGAGGAAAAGCTGTACTGGACTTCTGTGCGACCTATATGAAGCCATAGCCGCCGGGTTGTCAGCTGAACTTGAGTCTGCAGACTGACAGCGTGAAGCGACTCGGGCAACTTCGTTACAATATAATAGATATTTACCATATATCCGTCGTGCGACTTCGTTTTTCTCGTCTTATTTTGACGCGTTTCGGCAACGAATTGCCATCTTCAGAATCTTAATCACTCATATGAGATCGTTAAAAAATTAAAAACACTAAAATCATTACGGTAAAAGTGCACTTTTACGATATTGGAAACTCACAGACGCGAACATGAAAGTTTATGTTCCTCGCGTGGACTATATCGATCGACTCTATTGTAACTTCGTTACAGTTCGTCCGCCGCTATTGTCTACTCTCTCGTCAACCCACACTCCACACTTACGTGTATAATGAAATCCACGTATTTTTATCCAAATCGGGGTTTTCCTGTGTGCATAGCGGATGAATTGAATATTGAAATGAATATTGATTGTGGTCACAGTTAAATATTAAAACATGATATAGAATTAATTTAACCATATCGTTGTACTCCATTTATTACCCTGAATTGTAGTTTTTGTTTTAACCTTTGTTTCCTCCAGAAACAAAGAATTTCACTGGCTCCCCAGATAAATATGAACCTTTTGACTACATCGTCGCATTAGTATATGAAATATACGTTTATTAAGAAAACTTATTTTATACTGTTTGCCGGTTTTTAAGTTCAGTTTATTGTAGGCCTACTCACAATGTTGGTTTTGATATATATTGCTGTAATCAGTTGCTTGCGGTAAAACTCCTCTTTACCTGTGTGCACTAACTTCGCAGGTTGGTTTCGTATTTATCTGGAGTCAATTTAATCAATTATTTTTGTTTCTGGAGTGATAAACGCTGAAACAAAATATACGATTCAGGGTAATAATAGGTATGTAAGAAATGGTAGGATATGAATTTATTCTCAATTGTGTTTTATCAACTGACCGAAATAAAAATCCAAGGTTTTTATTTAAAAAATTTAGAAAATTATAAATTTTGTAAATTTATAAATTTATTATTCTAGTGCCATAACAATCTGAAAGTGTGAAGATTAACCTGTACAAATTTCAAGTCTGTAGCACAAAATAGATGCTGAGAAAATGACATTTAAAACATATACGGTTCCCATCCCCCCTTAAATTGACAAGACTCCATCGAAATGTTACACGAACTTCACATTTTCACATCGAACACTTACAGCGCGTCTACCTAATAAAAACTGTTACACTAAAAATAAAATGACAAAACTTTAAAATGAAACATCGAAATGCTTACAGGACATGTATAGGTAGGTTAGACACGAATACACACAGACACTTGAATACACGAAAAATTTAGTCTTGAGTTTACGTATTTGAAGCCGTGAACTTAATAAAATTATTGTGCTAAAATAAATACACAAACTTTAACCAAACGTTTACCAAACTCACATCTGACAACAGAATATAGGCGGGCATAGATGAGAACGAAGGTAGCCGAAGTTGCCAGAGTGGCTTCACGCTGTCAGTCTGCAGACTCAAGTGTCAGCTGAGGGTACGTGAGCGATTTTCGCTAGCGCGGATCGAGTGTTTGTCGAAATGAAGAATTATTGTGTTAGTAATTGTATGAAACTCTATTAAATGATATTGTTATTGCGTGTGGACAAATCTAACTGGAATTATTGTACGAGTTGATTATGAACTGTTATTTGTGATAATTAAAGATGGATATTAGTGATTTCACTGGTGTCCTGTATTTTGTTTTCCACTGTACCATACGACGATCAGTAGACCGTCGTAACAGTATCTTCGTGAAAAGTATTAGATATAGGCCTGTAAATATCCATAGAAGATTACATAAACTTAAAAGCTTGAAGCTTGAACTAAATTATCTGTCATTTAGACATTATGATTATACATTTAAGTAAAAAACCCAAAGCAATAAGAAGTTCGGAAGTTTTAGTTTGTGCGATTAACTTAATGTACCATTGTACGCTTTACAATTATTATTTTAACAAAAGTAGAGTATCAAGGATTTCATTAATCTTCTGATAACTGAAAAATTGTCTAATGTTGAAATATATCTAATAATAAACGTATTTCGTAAAAAATTGTGAGCGAGTTCTGCTGTGAGTTTAATATTTATTGTTTTCTAACGTAATTTTGGCGCCTGTAATGTTCGCCCATATTATTTGCTATAATATATAGGAGGCAGTGAACTCATTGGTTTGCAATTAACTAGTCCCAGTAATCAGCGTGTCTGGACAACGTACAACTGAGCTATATAATAAACCAGAAAATACCTCTTTGCTTATATTATTCTATTGCTTCCTACTCCTTCCTACAATAAATGCCTCCGCTTATTGTGAATTATTTATAAAAGTTAATTTTCTGTACAGTAGCGTTGTTGCTGTAAGTAACCAATTAACTAATTACATACAGTTTTGCTATTGTAGTTAAAAATAAAGATCAAAGGTAAAGAAGACAGGGAATGAATCAATATTTAATTAACAAACGTAACATAACGAGGAGAAGCTCGTTAACATTTAATTTTAGCTGAGCGAGTACACTTGTTTTAGTGCTTCGGTAAATGTCGAAAGCTCATGTTTTCCTTAAACAAGTAGGTCATAACACAAATAAATGTATATGCTACCGGCAAACTACAAAATCAGGCATTTTATAGAATGCCTAGGAATTTCATACAATGCCTGAATCCAGCCGGCAAAGTATGAAATAAAACACATTTCATACATTGCCTGGGCATTGTATAGAATACCTAACGTCTTCTAGGTAATGTATAGAAGACAATGTGTGCGCTATGGTTTCATGTTCTGAAAAGTGTGTAGAGTGCTGCAGAGATATGCATAGTACGTGTGGACATGTTTTGAACACTAGTGGCAACAGTGAAGGTAAGTGTGACGATGGCAAGAAGCTGTGTACTCTCTGCTTCAAAGTAAAAATTGCAACTGAAGAATGAAAAAGATCAAAATCATTTCCAGAACTTCAGGCAAAGAAAATGAAACCTGATTCTCACAAAAAATTCCGTCCAGCTCCTGTGGGCGCGTCTGTTCGTGTTCCGATTCCTGAAGTAGACAAGAGGCGGAGAGATCTTCGAAACATCCTAGCAATCGTCGTGAGTGTGACAGAAGACGTATTTACAATCCGGGAACCACTAACGCATTGTTAAAGCAGCACTTCATCGCAGTTCTTGTGATTTAACACAAGATCGCAGTTCACTGTATGCCCAAGACTAATAGGGTTTAAAGATGTTCCTGAACAAGAAACCGCACTTCGTTCTGCTGCTACTGCCCAATCATCAGAATCCGGACAAGGGAAAATCCATTTTCGTAAAATGTGTGTGCAAGTCAAAATGTAAAAAAAAATGTAATTGTGTAAAAGTGAAAGAAAGTGTACTTCAAAATGTCACAGCTCTCTGCCTTGTTGTAATAAATATATTCCATATGTTTAGAATCAATAAACACCAATAATATCTAATGTATTTTTTTAACTAGATTGGTTAAAAAAAGTTCTTAGAATAGATAATCTCGAAGTGTCATACAAAGTCCTCCTTTGTGTAAAATCAAACAATTGTGTGTGATTTTGTAATAAAATGTTTTCATTTTGAACGTAGTAAGCTTATTTTACACTTTGCCAAAAGAATCACTGGCATTATATAGAATGCCTAGGCAGTGTACAGAATACATGGGAAAAGTATAAAAAACATTTGAAAAATATTCTATTCTATACTTTGCCAAAAAACTCCAGGCAGTGTATGAAATGCCTAGTTATTTTATAAAATGCCAGAATTACATACTTTGCAGGTAACATATACGCTGTTTGTGGAATATGTGTATCTACGTACCTAAATCTACACACTTTCTGCAACGTAAACTATGGTCAAAAGGTAACCAGAGACACTGTTACCTGTATTAATGATATACTACTACTACTCCACGGCGCTACAGCTCATGAAGAGCTCTGGCTCCAGAATGACGTGCCTCCACTCCTCTATATCCTGTGCGACTCTTCGCCACCTTCTGACCCCCCCCCCCCAGTCTTGTCAAGTCTTTATGTACATCGTCCACCCACCTTCTTCTTTACCTCCCTCTTGCTCTTCTTCCTCCTGGTCCTCCATTGAATACTTTTTTTCACTCCCCTTTCCCCTGTCATTCTCTGTACATTACCTGCCCACCAAATTCTACCTTGTTTTATTACTGTGACGAGGTCCGGTTCCTTGTGTAGATAGTACAATTTGGCATTTGTTCTCATACGCCACATTCCGTACGGCATCTAGTACACCTCCATATATCCTCCTGAGAATCTTTCTTTCCAATCTTATGATAATATCTTCTTGGGCCGAAGTCACGGTCCAGGCGTCTGAAGCACACAGTACTAATGGCCGCAATACGGTTTTGTAAATCTGGACTTTGGAGGTTCTAGAAATGTTTCTGGACTTTAGGATAGGCAGCAAAGAAAAGTAGCACCTGTTTCCCACGGCTAGTTTGCCTTGAATTTCCATTCCCATCTGATTTTTTGACGTCAAGAGGGACCTAAGATATCTAGAACTATCTACCCTCTCAAATTCATTCCCAGTAACTTTAATTTTTGGGATTCTTTCTTCTCGGACATTTTTCTTCACCGGCATATATCCTGTCTTTTGGCTGTTCACTTGCAGCCCAGGTTGGTTGAAGCATGCTCCAGATAGCTGTACGCCTCTTCCAGTGAAGCTTCTCCAGTGTCAAAGCTTCTTTTGGTATTTTTCCTCTTATGAACCTTCTGCGGGTCGTCTCTCTTAAGCATCCAGCAGTAGTCAGCAATCATGTTTACATTCCATCTTCCCTGGTATCTTCTTTCCATTTCTTTAATATCTTGATGGAATCTTTCACCTTGCTCTTCACTTACTGAACCAGAAAATAGTCCAAATGAGAATCTAGAAAATGTACTTTTAAGCTCATTCGACATCCCAATTTTTTATATTTGTTCAACATATTTCTGACAATATTTTGATAGTCTGGGTCTTTCTTGTTTCCAAGAAAGTTTTTCACTACATCTTAGAAGTCCCAGGAGCTAATAAATTTTGTTCTTTCAATCTAGAGCCTAAAAGCTCTGAAGAGTCTTTAGGTAGGTCTAAGTCCCTCACCAAGTCATTTAATTCTGATTCGGTGAACAGCTGTGGTTCATCACTAACACTCGGATCATACACATCATCATCATCATCATCATCATCATTATGATCGTCATTAGAAATACCAGGAACTGATTCAACGTCCTCGTAAACATTGTCTAACTTTTCTGGAGGCAAAGGAACAGGAATTTGTGGTCCATGAGGCACAGGACGAATCGCTGATCGAAGATTTGGGTAAGATATTTCCTTTTTGTTTTTTAAATTAAATGCCCGGACATCGCAAGAACAAAAATAACAGTCATCACTATAGTTTTTTGGCTCCCTCCAAATCATGGGTATTCCAAAGTTAAGAGATTGTTTTTTTCCTTTGGGACCACTGCCGAAGCTCTTCAACACAAATTGAACACACTTTGTGAGGAGCCCACGATTTGTCTTGGTCTCCTAATTTTACACCAAAGTACGTATAGTACACCTTTCTCACAAAATCAGTTATATTTCTCTGTTGTTTTTTTACTGTGAAGTTACTACAGATATAACAAAAGGAATCTGGTGAATTTACACAACCTCTTGAAGCCATTTTAAGTTAAAAACTAAACAAGATGACAATTCTAAACTAATTCTGTATTATGACTACACACTACAAACAAATGACACGTGCACCTCAATGAAAAACAAACAAACAACAAAAAACAAAAACAAACAACTGAGGAACAGAAGTAAACATTACAGTGTTATAGTGGGAAAGGGAGAGGGGGGCTAGACGTGTAGGCGCCTGAATGCATGCAGGTCTCAACTTGTTTTTTTTTCTTCTAAATATCTTTTTACTGATTCACATTAACGTCATTATTCTTTTACTTCTGATATGTAAATTATATAAAAAATTTTCAGTGTAGGTATTTATAATCATACAAACAAATTACCATTAATTTAGCTGGATTTTGTCAAATATCAACATAAAAATCGCTTATTGTGAAAAAACCATACGTGATGGAATTTGTTCGCTATGTTTCCCGTAATTAGCACTCAAAAACCTATAAAACTCACCTATTAGATTTAAGACAATTTTTCCATCGCAGGCCTGTGTTATTTAAGGGGTGTTTGTAAGGTATTTTGGTCAAAAAATTCGATTTTTAGTTTTTTTGTTCCAAAATATTGTAATATATCTGCTTTCATTTGATATTAATTTTAAATTAATCGGACAAATAGAACATTTTTACGATTTTTTTAGGTGATGATGTCAGGGATATAAACTCAGTCCAATGTGTCACCCATTCGAGCTTATGCATATTTAGGATTGTTATAGTACACAGAACTATTGATTTTCGTTCGTACTTCTCTGTGTATTTATACTACATATATGGATGAGCTTAAACCTATATTTAGAAATATGGTTAACCCAGAACTTTTAAAAAAGTGTCTCCATGGTAAAAGTAAAAACCCCAATGAATCGGTAAACAACGTAATTTGATTGTGCATTCCAAAACCTCTTTTCGTTTCGCTACAAACATTGAATTTTGTGGTTTATGATGCAGTTTCATGCTTTAATAGAGGTTACTTAACCAGGTGCTTAGTGTTGAAACAACTAGGCATGTCAGTAGGAAAGGACTGTGCTGAAATTATGTTGGGTATTGATATGAAACCAGTGCGGAGAGCTGAACAAGCAACTGCAGAACTACAGAAAGAACCCCGGCAGAAGAGAGCAATGCCAAAAAGGAAGCTGGAAGAAGAATTTCAAGCTGCAGAAGACCCAGATAAACCTTGATATGCATCAGGACTTTATTAGGCACGGCACACAAATTCATTATATTGATGATTAATCCTCAATTGCTGTTTTTCGAAAATTTTTGTTTTTCACACATTATCTCTGGAACAGAGCTCACATTTTCTGTACATCCATAGGGGAAAAGGGTACAACTTTTAGCACAGGGATTTTTTATACAATGTGCCTTACACGAAAAAAAGTTATAATATGAAATTTTGTTGAAGTGTTAAACATTGCAGTGGATTAAAATTACTAAAATAGCTCAACGTAAGCATATCCTGAAACCCCTGTGTTAAAGTTTCTATTGAGAGCCATTCAATGAATGGTAAAAGTTTCAAACAGCTCAGTTAATTAGTGTTTGAGAAAACGGGTCATGAAGTCTAGTAAATTTTGCATGTTGACCAACTATACTGGTTCTTCTGTCCCCCTTCTTTCATCCACTCACTTCAATACCTCATCACTAGTCAATATTTCTGTCCACAGGATTCTAAAGGTCCTCCTCATCCACTAACACATCTTAAAAGCTTCTTGTAATTGGTTCCGAATGTGCTCAGCGTCCAGGTTACTGAGCCTACAAATCCAGGTCTGTGCGCATCCTACAAATGAAACGTTTTATGAACTTCTTCCTGGTTTCCAGGAAGTACGAGCTTATATCTTAACGGATGGTGGCCTTTGAACGGCATGGACTGGTTTTCCTTGTCGACAACTACAGGTTATAGAGTTTTTCTGTCTTACGTAATTTATTCAAAGCTTCAGAAAAATAAATTTATAAATTGACTTCAGCAACAACAACAAAATGATCGCCAAAGAAATGTAAAGTTTTTGACAAAATTTGTTCTTCAAAATTATCTTCAGGTTACAAACCGATGTTTCCATTCCGGACTAGTGGCGCATGGTCTCCAGTGGATAGCGGCAACGGAAGAAAGGGTTGTAAGTACAAATTTATGAGATTTTCGCACACTTTTTGTCACCTGATTGAGGAAATGATCAACTGGCAAAGTGGGAGGAGAAGGCCCAGACAGGAGTAAATGAACGAGGTAAAAGAAGGAAGAAGGTACGTGGTGATCAAGAGGCTGTCTACGGAAAGAAAGAAATTGCAAGCCCACCAACATCTGGGTTGAGAAGAAGATGGAGACTTGTTTCCGATGGGTATTTAAAATGGCATCCTCTTTCTCGTTTGAAAATTTTCCTATAAACACAATTAATTCATCATCATCAACCTCAAGGATTAGGCTCCTCCTGAACCTGTTCCGGGACCCACTTCGCTCTCGGCCGTCCTACATCTCTCTTCCCCACCGGTCTATATTCGATTGCTAGCAGTGGAATCCCGTCACCCGCCATTCCTTCCAAATGTTCACACCTCCTTCTTTTGTTGCTCCTTAGCTGTTTCAACAATGGGTAGACCCCCAGTTCTGTCCTTATATCCACATTCTTCTTTATATCGAGGATGGTACAGCCCATAGTACTACTCATAAACTTTATCTCCGCTGCCTGAATCTTTGCTTTGTCTCTTTCTGTTATAACTCTGGCTTCACCTCCATACATCAAAACTGGTACGGTACCGGGTTAAAAAACCTTATCCTTGTTTCCTTCTTTGTCTTATTTTTAAGGTATTTGTGAATTCTTCCACAGATATTCCTAAATTTGTTTAATTTTTTATCCAGATCAATTTCTGTCCCATATGTAACGTAACATCCCAAGTAATTGAAATGGTGGACTTGTTACATAATATTTCCACCTATAACTATCTTAGTTATTACCGGTTTCTTCCCTCTGAATGGCATTGCCTTAGTCTTGTACGCTGATAGGCCTATTTGAAAGCCATATTCACCTGCTATTTGATTTAGTAAGGTATAAAAATATTGCGACAGTACAACCATATATGGTATTGTGCATTGCCAAAATAATAAAAAGAATTAATAAAAATAAATAAATCTATGGTTGATAGACATGATTCAGATTGCAAGCTGGATTGTTTAAAAATAGGGAACGCACCGTTCAGGCATGTACACGCATATCTGGCCACCTGGTGCTAGCTATGTGTACATGTGTATTTTGTTTGTGTGTGTGAAACCTGTCTGTTCCTGGACAGTAACCACCCCTATTCAATTGATGTTAGAATTTAAGTATTATTTTAATTATAAGAAAACTATGTACAATAATGTAAAACTAAATGCACCAAAGTACGTATTTTATAAAGATACGCAAAGGGTTAAAGAACCGTTTAAAAGTGACGTAAAGTAAAATTACAATGAATAAAAAAAAAATAACTCCCTGAATAATTATAATACAGAAGTGTAAGTTACACATAATAGACATATGAAAATTAGCTATCGATTGAGCAGAGTGTAGTGTAAAACAGACTTCGCAGTTCGCGAAGATAAGCGAAAATAGTGAATCGAACGAGAGTGGGAGAAAGGACGCTTTCGACACAAACTCTGACAAGACCGATATTGTTCAGACAGGAGTTTTGCACGATGTGGCTATAAATACCAGGTCGCGCTAATAAAGTTTTCTTCTTCTTTATTCAACCGTTGCCGCTGGAGACTATGTCAGTCAACAACGCTGTCTTGAATCTACTGTAAGAGTCACAGGACGAACTGGAAGTCAAAGCAGAGTAGCAGAGCACCTATGCAGAGGTTCTATGGACACACCTACAGCCCATGATGTGAGGAGAGACAACAAGTAGCAGTACATGCAGTGGAGTCCTGGAAGAGGACCCGAGGACACGGAGGACACGAAGGACACGGACGAGGACCGAAGGAGGACACAACGATAATTTACCACATCAAACGAGGTATGTAAAAAACCATAATAATTACCGACAATTGAAAGACAATAATTAAAACTAGAATTAAAGACATTCGAACTGTTGATAAAACTAACTAAATTGTACATAGTAGTGTAAAAGCAGATTGTTAATTTAGAATAATATCTCATGTATAGCAATTAGAATTGAAGATAACGTAAATACTATAAGAGCAATATCTGATTGAAATCGAATTAAATTAAAGCAATAAATAAAATCTTTATTCGATGAAAGTAAAATGCATATGCAGTAGAAAAGTATTAAAGCCAAGTAAGATTAAATAAATTGAAATAAAAGTAAAATCATTGTTGAAATAAATTAATAAGCAATTGCAAAGATAACCACACTGTATGAGTAAGCCGAGAGCAAAAATAATTGATAGTTAAGAGTAGATAATAAGATTTCTGTATAACCTTTTTAAATGTAAAGTGTTCATCAGAAGTCACATGCATAAGATCGCACAAGCGATAAATAATGAATATTTTGTTATTTCCGAAATAAATAAAGAGGTTGTTAAATAAATAATGTAATGATTTGAAAAACGTATTACGCATTCTTGTTATTACGATTACACCTAACAGCATTGTTATGTTATATATATGACACATGTAAATCAACATAAATAGAATTTGTAGTGTTGTAAATTTGGCGCTCCAAAGTGTGGGGCTATCCAAATTAAATTACATTGAAAATTTGTGTTGTTGTAATATATTACTTGCAGGATTCAATTAATTCAAATACTAATTCAGCTTTGAACAATTGGTAGATAACGTAAAGCTGACATTAATATTACAGTTTCTTTTAGAGTCGTTCACCTTTTTCTATGAAACTATGCAAACACAACAACTGCAAATCGGATTTAAGTAATCTCTGCGTTTACTCTACATCTCACATTCTAAGATTCGATTCAGATCTAAAGTAAATACAGTACTGTACCAGCATTAAATCTAGTCTGTACTAACTACATTTAATGTAGTTACAGCAAGACATAGGTAACGACTTTGAAAATGTTTTTTTTTTAAGTGAACACAAGTAAATATTTTTAAAATGCATTACGATTTTCCGCTCATCTCAGATGTACATCCTTCAGACATAAAGTTGTTACATCAGGTTGTAAAGATATTACGTGTACACTACGCTCCCTCTCTCTCTCTCTCTCTCTCTCTCTCTCTCTCCCTCTCTCTCTCTCTCTCTCTCTCTCTCTCTCTGTCTCTCCCTCTCTCTCTCTCTCTATCTCTCTCTCTCTCTCTGTCTCTCTCTCTCTTTATCTGTCTCTGTCTCTCTCTCACTCTCTTTTACTTTCTCTCTCTCCCATTCTCCTCCCCTCTCTCTCTTTCTCAACTCCTCAAAGCATTTGAAGTCTGTACTATTTTCCCTGCGTCATCCATCTCATCCCATTAAGTAAATAAAATATAAAAAAGCGTGGTTCACAAGTCGCGTTCAGATGCATACGATAAAACTTTGTACACTGCATTTGTACATGACGGAAAAACAAATAGAAGGAAGGAGAAATGTGAGTTCTGCAATCCATACGCTTTTATAAATAAAATTTCCTTAAAACTCATTTTCCACGAGTCCTTTGCAGAATCACCCCGAAATGTTATCAAACGAAGGAAACTAATATCTTGTCAAATATAAAAACGTTACTTTAGACGGACGGACTTCTACACTTAATACACGCTTACTTATACTTCTATCGGTTTCCGAGCCGGCTGTTTTGGTCGTTGCCGGAGTGATGACGATTGACTTTCTCGCCAAAGAACGTAAGATCGTCTTTCAGAGTAAGAAGGAGGTAGGTGGAGAAGCTGCACACCGAGAGGCCCGAAGCCAGATGCTCAAGAGCTGGCAGAGAGCTTAGGAGCAAGAAGAGCGAGGTCGCTGGACGAGAAGGCTCATCAAGCAGGTGCAGCCGTGAGGCGGAGAGACTATTACGTCACCCAGTTTCTGATTGGACACGGGTATTTTCAATCTTACCTGAGAAAGTTGGAAAGGCCGAGCCACCAGACTGCCTGTACTGCCTGGGAGCTGCGGACGATACCAGCCATACATTCTTCGTCCGCGACACATGAGCGCGACATAGAAAATCGTTGCAAGATGATATTAGGCAGGAGATCTCCCCGGATAACATCGTTGAAGCGACACCTGGAACTGCGTGGCACGCTTCGCAGAAGAGATTCTTCGGGCGAAGAAGATAGATTTGGATAATACAACATAGGAGGCTAACAAGTCAGGTGTGAGCCCTAGGGCTGAAGAACAATAGGCCTAGCCCGAAGTAATGTATCAAACAGTTCCAGGTAAGTGTCCTAGAAGAGGAAAGTTAGGTGGTTTTTTTTACTGGGTCGGGTATAATACTCAAACCCACAGATCCGTGTGAACCCTTCTGAACATTTGTAGAACACATTTTTCCACCTCCCTCGTTAAAAAAATTAAAATAACTTATACTTCTACACCGTATTTTATGGCTATACTTATTCTCAGTTATAATTACAAGTGAGCAATCCCCTTCAGTACAGATAAACTAAGTATAAACTAACTTCAATTAATAAATGTTTCAAATTAAAAGAACCTAAAAATAGGCAAGGCAATTTAATTACGTGGTATTGAGTATTCTGTATTGTTAAATTGAATTCCATTTGCATTAAATTTCCTTCTCAGTAAATCTTACAACCAATTTTATTTTTCTTCATATTCCACATATATAAAAAATAAAATTGTTACGAGTATGGTATCGAACCGCGTAGAACAGCTGAGAACATTCTCCACTCCCTCCGTCCAGTGTGGGAGAATACAACGTTAAACCTGATACAACTTATAAATCAAGAAGGCTGTGCTGATTTCATGACACAACTAAGTTGCGCTTCAACGCTATTTAGCGGAGCGTTGCAGAAACTTTGCAACCACCAAGCTTACATTGGGAATATAGGGAAATTGTGAAGAGTAGCACACGTCCTCCAATATGCTTGTATAGTAATATCTGCCATTTACGCCATTTACTATTGCAAGCGGCTTACAACCACCAGCCTGCGCGCCACATTTGAATTGTACGCGAACATTGCCGCGTAGAATCTAATACGCTCCCCGTTGAAATTTATGACGCTTTTTTAGCAGCCTAATGTTTTTGTATACTATTTTATAGTTTAGTTATTCTATATTGGTGGTTGTGTAACGCTGCAACCATAACACCAGCCGCCACTGCTGGCACAGCCCGATATTTCAACTCTGGACATGGAAAACTGCTATCAGATGTCGTTGACTCCTTACCAAGATTGGCCCCGTAGGCCTACTTTAGGGGAGGGGGTGCTTTCTCCGCCGCGACTTATGAGTTCAGCGCATCTACTACTAACTTACATGACGTGTGGTACGGATGTGTGATCGCCAAAAAACGAATCGTCAGTAACATTAACGTCTGCGGATTGCACTTCTGGAGAAAGGGGATAAGAAAATGAAGAAAAGAATCTTGCCGAAAGAGATTCGTGGTGAAAAAAACTAATGCACAAATGAAAAAAGTAAACTAAATTGGAGTGACAAAACGTGAGTAGAAGAAATAAAAAACCAAACATAACCGAAGGAACAGAAATCACATGGAAAGGTAAACATTTCTCGCAGTATCATCCTCTTTCTCTTTTTTTTTCTGACTGTAAAGTTTAAGTAATATAGTTGACCAATGAATGACTGATTACTAAGCTCCAACTTTAAGTGTTATACTTGATAGAAACGTGTAACTTGGGTAAACAGTTTAAATTGTTTATTCGCTGTGTTTTTCTTTCACTTTGCGATTTTTGAAATAGGGCACAGTAATGTGACATTTGCCGGTAAAGTCGTTCAACTTTCCCTATAAATCTCTCAGTACAAATATTTGCGTGAAACAAATGGATAATCATATTTCCGCTAGCTTTAAAAGAGACAAAAGCCGTTCCTGAAAATCAACACACCTTAGGCAGCATTTACCACTAATCTACGTCATGGTGTCCAAATTACAGAAACCTGTTCAAGCAATGAAAACCGGGTTGAGTCACATCTGTGACGTTAGTTTTTCTGCGCGTCATTATACGTGACCTACGTTCTTCTTCTTCTTCTTCTTCTTCTTCTTCTTCTTCTTCTTCTTCTTCTTCTTCTTCTTCTTCTTCTTCTTCTTCTTCTTCTTCTTCTTCTTCAGCACTACACCCCAACGTGAGCCCTGGCTTCTAACGCCAATCTTCTCCAAAGTCTCCTGTTCATTGCCGCCTCAGTGTAACCCCTCACATCCATTATCCTTATTCCAATTCCGGTTCGTTTTCCAATAAGACAGTCCTTTTCTCGAGGCTTGATTGTTGGTTTCACAACAATTTTATGTTTAATTGGTCGGAATGGAGCAAGTGCTATCTGATTGGTTTGGGAGCACAGTATACCAAATCCTGTTTAATAGGAGACTTTCTCCTCATCTGTTCATCTTCGAATAGCGCTTGATGTTGATGCTGTTTTCCAGCTTAGATCGTGCTGGTATGAAAGTCTGTATAAGTGGTGGGCCTTCTTAAACAGTCTCTGCCTCATCACTGGAGTGAATTGGCGGACACCGTGCCAATTGTTTACCGACAATGAAGATGGCCTCCGATGGTGAGGCCCCGAAACGTCCGTCAGCATAGACTCCAGACCACGGCTTAACAGCCAGGCCAATAATGTTTCCAACAATGTGGACGCCGCGCGGCCGTGAAAGCCTTAGTAACAAGTTAACATGTCCGTGTGTAAGCGCGCGCGCACACACACACACACACACCAAAATTAAATCAAATATACACGTTTTGAAAAGTAAAAACTAGCAATAGAACTGATGCAGACAGAAGATAAACAGAGAAATGTATTATAACAACAACAACAACAACAACAACAATAATTGCTTGCATCTTGACTTGGTAAGCAATGTCGGTAAATGAATTTGCTTTCTCACTACAACAAATAATATAGTTGGTTGTTTGATAAGTTGATTAAGTTGTCAGAAACATTCACAGCTAAGGCCAAAACACAACAGTCTGGCACAGCGGAGAACAATGTACAGTTAAATTACAAACTAACTAAATATACTTTAACTATAAGACAACAGGTAACTCACAGTTGTATGTTATATAAGTTTCACAGTAGTTGTGAGACACTTAAGAAGGAAAAACTATTAACTACTGTTCCCTTAACAAGGATCTCCAAGTCAGTTTTGAACATACCAAATATAGGACCTCCAACGGACTACCATTAAACCCAACCCTTCAAAACCTTGAAATAGGCACAAAAAATATAGAGGCAGTGAAAGAGTTAATATATTTTGGCTCCCAGATAAACAGCACTAACGACTTCAACGCTGAAATAAGAAGAAGAATATATCTCGCAAAGAAAACATATTATGGATTAAAAAACCACCTGACATATAGCTTCATCTCAAGAAGCACGAAATTCAAAATCTACAAAACATTTATCAGGCTAGTGCTGACATATGCTTCAGAAACCTGGACAATGATAAAAAATAGCGAGAGATGTCTAGGTTGCTGTGAAAGACGGATTCTAAGAACAATATTTAGAGGACTACAAGAAAATGGAATGTGGGCCAGGCGGAATTATGAACTATATCATCTTTACAAAGAGCCGGACATTGTCAGTATAATCAAAATACACAGGCTAAGGTGGGTTGGACACAGAGAGAATGGAGGAAGGACGGCCTGCGAAACATATTTTCTACCAGAAACCATTGGGAGTAGAAAAACGGGAAGACCCCGAAGTAGATTCAAAGACCAGATAGAGGAGGACCACGGAAAGCTGAACATAAGAAACTGGAAAGCCAGGGCATGCAATAGGGTAGAATGGAATCGACTCTTGGATCAGGCCAAGACCCACCAAGTGTTGTAGCGCCACGGTGATGATAATAATTTTCGTAAGACAGTGTGATGGTTTATACCCAATTCTTTTCAAGTGTGTCCTGGAGAAAGTAGTGAGAATATGGAATATAAAAATTAAAGGAATGTAAAATATCACCAGTCATGTTGGAAAGTAGGAACAAACATATTGAAATAAACTGTTTGGCATTCGCAGATGTCTTTGCTATACTTTATAAACATCTGACATCTGTAGTAACACAAATTAATTTTTTAGATGGCCTAGCCAGTAGAACAGCCTTAAGAATGTTTGCAGAAAAAATCAAATTCATCACGAACATTAAAAATGCGCCAACATTCCTGCTAACAGATATTGGTCGAATAGAGAATGTTAGAAAATTTAAGTATCTAGGAGAAATAATTCAAGAGAATCGTTTAGAAAAATCTGCTACAGAAGAAAGGATTCATAAAATGGAAAGAGCATAATGTAGAACTATAGATATTTACAATAAAAATTGTATATCTAAAAATGCGAAAATAAGGCACTATTTACAGTACAGTAGTGAGGCCAGAATGTATAGCATTGAATTATAATTTAGACAAACTAGAAATATTGGAAAGACGAATTATTAGGAAAATATTAGCCCCACGAAAAACTTCAGAAGGTTGTAAATTAAGAAGTAATGACGAATTATATCAAAGTGAAGAAAATATAACAGAAACAGTGAGAAAAAGAGACTAGTATTTTTTGGACGTTTATTCCAAAATAGATCTTTAAATATCTGTAGGGAATGAAGTCAACATCAAGTTGGATTAAACAAGTCAAAAAGAATTTAGAACAAAATAATATAAACGCAGAACAAGCAATTGAAAGAGAAGTTTTTAGGCCAAAGTATTAAAAATATCGGTATGGAGAACCATACATGACTTCCATGTTCTAAGATTTATATTTAAAATCATATTCGAAATGAAATATTTCCATAGAAACTACGTCTTTCTACTTATTGCTTCAGCATTAACCACAGTACTGTGCTCACTAACGTATACCACCACCACCTCACGTTTTCGCACTCGATTTTCACCGATGATGGGAGTCGATGGCACTGCCGAAAAGTCTGGTTTTGCAGAAAACATAGGACTACGGCTAAAGAGCCCGGGAAGCAATTTTAACAAAAAACTACTTCTTTGTTGCCGATAACGTAGTACACATATAAAAAATTCTCCCCTACACCTTCAACTATAATTTTTAATAATAGAAAATTACCCCACCCCGTTCTCCTAACTTCTTCATTTATAGATATTTCATCTACGTTTCTACAGTGGATTACTATGAGCTTCTTATCAGGATACTTTATTTATAAAAATAAAGTACTTTACTCTTGTTAAAACATAAAATGTTTCAGGTAAACTACCCCTTTCTCTTAACCGATCTTCTCCAAAATCAACAGACCTTCCGTCCTCTACAATTCAGGGAAGCATGCAAAAAAATATTTGATTCTGTTTGAATGTGCGGCAGTTATCGTTCGTCATGAAACATTTCTCTTGTTACAACATAAAATGTTGCAGGTAAACTACCCCTTTCCCTTAACCGATCTTCACCAGAATCAATAGACCTTGAGCTCTCTGCAACTCAGGGGGTGCAAAAAATTATTTGATTCTCATTGAATTTTCGGCAGTTATCTTTCGTCATAAAAAAATTACCGTTTTTAAAACATAAAACGTTGCTGATAAACTACCCCTTCCCTTAACCGATCTTCAACAAAATCAACAGACCTTGAGTTCTCTTTAGTTCAAAAAGGTATGCAAAAACCTAGTTGATTCTGCTTAATTTACGGCAGTTATCGTTCGTCATATAAAAAATTACCCTTGTTAAAACATAAAATGTTGCTGGTAAACTACCCCTTTCCCTCAACCGATCTTCACCAACACCAATACGTATTGAGAACTCTACAATACAGGGCTGTATGCAAAACATCATTTGATTCTGTTTGAATTTGCGGTTGTTATCGTTTACTATAGAAGAAAATTGCCCTTGATAAAAAACCGATGCAGGTAAACTACCCCTTTCCCTTAACCGATCTTCACCAAAAACGACAGGTCTTAGATACTCTACAATTCAGGCCTGTATGCAAACAATTATTTGATTTAGTTTGAATTTGCGGCTGTTATAGTTTGCCATAGAAAACACCCTTGATAAAACATAAAACGTTGCTGCTAAACTACCCTATTCCATTAACCGATCTTCACCAAAAACAATAGGTCTTGAGAACTCTACAATTCAGGGCTGTATGCAAAACATTAGTTGATTCTCTTTTAATTTACGGCAGTTATCGTTCGTCATAGAAAAAATACCCTTGTTAAAACATAAAACGTTGCAGGTAAACTACCCCTTTCCCTTAACCGATCTTCAACAAAATCAACAGACCTTGAGTTCTGTATAATTCAAAAAGGTATGCAGAAGAGTAGTTGATTCTGTTTTAATGTACGGCAGTTATCGTTCGTCAAAAAAAAATTACCCATGATAAAACATAAAATGTTGCTGGTAAACAACCCTATTCCCTTAACCGATCTTCACCAAAACCAACAGGTCTTTAGAACTGTACATTTCAGGGCTGTATGCAAAATATTATATGATTCTGTTTGAATTTGCGGCTGTTATCATTTGCCATATAAAATACTCTTATAAAACATAAAACGTTGCATGTAAACTACCCCATTCCCTTAACCGATCTTCACCAACAACAATAGGTATTGAGAACTCTACAATACAGGGCTGTATGCAAAACATCATTTGATTCTGTTTGAATTTGTGGCTGTTATCGTTTACCATAGAAAAAAATTACCCTTGATAAAAAACCGTTGCTGGTAAACTACCCCTTTCCCTTAACCGATCTTCACCAAAAACGACAGGTCTTGAGAACTCTACAATTCAGGGCTGTACGTCAAATATTATATGATTTTGTTTGAATTTGCGGCTGTTATCGTTTGCCATAGAAAATACCCTTGATAAAACAAAAAACGTGGCTGGTAAACTACCCCTTCCCCTTAAACGATCTTCACCAAAAACAATAGGTCTTTAGTACTCAAGAAATCAGGGCTGTATGCAAAAACTTATTTGATTCCGTTTGAATTTGCGGCTCTTATCGTTTGCCATAGAAAATACCCTTTTAAAACATAAAACGTTGCAGGTAAACTACCCCTTTCCCTTAACCGATCTTCAACAAAATCAACAGACCTTGAGTTCTGTATAATTCAAAAAGGTATGCAGAAGAGTAGTTGATTCTGTTTTAATGTACGGCAGTTATCGTTCGTCAAAAAAAAATTACCCATGATAAAACATAAAATGTTGCTGGTAAACAACCCTATTCCCTTAACCGATCTTCACCAAAACCAACAGATCTTGAGAACTGTACATTTCAGGGCTGTATGCAAAATATTATATGATTCTGTTTGAATTTGCGGCTGATATCATTTGCCATATAAAATACCCTTGATAAAACAAAAAAACGTGTCAGGTAAACTACCCGTTTCCCTTAACCGATCTTCACCAAAAACAATAGGTCTTTAGTACTCAACAAAACAGGGCTGTATGCAAAAACGTATTTGATTCTGTTTGAATTTGCGGCTCTTATCGTTTGCCATAGAAAAAACCCTTATAAAACATAAAACGTTGCATGTAAACTACCCCATTCCCTTAACCGATCTTCACCAACAACAATAGGTATTGAGAACTCTACAATACAGGGCTGTATGCAAAACATCATTTGATTCTGTTTGAATTTGTGGCTGTTATCGTTTACCATAGAAAAAAATTACCCTTGATAAAAAACCGTTGCTGGTAAACTACCCCTTTCCCTTAACCGATCTTCACCAAAAACGATAGGTCTTGAGAACTCTACAATTCAGGGCTGTATGTAAAATATTATATGATTTTGTTTGAATTTGCGGCTGTTATCGTTTGCCATAGAAAATACCCTTGATAAAACAAAAAACGTGGCTGGTAAACTACCCCTTCCCCTTAAACGATCTTCACCAAAAACAATAGGTCTTTAGTACTCAAGAAATCAGGGCTGTATGCAAAAACTTATTTGATTCCGTTTGAATTTGCGGCTCTTATCGTTTGCCATAGAAAATACCCTTTTAAAACATAAAACGTTGCAAGTAAACTACCCCTTTCCCTTAACCGATCTTCACCAAAAACAAAAGGTCTTGAGAACTCTACAATTTAGGGCTGTATGCAAATAATAATTTGCTTGTGTTTGAATTTGCGGCTGCTATCGTTTGCCATATAAAATACCCTTGTTAAAACATAAAACGTTGCAGGTAAACTACCCCTTTCCCTTAACCGATCTTTACCAAAATCAACAGGTCGTGAGAACTCTACAATTCAGGGCTGTATGCGAAACATTATTTGATTCTGTTTGAATTTGCAGCTGTTATCGTTTGCCAAACAAAGAAAATTACCCTTGATAAAAAAAAACCGTTGCTGGTAAACTACCCCTTCCCCTCAACCGATCTTCACCAAAAACAATAGGTCGCGAGTACTCTATAAATCAGGACTGTATGCAAAAAAATAGTTGATTCTGTTCGAATTTGCGGCTGTTATCGTTTGCCATAGAAAAAAATCTACAGACAGACAGACAGACACACAGACACACAGACACACAGACACACACACAGACACTTTTCGAAAAATGACTTTTTTTCATGTTTTGAGTGTAGTACAATCATATTCTGCAATAATCTCGAACACGATTTTTTTTGCCATCACCATACTTCCATTTCCTTAAGGAACATGGAAGTAAATTTTTGCCATCACCATACTTCCATTCCTTAAGGAATATGGAAGTAAAATGGAAGGAGTACAGGGTAGGAGAGAGAAAAACGCGGGTTCGAGGTGGACTGAAGACAGGAAGAAAAGAGACATAGTGAAAAAATGAAAGAATATTTGAGAAAAATAAAAGAACGAAGAATAACGAATTGAAATTGACATGTGATCCTCAGATGGCCGATACAAAAAATATAGTAATTTACAATCATTATTTATAAGAAGAAATTTCGAATCGTTTTGTGGTATTTGTACTAATACAAAGTATAAAAATGAAATCATATGCTATAATACTAACTTAAGAATTTCTTAAAACACTTCCAAAGTCATCTCTCGCTCTCTCACTCACTCACACATACACACTCTCTCTCGTGTAAGCGCACGCGATCCCGTTAGCAAATTTGTTAATTGTTAAATCGCTAATTTATAATTATTTTATAAAGTAGATTATTTAAGAAAACGGTCGTGAAATTTATCGAGCTCGTAATTATAAATTTTAAAGTTAACAAAAAATTATGCATTCAGAGAAACAGTCAGTTAGGTTCGAGGTACGTTACAGGACTAGAATACTATTTTGAACTGTTTACCCAACTTACACGTTTCTAACAAGTTTAACACTTAAAGTTGGAGCTCAGTAATCAAACATTGGTCAACTATATTACTTAAACTTTACAGTCAGAAAAAAAAAGAAAGCGGGTGATATTGCGACAACTTCTATCTTTCCACGTAATTTCTGTTCCTTCGGTTATGTTTGGTGTTTTATTTCTTCTACTCTCGTGTTATCACTTAGTTTCTTCATTTATGCGTTTACCACGAAAATCTTTTTGCGAGATACTCTTCTTCATTTTCTTTTCCCTTTTCTCCAGAAGTGCAGTCCGCAGACATTAATGTTTCTGATGATTCGTTTTATGGCGACCGCACATCCGTGTCACGCGTCATGTAAGTTAGTAGTAGATGTGTAGAACTCATAAGTTGCGGAGGAGAAAGCACCCCTTCCCCTAAAGTAGGTCTACAGGGCCAATCTTGGTAAGGAGTCAACGACATCTGATAGCAGGCTTCCACGTCCACAGTTGAAATGAAACTTGGGATCCGGTCAAGAAACATCTGAGTATGATACAGGCATCTGAGATGAGATTCGTGCGATCTGTTAAAGGCTGCACACGAGGAGATGAAAACATTTGTAAAGAGTTGAATATCCAACTGAGTTGATAAATGAGTTGAATAAAAGAGTTGATAACTTTTAATATCCAAAATCGTATTGCAGAAAACAAAGAGTGATGAATTGCTCATCTGAATAGGATGCCAGATGGCGTATTGCCTAAGGTATTTTGGCAATACAACCCTACTGAACAAAGACGTATAGGAAGACGTAGGAAGCGTTGGTGAAGAGAATGTATTCCTTTGGGATAGGAACAGGCAAGTCACTGATAGAAGAAGAAGAACAAGAAGAAAAGAAAATAGTTTTTAAATTATTATTAAATCATTTTTTATCATCATCATCGTCGTCGTCATCATCGTCGTCGTCGTCTTCGTCGTCGACGTCGTCTTAAAGGATTAAACCAACAATGGTTTGTTTCGGTCTCAAATAGCCAAAGATTAGAGCTGGTCACTCAGCGCTTCCTCGGACGTCCCACACCTCTCCGTCCCCTCGGCTTATAGTTCCATATTCTTTTGTATGTATGTGGAATATGAAGAAAAATAAAATTGGTTGTAAGATTCACTGAGAAGGAAATTTAATGCAGAAGGAATTTCATTTAACCATAAAAATATTCAAGACCGCATAATTAAATTGCCTTGCCTATTTTTAGAGTCTTTTAATTTGAAACATTTATTAATTGAAGTTAGTTTACACTTACTTTATCCGTACTGAAGGAGATAGGTCACTTGTAATTATAATTAAGAATAAGTAGTATACCCATAAAATACGGTGTAGAAGTAAGCACTAGACAAGTTGGTTACTTCCAGTTTTTTTACGTGATTTTCACAAAAAAACGAGTATTAAAGGCGTATTGGTTTTCATGTGTAATTTCAAATTAAATGTTAACCTAACAACGTCAACTTCCGGCGTCACAGGCACACGCCGGTGTTATATTAGTGCCAGGAACAGTTTTCATAAAATATATGACAAAGGAAAACGATTGCAATCGTCAACAAAATATTTTATA
Source organism: Magicicada septendecula (assembly GCA_034769895.1). Classification (NCBI taxonomy): domain Eukaryota; kingdom Metazoa; phylum Arthropoda; class Insecta; order Hemiptera; family Cicadidae; genus Magicicada; species Magicicada septendecula. The sequence goes on from CM068374.1 coordinate 59,970,746, forward strand.
AAATACACACATAAATTTTGTATGCGATATTCACTACATATCGATGCCAATAATCACATTATCGAAATATATGAGTGCGGGTACGATTCCTGGGACAGAACGTTTCTGTAGCTCATCACATGATGCTTCAGTAACACACACACATCGTTCCTAACTGTTGAAGCATGGGTTCGAGTCCAATGACTGAGGTTATGTATTTCGTCGTTTCATTGACCGTATAAGTAGAAAACCAAATTACCCTGTTACAGTACTTTTCCTGTGGTGAAGGAAACAATCAAAAACTGTTAAAATGTTTTGTTAAAAGAAGTAAAAACGTTGTTAATGCAGAAGGCGAAGAGGAATTCCACCATTCCACAAACAAGCATGTGTCTTCAAACCCTTTATTTGAATAAGAAGATAATGACAATGAAAATAAAGTAGTAAAAATAATACTAATTATAATGAAAACAGTTATAATAATATGTATGGGTTGATTCTTAAGTTGTTCTTCGAGTTGTTCATAAATTGAATTATAACTTCAGCTAAACACAGTATCGTGTCAACAACAGTACTACCAGTGGCGGCTCGTACAGGGAGGGCAAAAGGGCGCAGCCCTCCCACTAAATTTGCAAATTAAACTTGTCAATAATATAACTATAATGTGTAGTATCCTTATTGAAAGATATTTTTGGGGCGACTAATAGCGATCACCCGATGTTTTCGGCATGGACCCGCAGCCGGACGTTTTCGCTGTCGTCCTCCCTGCATAGGCCGGTCTTGCGGGGAGCGGGGAAAGAGACGTGTACACATGTCTATGCATTTAAATAACCATCAGCCATTACAGGTGGGGCTCTGCCCGCTTTCTGATTTCGCAGCTATTTTCATAGAGAACCGGAGCGTTGTTCAAAACTTCTCTGTTGATGTTCAAAGTGCATATATTTTCTCTTGTGTTTTATATAGTTTCAGTGGCGAAGTTACATGGAGGCAATTGAAGCAATGCCTACCCTAAAAAAATCTGTAGAATAAAAATTATAAATACGTATGAACTACATAACGTAAAGATTATACATTGTTACCGCGACTGTCGAATTTATTAGGCCGAAACGTGCTTTACTGAGCGACCGCTAGATGGTGTCAGGTGAGACTCGGCATAGCTCGTTTAAATCAAATGAGGCAACCTGAACTTGCCTCAGCGTTTTTTGTATACATCGTATGTAAGCAATGTGCCGGCTGATAGGGAAGTGAAGGGAGGGGGGATTGTCCCGTGCTGTACACATAGAGCGTTGAGGCATGCCTCACTTCTGTGGTCCAAACATTCAAGTTAAAGCGCGCTGTGTTGTTTATAAGTGTGTTTATTTTATGCGGTTATTAAAAGTGTCCCTGTTATTCCGCTGAACTAACAGATGATCAAGATTGTTATTTGAATTATTTGTAACATTAAACATATATATAGAAACTAATCAAGTTTAAAAATTTGAAGTTCAATCAGTTGTATTATTGTGTATGACTAATACAAGGATTGTTCAATAGAAACACGTATAGAGCTGTAAAGCATTTTTTATTCAACGATTTTAAAAGAAGTCTCCATTAACATTAAGACATGAGTTCCACTGTTGCACCAACCTGTAGATTCCCTGCTAGTAAAATTCTTACGGCTGTTTGTCGAACCATTCGCTTACAGCAAACTCTACCTCAGCGTCCGATTTGAACCACCATCCTTTTAGTGATTCCTTAAAAAAAATTTAAGATAAGATTTTTGCCTACCCGTTCATTAACTACTAGCTTCGCCACTGTATAGTTTTGATTGTGTTCTTGTTGTACTTTTTGTGTAAACGTAATGTTCTAATAATTTATTCTTTATTAGGCAGTGTATTCTGTGTAAGATAGGCCTAGTGTTTTTGTCGAACCTTGTGTACATAAACGTGTAACTTATTCTGTGTAGGCCTGAGCCTGTGTGTTCTGTGCGTATTTGTTAGAAACAAATAGGTAGGGTACAAATATATTTTATTTAGCAATGCATGCATTTAATAACATAATTTATTAAGTATTTAAGTTTAGGAACGTGAACTGCTTAGGGTTATAAATAATTTCAGTTTCAAACACTGTTTAAATATTGGTAGTTTGCAAGGTAGGTTTTTGATATTAACAATACTTTTAGTAGTAAAGCAAAATGTTCAATTTTACAATTATTTCATGATAATAGCAATAATTTAGTTTCTACTGGTGACTTTTGTTACATATGGGTCCAAAAAAATTTGCCCCCCCCCCCCCAGTCAAAAACATTTCCAGCCGCCACTGAGTACTACTATGACTTCTATTTAAGTGAATTATCTGAATTATTCTTAGTAAACAAATGTACGTTAGTATTAAAGATCGTTATGGTAGACAAATGTATAGCTATTTACAACTCAAAGTGCCCCTTATCATGTGTAGAGAGTCGGATTTTAGTCACACACACACACACACACACACACACACACAACCGTTGTGTCAGACTGACATTAATCTTATACGTATTCATTAAACAAGACTGGAATAAAAACGGTTACTTACAATAAACAGTAAGTAACAAATAACCTTAATTATCTGTTTTTTACATTCTTCAAACATTTAAAATAATAAAATCGCCAGATACATTGCAGTTGGAATACTACATCTTGTTGTGTACAGTGATTTCTGATGCCATCTAGCGGTCGTTTCTTTAACTTTTACTGCTTCTACATCGTTTACCGCAGTACTTGAATAAACCAATTTCTTAATCTGTGTATGATGTCTGGACAATTTTAAAACATATCTTACACATGTATAATAAAATAATAATAATAATCACCACCATCATCTATCATCATCATCATAATCATAATAATAATAGTAAGAACAGCAAAAATTATTAAAAATTATTAAAAATCTTATTTAAAAAAATTATTAAAATTATTATTAAAAAAATATATTCTTTTACAAATAGTTTTATTTATTAGTAATAACAATATAAAAAGTATATACAAGAATAATTGAGCAAATATTAATGTTATTAAAATGTATAACATAAGTCTTAATAACAATTTTAATTGTTGAATTAATAACTCTGATAGTCACAAGAATAAATCAAGAAAAATTTATTTATTTATGTTTTTTAAGATCTTAAATATAAAGACGAATAAATTTAGTGTATAAAGACGAATTAATAACAAATAAATGTAGTGTATTCATTAGAAACTAATGGGATGTCATTATAAATTATATGTGAACTGGCCACTTTTCCATAAATCTTCAGTCCATTGTAGACTACAATGAATTGGTGAAAATTTATTTTATATACTCTGATTATTTCAGTCTGAAAGCATATGAACTCATTTGTGGCATATAAATGGTGGCTTATGATAAACATCTTTATGAAGAATTTTGTTGAAAACCTGCTACAGATCATTTATCATAATATATAATAGACTTCAAATGGTAAGTAGTGTAATCATTACGTGTTTTCTGCTTACAGGACATATACTTCCATGCTTTCCGATCCTGGGCTAATCTCTTCATTTTGTGATAGTCCATGCGTATGTCAGCTCCTTTATCCTCTACTTAACTTTTCTTTTTCTAGCCCTTCCAGTGTTTCTACCACCACAGTACCTTGTGTTTGCCTTGCCACGTACAGTGTCTCAACAAATATAAACACACAACAACAAATAAATGTAGTGTATTCAGGGGCGGATTAAGTGGCTGGCGGACCTGGCGGCCGCCAGGGGCCCCCGAATCTCCAAGGGGCCCCGAGATCGATAGATTCCTAGTTAAGAACTGCCACAACAGAAAAGCGAAAGATGCAATATTTAATATTATTCACGTATTCTACATGTAAACGCAAAAGCCAAAAGCGAAAAACTCGTAACTAAAACTGTTAATTTATTATCTACATCAGTATACTATAATGTCAAATATACATCTTAGTAATAAGAAGTGATTGATTTTTACAAATCTCTTAGCAGTATGAAAAGTTGCATTTGAATCATTTTAAATAAATACGTGAATCCCGCCTGAAATTGCGACTGCGCGTTGCGATCGTTAGCCACCGTTGGCATCACTGCACTCTTGTAACTCTTGCAGCGCTCACGTAATCCATTGTGTTCGAGTTCGAGTTTGAGTCCACGTAATCCATTGTGTTTTAAGAGTTTGAGTCTGTGTCTGAGTTTTTTGTATTAGAATACGTGAAAGCTGGAAAAGTGTGAACATGCCGTCTCAGTGAAGAGACACACCGAAGCAGACACAAGATGGTCAGCAAGAGCAGATGCTGTACAGGCTATAAAACTTGGTTACACCCGTATAAAAGAGGCTTTAGCTGAAATCTGTGACTCAAAAGAAGAAAAAAAGACCACAATAGTCGAGGCAACTTCGCTTATGAAAAAAATGGAAAAATATGAAACCTCCCTGATGACAGTGATTTGGAATACCATTCTACAGAGAATAAATGCTACTAGCAAATCACTGCAATCAGTGGAGTGTGAACTATTAAAAGGCTCTATTCTACTAAGGTCACTAGAGAATTTTATCGAACATTTCACAAAAGAATTTGGAAAAGTTGAAAAAGAAGCAACGAGTTATCAGGTCTATCATTTGATGAAGAAGATGGACAAGCTCGTAGGTCAGAGAAGAGAAAAATCTTTTTTGATGAAAGCAAAGAAGTCGGTCATGAATTTGCAATAAGGGAAAATTTCATTGTCAATTCATTTTATGTCATATGCGATAGCACCAAGGCAGAACTATCTCGAAGAACTCAGACGTATGAAGCTGTTATAGAACATTTTAGGGTATTTTTTGATCAAAGTTACCAACTGAAGCAAAAAAGAACGCTAAAAAAAAACTTAAGGATATTTACAAAAATGACATTGATATTTCTAATTTTGATGATGAACTGGACCAGTTCATCATTTCTACAAGAAAACAAAGATACCATCAAAACCACATCAGAAATGTATCGAGCTGCAAGAGAAATGTCTTCAACTTTTCATAACGTAGAGATTATTTTGAAAATATTTTTAACAATACCGATATCAAATGCATCAGATGAAAGATCTTTTTCAGTTTTGAAACGCGTTAAAAACTATTTAAGGAGTACAATGGGAGAAGACAGATTGAACAACATGGCCATATTATACATAGAACATGAAATTTTGGATGAAATAGATATTGCAAAAATAATTGATGAATTTGCCAAAGAGAAAACAAGCCGCAAATTCATATAGAAAGCCTTTTTTAAGCACTCAGGTAACTTAGTTACTGTTAAATTTTTTGAATAAATTTCAGATTTTTCTTGAAACATTGAGTTTTATTATCAGCTACATATTGCTGGTTTAAGCAAGTCATTAAAAGTCTAATACTGAAATCTTTCCGAAAAAGCCATCACTTCCTTACACTATTTTTTTGTTTTGGGGCTTGGGTCTAAGGGCCTCGAAATTGTTACCACCAGGGGCCTCCAATCGGCTTAATCCGCCTCTGAGTGTATTCATTAAAAACTCATGAGCTCGACTTTAGGTTGTATCACCGAAGCAGTAGTAATAAGCTTAATACCATTAGGTCATGCTACCATTAGCTTAATACACGCTCTTGAAACTATAAATTACAAAAAAATGTATTTTAGTCAAGAGACCAGTGGTGTATCTAGAATTTGACCTTTGGGGGGGGGGGGCAGGTCCCGTCGAATTGGCTTCATACAAAAAAGAAAAAAAAAATTAAGAAAAATCAATATCACTATCTTCATACTGCAAATCGTGTGATAATATCTTTAAATCAATCCTATTAAAGTAAACAGTAAAACATAATTTACTTAAACATTGTTTAGAAAATGCTTATTGACTAAATTGATTTTCCTTTATTTTATATTTCAGACATACAATTGCAAATGCTGTGTAATAAGTCTGTTTGTATATTTATAAAAGTTTTGGATTTTGTTGTCTATGATAAACTGTTGATTACCTAAACATAAGTATATCACTACTGACTTGGAACACGAAGTTAAATGTAACACGAAGTTAAACATAAGGTAAAAATGTAAAAGTTTTACCTTATAGACTGAACCAGTTTTCACTTACTATAAGTTTCGTCAGTGGTCAGAGAAAAGGAAATATAGAATAGAAATATAATATATGTTTTAGCTAAACAGTTTCTTTAATTTTAAATATTCATCATAAGATTAATTCATGGTGCACTTCCGGCTCACTGCTAACCACCACCTACCTCTTGTCCATTCCATCACTGACTTCTGGGTAGTCTCCTTTCTTGTAAATTTAATAGCATATGCCACAAAGAGAATCTGTCCAATCATTACTATGCTCAGACCCCAAACAGAAAATTTACTGTCCAATGAGTTTGCTACCCACAATGCCCAATATATTTGCAAGATTTCTGCTCAATAAGATAAAAGAATATGTTTTCCATGACAGTATTAACCTAAATATCACTATTACTTTAACGACTCGGAACACTAGGTTTTTTATAAGTAAACGCAAAAAGTTTTACCTTACAGCCTTAACCGGTTTTCTCCTTTAAAAGGCTTCTTCAGAGGCTGCCGCAGGTAGCGCTATCCGTCTTGTTGTGGGTGACGAAATCGAATTTCGAAAGATCGATGTTGTGTGTGTGGGTGAGATATGTTCGAATAATGCGTGCGATTTGAATTGTGTCTGTTCGTTTAGGATGTCGTTTTTATTTGTTTTTGTGTGTTTGTATATTTCCAATTGTTCTAGAGTGTCTAGTTTTCGGCCTTTTGTGTGTACGGTCAAATGTTCATGTTATTGTCGATGTTTTTATATGTGTGGTTTGCTTCAATGAGGTGGTTTGCAAAGGTGGATTCTGTAGTGGAGTGGAGTGCCTTTGTGTGTTCAATGTATCTCTGTTTGAAGCTACGTCCTGTCTGGCCTATGTAGAATTTACTGCAATTTGAGCAATTTAGCTTGTAAACACCGGGGAGATCGAATTTGTTTTGTGCTTTGTGTGTGTGTTTTGATAGTGTGTGTTCTGTTTTGTTAGTAGTTTTGTAAGCGATTCTGTATCCTGCTTTTTTGAATTTGTGGGCTACTTTTTCAGTTTGTTTGTTGATGTATGTTAGTGTTATGAATTTGTTGTTTTCTGTCTTTTCTGTTGTTTTTTTTGTGTTTTGTGTAAGAGTTTACTGACTATTGTTCTGTCATATCCGTTAGATTCTGCTAGATATTTTATCGTGTTTAGTTCGTCTTTGTAGTCTTTTTCATCTAAGGGAATGTTGTTAAGTCTATGTATCATGGTTCTGAAGGCAGCTAGTTTGTGTTGTATTGGGTGATTGGAGGTGTTGTGTATTAGTGTGTCAGTTGTAGTTGGTTTTCTGTGTATACTGAATTTGTGCCTGTGTTCTAGTTTTGTGATGGAGAGGTCTAAGAAGTTTATGGTATTGTTGTGTTCGTATTCGGCAGTAAAGGTTATGTTTTTATGTATTTTGTTTATGTGCGTTAGTAACTGTTCACATTGTCTTTTGTTTCCCCTGTATAGTATTAGAATGTCATCAACGTATCTGTGCCAATATAGTATTTTATGTGAGTGTCTGTCATTGTTTGTGAGTATTTTGTTTTTTCTAAGTGTTGGAGGAAGACTTCTGCTAGAATGCTGGATATGGGGAAGCCCATGGGTAAGTCATCGTTCTGTGTGTAGTATTTATTGTTATAAGTAAAGTAGTTTTGTTTTGTGATAATGTTCAGAGTTTCTGTTATTTCATTGATAAGTTCGTCTGGTGTGTTGTTCTGTTTGAGTTTGTTTTGTAGGATGGTGATTGTTTCAGAGATGGGGATGTTTGTGTACAGGTTTTTAATGTCAAAGGAGGCTAATGTGGCATTATGGGGGATGTGTATGTCTTTTATTTTTGTTACTGTGTCTGTGTTGTTTTTTACTGCAATGTTGCTGTCTAGTTGTGTGTGTTGTCTGATAATTTTGTCTAGATATTTTGCGAGTTTGTGTGCAGGGGCATTACGGTAGTTGATAACGGGGCGGATCGGAATGTCTTCTTTATGGATTTTGGGAAGCGCTTGGAGGGTAGGGGCTGATGGTCGGATTTGTTTCATGTAGGGCTTTTGTTTATGTGTCATTATGTGTTGGGCTTTGTCGACTAGTTGTTTTACTGCGTTTTGGTATCTGTCGGTGGGGTCGTGTTTTAGTTCTGTGATGTTGTTCTGTTCCATGAAGTTTTGTACTTTTTTGTGTAGGTTGTCTGTGGGGATGATTACAGTCGTGTTGCCTTTGTCTGCTTTTACAAATGTGATGTTGTGTTTGTGTGCCTTTTCCCTCAGTTTGATGGCTGTGTGTATTTCTGAGTTGTGGTTGTTGTTGTCTGGTGTCTTATGTGCTCCTATTATATTGTTTATATTATGTCTTAGTGTGTCTTGATGTTCTGGTGCTGTGTTTTGTATATTTGTTTCAGTGTCAACTATGAGCTTTGTTAGTGTTTGGTTGTTATGTTTGTAATGTATGTTATGTTTCAGGCCTTTATCAAGGAGTGTTTGTTCGTTTTTAGTGAGTGTGACGTTCGTGAGGTTTACTGTACGTGGGTAGAATTTGTGTGAGGGAATTATATTTGTGTTGATTGGTGTCAGGTTTTTTATTTTTCTGTCGTGTTTTGTCTGTATGTTATGTATTTGTTTTTTGTCCATTCATTTGTGTGATGTATTAGTTCAGTCATGTAATTGTGTCCGTATATGTTGGCGATCTGTAGGTGTAGCGTTAGTGCTTTGCGGTTGAGAACGTCTTTTTTCTTATATAGTTGTTTTATGGATTCTTTTATGTATGTCCTTTGTGGGATGTTTTGTGTTATTTGAGCGGCCTGGTTGTTGTGTTTAATTTTGATTTGGGCGTATTTTGGTGTTACTGATTTGTTTAGGCATTGCACAGAGGTAGCATATCCTGTAAGCAGAAAGCACTTAATGATTGCACTACTTACCATATTATGAAGTCTTATATATTATGATGGATGATCTGTAGCAGGTTTTCAACAAAATACTTCATAAGGATGTTTATAATAAGCCGCCATTTATATAAATGCATAAACGAGTTCACATGCCTCAAGATTTAAATAATCAGAATGTATAAAATAATTTTTCACCAATTCATTGTAGTCTAGTCTACGATGGGCTGAAGATTTATGGAAAAGTGGGCAGTTCACTTTGTTATACAGTATAATGCAATGTTATATAATGACTTTCCCATGAGTTTCTAATGAATACACTACATTAATTTGTTAGCTTGTGATTATATTTTAAATCTTAAAAAACATATATAAATACATTTTTCTTGATTTATTCTTACGATTATCAGAGTTAATTCCATTATTAAAATTGTTATTAACATTTATGTTACAGATTTTAATAATAATTTTTCCTGCTCTTACAATTATTATTATGATTATGATTATTATTATTATTTTATTATGAAGGTGTAAGATGCGTTTCAAAATTGTCCAGACACCATACACAGATTTAACAAATCTATTTAAGTACCATACACAGATTATGAAGCTGTAAAAGTTAAACGAACAACCGCTAGATGGCATCAGAATTCACTTTGTGAACACGATGCAGGGATGCAGTATTCCAACTTCTGTCGTATTGAGCAATTTTATTACTGTATTTGAAATGTTAGAAGAATGTGAAAAGAGATAATGTTATTTGTTAAACTTACAGTTTCTTTTAGTTTAGCTCGTTACACGCAAGTTCACATTTTTTTACAGCCAATAATACAAAATAATCAATTTGTGTTTATGAATATAGGAGGGTGGTGATCCAGGGTTGTGTATTGTTTAGTAGACTACGTTTATTCCTGAACAGTCGTGGAAAGGAAAAAAACGGGTAAAGATTCAGACACAAACGTATGTTTGTATTTATATGTGATAAACCACAGAGAACGAATAAATAAATACTTGAATGTGTGATCTGGGTAAATATTTACCGTGATCTGCCTTAACACGCACCATAAAATATATGATCTGCCTAGGTTAGGTAGTGTGTTAGTTGACAAAACAAACCATAGACAAAGGACAACGTAACAGTTTTATAAGGTAACAGAAGTACAGTTAATATTGGTGACATATAATTGCATTTGTAGTTTTAATTGAACCTGCGTTCGTAAGACATCAATATATGTTAAGGTAAAAATAGTGTACTGTAACATCATGCAGCCAGGAAATTTGCAAGTCGTTTTTTTTTTTTTTTTTTTTTTTTGTATTTCTACGTGAATTTGACCCTAAACAAGGCGAAGTCGTTGGATTTTATTTGAAAATCGCGTCAGAAATTTATGTAACTAGACATTAACTGCACCTAACCTTTTTCGTTTTTCTCACTTATTTTGGAAGTAACCTGACCTAAAAACGAAGAATAGTAGGAAAAAAATTACTGGTTATCGTTAGTTTACATCGATAGTGTCCGATAATGTAGTGTAGTCTGTATTTTTATATTGGTATTTTTTGTGGCATAATTTAAAGTTGTACTAAATATAACGATGCAGTTTTATTTGTCACGTTCGAATAAAGACGAATTTTACTCCACCTACGATTGCACCTTGCTCAGGCCCATAGCACAGTTGGGAATAGTCTTTGCGAATTTCGTGGTTACCAGATAGGCCTACTGACAGTTATTGAAAATTACTGAATAAGTAAGTTTGATGAAACGTTTCAATCTGTATTTACGAACGTACTCAGTAGGCCTACTAAATGGTTCTTCTCACTGCATATACCGATATTTTTTATTGTCATCCACAGTACTGTGTTAAGAACACATTAATAATACATTTTCATTGTTATGTTTCATTAATTGCATTTACACTTTAATACTTGTGTACATTCTTGCATTCCAATCACACTCTTTCTCAAGGAGGAGAATGTGACAGTTGTGTGTTTCGTGTCAGCAACAATTGTCCTGATGATGACAATAAACATTGTCGAAATGTCAGCACAAATAAGTTAAAATTTGTGTTATATTTTTTATTAATTGAAATTTTATATTCTATCGGCTAAAGTTGCCAACTACAACAGTGCTACTAAATAGCCACAATATTGAACAGACTGAATATTACTGTATTACAAGTGAAGTAGGCCTAATCATGGGTGTCACCAGTGCCCAATTATTGGAAGGGAGGGTGACAGAACGTTATGGTAATATTGAATATTTGGTGTATGGCCAAATTTCTGAAAGATTATGGTTATTCTTTTCTATCTTTGTAAGTGTTAATCTTTTAATATTACTAATATAATAGATATAGTATTGTAGACATATATAATTAATTTTTACATTGTTAGGTAACCTACCTAATTTAAAGACTGTATTAATTCACTAGATTAAGGTTAAGTGCAGAAACTAACATAACTCAAATAGTGAAATCCAGTGTTTATTTACAGTAAATATTAAGCATTATATTAATAAATTTTCTGTTACTGGTAACTAAAATAAAACCATTAAAGAGTTCAAAATATTCTTAGCATCGATTTAATTCAGTAAGTCTGTCTTACCATCAAAAAGTTCTGAACACAAATTTTTCCTATCACCAATATTAGAAATAAATACTGTGGCTATCTTCTTATTGTCGATGTCGTCTGATACCTTTTTTATGGACATAGCATTGGGCTACATGGTTGAGCTTTGTCTGTGTCGTAGTTGGCCCAAGATAAGGTTTTAGTTTTTGAAGAGCACTGGAGTTTCTTTCTGCCTCACAACTAGATTCTGGGCACACAAGAAGAAGATGAACCAAACTTCCCACATTTCTGAAAAGATCTCTGACTTCTTTAGTCGTCGATGTCAAAGCTATCTTCACCTTTTGATGGGAGCCTTTTGAGTACATGGAGTCTGCCCTCCGCAATTATCAAGCCTGTGGCGGCGGGTTACCTGCAAAGTGGGGTCGACTGTCTTATGAAGACACATTAATGACTCAAGAATTATTCTTTTACCGTGTTTACATTTGTATGGTTGAGCCAATATGTCAACAAACTGTCATAACCCGTGCTCTATCCATTATCGTTACTTCCGGGAACCTATCATATCTATATAATAATAGAAAAAAAAATTAATCATTGGGCCTCAAATTGGACCATAAGTGGCAGTGAATTTAAGGTAATATTTTTATTCAACCAATAATTTGAGTAAAAAAATTAGAAAATTAATTTGAATAAAAAATTAATAAGGGTTTTAGCTTTTGGAAAATTATTTGAGGGTACTGGTCTCTTTGGCCCCCCTGGCCGTGACACCCGTGGGCCTAATTATTTGTAACCTGTTAACCCTCTGATTTCAGTCGTCTGCACATGTTGGATAGCACTAACACATTCATTGCTAATACCTTGTATGTGGTCGACCACATAGGTGTATAGGTGCTCATCGTATTTTCTAAAAACTCATGAGGAAACACAAAAATTAGAATACATAGTAATTCTGTAATGGTTTCACTACATGCCGATAAAAGCACAAACTCTCACGATGCATGCTGACTCAATTCTAACACATTACAACTGAGTGAGTGAATGTCACAGATCCTGGACATGTGCATCATAAAGAGCGTATGCCATGTTATGGATCCATGACATCAGAAGCAAGTGTATTAAATGTCTATTTGAAAATATTAGCTGATGTAGAAAAATTGTCTACACATAATTTCCATTAAATAGAAAAATTTATTTTATAATTTGTGATAACTGCTGGAAATTAAAGGATTTGATGCTTCATGATAGTAGAAGTTTAAAAATATGAAAACTAATTGGTAATGAGCTGTCAAATAATAGCTCAATTATTGACAACAATTATAGATAACAATTCAATGTTTGATATTACTTCATTTTTGTACGCTTATTTTTGCTTTTGATAAGAATGTGTTATCTTTTACAGTTCTACACTGTTTGCCCTCTTCAGGAAAAAAAAGAACTTATTTAGAAAGAAATACTATATATATATGCACCGCCATGAAGGAGGAAAACACAATGTACTTCTATGGATCAGAACACAGTTACTAAGGACGACCTCACTGATGATGAACCAGACATTATGAAAGATGAATCCACTTTAGTAGAGTATTTACCTGTATCTTCTAATGTATCTGCTACAGTTAAGGAAGAAGTTGTACATTCTAGGTCATTGTATGATTCATCAGATACACACACTGTAATCAAAGAAGAAGTATTTATAGAAAAATCATATCAGGAACAATTTCTGTGTGAGGTATTTCGTACAAAAAAATTATGAGCTTTGGTAACAAGATAGAAAAACCATATAATTTGTAATTTTTTTACTTTTTTGTAGTTAGAACTGTGATTTAATTTATATATCATTGAGTTCTTTATGTAGAAATGTGAGTCTTTCTTGGTTGCTGATGCTGCGCAGACCCGCTGATCTCTAGACAACTTACCCCCACTTAAGTTGTCTAGAGAGGAGTGAGGGGAGATACTGCGATAACAGTTCACTGTCTCACTTTACTCACTAATTCTCTCTCTGTCACACACATGCTTCAGTTGTTCTTGCCAGTCTTGTTGCAGCCGATGTTCACACTGTAAAACACTGCACAAGACTGTTGTGCGCATGTGCCAAATGATTGAAAATTTTGTTAACCTCAAAATGAGATGTTTGTCCACTGCACGTTTCGAGCTCATTGTTCAGTTTCTATCATCAGGTCTATAATAATAATAATTAAATATGTTTTATAAACAAATTGCATTAGCCCAAGCAGATTATTATTTTTTTTTTATTTTTTGGTCAGATCAAGTTTGAACCCACTGAAGATGAAAGCTTTGGTTGGAATACTTTACAAATAGTATCTTTTATAATAGATACAATATTATTATAAACAGTGTCTACCATTTGTCAGCACTCCTATAGATTGGGGATTGAAAGAAAAAGTACGTGTTTTCTAATACCAAAAACTATGCATTTTTACAAATTACCGGTAATACAAAAATATTCATTTACAGTATAAGACATTTTTTCCAATAAAATTAGCTAAGGTTTTGGACCTGATAATAGATTTTGAACAGTGGCTTAAAGATGAACAGTGGACAAACACCTTGTTCTGAGGGCAACAAAAGTTTCATTTATTTTGCACGTGCTCAATCACTCTTGAATAGTGTTTATGCAATCCTTTATGTAGGAGAGCGGAGGATAATATATTGATACAATACTCCAATTTAAAATACTGATAATGCAGTAATTCTTTAATAATTTTTGTAAGTAATTGTGGAAGCAGTAATATACATCAAATGTATATTAGAATTGGTACAGATACCAGTTGCAGCGTTACAACAATTACACAAATATATTATTACCTTGCACTCAATGCAACTAAATATGTATTACACCGGCCAGGTCGCAGGATTTTGTTTCTCGTTGCGTCAAGTATATGTGGTTGCACAATAATTAAATACTTTTTAAAGAGGATTGAGATGTTGTTGACATGAAATAAATCATTTAAATTGTTTCAAATGATCATTCTAAGATTTATTAATTAACAGAAAAAATTTTTCAATATTAAAATTTCAAACATTAGACACAAATATTTACCTTCATAAGTTTTACAAATATACTGTAACCTGCAATGCTATTCATAACATACCACAAAAATAAACACCCATATAATCTTATTGACTAAATAAACAAGTTATTTAAATTCTTTTTATTTCTGTGTGTCTGAAATTAACTCAACTTTTAAATACTGATAGCAACTCAGTTACACACAAAATAATATTAAGTTTCAAGAATGAATTTATTGTTATAAACAAAAATAAAATAATCTACCATTTACTTCCAATCTATTACAATGGATTTATACTGACACACCCAAAAATACGACAAAAGATTATTATTTCTTTACTAGATTTGCTTGTTAACTTACACTCTCTTATCTAAGTATTATTTAATCTTAAAACTCTAATTATTATATTCATATTTAAGTTCTTTTCGAGAGCTCTCTTCACAATAAAATATAATTGTTTTTGTATCACTTGCGTATATCGCCGTTACCGTTGTGTGTGTGTGTGTCCAGAATCCTGAGAGTATGATGATGTTGATGATGGTTATTCTGCTGCTGTGGTCGTTGTCTCTTAAGTGTTGTTGTTGTTGATGCTCCAGAATTCCTCCTTACGTCTTGGCGTGTGTGTGTGTGTGTGTGTGTGTGTGTGTGTGTGTGTGTGTGTGTGTGTGTGTGTGTGTGTGTGTGTGTGTGTGTGTGTGTGTGTGTGTGTGTGTGTGTCCATGACGATTTGCAAACGGGCAGCATAACGTCCACTGTAGATCTCTTGAGTCGGGAGTGTGTGATCGCCCAAAATTGCCAGTGGTATTTATACTAGTGGCAATTTGACAGGAACAGGCCTGTATTCGACCAGCTAGAGATTCTCAAAGCGTCCTTTTTATTAAACTCACTTTTTGGTTAATTATCGTGAACTCAAGACCATATTCGTCACATGAGCGATCTCATTGTATGCATAATTTTTCTCTGGTCACTCCCATATACCACACATATTAATTACTCTTCAATTACACTAGTAATTAATATTAATTAGTTAGCATCATTAATATTGCATCTCTGGAAATAATTTTACATTACCATACTCGTTACAAATCCCTTTACGTAATGGTGTCTATAATTGGCGTAAGTCTTTGTTAACAGGTTTAACACATGTAATTAGTTTATTATAATCCTGTTAAGACCTGAATAATTGGAAGAAACAATTGATACGTGTCACCCCATTATCGTGTCGCAGCTGGTCACACAAACACACACATGCTGTATCTTACACGGCAGCAGGTGTATGTTTTTCGACAGGCCTTAGCCTGCATTTTCGTGCACAAAACTGTTCGTCTTATACTTTCTATGCTAATTACATATTAAACATACTGCCCTGGGCAAATATGCACATATATGTATTGTTGCAATATATATATATATATATAATATACCATACTTCTCTGTGTAGATTAAGTTATCACTAAATATTTTAGAATAATATAAGTAATAACCATTTTCACATGATTGAATGGTTTACCATGTGTTTGTAATATTTTTTAATTCTCTGATGTAAGTTTGTAATTCTCTACTATTATTTTGTACAGGATTCTCTAAATTATGGATAGTGTTTTCAATACCAGTAGCGAGTGGAACACGATAATAATAACTTTTAATAATTTACATAATTGAACATCACTACATTCTGCATTCAGCTATATTTTACTATGCTATATGTAGACATGTAATTGTAGACATATGTATGTAGCATTAGTATTTGTACCAATTGTAATATACATTCGATGATTACTGCTTCTATAATTACTTACAAATATTATTAGGAAATTAGTGCATTATCAGTATTTTAAATTGTATTATTGTATGAATTATGTTGTGGGGTATTATAATTTTCTCTATTATAAGGAAAACAGTATATAATGAATTACATTATTTTGAGATGATGTACAAACTGTTTCAACTCTCTCTCTCTCTCTCTCTCTCTCTCTCTCTCTCTCTCTCTCTCTCTCTCTCTCTCTCTCTCTCTCTATCTCTCTCTCTCTCTCTCTCTCTCTCTCTCTCACACACACACACACACACACACACGTGCACACATGGATGTGCATGGACATACATACATAAACACATTCACTCAATTAATTGAGTGTTGTGTTTGATATTTTCTCTTGTATCCGTACACAGGTCCTGATGATGACGACAAATATTGTTGAAACGTCAACACAAATAATATAAAATTTGAAGTTATATTTAACGTCAATTTGTGTTATATTTATTGACCAATCCTTGCTAAACTTTCCACCAATAAAACTTATTGATCAACGGTCACCACTAAATTAAGGATTCGTAAAAAATATGACATACCAACTACACTGCCATAAAATGTTAATAATTAATTAAAAAACAAAATTACTCTTAGTGTACATGTACACATAAAATAAATAACGAGAAGTACACTGCTGCAAAAGTTTAATAATAAAGAAGAGCAACAATAGAATTACATTCAATGACTGACATAAGTCTTTTTGGCTAGCACTGTTGCCTCTACATTATTTCAGTATAAGAAAAGCCATGTGATATGATTATTGTACCAGAATTTCTTAGTAGCATGAAATTCTTAATTATTTTTATCTTTTTTTGCATTGAATTTCAGTATAATTTTTTTCTAATTTGTGTGGAGAACTATTTTCAAACAGGTACTGGAATGAAGTTTTGGTGTGTTCCATCACAAATAACACTGTTAACATGTATTGATAAAAACAACCTGGCTAGAAATGATTGTTTATTTTCATATTCGAGCGGTCAAAATGAGATTTTTCAAGATGGCAGGACTCTTCAAAATCACAGAAGAAGTGTAGATATCCAGCAGAAATTGAATATTACGAGTGTACTTGATCAGTACGATTGTTGTAAAAATTGTTGTAACATCTTTACTGAATGGATAACTGCCGCATCCCCAAACAACTACAGAATTATAAGCCGAAGGAATGGAGAGGTGTGGGACGTCCAAAGAAGCACTGGAGTGACCAGCTCTAGTCAATCTTGTTTGAACTGTAGCAAACCATTTTTGGCTTAATCCTTGTTAAGATGATGATGGTTGTTCATTTTCTGTTTTCAGTTTTTGATTTAAAGTTTTGCCAGTAGATCCAGCCTTACCTGTATGTTTTATGTCCCAGTTTGTGTCAGTATTTTGAGGAACGTGAGTGTAAATGTTTCATACTGACTTGCAGAAGTTTAAGTGAAAAATTGCATAGTCTGCTGCTATCAGAGGTGGTACTAGCCTATCCAGCACCCGGATGCAAGGACTATCATGGCGCCCCCAGCTGCCACCTACCCCTACAATTGGAACTTATCAGCCTATCACCAACACCTTACCCCATGACATCAACCTCATAAGTATGACCTTATAATTACCTGTCTGTGGTAATTGAACTCGGGACCATCGGAACAGCAGTCTAGTAAGTAACATAGTATACTGAACCGGTTATTCCCATTGATCGCCGCCAAAGTCGCCACGCCACTGTTGTGGGTGGGAAACTGGGAGTAAACCATTATTAAGGATTTCTGGGGTTACATAGAAACTAACTTTTGTTATTTATGTTAAACAGTTTATTGCATCATTTATATAGTATACATTTTGTAACAAAAAAAATTGAATTATTATGTAATATTTGTTTATGATAAATAACTAAAATAACACAATTACAAAAAATTAGCTTTTCGTGCCAGCGCATTCGCAAAATCTCTATCAATGTCACTGATTTCAATATGAGTTTCATGTTCAATACTAATTACAGATGAATTGGTTAGTCTGCTTTGCAACCTTGCTGATCTGAATATATACATTTTTTTTTTTTTTTTTTTTTTTTTTAAGATCTTTTACTGTGAGTCACTGTGACTGGTAATGTTAGCACGGTTTACAAATTCGGAAATACCGAAATTAAACTTTTTGAAAACAAAAACTTCAAAATATCTAACAGGGTTGTGCAGTCGTCAATGGACACTGGTAAAAGTTTGATTTCATTGAATAAATTGTCTCCATCATTGTCCGATTCTAGGCCATTAATCAATTTCTGCTGTAAATTTAAACAGAACTTTCTTTTTTCCCTCAGAATTTAAATTTTTCCAATTGTTAATGTTTTGTAAAAAGGAAAAGGAGATATTGTGTTCATTTAAAAGTTTGAATTGTTCGTTTAATTTTTTTATGGCGGTGTCTGGCAAACAACAGTACAAATTTATTTTAAAATTGCTTTCTGAATCAGTGATGGGTTCATCCCCAATCTCATAATTAAAATATCTGTTTCTGGGATGGGGACGGGTAGTTTCTGCATCAACTTCTTCAGCAACAGTTTTTGCGTTACTAATCATTTCCTTTAATGCGGACGCAGTATGAGTTTTGATTAAATCGTGTTTTATGTGAGATATTTTGACTCCCTCTGAAAGAGCAACGTCAGGTTTTTGTAAAGCTTTGCTGACAATATTAATTTTAATGAAGAAAGTTGTGTTAGTGGTTAAAATCAAACAGAATTATCACTGTTGCACACCACTATATAAAAAATATTCCGATTAGTGCTTTCAACCTTCACAGCTCATCGTCAGATCGGAAATGAACAAACAGACGTGAAAACAAACCCTTCACCCCCACCCCACCCCACCCTGCTCACACACAACAAGCTATAATTCAATTGTCCCTTCCCAACCTCTGAGCCCTGTCACCCCCATCTGGACAGTTACATATTTTTCTAGCAAATTCCTTGTGTGTGTGTGTGTGTGTGTGTGTGTGTGTGTGTGTGTGTGTGTGTGTGTGTGTGTGTGTGTGTGTGTGTGTGTGTGTGTGTGTGTGTGTGTGTGTGTGTGTGTGTGTGTGTGTGTGTGTGTGTGTGTGTGTGTGTGTGTGTGTGTGTGTGTGTGTTCCTTTTAAACCTAACCATCTTTCTCATTCACACTTGTGGGCCAGTCACACACCCTTATTTTAAAACATCCAGTTAGTCCTATGCAACTTAATTCTTAATCTTATCTATCTGTCCTCCTGTCCTCTATCATTTACTTTTTTTAATTATGTTATAAAATATTTCTTCATTATCAAATTTAGTTTTAGTATTAATTAAATTGTCTAACCCTTTTTCTCTTTCTTTCAATATTTCTAACTCCTCCCTAAGCTTCCTTTCAACTGTTATTTACTACTTTTACAATTTCGTAGTCTTCCAAAGGATTAACAAACTTATGGTTGTCTTCTACTATGAAATGTCTTGCATATAACGAGTTCGTTGTTCTATTACCTTCTCCACGTTTGTGGTCAGACAACCTGCATACGAATTTTCGTCCTGTCTCACCTAGGTACACTTTGTTGCAGTCTTTACATTTTAATTTATAAATTTGGCTTTTCTGTAATACTGGGATTTTTTCTATATTTTTATTCCTTATCTTATCAAATACCGTTTCAAATTTTTTAATAGCTATATCTACTCCATATTTATTAAAACATTGTATAATTTTTCTAGTATAATTTTTCTACGCTAATTAGCGTACATTGCCTACGTATGGCTTTGGTGCCCCCTGGACCAGGCATCTGGGTGTGGGGCACCCGTTGCAGCCCCTGGTAGAGCCGCCTCTGG
The DNA here is from genome assembly GCA_034769895.1 of Magicicada septendecula. Lineage (NCBI taxonomy): Eukaryota > Metazoa > Arthropoda > Insecta > Hemiptera > Cicadidae > Magicicada > Magicicada septendecula. Next base: position 59,990,827 of record CM068374.1, read on the forward strand.
CTGCCATCCTACTTCTGTCAATGCAATCTGCCTTTGTAATTAGCCCAGTACTAAAGTACCAACTTTATATACTAAGATGTACCAACTTTGAGTACCAAGATGAGTATACCTACTAATATACATCATGAGTTGTTCATCTAACTGTTTCAATTTAGATATTTTCTTTGGAAAATATTTACAACTTGTGTTTTTTGTTTATAAAAATATTCTCACTTTCATTCTTCAGTGTCCTGATGTGGTATGAATCATTTTTGTCCAATACTTTTTATAAAGTATTATACAGTTCCTCTAAATGCTTTGTTGTATTCATGGCATTTAATTCTGTCATTGGAGTACTGCTTAGATATTTCTCTTGTTCAATGTCATTCCCCCCTCATAGCCGAACCTGCTTATTCAGCTTTCTCCCCTTCGTATTAAAAGGCATGAATCTCTTTATTGTTTAGTTACATACCTCAATTATAAATGACACTCCACACGCATGTACGATGTATAGTAGAAGCGTAGTAGCGGAAGCATTTAGTTTTTTCTCTGACCTTGAATGCTAAAATATCTTTAATCAGTAGTATAAGTCTTTTGTACATGTCTTCCATCTTCTCTGATTGTTTAATTAAATTCTCCTGTTCCTCGGATTATTTGTTTAAATTATTGTAAGCTAAAGTAACTTCAAATTTCTCTTGTTGGTTTTGTTTTAGTTTCCTGCATTTCACTGGCATGCAGTATATAACCTTGAACAACTGTTTTTTACTGTTGATTCTATACCTGATGTTTATGATTGTATTGTTAGATGGTCTCACAGTTACAGACACCAATGAAGTCACTAATTACCAGCTTTAATTAATCACAAACAACAATTTGCAATCAGCGAGGTACTCTTGTATAATAATTCAAGTTAAATTTGTCCACACACACAATAGTAATGTCAAGCAATAGAGTTCTGCACTAACTATAACACAACAACCACATTCCACTCATCCTCAACAACCACTCGATCCACACTAAAGAAATTGCCCACTGTAATTCAGTTCTAAGCCAGCTGCTTATATAGGTCCTGCTGAGGTTCCAGACAAACCTCAACATTACACAAGTTTTGTTTACTATCAGACGTCTTACTCATAGGTTGGCTACACTGTCCATGTCAATAACAACTCCCTTTTCACATATCACAGTGGCTCCCTCCTCAATCAGCAGTACACTCTGTGCATAAGCGCCCTACACATTTTGATGCCTTCAGCTTTCAGTATTATTATACATAACAATATTATAGTGCTATGTTACAAAGGAACCTTTACAGAAACAAATTGAAGCTGACCCCACGTATTATAGTGGAGGGAGGGAGTGGTTAGTAATGAGAGTAGCATGATGGGATTAGACAGATGTGTACCTTTCACCTGTACCAGTTGTGCTTTCTAAGCTATTTGGTCACTAGTAATGCATTAACAAACAGCACTGAATTATCACTTTTAAATTTTCACATGCTCTTTTCGACTTCCCTGTAATCACTGTTTGTTAAGAGGTTAAATTCACTAAAAGATTTGCCATGGGCTGCTTTTCAGAGTTTACAGGCAACAGTTCTTTGTTGTCTTTCCTCCAACATTAACTTTATGATATATTTTGAACAGCAGTTTCATAAATACTTTCAAAAATAATACATGTAAACATTCTTTGATGTCATTATAATAGCAATATTACTATTCAAGTCAGTGTTATGTATAATGTTTGTTTTCAGTGTATATCTTCTGACACAACTTCTCTAGAAGATGAGAATCTCATTCTAGGAGAACAGCACCATAGAAATCAGACACAGGTTGATACATCAGATTTGTTAACACGTAGGGGAGCTAAGAAGTACCAGAGTGAGATAAACAATAAGTTAGTGACCACATCTAGCCATTTGTCAGAACATAAAGAATTCCACAGTGGCGTTAAGAAATATAAGTGTGATGTATGTAATGAAACATTTGCTACATTATATAATTTGAAAACTCATACTCGTAAATTAACTCACAGTGATAGTAAGGATTATCAGTGTTATGTGTGTAATAAGAGTTACACTCATCCAGGTTCTTTAGCACGCCACAAAAAAATATCGCACAATGGTATTATATATAAATATATGTATCGATGTGACATATGTAATAAAGCATTCACCACATCATACTATAAGTCATTGCATAAATTAGCGCACAACGGTATCAATAAAGTATCAGTGTGATATATTATAACAACACAAACATTGATATATAATTTAATTTGTGTAGTCCCAAGTTCAAGGCCAATTTATATAACATAACAAATTATATTATGTTTTGAATTCATGGGTGTAATTGTAATAAGAAGAGGATGCATTATTTAACTTTGAAATTTTCCATTATTTAATTTTTTATTAAACAAAATTTTTCATTTTGCATATAGAAATACTACTCATTATTATATCATTTGTACGACTCCTTCATACACAACTTATAGCTAACAATTTACATACACAGGTTATACATCAATCTTATTAATTAAATATTTATTTTGCTCTCGGCTTACTCATTGTGTGATCATCTTTTTGGAATTTCTGATTAATTTACTTTAATAATGAAGTTACTTGTATTCTAATTTCTTTAATATTAATTAGTTTTAAAACTTTGTACTGCATATGCATTCTCCTTTATCAACAAAGACTTTATTCATTATGTTAACTCAAAAATCAAATATTTCTCTTTATCATTTATGTTACTCTCAATTTCTAAATTTTACTCTGATTTTATATTTATGTATTTAATACAGGTTGAATATCTTGCATTCTAACTTTAATTAGTGTCTTTCAAATGTCTGTAATTACATTGGTTTTTCATCACCTCGTTTGACGTGGTTAATCATCCATACATCCTTTGGTCCTCAGTCTGTGTCCTCCGTGTCCTCTTAGTCCTCTGGTTGGATTCTACTGCATGTATGGTTTACGAGTCGTCACGCCTCACATCATATGCTGCGGGTGTGTCCATAGACCTCCTCGTATGTGCTCTGCTGCTCTGGTTGGACTTCAGTTTGTCCTGTGCCTCTTACTATGAATTTAAATGAGCGTCGTCAACTGACAGCCTCCTGTGGCAATGGTTGAATTGAGAAGAAGAAACTTTATTAGCACGACCTGGTATTTATAGTCAGGTCATGCAAAACTCATGTCTGAACAATTTTTAACTTGTCAGATTTTGTCGAAGCGTCACTTTCCCCACTCTGGTTCAATTCACTATTTTCGCTTATCTTCGCGACTTACAAAGTTTGTTTCACATCACTCAATGCTCAATCAATCACTAATTTCTGTAATCGATTACACTTCTTTATTGTAATTACAAAAAGAGCTATTCACTTTTTACGTGTAGTAATTGCACTTTTCATCATTTCGGCACGGTCTTTTAACCCTTTATTCACCTTTAATTTCTATACACTTTAGTGTCTTTTGTTTTACCCTATCGTACATATTTTCCTTATAATTAAAATAAAATATAAAACGATTCTACTTGAAAAGGGTTGGTTACATTTCAGGAACGAACAGGCTTCACACACAAACAAAATACGCGCATACACAACGCTAGCGACAGGTGCGTTGGGAATACTGCGCTCCCTATTTTTAACTACGATACAGCGTATGCAATCTGAATCATGTTTATTAATTCATACTTATTTATTTTTATTATTTATTTCATTTATTTTGGCAATGCACAGTACCGTTAATGGTTGTACCATTGCAGTATGTAATTTAGGCATTCACTACATCTAGTAATTTATCAGTACATAAATTAGCTCACAGTGGTATTAAGAAATATAAGACAACTTGCTAATTCAGTAGTTGATCTTGATAAATAAATTTTAAAAGTATTTAGGTCATTTTTTAGCAAGTTTTAACTATTGAAGAACGTATTATTTGTTTATTAATCACTGCCTCAAACACTTTTACATGAGGCTTTTAAGCCTTATTATCTCTCAGATTTAGATTTAACTGCTGGCCTGGAATTAGAATGAGATATAGACTGGTATGTGTTATAAAAATTAGATTGTACCATTTTCTGAAGGGGTAGATGGTCACAACTAGACAAGTGTGGCAAGATACAGTTACTAACTAACTCTCCTTAATTGCAGCTATGAAGATGAATGCCATTGGGTTTCTAGACTGGTCCTTGATAAAATTGAAAAAATAAGTAAATAAGGTTGAAATCAAAGGAAACGGCCTTAAGAGGACCCAGAAGGTGAAAATGATGAAAATATGAATTTTAATTATTTTATAAATTAAAAAAATATAGATTTTCCATTTTAAATGGCATAGTTAGTTCATCTATAGCATGCTTGTATTTTAAAATAATTTGCATCATATATTCCTCTATTCAAAAAGTAGATGTGACATGGCAGTTTTCCATACATTTGATCCACAGCATGGACTGTGTCCAATAGGACCTGATTCATTGTGCAGAAATAATAGTAATGAAGAATCTGAACAAATATATATCACCAGAGTATGACACAAGCTGTCATGGAAGCTATAAAGCCAGTTGTCATAGATTTGCCTCAAGACTGATCTGAAAAATTGCCCCCCATGGCTGTACACAAAATCAATTAGAACCTGAAAAATGTGATTTAGACTAGAATTTCTAAAAATGTGTTTGTTGAAATAAATACACATTATGATTAGGGTTATTCTAATGCCACTGCTACTTACAACAGAGGAAACATAATTAAGTTTGAAGTGATTCACAGACTTGGCCTATGCTAGAAAAATATATGATTTTAAGTTTACTTTCTTGCTATATAAGGAACATGTTTTTCATAAAATATAAGAGTTAAAGACCTCAAATTTTTAGGATTTGTATTTCACATGAAATTACACTTTGTGCTATAGTCTTTTCACTTCGTAGGAACTATAGACTTCATGTTGTAAAGAATTGTGAGAAATAATGCTAGTAAATCTTAAAATAAAAGAAAATTCATTAAAAAATACAAATATCCCAAAATCCATATGGTATATAATATAAAATATATGTAATAAACTACAGAAAATAATTAATTTTCTTAATGCTAATAGCTTAGAAGAAAATGATCCTCTCATTTAAGAGTGCATGGATAGAAGAGTCTGGGTCCTCTTAAGGTTTTATATATGTATTAATGTAGCCATTTCATTAATGTAGCCAGAAGATATTTTGCAGAACTCTAGGACTAATGGTAAAATGAACATAAATGTATACACTGGCAATTGCAATTTAAGTTTAGGAAATCCTAATTTGATTTAAATTGGACATTGCAGACATATATTTTTCCAGAATTAGATAACATTCTTAGACAGATCTGAGCTGTGTAACAACTTCTAGTTAATGAATCATTTACTTCAGTACAATCATTGCTTCAATATCTTCAGTCATTTCAGATAATAAATGGATTTTTATGGACCTTTTGGAAGCTGTCACAATTAACATTGCAATAAAAGAACTTGCGAGTAGGTCAATATTATGTTTTCTATATTTTTTATTTCTGATGATGTATGAGACTCCTATGTGGAGAGTTCTTTCATGGGAGGGGGTTAATCTGGTGTACCCGCAAATTGAAAAACTACTTCCCAATTGCAAACATTAGTTCACATAAGTATTGCATAGTTAAATAAAATGGGACTACACTTGTGGCTGCTTTATTCATGAAAATAATGTGAATCACACTTATTTACCTTAAAAGAAGAAGTAAAAAATTAGTTTGAAAATTTGTTTCCATTCCATATGTACTAGATGCTGAATGCTTTTACTCATGGAATAATAACTTCCTCCTCATGTGTAGAATGTATGTAAGCTGTCCTCTCATCAAAGAACTGTCTTTGTGGCAGTGTAGTATTTAATAGTAGTGTTTTTTGTATGTGTGTCCATGTGTTGTACAATTACAGTGTAAAGTGATTGAAAGTGCTATGTAACATTTTTCAGTAATAGATAAGGCTGTTATGAGACTATCTTCCAGATGAGCTATGGATCTTAGTCTAAAACCATATATACTGTTTATCTAAAATATATGAGATACTTAGTTTATATGAAAGATGATCATATAACTTCCTCATCTATGGTGGACAAATGGTCTTCTTCTTCTTTTGCCACTACAGTACGTGTAGAAACTGACCTACTCAATGAATCTCCTCCATTTTTCTCTGTCCAGAGCCTTACTTATCCAACTTGCCACTCCATCTCCCTCAAATCCCTTTCCACATCTTTATACCATCTCCTCCTCAGACGTCCTCTCTTCTTACTCCGTCCAGCTTCCTTTCAAATGCCATTTGTGGGCCTCAATCACTTCTCATTCTCACCACATCCCCCAACCATTTCAACCTTTGCGCCTTCACTCCTGCAACTATGTCTGCTTCTCCATAAAGGTCTCATAGCTCACGATTCTTTCATATTGTCCACATCTCTCCATCCTACACTGCCCCATAAATTTTTCTCTCGAAAACATCAAGGTTTTTCATATCTTCCAACTCCAACACCCATGTCTCGCTTGCATATGTTACTATAAGTTTTATTACCGGGTGGTGTATATTTTCTTTTTGACTTTTTTCGATAATTCATAGATTGGAATATATTTTTTTAATGTGTAGTGGCTTCTGTTTCCAGCTTCTATTCTTGCTTTGATGTCTTCGCTTGTTTCATTATCTTCTGTAATTGTACTACTAAGATATTTGAATTCTTTGACTTCCTCAAAACTGTAGTTGCTTATTCTTATTCGTCCTCTGATTCCTTGTCATCAAAATACACTTTGTTTCCTCTTCATGGACAAATGGTCACTTGCTTTAAATTGCTATGTACCAATTTTATCTACAAAACCCTTCAGTTACTTGTGGCATTACAAGTGGCATTACATACTTTAGACAATGTGTCCATGCTTCCCAGTGAGTGAGTCACCCCCCCCCCTTTCACTTTGGCACCATCAGTGTGCTACGGCAATGAGTCCCCTGTAGGTTAGTATCCATCTGACTTATATGGCCAGTGTTAATGTGCTGTTTACTTTTATATAAATTAATATTATTGGAACATATATTGTGAATTTCATGATATTGTGTTCTGAATTGTATTATCCGTTAATTTTAAGATCAACTATAATTCTGATACTGAATTTAATATTAATAATTATCATATAAGTGTTTTCTGTCTGTATTAACAACATAATTAAACCTTGTTTTTGCTTGTTAGGTGGAATATTATAGAACCTTGAAAATACACGTGCTTTAAGTGAATAATAAAAATGATGTAGACCAGAATCTTGTTTCTTCACTGTGATTCTACCTGTCTTTGCAGTTCTTTTAAGCAAGTCTGGTTTGTTAACATACGTAATTACTATGATAAAGAAGACAATCAACATCATCATCAACCTCAAGGATTAGGCTCATCCTGAACCTGTTCCAGGACCCACTTAACTCTTGCCCGTCCTACATCTCTCTACCCCACCGGTCTATATTCCACTGCTAGCACTGGAATCCTGTCACTCGCCATTCATCCCAAATGTTCACACCACCTTCTTTTGTTGCTCCTCAGCTGTTCAAGTGGAAGGAGTACAGGAAGTAATTGACAACGTGAACAAAAATAATCTAGACATGGATAGTCCTGAACAAGCTACTTAAGCATGGGCCCCAAATATTAATGGTGTAGTAACTTCTCCTCCTCCTCCTCCTTCTCCTTCTCCTTCTCCTTCTTCTTCTCCTCCTCCTCCTCCTCCTCCTCCTCCTCCTCCTCCTCCTCCTCCTCCTCCTCCTCCTCTACAAGGATTAGGCATTTGCCTATTCCATCCTCACAAACTTACGACCACCATTTTCGTGGTGTCCCTATATCTCTTTTCCCTCTTGGGTTGTAGTTAAATATTTTTTGGGTATTCTCCCATTTCCCATTCTATTTACGTGGTGTTTCCAGCTTTCTTTATATTCAGTTATCTTTTCATTTTTAGCATAAACATTTAGTTCATTTCGCACATCTTCATTTCTTACTAAATCTCTTCTTGTACAGCCTTTGATCCATCCCAAAAATCTCATTTCTGCTGCCTGTATTTTGCTGTCTTCTTTTTTGGTATTTATCCAGTTTTCACTCCGATACATAAGTACAGGTACAGCCATTGTTTTATAAAATTTTATCCTTGTGTCTTTTCGTGTTTTGTTATTTAATGTTCTATTTATTGTGCCGCATACTGCCTGGAACTTATTTATTTTATTTTCCATGTCACTGTCATAATTGTAGCTTGTGTCGCAACCCAAGTATGTAAAATTTGATACTTGTTGAATTGGCTTATTGTTGACAATTATTTTCAACCTAATGGGATACTTGCCTTGGAAATCCATAACTTTCGTCTTATGCAAGGAAATTTTAAGATTATATTCTGGACATATTTGATTCAGTCGGTGCACTGCCAGTTGTAATTTAGTAACGTACTCAGGTAAGTATGTCGACCTAGCTGGACTCCAGGATATTCCTTTGATTGCCATTTTTTAAGAACACCATCAATATATATATTGAAAAGAGTGGGAGACGAGCTACATCCCTGCCTCACTCCTTGGTTAATTTTTATCTCATCCGTTCTTTTATTACCTGTGTTGTGTTACCTGTGTAGACTTACCTGTGTTACTTGCCTATACATTTAACTTCTTTGTTAAGGGGGACGAGGTACCAACAGAATAGTCTAGGGAACATGATAGTGAAAGGTGACCAGCAAAGTTGCAGTAATTATTGACGGATTAGTGTAACAGACGCCCTTCGCGACTGTATGGGTAGATACTCAAAACTTTAATTGAGCATGAGATGAAAGATACTGAAGAACCCAATGGATTTTGAGTGGTTACGTCCTGCAAGGATATTGTTTTTACACGTAAACGAGTTACTGGGAAAAGACTGTTTCATAATCTTAAACCTCTCGTTTTTATTGATCTGTAGAAAGCTTATGATATTGTGCCCCTTGTGATACCATAGAGCAGTAGTTCCAAAACTTTTTAGTCCATGGACCCCTCAAAAAATTTAAAAGTTTCACGGACCCCGTCTAAGTTCTGAAATAAAACAAAACAGTATATGATACAAACTCTTATATTTTAATTAAAATATATTAAAATCAAAATTCTCTTAACTTGCAAAATTTAATATTAAAATAAACACGGTTTAATGTGAACAATGAAGCTGCTTTTGAACAATTATCTGTGCAATATTGGTTTAATGTCTGGTAGTTTCAATATTAAGTCATTATCGATATGAATTTTATTTATTAATTTTGACTTCAAGTACGAGAGCTGGGAGAATATGGTTTCACACAAATAAGTAGAACAAAACACAGTTAAACACTTCAAACATTTTTTTTTGCAAGTTCAGGATAGTCCGTCATTACATATAACCAGAAGTCAGTTAGCTGTAATTGCAAAAACTGTAATTTTAATGAACTGTCAGTTGAAAGTTCTGCCAATGAATCTTCTTCTTTTAGTGTAAGAGAGATTTTAATTGACAGCTCATCAGCATATAGATTCCTTATCCACATGTCACTATCATCCGTCACTGGAAAATATTCCCTTAACTGCAAGTGCAGTTGCTCCAGATGAGACTTAATAATGTTGAGGATCTCCTTTCTTCATTAAACGTCTGTTAAGATGTGCAATCGACTACAGGTAATGGGCAACAACAATGAGGTAATAAACGACAACAATAAGGTAAGTAAAGTTTTTAAATATCTTAAGTTAAAAGTTAAATTGAAGAGGGTTTTAAGTAAAATATGGTTTAATAAACAATGTCTGGATAATAATGTCATCCCAAAGTACGCTCAAGTCAAAATTAAAAATAAGAACAGTGTAGCCAAAAAAGTAAAAGAACAATGGCGTGGGACAGGGTTTAGGGGGTGGGGAAGGGTCATTTATATTATAGCTTGTTGTGTGTGAGCAGGGTGGGGGAGAGGGGTGAAGTATTTGTTTTAAAATAATTTCTGCCTATTCCGATCTGACGATGGGCTGTAAGGCTTGAAAGCGCTAATCGGGATAATTTTTATATAGTGGTGTGCAACTGTGATCATTCTGATTGTGATTTCAACCACTAACACAAATTTCTTCATTAAACGTCTGTTAAGATGTGCAATCGACTACAGGTAATGGGCAACAACAATGAGGTAATAAACGACAACAATAAGGTAAGTAAAGTTTTTAAATATCTTAAGTTAAAAGTTAAATTGAAGAGGGTTTTAAGTAAAATATGGTTTAATAAACAATGTCTGGATAATAATGTCATCCCAAAGTACGCTCAAGTCAAAATTAAAAATAAGAACAGTGTAGCCAAAAAAGTAAAAGAACAATGGCGTGGGACAGGGTTTAGGGGGTGGGGAAGGGTCATTTATATTATAGCTTGTTGTGTGTGAGCAGGGTGGGGGAGAGGGGTGAAGTATTTGTTTTAAAATAATTTCTGCCTATTCCGATCTGACGATGGGCTGTGAGGCTTGAAAGCGCTAATCGGGATAATTTTTATATAGTGGTGTGCAACTGTGATCATTCTGATTGTGATTTCAACCACTAACACAAAAAAAATTTCTTCATTAAACGTCTGTTAAGATGTGCAATCGACTACAGGTAATGGGCAACAACAATGAGGTAATAAACGACAACAATAAGGTAAGTAAAGTTTTTAAATATCTTAAGTTAAAAGTTAAATTGAAGAGGGTTTTAAGTAAAATATGGTTTAATAAACAATGTCTGGATAATAATGTCATCCCAAAGTACGCTTAAGTCAAAATTAAAAATAAGAACAGTGTAGCCAAAAAAGTAAAAGAACAATGGCGTGGGACAGGGTTTAGGGGGTGGGGAAGGGTCATTTATATTATAGCTTGTTGTGTGTGAGCAGGGTGGGGGAGAGGGGTGAAGTATTTGTTTTAAAATAATTTCTGCCTATTCCGATCTGATGATGGGCTGTGAGGCTTGAAAGCGCTAATCGGGATAATTTTTATATAGTGGTGTGCAACTGTGATCATTCTGATTGTGATTTCAACCACTAACACAAATTTCTTCATTAAACGTCTGTTAAGATGTGCAATCGACTACAGGTAATGGGCAACAACAATGAGGTAATAAACGACAACAATAAGGTAAGTAAAGTTTTTAAATATCTTAAGTTAAAAGTTAAATTGAAGAGGGTTTTAAGTGAAATATGGTTTAATAAACAATGTCTGGATAATAATGTCATCCCAAAGTACGCTCAAGTCGAAATTAAAAATAAGAACAGTGTAGCCAAAAAAGTAAAAGAACAATGGCGTGGGACAGGGTTTAGGGGGTGGGGAAGGGTCATTTATATTATAGCTTGTTGTGTGTGAGCAGGGTGGGGGAGAGGGGTGAAGTATTTGTTTTAAAATAATTTCTGCCTATTCCGATCTGACGATGGGCTGTAAGGCTTGAAAGCGCTAATCGGGATAATTTTTATATAGTGGTGTGCAACTGTGATCATTCTGATTGTGATTTCAACCACTAACACAAATTTCTTCATTAAACGTCTGTTAAGATGTGCAATCGACTACAGGTAATGGGCAACAACAATGAGGTAATAAACGACAACAATAAGGTAAGTAAAGTTTTTAAATATCTTAAGTTAAAAGTTAAATTGAAGAGGGTTTTAAGTAAAATATGGTTTAATAAACAATGTCTGGATAATAATGTCATCCCAAAAGTACGCTCAAGTCAAAATTAAAAATAAGAACAGTGTAGCCAAAAAAGTAAAAGAACAATGGCGTGGGACAGGGTTTAGGGGGTGGGGAAGGGTCATTTATATTATAGCTTGTTGTGTGTGAGCAGGGTGGGGGAGAGGGGTGAAGTATTTGTTTTAAAATAATTTCTGCCTATTCCGATCTGACGATGGGCTGTGAGGCTTGAAAGCGCTAATCGGGATAATTTTTATATAGTGGTGTGCAACTGTGATCATTCTGATTGTGATTTCAACCACTAACACACAAAAAATTTCTTCATTAAACGTCTGTTAAGATGTGCAATCGACTACAGGTAATGGGCAACAACAATGAGGTAATAAACGACAACAATAAGGTAAGTAAAGTTTTTAAATATCTTAAGTTAAAAGTTAAATTGAAGAGGGTTTTAAGTAAAATATGGTTTAATAAACAATGTCTGGATAATAATGTCATCCCAAAGTACGCTCAAGTCAAAATTAAAAATAAGAACAGTGTAGCCAAAAAAGTAAAAGAACAATGGCGTGGGACAGGGTTTAGGGGGTGGGGAAGGGTCATTTATATTATAGCTTGTTGTGTGTGAGCAGGGTGGGGGAGAGGGGTGAAGTATTTGTTTTAAAATAATTTCTGCCTATTCCGATCTGACGATGGGCTGTGAGGCTTGAAAGCGCTAATCGGGATAATTTTTATATAGTGGTGTGCAACTGTGATCATTCTGATTGTGATTTCAACCACTAACACAAATTTCTTCATTAAACGTCTGTTAAGATGTGCAATCGACTACAGGTAATGGGCAACAACAATGAGGTAATAAATGACAACAATAAGGTAAGTAAAGTTTTTAAATATCTTAAGTTAAAAGTTAAATTGAAGAGGGTTTTAAGTAAAATATGGTTTAATAAACAATGTCTGGATAATAATGTCATCCCAAAGTACGCTCAAGTCAAAATTAAAAATAAGAACAGTGTAGCCAAAAAAGTAAAAGAACAATGGCGTGGGACAGGGTTTAGGGGGTGGGGAAGGGTCATTTATATTATAGCTTGTTGTGTGTGAGCAGGGTGGGGGAGAGGGGTGAAGTATTTGTTTTAAAATAATTTCTGCCTATTCCGATCTGACGATGGGCTGTGAGGCTTGAAAGCGCTAATCGGGATAATTTTTATATAGTGGTGTGCAACTGTGATCATTCTGATTGTGATTTCAACCACTAACACACAAAAAATTTCTTCATTAAACGTCTGTTAAGATGTGCAATCGACTACAGGTAATGGGCAACAACAATGAGGTAATAAACTACAACAATAAGGTAAGTAAAGTTTTTAAATATCTTAAGTTAAAAGTTAAATTGAAGAGGGTTTTAAGTAAAATATGGTTTAATAAACAATGTCTGGATAATAATGTCATCCCAAAGTACGCTCAAGTCAAAATTAAAAATAAGAACAGTGTAGCCAAAAAAGTAAAAGAACAATGGCGTGGGACAGGGTTTAGGGGGTGGGGAATGGTCATTTATATTATAGCTTGTTGTGTGTGAGCAGGGTGGGGGAGAGGGGTGAAGTATTTGTTTTAAAATAATTTCTGCCTATTCCGATCTGACGATGGGCTGTGAGGCTTGAAAGCGCTAATCGGGATAATTTTTATATAGTGGTGTGCTACTGTGATCATTCTGATTGTGATTTCAACCACTAACACAAATTTCTTCATTAAACGTCTGTACAGATATGTCCGCTTGAATTAAAATTTAAAAGAGAGTATTCAGTGAGTTAAAGAAGGTTTGAAACCGGGTTGTTGCAAACCTCTAACACTGTTTCAAATCTGAATGAAGGCCAATGTCATGGAGGAAGAAATGTTGTAAGGTGAATATACTGACTGCAGATGGGAGGCTCTTCACATTACATTTTGTCGATGATCAGCCTATACTGGCTGAGGATGAGATGGGTATAAGTTATTTGCCTAGGAAGCTTGCAGAAGAATATGTAAAATGGAACCTCAAAATGAATCCACCCAAAACTGTGAACTTGTTAGTACGTGGTGGAAGCCAATACCTAGAGTTATGAGCAAAAGTTATAAGAGCTAAGGGTAACTTCAAGCTTTTAGGAATAATAATAACAACTGATGGTGGTGACACTCAATAATAGAAGAAACAAAAATAGCAACAAGAGAAGAGAACAACTTACTAAGGAGTACCCAAATTACAAGACGTAAAATTAGGATATATAAAAATGTGTTAAAGGGCATAGGCTTATATTTGGCATTACAGGAGGTGAAAAAAAAAGAAATAAATCCAGTATCAGAGCTACTGATGGATTATTGGAGACGATGCTGAGATTGGATAGAATTAAGAATGTATTTGTCAGGGTAGAAGTGGGGATTGGTTTAGATATAATAGAAATAGTAGTGGTGAAATGTTAAATTTCCTTGGACATCTAAAGTATATATGAAGGGAGAGATGGCGAAATAAGGTGTGGAAATGGAAACTGTCCAATAGAAGGAAAAAAGCCTTGACATTTCCTGGAGAAAAGATGTTGAAGATGCCATGAGTGTGGGAGGTCTCAAGCTAGAGGACTGTTTGGATTGGTATCAATGGAAGTAATAAGTGGTGACAGCCATAAGAAAATCACAAATTGATGATGATTGATCAGAGTATTCACTTTTTTTATTTAATACAGGATGGGGCAATGAGAACACGATTTGAGTTAGCTCATGTTTGGTTACTATGGCAACAATAAATAAACATTAATAACCTTAATTAAAGTATGCCAGTTCAATAAACATGGCTCAATGGCGAGTTGTCGTGTAATGATACAAATTGAATGGAATTATCATGGGTGTGAGACAGCATGTCAAACTGCATATGTAACCTTGCCTGGGAAGAGATTTGTGTATAATTATGTATATGCGTTCAGGAATCCATTTCACAAGGTCAACGAGTGTTACATGAGACAAAAAAAAGGCACGCTTGGTAGTAATGCCGACTTTTGCGTTATTTTAGTCGCAGATTGGAAATTGTAGTTATAACATCAAAGACAGCAGACATTAGTGACCGTGTCTCATCCACAAAGTTCCGACTGTGGTAAAAATCTTTAAATTCAGGAATAAGTGAAAAATACTAGAAGGTGTCTGGTATAGAAATACTACAATAAAAATTGTATTATCGTTAGAAACCTTATGGAGAGAGGAGATGTCAGCGGCCTCATCTCTCTCTCACATAGACAAGCATCAGTAAAATGCATCCTTATGTTGTTATACTATGTAATTATAGGAATAATAATGTCAGTTATAGTTAAATAAAGCTTCATGATATCATCAAACAGATAATATCGGGCAGATGCATACCTAAAAAGTATAATAAATCAATAAAGAAAACGAGTGGAAGGTATCGACCTCATGATATCCGCATGAGAACAAAGGAACCTCGTTGGACACACAAACAGATAAGTACAAAAGTGGGGAAAATTTTGGCCAGATAATATACAAAAAAAGAATACATAAAAACAGAAAATATAAGTAAACAATAATTGTGAATTTCAGAGGGTATATGCGAGAGAACAAGAGAGTCATAAGAGAGAAGGAGGGGTAAGAGAGTGAGAGAGAGAGAAAATAAATAGAAAAAAGTACTGATTTATATTTATTTCATTTTTATATTATATTTAATTGACAATTAAATGTTCTAATTAAAGTACAGTAAAGTTTTCACACATTGATGATGATTGCACCATATAAGGTAACCGTTCAAATAGGTTACCTTATAAAAGATGATAAGGTCTTTATAAAAAAAGAAAACGTCATTAAAAAAAAGTTTGTGAAATATTTTATATAACTGATAGTAATGAATAAATTTGTGTAAGTAATGATGAATGTGAGTTAATTATTTTAACGTCACCCATCTTGACCTAACCTGTGCTCAATGAAAGACTCTCATTCTTGGGAACGTGATGTTCGGATCACACGAGACTGAATTCGAAGAACGGGAGAATTATCCTTCGCAAGGACATCCACCTAGATTGCCTGGTCGTGTATTACTTCAGAGACGGTTTGCCAGTTCGGGACGAACAGGCTTAAGGAGGGGGCAGTATTACGGCATCACAGAACAATCTCCGTCTTTGTCGAATGTGCCAGAAGAAACTTGATGTAATGCGTGTGGCGTACATGCTTGTGGACGCATGTGTGAGAAGTTTCTCGAAGCCGCCTACCATGCGGACTGTGTCAAGGCCGCAAATAGTTGCATCATAACTATACTGGTGCTATCGAATAATCTAGTAATTTGGGGCGGTATATATACCGGTACTCAATGACGTTCAGTCAGTTCAATGCGAGATATTGGATAGTGCGGTTGAGAGTTATAGTAGCAATATTACTGTGCGCGTTCAAGTGGTTATTAGTTAAGTGTTGTGTTTTATAATCGGACGGTATATTGTAATACAATTGTGTTTAATATTAGGGATATATATTGCTTATGAACAATTTATATTTGATTTGTTGTATAGTAGACTGTGTTGTTAATTATGAACTGTTTAACTGTAAAAATTAAAGCTGGTGATTAGTGACTTAATTGGCATCTGGTGTCTTGTATTTATTTTGTTTCCACTCTACCTACGATGACGATCGAGTAGACCGTCGTAACAGTGGTGTCAGAAGTGGGATAGAACGGTTAACAGTGGACAGTTTGTACAAGAAGAGGTAATTTGTAATTAATAAATAAACAATGGATGCCCGTCAGATGATGGAAAATTTACAGGTGCTGCTGTTGCAGACGGAAAAACGACAGGATGAAAAATGTAAGCAGGAAGCAAAAGACATCAAAGCAGTAATACAGGAGCAGAAACAGATGCAAGAACATAGTACTGCAAAATTCGTCTTGTTACAAGGTGAGCTGAACAAACAAGTTGACAGAATATCTGAAATAGAAAAATCTGTGTCAACTATGAAAACAAGTACGTCAAGCTTAGAAGATTCAAAATATCAGAGAAATCAAAGAACGCTATTAACTGAAGTAGGGTCAGTTTTTGCAAAGGCCCCATCGTTTAATGGAAGCACCCACTGGGCAACTTATCATCGCCAATTTGAAGCTGCCGCTCGCTTAAATAACTGGACGGAAGAAGAGAAAGGCCTTTCACTCATTCTTGCGTTAAAAGGACCGGCGGCAGAACTACTACAGAAAGTGCCACCTGACAGCCAGAACATCTATGCCGAGTTGATAAAAGTTCTAGAATTACACTACGGTGATAAACATTTGTGAGAAGTGTACTACGCTCAGTTGAGAACAAGACGACAACGTTCCGGGGAGAGTATTCAAGAGTTTGAAGCAAGTATCGACAGATTTATTAGATTGGCCTATCCTGAAGCACCAGAAGACTTCCGAATAAGGTTTGCGGTGCAGACATGTATTGATGGCATCGGAGATTGTGAACTTCAGCAAGTGTTACAAATGGCAAGACACCGAAATAGCTCAGAAGCTCTTGTTCACGCCCTAGAGTTTGAAGTTGCCAAGTCAGCGTCCCGTTACATTAATGGGTTTGGTTTGTGCCATCACATTGTCGTTATGATGGGTGCAGAAAAACAATGTTGTCAGACAAACAATTCAAAAGTTCAAGAGAGTTGCAACAATTTGAAAATGACAGAAGACCGAAATGTTACAACTGTGGAAAACGTGGTCATCTACAGGTAGACTGTTGGGAGAAGAAGATACCGAGAGAAGAGATTGATCGCACTAATTGGAGAAGTAAAGCCCCGAAACAGCACAGTTTCCACACTACATAAGATCAGTGGAAACTTGATTGTTAATGGATTTGTGGATGGTAAACCAACATCATTTACAGTTGACACGGGCGCAACAGTGTCCATTATGCGCCCTGACTTGGTCAGTAACCGCCATCCTCTAATTAGCTCTTGTACAATACTGACTGTGACTGGAAGCCCCGTCAAGGTGCTAGGAAAGGTAGACGTACATGTACGCCTGGGTCTTCTTGAGTTTAGCCACAAAATGCTCGTTGTAGACATTGTCGATGAAGTGATTCTTGGCACGGACATTATGAATGCCTACAGATTCGTTGTGGACTCGGGAGAGAATGTCCTGAAGGTTGGCCAAGAGAAGATACAGCTTTGCATTGCTAAAATGACAGGGTCTACCAACCAATTGATTAAGCGAGTGGCATTAGTCGAAGAAAAAGTCAACAAGTCTGGTCAAGAGGAACCCTCCCTGTTGCAAGCCGAAATGGAGGAAGAACTAGCAGAGGAAGTACAAATAAGTATAACGACAAAAGAAGTGATTGGAAAGCTAACTATGGGTGTCGAGACAAAACTCTTGCTTGTTCCTGAGCTCATAGAAGCGCCCGAGGGCAAAGTGGCTGAAGATGAGGTTATGCAAGAGGTTGTTCACGAGAACCAAACAAACTTGGATCAGCCAATGGTATTTAGGTCATCAGTACATGGCGCAACGGGAGTGATTCCAGCGAAACTAGTGGTTGCGCGAAAGACTCTCATTCTTGGGAACGTTCGGATCACACGAGACTGAATTCGAAGAACGGGAGAATTATCCTTCGCAAGGACATCCACCTAGATCGCCTGGTCGTGTATTACTTCGGAGACGGTTTGCCAGTTCGGGATGAACAGGCTTAACAAGGGGGCAGTGTTACGGCTTGACAGGTTTCATTTCTTATATTGTCATCTTCAAATTGCAGTTGAAATCTGAAGATGAATGCATATAGAAAATATTACTGTCGAAACACTGAAGACATAAATGTATAAAGTATATTCTCATAAAATATCTTACTAAAAATAAATATTTGAAATAAATAAGAATAATGTAATTTTTTAAAAAACATTGTACATTTAATACTAAAACTATTTTGTAAAATGTAATTTTTAAAAAGTGCACGCAAAACAAAAAGCTTGTTTTAAGTGTTAAATATTTAGATAGTCATAAGGCCTCATGCTCTCAATTATTAGATTAGATTATTAAACACACAGAAAAAGGAAAATAATCAAAGCTGCTGCATATGATGGTAAGGTCTAGTATTTATTTACACAAATTTACTTGGATGGTAGCTTACACAAATATTTTCTTTAAGTACAGTTTTTGTAAACAAAGTCCATCCTTCTATTTTTTCTTGACACAAAAACATCAATAACTCTTTCATTGAAATTATGGATGTTAGAAATCATTTCCTTCTTGATTGCAAGCATCGCTAAAGCTGTAAACCTCTCTTGACACATCGTAGACCGCAAAAATGTCTTTATTCGTTTTAGGGTTGAAAAACCTTTCAGCTTCAGCAGTCGTCATTGGTATTGTTGCAATAATTAATAACAGTTTATAACTTTCAGAAAATGATGACAATAAGTTGTTTTCAATAAAAAACTGTAAAAGACTAACAGTTCTTTTCTAAATGATTTCAAGCTCTGTCTTGAGGCGGTTTTTTTCAAGAAATGAATACACACTTACTGTATCTTCAAGCAATTTCTCAGGGAATTTCTGTTCAAACGTTTGTGATTCAAAAAGAGATACAGCTGAGCAAGACGTTGTGAATGAAAATCTTGTTTTTATTTGTGTTGTAATAATGTCACAGGTTTCCTTGGCAGCCACTGTTCTACTTAAGTAAAAATCTTCACGCCTCGATCGTTTAGGTGCATTTTCTGGGTACTGATTAAGCAGCTCTGTCAGCTCTTTCCTTATCAATGGCTTTGACGAAGTGGTCAACATTGGCTTTAGTTCTCACAGCATCAGTGTAAGTTAGCTGTAATTGGTTGTACAAAATATCCACATGTGGCATTAATCTGTGAAAAATAGAAAGCCAAAATATAAACTTATTATCTCTAAGGAGACGAGCTAGAGCACCAGCTTTAATTATGGTGGTTGGTTGCTTAGAGGTTGATGGGATTTCCTCCATACATTCAGTTAATTCCTCTCTGTACTCAAAAACATTATTAACAGTTTGGTTCTTAAAATTCCACCTTGTAGCTGACGCCCGAGGTATTCGTTTGCCAACTATCTTGTCCAAAACAGCCACTCTCTGAGGGGAATTCGAAAAAAAATTTGTTATATCACTTAAGTCCGAAAAAAAAATTCTGACATCTTGGTTTTGGCTTGTTGCTTGAGCTACAATCAAGTTCAACTGATGAGCGTAACAGTGAACGAAAAAAGCATGTTTATAGGTTTGTTGCACTATGGTCTGCACGCCAGCATGGTGCCCACTCATTACATTCGCACCGTCATAGCTTTGAGATACGAGTTTTTCTGGATTTTGCACAACATAATCTAAACTGGTACAAATACATTTGGCTATAGATTCTGCATCGTGCCCTTCAGGGTTATCAAATTTCCAAAATCTTTCAACTGTTTGGCCATTAGCTAAAACATAGCGGAAAACTATAACTAACTGAAATACAGACGAGATGTCTGATGTTTCGTCCGCAATCAAAGAAACATAATGTGCAGTTTTTATTTCTTCTATTATGTTTTCTTGACATAAAAAAAGCATACAATCTAACAATTCATTTTGAATTTCTTTCGAGGTACCTTTAAAGACAGTAGCGGTACTCAAGTGTTCTTTCAAAGATGAGTCAAGTTCTGCAGAAAAGTTTACAAGCCCTTTAAATATGCCAGGATTTAAGGAATCGTCATCCTCACGATGACCTCGAAGGGCCAACTCAAATGCACTGCAAAATTTAATACAGTCTATAAGCTTAGAAAGGACATACCTATTTTTAGTCACTTGTTCATTGTGCTTTTTAATATTTTGTCGATAAGCACTGTCAAGCTGCTGACGAACGTCAACCTTTCCCAGCAAATTAAAATCCAATGTAGCACTTAAGTGTCCATGAGAAATTCGTGTTTTTTAATTTTTTGATTCAAATGAGCTAAGTCACAAACGCCATTTTTCACCCAAGCAGGATCGCCCTTTTCACGGGAAAATAACAAACAAGGAAAACAAAATATTTTTTTTGTTTGTTCACAACCACAAAGCCAAGGAATTTTTTCGTATAGCTCTTCTTTAAATTTTCTTTTAAAAGTTCTAGATTTTGATGTCGATGTTTGACTTATATTAAGTCAGGGCGTTGGCCTACCACTCTCTTTTATTGCTATTTTAACTTCTATTGGTAAATTGGCAAATGTAAATAAAAACAACAGTTCACTAGCTACACTATAATTGATAAACTGTAATTTCAACTAAAACTTTATCACTAAAAAATAATTGAAACTGCAAAACACAAATGTAACGCGCGCGCACCAAGGTAAGGAGCATACACTGTCAACTACAGCCGTGCAACTACTGAGCTGAGCTGTGTGGCTGTGTCAGAGGCAGCTCTCATCGGTATTCTCCGTTAAGCCGCTTGTAAACATGTTCCCCCCCCTACCGCAAGCAAATGGACTCTCCCGTCTGTCGCATATCCCGTGTGTACAGCATCGAGAGCGGTGCATTCAGTCCGCTCTAGCCACTGGCGCATCATTACACTTAACCTCACTTGGTGCGCACTACGCTGTTTTTCATTGTCCGCTCTTTTAAACTTACTGAAGATAAGCCATTTTAGTACTGCATCAATAAAGATGTATAATTTATATCGTATAATTATTTTTATAGGGGGTTCACGTGCTCTTGTGCTCTTATGGACGAGCCGCCACTGACTGAAACAAAGTTAAAATACGTAAACAGTTATTTTCTTAAGTAATCTTGCTGTAGTCCATTGGTTCCATGTGAACAGTCGTGGTAATTTATATAGAAATACAGTACTAAAAAGTTTATTTTAATAAAAGGTTTACATATGATTGGAGTAATTGACGTAGGATAGAAAAATACATAACGGCTGGGGAATGAGAACACAACAATTTGTTAGCTCGTGTTTGGGTACTATACCAACAATAAAAAAACATATGGTTTTATAACCTCAATTAAGCTATGCCATTTTAGTAAACATGGCTCAGTGGCGAGTTGAACATCATGTGTATGCTGTAGAAACTTTTTTTTTTAAAGTAATGATTCCTGTACATAAAGTCTGTTCAGAAGTCATTTCAACGTTGGGAAACATGGAAGAGTTCCAGATCACTCAACAATATTGAAGTGGATAAGGATATTTAGAATCACTGCCTCAACAAACAATGGAGGAAATTTAAAAACAGTGCTCATGCCAAAAAATATGGAAAGATTAAGATTTACTGTCACATGTATGTCTGCTAGGAAGACCTATAACACTGCAGATTTCCAGTAGGTCTCTGCGGAGGATTTTGTTCCAAGACTTCTATTTCCATCCATACAAAATTCATGTGGCCCAAAAACTGTTTGATGGTGATTATACTACAAGGGTTGATTTTGGTAATGAAATATTGGATTCTTGGATTTCGTTGTCCATGACGTGTCCGTTACTTAACTAAATATCACTATAATATTGACGACTCGGAACACTAAGTTTTTTATAAGTAAAAACGTAAAGTTTTACCTTACAGCCTAAACCGGCTTTCACCTATAGAAGGCTTCATCAGAGGCTGTCGTTAGTAGCGCTGTTCATCTTGTTGTTGGCGACGAGATAGTGTTTCAAAAGATCGAAGCTGTGTGTGATCGAATCGAACACATCTCACCACACACACACAGCTTCGATCTTTCGAAACACTATCTCGTCGCCAACAACAAGATGAACAGCGCTACTAACGACAGCCTCTGATGAAGCCTTCTATAGGTGAAAGCCGGTTTAGGCTGTAAGGTAAAACTTAATGTTTTTACTTATAAAAAACTTAGTGTTCCGAGTCGTCAATATTATAGTGATATTTAGAAATATTGAAATTAAAAAAATCAAGAACAAAACTTTCATAAACATTTGATTATGTCATGTCTAATAATTTCTATCTAACGTCCTGTCTGGCCTATGTAGAGTTTGTTGCCATCTGAGCAATTTAGTTTGTAAGATTATAACTATTACACCCTATTTACACTATCAAAAAACACACAAAGAACAAAACAAATTTAATTTACTTGGTGTTTACAAACTAAATTGCTCAGATTACGACAAATTCTACATAGGCCAGACAGGATGTTGCTTCAAACAAAGATACATTGAACACACAAAGGCACTACACTCCACTATCGAATCCACTTTTGCAAACCATCTCATTGAAGCAAACCACACATACACAAACATCGAAAACAACATGGATATTCTACACGTACACACAAAAGGCCGAAAACTCGACACTCTTTAACAACTGGAAATATAACAAACACATAAAAATGACATCCTAAACGAACAGACACAATTAAAATAACGCATATTATTTGAACATATCACACCCCACATACACAACGTCGATCCTTGAAAAGTCGATGCCGTCGCCAAGAACAAGGACAGCCTTCCCAGTGGCAGCCTCTGATGAAGCTTATAATAAGCAAAAACTGGTTCAGGCTATAAGGTAAAACTTTTACGTTTTTACCAATAAAAAACGTTGTGTTCCGAGTCGGTATGACATACTTATATTTACTACTATGACTTCTACTTATGTCAATTACCAGAATTATTCTTAGTAAACATTTATTATGGTGCATTATGGTAGATAAGTTTATAGTTATTTTCTACTCAAAATGATACTTATTCATGTGTAGAGAGTCGGATTTTAGTTACACACAGACACAACCGTAGGCCTAGTTTTATACGGGCAAGATTATATTAAGACTTGTATATGAACTTATCTAAGTTTTCATTAAATAAGACTACAATAAAAATGATTACTTCTAATAAACAGTAAGTTTAACAAATATCATTAATTATCTGTTTTTACATTCTTCAAACATTTTAAATAATAAAAGCGCCCAATACATTACAGTTGGAATACTGCATCTTGTTGTGTAAAGTGAATTCTGATGCCATCTAGCGGTTATTCTGAGTCTGGACAATTTTAAAACGCATCTTACACTTTTATAATAAAATAGTAATCGTAATAATAATAGCGAGAACAGCAAAAATTATGATTAAACCCTTAATAAAAAATTATTAATATTATTCAAAAAATATATTCTTGTACGAAAAGTTTCATTTATTAGTAATAATAACATTAAAAAATATAGACTAACGGTAATAATTGAGCGAACATGAATGTTATTAAAATCTATAAACATGAATGTTAATAACAATTTTAATAATGGAATTAACAACTCTTATAACCATAAGAATAAATAAAGAAAAATATATATATATTTTTTTTTTTAACAACTCAAATATAAACCACAAGCTAAGAAATAAGTGTAGCGTATTCATTACAAACTCACGAGCCCGACTTTAGGTTGTATCACCGAAGCAGTAGTAACAAGCTTAGTACCATTTTTAAAATATAGGCTAGGCCATGAATCGGGTGAAACTAGAAATTAAAAAAAGAAATGTAATATTTTGTCAAGAGATCAGTGGCGTATCTAGAATTTGGCCTTGTGTGTGTGGGGGGGGGGGGTCCAGTGAAGTCGGCTTCATACTTCATACAAAATAAAAAAACAAATTAAGACAAATCAATACTACTATCTTGGTAGCTGCAAATTGTGCGATAATATCCTATAATCAATCCTATTATATTTAATGAAGAAATTTGTGTTAGTGGTTGAAATCACAATCAGAATGATCACAGTTGCACACCACTATATAAAAATTATCCCGATTAGCGCTTTCAAGCCTCACAGCCCATCGTCAGATCGGAATAGGAATAGGAATATTTTACCTATTCCGATCTGACGATGGTCTGTGAGGCTTGAAAGCGCTAATCGGGATAATTTTTATATAGTGGTGTGCAACTGTGATCATTCTGATTGCAATCCTATTATAGTAAATGGTAAAAACACAGTAAAAATATGCATTACTGAAACATTGTTAACAAGATACTTATTAAGAGATTAATAAAATTCGTCAACTTTTTCGTCACTTTGGAGAGTACTGGTCCCGTTCGTCCCCCCCTGCCACGTAATGTGCCCTGAAAGAGACTTACGGCCCAGTCTATATTACAAAACTATAAGAATATTAAAAGAAGAAACCAATTTCTTTCAAAGAAGTAAATAAAAATTAATAATAATTTTTCAGGTTCCTGCATCTACCCCTCCCCAAAACAAATCTTTGGATCCCACTCTATAATATCAATTTGTAAACAAAATTAATAAGAATTACAAGAGTCTACAACACTTTTAACCACATAGGTTATGGTTTCATTAAAACAATATTACACCAGGAAATAAAACTACAAATACAGTACTCTACTTTATACAACTCCGCTAAATTCAAAACCCACCACTAGATGGCATGACAATTCACTTTACGTAATGTCATGCAGTAGTCTTACATGGATTACTGTTTTACATTTGATGAAATTAAAATTTATAATGTGATTTCTTAATGAACCGCAGTTATGTGTAAATTAAAAGAAATATAACTGTTTCTTTAATTTTAAATCTTCATCATAAGATTAGTCCATGATCCAGTCCTGGCTCACTCCTAACTACCACCTGCCTCTCGTTCATTCCATCATTGACTTCTGAGAGATTGTGGGTAGTATCCTTTCTTGTAATTTTAATATGATATGGCACAGAGAGAATCTGCCAATCATTACTATGGTCAGACCCTCAACAGAACGTTGTACTGCCCAATGAGTTTGCTTGCTACCCACAATGTCCCTATATATTTGCAAGATTTCTGCTCATTAAGATAAAAGAATCTGTTTTCCATGACAGTATTAATCCCTAAATAACAAATAATTTGGCAATTAAACCTAGTGATTGCTCCATAATATTAAAAATAATATATCTAGCTTACTGTTATGAAATGTTATCTATCGGACAGATTCTTAGAAATCACAATACATATCGTTATAGCTAACAACCAAATAATTAACACTGGAAATACCATTGTCAGCTTGTGGCCATTATAGAATCTCATCCTCAGAGCAGATATACCAATCCCGTTACGGCCATGGAACTGTTCAAGTTGTAGTCATAAACATAAAATGATTTACACCATCATCTAAATACTTTATATGATGGTTTCACAGAATCAGATCAAAGTATACAGCAAGAAATCTATCCAGATAATGTGTACAGCAAGGTGTAGATATTCACACATTGCTGGATGTGGTTTGTAGGTTCTTCCATGAATTCAAACTAATAACAATCAATTGCAAGTGAACTCTGAGGTAAAGTACTCAGGACAATATCTGGCAGCTCCTGTACAATTAATGAGACAACAATTATTCCTGAAAGCAGGGCAATGAATTATGCGACTGAATATACTGCATACATACAATAAACCGCATGGGTATTGATTATGAGCTGAATAGTACTATTTACTACTGTCTAAATTCATTTCTAGTATAAAGGAAATTTCTCTTGTGTCTAAATTCATTTCTAGTATAAAGGAGATTTTGCTAAGCTGACGAAGGCGAACACTACGCCGAAACGCGTTCGACGAAAAAGACAAGTAAGTTTCACAAGAGAAATTTTCTATATTATATAAAGTATAGTGCTGTGAAAGAAGATGATGAACAAACAAGACAACTAGTATAAAGGATTCTACCACACACTACTAAGGATATCTCAGAGCTCTTTAATGGAATGATATCCTGTAGCATTCTGCTCCTCCACTCTGACGCCTTTAGGGACGATTCCCATCCAAAGGCCAGGAAGGTCCCCTGAACCTTTAACCGTTCACCCACCCTCACGAAATACGGTTGACATTTGGGGGGGGGGATTCTTATCCTGGGACTCACTCCTTCCCCAGAGAAAGAGAAATTTGTTGAGCACTGTACATGGCAAAAACAAGGTAGGTAATTTAATGTACTGGAAGGGCTGGTAAATGGAAAGTGGAGTAGAGGACGAAGGAGCTGACATACGCACGGACTATCACGAAATGAAGAGATTAGCCTAGGGTCGATAAGCATGGAGGTACATGTCCTGTAAGCAGAAAACACGTAATGATTGCACTACTTACCATTTGAAGTAGGCCTATATTATATATTATGATGGATGATCTGTAGCAGGTTTTCAACAATCATAAGCCACCATTTATATGCCACAAATAAGTTCATATGCTTTAAGACTGAAATAATCAGAATGTATAAAAGAATTTTCACCAATTCATTGTAGTCTAGTCTAGTCTACAATGGACTGAAGATTTATGGAAAAGTGGTCAGTTTACTCCGTTATATAATTTATAATGACTTCCCATTAGTTTCTAATGAATACACTTACATTTATTTGGTCAGCCTGTGTTTATATGTACGATCTTAAATAAAACATAAATAAATACATTTTTCTTGATTTATTCTTATGATTATCAGTTATTAATTCCGTTATTAAAATTGTTATTAACATTTATGTTACAGATTTTTATAAATATCACTATAATATTGACGACTCGGAACACTAAGTTTTTTATAAGTAAAAACGTAAAGTTTTACCTTACAGCCTAAACCGGCTTTCACCTATAGAAGGCTTCATCAGAGGCTGTCGTTAGTAGCGCTGCTCGTCTTGTTGTTGGCGACGAGATAGTGTTTCGAAAGATTGAAGCTGTGTGTGTGTGTGTGGTGAGATGTGTTCGAATAATGCGTGCGATTTGAATTGTGTCTGTTCGTTTAGGATGTCGTTTTTATTTGTTTTTGTGTGTTTGTATATTTCTAATTGTTCTAGAGTGTCTAGTTTTCGGCCTTTTGTGTGTACGTGTAGTATGTTCATGTTATTGTCGATGTTTTTATATGTGTGGTTTGCTTCAATGAGGTGGTTTGCGAAGGTAGATTCTGTAGTGTTGTGGAGTGCTTTTGTGTGTTCAATGTATCTCTGTTTGAAGCTACGTCCTGTCTAGCCTATGTAGAATTTACTGCAATTTGAACAATTTAGTTTATATACACCGGGTAGATCGAATTTGTTTTGTGCTTTGGGCATGCGTTTTGATAGTGTGTGTTCTGTTTTGTTAGTAGTTTTATAACGGACACGTCATGGACAACGAAATCCAAGATTTTTATAATAATTTTTGCTGCTTTTATTGTTATTATTATGATTATGATGATTACTATTATTAGATAAGTTAACATACAAGTCTTAATATAATCTTGTCCGTCTGACACGTAGGCCTGTGTGTGTGGTTTAAGTCTTGCATTCTTAGAATTGAAAGTACAAAATAGTCGATAATATGAAAGTGGCAGTACAAATACAAGTTATTGTAAAAAAAAACTAAGTGTTTCATTTTTAAAAGTACACGCCACAGTATGACAACAAACACTTAAAAGTATTTATATTTTGTTTAAAAAGTTTGTTTGCTCTCAATTATATTTTAATTTTTAATTACAAGTAACATATAAAAAAAAATTACATATTATCAAGGAAAGTAAACAAAGATACAAATTTCTCTCTCCCCCTACACACGCGCATGCGCATAAAGAATTTCGACGAAACCAAACAACGAAGCATGATAATGTTTTGTAAACAAACGATGTCTATAGACTGTGGGGAATCGGAAGTGCGGAAGCGTTACATTTTTCGATGACGCATTTTCTGGAATAACCCACAGCCTAAAAACGTAGTCATGTTAAAAACTCACTCAGTGGTAGTGCCCTATTTAACTAAGACCGGTGATTGATTATAACCTTATTTACCTAATTATTATTGTTCACGGCCATGTGTACCATTACGTAGTTAATGTAGACGGTTTCACGCAACCTTTCATTTTTACAGCTAATACAAAAGAATCAATTGTGTTTATTATTGTTGGAGAGAGGTAATCCAGGGTGCAGTGAATAGTATGATTAGTACGATACGTTTAACAATCGCCGAAAGAAAAAAACGAGTAAGTGTTCAGACACAAACGTATGTTTTGTATTTATATGCGATACAAATAAATACAACAGAGACCGAATACTTGAATCCCTGTGTTCCGCCTTAACCATGCATCATAAAATTGGTAGTCGACAGTGTTGATGAATTTTTAGGTTAGGCGGTGTGTCAGTTGATAAAACAATAGACGAAGCCCACGAAGGACAACCGAACAGTTTTGTAAGGTAACAAAAATACAGAAAATATGAGTGACATATAATTATAATTGCAGTTTTAATTGAACCTGGTTTCGTAAGACATCAATATAATATATGTTAAGGTAAAAATGGTTTATTGTTACCATCTAACATTTTACAGCAACGAAATTGGCAAAACTCATGTTTTTTTGTATTTCTACGTGAATTTGGCCTTAGACAAGGCGAAGTCGGTAAAGATATTTTGAATTCTATTTGAAAATCGCGTCAGAAATTTATGTAACTAGACATTAATTGCACCTAACCTTTTCATTTTTCTCTACATATTTTGGAAGTAACCCTAACCTAAAAACGAAGAACTAGTAGCAAGAAAATTATTGTTTAACGTCAGTTCACATCGATATTGGATAATTGACGTTGTAAAGTAGTTTTGATATTGTTATTTTTTTATTTGGTATAATATTAAAGTTGTACTAAATATAACAATAGAGGTTTATTTGTCACATTCAAATAAAGACCTTGCTCAGGCCCATAGCACAGTTAGGAAAGTAAAAATGTAGTCTTTGCAAATTTCGTGGTTACCAGACACTGATAGTTATAGAATTTATTAATTACTGAATAAGTAGGACTAAGTTTGATCAAACATTTCAATGTATTTACGAACATACTCAGGAGGGCTACTAAATGATTACTTCTCACTGCATAGATATTTTCCATTGTCCTCCACAGTACTGTACTAAGAAATAATAAATTGTCGTTGTTATATTTTGATTAATTGCGTTCTGCACTTTAATACTTGTGTTCATTCTCGCATTGCAATCACATTTTATCTGAAGGAGGAGCATCATCAGTCTACCAATTAAAGAAGTGCGTGTGTGGTAAGATGATATATTATGTTCTACATGTAATATGAGATAGCCCTATTCTGTATATGCATTGCTAGTTAATGTGCTTCATAAGTACTTAAGTGTAGACTTTATTACATTTTATTTAGTATATTTCTTTTATTTCATATATTTTATCAGTACAATCATACCCCGCTTAACGCGAGTGATACGTTCCTCGGCGATTCGCGTAAAACGAAAATCGCGCTAAGCGGGGTTTCCTATTTTTTACCGACCAATACCTCGTTGTTTTAGTTTTTATTGCTTTTATATGATTTTCCTTGTCAAAATGTGTTATAAACATAATAAAATACGTAACTACGTACAAAGGTTTTGATAAATAAATATTCATAATACGAAATCTCAAAAAAGGCATTTTAATTTAAAAGATATACATACGTACATACAAACGAATTTGTACAAAAATAATTTATACAAACATCTACCTGATTCACTTACAACTGAGCACAAAGAATATCCTTAAGAAGTTCCGGGTTGAGGTTCCTCATGTGGCTTCTCAGTCGCAGCCTTTTTGAAAAATGTATGTAGAGTTGGTTGTGATGCTTTTTGCTTCCTCTCATTTAATAGTTGTTGATAACAATCTAGTCCATCATTGACAACTTTTTTGACTTTCGCGATTCTCTCCCATCAACTTCATTTTGCTCTATGAGGTTTAATCCTGTTTGAATTAACATTAAACCTTCCTGCAAAATTTTAGTTGACAAAATTCGCAGTGTTTCTTCAGGAACGATCTCTTCTTTTTCCGCTTCATCTTGAGATTGTAGATCCAGAAGTTCTTCGTTTGTCAAAGGCTGCGCGTCAGATTCAATCAATTCCATAATGTCTTGTTTTTCTATGGATTCTTCACTTAGCCTCCCTGAGTTGGCTAGCTGTGTGATGTCATTCACTAAATTTGAAAAAACTTTATTTTCTTTTGGCTACGTCCGGCCACAGTTTTTTCCAACAACCATTCATGCAATGTTGCGTAACTTCTTTCCATGAAAGATCAATATTTTCAATGGCTTTCATAATGTTAAACGATTTCCACCATTCTTTCATTGACTGCTTGTCTGCTGAATCTGTTTCATGAATTAATTGGCCGAATGTGCGGCGCAAATAATACGCTTTAAAAGCAGCAATTGCTCCCTGATTCATAGGCTGCAATAATGAAGTTGTATTGGGAGGAAGAAACACAACATCAACAGGAAAATCAGTTTGGAGGCTTTCCAAGGTAACAGAATGACCGAACACGTTATCCAGAACTAACAGGGCTTTATGTTCTAAGACGTTCTCCTCACAATATTTTTTTACTTCGGGGATGAAATGGTTAAGATACCAATTATTAAACACAGCCATTGTCACCCAAGCCTTCTTGTTTGATATCCATGTGACGGGCAAATTTTCTTTTTTATAAAATTTCATCACTCGTGGATTTTCTGAGTGGTACACCAAAAGAGGTTTTAATTTCAAATCTCCACTTGCATTACCCCCCAATAGAAGTGTAAGCCGATCCTGGGCCGCTTTGAAGCCGGGGGCCCGTCGCTCACTTAGAAATGAAAGTGCGTGAAGGTAACTTTTTCCAAAACAGCCCTGTCTCATCCACATTGAAAGCAAGGTTAGGGGGATAGCTTTGACTGTTCACCAAATCCTTAAATGTGGAAGGATATTTATCAGCTGCTTCCATGTCAGCACTTGCTGATTCACCTTGAAGTCGAAGGCTGTGAAGGTTTGAGCGATGTTTGAATCGATCAAACCAACCTCGACTTGCTTTAAATTCAATGGTCGAAAATTCTTCCTCCTTTTTTTAATGTCGTCAAACAGGGACTTAGCTTTAGCCATGATAACAGCCTGGCTTAAAGGCATTCGCCGCTGGTTCATGTCTTCAACCCAAACTGACAGTAGGTGTTCCATTTTTTCCATAATAGAGGATCTAGACCGATTCACTTTTGTAGCAGCAATAGATGTACCCGCAGACTGACTGGATAGCACAATTTTTTCTTTATTTTTTACAATTGTACGTACGGTTGACTCCGATATGTCAAACTCATGACCGACTTCTGTGGCACCAACACCCGACTCCATACGATTTAAAATTTTAATTTAGCTTCAAGAGTCAACGATTTACGTTTAACTGCTAATTTCGACATTTTATCAGCGCACATCGTTAATCCGTTCTAATTGAATGTTTGAACTAAACTGAAAGGAAAACGTACTTAGGGATAAACGATACCTATCGATATAAGTATGGTATCGATACTTTTTTTCGATACCAAGTATTTTGGTATCGATACCAATGTTTTGGATACGAGTACTGGTATCGATACCAGAGGTAATAGAAAATACTCAAACGAAATTTTTTTTATTTTAATAATTATAATTAAAAAGATTAATTTAGTATTTAAAACCTACTGAGGAACACGAATACCACGTCGAAACATCTGGGTAATAGTAAAAGTAAGTGTTCATAGTGAAAGTTAAATATACAGTAGAACCTCGTTAACCCGGACCTCTTTAACCCGGACGTCCGGATAACCCGGACCAGTTTTGGAAAAAAAAAATTATGTTGTTTAGCGTAGTAAATGAAGACTTGTTTTACAGATGATAAATCGCTATTCTCAGTAGGTACATTACTCGAATTCACTTGCCAGCGGGCGAGTTCATTGCACTCACCCCACCTGCCAACCCTCTCCTTCCCTTCCACACGCCTCGCACTTGACATCGACCTAGAAACAACATTCCTCAGTTGCGCTGCAATCTCGGTAGTGTTCGCATGTTGTCCTAGTGTCACTGTTGAGGTACAGTATCGTTGTGCTGTTTCGTTAGCGCGTTGTTCGCGATGGCGACGAAACGTAAAAACATTGTTGTGGCTATGAAATAAAGGATGGAAGCATTGACAAGAATTGATAAGGGAGAATCGTTAAAGAACATTGCTGCTGAGTTTGGAGTAGGAACATCGACCGTATCTGATTGGAAAAAGAACAGAAAACGCATTGACGACTTTTGTTTCAAAATGATTTCTAAGGACAGTTTGGATAATCGGTGTAAAGCAAAAACTGCTAAACTAGAAACTCTGGATGAAGCATTGTTTGTCTGGTTTTGTGCTGAAAGAGAACGTGGTTTGCCGATTTCTGGACCCATCATCCAACAGAAAGCATTGAGTTTGAACAAACAGTTGCCCCATGGAGACCCGAGTTTTACAGCTGGCCGGGGTGGTTGGACAGTTGGAAAAAAGGCATGGAGTGCGTCAACTTACAATCACTGGAGAAAGCTTGTCAGGTGATGTTGAAGCGGCAGAAAAATTTAAAAAAGAGTTTGAAGACTTTATTAAAAAGGAAGAACTGACTGCAGATCAAGTTTACAATGCCGATGAATCCGGTTTATTTTACCGGATGTTGCAGAGTAAAACGCTAGCCTCAAAATTAGGAGATTCAGCGAAAGGGTATAAAAAAGGGAAAGACCGCCTCACCATAATGGCTTGCAGTAATGCGTCAGGAAAGCACAAAATTCCTCTCCTTATAATAGGGAAGTCTAAAAACCCCCGTGCATTGAAAAATGTGAAACGAGGCTCATTGCCTGTCGTTTACAGCTCACAAAAAAGTGCTTGGATGGTTAGTGACATTTTCAAACAATGGTTTTTTGAGAATTTTGTGCCGTCAGTAAAAAAATATTTGAAGAACTGTGGCCTTCCCAACAAGGCGGTTTTGCTGACTGACAATGCGCCTTCGCATCCGTCTGTCAATGAACTAGTCAAAGATGAATTTCAGTGAAGTTTTTACCACCTAATGTAACTTCTCTCGTTCAACCGATGGACCAAGGAGTTCTAGTAAAAATAAAAAAAGTGTACAAAAGGCAAATGCTAAGTCAACTGGTAGAGGACGAAGGAGAGCGTGGTGTGGTAGAGGTGCTGAAATATTTTATTGTAAAGACTGTTATTTATATGATTGCGGAAGCTTGGGACCAGGTTGGAAGAGAAACTTTGATAAAGTCATGGAAAAAGTGGTGGCCTGGTGTGTGTGACTTGCCAGAAAACAATACAATTGAAGAAGTAGAAAAAACAAGTGTGGAAGAAGATTTTATAGACATTTTTAAAAATATCGATGGCTGTTCCGATGTTGATGAAGAAGACATTGACAATTGGTTGCAAATTGACAATAACGGAGGTTATAAAGCGATCACAGAGGAAGAAATTATTGCATCATGCAGTGTTACAGAAAATGAAAATGAAGAGGATTCAGACAGTGTTGATGAACCAGCTGTGGTTATGACCCACGCAGAAGCAGTAGCAAACATAGATAAATTGATAGTTTATTTCGAGAGTCAAGCCGAAACATCGCCAAACGAGCTTCTAATGCTAAAGCGGATGCGAGATCGCGCTGCTCTTTAAGCGATACGCAAAACTGAGGCAGCAAAAGCTCACTGCCTTTTTTTACTAGTGACTAGTTTGTACCTATATTGTGTACAGTGTAAATACATATTATGTGTTTTTAGGTGAAAGTGTGCTGATAATAATTTTTAAACTCCATTAAAAATATTTTTGGTAAGTACATGTTCTTTTTTATCGTTTTTCCCTCATTCTCTGGATAACCCGGATTTTCGTTAACTCGGATCGGCCCCGACCCCAGTTGATCCGGGTTAACGAGGTTCTACTGTATATATAATATTAAAAAAGTGAACGAAGAGGATGTATCAACAAGATAATTAAAAAGAATGTACCTTGCTAAAAACAGGGGGAAAATGTGATAATAATTTAAGTTTTAACTTCTTAAGTGTTAAGTGGCCCAAGAGTCAATGTTTATGTTGGCAACGGCTGACGAATTCCGGAATTTGCATAACCTTCCTATGCTGTTAGCGCTACGCTTTTGTTGTTTTGTTAGTTATTTGTTTCTTGGCTTCAGGTTTATTCATAGTTCAGACTTCAGTTCCTACTCTTTATTTTTACCACTGAGAATTGTGACTACTATTTTAGTGTTTGTTGTGTTGAGTTTTAAATAATGTCACCTGCTAAGAGCAAGGTGTGGGGGTATTTTGCTAAAGTGGACGGAACTGTTACAGAATGCAAGACTTGCGGAAAGAAGATAAAGTATAGTGGAAACACATCCAACCTCTTCAAACATCTAAAGGTAAATCATGCCCGCATACATTCAGAATTAGAAGATCGAGTGAAGCAACCAACTTTGCCTGAGAAGCGGCCGAAATTAGGCGAATGCTCAAGTTTACCTTCTACTTCTAGTTCTACCGAATCTCGTAGTCATGATGATGATCAACAAATTATTAAGCCTATAGTAGAAGCTTTCCAAAAGGCCTCATCGTTTCAAGACGGTGGTGCTAAATACTATGCGATTACACAGGCAATTTTATACTTTATCTGTAGAGATATGAGACCATTCGCTACAGTAGATGGCTGTGGGTTTAGGAAATTATTGAAGGTGGTCTCTCCTTTGTATGTTGTTCCGTCAGGAACAACTCTAAAAAGAAAAATGAATGAAAAATATGAAATGTGCGCTCTCCGAGTGAAAGTCGGTCTCACAAAGATAAGTCATTTCTGTTTAACCACCGATATTTGGACAGACACCATGAACGAACGTGCCTACTTAGGGGTTACTCTTCACTATTTGGATGATGGAAGTATAAATCATAAGACTACTAATTTAGGTGTCGTTCCATTACAAAAAACACATACAGGAGAGAACATTTCAGATGCTTTGAATAATCTAATGAGTGAATGGGATATACCAAAAGAAAAAATTTCAAATGTTGTGACCGGTAATGGCGCAAATATGGTATCTGCCGTCAACTTGTTTATTGGAAAAAATAGGCACATTGCCTGCTTCGCCCACACGATTAATTTAGTGGTTGAGTCTTCTCTGAAAAACATTAATGCTCTTCCATCCATTCAAAAAGTTAGGGCCATCGTGAAATGGGTGAAGAATAGCGTGAAGGTTTCTGATAAATTTCGTCAGCTTCAATCGACGCATGAAATTTCTGAAGGAGAACATAAAAAACTTATCCTGGATGTAGCAACGAGGTGGAACTCAACATATTATATGTTGCAACGGTTTTTAGAAATGGTTTCGACCATTAGTCAGCTTGCTATTGAGGACGTGTCTGCTCCAGAAATGCCAACTAATCGGGAGTTAATCGACATCAAAAATATTTTATTACTTCTCCAGCCATTTGAATACGTGACAAGGGAGGCATCAGGGGAAAAATACACAACGTTGTCAACAATTATTCCAATGGTAAATATATTGATCAAACAGCTGGAAAAGATTACAATTTCCGAATCCGATTCAGCATGAAGAATCGAAGAGGCCAAGAAAGCAGTGATCCGAGAGGTTCAAAAAAGGTTTGAACATATAGAGAATAATTTGAATATGGGAGTTGCTACTATCTTGGATCCAAGATTCAAAAACCTTCACTTTAAGGATGCACAAGCTTGTGCTAAAGTAATCAGTTTTTTGCGCAAGAAGGTAAAAGCAGCTACCATAGATGCTGCACACTCAGCCAGTTCGTCAGACGAAGAAAAAACATCTGATTTCGACTTTTGGGAGATCCACAAGGAGTTGGTCCATGGGAAACGAAGCCAGCGCAAAGACGAGTCCGATGACGAACTTTCTCGTTATCTGAATAATCCTACATCCCCACTGAAAACAGACCCGTTAAAGGAGTGGGATGATATGAATAACATATTCCCTGGTTTATACAAAAATGCCAGAGTTGTTTTAATGTTTGTGGCGACGTCGGTGCCATGTGAACGCCTCTTTTCAAAAACTGGTTTCACATTGAACCAGTCGAGAAATAGGTTGTCTCCCAAACATTTAGGGCGTTTGTCATTTTTAAGTGGCCTTGATGAAGAAGAGTGGGGCCTTTAGTGTTTCTTTTTTTTAGTTTCGTTGTTTAGTTTTTCTTTTATTTACAACTAAAAACATAATTTTAATTTTTTATTTAATGTTAAAGTTTTTTTAAAAATTATTTCTTTATAGTAATAGTAGTAGTAATTTTTATTATTATAATTACCATGTTTTTTATTCTTTTATTTAACAATGTGTAAAATGTTTAATTGTGTATTTTCTTATTTCTTTTTGAGGGAAATAAATTTAAAAAAAATGTACAAAAATGTAATTGTAATATATTATTGGGTTTATTGAAAATGGTGTTTTTTTTTTGTTTTTTAAATCCCCAACATTTTAATGCGTTTGTGGTTAGCGCTAAATTTACTCATATGAGTACAATAATACTTGCAAGTATCGGCTTCTTTTTTTCGATACTGCTCAGGTATCGATACTTTCATGTAAGTATTGTAATGAGTATAAGTATCGATACTTTCATGGTATTGTTTATCCCTAAACGTACTCCCAACGTTTAGAAACAATAACGGGGGGGGGGGGAGAGTGAATGGTTTTCCAGGAAATTGGCCGAGACTTAAGTTCAACAAGGGACCCTAAAAAGGATGGATTAACCCGAACTACCATTCCAAGAATGTAAATTAGTACGTATACAGTACAGTAATGTTTATTTGGCTGAGACAAGATAAACAAGAAAGGTGAATACATTTCTGGCAGGAATGCAAGATGCATTTTGCAAAGTAACGCCTACGTCACACACGTCCGCCTTTTCTACAAACATTGTGCACAGTTTAATCTGAGTTGTGGCATTGGG
This sequence comes from Magicicada septendecula, assembly GCA_034769895.1. Classification (NCBI taxonomy): domain Eukaryota; kingdom Metazoa; phylum Arthropoda; class Insecta; order Hemiptera; family Cicadidae; genus Magicicada; species Magicicada septendecula. Next base: position 60,028,012 of record CM068374.1, read on the forward strand.
AACTCAGAAATGGTTAATAAACATCAGCCACTGCTGTGTGTAGTGAAAATGTGTTGTGTCTATTCAGCGTCACCACGGGTCTCCAGCACAGAGATTTCTCATTCGTCAGAATCCCGCCAACAAAAGTATTCAAGGTCAAATAACATTTATAATGTGTAATGGCACAACCATGTATGTTTACAAAACGTACTATTGTTTTGGCTGACACTTATATACAGATCTACGTCTGACTTAATGCAACCTCTTATTTATCTGTACAAATCAGCTGTCTGTTTTTACGTTTCCACCAAACGTGTTGTTAGGCTGACGTGTTCGTACTCCTTAAAAATAATACAGTAATGTAATTATGTGTTTATTTGTCATTTTCAAAATAAAATACACAAACTTTAGTTGTTAAATTCAAAATTTACATATTCACTACATTTACGATGATACGTATATATACAATATTATTGGTACTGTATATGTAATTGTTAATATGTATAATAAATATTTTCTTAGAAAAAAAAACGCGTTATAGCGAATTCGCGTTATGTGGGGTCGCGCAAATCGGGGTATGACTGTATACAGATACGGTATTCTATTGCAAGATTACAGACTGTTTTCTTGTATGCACTTGTTATATTGTAAAATGTTTATGATATTTCAACCACTACAAAAATCGTAATAAATTATGCACTATATAGTATACTGTTTTATTGTGCAAATAATGACGTATGCCTTATTTTAATTGTAAACTGTACAGTTGTAGTTGTAAATTACAGTACTTTGTTCAAGTAGTATACATGTTTGATTAATGACATAAGTAGGACTCCTGCAGCCATAATTATGTGTAGAACTGACTGAAATTATGCAGCTGTTTCTTCCCTGCTATGTTATACAGTTTAGAAACATTTAAGCGTAACCAACATGTTTTGGTATTTGCAATGTTCTGATTCTTGTTTCCCCAGTACTGTACTAAGGAATTCCATTAATGAACAACATTTAATTTGCATAAGCTAGTTCTAATGTGGATTGGATTTTAACAAACATCATGAAAAGAAAAATCTCGTTTCGAAACATGAAATATGCTAGTTGTTTTTTCTAAGCAGATGCTATTGTTAATAGACAATATGTTACACTTACAATTTTCGAAGCATTTACATTAATTTTGTTTAATCTAAACATTACTTAAATAAAAACAGACAAGTATTTTTTGTTTTGGCATATTGTTTAAGTGGACCACATGTTGTAACCTTAGAGCAGGTATTGATTGGCCAAAGTTCAGTACATCAGAAACCATTACTTCTGTGCGAGATTTTGGAGGTTCAACCCCCCCCCCAATTTAGTACTTTATTGAAAAATCCTAATAGTGTGTTATTTCATTTTCCTTTTTAGGAAGGTCTAAATATCATTTGTAAATACCAATGACTTTCGGTTCTGTGCATCTGCAGATATATAATAATAATAGCAACACAGAAATTTAATGATAATAACACGTTACACAGACATTTTGTAATGGTTTCACTACACGCTAACAAAAACGCAACCTTTCACACTGTATGGTGACTCAGTACTAACACATTACAACTGAATGAGTGAAAGTCACAGATCCTGGACATGAGCACCACAAAAAGTATGTGCCAGGTCATGGATCCGTGACATCACCAGCGAATGTCATTGTTAAATGTCTATTTGAAAGTATTAGCTGATGTAGAAAAATTTGTCTACAGATAATTTCCATTAAATAAAAATATATTTTATAATTTGTGATAACTGCTGAAAATTAAATGATTTGATGCTTCATAATAGTAGAAGTCTAAAATATGATAACAAATTGGTAATGAGCTCTCAAATAATAGGGTTAAAAATTCTGTGTTTGAAATTACTTCATTTTTGTACAGTTATTTTTGCTTTTGATAAGAATGTGTTATCTTTTACAGTTCTACACTGTTTGCCCTCTTCAGGAGAAAAAAACTTATTCTGAAAGAATCACAATAGATATATATGCACTCCCATGAAGGAAGAAAACATACAGTGTACTTCTATGGATCAAAACACAGTTACTAAGGACGACCTCACTGATGATGAACCAGACATTACAAAAGATGAATCCACTTTAACAGAGTATTTACGTGTCTCTTCTAATGTATCCTCTGTAGTTAAGGAAGAATTTGTACATTGTAGATCATTGTATGATTCATCAGATACACACACTGTAATTAAAGAAGAAATATTCGTAGAAGAACCTCATCAGGAACAATTTCTGCTTGAGGTATTTTTTACAAAAACATTGTTAGCTCTGGTAACAAGCCAGAAAAACCATATAAGTTGTGACTTTTTTAGTTGTTTGTAGTTAGATTTGTGATTTAATTTATGTATCATTCACTTCTTTATGCAATAATAATAATTCAATATGTTTTGTAAATAAATTACATTAGTCCAAGCAGATTATTTTTTTTGTGGGTCAGGTCAAGCTTGAACACACTGAAGATGAAACCTTTGGAATACTTTACAAATAGAATCTTTTATAATCATCATCATCGTCATCTTCACAACATAGCATAGGCAAAGTGCTGCCCGTTCCGCCTTCAAAAATTCTCCAGACATCTCTTCCTGGGTCTACCCACACACCTGTATCATATAGGTTTGTATTTCCAGACTTGATTGGGCAGTCTGGAACCTGACATTCTTTCTAATTGTTCTTTCCACCATTGTTTGTAATCTTTTAATTTCTCATTCAAGTTCAAAACTTCTCTTATGGTCTCATTTCTTATACGGTTAAGTTTAGAACACCTTTTAACTCCTCTTAAGAATGCCTTTTCCGAGGCCTGTATTTTACTATCTTGTTTTTCGGTTGTTGTCCATAATTCACACCCATAGGACAGTACAGGGACTGCCATAACTTTGTAAAACTTTAATTTTGTATTTTGACGTACCGTGTTTTTAAAAATACGGTTGATTGTTCCACAGATCATTTCCAAATAAACACAGATATATTAATGAAATAAACAAGAAAATTACTCTTAGTGTAACGTACACATAAAAAAATAATGTGAGGTACTATTTACACTGCTACAAAAGTTTAATAATAAAGAAGGGAAACAATAAAATTACTTTTAATAACTGACAAACTTTCTCTGTTTGGCTAGCACTGTTGTCGCATGCACTGCCGCTGTTGCACATGTTTTAGTACAAGAAAAACCATGTGATATGGTTAGTGCGTGAGGATTTATTAACATGAAATTCTTAATTATTTTTTCTTTTCTTTGCATTGAATTTCAGTATATTTAATTTTTTCTAATTCATGTGAAAACTATTTTCAATAAGGTACTGGAATGGCATTCTAGCATGTTCCATCACAAAAAAGGACTGTCAACATGTATTAACATGAACAACCTGACTAGAATGATTGTTCGTTTTCATATTCAAGCAGCCAAAATGAGATTTTTCAAGATCACAGAAGAAATGCAGATATCCAGCAGAAAGTGAATATTATGAGTGTACTCAATCAGTTAAAATTGTTGTAACATCTTTACTGAATGGATGACTGCCTTATCCCCAAACAACTACAGAATTATAACCCGAAGGGATGGAGAGGTGTGGGACATCTGAAGAAGCATTGGAATGACCAGCTCTAGTCTACATGCTTGGAGCTGGAGCAAACCATTTTTTATTTAATCCTTGTTGAAGATGATGGTTGTTTATTTTCTGTTTTCCCTTTTTAATATAAAGTTTTGTCAGTAGATCCAGCCTTACCTCTATGTTTTATGTTCCAGTTTGTGTCAGTATTTTTAGTAACATAAATGTAAATGTTTCATACTGACTTACAGAAGTTTAAGTGAAAAATCGCAGGCGTCCTGTGAATAAGTGAACCCTGCTGCCATCCTATGTCTATCAGTGTAATCTGCCTTTGTAATTAGCCAAGTGTTAATACAAAAGTTCCAACTTTATATACCAAAATGTATCAAGATGCATATACCAACTTTAAATATTTAGATACCAACTGTTCCAATTTAGATATTTTCTTTGGAAAATATTTACAACTTTTGTTTTTTTGTTTATAAAAATATTTTTATTTTCATCCTTCAGTGTCCTGGTGTGGTATGAATCATTTTTGCCCAATAGTTTTTGTATAATATTATGCAGTTTCTCCTCTAATTTCTTTGTTGTATTCACATAGTTTAATTCTGTTTATTGGAGTACTGGTCAAATATTTCTCAAGTTCAAGGCCATTTCCCTCCCACATCCAAATCTACTTATATCATCTCTTTAGCTTTCTATCCTCCCTTCGTATTAAAAAGGCATGAGTTTCTTTACAGTTTAGTTACATATCTCAATTATAAATGAGCGTGATTAATAGGGGAAGTGTAGTAGGGGAAGCATTTAGTTTTTCTCTAACCATGAACACTAAAATATCTTTGATCAGTAGTAGGCCTATAGGTGTTTTGTACATGTCTTCCATCTTCTTTACTTGCTTTATTACATTTCCCTGTTCCTTGGATTCTTTGTTTAGATTATTGTAAACTGAAATAACTCTTCACATTTCTCTTGTTGGATTTGATTTAGTTTTAAAGCATATGAAAGTGACTGGTAATCTGAAACGACAACATCCTGAGTGTTCTGATTAGGGGGAGTTTCAACAGCCTTAGCATCATTATAATCACTGTCATTACAATTTTCTGTAATAATACATTTTAATATATTTTCTGTATACATTTCTGTATTTTAATATGTTTAAAAGAAAATGTAGCTGTTAAAATAATAAATAAAATTCAATTCTTTACAAACGTAAACAAAACAAAAGGTTATGTTTTGTTACAAAAGTTTCAACCATATTTTCACAAAAAAAGACACTAATTACCTGAAACACTGTCTTCTGATTCATAACTCGGGTCATTATCTTCATTATCACTAATTCCTGAAACACTGTCATCAGGGCCGGCCTAAGAGCAAAATGCTGTGTGTGCAAGAATGAGTTTTGGCGCCCCTTACAATGAAAATGGGTATAGAAAACCCTCCAAAAAATGGTATGGGTGCTCTATAACTGAAATTTGTTGGAACTTAATAACTGAAGTTGGCATTTTAAAGGGATTAAAAACCAAAAACTAAAACTAATAAGTAGTAATAAATAGTAAATATTAAAGTAAAGTATTTAGTACCTTAACATTATTTTTATTTCTTTAAATGACTTCTTCTAGTACTAATTCTTTTAACTGACCTTTTTCAAACTTCAATAGGCGTGCTGTACTGTACTTGTGTAAAGAGCAAACTCCTAACAAATTCTTGTACTCAGTTTATTGTTTTGTCAGGTAGAAAATAACAGACACATTTTTTTACTACAACAAAAGTTTTATTTGATTTAATATTCATGAAAAATACATTTCAGTTTGAATATATTAATATTAAAAAAAGTTATGTCAGTACATTAGAAAAAGTACGAAAAATTTCAGAAATATAAACTTTTGTATTCACTTTTCTCGAAAAGGTAAATCAATATAACTATAAACTGATAGTAGTAGTGTAAAAGATCATGAAAATTGATTAAAATAATCTGTATTATACACTTAGCAGTGGACCTTCCTAGCTTTAGCAGCCGAAAATATTTTTATTAGTGCATCATAATCTAATGACGATGAAATATCATTTTCAATGGACAAAATTGCAAGGTTGTTGAGTCTTTCTTGCGAAAGAGTAGACCTTAGGTAGGTTTTTATTAATTTAGATTTTGAAAAACTTCGCTCCGCCGACGCTACCGACATTGGTATTGTCAGAAGCATTCGCAAAGCAACCCACACATTTACATAAGCGTCTGCAGATCCAGTTTCCAACAGAAAGTTCAGCACGTTCAGAGGCGTTTTCCCGCCTAAAATCAAACAAAAAGGAATTAAAAGACTGCTTTTTAATTTTGGAAATTAAAAAACTTTGAAAAATAATAATTTTCTTTGAGCCCAAAACAATTACGAATTAACTGACCAAACAATAAATCAAGATGATAAATTTTGAATAGCTAAAACGTAAAAGTAAAACGTACCTTTATTTGGCATGAGGTCTTTGATAGAGATCAGCTCCTCGCATAACTCAGCTCCTTTGATGTCACTGTCATCCCCATCTGAAAGGAGGTCTTCTAGGTCTTTGCATTTAACAAACAAGTCCTCTCTCTTGGGCAATTCATCAAGTTTAAAAAGAAACTCAACTTTTGACATTTTGGCCTTGAGCTGTTCGAACCTCTCTTGCGCAGCCATTTGGGCAGTTTCAACAAGTGGTATAAAAAAGTCAACTCTAAAACGCTCTTGGGGGTTGATCGGTGCTTCATCATTAGCTTCGTAATCAAACTGCTTCTTCTTCCTTCTAACCCGGGGTGTTTTGAATTTTCCTTCGACTTCTAAATCTTCAGCCAACTCTTTGGCTTTCACTAAACAACTAACAAATCCATTTTCGCGAAAGTCCATCAAAAAGTCCCCAACGGACTTCAAAATAACTACAGCTTGAGGTAAGTTGATGATCTTTGATTGCAATATCTTACTAGCAATGTTTATTTGAAACAGGACATCATACCATGCAGTAAATGACACTAAGAAACCAAAATCTTCAATTGTTTCGGACAAGGAATTTGCCTCACTTCTAACCTCGTCTTCAAATGATGCATCCTCGTGCAGGTCCCAAAGTGCTTGTCGGATTTGCACAATCTGGTATCTTACTGCTTTGAGTGATTCAATACGCGCTTCCCAGCGAGTTACACAAAGTTCTTTCAATATGAGAGAAGGCCCAAATACTGATGACGCCTTATATGATTGTGACAGACTCTCTAACAATTTGCTCCAACGTTTTGTTGATGAGCTAAAACACACAAACAATCGTTGAATTGTTCCAAAAAGGGTAACTGTTGGTACTGAGGTTTTTGCGGGATCGCTTAGTACCAAGTTTAGGCTGTGACAGCCACATGGTACAAAAAAAGCTCTCTTGTTTTTTTCTAAAATTTGTTTTTGTAGTCCAGAGTGTTTTCCTTTCATATTTGCCCCATTATCATATCCCTGGCCTCTCCAATTAGAAATGTCCAAGTCGTACTCTTGCAGTTTTTTTAAGACTGTTTCTGACATTCCCTTCCCTGAAGTGTCTGTTATTTCAAAGAAATCTAGGAAACTTTCACAAATTTCAACTTTTTTCTCTTTTGTTTCATAAACGTACCTCAAAACGTTCTTTCCTAAACGTTTTTTAAACGTAGGAACTGTTCTTTCCTACTTAAATCGGGTGTGCAGTCGAGAATCAATGCATAGTATTTGGCTCCTTTAATTCTGCTTAGTATTTCTTCTCTTACTTTTTCTCCCATCAGAGTCAATAATTCGTTTTGTATGTTTTTCCCCAAGTATGACAGACACCTTTGTTTTTCATTTGCCAATACTCTACATATATGTTCTTTCATTACAGGATCAAATTGGGCAATTAGTTCAACAAGCCCTAAATAATTTCCATTGTCTTTTTGTACAGGGTTTCATTTCTTCCTCGGAAAGCCATTTGGTGCTGGGCAAGAAATTGTGTTATGGCAAGAAGTCGTTTAAGAACATTCTGCCATCGTTCTTTTTCTTGGGCAATTAATTTCTGGTTTTCATCATAAATTGTTTTACCTGTGCTCAGTCTCCTTTCCGCCTCCACCCACCTTTCATAACACTTTAGGTGATTAGGGGAAGTTTCATGACGTGTCAGTATAGTTCCAATGTGCCTCCAGTCACAGTTTCCGCTTTGATCTGATAAAGTTTTATTGGAACGTGCAGTACTAAATATCTTACAACAAAAACAGTAAACACTATTGCTTTGTTGAGAATACAATCGCCAACGTCTCTTAACTTTTTCACCATTGGAGCCAGCCGATAGTAAAATACATTAGAAAATGACCTCTTTGTTCCATCTTTGGGATATCTCTCTAAATATGGAGAGAACGGCCCTTCAGCTATAATGCAATCACGACCGTTTGGATTAAGATGTGTAGGCCATGTAGCAGGATCTTTTAATGGAAATGAAACTGTAACATCAACATCCGCCGAGCTGGGGCCACCATTTTCTTGCTCTTCCAATGAATGAGTTACAGTTACAGGTTCTTGACCTTGACAAGTTTCATCAGCTATATTTGTTGCGATTTCATGAATACCAGTTTCAGTTTGTAAACTATCTCTACACTCTGGTATTTGTAGTTCTTGTCCCTTAGAGTGCTCGTCTTTTTCACTGAGCTTAGGTTCATCAGTTAGGGCTACGTCATTCGTAGCTACATTTTCTGTACTAGAGACAGGGTTTTGTAGTTTTGATAAATACTTGCGTAGTAATTTAGCACTGGCTTCCGCTTCTTTTAAGGATTTAGCTTTCCGCTTCCTATTTTGACATCCAGAAGGTTTGGAAAACATTTTTAGTTTATTAACATCACAAATAGAGTTATCACAATTCACAAAACACAAAACTAATATTTATCACAAAACACAAAACTAATTACAGTAAAGCCCCGGTTAACCGAACTCGGGTCAACCGAAACCCGGGTTATCCGAAATGCCTCCGAAAATCGCAAATCCAAAAAATAATACAGTACTGTACTGCACGGAAATAATTCGAGGGCGAGAGTGTGCTGGGCTATGGCTAGCGGGGAGAGGTGAACGCCCGACCTTGAGTTGCTTCCCCAGCCACCGGCTCACCAATCTGAATATAGCTACACTGCCAACTCTCCAACCCCTCCCAAGACCATGACGCCCGCATCAGTCACTAGCTGTCAACACACAAGTGCGGATCTGCGATACAATAGTGCCTTCAAGTGGTTGTTTATTTCCGTTGCGTGTGTATTTTTGTGCTATGGCGACTAAGCGGAAGCGTGTTGTGATTACTTTCGCTGATAAATTAGCTGCTATCAAAGAAGTTGAAAAAGGAAGTTTATTGAAAACTGTTGCGGCTAATTACGGAGTTGGTGTTTCTACCGTTTCAGAATGGGTGAAGTCTAAATCTAAATTTCTAGAGCAAGCTGTGAAAAATCCTCATAGAAAAACACTGAAAACATCCGACTTTGAAAAAGTAGGCGAAGCTCTTTATCTTTGGTTCACCCAACAACGAGAAAAAGGCATGCCTTTGACTGGCCCGATACTGCAAGAAAAAGCTAAAATGTTAGCTGAGTTGTTAGGTGAGGAAGGAAAAGATTTTTGTGCAAGCTCTGGGTGGTTACACAGGTTTAAAAACAGATACGGCATTCGGCAATTGAATGTATGTGGAGAAAAGTTATCTGCAGACCCAGAAGCGTTTGCTGTTTTCAAAACAGAGTTTGAAGATTACACCTAAGGCTACACTAAGGACCAAATTTACAATGCCGATGAAACGGGTGTTAATTTCAAGATGTTGCCTACAAAATCCTTAGCTTCCTCAAAAGAAACGTCTGCCCCAGGACACAAAATGCAAAAAGAACGGATAACTGTTCTTTTGGCATCAAACGCTTCTGGCACACATAGACTGCCCCCAATGTGTATCAGGAAGTCGAAAAAACCTCGGGCCTTGAAGGATGTTGCCCGAAATGCGCTACCAGTTTTTTATAGAGCCCAAAAAAGTTCTTGGATGTCTTGTGAACTCTTTGCTGAATGGTTTAGTGATCAGTTTGTACCGAAAGTTGAAAAGTTTTTAACTGAAAAAGGTCTGCTTAAAAAAGCGATCTTATTAATTGACAATGCGCCTACGCATCCTTGCAAGTTAAAAAGTGGCGATATTGTTGTGCGTTTCCTTCCCCCAAATGTTACCAGTCTAATTCAGCCACTGGATCAGGGCGTAATAGCGACATTTAAACGGCACTACCGTGGGCTATTTTTGAGAACCATCCTGCAAGATAGTGACATGCAAAACAAAAACATGAATGAAGCGCTGAAGGCAGTAAATATGAAACACATAATTTATTGGTGTGCGCAAGCCTGGGATAATGTGAAAGCAGAAACTCTTCAAAGGTGCTGGAGCAAACTGTATGATGGGCTTGAAGGAGACGACTCAGAAAATTTTGAAAACTTGACAGAAATGGTAAAAAGAATTCCCGGATGCGAAGACATGGATACGTGCGAGGTGGATGAATGGGTTGTCGTGGACAATTCGCAAGAAATCACGGACCAAGAAATTGTAGAAACAGTGTTGCAGTCAAATGCTGACGCGATCGAAGAGACCGAAGTAGATGACGTGGATGACGGAGTGACAGCTGACGATGGTTTTCGAGCACTAGAGGTAAGCCTAAATTAAGAATTTGTTATCTTTCAAAAACCTACTGGGTATAGTATAACACAAAAATTACAGTACAGTACATGTGTTGTTGTTAGGTTGCCCTAAGATTTGTTGAACAATGCAGTGAGTCAACGCCGGCTGACGTCCTAATGAAAAGGTGGCGGGACATCGCTGCTCGAAAACGTTGGGAGGGACGCAAGAAACAAACAAAAATTACTGAGTTTTTTAAATGAGTAATAATTCATATGCTCCAAACTATTAAGTACAGTACAGTCATCCCCCGAGATACTTAACACGCGACTTACGTAAATTCGCAGTTACGTAAAATGAAAATTTCAAAAAATGGAAAAATTTTTGAGTAGAGTAACATACAATTTTACAAAGAATTACTGTACTGTATTCTATTTCAAGCATGCAATACTGTACCTTGTAGCGACTGCGTCAATACACTATTCACTCTCACTCTCTCTTTGTAAACAAACACACACACTCTCTCTCTTACTTTATTGCTCTGCTAATCCTTTACTTTTCGGTCTAAGCATGAATGCAAGCATACCGGGCACTCTTTCTCGGAAACTTCTTCTACTCAGTGAAGGTTGAGCAGCGGAACCGAGCACATGTTTATCGCTCGTTTTTCTAGATGTATTGTTTCACGTCATTAGTATAGCTTGCCGCGAGTGATTTGTTCGTACTCATGTATGTACGTACATACCCATACATATGTCTGTATAATAATAAGAACGTAGGTACACTTAAGCAATGTTCAACTTCGACTTACGTAAAATTAGAGTTACGCAAAAGTCTACGGTCCGCATTAATTACGTATCTCGGGGGATGACTGTATACTGTATATTGATGTACTGTAATCCTAAAAATGTAATTTTAACTTTAATAAAGAACATAAGTGTAGCCTACAAAGAGATTTTTGAATTCGTTTGACCTTCAAAACCTTTAAAAAATACGTACTGTAATTACAATACAAAATAGTATTAGATGTAGATGTAGTATTAGATGTTCATGGCTTAACCGAAAAAATTGTTATCCGAAACGGCTTTCCCCCCTTTAGTTCGGTTAACCGGGGTTTTACTGTACTAATTATATGCAGACGTCAACTGGATACACTTGTCACGACTCACGTCAGATAACGACTGCCACCTGTCGCAGCACAGATACAGCACCAGACGTCGACGCGACAGATAGACTAAACATGTGATAGTGATTGTGACTCACTATCTACAACTGTTCAGTTCTGTCAAAACAACGGAGCGGAGCGTTTGGAGCCAGTAGCCAGACTCTTTACTGTACTTTCAAGCAACATTTTATTTGTTGAACAAAAGTTATTAACATATTCAAATGGCTAATTTGCATTCAAAATTACATAAAAATTTAAATTTTTACCATATTATTTTTTTATATTTTTTCTCATTTCGGCGCCCCTCCCAAAATCGCATGTGTGCGACCGCACACGTCGCACACGCCTTAGGCCGGCCCTGACTGTCATTCATAAAATACTCAATAATTTGCAATTCAGCGAGATGGTCCGGCACAAAACGAGCAGCCATTTTCATGTATAACATCAACCAAGGAGGTTATGAGAAGTTTTCACAAATTTCCTTGCCACAAACATTCACTTTGGTGCTGCACATTGTGAATTTTTTGGAACTAAAACAAGAAGTGATCTTTCAAACGGTGAAATGGCAATCGAATACAGCTTGAGGGAAACAAGTTATAAACATATGCTCAAATGACAGCTGAGCATTGTCTGCTGCCAATAAACTGCCCACTCGAGCTGGACGCGGGCATGGACCAGAACGTGTTAAATCTCTTAGATTTGCAGACTGATGGATGAGAAGAGGTGTTGTTTCATAGTCTGTAATGGTACAGAATTGTGTGCTACCATAGTTTCAACTTAAATCAGTAAATTTTTCAATTGCCAGTATTCACCTGTGAGGTGCCCCTTGTAACCAGCAACATACAGAGTTATTGTTGATGTCTGGAGACAGCCAAGCCAGACGTATTACGTAATAGCTCTCCAGCAGTCTGTGTGTGTGAATCACAGTATGCAGATTGTCACCATAGTATTAGCATCAGAGAGTAGCAGATAGCAGTCGTCTGTAGGTGAAACTTTATATCAGTGGCCTCGGAAATTTCGGTAGGTCGAAGCGGAAAGAGTAGCCTAGACCTACCGAAACGCATTGAAATTCCAATGAAGAAGATTATAAAGAAACAGTGAACGTGATACACAGTGAATTCGTAAAGTAAGGTGATTAGGACAGGGTAAGTGTGGTTAAAGTGAAAGTGCAAGTGAAGATGGCAGACTAAGTGGAATAGCCAGAAAAGTTAAGTACAGTAAATTTTAATAAGTACATTGGTCAGTAAGTTTTGAAAACAGTAAAGCGCTTGGTAAAAGGGGGATAAAAAAATATATGTGTAGCGATTGTAAAGAATGAGAGAGTGTATGCGAATGAAAAGGGGAATAATTAATTAAAGTACTGGTTCCTTATTAAAAGTAGTTATACCAAGAATTATAGTATAAATAGTTTTGTTTCTAATTGTTGAATAAAAAGAGAATATGATATAGTAAATAAAATATGATTTGTTTCAATATAAACATAAGTGGCATACATAAGTATTTGTTTCATGTGGTAGAGTAAGTTATTATGCCCGTTTAACATAACCTGTCCTGTATGGAAAATCTCGCCTAAACGAACCTGGTAAGTAATGAGAAGTAAATAATGGGAAAATGTATTAAGGTTTCCATATTTGTCCTTTTGTTTTAAAAATATTAGTGGCGACCTATAAGTTGGGAATCTTCTGTTTTTGGGTAAGTCAGGGCGAGTGAAGTAAAAGTTTAATATAAGGGGGGGAAATAGACCGTAACAATGGCGACCCTGCCAGGATGTTCGTATAAATATTATATGAACTAGACCTGTTTTGAGGCACAGAAAATAGGTTGTGGTAACGGCATATTTGTAGAAATTACCGTATATTTACGTTGAACTAGGTTATGTTTTGGTAGTGTAACATGCTTGGGAAATTATTGTGTTTACTTTTATATTTGGATAACTAGTTTATGTGTGGGTATTTTGATTTAAACTGAATAATTAGTGTGTGTTAGAAGGGTTATAGTGGGCGTTATACAAAGAGTATATTTGTAAGCGTTATACAATGAGTGAAGTAAAAGTTAAATATAAGGGGGGGAAATAGACCATAACAAGTCTGCATAGTCTCCCTACCAACAACAATGCCACCCCAATCTTCCTGTGATATGTAGGTTGAAGGAGACATCTATTTTCAGAATATGCCTGTCTTGTTAACATTAAAAACTTGTTTAGGAGAATATTTTTTAACAGATTTTCTTTAATAAAATTTTGTAGCAGCTGTAGTGTCTAAACTCGCATTTTGTTAGTGTTGGGGTATATATATATATATATATATATATATATATATATATATTACTATAATACTTATAACTATTTTACCTCAAGATGTATTTTTTCTTTAGGGACATGTTTCGGGAGATCCTGTTCTCCCATCTTCAACCTTCGCCATCTTGCTTCTGGTGCAGTATTTGTGTGTTGGCTTCTGGATGTTATTATGGTGGTTTGTTGGTCTTTGGTCCTTCAATGTTGCATTATTGTGTGTGGTTGTGGTATCTGTTTTTGTATTTTGTGTATTTTCGATGTTGAGTGCTTTGAATATTGTGTCATGTTTTGTATTGATTTGTATTTGTTCTGGTATTAATTTGTTTTGTGTTTTATGTTTGTAAATCTGTAAATTTTCCCAAATGTTCATTATGGTGCCTTTGTGTGGTATATGTTTTATTAGTGTTACATTGGTTATGTCTGGGAATTCATGTCCTGTGTTTATTGCATGTGTGGCTAAATTGGATTTATATATGTTTGGTTTTTTGTATGCATTTAGGTGTTCAAAATAACGTTTTTTCAGCTGTTTTTTTGTTTGTCCTATATAACATTTATTGCAATCTTGGCATTCAATTTTGTATATACCGTTGGTTGTCGTATTATCTTTGTTGTGTGAGTTATTTATATTTTGCAATTTATTTTTATTAGTTTTGTATGCTATTTTTATATCTGTGTTTTTAAATAGTTTTGTTAGTTTTGACATTTTATAATTTATATATGTGAATGTGGCCCATTTTTTGTTGTTGTTATTATTTATGTGTTGTTCAGTTTGATTAATTCTTAATTGTTCAGTTTTTATTTTGTATTTGATTTTATTTTCTATTTTGATCATAGTATTTTTATTGTATCCATTTGCATAACCAATTTGGTGTATTATATTTCTTTCTTTGTCAGTTTCTTGTTTGTTTAGGGGTATTTTGTACATTCTGTTAAATAACGAATAAAATGCTGCCATTTTATGTTGTGGTGGGTGGTCAGAATGGTTAGGTATAATGATGTTAGTGGAAGTTGGTTTTCTATATATTGCATATTGTATGTGTTTGTTGTATCTTGTGATGGTTATGTCTAAATAGTTGATTTTGTTATGTTTTTCTTTTTCTTCTGTGAATTGTATTTTGGGATGTATGTTATTGATTTGTTTCAGTATGTTCTCTGCATTTGTGTTTTTGTTATATGATACATATAGTCCATCATCTACATATCTTATCCATATGCCATCTGGGTCATGTGTTTTTATGATATTTTGTATTTTGGTGTCTATATGTTGTAGGAATATTTCTGCTATTATGCTTGATAATGGTGATCCCATTGCTAAACCTTCTTTCTGTTGATAAATTTTGCTATTAAATTCAAAGTAATTTTGTTTTAGTATTAGTTGGAGACTATTTTTTATTTCGGTTATATATTGTTTGTTTTCATTTTGTTCTATAAGTTTGTTTATTATTATGTCAATTGTTTCTTCTACTGGGATATTAGTGTACATGTTTGTTATGTCATATGATGTGAAAAATGTATTTTCATTTATATTTATTATTTTTAGTTTGTCTATTAATTCGTATGTATTTTTTATGTTATGATGGTTATTTGTTAGTTGGTTATTTTACAAATAACCATCATAACATAAAAAATACATACGAATTAATAGACAAACTAAAAATAATAAATATAAATGAAAATACATTTTTCACATCATATGACATAACAAACATGTACACTAATATCCCAGTAGAAGAAACAATTGACATAATAATAAACAAACTTATAGAACAAAATGAAAACAAACAATATATAACCGAAATAAAAAATAGTCTCCAACTAATACTAAAACAAAATTACTTTGAATTTAATAGCAAAATTTATCAACAGAAAGAAGGTTTAGCAATGGGATCACCATTATCAAGCATAATAGCAGAAATATTCCTACAACATATAGACACCAAAATACAAAATATCATAAAAACACATGACCCAGATGGCATATGGATAAGATATGTAGATGATGGACTATATGTATCATATAACAAAAACACAAATGCAGAGAACATACTGAAACAAATCAATAACATACATCCCAAAATACAATTCACAGAAGAAAAAGAAAAACATAACAAAATCAACTATTTAGACATAACCATCACAAGATACAACAAACACATACAATATGCAATATATAGAAAACCAACTTCCACTAACATCATTATACCTAACCATTCTGACCACCCACCACAACATAAAATGGCAGCATTTTATTCGTTATTTAACAGAATGTACAAAATACCCCTAAACAAACAAGAAACTGACAAAGAAAGAAATATAATACACCAAATTGGTTATGCAAATGGATACAATAAAAATACTATGATCAAAATAGAAAATAAAATCAAATACAAAATAAAAACTGAACAATTAAGAATTAATCAAACTGAACAACACATAAATAATAACAACAACAAAAAATGGGCCACATTCACATATATAAATTATAAAATGTCAAAACTAACAAAACTATTTAAAAACACAGATATAAAAATAGCATACAAAACTAATAAAAATAAATTGCAAAATATAAATAACTCACACAACAAAGATAATACGACAACCAACGGTATATACAAAATTGAATGCCAAGATTGCAATAAATGTTATATAGGACAAACAAAAAAACAGCTGAAAAAACGTTATTTTGAACACCTAAATGCATACAAAAAACCAAACATATATAAATCCAATTTAGCCACACATGCAATAAACACAGGACATGAATTCCCAGACATAACCAATGTAACACTAATAAAACATATACCACACAAAGGCACCATAATGAACATTTGGGAAAATTTACAGATTTACAAACATAAAACACAAAACAAATTAATACCAGAACAAATACAAATCAATACAAAACATGACACAATATTCAAAGCACTCAACATCGAAAATACACAAAATACAAAAACAGATACCACAACCACACACAATAATGCAACATTGAAGGACCAAAGACCAACAAACCACCATAATAACATCCAGAAGCCAACACACAAATACTGCACCAGAAGCAAGATGGCGAAGGTTGAAGATGGGAGAACAGGATCTCCCGAAACATGTCCCTAAAGAAAAAATACATCTTGAGGTAAAATAGTTATAAGTATTATAGTATTATATACATCAAGAAATGGACTGTAGCAGAAAGTGAATGAAATATATATATATATATAGTTCGAACTGTTGTAGGAGTAAAGCCTAAAGTTCGTGCTATATCCATAGTTTGTTGTCTCGGAGCTGCAGTTTCTTTCCTATTATCTACAAGACCAATTCATTGTCTTGATTTTTTTCTCTTCACGACATAGTTGAGCCATTTTAATGAATGAAATAGACTGTATGTACAGTGAAATACACTTACACTGTACTCTGCTAGTGAACTACTGTATATACAAATACTTTTACACTAATATTTTGCAACTGAAAACTTTCATGCACAGCAGACGAAGCTATACTGAGTTATATTGCATAAGTTCAGTGACATTTTGCTTTCATCTTTCCCAGAAAGGCTCATTTTGGTGCCAGATCCAAATCGTGAACAACAGCGAAAAATGGGAACTTAAATAACGCATGGTCATCAATGTATGCATGATGTTATAATGAAACGGTATAAAGCAGATCAGGGTTAAGTGGAGACCTACTGTAGTTATTATTTATTATGTCTGAAATAATAGATATACCATTTGTTCAGCTAGCTTTGCGAGTAGTGTGTGTGTGTGTGAGAGGGAGGGGGGGTGAAAAGAGAAAAGAGATTTTACAACAAACCTCAGCATTACACAAGTTTTGTTTAGTATCAGCTATCTTACTCGTAGGTTGGCTGGACTCTCCATGTCAATAACAACTCCCTCTTCACATCTCACAGTGCCTCCCTCCTCAATTAGCAGTACACTCTGTGCATAAGCACCCTACACATTTTGATGCCTTCAGCTTTGAGTATTATTGTACATAACAGTATAGTGTTATTGTTACAAAAGAACCTTTGCAGAAACAAGTTAAAGATGAGCCCACATATTATAGTGGAGGGGGTCTCCTTACTAATAAGAGTAGCATGGTGGGATTGGACAGATATCTACCTTTCAGCTGCAGCAGTTCTCGTCAATTCAAAAGTACCTTTGCAGAAACAAATTGGAGCTCAGGCCACATATTGTATTGGAGATGGGGAGTGCTTAGTAATTAGAGTAGCATGGTGGAAGGTAGGCACCTTCCAGCTGCAGTAATTCTGCTTTCTAAGTGGTCACTAGACTCTGGAGCAGGAACGAAGGCGACGAGGGTCGGCTGCGCACCAGCAACTTAGTATCACATGATTGTGTGAGCCAGTAAGCGTCAGTCATTTGTTTCTGCTGTGTGAGTACACTTCATGTCGAGTTAGCCATATTTATTGATGATTTTTTTTAGTATTTTTGCTTTAGTGTTTTAGTGTTGTGAGTTTTAATAGTTACTTTATTGTTAGATATGGATGACAAAGACAAGGAAATTGTATTTCGTGTCTATCAGTTCTTCACACGTGAGGTGAAGTCCGAAACTGCAGCTTGCTCCAACATTGCCAAATGGCAGGCGAGCACATTTGACGCATGTGGCATAGGGGTATGAATGATACAGCGGATATCAAGTGTAGCAAATCCCTCTGTTAAAGATGGCTTGGTACTGATACTATATGCCTGTGTTTGTTTTCATATTTAACTACTCGAATTATTATAATTTACTGCATTTTAAAGACTTTAAGTAAATGCTTACTTAGAATTACATTAAATTATGGGCTATTATTTATTAGTCAGTTTCTTGAAAATAATTTATTAGACTACATAAAAACTGTGTAAATTAGTTTTCCATATAACGCAATTGTTTATAAATTAGGCGAAGTGCTTAGCGGTAGAAGGAAGTGACAGTTGACAAAAACAGTCTGGCAACATCACAGTGAATCGCTCAGTCTCCCTCTGCGCAGTATGATCTCTGTCTGTCGCCTTTTTTCGTGCACCAGAGTCTAGTAATGCGTTAAACAGCATTGAATTATCACTTTTAAATTACACTTGCTCTTTTCAATTTCCCTGTAATCACATTGTGTTAAGATGTTAATGACAAATTCATTAAAACATTTGTCATGTGCTGCTTTCCAGAGTTTACAGGCAACAGTTCTTTGTTGTCTTTCCTCCAACATTAACTTTATGATATATTTTGAACAGCAGTTTCATAAATACTTTCAAAAGTAATACATGTAAACATAATTTGATGTCATCAAAATAGCAATATTATTATTCATGTCAGTGTTATATATAATTTTTGTTTCCAGTATATATCTTCTGATACAACTTCTCTAGAAGATGAAAATCTCATTCTAGGAGAACAGGACCATAGAAATCAGACACAGGTTGATAAATCAGATTTGTTAACACGTAGGGGACCTAAGAAGTACCAGGGTGAGATAAACAAGTCAGTGACCATGTGTAGCCATTTACCAGAACATAAAGAAATCCACAGTGGTGTTAAGAAATATAAGTGTAATGTATGTAGTAAGGTATTCGCAGCATCAAGTAGTTTGTCAGTGCATAAACCAATCCTTAGTGGTATTAAGAAGTACCGGTGTAATGTATGTGATAAGGCTTTCACTGCCCCAAGGAGTTTGGCATCGCATAAATTAACCCACAGTGAGAGTAAGGATTATCAGTGTTATATGTGTAATAATAGTTACACTCGTCCAAGTTCTTTAGCACGTCACAAAAAATATTCCCACAGTGGTATTATGTATCGATGTGATATATGTAATAAAGCATTCGCCACATTATACTATATGTCACTGCATAAATTATTATGTGAGATATATCAAAATAAGCTTTGAGGCGACTGTGGTATTGCCATGTTGCTTCATTCCCCGCCTGTGCCTACGCATAACCAAGTGCAACGTGCAACAACGCTGTTGGGCGAGGGGCGGTGAATAGCTGTTACTATTGCGTAACCTCGAAGCTTATTATGCTAAGTCCCGTACTATAGTGCACAACGGTATTATAAAGTACCAGTGTGATATATGTAACAAGATATGCACTACATCTCGTAATTTATCAGTGCATAAATTAGCACACAGTAGTATTAAGAAATACAAGAAACTTGCTAATTCAGTAGTGTATCTTGATAAATAAATTTTAAAAGTATTTATATGATTTTTTACTAAGTTTTAACTTTTGAAGAACATATTAGTTTATTAATCACTGCCTTTATTAAAACGTTTACATGAGGCTTTTTATCTCTCAGATTTAGGTCTTACTGCAAGTCTGGATTTAGAATAAGATATAGGCTGGTATGCGTCATATGAAAATTAGATTGTACCATTTTCTGAATGGGGTAGATGGTCACAAAAAATATAGAGAAGTGTGGCAAGATACAGTGACTAACTTTCCCGAGTTGCAGCTATGAAGATGAAAGCCATTGTGTTTCTGGACTGGCCCTTGATGAAATTGAAAACAAATTAATAAATAAGGTTGAAATTAAAGGAACGGCCTTGGAGGACCCAGAAGATGAAAATATGATTTTTAAGTTTTTCATGAATTATAAAATGTAGATTTTTCCATTTCATATGACGTAGTTAGTTCATCTATAGCATGCTTGTATTTTAAAATGATTTTCATCATACACTCCTTTATTAAAAAACTAGTTGTGTGACATATGAGTTTTCTATGTGTTTGATCCACAACACAGAGCATGTACAATAGGACCTGATTCGTTGTGCATAAATAATAGTAATGAAGAATCTGAACAAATATATAAACATCACCAGTCTGCCACAAGCTGTGGAGGCTATAAAACCAGTTGTCATAGATTTGCCTTGGACTGATCTGAAGAATTTTTTGCTGAACTGGAAGACTAACGATAAAATGAACATAAATGAATCAACTGCTATTTGCAATTTAAATTAAGGACATTATAATTCAGTTTAAATTGGGCATTGCAGACATATATTTTTCCAGAATTAAAGAACATTCTTAGACAGATCTGAGCTGCGTAACAACTTTTAGTTAATGAATCGTTTACTTCAGTACAATCATTGTTTCAATATCTTGAGTCATTTCAGATAATGAACGTATTTTTATAGATTTTTTTGAAGCTGTCACAATTAACTTTGTAGTTAAAATACCTTACGTGTAGATCAACACTGTTTTCTGTACTTTGTATTTTGGATAATGTATGAAACTCCTGCATGGAGAGTTCTTTCATGGGAGGGTACCCAGAAAGCAAACAAAAAAATATTTTCACATTTTACTTTTTTAATGAAATATTAAAATATAGTGTTTTCTCTTTACAGCAATATATATATATGGGGGTTTAAAGCGTTTTTCATATTTAAATAAATTTTTGAAATATATTTCCACACAGTATCGAGTGATGTTGAACCAGCTCATGGATTGTGCCCTACTGCTCCCACCTCATGGTGCAAGTACAACAGGTCAGGTCGATGCATGACAATACAGAATATCGTTACAAACACAGTATGTCACCTGCAATTATGTCCAAATCAAATCTGTTTTTAGAGATTTGTCTAGTGAAAATCTTCTAAATAAATGCCTTTATGGGAAAACTCAAAACATGAATGAGAGCATGAATTACATAATTTTGACACGAATTCCAAAAGCAACATTTGTAGGCCTAGAGACACTTTAATTTGGTGTTTTAGATGCAGTGGCATGCTACAATGATGGCAATGCTATTGACACTTTGGGTGTCGGATGTTTTAGCACAAAACTTCTATAGAGTGCCGGCTGTTTTTAATGTTTTTCAAAAAATTCTTGTGAAACTATAACATAATCTAGAAAAATGGAACTTACCTTGTTTTAAACATTGAACCTTCGACTTCATAAGTAAATATAAAAGTTAATTTTTTTATATAAATACTTTCAATGAAACTTTACTTTTTCATACACAATTTTTATATAAAAAAAATTGTCAAAACTGTTATAGCACACTAAAATATTATAAAATCACTTTAAATTACATAGAAGTAGTACACTTCACTGTTGAAACACAAAACATAAGAAAGTGTGTCATAATATTTTATTTTAATATATACAGTTCATATTTTTTTTTTTTTAATTAAAACTTTGGAGCATGGGTCTTTACATGTAGCAATTGGAAATTTTTTCGTAGTTTCAGTTTGGTTGAGTTGAGCTACCATCTGTTGGAGATTTCAAGAACTAAGAACACTAACAAACATTACATGACAGCTAAAATGACGTCATTAGAAGTGATCCCGTATTTAAAGAAACATAAAACTGTGTCATGTCAAATTATGTGATCTTCATTCTATAGAAGTTTTGTCATTTTGTCAAATGACGTGATCGGCACTGTATGAAAGTTTCATCACCATGTCAATTGAAGTGATCGGTACCCTAAGTGTTAAATGCTTAGCTTTTGAGAAACTGGGAATTAATGTGGGTACTCGGATGGTTAACGGATTGAAAATGCGTGATGAAGAAAGGATATGCACTTTTGAGAAAGCTATATCAGAATATGAAAAAAGGCTAGATACCAAAGAAGACTAAAAAGAAAGAAACAAGAAGTTACTGATTGCCCAGACTATAATCCAGGAATGTTCTAAGTTAACTTAAATATAAAGTTATTATAAAGAACGTTTTTTGTTTTTTACAGGTTCTTTTTTTTCAGGAAAAGGAATATTTTCTCAAAAACTATTTAACCAATCTTGTTGAAACTTTAACAGGATATTTACTATAAAAAAAAAATTTTAATGAGTTGTTTTTAAAAAGTAAGCTGTAGAAACAATTTTGTTATTTAAAAAGTCAACTTTTTTCTTACATTTAACGTAGATGAGGAAATAATTGTTTTTGGGTGAAATAGAACTTAAATTTAAAAACAATGGTGTTAAAATATGTAACAAGGATCCATTACATAGTACAAAAAATTTGATAGAGTTAGTGGAAGTAGTTCCTAAGAAAATGTTCCTTATGTTACCATTAACTGGTATAGAGATTCCGGGTACCCTTAAAAGGAGAAGATTAAAATTAATTTGAAAATTGTTTCCATTCCATATGGACTAGATGCTGAATGCTTTTGCTTATGGAATAATGACATCCTCCTCATGTGCAGAATATATGTAACCTTTCCTCTCATCAAAGAACTGTCTTTATGGCAGTATAGTAATTAAGAGAGTGTTTTTTGTATGTGTGTCCATGTGCTGTACAATTACAGTATAAAGTGGTTGAAAGTGCTATGTAACATTTTACAGTAATAGATAAAGCTGTTATGAGACTATCTTCCAGATGAGCTATGCATTTTAGTCTAAAATGTATTTTAACCATATATACTGTTTATCTAAAATACATGGGTTACATAGCTCATACGAAAGATAGTCACATAACACTCATCTATGATGCTCAAATGGGTTCTTCTTCGTCTTCTTCTGGCACTATGGTCCCCATAGAAGCCTAGCCTACTCAGTGAATCTCCTGCATTCTTCTCTGTCCAGAGATTTACTCCTCCAACTTGGCACTCGCATCTCCCTCAAATCCCCTTCCACATCTTCATACCATCTCCTCCTCAGATGTTCTCTCCTTCTTACTCCATCTGGCTTCCTTTCTAATGGCATTTTTAGCCCTCAATCACATGCTCCAACCATCTCAACCTTTGCGCCTTCACTGCTGCAGCTATGTAGTTCTCCATAAAGATCTCCTAGCTCATAATTCTTTCTTACCCTCCACGTCTCTCCATCCTACACTGCTCCATAAAGCTTTCTCTGAATTTTCCTCTGAAAAACTCCAAGGTTTTTCATATCTTTCAACTTCAGCACCCATCTCTTGCTTGCATATATTACAGTAATTTTGATTACCATGGTGTGTATTTTCTTTTTGACATTTTTTTATATATTTCTGGATTGGAATATATTTTTTAATGTGTTCTTCTGTTCCCTGCTGCTATTCTTAGTTTGACTTCTTCACTTGTTTCATTATTTTCTGTAATTTTGCTTTCAAGATATTTGAATTTTTCGACGTCCTCAAAACTGGTTGCTTATTCTTATTTGTCCTTTCTCTCTTCTCTCATTTCTTGTTATCAAAATATACTTTGTTTTCTCTTCATGGATAAATGATAACTTGCTTTAAATTGCTTTGTAGCAATTTTATGTACTAAACCCTTCAGTTATTTGTGGCATTGCATACTTTACACAATGTGTCCATGGTTTCCAGTGAGTGAGTCACCCCTCCCTTTCACTTTGCCACCATCAGTGTGCTATGGCAATGAGCCCCCCCTATAGGTTAGTATCCATCCAACTTACATGACCAGTGTTAATCTTCTGTTTACTTTTATGTAAATTAATATTATTGGTACAGATATTGTGAATTTCATGATATTGTGTTCTGAATTGTATTATCAATTAATTTTTTAAGTTTAACTACAATTCTGATACTGAAATTAATATTAACAATTATCATGTAAGTGTTTTATGTTAGTATTAACAACATAATTAAGCATTGTTTTTGTTTCTTAGGTGGAAGATTATAGAACTTTGAAAATATATGCTTTAAGTGAATAATAAAGGTTGTGTTGACCAAAATCTTGTCTCTTGATTCTGATTCTACCTATGTCTTTACAGTTCTTTTAAGCAAGTTTGGTTTTTCCTTCTCCTTCTACACTTTAGGGATTAGGAAATATGCCTGTTCTGACTTCACATTATCAGATCAATTTCTTTCTAGGTCTTCCTATATTTAATCCCTTTCTGATTTTTAATGTGAAGAATTTGAGTTTAATATTTTTTTCCCCAGTACAGGGAACCAGCCAGTCACCATGAAAGTCTAATGGAGGGGCTGCCTCCTCTCTGCCTTCAGACCTGCTGCCAATTATACTATCTCTAATTGGAGGGTTGCCTCTTCCACTGGTCTGAGTTTGGTTTTTTAACATACGTAATTAGATGATAAAGAAGACACAATAGCAGTGGACGAAGTACAGGAAGTAATTGACAATCTGAAGAAAAATTAATCTAGACCTATATAGTCATGAATGAGCTACTTCAGCATGGACCCCAAATCTTTTTGGTGTAAAGTAACTTCCCTATATATGTAACTTGTTTCTTAAGAAGGATGAGGTACCAACAGAATGGTCGAGGGAACTTGATAGTGAAAGGTGACCAGCAAAGGTGCAGTAATTGTAGAGGGATTAGTTGTAATTGTTTAAAAGTTTTTTCTTTTGTCCGTTCACGCACAAAGCGTAGCTGGTATTTTCCGTTATTTGCACTTACGCTTACTTTGTTTCCCAGCTTGCTATGCACTTTTTATGATAAAACTGTCCGAAAAAGTACGACAAAAACTATGTCCAAAATCTTACGTCTCGCTCACTGTGCTTATTGTTCTATACGGTGGGGCTACAATCTGCTTGCAGGTGCCGAGTCGCTGTACTTTTAATGTTTGCACTGTTTGGTGGTTGTAAGGCTATTGTTTGTAATACTTGTAAAACCTTTTAATTACAGTTTTACTTGGGCATTACTGACCGTATTCCACTCCGCTGTTTTACATTTTTTTTACCTGGGTATGGCTTTTGTGATCTAGACGTGGTCGCTGGTATCTGCTCTCTGTGATGTTCGACTTGCAACTGCCGACCGCATGGCTTGATGTTACTCACTTGACTCCTGCACTAAATTGTTTTTTCTAGCTCGTCTGTGGGAAACTTAGCAGGTGCGAACTTCTTTTTTCCTAAAGACTTCTAAGCGAGTAAAAATGTATTCTGAGCATATATATATATATATATATATATATGTCAAATAATTATCCAATTACCAGGCTAAAATCACACAAAATTCCATGCGGTCCAATGTTCTGTTTCAACCACACAAAAATCAGTCTTTGTACTATGCTCAATAAAATGTTCCATTACATAGTGTAATGAACACCCTTTCTTGAGTGTATAGTAAGATACTCCAAAATTTAATTGAGCATGAGGTGAAGAATACTGACAAACAATGGATTTTGCATGGCTAAGTCCTGCATGGATAGTGTTTTTACACTTAAACATGTTACTGAGAAAAGCCTGTTTCCTAATCTTGAACCTCACGTTGTTTTCATTGATCTTAAGAAAGCTTATGATATTATGCCACTTGTGATACCATAGAGAGCTATGGGAAACCAATTTGTAAGTGGTAGATATAAAAATACAACCAATTAATTCTGTAACAGCATGTATTAAAATTGGATAAAGAATATCCAGTGAGTCAGAGAAAGTTTGAAACCAGGCTGTTGCAAACCTCCAACAATGTTTCAAATCTGAATGAAGCCCTGATGAAAAAATGTTCTAAGGTGAATATATTGACTGCAAATGGGAGGCTCTTCACATTACATTTTGCCAGTGATCAGCTTATACTGGCTGAGAATGAGATGGATATAAGTTATTAGCTGAGAAAGCTTGTAGAAGAATATATAAAATGGGGCCTCAAAATAAATGCATCCAAAACAGTGAAATTGTTAGTAGGTGGTGGGGGCCTAACCTAGAGTTGGGAACAAAAATTATAAGAGCTATGAAACTTCAAGCATTTAGAAATAACAATATCTGATGGTGATGACACTCGAGAAGGGAACAAGCAAAAAACAGCAACAAGATAAGTGAACAACCTATTCTAAGGAGTACCCAAATTACAAGATGTAAAATTAGGATATATAAAAATATGTTAGAGGGCATAGGCTTATGTTTGGCAGAATTACAGGTGAGAAAAGAAATAAATCCAGTATCTGAGCTACTGCTGGATTATTGGAGACGATGCTGTAGATGAACTAGATTGGATAGAATTAAGAATGTGTTTGTAAGGGCAGAAGTGGGGATTGGTATAGATATAATAGAAATAGTAGAGGTGAAAATGTTAAATTGCTCAGACATATAAATTGTATGTGAAGGGAGAGATGGCGAAATAAGGCGTGGGAATGGAAACCATCCAATAGAAGGAAAAAAGGAAAGCCTAGACATTTCCTGGAGAAAAGATGTTGAAGATTCCATGAGTGCGGGAGGCCTCATGCTAGAGGACTGTGTAGATTGGTATCAGTGGAAGCAAGAAGTGGTGACAGCCATAATAAAATCACGGAATGATGATAACTTGATCAGAGTATTCACTTCCTTTATTTAATATTATACATTTATGGTATCATATTTTTTAAAAATTCCATTTTATAGAAGTCCACTACAATATTGATAGCACATTCTACACAGAGGAATTTTACGATATATAAATATACATTGGAACTTGCTTATAACAAGATTCAAGGAACTGGAGGGCAAATGTGCTCGTTAAAACCGGGTGCTCACTAAATCCGAGCTGTCGACTCATAAGTCTAAATTTTTATACTGTGATTACCAAACACACAACAAAAGTCTTTTATTGAAGAGGCTTAGCACAATAAAATTTTGACATGTTTTACATTCTACGCTTAAAAGTAAAATTTTGAATTTAAACATTTTTTATATGCTAACATTCTTTGCTGAATGTATATTGTAACTAAACGAGTACCACTGCTCTTCGATAATTATGGTGAATAAAATTAATATGGTGTGAAGTATGAAACGCCCAAGTTGTTGGCACCAATATGTAATATTATTTTGTTTACTTTTTTTAGTGGTTAATCTTTTTAATGGAACAATACTATGAGATGATATCATTGGCATTAGTTGATTGGATTTGAAGGTAGCCTTAGTGAATAACATCACCCGAAGGACTCGTTACTTAAAGTTGGTTCTAACTAGTTTATTTTAAGGTTAAGTTAATCGTGTCGGTCTTAACAATAAGTACTCACTTTGAATGTAGATTCTTCATTGGTGATAACCGGTTATATAAGTTATGGTCATTAATAAAGAATGAAATATTTGAATAACTTCACTGCTGCCGATGAAGAGTGCTGCCAACTGATTTCATAAGTAAACATAACCTCTACTCTTCTACGAAAATCTTTCTGTTTTAATAAAAATAAATTCATGCTCCATTAATGTTGAAAAGAGTTAATTTATTCATAATTTACTGAATCCTGAATCCTCGTTAAATACAATCAATTCAGTTAACTTGGGTTAATTGAATTGAAATTCAAACACAATAAACAATTATGTTTCTGAAATTCGCATCTCAGGGTTGGCATCTTGTTACATAAAATATTCATCAACAAAAATCGTCAGTTAAAATTAAACAATAAGGTTCTTTGAATTGCAAAATACGGACTAAAATAGGTTAATTACAATTATTATAAAATCTCAGAATAGGAGAGTGTTACATCTATCAACCATAGGTTCTTAATATACTATTATAAATCTCGTCTGAAAATGTTCGACACTTAGAGGTTACATTGCTATGGAAGGTTAACCATCTTTCACCTTAACTTTAATCTAAATTACAATTTAACAATAAAAGTGATTATATAAATATTGTCTGTGATTATGTAGTGGTAAAAATCTTTACAAATGTGTAATTAGTTCGAACTGCATTGTTGGATATTACGCTAACATAAGTAAGTCGTGATAATTTCACTATACTTTCCTCAAATTCACTTAATTGCAATTTATTATACACTATGCAATATTTTATTCACTGTTAAACCTTTATGAAACTTTGTACTTTACACTTCACCACAAGTTAATTAAATTCGAAGTTAGGTTAGAACGTCTCTGTGTTTACATTCGTGGTTGCACAGGATGATGGGTAACTAGCGATTAATTTGATCCGCGGAGCCTGTCATCTGTACAGAATCACGACTAGATAAAAAGTGTCTCTCAAACTCCGCATCACCTTGCTGTTCCAATTTGCGACACCTGGGGTTTATTAGATTTACGACCTGTGATTGGCTAGAATTGATGACATTCCATCATCAAGTCATCCTCCCTACATTTGGCAAACAAATTAATTTTGTTAGTGGCGTGGGTTCCTGGGTTTAAGATTATGAAAACGACGCCAACTTTTTAATAAAATTTACTAAAATATATTAGAATTGATATAATGTCCTTATGCGTCTTGAAAATGCAAATCTATCTTTACCATGTCTTGGCTGTTGTCCTGCTAAGCATTTTAACATCGTACAAGGCATAAATTCGTCCATTAATAACAAAGTTCACTTTTCTAAATTACAGTAGGTGTCGATACAATATTTTGATCTTATAGCTAATTACTGACTGTATGATTGTTACTTACATTAACTATGACATGTTAAAGTCCTTTTATGACAATTCTTAACATAATAAACACCTTAAATTAATAAAAATACAATACCTTGCTCGTGGCTTCAGTTGACCTATAGCATACTAAGTTAGTTTTGCTTATTTCAATACAATGGTTGAATACCAAGAGTTTTTTAACATTTGAAACTTATTAACAAATAATCATACCAACTTCTGGTAAACTTCTTGTTTATTCAGATATGCCCAGTTCCCTGAATATTACACGAGTTCTTGTACAGGTAGGCATTCTGTGAGTTTTGCTTATATCTACACTATACATTTTTTACATGGTTACTATTTTATATCAAAATACTCATCTCACTCCCCTTCAAGTTCTGTAATACTTTTTGTTCATTTGAACAGTTTATTTTTCGCATTATATCAATAACTGAGCTGTGCATCTTGGTGCTGCAGGTGCTGTTCATATTATTTACATTATTGTTAAATTATTAGTGCAAATTATGTTCTGGTTTATTACCATTAGTTACTTCAATTATCACTTTTAGTATTAATAATACTGATATGCACTGATCATTGTTATTTTAGTAGCTTTATAAAGTACCATATAAGTGCTTTTTATTCCATCTGATTTTATCATGTTATTTACATTACTGACAACTATTACAATGTCTTGTTGTCATAAAATCTGTTTCAGAACTTTCTTTAAGTGATCTCGTTTCATCCAAAATCAACATTCACTAGATTTGCATCAATTTGATATTATCTTTTGTAATTATAAGAGTGATTTTTTCTAGCAGGTTAGGTTATGTTGCTAACTCTGACTCTTACTGATTAATTTCAGTTCACATATTGGTTATTCATTATTGATTTTAATTGCTAAGTACTCTTTGTTCGTAGTACTAATTACTAATTATTATTATGGTTACAGTTATTCATGTTTGCTTATATTATAACTACATTATTACATTAATAATCTAATAACTCTCTGACAGTCAGTGGTTTTACATTATATGTTATTGTTGGATAGTACTAATACAGTATGGTTACTTTATATTACTTCTATAATTATTCATTTACATAGTTACAGAATCATTAAGTCATTCTCCTAATCTGGTTGGGTATAATAGTCTTGAGTCTCAGTTATTTTTTATAGTCAGTCATTTGGGCAAGTCTGGTTTGTTAATTCAATACTGATGTTTCTTCTATTATGGAATTTTATTTTATACTATTCAGTAAATACTATCTTCTTTATTTATAAAATGAATTTGTGATTAATGTCCGTAGATATCCTTCAAGTTTAATGGTCATTCATTCTTCATCAGTGGTGTTTAGATTGTTCTTGATTTGGTTCTAGGCCTAAGTATATATAGTAATATTAGCTTGTAGAGTTGTGGGAATTTGGTTATGCTACAGTATTAATTCCCAAAGTATAGTAGAAGTAACTGCATATTAAAAACTTGACAAAACCCAAATTAAAGAAATTTCAACGAAACCGAAACATCAAAGCGTGATAATGTTTTTAGGCTTTTGAAATGTATAATGTGCATATAACAAATATTTACTAAATAACAAATATATTTACTGTATAACAAACATTATCATGTTAAAACGACAGAGACCGAAGATTTCTGTGGGGAATCGAAAGTGTGGAAGCGTTACATTTTTCGATGACGTTACATTTTTGTGGAATGACCCCCCCTTAACCTAAAAACATTATCATGTTAAAATCAGCTGGCTATCTAGCAAAAAAATGCAAAACGTTCCATGCCACATGAACAATATTTATTTTTAAATTACAAGAAAATTCATTCTAATTTATTTGTCTTTTTGTTTTTGTTCTAAATGAAATCATCAAAATTATATTTCGCACACAGAAGTTAATTAACCTTAAAACAGTCATCTATTTTTGTTTGTTTAGTAATTTTTTATCTGTAGACATCAAAACGGTTTTGTAATTTATTTAAACATTCTGTGAATTCATCACTTATGTTATTAGTTTCACTAAATTGTGTTAATGATTTTAAACGAATGTTTAAAATGCTGTGTTGTAACAAACTTTTGTTAGATATTAATGCATGTACAAGCAAGCCTGTGAAAAATTGCTCGTTTTAACCAAGTCTCTAATGCATTCCTACTCGTTAAAATCGAGTTTAATTATGATTACTAAGATACAAAACAAATCAAATAGTTTTGCTCGTTACATCAGAGTTCGTGTTATAAGCGAGCTCGTTATTTGTGAGTTCCACTGTATCTTTTTGTGATTGTGACAAGTTGGTTATTATTTATATTATTAGGGATAGGCCTATTATTGATATAAATCATTTATCATTAGGCCTACGTGAGAGGGCACACAGAAATTATACGTATGTAAAGAACAAGCACGAACCATGTGAGTATGACTGTGGTGCTAAATATTGTTGGCAATGTACCTTATAAATTAGTATGACAAAATTTGTCAACTCGAAAAGAAGTACCCTTCAGTTTTTTTGAGGTTGGGTTTCAGTGATCCAATTTTTTTTTAATATGAGATGATGGATTTTAATCAGGAAAGAAACTAAATCATATTTTGCTTTAACCTTAAAAAAACTGGTTCAATTCTCCATTTAATTTTAAACGACGGTTCGTTGATAATACTGTGAGCCAAAGCAAATATTTTTAATGGTATGGACAAGGTTAGATAAAAATCTATCATTTTTAATTGTCATGCAGGAGTTGGTGAATAATTAAAAAGATTAATTAAAATAATAAACACTTAGTAATAAGAATTAAAAAAGCCTCAAGGTTTTCAGGAAAACCCCAAGAAGAGGACAGGTGCCATCTGGACTGACAAAAGGAGAGGGAGACATCGATCAAGAATGAAGGATATATGGGAGAGTAGGAAGAGGGAGGAGAAGTAGGGGGGAATCAGTTGAACCAAACTTAGTCCACAGTGGCTCATACGCAAAAAAAAACACTTGGTAACTTCCACAATAATTGTGTTTAATTATGTTCCAATAATCATTTCACTTTATTGGATGATCAAAGCCAGTTCTTAGTTTTAATTCGACCGTTTTGCATTTGTCCGTCTATCTGTTTGCCCCCAGTGTTAGAATTTGACATCTCACAATAAAACTGGTGTAAAGAAAAAGAAAAATTTTCTTGAATAACAAATGAAATTACCTATTTCTAATTAAATTCACAGTGGAAAATTAAAAAATACATGCTGAAAAGCTGTAACACATACAGTTCTTTAGTCACAAGCAATATTGTTGTACATGTCATAACAAATTACAAAAAATAATCCTAACATTCATTTTGTTAAGCACCTTTGTTATTTATCATGAAAGAATTGTTATATAAAAAGAAAATAAAAAATTATGTTAACACACTTTAAATACAATATAATTTTCTTATTTTTCCTTTTATATGGAGTAAAATTTTTTTTTTATAAACCAGTAGTAGACACCTATCATTGCTGGTTCCTTTGGTTGGCCCCAGCGGCTTTTGTATTGGGTCTCCCTGGTCCTAATGTCCTGTGGAATTGTTCTCTTTACTCATCGCTAATCATAAAAAGATTTTATGGAAGTAATTTGTATGGGAATGTAGAAAATATATTTTTAGTGACATCTGACATCTGATGATTTGGTAGAACTTGAGAGCTTTACTAGCATTTTGTTGTTATCTTCTTTTATGTTGTCTAAAAATGCTTTTACTTCCATCTCCATGCTCCTAATTTCTTTAGGTTGAGTTCTCCTTCAAAAGTAGAGTCGTGAATCACTTTTATTAATGTCAGCCCCAGTAAGTATATACCCTCCTTTATTTTGGCTAAGTCTCTTAAATGTTTGAAGCTCTATAACTATATATCTTTTATTTAAGAAAAGAAAAACCAACAAATTTATTAAATCGCCCAATCAAAATTTATTTCTGCAAGTGCAGTCAGCTACAAACCTATTACCTTGCAATATATATGAATTGAAAATGAGTCTATTTAACTAACACTAATGAATAATTTATTAAAATTTTTACTACTGTATATGTAACTGACATGTTTTAATTGTACAAAAATTATTTAATAACAATAATATTTAAAATAAGAATAAGCTAATTATTTATTTATATTTTATTACTGTTTCGACAGGTTTCATTTCTTATATTCTCATCTTCAAATTGCAGTTGAAATCTGATGATGAATGCGTATAGAAAATATTACTGTCGAAACACTGAAGATATATTCTCATAAAATATTTTAATATAAATAAATAAATATTCGTAATAAAAACAATAATGTAATTTTTTAACAAAAGACACACCGTGCGTAGTAGTAAATGTATTTTGTAATATAATATTTTTCAAATTGTATTATTTTACTAATTTTATTAGTTCCCGGTCGGCCTTCAAAGGTGTGCACCCATACTGACATGTCTAAGTGCAAAGTGATGTGATTTTAACATTTAATGACCTCTACTGATCGAATTAATCTGAAGTGGAACATATGTTCCAAAACGCGTCATTTTAAATAAAATATTGGTATGGAGAACCATACATGACTTCCATGTTCTAAGATTTATATTTAAAATCATTTTCGAAATGAAATATTTCCATAGAAACTACTTCTTTCTTCAGCCTTAACCACAGCACTGTGGTCACTAACATATACCACCTCACGTTAGCGTACTCGATTTTCACTGATGATGGCAGTCGATGGCACTGCCGAAACGTCTGGTTTTGTAGAAAACATTGGACCACGGCAAAACAGCCTGGGAAGGAATTTTAACAACAAACTACTTCTTTGTTGCCGATAATGTAGTACACATAAAAAATTAACCCCTGCCCCTTTAACAATCATTTTCATTTATAGAAAATACCCCCTCTCCCTTCAACTACCCTTTTTATTTATAGATATTTCATCTACCTTTCTACAGTGGATTATTATGATCTTCTTTTCAGGATACTTTATTTATCAAATATAAGTACTTTACTCATGTTAAAACATAAAACGGTGCAGGTAAACTACCCCTTTCCCATGACCGATCTTCAACAACATCAATAGCCCTTGAGTCCTCTACAACTCAGGTACATATGCAAATAATTATTTGATTCTGTTTGAAGTTGCGGCAGTTGTCGTTCGCCATAGCAAAAATTCGACACAGAGACACACTCACACACACTTTTCAGAAAATGACTTCTTCAAGTTTTGAGGGTAGTACATTCAGAATCAGCCCTTATCTTGAACAGGATTTTTTCGCCATCACCATCATAGGCGTGTCCAACGAAGGTGCCACCGGTGCCGTGGCACCACCACTAGATTGAGAATTTGTTTGTTTGTTTTTTTTTTACGTGCAGAATATGTTTTTACGTAGAAACTGCATAATTTCCGTGAAAACTTGATGATTCCGTTTGTGGAACAAGAACTGGCTGCTAACGCAAGAACATGTGATGTAATTGACAACTTCAAAAACAGTGTTGCATTCGACCGTCGGATGACCCTGTAATGTAATGTAAAATATTTCCTTACTTTTATATTTTGTTCTGGACACTACTAACTATTAAATACTAAACTTGAACCTCTTGGAGCTTCAGTTTTATTTGTCTACAGTATAAATTAATCAATTTTTCAGTTCTGTGTTTTTTTCACTAATATTGTACATTGGATATAAATAAATATTCTAAAAATCAAAGTTGTTTCCGTTTTGTTATACAAATTAACCAGATAGGCTAACTGGATCATTCATTAAAAGACAAAATTCGTCTAAATTGATATTTCTAAAGCTACTTTGTTAAACATGTGTGTGTTGCCAACTTTTGATCAGTCCGGAAGTGCAAAGAGTTGAGTCCCTTAAAAAAGTAAAAATTTATTTGAAGGCATTCAAAAAACCTCGCTTTTCAAAATGTTTTTATGGCCTCCAGATAGCATTAAAACACGTTTTTAAGCAATCAATTTTCAAAAATCTTCCGGGGGAGGACCCCAGCCCCCCCCCGGAAGCCATTCTTGGCACCACCACTACTGAAGTCCTGCACACGCCTATGATCACCATACGTTCATTTCCTTGTGGAACATGGAAGTAAAATATCGGTATGGAGAACCATACATGACTTCCATATTCTAAGATTTATATTTAAAATCATTTTCAGCCAAACGGCCAGGCTGTGTCTTACCTGCCTTTTTATTGCTGTATTAAATGAAAAATATTATATTACATTAAAATGAAAAAATTATAATTTTATTGCCTGGCAACAAAATTATTTTATTTTTAACAATTACCATTGTTTCAAAAAGTTTAAATAAATTTTCAAGTACTTTACTCTTGTTAAAACGTAAAAGGTTGCAGGTAAACTACCCCTTCCCCTTAACCGATCTTTACCAAAATCGAAAGTCATTGAGACCTCTACAATTCAGGGACGTATGCAAAAAATTATTTGATTCTGTTTGAATTTGCGGCTGTTATCGTTTGCCATAGAAAATACGCTTGATAAAAAAATGTTGCAGGTAAACTACCCCTTCCCCTTAACCGATCTTCACCAAAAACAATAGGTCTTGAGTACTCTACAAATCAGGGCTGTATGCAAAACATTATTTGATTCTGTTTGAATTTGCGGCTGTTATCGTTTGCCATGGAAAATACCCTTGTTAAAAAACGTTGCAGGTAAACTACCCCTTTCCCTCAACTGATCTTCACCAAAAACAATAGGTCTTGAGAAATCTACAATTTAGGGCTGTATGCAAATAATCTTTTGATTCTGTTTGAATTTGCGGCTGTTATCGTTTGCCATTGGAAATACCCTTGTTAAAACAAAACGTTACAGGTAAACTACCCCTTTCCCTAAACCGATCATCACCAAAAACAATAGGTCTTGAGTACTCTACAAATCAGGGCTGTATGCAAAACATTATTTGATTCTGTTTGAATTTGCGGCTGTTATCGTTTGCCATAGGAAATACCCTTGTTAAAAAAACGTTGCAGGTAAACTACCCCTTTCCCTCAACCGAACTTCACCAAAAACAATAGGTCTTGAGAACTCTACAATTTAGGGCTGTATGCAAATAATCTTTTGTTTCTGTTTGAATTTGCGGCTGTTATCGTTTGCCATAGGAAATACCCTTGTTAAAACATAAAACGTTACAGGTAAACTACCCCTTTCCCTTAACCGATCTTCACCAAAATCAACAGATCTTGAGAACTCTACAATTCAGGGCTGTATGCGAAACATTATTTGATTCTGTTTGAATTTGCGGCTGTTATCGTTTGCCAAACAAACAAAATTACCCTTGCTAAAAAAAAAAACCGTTGCAGGTAAACTACCCCTTTCCCTCAACCGATCTTCACCAAAAACAATAGGTCGCGAGTACTCTGCAAATCAGGGCTGCATGCAAAAAATTATTTGATTCTGTTTGAATTTGCGGCAGTTATCGTTTGCCATAGAAAAAAAATCTATAGACACACAGACACTTTTCGGAAAACGACTTTTTTTCATGTTTTGAGTGTAGTAGAATCAGAATCTGCAATAATCTCGAACACGATTTTTTTTGCCATCACCATACTTCCATTCCTTAAGGAATATGGAAGTAAAATATCGGTATGGAGAACCATACATGACTTCCATATTCTAAGATTTATATTTAAAATCATTTTCAGCAAAACAGCCAGGCTGTGTCTTACCTGCCTTTTTATTGCTGTATTAAATGAAAAATATTGTATTACATTAAAATGAAAAAATTATAATTTTATTGCCTGGCAACAAAATTATTTTATTTTTAACAATTACCATTGTTTCAAAAAGTTTAAATAAATTTTCAAGTACTTTACTCTTGTTAAAACGTAAAAGGTTGAAGGTAAACTACCCCTTCCCCTTAACCGATCTTCACCAAAATCGAAAGTCATTGAGACCTCTACAATTCAGGGACGTATGCAAAAAATTATTTGATTCTGTTTGAATTTGCGGCTGTTATCGTTTGCCATAGAAAATACGCTTGATAAAAAAACGTTGCAGGTAAACTACCCCTTCCCCTTAACCGATCTTCACCAAAAACAATAGGTCTTGAGTACTCTACAAATCAGGTCTGTATGCAAAACATTATTTGATTCTGTTTGAATTTGCAGCTGTTATCGTTTGCCATAGAAAATACCCTTGTTAAAAAAACGTTGCAGGTAAACTACCCCTTTCCCTCAACCGATCTTCACCAAAAACAATAGGTCTTGAGAACTCTACAATTTAGGGCTGTATGCAAATAATCTTTTGATTCTGTTTGAATTTGCGGCTGTTATCGTTTGCCATAGGAAATACCCTTGTTAAAACATAAAACGTTACAGGTAAACTACCCCTTTCCCTTAACCGATCTTCACCAAAAACAATAGGTCTTGAGTACTCTACAAATCAGGGCTGTATGCAAAACATTATTTGATTCTGTTTGAATTTGCGGCTGTTATCGTTTGCCATAAAAAATACCCTTGTTAAAAAAACGTTGCAGGTAAACTACCCCTTTCCCTCAACCGAACTTCACCAAAAACAATAGGTCTTGAGAACTCTACAATTTAGGGCTGTATGCAAATAATCTTTTGATTCTGTTTGAATTTGCGGCTGTTATCGTTTGCCATAGGAAATACCCTTGTTAAAACATAAAACGTTACAGGTAAACTACCCCTTTCCCTTAACCGATCTTCACCAAAATCAACAGATCTTGAGAACTCTACAATTCAGGGCTGTATGCGAAACATTATTTGATTCTGTTTGAATTTGCGGCTGTTATCGTTTGCCAAACAAACAAAATTACCCTTGCTAAAAAAAACCGTTGCAGGTAAACTACCCCTTTCCCTCAACCGATCTTCACCAAAAACAATAGGTCGCGAGTACTCTGCAAATCAGGGCTGCATGCAAAAAATTATTTGATTCTGTTTGAATTTGCGGCAGTTATCGTTTGCCATAGAAAAAAATTACAGACAGACACACACACAGACACTTTTCGGAAAACGACTTTTTTTCATGTTTTGAGTGTAGTAGAATCAGAATCTGCAATAATCTCGAACACGATTTTTTTTGCCATCACCATACTTCCATTCCTTAAGGAATATGGAAGTAAAACGATGTCACACGACGGATCTAGGTAATTTATTAGATTTCGTTGTCCATGACGTGTCCGTTACTCAACTAAATACAACTGTTACATTAACGACTCGGAACACAAAGTTTTTTATAAGTAAAAACAAAGTTTTACCTTACAACCTGAACCGGTTTTCACCTTTAAAAGGCTTCTTCAGAGGTTCGAAGACCTCTTCACTCTGAACCTTTGAAGAAGCCTTTTAAAGGTGAAAACCGGTTCAGGTTGTAAGGTAAAACTTTGTTTTTACTTATAAAGAACTTTGTGTTGCGAGTCGTTAATGTAATAGTTGTATTTAGTAATTTATTAATTTAAAATTTTATTACTTTAATCATATTTTGATCATTTTTATTGTCATATGTTATACAGTAATAAATTAATATAATACCGTAGAGATTTCTGATAGCGTTAATTAGTGTTTTGTTCATGAGAAGCCCACTCATACAATACCGTCCATAGAGATGCGAGAGGGGCACTTTCCATTAAGAAAGTGTCTAATTTACAGTTTGTCTAATAGATAGCGCAAGCTGTACACCTGTAAGTACCGTACGTTTGTTGCGTGTAGTTTTCATGTTTATTATTCACTGTTTTTGTGTAAAAACTTGAAATTGAAACAAATTTAAAATACGTAAACCATTATTTCTCTAAGTAATCTTGTCGTTGTGATCTGTTACAATTACAGATCCGTAGATCACAGCATTTATCTTTAAACTTATATCTATTATAATTTCTAATATAAAACAGCCTAAGAACTTTTAAAACATACAAATAACTTGAGGGAAGAATTCCAAACTTGTGAAAAAATGGTCAAGAATGTTCAAACTCATGTTTCTTAGAAATACTTCTAATGATTAGCACATATTATAGAATATATATGGTCCTAAGTTGGATTTTACATTATTACATTTTTTTTTAACTGTGATCTCAGGCTACTGTTCCCGTGCGGTCGCCCGAATTGTGAAACCTTATAAGGTAGTGGCTGCATTATTTTAGCTAGAAATTGTTTTTGGTCGCAAGCTATCTTCTTGAGTGGCCAAAAGCTATCAACCTTTTAAAGTACACAAGTATCGGGGTAAAGTGCGAAAGACTACATCTTACGAAACGTTACGAGACGATCCCTTACGTTTATCGCATCTGAACGTTATTGACTGCGAATTGACACTACTGATAAATACGAGGGTAGGGTGAAAATTCCGGGCCTGACACAGAAATAACGCTACCATGTTTATTATTCATCATCATCATCATTATCATCTTCAAGGATTAAACCAAGGATGGTTTGTTTCGGTCTCAAATAGGCAAAGATTACAGCAGGTCACTGCAGCGCTTCCTCGGACGTCCCACACCTCTCCGTCCCGTCGGTTTATAGTTCCATACTTGTTTGGGGATGCGGCAGTCTTCCACTCGGCAAAGATGTTCCCACCAGTTCAGCCGATACTGGGCGACCCTGTCGAGTAGGCTATACTCGTAATGTTCAGTTCCTGCCGTATATTTGTGTTTCTTCTATGATCATGGAGGGTATTCCCTGCCACGTGCCTGAGAATTCTCATTTCAGCCGATTGAATGCGACTAGCCTGGCCTTTCGTTAAAGTCCAATTCTCAGAACCATGAAGAAGTAGCCATCACCTTGTAGAATTTTAGGCGTGTTCCTTTACTTGCTGACTTAAGGGTTCGTTTGATGGTCCTGCACATAAGGTTGAACTTATGCAACTTATTCACAACGTCGTTGCTTGCATTATAAGACACATTGTATCCCAGGTATTTAAAACTGCCAACTTGTTACAGGACAGTACCATCTATAACAATTTTTACCCGTACGGGATCAGTTCCATAAAAAGCCATCACGCTGGTTTTAAGTGTGGTTATTTAAGATTCGATTTAACAAATGTATACCCATCTGCAATCTGTTTTCAGAGTCCGACAGAATGGCCTGATCGTTATTTTGATCGTATCTATTATATGGTTTCATTCTTTGTAGGCTGAATTCAGTTATTCCACGTTGATGAGTTATTTAGTATTAGTTTGACAGCACATCACAGTAAACGCCTTAAGGATTGTTTTAATAGTGGGCTAGTTTGGAAATTCGTGGCGTCACTAAACACTTTTCTTTTGAAAGGGTTAACTGCAACCGACATAAAAAAGGAGCTGAATTATTCATCGTTGGGAAACTTCTCTATCGAATGCAATGGTTAAGAGCTGGGTTGATGAACTTAAAATGGGTCGGACAAGGACAACTGACGACCTACGTGTTGGGTGTCCGATTAAAGTGACTACGCCAGAAAAAAAATAGAAAAATTCTACGGTGGCAGACCGTATAATGAAAGTGAACGAGGTGGCAAAGACTGTTGTTAATATAAACGGAATGTGTGCGATATACCTTACACGAACATCTGTGTATGACAAAGCTGTGCGCTAGATGGGTGCCGCGTTTGCTGACACTTCATGAAAAACAGTGTCGAAAGGATGTTACAACCGATTGTTTAGCAAGCTATACGCGCAACCCAACCGAATTCTACGTCGATTCATAACAGTTGATAACACTGGACCATCTCAACATTCCTGAGACCAAACAACAATGAAAACAATGGACCGCGAAATGCGAACAAACTCCAAGAAGGCAAAGATAATTTTTTTTCTATTGGTAAGGTTGTGGTCAATGTTTTTTTTTGGGGGGGGGGACGCACGAGAATAATCTTCATTGACTACCTGCAAATTGGGAAAACAAGTAGTGTCGAGTACTATGCAAACCTACTGCACCTTTTAAACGACGAAATCAAGATTAGCGAAAAAGAAAGTGGTGGTCCACCAAGACCATCTCACACTTCAATTGTCGCGTTGGCTAAAATAAAAGAACTGAAATTAGAATTGCTTCCTCACCCAGCATACTCGCCCGGTTTAGCCCCGAGCGACTTCTACCTCTTCTCTAACCTCAAAAAAATGGCTCGCTGGAAAAAGATTTATTGACGACAATCAAGTTAGCGTTGCTGTAAATGGGTACTTTGAGGAGTATCGGGAAATCGGCTGATCAGTATGACGTATTCTCTTTAGAACATCGCTGGAAAAAGTGTATAGAATTAAATTGAGATTATGTTGAGAAGTAGGCTAAATGCAATTTAATCAGTAAAAGGGTTGTTTTCTTATTCAGGCCGGGACTTTTCATCCGCTTGTAGTATGATGTTGATTATACACATGCCGCTATAATAACATAAAGTTTGTTTCATGCAAACATTTTCAAATTTTTAATGATTGTACTAGTGTTGGCGGTATGTGTACGTCTTTAGAGCCTTCCATAGGCGTGGAGGTAGGCCACGATTGTAGGGGTTTGTAACAATGTTTTTGGTTTTCACGGCCGGCGTCAAACTGTTGTGTGCCGGGTTATTAGCCCGTAGTCTTGAGTTGTTGAAACCTCACCAACAGAGGCCATCTTTAGTGGCAGTGTTTCCTCAGCACACCTGCCACGTGTGCTTTTTTGCTATTGAAGATGGCCTCCGCTGGTCAGGCTGAAATGTTTGATTTCAGCAACTCAATACCACAGCCCAGCATACAACCGTTTGAATGATATTATACGGATTGTCTGTAATATACATAGCTATTGTCTGTAATAAGTAAATTAATAATCACATTGCTCAATAATTGAATTATTTTTTATTGAATTATTGAATATAATTTGAATATGTCTATTAATAAAACAAAAGTAATGGCTTTCAAAGGCAAACGTCCCATAAGAGAAAAAATTACGACCAATGATACGAGGGGGTACCCAAAAATAACCGGAATAGCGCTGCGATTGGCGGAGCTTACGTAGTACGCATTTCTCCCGCTAGGTGAGCGTAGCGCAACTCATTCCGAGTTCAGTCCCGTCATTGTTGTCGCCTGGGAAAGTTGTGTCCGGTCACAGTAATTCGTTTTGTAAAAGCAGTTTCGCTTGCTCCTCGTTTTTTGTCATAGCGGATTTAAGTGAACAGCGCGCTGCTGTGAAATTTTGCTTCCTGCTTGGGAAAAACGCCGCAGAAACTGTTGTGATGTTGAAAACAGCTTACAAGGATAGTGCTATGGGAAAAACTCAAGTGTACCAATGGTTTTCTCATTTCAAAGAAGGTGAAATGTCAATTGATGACAAACCTCGTTCTGGACGTCCGTCAACTTCCAGAATTGACGAAAATGTTGAAAAAGTTCATGCAATCGTGCTTGAAGACCGATGACGGACCATTGAAGAGATTAGTAAGTTATCTGGAATAACTTGGAGCTCGGTTCAGCGAATTTTGTCAGAAGATTTGGGGGGGGATGAGAAGGGTCACTGCAAAATTTGCAATGCACCTGCTCACGCAGCCATTTCAGTGCTCCAGTTTTTAGCAAAAAACAACATGACTCCCTTGCCCCACGCCCCTTACTCCCCTGACCACGCTCTGTGCGATTTCTTCTTGTTTCAGCGAATGAAGAGGGACATGAAAGGACAACGTTTTGACGACGTGGAAGCGGTAAAGAAAAAAACGAGGCAGGAGCTGTCGGCCATCACAACAGACGAGTTTGAAAAATGTTTCCAGGAATGGGATCACAGATTTGACAAATGTATTAAGTGTAATGGAGAGTACTTTGAAGGTGATAAGGTTGTTTTGTAAAAAAATTAAATACATAGCTTTAAAAAAAAAAATTCCTGTTATTTTTGGGTACCCACTCGTAAAGTGCTGGAGCAAATCTCCCACTTTCAATACCTAGGATGTGGTATTAGGCTACGTATCAATTTGACGAGGACATCGAGAGAAAGATAAACAGGTTTCGGGCGATTTGTGGGCACTGTTAAAAGATTTAGGAAGGAAAACAAGAAAGGACACTCAAATGAAGTTCTATAAGGTTATGGCACTCTTTTGTACGGTTCCGAAACATGGTTTTTACGTAAAAAAGATACAAGTCACATACAAGCTGCAGAGACGAATTTCTTGAGATGCGTAAAGGGATGTACACGAAACGAAAGAATTAAAAACGGTGTGATAAAACATGAATTGTGTATATTCTCTGTAAATAAAAAATCGAGGAATATAAGTGAGATGGATTGAACATATAGGTAGAATGGAAGCGAAAAGGGTACTTCAACTAGTTTTACAAGATGCACCTAAAGAGAAAAGAGATGTGGGAAGACCACGCAAAAGATGACTTGAAAATAGAGACTGGAACTGGTGATGTCGCCTAATCCTGGAATGAAGAAGAAGACGGATTGTCTCTATCAGACATCGCAACATGTAGTTTCAATTTATCGGAACTGTTTTCGCAGGTTACCTTTATGGTATAAATATTTAGTATAGCGGACCTCTAAAAGTACAGCAGCGGATGTCTGTTTGCATATGCCAAGTGTTTGAATTGGCCACAGGACTAAAATATCT
This sequence comes from Magicicada septendecula, assembly GCA_034769895.1. Lineage (NCBI taxonomy): Eukaryota > Metazoa > Arthropoda > Insecta > Hemiptera > Cicadidae > Magicicada > Magicicada septendecula. Next base: position 60,071,262 of record CM068374.1, read on the forward strand.
CTTGATGACTGAGAAGTTTACGATCTTTTATTCGTTCAAGCGAAGTGGAAACTGAATAGCCGTCACAGCCAGATCTAGTTCTGAAAGCTGACTTTAACTTAGGTTTCTGATTTTCCGTCAGAGTCAATCGTCATAGGTTTATACTAAATTTATATAAGAAAAACATTTTAAGTAAACTTAAAATCTTAATTCGGTAGTTGCCAGAGTAACCGCTTTTTCATCTGAATCGACCTCTACAGAAGTGCAACTCTCTGCCAAGCTTTCACCTGAAATTTCTAATCAGAAATCCGTCCAGCCTCTGCTTTAGTACGATCGCGACACACACACAACCGTAGGCCTAGTGTTATACGGGCAAAATTATATTAAGACTTGTATATGAACTTATCTAAGTTTTCATTAAATAAGACTAGAATAAAAACGATTACTTATAATAAACAGTAGGTTTAAAAAATATCATTAATTATCTGTTTTTACATTCTTCAAACATTTTAAATAAATAATAAAAGCGCCCAATACATTACAGTTGGAAAACTGCATCTTGTTGAGTAAAGTGAATTGTGATGCCATCTAGCGGTTGTTCTGTTAACTTTTATATCTTCTTAATCTGTAAAAGCAGTACTTGAATAAACCGATTTGTTAATATGTGTATAGTCTGGACAATTTTAAAACGCATCTTACACTTTTATAATAAAATAATAATAATAATCATAATAATAATAGTGAGAACAGCAAAAATTATGATTAAACCCTTATTAAAAAATTATTAATATTATTATTCAAAAAATATATTCTTGTTGTCTTGATTATTCATCTCTTCTTTCACAGCACTAACACTTATCTAAAAATGAACTTTTTCTTGTGAAACTTACTCCGTTTGTTCGACGCGTTTCGGCGTACTTATCCGCCTTTTTCAGCTTTAAGTCAGACTGCCTTACATTACATTAAATCACATACACTTTTTGACACAATTCTACAAAAAACAAACATCAAGTTGAATCCCCGCGCCAATCCCCTTCCGCCACACACCAACCCCACTACACCTTCCACACAACAACCGTTACGAAATGATGGCAGTCTGACTTAAAGCTGAAGAAGGCGGATACGTACGCCGAAACGCGTCCAACAAACGGAGTAAGTTTCACAAGAAAAAGTTCATTTTTAGATAAATTTATTCTTGTACGAAAAGTTTCATTTATTAGTAATAATAACATTAAAATAATATAGAATACCGGTAATAATTGAGCAAACATGAATGTTATTAAAATCTATAAACATAAATGTTAATAACAATTTTAATAATGGAATTAACAACTCTTATAACCATAAGAATAAATAAAGAAAAATGTATTTATTTATTTTTTTTTTAACAACTCAAATATAAACACAAGCTAACAACAAATAAATGTAGCGTATTCATTACAAACTCACGAGCCAGACTTTTGGTTGTATCACCAAAACAGTAATAACAAGCTTAGTACCATTTTAAAAATACAGGCTTGGCCATGAATCGGTTGAAACTAGAAATTAAAAAAAGAAATGTATTTTTGTCAAGAGATCAGTGGCGTATCTAGAATTTGGCCTTGTGTTGAGGGGGGGGTCAGGTGAAGTCGGCTTCATACAAAATAAAAAACAAATTAAGACAAATCAATATTACTATCTTGGTAGCTGCAAATTGTGTGATAATATCCTATAATCAATCCTATTAAAATAAATGGTAAAAACACAATAAAAATATGCATTACTGAAACAGAAATATGTAATAACAGTAATATGCATTACTGAAAAAACATTGTTAACAAGATACTTATTAAGAGATTAATAAAATTCTTCAACTTTTTCGTCACTTTGGAAAGGACAGGTCCCGTTCGCCCCCCCCCCCACATAATGTGCCCTGAAAGAGACTTACCCAGACATACCCAGTCTATATTACAAAACTGTAAGAATATTCAAAGAAGAAACATGTTTCTTTCAAGAGAAGTAAATAAAAATTAATAATAATTTTTCAGGTTCCTGCAGCTACCCCTCCCCAAAACAAATCTTTGGATCCCACTCTATAATATCAATTTGTAAACAAATTTAATAAGAATTACAGTTATACAATAAGAGTACAAGAGTCTACAACGTTTTTAACCACATAGGTTATGGTGTCATTAAAACAATATTACACCAAAAATAAAACTACAAATACTGTACTCTACTTTATACAACTCCGCTAAATTCAAAACCCACCACTAGATGGCATGACAATACACTTTACGTAACGTTATGCTTGTAGTCTTGCTGTTTTACATTTAATTTTATGAAATTAAAATTTATAATGTGATTTCTTAATGAACCGCAGTTATGTGTAAATTAAAAGAAATATAACTGTTTCTTTAATTTTAAATCTTCATCATAAGATTAGTTCATGATCCAGTCCTGGCTCACTCCTAACTACCACCTGTCTCTCGACCATTCCATCATTGACTTCTGGGGGGGTAATTGTGGGTATGGTACAGTGGGTTTGTAGTATGTAGTATAGTATCCTTTCTTGTAATTTTAATATGATAATGGCACAGAGAGAATCTGCCAATAATTACTATTGAGTATAACCTTATTTACCTGATTATTATTGTTCACGGCCATGTGTACCCATTACGTAGTTAATGTAGACGGTTTCACGCAAGCTTTCATTTTTTACAGCTAATAATACAGAATAATCAAGTGTGTTTATTATTGTATTAGAGAGGTTATCCAGGGTGCGGTGAATAGTAGGATACGTTTAACAATCGGCGAAAGAAAAAAAGGTAAAACGAGTAAGTGTTCAGACACAAAAAGTATATTTTGTATTTATATGCGATACTAATAAATACAACAGAGAACGAATAAATGAATACTTGAATCTGTGTTCCGCCTTAACCATGCATCATAAAATGTTAGTCGACAGTGTTGATGACTTTTTAGGTTAGGCAGAGATAAAAAAATATTTCACTTCAAGATTGTATGGTGTGGCACAGGTAAATGTTTACCGATAAGGTAAACAACAATAGACGAAGGACAACCGAACAGTTTTGTAAGGTAACAAAAGTACAGACAATATGAGTGACATATAATTATAATTGCAGTTTTAATTGAACCTGGTTTCCTAAGACATCAATATATGTTAAGGTAAAAATGGTTTATTGTTACCATCTAACATTTTACTGCCTCGAAATTGGCAAAAGTCATGTTTTTTTGTATTTCTACGTGAATTTGGCCTTAAACAAGGCGAAGTCGGTAAAGATTTTTTGAATTCTATTTGAAAATCGTGTCAGAAATTTATGTAACTAGATATTAATTGCACCTAACCTTTTTCATTTTTCTCTACATATTTTTGAAGTAACCCTAACCTAAAAACAAAGAACTAGTAGCAAGAAAATTATTGTTTAACGTCAGTTCACATCGATATTGGATAATTGACGTTGTAAAGTAGTTTTGATATTGTTATTTTTTTATTTGGTATAATGTTTTAGTGGATAGTTAGTGAGGATCGGTCAATAATACAACTTTTAGTAATTTTGCGTCGACGTTTCGACAATATTTATTGTCATCTTCAGGACAATTGTTGCTGACGCCAAACACAGACTGTGCTTCATAGTCTGTGTTTGGCGTCAGCAACAATTGTCCTGAAGATGACAATAAATATTGTCGAAACGTCGACGCAAAATTACTAAAAGTTGTATTATTGACCGATCCTCACTAACTATCCACTAAAACATTCACTGATTGACGGTCACTAAAAATTTAAGGATTTGGTATAATATTAAAGTTGTACTAAATATAACAATAGAAGTTTATTTGTCACATTCAAATAAAGACCTTGCTCAGGCCCATAGCACAGTTAGGAAAGTAAAAAATGTAGTCTTTGCAAATTTCGTGGTTACCAGACACTGATAGTTATAGAATTCCGAATTTATTAATTACTGAATAAGTAGGACTAAGTTTGATCAAACATTTCAATGTATTTACGAACATACTCAGGAGGGCTACTAAATGGTTAGGCCTACTTCTCACTGCATAGATATTTTCCATTAGCCTCCACAGTACTGTATTAAGAAATAATACATTGTAATTGTTATATTTTCATTAATTGCGTTCTGCACTTTAATACTTGTGTACATTCTCGCATTCCAATCACATTTTATCTGAAGGAGGAGCATTATCAGTCTACCAATTAAAGAAATGCGTGTGTGGTAAGATGATATATTATGTTCTACAAGTAATATGAGATAGCCCTATTCTGTATATATACATTGCTAGTTAATGTGCTGCATAAGTACTTAAGCGTAGACTTTATTACATTTTATTTAGTATATTTCTTTTATTTTATATATTTTATCTGTATACAGAAGCGGTATTTTATTGCAAGATTACAGACTGTTTTCTTGTATGCACTTGTTATATTGTTAAATGTTGTTTATGATATTTCAACCGCTACAAAAATCATAATAAATTATGTACTATATAGTATACTGTTTCATTGTGCAAATAATGACGTGTGCCTTATTTTAATTGTAAACTGTACAGTTGTAGTTGTAAATTACAGTACTTTGTTCAAGTAGTATACATGTTTGATTAATGACATAAGTAGGACTCCTGCAGCCATAATTATGTGTAAAACTGACTGAAATTACGCAGCTGTTTCTTCCCTGCTATGTTATACAGTTTAGAAACACATAAGTGTAACCAACATGGTTTGGTATTTGCAATGTTCTGATTTTTGTTTTCCCCAGTACTAAGGAATTCCATCAATGAACAACATTTAATTTGCATAAGCTAGTTCTAATGTGCATTGGATTTTAACAAACATCATGAAAAGAAAAATCTCGTTTCGATTTGTTTAATACATCTAAACTATCATTGAAATATTTCAACTAGTTGAAATATTCCATATGCTAGTTGTTTCTTCTAAGCAAATCCTATTGTTAATAGACAGTATGTTACAGTTACAATTTTCTAAGGATTTACATTAATTTTGTTTAATCTAAACATTACATAAATAAAAACAGACACGTATGTTTTGTTTTGGCATATTGTTTAAGTGGACCACATGTTGTAATATTACAGCAGGTATTGATTGGCCAAAGTTCAGTACATCAGAAACCATTACTTCTGTGCGAGGTTTTGGAGGTTCAACCCCCCCAAATTTAGTACTTTACTGAAAAATCCTAATAGTGTGTTATTTTATTTTCCTTTTTAGGAAGGTCTAAATGTAATTTGTAAATACCAATTACATTCGGTTCTGTGCATCTGCAGAAATGTAATAATAATAACAACACAGATATTTTGTAATGGTTTCACTACACGCTAACAAAAACACAACCTTTCACACTGTATGGTGACTCAGTACTAACACATTACAACTGAATGAATGAAAATCACAGATCTTGGACATGAGCACCACAAAAAGTATGTGCCAGGTCATGGATCCGTGACATCACCAGCGAATGTCATTGGTAAATGTCTATTTGAAAGTATTAGCTGATGTTGAAAAATTTGTCTACAGATAATTTCCATTAAATAAAAATATATTTTATAATTTGTGATAACTGCTGAAAATTAAATGATTTGATGCTTCATAATAGTAGAAGTCTACAATATGATAACAAATTGGTAATGAGCTCTCAAATAATAGGGTTAAAAATTCAGTGTTTGAAATTACTTCATTTTTGTACAGTTATTTTTGCTTTTGATAAGAATGTGTTATCTTTTACAGTTCTACACTGTTTGCCCTCTTCAGGAGAAAAAAGAACTTATTCTGAAAGAATCACAGTAGATATATATGCACTGCCATGAAGGAAGAAAACATACAGTGTACTTCTATGGATCAAAACACAGCTACTAAGGACGACCTCACTGATGATGAACCAGACATTACAAAAGATGAATCCACTTTAACAGAGTATTTACCTGTATCTTCTAATGTATCCTCTGTAGTTAAGGAAGAATTTGTACATTGTAGATCATTGTATGCTTCATCAGATACACACACTGTAATCAAAGAAGAAATATTCGTAGAAGAACCTCATGAGGAACAATTTCTGCCTGAGGTATTTTTTACAAAAACATTGTTAGCTCTGGTAACAAGCCAGAAAACCCATATAAGTTGTGACTTTTTTTAGTTGTTTGTAGTTAGATTTGTGATTTAATTTATGTATCATTCACTTCTTTATGCAATAATAATAATTCAATATTTTTTGTAAACAAATTACAGTAGCCCAAGCAGATTATTTTTTTTCTGGGTCAGGTCAAGCTTGAACACACTGAAGATGAAACCTTTGGAATACTTTACAAATAGAATCTTTTATAGTCATCATCATCGTCATCTTCACAACACAGCATAGGCAAAGTGCTGCCTGTTCCGCCTTCAAAAATCCTCCAGACAACTCTTCCTGGGTCTACTCACACACCTTTATCGTATAGGTTTGTATTTCCAGACTTGATTGGGCAGTCTGGAACCTGACATTCTTTCTGAGTGTTCTTTCCACCATTGTTTGTAATCTTTTAATTTCTCATTCAAGTTAAAAATTTCTCTTATGGTCTCATTTCTTATACGGTTAAGTTTAGAACACCTTTTAACTCCTCCTAAGAATGCTTTTTCCGAGGCCTGTATTTTACTGTCTTGTTTTTCGGTTGTTGTCCATAATTCACACCCATAGGACCCAGTACAGGGACTGCCATAACTTTGTAAAACTCTAATTTTGTATTTTGACGTACCGTGTTACTAAAAATACGGTTGATTGTTCCACAGATCATTTGGAAATAAACACAGATATATTAATGAAATAAACAACAAAATTACTCTTACTGTAACGTACACATAAAAAAATAATGTGGGGTACTATTTACACTCCTACAAAAGTGTAATAATAAAGAAGGGAAACAATAGAATTACTTTTAATAACTGACTTTCTCTGTTTGGCTAGCACTGTTGTCGCATGCACTCCCGCTGTTGCACATGTTTTAGTATAAGAAAAGCCATGTGGTATGGTTAGTGCGTGAGGATTTAGTAGCATGAAATTCTTAATTATTTTTTCTTTTCTTTGCATTGAATTTCAGTATATTTAATTTTTTCTAATTCATGTGAAAAACTCTTTTCAATAAGGTTCTGGAATGGCATTCTAGCATGTTCCATCACAAAAAAGGACTGTCAACATGTATTAACATGAACAACCTGACTAGAATGATTGTTCATTTTCATATTCAAGCGGTCAAAATGAGATTTTTCAAGATCACAGAAAAAATGCAGATATCCAGCAGAAAGTGAATATTATGAGTGTACCCAATCAGTTAAAATTGTTGTAACATCTGTACTGAATGGATGACTGCCTTATCCCCAAACAACTACAGAATTATAACCCGAAGGGATGGAGAGGTGTGGGACATCCGAAGAAGCATTGGAATGACCAGCTCGAGTCTACATGCTTGGAGCTGGAGCAAACCATTTTTTATTTAATCCTTGTTGAAGATGATGATGGTTGTTTATTTTCTGTTTTCACTTTTTATTATAAAGTTTTGTCAGTAGATCCAGCCTTACCTCTATGTTTTATGTTCCAGTTGTGTCAGTATATTTAGTAACATAAATGTAAATGTTTCATACTGACTTACAGAAGTTTAAGTGAAAAATCGCAGGCGTCCTGTGAATAAGTGAACCCTGCTGCCATCCTATGTCTATCAGTGTAATCTGCCTTTGTAATTAGCCAAGTGTTAATACAAAAGTTCCAACTTTATATACCAAAATGTATCAAGATGCATATACCAACTTTAAATATTTAGATACCAACTGTTCCAATTTAGATATTTTCTTTGGAAAATATTTACAACTTTTGTTTTTTTGTTTATAAAAATATTTTTATTTTCATCCTTCAGTGTCCTGGTGTGGTATGAATCATTTTTGCCCAATAGTTTTTGTATAATATTATGCAGTTTCTCCTCTAATTTCTTTGTTGTATTCACATAGTTTAATTCTGTTTATTGGAGTACTGCTCAAATATTTCTCGTGTTCAAGGTCATTTCCCGCCCACATCCAAATCTACTTATATCATCTCTTTAGCTTTCTATCCTCCCTTCGTATTAAAAAGGCATGAGTTTCTTTACAGTTTAGTTACATATCTCAATTATAAATGAGCGTGATTAATAGGGGAAGTGTAGTAGGGGAAGCATTTAGTTTTTCTCTAACCATGAACACTAAAATATCTTTGATCAGTAGTAGGCCTATAGGTGTTTTGTACATGTCTTCCATCTTCTTTACTTGCTTTATTAAATTTCCCTGTTCCTTGGATTCTTTTTTTAGATTATTGTAAACTGAAATAACTCTTCACATTTCTCTTGTTGGATTTGATTTAGTTTCCTGCATTTCTCTGCCATGCAGTATGAGGGTAGGGTGAAAAGAAAACCCTGGGCTGAATAAGAAAACAACATGTTTTTTATTAATTTGCAGGACTCAGCTGCAGTTGATAGCTGATACTTCATTTTAGTATCAGTTCTTGTTTTGTTTCTTAGTGTTCTTTGCATTGTACTACACATCATCTGACACTTATTTACTTTTTTAGTAGTGGTGGTAGTTGGGGAAATAAACACCACACACATTTTTTGCTTTAACACTTTTGTAACTTACAATACTGATTTATAGGAGTGTAAACTTACCTCTTTTTGCACAATTTATTTGTTTATAATAAAGTGGTATCTGTAGGTACTTACCGTATGATTCCCTGCACATCCGGTTTGAGCACGTGGCGTTATAACCACCATTAATACTCCCTAGGGTCCAAAGTTCGATATTAAGCAAGACCAGAGACAGTGTGGGATCTCGAAATAATGACACGATTGTGGTGACATAAAACTTTTGTTTAATAATTCTGAATTTGCATTATTCACATTTACAAAAATCAAAATGGCGTCTTGTACATCCACAGACAAAATGGCGGCTAATACTTCCGCCCATACTAATTATTCATTAATTTGAATTAGTTATTTCTGGTATTTGATTATTTACAAGAACATGTTAATAAACTGCAGTTCTTCTTGAGTTGATTTACTCCGTTCAAATTACATAAACCAATGCCTCAATCTTTATTGTAAATGCCGGCACATACACGCTTCCATGCTCTCACACACACATTAACAAAGGTACATTTTTAATTCATAGTAATTTAGAGCTCAAAAGAATATTAAAGTGTATTAATCTGAATTTTGACTTCCCTGAGGGTGTAGGATGGAAGTTCTCGTCAGGCGTTCCACATTGTCTGGCAGATGTCCGGCCGAACGTTCCTTGTTTATTTTCTCTTTTATCACTGACGCTAATTTACATTTTGAACTGTTAGTTCCTGACTGATTTTGAATTTTCACTGACTGTTACATTTTGATTACATTTTTATAACTTCAAAACACTTTTGCTGGCAATAATCTGCCGGTGAATATTTTTGCGTACTAACGCCCTGGGTGTATGTTGCAGACTGAGAACGAACAACTGGTACAATGTACCCATGTGGAAGGGTTATTCCGTCATCACTCTATTGTTTAAAGCCGATGACGACATCGTTTTTGCGTCACAGTCGTTACGTTTTTTTGTATTATTCACGACGTTTCAACGTAGTTCGCAACTTGCATTGTCCAAATATGTGCCAAAAATCACGTGCCCCAATCATCTTGGAATCGAGTTGTACTGACAAATTGCGTCGTGTGTAATACATTGGGGAAAGTTAACCTAACCATTTTTAAATATATGAAAACACAATAAAATTATTTTCCTGTACCAATAAATCCTTAGACGGACTTATGTACCGTCACAGGAGGCAGTGAGTTTCATATGATTTTAAAGCTGGTTTTTTGATAACGGGAGGATGACAAGTAAAATATTTGTAAAATAGTCCTACTTCGTTGTCCGATGCCCAACCTCCATTGTTGTCTGTCATTGCAGTTTTCATCGTTTAGTCCTCTGTTGCTTATTGACTTTCTTATTTTCTCTATACATGTTTTGTTGGGTCTTCCTTTCTTTCTGTGCTTTCTAGGTATTCATCTCATTGGTTTCTGTGGTAGTAGGTCTTGTCTCATTCTTTGTACGTGTCCATACCAGATCAGTTGTTTTTCTTCAATGCAGTTGATGATTGTCTTTTGTACACCCATTTTGTTCTTTGACATTTCATTTCATATTCATTCTAGCCATGAAGTTCTAGCAGGTCGTCTCAAAGCATCCATTTCTGTAGCTTCTAACTTTTATTTTACTTGTTCTTTTATTCTCCACGTTTCGGGATCCGTACATCAACATGCTTTTAATCATACTATCATATATTCTTTTCTTCCTTTCTTTTCCAATTTCTGTGCTCCATAGAATCTCATTCAATGATCTAATTATTTGCGTTGCTTTGTTTATCTTGATTTTATTTCACCATCATCTGTTCCTTCTTCATTTAAAGTTTATTCCTAAGTATTTGTAGCTCTTGCATTTTTTAATACGTTCGTAGTTTTCTAAGATTAAATCTGTTGGTTCTTCTCCGAGGCACATATACTATGTTTCTATATTCATCAGTAATCCCCATTTTTCATACTCTTCGTTCAGTTTGCATGTCATATATTCCAGGGTTTCTTTTTCATTTGCACATATCACTTGATCATCTGCAAACTGCAGGGTGTACAAGCATGTGTCATCATTAGTTTCAGTACCCATCCCTTTGCATTTTGTGACAATGAGCTTGCTCCTCATTTCACATAAAAAATGTTAAAAGTAAAAAACCTAATACTAGCCTTGGATATTTAAACTGAACTCCTCAAAACTGTCATATCTGTTGCTGAAACCTCTTCTGTATTGTTGTAATTGCTTCTTTAAAGAATGAACGAGAAAACTGTCTCTTTATTAGAATTTATAAGCAGTCTATATTAGAAAATCATAAAATTTCATGTGGGTTATCAGATTAAAGATAACTTTAACGAAAATCTGAATGCAGTGTTAATTTTTGGAAATTCCAAACTAGGGTCCAAAAGAGACATCAGAAATTTGAAAAAAATTGTGAAAATTCCGCAGGGTGTCGTACTGAAAGTAATTGTAATACCCAAATCCGAATGTTTTGAATTTTTGTGTTTATTATATGATTTTGTACTCTACAATTGTTATATTACTAAGAAAAAGTAACAAGGATTTTTGTAATTTTTCCTATACTCAAAAAATTACATAATTTTAAAATTCATTTAATAATAAATGCACGTCATTCAAAGTAGTGAATTGTGCAGCTCAGGTAACATACAGGTTATTTCCTAAATCTTTGTAATCAGATGGTGTGTTGTCTGTTATGAGAAGAATTTTAAATTCTAAATGTTGCTTTGCACAATAGTCCCTCCATTATTATGTAGTATGGACACTCAACCATAGTATAAAAAGAGCACTAGTTGCCGACACATTATTGTTTGGAATGTAAATCATAGGAAGATGTGTTTTAGAGTATCCTATTAACACTTTCAGGTCTGGTGTTTTGCACAAATTTATCCCGCTGTGGACGGGGGTTTTTTGGTATATTTCATATTTTTGTTGTGAATGTGACTACATATTTAACAAAAAGTTCAAATGTTATCTTAAAGTACCGGTACCTTCTTTCCTCTACCAAAAAATATGTGTTAATTTAAGACATTTTAAAGAAATTTTTTTATTAAATAATTATACTTACTGTTTCTGAGTTAACAAAAATTGTATGCTGCAGCCATCCTCTTGTTTTAACATTTTTTATATTATAAATTTTATTATTATGAATGAAAAAAGAGTAGTGAAAGCTTAAATGCTATTTCTGAAACTCAAACACAATTTCTGTTATGATGTGTAATAACATAATAAAATACGTTGTCACAAATACGAGGGTAGTTTGAAAGTTCGTGGCCTACCATAGAAACGAATGTGTGGTGTTTCTGTTTTTTACCGCATTGTGGCGCCACGTTTGCCCCACAAACAGATATGACGCATCAAGTCATTACCCTGTTGAGGAAGTCCGATTCTTCTAGGTCCTCAAAATAACCGTTTACTGCCGCTCTCAGCTCGTCATCTGAGGAAAATCGCTTCCCCCCAAAAATGTTTTGAGGTTTGGGAATAGATAAAAGTCAGGTGGGGCTAAATCAGGCAAATAAAGCGGATGGTGCAACAGATCGTACTTAAACTCGGCGATTTTTGCCATAGACACAACGCATATGTGAGGGCGTGCATTATCCTTATGGAAAATGATCTTCTTTGCTAAACCTGGTCTTTTTCTCAAATTTTTATATTTAATTGGCCTTAAAAGGATAGCATAATACTCTCCATTTATCGTTTGACCCTTTTCAAGGCAATATAGTAATAATATTCTCTTGGCATCCCAGAAAAATGGATCCATACACTTTCCAGCCGAAAATATTTATTTTACCATTTTTGGAGGCGGTGAATCACTAAGCATCCATTGTTTCAACTGCTGTTTTGTTTCTTGTTACAAATCTATAAATAAAATCTTTTGGATTTTTCTTAAAATGGTCCAAACATTCCTGAGGAGTTTGCATTCGCACGCATTTTTGGTCACTTGTCAACAAATGCAGCACCCATCTTGCAGACAGCTTTTTGTACCTAATTCCTCAGTAAGAATGTTATGTACCCTTTCATCTGAGATTCCCACAGTCTTAACAATTTCAGACACCTTCAAATGGCAATCTTCCAAAACAATATCGTGCACTTTATTGATGATTTCTGGTATAGAGGCACTTTTCGTACGTGGGTCATTCCAAACTTGCATGACCACATTTAAATTCAGTAGCCCATTTTTTCACTGTAGTAAATGGAGGACCAGCATCACCCAACACATTCTTCACCTCATTAAACTGTTGACGTTAAACCTTTCTTAACAAAAAAATTGATGTTCAGTTTTCTCCATTTTCAGTGTTCCTGTGAGATAACCTTATTTATACAGCAGTTTCTCCGCAAAAATGACTTGACCCGACTTGATGTTTCACAGCTGTTCGTGGGGCGAATGTGTCACCACGATGTGGTAAAGAACAGAAACGCCACACATTCGTTTATATGGTAGGCTGCGAACTTTTCAAATCGCACTCATATGTACTTTTCACGCACTAAGTCATCCTCAGATATAAAACTATAACGATTTACACTTGTTTTCATCAAAGTATAGTCACTTTCTTATAAAATAAAATAATCTAATAAAGTTACAAAATAAAAATTCACAATAAAAAACTGTTTACTAAAAAAAACTAATTACACATCATACCTTTTGTATGAAATAAGCGAAAACATTCCGAGACACATCAGTAGTACCTGCTTTCTTTTCTGATCCTTTTACTAGCCTGTGTTTTCCCTCTATCAGAACCCAACTTACGGTATCTGGTACAATTTGCCTTTTTTGCTGTAGGAGGAATTTTAACTGGAAAATGCCTGGCTGATAATCGGGCTGCAGATGTCTGTGGCATTTAATTTTTTGCTTCCACACCCCCTTTATTTGCCAATGCCTTTGCTAGAGCTATAACAAATGAACAGAGTGTGGAGTTTTTATCATGATGTGTTTGTTTGTGGAATATAAAACTGTTTACTATGGCTCTTACAAATAAATGAAAAAATAATTTTTTCCACCACTTCATTGTCTTTCTGTGAAATGGATAATAAGAAACCAGTCGATCTTCATGATCAACCCCTGCTTTGTACATATTGTAATCAATTACTACATATGGTTTTGATTTTTGGAAGTTTCCACCTTTACTTTTCACAGTGACAAAAAAAAGAAATTGATTTACGTTTACTTGATAACATAAACACATCTCGTGTATCACGCCACTTCACTGCAAGTAGATGGTTTTTGCACTGAAACACAACTTCACCTTTCTTCAACTTACTTGTTTTGAACACTTCAGGTAATCCTTTTCTTCTTTTCATTACAGTTCCAACAGTTAATGTTTTATTTTGCCACAGATAGTCAAAAACTAGGGAGCTGGCATAGTATCTGTCCATATAAATTGTATGTCCTTCACCAAGCTATTTATTACAAAGCCTTTCTACAAGATCCTGTACTGCATTTTTCTTATTTCCAGCACTGCCTGAATATACTTCACAGTTAAGGAGATACCCAGTACACAAACTCTATACAGCTTTATTCCATACTTTTTTGGTTTACTTGGTGTGTACACTTTAAAGTGAATTCAGCCACGAAAAGGACAATTACTTCATCAATAGTAAGGGTCTGGCCAGGGTAAAAAGAGCCACTACATGCTGCTATAAAACTATCAAAAAAAGGTCTAATTGTATGTAAAGGGTCATGATTGATATGAGTTCTTGGTACATAAGATGTATTGTCATTCAGATGTAGCATGGACAAAATGGATTTGAATTTATCCCTAGGAAGGATAGACTTTGCAAAATATGACTGCAAAGCTGTCAGTCGACCAGTAGTCATTTATGGCTGGTTTTTTTACTACACACATATGTAGAACAATGACAAAGATGTGGTATATTTCAGTAACCGTGACAGCACTCTAATTACCCCACAATGAATTTGGCCTAATGTTGTTTTGCCATTTCATTCTTTCAATACATGAATCAGCATAATGAACTCTGCATAGTCTCAGTTTTGATTTTTTTTTATGCTGTCTGTACTGAAAAATGTTAGAAAACTGTCTAACTCACTACTCTCTGAATTTATGGGAACATTTACAGCAGGTTGTTCTTCAAAAACTGGAAGAGTAGGTTGATTGTATCACTTGACCAACCATCATTACAACAAAAATGTGTCTCTCCATCTACAGTTTCTAACTGGAGCTGTTGACAGACCAGGCTCTAAACAAGAAAGAAATCACCAAACTAGTACTAGGAATCTTATGAGAAAAAGTAATATTTCTAACTGTTTGAATATATAAAGCATACGAAAGTGACTGGTAACCTGAAACGACAACATCCTGAGTGTTCTGATTAGGGGGAGTTTCAACAGCCTTAGCATCATTATAATCACTGTCATTACAATTTTCTGTAATAATACATTTTAATATATTTTCTGTATACATTTCTGTATTTTAATATGTTTAAAAGAAAATGTAGCTGTTAAAATAATAAATAAAATTCAGTTCTTTACAAACGTAAACAAAACAAAAGGTTATGTTTTGTTACAAAAGTTTCAACCATATTTTCACAAAAAAAGACACTAATTACCTGAAACACTGTCTTCTGATTCATAACTCAGGTCATTATCTTCATTATCACTAATTCCTGAAACACTGTCATTCATAAAATACTCAATAATTTGCAATTCAGCGAGATGGTCCGGCACAAAACGAGCAGCCATTTTCATGTATAACATCAACCAGGGAGGTTATGACAAGGTTTCACAAATTTCCTTGCCACAAACATTCACTTTGGTGCTGCACATTGTGAATTTTTTGGAACTAAAATAAGAATTGATCTTTCAAACGGTGAATATGGCAATCGAATACAGCTTGAGGGAAACAAGTTATAAACATATGCTCAAATGACAGCTGAGCATTGCCTGCTGCCAATAAACTGCCCACTCGAGCTGGACGCGGGCATGGACCAGAAAGTGTTAAATCTCTTAGATTTGCAGACTGATGGATGAGAAGAGGTGTTATTTCATAGTCTGCATAGTCTCCCTAGCAACAACAATGCCACCCTAATCTTCCTGTGATATGTAGGTTGAAGGAGACATCCATTTTCAGAATATGCCTGTCTTGTTGACGTTAAAAACTTGTTTAGGAGAATATTTTTTAACAGATTTTTTTTAATACAATTTTGTAGCAGCTGTAGTGTCTAAACTCGCAGCCCCTCCTATCCCTTTAATGCTATGGAAACTATGACAGATTTTGAGTAGCTGAAACCTGCCTCGACTGGGATTAAATTGTTCTTTTGAGCAACACCCTTCCTTAGCTTTCAGATCATCATACAGTGATGGTCTTTGGTTTGGATATTGGTTAAGCTTACAGAGACATTTAGTTGATTCGGATTACAATCCACAACACAAGTAGTTTTCCATTGTTCTATAATTGAACTATGTGTTCCATTTACTTTTATAGCTCTCAGTGATGAAATGTTCTGAATACTCGACTTTATTTTGTTAGTGTTGGGGCATATAGGGGACAGTGGGGGAATTTCGCACAGTCGGGTAAAATCGCGCATCACTTTTCTTGGCTTAGGATTTGTCCAAGTCTGTATTGGATGGTGCTGAACTCTAGAGACTGGAACGTAAACTGCGATAAATAGGCGGGAATAGCGCTCCATGAGGCCAGTTGGGTGCAATCTATGTTATTGTGACGACGTGTGGTTTTGTTGTTATTTCTAACATGGTGATAGTGCTGTGTATGGTAATCTGAGGAATTTGCAGAATTCAGCAAGTGTACGTTTTATTTATCTATGATTATATATAGTCAAATTAGTAAAGATATCTTATTTAACCAAGATGTGGTTGCGTTTATGTGTTGAGGTTAAGATGGGGTAATTACATGCGCTAGGTCGCAATGCGCGGTTTTACCCCACATTGTTCGCTATTCCACCCATTTTGTGTTTCCATTTTATCTATTTTAAAAAGTGGATTTATTTCGTTTTAGATGCCGAGAGCGTATCAAAGAAAAACTGAATGCCAGTCGTGGACACCGGACCAGCTAAATAATGCTTTAAAAGCTATAAAAGATGGCAGTTCTATATGTAAAGCGGGAAGAGAATTTCATATTCCTGAATCTACACTGCGAGACAAACTGAAAGTTTCTGATGAGAAGTTAATGTGTCCAGCTTTAGGAAGAAAGCCAATTTTTAAAAAAGAAGATGAGGAAGAGCTCACGCAGCATGTAATCACAATGGCCAAACTGTTTTTTGGGCTGACCACTATAGCACTTAGACGTATAGTGTACCAGTTTGCTACTCTAAAAAATATCAAACACTATTTTAATGACAGACTTAAACTTGCTGGTAAAGACTGGTTATACCTCTTTTTGAAGAGAAACCCAACCGTTAGCCTTTGTCAGCCTGAAGGAACTAGTATCAACAGAATCAGTTCGTTCAACTGAGAGAAGTAACACTTTTCTTCAAGAATCTGGAGACAGTATTTTGTAGGCAAAACTTCCCTCCTAACCGAATATACAATGTTGATGAATTTGGCATTTCAGTTGTTCAAAAAAAGTCAGCCAAAATATTCGCGAAGAAAGGAAAAAAATGAGTCGGTGCTCCCACATCAGCAGAGAGAGGAAACAATATTACTATTGTCTGGTGCTTTAGCGCAGCTGGAGACTATATTCCACCTATGATTATTTATCCTCATTTGCGGATGGCTGCACATCTCCAGCGCGATGGTCCTATTGGAACTTCTTACCAGTGTTCTCAGAATGGGTGGATTAATGAAGATTTATTTCTTGTCTGGCTTAATCATTTCCAAACTAAGGTAAAATCTTCTATCGAAAACCCTGTATTACTCATTTGTGACAATCATCAGAGCCACATTTCCTTAGAAGCCTTCCAGTTCTGCAAGGAAAATCATATTGTAATGGTTCCTTTACCACCGCATACATCAAATCGCTTGCAGCCATTAGATTTAACTTTTTTTGGCCCGCTTAAGAGTGCTCTGTCAAGAGGATATGATTTGTTTATGTTTAATCATGCACATAGACGTATAACCGTAGCTGACATACCTCAGTTATTCAACAAAGCCTACCTAAAGGTAGCAACAATGGACAAAGCACTTTCTGGTTTCAAAGGTCCTGGGATTGTTCCTTTTAATCGAGACACATTCTCAGGAGATGATTTTGCACCAGCAGAAAAATATAAAGAGTTGATTGTTGAGGCAGATGCAGAAAACGAATCTGTTCATTCAACCCCTAGAAGTTTTGGATCATCTGCTGTAGCCTTAGTTCCAGGGAGTGCAGATTCATTAAATGCTGGTCCATCAAACGTTCACGTGGCCGATATATCACCAATACCGAAACGAAATTTGCTTGACAAAGAAAAGAAAGCCTGTGCAAGAAAACAACATTCGCAGATACTGACGAGCACACCCCTGAAAGCGGAACTTGAGGAAAAAAGAGGAAGAGACTTGAAAAATGTGAAAAAGGATTCAAAGCGAAAAGAAAGCTTGACCTAAATGGAGAAAAAAACTAGCTAACAGGAACTTCAAAAAACTTAAACGACAACAGAGAATTGAAGAAACTGACGAATCAGACATTACAGAAGAAGACATTTATGAAGAGAGTGATACGGACGATTTAGTAAGTGATCAAAATAATGAAAAGTGTACTATTTGTGATGATTTTGGCTGTGATGGCGAAGAGTGGTATCGCTGCATCACATGTGGATTTTGGTCACATTCAGAGTGTAGTGGGTGGGACTGTGCAGACGAATATAGATGTGATAAGTGTTTGAAAAAAGAAAGGGACTTGAATAACAAAAAAATGTTAAAAATTCTTTAGATTTGTTGTAATTTTTAAATTTCAATGGCGATTATTTAGACATAGTACTAAATATAGTGTTTAATATTTGTTCGAATGTAATTTGCATAATTCAGTTTATAATGAAATGTATTTTTTAAACTTTAAGATTTTAAAAATTATTTGTATATTTTTAAACTTGTTCAAATACCTATAATTTCTTAAATATTTGTTACTATGTACTAGCAGTCACGTAATAAAAGTTTTGAAATACTAAATTTGTACATTACAAGTGATTTTCATTTGATAATACCTGAGTAGCAGTAGTGCGCGTAGTTACCCCACACTATGCGCGAAATTCCCCCACATGGTGGGGAATATCGCGCACAAGCATATATGTTAAAAAATATTAATAATTAGTTTTTTAGAAAAGCTACATAAAATTTTAATGTAGGGTTTTGTTACAAAATGTCTAAAGAGTAACTGTAAGAAGTTTGAACTAACAAGGTTAATTCGTAAAATAAAAAACGATAAAAATATCTTAAGTGCGCGGAATTCCCCCACCTTCCCCTATATAGTTCAAACTGTTAGGAGTAAAGCCTAAAATTCGTGCTATATCCATAGTTTGTTGTCTCGGAGCTGCAGTCTCTTTCCTGTTATCTACAAGACCAATTCATTGTCTTTGATTTTTTTCTCTTCACGACGTAGTTGAGCCATTTTAATGAATGAAATAGACTGTATGTACAGTGAAATACACTTACACTGTACTCTACTAGTGAACTACTGTGTATACAAATACTTTTACACTAATATTTCGCGACTGAAAACTTTCATGCACAGCAGACGAAGCTATACTGAGTTATATTGAATAAGTTCAGTGACATTTTGCTCTTTCATCTTTCCCAGAAAGGCTCATTTTGGTGCCAGATCCAAATCGTGAACAATAGCGAAAAATGGGAACTTAAATAACGCATGGTCATCGGTGTATGCATGATGTTGTAACGAAACGGTATAAAGCATATCAGGATATCAGGGTTAAGTGGAGACCTACTGTAGTGTTATTTATTATGTCTGAAATAATAGATATACCATTTTTTCAGCTAGCTTTGCGAGTATTAAGTGCGCGCATGCGTGTGTGTGTGTGTGTGTGTGTGTGTGTGTGTGTGTGTGTGTGTGTGTGTGTGTGTGTGTGTGTGTGTGTGTGTGTGTGTGTGTGTGTGTGTGTGTGTGGAGAGGAGTGAGAGGGGTGAAAAGAGATTTTACAACAAACCTCAGCATTACACAAGTTTTGTTTAGTATCAGCTATCTTACTCGTAGGTTGGCTGCACTGCCCATGTCGATAACAACTCCCTCTTCACATATCACAGTCCCTCCCTCCTCAATCAGCAGTACACTCTGTGTATAAGCACCCTACGCATTTTGAAGCCTTCAGCTTTGAGTATTATTGTACATAACAGTACAGTAATATTAAATAGACATGAAGCAACGTGCAGGTTGTAGTGGGGAGAAGTCAGGAGCGGTGGAAGCTAGGAGAGAGAAAAATGTCTACTAACGCAGTTGAAAATTTTGGCCTACTCTCTCAATTGTGAATGAGACGCATGTGTGAGATGAGTAATCTATTTTGAGACGGATTAACTTTTTATACCTATTGTGCCGAAGTTTTTTAAATTAAATCTTTAATTAAAGATGAAGGAAAAGTAAAATCTACGTTTTTCCCTGTAAACGTACTAAAATTTAAAAACTGATATCGCTTATAATGACAGGTGAAATAAAGCAGTTACACTTCCTTGTCGATTAACAATAATTTACTTTTTATTAGTTTTATAACTTTATTTACTTAATTTTGTATTGTCTATGCATTCTTATAATGCTTTCAATTGTTTATTTTTAATTTGTAACGTTTTTATGGGCTTATTGTTTTCTACATTTCATTAGCTACATTTTTAACTATATTACCAAATTTACCCAACTAAATTTTATAGCCCTACCAACACACACACACACACACACACACACACACACACACACACACACACACACACACACACACATGTAACTTACTTTTTACTAACTTACCTAACTTTTTACTAACCAATTATTCTTATAATTTTCAAATTGTTTTGTTATTCTTTCAATTGTTTTTAAGGTTTTTACAGTTTAGTACGTTTTATATTTAATTCACTACTTTTTTACTAAATACTAAAAATTTGGTTGTAGGTAAGTTTTGATTTCGATTACGACACGACCAGACAGTAAACGTGGACATTTTTTTAAGATGAAACAAGCGTCAGACACAACAGAAAGAGACAATGTAATAAAGCTTTCACACAGTTATAAAATGTTTAATACTGCCATTATTTTGTAAACAGTGACTTGGCGTGTTGTGTCTGCTGCAATGTTTCTTCAAAGTCGAGCCTAGACATCAACAATAGTTGTACATTTTGGAATGTGTACACGTTACGATTCACGAAAAAACGTAGTAATGTATGATCCACATTGCTCTGACATCTTAATTTGTTTGAGTAAGTAACATCAACAACAGATGCGAAATGACTGCGTGTGTTTTTTTTAAACAAGCAGATGTAAACTATCCATAAATAACAGGAGAGACAATATTAATGCAACAATTAGACAAACTATTTAAGTAATATAGAGCTCATTTACTTACGTGCAAATACAATTATTTAGGTCAGTTCTTCCACCCCACTAATATTTCCGTCACTGTTACTATCACTATCACTATCACTCAGATCGTCTTCACTGCTGCTATCCCGTCCAATATTAATTTCTAAACGATCTGTCACAGTATCCATTATTTGGTCCGATCTCACATAGTAGTTTTCAATTTTCATGACGTGGTCACATCTTGATCTCCAGTCTGCGGGAGAGATACAATCAAATTCTGTTTTCGCTAAGTTTATGACACTGTCTACAGAAAAATGCACGTTCTTTCTTTTAACATGCTCCAAGGGAACTTGTCAAGGGACGGTTGCCCAAATCAGTTCAATAGGATTAAGATCCGGGTGGTAGGGTAAAACATTACGAGTTTTATTAAGTTATTGAAATACTGAATTCTGTCACTTACCTTTACTAAATAAATGTAATTATTTACCAGGGTGTCGTCTGATGTACTTAGGCAGAGAAAACGACAGGCAGTGCAATGACAAACACCTATTTTGCAAGCACAAATAAATGGTACTTTATTTTTTGTAGCATGACAATTTTTTGTTTACCTTTCGGTTTAAATTTACTAAAATATGCTAAAATAACATTCCTAACAATATTTGATTCACCTAGCCATACTATCAAGATTTATTAATTTGAATACATGTCTATAAACTTACGACTACTTATAATATAACGGAAACCAGCGCTTTCACACACCCACACATACAGTTACTTAAGCATTTAGAGATCTCATTCTATGATTTAGAGTATTTTAGTAATTTTTTAAATATTGGATTTCAAATATATGGTAGTATTCAGCAGAATACTTAGCTGTTCGAAGAGTTGATCGGGAATCGTCCCCTCCGTATTGTTGTCTCGCACTTTTTGTTTTACACGGTTCTTATTTCCGAACAGTTATTACATTTTTGTTGGTCACCACACAGTCTGTTTATATTATTAATATGTAAATCATTTGGAGTTTTAAAACATATTTTGAACTGCGGTATTTACATTTTAGTTGCTTTGCGGGCGACGTAAACTTCGCCTGAACTGGCGAGCCGGCGGACGCGAAAGTTATATGCGTCCGACACTGGTAGTTGTTATTTGCCAACTAACTTTGTTCTGTCAGTGTGACAAAGCTGCTGGCGTTGACACACCTACATTCTTCGTTATGTAAGGCGCTGACGTAACATCGCCTGACGCTCAGTTATATAACTTGTTGACGTTGTTTTGTGTGTCATTGGTTGACCTTGGCACAGTTTGCTTGTTAATTCTGTCGCTTCAGAAATTCACATACAATATATTTTTCAATCATTCGTACCACCTTCGCTACCACTGTCGCTAACAATAAATTTACCTTTGTTTACGTTTGTCCCTATCATACTAAAAAATGTTATTTGTTTTATTTATATTATCCCAGGTAGGCCAAAATGCCACGTTACAAGGGTGGAAGTCGTAAAACGGAATGTCCATGGTTTGCCAAAATAGCATCTATTTTAAAAGTTTTGTTTGTTGGTCTATGTTGCTTAATTAGTGCATAGAGCTCAGGTTTTAACATAGATGGACTACAAGGAATGTTATGGTTCTGTAACCAGTTAATCATGTCTCCATTTTTTGTTAATGATGTTGGAGGTGGATTTAATTGTACATTGTGGTAGGGGGCATTGTCTATTACTACTACACTGTTCTTATTAAAGTTCGGTATAAGCATTTCACTCACCCACTTTTCATAATTATTGTAGTTCATGTCGTTGTGATAATTGCCTTTTTTGAAACCTGATTTAAACATTAAGAGAGCATTGGATACAAACCCAGTTTCACCACCAGCATGAACTACAACCACCCGCTGTCCTTTATTTATTGGAGTTTTTAGGCCACTTTTATCACTGTCTGTCCACGTTTTTGTAACTGATGTTGAACTGTGAAAATAGGTTTCGTCCGTCTACACTATGGGCCGCCGTTCTCCTCTGTACTGCTGTATTTTTCTTATAAAATCTACTCTTAAGTTTATAATGTCATGTTTCTCTATTAAAAGTTTTCTATTGTTTTCAGCACGTTTCCACGGAAATCTCACTTGTCGAATAATTTGTCTAAGACGAGATACACTACCATTATAATTAATTCGTTCTCGTAAAATTCTTAAAATAACTTTTAATGTTGGTCTTTCCCCTTCCGTTGTGTGACAGTCGTGAATAATTCGTCGAATAGTACACTTGTCAAAATCATCTATATCGGTTTTTACTTTTTTTCTTGGACGTTTTTTATGGGGAGTGCTGAAAGATTTTCTGTCACCCGTATACGCGGATGCTTCTTTAATGATTCTAAAAACACTACTTAGCGACACACCACATGCCTGAGCTACCCGTTCCTGTAATTTTCTTTCTGAAGTTTCTTTGCTTTCAGATTTCATAAACTTGTAAACGTTATAAATTATTTTCCGACTCTGACTATGTATGACTTTCCTTTGCACAGAAGTCGATGGTGAACCAGACTGATCCATTTCACTCGACAAACCAGAAAAAAAGCAAACTACATAAATGAAACTAAACGCTACATTTTGATGAATACTGATGTTTTTTGAAAAGTACACACGTAATAATCTCCACAGCCGTCTCGAAGGCAACTGAGTTTTGTTTCTCTGCTGACGCATGCACAATTCGTAACATGCGCTGTTAGCACGAAAATGGTTGATTCATGTCTAGTGAACTTTACTGCATAGTGTTATTATTACAAAAGAACCTTTGCAGAAACCAGTTGAAGCTGAGGCCTCATATTATAGTGAAGGGGGGACTCCTTAGTAATAAGAGTAGCATAGTGGGATTAGACAGGTGTCTACCTTTCAGCTGCAGCAATTCTTGTCAATTCAAAAGTATCTTTGCAGAAACAAATTGGAGCTCATCCCACATATTGTATAGGAGGGGGAGTGCTTAATAATTAGAGTAGCATGGTGGAAGGGAGGCACCTTCCAGCTGCAGTAATTCTGCTTTCTAAGTGGTCACTAGACTCTGGAGCAGGAACAAAGGCGACGAGGGTTGGCTGCGCGCCAGCAACACGGTATCACATGATTGTGTGAGCCAATAAGTGTCAGTCATTTGTTTCTGCTGTGTGAGTACACTTCGTATCGAGTTAGCGATATTTATTGACGATTTTTTTTAGTATTTTTGCTTTAGTGTTTTAGTGTTGTGAGTTTTAATAGTTACTTTATTGTTAGATATGGATGACAAAGAGAAAATATGCCAAATGTTGCACCGACAAGATAAGGAAATTGTATTTCATGTCTATCAGTTCTTCACACGTGAGGTGAAGTCTCGAAACTGCAGCTTGCTCCAGCATTGCCAAATGCCACGCGAGCACAGTTGACGCATGTGGCATAGAGGTACAAATGATACAGCGGATTTCAAGTGAAGCAAATGCCTCTGTTAAAGATGCCTTGGTACTGATACTATATGCCTATGTTTGTTTTTGATATTTAACTACTCGAATTATTGTAAATTACTGTGTTTTAAAGACTTTTAAGTAAATGCTTACTTAGAATTACATTAAATTATGGGCTATTATTTATTAGTCAGTTTCTTGAAAATAATTTATTACACTACATACAAACTGTGTAAATTAGTTTTCTACATAACGCAATTGCTTATAAATTAGGCGAAGTGCTTAGCGGTAGAAGGAAGTGACAGTCGACAAAAACAGTCTGGAAACATCACACTGAATCGCTCTGTCTCTCTCTGTGCAGTAAGATCTCTGTCTGTCGCCTTTTTTCGTGCACCGGAGTCTAGTAATGCGTTAACAAACAGCATTGAATTATCACTTTTAAATTACACTTGCTCTTTTCAATTTCCCTGTAATCACTGTGTGTTAAGAGGTTAAATTAACTAAAACATTTGTCATGGGTTGCTTTCCAGAGTTTACAGGGAACAGTTCTTTGTTGTCTTTCCTCCAACATTGACTTTATGATATATTTTGAACAGCAGTTTCATAAATACTTTCAAAAGTAATACATGTAAACATAATTTGATGTCATCAAAATAGCAATATTATTATTCAAGTCAGTGTTATATATAATGTTTGTTTCCAGTGTATATCTTCTGATACAACTTCTCTAGAAGATGAGAATCTCATTCTAGGAGAACAGCACCATAGAAATCAGACACAGGTTGATACATCAGATTTGTTAACACATAGGGGACCTAAGAAGTACCAGGGTGAGATAAACAATAAGTCAGTGACCACGTCTAGCCATTTGTCAGAACATAAAGAAATCAACAGTGGTGTTAAGAAATATAAGTGTAATGTATGTAATAAGGCATTCGCAGCAGCAAGTAGTTTGTCAGTGCATAAACCAATCCATAGTGGTATTAAGAAGTACCGGTGTAATGTATGTGATAAGGCTTTCACTGCCCCAAGTAGTTTGGCATCGCATAAATTAGTCCACAGTGGTAATGGTAGTAAGAATTACGAATGTGATATATGTAAGAAAAGCTACACTCTTGCAACTTATTTATCACGCCATAAAAAAATACGTCACTCAGGTGTTAAAAGGCACCAGTGTGATGTATGTAATAAAGCCTTTGCTACATTGGGTAATTTGCAAACCCATAAATTAACACACAATGAGAGTAAGGATTATCAGTGTTATGTGTGTAATAAGAGTTACACTCGTCCAAGTTCTTTAGCACGCCACAAAAAATTATCCCACAATGGTATTATGTATCGATGTGATATATGTAATAAAGCATTCACCACATTATACTATATGTCACAACACAAATTAGTGCACAACGGTATTATAAAGTACCAGTGTGATATATGTAACAAGATATGCACTACATCTAGTAATTTATCAGTACATAAATTAGCTCACAGTAGTATTAAGAAATACAAGAAACTTGCTAATTCAGTAGTGTATCTTGATAAATAAATTTTAAAAGTATTTATATGATATTTTTAGTAAGTTTTGACTTTTGAAGAACATATTAGTTTATTAATCACTGCCTTTATTAAAACGTTTACATGAGGATTTTTATCTCTCAGATTTAGGTCTTACTGCTAGTCTGGATTTAGAATAAGATATAGACTGGTATGCATCATAAAAATTAGATTGTACCATTTTCTGAATGGGGTAGATGGTCACAAAAAATATAGAAAAGTGTGGCAAGATACAGTGTCTAACTTTCCCGAGTTGCAGCTATGAAGATGAAAGCCATTGGGTTTCTGGACTGGTCCTTGATGAAATTGAAAAAAAAATTAATCAATAAGGTTGAAATTAAAGGAACGGCCTTGGAGGACCCAGAAGGTGAAAATATGATTTTTAAGTTTTTCATGAATTAAAAAAATATATAGATTTTTCCATTTCATATGACATAGTTAGTTCATCTATAGCATGCTTGTTTTTTAAAACGATTTTCATCATACACTCCTCTATTAAAAAACTAGGTGTGTGACATGTGAGTTTTCTATACGTTTGATCCACAACACGGACCATGTACAATAGGACCTGATTCGTTGTGCAGAAATAATAGTAATGAAGAATCTGAACAAATATATAAACATCACCAGAGTCTGCCACAAGCTGTCAGTGGGAGGCTATAAAACCAGTTGTCATAGATTTGCCTCGGACTGATCTGAAAATTTTTTGCTGAACTGGAAGACTAATGGTAAAATAAACATAAATGAATATACTGGTATTTGCAATTTAAATTAAGGAAATCATAATTCAGTTTAAATTGGACATTGCGGACATATATTTTTCCAGAATTAAAGAACATTCTTAGACGGATCTGAGCTGCGTAACAACTTCTAGTTAATGAATCGTTTACTTCAGTACAATCGTTGTTTCAATATCTTGAGTCATTTCAGATAATAGATGGATTTTTATAGATTTTTTTGAAGCTGTCACAATTAACTTTATAGTAAAATATCTATATGTAGATCAACACTGTTTTCTGTATTTTGTATTTTCGACAATGTATGAGACTCCTGCGTAGAGAGTTCTTTCATGGGAGGGTACGGGTGGAAAGTAAACAAACAAACAAAATTCACATTTTTATTTTTTAATGAAATATTAAAATATAGTGTTTTCTCTTTACAGCAATATATAATATATAGGCGTTTAAAGCTTCTTCCAAATTTAAATAAATTTTTGAAATGTATTTCCACACAGTAGCGAGTGTTGTTGAACCAGCTCATGGATTTTCCCCTACTGGTCCCAGGTCATGGTGCAAGTACAACAGGTCGATACATGACAATACAGAACCTAATCATAAACACAGTATGTCATCTGCAATTATGTCTCAAATCAAACCTATTTTTAGAGATGTATGTAGTGAAAGTCTTCTAAATAAATGCCTTCATGGAAAACTCAAAACATGAATGAGAGCGTGACTCACATAATTTGGACACGGATTCCAAAATCAACATTTATAGGCCTAGAGACACTTCAGTTTGGTGTTTTAGATGCAGTGGCATGCTACAATGATGGCAATGCTATTAACACTTTCGGTGCTGGATGTTTCAGCACAAAACTTCTATAGAGGCCGCCTGCTGATAAAAAATACTTCTATAGAGTGTCGGCTGTTTTTAATGTTTTTCAAAAAAATTTTGTGAAACTATAACATAACCTATTAAAATGGTACTTATCTTGTTTTAAATGTTGAACCTTCCACTTCATAATTAAATATAAAATTTTCTTGTGTTAGATAAATACTTTCAATTAAACTTTACTTTTTTATATACAATTTTTATTAAAAAAAGTCAAAACAGTTATAGCACACTAAAATATTATAAAATCACTTTAAATGACATAGAAGTAGTACAGTTCACTGTTGAAACAGTATAATTTTTTTTGAATGAAAACTTTGAAGTATGGGTCTTTATACATAGCAATTGGAAATTTCTTTGTAGTTTCAGTTTGGTTGACTTGAACTACCATCTGTTGGTGATTTCAAGAACTAAGAACACTAACAAACATTACACGACAGCTAAAATGATGTCATTAGAAGTGATCATGTATTTAAAGAAACATAAAACTATGTCAAGTCAAATGATGTGCTCGGCACTCTATGAAAGTTTCATCACCACGTCAATTGACATGATCGGCACCCTAAGTGTTAAATGCTTAGCTTTTGAGAACTGGGAATTAATCTTGGTACTCGGATGGTTAACGCATTGAAAATGCTTGATGAAGAAAGGATATGCACTTTTGACAAAGCTATATCAGAATATGAAAAACACTAGACAGCAAAGAAGACTAAAAAGAAAGAAAGAAGAACTTGCTGATTGCCCAGATTATAACCCAGGAATGTTATAAGTTAACTGAAATATAGAATTATTATAAAGTACGTTTTTTGTTTTTCTGAGATTAAATTTTTTTCAGGAAAAGGAACAGTTTCTCAAAACTTATTTAACCAATCTTGTTGAAACTTTAACAGGATATTTACTTACAAAGACACATATTTTAATGATTTTTTTTTAAAAAATAAGCTGTAGAATTAATTTTATGTTATTTATGAAGTCGGTTTTTTCTTACGTTTAACGTAGATGAGGAAATAATTTTTTTGGGTCAACTAAAACTTCAATTAAAAAAACAACTCAGTTAAAATATGTAACAAGGCTCGATTAGATAGTGCAAAAAATTTGATAGAGTTAGTGTAAGTAGTTCCTGAAAAACTGTTCCTTATGTTACCATTAACAGGTATAGTGATTGGGTACCCTTAAAAGGAGAAGATTAAAATTAGTTTGAAAAATTGTTTCCATTCCATATGGACTAGATACTGAATGCTTTTGCTCATGGAATGATGACATCCTCCTCATGTGTAGAATGTATGTAAGCTTTCCTCTCATAAAACAACTGTCTTTCTGGCAATATAGTATTTAATAGTAGCGTTTTTTGTATATGTGTCCATGTGGTGTACATTTTACAGTAATAGGTAAAGCTGTTATGAGACTATTTTCCAGATGAGCTATGCATCTTAGTCTAAACCCATATATACTGTTTAAAATATATGAGAAACATAGGTCATATGAGAGATAGTCACAACATTCATCTATGATGGTCAAATGGTCTTCTTCTTCTTCTGGCAGTACGGTCCTCTTAGAAACCTGGGGTGTTCAGTGAATCTCCTCCAATCTTCTCTGTTCAGAGATTTACTCCTCCAACTTGCCACTCGCATCCCTCAAATCCCCTTCCACATCTTCATACCATTTCCTCCTCAGATGTTCTCTCCTCCTTACGCCCTCCCGCTTCCTTTCTAATGGCATTTTTAGCCCTCGATCACTTCTCATTCTTACCACATGCTCCAACCATCTCAACCTTTGTACCTTCACTGCTGCAGCTATGTCCGCTTCTCCATAAAGGTCTCTTAGCTCATGATTCTTTGTTACCCTCCACGTCTCTCCATCCTACACTGCTCCATAAAGCTTTCTCTGAAATTTTCTCTGAAAAACTCCGGTTTTTCATATCTTCCAACTTCAGCACCCAAGTCTCGCTTGCATATGTTACAGTAATTTTGATTACCATGGTGTATATTTTCTTTTTGACATTTTTTTATACATTTCTGGATTGGAATATATTTTTTAATGTGTTCTTCTGTTCCCTGCTGCTATTCTTAGTTTGACTTCTTCACTTGTTTCATTATTTTCTGTAATTTTGCTTTCAAGATATTTGAATTTTTCGACCTCCTCAAAACTGGTTGCTTATTCTTATTTGTCCTCTCTCTCTTCTCTCATTTCTTGTTATCAAAATATACTTTGTTTTCTCGTCTTGGAGAAATGATAAATTGCTATGTAACAATTTTATCTACAAAACCCTTCAGTTACTTGTGGCATTACATACTTTAGATAATGTGTCCATTATAGTATTCATCTTTAATCTGGCATCTAAGTCACTTAATCGAAGTAAAAAATAATTTTCCTTTCAATAATCCACCGTGTGAACTCTTCCTTTGTAAGAAGAGTTTTATAAGAAGTCACACGGCAGATTATTGAAAGAAATTAATTTATTAATGTGTCCATGCTTCCCAGTGAGTGAGTCCCCCCCCTTTCACTTTGGCACCATCAGTGTGCTACGGCAATGTGTACCCTGTAGGTTAGTATCCATCCGACTTATATGACGAGTGTTAATGTGGTGTTTACTTTTATATAAATTAATATAACAGTAGAGCATCGATTATCTGAACGTCTCGGGATTATCCCGTTCGGATAATCGATATTTCGGATAATAGATCGTAAATTGAAAACATTATTTCTGTTTACAAAAACAAAGATTTTTATTACAAAACCATTTCTAACATACTGTTGTATAATTACAGAAATCTGCATACTATACTGTAATGTAAGGGTAAAAATAATTGAATTAAAACTGAGTGTAATTAATAAAAACCAAAAGTTAATTTAAACAGAATTAGAGTTTAATGACAAACACTGTACAGTACTATGAAATTAATTAAAAATTAAAAAAAAACATTAGAACAGTCTCAGTCTTGATTCTTGTTTATTGATTGCAAGGCTGTGTAGCTACAGCGTTTATTTATAGCTACAGTGTTTATTTATTACTGTACAGTACTGTAATAATTTATAGTATACAATTTTTTATGTTTAATAAATATCCAATACGACTACATGTGTTCAATACATTACTGTACAGTACAGTATATAATTTTGCTTTTTATTGAGTTTGATAATAGATCGTTTGGTTAATGGATGTTCACAGATATTGTGAATTTCATGATATTGTGTTCTCAATTGTATTATCAGTTAATTTTAAGAATAACTATAATTCTGATACTGAAATTAATATTAATAACTATCATGGAAGTGTTTTCAGATAGTACTAACAACATTATTAAACCTTGTTTTTGTTATAGAACCATGAAAGTGAATTATATGTGCTTTAAGTGAATAATAAAAGTGGTGTAGACCAGAATCTTGTCTCTTGATTGTGATTCTACCTGAGTCTTTACAGTTCTTTTAAGCAAGTTTGGTTTTTGCTTCTTCTACACTTCAGGGATTAGGCAATGTGCCTGTTCTGAGTTCACATTATCACATCCATTTCTTTCTTGGTCTTCCTACATCCCTTCCTGATTTTTAATGTGAAGAATTCGAGTTTGATATTTTTTTCCCCAGTACAGGGAACCAGCCAGTCATCATGAAAGTCTAATGGAGGGGCTGCCTCCTCTCAGCCTTCAGACCTGCTGCCAATTATACTATCTCTAATTGGAGGGTTGCCTCTTCCACTGGTCTGAGTTTGGTTTTTTAACATACTTAATTAGGTATGATAAAGAACACATTATAGCAGTGGCAGAAGCACAGGCAGTAATTGACAATCTGAAGAAAAATTAATCTAGACCTGGATAGTCATGAATGAGCTACTTAAGTGTGGACCCGAAATATTACTGGTGTAGAGTAACTTGTGTATATATGTAACTTGTTTCTTAAGGGGGACGAGGTACCAACAGAATAGAGATAGTGAATCCAATAGGGAACATGATAGTGAAAGGTGACCAGCAAAGTTGCAGTAATTGTAGAGGGATTAGTTGTAATTGTTTAAACGTTCATTCCTCTATCTGTTCGCACACAACACGTGGCTGGTATTTTCTGTTATTTGGACTTACGCTTTCTTCATTTCCTAGCTTGCTGTGCACTTTTTATGATAAAACTTTCCGAAAACGTACGACAAAAACTGTCCGAAATCTTACGTTTCGCTCACTGTGTTTATTGTTCTATACGGTGGGGCTACAATCTGCTTGCAGGTGCTGAGTCGCTGTACTTTTAATGTTTCCACTGTTTGGTGGTTGTAAGGCTACTGTTTCTAATACTTTTAAAAACTTTTAATTACATTTTTACTGAGGCACTACTGACCATATTCTGCTCCGCTGTTTTTACATTTTTTTTACCTAGGTATGGCTTTTGTGATCTAGACGTGGTCGCTGGTGTCTGCTCTCTGTGGTGTTTGACTTGCAACTGCCGACAGCATGGCTTGACGTTACTCACTTGACTCCCGCACTAAATTGTTTTTTCTAGCTCGCCTTTGGGAAACTTAGCAGGTGCGAACTTCTTTTTTCCTGGCATGAGACTACTAAGCGAGTAAAAATGTATTCTGAGCATATACATGTGTCAAACAATTAATTATCCACTTACCAGGCCAAAATCACACACAAAAATTCCATGTGGTCCAATGTTCTGTTTCACACACACAAAAATCAGTCTTTGTACTATCCTCAATAAAATGTCCCATTACATAGTGTAATGAACACCCTTTCTTGAGTGTATAGTAAGATACTCCACAATTTAATTGAGCATGAGGTGAAGGATACTGAAAAACAATGGATTTTGAGTGGCTAAGTCCTGCATGGATAGTGTTTTTACACTTAAACATGTTACTGGGAAAAGCCTGTTTCATAATCTTGAACCTCACATTGTTTTCATTGATCTTAAGAAAGCTTATGATATTATGCCACTTGTGATACCATAGAGAGCTATGAGAAACCAATTTGTAAGTGGTAGATATAAAAATACAACCAATTAATTCTGTAACAGCATGTATTAAAATTGGAAAAAGAGTATCCAGTGAGTTAGAGAAAGTTTGAAACCAGGCTGTTCCAAACCTCCAACACTGTTTCAAATCTGAATGAAGCCCAGATGAAGAAATGTTGTAAGGTGAATATATTGACTGCAAATGGGAGTCTCTTCACATTACATTTTGCCAATGATCAGCCTATACTGGTTGAGAATGAGATGGATATAAGTTATTTGCTTAGAAAGCTTGTAGAAGAATATATAAAATGGGGCCTCAAAATAAATGTATCCAAAACAGTGAAATTGTTAGTAGGTGGTGGGGGCAAATACCTAGAGTTAGGAAAAAAGGTTATGAGCTATGAAACTTCAAGCATTTAGAAATAACAATATCTGATGGTGATGACAATCAAGAAAAAACTCAAGAATTGAACAAGCAAAAAACAGCAACAAGATAAGTGAACAACCTACTCTAAGGAGTACCCAAATTACAAGATGTAAAATAAGGATATACAGGGTGGCGCAGGGAAACGGGAAAATTTGAAATAATTAGAAAACATGAAGGAACGTTACAAAACTTTATTTGAAGCTAAAAAAATATGTTCTACAAAACTGGAAATTACATTAGGCATCACTCTTTAAAAATTACATCAGCTAAATGCTGCCTATTTTGCCATACACATTCAGTAAGTCATTTCTGTAGGTTTTGCATAGCGCGGCACAATGTGTCACCTGGGATTTTATCGATTTCCTCTTCAATCTGTGTCTTGAGCTGAGAAAGGGTTCTTGGTCTAGTCTGGTACACGATGCTCTCCAGATGTCCCCATAAAAAAAGTCACAGACCGAAAGGTCTGGAGATCGGGGCGGCCAAGCGATGTTAGCATTCCTTGAAATTATGCGATCCCCAAACAAACGTTTCACTGCTGCCATAGACTGTGTGGCAGTGTGTGAGGTGGCTCCATCCTGTTGAAACCAGGTGTACTGAATGTCAAGATTTGGAAAAGTATGGAGGCTTGGAGCCAAAAATGTCTCTAGCATGTTGACATAACGTTCAGATGTCACAGTGACAGCAGTGCCTCATTCATCTTCAAAAAAGTAAGGGCCTATCACCCCATGACACGACACTGCACACCATACGGTAACTTTGGTTCTGTCTAATGGACGCCGCTGAAGCTGAGCAGGGTCTCCCTGTGCCAGTAATGAAAGTTCTGCTTATTCACGTATCCACTTAAGTGAAAATGGGCTTCATCGGGCATCCAAAGATTTTGAATGAGGTTAGCATTCTCATTGATTTCATCCAACAATTGTTCACAAATTTGCAGGCGCAATACACAATCATTAGGATTCAGTTGTTGCACAATCTGAAGTTTGTACGGATGAAATTGAAGTTCATGGAGTATTCTTTGAACGCTCTGAAGTCCGAGCTGCAATGACGAGGCAATTTTTCACACCGAACGATGAGGACTCCTTAAGATGGCAGCTCGCACAGCATCAATGTTTTCTGGGGTACATACAGACCGTACACCCCCACTAGGCTTTTTCTTCAAAGCTGAACCAGTCTCTTCAAAATTACGAACCCACGTTTCGATTGCGTGTAACGAAGGAACTTGACCGTGGGGTGGGATCTGATAGTGGCGCCGAAACTCTCATTGCACAGCTGTCAAACTGTCATCGTGTCCGTAAAACGCCCTTACGGTGACCGCACCCTCTGCACCGCTTTACTGCTCCATGGTAATTAAAGGTCCGTTACTGCTAGACAGACAGTTTCCTTCTGCTACATCTACAGGGCTGCCAACATCAACTTCAAACTTTCCCGTTTCCCTGCGCCACCCTGTATAAAAATATGTTAGAGGTTATAGGCTTATGTTTGGCAGAATTACAGGAGGTGAAAAAAAGAAATAAATCCAGTATCTGAGCTACTGATGGATTATTGGAGACGATGCTGTAGATGAACTAGATTGGATAGATTTAAGAATGTGTTTGTAAGGGCAGAAGTGGGGATTGGTATAGATGTAATAGAAATAGTAGAGGTGAAAATGTTAAATTTGCTCAGACATATAAATTGTATATGAAGGGAGAGATGGCGAAATAAGGCGTGGGAATGGAAACCATCCAATAGAAGGTAAAAAGGAAAGCCTAGACATTTCCTGGAGAAAAGATGTTGAAGATTCCATGAGTGCGGTAGGCCTCATGCTAGAGGACTGTTTAGATTGGTATCAGTGGAAGCAAGAAGTGGTGACAGCCATAATAAAATCACGGAATGATGATAACTTGATCAGAGTATTCACTTCCTTTATTTAATATTATACATTTGTGGTATCATATTTTTTAAAAATTCCATTTTATAGAAGTCCACTACAATATTGATAGCACGTTCTACACAGAGGAATTTTAAGATATATAAATATACATTGGAACTTGCTTATAACAAGATTCAAGGGACTGGACAAATGTGCTCGTTAAAACCTGGTGCTCACTAAATCCGAGTTGTCGACTCACAAGTCTAAATTTTTATACTGTGATTATCGAACACACAACAAAAAGGTCTAGTATAGAAGCGGCTTAGCACAATAAAATTTTGACATGTTTTACATTCTACGCTTACAAGTAAAATTTAGAATTCAAACATTTTTTAGATTCTAACATTCTTTGCTCAATATATTAATTCCCAAAGTATAGTAAAAGTAACTGTGTAGTAAAAACTTAACAAAAATCAGTTGGCTATCTAGCAAAAAACGCAAAACTTTCCATGCCACACGAACAATATTTATTTTTTAATTACAAGAAAATTCATTCTAATTTATTTGTCTTTTTGTTCTAAATGAAATCATCAAAATTATATTTCGCACACAGAAGTTAATTAACCTTAAAACAGTCTTCTATTTTTGTTTGTTTAGTAATTTTTTATCTGTAGATATCAAAACAGTTTTGTAATTTATTTAAACATTCCGAAAATTCATCACTTATGTTATTAGTTTCACTAAATTGCGTTAATGATTGTAAAAGAATGTTTAAAATGCTGTGTTGTAACAAACTTTTGTTAGATCTTAATGCATGTACAAGCAAGCCTGTGAAAAATTGCTCGTTATAACCAAGTCTCTAATGCATTCCTACTCGTTAAAATCGAGTTTAATTATCATTACTAAGATATAAAACCAAACAAATCTCATACTTTTGCTTGTTACATCCGATATTGTTATAAGAGAGCTCGTTATTTGTGAGTTCCACTGTATCTTTTTGTGACTGTGACAAGTTGGTTATTGTTTACATTATTAGGGATAGGCCTATTATTGATATAA
The DNA here is from genome assembly GCA_034769895.1 of Magicicada septendecula. Lineage (NCBI taxonomy): Eukaryota > Metazoa > Arthropoda > Insecta > Hemiptera > Cicadidae > Magicicada > Magicicada septendecula. The sequence goes on from CM068374.1 coordinate 60,107,123, forward strand.
ATCATTTATCAGTAGGCCTACGTGAGAGGGCACACAGAAATTATGCGTATATAAAGAACAAGCACGAACCATGTGAGTATGACTATGGTGCTAGATATTGTTGGCAATGTACCTTATAAATTAGTATGACAAAATTTATCAACTAGAAAATAAGTACTCTTCAGTTTTTTTTTGAGGTTGGGTTTCAATGATCCAAGTTTTTTTTTTAATATGAGATGATGGATTTTAATCAGGAAAGAAACTAAATCATATTTTTTTAACCTTAAAAGATGTGGTTCAACTCTCCATTTAATTTTAAAAGAAGGTTTGTTGATAATACTGTGAGCCAAAGCAAAATTATTTTTAATGGTATGGACAAGGTTAGATAAAAATCTATCATTTTTAATTGTCATGCAGGAGTTGGTGAATAATTAAAAAGATTAATTAAAATAATAAACACTTAGTAATAAGAAATTAAAAAAGCCTCAAGGTTTTCAGGAAAACCCCAAGAAGAGGACAGGTGTCATGTGGACTGACAAAAGGAGAGGGAGACATCGATCAAGAATGCAGGAGATATGGGAGAGTAGGAAGAGAGAGGAGAAGTAGGGGGGAACCAGTTGAACCAAACTTAGTCCACAGTGGCTCATACGGAAAAAAAAAATCACTTGGTAACTTCCACAATAATTGTGTTTAATTATGTTCTGATAATCATTTCACTTTATTGGATGATCAAAGCCAGTTCTCAGTTTCAATTCGACCATTTTGCGTTTGTTGTCTATCTGTTTGGGCCAGTGTTAGAATTTGACATCTCACAATAAAACTGGTGTAAAGAAAAAGAAAAATTTTCTTGTATAACAAATGAAATTACCTATTTATAATTAAATTCACAGCTGTAACACATACAATTCTTTAGTCACAAGCAATATTGTACATGTAACAAATTACAAAAAATAATCCTAACATTCATTTTGTTAAGCACCTTTGTTATTTATCATGAAAGAATTGTTATATAAAAATATAATAAAAATAATGTTAACATACTTTAAATACAATATCATTTTCTTATTTTTCCTTTTATATGGAGTAAATTTTTTTTTTATAAACCAGTAATAGCACCTATCATTGCTGGTGCCTTTGGTGGGTCCCAGCGCCTTTTGTATTGGGTCTCCCTGGTCCTAATGTCCTGTGGAATTGTTCTCTTTACTCATCGCTAACCACACAAAGATTTTCTGGAAGTAATTTTATATGGGAATGTAGAAAATATATTTTTAGTGACATTTGACATCCAACGATTTGGTAGAACTTGAGAGCTTTACTAGCGTTTTGTAGTTATCTTCTTTTATGTTGTCTAAAAATGCTTTTACTTCCATCTCCGTGCTCTTAATTTCTTTAGGTTGTGTTCTCCTTCAAAAGTAGAGTCGCGAATCACTTTTATTAATGTCAGGCCCAGTAAATATATACCCTCCTTTATTTTGGCTTCACTCAATTGTGGTAAGTCTCTCTTAAATATTTGAAGCTCTCAAAGCTCTGTAACTGTATGTCTTTTATTTAAAAAAAGAAAAACCAACAAATTTATTAAATCACCCAATCAAAATTTATTTCTGCAAGTGCAGTCAGCTACAAACCTATTATCTTGCAATATATATGAATTGTAAATGAGTCTATTTAATTAACACTTATGAATAATTTATTAAAATATTTACTACTGTATATGTAACTGACATGTTTTAATTGTACAAAAAAAATTTAATAACAATAATATTTAAAATAAGAATAAGCTTTATATTTGTTTATATTTATTACTGTTTCGACAGGTTTCATTTCTTATACTGTCATCTTCAAATTGCAGTTGAAATCTGAAGATGAATGCATATAGAAAATATTACTGTCGAAACACTGAAGATATAAATCTATAAAGTATATTCTCGTGAAATATTTTAATATAAATATAAGGTGCGCACCCATACGGACGTGTCTAAGTGCAAAGTGATGTGATTTTAACATTTAACGACCTCAACTGATCGAATTAATCTGAAGTGAAACATATGTTCCAAAACGCATCATTTTAATTAAAATATTGGTATGGACAACCATGTTCTAAGATTTATATTTAAAATCATTTTCGAATGAAATATTTCCATAGAAACTACTTCTTTCTTCAGCCTTAACACAGCACTGTGGTCACTAAACGTATACCACCTCACGTTAGCGTACTCGATTTTCACTGATGATGGCAGTCGATGGCACTGCCGAAACGTCTGGTTTTGTAGAAAACATTGGACCACGGCCAAACAGCCCAGGAAGGAATTTTAACAACAAACTACTTCTTTGTTGCCGATAACGTAGTACACATAAAAAATTAACCCCTGCCCTTCAACAATCATTTTCATTTATAGAAAATTACCCCCTCTCCCTTCAACTACCCTTTTTATTTATAGATATTTCATCTACCTTTCCGCAATGGATTATTATGGCCTTCTTTTCATGATACTTTATTTATCAAATATAAATACTGTACTTTACTCTTGTTAAAACATAAAACGGTGCAAGTAAACTACCCCTTTCCCTTATCCGATCTTCACCAAAATCAATAGGCCTTGAGTCCTCTACAACTGAGGTACATATGCAAATACTTATTTGATTCTGTTTGAATTTACGGCAGTTGTTGTTCGCCATAGAAAAAATTCGACACACACACACACACACACACACACACACACACACACACACACACACACACACACACACACACACACACACACACACACACACACACACACACACACACACACACACACACACACACACACACACACACACACACACACACACACACACACACACACACACACACACACACACACACACTTTTCAGAAAATGACTTTCCTTCATGTTTTGATGGTAGTACAATCAGAATCAGCACTTATCTCGAACACGATTTTTTCGCCATCACCATACTTTCATTTCCTTGTGGAACATGGAAGTAAAAAACGAAGTCACACAACGTATCTACAGTGGCGTATACAATTTTTATCATACAATAAAATACGATATTTCAGGGCTTGCATATAGTCCGCATCATAATTGATATCATATGTTAATGTTTTTTCAACAATTATTAGTCTTGACAGATTTATTGTGAAAACTGCTGATAGCACCAGCTCTGTAAGTACACCAGAATTTACATGCTCATATAATCCAGAGTCCGTAAGCTGTTCACTCTCTACAGTAGAAGCAGAGACAACTTTGCCTGAAAATGCTTCAACGTCTGCGCAGAAAATCACTCTCTCAGAGCAGATTGATTTGAAAGTTTTCACTGATATTAATTATTGGCCAGAAAATGTAAGCGAGACTTTGAAAAATGAACTTGTTAAGAGAGGGACGTGTGAACTACAGAATAAAGATGCATTTTTTTCAACAGATAATACTGGCAGATCATTTTCTAAGGATTGGTTTTATATGAAGTTAGAAAATGGTGAGAGAGTTTTAAGGACATGGTTGTATTCTCCTGTGAAATGTGCTATATATTGCTTTCCTTGCATGCTTTTTAAAAAAAATAAAGGGAGAAGTTCTTTTGTATAGCCACATGGTTTTAAAGTATGGAAAAAGCTTAACCCCAGAGTATTAGATCATGAAAAAAGTTGTCATCATGTTGAAGCATTTGAAAACTGGAAAGAGCTTGAAATGCGACTACAGAAATGTGAAACAATCGATGATGCTGTTCAATTAGAACAACATAAGTCATTTGAGAAATGGAAAGCTGTATTAACAAGAATTCTTGATTGTGTATTGTATTTAGCCAGACAATCCTTACCCTTGCGTGGTCAGTCAGAAGATCTTTGTGGAAGTGATAACTGTGGAAATTTCCTTGAAACTTTCAAGCTACTTGCCAAATATGATCCAGTTGCGAATCATCATCTTTACAAAGTTCAGCAAACAGACGACTATGTTGTGTCTTATCTTTCTCCACGAAGCCAAAATGAATTCATCAAACTACTTGGTGATCATGTCAGAATAGAGATATTTAAGAAAATTTCTAAGGCTAAGTATTTCTCCATCATGTTTGATAGTACACCAGATATATCGCATACTGACCAAATGTCTCAAGTAATTCGTTATGTACACATTGAAGGTTCAGAAGTCACAGTAGAGGAATCCTTTATTGACTTCATTCTGTTACATGGGAAATCAGCTAATGAAATTACAGAACAAATTTGTGACAAGTTGCAAGGAGATGGTCTAAAACTGGAGTAGCCTACTGCTATGGACAAGGATATGATAATGCTGCGACCATGGCTGGACACATTAGTGGTGTTCAGAGACGTATTTTGGATATAAACCCCAAAGCAGTGTTTGTGCCATGTAACAATTACTCACTTAATCTTGCTGGAGTACATGCAGCTACTGTTGGAACAAATCAGTGACTTTTTTTGGCACTGTGGAAAATGTGTACACATTTTTCTCAAGCTCTACACATAGGTGGGATGTTCTTAAACAACATGTTCCAATTAATGTGAAGCGATCCTGTGACACAAGATGGAGTTCAAAGTATGAATCTGTACATGTGCTTGCTGAGCACATTGAAAACATAATAGAAGCTTTGGAAGTCTTGAGGGATGGATCAGAAGAAATCCCAGAAACCAAAGGAGATGCAGGCAGTTTGTTGGTTTGCATTATGACCTATCCTTTCTTTGCATTCCTTTATTTTTGGAGCCCAGTGGTTACTGAAGTGATTGATGCTCAGATATACGTACAACAAAGAGGACTTTGACTTGATCAATGTGTTCAAAAGCTGAAAGCACTGACTCTATTTTGTGAGGAAAAGCGTGATTCTCTAGTCACAAAAGCAGCTGAGAGAGCCATGGAGATGTGCAATATATTTGATATTTCAACAGAAAGAAGAATCGGAAGATGAAAGAAAATGTCTGGTGAGAAAAGTATCGACTCTGGCTTAAATTTAATTCAGGAAACTCGTCGGGAACAGCTTGAGGCAGTAGATAAGCTAACATCAGAATTAAAAAAAGTACGTTACAAATGAATATACTTCATGAGCTATTTGCCTTCCTTCAAATTCAAATCCTATTGGATGCAGAAAAAGATGAATTCATTGTTCGAAACATTCAGCATTTATGTGAAAAATATTCCGAATTGAATGCTTCAGCTATGATTGCTGAAGTACATCATATTAGATGCCACATTTCTTTATTTAAAGAAGTTCATCCAGAAGAGAACATTTTTGCATGGACAACTTTAGAATTATTAAGCTGGATAATTAAGTGGAAGATGCAAGAGAGTTTAATTAACATTGTTGTGGCACTAAGAATTTTTTTTAACAATCACTGTGTCAAATGCTACTTGTGAAAGAAGTTTTTCCAAGTTAAAGCTAATAAAGACCTATCAGAGATCGACTATGAGCCAGGAAAGGTTAAGTAACCTTGCAATTTTATCAATTGAAAGAAAAATAAATGTAAATTTTAACCATGTAATTGAAAAATTTGCAAGAATAAAATCCAGAAGATTTTAAATAAATTCAATTTATATACTGAAATGTCTAATATTTAATGTTTTTTGTTTCCCTATTTTGTTATACTCGTATTGGTACCTATAAACTGTTACAGTTTCGAAGTAAACATTAAAGACTTTAGAGAAGTAATTTGATTTTATAATTATAATTGTAGGTTTAGAAAATAAATAGTTTTAAAACTTGGATTTGTAACAGCTCATGAGGGGGCGCAATATTTTAAATTGCCCCGGGCGCTCAAACTCCACGGTACGCCACTGCGTATCTAAGGTAATTTATAATGTTATTACTTTAATCATATTTTATCATTTTTATTGCCATATGTTATACAATAATAATTATTAATAAGTAATAAAATACCTTCCAGATTTATGATAGTGTTAACAACATTTTCTTTCAGGAGTAGTCAGCTCATAACAATACCGTCCAAAGAGAAGCAGCACTTTCCATTATGAAAGTGCCTCATTTACAGTTCGTCTAATAGATAGCGCAAGCTGTACACCCGTGAGTACTGTATATTATCTGTTACCTGTAGTTTTCATGTTGATTATTCTTGTTTTCATGTCACTATTTTTGTGTAAAACTTTAAATTGAAAAAAATTTAAAACACGTAAACCATTATTTCACTAAGTAATTTTATAGTTGTGGTCTGTTGGTTCCATGTGAACGCTGGAGGTAATTTATATATAAATACTAATCATTTAATTTTAATAAAAGGCTACATATGATTGGAGTAATTTACCTATGGTAAAAAAATACATACTAAGGCATTTATAGTTGAGATCAAGAAGAGCTACATAATAATTAGTATTCTGCAGTTCCCCCTGAGCTGCAGAACTCGCTCACTATTTTCAACGAAGTACATTTATTATTACATAAATTTCGATATTAGATAATTTTTCAATTGTGGGAAAAATTAAAGATCCGTAGATCACAGCATTTATCTTTAAATTTATATTTATTATAATTTCTAATATAAAACAGCCTAAGAACTGTTAAAACATACAAATACCTTAAGGGAAGAATTCCAAACTTGTGAAAAAATGGTCAAGAATGTTCAAACTCATGTTTCTTAGAAATACGTCTAATGATTAGCACATATTATAGAATATATATGGTCGTAAATTGGATTTTACATTATTAGATTTTTTTTTAATTGTGATCTCAGGCTACTGTTCCCGTGCGGTCGCCCGGATTGTGAAACCTTATAAGGCTGCATTATTTCAGCTAGAAATTGTTTTTGGTCGCAAGCTAGCTTGTTGAGTGGCCAAAAGCTATCAACCTTTTAAAGTACACAAGTACGGTGATAAAGTGTGAAACACTGCATCTTACGAAACGATCCCTTACGTTTATCGCATCTGAACGTTATTATCTGCGAATTCACACTACTGATAAATACGAGGGTAGGGTGAAAAATTCCCAGCCTGACACAGAAATAGCGCTAACCATGTTCATTATTTTGATCGTATTATATGGTTTCACCCTTTGTAGGGTAAAGGATCCTTTGATGGTACACATGTTAGTGACAATCGTCTAAAATTTTACCCCTATTTGATGCATAGTTTAGATTTCACAGCTAATTGAGTAATTCGTCCTTTTGTGTATTAGGCAATTTTTTGTCATTCTACAATGCAAAACTGAAGAAATGGATTAAATTTTTGTGCAAACTGTGAGGTAAACTGTTCTGTCTTGGTAAACGTGTTCAGAAGGCTCCTGGCGAGACTGTTGTGCGTGAACAAGCGGTTTACTAGCTCCAAAGACTGCCGTAAATGAGTTGAAGCTCGTGGTTATCAGATGAAGAGTATGTTCTTGAGTTCCACGAAATTTCATCGCTAGGCGCAGTGGTAGATAAAAGAGTACTATTCGGACATTTTACGCCATTTGCATGAAGCTATTCGTAGATTCACGGCCACGTTTATGAAAATTTCAACATGAAAATTTCAACATAGGCAGAAGAAAACGTCATAATGATGACACTGCAACTGCCGTATTCGCTAGGTGTGTCCCAACGTGATCTATCCTCCTCCCAATAGTGGTTGTTTCCATGAAAGGCAAACGTTTCGTGACCGTCGAAGACGTAAGACGAAAATCGCTGAGCGAGCTTAAGGCTTACCTTAAGCTGAACTAAAAAGTGCATGCTTGAAATATTTTGAAGACTGCAAAACGGCTAGCTTAATCGTGCATCGTGCAAAGTAGCTTCGACTGAGCTACTTTGAAGGGGTCAGTGATGAATGAAGGCATAATTTTTGAAAAAAATACAAGAACTACATGAACTTTTTAATCAAACCTCGTACACTAATCCATCTGTAACTGCTACAGTTTACTGCTCTATAATTACTGCAGTTGTTTACTTCTGAGAGTACTTACATTAATATGCCTTTGCACAACAGAAACGCTGAAGAAGCTAATGACAGTTTCACCTTTGCGTTTTATACTCATGTGCATGAAATTGTATACATTAATGTTGGTGTTAACGCGATGTTAAAGGGTTATGGGACAAAAAAATGCAAAAAAAAATTCATCTTAGAAATTTCTCCACTTCTTCTTCTTTAGGCGGCGGTTACATTGAATCAGAATTTGAGAATTTGTAAGAAAATGTGGTCGTACGAAATCGTGAGAGTTCGTCAGAAGTGAACAAACCCATTATTGTTCATCGGTTAGTTTGCTTACGACCTCTGCGTAGAATATTCACGAATTCGTACGTCTAGTCGTATGCGACCAAAATAATTTGTTTTTCATCAGTTTTTGTACGAAGTTTGCCGTCTCTGAAAGTTGTAGATCATCACATAGCAAGAAACCATTGTCGGTCGCCAGCTATTTACAACATAGTGATTTACAACACTCGTACGATTTCGGAAAGAAAGTGTTTCCACGCTATTCTTGCGATTTTCTACGAATAAAACTCGCGAGTTCTCACGAATTCGCACTACCACAAACTGAAGCAATATAACAGCAGCCTTAAAAAATGTATAGTTTTATATGCTTTAATGGTCACTTCGATGTTAAAAAATTAATAAATTAAAAGCAATGGGCCTTATTTAATGCACGATCCAAAGCTCTCATTTTATGGAAATGATAGTTGGTGCATGTTCAATAACGAAAAAAAATAGAACAATCTACAAACATGAGCACTCCCTACTTGAAGCAGTAATGGAAGCTATTAAGGCCATATATAGACCTTATTCATTGAGACTTGTTCAATGAAGATATCCTAAAACGCTGTCTTCACGGGAAAATTCAGAACCGAACGAAAGTTTCAACCGAATAGTTCTAACTGGAAAAAACGTCCAAAAACTGTATTTGTGGACCTGCAAACTGTCAAACTTGGAGTCAGAGATGCAACTATATGCTGTAGTGAAGGTTGTATTGGAAAAGCAAATGTTCTTCAAAGGCTTTAGATCGACCCTGGGGAATTTATGGTTGAAGGTGTCAAATAGAGTGACGCAGAACGTATACGAGTGGCTCATAAGGAGCTCAAGAACAAAATGAAAGACAAAGACTTAGAAGAAGACTGTTAAAAAGGAAGAGAGAAGAATGTAAAAGTGAAACTTATTGTCCTGGTGGATTTTAGAGACGTACAATTTTTTAAAGTGTTTTCAATTTTTAAACCAGTTTTCCCTAAGTTACCATTTTTCAATGGTAGGTACATTTTTATAAAAAACTACATAACTTACTACAAGCCTGATGTTTTACAGACACGTTACTTACTCTGATACAAGTTTGCCTGACCAGAATGATAAAACACTAATTAGCAGAACCTTTAATACAACATTTTTTATTTTAAAATTTTACCTGAATAAAGACATACGTGTGGAGTGTTGCCCTATACGGGAGTGAATCTTGGACAATTGGAGAAAGTGACAAGAAAAGACTCCAAGCATTTGAGGCCTGGTGGTACAGAAGAATATTCAAGATAAACTGGAGGGAGAAGATAATGAATGAGGAAGTCTTTAGAAGAGCTCAGGAGGAGAAGAGCTTTTTTACGAAATCTAAAAGGCAGAAGAGCTAAGTTTATAGGGGATACACTACGACACAATGGGTTGGTTAAGAGAATAATAGAAGGAACAATTGAAGGGAAGAATCACAGAGGACGACCCCGTTTAGACTACATGAAACAGCTTATGGTCGATATGAACTGCACATCATATTGTGAGTTGAAAAGAAAAGCAGAGAAGCGTGAAAAGAAAACCCAATGGCGAGCTGCTGCCAACCAGCCTATGGGCTGCTAACCTGGAAGAGAGAGAGAGAGAGAGAGAGAGAGAGAGAGAGAGAGAGAGAGAGAGACGTGAATAGAATAAAATTTATAAATTTATAATTTTTTTTCTACCGTAGCCAGACGTGATATTTTATTAAATCTGCTACAGAAAAAAAGGTGAGTGTTATTAGTACCTGTTAATAATTTTATAGGGATAGGATTAACCTTTTTTTGAAATAATGATATCTAAAGCTAGCTCATTTTCCCCTTTAAGTAGCATTGGATCGGAAAAGGCACCGACTCCCCTTAAATATTGAACTATCGTTTTGTACACAATTCTTTTCTATGTAAATAAAAAAAAAGAATAGAATTTTGTAGTAAGACTGAATCTATATTATTGCCATATTGGTTTTTCATGATCAACCAATATTATTATTATTGGTGAATTATATTGTGGAATCGTTTTAATGATTTCGAAAGTTGTACGGTTTGTTTATAAACAACTAGATAACAGTACGGTACAGTCAACATTTCTGATGCACGCTTTCTCCACTAGATAGCGCTTGCAGTTCAACAACGTTAGACAACCGTATTTGGTCTACGTGAATTTATTTTTGTTATAATCTTTTTAATTTATATACAGTAGGCAAGTTAAAATAAAATTAGAAACTTAGTAGACAATACCATTTTCCGAAATAATTTTGTTGTTGTTGTGTGCTGGTTCCTTATCATAATGGGTGTTAAAATATTCGGATCATATTCATACGTGTCAAGAACATTGCTTTTAAAAACTGTAATCTGTGGGCACCGAGTGTTGGACATAACGTGTTATTTAATAAATAAACTATTAAGAAATTTTCTAGTAAAACTTGCGTACGGTTGTAAAATCTTTTTTACAACGATTCTATCCCTAATCATAGACAAAAATGTACTTATTCCGTTCAAATAATAATTTTTTTTTACGAGGGAGACTGCGGAAAACATGTTCGCCGCAGGAGGGTCCGCACTCCTACGGTGTGTGGAACTCGCACCCACCAAAACCACAAACCCTGTTGTCCACGGCATGGATACACCTTGGGCCTCAGCTTTTGCAATACTTCAAGGTGGTGCCATTTGGACTTCGTCCTGTGGACGTACATCTGTTTTAACCCTTCAGCGGTTCCACGTTACCTGTTTCCTGCTATTCTGTCAGCGGCCCTAGCAAGATCATCTTCGGCTTCCTTCTTTTGCCTTAGTACCTTCTCTATGTTAGCTGCTACCTGCTCCCAATAATGTTCGCTCTCCAGCAATATTTCCGATAATATTTTCAGGTGAGATCTGTCCCACTACATTTTCCAGTGATTGCCTCTCTTCTTTCCATCTATCACAGGTGAAAAACGTGTGATTCACATCGTCCAATTCTTGTTTGCAGAAAATGCAATCTGGTCTGTCTACTTTCCCCATCCTATATAGATAAGCCCGGAACAGGCCGTGGCCAGTTAGAAACTGTGTTAATAAATAACTAATCTCGCCACGTTTGCGATCAGTCCACTCAGCTAACTGTTTTATGAGCCTAGCGGTCTAACTTCCCTTCGTGTCACTGGTCCATCTTTCCTGCCACCGAGCCATAGTACGAGCCCTGGTCTCCTTGTGAGCTTGTACAGTATCTACTTGGCCCTTCCTCTTGTAAACCAGTTTCCGTTCCTGTGCCAGAGGATCGATTGGGATTATTCCCGCGATGACAAGAACCGCGGACTCCGAAACCGTGCGGTAGGAGCAAGCCACTCTGAGCGCGCCGCTTCGCTGCACTGCTGACATACGTCGTCTGTACTTCTCGAGCTTGAGTGCATCAGCCCATATCTCCGCACCATAAAGCAGCATTGAATGCGTGACCGACATAAGTAGCCGTCGCTTCGAAGGTTTCGGCCCACTGGTGTTTGCCATAATTCTACTAAGTGCCGCGGTTTTAGTTGCAGCCTTCTCAGCCACCCGATTTATTTGTGGCCAAAACGTAAGCTTCGTGTCCAGCAGTATTCCCAGATACTTAATTGCGGCTTTTGTGTGCACCGTTTCTTCTCCTACCTGCATTGGCAAGATGTTGGGGAGATGCCTCTTTGTGATCAGCACGATTTCTGTTTTGTCAGCTGCCAGTTTTAAGCCGTGGTCTGTCATCCAGGAACTGACTCAAATAATAATAATAATTTTTATTTATTTATTTATTATCAAAATACCCTTATACCATATTGGTGTCGGGTTACATCAATATATGATAAGTACATCAACTACACTCTATATACAAATTGTTTCCATCTTACTCTATCCATTGACAATGTCTTCGCTTCCCTCCAGCCCAAGCCTCTTTCTCTCAAAATGTTTCCCATCTTTCAATCCCAAGTCAGTCGCGGTCTTCCTCTCTTCTTTCTCCCCCCTGATTTTGCCTCCCAAACCTGTTTTACCATTCTATCACTGTCCATTCTCTGCATGTGTCCCCACCAGCATAGTTGTCTCTGTTCAATAAAATCCAGAATCGATATCACTTCCAGATCCTCTCTTATTTGTGTATTCCTAACTCTATTCTTCCTTGTTACTCCTACTACTCTCCTAAGCTATAATAATAATAATAATAATAATAATAATAATAATAATAATAATAATAATAATAATAATAATAATAATAATAATAACAACAACAACAACAATAATAATAACAGCAATAATAACAATAGCAATAATTAAAAAAAATGATGATGATAACTATTTTGAATGTCCGGCTTTACAAATGTCCGGAAGGATGCACACTTCCGGGGGTCCGTGGGTTGGGTATTATACCCAACCCACTAAAACGCCAACTCCCTTTCCTCTTCTAGGACACTAACCTGGAACTGTTTGACACACTACTTCGGGCTAGGCCTATTGTTCTTCAGCTCTAGAGTTCACATATGACATGTTATTCTTCTTCTATATTATGGTGTCCAAGTCTATTTTCTTCGACTGAAGAATCTGTTATGCGAAGCGTGCCAAGTATCCTCCCCTCGAAGCATCCCTTCGACGATGTTATCCGTGGAGGTCGCCTGCCCAGTATCCTCTTGCAATGACTTCCTGTGCTGTTCGCATCTGTCACAGACGAAGAAGGTACGGCTCCCGGGTAGAGACACTCTTGTGACTCGGCCTTTCCAATACTCGTCACATAAGATCTAAAATACCCGTATCCATACAGAAACTATGTGAGGTAATAGTCGATCTCCCCGTGCTTTCTTTCCGCCTACCGCTGCACCTGCTTGATGGGCCTTCTCGTCCAGCGACCTCGCTCTTCTTGCTCCCAAGCTCTCTGCCAGCTCTCCAGTATCTGGCTTCGTGCCTGTCTGTGTACAGCTTCACAACATATCTCCTTCTTCCGAAGGCGCTCCTTATGAAGCAGGAAGATCGGCATTATTCCGGCAATGTCAAAGACAGCCAGAATAGTAATAATAATAATAATAATAATAATAATAATAATAATAATAATAATAATAATAATTTTTTAAGAGAGGGAAAATTGTTTATGTACCGACAGAGGAAAAAACTATCCCTGGTGTGTGGGATTCGTACCTTACCTTACCTGGTGTGTGAACTGCCTTATCAGCTAGCTACTTGATTTGCTTCCAATAGGAGAGCTTTGAATCTAGCCTCATCCCTAGGTATTTCACTCCGTTCTTTGGCGTCTATCGCCTCAGTTCCACGTGGATTAGAAAAAGGGTTCCGTTTCTTAACGATTTCAGATTGTAAAAGGATAGCTCATTCTAGTCAACAGGCATACTTAAAAGTAGCGATAATAATAGGCTACCAATAATAATAGGCAACACAATATGTCATGAGTAAGAATATTAAAAACTTTTTTTAAAATACAAAATATGATAATTCTATCTGTTTCTATTCCTTACCTTAATTTAACAGTTTATAAGATTTACATCAATATAATTCGAATTGTATTAAATACTTGATCACAAAATCAAGAGGCTTTAGACTTTATAATTTACACACTAGTTATTCTGTACTTAAGTGATCAGTTCTACCTACTGCGGATGAAATCTGTCTATAATTTTGACTACTCCAATGTTCATTAGTAAAAAATGTATATTTTCTCTTCGTTTCCTTCTCTACAAGGGCTAGGTTATACAAACCTCTTTCGGCACACATCTCATCCCCGTATGACTCACGTCTCTTCTAACAATGGCTTTATCATCATCATCGTCATCATCTTCAAGTAGCTACACCTACTCTCTCTATTTTTCTGAATTTCTTTCCCTTTCATGAAAAAAAAATATTAAAAAGGAAATTTCAAATACGGTTTAATACTGCGGAGCTTTGTGTGTAGTGTTTTAAATTTTATAATCTGTTACGGGTTTTAGTATTTATTTTCTTCTACTCTCCTGAGATTAGGCAATGTGACCCATATCTTTCTTGGTCTTCCTACAGGAAATATGTTCTATTTATAATCCCACGTATGTATTGGAATCTATTGACTTTATTTTGTGTATCTTTGTCAGCGTCAAAACTTATATCACAACCTAAATACTGTAGTTAAAATTTTGAGGTCTGTTCCAATACTTTATCCTCAATAATAATTGGAAATCCTCAAGCGTATTGGAAATTTTCCGCAGTGAGCTTTTGTTTTGTTGGTAGATATCTTTAGGTTGTAGTATTGTCATCCTAGTTTGTGTAGTCTGTACACAGAGCGTTGTAAGTCTACTTCATTAATTTTACTATTTGTTTTAGTCAAGAAATTTCAATATATTCTTCGTGATTAATGACTGTGGTTTTTTTATTATCTTTCTCTCCATCGTCATTATTACCATCATCATTATCTTCATAAGAATTAAACCAAAAATGTTTCTTTTGGTCCCGAGCAGATACACAAGATCTGATCACTCCAATTCTTGCTTTCTCGGACGTCCCACACCTCTCCGTCCTTTCGGCTTAGAATTCAATAGTTGTTTGGTGATGCGGCAGTCATCCATTCGCTTTGGATGTTCCAATCATTTTAGCCGATGCTGGGCAGTCCTATCGCGTATGCTCATCGTATTCAGTTCCTGACGTATATATCCATTTCTTTTACTGTCTTTTAAGAATGTACCCTGCCTGATGCCGAGAAGCTCTTTTCGCCGCTTCAATACGGCTGGCCTGGAACTTCGTTAAAGTCCAAATCTCAGACCCATAGAGATTTTTGTCTCCGACTTATTTAATTTTAATTAACTTTTCTACAAATAGAAGAAAAAAAAATTTGTTCGGCTGTATTCCTGGATGTTGCACAGGCTTTTGATAAAGTTTGGCACCAAGGACTGGAATACAAACTAAAGCAACTCCTTCCAAAACAGTATAGCTCACTTCTAAAATCATACATTAGCGGAAGAATGTTGAGAGTGAAAAGTGAAGATCAATACTCAGAATTGAGACCAATCGAGGCTGGTGTTCCACAGAGCAGTGTTCTGGGTCCGCTGCTATATTTGATATACTATACACCTGTGATATACCACAAACAGAAGAAACAACGATTGCTACATTTGCGGATGACACAGGTGTCTTGGCAGTCGGGAGTAATGAGCTGGAGGCTAATAATAATTTGCAGGAAGCAATAGAAAAGATTAGTGCATGGACAAAACGCTGGCGCATTAAACTTAATGAGAATAAATCAGTTCATGTCAACTTTACCAATAGAAGAACTGAACAAATACCAATCGTTTTAAATAATCATACTATTCCGTATGCAAACACAGCAAAGTATTTAGGCATGAACCTAGATGCTAAGCTTAGATGGAAAGAGCACATTAAAAAAAAACGTGAGGAACTGAATCTCAAATTAAAAAAAATGTATTGGCTCCTTGGTGCAAACTCCGAGCTTGCAATACATAATAAAGTTATGCTGTATAAGCAGGTGCTCAAACCAGTTTGGACCTATGGAATCCAGCTGTGGGGGTGTGCCAGTGCGAGTAACGTCGAAATCATACAACGATTTCAAAATAAAGTACTGAGAAATATTGTTAATGCCCCTTGGTACATAAGGAATAGTGACCTGCACGGAGACCTGGGTGTGGAAATGATTGCAGACGAGATTAGGAAATTTGCACAGAAGCACGAAGACCGGCTTCATAACCACGTTAACATAGAGGCAATTCAGCTGCTTGACCAACATGGGATATTGAGAAGGCTCAAGAGGACCAAACCTTTTGACCTGGTTTAGTGTGGTGTGTGTAAAGCAGACTACAGTGTGAAGTGTTGTGTATGTGTATGTTTTCACCATTAGAGTAATCTCAGAGGGATACCAGTGGGTAAACCCAGTAAATAGACATTTAGTTTTAAGATATTGATAGAGTCAAATTGCTCGTTAATCTATCTAAGATTAGTCGCAATGTAAAATTAATAAAAAAAAACTACAATATAATTTTCAATTATCTCATTATGTGTATGACTCCAGTCGCCGTATCAATAACCGGATATATGATTGCATGGAACTAAACGCCTGTATATATCGCAGTTAGGCTGTTAGAATTGTATATGTAAAATTATTTTAATACACACTTTCTATTTATCCTGGGAACAGTAAAAACAGCAGTTTGTTACCGCACCATTATAGGGACCATGTGCCGGGACCGTACGCAAAACACGCGGTTAAAATTGTCTCCTTTCAATTTTCACAAGTAATGTTCACTCATTTGTTATCGCGTTAAGCTTACACGGCCGGTGTTAATATTCTCAAAATTATTAAATATCGGGGTATTAGGACTTGGTCGGTGACTGTAAGTTCTCGACATCGTCGGCAACGTTTCGTATCCCACACTCGGGGATCTTCTCCAGGGCGCAAAAAGCGACAGAGTGTTAAGAAAACAGTTACGACCGAACGTTACCCGACGTACAAGTTGCTTTTGCCCGAAAAAAGTGTCAGGTAAAAAAAAATTAAAAATGGTAAAACAAACTTGGAATATTAAAAAGACGGAAGGTTTCCTCTTACTTTTATGGAGTTCAATCGTTCAAAATTAACTGTATTTAAAATATTTCCTTCTTAAAATTACCGAAACAATGTACCTGAAAATAATAATATTGAACCGAAAAAACCTGTGAAAAAGTGTTTTGTTCTCTACAATTTAAAAGAGTATATTTTAAATCGTCTGTATTGCGTACGATCCCGGCACTCAGTCCCTATAATGATGTAACACACCGAACCGCTTTTGATACTGTTCCCAGGATAAATAGAAATCGTATATTAAAATAACTTCACATATGTAATTCTACCAGCTTAACTTCAATATATACAGACGTTTAGTTCCATGCAATCATATATCCGTTTATTGATACGGCGACGGGAGTCATAATAAGCAATGGAAATCCAGGTCAACCGTATTTGTTATGGATCCGGAAATTGAAAATGCTAAACCGTTAAATATAACATTTGTCGCTGGGATCGAAGGCGACGTCACGCGCCACTACGGTAATATTATATTGAGTCCAACACTCAATAAATTTGTTGTAGAATTCTTCCCTTAACTGAAATATTTAGCACAGTTTTGAATACTTAAAAAAAGTAAACTCTCTGAGTTACAAAACTCACAATTTTAAAAGAAATACGCTTGTTATTGAGTAAATTTTATGTTAGATAATTTTTCAGTTATCACAGAAATTACGGAATCCCGATTAACAATTAAAATAGCAATTGCAAAGCAGACAATTATACAGTAAACTTTAAAAACGACGAAATAGTCCATCGATTATATTAACTTAAACTTTAACCACAATGCTTAAATGACAAAAAATTTAATTCTAACTGTTCAGTTTATACATGTTTCCATAAGTTTCTATTAGCCTGTTTCTAAAACCTATCACAAATTCTAGAAATCTGTGTAAGGGGTTTGCAAAAACATTACAAACTTACAAGCTTACAAACATTTTGGAAGCTGTCCAAAATCTGCAATTGTTATTGACAGATATTTATTTTGTCGGATTATTATTAAAGATACCAAGTTTGTGTTTTAATAGAATTCCTCCTATAGATGATGATGAAGAAGAAGAAGAAGAAGCTGTATTGTTGTTTTACATTTTTATTATAAACATTATATTACATTTATATTTTCAAACTTTACATTATAAACATGTTCTATTCTAGTGTAAACTATATCGGTCTATTTAAGTCGAAATCCGGTTAAATAATATTTCCTGTATACTGGGCTAAACAATTCAAATATTTAACTAATTCAGAACGCAGCGCTAGAGTTTGACTTAACGCTTCCGCGTTTGTAACTAAATTTACAATTAGACAGGTTGTTTGCAGCACGACGATAAATTTACGTATCTTAGAAGTATCGTATCCCTTGTTATCTGACTAACCCGCAATGTGTCTGTAGGGACGTTTAATTTTCTTCCTTCCGTGGCCGATTAAACGTTCAAAGCTAATCTAATATCACTTTTATAGGGGGGGGGGGTGAGCAGACATAGTGTAACTCTCTAGATGTACAAGAAACTCATTTTAAGTCACGATTCATAACGTTTCTGCTTCTTTGTCCAACGTAATAATTAATTTCTTGGCTGTGATTATTTAAAGATGACTGTTGTCCTCTTGAAGCGTTACGTATAACTTATAATATTAAAATAATAACTGTTAATAATAATATTATAACAATGTTAAAAATAACACGCTACCCAGCAGCTACACCACTGTATATTAATATGTAGTCTGCCAATTCGGTCGAACCTTTAAGCCTCTTTTTAGTCTCAGGAATGATGGCAATATCTACATCCATTAAATTAAGTTTCCGCTGAAGTTCCATTTCCTTATGTGCGAGTCCTCCTACATTCCATACGCCAATTTGAAATTGTTGCGCAATACCAAGTCGTTTTTTTCTTTTATTCACAGCTGTGGCCAGCAACTTCTGATCCGTCCGGCTAGCCCTTATTTGAGGCAATTTACCTCAAATCGTATATGCAGATATACGATACCTGTATTCAATGTTTCTTCTTCTTCTACTGGCCTTAGACACAACCCAGTGTGGGTTTTATCTATCCTCTTCAACAATTTTTCTCCATTCAGCACTCTCATTACACCATTACACAGTCTTCTCCATCTTCTTACCTCCAATATTCGTAAAATCCTCCTCAACACCCTCGGCCCCTATTTCTTCAGAGAGACAGAAAGTTCTAAAGTAATACGACTTTTTCAGTTGAACACACTAAATTAAAATAATTTTTAAGCCAAACATTTTATCCATACCACGACAAGGCATCGTACGAGCCACTGAAGATGCCTCATCGAAACTTTTGGGTTTTAAAGGAAATAAAAAAGACGTGTGTTCAACCGAAATACAGTGTTATTATTAACGAAAGTTTACAAGCGAGAGAAAGTTTGAAACTTTACATTGTAGGGTTCAGCGTGTTGGTTTCGAGTGAGACGACTTTCTGCTCTGAATCACTTGGGTGCTCGCAGTCGAAATAATTGTCGCACCGCGGCGGTGAATTCAACTTTGTTGGCGAGAAGGTGTGTTGGCGCTTGATTATATCCTTCAGGCATAGAGGAGCAGCCTCCTTCCCTGTGATCAAACACACACTGTTCCCTCGAGTTGGCACTTCACGCAACCATTATTATCACACTTATCTCATTATTTGCACGTTGTAATCAAGTAACAATATCTTCAACACAACTACTGCTGTACGTATTGAACCAACGCAGTTTATGTACAACCAAACGCAGTTTGAGGACGAAGATTCAGGGGCGGAGCCTTCGCTCCTGTCCTTCTTTCCGGAGACGAAGTTAATATTTATTAAGTTCAGTTGAGTACTATTGTGCATGGATCAAGCGGTGGAAAATCAAACCTAATGAATCCAAATCAGTTCATATCAACTTTACCAACAGAAAAGTAGATCCAGTAAGGGTTTATATTAATGGGTTGGAAGTGCCATATGCTAACACAGCAAAGTTCCTAGGTATGACGCTGGATACAAAGCTTAAGTGGAAAGAGCGTGTGAAAAAAAGACGGAGGAGCTAAACATAAAATACAGAAAAATGTACTGGCTGTTAAGGAGAAATTCGAAACTAACAGTTGAAAACAAACTGTTGTTGTACAAACAAGTTCTGAAAGCTGTGTGGACTTACGGAATTCAGCTGTGGGGTTGTACAAAGGAAACAAACTTAGAAAAGATACAAACCTTTCAGAACAAAGTGCTCAGAAGCATAGTGAATGCCCCTTGGTATACAAGGAACAACAACCTACATAGAGATTTTAATGTAGAATATGTCAGGGAAATAATAACAAAATATGCAGACAAACATGATCAGACGATTGAGATCCACGATAACCCAATAATGCGAACGTGGTGGAAGAAGCTCCACACTTCCTGAGGCGACTCAAAAGACAGAAGCCACATGATCTGGTATCGCAATAGAAAGCAATTAATATGTATATATAAACCCATAAAACTCTACGTGAGAGAAAGATAGAATAAATTTAGGATTAGCCACTGGGCTTCACTCCATCAGCCGTGAAGGAAACATGAAGGAGAAGCTGCTCGATGAGCTTGCTCAGTTGTAGGACAGGGACCTGTTTTTAGTGGGTTAGAGTCCCACACTACTATGAACTACGGGGTTCCCGGTGTCTATAGAGATTTTCACCTACCCTCGTAAAAAAAATTTGAGTACTATTTGAACAATTTAATAACACAATGGTTTAGTTGTTGTTCTTTTTCTTCTTCGTCTGGCGCTAGTCGCCTCCAAACACCTCGGTCCTCCAGTCTCCGCATCCAATCCCCGATACCCATCCTCCTGACGTCATCTTCTACGTCCCTACGTCATCTTCTTCTAGGTCTTCCTTTCCTTCTTAGCCCATCTATTGACGATCTGAAAACTGCTTTGGGCATTCTGCCGTCCTCCATGCGCATCACATGTCCCAACCACCTGGTAATGGTTTAGTTGTAAAGCCCGTAATGTAACCCGTATCTCAGCGATATTGATGTCTCACTTCTGGTTAGCAGCTCGGCAGACTGGTTGACAGCGGCTCCCCACTCCTCCCTGTTATTCACCTTCCTGGTATGAATTTACAGTTTGTGCCGGGGTTTGAATTTTCCCGGCGTGATCTGAACGTTCAGTGCCGCCAAAGCTCGTAGCAGCTGTGCGCCACAGCTAACTCGATTATTAAGGCGGTGTCTGCGCCACGGCGACGCAATCCAGAAGGCCTATTCAAACGTATCTGCTGTTCGTATACGGTTAGGAAACCGCTTACCAAAGGTTATGATCGGCAATTCCAAACAAGTCGATTTCGTGTAGCACAGTGGGACCGAAGAATTCAGGCATCACTCTCATTTCTTCGTCAACCTTCCAATAAAGTGTTCGATGGTCTGACGGCCCAGGGTGAAGTACTTAGTTGATCTTTCAATATGACTTCGTAAGTCAGTAAAGCGTTTTCAGGTGAGGCTCAACTATTTTATTCTATGTTCATTTAATGATGGGTTGTGTGTTATATTTGTGTATGTGTGTGTGTGTGATCCAGACGTCTGTAAAGCCTATTTCATTGTGATACCTTGGTAATGTAAAACTGACTTACACGTTACTTCCGGTTGGGAAGCACGTGGTGACATTGTATTTAATTGTATATTAATTTAATCAAATAGTAAATTCAATCTAAAGTAATGACTATAACTGGATGAAATAAACCATGTTAAATTAATAAGAGCAGATAGAATGTTGATAGAAATTGTGACAGTGAGTGTAGTGTGTGTCTCCGAGGCGAGAGAGTGTAGGGGTGGATGTATTTTCTGACGGCCAATCTACAAATAAAAAATGTTATAGAGTCCCCGTACAGACGGGGAAGGGGGATGCAGAGATAGTAACATTGACACCGGTCACTATCCGCAGAGCAGTGCACCAGTATGCTCCCCGAAGCCGTCAGGCCCAGAAATACTCCTGGTATAGAACACCGAAGAACATCTGCCCGGAATGGGACTCGCTGGAACTTCAGCAAACACTAAAGATCATCTGCAGCACTCATGCCACACTGGTCAACATGGTACCATTGGAGTTCCACAACAAGAGTACAGGTGGGAGTGTTCTAATTATTAAACTTCAGTCAACAACAACTCAATAGACTGGCCCCCTGGTATTCAGGCTAAGCATCTTGTTAATGCTCTTAAAGAAAATGGTACAAGAACTCCAGCTGTTTTAAATAAAACTGAAACCGAAATTTTATAATACATAAAGTAATGCTCTTAAAGAAAATGGTACCAGAACTCCAGCTGTTTCAAATAAAATTGTACTTAAATATTTTATGATAACTTAATTGATGTTCTTAAAGAAAATGATATTAGAATCCAACTGTTTAAAAGATTTATAACTAAATATTTTGTGGCAATTTAAATTGATGTTCGTAAAGAAAATGGCACTAATAAAAAAAAATTGTTACTGGTTACAAGAGTATTTTATTGCAAGTCCTGTCACTCTGGGCTCCAGCACACTTTTCGCTTCCGCTAGGCCAAGTGGTCTAGTTTTTAAATTTTACGTAACGGCCTAAGTGGTCGTTACAAGTTCGCGCTCTGCATAACCTGAGTCATAAATTCCAAACGTGGTCTTCGTTTACAATTTCCCCTTCCATCGAGGCTCGGGGTGGTTTCTTTCTGAGGCCCCCTCCCTTCCATAAGACGGGCGTTTAAATCCAACTTATCTTTAAGTAACACATAGGAAAAACACTTTACTGTTATTTCATTGTATAATTAGTGTATTGATACATCTAGTTAGGAAATTTTAAAAAAGCTGTAGTAATGTTTGAAATAAAAATCCACTTTCATATTGTAAATACAAAGCTTATAGAGATAATAGAAGTAACTTGTCACTGCGTAAGAATACAGTTCAAGGTCGAACACAGTGCACGCGCAATACAACACGATAAGTAGTTCCTTAGTAATGCTAACAGTCTCGTTATTTTTGTGTCACACCTGGTATAAGGAATGTAATAATGTTTTTAAATGTACAGTTGTTCAGGTGAGCCTACAATTATGTTCTTGTGTCAAGAGAGAGGGTGATTCAGACAATGTGAAGATTGGAGGGATTTCCATGGGCTGACATTGTAGGCAACACAATTGTCGCCTTTAGTCCCATACCTAGTGTCTGACGTAGCGTATTTGAAAAATTTAAATTATCGTGTTGGTAATCTGTTGTGTCGCGTAACGCACTAAAGTTTAAAAAACACCAACGGTTGGTAGTTTCACAGTTTATTTTCATACTCTGACAATTGTTTGAACCTATCAGGATATTCTCAAAGAGCTGCTAAGGACAACTGATTACAAAAGTCTTCATTTTCTCTAATAAGAAGGTCTTTTATTTAAATGTGATTAAATCACTACCGACTCGGAACACAAAGTTTTTTATGGGTAAAAACGTAAAAGTTTTATCTTATAGCCTGAACCGGTTTTCGCTTATTATAAGCTTGGTAAAAGGCTGCCACTGGGAGCGCTATCCGTCTTCTTCTTGGCGATGGTGTCGATTTTTGAAGAATCGATGTTCTGTGTGTGGGGTGTGATATGTTCGAATAATGCGTGTGATTTGAATTGTATCTGTTCGTTTAGGATGTCGTTTTTATGTGTTTTTGAGTGTTTGTATATTTCCAATTGTTCAAGTGTCTAGTTGTCGGCTTTTGTGTGTACGTGCAGAATGTCCAAGTTATAGTCAATGTTTTTGTATGTGTGGTTTGCTTCAATGAGGTGGTTTCCAAAGGTGGATTCGGTAGTGGAGTGTAGTGCCTTTGTGTGTTCAATGTATCTTTGTTTGAAGCTACGTCCTGTCTGGCCTATGTAGAATTTATTGCAATCTGAGCAGTTTAGTTTGTAAACACCAGGTAGATCGAATTTGTTTTGTGCTTTGTGTGTGTGTTTTGTTAGTGTGTGTTATGTTTTGTTTTTAGTTTTGTATGCGATTCTGTATCCTCCTTTTTTGAATTTGTGGGCTATTTTTTTATTGTGGCTATTCATGTATGTTAGTGTTATGAATTTGCTGTTCTCTGTCTTTGTCTATTGTTTGTTTTGTGTATTATGTAGTAGTTTATTGATAATTGTTCTTTTGTATCCGTTGGATTCTACTAGATATTTTATCGTGTTTAGTTCGGCTTTGTAGTCTTTTTCGTCTAGTGGGATGTTGTTAAGTCTATGTATCATAGACGAAGTCCAAACCTACAAGAGCACAATGCTGAAGGTTAGAAAGATCGCCACGTACATAAGTTAATTAACGGACCCGTCATGGACAACGAAATCCAAGTCTTTTATTTAGTCGTTCTTATAAGCTCTTTGAGAATTGCCTAATAGGCTGAAACCATTGTCAGAGTTTGAGAACAATTGATGAAACTATCAAGCGTTGGTGTTTTTTAAATCTTTGTAGATAATTTCTTTCGCCAAGTGACCAACGAATCTTCAACCAATTTCGTAGTGTGACGGGTTGTGTTTACAATTGTGTGTAGTATTGTAGATTATTACTAAGGCGAAGTTTAAAAATGTTACTACTAAGCATTTAACACTGTGACGGGTTGTGTTTAAATTTGTGTGTAGTATTGTAGATTATTACTAAGGCGAAGTTTAAAAATGTTACTACTAAGCATTTAACACTATCAGCGTTTCCAGAAAATGGGAGAAAATCCGTACCAGCTTTCCGGCAAACCTTACTTTATTTATTTGTAATGTAAGATGTCATCTATATTGTTTCTGACTTTGTTCATTTTGGTTCTGTTAATGTAACCAAAAAACAAGAACTGATACTAGAATGAAGTTCTAAAAAGTAATGGGGATACCTGTTCTTACATATGCTAGTAAAACATAGACGATATCTGGCAAAGAAAAGCAGCGTATACAGACCGCTGAGATGAACTTTTTATAACACGTGAGTGGTTATCGTCTAAGGAATCGAATGCGTAATGAACATATAAGGGCCAAACAGGTATATTCTCTGTCAGTGATAAGGCAGGGCCGTAACAAGATACTCCTGCGCCCTTGGCAATTTTGACAAAGCTGCGCCCCCAATACCAATACTGGGGGGTCTGGAATACCCACCAGTGTAGCGGGTGGTCCGGGGTTCCTCCCCCGGAAAATTTTTAAAATTAAAGTGCAAAGATGGTGGTTTTTTAAGCTTTTTGAGCCAAGTTTTTGCCTCTTTTCAAGGTAACGTTTTGGTCGAATTTCTGTAAAATTCTATATTATCTGAATATAAAAGCATTACTATTGTAAGAGAAAGACTGAACTTAAAACTATTTTTAAAAACTAACTGAAAGTGGTGGAATCTGTAGGAGGTATAAAACCTAATTTGCAGGTGATTGAACTATGTAAAAAGTAACTAAACAAAAAAAAACGTAGTTACCAAAGTACAGTACATGGTAAGGCCTACTAAAACTTAATATTTACACTACATTAAGGTAGGTAATATACAATTACAAACTTTTTTAGAATAAAAACTAAACTTCTAGTAACAGTATTTAAGTAAACTATAGCAGCTTCTGCAACCTGCAATATGAGAAAATGAGAAAAAAATGCAAACTATTTTTATTGATAGTTACATCAATTTACAGTAGGCCTTCTTTAGTTAACAGTTAGATTATATCACACTACTGTAACTGATGAGGTATTGATTATAACAAAAACTACCAGGGAAATAATTCATAACTTTAGTTGGTGGTTTAGTTCTATAATTTATCTTGATTTGTTTTACACAGGACTTCAGGACTTGCACTTCCAACATTCTGTTGTTGTAACTGCAGGTACCATTTTTTTAGCTCTGGGGGCTGTAAATAACAAATTGAAACTCTTCAGTAATATATTGCTTTTACAAATTGTTACATACAGTATACAGCAGAAAAGCCATGGAACAAAACTTTACCTTTCTTGCTTTCAGCAAGGCAAACTCACTAATTATTTCACTAAAATCAAGTTTTGAAGCAATCTCATATTCTATGGACAGGATAGCTAAGTTTGTCAATCTGTTTTCACACATACTTGACCGTAAGTAGTTTTTGATTATCTTCAGCTTGCTGAAAGTACGCTCGCAAGACGCCACACTGACGGGCATTGTCAAAAATATCCTCAATGCTATTTCGATGTTTGGATAAGCATCTCTTAATCCATAATTTGAAATAACTTTCAGAATATCCAAATGGGAAGCCTTGTAAATGTTCTTCACCAGCTCTTTTGCGTGAAACTTGAAAGCAGCTACTTCGTTAATTAGCTCAACTCTATCAATGTCTCTGCTATATATCGCACCAAGATCAGCTGCACACTTTTCAAGAAAAGAAACAGAGCATTCACTTCGGCTTGCACGAACTCGGCAACTTTTACCTGCTCTGGTAAAATCAAACGCACGAATTCGGCAACTGTCCCAAAACCGTCCCCTGAACAAACGCACGAACTCGGCAACTGGGGGAGGGGAGGTGAGTAAAGGCCTACTTCCAAGAAAAATCACTAGCGCAAGGGATAGTAGAAAAATACTATATACTAGGAATAAATTTGTCTCGTCCTTATAAAACTTAAATTAAAACGAATATTTTGTAAAATAGTTTTTAATTCTGTTTTAGCCATCAAAAGCCGCCAAAATATTCAAATATGTGTCTTTCTTTTTGTCTTTCAGCAGGCTGAATACAAGTGGAATATAAGAACCCCCAGCATAACTGTGGATAGTAAATATATGCTGAAAATGCTTTGGCGCATACTCAAAAGTGCCATTCATCAGAAAAGTTTCCTGTTCACGTAGATATTTTAGATTCGAATCTGTTGAAAAAAACTACAAAACCTTTTTCTATGTCATTTTTTAGAAGAAAATTTTCTTCTTTTGTGGTTGTTATATCCATTTGATTTAAAGCCAACTGGAGATCAGTTGCAGATTTAGGTAGTTTTGGCAGGCTCTTTAACCTAGCATGAGTTATATTGTTTCTAATCAATCTGACATCGTGTCTCGTTAGTGTGTGTAGGGTTGACGAACTGTCTCCTATTTCCTTCCGAATAAGCTTAGATGGTCTTTCATCTAAGCTTTCGCCTTTCCTTTTGATTGAGTTTGAAATTGATTTCCTATTTATATATTTCCCTTGAAATGGGTCATGATCGTGAATACATTCTAAGCGTGAGAATAAGTTTTCACTACCTACAGTAAAAAGTTTAACACTACACTTAGAGTTTCTCCCACAGCACCTCCATCCACGTTCTTCTGTCCCTTTAACAAAGTGATACGGCTTGAATTTAAAATTATTGCACATGAGGTGAACATTACCGCTCTCACTAAAAATAGTCTGTAACACATGCCTCTCTTCCATTTCTCAATATTTAATAAATAAATAACTAAATAAAATGAATACCACTTTAACAGCACGCTTATAAAATTGACACACTCTATGCTACCATAAGTGTTAACTATTAGGTGTCACCCACCCGACTGACCTGTAAACGCCTCTCCAAGTGACTAATGCATTCCAGCAAGACTTGGAAAATCCAACGTTAAGTCTCCTGCCTGCATTGCGATGACTCAAGGTCGCCTCAGAGAATCGGCCTTAGATGAACCCACCCCCTTGCTCCTGCTACCTGAGGAGAGAGTTGCCGAGTTCATGTGTGGGATTAACTGACCCTTTTCCCCAAACTTATTTTTTGCTACTTAGAGTTGCCGAGTTCGAGTCTGCCCATTCACTTAAGGACTTTCCTGACAAAAAACTGAAGTCTGATGAAACTGTGTGGTAAATGTGTGCCCTTTTTTCCATTTCACTTACAATTCTATCAAATACAGTGTAACATTTTATCTGAAATGATTTATCAGAACTCAACAAGTGTGCTTCGTCTTCAGCCGTCTCCCCAGCCATCCTCTTGACTTTTCTCAGCCTCTTAACAGCAAAACTGCTTTGGATGGCCATGGAATCACAAATAGCTTTGGCTTTTTCTGTGTATTTTTTAATTCCTTCTTTACGTAGGTCTTCAACTTTTTTGCCAAACCTGAGAGCAAACTTGATGCTACGTCAAGAGTTGTGCCCTTTCCTTGCAATGACTTGTTGGTGCACTCCAAACTTATCAAAACATCAGACCACATCTCTAAAAGGCACACAAATTCGTAATCAATTTGTCTAAGAAGTTTCATAGCACCAGACAGTGTGTCAGTGTTCCAGTCGCAGTCGTTGTCTCTATCAGCCATGTTTTGTAAACTTTGTGTACAGATGATAAGTTCTTCTTAAGAGCTGTCACAGCTTGACGCCTGGAAGACCATCTTGTATCACAATGTCTCTTAAGGGTAGTTTTGAGACAACAAATCAAAGACTCCCATCTTAAGATAGAGCTACTAAAGAAGTTGAAAAACTCCAACACTTTTCCAAAAAAACTTGTCATCATAATTGACACTTCCGCGGCGTGCACGCCAACGAGGTTAAGACTGTGTGCTGCACAAGGCAGAAATTTAGCAAGGTCGTTTAGTTGGGATATGTGCGCTTGAACGCCTTCATATTTTCCTGCCATGTTTGAGCCGTTGTCAAAGCCTTGACCACGACAGTTCTGAATATCCAAGCCGTCATTGTTTAGCTTTTGCAATATTTCTTGTGATAACCCTCTTCCTTTTTTCTGGTGACTTATGATGAAGTCCACAAAACTTTCTTCAGCTGAGCATTTCCCATCCTTAATGTTAACATACCTAATTATTTCACTCATTTGTTCTAAATGTGCTGTGTCCGGGGTGCAGTAAAACATAATAGAGAAATACTTGGCACTTTTTACATTCTTCAGTATTTCAGATCGAACCTTATTTCCCAAAATGTCTATGACCTCATTTTGAATTAGAGGTGAAAAATAGCTTGTGACATGTTTTCCACTTTTAACATTTTCTATGTGCTTAGATAGTTGAGGATTGTAGTGACTAATAAGTTCTAATGTACTCAGAAATACACCACAGTTGCTATCACTGATCGAATCGGAACCTCTTCTTAAAGTAAGTTATTCCTGGCACAATGGAGAATTACATCCACAATACATTTGAGAACATTGCACCACTTTTCTGCTTCAGCTTGTATCAATGTTTGATGTTCTGCATCAACAGATCTACTAGTTTTCAGTCCAATTTCTAATTCTTTCCAATCGACATAAGAATGTCGGTGAGGTATCGACCTTTCGTGATTGACAATAAATGGGTTCAAGTGTCTCCAATCATTGAATCCCTCAGCAATATTAGAGAAAGCAGATTTGTCCTTTTTGTCGTCTTTTGAAAAGAGAAGGCAAGGGAAACAAAACAGTGCGTCCTTAGACTGGCTGTACAACAATCATTGCCTTTTTACTTTTTCCCCGTTTGGTAGAATTTTATAAACCCATTTCTGAGAAAAGTGTCTTCCATCATCTGCACAGGGGAATTTGTAGCTATCTAAGACAATTGTTTGTGGGCCTCGTTCAACAAGTTTACAATGAACTGTGTCTGATCGAAAATTTGTTGGCCATTTTTTGGGATCCTCGTAGATAATTTCTATTCCCACATCAGTAGTATTTAATGCATCATTTTCATTATAATTAGATGTGCAAGATGTGCTGGGTTTTTCAAGATCAGTAGATTGCCTGCCCATTGTGGAATGACTTAGCTCAGGATCACTTCCTTCTTCAAAATCAATGACGTTTGTGATGAACTCCATTGGAGTGATCTGGCTGTGGTTGTCTTCTGAAACAGTCTCAGTCTTGCTATCTTCTTTTTCATTTTCTCCTTCCTTTTCTTCTTGGTCGTCTTCTTTTTCTTCTTCTTCTTGAAGTGCATTACTATTACTGGCACTATCACTTTCACCTACTTCTTTCTCTTCATTTCGCAGCCAATTTCCAAGCGCCGATGCTATTTTTCGTTGTCTTCTTCTTTTCGTTTTTTGATTTTTTTAAATTCACTTCCAGAAGGTTTTTCTTGGCCCCATTTCTGAAACAAACCATTCCCATTTAATTTACATTGTATTACAGTTGTAAATGGCTGCCATTTAAAAACTACTCGACCGATCTCAAACATTAACGAACTCCGCCAAGATATTGTGCCCACTGCC
Source organism: Magicicada septendecula (assembly GCA_034769895.1). Taxonomy (NCBI): domain Eukaryota; kingdom Metazoa; phylum Arthropoda; class Insecta; order Hemiptera; family Cicadidae; genus Magicicada; species Magicicada septendecula. Next base: position 60,136,807 of record CM068374.1, read on the forward strand.
CAAGGACCTGTGTGCCAAGTTTGGTCATAATCGGTAAATTTGTTTGGGCGCTGCCGCTGTTATTGTCATTGTTACAGACACACAGACGACTAATAAGTTTTTTTGAATCCTGAGTAATAGGATTACACGGAAAACCCGAAGCACTGTAAATACAAGTGAGCCTCTCGCGGTAAGAAAAAAGAAACGATGTCTGCGACGAAAGAAACGAATTTCGTAATATTTCGTGTTTATGTTCAGTGCCGACAGTTGCGTTCACCGAAAAATTCGGTGATAGCGTTAAAACGTCGCAGACATCGTTTCTTTTTTCTTACCGCGAGAGGCTCACTTGTATTTACAGTGCTTCGGGTTTTCCGTGTACGCGATCGCTCATCCAATTATAAAAATAAAATTGATACCATATTCATGAAACTTGTGATTGAAATATTTACGTAAACTAATTTTGAAATCGGGACTATTTTAGTCAGCAGACTTGCGCAACAAAATCAGCTGACACTTGCTGAAAATTGGACATTTTCAACCACGACCACTGCCGCTAAAAATGAACCAATAGGAATATAAGTTATACCAATGGAACGGGCCCGTTCTTCTTCTTTCTTCCGGTATTTTTTTATTTTCTGTAGGTCTAGAAAATGAAACGGCGAACACAGTGATATTAGTTAGGCCTATTTGGCTTTGTGTCAGTCTGGCAGTGAAGACAGAACGAATGTTGGGAAATTATTTCTGACAGCTGGAGTCAAGTTTTGCACGGTAACCTCCATTGATTGTTTGATTCACTGACGTTTTCGTGATGTTGAAGAGTAAATAGTATAATTAATGTATTGTTTTGTAATAATACCGTATTATAATAATAATAATATGTAGTATTTTCAAAAACTGTACAAAAAGGGGAAAAATAGGCCGCCACGCCACCACGGGGAATAACATGCGCCAATTCTAGGGTTAATGTAGGCCTAGACTAAGCTATTGTACATTTTATTGAAATCATTCTTACCCGTACAACAGAAGCAACGCCAACATCAACAAGTAACAACACAAACACTGTTAAGTGTCGTCTAATCGCTGAGTGTGAAAATCACTTACTTAGTTCACAAATTACAATAGAAAATAATACCAGCGACTGTAATTACACTGAGTCTCAACAAAACCAACAGAACAAACTAGAATAGAGCAATAGACTGACGTGCCCGCGGCAGGGCGCGGGGGGGAGGGGTATGAGTATGAGTACTATTCAAGTTATGACAAGCTTGCTACAACCAACGAATATAGACGTTACTAGAAGCACACTTCTGGGTTATTAAAAGCGTAGTTGAAACAATGCTACTACTTTTTGTATAAAAGAGTGGTAGATGAAAAAAATGTTTGTAATAATAAGACGCATGTTCTTGTATATTTTAAAATTCTTTTGCGCACTGCATAATAAAGAATGCATCAAAAGTGCATTTTTTGAGTAGGCTGAATTTTTTTGATTCATTCCTTCGTACCCAGTGTGTCAAACAAATCTGAAAAATTTTTGGAGGTTGTGTCTAGTCTAACCCCTACAAACATTTTTTCATCTACCACTTTTTATCTGATAAGTTGTAGCTTTTTCCAATTATATATTAACGAAAATGTTTAAAATTTACTAAGTTTCGCGGTATAATACAAAAAATTACTTGGAAACGCCAGCGCCATCTAGTTGCCGGGGTGATGAACTACGGTTTATCACCCCAGAAAGCTGACCCCACTCGCTCCATAAGAAGTGTTCTAGTTACGTCTATATTCGTTGCTAAAACCAAGAAGGCGCAGGTCCAGTGCAGTGACCCAGTGACTGACTCATCATGGAAGGGGCGGAGGGGAAGGGATTTTCGCTTTGCGCCTGGCCCGACTCCGCGCCCATCAGTAGGGCAAGGTCCAGTGCAGTTACTAAATTTACGTAGCTGCTTTTTGTTTATTGTATAATAGACACAAATATAGACAGTTCACGTACAGTAACTTTTAACAATCTGAAACTGAAAGATTTTTTCCAATAACGTGGAGTTTTTATTTGCTTGACAAATTGTACCAATCTAACTCTAAAAAAAGATATTTCTCATGGTCAATTTTGCGCCCTCTTTGTACCTGCGCCCTTGGCGGGGGCACATCTCGCCACCGCCTAGTTACGGCCCTGTGATAAGGTAGAAGAACGAAAGCAGCAGTGGATGGAGCACGTGTACGGATTGGACCACCAGAGGCTAGTAAAGCGGGCTGTAGACTAGAAACCAGTTGGGGAGGCTCTGGAAGAGATGGCTGCAGAGAAGACGGAACAGGCTATAAGCCTACACCGTGAAGTGACGACGACGTTAATGTAGGCTAAGCATTCCAAAAAATGAGCGTTTCTCCGCTTACTGCTGAATAGGCCTACATGTATTGTAAAACATGTCCTAGTGCCATCACTGTTCCTCGATCTCTGATAGATCATACCAGCTCCGAAATCTTAGTTTTATCCCTAACTTGCCACCCAGCAAGTAACGAAATGTTTACTTTTTTTTAGGACACCCAGTGTTTATAACGAAATGTTTGTGAATTTGTTGATTAATAGATTTAACGCAACCAAATGCAAACGAACGCAATAAAGGCAGTTCTAACACAGATAATTCCACAGATACACGTGCCATTAAATAGGTACACGGGTGTACGCGCTTGCATGTTTACAATTTCATTATCTCGTACTGCTAGTAAACTGAAATTTAATTTTCCTAATGCATAGGCGTACTGTATTACGTAAAGCGTTTCCTAGCTGGCGGTATTGTCAGAGCACTGTGCACTTAACAAAAATGAAAAACACTTTTAATAAACTTGTTATTTATTTTTGAGTGCAAATGTATCGAGTGACGGACGGACTTCAATTATTTAATTATTTTTGTTTTAATTTAGCTAGACAAAATGTTTTAATATATTAATGGTTCTCGATAATGGTTTTCCGTCTACGTATAATCAGGTAAATTGACTATTAAACAGAACAATGTTATGTAGGTAAAAAAATCCAGTAAAAAATATGCGTTTGAAAAAATGTGTATATTCCCAAAATATGTATATGTTACGGTCTCGTGAACATCGTATGGTACAGTGGAAAACAAATTACAAGACACCAATTAAGTCACTAATCACCAGCTTTAATTATCACAGTTAAACAGTTTGTAATTAACAAGACAGTCTCTTACAACAAAGCAAATAAAAATTATTCACACTAAAAAAATGGTTTACATTCAATAAAAATGTCAACTAATATAAAACACAATTGTGTTACAATTGTCCCGCACGATTATAAAACACATAACACTTCGCCACAACACTTCGACCCGCACTGTGTAAATCGCCCGACAATAACTGAAAACTAAGCAGCAGGTATAGGCTATTTATAGTCTGCAGGGTTCCATAATATGCGTCCTTAACAAACCATTGAAAATTCTAGAGGACACTTCAGCAGAAACACGTACCGTTGGGCTTATTGAGAAGCTTCTAGAACGACACCATCGAACGCACGAGACGTTACGCATTACGTAATACCGCCTCGCATGTCAAGGGTCACGTACGCATTACAGCTGCGGGAATAGCCGAGAAAAGAATAGAACAACGTTCTCCAATGTACCAGAACGTTTCGTACTGGTGTAACACTTTTCCGCGTTACGTAACAATATGTATGGTGTTTAAATATTTGACCAACATAGGATGTACGTTTAAATATACTTCCAAATAAAAGAGATAGAGATAGGTCGTCGTTGTCGTCATCACTTCACAGTGTAGGTTTATAGCTTGTTCCGTCTTCACTGCAGCTAACTCTTCCAGGGCGTAGCCACAGATCTTCTGCCAACTGGTTTGTAGTCTACAGCGCGCTTTACTAGCCTCTGGTGGTCCATTCTGTAGACGTGCTCAGGGCCGGCGAGAGAGATCACGGGCCCCGGGGCTAAATATTTTTGGCCCCCCCCCAAAGAAAAACTTACCAAAATCATTACTGTTGGATTGTTAATGGTTTAGGATTTATTAATTGACCCTAAAATTCGTTATTCTTAACTTTAATCGTAAATAAATGGGTTTTACACTGTTAATAAACGGCCAGAACAAAGGCCGTTATGCGCCGGGCCCGCTTCGGGACCCCGGGCCCCGGGGCTCTGGCCCCCCTGCCCCCCCTGCTCCCCCCTCTCGCCGGCCCTGGACGTGCTCCATCCACTGCTGCTTTCGTTCTTCTATCTTATCGTTGATGGAGAATATGCCCAGTTCGGCCCTTATATGTTCATTACGCATTCGATCCCTTAGACGATAACCACTCAAGTGCTCTAAAAAATTCATCTCAGCTGTTTGTATGCGCTGCTTTTCTTTCCCAGTTATCCTCCATATTTCGTTAGCATATGCAAGAACAGGTATCGCCATTACTTTATGGAACTTCATTTTATCACCAGTTCTTGTTTTGTTTCTTAGTGTTCGTTGTATTGTACCACACATCATCTGATACTTATTTACTTTTCATTCTTATCATCGTCGTGTTCATAACTTATGTCACAACCAAGAAAAGCAAAGTGCGATACCTGCTCTAAAATCTTATCCCCAACAACTATTGTGGAACAGATTGGTAATTTCCCCTTAAAGGCTACAACCTACGTCTTGGTGTGAGACATTTTAAAATTATATGTCATACGTACACGGTTCAAGTTGTATATCAAGGTGTATATGTATTCTTTCACAAATATAAGAGAACCTTTTAAAGCAGTAGGCCTATACCATGCATGGATCGTGTCAACGTAGTACGTGGGTACTTCGAACCGTTTTTGGGTCTGACACGAAGATAGCGCCAGGAGTACCAAATGGCTACGACTGGTCGCGAGTTCGATTTGTCAGATGTTGTGCCGTAATACTTGAAACAGCTGTTACTAACTATACTTTTTTCAACTAGTGTTTGCAGAAAATGTCGGCCTATTACGACACTGGCGAATGGTAGAGGCCGGTTCACAGGCGGACGTGCGGGGGGCGCACGGGCTACCGAGCATCTAATAAATTGATGTTTTGTGCTCGGTGGACGTTAGTATTAATAAGCCTCCGAGGGAAACGTCAACCCCTCCACCTTGTCGGAGATCACTCTTTTTATGCTAGGGGAAAGAGCCTAGATCACATAAACCTGTGGTACGGAGAACCCTGGACTAAAATTATAACATAGGCAGGCCCATTTTCTATCACAATACTAAAATCTACAATGAAATTAATTATAAAATAAGCCTATTTGCTATGATAATACTAACATGCCATTTACTACAATATTTACATCAGCCTATCTACTACAGTATGTACGTACATTGGGCTATTTACAACAATGGAAACTACGTTTATTCCAATTCCATAGCTAAGTCGGGGTCACTGCTAGTGTCATCATTACCAACATTTATAATCAAAGTGCCACTCTTCTCCATTTCTTCTATTAAGTTGTCCAATTCCCACAGTTTCGCCTCTTCTTTCTTTACGTGCTCTATACACTTCTTCCAGTCTTCTTCAGTTACTTTTTCCACCCCTTCTTCCAACGGCCGTTTTACGTCTGCAAGCTTAAATGTTGTGTTGTTAGCCGCAACATGATTTTTCACTTGAGCCCAGATCAACTCGATGGGATTTAACTCACAGTGATAGGGGGGTAATCTCAATACTGTCTTGTTTTCCTTCTTGGCCATCTCATCAATAACATATTTGTCGTAATTTCCTTTTTCTTGTTCTACTATATAAAGAAGTTCTTTCTTTAGATAACTACTATCAGCATTAAAACCTTTTTGTTTTAACCAATTTGCTATTTCATTTTTTTCCACGACATGTTCGGAATTTTCTCACACTTTACTGAATGATATGGTGCGTTATCTAACACCACAACAGAGTTATCTTCCAGGGAAGGTAGGAGTTCTCGAAAGTAATCTTCAAATACATTCCCGGTCATTTCTTCGTGATAGTCAGCAGTAGACTTTGATTGGAACACCATTAATCCGTCTTTCAAAAAGCCCTCTTCACAGCCCATATGCACAACTATCAGGCGGCTCCCTTTCCCCTTCGGACTTCGTAGTCCTGTCGACAGACCTTTCAAAAACGCATCTTTCGGCGACTTAATAGTTTTATCTTGCCAAACCTTATTTTTGACATGGCCTGCCCAAGTTTACCCAAGTTTCGTCTTGATAGTAAATTTTACGGCCTTCTTCACGAAACTGTTTAATTTTGCGTAGGTAATTTCGTCGCCATACAACTATATCATCCCTGTCACAGATAAACATGTTACGTCTTCTTTCATGAAATTTAAAATTCAATTATTTTAACAGTTTATATAGCGTAGACCGTTTGAAATCCGGTAAGTCTTTATCGTTGTTAACTGCACTCAAAATTTTATTTATTGTCGGTTGTTCATTTTTGAAAAAAAATTCGTGAACTTTTCTCCTAATAGCACATTTTGTAAATTCGTCCAATTTATCTACTGCCGCTACTTTAGATTTTTTATTTTTTGGTGCACTCAAGCCTAACGTTTTGTTTTTCAAATATACATTAATAACACTATAAACACTCCGCTTGCTAACACCGGTCATTTCAGCAACTTTTTCCATGGCCTTGTCCTTTTTTATGGTAGGATTCTCTGTAGTTCAATGTTTAAAATTATTCACTATACACAATCTCTTAGCACTATGTATAACTTTGCCGCGTTTGTTCCTTGAAAGAGTCTCCATATTGTACAGTTTTAGTCCAAGCTATTAATAATAACTAAACAGTAAAAACAGACCCAAATGACACGTTATTCAACGGTGAAAACAGGGAAGGAACTGATCTTCAGTAGATTTACGCACAGTACCTACAGAACGTGACGAACAGGAAATATGAGTTGGCGGACTGCTGTGAAACGGGCGTTGGAATGTTACCGATAACAATAGAATCCGACCCTCGTCAACGTCATTCGCGTGAAATATTTTCTGCAAACACTCGGTGAACAAAGTTATGATCGAATAAAATACCCGTATGCGATTGTACCAGCGATTACCTCTATGTACGAAGTGAATTTTTTCCAGTCATCCATTTCTTCAATCTCCTGCACAGGAAAAGTCACTGCCGGCTAAATCTGGCGAGTTAATGCTTATGGCTTTATTTCATATGGCGAAAAGTCACGGAGTTAAGCGACTGTGATTGACAAAGTGTGAGCGAGCGCATTGCCTTGATCGAATTGTCACTTTTTTCTTAACTAAACTCCATCGATGTATACTATATGGATCGCGTGCTGCATTCACTGAATTCGGTCCGACCGCTGCATTTGGGGGGGGGGGGGTAAGGACACTGCGTATAGTGTACCTGTACAAAGTCTGACTTTTCTGCTTTGTTACAGCTTTTGTTGCTTTAACGGAGCATATTTTGCGTTAAATGTCATTTTAACAATTAATGAGTCCAAAGTAGAAGGTTTTTAATAAGTTGTGTTCCAAAATAAACACATTTGTTTCACTGTAGGATTTCAGTATTCTGACACATTATTTCAATTTATCGCTAAGTTCTGTTGCGTTCTTATTTATGAACATTTAATGTTGAACCCAGACGAATAAAGATAAGAATAAGGGAAACAAAGAATAAAAGTCGGAGCCGTAAACTTTAAAATGTTTTTTGCGTAAAAGAAGCTGGCGTATACGTTCGCTATGGTCGTTAAAGTGTTCAATAAGCAATGATAATTTACACTAAATTTTCTACGTATTAACTATATAAAAATTGTTTACATTAAACATTACTATATAATACAAATTTATTTAACTTTTGGCGAACACCAAGCTTAGAGAATGTAGCTGCAGCGTGCTTTCCTTAGCAAAATCATAGCAGAAGATTTTATAAAATAATGTCCCAATTAATGTGATAAGTTTCACTTCATGGCTGTCTTCAGAAAAATCCTTGTTTGAAATATGTTTTCTAAACACTGTGCCAGCAAAGTTTTTGCAAGCTGATATAATTATTTTTTTGGTATTAATTTTACTGTCAGATATAATCAATAAATTATACATAAATTTTACACTCTTTAAAACGTTTGATGACGCTCTAATTAATTTTCCGCTTGATACAAAGTCAGTAAAATGAGTGTAAACGCTCGAGTTATTGTCATCCTGTTGTCAGTTAGGCAAAAGATTTCTTGTGAACTCACAATAAGATGTACACCATACATGTAGTCTAAACGGGGTCGACCTCTGTGAATCTTCCCTTCGATTGTTCCTTCTATTATTCTCTTAACCAACCCATTGTGTCGAGGTATATGCCCTATTATCCTAACTCTTCTGCCTTTTAAATTTCGCAGAAAGCTCTTCTCCTGCTGAGCTCTCCTGAACTTCCTCATTCGTTATCTTCTCCCTCCAGTGAAAATATGTAATACATTAATTAATGAATTGGATTTATTAGAAATTCTAGAAATTAGAAAAGCAATAAAAAGTGCCAAAATTTAACAAATGAACAAACTGAATTCTGTGTATCCCCTTTATTAAAGCTGTTATTTAGTAAAGTTAATTTTTATATTTTGCTTTTTATAAAAAATTTAATAATTTGATGTTCAGATTATATTTAGTTTTTACAGACACTTGACCTTTCCTTAGCCTCTCAACCTCCCCTCTGTTATCACACCCCATACATGTCCGGATACACACCCTTAAACATATGTTCACCACCCTAACATACTTTGTTTAGTTGTTCACTGATCCCTTTGGCAATAGCTTGATAAGCTGAAACAGCTGTCAGAGTTAAATAAAAACTGTGAACCGTAAGAAGTGTTTATATATTTTTAAAAACCCTTGTAATACGTTAATTTATTGGTTAGGTGATAATGTTATTTGGTTTTTAGTTTACTGTTTAAAAATAAAAGCCAAACATTTATGAAAAATATAACATTTAATGTGTATATACAATGCGTAGGGTATAGCAAAGTAACTTTTAAAATAATGAAAATAAATTTTTTAACAAAACAACAACAGAAAATGTAAAGTGTAAATACAATCATTTCTGAATACTAAAATTAAAACAAAAAAATATTATCAAATGAAAGCAAGATTTATTATTTGTTAGTTTGTTAGACAGACAATTTTTGTTATTCAGTTAAATCTCAAAAACTTCTCTGGAAGCGAATTTTATGGGAAACACAAAAAAGGGAGACATGTAGGCCTATAGCATCCCTCCTTACTTCGAAGTAGTTACTTTTTCTGTGATCTGCACAAAAATCGAGTATTAGTGAAAAAACGAGTATTAGTGGAAAACTAGTTCTGCCATAAACAGGGAGACATGTATAGTAACAGGCAAGGTTTATTTGCCTTGGGCTACTTCCCCTTACTTCGGGTTGGTTTTTTTACATGGTTTTCACAAAATACCCGTATTGTTTTAAAGGTTGATTGGTTTCAATATTGTACTTTCAGTTTTCATATTAACCTAACAATGTCAACTTTTTGGCGTGAAAGGCACAGGATCAGAGCTCTATTATTGGCAGAAACACTTTTCGTATAAAAAAATATGACAACGAAAAACGATCGCAATTGTCAACAAGCTATTTTATAACATACACAAATAAATTACCAAGGCTTCTGTTATCTAAAAAAACCGGTACGCGATATTTACTACATATGGATGCCAATAATTGCATAATCGAAATGTCGTAAAAGTGGTGTACTCAGAAATCATCGCCAAAAAATACACCATTAGCAATAAGCAAGACCAGCGAGGGAGAGTAAACACTCCTCCTCCTCCTCCTCCTGCGGCGCTACAGCCCGAAGTCGAGACTTGGCCTCCTCTATCCTGCCCCTCCAACTGTCTCTATCAGCACCCTCCACCCTCTTTTTCAGGCTCCTCACTGCTCCAGGCTTGTACAGAATTCTCACGTTCCAGGTTTCAAAATCAAAGTTCATATGCCGTAGTCGTTGCCGTTTTACCCCCCCCCCCCCTTTCCGAGGCTCATAAAGAGTTTCCTTAACATAGTGAAACGAATGGAACCACCTAGAATAGCAGAGAGCGTCCTCGACCCGTCCCACGTCCTCAGTCAAGGCCGCGTTCAAGTACGTTCCAGAGTACTCTACAGAATACTTGAATACGCATTAAGTGGCGTGCACATTGAGGATGGAAGCTTTCTAGAAGGGGAGCGCTACTTATAAGAAGCCATAGTAGCCGGTTTGTTAGTTCAGTGGTGTTGAGCGATTTCTTTAGCGCCGATCGAGTGTTTGTAGCAAATTCTTTATAGTTGACATTATTATTACATGTAACAATTTTTACTTGAATTATTGTAAGAGTCTATCTTGATGATTACAAATTATTAATTGTGTCAAATTATTGTTATTAAAAACTGCTTATTAGTGATTTCATTGGTATCTTGTATTTTGTTTTCCACTGTACATAGTACGATCAGTCAGACCGTCGGGAAGAGGTTGTTAGTCTGTAGCCAACCCCCGACCTGGTAGATCAGGAGCTTTGATTTCGGGCTGCTCTTACCCTAGAGAGATGCTTTCACCTCAGCTGACGAGCTCTCGCTGTCCGATCGCAGTAGCTAACTAAGTCAGCTCATGTGTGTAGCCGTTGCCCTACCAGAGGTTCCTCCGCCTCCACACTAGATGCTCACGGTGTACACCATCCTGCCAGGTCAGGATCCAGGTTATCCCCTGGTTGGCCTGGCACCACTTTCTTCTCTCTTCTGCTTGCTGATCCATTTCGCCGAAGAGGTTGGTTACCACAACATTCGAACGAGTTGCTCGGCGTAAGAGGGCCTACCGCCTTATAAGTGAGAGTGAGATTAGAGTTGGGGTGGAGAGACTAGTGCTTTTCTCTTCATTGAACAACATGTAATCGCATCCACCCCCCTGAGGGAGAGAACACTCACATCAACTAATTAATGGTATTATATAAATTATCCATTGTTATAACTTGATTAAACAGAGTTATCGCTGTTGCACACCACTATAGAAAAATTATTCCGATTAGCGTTCTCAAGCTTCTCAGCTCATCGTCAGATCGGAAATAATAACAGAAATAAAACAAACTCTTCACACCCCCACCCGCCCCACTGTCCACACACACCCCCGCAAACAAGCTATAAGTCAAATGTACCTTCCCAACCTCCGAGCCCTGTCACCCCTGTCGGTACAGTAACATTTTTCTAGCACATTCCTTGTGTATGTGTGTTTTGTGTGTGTGTGTGTGTGTGTGTGTACATTATTTTCAAAACCTAACGTTGTAAAGCCTTTCTCATTCACACTTTTGGGCGCAGTCACTCACCCTTATGTAAACTCACCCTTGTTTTATTTCTGTTGTTATTTCTGATCTGACGATGAGCTGAGAAGCTTGAAATCACTAATCGGAATAATTTTTCTATAGTGGTATGCAACAGTGATAATTCTGTTTCTGATATATCCACTAACACAACTTTTTTAATTAAACTTCTTATAACTTGATTGTTTGAATGTCGGTGTCGTATTATATGGAAGAAAAAAATCTTTTTTGGTTTTGTGGGTTATTACTCCAAAGCTCTTCTAATTCACATGCCTTCTTCCCATTTTCGAATTAATCATTTTTGACTAAAACGGAATAAGTAAAGGAACGGATACGAAAGCAGAATACAAAATACGTTAAGAATTAGAACGGAGTGACAAAAAAGACGATCAACTGCAAGAAACAGTACTGACCTGGATCGAAGGTTAGGTACTCCAAAAGTGGGCTGAAATACACTACTGTGTAACAGACATACTAGAAACTAGAGGAGACATACTAGAGAAGTTGAAAAACACTACGCAGTGAAATACGTTTTTCACTTGTCTGTAAAAACACACTCGTGGTAGCCAGGCACACTCGGTCATTAACAACAAAAAGTGCTCGACAGCAGTTGCAACAACAACGTTGCTTACCGCTGTCCGCGTGACGGAATCGTCAATAGCAACACTTGAACAAACAATACAGAGCGAGTCTAACGTTTTGTACAGTTGCAAACTCTACTGTACGGTGTTGCTTGCACTCGACATTGTCTGGACCACTCTCGTCTACTTGAAACGCCAACAATCGCTTTGCACTGTAAATAGTTGCACGTACGAACACTGTACAGAACAAACGAGCACGTACAGTTCCTGCTTCTTACCAGTGTGTCTGTAAATAACAAATGTTTACAGTTATTTTAAGTCACATAAACAAAAATCATCAACGTCTTCAGTAAGGATTCAACCAAACATGCTTTGTTCCGGTCACAAACAGACAGACTACAGCTGGTCACTCCAACTCTTCTTTGCACGCCCCCACACCTCTCCGTCCTTTTGACTTACAATTCCATACTTGTTTAGGAATGCGGCAGTCATCCATTCAGTTAAGATGTTCAAACCATTTTTACCGATATTGGGCAATCCTATCAAGTATACTCGTAATGATATTCATCACCTGTCCGTACATAAACATTTCTTTTGCGATCTTGAAGCGTATATCCTGCCACGTGCCTGAGAAATCTCATTTCGGCCGCTTGCCTCGAGTTCCGTCAAAGCCCAATTCTCAAGCCCATCCAGATGTCTGCCGAGGGTTCGTCCCCCATGTAGAACTTCAGGCGTGTAGACTCCTGTTGGTCACGCACATTTGGTTGAACTTGTGCAGCTTATTTACCACGTTATAGCTCAGACATTCTAATTGGTGGCCTTTTCCAGAACAGTACCATCTACAACAATTTTTGCTCGTATGGGGTGGGATCAGCTTCATGAAAAGCCAACACCGCTTGGTCTTGAATGTGGTGATCTGTAATCTCAAACCCTTGTAGATTTGATGTAACGAGTGTACAGCCGTCTGCAAGCCGCTTTCCGTCAGTTCGACAGGTTAGGCTGGCCATCAGCAAATAACAATGTGTCAACTGTAGAGTTACGAGGTCTGTAAATTAAGTAATGAGACTAATCATGTAGCAGTAAATTTGGCAACACTGTAATGTTTCCATTAACACAGATGGTTAGATAAATAGGTGATTGACATTGAATGTTAATACTTATTGTCTACTGTTGTTATGTGAAACGTAAACAAGCTTTTTGTGAAGTGAGTTTCTGTTGTGCGAAATAAAATTGAGTGACGTCAATTAATGTTGTGCAATCAAGTTTTGTGTCAAACTCGGGTACAGTGCTACTGAGACTTTTATAAAATTGACAAAGGCATATGGAGATGAAGCTTTGTCGAGAGCACAGGTCTTCAGATGGTTTAAAGCATTTTCAGATGGCCGGGAATCAATCAAGTATGATCCACGCCCTGGAGATCGTCGAATCAGGGACTTGGTGCGGTCTGCCCGTCGATTAACCGTCAGCATAATTGCAGAACAATTAAATTTAAACCACATTATAGTTTACCAAATTTTGACAAACCAATTGGGAATGAGAAAAGTTTGTGCGAAATCGGTCCCAAAAGAACTCACTCTTGAACAGAAAGACAACAAGATGGAGGTGTGCTGTAAGCTTCTAGAACGAATTGAAAATGATCTTGATTTTCTAAAAAAATGTTATTACTGGTGATGAATCATAGATATTTCAGTACGATCCAGAAACAAACCGCCAGAGCGAGGAGTGTGCTCACCACGTCCCAAAAAAGCAAAACTGAGTAAATCCAAAATCAAAATTATGTTCATTTGTTTCTTTGATAGTAATGACATTATCCATAAGGAGTTTTTGCCTACAGGAGGGGTTGTCAATTAACATGTTTACAAAGAAATACTTGAAAGGCTACGGGAAAGAGTTGCCCGCTTTAGACCAGCCATCGTGAATACCTTGATGCTGCGTCATGACAATGGATCTTGTCACACAGCACTCTCGGTTAATGAGTTTTTGGCAAAGAAAAAATATTCCTGTTGTTGCTCAGCCCCCTTATTTACTTGACTTCAGACCCTGTGACTATTTTCTCTTCCCGAGATTGAAAAAACATCTCAAAGGACACCATCTGAAAAAACCGTCTAAAGCACTGTGTGGCTTCCCAATGGAACTATTTTGAAGGCGACAGAGTGTAGACGTAGTTTGATTGTAAATAAAAGGTTTTACTGAATTAGTCTCATTACATAATTTACAGACCCCGTATAACAATATAAAATGCTCCTGAAGTTTTGTTTAGTATCATCACATTTGCGTACGACATCGTCTACATAGGCTATAAACTAAAAAGAGAAAGTGAGAATGGGCACACTTGTAGTTCTGGGACTGGGACTGGGACTGTTTGGGACTCTGTTAAAGTCCAATTGTCAGATTCATAGAGAAGTTAGGGAAGGGTCATCATCTTGTAGACTCATAGAGAAGCGTGGTAACAGTTCTCAAAGTAGTATAAATTCTACTGTAGTAACTGGTCGTCCCCTTCTAGAACTTCAGGCGTGTTTCTTCTCTTGTTGATTTTTTGAGTTCTCCTGATGGTCCCACACATATGGTTGAACTTCTTCACCACATCATTGCTTGTAATGTACAACCCAGACATTGAATATTACTGACCTGATATAGAACAGTATCTACAGAGGATATGTATAGACAGTATCTATAGACCTGTTATCAGTAATGTACAATAATTTTTTCTCGTGTGGGATCAGCTCCATGAAAAGTCATCACTTAGTCTTCAGTGTGGAGACCTGTAATCCGAAATCCTTGCATATTTGACGCAATGAATACACGTAAATACGAGGGCTATTTTAAACTTAACCTCCGATTGTCAGGTAAAGAAAAAGTGAAGTATACAAAAACATTTTATTATATACAAAAGTTACAAACATAACCTTGTTATACTGCACATAGTCAATACCCACATACAGGCATTTAGTTATATCTTTGCACCAGCTTTTAACATGCTTTACCTATTTTAAACAGGTAAAGAAAATCGAATAGGCTCAATTCAAAAATTTACAGGCATTGCACAAATGCAATGCACAGAGAAGGGCATTGAAAATGCTTCAATAAATCTAAAAAAAAAAAATATATATATATATATATATATATTTATGTTCATTCACCAATCAATGAATTCATTCTTCATTTACCAATGTAAGTTAAATGTTGTCGCATTCATAAGCGAAGTTTTATATGTGTACTACGTTATTGACAACAAAGAAGTAGTTTCTATGGAAACTCACAGGTTCCCATTTTCGATCACGCACCAGCGATCGGCCGCAAATGTGCGACACGTCCTTATAAACATTTTCAACGTTAATATATTGTATTATATATGTTACCGTTAAAGTGTATAATTCAGTTATATCATGAATTATGTGACAACGTTAGGTAAAGTGTCAAATAAATACACTGTTTCAAACTTTACCTAGTTATTCCATGAAATAACTAGCTGTTTTATAAATTAACTGACAATAAGTGGTTAAAGTCTTTGCAAAATAAATTTAATATTACGGCTAGATTAATTGAACAGTAATAAAAAATTACACAGTATAATTTAATAGTCCGTGTTTATTTAACTGAAATTTAAGTTTTACAACTTAGGATTATATAAAAATTACTATTTTATCCAACACAAATCACATCAAACGTAAAATAAATGATTTATAATGTTTACTAATGATTGTAATGATGATTCACTAATTTATAATTTTTTTAAATATATAATAATTCTTTAAATATAACTATTTATAAAAATAAAAATATTAAAAATACAACAAATCTTATTAAATCTTGAAAACATCCGGAATAGTGGTTGGATTCGCCAATATCATAACATATTTTTAATAATTATAATATAATTTTTAAAAGTTTATATTTTATAATATTGTATTGTGTATTAATTATATTGTAAATTCATCATTAAGTGTAAAAACGTTTTGTGATGCTGTTCTTAAAATATATTTAAGAACATCTAAAATATTTCTTTGAATAACTGATTTTATGAAAAATTTAATGTAAAAAGAAAGAAATATAATGATAAATACAACAAACATATTAATTTTAAGCTTTATGAAATATCTTAATTTTATTTTAAGTTATTTACTAGAACAAGGATTGCTGTGATGGCACTTGGAATTACATTGGATATTATTTTTGAAGCAGGCACACTTTTTATTATCACACTATGTTTTGCACAAACACTTTTTAAATCCTTGACCAGTGCCGGTACTTTAAGCTGTAGCGACAGACCGAAGTGATGTCTCAATACTCGGAACTTCTTCAATAGAAACTAACTCTTGCTCCCATACACTGAACGGAAAAATTCTAAAAAAAGTTTTGCAAAAATTCCCCAAAAAAAGTTTGCAACAATATTTTGTAATAATTCAAAATGAAAAACAGTTAACACAAATACACCACTAACAAAATTATGCGCGTACAAATTAACTATCGACAAAACAGGGACTACGACTGACGGTTAGCAACGGACTAAGAGGGGCAGGAAATGCAGTCATAAAAACAACAATCACACCACCATCAATAAGAACAACAATAATAGTAATAATAATAATAAAAAATAGTGATAGTTTTTAATGAGTTAACTTTTTGTAATGACAAGAGATAAGTTTAATAGGATTGTTACTCATAATGTCTTGGTTTTCTTCTTTATGACTGATCGGATCCAAATTTTTTTCCGAGTCCAGATTTCGTCTTTTGTCCTATCTTTCTTTAAAGACACGGTTATCCCTTAGGGTTTGCTCTATCATTAACAGGATTAAACAAATTCAGTTCCAAACGAAACAATCAATAATGACGATTCCTATTCGCGGTCCTTCAGTTTCCTTCTGACCGGTTCATCTCCTATAAAGGCCATTACTTTTGTCTTTGATTCAGATATGTTACAGTTATATTATTTTCTTATTTTGTGTAAGATGTGTATTTTGCATAAATTACATCCGATTCCGATCTGACGATGAGCTGAGAAGCTTGAAAGCGCTAATCGGAATAATTTTTCTATAGTGGTGTGCAACAGTGATAGTTCTGTTTGTGATTATAATCACTAACACAACTTTCTTAATTAAGCTTAAGATGTATATTGCTTGCTGGAGATCGTCTTCTGAAATGACCAGTATAGCTTGATCATCCGCGACGAGAATGGTTTTCTAGCTTTTCTTTTGGTAGATTTTAATACAGTCAGGGGCTTTTTCTTTCCATTTTTTGAGGAGATCATCTAGATAAAGGTTAAAAAGTAATGGTGACAGACAACAACCTTGTCTTACGCCTTGGTTTATTTCAAATCGGGATAGATTCTTCTGCGACGTCTATGATTATCGCGGTGTGTCAGTATAAACTCTTTATGGCCTGAACTAGGTGCTGTGGTATACCTTTATTTTCATTTATGTCCCAGATTTATATCGTTCATTTATATCGTTGCACTAGATTTTGGTGTCGTTGGAAAACGCTGCCTCCAATGTATCCGTCCAAGAGTTGACCCCATTGATGAGATCTTCATTGGCGTCGAAGCCCTGGAGAACCAGCAAAACCTTCATCTTCCTGACACGATGGCAATACTTTCCAGACTCGGCAGTGTACCGGTTTCGATGCTGCCATCGACAGGGCACACCGTCGATCGTCCGTTATTCCCATCTGTAAACTTCCCTGAGGATCGAGCGTTTCGAGCACGCGGAGTCTGTCCTCTGGTCAAAATATAGGCTGTTCCCCGGCGGAAACCTTTATACGTCTAAAACAACAACAAAAATCTGACACATTATGTATCATTAGTATGTCATTCACAATAAAATTACTATGTTGTGGAAAAAATTAAAATTATTTTATAAGTAGTTTATTGGTTTCAAAACATTTTTATTTTATAAAATATATTTAATATTTACAGTAAAAAAAAAATAAACATACAATATGTTAATTGATGTGTGAGACATTCACGGCCGGCATAAATGCTAGAATCTTGTCTTGCCGGGCTGTAAGGCCGCGGTCCGAAGTTCTTAGTTGCAAACGTTTCTGCCGTACCTTCGACGCCCATCTTCAGTCGGTAAACTTGGTAACTTGATATGACTGTGATAACTTGGTCAGTGTTACGCCTTATTCAAACTTTATGAACTGTAGATGGGCGTGGAAGGTACGGCCGCAAAACCTTTGCACCTAACAACTTCAGACCACCGCCTTACAGGCCGACAACACAAGATTCTAGCATACAATATGCTACTGTCATTTACTGAAAAAAACTGTCTAATTTTCTTATAGGAAAGATATTTAAAATAAATAAGAAACAGTTATAAATTAAAAAAATAAATAGAAATCCTAATAACTATTTTTCAAAATGAAAGTACATAATTCGTACCTTTTCACATGACGTCCATTCATTTCTTGGTTGCCGCTGTTAAAAAGACCATTTCTCTATTTTTTATGTTTTAAAATAAAATCTTAAAAACTACTACAGTTAAAATTATGTAAATTAGATTTTGTAAAATTTATCTCACAAAATTATGCTTATAAAAAACTTGAAAAAATTCTTTCAAGTTTGGCATCCTGACTTGGACCAGCAATTACAAGTTCGGCGAATTTTATACAACGTCTCAGAAACAAAAATTTTTAATATAGTTTGTATACTTTACGTGTACAAGTTGTTATCTTTAAACGCTTTGGAGGTCAGACATGAATTCTTTTAAATTGGATTTTGATTAAACAATTTTGAGTGGTCAATAGCTTCTTCCTTTTACTGGCATAATCTAGACTTGTTTCAATTTTCGATCAATTTATCTCGTGTCCGTGAGAAATATTCATCCGCTCAAATACTTCAGATTTCTCGAGTGGAGCTACTACAGATTAGACACAAATATCACAGCTTTCCTATAAACTAGAAACACTCTTGTAAACAGACTAATTATATGTATTTGATAGCTAACCTACAAGTTTGATATAACTGAACTTTATTAGGATTTATTAAAGACTGGTAAAATCTCAGGTTATTATGGATTAAAAAAGCACCTGGCATATAGTTTCGTCTCAGGAAGCACGAATCGCAAAATTTACAAAACACTTATCAGGCCAGTGTTTGCAAAACACTTATAAATGCTTCAGAAACCTGGACGGTGACAAAAAATAGCGAGAGGCTTCTACGTTATTTTGAAAAACGGATACTAAGAACAATATTTAAAGGAGTACAAGAAAATGAAGTGTGGCGCAGGCGATATAATTATGAACTATGATACCATCTTTACAAAGAGCCGGGCATTGTTAGGATAATCAAAATATACAGGCTAAGGTGGGTTGGACACATAGCGAGAATGGAGGAAGGACAACCTGCGAAACATATCTTCTATCAGAAACCAATGGTAGTAGAGCAAGGGGAAGAGCCCTAAGTAGATTCAAAAGAGGACCTCAGACAGCTGAACATAAGAAACTGGAAAGCCAGGGCACGCAATAGGGAAGAATGGAGACGACTCTTGAAGCAGGCCAAGATCTACCAAGGGTTGTAGAGCCACGGCTGAAGATGATGATGATATATTAGGATTTTAATTTAGTAAGTTAAAAAACAGGTTATAAGTGTGCAGACGGACAAAACGTTAAACGGTAGAGGGATAATGACGAGTCTTTAACAAGGACTAAAGCGACGAAGCTGTTTCCAAACGTTTTTGCTGCTGAAAGTGCGGTCGTCGGTCAGAAGTAGGTATTTTATTTGGCACATCGGTCGCCGGCTGTAATCCCCGAAGTGCCGTTACGACAACAAACACAAAACACCGTAAACGACAAAACACAAAGTCAATTGCCGGCCATTTCTCGGCGCGTCAAGCAACACCCAACTAAACGATTTCCTATTTCTAACTCGTTTCAAACGCCTTTTTGTTTTGTTCACACACGTGAGTCTTCTGCTTTTCTTGTGCCCCTTAGCTTTTTTTCTTTAGGTGTTTTGGATCTCGTCCGTGATGATGATAAAAATTTCAGATTTGGAGAAAAATTCTCCTGGACGTCCTACATAAAAACAGATAACACGTCCGTAATGCCCCAGACGGGTGGTAACTCTAAATTACAGAAAGTTTTTAAAATTTTGAAAAACGATAAATAAAACAAAACGGCCGTGTTAATGGTAGGCTGCAGTCATGTGTGACCGCTGCACTTTATGTTGCGCCAATATTGCGTTTCTTGCTGTGCTGAATATTGTCGTTGTATTGTACTGTAACATGTCTTGTGAGAGGGGGGGGGGTCGCAATTGTGCCGTCTTAACGACCGCGATTGTCCCGCGCCGCAGCGATTATGGTAACGTTTCGTTTTTATTAAAACATTGTTCAAAGCAGTTGCTACAACAGATGTTATTCTAGACAGCTCAATGATAGTTTCAAATGGTTTTTATTCGTTTTTATTGTCAGTGTACACTGCTTGCTGGTTCTTTAGTAAATAGGCTTTTGAAATAGGGGCGGGAATAACTTATGAAACTGCAGCACTAGGGAACTAGAATCATGCGTTGGGTAAAGGATAACCAACTCTGGTTTAATCGATGATCTCTCTTAAACGTGAAGGAAGATTTATAAAAATTAATGATTGATGAAGACTATACTTGCCTCAAAATGCCATTACCTTGTTTCTATAGTAGAGATTTTAATATTGTATTCCTTGCAAATCTAATGAAGCTAAAATACAGATTAACAAGAAAGGAATCAATAAGAATAAAAATAATGATTAATGATAGAAGTTTAGTAGAGGTGAGCCGTTTTAATTATCTGGGAAATGATATTGGCTACGATAGGAATTACGATACTGTTGTTAAGTTCTAGACGATCTGTGGGACAATCAACCGTACTTTTAGAAATTCAAGGTACGTCAAAATACAAAATTAATTATCATATATCACAAATATCATTAAATATCACGAAATTAATGTTCGATAAGGTTATGGCAGTCCGTGTACTGGGTCCTATGGGTGTGAATTATAGACAACAACCTAGAAACAATAAAATACAGGCGTCGAAAGTTGCCTTCTTAAGAGGAGTTATAAGGTGTTTTAAACTTGACCATATAAAGAATGAGGCAATAAGAGAAGAGTTACAAGTTTTTAACATGAATGAAAAATTAAAAGATTACAAAGAACGGGGAAAAGAACACTTAGAAAGAATGTCAGATTCCAGACTGACCGAACACGTCTGTAAATACAAACCTATAGAACACGGGTGTGGGTAGACCCAGGAAGAGATGGGTTGAAGGTCTTTAAAAGCGGAACAGGTAGCACCTTGCGTATGTCGTGTTGAGAAGATGAAGACGATGATGATGATGATAAAGAGTATCATGTGAAACTGGTCAAGCATTTGGATGTGTAAGATATAAAACAAATACCGACTTCTCGACAATAGTTAATTGCAATAAATGTGATTGTGAATGAAATATACTGTAAGGAAATCGGTAGTCTATTACGAATGTTAAACGTAAAGACGACGAGAGAGGAACGCGGTATTCCGTCCTGTAGACGTTCTGAGTTGATAAATAATTACAACGGCGGATCTAAATATAAAACCTGGGTAAGCCGAGCACTGCCGTCTAAAGGGACAAATAACCTGCTAAATACTGTATGTTAAATACCCGGGTTGGCTATGAGATTGGGTTGGGGGGAGAGACTGTTGTCAAATACTGAAGGACAGAGGGTTTGGGCACTGGCAGCAGCGGCATGCAGTGGACATCAGCCCGTTGGGGTTACCTACCCCTGGACGCTTAAAAAAGAAAGAAAAAGAAGTAAGTACGTAACACTAGATTTAAAACACCAATTTCTTTTACTAAAGAATTTTTTAGCAAAGAAGGAATTAAGAAAATAAACATACAAGTAAAACTTTTACACATATTTGTCGGTCTGTTATGGGCCCATCATTAAGGCTGCAACTGACGTCGGGGGGGGGGGGGGGGGCTATGGTTTTTCTTAATTTGATTTTCTTCTTGCTCTTGGTCTTGTAGTAGTAGTAGTAGTAGTAGTAGTAGTAGTAGTAGTAGTAGTAGTAGTAGTTGTCGTCGTCGTCTTCTTCTTCTTCTTCTTCTTCTTCTTCTTCTTCTTCTTCTTCTTCTTCTTCTTCTTCTTCTTCTTCTTCTTCTTCTTCTTCTTCTTCTTCTTCTTTGATTCAAGGATTAGGTTATATAAACCTGTTCCGGCACCTATCTCATCCTCGGACGACCCACGTCTCTTCTACCAATGGCTTTATAGTTCAGTGCCCCTTTCGGCAATCGATCCTTTGTCATCCTTTACAGATGATCTCACCGTTGTCTTCTGTAAGCTGAAATAATTTTATTTATTTCCTCTACTTCACGTTCTGTTCTGATACGCCTCATTCCTTATTCTATCTTGCAAAATGTATAGTTTAAAGTACTTCGAAGGAAGAAACTGCATTTCAGCACTTTTTTGTCACATTTCAATCTTGCCGTATTCCTTTTTTGTCAAGACCCACGCCTCACTCGCATATGCCAATGTGGGTATTGCAGTTGTCTTATAAAATGTAATCCTTGTGATGTGTCTTGTTTTATTTATAGAAATCCTTATTCTTTGCCAGGGTCGTACTGCCACAATTTCCAATCCTTACTCCGAGGCTGCTTTAGGTACTACAGTTTTACACGAACAGGTTACCCCCTACCAGGAGGATCAGAGACTCTTCTATCAGGGTTATCATATCTTAGCTGAGAGACCCCTGTTTAGGGCGCAGTACATTCGGCCTCAATCTTCTCTTTCTGAGGTAGAATTTGGTGTCTTTGCATCAGTTATTCTGATACTAAACGTTCATTAGTAATTCCAGTGCTCACCTATCGACATCAGTGAACACTCTAAGATGCTAAGCCACCCAAAATTAAGAAATAGAATAAAAAAGGAAGACACCCTATTCCTCCAGTACTCTAATAGTGTCGGGGTGAGAAGAGAACAAGAGTCAGTCAAGAGAGGCTAGAAAGAAAAGATAAAAGCAAGGGATCTCACCGAAGACAAGTTGGAGCAAAAAAGGGCGCCAACTATGTATGTTCGTATGCAATTAAAATTTAAATTGAGTTGTTCTGTTTATTACAATTCGGAATACATTTTTTACACAGCACGCAGTTTTACAGATTACAACTGTGAACGATTAAGTTATTTATTGAAAAACAATTATTTTAAAAATATTCTTGTTACGCAAAATGTTAAATTTCATACTGATCAGTAAATAGTTGTTTTGATAATTCATCTTCTTTCTTCACAGTACTAAATTAATATAGAATATTGAACTTTCACTTGTGAAACTTACTTGTTTTCTCCCGTACGTGTTTCGACGTGATGTGCGCCTTCATCAGCGGAGTTAGACAGACTGTCAGTAACTCGTAACGGTTTTATTTGGTAGGTTGAGTGGGGGTGGTGTGTGGTTGAAAGGGATTGGCGCGGGGATCCGAATTATTGTTTGTTTTATGTATAATTGTGTCAAAAATTGTGTGTGATTTATAGTGTACTATTTATTTATTTATATTTAGGTACTGGAAAGTGTAAGGTAATTTACTTGCTGTTTGTTTGGTGTAAATAGTCCTAATTGAATACGCCTGTCAACTTTTGTTTCGAAAAAAGTCTCAGTTGCAAGAAGGAAATCTACAGACAGAAACAATATTGTACTCATAAACACAAAAATATGCAACACCTGTTTCTAGAGATGCGCGCACGTGTTTGCACACAAAGGACTATAATTCCTGACTGTTTAGACATAAACAGTCAGGAAGTTAGACAGATAAACGCGCGCGTGGGCGCGCACAGGCGCACACGTACACACATTATGAACTATTAAAAGCGGCACGAATAAGCGACTTTACTTTTATGTAGATTTGTGTACAATTTTAATTTCCATGTTCCATAAGGAAGTGTAAGTATGGTGATGGTGAAAAACATCGTGTTCGAGATAAGGGCTGATTCTGATTGTACTACCCTCAAAACATGAAGAAAAGTCATTTTTCAAAAAGTGTCTGTGTGTCTGTCTGTGTGCCTGTGTGTCTATGTGTAGAATTTGTTTTGGCGAAAGATAACTGCCGCATATTTAAACTGAATCAAATAATGTTTTGTATATGTCCCTGAATTGTAAAGGACTCAAGGGCTCTTGATTTTGGTGAAGATCGGTTAAGGGAAAGGGGTAGTTTACCTGCAACATTTTATGTTTTAACAAGAGTAAAGTATTTAATTTTGATTAATAAAGTATCCTGAAAATAAGAACATAATAATCCACTGTAAAAAGCTAGATGAAATATCTATAAATGATAAAAGGTAAGTTGAAGGGGAAGGGGGTAATTTCTATAAATGAAAATGGTAGTTGAAGTGGGAGGGGATAATTTTTTATATGTTTACTACATTATCGGCAACAAAGAAGCAGTTTGTTGTTAAAATTCCTTCCCGGGTTGTTTGGCCGTGGTCCAATGTTTTCTGCAAAACCAGACGTTTCGGGAGTGCCATCGACTGCCATCATCAGTGAAAATCGAGTGCGCTAACGTGAGGTGGTATTCGTTAGTGACCACAGTACTGTGGTTAAGGCTGAAGCAAGAAGTAGTTTCTATGGAAATATTTCATTTAAAAAATGATTTTAAATATAAATCTTAGAACATGGAAGTCATGTATGGTTCTCCATACCGATATTTATATTCTTCATATTGTTACACCGGTCTCGCGGATTGTCGCATTGTACAGTGGAAACAAAATATTTGACACCAATGAAGTCACTAATTACCGACTTTAGTTAGTCACAAATAACAATTTCTAATCAACAAGTTACTCTCATACAATAAGTCAAGTTAAAATTGTCCACACGCAATAATAATGTTACCTATAAGAGTTCCGCACTAATTGTAACACAATATAGTCACTTTCTACTAATCCATTGTTTCGCACTAAACAAATCGCCCGCTGTAACTAACTGACTGAGCCGGGCGCTGTTGCTTATGTTGAGGTTCGCAGATGTTTCAGAATAATGTTCCATTATTTTGACGGCGTTAAAGCACAATTTGCATAGTTACAAGTGCTTTCGAACAGTCTGTAAAGTACTGTAGAGCGGCCTTGACCGAGGCGCTGCACCTGCTCGGCTAGCCGAGAAGCGTGTGGAAGGACCCTCTCGACTCTTCGAGAGCGTTCCGTAATTGTCGTACCAATATATTAGTACTGATATGGGTGTAAACGTAGCAACATTTGTTTGTTTTTTGCGAGGGCAGGTAAAACAATTGCTTTACAAATGTCCGGAAGGGTGCACACTTCCTGAGTCTGTGGGTTTGGGTATTATATTTGACCCACTAAAACACCGCCTCCCTTTCCTCTACTAGGACACTAACCTGGATCTGTTTGACACACTGCTTCGGGCTAGGCCTATTGTCCTTCAGCTCTAGGGCTCACACCAGACTCGTTGTTCTTCTTGTACATCCTGTTGACCAAGGCTGTCTTCTTCGTCCGAAGAATCTCTTCTGCGAAACGTGCCACACAGTTCCAGATGTCCTACCATCGAAGCATTGCTTCAACGATGCTATCTGGGGAGATGCCCTGCTTAATATCTTCTTGCAACGATCTTCTATGCTGCTCCCATCTGTCATAGACGAAGAATGTACGGGCGACATCGTGCGCAGCTCCCGAGCACTACAGGCGCTTTGGTGACTCGGCCTTTTCAATTTTCTTCAGATAAGATCGTAAATGCCCATGTCGAATCAGATACTGGGTGAGGTAACAGTTGATGTCCCCATGCTTCCTCTCCGCCCTCGGCTGCGCCTGATTCATGAGCCTTCTCGTCCAGCGACCTCAATCTTCTTGCTTCCAAGCTCTCTACCAGCTCTCTATCATCTGGCTTGGTGCTTCTTCATGTGCAGCTTTACCGATTACATTTTCCTTCCTCTGGAAGACGATCTTAAAAACGATCTCGCTCCTTGTCGAGAAGCTCGATCGGCATGACTCCGGCAACGATCAAGACAGCCGGCTTGGAAACCGTGCGGTACGCTTATGTTACTCGAGTATCACATATGCCCACTATAGGGCTATCAACTTCCTGCGCGCGCGCGCGCACACACACACACACACACACACACACACACACACACACACACACACACACACACACACACACACACACACACTTTATATTTACAAATTATAGTCAAATTACTGTTGCTCATTACTACATAGAATGTGTTATAAAACTGAAAAGCCTACATTAAAAAGTAAGAGTTGTCATTAATATTATAAATAATTGATATTGTTACGACGGTCTCACTGATCGTCGTGTGGTACAGTGGAAAACTAAATACAGACACCAATAAAGTCACTAATCATCAGCTTTAATTAATCACAAATAACAATTTATAACCAACTCCTACAATAATTCCAGTTATTTGTCCACACGCAATAATAATGTCAAATAATAGAGTTCTACACTAATTATCTAATTATAACACACTAACACTTCGCCACAATACTTTGAACTTCGTTTGAATAAATCGCCACTCAAACTGACTGACCGTCGCTGGATGCTTATATTATTTATAACCCACTGAGATGCCAGAATAATCTGTCACTTTTTGGATGAAGTGTTAAACAAGTGCCTATTACAGGCGCTCTCGAATACACTAGAAACAGTGGTGATGTCTGGCCTTACACATAGTACACTGACCGGTGCGGTCTGGAACAGCCTCGATTGTTGACGCATGATAAGTGTCACGGAATTGTCTTTCTTCTCAAAGTAGCAATACGTACGCATACCTTTGTTCGAGAATGTTCCTAATTGCGTAAAAATATGCATTGTCTTCTGCGTCTACATTGTTCTAAATAAATTTTAGATTTCTTTAAATTTTAGTACCAGGAAACAGTTTCTACCTTTGTCGTTTTTACTTTGACATATTTCAAATATTCAATCGCCACTACGGATTATGACGTGTTTACAAAATCGATTAGCAACACACAATAACATTTTGATATTTTTCTCTTGCAAGTCAATTCACGTCATCAGTGATATGTTAGTTAATTGATTACGACATTGCTGAACAAACTGTAATTCAATATAACAGATAAATGGTTGGACTCAATTTTTGTTGTTAAACTGGTTTTTATGCCAAGACGTCCTAATGCGTTCCTTCTTAAAACAAGTCTTATAAAGTAAACTACATTATTAGAGAGAGTGACCTTGAGGGAAATAGACCATGCCACACCTGACGCTAACAGATGTGGAATAATATTTGATTTTGTACTAACATGTCTTTCCGTTAGTGCAGCAGATAGAGTCTCAGGTAAAGAAAGAAAATATGTATATTATAAAAATTTACAACTTTATTTGATTATTTTTCAGTGAAGGGTGTGTGAGGATCGGTCAAAAAATATAACACAAATTTTTTAACGTATTTGTGTCGACGTTTCAACAATGTTTATTGTCACCATCACGAAAATTGTTGCTGACGCCGAACACACAACTGTGATTGTGTATTACTGACCAGTTATGTGTTCGGCTTCAGCAACAATTGTCCTGATGATGACAATAAACAGTGTCGAAACGTCGACACAAATAAGTTGAAAAATTTGTGTTATATTTTTGACCGATCCTCACACACCCTTCACTGAAAAATTCATTGATTGACGGTCACTACGAATTTAATGATTTTATTTGATTATAATTTACCTTCTAGACGTTTTATTACCTTCTAGTACGATGGAATTTACCTTACCCTTTCTGATGCAGAAATCAGCATGTATTTAGTTCTATGATATTTATAATGAGTCCCATTGTAGCGGATTTTTCATTTAGCCTTCTACAAACCTCAACCATCCACTGTCTTGATCCACCTATGCATCACCATCACCACCACCACCACCACCACCACCACCACCACCACCATCATCATCATCATCATCATCATCATCATCATCATCATCATCATCATCATCATCATCATCATCATCATCAATGTAAGCACAAATTTGGTTTGCTGCTTTCAGTAAACACAAATTTAATAACTTTCTTCGTTAACCTACAACTTTAATAGCATACTGTAGCGGAATAATAATACGGTGGCCGATAATCACATCAACTTGCTTAACTCCCTAATTAAATAAGAACGATTCACTTAGCATGTTCTCATACTTAATTCTGGATTTCGAACACCCAGAATAATATTGTTACAACGGTCACACTGATCATCGTATGGTACAGTGGAAAACAAAATACAAGGCACCAATGAAACCTCTAATTACAGCTTTAGTTATCACAATTAAAAGTTTGTAATCAACAAGTTGTTCAACAAGATTATACTCGTACAATAATGCACGTTAATTTGACCACACCAATAATAATGTCAACTAATAGAGTCCCGTACAATAATGACTTTTTACTAATAACCACTTGAACGCACTGAGTAATCGCCAGAAATAAACTGAACTGACCGCGGCAGGGTTCCATAATGTGCGTCCCGTAACAAGCACTGGAAAATTCTAGAGGATACTTCAGCGCGGCCTTGGCAGAAACACGCACCGGCTGGGCTACTTGAGAAGCTTGTAGAACGACACTACCGACTGTACAAGATTGTTCCGTATTACGTAACAATATATATCTACTGGTGAGCAATATCTATATCCAGTATTAAAAAACAAAACAACCGTAGGAATAATACAATTTTTTCCGTGATGTTTGAGATTTGTTCATAAGGACAAGCGTCGGGCTGATCTGGGGCAAGCCCCCTTCAGCCAGACGGTAGGATGTGGGGAGACGCACGCCAGCGCGGGCCGGAAGCGAAGAAGGTGGAGGTACATTTTAAAGTAGAGTAGTACCTGTATGCGTATTTGTGTGTAGATGTAGTTTGTAGCCATATAGGTAAAGAAAGTAGCTGATAGAAGTGCCATTAATTTTAATTTATATATGATGGCGGGACGAAGACAGGGACGAGTAGCGCAGGTCGTCAAAGCTGGAAGGAGGCGGCGACAGAGAGGCGT
This sequence comes from Magicicada septendecula, assembly GCA_034769895.1. Taxonomy (NCBI): domain Eukaryota; kingdom Metazoa; phylum Arthropoda; class Insecta; order Hemiptera; family Cicadidae; genus Magicicada; species Magicicada septendecula. The sequence goes on from CM068374.1 coordinate 60,165,568, forward strand.
CAAGGTAGGCGGGGGACACAAAGAAGAGGGCTAAAGACTTGGTAAGCAGTTAGGGAGAGTTAAATGATTGTGTGATCAGGAAGGACGGCAGGTTGAGCATGTTTGTAGTCAGGGATTAGGTGTTTCTATTTCTTTGACGCTGGCGGCGAGTAGTTCTGGGAGGAGGTCCACCGGCTGTGGTAAGGAGAGACGGATTATGAGGAAGGAAGGTCTTCGGGTGTTGCGGGTAGTTCTGTTGATGGAGGTGGCTGTGGGTTGTAGGGAACTGCGTTGTGTTGCGAGTTTTGAGTATTTCCAGTTGAGCTTGTACAGGAAGGAATCGAGATATAATACAAGAGAGGTACCTCTTATTGAAAACTACCATATCAGCAAGAACGGATAGTGTCTTTTGTTTTGGTACAGTTATTCCACAAGTAATAAAGAAAACGCTATTTAAGGGTACTTGTAACCGACTACGCTTACCATGTTAAATTCATAAATTTTGATACCCATTATCTCAGAAGCTATAAAAGACAGAAGTCTGTAATTTTAGCAGGCAGGTATGTACATTATACCCTACAAACGCTACTACAATTACAAATATATCTCAATATCCTGATTTTTTATAAATTTATATGTTTTACTCTAAACGTTTTTATCCAAAAAGTATACTAAATATTTTTTTACGTTTTTATTTTTTAGTGTAACTGTATAGTTCTAGTAGTGTAACTATACCTCCATTACCCCAGTAGCCACAAAAAAATTCAGCTTGATAGTTCACTTGGTTTCTGAAATAATGGGTCATTTATCTAAAAAAATAAATTTTATGAAAAACGCATTTAAAGTTTTTAAATCGAGTTTTTATTTGTTTTATCTGATTTAAAATAGTCCACCTTCATACTCGGGGTCTTCAGTTACGTCCATTCGATCCTTTAGTTTTTTCTTCACATTTCTAGTTGACTGTTTAACCTTTTTCATCAATTCATCTTACTGCTGTTTTTGCCTCAAGGATTCGTTGCAAGTCAATTTTTTCATTACCTTAACCACATTTGATCCTATTTTGAGCCTTAATTTTTGTAAGACTTGACACTTACTTATATTACCTTCACTGAAGGTTAACACAGCGTCATGTTCACCCAGAACTAAAGTATCCAGTCCTACAAATATATTTTTTGGCAATCTATTCCAAATCAAATGGTTCAGTGGCTTTTTTACATTCTGTATATTACCATGAAACTATTTTTTTTTTTAAATAAATTATGATGCAAATATTGGCTTCATGACGTTCACTGGTAGTCAGTGTTTATGTGGATAAGTTTCACCAGTTATCATGGGCTTTGCTATAAGGAAGTAACAGATTAGTAAAAAATGGTATTATATCAGAACTTTTCACACTACTTTTCCTACGATATCCATAAAAAAATAATAAAAAATTTACTATTGTGTGTAGCACATTTTGGTATCAGATTACTCGGAAAATTATGAAGATTGTTTTAAGACAAAAAAAAAAAAAATCGATTTTTTGTAATTAAATTATTTTACCTTAATCCGTCACTGTGACCGCTTGGTTTCTGTCTTCTTACGCGTTTCGGATTAAACTTAATCCATCATCAGAGTAAAAAAAAAAAATCGATTTTTTGGTCGATTTGCCGGTTACGAGTGTCCTTAACGTAACGTATCCGCTCGTGTTCGTGCGTACAGCTCAAAGTAAATACACGCATTCCAAATCTGATATGCTGAGGATTACGTTCACAATACGTATTACCTAATGTGGGGATGTCTGTCGGTGTTCTATTACTGTAATCCTAAGCTTTGTAATCCTCACCGACTGAGACGTAATTACTGGGACAAGAGATAATCCTGCTGTACCGTAGGAGACATAATCTGTTGTCGAATTGGAGGCTGTAGGTCCAGACGTTATCTCCTTGTTACAAATGTGGCAAAGCGACAACTTTATCGGAGTAACGAACTGTATCGCAATTTACAATTGAACTGCTTAGTGGAGAAAGGGAATAACTACTAACTTCATTTTAAAATTACCTTTTGTATCCAGGTTCCCTTCCCTACATCTTATCTCTATATATATAAAACTCAAAGTCTGAGGATTTATGGGTGCTGAATACAAATCCACACCGTTACACCGATTGTCACCAAATTTTGCATAGGTAACCTTTGACACAAGGCGCAAAATACTGTCGAACTTGGAATTTGATATTTTGCCCCGTTCGCACGATTTAGGCCCTTTTAATTATGCCTTTTTGTTGACGCATATAAAGATGTCAACAACACCATGGAGACCAGAATTAATTACCATAGCAACAAGTAAATAAACTAAACGATATTTGGCGGGATCGGAAATGTACCTTTAGCCGTTCCTGCAGTTTTTAATGTTTTTAATATGCGATTGTATAGATATATTATGTAATTGTGTATACAGATACGTCTATATATTTTGTAATTGTCTTAAACGATTTTTTTTTAAAATTTATGTTTATACGTCTTTCTGATGATGCAATGAATAAGTAATGAAATATGTTAAATACTACTACTGAAGATGTCAACAACACCTTGGAGACCAGAATTAATTACCATAGTAACAAGTGAATAAACAAAACCTATTTAGCGGCATCGGAACTGTACGTTTATCCATTTTCTGCAGTACGTTTTCAATGTTTTATATAAAATGCGATTGTATCGATATATATTACGATGTGGAAAGTGTACTACGTAATTGTAAATTGTCCTATTACTTAATGCAAAGCGAAAATATGTGTTGTTTTCATTTGTGAGGTTAGGTAACAACGGTTTTTGGTTTTTAGTTTACTGCTGAAATAAATAAAAGCCATGGTTGAGGAAAACATAACGTTTAATGTGTTATACAATGGTTCTTAAAATAAACACTTAAAAATAAAAAAATTAGCGTTTTTGATTTAACAGGTACTTTATAAATATCTCCAAAGGCTTTATAAACGGGTTCTTTTAAATCTCCAAAGGCTGTTGGACCAACAAAATAATTTAGTACAAGTTAAAATGGTACATGTGTTAAAAACACCTTTGCAGAGAATTGACTAATGAGTACAAAATTGTTATACGAGCTGACAAAACGCCTAATAGACATAGACAATAAAAATTATATTAAAAATACTTATTAAAAGTCAAATATTTGCGTGCGAAGTCGCTGGTAACAGCTAGTTTATTTATAATCACAGTGCATTTTGAGACTTATAGTCCCATAATTAGATAATAAAATATATTCACTCACATGGAGTACGTTAATTAATAAAAGTCACACACATTCCGTTATTTAAGCGACTCCCAACCCGCGTTATCTCACGATGCGCATCGCTACGATTCTAATGATTCCACATTCTACTGTGCCCGCACTTATCTACCATATTGTTCTAGCACGCGTATAGCTGTATCATATAGCTCATTGGATTTTAAAGGAAGTTTTTCATTCAGAAGCTGATCACCCTGAGTTCTGGAGGCTCTGTAAATTTCAAACTTTTCCAGTACGTCCATGAGTTTGCTCTTTTTGCAGAATTGTAGTGGTTTCAAAACTGTTTTGAAAACTGGAATAATTATGGTTATGATTGATAACATGTAAGGCAAGGTTCGAATTAATGTTCCTAATGTCACCCTTAGGCAGATGTTTCTTGTAGCTATCCAAGAATGTTCTGTCTGTCTGTCCAATATAAAAACTATTACAGTCTTAGCACTCTATTTTATACACCCCCGAACGGCTGGTCAACTGGTCAACTGGACCTTGGTCTCAAAGCTTTTAAAATGGAGTTATTCGCTTAAAAAAACTGTGTAGTCATACTTTTTGAAAACGTTATTTAAAGGACTTGGTAAAAAGATTAGTATCCTGCAACCTGGAAGCACAAAGTGATTTTAAAATTTAATTCTACATGCAACTTTGAGACCACAACAACTATGGAATAATTACACTGGTTGTCGAATAATGTTATTGTTTTCATATCATATGACATCACAAATATGTACACCAAGAATTAAATTTAATAAATGAACACTTGGTACAGTTCTACATATCAATTTTATTTTCCTGACACTTGTTTCACCAGTTACGGGAGCTTCAGAGGTTGGATTTGAACTGACAAATGTTAAATGTATGTTAGGCGGGGCAGGGTTGGAGGTAGTGTATGACCAAGGCTGCATTGGAAAGTCCCAGGTATGAGGTTTGACAAAGGTGCGTGTTCTACTGTTGGTAACAGAAAGTGCCGTTCCTGGCTGATTATGAATCGTATACAATACACTTTTGTGTGAAGAAAATTACAAGTCAACAACGTGTCACTTAAACTAATGTAAGTCTAAATATAAAATGTGTATAACATGTAGTCACCTTTGTCCTATACACATTTTATATTTAGATTAAATTCAATTATTAATAAAATGTTCTACCAAGTGCCGAGCAACCATTCGATCAGTGAAATGTACACCAATATCCCAGTAGATGAAACAATAGACAATCATAAATAAAAACACACAATATATATTGCATGCTCAACGCTCTCGAATATTTCTAGAGTTAGTATTCCAAAGCGAAGTGCTGCTGGTATAGGAAACGGAAATGTGTTTTTTAAATGAAGAAGTGGACTGTATGAAATCTGAGTTAAATAGCCATTTATTGAAAAATTATATAATGAAGCGCAGGCCCATGCAATTACGTGTGGCGTACATTGCCAAGATACATAACGATAGAAGAACGAAAAATTGTATAAAGAAGTTACATTATTAAAATTCACATTGCCGCGGCTAGCAAATGGAAGAGAGTAGTGATCAGATGCAAGGCTGAGTTTTAACTAATTGTCGCAGCTCGCCGTAGCGACCTGTACTTTAAGCGAATGACGTAAGTGCGTGGGCTGATTGCGCGCGAGTATGTAAACAGATACAAAGGTTTAACAATATATAACCAAAATAAGAAACATCCTCCCACTAATAATAAATCAAAATTACTTTGAATTTAACAATAAAATTTATCAAAAACAAGACGGTCTGACAATTGGTTCTCTATTATCAACATTAGGAGCTGAAATATTCTTACAACACATAGACACCAAAATACAAAACATTATAAAATTCATTTGATCCAAATGGCATATGGGTAAGGTATGAAGACGATGGGCTACAGGTCTATGTATCAATAACAAAAACACAAATGCATACAAAATTTTAAAACAACTCAACAACATACACCCAAAGATACAATTCACAGAAGGAAAAAAAGTAAAACATAACAAAATCAACTATTTAGACATAACCTTCACAAGAAACAATAACCAACTACAATATGCAATATACAGCAAACCAACTTCCACTAAAATCACCGTCACTAACAATTCCAACCACCCACCACAACATAAAATTGAAGCTTTCTATACACTCTTCAACAGAATGTATAAAATACTCCTAAACACACTGGAAATAAATAAGGAAAGAAATGTAATTTACCGATTTGCTGATGAAAATGGATACAGCACGTACACAAAATAGAAAATAAAACCAAATACAAAATAAGACTAAACATTTAAGAAGTGATCAAAATGAACAACACATAAATAGTAATAACAAAAATAATAACAAAAAATGGGCCACATTTACATACATAAGTGCTAGGATGACAAAGATTACAAAACTATTTACAAATGCAGACATTAAAATAGCATACAAAACAAAAAAAAACTTACAAAAACTAAATGATCCACACAACAAACATTATACAATGACCAATGGAATATACAAAATTGGAGTAGATGTTACATAGGTCAAACAAAAACAACTGAAAAAACGTTATTTTGAACACTTAAATACATACAAAAAAACAGAAATATATGAATCTAATTTGGGCGGACATGCAATAAATACAGGACATAAATTCCCAGACATAACCAACTTGACACTGATAAAGCATAGTCCACACAAAGGCACAGTAATGATCTATGAGAAAATTTACAGATGTATAAACACCAAACACAAGACAAACTAATACCTAAACAAACACAACCCGAAACAAAACATGACACAATTTTCAAAATATTCAACATCGAATACACTAAAAAATATATATATATATATATATATATATATATATATAATTTTTGTGATGTTAGTCAATTTGTTTCTTCTGGAAGTAGTATAATTCGTATATTTTTTTTAACACCTGACGCACGTTTCACTGTAAAATATTGTAAGACAATTTACTTAGAAACCTCTGATGATACTGATATTATTCAGTGAAACGTGAGTCAGGTGTTAAAAAGAATATACGAATTATACTACTTGCAGAAGAAACAAATTGACTAACATCACAAATTTATATAATTACTGCAAGAAATGTCGAGTTACTTATATAAAAAAAAATATATATATGTGTGTGTGTGTGTAGATCACAGCCAAACACAATAACACCAATTTGAAGTACTAAAAGCCAACAGGAAGCCATAGCAACAACCAACATGAACACAAATATCCGACAAGATAAAAAAAACAAGATGGCTGAGGATGGGAAAATAAGGTGGAATATGGGAAGGTGGAATTATTGTTGTCCTGGGCCTCGCGTTTGCTAGGGACGGGCCTAATATCCACAACAAAAGACTGAGAGCAACAAATGTTTTTGGTTTCCGTTTAAAATAAAGATAGCAGAAAAATGTAATACTGTAGGCTGATTTTAATTCGCCTACTTGATACAACAATAAAATCAGTAAAGAAGAACTCGCTTCTAACGATAGTCTACTATAACCTCCTCAGTCCCGAAACTAAATTTTCAATAATTTCAATATACCTCTTTCATAGATATTTCAGTCAGTTATCACAAATAACCAATCAAATGTTTGATTTTTTTCAACTATCAATATGTATACGATTTTTCGTATATCCAGCGGGCTGGACTCCAAGTCTCATTGTAACAATTTACGCTATATAATGAAACATTTAGTATGTGACTTTTATTTTTCATATTGTCAAAAACATTTTTTCTGTACAAAATTAATTTAAGCCTATTGTATACAAAGCTAGTGTATGTAAGAAAATATAAAAATTACAAAATGAATTTTAACATATCTCTGAAAAAATAGCAAATTTTACAGTAAACCAGTACAAACAAATTCAAAAACTTCTCATATTGATACATTTAAGTCATGAATCATTTATGAAATTGATAAAAGCATTGTCTATCACTTGTGACGTAAAGGAAAATATTTCATTCTGAAAACTTGAGTTTTGTTTTTGAGTTGCAGTTTTTACTACGGCACCTCGTGCATTTGTTTTTGTCACTGATTGAACAGACTGCTACGTGTCTGCTTTCCGTCTTCCTTACATCTTCATTTACAATTGGAACTGGTTTTGCTCTTTTTGGAGGTGTTGGTACAGGTTCTTCAGCTTCGAAGCCTGCAGAATAGATAGCCCCCGTCTATCGGCAGTGGCGGCAGAACTCAAGGATTCGCCAATGTAACGGTTTGAAATCCAAGAGGTCCATGATAGATTTTTACTTGTACCCAAATACTGCTGGTCCATCTTGTACTCTATCCATGAATTTACACTTGCAAAATCAATGAAATAGAAGAATACTGTTATTTTATTTTTATTTTCGGCAGTACTTTCGGGAACCAAATATTACAGAATGATTGAATTCTCATCTTCCACTGATGCTTGTCTATCCAAAGGTCTTCTTAAATTTCTCGTTCCCTCAATATAGTCTGAATTTCTTCTATCCAGGTGATAGGTGGTCTTCCTCTTTTCCTTGTTCCTGGTGGGGTCCATTCCATAACTCTCCTTGGCAATCTTTCCTGTGCCATTATTTTCGTGTGTCCATACCATTGTAATTTTTTTGATTGGATAAAATCAACAATTTAATTTTTTACACTCATTCTGTCCTCAGTGACTTCATTTCTAATTTTCTCACGTCTGGATACTCTTGCCGAACTTCTCAAAAAGTCCTTCTCTGCTTTCATTAATTTTGTTCTTGTGTGTTTATCAGTAGTCCAAACTTCAGAGCCGTAAGTCATGATACTTCTAACAATAGTCTTGAATATTTTGGTTTTAGTTTCTGCTGTTATTTGCTTATTCCACAGGATTCCATGTAATGTATGCATAGCCATCTTACCGGCAATAGAATACTCTACCGGCTGTAGAATACTCTTACCGGCCACTTTTTTCTCCTAGTGGATATGCAATAATATGCAATCATGCTGTCACATAAATCCACGTTTCCCATTGATTTATTATATGCAGAAACAGACATATCTAGAACAAGAGACTGAGCACATATGTTTTCCGTTTACGTTTAAAATAAAGATCGTAGAAACAAACTAGAAATATTGGAAAGACTAATTATTAGGAAAATATTAGCCCCACGAAAAACTTTAGAAGGTTGGAAATTAAGAAGTAATGATGAAACATATCAAAGTTTAGAAAATATAACAGGAACAGTGTGGAAAAGAAGACTAGTATTTCTTGCACATTTACATAGAATGGACGACAATAGGTTAACAAAACAGATCTTCAAATATCTGTGGGGAAAGAAGTCAACATCAAATTGGATTAAAGAAGTCAACAAGAAATTAGAAAAAATAATACAAACGCAGAAGAAGCAACTGAAAGAGAAGTTTTTCGGACGTACGTGTTAAAAATGGATGAAGTCCAGGGTAGGAGAGAGAAAAACGCAGGTTTCACTGAAGACAGGAAGAAGAGACACAGTGAAAAGATGAAAGAATACTGGAGAAAAAGAAAAGAATGAGGAATAAAGATTTGAAATTGGCCTGTGTTTCTTAGATGGCCGATACAAAAAAAAAGATCGTAGAAAAAAGTAGCACTGTAGGTTGGTTTTAATTCGCCTGCTTGATAAAAACACTGAAATCAATAAGAAGAATACGCTTCTAATGGCAGCCTACTGTAAAGAGAACTGTCGTTAACTGCGCTTGTTTAAGAGAGGTTGCGAGGTAATTAAGGAAGCTGTTGTGTGTACGAGCGGGAAACGAAACAACGGCGTAATAAGGGAAAAAACAGGGAAAGGGAGCTAACGTGATTACGTATGGGAATAAAGTTTTTAATATCGTCGTTGCTCGCGTGTGCACACACTCATCCCATTAATGTGTGTGTGAGAGGGAAATGGTACGGCTGCAACGTAGGGGGGTCTGTGTTTACATTGTACACCCTCTCCAGACTATGGAACCACTCCACTAACCTGATTACATAATAATGATCAGCCGGTGTAGTAGTACTTCCTAGTCATGATTACACACGAGAAATCATGTACGCGGTATAATCGTCATTTCCGATTGATTAACAACAATACATGTTAGAAAATGAGTGCAAATTACAAATCTTTATTATTCTCTGCTTCCTTTTACACTTTTGTAGAAAAGTGTTAAAAAGAATTTGAGGTAAATATGGTATCACACAGCTTTCAGCTATATCGAAATAAGAGGAAATATATTTTGGGAACAATCTCCGCAGTGTTTTCCGAATAGTCGTTCTATGTGAACATGATACTAACAAATCAATGCAGACATAACAAGTATTAGCAATTAAATTAACATAGCATGATTTATTTTTTGGATCGATAGTTTCTAATTTACTGCCTGCTATTATTAAACAAATAAGAAAACTAATTTGTATTTTATTTTTTTGAGTCCTACAGTCTATGCCGCATCCCGTATTTCGATCGCCATTTCTCCCTGTCTTTTCAGTCATCATCTTCAATAGCTCGATCTCCCATGTTTTTTTAAAATTCCTGTTCTCCGTTTCTTCATTTCTTCTCCTGCTTTTTGGTGGTCCTTTGTGCCAGCTAAAGGTAGGTACAGGGTCTTGGGGCTGTATAGACTGGTGATTTCTATACAGTAATAAAACTCTGAGAAATGCCCACTGATTCCTGACAAACGAGTCGGGGGTTCGAGAAATCGAATTCAGCTCTGCCAACAAATCCTACTCTCACGTCCTCGTAGAGATACATGTACCCTACTCTCGCGCAGCTGCTGGGTACATGGCACCAAATGTGCATGTGTTACGTAGCAGACGAGAGAAGGGCGAGTCTCTGGCTCCTTACAAATATCTGGAGCATATTAGTTAATGGAGAAAACCCCTACAGAAAATCCAGACCCTGCAAATCTGAAGGTTGAATCGACGTGCCAGCGACTCGTCATTCGTAAAAAACATAAAGTGCTAAGTTTCGACAAGAAATCGCCTCGAAAAACTAATTTATTTTCAAAAAAAGTTAAAATTTTTCATTAGATAAAGAAAGTATTAATATTATTGAAATTATTATCAACCGTCGGTCTGTTTGGCCGTGGTCTACAGTTGTCGTTTTTGACAGACTTTTCGACCCCACTATCGGAGGCCATCCTCAGCGTCTAGATTGGCAAGGTGTCTACCAGTTCACCACATAGATGACGTAGAGACTGTGTGAGAGACCATGGTGGTGGGGCCGAAACGTCTGTCAATGACGACAACTATGGACAGTTGGTTCTCGTCTTCTTCTTCTTCTTCTTCTTCTTCTTCTTCTTCTTCTTCTTCTTCTTCTTCTTCTTCTTCTTCTTCTTCTTCTTCTTCTTCTTCTTCTTCTTCTTCTCCTCCTTCTCCTTCTCCTTCTCCTTCTCCTTCTCCTTCTCCTTCTCCTTCTCCTTCTCCTTCTCCTTCTCCTTCTCCTTCTTCTTCTCCTTCTTCTCCTTCTTCTCCTTCTTCTTCTTCTTCTTCTTCTTCTTCTTCTTCTTCTTCAAGGATTACTTTATATAACCCTGTTACGGCACCCATCTCATCCTCGGATGATCAACGTCTTTTCTACCAGTGTCATTAGAGTTTAGTGTCGCTTTCGGCAATCGATCCTCTGTTATCCTTTGTAGATGATCCCACCATTGTCTTCTTTAAATTGAAATAGTTTCATCTGTGTCCTTTACTTTGAGTTGTGCTCTGATATCTTCATTCCTTATTCTATCTTGCAATGTATAATTTAAGGTATTTCGAAGAAACTGCGTTTCAGCACTCTGAATCCTGCCGATTTCCTTTTTTGCCATGACCCACGCCTCACTCCTATAAATCAACGTAGGCATTGCAATCGTCTTATTAAATTTAATCCTTGTGCTGTGTCTTGTTTTATTTTTAAGATTTCTATGAATCCTACAACAAATGTATCTGTGTTGTATAAGCAAGTGAATAAATAAAAAATTTCTGGGCTTCGTTTGTCTCTTTCTTTATGTAATGGTAACATACTGTGACGATGATTGGATGTATCGTCGTTTTGAACAATGAAAACTAAACTAACTGAACAGCAGAGAAATTGCTAATGACATTTGATTGCAACAAAATGAATAGCAAATAACAAGTAATTTTTCTTTTATCATTCGTAGCTCTATTAATAAACATTTTTAACGCTCTCACAGAACGACCCATGATCAATCCCCCCCCCCCCCAGAGATCTTGTGTCCCTGCATACGTTAAGGAAATACAGGAATATAGTCCGTAAATGATTGAGAAATCGGGTTAGTGGAGATCCTGTATTATGTTGGAGGATGAAGGGTTATGTTTACAGACGGAGTGTTTGCTGGACGTACGGAGGATGGTTTCACACGTACACCAACAATACGGAAAACTGTATTCCCATAAGTAATTACGTTAGTTCCCTTTTGTCACTAACAAGTCTTTACACTTTTCTCCCACAACAACGTTCATTTCCTCGCCAGTAACGTAACAATTTCTTGACCTCCATTTTGTACTCCAACAAAGGGGAGTCGTTAAATGCATAAAACCTCACGTTCATGGATTTTGTTGACCATAACGTGTCCGTTGTTATTAATTCACTATGTATAATACTATGTTTTCACGTAGGCTTCCGTGGCCGGTGTTCATTATGTTTTACAGTAGACGATAATAACTACAAACCATTCTTACCATACGTAAAAGGCACAACAGACAAAATCAGCTGTATGTTGAGGAAATACGGCATTAAGACAGTGTTTCGGCCACATAAGAAGTTGTGACAATTTTTGAAACCAATCAAAGACAGAATCCCGTTCAACACTGAAGGTATCTACAAAATTCCATGCAGTTGCGGAAAAGTTTACATTGGCCAGACGGGCCGCCTGATTTCCACAAGAGTCCAAGAACATGTCAGACATACGAAGAACTCGGCGGTTGAAAAGTCTACAGTTGCTGAACATTCAGCCCTAACTAACCACATGGTAAACTTTGAAGACGCGTCTGTAATAAGATCATGTAATAGGTATTATGACAGATTGATCCTAGAAGCAATAGAAATTAACAAACACAAGGATAACTTGTGTATCCTTTGCTTTCTGGTTTGACTGCACTCGGTTTGACTGACCGCACATATAATGCACACAGCGTAAAGCCTACAGGGCAGGGTCCACTTACCGGACCACCCGCCGCCACTTCTACACAATATAGCTGAGTTCGCTTGCCGGCGTTTTTGTCACTTAGACCTGAGGATACTCGTTGTTATATGAGTGAAACGTAGTCATACAAGACATTTTTGACGCGGTCCATACTGGAAGAAAACTTCAAAAAAATGTGTGTAATACTGCCGACTTGCACATATATAATACCACACAGCTTGCACGTACTAGACTTGCACTGTATTGAATTATGGTTAGTTATTTTCAGACAATTGAAACATAGCCCCATACGCCTAACTAAAGTTCCTGTTGGAACGTGTTTTGTAGTTTCCGACCATCTGAAAAAAACTCAAATTAACTAAATTATAACAGATATGATATTATTTATTCTTATTTTGGCTAATTTTGTATAAGAAAAATTAAATCTACGTTGCTTTATTAAAGTAGGAAATTAAAAAAATCGATATGGAGAACCATACATGACTTCCATGTTCTAAGATTTATATTTAAAATCATTTACTTGATCTCAGTTTGATAATTTAAAAAAAAATATCTTCCATTCTCAAACTATTTTCACTATTTCTAGATATTTTTCTTATAACGGAGTAGTCGTTTAATATAATGTTATTTTCGAGTCACTTTATCTATAAAAATTAGGTATTTTATTCTTATAAAAAACTGAACTACTCAGATAATTACGCATTAATTACATATTTATATAATTACGTAATTATGTGGCCTGCTGGGCCGTGGTTGCGGATCTTCACGCATAGGTGATTTAAATTTAAAAAAAAAATTATTTTTTTGCCTGGCAACAAAATTATTTTATTTTGAACATTTACCATTGTTTAAAAAACATTAAATGCATTTTTATTTATTTCGTCAAACTCATTAAATCAATACCAAAAGTGAAAAAATTACCCCTCCCATTTAAATTGTACCCTTTTCTTTTATTAATATTTCATCTACCCTTCTACAGTGGATTATTATTAAATTCTTTTGAGGATACTTTATTTATTAAAATTAACTAGTTTACTCTTGTTGAAACGTAAAAGTTGCTGGTAAATTACCCCTAACCCTTAACCGATCTTTACCAAAATCAATAGGCCTTGAGTCCTCTACAACTAGACACACATGCAAAAAATTATTTGATTTGAATTTGCGTCAGTTATCGTTCGACCTCGAAAAAATTCTACACACAGGCACGCGCGAGCGCGCGCGCACACACACACACACACACACACACACACACTAAACGGAAATAACTTGTCTTCTCGTTTTGAGGGTAATACAATCAGAATCAGCCCTTATCTCGAACACGATTTTTTCGCCATCACTTCCATTTCCTTATGGAACATGGAAGTAAAAGAGAGTCAATCAATTGTATTATGAAGTTTAATTAAGAAAGTTGTGTTAGTGGTTATAATCACAAACAGAATGATCACTGTTTCACACCACTATAGAAATTTTAAAAGTAGTAAATAACACAGTTGAAAGAAAGCTTAGAGAGGAGTTAGAAATATTGAAAGAAATAGAGAAAGGGTTAGACACTTTAATGAATACTAAAACTAAATTTGATAATTAAGAAATATTTTATAATATACAGTAATTAAGAAGTAACAGGTAGAGGACGGATAGAAAACATTAAGAATTAAGTTGCATATAAGGATGTTTTTAAATAAGGGTGAGTGACCGCGCCCAAAAGTGTGAATGAGAAATTCTTTACAACGTTAGGTTTTGAAAAGAATGCACACACACACACACACACACACACACACACACACACACACACACACACACACACACACACACACACACACACACACACACACACACACACACACACACACACACACACACACACACACACCACACATACACAAGGAATGTGCTAGAAAAATATGTAACTGTACCGATGGGGGTGACAGGGCTCGGAGGTTGGGAAGGGACATTTGACTTATAGCTTGTTTGCGGGTGTGTGTGTGTGTGTGGTCAGTGGAGCGGGGTGGGGGTGTGAAGAGTTTGTTTTATTTCTGTTGTTATTTCCGATCTGACGATGAGCTGAGAAGCTTGGAAAGCGTTAATCGGAATAATTTTTCTATAGTGGTGAGCAACAGTGATAATTCTAATTGTATTATGACAGTAGACACAAGTGTTAATTTCACTGTTAGTTAACACGGACCGTGGCAAAATGAGAAGTCTGTGCACACAAATAAAATATAATGGCTAGTAGAACATACTCTCTAATTAAACCGTTTTTCCTCTACAGCTGTATGTAATTATTGAAACGAACCTGTTGGTATTGGACAAGTTTATTGATTTCCAAACTATCATAACTGAGAACACATTGAATGCCATGCATATTGCAGTGCTAGGCAACCCAGTTACAATGGGAGATACTATCTGGGCAACTGCACCACAATTGAATCAATCAGTTTCATTACAGCAGACAACTGTGTGCCGCATTAAATCCGCGCACTATGTTGCCTTCGGCGGTCTATGTGTGCGCGCGCGCGCGTGTTCGCTTCGAGCCATTAACCAGACGTAACAATTACATTCAATTACACTCAATACATACGTAACATTCCCACGAGACGATTTGTCCGGTGTTCATTGTCAGAGTCCGAACTAGATCAGCAGCTTACATGCAGTAGTAATTTCGTTCCTATAACAGAGGATTTGGCGGCTTGTCTCTTGAGAACACAAATCTGTTCGGAAACTAAAGATTACAATACCGGTATACGCAAATTTCAAAACTAGAGTAGAGATACGCAAAATCAATAAATAATACTTGTTATTATTATCATTATTCCGGCTGTACAATGTTTACACATCTTCCGGAACCAAAGATTACATGAGTGATTGAATTCTCCTCTTCCACTGCTGCTTGTCCATCCAAAGATCTTCTTCAACTTCTCGTTCCCTCAATATAGTCTGAGTGTCTTCTATCCAGGCGGTCTTCCTCTATTTCTTTTTCCTGGTGAGGTCCATTCTATAATGCTCCTTGGCAATCTTTCCTGTGGCATTCTTTTCGTATGTCCATACCATTGTAATTTTTTTGTTTGGGTTTCATTTTCTTTTTAGGCGATTTAATTACGGTTGGCGCCGCTTCTCGCATCCTAGCTTCCACTGGCGCCGGTCTAAAGAGTCCAGTTCTGTAAGTCCTCTTGAATTCTTGCATTCATCGCATCTTCGAAGTCCATTTTCTATGAATGTTTAGGTCTTCCTTTTTTTCTTCTAGAGAGTGGAGTCCATTCCCATACCTTCCTTGGCCATCTCTCATCCGACCTTTTCAGGTGTCCAAACCAATTCGGTCTTCTTGCTTCTATTGTTTCTATAATGTCAAGGTCGATATTCATCGCTTATCTTATTTTTACATTGGAGTTAATTGGGTTTAATTAACAATTGAAATTTTCACATTCATTCTATCGTTAATGTGACAGACAATGTGACAAAATATACATGTTTGTTTCTAAATTATTGTCCGGTTACTCGATCGATCAGATTTGTTTTCTTATTTAAAAAACACAAAAGACCATAAGACTTTTTTATTTATAGAATGTTGTGGTAGCTGATTAAATGACATATTTTTTGGAACTTCGCATATAGAAGGTAGACCTGGTTTGCAGTTACACAAACTGAAGAGACTGTCATTAACTTTTAGCCACGATTTGATATGTATTTGATATTTATCGCGTACGCTATCACGGCCGGAGTCATTGATAAAAGAATTTATATCCAGGCTGTTAGACCGTGATTGACTGCTTTGTTTTGTCATTGTCTAAACGTTTCGGCCACCCACCGGAGGCTTTCTTCAGTGGAAAAAGTTTACAAAATGTTCGACAAAAAGTGTGGAGAACAGAACGTACCGCTGACCGAGATAAAAGCGACCGTGAACAACACACGATTCCCAGAAAAATGCTAGAGTGAAGATCATTAGGTTGAAGATCAAGAGGAAGGCCAATGAAGAGGTGGATCGAGGATGTTGAGGAGGATCCGAGGAATGTGGGGATAAGAAGGTAGAGAAGACTGTGTAATGAGGGAGTCGAATGGGGAAAAATCGTCAAAGTGGCTGAGTTGTAATGCCAGTAGTAGTAGTAGTAGTAGTAGTAGTAGTAGTAGTAGTAGTAGTAGTAGTAGTAGTAGTAGTAGTAGAAGAAGAAGAAGAAGAAGAAGAAGAAGAAGAAGAAGAAGAAGAAGAAGAAGAAGAAGAAGAAGAAGAAGAAGAAGAAGAAGAAGAAGAAGAAGAAGAAGAAGAAGAAGAATTAAATATTAAGCTTTTACCGATATAATTAAAGAGTTTTTAAATTCAAGTTATATTTTTATTTAAGTTTCGTAAAGTAAGCAATAAATAGTACGAGTATTTACGTTTGATGATCTTTATTTACCCAACATATGTCTTAAAAACTCGCCTAAAAACACTTTGCAAATTTATGTACAGACGTCAACCTTTAAACCTAACTTATGGTGGTACGTGAACATTAAGAGAAGGGTTAGGTCGGAGAATGGACATTTAACATCGTTATAATTGGTCGTAGATTATAACGATGGTTATAACCAACATAACCCTGGTTATTATTATCCAACATAACCCTTTATGTTAATAGACCTCAACCTGTTACGTTGCAGTTTATATTTCCAAAGAGTTTTTTCATAAGCAACACCAAAATATGTAGAAAACCTTTAATATTGAAACATTTAAAAACAAGAAGTAAACAAAGTACAAGGACTACACAGACGCGCGTGCTCACACACACACACACACACACACACACACACACACTATGGGCCGCAAAACCTCGCAGTACCGCGGGACCCGGAATCACAGAGGGCCCAAATGGCCGTCAACATGACGGAACAGTATTTACACACTAAATTAAAAGAATTATAAATAAATTTCGGAACATTTGTGGTAATATTCATAGAAATCTTATAAATAAAAGAGTTACAGCACAAGGATTACATTTTATAAGAATAATTGATGCCCGTACCCACGTTGATTTATGTGAGTAAGGCGTTGGTCAGAAAAGGAAAGTGGCAAGATTCGGAGTGCTGAAATGCAGTTTATTCGACATACTTTAAAGTATACGTTGCAAGATAGAATAAAAAGTGAAGATATCAGAACAGAACTCGAAGTAAAGGGCATAAACGAAATTACGATTTCAATTTACAGAAGACACTGGTGGGATCATCTGCAAAGGATGACAGAAGGTCGATTGCCGAAAGCGGCACTGAGCTATAAAGCCATTGGTAGAAGAGGTCCAAGGTGCCACAACAGGTTTATATAACCTAATCCTTGAAGAGGATAAGAAAAAAAAGAAGATTAAAAGAATTAAGGAGGAAACAGGACGTGGGAAATCTCTCCGCAAAAGGAAAAATGGTAGCTGTCTTTGTACGGAAGTGTATTAAAAAAAAAAAAACACTTTCAGATTCTTCCAGAGTATCTTACATATCTCAACTTGGGAAAAAAACTGCTTCACGGAGACTGATTTTGTCAAAACAAAGATAACGTTTCTCGGCTATAGAAAAGTTAGTAGAAGCATTTATTTGTTGTTGTATTGTTCCCCAAGGTTGAATAGTTTTGAGACGTTATCGTATCACTCGGCACCGGGACATTATTTTACGAAATCGTGCGCACATCTAACGATAACTTATACTAGGCTGCAATAATGTATGCGGTCAGTCTACAACAGCAGCCGGCAACCCTGCGCCCGCGAACCAATTTGTAATTTTAATTTCTTTTGAACGAAGGAAAGGGACCCGCATTGTACCTCCTTCAAAGTATTGTATTATAAAATAGTACCAAACATTTACCGAACGTCTACGTCTCCCCACAATACGATTGTCGAACTTGTCGCCCAAAGCCTGTAAACACCTTTCTCCCCAGTGATATTTTCAAGTTTTACATTTCTGTGAACTTTATGAAAATAAATAGTGTTATTGTGATACGTTCTTTAATTTATTTTTATTAAAATATTTTTCTGTTCATCCATTTTTTCGTTCAAAATTTTGTTAGTTTTAACGTGCGTGTGCATGATGACAAATTGTTGTTGATGAACTACTCTTAATGTGAAAAATTTTCACAAATTTATATGCAAAATACTGCAAAGTTTTTTTTTTGATTCGCTGTTGCACGTCGCTAAATAAAGGCGCAATTATATTATAAAGCAGTTAGTGTTTTTAACGTCCGGCTATTCAACTCCGCAACTTACTATTTTCCATTTATGGGGTGGGTAGGGTTCGCCCGTCGAACTGGTCCTCAGTTATATATGCGCCCCTATAAGTTCAAAGGTTGCCTATGACTAGTCTACAATAACATCAAAAAGTCTGCGTTTGCAGAGAATCGGTTTACCTCACAATAACGCGTGTTGTAAAGCCGTTTGTCTTGCGTTATGAGTTTTACCCCTTCACCGCTGAGGGTAGAGAGAACTCTGTACGGTATTAATAATGCGTCCCCCCCCCCAAGACATATGTGTTAAGTAAGCAGCACCAACCAGCAGACGCGGTAAAGCTAATTAAGTATTCAACGTTTACTGGTTTGTACAAAATGAACGAACGAAATATTTTATTCAACTGCTTCTCACACCACGTTTAGTAGAAATTCTCTTATTCATTTCTACATTGTACTTGTCTAAATATTGGCTAATCTCCCTAAGTGAGGATAGTATTGTCTTTAGGAGAGGATTTGACAGAGAACATTTGCGTTAATCAGGGAATGCACTAAGGCTATAGCATGTCGCCAACACTGTTTAATATCTGTATTGACAACATAGTTAGAGAGTGAAATTATGAGTGGATCCGGTAATAAAAATATATACTAGAACATACACATGAATACAATGCTGTTTGCGGACGATCAAGTAATCATCCATAAGGACGAATGCAAGCTCCAGAGCTCAATATTTCAGTTACAGTGAAATTGTTCAAATTACAAAATGAACATTTTTGTGCATAAGACAAAAAGTATGGCAAATACCCCTTACGGGCTAAGGTTCTATAAGAGTATGGAGCAGGTGTCACATTTCCGCTGTCTTGGCTGTGACATGATCTGTGATGCGGATTATGATGGTGACCACAAGTAGGCTAAGTTGCAGTGAATATCTGGCACAATTAGTCGAGTGTTGGCAAGAAAAAACAAGGAAAAACTCTCCGCTAATATTTTATAATGTAATGCCTGTGCCAGTGTTGATGTATGGTTCTGAAACTTGGGTTTCCGCGAAAAAACATCTGAGTAGGATACAGCCATCTGAGATGAGATTCTTGCTATCTGTTAAAATCTGCACACGAAGGGGTAGGATAGACTCCTACTTAGGGATAGGGATGGGATAGGATATACTTCGTTGAAGGACGTAGTATAGGAAGGAACAGAAAGCGTTGGTAAAGTGTATATGTTACTTTGGGACAGGGACAGGTAGTTCGTCTAGCCTCTGATAGAAGAGGAAGAGGAAGTGGAGAAAGAAAAAGAAGAAGAAGAAGAAGAAGAAGAAGAAGAAGAAGAAGAAAATAACACCTCCCTAAGTGAACACAAATATATTTTTTAACCTGTAAACGAAGGTAAATTAACGGATTTGCCTTTAGTTGTAAAGGATCAACATCATTAGTATAAATTCAACATTAAATTAAGCTGTAAGTCTTACTCAATTGTCAAAAAAATATAAGGAGCAAACGCTGTTATCCAAGCTATAACTGTATAAGGAAGGGCACTTTCAGTCTGCACCCTTGTTAACTAATACTCAAAGCCCAACTAGTTGTGTAAAAGAAGATAAAGTGAAGAACATGATAATATGTAATTGTTATTTAAATTATTATTCGTTTATGTTCATGTAACGTTTAAATAAATAGTTAAATATTAAAATAATTTTAATATTACAATAATGTTAAAAGTTAAATGTTGACAAAGTGACAACAAACATAACAGGAAAATATCACCAATCGCAGCAGGTACCTACCAATCACAGCAGGTACCAAACAAACACAGCAGGTATTTAAAAAAAATAGAGGGCCGTTCGAAAAATAAGCTACGATTGCACAGAACTACTGCGCAATCAACATGATCGTGTTCAGACATATGCAGTAAGTTAGATTTGTTAAGTTAAGTTTGATACCAGCGAACACAGAGGTTTCATTTTTGCTTCGTGTACACAGAAGATGTTTACTAAAAACAAGTAATGTCATTGAAAATCCAAGAAGTGTGAAGTCCCCGATATGATACGATTTTGCACGCGAAAAAATTAGTGCAGCGGAATTAGTTCATCATCAGTTTGCCAAAGTGTGCGGCGGAAATATGACGACGAGTGACAGTTAATTGCGGAAATAATGTTGGCAGTTCTCTGACGGTCGTACAAACATTCATGACGAAAACCATAGCGGCTGACCGTCACTTGTCAAGCGCAAGAGGTCGCGCAACGTGTCGACTCGTGCAAACTTGTAGAGGCAGGACGATGTAAATTGAACACTCGGGTCTCCATGCGCAGTAGTCGAACACCTCGTTGCGAGGCTAACAAAAATTTCATTCACTTTGCACATGCGCAGAACAGTTTTGTGCAGTGTTTCATAGCGTGAACATTGGCTGCAATACGACTGGCGAGAACAACGGAAGCATGTGTGTGACAGAGAGGGAAATAATATGGAAGTATAGGCCCGCCAGCCTATATGGAACATCGAGACCCGAATGTTCAATTTACTTCGTCCTGCCTCTAAGACAGTGAACATTGTAGCGTTGCCTCCCCTCTCTTCTCTCTAGATAACTTAGCTATACTTAAAAGTGGTGGTAATTCGTGCATTGGGTCAGCGCAGATGACTGTTCAGGAAAGGCTGGCGGGCCTATACAATAAGCGACATAAGTAAAACTTTTCGTGAAGTATGCCGAACTGTTCTGTACAAAACAGTCACAGAAATGCTTCATTGGCACAAAACCTATACCAGCTGGGTGCCAAAAATGCTTACGGATGCCCATAAATATGAGAGAATGGCAGCGGTTAGGACGTTTTCGGACCAGCATCGTGCTGAAGGAGACGAATACATCAAACGTATTGTCACTGGCGATGAGACTTGCGTCACGTACGTAAACACAGAAAGTAAGCAACAATAGATACAACCGAAATTCATACACGATAAACTGAAAAGTGCTCAGGATGAAAAGTGCTTAAGGAACAGGCGGCAAACTTCTTTGAGGAGGGTATAAACACGTTTGTCCCACGCAATAAGAAGTGCTTATATATAGTGGCAACCACGCGGGAAAATGAATTAGGGCTAAATATAATATACGCTACCAATAGAATATTTAATCGAGTACAAGCCGGGCTGTTAGCCCGGGGTCTTATGGTGTTAGAACCAGACGTTTCGGGGTCACCATCGGGGGCCGTCTTCAGTGCCAAAATATTCTGGCAGGTGTTCGCCAAATAATCCCAGTACTGAGGCAAAACTGACTAGGACTGGGGTACTGGGTACTAACTAAGTTTACCACAGTGTTGGGGTTATTTGGCGAACACATATCATAATATTTTACCGAAAAAATATTGTGGCAGGTGTTCGCCAAGCAACCCCAGTACTGAGGTAAAACTAGTTAGTACAAGTACCCCACAATATTTTACCACCTGAATATATCCGGAACGACTAGCTTAACTTCATGAGATCACGGCCGACGGCTTACACTCGTTTAAATAATGTTTATGTCGGCCGTGAAAGGCTTATATGAAATAAAATATTTATTTAGTTAAAAGATTGCTTTCAGTAGCCTACCGGATCTTGGGCCCTGTACTATTCACAAATTTAATGATAGTAATGATGGTGGCGGTGGCGATGGTTTATATGAAGGAAAGTCACCATCATCTTCACAACACAACATAGGCAAGGTGCTGCCTATTTCGTCTTCAAAAGTCCTCCAGCCATCTCTTCCTTGGTCTACCCACACACCTGTGTCTTATATGTTTGTATATCCAGGCTTGTTTGGCCAGTCTAGAATCTGATATTCTTTCTAAGTGTTCTTTCCATCGTCGTTTGTAATCTTTTAATTTTTCATACAAGTTAAAAACTTATAACTTTTCTCTTATGACCTCATTCTTTATATAGTCAAGTTTAGACCACCTTTTAACTTCTCTTAAGAACGCCGTTTCCGAAGCCTGTATTTTACTGTCCGGTTTTTTGGTTGTTATCCATAATTCACACCCATAGGACAGTACAGGGACTGCTATAACTTTGTAAAACTTTAATTTTGTATCTAGACGGACCTTATTTCTTAAAATACGGTCGATTGTTCCACAGATCGTCTGGAACTTACTTAACTTAACATCATTATCATAGTTTCTATCATAGCCAGTATTATTATTATGTACAATTACTATTATATACAATGTTTACACATTTTTCGGAACCAAAGATTATAGAAGTGATTGAATTCTCATCTTCCACTGCTGCTTCTCCATCCAAAGATCTTCAATTTCTCGTTTCCTCAGTATAGTCTGAATTTCTTCTATCCAGGTGATAGGTGGTATTCCTCTTTTCCTTCTTCTTGGTGGGGTCCATTCCATAACTCTTCTTGTCAATCTTTCCTGTGCCATTCTTTTCATGTGTCTATACCACTGTAATTTTTTTGTTTGGATAAAATCAACAATTTAATTTTGTACACCCATTCTGTTTTCAATGACTTCATTTCTAATTTCCTCACATTTGGAAACTCCTGCCGAACGTCTCCAAAAGTCCAGCTCTGCTGTCATTAATTTTGTTCTTGTGTGTTTGTTAGTAGTCCAAACTTCTGAGCCGTAAGTCATGATACTTCTAACAATGGTTTTATATCGTAGCCAATATCATTTGCCACCTGTTCTAAGAATTTTATTAGGCTTACTATTAATTATTTTTCGTTTTTATTGGCTCCTCACTTCGAAAGGATAGCGCTAAAGGAAGACAGCAATGAATAAAAATTACTGGGAGTCATGGGCCGTAGAAGGCAGCTCCTCCACATTACTATGTGGCTATGTGGCTCCATCTATGGGCTGGTACTCTATAATGGAGAATTCATTTAATTTGCTCGTAATTTTCAAAGAACAGAGCAGGACGGAAAGCGAGGAAAGTGTATGCATGTATTTATGAAGATGAGAGCTACGCCGCCTCATAAAGTGGTTTCCTTATGTGAACAGTGAAATGTTGCTGACAGTGTGGTTGTAGCAGAAGCAGCGTTACTGGCGTCTGGAGGATTGGAATGATAAGTTGTACACGTACAGTACTCGTCTAACCTAGGGTACAGTACCGTACAAGTAAAGTAGGTCAGTGCAGTAGTATACTGTTACGACATCACAGAACAATCTACGTGTTTATCGAATGTTCCAGAGTGATCCGCAATGTAACGTGTGTGGCGTACGTGCTTGTTGACGCATTTTCTAGACTGTGCCAGACTTCGCTCGGGCGCACGGACTGTGTCAAGGCCGCAAGTAATTACGTCGTAACTATACTGGCGCTATCGAATAATCTAGTAATTTCGGGCGGTATAAATACCAGTAGTCAACGACGTTCAGTTCAGTATTAGTGCGAGATATTGACAGTGCGGTTCGAGAGTTATAGTAGCGATATTACTGTGCGCGTTCAAGTGGTTATTAGTTAAGAGTGGTGTTTTATAATCGAACGGTATAATTGTAATACAATTGTGTTTAATTTTAGTGGACATTTTATTGCGTGTGAACAATTTTCATTTGATTTGTTGTAGAGACTGTGTTGTTAATTACGAACTGTTTAACTGTAAAAATTAAAGGTGTGATTAGTGACTTAATTGGTGTCTTGTGTTTTTGTTTCCACTGTACCGTACGACGATCGGGTAGACCGTCGTAACAGTAGGTATGTTGTGTAACTGTGCGGGCATCCACGAGTCGAGTTTATTCCTTCGTATTAAGATCGTAAAACTATGTAACGTTTAATTTCAAACGTTTCTTGTAGTTTAAATAACTTAACTGTACAATTTAGAGAGATTCATCAAAAAAAGGCCTGGGAACAGAAGTGATAAAACGTTAAGTTGTTAAAATTACCTTATGTATACAGGTTCCCTTCCTTGAAACTTCTTTTTTTATATTTTATACACAACGCGTTTCGAGACTTATCGTACCATCATCAGGCGATAAAATATGTTCACTCACGTGGAGTACGTCAATTAATAAAAGTCACACACACATCCCGTTATTTAAGCGACTCGCAACCCGCGTTATCTCACAATGCGCATCGCTACGGATCTCGCGAGTGACTAACGATTCCTCACCATACTGTGCCCGCACTTACCTGTCGTATTGTTCTAGCACGCGTATAACTGTATCATATAGCTCGTTGAATTTGAAAGGAAGTTTTTCATTCAGAAGCTGATCACCCTGAGTTTTGGAGGCTGTGTAAATTTTAAACTCTTCCAGTGCGTCCATGTGTTTGCTCTTTTTTCAGAAATGCAGTGGTTTGAAACTGTTTTGAAAACTGGAATAATTATGGTTATGATTGATTACATGTAAGGCGAAGCTAGATATAATGTTCTTAATGCCACCCTCAGGCAGATGTTCCTTGTACCTATCCAAGAATTTTCTATCTGTCTGTCCAATATAAAAACGATTACAGTCTTCACACTCTATTTTATACACCCCCGAACGGTTTTCTACTGGTCTGCTGGACCTCGGTTTTAAAGCTTTTAAAATAGAGTTATTAGCTTAAAAGAAACTGTGTAGTCATAATTTTTGAAAACGTTATTTATAGCACTGGGTTAGTATATTCTGTTAATATATATTTCTGATCCCTATTGCGTGTTTTATTCTTATTTCTATATAAGTTCTTTCATTGTTTCGTTTCTAATCTATCTATAATCGTGCTACTCTAACCTTGGTCAGCCCGATGTACTTTTTAGTGTTAAGCTCCTCAATGTAGTCTTATGGGTCTAACGGAATGTTTAATAGTCTAACGGAGAAGTAGTAGCTTTCACTCCAATTTGAGTTGACACATGGAAAGAGGATTATTTTCAACTTTGGTATAGTGCTGAGAAAGAGGAAGAAAGTGAAACAGAAGACGTTAATCATACTGGATCGGTCATAAATGAAACGTACAGTATAACTTTGAAGGAATTACTACAGTTATTGAAGGACTTGGTATACAGAACTTTAGAAGTATATAGAACTTTTAAAATAGAAACACAAATTCAATTTCTTCTGTAATGATATAATATCGTGTGCTTAAAATTATTATTAACGAAATGCAAAATGATAGAAAAGTACTCAACTGACCTCCTATTCAATAGTCAACATTTTAAGTGTTTAAGAAAAAGTGTTTATTAAATTTTTTATGTTGGTATACGATTATAGAATCTAGGATAAAATACATATACCAACTTTTCATGTATTTCATTTTCAGCTAAATGTATAAAAAATTTTCATTTTCACACTTTAGATTCGAACGTTCATTCTTCCATAATCTCCACTTCTATTGATATATACTTTAAGTACTTTTTATACATAAAAATGTCTTAAAGGTCTATAATTAATTTTCTGAAACAAAGCAAATAAGTTATATCTTACTTTTTTTATCTGGTCATAGGAGCCCAGCTGTGAGGTAGTGTTCTTCTATCCAATATGAAGATTATCCGCAGTCTTCAGTCGAATATTCTACGAAAATTTCTCGACGTTCAGTGTCGCATGGTAAGAACGATGACATGAAAATCCCAACTGTTGACGAGGAAATCAAAAGTGCCGAGACCTTAGCAATCTGTGCTTGCACCGAAACGGTATAGTCAGCAGGCTACAGTATCCTCTTGAAGCCACCAAGGCAATTGGAGGAGCAATGACCTTTATACCTGATTAACTACCTTTTTCACAGTATTAAGTATGATTACTTAAGAGTGTGCCATCGCTGGATGGTTTTTCCTTTTACATCTTACTGATTTTACTGCAAGCTCATCAAATGTGCTTATTGCTTCTTGCAAGTAAATTGTAAAATAAAATATATAAATAAATAAAAGTAAATAAAAGAAGAATTTATTTTACGGACATATTCAAAGAATGAATCCTGGCAGACTAACAGGGATACTTTTTAACTATTTCAGAAACCTCAAAATGCCCAATACGTGGTCCAAAGAAACAGGGAAAGACATAGAAGAACTCCAGATTTAAGAAGACATTAAAGAACGCTTACCATTCAAAAAATAAATTCAAAATGCCGAAGGTTTTCAGGAAAAACCCAAAAAGAGGACAGGTACCATCTGGACTGACGAAAGGAGGGAGAGACATGGATCTAGAATGAAGGACATATGGAAGAGGAGGAAGAGAGAGAAGAAGAAGGGAGGAACCAGTTGAACCAAACGTAGTCCACAGTGGCTCATACGTAATAAAAATAAAACCAAATTTGTTTTTTGTTTTCTTTTAATAATGAAACGTTTTGTTTCAAAAACAGACGTTTTAAACTTATTCTGTCCATAACAGATGTACGATAATAATTAGAAATTAGGAATTCAATATTTGACATGAAACATAATGCTTAAACGTTCTGAGAAGGCTGTTTAAACAAATATAGGAAAGTCATATTGGAACGGAGAATAGTCGCGTACGGACTGTGGATTACTGGAGGAGCAGTTTAACTAAAATGTAAAAAGAACGAAGTCTATTAAGAGAGAGAGAGAGAGAGAGAGAGAGAGAGAGAGAGAGAGAGAGAGAGGAGAGAGAGAGAGAGAGGGAGAGAGAGAGAGAGAGAGAGAGAGAGAGGGAGAGAGAGGGAGAGGGAGAGAGAGAGAGGGAGAGAGAGAGAGAGAGGGAGAGAGAGAGGGAGAGAGAGGGAGAGGGGGGAGAGAGAGGAGGGAGAGAGAGAGAGAGAGGGAGAGGGAGAGGGAGAGGGAGAGAGAGAGAGAGAGAGAGGGAGAGGGAGAGAGAGAGGGGGAGAGGGAGAGAGAGAGAGGAGAGAGAGAGAGAGAGAGAGAGAGAGAGAGGGTAGAGGAGAGAGAGAGAGAGAGAGAGAGAGAGAGAGTAATTGTGCATTCAGAGTGTTCAGCAAGTCTAGTAAGACTTGGGTTATTAGTTTTTAAAAAGGGAGAATAAGAATAAGTCACTTTAATAGGATTGCTAGTATAGTTTTACTCTCAATGCGCAAAAATCGATTTTCTCTTAATAATATTCCTGGAGGATATATGCAAGTCTGCTCTAAAGCCACATTTTATAATCTAACTTTATAATTATACAAAAAACTTTTTGAAATTAATTGGCAATTAGACTTCTTATTCTCGTACTTTTGTCAGAAAAATCTTATTCTGACGAATAATTACCTTTACTACACATAAGTCAGTAATATTCATTTATTACATTGTTACATTAAATTTTTACATTTTAGCGACAATTACTGAGCGCTCTCACATTCAAAAAAAAAAAAAAAAAAAAAAAATATATATATATATATATATATATAGCAACAAAACACAGGATGTAAGTTCATATCAGTGGAATACTAATTCTATAACACATTTTCTGACGGCCATAGACATGTTAAAAATTGATTTTGTCTTTTCTTCGTAAAGTAGTCATACGTTTTTAACCAAGGTATGTTTAAAAAAGTATGTTATGTCAAAACGTTCATAATTTTGCACTCTTTTATGTCATGTGGAATATTTGTGTGTAAATACGCGGGTGCGCGTGTGATTTACATTTTATTTGAATCGTGAATTGTAAAAACCATATAAGTGACATTTTTTTCAAAATGGGTTTTTTATATGATTGTTGTAAATTGAATGTAAAAATTTGGTGTAAAAATATACCTTTTGGTGTAAAAATAACATATCTGCCACAACAATAAGTGGTTTAAAATGAGCCTTAAAAAACGCGTTTGGTGTAAAAACCCCACAAGGCACAGAACTTATGTTGTTTTTACAACAAAAACAGTTAGCTTACCTGGCATGTCAACAAAGAGTCATCTGTTGAAATAAACATAACCTCTCTCCTTTCTGGTGTTCCTCTTTATTGAGTACATGCAGCATGTTTCGGAGCGGTTATTTTCGAATATTTTGTTATTTTACCATGGATTATTCGGATAATGAACAAAACAACTCAACAGTTAATGTACAAGAAAAGAAAAAATGGAAACGCGGAGTGAGAAATGAAGAGTGTTATAAGAGAAATGTTATTAAAAAAGCTAGATTCAAAGGCCAAGTATATACTACCAAACAAGGGAGACAAGTTTCAGCCTTCACAGTTGGGTCAGATTCCATGTAAGTGAGTGTATATTCCTGTTATTCCATATTCTTATAGTTATTTAAGTGAAAACATTTACTATGCTGTAAAGCCAGGAGTTTGGCCGGCAAAACATTTTTCTCTAGATTCTAACCTAATAATTGGCATTAACAAAAATTTAGGCCTAGGTCTAACGTTGTAAACTTTATTACAATGGGCTAGCACCCATTACTCCAGAATTTTAAAGAGTAGATTGAGTACATATATTGTTCATACGTTTTTCAAGGCTAGGTTAGCATTTACGTAACGACAAAGTTTTGTTAAATTGTTTAGTACCCTTCATGACACTGGTTACAGAATAATATTTTAAATCATGATTAGGCCTAATTGACACTATTTTTTTCAGATGCAAGAAGAAGTGCTTTGAAAGAGTAGATGAGGTAGAACGCATCACATTGTTTTCAAACTTTTAGGATTTGGACTCCAAGAATGCTCAAGATGTGTGTACCTACAGTCTCTGATTGAGCAGGAAGAAGTAAAACGGCGCAGAACGTCTGCTGACGATACAACTGGTTCGCCAAAACGAACAGTGAGCTACCGATACCATGTAAAATTAACAGACACCACACTGGAGGTATGCAAGCATTCTTTTTGTAGTATGTTTGGTGTTACACCTGAACTTATTAGAAGGCTTTGTAATCTATTAATCTATTGAAAGAAAACAAGCTTCCTTCAGATTTGAGAGCCAAAGCTCCAGCCATGCTGTGCCATGAGAAATTTGTCGAAAAATAGAAGAACACATCAAGTCATTCCCTGAACACGTGTCACATTACTCAACCAGAGAGGTGCACTATCTCAGTGCGGAGTTGACCGTAAAAAAAATTTACAATATGTTTAAAGAAATTAATCCCGATCTGAAAGTCAACTATTGGTTTTACCATAAAATCTTTAAAGAACGTTTTAGTTTACAGTTCGGACGACCGCAGATTGATTCTTGCGTCTCTTGTGAGTCTCTAAATGTGAAGGTAAAGAGCCCTAGTTTAAACGAAAATGCCAAACGTGCCGCAGTAGCTGAGCTAATTGTGCACAAACGTCGAAGCAAAAAAGTTTACGACAAAATTAAAGAAATAAAATCGAAATGTGCAGCTGATGATACAGTTGCAGGCTTATACTTTGCCTTCATGATGTGTGTACAGCTTCTTAACATCCCTGTGCAAGATATATTTTACTGCAGACAGTTAACCAGAAATGTGTTTTGCATAACCAATCTATCCAAACTCTACATTTACCATCAAGGTATCTGTCAGAAAGGCCCAAACGAAGTTACATCATTCATAAGTGACTACATAAATAACGAAATTAATGACGCTAAAATCAAACCACCTTACCTCTAGTGATAACTGTGGAGGTCAAAATAAGAACCATACCCTGATAAGATTTTGCAATGCCTTGGTAGAACATGGAAGACTTGATAAAGTCCAACAGTTCTATCCCCTTCGTGGTCATTCTTTTTTGCCCTGTGACCGGGCATTTGGCACTATTAAAAGGGCAAAAAAGATAATAGATCGTATCTATACGGTCAAAGAACTGGCTGAAATTGTAGTTAATTCTTCAAGCAAGTTTTTGGTTTAGCTTGTTGAGCAAGAAGACATTCTTAGCTTTAAAGACTGGTGGCCACAGTTTTATAAACGCACATGTATGTCTGATACTTCGTATGGTCGAAATGTACCAAAATGAAAAAGGTACACTTCAAGATATGCAAAGTAAATCACTTCCTTCACTCTAAAGATAAAAAAGAAAGGTACTATGCAAAGAGTGTATTGACAGCGTCACCTCATTCGATGAGTTCACTTTAAGAATCCCAGTAAAAAACTGCAATTCTCCGATATTAATTTTTCCAACAACACGTGAGTACACCAATCAACGTAAAGAAGATGAACGGTTTAAAAAAAGTAGTCCCTTATATTCCAGAAGAAAAAATCGACTTCTATGGAGATCTTTTTACTTGGCCAACAACAGAAAACAATGATAGTGACCACGAACATGAAGCAATTAACGAGTAAGACTAACACTGATAGACATTTCCAGGTGGAATTTTGTATTTATAGTTTTGTAATTCAGTAATACCATGTCAAATTACTTAATATTATATAAATAAAGTGAAAATTTCCACATTATAAAAAACAGTAGTTTTTATTGCTATTTACACTAAATGTTTTATTAAAAAATGTTGTTTGTTGGAAAAACCACTATATAAAAAAATATAAAATAACCTGCGGTCATTTAAATTTATTGAAAACATGTTGTAAAAGTATGGATTTGCTACCTAATCAAACAACAAAACATTCAAGAATGTACATCAAATGTAAACTGATATAAACAGTTTTTTTTGTTTCCCGAAACTTTACTTTTGTTTCTTGTGGGGTTTTTACAATTCACGATTCATTTAATAACTTCGTTGAAAATTAACATTTCGTTCTGAAACGTGGACAGGGTATTCTCATGGTTATAAGCTACATTTTCCATATACTAAATTTTTCACAACTATAATTTTTATGTTTTATTTTTAAATGAAATCAGTCTTCTTTTATTTTCGTTATCTCCTAGAAAGTATGACGCTAAAATCAAACCACCTTACCTCTTTAGTGATAACTGTGGAGGTTAAAATAAGAACCATACCCTGATAAGATTTTGCAATGCCTTGGTGGAACATGGAAGAGTTGATAAATTCGAAAAGATATGAATCTGAATATGATATAAGAGAGAAGATAAATAAATTTAGGAATACTTGTAGTATAATCGATAGAAATCTTAGAAATAAAACAAGACACAGCACAAGGATTAAATTTTATAAAACAGTTGCAATACCCACAATGACAACAAGTGAGGCGTGGGTCATGACAAAAAAGGAAAGCGGCGAGATTCAGAGTGCTGAAATGCAGTTTCTTCGAAATACTTTAAATTATACATTGCAAGATAGAATAAGGAATGAAGATATCAGAGCAGAACTCGAAGTAAAGGACATAAATGAAATTATTTTAATTTACAGAAGACCATGGTGGGGTCATCTGCAAAGGGTGACAGAGGATCGATTGCCGAAAGCGGCACTGAACTATAAACCCGTTGGTAGAAGAGACGTGGGTCGTCCGAGGATGAGATGGTGCCGGACAGGTTTACGTAACCTAAACCTTGAAAAGGAGGAGAAGAATGAGAAGTTTTTCGTGCACGAAAATACTAGGCCTATACGTTGATGAGATTACACTATTGTGATAACTAAAATCTGTGAATTTTATTACAAAATAAATTCATACAATTCTGAAGAGACATTTAATAAACTTAAACATTCCCTGTTCGGAAAACGTATTGTCATGGCGGAGGCAGCAAAATTCATTAACTTGTCTTGCGCAGGAATTGTGTAATTGAATCATGTAAGACTTTGTGTGAAGAATTCACGTCAGCAAACAAGCGCGTAGCAGTACACGTGCGGAAACACCACACACACACACACACACACACACACACACACACACACACACACACACACACACACACACACACACACACACACACACACACACACACACACACACACACACACACACACACACACACACACACACACACACACACACACACACACACACACACACACACACACACACACACACACACACACAGAATATTAATGAAGCCATCGCCGCGGGTTGTAGGTTTCACTACACATTCACACAAACCAATTTTAAGTGAAATAACAAAGATTTCTTTAACCGATTAAGTAAACGTACAGAAAAAATGGCAATGATATTTAGAAGTCAATGCTAAGGGTTTGTTTTATTCTTCCCCTGCTAGAGAACTTAAATATTATCAATATTATATTTACTAGAACTGTGGAAGTTGAAACAGAGAGTAGTATAGTTTATTTTAATACAACAATGTTTTAAACATTTATAAATAATTATAGAAAGAAAGTAAAAGCGGTTTAAACTTATTTTTCCTTCACCTTAAACCAATACCTATTATTGCTTGATTTCACCACGTTAGAATTAATTTATTTTTACGTTGATAGGTTAACATAGTATTACTGAAGTCGTTTTCCTTTGTAAAGATTTTTGAAAAAAAGCTTGTAGGCTTAGTAAGTTTTGGGATAAATCTCCTTTTCTGTTGAAAATTTTTTGAAACATTCCAAAACTTTTAATTGTTTTTTTTGTCTTTTTTTTAACGGGTTATTTACCTTCTGTCACGCTTCTTAAAATCCAAATACTGGATTACTCGAGTTTCGAGAACTAATGTGTCATAATCAGATCCTCATGAATATAGTTAAAACTACATTTGTCGATGTTTACACATCTTGTCGAACAATAAATACAACACATACATAACACAAAAACATTAAACAATTTAACACACAGTAAAAAAAAAATAAAACAGAATGAAACGCAATACACGCGGCCGCCACGAACCTACACAGGAACGTATTGGGTGTTCCTGTGCAGGTTCGTGGCGGCCGAGTGTATTGCGTTTCATTCTGTTTTATTTTTTTTTTACTGTGTGTTAAATTATTTAATGTTTTTGTGTTATGCATGTGTTGTTTTTATTGTTCGACGAGATGTGTAAACATCGACAAATGTAGTTTTAACTATATTCATGAGGATGTGATGATGACACATTAGTTGTCGAAACTCGTGTAATCCAGTATTTAGATTTTAAGAAGCGTGACAGAAGGTAATTAACCCGTTTTAAGTCTTAACCGCTTCTGGAGGCAAATAAAATGTTTAAATTTTAATTGTCTCCGTCTTATAAGCAAGTAATTCTGTCTCTACCCGTTCATTAATTTACAACGTTCTAAAACGTTAGCAGATTTCCAAACTCTACCTCCTGAATAGAAGGTTACATTGAAGGGAAGAGAGGAAGAGGAGGACCGGCGAGACTCCAATATAAGAAACAGATTATCGGTGATGTAAGTTGTAATTCTTATTAGTAGGTGATACGAAAAGCAAAGAGAAGATCGGTATGGAGAATTGTTACAAACCAATCTGCGGATAGCTAACTAAAGAAGTGGAAACTATTAAATTAGTGTCAGTAGCGAAGCAATTACTTCTTGAGTTTTCTGTACAGTAGACAAAAACTATGGCTTTTGTGGGAAATTATCGTACGCAACTGTACTAGACAAAATATAGAAGGGGTCTCATTTCCCCTGTCTTGGTTGTGCATCGTGATGTTGATGATAATTTAGCCATGTTTCATTCAGTCACTGTGACAAGAACAATGTGTCAAGCACTGTCAAGAAAAACAAGGAAAGAAATTCGACTAAAATTTTATTTAACTATATAGAACACTCCCGACTCGGATTACAAATTATTATTATTATTAAAAATGACAAATTTTTATCTTTTGGCCTAAATTAGTTTTCGCTTCGTTAGAGCTTCGTCAGACGCTGCCCGCTACGAGCGCTGGTCGTCCTGCTTTAGGTCGTTCTAAAGAGCGTTGTTTTGTGTGTGTGTGTGTGTGTGTGTGTGGTGTAATATGTTCTAATAGTATGTATTATTTTAATTATGTCTGTACCTTTAGGACAGTAGTTCCCAAAGTGGGGTCCGCGCACCCCTGGGGGCCGTGACAATGTTTGAGGGGGACCGCGGACACTTTTAAGAAAAAAATAGAATATACCGTAATTTTCTCCGATTTTTTGTAGTGTAACATCTAAATTTGATAATCTTAAAACAATTATTAGAAGATTCCAGTATTTTTTGTGCAAACTAATTGTAAATGTAAAAGTAATTTTAAACTGGCTTTAATAATATCTTTAAATCATGTCGCGTAGCAGATCTGTTTGCCAGCCGAACTGACTAGAGCGCCGCATCAACGCAGAACTGATCGTGTTGTTTTAGTCAACGTATAAGCACTGTATCTGAGCATAATGTCTTTCCATGTGCCCCCCCCCCCCTAAGTAGCTCGATTTCGACACTTGTAGCTGGAAAGATAGAGCCGAGGTTGGCAAAGTTAAGAAATAAACTTGATGTCGAGAGTGACTTAATATTGAAATTATCAGAACCTAATATTGCAGAGCTAATTGTTCAAAAGCAGCTTCATTGTTCTCATTAAACTATGTTTGATATCATTAATATTATAATTTTACAAGTTAAAAACATTTTGATTTTAATATATTTTAATTAAAATATAAGAGTTTATATCATATTTACTGTTTGTTTTATTTCGTATCTTAGACGGGGTCCGTGAAATTTTTAATTTTTTGGAGGGGTCCGCGTACTGAAAAGTTTGGGAACCACTGCTTCAGGATGTTCTTTTTATGTGTCTTTGTGTGTGTATACATCTAGTTGTTCAAAAGTATCTAGTTTACGGCATTTTGTGTGTACGTGTACGATGTCCATGTTGCTGTTTATGTTTGTGTGTGTGTCGTCTGTCTTAATGAGGTGGTTTGGAAAGGTGAACTCGGTGGTAGAGTGTAATGCTTGTGTGAGTTTGATGTATCTCTGTTTGAAGCTGTGTCCTGTCTGACCTACGCACAATTTAGTATATCCTAAAGAATCAGGATCAACGATATTTTAGGCCGTAAGAAAAAAATTCATAATTTTTATCAATAATAATTTGTGATCCGAGTCGGTAGTATTCTATATAGTTAGTTAATAACAACGGACACGTCATAAATAACAAATTCATTGATATAATTTTATAACGTAAATGCTGAGTTCGTGTTGTTTTATGGTTCTGTAACTTGAGCTCCTATGAGAGTAAACATCTTATTAGCATGCAGGCACTGAAGATGAGAGTTTTGCGATCTTTTCAGTTTTCCACAATCAAGACATATGCAAAGAGTTAAAAATTTTTTTAATATCCAAGGTTGTATTGCG
The DNA here is from genome assembly GCA_034769895.1 of Magicicada septendecula. Lineage (NCBI taxonomy): Eukaryota > Metazoa > Arthropoda > Insecta > Hemiptera > Cicadidae > Magicicada > Magicicada septendecula. The sequence continues at coordinate 60,200,938 of CM068374.1, forward strand.
GGAAACAAGGAACAACGTTTGTTAATAATTATTAACAATTTTGTACTTATCCGTAAGTATTTTTCGTTTTGAGAATTAAAATTTTATTTTATCCAAAGTCGAATCACCTTGATCTTGTTCTTATCTTTACTGTAATGTTTATAACGTTCGTTCTATTTTCTTGTAAACATAGGTGAGAAGTATTTAGTCATTACGTCACTGAAGATTATGGAAATCCATAAAAATACTCGAATATGATAAAGTTTAATTTATTAATGACCTCGATAAAATTCAAGTTTATCGTTTTCTTCAGAAATTTATTCGTTATCGTTACTCTGTTATTATTTGTTCACAGTTTACAGGTAAAAAAAATAAAATTTAAATGGCCGTGAAATATAGATCTTCGATATATAACATTTTTATGTGGGATTTTGTTCTCTAATCCGTTCCAGTTACCCTTGGCTAGCCTTCATCGATCCGTTACAGATGCGGTCGCTATCCATCTGGTGGTCTCTCCTGATGTGCGTAATTGTCTTAGTTGCATTTCAAACGTGTGTGTTCCAACCATAGAGGTATAATGTACGCGTGTACCTCTATGGATTCAACACACGCGGGTAATGAGTTCGCTCTAGACGTTGCAGTTTAACGTGGTTAACTCGTTTCGTGTAACCGTGTTACGGGGGAATAGAATTTGCATCTTGCTAATTACTACGATTTTCCCTGCAGCTACAAACACTGTTGTATGCAAACGTGACTCGTCCCTTTGAACTTTACGGGTAATGTACAAGATATACTGGTAGTAAATTCTTTGATCGATTAATTGTTTTTAGTGGCGAGTAATATTATTGTTAACATTTTACTGCAGACTAAAAAACAGTCTTGCTTTGAAGCCAGCTGTATCGATATTTTATATGTGAACTTGTCTTGAATTCGGCGCAATGAAGCAATGAGAACAAAAATAATAATTAATGATCGAATTGTAGAAAGATGAGCTATTTTAACTATTTGAGAAATGATAATGACTATGATAAGAATTATGTTCAGTTGGGTTAGTTTCGGATGATCTGTGGGACAAACTGTTGTATTTTTAGAAACAAGGTACGTTGAGATACAGAATTAAAGTTTTACAAAGTTATGCCAGTCCCTGTATTGTTTTATATTATGTGTGAATTGTGGACGGCAACCAAGAAACAAGACAGTAAAATACAGGCCTCATAAATGACGTTCTTAAGAGGAGTTTAAAGGTGTTATAAATTTGATCGCATAAACAATGACAACCTACAGTGTTGACCTACTGATGAGTAGAGAAAAACGAGAACTATCTGGAAAAGTAACTAGGCCTAAGAAAAGCAAAAACAATCACAAACGAAGAAGAATTAGCAATAGAGACCAAATGGATTTTAGAAGAGGAAAGAACAAGGAAAAGGAAAAAACGAAAAGCTGGTATGTCTCCCGAAAAAAAAAGAAACGAACAAGAAAAAGGAAAGCTGAAGGAAAGCTAATTGTTTTTAAACTTAAACAAAAAATTAAAAATTGTAAACAACGGTAGTAAGAACACTAGGAAGAATGTCAGATTCAAGAGTGGCTAAACAAGTCTTGAATCATAAACCTATAGAGACACAGGTGTGTCGGTAGACCCAGGATCTAGCGATGATTGAAGGAGCTTTGAATGCGGAACAGGCAGCACTTTGCCTGTGCCGTGTTGTAAAGATGACAATGATGATGCTGATGATGACGATGTTTTGAATTTGGTTTGGTTTAAAGCAAAGAACGAGTCCACGTTTTGCTTTCAATCTGATAAATTGTAGTTTGTACCCAGCTGCGGATGGGTTACGTTCTTACAGCCTGTAGAAACTTTATTGGCTAACCTCAGCGGGAAGCTGGAAATGTTAGTCACGATATAGAAACATTATACTGACGAAGGGACGGTATTAAGTTTGACTGACAATGAACGTAATGAACGTACTATAGCTAAAAAATAGTACGTGAAGTAACTTTGAGATACAAAAGTAATGGATCAGCAGAACTGTAGGGACAAAGCACAGTACTGTCTGGCCGCGATTCGATGTTCGATGATCGAGCATTGTGTAAGTTGGTAGAAGCATGACCGGGTAGGCTAAGTGGGGGTATTGTAATCTCTAAGCTGAGAACATTACCTCGTCTCACTAGTCACCCCTCCGCCATTTAGCTCCTCTCTTGCTCTCTTAACGCGTTCACGCATTCCTCGCGTGGCTTTCACTAGAGAAATTTGTTTGCGCTCTTCGAGAAAACTTCGTTGTTATCGTTATTAAATTTATTATTTACTTCGTTGTTATCGTTATTAAATTTATTATTTACTTCGTTGTTATCGTTATTAAATTTATTATTTACTTCGTTGTTATCGTTTTAAATTTATTATTTACTTCGTTGTTATCGTTATTAAATTTATTATTTACTTCGTTGTTATCGTTTTAAATTTATTATTTACTTTGTTGTTATCATTTTAAATTTATTATTTACCTCGTTGTTCTCGTTTTAAATTTATTATTTACTTCGTTCTTATCGTTATTAAATTTATTATTTACTTCGTTGTCAGCGAATTTTAAACAGTTAACTGTTATTTTTGTGCGTGTTCAGAACATGGAACAACAAAAACTTACGTCAACACCTACTACTAGGTTCAAAACTTGAAAACAAACCGGACCCTTTGTATTATTATTTGTTACAATTATTATTTCGGTACATGTATTCGCAGCTAAACTAAGTCGATCGTGTTTTCATATAGCAAACATTACGTTTAAGTTCACTTTATGTACTTGTGTATTTAGTTTTAATGTGTTAAATACATAAATTTATTATTGGATAAATAATAAAAAATTAGTTTTCGTACATAATAAAATTTGCTATATCTGTAACTTTCAACACCGAAATGTGATTTGTTCTCACATTTTTAATCACGTTACCATACTTTTAATAGTCTTTATTTTGTTGAATACAAAAATTATTTATGTGGGATACATTTACAGGGGAAGTTATTAATACACACTTGAACACTTGAAACTACGGCTTTTGTAGAAGTCAGTTTGCTGAAGCTGAGTATTATTATAGGGGACCTATGTTCTTACTAGCGTAGGCAAACCAAACGGCTAGTACACATATTTCACCCTACCCTCACTTACAAGCGGCCGCGTGGTGTGGGAGAGCAGCCTCGATCATCCAGTCGCGACCAGACAGTAGCAAACAATACGTATATTCTGCACGTAACTTGTCCACGTACGCCGGCTCACTCGAGCAATAGTACTGCGTCTAATTCTGCTTGGCCGATCATGGTTTTCAGCTGGTATCGTTTAAACTCTGCAAGTTTATATAAATGATCCTCCTTGGGGCCGCGAATATTCTTTGCCATAGTACTGTGGTTACTGACGGACACAGTGTTAGTTATGTTAAAATTGTTTTATCACTGAAGATAGGCTCCAGAGGTGAGGCCAAAACGCCTGAGAATAACATCTTTCAGAATAATAACTTTACTTGACCACGGCCCAATAGCCTGGATTTATTTTCAACAATCTTTAAAGATTAAATTTGTCGTCAATGTAATAAATACCTTCTAAGTCGAGTAAGTCCTTCTTGTATATCATTTATAATTATAACGATCACAAGCGCGCGCGCGCGCGCGCACACACACACACAACGCACACAGAAATGTGAATATTGTCTTCACAGAAAGCGCTTCAGATTCGTGTCCACGAACAAGAAATAATAGACAATTCTTACTTACCCGGTATCAAGAAACACAAAATTGATTACGCTAGAATAAATCTTCTTCCACGGTGTCACAGTTCGGAGTCAAACCTTTGCCTCCATAATCATCCGCCTCCATTTTTCCCTGTCCTTGGCGATCGAAGTCCATCGTTTTATTTTGAGTAAATTATCAGCATACCTCGCCACTGCGTCAATCCAGCGTGTTTTGGGTCTTCCGACAGGCCTTCTACCCTTGATTTGACTAAACAGTACCTTCCTAGGTATTCGGTTGCTTTTCCATTCTAATGATGTGTCCTGCCCATTCCAATCTATGCAGTTGGCTGGTGGTGGCCAGATCATTGTCTTTATACAGTTTGTGTAGCTCCTCATTGTGATACATTCTCCATATACCGTTGACTTGGATTGGTCCATATATTCTCCTCAAAATTCTCCTTTCAAAAGTATTGACTATGTTAGTGGCTTGTTTGTTCAGAGTCCAAGTCTTCCTGTCATATATATTACCGGTCTAATCATAACTTTATTTAATGTGACCTTGGACTGATGGTGGATATTCCTTGTCTTGAATATAGATGTCAACGAAGCATATGCTCTATTTGCGGCCTGTATCGTTTTCCTAATTTCATTAATTTCTTCATTGTCTTCTGCCATCCAACATCCGAAATATTTAAACTGATTAACTACTTCTAGGTTTAGTGGTTCGATTTCAAAGTGTTCAGGTTTCCTGGTTTTCTTCCGAGTGATGATCATAACCTTTGTTTTATCTAATAAATACATGAATATTATTATTAAGCTGACGTGAAACCGCGCTGTTAGGCCGTGCTAACATAGTGGGACGTCAGTCGGCTTACGTTTCGATCACAATCAACGGGAAACTTCTTCAGAGCCGCCGCGAAGGTGACAGAGAACACGTACGGCAGATGTTAGCCGATCAATCCCGAGTCTTTCCGGGGTATAAACGCCGAGGCGGCCGAACCTCGGCCAGTCTGGTATCTGGGTGGCTGGGATTCCCAGCGGCTGTTTTCAAAACGTAAGCCGACTGTGTTGCAATTTGTCAGCAAACGACCACGGCCAAACAGCCCGGTTTCACATCAACTTAATAATACTAATCATGCATTTATTATAGCGTAATTAATTTTGTTTCTTAATACCGGATAAGTAAGAATTGTATATGTATTATTTCTTGTTCGTTACATGGACTTGAAGCGCGTTCTGTTAGGGCAATATACACATTCGCACGCATGCGTGTTTGAGCGCGTACGTGTGCTTGATTTAGAAGCTATTTATTACGTTCACGAGAAAGTTAAGCTTTAAAGCTTGTTGACACCGGCCGTCCAAACCTACGTTATAGAACGTGAATATTATGCTGTTCAATGAACAACGTTATTACTGAACGTCGTTATCAGAAAAACGCCGTACTGTGACGGTACGTCTTGCTATGTGCGTGCTCCGTTACAGAGTACAGAACGCAAGTATCTGAAAAAGTTCCATTAACAAGGAGTACAGAGTTACTGTCAGCCTAATTTGCGTCAAAGTATCAAATTCGTTGCAAAGTTTGTAAAGGCAATATAGTACACCTCTTTTTGCTAACAATAAATACCGTTGAACAAAACGAGACGTCAAAACGTAAGCGCACACTCGCGGGCGCCGTCGGCTCGAAGCTAACATTGATGTAACTAATTACGTGAATAAGGAATCTTGTGACATGAGGGGTCCACATCTTGTGGATACGGGTTTGGCAATCCCGATGTGCCCTAGCTGGATTCTCACCTTGCTTCAACTTGTCTTGGGTCAGATCCCTTCCTTTAGTCCTTTCTGTCTAGTCTCACTTGACTAACTCTTGTTCTTTTCTGACCCTGACGCTATTAGAGTAATCGAGGGCTAAGGTTTCTTCCTTTTTCAATTCTAAGTTCTTAATTTTGGATTTCTTAGGATCTCTCAGTGCTCACTGATGCCGATAGGTAAGCACTAGAAATACTAAGAAACGTTCAGTGTCAGAATAACTTATACAAAGCCATTAAATCCTATCTCAGAAAGAGAAAGGTGAGGGCGAATCTCGAATCTCCTGCCCCCCAAAACAGGGGCCTTTCTGCTAAGGTATGGTAACCCTGACAGAAGAGTCTCTGGTCCTCCTTGTAGGGGGTTGTGCAACAGGCCAGTAACCTGTTCATGTAAAAGTTTGAAATACTTGTAGTATCCAAAGCAGTCCCGGTTTAAGGTCTGGAAGCTGTGGAAGTAGGACCCTAACAAAGAAATTATTTCAGTGTACAGAAGACAATGGTAGGTTCATCTGCAAAGTATGACAGAGGATCGATTGCGGAATGCGGCACTGAACTATAAAGTGCCATTGGTAGAAGAGACGTGGGTCGTCCGAGGATGAGACTGGTGCCGGAGCAGGTTAAATAAACTAATCCTTGAAGAGGAAGAAAAGAAGAAGGGATCTAGTTATTTATAAACCCTTACCTGTACTGTTGCATCGATGGAGGAGCCGGCGTTAAAAACTGGGAAAAAAATAAAAAGACAAAACTCTGGTTACACTTTGGTTATTATTACTTTCGTATACGTCACTATCCTGTGTCTGGACGGTAACCCACTCTGATCCAGCAGGGACGTCTCACTGGAGCAACTGTTTTAGGAGACTGCCTGCGAGTAAGAGTTGTTATCAAGAGTTTTTTTACCGTAGATATCTGCATCTCGTAGAGCATACTAGTTAAAGTCACTTTAAATCAACACCGTTAAAAATCACCATTCATTATAAAAATTAGCTGATGTCGACTACGACAAAGATGGTGTGCCAATGATGTAGCAAGAACGGTGCCAAAGGTGATAACTATTCACAATCCAATGCCAATGGAACGTTATTGTCAACATATTCATAAATATTGGTGAAACGAGAAAAGTAGGATCCATTATCACCTTCTCTTTTTAATTTATGTATTGACGATGCCATACAAAAATTGAACAATAAAAGAAGGCAATGAATTAATGTAAGAAAATATTTGTCATTTTATGATTGGCCACCCTGCAATTGACACTCTGTTTGCATTATCAGGTTATTCTATCGGACTCAGAAAACAGGTTGCAGATGGGTATACATCTGTTGAATCGAATCCGTAAAGACTTTGGATTACAAATACCCACACTTAAGACCAAGGTGACGACTCTTCCTGGAACTGATCCCGTACGGGCCAAAATTGTTATAGATGGTACTGTCCTGGAACAAGTGAGCAATTTTGAATAACTGGGCTACAGTGTGTCTTATAATATATAATATAAGGCGAACCCTTAAGTCAGCAAGTAAAGGAACACGCCTAAAATTCTACAAGGTGATGGCTCTTCCCACACTTCTTTCATAGGTCTGAGAATTGGACTTTAACGAAGGCCAGGCTAGTCGCATCCAAGCGGCTGAAATGAGATTTCTCAGGCACGTGGCAGGGTATACTCTCCATGATCATAGAAGAAACATAGATATACGGCAGGAACTGAATATTATGAGTATACTAGACAGGATTGCCCAGTATCGACTGAATTGGTGGGATGAATGATTCGGCCCAGTATCTTTGCCGAATGGATGACTGCCGCGTCTCCAAACAACTCTGGAACTATAAGCCGAGGGAACGGAGAGGTTTGGAACGTCCGAGGAAGCGCTGGAGTGACCACCTGTAATCTTTGCCTATTTGAGACCGGAACAAACTATCCTTGGTTTAATCCGTGAAGATGATGATAATGGACACCCTTGTAGCACTCCAGGATTGATCAGGCCAACTCTAGAAGCTATTTTAACTTGGTTACTGCTTCTAGTAAGATTTTATTCTTCACATAAAGACTCTGTATTGCTCTGATTAAATGTTATAGGATCTCTTTCCTTGCCATTACTGCCCGTAGTTTGCTCGCCTTCTCGAAGTCGATGAAAGCTATGTATGTGGGTAGCTGATACTCTCCACGCTTTTCAATGAGCTGGGCTATTGTAAATATAAAATCTAAACATGATCTGCCCTTCCTGAAACCGTTCTGGGCGTTCTGGGCCTCTAAAAGCCATGGTCCCTGTTGTTGCATTCAGCTGTGTTTTTAATATAGATGCATATAATTTATTATACAATAGAATACAAAATAAATTAAAAGTTGATCTTGGGATTTGTAAAGAGAGGATTTACAGTGAGAATGTAAAATTCCCTTACCAAAAGATAGATGAGCTATTGAATCGTGAGAACTCTAAGATTCGTAAAGGCTCAACAAATACAATGGATAGCGCGGATGGATGATTAGGGAATACCAAAGAAAATCCTAAGGGCGTAAATCTATAAAAGCAGAAAGAGGGGCCGACCTAAGATAAGATGGTTGGATGATGTGTTAGATCTCAGAAGAATGGATGTGAGAAGTTACTCTGTGATTGACAATGGACAGGAGACTTTGGAAAAGATTGGTGTTGGAAGTCAATGTTGGGCTCATGTTGGGCTGTAATGCTGAAGAGAAGGAAGAGAATGTAAAATAATTCTGAGGTGAGTGTCTTCTGAAAGTGTAATGGAAATCTTTATTATGCCTATTTTAGAAACTCAGAATGCGTATTCTTTCCATATTTTGGTTTCTCGTATTTTTTGTTATAGAATTCGTATTTTGATACCTGTAGGAAAAATGAATTTGAAACCTAAGATTAATTTGTTAGTTTAATGAACTTTGAAAACTTATGAATTTTTTGGGACATCTAAAGTCAAATGTTCAGAAATCTCCTGGATATTTTGATTAAGTTGGTAATGCAAATGTAAAAGAATTCAGAATGCTAATAGATGCTACTATGGACTGATGAAATATTTTAAATCACAACTTCTACACCGTGAAACCAAAGCTAGACTATAATAGAACGTTAGAAAAACCGGTTTTGATGTACGGAAGTAAATAAAACATGGGTACTGACGCAGGGCGACCTGTTTCGACTTGCATCTTTTGAACGGGATGGACCCATTAGGGAAGGTGGATAGTGGAGAATGAGGTACAACAGAGAGCTCTATGAGTTATATAGACCGCCTGATATTGTGACATCAATTTGGATAGCTAGGCTGAGATGGGAAGGACATGTACAGTGAATGAATGAGGAAGACGTTCTTAAGAGGATAATGCAATGCACACTAAAAGAAAGAGAGGACGTGGAAGACCCAGACTACGATGGATTGATGGAATCCTAGACGATGTGAAAGTACTTGGAATGAAAAATTGGTGATCATTGGATAAGGACAGGGAAGTCTGGAGGAAAATCCTGAGGGAAGCCGAAGCCCATGGTGGGACGGTGGACTGTGGAGCTACTAGTGATGATGGTCATGCAAATTGTAGAATAATATAACCTGAATTTTAGGAATTGTGTCAAAGTAAACATATACTTTTCTAGACTTGCAAATCATTCCACAGATTAGAACTACCAACTAATCGTGTCTCAGTTAGGCTACCCCCCGCCCCCGCCTCGGTCACACTGTACTTTATGAATACATTACTATGAACAATAGTAATTAACTTGTGTACGATAGACTGGCACGGTGCAATACTATAATTATGTAACTTGTTCATAATTAATCTATAATCAGCAAGGTGCTGCTGAACATAAATTAAACATTTAGTTAGGCAGATACTTTACAAATGAAACGAATCTGTTCCATTCTCATTCCGTTTACACTTGTAACTCAGTATCTCAAAAAGTGACTCTTAGATTGTTTTTTGGCTCTGTTCAATATATAGGATGTTTAAAAAATGGAAATCTTATGTTGACCTAGGGGTTTTTTTGAAAGAAATCTTTTTAGACTTCATTTTGTATGCAGATGATATAGTAATAATTCAGGACAACGAGGATAAAACTAAAAAAATCAATGTACATGCTAAATCGAATAGTAAATAAATATGGCTTCCAAATAGCAGCGGACAAGACTAAAACAATGGAATTCAGTGGGAAACAACAGCTAAGAACTAAGATAGTTGTAGATGGAATGATTTTGGAACAAGTCCAGCATTTCAATTACTTGGGATGTTACGTTACATATGGAACAGAAATTGATGTGGATGAAAAGTTAAAAAAATTAGGAATATCTGTAGAACCAATTACAGATACCTTAAAAATAAGACAAAGAAGGAAACAAGAATAAGGTTTATTAACACTCTAGCGGTACCAGTTTTGATGTATGGAGATGAAGAAACAGAAAGTGACAAAGCACTGATTCAGGCAGCGGAGATGAAGTTTATGAGGTGTCCTCTGGGCTGTATCATTCTCGATAGAAAGAAGAATGTGGATATAAGGACGGAACTGGGAGTCAACCCGTTATGAGAACAGCTAAGGAGCAATAAGAGGAGATGGTGTGAACATTTGGGAAGAATGGCGGGTGACAGGATTCCAGTGCTAGCAATATAGACCGGAATATAGAATATAGAATATGGAATATAGACCAGTGCTGAAGGGAGGGAGGTGGGCCGAGAGCGAAATGGGTCCCGGTACAGCATCAGGTTGAGCTTAACCCTTGATGATGATGATAATGATGATGATAAATAAGATGATATTTTACTAAAGTGTAAATTAATTAAACTCCTATGATACTGTTTACGATTATTAGATTTTTTACGAAGAAAGCATACTATATCTCAAATTATTTTGAATATTACTTATCTGTAATTAGTGGGTACAAAGTATTGCTACGCAGAGGTGATAAACACTATGCTTGTCATAAAGTGACAATTTGTATACATTGTATGAGCAGCAGGATTACGCAATCCAGACGGGCCTTCCAGGTGTTGGTCGACTATGTTTTTGGCATCCAGGTAAAGTTTGTTACGTTTTACACCATTCAAACGAAATAAAAGAGCGCGTTTCATCCTGTTTTTCATAAAACTTGGGATACGTACATCATACAGAACTTTATTGTGTTAATACCTATCTACCCAAAATAAGGAGCACGGGGCAGAATTGTGAGAGGTTAAATTTTTTTAAATGGATGACTGCCGCATCCCCAAACGACAATGAAATTAGAAGGCGAAAGGACAAAAGAGGTGTGGGTTATCCGAAGAAGCGTTGGAGTGATTATCTCTTGTCTATCTCCTTCGGATCGGAGCAAACCATTTTTGGTTTAATGTTTGCTGAAGACGATGATGGTGTTGATGATTACCTAAATTAAATTTGTATAATAAAAATATAACAAAATCAATGATAGAAAGAAGACTATTATTTTTTAGACATTTATATAGAATGGACGACAATAGGTTAACAAAGTAGATCTTTAAATATCTGTGGGGGAAGAAGTCAACATCAAGTTGGATTAAAAATGTCGAAAAGGATTTAGAAGAAAAATAATATAAACGCAGTGAAAAAATGAAAGAATATTGGAAAAAAAGAAAAGAACAAACAGTAAAGAACTGAAATAGGGTCCTTAGATGACCGATACAAAAAAATTGAATTAATTTAAATTGATTTAATTTATAATGTATAAAATAAATTGATTTAATTTAATTTACTAGTAAAATTGAGTTACTAGTAAAGTTTAAAGAAATGGATGCTAAATAATATAAACGTTTTCTGTATTCACTTTTAAATGTTTGGGTAAACGAGTGTATTTTATACAAAATGTTTCTTCCTTAAAATTAATTTCACGACCGTGTACGGCGTACGTTACAACGGAATTATCTAAAAGACGAATGTTTTGAATATGGTGGCTGGGTGGGATTGTGTATTGTGTAGAATACGATACGTAATCAATAGCGGGCCTTCTCACTGTGTACTGAACTGAAGAAGTAAGGGTAAACCGTTAACGATGACTGTATTGTACTGAGAGGATAAGGTTGCTGCTGCCGGTTGATACAAAAGAGCGAAGTCATCCACCAGTTTACGTGGGTTCATTTCTATTTTGTTGCCATTGGAAAGTGTTTTCTAATGGTTTGCCAGTAATACGAGGATTTTGCAATACAAACACGTTTGATCTGCGCACCCGTGACTTCGCCGCCATGGTAACGGAATTCATTTGTTTATATTATTTGTTTAAATACTAGTGACGCGTACTCTCAAAAGTAATTGCAGTTTGCTCTTTTATAAGCGTTGTGACTGGGCTGAAAAATGGCATCTATGATAGAAAATCCGTCCAAAGATATGCTGCGTGCCGTTATGCAGTTTTTGGTCGCTAAGGGCATCAGCCAATGGAAATGTATACGAGAATGAAAGGTGTAATATGGTGACTATAGTTATTCTCATACGGCAGTGGTTAAATGGTGCAATAAATGTTGACAATGAAGAGAATCCACTAAAGATTTGGTCCGTCCCGGACCTACACGTGTTGCGGCATCAGATGAAAATATAAGACAGCTGGAAACTGTTTTACGCGCAAATAGAGAACTTTCTCAAATGTTGAGCATCAGCGTGGGAACTGTTAATTCCATAACTGATAGTCTTGGCTATCACAAAGTTGCTGCTCAGTGGGTTCCACGACTGCTTACTGATGAGCAGAAAAATATGGGTTCGTTCTTATCGTTACAGGATTTGATGTGCTATCAACAACAAGGTAATGCCTTTCTACACCAAACTGTCGCCGGTGATGAGTCTTGGTGTTATCACTACGAACCAGAATCCAAACGTCAGAGTATGCAGTGGAAGCATGCACAATCTCCGAAGGCGAAAAAATGTCGATCCAAACCTCCGGCAGGAAAAGTAATTGTGACCGTATTTCTTGATTATCATAGTGCTGCTCTTAGATTTTAAATAAACTGGTGTCAACATCAACTCTGAGCGATATACAGACAGCTTAAAACCCTTACAGGTCACCATCAAGAATAAACGTCCCGGGAAGCTCACAAATGGTGCCATTCTTCTGCATGATAATGCTCGACCCCATGTAGCCCAGACGATTCAAGATCTGGTTGGTCGTATGAAGTGAAAAGTCTTACATCATCTACTTACAACATCCGCCTTGTCCCTGTCCCTGTGCAATTATCATGTTTTTGGCCATTAAAGAAATTACTAAAAGGACGACGGTTCAAATCGGACGCTGAGTAGAGTTTGCTGTTAACGAATGGTTCCGCAAACAGCCGCAAGAATTTTACCAGCAGGGAATTTACAGATTAGTGCAACAGTGGGACTCGTGCCTCAATGTTAATGGAGACTTCTTTTAAAATCGTTGAATAAAAAATGCTTTGCAGCCTCTAAACGTGTTTCTATTGAACAATCCTCGTAACATCACAATAGAATTGAATGCGTTATGCAGACATGCGCCTTCAGTTGTTAGACGTCAGTATAAATTTATATTTTTTTACTATGGAAAGTTTAGCGACCATCGGTCAATAAATATATCACAAATTTTGATATATTATATTATTATTATTTATATTAGTATATTATTTCTCTTGACTCCGCAGTTGAGTCACTTGATGGACAAAAAAAAAAAAAAAAAATGGTACATCAAGCTGAACGAAACCGAGTCTACTCATATCAATTTCACCAACAGATTACAGATTATTTTCCAATCGTAATCTATCAGCAAAGAATTCCACACGCAAGCTCAGTGATGTATTTTGGCAAGACTCTAGATGCCAAACATAGATAGAAAGAGCACGTTAAGAAGGAAGGGGGCGAACTCGGATTAAAATTGAAGAAAATGTGGTGGCTGCTTGGAAGACACTCTGAGCTGCCGCTGCATAACAAGCTGTTGTTATACAAACAAGTCTTGAAACCAGTCTGGGTGTACGGTGTGTAGCTTTGGGGTTGTACTAAGAAATCTAATATTAAAGTAATACACTACTGTTCAAAATACTGTTCTTCGCAGTATTGTTGATACACCATGGTACGTAAGAAATGATGACATCCATTGGGACCTGAAAACGCCTACGGTTGGTGACGAGATTAAACCGGTTGCGGATAAATACGAAAGAAGACTTCGTGAACACGTAAACAATAAAATGCTGCGACTGCTTGATAATGCTAGACTCGTTTGGCGATTGCAGAGACAGAACCTAGCGAACTAACTATGTAATACCTTTAAATAAATATACTGCAAGTAGGTTTATTTTCACCTGATGCACGTTTCACAGAAATTATTCTCTACCTTCAGAAGTTTGTTTGAATTGTAATTGAAGGTTTTGCATACAATACAGATAACGGATAATCCATACAGAAACACAGAAACACAGTAACGGATTATCCGTTAACTGTATTGTAAGCGAAACATCCAATTACAATTCAAACAAACCTCTGAAGGTACAGAATAATTTCTGTGAAACGTGCGTCAGGTAAAAACAAACCTACTTGCAGTGTATTTATTTAAAGGTATTACATACGAGACCTGCAGGAAACCTAACGAGTTACTTACAAAGAAATAACAAACTAATATAAATATGTATAATAATTCTCAGCACATGAACAAAGTGCTACTGTTCTGAGGATTGCTCCGTTGACAGCTTGTCCTACACACCGGTTATCTTATATATTAGAATAACATTACTAGATAGTTTGTAACTAGTTGAAATAAATTTAAATAAAACAAAATTGTGTTGACGGTTTGGACAATACTTATTGTCATCATCAGGACCTGTCGTTTTGTTTCTTTATGAGGTTTAGTTTAGTCACCTGATTATTTAAAAATTTTTCTAACATACGCTGAAACGCGACTGGGTTTGTCTTATGCTTGTTGACCGAGCCTCGCTAAACTTTCCATTGTAAAAACTGATTGATCAATGGCTACTACTAAATTAAGGATTCATAAAATTATACAATTAATTTAATGACAATATAGGCTTTGAAGAAATATTAACTTAATCAAATGTAACAACAATAAACGAGTCTGAGAAACGAGTTGTCAGTTTTAACTTGTTTGGCATTTGTATGCCCTTCTGTGTATCTGTTTGGGTACACATACCACTAAGGTACCTGAGTCCGGTCTCTATTTTTAACGAAGTACGTTTATTATAGGATACATTTTAATAAATCCCGAATTTAGTAGTGATCGTCGATGAATATATTTTAACGATAGAAATTTTACAAACAGAATTATCACTGTTGCACACCACTATAGAATTTTTTTTCCTATTAGCGGTTTTAAAATTCACACCTCATCGTCAGATCGGAAATAACAACAACAGGACAAGCAAACTCTTCACATCCCCACTCGCCCCACTGTCCGCATACACCCCCGCAAACAAGCTATAAGTTAAATAATAATGTCCTTTCTTGACTACCGAGTTCAGTCACCTATGTCTGTACAGTTACATATTTTTATAGAACGTTCTGTGTGTGTGTGTGTGTGTGTGTGTGTGTGTTCTTTTAAAAACCTAACGTTGTAAAACCTTTCTCATTCATACTTTTAACTGGAATTTACTTTTCGGTACAGTTTTACAATGCGATATATTGTCAAAACCATCCCTTTTATTCTTTCTATATTCAACGCAAACAACAACTTAGGTAAATACCCTTCTCGTCCCTTCCTATCACCGCATATAGGCGCGGTCACTCACCCTTGTTTAAAAAACATCCATATATGCAATTTAACTCTTAATGTTACTCATACATTAGAGAATTATGTACAAGATAACAGCAGAGAATTACAAAATTACAGTAAAAAATTACAAAGTAATACAAACACAAAATTATGGTAAACCAATCTATCATGTGACAATGTTCAATATTAATACGAGGGTCATCTCAAAAGTAAGTTTCCCTGATTTAGGAAAAATAAAAACAAATGTAAAAATTAAATAGAAAACTATAATTTTATTCAAAAACATGTACTTATTTTTCAATATAATCTCCAGCATGGTCAGTACACTTTCTGTAGCGTAAAAACAGCTTTTCAATTCCTGTTTCACTTCCGTATCCGTTTCGAAACGTTGTCCTCCCAGCTGTTCTTTGAGTTGGGGGAAAATATGGAAATCACTCGGAGCCAAATCGGGTGAGTATGAGGGATGGTCGAAAAATAGTTCATTGAAAGGACTCCAACGAATTGCGTGACTTACGAGGAATGAATACGTGCGTTATCGTGGAGCAGAAGAATTTCGTTGCTCAACAAACCTTTCACTTTCAAGAACAATGTATGTCACCAGCGGACCATTTGAATGCTCATGTACTCAAGTCCGTACACAGAAACTAAGTGACGATGAATTTCAGCTGATGATTCATTTTTTGCAGCAAAAAACCGAATCACACTATGCACTTCGCAATAGGAAACGCTGGTAAATGGAAAGTCCATGATTTTAAATTTCGTGTTGTTACGGAACGGATGAGGTTTCCACTACACACAAACAAAAGTTCTCCAGCCTTCGTCAGCCTGCTTGCGCCATTGCCCTTTGAAAGAAAATTAGGGAACTTACTTTTGAGATGACCCTCGTACATATATTGTTGTCAAGTAATATTTATCGAGTACTTAGTCTATACAGATTACTATAGACTATTGTAAAAGTATATAGATGTCGACTCTCTCTCTCTCTCTCTCTCTCTCTCTCTCTCTGTCTCTCTCTCTCTCTCTCTCTCTCTCTTTCTCTCTCATTTTCTACCTGTCTCGCACTCCAACACTCTCACCACCTCTCACTACACTCTCCCACAGTCTCTCTTTCTCCCTCTCACATAGTCTAAAACACACATATAAACCTCACTCCCCACACATATTATAGCTAGGTACACAATCGCGCGCGCGCGCACATGTACTCCGACAAACACACACGCGCGTACAATCACATACATACATACGTACATACACATACACACACACACACACGCACCTACATTGGTATATAAATATATATTCTCTTTTCACGTAAGCGTAAAATATGCAAAACGCGCACGACAACTGTACAGAGTATGTCATTATAAATTACTCATATGTTTAAACTAACTGATACTAAATAATATGATGAGTGTGGCACTTACCATTGTTGGTGAGTTGTTACGACGCCAAACTCAACTGTAAGTTGTGACCTATTCACAAACACCACCAGATGACATTTGTACAGCGTTCGTTTGATCTGTAAAGGCAGTTGACTTATGAGTTTAATTGTTTAGAAGGTAGTTAAGGGTGTGATTTGAAACTGCAAGGGAGAGTAACACCAATTGAGGGGACCCGGTAAGGTAAAAAAAAATTATTTCAAAAATTTGTTTTACAGATAATATTTCAAAGCTATCTTATAATAGGGTTTTTAATAATTTGCGGCCAAAATTAATTTTTGAAGTAAACAATAGCCCTAAAGGTCCAGATACCTGGTGTAAATATAATAGACAATTAGAATGTCCTACTGATCTTCCTTACAAGAATAATATACCAGAAGCTATTATGCATATAATAAAGCCCATATTCAGAGACCTTTTAAATCTAAATCTATTGAAAAAGTGTACGCATGGAGAGACTCAAAACTGCAATGAATCTGTAAACAGCGTTATATGGACCAGCATACCAAAAAATGTTTTTGTCACATTAAAAGCTTTACAATTAGGTGTATACGATGCATTAACTTATATAATAAGGGAAATATTATGAAGTGTAAACTTCTTGAAAAACTAGGAATTAAGCTTGGATATTTCATGGTTGCAGCGATAGAAGCCGAAGATATAAAAGAATTAGAATTAGTGAAAAATCAATTTGAGATTTTGAAAAAATAGCCAAACCACAAAATAGACATCTTAAGAAGAAACTTGAAGATCAGTTTGATGACATTCACAAAGTAACTAGAACAACATGGATGTAGTTTTTTGTGTTTTTCTGAAAATTGATTTGTTTTTACAAAAAGGAACATTTTCTCAAATACGGTTTAAGATATTGAACTGAAATTTTCATGATAGACCTACCTAATGATACTACATGTAGCTGTGGTAGGGTTGTACAGATATTTGTCTTATTTAAGAGTTATTAGCCGTAAAGCATGAAATTTTAGAACCGTTCCGACACGTCGTAAACGAATACAGATGACTTGAATTTTAATTCCAATCGTCTCATAATCTAAAAACAACCTTATTTACGCGGTAAGTCAAAGAACCGTGGGTCTAAGGAACTCTACATTTCATTAAGAAAACGACAATGTAATATTAAAGATTTTTAAAACGAATGGTTGCCCTGACTACTTAACAATCATTGCAGTATTCATCCGATCCTTAAGGTTACATCTACTCAATCGAAAAAACCTAACCCTAATGCTGGCTCGTACTTCTCTACAACTTATGTTATAGGGCTCTCAGAAAAAATTCAAAATATGTCTAATCTCTCTTCTAGGTTAGCAGCCCATAGGCTGGTTGGCAGCAGCTCGCCATCCTTTACCCTTCTCTGCTTTTTTTTTTAACTCACAATATGATGTGCAGTTCATATCGACCATAAGCTGTTTCATGTAGTCTAAACGGGGTCGTCCTCTGTGATTCTTCCCTTCAATTGTTCCTTCTATTATTCTCTTAACCAACTCATTGTGTCGTAGTATATGCCCTATAAACTGAGCTCTTCTGCCTTTTAAATTTCGTAGAAAGCTCTTCTCCTCCTGAGCTCTTCTAAAGACTTCCTCATTCGTTTTCTTCTCCCTCCAGCTTATCTTGAACATTCTTCTGTGGCATCAGGTCTCAAATGCTTGGAGTCTTTTCTTGTCACTTTCTCCAATAGTCCAAGACTCACTCCCGTATAGGGCACCACTCCACACGTATGTCTTTACTAGATTCTTCCTTATTTTTAAGCTGATAGTGTTTGAAGTGAAGAGGTTTTTCTGTTTGTTGAAAGCAATTTTAGCCTTGTTAATTCTGCTTATAATTTCCTTACTGCTACGTACATCACTTGTGATTTTACTTCCAAGATAGTTAGTTATATTCTTTAACTGCCTGGAGAACATTATTTCCAAGAGTTATTCAGACTGGATCTTCTTCCTTCCGTCTACAGACTAGGACTTTGGTCTTTTGTTCATTTATTTTCATATTGAATTCATTCTTCATTACTTGATCCATTGTGTCAAGAATCGTTTGTAGATCTCTGCAGTCACTGCTATGTCATCTGCGAACCTAAGCATGTCCACTTTTTCCCTGTGTATGTTTACTCCGAGATGGGTGTCTTCTCTTACTCTATCGGTCGATTCTCCCCAACGTACAACGGTCGAGTAAAAACTGAGAACTCGCTTTGCTCATTCAATAAACACAGAAAACTTGTTTCTAAGATTTCAGTCTTCTTCGGATTGCCAATACTTGCAGAGTATAACAAGAATTTTTAATAAAAGATTTCTTAATTAACTGTATTAATTTTTAAAACTTTCAGTGCCCTAGTAGTAGAGGTTTTCGTCAATTTCATTCCTTTTTGCTGAATACACACAATATTAACATAAGAAACCTCACAGCTCTGTCAGCATTAACAAGGCAAACGATAAAGACCTAAACGGCATATGTACGAATTGTAATTAACTGGTAACAAAAGAAAAGAATTTTTATCAACTCGTTTTGTACATAAGATAACTGTCAGATACAATAAATTTAATATAAGAAAATTACAGGCTAATAGTTTTACAGGCCAATTATGTTAAAACGTTTTTAGTAAATGCAGAATGGGGGAAGAGGTGTTGTATAAAAACAGTTCATTTTAATTGGCTTTTTATACGCTGTGGAAAGTTAATTACGTAAAAGAGCATCTTAAAGGCTTTTGAACACACGCGCGCTTACGCTTTCCTCTTCAAAGAGCCTAATACATTATTTTTCTAGTTTTTATACCTTTTCTATGCTTACGGTAGTTTCTGATCAGCTTTGTCAAATGATATTTCGTTACTAAAATGTAGTCACCAAAATAAGACTGTAATAAACTTTTGAAAACGTTTCCTTTGAAAATGCAAAGGAATGGATACTGAAACTGACGATGACACATGTTTGTACGCATTGCAGTTTGCGGGCGATCAAGTGATATGTGCAAATGAAAAATAAGATCTGGAATATATGACACGCAAACTGAAGGAAGAGTATGAAAAATGGGGATTACTGATGAACATAGGAAACGCAGTATCTGTGTGACTCTGAAGAAACAACAGATTTAAGAGTAGAAAACAACGAAATAAAAAATGCAACAGCTACAAATACTTGAGAATATACTTTAATGAAAAAGAAAGAGATGATGTTGAAAAAATCAAGAATAAATAAAGTAATACAAAACAATGAGAAAATGAAGAATATACACGCAGAAGAAACAATTGGAAGAGAGGTTTTTCGGGCAAAAGTGTTAAAAATGGAAGAAGTCCAAGGTAGGAGAGAGAAAAACGCAGGTTCAAAGTGGGCTGAAGACAGGAAGAACCGACACAGTGAAAAAATGAAAGAATATTGGAGAAAAGAAAGAATAATATAGACTATAGAGTATATAGAATTGAAATTGGCATGTGGTCCTTAGATGGCCGATACAAAAAAAAAGTAAAATAAACAATTAGATCATTAAATGGGATTCTATGGAGCAAAGAAATTGGAAGAGAAGAAAAGAATATACGATAGTATGATTACAAGCACGTTGATGTATGGATCCGAAACATGGAGAATAAAAGAACAGCTAAAAAGAAAGTTAGAAGGTACAGAAATGTGATGCTTTAAGACGAGATGCTAGAACTTCAAGGCTAGAGCGAATACAAAATGAAACGATCAAAGAAGAAATGGGCGTACAACAGACAATCATCGATTGCACTGAAGAAAAACAACTAATCTGGTACGGACACTTACAAATAATGGGACAAGACCGACTTCCAATGAAAACAATGAGAGAGAGCACAGAAAGAAGGGAAGACCCAAAGAAAACATGGACAGAGGTCATAAGAAGATCAATGAACGATAGAGGACTAAACGACGAAAATTGCAACGACAGTCAATAGTGGAGTTTAGGCATCGGACAATGTCGTAGAACGTTTTGACCCCGAATAAAAAAACAAAAAATAACCTTACGTATTTCTGTACGTACATAAGATTATTTGTGGTAATAACCCTTGCTATTAGATTTGTGATTATGCTTCTACACTACACAGTTTATAGCAACTGTAACACTAACTGTGATACTTGCTACTACTCTTCCCATGCCCAAATAGCAAATATGGCGCTAATTAGAAAGGGATGCTTTGGAATCAGAAAAGGATGTTTTGATTTTAGATCATATCATAGTTGCTTTTTTTATTATTTGTCTTAGATTCTGAAAATAATTAATTATAATAGACCCTGTGAAATTAAGAAAAATTGATAAGCTATTTACTTTTAATCTGATTGTTATAAAATGAAAGCTATTCACTTTTACTTTTTTTTGGTCTAGACATAGTCACATGTTCTGGGCTCAAAAACGAGCGGTGTTAATAGTTGCCTTCTTTACGTTCTGCAGTGGAAGACATGTGGAATAGAATAAGTAGAAACAGTAAAACCTTAAGCAATGATAAGAATTCGTAAGTTACGAAGTGTATTTGTTATTCATAAACACTAACAACTAACAACACTATGAGAGTTTGTTCGTACCTAACAATTAACATTTGAGAGTTTTTAAAAGCAAAAAGAACTCCACAGTCGATTTGGAAATTAATTTCTTGAGTAAAACAAAAGGAAAGCGTTTTAAAATTCGTAAAAGCAGTAACAAAAGTTGTTAGTGTCAATCGTAGGTTTTCGTCTTATTCTTATTCTTCTTTAACTTCCTCCTTAGGACAAATGTCCTGTTCTATAACAACGGTCCTACATGATATGAGGAGGAGTGACAGACCAAAAAAACTGCTCTTCGTGTTTGGGTGGTTATCTGTTGCCTTTTCTACTAGCCAATGTGCCTTATGTCATCCAGTCTTGATATGTGTTCATTCCATATCCTTCTTTTTTCCACAATCCAAGAATTAACATCTGTTATAAATAAAATGAAAATGTGCGGATTGAGTAGCACATTGGATACTACTGGCGGTCACAAGCCCGGATAAAGTAGGAGCGTATATAATAATAATGGCTCTCATCTGTACCACCGAAGTAGCTTAGGAGTCAGGCAGGGTAGGCTGTCTTATGTGAGCCGCACGGCATACAAGGAAGGCAGTGTGGCCAGCACTACGCTTCAGCCGCCCATTATTACCCCCAGGATGTTAACCCAGGTACTCATTTTCAACAGGCTGAGTCGACCTGGAGCCTGAAAAACGCACCTTGATTTTTTGGTGCGGGCCCGTGAATAGAACCCGCGACCTCTAGATTAGTAGCCAGATGCCATACCCACAGGTCTACTGAGCCCCATCAGCGTATGCCAAAGAAAATCGTGAGAGCTCAGTCAATAAAAGCAGAAAAAGACGCCGACCTAGGATAAGATGGTTGGATGGTGCGCTAGAAGATCTCAGAACAATGGATGTGTAGGCTTATACTAAGATGGCAATGGACAGAAGGCTTTGGATAAGATTGATGTTGGAAGCCAGGACTCACGTTCGGCTGTAGCGCTGAAGAAGAAGAAGAAGAAGAAGAAGAAGAAGAAGAAGAAGAAGAAAAAAAAGAAGAAGAAGAAGAAGAAGAAGAAGAAGAAGAAGAAGAAGAAGAAGAAGAAGAAATCATAAGTTGTAAACAATAAAACAAAAAACAACGATTCTGCTACCATAGGGGAATCTGTTTTGGAAACCAAAAATCACTGGATTTAAAGATTGATTTTTTCTAAACAAAATCAAAGGCTAGCGTTCTGGAAAATTGTAAAGTCAGTAAGGAAGTTGTTCACTAGCCTTAAATGAAGGCTGTTGCCGAATTATGGCATTAATATGAAACTAATACAGTGGTGGTCGAAAAAATTCTTCTTCTACTTCCTCCTCCTCCTCCTCCTCCTCCTCCTCCTCCTCCTCATCGTCATCATCATCATCTTCTTCTTCTTTCTTTTATTTATCTTCTTCTTCCTCTTTTTCTTCTTCTTCTTCTTCTTCTTCTTCTGCTTCCCAAACAAGGATTAGGCCTTGGTGACCTGTTCTGGCTTCATAGAAATTATTCCCATCTTTTATTTTGTCTCCCTACGCTTCTTCTCCCACCTGGATTGTATCTAATTGCCGCTTTTGATAATCTTCGTTCATCCATACGCTACAGATAGTCCTTCCAATTTCTTCTTTGCAACTCCGTTTTCTCATTTAAGTTGTACATTTCCAACTCTTCTCTAATCTCTTCATTTCTAAATCGGTTTTGTTTAGAACAACATTTCACGGATCTTTGAAATTTCATCTCCGCTGCTTGTATCTCTCTTTCTCATTATCTATGATTCACTTCCATAAAGAAGCATAGGAACAACCATTTCCTTGTAAAACGTGAGCTGAGTATATTTCTGCGTCTTATTTTTTAGTGTTATTCTTATGGGCGCTGCATGACATTTGAAACTAGTGCAGTTTATTGTTCCCATGTGATATATCATACCCTAGGTAGCTAAAGTAAGCGACTTGTTCAATTAGTTGGTCGTTATCATTAATCATTATTTTAGCTCTTACAGAATTCGAAAAGAAATTAGAAGGTAATACTCGGAACTGCATAAATACAAATATTATCATAACGTTAACAGTGTGTTGTACTAGACAGGATTTAGAGCACTGGAAATATTAATGCCGGATATCTGACAAAATGTATATTATTAGCTGGAATACAATATTGAATCAGGTAGTGAACATATTAATAGTTAATTTAATACTGTTTGTAAAGAGAATTGGCAACAGTGGATAATTTATTGCATACCATACAGCACGCACGTACAGTACACTGCGGAGTCTGTGAAGTCAGTTGAACGACCTTTGACTGACAAAGCGGCCTTTGTTCGATATTATTCGAATCGATTACGAAACATCAACGCCACATGATAAATGACGTAGATGCAATAAATCATATGTGTGTGTGGGTTTGGGTTTTATATTCCGCCGCCCTTTGCGGACATACGCTGTGTGGAAGAGAACAGTATATGGTGCAAAATTGTGTTATAGGAGCTGTGCGTTACAGGCGATTGGCTGTGTAGCAGGCACAGGACTGCGGTGATAACAAGTTGATTGTCATAACCGAAGCTGTATTTGTTTATGCAAAACGGTATTCCGAAATGTGTATTTCTTTACAAGACCCCATATAATTAAAGTTCTTTCTTTCCCTTTGTTTGTTTGTCTCTGTCTGTCTGTCTCTGTCTCTCTGTCTCTCTGTCTCTCTCTCTTTCACACACACACACACACACACACACACACACACACACACACACACACACACACACACACACACACACACACACACACACACACACACACACACACACACACACACACACACACACACACACACACACACACACACACACACACACACACACACACACACACACACACACACACACACACACACACACACACACACACACACACACACACACACACACACACACACACATCTAATAAACTAGTATGCTCCCTGAAGTGCAGAACTCTTTTTCCAATTTGAACAAAGTACATTTACTATTGACAGAGAGCTCTATGAGTTATATAGATCGCCTGATATTGTGGCATCAATTAAAACGGCTAGGCGGAGATGGACAGCAAATGTACAAAGAATGAATGGGTAGGATGTTCTTAAGAGGATTATGAAATTCACACCAGAGGAAAGAGAGGGGGTGGAAAACCAAGACTACGATGTATTGATGGAATCCTGAAAGATGTGAAAGTACTTTGAGTGAGAAATTGGTGGTCATTGCCTAAGGATGGGGAAGTCTTTAGGAAAATCTCGAAAGAAGCTGAGGCCCACGGTGGGCTGTGGAGCTACTTATGATGAAATTTATTATTGGATAAATTTTGATATTAGAAATTTTTTAACTGTCAAAAATTTTACAAAAATTCCGATTACTCTATTATTTTTTGTTTAGTAAAGTAACAATAATTACAGTAAAAATTATGTGCTTACAGTAAAAATGATAACTAGTTGAGTATTATGTTTATCTTTTGAATTTTCCTTGGAGTCGTACTGTTTAATCTTCTTATATATAAAAATGAATGTTTCTTTGTTTGTCCCGTATGCGTTCCTATACCATTCATCCGATTGCGATGAAACTTCGATGAGTTGTTGTGCGCACGCCCGCGAAGGTTTCTGAATTAGAGGTGTTTTTTCGATGGGGTCCTTTGGGGGTTCTTTGGGGTCTTCCACATCTCCTCCTAAACCACTGGACCGATTTCAACCAAACTTGGCACAAATATTTTACGCAACGGAAGAACCAACATAGGATAGGTGTTTTTTCGATGGGGTCCTTTTGGGGGTTCTTTAGGGTCTTCCACATCTTCTCCTAAACCACTGGACCGATTTCAACCAAACTTGGCACAAATATTTTACGCAACGGGAGAACCAACATAGGACAAGTGTTTTTCGATACGATCCTTTGGGGGTCCTTTGGGTTCTTCCACATCTCCTCCTAAACCATTGGACCGATTTTAACCAAACTTGGCACAAATATTTTACGCAACGGGAGAACCAACATAGGATAGGTGTTTTTTCGATACGATCCTCTAGGGGGTCCTTTGGGGTCTTAAACAACTATTAGATCTGGTTACTATGGCAACCCAATAGAATAGATTCTGTTCTAAATATATTATCGCATTAAATTGAAGACCACGCGAACGAAGTCGTGGGCAACAACTATTTATTTTTAAGAAACCTACTTTAATTGAACTTTATTAATTAAGCTAACATTTTCATTACGTACAACGTGAAACTCCGTAGCGAAGCACGGGTATTCCGCTAGTGTTTAGTGAAGTGTACATTATTAAGTAGACTTTTGCGTTTGTTACTAATAGACACGCGGCTAAAATTATTATAAGGTTATGGCAGTTTACTCACTGTTGTATGGTTCAGAATGTTGGGCACCTAGGAAAAGGGATGTTAGATACATGGAGGCATCAAAAACAAAATTTCGTAGATCAGTGAAAGGCTGTGTTAGCGAAGATAGGGCATAAAATGCACCCATTACAGAGGAACTCATTTGGTTGAACAACAGACAGAAATGTATAAAAAAAGATTCAAAGAACATGTATTCTAAATGTAGAAACTAAGAATTTGAAATCAGGCCTTGAATTATCACTGTATAAGTAGAAGAATAATGGGAAACAGAGGATTGTGAAGCCGCAACAGGCAGAACTACCTAACCCTGGAAGGGCAGAAGAAGAAGAAGAAGAAGAAGAAGAAGAAGAAGAAGAAGAAGAAGAAGAAGAAGAAGGAGAAGGAGAAGAAGAAGAAGAAGAAGAAGAAGAAGAAGAAGAAGAAGAAGAAGAAGAAGAAGAAGAAGAAGAAGAAGAAGAAGAAGAAGAGATTAAGTAGTTTATAACATTTTTAAGTTGGATAATATTTTAGTGACTTGGAATGTTTGACGATTAAAAATAATTACAGAGTGATTCAAAAAGGACTTTAAAACTTTGAAATCATGTAGAAATTTACTCAGATGACTTGCAGAGGTGGTTGAGGCGTCATTATAAAGCTAAACACATCAAGTTGGACTCAAGTAGTGCGGTAGTTACAAATGCAGCCGCAAGAAACGCTAACGCCATTGTTGTTCAAAATGGCTACTTCTACAGGTGCGGAACGCGCTCGCTGTGTGTTTTGCTGTAATGAAACGAAGTCAGCTACTACAGTCCAAAATAAGTTTCTTACTGGGTATGGTAAGGATCCTCTCCAAGTAGGCCTACAATTTACTTTTGGCACCAAAGCTTTGTTGAGACTGATTGTTCTGTACGGCATGCGAAATCAACAGGACGCCTGATGCCTAAGCTAAGTGGCTTATATCACAGTTTTAAGTTGGATAGTAGTTCAGTGACTGGAGAGTTTGACGATCACTGCTGTAGACCAATAAATGTTGGGAATTGTTTTGTATCTCGTTCTCCGTTGAAAATAATTAATTATTTTAGGAGTATTGTATGTCGCACACAATTCTAGCATGTACCCATGTTGCATAAATAGCGCCTGGTGTATCGCTGAACAAAGCAGGACGCAAGTATGGTATTATACGCATTTCGTAAACAGCTTTTCTGACAATCTTATAGTAATTAAAAACTTTATAAATACTGAACAATGTGCCTCTCTGCCTAAAGATTTACTTGAAAGCTATCAGTACTGGGATTACAAAGAGAAAAACTAGTGTCTTATGATTATTGCGAAAGGATAAACACACAGGATGTCGAGAGTGATGCGAGTGCTTTTATTGTAATCGCCGCATAGGAGACATTTTCTGCTGCGGTTTACTCCCTTAGCTTTGAAGACTCCCGTCACCACAAGTGAATGGGTTTTCACCGTTTGCCTCCAGAGTAAACGGTGAGAGTAAAGTTAGCGTGGGATATCTCTTAGCTAACTGCGTCGTTTCAAAGTACGTCTTCCCCGCCATAGTTACTTTTGAACACTAACTCCAATTTAGGTTAGAAGTAGGGTAACCAAATCCACCGGATGCACCGTGCCGAAGATTCTCTTAGCGGTGGAAAGAACGCTTAAAAATATTGAAGACTGGCCAAAGAAATATGAAAATATAGGCCTAAACCTACCCACAGGTGTGTGGGTAGAGCCAGGAAGATATGGCTGGAGGATCTTTGAAGGCGGAATATGTAGCGCACCTTGCCTACACTGTGATAAAAAAAAATATGATGATGATGACTCTAGGGTGGAAAGTGTGAACATTTGCATGCTTAGGTTTAGAACAATCAGTTAGCGGGTTCAGCAGTTGTGAGAATATACTTCTTGTTCGTCTTCACTTCAAAGATTAGATTATATAAACCAGTTCTGGCACCCATCTCATCCTCAGACGACCCACGTGTCTTCTACCAATGGCTTTATAGTTCATTGTCTCTTTCTACAATCGATCCTCTGTTATCCTTTGCACATGATCCCACCAAGGTCTTCTGTAATTTGCAATAATTTCATTTACGTTCTCTACTTCGAGTTCTGCTCTGATATCCGCATTCCTTATTATGTCTTGCAATGTATAGTTTAAAGTGTTTTGCAGAAAGTGCATTTCAGCACTCTGAATCTTGCCGCACTCTTTTTTGTCATGACCGCATCTGTCAATTGTCTTTTAAAATTTAATCCTTGTGCTGTGTCTTGGTGTATTTCTAAGATTTCTATGAATCGTTTCACAAATATTCATAAATATATTTTTCTTCTCTGTTATATCATATTCAGACTCATAACTTTTTGGTTATCCGAGATAGTTAAACGGCTCATTTGTTCTAAAGTGCTGTTGTTTATAACTACCTTAGTCCTCACCTTTAAAGGTCATGGTTTTAGACTTTTTCACTGAAATTGTTAGCGACTACTGTCTTTCCACGTCTTGTAATTAAAACATAGTTCTTTGTAAATTATCCTCATTTTCTTGGATAATAACTATGTCTTCTGCATATAACAAGATACGCATACAAATTGATTTGTTAAACTTTACTTACGAAGTCACTCAGGATTTCCGTGCTCTGAACATGTCGTCAATATATGAGAATGTACTAAATAGATAAATCAACAGAAAGACAGGGAAATGATAAGAGGTCAAATTAAAACTAAGATTTAGTTAAATAAGAATGCTCGTGGCCCTCAAATCTTTCGAGTAAGAGGAGAGAGAATATTTTGTTACAAAAGCACAAGGCAGTAGAAGCAGAAAGTTTACAGAAACTCTCTGAACCAAGACAGACGAGGCAGTAATTCACTTGTACTGTTGTAATTTGTATTTGTCTTAAGGTTTGCTATCTAAATCCCATTAATATGCGATTAAGTTGAGTTGTCATTGTTCGCTTACTGTACGCAGTTTGTGTGTAGGCCTCACTGTTGTCGCGCGCCCACGACACAAACTTTGTTACAAGTTTCTCCTGGTTTAGGCTGTAGTCGAAGAAGAAGAAGAAACAATGTCAGTTTTTTATTGTACAGTATAGTTGGCAAGTAACACAACATTCTTAATGGCAAGTAATGAAAACTGTTTAAAAATAACACAATTTTTCTTTAACTTACACAATAATAAACCTTGTGTAAAAATAACTCTTAAAATTGTAAGAAATACTTATACTGATACAAGTACCCGTTAACTCAAAAACGTTAGGTTCTTTATTTTAAGTGTTACTGTGTTATAAGCACTGTATAACACATTAAACGTTATGTTTGCCTCGACTATGGCTTTTATTTATTTCAGCAATAAACTAAAAACTAAAATCCGTTATCACCTAACCTCACAAATGAAAACAACATGTATTTTCTATTTGAATTAAGAAATAGCACAATTTACAATTAGTATACTTCTTTTTTCCACATCGTAATATATAGATACAATCGCATATTAAAAACATCGAAATGTACAACAGGAACAGATAAAGGTACAGTTCCGATGGTGATAAATAGTATTTGTTTGTTTACTTGTTACAATTGTAATTAATTCTGGTCTCCATGGTGTTGTTGACATCTTTATACGCGTCAACAAAAGAGTTAGTTAAAAGGGTCTAAGTCGTGAGAACGAGGCAGAATACCAAATTCCAAGATAGACAGTGTTTTTGCCGTGTGTCGAACGTTGGTGGCAATCGGTGTAACGGTGTGGATTTGTATTTAATTCAAAGAAATCCTAAGACTTTGAATTATATATATATATATATATATATATATATATATATTACTATAATACTTATAACTATTTTACCTCAAGATATATTTTTTTTCAAGAAAGAAAGAAATATAATATACCAAATTGGTTATGCAAATGGTTACAATAAAAATACTATGATCAAAATAGAAAATAAAATCAAATACAAAATAAAAACTGAACAATTAAGAATTAATCAAACTGAACAACACATAAATAATAACAACAACAACAAATGGGCCACATTCACATATATAAATAATAAAATGTCAAAACTAACAAAACTATTTAAAAACACAGATATAAAAATAGCATACAAAACTAATAAAAATAAATTACAAAATCTAAATAGCTCACACAACAAAGATAATAGAACAACCAACGGTATATACAAAATTGAATGCCAAGATTGCAATAAATGTTATATAGGACAAACAAAAAAACAGCTGAAAAAACGTTATTTTGAACACCTAAATGCATACAAAAAACCAAATATATATAAATCCAATTTAGCCACACATGCAATAAACACAGGACATGAATTCCCAGACATAAAACATAACATAAATACATAAAACACAAAACAAATTAATACCAGAACAAATACAAATCAATACAAAACATGACACAATATTCAAAGCACTCAACATCGAAAATACACAAAATACAAAAACAGATACCACAACCACACACAATAATACAACATTGAAGGACCAAAGACCAACAAACCACCTTAATAACATCCAGAAGCCAACACACAAATACTGCACCAGAAGCAAGATGGCGAAGGCTGAAGATGGGAGAACAGGATCACCCGAAACATGTTTCTAAAGGAAAAAAAATATATCTTGAGGTAAAATAGTTATAAGTATTATAGTATTATATACATCAAGAAACGGACTGTAGCAGAAAGTGATTGAAATATATATATATATATATATATATATATATATATATATATGAGTTTACAAACTTTAAAGCTTTGATAAGACTCTGAAATGTTCTCTGGTAAGTGATAGACTGCTCTAGCTAATTTTTACAATTAAATACAAAAATAAAGGAAATTTCTTTAAATTCACTTTTTTAATTAAAAAAGATGTATTAATCATAAACTATATTCCATTCATATTATGAAATATAAAGTAGAAGAAATACACTACGGCGGAAAGTAAAAAAAAAATAATCGGAACGCATCCGCATCAGTTCAAAAGTTGTACAGACACAGATATACTTATATCTTATATTAACTTGAGATATTGTTCACTAAGCAGTCTGTTTTGTATAGATATTTTTAGTGCCTCATAAAACTTTTCACGGTCTACGGGATTATTGTTTTTCCTAACTTCCTTTTTTTTTGAAGCGGAACTGCGAAAAAAGTTAAGTTTTCTACTGCTTGCAGGGCCATAGAATAATATGGACCTGGTACTGATTTTATGCTTTCAAATAAAGAAGCTGTAATTTTCAGTTTTTCGTCGGCAAAACCCACAGACCAACACTGCGATTCTGCAAAAAAAAAGAACGACAGTAGCCTAGTTAAGATAAAGATTAGTGCTGGTGTTTGATTTTGACATCTGTTTAGTTTTGTAGTGGGGCTGATGAGGATCACAATTTAAAAAGTAGTAGTAAATTTGTGTAATAATTAGGTTTTTCTTTTCATATTTTTTTTTGTAATTTATTTCTGGATTCAATAGGTTCCGGAACGCCGTTCCGGCGTGTTCCCCTTGAAATCAAGCCCTGGTTCTACATGTATATACCTACCGAAGGGGTGTTCTACATGTATATTACCTACTCAAGGGGTGTTCTACGTGCGCCAGCTTTGGAAAAACTTTATTTTGTAGCCATAATTTTAAAACAAACTATGTAGAATTACTAAAACTACTAAAATTCAAACAGAATCAAATAATGTTTTGCATATATGCCCGACTTCTAGAGTACTAAAGGCACATTAAGTTTGGTAAAGATCGGTTAAGGACAAGGGGTAGTTTACCTGCAATATTTTATGTTTTAACAACAGTAAAGTACTTAATTTTGATAAATAAAGTTTCCTGAAAAGAAGGTCGTAATAATCCACTGTAGAAAGGTAGATGAAATATCTATAAATGAAAAGGGTGTTTGAAGTTGGAGGGAGTAATTTTCTATAAATGAAAATGATAGTTGAAGCGGGAGGGGATAATTTTTTATGTGTGTACTACGTTACCGGCAACAAAGAAGTAGTTTGTTGTTAAAATTCCTTCCCGGGCTGTTTGGCCGTGTTCCAATGTTTTCTAAAAAACCAGATGTTTCGGCAGTGCCATCAACTCCCATCATCAGTGAAAATCGAGTGCGCTGACGTGAGGTAGTATACATTAGTGAGCACAGTACTGTGGATTAGGCTGAAGCAATAAGTAGAAAGAAGTAGTTTCTATGGAAATATTTCATTTCGAAAATGGTTTTAAATATAAATCTTAGAACATGGAAGTCATGTACGGTTCTCCATACCGATATTTTGAGTACATACACAAAAGTGCCTCTGATTTTATATTATGATGACAGCTGTCACACTTTGTATCCTTTATCCTTTGTCTGCAATTTCCAGTTTCTGTTGATAGCACTATATGTTTTCTTTGTTACCTATTATGCCATGAAAATGAACAGAATTAATTTGTATCGTACTAAAATGCTTACACAATAAAAAAGCATTTTCTTGAAAGTTTGATGCAATTTCAGTGTTCAGTGTTTAGTATTTTTGAAAAGCTGTTGAGACTCACAATGATATGTAAAAAGCACTTCTGCGATATTCAGGTTTCAAACAACGTTTGTAAATGTTTTATACTTACTATTTCGTATAACTGTTCACTTTAAAAATTTTCACTTTTTTTGTATCCACACAGCAGCAAAGTTTAGGGTGGTCCACTTAAACAAAAAGGATAACATTTTGCTTTTGTTATTTCACTGTTTAATGGACAAACAGTTTCTCTTAATACAAGTAAGATTCTTTCTGAAACGTAAATTTAATTATTGGGATTTACAAAATACTTGTCGTTTTTTAGAGAGTAAGAAATAACTTAGTTTGTAATGGTTTTTTAATCCTAATTTTTTAAAGTAGATATGTTTTGGAAATCTTGTTTCCCATTTCATATAATTTCAAATCTTTTACTTATAATTGAATTTTTTTTAAATGCATATACTAAATATAAGTTATAAGACACTTAATTTTCGAAGTTAAATTTAATAAAAATTTTTAGTTTTTACTTTCTACTTTGTACTATTTCACGTAAAGTAAATTAGTACACGTAATTAGTACGAATTATTATAATCGAATATGACTTTCTTATTAATAGTAACATAAATTATATCATAATATTATACCATAATAATATCATATAATGATTAAAATTACTAATTGATATGCTACATAGCGTTTTAGCAGTAGAATAAGAGAATATTTTCATACCTCTCCCTACTGTGGGGCTCAGAGGAACAGCGGTAATGTCGCCTGGTCGATATGAAACACTGGAAACTAATATAACGATCGTGGGTTTGTTTCTCGGGCGCAACATAAAATAAAGGCGGGTTCTTAATAATAGTTTTTTTTAAAGTAGTTACAGTCACTCAGCGTTTAGTAAATAACTATGTAAATAACAAATAAATAAGTATTTGCAGCATAAAAAACAAATTATGTACACCCCCAGAAACAAAGGCAGTGCCTATTACCTTTACCCTTTTCGGCAAATACACACTTCCTCTTATAGGGTTTCACAAATATATGAAGTGTAAAATATTTAAAACTAACAACGGAGGAAAAAGAAAAGAAACGTAAAAAGCCTTCAAAGATGTAATGAAAAACCTCCACGAAAAAATACGAATAGATAAATTATAACAAATGAAGGCTTTTTATGTATGAGGGCTGTTCAATAGAGACACGTTTAGAGCCTGTAAAACATTTTTTATTCAACGATTTTAAAGGAAGTCTGCGTTAACATTAAATCGTAAATCCCACTTTTGCATTAATCTGTAGATTCACTGCTGGTAAAATTCTTGCGGCTGTTTGCGGAACCATTCGCTGACAACAAACTCTACCTCAGCATCCGATTTGAACAGCCTGAGCCGCTCATCATTAACATCACAACACATTAACCATACAGAATTCAGAATTTTAACTTTCTTAAAATGTGTAACTAAATTCTACATCTTACCTGGATGACCGGCTTACTTGTTCAGAACCAGGAGGAGGCCTCCTAGTGGAAGAAAGGCCTCGTGCTGGGGAACCATTAGGCAATTTAATTAATGCGGTGACCTCAATTTCCAAACTCAACAAACAACAAATTTATTGGTTCTTTAAATCCTTTTAAAAGCCTTACAATTTTATGTACAATACGTGTACTTCATAGTACCCAGAATATAGAAGTATTTTATTTAAAAATAACAATCATCATGCAAGAAAACCTCGACGGTAAATTTTTAAAACATTTACAAAAATATAATTTCGATATTGTGGCAATAAATTATTATTAACATTACTAAAATAAAAAAATAAATCTAGAGGTTTTCAAAATTTAATACATCTAATAACAATAAGTTTTTTTCTTGTTTTTTTTTTCAGAACACCTCTGGTTGTACTACTTTAATGTGCTTTTTTTTTAAAATTAATTTACACAAACAACATGCACCATCTGAAATCCCAATCAAAAAACTAAGAATGATAACCATCTAATTAGTAAAGACATAATATTAAATATAATTTGGAAATTATGTTCTTTAGTATGAAATTTACAATGTGTGTGCGCAACAGTGATAATAACACATTGGGTTAACAGGGTGCGA
Organism: Magicicada septendecula; assembly: GCA_034769895.1. NCBI lineage: Eukaryota > Metazoa > Arthropoda > Insecta > Hemiptera > Cicadidae > Magicicada > Magicicada septendecula. Next base: position 60,234,954 of record CM068374.1, read on the forward strand.
ACAAGCATTTTTTTTTGTATGTGCTCAATTTTTACTAAACTTTGTATAGTTCAATGGTTTTCTGATTTCATAATGTATACCATTGTTAAAGAAAATATCAGATAATCAGGTCTCTCAAAATGTCGAATGTTTTATACATACATATTTGTGTAGACGAATGACTAGATCCATAACACTATTTATATTCTCATCATTCAACAATTAATTAATATAGTCATTCAACATATTTTAAACTGAGCAAACATTATTAAGTTCCATTAGATTTATATATATATATATATATATATATATATATATATACAAAAAAAATTTAACATTGATTTTAGATTCATAGAGAATTAAAATAAATCCTAAATCCCAAAACGTGTAGGGATATAACATAGTTTGAACCAATGTGATGGACAGTTCACTACCTGTCATGACAAGGAGTTGCACTCAATACATATGACTTCATAATTTTCTTTTAACTTACATACACTTCACAATTTTCACACAAGACAGTTACATGGATAACACTGATAAATACTGAGAGACTTTCTCAGAGAAAATAAAGGAACTAGGTATGCTTCACTCTAGTAACGCTGGGAAGTGCCTTCACACTGCAAAGTTTTTTTTTTAAATAGCTTTTGCATATAAGGTACTACTATCACTTACTAACAGCATAAGGAGCTGTCCTCACAATTAAAAGTAATATCAGATGCCAGTCCAGTTCAACTGAATTTTGAAAGAAAAAAAACTATAGTTCAGAAATGAATTTGCTATCATTAAAATAACCTGGGTATTCCGGATATTAAGTAATGCAAAGAAGCATCAAGAATTAAAGCAGAAGTCTCTCTTTTTTTGTTGTGTTAAGATAACTAGCCAGGTCATCACTTGACGAGAGAATCAAGTGGTACCAAATGCACACCTAGGAATTAAGTTAATTTTTTTTTTTTTGCAAAAGTTCACTTACACAGCACACCAGAAACATTGTTCCGAGACATACCTGTCGATATTGGCCGTAGCACATTAGCTACTTATAAGTTCCTTCATTTTCGTACATTTCATCTTGGCCTGACAATCGGGTCACGGTTGAACGGGCCGTAGACACCCCAGGGCACACCTCGGTACTCAGCCAGCCATAATAAATAATACACGCCCGGTATTAAAGGAAACAATTAAAACTTTCTTCAGAAGCCGGACAAGAAACGTCTCGCTGGGTTGAAGGCACAAGCGAGAGAGACAGATCCACACGAGTCTAAGCCGCACAACCAACAACGCCACCACAGCGAAACAGTGAAACTCAAGTCGCGCCGCGTCCCTACTAGATAGCGCGCGAGTGTCCATACGGCAATATAATATAAATAATTCTTATTGCCGTAATTTGGCTTAATCAAAATTTGTATGTTCCCGTAACGAAATTCCTTAGTTACGGCACACCCCCACAACAAAAGGAGTCCAACGGGTTGGACGCCTCTATAACTGGAGGAAAGCTGGGGACTAACTAAAACAGTTTAAAAGGTAAAATTAGGAGGAAGTTTAAAACGAAAGGACACCGGAAAGAAGGACAAGGTGTGTGTGTGTGTAGCGGGGTGTGTGTGAGTGTGGAAGATACCGGGAGTGTGAGCGGTCGCGACCTAAAGCGATAGAAAGAGGAAAGGAAAGGAAAGGAGCTAAAATTCCGATAAAACTTTAAAACCCCATTTAACTCCCCTAAAAACAGTTAAAACTCTAAAAGGTAAAACATTAAACCCCAAAATTATTTAAACCCAAATCCTCCAGAGAAGCCCCCCGAAAACCAAACCCAAGGACCCTAATTAATCCTAACTGGGGTGGCACAAAAAATAAATATACCCTTCACTCAATGAACCTCCACTTGAGGACACGCCTTCAAATGCGACACATGGGCCACTCTCACCTGAATACCGTCCTCTAGACCCACCAGGCTGGCAGTAACCGGAGAGACAAACTCTGAAATACGGAAAGGTCCCATCCATCGATAACAAAGCTTGGCGGCGCGACCCTCCACCCTAGAGCTGAGCGGGTGGCTCCTACAATATACCAACTGGCCCACCTTGAAAGGGTTGGGGACTCTCCCCGCGTTGTAACAACGCCGCACGCGCTCGTGCGATCGGAGCAGAGCTCTCCTCACCTCTTTCCACCTGTGAGAGACCCCTCCGTTCAGCGAATCCGGAAGAAGATCCTCCAATCTCCACAAATTTCTAACGGGGTGTGCAGGGGAGAAACCAAACATTAACTCAAAAGGCACGGCTCTATGACTTTCATGAAGGGAGGAGTTGAAAGCCATTTGTAACCACTAAAGATTCTGGTCCTACGTGTTCTGCTGTTCCGCGTGGTAAGCGATGAGGGCGGATCTAAGATTGCGATTGAATCGCTCAGCGTGGGAAGGTTGCGGGTGATAAGGGGAAGTGGTTACATGTCGAATGCCGTGCCTGAAACACATGTTCCGGAACTGCCTCGAGATGAACTGGGGGGCCATTGTCGGATACAATGATGGAGGGAAGCCCGAAATGCTGAAAGATGCTGGTCTGAAGGGCTATGATGGTAGTAGCAGCACTTGCCTGACGCAAGGGAAGTAGCCAGACATACTTAGAGAAGGCGTCCACACAAACAAGGAGGAAAGAATTCCCGGCCTTGCTACGTGGGAAAGGACCCACGTAGTCGATAAAAACCCTCTCCATAGGTCTGTTAGCCACCTCAGAAGACAGCAACCCCAACTTGGTGTTCTGAGCGGGCTTGCTCAGACTACACAGATGACAGCACTTCACCCGGGTGGCGATGTCCCGGTCCATGCCTTTCCAGATGAAGTTCTTCCGAATCGCGGCGATGGTCTTAGAAACACCCAAATGGCCACCCAGCGGGGAATCGTGATAGTACTGGAAGACCATGGGTACAAACTTGCTCGGCAGCACTATCTTAGGAACCCGTCCTCTACGTTCCTTGCAGCAGAGGACGCCCTTGGACAGATGATAAGGAGCCTTAGTCTCGCCTGATTTAATATTTTCGATGATCGGACCCAACGTCTCATCATCAAGCTGATGAGGGATAACATCAGTAAAGGCGAGGGGAAACTCCAAGTGTAAGGCGGAGGGTTCATCTATTGGCTCCTCACTGGGTAGATGATACATACGTGACAAAGCGTCGGCAACAACATTTTGGGTCCCCCGTATATGCTGTGCCCTGAACTTAAAAGATGAAATTTTGACCACCCAGCGGCCAATTTTACCCAGTTGACGGGGGTGCGCCAGAAGCCAAGAGAGAGCCTGGTTGTCGGTCTCTAAAAGGAACTCAGCATGTTCCAAATACCTTCTAAATTTGTCCAGGGCGAAGACTACAGCCAAACACTCCAACTCATACACAGATGATTTCTTTTCAGTGTCGGTGAGGGTTCTAGATACAAAAGCTACTGGCTGCCGAGCACCATCCACCTCCTGCGAGAGCACGGCGCCGATCGCCACAGAGCTGGCGTCCGACTGCAAAATAAAGGGCTTCGTGAAGTCAGGCATCCGAAGCACGGGCGGTGACAGAATGGACTCCTTCAGGGTCTCAAAGGCTCGCTGCTGTTCGTCGCCCCACACAAATTTGGCACCCTTTTTTCTTAAGGAATTTAGGGGAGCAGCAATCTCGGCGGCCTCGGGGATGAACCGCCGATAAAAATTAACCATCTCTACAAAGCGGGCCACCCCTTTAGCGTCCCGAGGAGGAGGACAATCCCGAATAGCCTGAGTCCTCTCTGGGTCTACCGTGACCCCTTTATGAGACACAAGGTGACCGAGGAAAGAAATTTCCTCCTGGGCAAATTTCACCTTGTCGGGGTTTACCGTAAGCCCCGCGCGCCTCAGGCGACACAACACCTCGCGGAGATGATCCATGTGTTCCTCTAAGGTGGTACTGTAAATCAGCAGATCATCGAGATAATTAAACACGTACTGAAATTTTACATCGTGGAACACCGTGTCTAGTACACGTGTTAACGTCTGAGCACCAACAGCCAGTCCCATGGCGACTCTCTTATATTGGTACAGGTTCCACGGTACGCAAAAGGCCGTGTATGGGCGAGAATCCTTGTGTAAGGGAATCTGGTGCTAGGCAGAATTGAGGTCAAAAATTGTGAAATAGCGGGCCTGCGAAAACCAGTCAAAGGCCGAATGCAGGTCCGGGAGAGGCACCGACTCAACCTCCATATTTTGATTTAATTTCCGATAGTCTATAACCAGCCGATGCTTCCCTCCTGGTTTAGGCATCAAGAATGCTGGACTGGCATAGGCCGACGTGGAAGGTTCAATGACACCCTGGTCTAACAATTCTTGAACCTTCTCACGCAAAATGGTCATCTTGGGAGGGGCGAATTTATAAGGGTGCGAACGGACAACCGAGGAGTCACAAAGGCGGATACGATACTCCAGATTATGTGTGAGTCCGAGATTGGCAGTCAGCACCTCGGGGAACTCCTCACACAATTGACGGAAAGTGGTCTGTTGGGACTGGCTTAAATTATTAATGGACGCCGGGGGTTGAAGTTCCTCAAGTCCCTCCCCCGACTCATCCCGATATCCAAAAAAGGGAATGCGCACGGCACGGTTAAACTTGAAGAAACAAACGTGCCCCTGGATATCGAGAACCAGACCACTTTTCACGATGAAGTCCGCACCCAAAATACAATCGACGCTCAGATTAGGAGCGACAAGAAACTCCCACACCCACGAAAAATAATTTATTTTGATTTTGAAAGCCACCAATTTTGAGGTACGCAAAACCTCCCTCGAAGCCGTCCAACACACCACCGACGAAAGTGCACTCGCCTTAATTAAAGACTCCCTAACCAACTGCTGGTAAACCCGGGAGGAGATTAAACACCGCGCCGATCCCGAGTCCACCAAGGCCTTAATACGGCCCTTTCCAACCTCCAACTCGAGATAGGGACACACGGAGAGGCCAGGACGAATCGGCTGAGGATAGGGCTCCCCGGATGGGTGCCCAGTTTCAACCGCACATAACGGAACATGAGATGCGCTAACGCTACCACGCGCGGGGAGGGACCGGCGTCCCCTCAATCCCCCCCACGCAGGCGGTTTTTTTAAGGGCGATTCTCACGCGAGACCTCAGACCGTTTGAAATGGCAATTCCAGGCCAAGTGCCCCATCTTACCACAAGTATAACAACTATAGTTTTTCCTTTCAGAGTTGTTACCTTGTTGCTCCCGGGTACGTGGCCGCTGTTGACCAGATGTGGAACAGGAGACAGGGAATTCGGGAGTGCCGGAGCGAGTCTCATCATTCATCTGGATGGTGCGGGCGAAGACACAAGCTCTGCTGAGATCCGCGAAGCTTCGCGGTCTCTCCAGGAACACCAACCGTGACCTCTCCTAGGGATTGAGGCCCTCCAAGATGACACGCACCACCTCAGCCTCCGACACGTCCACACGCAGCACACGGGCAACACTCTTGATTGAATTTATGAATACGTTTAACTTTTCCCCGTGCCCTTGAACTCTATAAAATAGTCTTTGCCGCATCTGGTCACGCAGCCTCCCGGCCAGAACATCTCTGTGGAAAGCATCAAAATCTCCGCCCGCGCCGAGATGCCAGACCACACGATCCAGTAAAGGCGCCCGACAATAAGGGTAGATCATATTTAAAAGAGAGGTACCAGTCACCCCAGGGAATCATAAATCCCGAAAATCCCTTCAAAAAATTTCACCAGCTGGTCTAGATCCAGACCGTCGACCACGGGAAGCCGACGGAGGAGGTCATAGATGGGGTTCGGTAACGACTCGTATTTGACGCTGGCAAGGGTGGTACCAAAACCACGAGGGACTTCCACCTGATCACCCTGAAATCCCTGGAGGCGACTGTCCAACGAAATAAGAGGACGTTCCTCGACCAGAGCACTACATGCTTCCCCCAGGAGATCCACCCGCTCAGTGGCCACGGTCTGGCGCGTGAGCATCTCTTTCCGTTTACTAGGACTCTCCGGAGCCTCCCCAGGTAGGCAAATATTTGACGGTAGGGCCGTCGCAGCCCGCCTAACTTCCTCCTCCAGTCCGTCCTGCGACAACAAATTACGGAGACGAGCGGACAAGTGGTGCATTCTTTGGGTCACCCGCTGCCAAACTCGGGTAGAACTCCCTATATATTCAGAGTCCTCCATCAGGGTGGAGAACTCCGTCCACTTATCCGAACACAAGGCTAACTCCTCCCCCAGATCCTCAACCTTGACTCTCTGGAGAGGGATATCCCCCAACAGCAGCTCCCGCAGTTGTCTCCTCAAGGACGCTACATCACTCTGGGGAACCCCACCCCGCAAGCGTATCTCAAACTGTAGCTCGTCTTTATTAAAATACTCGGGCACCAGACCGCGACCCTCGCGCCGCCCACTACTCTGCCCCGCCTCTGACATCGTTCCTCAATACTAAGACTTTAATTCAACCAAGCAATAACAATCAAGGCACCCCAGGATTCCCGACCCGACACCGGACCAACAACTAAGTCCAAGACCATATGCTGTAAGACCAACAAAGACAATGACAAGAACACGAACACAAACAAACAAATAGACACTTAACTGCGAACTCCCCAAAGATACAATCCGGAATCACTAACCCGCCTGTGCTCACCCCCAGGTGTCCCGGCCCGGCAACCGCTCCCAAAGACCAAATTTTTACAACAATGCTAAACACATAATTACAGTAAAAATATCATAATCCACCCTTCCTAAGCTCATTACATTCATTGAAATATGAGAACACACCACAAGACTGACAGCGCATGTCCAATTAAAGTATTGAGGCTACCGCATCAATTTCCAAATTTTGGTTCAGAGGTGGCCAGGCCTACGTCCAACCACGCTCTGCTACCATTTGTGAGCCGCTCATCATTAACATCACAACACATTAACCATACAGAATTCAGAATTTTAACTTTCTTAAAATGTGTAACTAAATTCTACAGCTTACCTGGATGACCGGCTCACTTGTTCAGAACCAGGAGGAGGCCTCCTAGTGGAAGAAAGGCCTCGTGCTGGGGAACCGTTAGGCAATTTAATTAATGCGGTGACCTCAATTTCCAAACTCAACAAACAACAAATTTATTGGTTCTTTAAATCCTTTTAAAAGCCTTACAATTTTATGTACAATACGTGTACTTCATAGTACCCAGAATATAGAAGTATTTTATTTAAAAATAACAATCATCATGCAAGAAAACCTCGACGGTAAATTTTTAAAACATTTACAAAAATATAATTTCGATATTGTGGCAATAAATTATTATTAACATTACTAAAATAAAAAAATAAATCTAGAGGTTTTCAAAATTTAATACATCTAATAACAATAAGTTTTTTTCTTGTTTTTTTTTTCAGAACACCTCTGGTTGTACTACTTTAATGTGCTTTTTTTTTAAAATTAATTTACACAAACAACATGCACCATCTGAAATCCCAATCAAAAAACTAAGAATGATAACCATCTAATTAGTAAAGACATAATATTAAATATAATTTGGAAATTATGTTCTTTAGTATGAAATTTACAATGTGTGTGCGCAACAGTGATAATAACACATTGGGTTAACAGGGTGCGAACAAGCATTTTTTTTTGTATGTGCTCAATTTCTACTAAACTTTGTATAGTTCAATGGTTTTCTGATTTCATAATGTATACCATTGTTAAAGAAAATATCAGATAATCAGGTCTCTCAAAATGTCGAATGTTTTATACATACATATTTGTGTAGACGAATGACTAGATCCATAACACTATTTATATTCTCATCACTCAACAATTAATTAATATAGTCATTCAACATATTTTAAACTGAGCAAACATTATTAAGTTCCATTAGATTTATATATATATATACAAAAAAAATTTAACATTGATTTTAGATTCATAGAGAATTAAAATAAATCCTAAATCCCAAAACGTGTAGGGATATAACATAGTTTGAACCAATGTGATGGACAGTTCACTACCTGTCATGACAAGGAGTTGCACTCAATACATATGACTTCATAATTTTCTTTTAACTTACATACACTTCACAATTTTCACACAAGACAGTTACATGGATAACACTGATAAATACTGAGAGACTTTCTCAGAGAAAATAAAGGAACTAGGTATGCTTCACTCTAGTAACGCTGGGAAGTGCCTTCACACTGCAAAGTTTTTTTTTTAAATAGCTTTTGCATATAAGGTACTACTATCACTTACTAACAGCATAAGGAGCTGTCCTCACAATTAAAAGTAATATCAGATGCCAGTCCAGTTCAACTGAATTTTGAAAGAAAAAAAACTATAGTTCAGAAATGAATTTGCTATCATTAAAATAACCTGGGTATTCCGGATATTAAGTAATGCAAAGAAGCATCAAGAATTAAAGCAGAAGTCTCTCTTTTTTTGTTGTGTTAAGATAACTAGCCAGGTCATCACTTGACGAGAGAATCAAGTGGTGCCAAATGCACACCTAGGAATTAAGTTAATTTTTTTTTTTTTGCAAAAGTTCACTTACACAGCACACCAGAAACATTGTTCCGAGACATACCTGTCGATATTGGCCGTAGCACATTAGCTACTTATAAGTTCCTTCATTTTCGTACATTTCATCTTGGCCTGACAATCGGGTCACGGTTGAACGGGCCGTAGACACCCCAGGGCACACCTCGGTACTCAGCCAGCCATAATAAATAATACACGCCCGGTATTAAAGGAAACAATTAAAACTTTCTTCAGAAGCCGGACAAGAAACGTCTCGCTGGGTTGAAGGCACAAGCGAGAGAGACAGATCCACACGAGTCTAAGCCGCACAACCAACAACGCCACCACAGCGAAACAGTGAAACTCAAGTCGCGCCGCGTCCCTACTAGATAGCGCGCGAGTGTCCATACGGCAATATAATATAAATAATTCTTATTGCCGTAATTTGGCTTAATCAAAATTTGTATGTTCCCGTAACGAAATTCCTTAGTTACGGCACACCCCCACAACAAAAGGAGTCCAACGGGTTGGACGCCTCTATAACTGGAGGAAAGCTGGGGACTAACTAAAACAGTTTAAAAGGTAAAATTAGGAGGAAGTTTAAAACGAAAGGACACCGGAAAGAAGGACAAGGTGTGTGTGTGTGTGTGTGTGTGTAGCGGAGTGTGTGTGAGTGTGGAAGATACCGGGAGTGTGAGCGGTCGCGACCTAAAGCGATAGAAAGAGGAAAGGAAAGGAAAGGAGCTAAAATTCCGATAAAACTTTAAAACCCCATTTAACTCCCCTAAAAACAGTTAAAACTCTAAAAGGTAAAACATTAAACCCCAAAATTATTAAAACCCAAATCCTCCAGAGAAGCCCCCCGAAAACCAAACCCAAGGACCCTAATTAATCCTAACTGGGGTGGCACAAAAAATAAATATACCCTTCACTCAATGAACCTCCACTTGAGGACACGCCTTCAAATGCGACACATGGGCCACTCTCACCTGAATACCGTCCTCTAGACCCACCAGGCTGGCAGTAACCGGAGAGACAAACTCTGAAATACGGAAAGGTCCCATCCATCGATAACAAAGCTTGGCGGCGCGACCCTCCACCCTAGAGCTGAGCGGGTGGCTCCTACAATATACCAATTGGCCCACCTTGAAAGGGTTTAAGGATCTAAGCTTGGGCGGATCTAAGATTGCGATTGAATCGCTCAGCGTGGGAAGGTTGCGGGTGATAAGGGGAAGTGGTTACATGTCGAATGCCGTGCATGAAACACATGTTTCGGAACTGCCGCGAGATGAACTGGGGGGCCATTGTCGGATACAATGATGGAGGGAAGCCCGAAATGCTGAAAGATGCTGGTCTGAAGGGCTATGATGGTAGTAGCAGCACTTGCCTGACGCAAGGGAAGTAGCCAGACATACTTAGAGAAGGCGTCCACACAAACAAGGAGGAAAGAATTCCCGGCCTTGCTACGTGGGAAAGGACCCACGTAGTCGATAAAAACCCTCTCCATAGGTCTGTTAGCCACCTCAGAAGACAGCAACCCCAACTTGGTGTTCTGAGCGGGCTTGCTCAGACTACACAGATGACAGCACTTCACCCGGGTGGCGATGTCCCGGTCCATGCCTTTCTAGATGAAGTTCTTCCGAATCGCGGCGATGGTCTTAGAAACACCCAAATGGCCTCCCAGCGGGGAATCGTGATAGTACTGGAAGACCATGGGTACAAGCTTGCTCGGCAGCACTATCTTAAGAACCCGTCCTCTACGTTCCTTGCAGCAGAGGACGCCCTTGGACAGATGATAAGGAGCCTTAGTCTCGCCTGATTTAATATTTTCGATGATCGGACCCAACGTCTCATCATCAAGCTGATGAGGGATAACATCAGTAAAGGCGAGGGGAAACTCCAAGTGTAAGGCGGAGGTTTCATCTATTGGCTCCTCACTGGGTAGATGGTACATACGTGACAAAGCGTCGGCAACAACATTTTGGGTCCCCCGTATATGCTGTGCCCTGAACTTAAAAGATGAAATTTTGACCACCCAGCGGCCAATTTTACCCAGTTGACGGGGGTGCGCCAGAAGCCAAGAGAGAGCCTGGTTGTCGGTCTCTAAAAGGAACTCAGCATGTTCCAAATACCTTCTAAATTTGTCCAGGGCGAAGACTACAGCCAAACACTCCAACTCATACACAGATGATTTCTTTTCAGTGTCGGTGAGGGTTCTAGATACAAAAGCTACTGGCTGCCGAGCACCATCCACCTCCTGCGAGAGCACGGCGCCGATCGCCACAGAGCTGGCGTCCGACTGCAAAATAAAGGGCTTCGTGAAGTCAGGCATCCGAAGCACGGGCGGTGACAGAATGGACTCCTTCAGGGTCTCAAAGGCTCGCTGCTGTTCGTCGCCCCACACAAATTTGACACCCTTTTTTCTTAAGGAATTTAGGGGAGCAGCAATCTCGGCGGCCTCGGGGATGAACCGCCGATAAAAATTAACCATCTCTACAAAGCGGGCCACCCCTTTAGCGTCCCGAGGAGGAGGAAAATCCTGAATAGCCTGAGTCCTCTCTGGGTCTACCGTGACCCCTTTATGAGACACAAGGTGACCGAGGAAAGAAATTTCCTCCTGGGCAAATTTCACCTTGTCGGGGTTTACCGTAAGCCCCGCGCGCCTCAGGCGACACAACACCTCGCGGAGATGATCCATGTGTTCCTCTAAGGTGGTACTGTAAATCAGCAGATCATCGAGATAATTAAACACGTACTGAAATTTTACATCGTGGAACACCGTGTCTAGTACACGTGTTAACGTCTGAGCACCAACAGACAGTCCCATGGGGACTCTCTTATATTGGTACAGGTTCCACGGTACGCAAAAGGCCGTGTACGGGCGAGAATCCTTGTGTAAGGGAATCTGGTGCTAGGCAGAATTGAGGTCAAAAATTGTGAAATAGCGGGCCTGCGAAAAACCAGTCAAAGCCGAATGCAGGTCCGGGAGAGGCACCGACTCAACCTCCATATTTTGATTTAATTTCCGATAGTCTATAACCAGCCGATGCTTCCCTCCTGGTTTAGGCATCAAGAATGCTGGACTGGCATAGGCCGACGTGGAAGGTTCAATGACACCCTGGTCTAACAATTCTTGAACCTTCTCACGCAAAATGGTCATCTTGGGAGGGGCGAATTTATAAGGGTGCGAACGGACAACCGAGGAGTCACAAAGGCGGATACGATACTCCAGATTATGTGTGAGTCCGAGATTGGCAGTCAGCACCTCGGGGAACTCCTCACACAATTGACGGAAAGTGGTCTGTTGGGACTGGCTTAAATTATTAATGGACGCCGGGGGTTGAAGTTCCTCAAGTCCCTCCCCCGACTCATCCCGATATCCAAAAAAGGGAATGCGCACGGCACGGTTAAACTTGAAGAAACAAACGTGCCCCTGGATATCGAGAACCAGACCACTTTTCACGATGAAGTCCGCACCCAAAATACAATCGACGCTCAGATTAGGAGCGACAAGAAACTCCCACACCCACGAAAAATAATTTATTTTGATTTTGAAAGCCACCAATTTTGAGGTAGGCAAAACCTCCCTCGAGGCCGTCCAACACACCACCGACGAAAGTGCACTCGCCTTAATTAAAGACTCCCTAACCAACTGCTTCTAAACCCGGGAGGAGATTAAACACCGCGCCGATCCCGAGTCCACCAAGGCCTTAATACGGCCCTTTCCAACCTCCAACTCGAGATAGGGACACACGGAGAGGCCAGGACGAATCGGCTTAGGATAGGGCTCCCCGGATGGGTGCCCAGTTTCAACCGCACATAACGGAACATGAGATGCGCTAACGCTACCACGCGCGGGGAGGGACCGGCGTCCCCGCAATCCCCCCCACGCAGGCGGTTTTTTGAAGGGCGATTCTCTCGCGAGACCTCAGACCGTTTGAAATGGCAATTCCAGGCCAAGTGCCCCATCTTACCACAAGTATAACAACTATAGTTTTTCCTTTCAGAGTTGTTACCTCGTTGCTTTCGGGTACGTGGCCGCTGTTGACCAGATGTGGAACAGGGGACAGGGAATTCGGGAGTGCCGGAGCGAGTCTCATCATTCATCTGGATGGTGCGGGCGAAGACACAAGCTCTGCTGAGATCCGCGAAGCTTCGCGGTCTCTCCAGGAACACCAACCGTGACCTCTCCTGGGGATTGAGGCCCTCCAAGATGACACGCACCACCTCAGCCTCCGACACGTCCACACGCAGCACACGGGCAAAACTCTTGATTGAATTTATGAATACGTTTAACTTTTCCCCGTGCCCTTGAACTCTATAAAATAGTCTTTGCCGCATCTGGTCACGCAGCCTCCCGGCCAGAACATCTCTGTGGAAAGCATCAAAATCTCCGCCCGCGCCGAGATGCCAGACCACACGATCCAGTAAAGGCGCCCGACAATAAGGGTAGATCATATTTAAAAGAGAGGTACCAGTCACCCCAGGGAATCATAAATCCCGAAAATCACTTCAAAAAATTTCACCAGCTGGTCTAGATCCAGACCGTCGACCACGGGAAGCCGACGGAGGAGGTCATAGATGGGGTTCGGTAACGACTCGTATTTGACGCTGGCAAGGGTGGTACCAAAACCACGAGGGACTTCCACCTGATCACCCTGAAATCCCTGGAGGCGACTGTCCAACGAAATAAGAGGACGTTCCTCGACCAGAGCACTACATGCTTCCCCCAGGAGATCCACCCGCTCAGTGGCCACGGTCTGGCGCGTGAGCATCTCTTTCCGTTTACTAGGACTCTCCGGAGCCTCCCCAGGTAGGCAAATATTTGACGGTAGGGCCGTCGCAGCCCGCCTAACTTCCTCCTCCAGTCCGTCCTGCGACAACAAATTACGGAGACGAGCGGACAAGTGGTGCATTCTTTGGGTCACCCGCTGCCAAACTCGGGTAGAACTCCCTATATATTCAGAGTCCTCCATCAGGGTGGAGAACTCCGTCCACTTATCCGAACACAAGGCTAACTCCTCCCCCAGATCCTCAACCTTGACTCTCTGGAGAGGGATATCCCCCAACAGCAGCTCCCGCAGTTGTCTCCTCAAGGACGCTACATCACTCTGGGGAACCCCACCCCGCAAGCGTATCTCAAACTGTAGCTCGTCTTTATTAAAATACTCGGGCACCAGACCGCGACCCTCGCGCCGCCCACTACTCTGCCCCGCCTCTGACATCGTTCCTCAATACTAAGACTTTAATTCAACCAAGCAATAACAATCAAGGCACCCCAGGATTCCCGACCCGACACCGGACCAACAACTAAGTCCAAGACCATATGCTGTAAGACCAACAAAGACAATGACAAGAACACGAACACAAACAAACAAATAGACACTTAACTGCGAACTCCCCAAAGATACAATCCGGAATCACTAACCCGCCTGTGCTCACCCCCAGGTGTCCCGGCCCGGCAACCGCTCCCAAAGACCAAATTTTTACAACAATGCTAAACACATAATTACAGTAAAAATATCATAATCCACCCTTCCTAAGTTCATTACATTCATTGAAATATGAGAACACACCACAAGACTGACAGCGCATGTCCAATTAAAGTATTGAGGCTACCGCATCAATTTCCAATTTTTGGTTCAGAGGTGGCCAGGCCTACGTCCAACCACACTCTGCTACCATTTGTGAGCCACTCATTATTAACATCACAACACACTAACCATAAAGAATTCAGAATTTTAACTTTCTTAAAATGTGTAACTAAATTCTACAGCTTACCTGGATGACCGGCTCACTTGTTCAGAACCAGGAGGAGGCCTCCTAGTGGAAGAAAGGCCTCGTGCTGGGGAACCGTTAGGCAATTTAATTAATGCGGTGACCTCAATTTCCAAACTCAACAAACAACAAATTTATTGGTTCTTTAAATCCTTTTAAAAGCCTTACAATTTTATGTACAATACGTGTACTTCATAGTACCCAGAATATAGAAGTATTTTATTTAAAAATAACAATCATCATGCAACAAAACCTCGACGGTAAATTTTTAAAACATTTACAAAAATATAATTTCGATATTGTGGCAATAAATTATTATTAACATTACAAAAATAAAAAATAAATCTAGAGGTTTTCAAAATTTAATACATCTAATAACAATAAGTTTTTTTTCTTGTTTTTTTTTTACAGAACACCTCTGGTTGTACTACTTTAATGTGCTTTTTTTTTTTAATTAATTTACACAAACAACATGCACCATCTGAAATCCCATTCAAAAAACTAAGAATGATAACCATCTAATTAGTAAAGACATAATATTAAATATAATTTGGTAATTATGTTCTTTAGTATGAAATTTACAATGTGTGTGCGCAACAGTGATAATAACACATTGGGTTAACAGGCTGCGAACAAGCATTTTTTTTTTTTATGTGCTCAATTTCTACTAAACTTTGTATAGTTCAATGGTTTTCTGATTTCATAATGTATACCATTGTTAAAGAAAATATCAGATAATCAGGTCTCTCAAAATGTCGAATGTTTTATACATACATATTTGTGTAGACGAATGACTAGATCCATAACACTATTTATATTCTCATCACTCAACAATTAATTAATATAGTCATTCAACATATTTTAAACTGAGCAAACATTATTAAGTTCCATTAGATTTATATATATATATATATACAAAAAAAATTTAACATTGATTTTAGATTCATAGAGAATTAAAATAAATCCTAAATCCCAAAACGTGTAGGGATATAACATAGTTTGAACCAATGTGATGGACAGTTCACTACCTGTTATGACAAGGAGTTGCACTCAATACATATGACTTCATAATTCTCTTTTAACTTACATGCACTTCACAATTTTCACACAAGACAGTTACATGGATAACACTGATAAATACTGAGAGACTTTCTCAGATAAAATAAAGGAACTAGGTATGCTTCACTCTAGTAACGCTGGGAAGTGCCTTCACACTGCAAAGTTTTTTTTTAAATAGCTTTTGCATATAAGGTACTACTATCACTTACTAACAGCATAAGGAGCTGTCCTCACAATTAAAAGTAATATCAGATGCCAGTCCAGTTCAACTGAATTTTGAAAGAAAAAAAACTATAGTTCAGAAATGAATTTGCTATCATTAAAATAACCTGGGTATTCCGGATATTAAGTAATGTAAAGAAGCATCAAGAATTAAAGCAGAAGTCTCTCTTTTTTTGTTGTGTTAAGATAACTAGCCAGGTCATCACTTGACGAGAGAATCAAGTGGTGCCAAATGCACACCTAGGAATTAAGTTAATTTTTTTTTTTTTTTTGCTAAAGTTCACTTACACAGCACACCAGAAACATTGTTCCGAGACATACCTGTCGATATTGGCCGTAGCACATTAGCTACTTATAAGTTCCTTCATTTTCGTACATTTCATCTTGGCCTGACAATCGGGTCACGGTTGAACGGGCCGTAGACACCCCAGGGCACACCTCGGTACTCAGCCAGCCATAATAAATAATACACGCCCGGTATTAAAGGAAACAATTAAAACTTTCTTCAGAAGCCGGACAAGAAACTTCTCGCTGGGTTGAAGGCACAAGCGAGAGAGACAGATCCACACGAGCCTAAGCCGCACAACCAACAACGCCACCACAGCGAAACAGTGAAACTCAAGTCGCCCCGCGTCCCTACTAGATAGCGCGCGAGTGTCCATACGGCAATATAATATAAATAATTCTTATTGCCGTAATTTGGCTTAATCAAAATTTGTATGTTGCCGTAACGAAATTCCGTAGTTACGGCACAAGCCGTCCTTTTAGTGATTTCTTTAATGGACCAACAACATGATAATCGCGCGGGGACAAGTCGGTACTGTAAGGTGGATGTTGTAAGACTTTCCACTTCATACTGTGCTGAGTCAAATGATTCAGCGCGAGTTTTTGGCTTTTTTGACGGTAAAGACAGTACCAAATTTAAAGTAATTAGGAGTGCTGCTCTCTACCCGCGGATAGGAGAGGCTACCGTTTTCGAGTTTTCACCGTTTGATAGGTGTTTCCATCTGCTGAGAATTTCCAGCAGTTTTAAACAACAGTGGTGCAGCCTGGTGAGAATTTCCTTACAAACGGACAACGAACGAAAACTTTTGTTAAAGTTTGTCTCAAAATGGAAGCCTAACTCACGACATCGTAGAATATCTCTTCGGTGGAGAGGAGTGTGAAAATCTAGCGTCGACTTCTTTTTAAATATGAGATAAGTTCTTAATGACTGCGGGTTCACTGAACAGAGACAAGTCCTGCTAAGACTGAACCAAATGACATCCTAAAGCTCCACACTCGACACCGAAGAGAACAACCAGGCCGCAACAACATGCCAATCATGAGATCGCCACGCTATAAATAAGATCATCCTTCTGGGCACACAAAGCAGGTGAAAAATATCCATTTTATATTCACACGTAGAATCAACATGGTACCAGTATACATTCATTTGGATCCCCAATTGATGGGACAGTTTAGTGTGAACACTAAGTATTAATTGTAAATTTCAATACATGTAAATTGTCAGTTCAGAGACTGACATGTGTACCACACAGCATCCAACTTAGATTTCCACTCATTTCCTTATAGTATTTTCGCTACAGATTAAAGTCAGTTTTGTTATTATTATTTTCTCAAGTTTAATTTACTCTGCATTAAAACATATATTTTCTCTTATTTTTAAAATCAGGTTAGGTCATTAGTATAAAAGATTACTGGGGAGGTAGGTGTTATTTGAAATTAGTTTCAACCAAGCTGTGCCTGTCGAAACACTTTTCAACTTGTTTGTCGAAACAAGGTTGTTGAAACAAATTTGTTGAGACTGGTTATAAGTTGAAGAAACATGTCCGTCTCTGACACACACACAAATGTATTTTTTTTATATAAGGTGCTAATATTGTGCAATTTTTCCCTTTCATTAATTGGCCCTATTTTAGTCTATATAAATTCTTTATATTAATCATGGTAACTGGGGGGCGTTAATTATTTTAAACATTTTTTATTTCTCACCTTAATTAAGTATTTTAGCACTTAGCCACTTAGGCACTTTCTTTTAAATTTTTAATGTCCTGGGGACATTTGTATGCTATACTTTATGATACACATGACGTGCAATTAACCCACACCATGCGGGTACATTCATAGAAATAATCTTTAATCCTAATTGGGATTCCTATAAAGCAGAAGTTTAGAATTTATATACACCAGAAGGCTAATAAAAAAAAAAGGGCGTGGCAAGAGACCTTTATGTATTTGTATACTATTGTATATGTAATTTGTCTTGTGGAACGTGTTATGTCTGTATATTTCTGTGTACATTTTGGGGGATATATATATATATATAAATATTATGCATTGCTGTACTTTTGGTGGGATATAGGGATTTTATTATTAGAATGTATATACACCAGTAGACGAGTATTCTATCTCAATAATCGTGGCTGATCATTTCTTTAAATTAATTGTTTTATTTAACAAGTATAGTAAGTGTCACCTTTAAAGTTCATTTATATTGGATGAATAATTATTTTAATTATTAATAGTAACTGTCAATGAAATTATTTACCTTCATCAATTTATATAATGCATTTTAGAAGAAACATATGATATAAATTTTATATTTTAAGAAATAGTTTAATGGGAGTTTCATTTTGAGGTTAATGATTATTTTAAATTTTCAATTCATTGATGGTGACATAGCAATTATTTTTCTTGGATTCAGTTTATATTATTCAGGTGGCCTTGTTGAGAGGGTATACTTTCTTTAGTTAACCATTTAAAAGGGGAATTCTAAATCACTGTTGTTTTTTGTTATTAATATTATGAGATAGAATAATAAAACCATTGTTAATTATTTAATTCTTGAGTTTTTATTGCAAGTCCCGTCTTACTGGATCCAGCGCAATTTTTAGCTTCTCTAGGCCTTAGCCTAGTTTTAATTAACTTGTAACCCCTCTTTACAAAAGGAAATATTCTTTTTGTTTTAACTACTCAAAATGAAGTAGGGGTTTCAATACGACCAAGCAGATCTTGAATCGTCTGGGCTGCACGGGGTCGAGCGTTATCATGCAGAAGAATAACACTATTTGTGAGCTTCCCGGGACGTTTATTCTTGATGCTGACCCGTAAGCGTTTTAAGCTGTCTGCATATCGCTCAGCGTTGATATTGACACCAGGTTCTTTAAAATCTACGTAAGAGCAGCACACCCTGATAATCAATCAATACGGTCACCGTTAACTTTTCCTGCGGAAGGTTGGGAAAGACATTTTTTCGCTTTCCTTTTGGTTCTCCTTAGCTATTTCAACAATGGTCGACCCCCCAGTTCCGTCCTTATTTCCACATCGGCGATTCCTATTCCTGGATTTTATTCCGATTTTATCAATTAACTTTATAAAATAATTCTAACACGAAACACAAATTATTGTTGATAAAAATGTTTAAATTGGCTTATATAGCAGAAACCAACGGATAAAATAAAACAATAATTAATAAGCTTTTACACAAAACAAACAACAGACAAAGACAGAAAACAAATAATTCATAACACTAACATATCTCAATAACCACGCTGAAAAAACAGCCTGTAAATTAAAAAAATAACATGATATAGCATTGCATACAGGACTACAAAGAAAACAGAACACAGACTGTCAAAAAACACATACAAACAATGAAACACATTTAGTTTACCTGTTGTCAGCAACTTAAACTGCTCAGGATGTATCAAATTCTACATAGGCCAGACAGGACGCAGCTTTAGACAGTGATACATTGAAGGCATAATGTGAAAGCACTCTGCCACCGAATCTACCTTTGCAAACCATTTCACTGAGTCAGACCACGTATGCACAAACATAAATCATACAAAAGACCGAAAACTAGACACTCTTGAACAAAGGGAAATATACAAATATACAAAATCGCATAGAAACAACATCCTAAACGAACAGACACAATTTAATTTACACACACTCTTTGAACATATTACACGCGCGCGCGCGCGCGCACACACACACACACACACACCGACACACAGAGACACAACGATTTTTTGAACGACGGCTCTGTCACCAAAATCTAGATAATTAATTGATTTCTATTCAAATAGGAATTATTAAATTTAATTTGAATAATAGTTAATCAAGGTAGAATTTTGAAATCAAGGCGTTTTCTTATTTTGTCAATCGTTTATATGCAACGGTTTACTGAAATCTTTGAGACTTATAAAAGTATTTATAAATGTCTTTATAAAATTAAACAAGAGAAAATTTCTAATTTGTCTTGAGAAAAATTATGGAGTCTAACCTTTAACGTACTCTTACCCTCTCTTTAGAAGTAACTCAATGTTCTGCCGCTGATCTCCAGTTTCGCAGCTGATTGTTAAGACGATTTCACAGTTCGTCGTATTGTACAGTAGAAACAAAATACAGACACCAAAGAAGGTAATTACAACCTTTAATTAGTCACAAATAACAGTTCGTAATCAACAAGGTATTCTCATACAATAATTCAAGTTAACTTTGTCCACACCCAATAATAATGTCAACTATTAGAGCGCCACACTAATTATAAACACAATAATCACTCTCCACTAATCCGCAACAATCACTCGATCCGCACTAACTAACTTCTAAGCCGGCCATAAACCTTTATATACTGTATATGGCCTCCAACAGAAGTTGCAGAATAATTTTCCATTCTTTTGGCGGGGTGTCGGCATAATTTGCGTAGTTAAGAGTGCTCGAACAGTCTCGAAGTTACTTGAATGCGCGGCCTTTACAGAGACACTGCACGTACTCGGCTAGCCGAGAAACGTGTACAACGTTTACGTAACTGCAACTGCCGGCTTTTCGAGTGCGTTACGTAATTGTCGTAGCAATATTTTCTACATTCAAAAGATTACTTTTAGCGTTACCTCTTAATCTGTCCATCAGTAGGCTTTTAACTTTTAACCATCCTTACAAACACACAGCCACTCATAGTAGTGGTAATTACGTAATTTCACTGAAGTCCCATCTAAACAGTTATGGTACAGTTACGACATTACAGAGCATGCTACGTGTTTCTCGGCTATTCCAGCGGAGTCCGGCTATAATGTGTGTGTGCGTACATATTGCTGCTACTTTGAGATGAAGGACAATTACGTGACACTTGTCACACGTCCGCAACGAGACTTTTCCAAACCATACCGGTCCTCGCGCGCTGTGCTCAAGGCCGCAATCAATTACGCTCTAGTGTTTTGTAGTAGACGCTTATTACGGAATATTCTGGAATCTCAGCGGGGTATAAATACAAGACTTTAGCTACCCTTAGTTCAGTTTGAGTTGCGATTTATTGCAATGCGGTTCGAAGTATTGTGGTGAAGTGTTACGCGTTTCATACTTGTACGAGACTCGTTGGCATTTTTATTGCGTGTGAACAATTTTTATTTGATTTGTTGTAAGAGACTGTCTTGTTGATTACGCACTGTTTAATTGTGACAATTAAAACTGGTGATTAGTGACTTAATTGGTGTCTTGTATTTTGTTTTCCACTGTACCATACGACGATCAAGGAGACCATCGTAAAAGTATTTTCTAATCCGCTGAAATCACTGCCGAAACAGCAGTTAGTACAAAATACGATTTAAAAACCTGTTCGCGGTATCGGAGGGAGAAAGTGACAGCGACTGTGTGACATACAGATAGGGGTTTATCCCCCTGTGGTTGAGTTATTAATCCTCGTGTGTGATAGGATCCCACATTGGCTCTGTCATGTACACAATATTCAATTTTGTAAAAGTGGGTGTCGGCAGTATTTATGAGTTGTAAACTCTGAACTCGATATGTTTATGAAACTTTTGAATGTGAGAATGACTGGGGTGTAAGGCTCACCCCCCCCCCCCCCAACATAGGCGATACGTAAGTCGGGTCGAGGTTATTACATTGAGGTAAATGAAGGCCAGCATTGACGTACGGGATACCGTGGAGCGTGTTATGTTGTACTCGCTATATCGCCTCGAAGTACCATGAATCCGTTTCTTTAGGAAGCAGTTCTAATTTTTTCAGTCCCTCCTGATAAAAGAGGAAATAAACCCGCAAAGTACATAACTTGGATTAATTTTGTGTATCTTTTTCTCTCGATAGAATAATGAATTTTACAATTTAATAAATACTTTTAAGTAAACGAAGATTTTACAAAGTCCGTTATAAGTTGCATTTAGTTCATGTTGATTCACTACACTAAAGAAGAGAGTCTATACAGTGCCATGTATAAATAACGTTTTTGGAAGATTGGATATAAAAATGTTAAAAGATTAGGTACTGAAAATTTCGAAAGTTGTTTTGATAAATCACAAAAACTACAATAGCTTAAATAAATAAGTTAATATACGTTATAATTATTACTGGAAAAATAATTTTCACTGACCAACGTTATCTTATATTCTAAGTCTTTTCTTCTCCTTCTTCCCCCGACAGTAATTTAAGATACGGGTGTTCATCAAATTTACGAACTCCGCGCCATCTTAGAATCACAGCATCATGCAGATTTTATATTTCTTTTGGAATGCAGAAGTCTGAGATCGTTTGGGTGGTCAACCTACTTCTAATTTTAGTTTTCGTACTGTTTATAGTAATAAAAAACAACCTGTAACCACTGGAGGATGAATGGGGTAATGTGGTAAACACAAAAGTGACATCGTCATGTTTGACACCTGTCTTGTAAACTTGATAAAAATTAATAGTTGACATTGTTCCTAATCCCTATTAGTTCAAACCATCAACTCTGTGCTGTTAACAGTTTTTACATAAGCACAAGTCTATACTAGTTGTTTATACTTGAATAAAAACTCAATGTTGTTACGATTATCTCACGGATCGTCGTATTGTACAATGGAAACAAAATACAGACACCAATGAAATCACTAATTACCACCTTCAATTAGTCAAAAATAACAATTTGTAATCAACTCGTACAATAATGCAATTTAAGTTTGTCCACATGTAATAATAATGTCAACTAATAAGAGTTCCGCACTAATTGAAACACAATAATTACTTTTCACTATTCTCAACAATGATTGGAGCCGCACTAAAGAAATCGCTCACTGTAACTGACTGACAAAGCCGAGCCGCTGATTTTATATAGGTAACGTAGATGTTCCAGGATAACGTTTCATTCTTTAGGCCGCGTGTGCTCTTCAGAACAATCTGGAAGGTACTTGAGTGTGGCCTCTCGAGTCGCGGAGAAACGAGTAGAAGGATGCTCTCGACTCTTCGAGAGAGTTACGTCGTTAATATATTTTGTGTCAGATTTGCGAACAGACAGTATAATGTATTCATTCTCCTGAATGTAAACGAATTATCTGGATGAAAATTGCGTTTTCATCCAATAACAATATCTGTACTACGAATAAACTACAACAGAAAAACACAACCGTTGTAAATAGTTATATGCAACTCGACCGTTTGAACGGTGCAAAAAAAAAAAGAAATTAAATTTTATTAGCAAACAATATTTTTGTTAAAAACAATGGTATTCCAAACGTTATCGAAAAAATTAATAACTAAAGTGGATTTAGTTAATACTCATAAATATTTTAATTTCAATTTTATAATCGAATTGCAATTTTTAATTAAAATAAACTGAAGTACGTAAACAATATTTAAATTCATTTTTAATATAACGCATTCCACTACACACTATTTATGTACTCTAGTGCATATTAAAATGTTTGGCGATTAACGTTTAACGTATTATTTACGTGTAGTGGTTTAAATTAAGTTGAGATGTATTATTAATTTATTATATTAAAAGATAAACACAATTTAGTGGTTAAATCTAATTTTTACTAAACTTGTATTGCAACCACTAACACGCAATTATACTTTCCATAAACGCTTCAAGGCTCTCGGCTCATCTTCATATGGAACACAACAACCTATCTAGAAACCTTCACCCCTTTATATATCTTATCTACAAGCCGGAAGCATTAATTTGACATAACATAGCAGGTAAACACCCTTGTTACGCCTTAGCTAGCAAATAAACAGTCGAGTCACCACCCTTTGTCCCAGTACTTTTCAATTGCTTCCTGGTAACTAACTATCAGACTGCTACTATTCTTTATGTTCTACATTCCTCTCTTCCTTAGTATGTGGTAAAATATATCTTCATTATCAAATTTTACCTTTGAATTAATTAAACTGTGTAAATCCTTTTCTCTTTCCTTTAATATTTCAAGTACTTCTCTCAACTTCTTTTCACCGAATTATGTTTAACCTTTATAATTTCCTATTTCTCTAACGGATTAACAAACTTATGGTTTTCGTCAACAAAATGCCTAGCATATAGTAAACTGGGTGTCCTATTTGCTTCCGCTCTTTTGTGATCCGCTACTCTACACTCGAACTTACGGCCCGTTTCGCCTTCGTACAATTTACTACAATTCTTACTTTTAAGTTTATATACCCAACTTCTTGGTAAAATCGGAATTTATTCTGTACTACTATTCTTAATTTTATCAGTAACTGTCATACACTTTTTAATTGCTACATCTATATCATACTTCTTAAAATATCCCACAATACTTTTTGTCCTTGTTCCTATATATGTTATCGATCCCATATAATTTTATCCTTCCTATCTCCCACATTTTTTCTTGTACGGATCTTATCCAATATTTTGTTAACTACATTTATGTTATAATATTTATTTTTTGTTATCTCTTTTATCCTCCTTACCTCCTTATCCCTGGTATCTTCATCTTTCAAACACATATCCATTCTATAACAAAAAGCGTTTAATCCTGAAGATGAACCGAGAGGCTTGAAAGCGCTTATGGAAAGCACAATTGCGTGTTAGTTGTTGCAATACAAATTTAGTAAACATATTTTATTAAATTTTAATTTTCGGGTTTTCAAATAATCAAAATAATATATTCATAATGCCGTTTATAATCGTCAACAAACACTAAGGTCTCTAAGAAAACGTTCTAGGTGAATTGCATTTGTTAATGTTATGTGTTTACCATTACGTTTCTAAGTCATTCTTCTATTTTTCCTTCTGGATGTAGGCTAATACCCTACATCTGTTAGTCCGTCGACTTACCAGCCCAAAAATTACAAAAAATGCCGATTTTGCTAAAATTCATTCCCGGGTTGTTTGACGGTGGTTCGTTGTTTTCAACTGAAACAGACGTTTCGACATAATCAGTATAAAATTCGAGGTTTGCTAACGTAGTGTGGTACACGTTAGAGACCACAGTACTGTACGTTAGCAATGCTCGCATTTTACACTGATGATGGCAGTCGATGGTACTGTCGAAACGTCCGTTTTAATTGAAAACAATGAACCACGGCCAAACAGCCCGGGAATGAATTTTAGCAACATTGGCTCCAGCCGTGTAAGCATACGATGTATACAATGCCGATTACTTAACTTTTAATTTTTTTAAGTAAACTAAATTTCAAGCAATCATATAATAAAGAATAAAAATTCTCGACTGCTGCATTGTTTTTTTTTATTATCGTAATTCCAACTGACAAATAATTTAGTGTCAGCTTTTAAATTTATTTATGTCCTTATACCTATTTATATTCTTATGTATAATACTTTCACACACACCCGCGAGCGCGAGCGCCCGCGCGTATGTATGTATTTGTATATTGGAATGTCTAATGTCTATGCAATGATACATATAGGTTTGCATAGATAAAAGTCTGTTATTACGGAGGTTGATATTTCTTGAAAATAATCTAAAGTATATTCTCTCAATTAATTTAAATCATTATTCGGGCTGAAAGGCCGTGGTCTGTTAAAATTCTTACGCTGTTCGATGTTGATGTTATAATCAGATGTTTTGGCGTCACCTCTGGAGTCCATTTTCAGTGAAAGGTGTCTGAAACGACTGGCAAGCTGTGCGTCAGTAACCACAGTACTGTGGCAAAGGCTGTACTGTGCTAAAGGAGACCATCAACCTCTGTCCACTCAAGCCCGCACTGCTTCGGGGAAGCGCCACATCCTACAAGAGATGACTCTATTGACGCAGGAGGAATCTAGACCGGATGGTGGATAAATATTCCTTGTGGAGGGCAACAGTAACCACCAGAACCGAGTTAAGTAGTAAGAGAAATGACCCTGGACCTGCTTATCTTTAGAATATCACAGGCGTGAATTTAGTTGTACTTACTTGGCTGTAATACTGGGAGCAGGAAAAACGGGTCTATTTAGTCCGGTAAAACGGCCAGTTTATGGGAGACAACTCGGACAGAAGATCAGGCTGGACGTTAAGCCTGAAGGTGGGAGCCGCGCCATCGTCTTACCTTGCGATATGCTAGTAACATATTCAGGGGACATATTACTTACTAAACTGTCGTAAGGAAAGATTATAACAAAGGAACAGTGTCACAAAGTTTCCTTATAACAGGTATTTATAACAAATATAGATTGTAACGGCGACAAGACAAATGAAATATAAATAGGTTATCTTTATATTTAGTAGGAATAAACCTGTTTTTAGGAAAAAATATATTTTTCATATAGGTTATCTTTGTTGGACAGGACACACACACGTTTAAAAGAAAGAAAATATTAAATAATTATTGTATACATTTATCTAGGAGATTATGTAGTGTTTATTTTTATAGAAAACTAAACTGTGCACACTCAGTAATATATCATTTGCAATGTAGTGAATGTGTAGCGTTGCGCTCGGGAGCACTTAAGCTGTTTGTAGTTGGAGACAGATGGTTCAGACAGTATGTGAAACCAACATGTCAGAGACTGCGACTCACGTTACTTTGTTCTGTTTACTAAAGTGTCTGAATCTTGACAAGTATACCAGTATAAAAAGAAAGAAATGCTGAAGAAACAGTCTGCCAATGTTGTTGGTGGAATGGACTGTTTTTGTCTCAATGATATGAGCGTTTCCGACACAAAATATGTGTTCACAATGGTCCTTAAATTCGACATTCCTCTGCATTGCAGTGCATCATTATTGGAGCGAGGTGTCTTCGAACCCGTGGCATGATTGGAGCATCTGGGTCGATCCCCAATGGCTGCCAGATGACATACATAGTGCTGGTTCGAAGTCTTCATATCCTCTTCAAAGATTATATAAACTTGTGCTCATCTTCAGACGACTCACGTCTATTCTACCAATGGCTTTATAGTTCAGTGCCGCTTTCGGCAATCGATCCTCTGTCATACTTTAGAGATGATCCCACCATTGTCTTCTGTAAATTGAAATAATTTTATTTATGTTTTTTACTTCGAATTCTGCTCTGATATCTTTATTCCTTATTCTGCCAATGTATAATTTAAAGTATTTCGAAGAAACTGCATTTCGGCACTCTGAATCTTGCCGCTTTCCTTTGTGTCATGACCCATGCCTCACTCGCATAAATCAATGTGGGCATTGCACTTGTCTTATAAAATTTACTCCTTGTGGGTCTTGTTTTATTTTTAGGAGTTCTATGAATCGTACCACAGATATGTGGTACCTGGTATCTATGTTTACCTGGTTCAGTAGACAGATGCCTAATACTGGACTGGACAACTGTAAACACGATCATTCGCTAGATGGCGGGGAAAAGAGGACTTTAGTGTGCGGCACTGGCCGACAGGTGTCGCCTGTCTCAAGCCCAGCTAGCAGACGCCTTGAGGTGTCTGTCGCTCTCCGCGAGGCAGAGAGCCTCCGTGGCGGTGACAGGGGTAACAGGGGCAAGCACCACGGTCGGCGTGCAAGGAAGAAAGAAAGGACAGCTTTAGATGTCCTTACCTCTGGGGCTGGGACAAGACGTTACAGTTTATTGAGGATTTCTTTGTAGTCGGTCGAGGATTGAGAATCGTCTGAGGGCGTTTGACCCGAATCGGTGGAGGAGGTTGCGTGGTGCTGCTGATGGTCCTCAGGTAGGGGTCGCAGCTGCAGCAAAGGTCATTCTTCTTTTATGTCTGTCCATAATCTGAGGAAAGTCCAGTTGCTTTACGAGCCGTAGTGTGGTGGTTGTATTAATCTATTGATACTTCCAAATGATACTCAGCTTTAATACAACTTCTCTAGCATGCACCATCCTTCCTCGTATTTCCTCATTTGGAATCACAATCCTTACCTACTGTAGAGCTCAAAAAGACTACTTTTTCATTACCTGTCAATAGAACTGTCTGTGTTAGAGAAATAGCGTAATCTATTATCATAGTTTTTACTTCCATGTTCTGTAAAAACGTGTTCGAGAAAAGGGCTGGTTCTGATTGTACTACGGTTAAAACATGAAGAAAAGCCATTTTCTGAAAAGTGTGTGTGTGTGTGTGTGTGTGTGTGTGTGTGTGTGTGTGTGTGTGTGTTTATCTGTGTCTATGAGTCTGTGTGTAGAATTTTTTCTATGGCAAACGATAAGTGCCGCAAATTCAAATAGAATCAAATAATTGTTTGCATATGTGCCTGAGTTGTAGAGTACTCAAGTTCTATTGATTTCAGTGAAGATCAGTTAAGGGAAGAGGGTAGTTTACCTGCAACGTTTTATGTTTTAACAAGAGTAAAGTACTTAATTTTGATAAGTAAGGTATCCTAAAAAGAAGGTCATAATAATCCACTGTAGAAAAGTAAATGAAATATCTATAAAAGAAAAGGGTAGTTGAAGTTGGAGGGGGTAATTTTCTATAAATGAAAATTATAGTCGAAGGGGGAGGGGATAAGTTTTTATGTGTACTATGTGTTCGGCAACAAAGTAGTTTCAGTTAAAATTCCTTCCCAGGCTGTTTGGCGGTGGTCCAATGTTGTCTGCAAAACAAGACGTTTCGGCAGTGCCATCGACTGTCATCATCAGTGAAAATCGAGTGTGCTAACGTGAGGCGGTATACGTTAGTGACCACAGTACTCTTGTTAAGGTTGAAGAAAGAAGTAGTTTCTATGGAAATATTTTATTTCGAAAATTATTTTAAATATAAATCTTAGAACATGGAAGTCATGTATGGTTCCCCATACCGATATTTGTCTTACCATTCTTCACTTACAAACCAGCTGCCGTGCTTTGACTTTCGACGGTCTCCATCAGTTCTTTCATCTCAATTTCGGATTCAGCAAAAACTGTGGTGTCATCAGCACAAATCGCAGATTCCTGACTCCTCCCACTTTGACTTCACTGTTCCAAAAAATTTAATGTTCAGTAGGCATATATTAAGTTTTAAATCCACTTCATAATGCTCTTGGTACCATTCACTGTGTACCATTTTTTGACACACAATACTTTTTCTAGAAACTGTGAACCACATCTTGAAATAGTAAATTATTCGCACAGTCCACGTGTACCAAAGATAGACACATTGCATGACAGTGTTTTGTAGGTCTTTGTCAACATGTAGACACAGATCAGTGCCATGTAGATAGAGTTTTACATTCTTCTGGTGTAACGTTTCGCCGCGTTACAAATCCAGGGAACCCATCTTAACTAAGCTCCGTCAATTAGATGGGCTGCCTACGTTGTAACGAAATGTATCCACAAATAATTAACTTAACAAATTTACTTACTAACTGTGTAAGGAAACAAGGGAAGGTATACTATTGATTTACGCACTCATTATATGTGTGTGACAAGACGACTTCTCTTTATTTAACATTTAAAAACATTTACTGACAGATCCCATGACATTACTTATTAAACTAAAGTTATTTGAATGCTTTCTTTAAACTTTGGGATCAAAATTGATTCTATTTAGCTATACCTCGGATCCGGGTAACCTTCAGTATTTAGTCATTAAAACTTTTAGTTATACTCAATTCATGATATTAGCTTGCAAGACTTTCTTTAATTTAACCATTTGAAGAATGGTATTATTACTTGAATTATACTACGATACATTAACATATAAACTGTTACAACGTATGATGTTTGAATAGTTACATTAAATTCTTAGATTTAATCTTTTAATCTTTACAAAGTTAATAGTCTCTGAAAAGTCTCTTTTAAGGTGTGTTGTGTAACAAATATTAGTAACCCTCGATAGACAGGCTATCGGGTCACCTTTAAATTGGTATGTAGAAACCTCGTCCTGGGGTGTCCGTCTTGGGAATCCTTAATAGCGCCGTCATCATCTCGGTCTGGTCTTCGTCATTAAAGGGCTCAAAAGTCCGCAGGGTAGATCGAACCTTCTACGATGATACTTGTAGATTCTCGGATGTCCTGATCCTGCATATTCTGTCGGGTCTACTAGAGTTAGTAAGTTCTGGTAGTTCACATCTCCAGGTATGATGTTGGAAGTGTTGTTAGTTCTTGAAGTTAGCAGTCATCTTGTTTTACACCACCATTTTTATATTTCGTGTTACACTTTAAGTCTCTTGTTTTTTACATAACTATACTGATTAATACATAACATATGCTTTCAGCAGCAATTTCTTGTATACAACATTAAAGTAAAACAAAAGTATCGGCAACATAGTGTAAGAGCCTTTGCTCGTACGTCTGTACTGCATGAAGTCAACATAGCGAGAGAGCGAAATTCTGCTCCCTTCGACTGGTACCTAACAATATGGTAGAGGGGCAATTACTGCGCGAGAATATAGTCCCTGTCTCTCTTTAAGTAAACATTTTTATTTATACAAACTATCCCTAAATAAATATACATAATTTAAATAAGTTGTTTTAGCGACTATCTGTGTCTTCAGATTCTTAATTATTAACATTAGGTTTTTTATCTTATTCTAAATTACAGAAGACTCGGAAAACATGTCGAGTCCGGAATTAACAGGTCAGCGCCTGACAACAAGCAAGGGTTAAATACGACAATCATAACTATTTACAATATGTTTTTTTATTAAAGTATCTTCGTACTTCTTACTTACTTCTTCCTCTCATACTGCGTACATACAGGGGTTTTAGGCATTATAGTGAGATTTAAATGGCTTAATCGCTCACAAACTTAATTTTTAATTTTTTTTTATTTTACTATTATTGTTACATTTAAATCGTCACACTGGGTCAGAGTAAAACAAATATGCTCTTGGGTTAAGTTGGCAATACTGCACATCAGTAGCATGGCGTCCATGTAACTGCTGTTGCCGGCGGCAACAGTACTGGAAATAAGAGAAAATAATATTGATAGTATCACAGAACTAGTACAGTTAATGAATAATTTGAAGTCCGAACAATATTAGCAAGGAAACTTGAAGAAAAGCATAGCATTGCTTTTGAACTGCTGGGCGCTTACACCGTCTTGTGTTGCCGGCTCGGACATCGGCAATGTTTTACTGCGTACGGACATTGACCTCCTAGTAGTTGTCACTGTACAAACTGCGGAGAGGGGGACATATTCGTCCACCCAATGTGTTGCCGCCTGTATAAAACGGCAAAACACTCAGTTCGTTTGGGAACTGACGTGCAGCAGAAATTAAGTACCTATTTGTGTTTTGTTCGTTTAGTCATGCGTTTCTCTGTTTGTCTTTATTATTCTTATTTCGATTACTTGTGTTCTGATTTATTCTGTGTAAGTATAATGAGAGTTAGGTACCATTAAACCGGGACCCTCTTCTCCTCCCAGCGAATGGTAGAAAATAATCTAAAAATAACACTTGGTACAAGAATAAATTTTAATTAATTTTTAGGTTAAGTTTTAGGCTTACCTCAACCGGCTACAGGTGTTCTGTACCCACGCCACGCCACGCCACGTACAGTGTACTGTCAAGAAAATCAGCTGTTACAACATTCGATCAATTTTGAGATTTGTTTTGCTAAAGTTGAATAGTGTAAAGTGTGACTAGTATTCTTTACAAGTTGTTTTAAATTGAATTCAGCATTTGTTGAGGTAATATTGTTGCAAGTATGAGTTATTTTATTAAGGAAAAAATTTAAAATATTGTAGGTTCATTTACAATTAGTGAAAATGATGACACAGACAATTATCCTAATTGGAATGAATGTGACAATGAATCACCTGAATCCGCTGAAGAACCTCCTAAAAAAAAAGTAAAACATTTTGTAAACGTACTCCGAGTCATCTAGTTCATATGGTGTCCCCAGTAGTAGTTTAAGTGACTGTGTGAGTGAGGTTAGACCAGCAACATCTAATCAAACGTCTTTGAACATTTTTTCAAGTCCAAAAAATTTCGTTAACCGATGCATGTAATGTAATAAAATTCTTCTTCTTCTTCTTCTTCTCCTCTTCAACGACTAAGTAATGTAAACCTGTTCCGGCACCCATCTCATCTTCGGACGACCCACGACTCTTCTCCCAGTGGTTTTATAGTTCAGTGCCGCTTTCGGCAATCGATCCTCTATCATCCTTTGCAGATGATCCCGCCATTGTCTTCTGTAAAGTGAAATAATTTCATTTATGTCCTTTACTTAGAGTTCTACTCTGATATCTTTATTCCTTATTCTATCTTGCAATGTATAATTTAAAGTATATCGAAGAAACTGCATTTCAGCACTCTGAATCTCCCACTTTCTTTTTTGTCATGATCCACGCCTCACTTGCATGAATCAATGTATGAATTTCAATTGAATTATAAATAATTATGACGCAGCTGGTTTGACGATGAACATGGCAAAATGTGAGTACCTGATAGTGGGCAACGAAGAAGTTAAGGACTTAAAATTGGAGGTGGACAGGATAAGAGGTGTTGAAAAAAGTAAATACTTAAGCATTTTCAACAAACAGGGGAGCAGCAAAGATGAAATTCAAGAACGTGTTAACAAGGGGCGAACCGTTATAAGAACGCTGAATTCGCTTCTATGGAAAAGAAGTATAACCAGAAATACAAAGAAACATATATATAATAGCATGGTGCGAAGTGTAATCCTTTATGGAGCAGAAGTTTGGAAGGTTCCATACGTAAATAAGAAAAAACTGATGGCAGCGGAAATGGACTTCTTCAGGAGGAGTTGTAGAAGATCAAAATTAGACAGGGTTAGAAATGAGACTATTAGAGTCGAGATGAATATTGACAGGACAATAATAGATGAAATAGAAAGGAGACAATTGACTTGGTTTGGGCATGTGAAGAGATTGGAAGATGACAGATGGCCCCGCAAAATACTGGAATGGATACCACCGGTGAGGAGGAAAAGAGGACGTCCATGGAGGAGTTGGGGAGATGACGTAGCGGAACCAATGGTTGCAAGAAATTTAGAAGAACTTACATGCTACGATAGGTTACAATGGAAGTTGGGGACGGAGAAACGGCGACAGCTGTAAAGATCCGTTATATATATATATATATATATATATATATATATATATATATAAATAATTAAAATAAATTAATAATTGTATGTAATTCATGTCTCACGCCTTACTTGCATAAATCAACGTGGGCATTGCATTTGTCTCATAAATAATTAAAATAACTAAATAATTATAAATAATAAAATAATTAAAAATATTTTAATGATATTTATAAATTGCATTAAATGACTGCAGTAAAGTTATTGTCAGATGTGTGTTGGAATTATTTCCTTTATGAGATGAAAAGACGCGGGAACATGCCAAAACGAAGAAACTTTAACAAAGTTTGACGGGCGTGTAAGCGCGTTTTAGTGCCCGCGCCAACAATGTAAACACCAAAGTTTTGTTTAGAATGTACACAGTAAAATCTGACAATGTCGTTTTAAATTAATTGCATATTAATGGGATTTAGATGGCAAAGACTAAAGACAAATACGCGTTACCATTCAAATAAGTGATTTAATGCCTCTCTCGTTTGGTGGCGTTGTCGTCGACTTTGTGTTTCCAACCCAAACTTGTACCCAAACGTAAGCAATGTGTACTGATCACTATGCGTTCACATTTATACTTGTAAGCGTAATCTGAAAACCTCATGTGTGAGTATCATTTCAGCGAAAGGACAGCAGTTAGTACGCTTCGCTGCTTCCATTCTCAGTCAAGGATATTACTCTAAATGTTAGCAAATTATCAGAACAAACATCAATACGGAGAACCATACATGACTTCCATGTTCTAAAATTTATATTTAAAATCATTTATTTGATTTCGTGTATGAAAATTAGCAGAGGAGGAAAAATGGCAAACATAAAGATAGGGCAAGACACAATACAACAGGTGGAGTTGTTTAAATATCTTGGAAGCTTCATAAGTGAAGACATGTCCTGCACTCGTGAAATTAGAGTAAGAATTGCTATAGCGAAAGAGGCATTTAATGGGAAGAAAAGACTGTTGTGTGGCAAAATTAATAAGAATTTAAGAAAAAGTTTGCCCAAATGTCAAGTGTGGAGCGTTGCTTTATATGGTGTAGAGACATGGAGACGGAGGAAAGATGATGAGAAAAGATCAGAACCATTTGAGATGTGGGTTTGTCGAGCAATGGAAAAAGTGAGGTGGGTTGATAAAGTAAGGAATGATGAAGTTTTAAGAAGAATAGGGGAAGAGAGAAGAATCTTGAAGGTAACAGATAACAGGAAAAGGAATTCATTAGGTCATTGTTTAAGAAGAGACTGCTTGCTGACAACTGCCATGGAGAGTGTCATAGAAGAAGAAAAAAGAAGAGCATGTAGAAGAATGAAGTTAATAGATAGCATTAAAATCAGAGGGTGTTACGAAGAAACGAAAAGACTGGCATGCGACAGGACAGCTTGGAGAGCTCTTACTATTTGAAGACCTGCCTTAGGGTAGAACACCAAATAATAATAAAACTTGAATTCGGTTCGATAAAGTATAAAAAAAATATCGCCCACCCTCAAACTGTTTTCACTGTTTATAGATATTTTTGTTATTATGG
This sequence comes from Magicicada septendecula, assembly GCA_034769895.1. Taxonomy (NCBI): domain Eukaryota; kingdom Metazoa; phylum Arthropoda; class Insecta; order Hemiptera; family Cicadidae; genus Magicicada; species Magicicada septendecula. The sequence continues at coordinate 60,269,187 of CM068374.1, forward strand.
GGTAGTCGTTCAATATAATGTTATTTTTCGAGTGACTTTGTCTATAAAAATTAGGTACTTTGTTCTTAAACTACCTCTTCCTCCTAACCGAGCAACCTGGTTGCCTGGAAAAACGTATTATAAAATTTTTTCTATGGCGAACGATAACTGCCGCAAATTCTAACAGAATCAAATAATTTTTTGCATATATGCCCGAGTTGTAGAGGACTCCGAGGCCTATTGATTTTGGTGAAGATCGGTAATATCGGTAATCGCAGAGCATATATTTTTACTGCTGTTCCAACAACATTAGATGTGTTGAAGTGGCAGTTTTGTTCACACAAATAACTGTGGTTTTAAGAGCATTACACAAAAATCCATAACGTTTGGTGTGCAATAATCTTTTATTGACATTTTATCGTTTAGTTGTGTAAATATTGTTATGATGATCGTAAAGATAATGATTAAGATGGGGAATTAAATTATTGAACGCCGAAGAAGTCGACATTTTTCAGTTTTCATTATAATTTCACTAAGATTCTAACTCTTCTGTGCAATAGTTTTTCCACTTATACAATTATAATAAAATCACAACAAAAATAAAAGTCGCTAAGTTTAATAATAACACTAGTCCGCAATACAAGTAAACAATAAAACACTTAACACTTTTACTAATATCGCTTCCTAATAATTACTTTTATTGCCATGAATAGGCACCCACACAACGGAAACTGAGCCCTGAAGACTCGTGTGGTTTTTGGTCACACAAGATTACCTGTATGACGTAACGGTGATAAGAGAAGTACTCAATTTTGGTAAATAAAGTATCCCGAAAAGGAGGTCATAATAATCCACTGTAGAAAAGTAGATCAAATATCTATAAATAAAAATGCTAGTTAAAGGGGGAGGAGAAAATTACCTTTCTGATGTGGAATAAACTACTTCAGTTTGAAGGAAAGATACCTCAGTAATTACATATAATGAGACTATTACTCAATAAAAGTGTAAATATTAAAAATAGGGTTGTTCGGTTAAGGGGAAGGGATAGTTTACCTGAATTGTTTTGTGTTTTAACTAGAGTAAGGTACTTAAATTTGATAAATGAAGTATCCTGAAAAGAAGGTCATTTTAATCCACTGTAGAAAAGTTAGATGAAATAAGTTATCTATAAATAAAAATAGTAGTTAAAGGGGGAGGGGAAAATTACCTTTCTGATGTCGAAAAAACTACTTCATTTTGAAGGATAAGGTATTCGAAAATAAAGTTATTTCAATCCACTGTAAAGTGGTAAATGAGAAATCTATAAATAGAGGGGGTAGTTGAAGGGGGAGGTGGTGATTTTTTGAAAATTACCTTGCAGATATCAATTAAAGTACGAGTATTTAATTTCGAAGGATAAGATACCTTAGCAATTGCATACGATAAAACTATTACTCAATGAAAGTTTAAATATTTTTAATGGTGGGGATCGGAATATAAATCTTAGAACATGGAAGTCATGTATGGTTCCCTATGTCGATATTTTATACATTAATATCAATAAAATCTTAGTTCCTATAACAGTTATACATTTTGCTTTAATACCGCGTAGAAAGGTCCTGGCCACATAGACAGTATCATGTCACAGGGTGCCATTAGTAAATTGCGGTAAACATTTGTGCTCAATTTGTATATACACACACACTCACGCGCGCGCGTAAGCGTAATAAGCTTCTTTCTTCTTTCTATGGCACTACAGCCCTTGTTGGGCCCTGGCCTCCTTCAATTTTTCCCCCCATTCTCCTCTGTCAGCAGCCATCCTTCTCCAGGAACGCACTTTTAATATCTCTCTTGCATCCTCATCCACCGCATCCTCCCATCTTCCCCTTGGTCTTCCCACTGGTCTTTTTCCATGGATTCTGGTATACAATAGTTTTTGTGGTATCCTTTCTTCTCCCATCCTGGCTACATGACCAGCCCACCTGAGACGCTGTAGTTTTATGTACCGTGTTAACGGTGGTTCTTTATACATTTGATACAATTCATAGTTATATCTTATTCTCCAGCCATGTACGTCATTAACTGGTCCCAGGATTCTTCGTAATATTTTTCTTTCAAAGGTATCGAGAGTGTTTGCTGCCTTGGAGTTCAGGATACACGTTTCGCAACCATATGTTAGGATGGGTCTTATTATTGATTTGTATATCCTTAGTTTCGTGTTTCTGTGGATGTCTTTGGATCTGAAGATACTTGATGTGGCGAAATACGCTTTATTGGCTTGGACTATCCGGTTTCGGATTTCGGCTTCTTCTGTGCCGTTTTGTTGTAATATGGTTCCCAAGTATTTAAAGTTGTCCACCTTTTCGATATTGTCGATTGTTCCGTAGTTTCTTTGTCTTCTAAAGCGTAATAAGCTTACATTACGGGTATTAAACATGATCACTTAATCCTTTAAACAGTACAATACAGCACTCACATTCGATAACATCATATTCTGTTCGATATCTACATCGTGTATAACATAATCGGTTTGTAGTGTGTTAATACGCAGGCAAGCTTGTACAAATTGGTTCAGCAGATCCGTGGAAACAGGTGTTCTATATACACAGTGAACGGCGAATGCAAAATATATTGTCAGTGTGATAACACGTGTGATAAAAATAAAATGTTTTAAATGAATGCTTTATTTTATTTTATGTTATTTAATATTGTAAATTTTTAATTTTCTTCTCAAGTTTTATTCGTTTCTAAGAGAGAGTGAATGTAAGTATCCAAACTTTCTTTAACGATTTTGTTTTATTCTCATTTGGCTATCACATATTTTGTTAGTATTTATATCTTTTAAACTCTTTTAATGGTCCGTGAACAAATAAGAATTTTTAATGTCTGTAACTATTTAAATAAGACGATTGCTTAAAATATATACATTAATGTCATTTATAGTAGCAGCCTTTTATAATGCACTACTAGAATCAATATTAAAGTAACTTTACTGCACTTAATGAATCCGGAATCAAAATCAGGAATAACTAGTCTGAGCTGCAGAACTCGCTCACTATTGAACGAAGAGCACTTATTATTACATAAATATTTAGATATTTGAACACCTATTTCAGGCCATAAAGAGTTTATATAGACTCACCGCGATAATCATAGACGACGGAGAAGAATCTACACCGACTGAAACAAACCAAGGCTTAAGACAAGGTTGTTGTCTGTCATTACTACTTGTTTACCTTTATCTAGATGATCTTTTCAAAAAATAGAAAGAACAATCCCCTTTCAAAATCCACCGAAATAAAAACTTGAAAAACAATAAAAGCTTGACCAAGCTATATTCGCCACTTCAGAAGACGATATCCAGCAAGCAATATACATCTTACATAAAACAGGAAAAGAATATGATTGTAACATATCTGAATCAGAGACGAAAGTAAAGGTCTTTATAAGAGATGAACCGGTTTGTACCAAAATATACATAGACAACACATGCATAGAAGAAGTAAGACATTTCAGCTATATAAACATTAGAGGTTTACTAATATAAAAAAATTGTTCTAATATGCACATGTGGCTCAGAAACATGGGTCCTGGGAAAACTAGAAAGAAGCTACTAGAACCTGAAAAGATGTGATGCTGGAGGAGAGCTTTGAGAGTATCGTGTACAGTGTACAGAAAGAGTGACTACTGATGAGGTACTAAAGACGGTGGATGAAAGAAGAATTTGTTTAAAACCATTGGGGAAAGGAGAACCAGTATGGTTAGTCAGCTACTACGCTATTCAATCTTGTTGGCCACCCTGATAGAGAGAATGATTTGGGGGGGGGCAAGTGAGAGGGGAAGCCTCAGACAGGCGTATATAGAAGAAACGCAAGAAGTAAGCATTGTTACGACGGTCTCCATGATCTTCATATGGTACAGTGGAAAACAAAACTCAAGTAACTAGTGAAATATACTAATAACCAGCTTTAATTATCACAATTACGAGGGTAAGCTGAAAAGTAATGAACACATGCTTGTGGAACACGAACAAAATTACCTACAGAAGCGCACCTGGTGGCATTCGGGAGTAACATTACCCCTCCAAACGCATGCGCAGTTTGAAGGAGTTTCGTACAACAATACGCTTTAAGTAGCAGAAGTATGGAGACGTGTTGTAGTGCTATGTCAACGCGAGTTAAACAGCGTGCGGTTATCGAATTTTTAACTGCTGGAAATGTGATTCCTAATGAGATTCATCGTCGTTTAAAGGCTGTTTATGGTGACGATGCTGTTGATAGGTCTACTGTGAATCGATGGGTGATAAAATTTCGTGGTTGCGAGCCTGGAAAAGCCGTAATTGATGACGAAAAACGCAGCGGACGTCTGATCACTGCCACAGACGATGAACATCGCAAACTCGTCGGCGATTTGATTCAAAATGACCGGCGAATCACTCAAAAGAGTATCGCAAACCATATTTGTCGGGTTAGAGGCAGCCTGGCGCCAATAATCTTGCAACATGACAACGCTCGTCCACACACCTCGCGCGCAACCCAAGAGGCTCTGTGAAACCTGAAGTTTGAACCGATTCCACACCCTCCCTACTCCCCTGATCTCGCTCCTTGCGATTTATATTTTTTTCCTCTACTCAAGACCTCAAGGGTAATCATTGCACCTCGGACGAAGAGGTGAAGGCAGCTGTCGCGTCCTGGATTCGAGAAAAGTCGGAAGAATATTTCAGTGACGGGATAAACAAACTTGTTACGCGTTGGGAAAAATGTGTTAGACTTAACGGCGACTATGTTGAAAAATAAATATATAATTTTGAAGCTAAGAAAATGTACTTTTATTTACTTTTTGTCCCATCTTGCTATTTCTTTTCGTTCGTGTTCTACAAGCATGTGTGCATTACTTTTCAACCTGCCCTCGTAATAATGTGTAATCAACAAGATAGTCTCTTACAAGAATTAAAGTAAACATTGTCCACACGCAATAATAATGTCAACTTTAAAGAATTCCGCACTAATTATAACACAACAACACTTCTCTACAAACACTCGATCCGCGCTAAAGAAATCCCTTAACAACACTGAACTGACAAGCCGGCTGCTATGGCTTTTTACAGGTAGCGCACGCCTTCCATCTTCCATCCTCATTTCACACCACTTGATGCGTATCTCAAATGTTCTTGAATACACTGAAACTTACCTGTGAGCGGCCTTGACTGAGGCAACACCTGCCACACTGACCGTGGTGGCGTCAGGGGGGGGTGGAGAATGTTGTGGCCTGTTCGGTAGGAGTCTCGTTACAGTACGTAACGGTTGGGAGACCGTCTTCGGAAGGAAGACATTACAAGCCCACCAATACCAGGGTTGAAGAGTAAAAGAAGTGAAAATAAAAGAAGATTAAGGTGGTCAGGTTTATTCTACGCTACTTCAAATATACGAGAAGCGACTCTACTTTATCTAGCTTTTGTTTAGTTTCTATAAACGTAATGTGTCTGTTCTTCCAATGGTTATTATTTAAAATGTTGTCTTGTTTTGTATTAAAGTCTTTCTGTATCCTTTACATAATTCTTTTGTAAAGTTTCTTTTACAAAAACTTACACAGGGCGCGCGCGCGTGCGCACACACACAAACTTAAAGTTAATTAAAAACAAATTTTTCTTGGAATTTTTATATATTTATTTTTTATTCTTATGTAATATCCATACAAAGAATGAAGAACCATACATGACTTTTATGTTCTAAGATTTATATTAAACATTTTTTAATAAAAATTGAAAAATTTGAAAACTTTGACAAATTAAAACGAAATGTTTCCACAGAAACTATTTCTTTGTTGCCGTAATAAAAAATTACACCTTCCCCTTCAACTATCATTTTCATTTATAGAAAATTACCCCCTTCCCCTTCATCTATCATTTTCATTTATATATATTTCGTTTACCTTTCTACAGTGCATTATTATGACCTTCTTTTCAGGATACTTTATTTATAAAAATTAAGTACTTTACTCTTGTTAAACATGAAACGTTACAGGTAAACTATCCCTCCCCCTTAATCGATCTTCATGAATATCAACAAGCCTTGAGCCCTCTACAACTCGGGCATATATGTAAAAAAGTAATTTTTTATCAACTGTTTTATTTTTAATATTTTTAACAATTACAATTGTTTGAAAAAATTTAAATGAACTTTTAAGTAGTTTTACTTTTGTTAAAACGTAAAACTTTCCAGGTATACCACCCCTCCCCCTTAACCGAGCTTCACCAAAATCAATAGGCCTTGTGTTCGCTTCAACTCGAGCACATATGGAAAAATTTATTTGATTCTGTTTGAATTTGCGGCAGTTATCATTCGCCATAGAAAAATTCACACACACACACACACACACACACACACACACACACACACACACACACACACACACACACACACACACACACACACACACACACACACACACACACACACACACACACACACACACACACACACACACACACACACACACACACACACACACACACACACACACACACACACACACACACACACACACACACACACACACACACACACACACACACACACAGTGACAGTTTTCGGAAAGTGATTTTTCTTCATGTTTTGAGAGTAGTACAATCAGAATCAACCCTTATCTCGAACACGATTTTTTTCGCGATCACCGTACTTTTATTCCCTTACGGAACATGGAAGTAAAATCATCCAGTATTCCAGAGTTGTTACACTTTTTTGATTTTCATGTTACAGATTATTGTTTACCTTGACTTGTCCGCATAATTCCATACAGCTCGTTGTTATTGAGTATCGAATGCACTCGCCTTGGTTACCGCAGCATGACTGAGTTAATCAATTCTGTTGCAGACAGTGAGTGCCGCCTTAAACTTGTACAGTATACTGGTCCGCTGATGCACATTCCGTTCAGTGAATCTCGGCGCTAGGGATTGGTCCAATTATTAGTCGGACGTAACCATTATATTCAATTTACCTCGTTACCTACACACACATTCCCGCGAGACAGAGTGTCCACTCTACTGTCAAGACTAAGTAAGTGGCTTATTCCCCCTCTACAGCGTAACAGGATTGTGTTCCCGTGTTGTCTCTATGTTAGTTCAATACAATCCAGTCCAGTAGTTCATCACGTATAAAATATTTGTGGTGTCATAAACAACGCTTTAAACAAAATAAGACACAAGAATTAAGACGTATAAAGCAGCTGCAGTGCCTATATTGCTTTATGGAAGCGTGTCATTGGTTCTTAATGAGAGATAAGGAAACCACATACAGGCGGTAGAGATAAAATCCCTCAGAGCTGTATTCAGATGTAGAAGAGAAGACAGGATAAGAAACGTGAACATTAGAGGGGAATTGCAGATATAGGTGTTTACAGGATAAAATACCAGAAAGTATAAGAAAACGGGTGGATCACATGAACAGAATGGACCCACCAAGACTGGCATTGTACAGCATCAGGAAAAAGAAGTCTTGGAAGGCCAAGGCCAAAGACGAGGTGAGTACCGTAACCGGTAATCTGTGCATAATACTTGAAGCGTAGAAAAAGAGAAAGAAGAAGAAGAAGAAGAAGAAGAAGAAGAAGAAGAAGAAGAAGAAGAAGAAGAAGAAGAAGAAGAAGAAGAAGATGAATAAGACGTTTACATTTATTGTCACGTTGTTTTTGAAGGTTATTAAGACGTAAAGTAACATATATCGATCATTATTGCAGCTGCCTATATTTACATTTTCATATTGCGTACCGAATTGAAAAAATGTATCTGCGGCAGTGTTTTGTTTTACCTGTCAGTCTAAATGGGCTAATTTGAGTTTCCGTAGAGCAATTTCTTTTTTTTTGTAAACGACAGCTTACCCTCTTCTTTGGATTGCGAGGGTCTTCTTTGCCGTCCTGGTATCTCGGACATTGAACCTAAAGATCATTCGGGTTACTGCTCAGTACTTCGTATCCTTCTTGAAACATCCGCTTTTGTGCGGATTTGGGCAATTTATACGGTGTTTTTATTCTGTCAATTTTGGTTTTCAGCCGCTAACTTTCTAGCACTGGGTTACAAAATTCGTAAGAATAATTCTGCAGTTTTTTTGGGAGCAATCTGTACGTTCAGTCGCAAGGAAGACAAATCTCGTAACCCGACACTAGTTGTGTGGAAGACACGTCAGTTGGGTTGTATACTGCGCTACACTCTTTTGGCTACTTTATAATCTAGTTTGATTTCACTTGGTAATCTAGATAAATACGTACTTGGACTGGATACGTCACAAAATACGACTTGGTTTTTGTACTCGTTTTTATAAGGACAAAATACCATTTGAGTTTGCAGCCAATATCTACCGGGTGGTTTGAAAATATTGTTATGACCGTCTACTGATCGTCGTGTGGTACAGTGGAAACCAAAAAACACAAGACACCAATTAAGTCACTAATAATCAGCTTTAATTATCACAATTAAACAGTTTGTAATCAACAAGGTAGTCTCTTACAACAAATAAAATAAAAGTTGTTCAGACGCAATAAAAATGTCAACTAATATAAAACACAATTATTGTATTACAATTGTCCCGCAGAATTATAAAAACACATAACACTTCGCCACAACACTACGAACCTCAGTCGAAGCAATCGCAACTGAAACTGAACTAAGCACAGCTGAAGCCTTACATTTCTACCCCGCTCAAACACCAGAAAGTTCCATACTACGCATCAGCGCTACTAGAAAACACCAGAACGTATTTGATTGCGGCCTTGCACACAGCGCGCGAGGACTGGTGAAGACAATTATTCGTTAAACTGTTATACAAAAACCATATGATGTTAACAACAGACGACATGTGAAAACTGCTGACCCGACCCCGATGACATTCCTACGACATTAAATTTTGATGTACATGACAGAAACAATTTGCGATTTAATTCGGATTAGATTTTTAACTCAATTACAGCGGAGGGATAAAGCCTTATCTGTAAACCGGATACCATTACCTCTGATATAGCAGATAGGTTTTTTGTACTGGTAATTGTTGCAACCGATTCACCAGTGTGACAATGTTGATGCTGTGAGAGAGAGAGATACGATAGTAGTTCTGTTTAGATGTAGTGTTTACTGTAAGGTTAAACATTTTTGTCTTCTTCTTCATCTTCTTCTTCATTCCAGGATTAGGCGACATCACCTGTTCCGGTCTCTATTTTCAAGCCATCTTTTGCGTGGTCTTCCCACATCTCTTTTCCCTTCAGGCGCGTATTGTAATAATTGTTGAGGTAAACTTTTCGCTTCCATTCTATCAACGGGACAAAATAGTGTTTGTTCGTATTTGTTCGCGGGTGTTTGTGATCTGTGTGCCACACCACTGAAGATATCCGTCATGGGAACGGACGAAACGTCAGGAAGACTAGGTAGACGAATTAACAACCCGGAAAATTGTGACTGTGTAAATACCGGCGTGAAAACTTAAAGTTTATTTATTCGACATTATAAGTTATATAGCTCTCGCTTTTCTTATATTTATTAGCATATAACTGGTATTTAAATATAATTAATTCTTGGATGAGGAAACTCAAACTGATCTGAAAATTTTCCCACGTTTCTTCTTTGTTTTCTAAACATTCGTTATTTCCAACTAAAAACACAACATTTTATAAAGTACGGTAATGGCTGTGCCGGTGTTGTTGTATGGTTCGTTATATCGTTTGATGGAGAAGAAATATCTTAATAGAAGTGACACATCGGTGATAAGATTATTGCAATTTGTTAAGGGCTGTACACTACTGTGAAGAGAAAGAAGGGTTTACCGTAAAGACATACGCAAAGAGTTGGAAAACCTTTTAATGTTCAAAATCGTATTGCGGAAGACAGAGAGAGGTGGACTGCTCACCTGAAGGATGCCGGGTGGCAATACAAGCCTGTTGGACAGCGAAGTATAGGAGGACCTAGGAAGCACGAATTTGTGTATTGCGTTTGAAACCGAAACAGACGATTCGCCACTCTCTGGTGAGAGAAGAAGAAGAAGAAGAAGAAGAAGAAGAAGAAGAAGAAGAAGAAGAAGAAGAAGAAGACGTAAGACGCTAGGACGCTAGTTAGTTCCAGGAAACCTGAAGATAACGTTGGGGGGGCAGTAGGGTTAAAATTATAAGACATGGTAGTATTAAAGTATAGAAGAAGAGAGACAGATTTCGGAAAAGTTAGAAAAATGTGATCGTGACGGATAAAAGAAAAAATATAGCTACGACGGTCTATTGATCGTCGTATGGTACAGTGGAAAACAAAATACAAGACACCAATCAAGTCACTAATCACCAGCTTTAATTATCACAAAAAACAGCTTGTAATCAGCAAGATCGTCTCTTACAACAAATCGAACAAAAATTGTTCACACGCAATAATAATGTCAACGAATAGAGTCTCGAATCATTATAAAACACACAACACTTCGCCACAATACTTCGAACCGCACTGGAATAAATCGCCACTTAAACTGAATCTAAGCGTCGCTGAATGCTTGTATTTATACACCGATGAAATTCTAGAATAGTCCATACTACGCGTCAAGAACGCTACTAGAAAACGCCAGAACTAAATTGATTGCGGCCTTACACGCAGCGCGCGGGGACTGGTGAAATCTGGATCAGTCTCGTCTACGGACGCGTGACAAGTGTCACGTAATTGCCCACGTAATTGCCCTTCATCTCAAAGTACCAGCAATATGTACCCGCATACACACATTATAGCCGGACTCCGCTGGTATAGCCGAGAAACATGTTCTACAATTTCGTAACAATATCATAAATAGGGAAACCCAGGCAGATCAATTGGACAGATAATGATGACCTGAGAAAACCTTTGACCTACTTGTGTGGCTATAGGCGTAACAAACTAGAGCTTACCGTGTTTGCGTCCCATAGCAACTGTAATATACTAATACACGTACTGTTACTACCAAGGTGGGGTTACAACAATTAGTGTTAATCCGTGTTATTAATACGTATAAACACAGCACATCGTTGTACACTGATAGTGTTGCCAAGTACCCAGCAGCTGTACAGTGTTAATACTATACACTGCAGCCCTACAGAGGTATAGGGTGAGGGTGACGATATGTTCATTATTTCTCACACGTACCCACGCACGCACACATTCGACGATAATCGCTTGAACACAACAATATGTTCATTTCTACTCAAACGCGTTGTCTCCTATACAACAGTATTGTACGAATCCGTTTAATGATAATAATAATCTGTTTATATAGTTTACGCCCAAACTATTTAATACGAATTAAACCAATACAGTACCGACACATATAAGCGTGCAAAATGCTTAAACGTATTACTTGGAATACAGAAAAATCAGTAAATAAAATTGGATCTGAATGGTTAGGCTGTCAGGTGACATTCCAATAAATAAGGGAGTTAGGTGTGTTTCCCCAACCTTGTTTAATAGATACATTGACGACATGTTGAGAGCATGGGGAATACAGAGTGACTTCGGGAATATATGCTGTATATATATACCCATATAAATCAATTTGTATGGGTTCCCTGCTATATGCGGATGACGTAGTTCTTATTTAAGAAAATGAGGATGATTTATAACGAGCTATGTTTCAATTACAAGAAGTGGCAAGAGAGTACTGGCTGACAATTTCAGTAAGAAAGACCAAAACCATGGCCTTTAAAGGTAAATATCTAGTGAGGACTTTAGAACACTAAATATTTTTCTGTGCTGTAGCCTGTGAATCTGAATACGATATGAGCGAGAAAATAAATAAATTTAAGAATATTTTTGGTACGATTTGTAGAAATCTTAGAAACAAAACAAGGCGCTGCACTAGGATTAAATTTTATAAAACAATTGCAATGCCCACGTTGATTTACGCCAGTGAGGCGTGGGTTATGACAAAAAAGTAAAGCGGCAAGATTCAGAATGCTGAAAAGCAGTTTCTTCAAAATACTTTAAAATATACATTGCAAGATAGAATAAGCAATGAGGATATCAGAGCAGAACTCGAAATTAAGGAAATAAATGTAATTATTTCAATTTACAGAAGACAATAGTGGATCATCTGCAAAGAATGACAGAGGATTGATTGCCGAAAGCGGCACTGAACTGTAAAGCCATTGGGTAGAAGAGTTGGGTCGTCCGAGAATAAGATGGGGCCCGGAACAGGTTTATATAACCTAATATTTGAAGAGGAGAAGAAAAAGAAGAAGAAGAAGAAGATGAAGAAGAAGAAAAAATTAAAACATAATAAATTGTCATTATTTCATCAACATCATCTATTCTAAACAATAAATACTATTTGGCCTGCTGCGGGAGTTATCTCGTCCTCCATCTATCGACGTATGTTCTTCCAGTCGGCCTCTCCTCTAAGACTGCTAATGCTAACTTACGAGGTTTGTAAATTAAGTGATGAGACTAATTCAATAAAACCTTTTATTTACAATCAAACTATATCTAGACTCTATCGCCTTCAAAATAGTTCCGTTAGGAAGCCACACAGCGCTTTAGACAGTTTTTCCACTCTTTATAGTAATGCTGGAACTCAAAAACTGGAATATCCTTTAGGTTAGGTGTAGGTTACATTTTTAAAATATTGTCTATCGTCCCAAAATGGTGTCCTTTGAGATGTTTTTTCAATCTTTGGAAGAAAAAGTAGTCACTTAAGTAAGGTGAATAAGGGGGCTGAGAAACAACAGGAATATTTTTCTTTGCCAAAATCTACCTGAGAGTGCTATGTGGCAAGGTGCATTGTCATGAACCAGCATCCAGACGTCTCACGCGAGCAACTCTTTTCCGCAGCCTTTCAAAAATGTCTCGGTATATATTTTGATATACAGTCTGTTTATGGACAAGCAATAACTCCTTATGGATAATGCCATTACTATCAATGAAATAAATGAACATGGTTTTGGTTCTGGATTTGCTCATTTTTGCTTTTTTGGCACATGGTGAGTTTAGTGTGTGCCACTCCTCGCTCTGACGTTTTGTTTCTGATTAGTACTCAAAGATCCTTGATTCATCACCAGTAATAACTTTTTCAATTCGTTTTAGAAGATCACGGCAGACGTCTATCCTGTTGTCTTTCTGTTCAAGCGTGAGGTTTTTTGAGACCAATTTCTTACAAAGTTCTCTCGTTCCCAATTCGTTTGTCAAAATTTGATAAACTGTACTGCGGTTCAAATTTAATTGTTCTGCGATGATTCTGACGGTTAATCGACGGTAAGACCTCAGCAAGTCCCTGATTCGATCAACATTGTCGTCAGTTATTGACGTTGACGGTCTTCCAGAGCGTGGCTCATACTTAATTGATTACCGGCCATCTGAAAATGCTTTAAACCATCTGAAAACATGTGTTCTTGATAAAGCGTCATCTCCATACGCCTTTGTCAATTTTGTAAAAGTTTCAGTAGCATCGTGCCCAAGTTTAATACAAAACTTGTTTGCACAACGTTGCTCGTAATTGATGTCACTCATTTTTATAAAGCACAACAAAAACTCACTTCACGAAAAGCTTGTTTACGTTTCACGTAGCAACAATAGACAATAAATATTAATACTCAATATCAAACAGCTGTTTATCTAACCATCTGTGTTAATGGAAACCTTACAGTTTTGCCATATTGACTGCTACATGATTAGTCTCATCACTTAATTTATAGACTTCGTATTAGGCGACATGCAGATTAAATGCTCACACCATTCCTCCTATACCCCTTAATGATCTGATGTAACGACTGGATCCCTAAATCCTGTCTGATTTTCTCATTTCGTTTCTTGTCTATGTGGGCGTGGACCTGAAAACTCTTCTCATGAACTTCATTTCTGCTTCCTGAGTCTTGCTTTCCTCCTTTTGTCCCGAGGATCCACGACTAAAAGCCATAAGGGAATTTTGGAACAGCCAGCGTCTTATAAAACTTCATGAAGGTGTATGTCCTAGCTTATTCTGTAAAGCAATTACAAAAGTATAAATAAATTTGTGAGTATCGCTTTCTACGGCGTTCCACTCTTTATTCTACTGTTTCAAGATCACGGTCCATGTAATGACGTAACAATATCCTTACCCAACTTTAGAAGTAACGTACAACTAAATCGTAACTCTTCTTCTTTAGTTATCAATCCGCAGAGTGGTTTGTAGCAATTCTCCACGCCAATCTTCTCTGTGCCTGCTGTTTCATCTCCTCATAGGAATTTCAACTCACATTACCAATCATCTGTTTCGTTATATCAGAGTCTCGGTCTTTTTCTTCATCTTTTGATTTCAACGTAAGGTTCTATTATTGTTTTTATTAAATTGTCGTGACGCATGATATGGCCAATACGTTCAACCCTTAGCTTCACAATATTTTGCCAAAAACCTCTTGTTTTTCCAACTCTAGTCACAATCTCATCATTACTAACCTTTTCAATTCATCTTACTATCACTAATTTCCTGTAACATCACATTTCCAGTACATTTCGTTATTATCTGCTGTAATTTTTCAAAGCCAGAAGTTAGTTCTTAGTTTTAACTTGACCGTTTGTCACTTGCCTGTCTGTCTGTTTGAGGATATATGACGATAACGTTTTATTACACTATCCTATTTTTGTGCAAACTACTACTGGAGTTAAAATTTAAAAACAAACAGTAAAATACATGGGGGGTATTAACTTAAAAGTTTTTAAAAATAATCTGAAATTAGTGTTCAGTTTTTGAAGTTTTACAATTTTTCAACACCAAGGGTAAAAAGAAAATTACACGTTGGAAAATTATAAATACTCACGCCGGCTCTTAACTTACATCGAATGCCGATCAAACCCGAATATAGTGTTGACTTTAAACATTTTTTAACATTTCCTACGTGTCTATTTGAAGGATATATGACAGTAACGTTCGAAAACACCACCATTTTTGTAGAAATTTTATAAGTTCTATAACACCAAGGCATAATGAGAGGATTAAAATATTAAAATATCGGTATGGAGAACCATACATGACTTCCATATTCTAAGATTTATTTTTAAAATCATTTTCGAAATGAAATATTACCATAGAAACTACTTCTTTCTACTTACTGCTTCAGCCTTAACCACAGTACTGTGGTCACTAACATATACGGTACCACCTCACGTTATCGCACTCGATTTTCACTGATGATGGAAGTCAATGGCATTGCCGAAACGTCTGGTTTTGTAGAAAACATTGGACTACGGCCAAATATCCCGGGAAGGAATTTTAACAAAAACTACTTCTTTGTTGCCGATAACGTTGTACACATATATATATATAAAATATGCAGAAAATTAATGGCTTGTATAAGTTAATGATTGATCTCCATTAAGTAGTGCTCAAGTTTCCAAAGTTTTAATATTATGATGTCCGTAATTAAAACATCAGAGCAGGTTTAGTGTGTATGAGGGTTCACCGTGGACAAAAATTTTCAACATTTCCTATTGAGCGTTGCTTAGAATAAATCTGCGAATCTACAGTGTACGTTTCACAGAACAAACACGCGGAAAAGAAGGAGCGCTCCGAAGTCACTCATGGACCCTCAGAATCTTGCAGAGGGTTCATTCCCTAAAGACGAAAAGTCTGTCTATGAATCGTTCCTCTGTAAACACGTGCAGTTACACTGCCCAGCGATCCACAGGAAGCAAATCGCTATCCACGCTGGACACTTTTTCGGCTTGCATGCGTTATGTTGGTATGGGTTCGGCACTTTCCATTTAAAAAGCGTGCAAATGTAAGAAAATAAACATGAATGAGGCCAGAAATAACGCGAATTGTGTGTGTGTGTGTCTTCCCTGCCTTTTTATTGCGGTAGTGATAATAATAAAATGGGAACGTAAACAGTACATAACTGAGATATACTTGCCTGCCACGCACGATATATTTTCTCTTATACATGACTAGCAGAATACCCGTGCTTCGCTACGGAGTTTCACGTTGTACGTAATGAAAATGTTCGTTTAATTAATAAAGTTTAATTAAAGTAGGCTTCTTAAAAATAAATAGCTGTTGCCCACAACTTCGTTCGCGTGGTCTTCAATTTAATGCGATAATATATTTAGAACAGAATCTATTCTATTGGGTTGCCATAGTAACCAGATCTAATAGTTTTTAAGACCGCAAAGGACCCCCCAGAGGATCGTATCGAAAAAAACACCAGTCCTATGTTGGTTCTCCCGTTGCGTAAAATATTTGTGCCAAGTTTGGTTGAAATCGGTCCCATGGTTTAGGTGGAGACGTGGAAGACCCCCCAAAGGATCGTATCGAAAAAAACACTTGTCCTATGTTGGTTCTCCCTTTGCGTAAAATATTTGTGCCACGTTTGGTTGAAATCGGTCCAGTGGTTTAGGAGGCGATGTGGAAGACCCCAAAGAACCCCCAAAAGGACCCCACCGAAAAAACACCTATC
The DNA here is from genome assembly GCA_034769895.1 of Magicicada septendecula. Classification (NCBI taxonomy): domain Eukaryota; kingdom Metazoa; phylum Arthropoda; class Insecta; order Hemiptera; family Cicadidae; genus Magicicada; species Magicicada septendecula. The sequence continues at coordinate 60,285,552 of CM068374.1, forward strand.
CTATGTTGGTTCTCCCGTTGTGTAAAATATTTGTGCCAAGTTTGGTTGAAATCGGTACAGTGGTTTAGGAGGAGATGTGGAAGAAACCTTCGCGGACGTGCGCCCAACAACTCACCGAAGTTTCATCGCAATCGGATGAATGGTATAGGAACGCATACGGGACAAACAAAGAAACATTCATTTATATATATAAGATGTAAACTATACCACTTACTTGACATAAACCGTGATAGCTAAGCTAATGTACAACATATATGTATTAATTATACACATAAATGTTCCTCGATAGACACTATCTATTGGCGAAAATTCTTTTATTCTAATGCTGAATATTCTATTCTTTTATTCTATTGAATAAAATCCGTTCAGTACTTCCTGAGATTAGCGATTTCAAACACACAGAGAAAACGGACCGACTTTACTTTATACTATGTACAGATTTACATTAAAATGAAAAAATTATAGTTTTATTGCCTGGCAACAAAATTATTTTATTTTCAACAATTACCATTGTTTGAAAAAGTTTAAATGAATTTTCAAGTACTTTACTCTTGTTAAAGAGTAAAAGGTTGCAGGTAAACTACCCCTTCCCCTTAACCGATCTTCACCAAAATCTAAAGGCCTTGAGTCCTCTACAATTCACTGACGTATGCAAAAAATTATTTGATTCTGTTTGAATTTGCGGCAGTTATCGTTTGCCATAGAAAATACGCTTGATAAAAAACGTTGCTGGTAAACTACCCCTTCCCCTCAACCGATCTTCACCAAAAACAATAGGTCTTGAGAACTCTACACGTTAGGGCTGTATGCAAATAATCTTTTGATTCTGTTTGAATTTGCGGCTGTTATCGTTTGCCATAGGAAATACCCTTGTTAAAACATAAAACGTTACAGGTAAACTACCCCTTTCCCTCAACCGATCTTCACCAAAAACAATAGGTCTTGAGAACTCTACAATTCAGGGCTGTATGCGAAACATTATTTGATTCTGTTTGAATTTACGGCTGTTATCGTTTGCCAAAAAAAAAATTTCCCTTGATAAAAAAAAACCGTTGCCGGTAAACTACCCCTTTCCCTCAACCGATCTTCACCAAGAACAATAGGTCGCGAGTCCTCTACAAATCAGGGCTGTATGCAAAAAATTATTTGATTCTGTTTGAATTTGCGGCAGTTATCGTTTGCCATAGAAAAAAATCTACACACAGACACACAGACAGACACACACACAGACACTTTTCGGAAAACGACTTTTTTTCATGTTTTGAGTGTAGTACAATCAGAATCTGCAATAATCTCGAACACGATTTTTTTTTGCCATCACCATACTTCCATTCCTTAAGGAATATGGAAGTAAAATTTACAAATATCCATATCTTACCAAAATTTAACCCAGAACCAAATCTAGTCATCATCATCATCATTATCATTATCATCTTCACGGATTAAACCAAGGATGATTTGTTCCAGTCTCAAATAGGCAAAGATTAGAGTTGGTCACTTCAGCGCTTCCTCGGACGTCCCACACCTCTCCGTCCCCTCGGTTTATAGTACCAGAGTTGTTTGGGGATGCGGCAGTCATCCATTCGGCAAAGATGTTCCCACAAATTCAGCCGATACTGGGCGATCCTGTCGAGTATACTCATAATATTCAGTTCCTGCCGTATATATGTGTTCCTTCTATGATCATGGAGAGTATACCCTGCCGCGTGACCGAGAAATCTCATTTCAGCCGCTTAGATGAGACTGGCCTGGCCTTTCGTTAAAGTCCAATTCTCAGATCCATAAAGAAGTGTGGGAAGAGCATCTTGTAGAATTTTAGGCGTGTTCCTTTACTTTCCGACTTAAGAGTTCGCCTAATTGTCCCACACATAAGGTTAAATTTATGCAATTTATTCACTACGTCGTTGCACCAAATGTAGTGTTAAGTTTAAAAATCTTTTTAACTTAAGGAGCATTACGGCTCAAAAGTAGAATTCACACTATTAAAAAAATTTGAAGACTCTTTGCAGGCCATTTATAAAACGACAACAGTCCGTTAAAACACTATAAGAATTTTATTTTATTTGTAAAATAATTAAGTTTAATACTTAGACAATAATTTTTAATCACTTCATAATATGTACATAAAAACAGATAAAAAGTAAAAACAGTTAGAGAAGCGAAGAAAAAAGTAACTAAACACAGTATAAAAAACACCTCTTGATTTTATCTGATAAAAAATATATTTTTCTTTGAAACAGATATTGATTTCCGCAGCCCAACAAATTACTAATTAAATAGTGAATTTTCTGTTGGTTTCTTTTTATTCTTAAATGCCCTGTTTATTGCAAATTTAACGAACTTACGTAATGAAAGGCTGTCTAATTAAGAAGGGTTTTAATGAGGAAAAGACAGCACTGTACTTTGTGAAGGACTAATGGTTCTTTTTGTTTAGCTCTGATTCAGTACCAGTGAATTTGCTCTGAAGCTTTTAGTTTTGAAACTTAAAGTTAACTTTATGTCTGCTGCGTAATTAACTACTGAGCATATATGTTCTATGCTGTTACGAATTGAAGAGGTATTTTTGAATAATTTGCGCTGATCAATTAGGTATTGTGCAGTTACGTACTTGCTGTTATGAAATTCGCGATCAAGGATTTTGGAGTTTACCTCTTCGGTAACCTCATATACTCAGCCGGCGGTTGCAAAATGAAACGGAGAATCCATTAGTAAAATGAAAACATCCATCAATGACTTTAAATCACTAACATTTTTTATGACACAGTAACACTCATAAAAGTTATCACTTTTGGATTAATGATATCACTAACAGAAAAACAGAAACTGCTTTATACAGTTTTTTACCATATGTGAAAAAATAGTCAAAAAATTATTTCAGCAAATTAAAATAAATATTGCGTAGATCGGTATAATAATATTATAAACACAGAGTTTATATCTGGAGGTAGGAAATTTATTAAATAACAAAATGATTACTTTTGTCTTATCAAGTTTCCAAACATGAAATTATTTATTTAATTTTTTAGTCTTTCAAACAAAGAGCTTATCGATTCTTATTTTCACAACTGTTTTTTACTTGGATGTCGAATTCCACAACTACTGTCGATGCCCGTGGATCAGCTGTTGAGGATTCACTGCCCGTTAACCTTAGCGTAGCTCACACTGGCGTTTCACACACACGCCGTGGTTAGCAACCTGTTATTATTTTTTAATTTATCTCTGCGTTTTCGTAACGGGTAATTAAATAGATCAGTGTACTAGGCTTATACAATCTACACTCTTGAAGTGTTCTCGCGTCAATTAGTAACACCTCGATATATATGCTGTCCTAAGCGGAAAATCTCGCATTAACGCGAAAAGCACTAATATTGATGCATTATTAACTTTGTTGTATTTGAGTTCTTCGATTCAAGATAACGTGTACAAAAAACTCGTAACGTATACCTAAGTTCTACGTCACTTATAGAATAGACACGTCCTGACACGAAAAACTCGCGACAGTCAGTACGACCTTCTATGACGAGACCTCGAAGCAAACTGAACGATGTGTTCTCTGCAAAGGACCGACTCAAATAATTTTTAGAACTTCTGATTGGTTGAAATCTTAAATATGTCATAGATTTTTATCATGATAGACTGTCTGCAATTTAAAACTGTGTCCAAGTCTGCAAAGACCTGTCTAGATTTAATCTACAATTTTTATTACCCTCTTGCAGATAACTATTTAAAAGAAGAACTAATTTAATTTAAAAAACCATATTAAATTATTGTTCTGCAGTATTGATTATACGAAAAACATAGCCTTCAATACGGTGCGTACTCGTCCAAGTTTCATAAAGAAATGTTAATTATTAATGAAGTTATTCAATAAAATGTGAATCACACGCGCACCCGCGCATTACCATTGCACTGGACATGATAGTGTATATTGGACAAAATTATGAGTATTTTGATATAACTAATTTTTTTACCCATATCTTAAATCAAAACTTACATTTAATTTACAAAAAAGGAATAAAATCAATTTACAACTTGTCTATGACCGTCAGAGGATGGGTTATAGCACTAATATCCCTTATTGCTGACGATCCTAGCTCGGTTCTGCCGCAATATATATAATATTATGACTTCATTTAAAACTAGGAACAGTCTTTACAAAAGCTTTTAAGTCATAGCCTAGTATACTTTAAGAAAAGGCCTTCACGTGTACAAAATCAAATATCATTGTGATAACTTTTATATTGGAAAAATTCGCATGAAGTTTGAGAGTTTTTCTTAAAGTACTATCTTAAGGGGGGGTGACTTAAACAATCTCGACTCGATTTTCGCTGTGCATAATGTTAGTTTTAATAATTCATTTTCTAGTAATAAAAATAAACTTCATATAATTATTGTAACAGATTATATATGGAGAAACTACCAGCAATTTTGAGGATACATAAAGGGAACCTTTATCTATAGAAAGGGGGACTTTAGGAATCTCAATTTGATTTTTATTGTGAATATTGTTAGTTCAAATCATACATATTCTAGTATTAAAAATAAACTTGAGCCACTATATTTGTTTGTAAGTAGGGCAAAAGAATCGACCGACACTTGGGAGGAACTTAAAAATTACAGGTGTCGAGAACTCATACTGATTATTAAACAGTTTATTAAACGGAAAACTGTCATACAAATTTACTGTGTCGTGTGGTATACCACATAGTACAGCCATACGTGTAATGGACAACGTAGTAGACTAACTTGACTGAGGTTCAGACAGTAGACCTGTCAGTGTAGAGATGCTCACCGTCCGGTATCGTATAGTACATAGATAGTGTGACCCTACACGACTTTCTGAATTGTATTTATTAATTTTTTTTCATTTGACAAATTTATTATGAGACATATTTGTTTAACGAAGGGGGTCAAAGACTGGTAAGGGGTACCGAAGAGTTGTTTCTTTGCCGGAAAGAAATGGACCAATAAATTTCGGTTAATGCCCACTGTTCCCTATAAAATCGGAACTTGACAAATCAAGTCAGCTCTGCCAGCAAAGCCTACTTCCACGTCCCCGAAGGCAAAAGTCGCGTGGCCCCTGGAAAACGTGGCGTACAATGGATGTGCGTTCTGTAACTGTCGGAAGAGTCTGAAAGGCGAGTTTCCAGGGCCTTAAAACTGGAACCTTCGGCTAGGGAAAACAGGCCTATCAGAATACCTGAAGGTGGAAGAATTATTAGGAAAATATTAAGCACACGAAAAACTTTAGAAGGTTGGAAATTAAGAAGTAATGATGAATTATATCAAAGTATAGAAAATATAACAGACATAAAGGAGAAAAAAAAGACTAGCATTTTTTGGACATTTATATAGAATGGACGACAATAGGTTAACAAAACAGATCTTCAGATATCTGTGGGGGAAGAAGTCAACATCAAGTTAGATTAATGAAGTCCTAAAGGATTTAGAAAAAAATAATATACACGCAGAAGAAGCAACTGAAAGAGAAGTTTTTCGGGCAAAAGTGTTAAAAATTGAGGAAGTCCAGAATAGGAGAGAGAGAAACACAGGTTCAAAATGGACTGAAGACAGGAAGAAGAGACACAGTGAACAGAAGAAAGAATATTGGAGAAAAAGAAAGAACAAAGAATAAAGAATTGAAATTGTTATGTGGCCCTTAGATGGCCGATACAAAAAAAAAATGTAAATTTTGTTTCTTTTATGAGCGAGTTTAGAAATAAATTAGAAGACACTTTACATGGGCACATTTCTATGTGCCTGTGAATATTAAAACGAAAATATTGTAATATTATTACTGTACACGGTAGATTTGAATAGAACTGTTATTTGCTGCAGTAGACAATATAATCTGCGGTGTTTCGTTTTAAATTTAATACATTTTACTCCCGTAGTATTACACCGTTACTCAGGTCCCGCGCAGGTAATAATTTATCTACTTTATTTTGAACACAATTTATAGTGGTTTACGAGTGTACACGCTTTGAATCTATAAACAGTCTACGGGCTCAGCAGCGGACAGCACCCGTTTCTCGTGTACGCACGTGCCTTGTCCCGAATACTCGCAGTTAGCAGCCGAACGCGCTTGAACCCGTTAGCGAAAGCACACACATGAACAAAATGGTTAAGTGCCTGTCATTAAGATACAAGGTCTGTAAATTAAGTAATGAGACTGATTCAGCAAAACCTTTTGTTTACAATCAAACTATATCTAGACTATATCGCCTTCAAAATAGTTCACTCGGGAAGCCACACAGACCTTTAGACGGTTTTTTCACTTTTCATAGCAGTGCTGGATCTCAGAAACTGGAATCTCCTTCAACTGTCGGTTACATTTTTTTAATGTTGTCTACCGTCCCCAAAATGGTGTCCTTTGAGATGTTTTTTCAATCTCGGGAAGAGAAAGTATTCACAGGGACTCAAGTCAGGTGAATAGGGGGGGGGGGGCTGAAGAACAACAGGAATATTTTTCTTTGCCCAAAACTCATTTACCCGAGAGTGCTGACAAGGTAAATTGTCATTGTCACTCATTTTTATAACGCACAACAAAAACTAACTCCACGCAAAGCTTGTTTACGTTTCACGAGGCAACAACAGACAATAAATATACATCAATACTCAACATCAATCAGCCATTTATCTAACCATCTGTGTTAATAGAAACCTTACAGTATTGACACATTGACTGCTACATGATTAGTCTCATTACTTAATTTACAGACCTCGTATAATCTGGGTTAATGTAAGTTTAATGTAGGTTTAATGTATAACCTGGAAACTTTATTAATGTAAGTCAATAATCGCTATAATACTTTAAATGTATTATATTAACAAAGAGCGTAAAAACGTGAGAAAGATATGACATGTTTATAATAACTCTATAATATGAAAATAATATAGGAACAGAAAAGTGTGTACCTTACAAAATGTTCTTCTGCTGGATTTAGAAGTACTGAATTATACATTGACCTAAATGAAACAGTTTTGAAGCCATATTACTTTTAATCGATAAGATCAAAGGTGGAAGCATCCTCCTTCGATCGGAGATTATGGTTTGTTGAAGATAATTTTTTTACTTAATAACAGCAGCGCCTAATAAATACCGAATACCGTACCGCACCAACCGCCGTTTGGCTTTTATTGTTCTAAGGATCGTTCAGTATCAGAATAACTGATACAAACCACCAAATCCTATCTCAGAAAGAGGAGGGTGAGGACGAAACTCCTGCGCCCCAAAAAACAGGGGCCTTTCAGCTAAGTTATGGTAACACTGACAGAAGAGTCTCTGGTCCTCTTGGTAGGGAGTTGTGCAACAGGCCAGTAACCTGTTCATGTAAAACTTTAAAATACTTGTAACGTGGGTCGTCCGAGTATGAGATGGGTGCCGGAACAGGTATATATAACCTAATCGTTGAAGAGAAGAAGAAGACGAATTTTTTTATTTACATTGATGGGTAAGGAAATGGAAAGATCTAATGAACGCTGGTATTAAGTTATCACAAGACAAATATTTGAATGTGCTGTTGTTTCCGGACCGCTTGCTTCCACTTCAAAATACAGAATCTGGTTTGGAAAAATCTACTTTTAAGCTTCATCTCATTTGCAGAGAATACAATATCAAAATCTCTACTATAAAAACAAAGGTAATAGCACTTCGGGGAAAGAAATTAAAAATAATGATTAATGATCGAATTATAGAACAGGTAAGACATTTTATTTATTTGGGAAATGATAAGGGGTATGGTAGGAATTATATTGACGTTAAGTTAGATAAGTTCCAGACGGTCTGTGGGACAATCAACACTATGTTTAAAGATAAGGTACTTCCGGATACAAAGTTCTACAAAGTTACGACAGTTCCTGAACTGTTCTATGAGTGTGAATTATTGACAACAACCTCAATACCAAATAGTAAAATACAGGCCTCGGAAATGGCGTTCTTAAGAGGAGTTAAAGGTGATCTAAACTTGACCGTACAAGGAATGAGGCAGGAAGGGAAGAGTTATTAGGTTTTAACTTGAATAAAAAATTAAAAGATTACAAACAACAGTGGAGTGATCACTCAGAAAGAATGTCAGATTCCAGACTGGCCAAACAAGTCTGGAAATACAAACCTATAGAACACACGTGTATGGGTAGACCCAGGAAGAGATAACAGTGGAAAGAACACTTATAAAGATTGTCATATTCCAGACTGGCCAAACAAGTCTGGAAATACAAACCTATAGAACACACGTGTATGGGTAGTCCCCAGGAAGAGATAACGGTGGAAAGAACACTTATAAAGTTTGTCAGATTCCAGACTGGCCAAACAAGTCTGGAAATAGAAACCCATAGGACACAGGTGTTTGGGTAGATCCAGGAAGAGATAACGGTGGAAAGAACACTTATAAAGATTGTTAGATTCCAGACTGGCCAAACAAGTCTGGAAATACAAACCTATAGAACACACGTGTATGGGTAGACCCAGGAAGATATAACGGTAGAAAGAACACTTATAAAGATTGTCAGATTCCAGACTGGCCAAACAAGTCTGGAAATACAAACCTATAGAACACACGTGTATGGGTAGACCCAGGAAGAGATAACAGTGGAAAGAACACTTATAAAGATTGTCATATTCCAGACTGGCCAAACAAGTCTGGAAATACAAACCTATAGAACACACGTGTATGGGTAGTCCCCAGGAAGAGATAACGGTGGAAAGAACACTTATAAAGTTTGTCAGATTCCAGACTGGCCAAACAAGTCTGGAAATAGAAACCCATAGGACACAGGTGTTTGGGTAGATCCAGGAAGAGATAACGGTGGAAAGAACACTTATAAAGATTGTTAGATTCCAGACTGGCCAAACAAGTCTGGAAATACAAACCTATAGAACACACGTGTATGGGTAGACCCAGGAAGATATAACGGTAGAAAGAACACTTATAAAGATTGTCAGATTCCAGACTGGCCAAACAAGTCTGGAAATAGAAACCCATAGGACACAGGTGTTTGGGTAGATCCAGGAAGAGATAACGGTGGAAAGAACACTTATAAAGATTGTTAGATTCCAGACTGGCCAAACAAGTCTGGAAATACAAACCTATAGAACACACGTGTATGGGTAGACCCAGGAAGATATAACGGTAGAAAGAACACTTATAAAGATTGTCAGATTCCAGACTGGCCAAACAAGTCTGGAAATACAAACCTATAGAACACACGTGTATGGGTAGACCCAGGAAGATATAACGGTAGAAAGAACACTTATAAAGATTGTCAGATTCCAGACTGGCCAAACAAGTCTGGAAATACAAACCTATAGAACACACGTGTATGGGTAGACCCAGGAAGATATAACGGTGGAAAGAACACTTATAAAGATTGTCATATTCCAGACTGGCCAAACAAGTCTGGAAATACAAACCTATAGAACACACGTGTATGGGTAGACCCAGGAAGATATAACGGTAGAAAGAACACTTATAAAGATTGTCAGATTCCAGACTGGCCAAACAAGTCTGGAAATACAAACCTATAGAACACACGTGTATGGGTAGACCCAGGAAGAGATAACAGTGGAAAGAACACTTATAAAGATTGTCATATTCCAGACTGGCCAAACAAGTCTGGAAATACAAACCTATAGAACACACGTGTATGGGTAGTCCCCAGGAAGAGATAACGGTGGAAAGAACACTTATAAAGTTTGTCAGATTCCAGACTGGCCAAACAAGTCTGGAAATAGAAACCCATAGGACACAGGTGTTTGGGTAGATCCAGGAAGAGATAACGGTGGAAAGAACACTTATAAAGATTGTTAGATTCCAGACTGGCCAAACAAGTCTGGAAATACAAACCTATAGAACACACGTGTATGGGTAGACCCAGGAAGATATAACGGTAGAAAGAACACTTATAAAGATTGTCAGATTCCAGACTGGCCAAACAAGTCTGGAAATACAAACCTATAGAACACACGTGTATGGGTAGACCCAGGAAGAGATAACAGTGGAAAGAACACTTATAAAGATTGTCATATTCCAGACTGGCCAAACAAGTCTGGAAATACAAACCTATAGAACACACGTGTATGGGTAGTCCCCAGGAAGAGATAACGGTGGAAAGAACACTTATAAAGTTTGTCAGATTCCAGACTGGCCAAACAAGTCTGGAAATAGAAACCCATAGGACACAGGTGTTTGGGTAGATCCAGGAAGAGATAACGGTGGAAAGAACACTTATAAAGATTGTTAGATTCCAGACTGGCCAAACAAGTCTGGAAATACAAACCTATAGAACACACGTGTATGGGTAGACCCAGGAAGATATAACGGTAGAAAGAACACTTATAAAGATTGTCAGATTCCAGACTGGCCAAACAAGTCTGGAAATAGAAACCCATAGGACACAGGTGTTTGGGTAGATCCAGGAAGAGATAACGGTGGAAAGAACACTTATAAAGATTGTTAGATTCCAGACTGGCCAAACAAGTCTGGAAATACAAACCTATAGAACACACGTGTATGGGTAGACCCAGGAAGATATAACGGTAGAAAGAACACTTATAAAGATTGTCAGATTCCAGACTGGCCAAACAAGTCTGGAAATACAAACCTATAGAACACACGTGTATGGGTAGACCCAGGAAGATATAACGGTAGAAAGAACACTTATAAAGATTGTCAGATTCCAGACTGGCCAAACAAGTCTGGAAATACAAACCTATAGAACACACGTGTATGGGTAGACCCAGGAAGATATAACGGTGGAAAGAACACTTATAAAGATTGTCATATTCCAGACTGGCCAAACAAGTCTGGAAATACAAACCTATAGAACACACGTGTATGGGTAGACCCAGGAAGATATAACGGTAGAAAGAACACTTATAAAGATTGTCAGATTCCAGACTGGCCAAACAAGTCTGGAAATAGAAACCCATAGGACACAGGTGTTTGGGTAGATCCAGGAAGAGATAACGGTGGAAAGAACACTTATAAAGATTGTTAGATTCCAGACTGGCCAAACAAGTCTGGAAATACAAACCTATAGAACACACGTGTATGGGTAGACCCAGGAAGAGATAACGGTGGAAAGAACACTTATAAAGATTGTCAGATTCCAGACTGGCCAAACAAGTCTGGAAATAGAAACCCATAGGACACAGGTGTTTGGGTAGATCCAGGAAGAGATAACGGTGGAAAGAACACTTATAAAGATTGTTAGATTCCAGACTGGCCAAACAAGTCTGGAAATACAAACCTATAGAACACACGTGTATGGGTAGACCCAGGAAGAGATAACGGTGGAAAGAACACTTATAAAGATTGTCAGATTCCAGACTGGCCAAACAAGTCTGGAAATAGAAACCCATAGGACACAGGTGTTTGGGTAGATCCAGGAAGAGATAACGGTGGAAAGAACACTTATAAAGATTGTCAGATTCCAGACTGGCCAAACAAGTCTGGAAATAGAAACCCGTAGGACACAGGTGTTTGGGTAGATCCAGGAAGAGATAACGGTGGAAAGAACACTTAAACATTGTCAGATTCCAGACTGGCCAAACAAGTCTGGAAATACAAACCCATAGGACACAGGTGTTTGGGGAGATCCAGGAAGAGATGGCTGGAGGATCTTTCAAGGTGGAACAGGCAGCACCTCACCTATGCTGTGTGTTGTGAAGATGATGATGACGATGAAGATATTTTTTTATCAGTTTTTTTGGAAACGGCCGTTCTGTAACTGCAACAGACACTGGTATTGCCAAAACCACGTAGACGATTAGAAAATGTTTGGGTAAAACTAAGTATAGACAAATCGGAAGAAACGTGGCAAACAACAGTATTACACTAACACCTGGAAATTATACATTTGAATATGTTCAATAGTTTTACTTTTGATCACAAATTTACCCTGACTAACTAATGAAGTCCCGTTTTGTAAGTAGAAATACGTATTAAAATGCAGAACACGAGGCCACCATTCAAGTTGCTCAAATCCATGACACTAAGCCAACAACTGAAGATAAGCCATATATATACAAGTCTTACTTCAACTTTGTCATGCTTACATACCTTTCATGCTCCGGACGAGACGCTTCAGTGTCTCCACCATTATCAAGTACTAATAATATTGCAATTACAAAACTGCTAATTCAAATAACAAAATGAACGAGTATTGTTCGACCAGCAGTGGCATATTCATGACAGGCTTGGCCATTAACTAATGCAGATGAACATCTTAGAATATTTGAGCATAAAACCTTTGGGTCTTGGTAAAATAAATATAGGTTTGAACGATACGGATGAATGAATATAAGCTGGATCAATTGGTACACGGTGCTGAGATAACGCAGCTCATCAAGACCAGACGATTAGAATGGTTTTATCACATAAAACAAACGGATGATAGCGAAACGCCTAAAGGAATCGCAGACTGAACACCATTAGGCGGAACAATTAGAGTAAGGATTAAAAAAAAAACACTATTGGTAGATTCATAATTTATTCTTAACCTCTACTTTATTCCTAACCTTAAGAGCTTAAGAATACATTGTGAAAGTGCCAAGTGTTTGTGTGTTCTTCGAAACCCTTGTAGTAATATGTTTCATATGTTTTACCAATTTCCCTACGAGTCTTCAACCAATATTGTAAATTTGAGCAAGACCTTAAAAAAAAAGATGGACAGCAGACGTAGACGATGATTTGAGAAGTACAGATGTGAGAGGCTGGGGAATGTTTTGTGGTGAGGACGGAACGGACGGACGGAATGGAAGAGAATCATTGATCAGGGTATAATACACATAGTGGACTGTGTTGCCAGAAGAAGGAAAAGAAGAAGAATAGAGTTTAAATAGATCAAATAGACACGACAAAATAAAAACGGAAACACATTCCACTACATGGATACTAAGTGCTCCATAAGATTTTGCTAACACAGCCGTGCGTCGCTGAAAATTTTTATAGTGTACAACAAAGAGACGTTTCATTACAGCAGATTCAGTTTACGCTGCGTGTGTGGGAGGTTGAGCGTCGTCTTCCATTACCGTTACGACTTCCATTAGGTACAAATGACGAATGCCAATTTACGTGTGGGTTCGTGATTACTCCTGAGATCTGTAAAACCGTATTCATTTATACTGGACACTTTGATGCACTTAAGTGACTTAGAATATGGAAACCTGAACACATTGTACTTCGCTACAATCTTTTATTTTTCTGCATCTGCAAATTACACGCTCTGTAGTATTCATTTATTATCATACGCCAACTTAGAACAAGCGAAGCGAGTTTATCAGTTCTAACTTGATTGTTTGGCATTTGATTCTTTGCCTGTCTGTTTTTCTATGAATTATCGGTTATGTCTCACCTTTTAATCACTTCAACCCATTTTCTTTAAATGTAATTTATGTGTTCATACTTTTATCCCTTTTCATCATCATCATCACGATCATCATCATCATCATCTTGAAGGATTAAACCAAGATTGGTTTGTTCCGGTCTCAAATAGGCAAAGATACATCCATTTTATTTTCTAAATTGATTCCCTTAAAAATAACTGTGCGGGGGAAAAAACGTGAGCGTCAAAAATATTTTAAATAATTTCGAAAAATCGTGTAGGCACCAAAGTAAAGACAATTTTAACAAAATTCTGAAAGCCGTATTTGGTATTGGAAAGTTAAAAATTTTCAGGTCCCAAAAACGGGTAAATATTTTGTTTTGAAGAAAAATCTAAAAATCCATGTGGCGTATAAAATTAGCGAAACTATTAAAATCTGAATATAGCGCTCACTTTTAGGAATTTGAAATTTCTTTTATAGCGAAGGCCATAAATGTATTGTTATGGCGCTCTCACGGGTCGTCATATTGTGAAGTGGAAACAGAATATTTGTAGAAGATTGCTTATTTGAGACATTTATGGTGCTGAGAGAACTATAAGGTCTTAGAATTTATTCTGAAGGGTGAAATTCTTGGGCAACGGAGTAGTGAAGAGGGAGGAGAGGAACAACATCAAAGAGTGGACTGAAACAAAACGTACCGAACAGCTCTATCGGGAAGTTATTAGCTCTGTCCGCAAGCTATAGCTGTAGTTGTCGCCAACGTCCGAGGGACGACAGTGCTTACAGAAGAGAATGAATTCGGACAAACTGTATTACACTTCTAATTACAGTTTAGCTGCTTCTTCTTCTTGTCTTAAGTTATATAAACCTGTTCCGGTAGCCATCTCATTCTTGGACGACCCACGTCTCTTCTACCAATGGTTTTATAGTTCTGTGACGCTTCCAGCAATCGATCCTCTATCATCCTTTGCAGATGATCCCACCATTGTCTTCTGAAAGTTGAAATAATTTCATTTATGTTCTCTACTTCGAGTTCTGCTCTGATATCCTCATTCCTTAATCTATATCTTTCACTGTATAGTTTAAAATGCTTCGAGGAAACTGAGCTTCAGCACTCTGAATCTTGCCGCATTCCTTTTTTGTCATGACCCACGCGTCACTCGCATATGTCAATGTGGGTATCGCAATTGTCTTATAAAATTTAACCCTTGTGCAGTGCCTTGTTTTAATTATGAGATTTATACGAATCGTACCACAAATATTCCTAAATTTATTTACCTTCTCTTTTATATCATATTCAGATTCATAACTTACTGCACAGCCGAGATATTCGAAACGGCTCACTTGTTCTAAAGCACTCTTGTTTATATAAATCACTTAGTTCTCACTAAGTTACCCTTACTGAGATCCTTACTAAGATGACCTTGACCAAGCCATAGTTTTGGTATTTGTTACTGAAATTGTCAGTGAGTACTCGGTTGCCACTTCTTGTAATTGAAACATAGGTCTTCGCAAATCGTCCTCATTTTCTTGAATAAGAACTATGTCGTCCGCATATGCCAGGAAACCCATAAAAATTGATTTGTTAAGCTATATTCCCGAAGTCACTCTGGATTTCTATGCCCTCAACATGTCGTCAATGTATATAAGGCTGGAGAAATACAGGATCCCTGCCTAACTGCCTTATTTATTGGAATGTTATCTATGAGCCTACCATTCAGATTCAGGACTACAGATGTACTTTTGTAAAGGATCTGATCTAAATTTACAGTTTACCTAATGGTGGTATTCACAAGTTGCAAAGCACTAAATTCAATGAGTACAACGATATCAGCAAACCCTCGTACTGTATCAACGTTATGCACTATTGTGTTATTGGCTTCAGTTTTGTACTGCAATATTCACTGTTATCGCGTTATGAGGCTCCTCAAAGTTGCGCGAGAGTTTTCCCGCTTCCACGTGCAATACTGTAGTCAAGTTTTTCAGTCGAGCACACTTTCAACTGACTGTAAAACTTTTCGCCGAAATTAGTTTCCAATGTTCTGGGCACAAACACAAGGTTGCAATGCTATGATTAAACGAACAAAACGTATATGATACTGATACGCTCCATGGGCTGCAGAACTCGCTGTTCCGTAAGGAAATGGAAGTATGGTGATGGAGAAAAAAATCGTGTTCGAGATAAGGGCTGATTTTGATTGTACTACCCTCAAAACATGAAGAAAAGTCATTTTTCGAAAAGTGTGTGTGTGTGTGTGTGTGTGTGTGTGTGTGTGTGTGTAGAATTCTTTCTATGGCGATCGATAACAGTCGCAAATTCAAGCATAATCAAATAATGTTCTGCACATGTGTCTGAGTTGTAGAGGACTCAACGTCTGTTGATTTTGGTGAAGATCGGTTAAGGGGAAAGCGTAATTTACCTGCAACGTTTTATGTTTTAACAAGAGTAAAGTAATTAATTTTCATAAATAAAGTGTCCTGAAAAAAATATCAAAATAACCCACTGTAGAAAGGTTGATGAAGTATCTATAAATGAAAAGGGTAGTTGAAGGGAGAGGGGGTAATTTTTGTATTAATGTTACAAATTTAATCGACCGAAAACTTAAATATTTAAAAAATCGGTAGGAGAACCATACACGACTTCCATGTTCTAAGATTTATATTTAAAATCATTTTCGAAATGAAATATTACCATAGAAACACTTCTCTCTACTTACTGCTTCAGCCTTAACCACAGTACTGTGGTCACTAACGTATATCACCTCACGTTATCGCACTCGATGATGGAAGTCGATGGCATTGCCGAAATGTCTGGTTTTGTAGAAAACATTGGACTACGGCCAAACAGCCTGGGAAGGAATTTGAACAAAAAACTACTTATTTGTTGCCTATAACGTTGTACACTATTGGATGGCCGCCATAAGTCAGACTTACAAGACGTTAGAGTTTATAGAAGTGCCAACATGGATAGCGATCACTATCTCGTAGTTGCAAAACTGAGAGCTAGAATCTCCAATAATAGAAATGAAAAAGGAATAAAGACTGTTAGATACAATACAGAAATACTAAAGGAAGAAGAAATAAAACGGAGGTTCGAGGAAGTTACTAATGAGAAAATTAGACAGTGGAGACTTGAATGCCGTGAGGAACAAGATATAGAAAACCACTGGCTTAATCTAAAAAACATATTAGTGACCACGGGAGAAGAAATCGTTGATTTGAAGAAGAGACGTGGGCCAGATGAGTGGTTTGATAAGGAGTGTGAAGAGCCAACTGAATTCAAAAACAAGACATACAAATTTATGATCCAAAAGAAATGCACTAGGGCTGTTCAAGAGGAATACAGGAAGGCCAGGCGGATGGAAAAGAAGATTCATAGAGGAAAACAGAGGGAGTATATGATGAGACAGATGAAAAAGATAGAGGAATATAAGAGTAAAAGGCTGAGCCGAGATATGTACAGGAAGGTGAATGATATTAGACAGGAATTTCAGCCTAGAACAAATGCCTGTAGGGATAATAATGGTGGCCTTGTGAGTGATAATGCTGGCATAATCAGGAGATGGACAGAACACTTCGAAGAGTTGCTAGGCTCAGTTGGGGAGGCTTCGATGGAGGCATCTGAGAATGAAGAGGAAGCAGGAGAATTCGAGGATGATAGAGAGGAGTTGGTGTCATCCTATGACGAGGTGTATGAAGCTCTAGAAAAGCTTAAAAATAACAAGGCAGCAGGTTCCGATGGTTTACCAGGGGAACTATTAAATAGCGCAGGAGGAGATTTCATAAAGGAATTTTCCCATCTCATAGAGCGAATATGGCTGGAGTAGTAGCGAAGTAATGCCTGATGAGTAGAACAATGGGGTGGTGTGTTTAATACATAAAAAGGGTGATCCGCTCATACGTAAAAATTATAGGGGCATCTCTCTACTTAATACAGCATATAAGGTATTGTCCAACATCATATTTTCTAGGCTGCTTCCCTACGCTGAGGAAAACATAAAAGAATATCAATGTGGATTCACTAGGAATAGGTCAACAACAGACCAAATATTTACACTAAGGCAAATCCTGGAAAAAACGTTGGAATATGGAGTGGCCACTCACCATTTCTTTGTGGTTTTCCAGTCGGCATATTATTCAATCAACCGGAAAATGCTATATAGAGCTATGAAGGAGTTGAATATACCATCTAAGTTGGTGCGTATGGTTGGAGTAGTTATGTCCAATTCTAAGTGCCAAATCAGAATACAATCAAATCTATCTAACTCCTTAAAAACATTGAATGGGTTGAAACAAGGAGATGCCTTAGCGTGTCTGTTGTTCAACATAGCTCTAGAAAAGGTCATCAGGGGGATTCAGGAATTCAAACTAGCGGACACATATTTCACAAGGAGGTACAGCTTCTGCCCTATGCCGATGACATTGACGTCATAAGTAGGTCTGAATCTGGCTTAAAGGAAGCCTTTCAGGAACTGGAATTGTCCGCTAAGGCTATAGGCTTGGTTATAAACCAAAGCAAAACCAAATATATGGTTGTAGGTGCCAACACTCGTGCCCTGTCCCTGCGCATTAATGATTATGAATTTGAAAAGGTTCAGGGTTTTCCATATCTCGGGTCATATGTGGACTCTGGAAATGACTCCTCTAGAGACATTGAAAAACGGATATTATCTGCTAATAGGTGTTACTACGGACTGGTGAAACATTTTAAGTCAAAATTAATAAGTAAAGATACAAAAGCCACCCTATACAAGACCTTGATCAGAGCAGTCCTGATGTGTGGCTCGGAATGCTGGGTGCTAAAAAAACTAGATGAGCAGAAACTATCCGTTTTTGAGAGGAGGGTACTGAGGAGAATCTATGGCCCTGTGAAGGAAAACGACATTTGGAGGCGACTGCATAATCGAGAGTTGTACGAAAGGTTTAAAGATCTTCCGATCGTGCAACTCATACAAATTAACAGATTGCGTTGGGCTGGTCATGTGCAGAGAATGGCGGAGGATAGAATCCCAAAAAGAGTTATGAATTATTTGCCGATGGGAAGGAGAAGGAAAGGAAGACCGCGTACAAGATGGCTGGACCAGGTTGGTAAGGAGGCAGTGAGGCTGGGTGCAGCAAACTGGTGGATATTGGCCGGGAGTAGAGACCAGTGGGGAAGATTTCTTTTGGTGGCCAGGGCCCGGACTGGGCTGTAGCGCCGAGGATGTATGTATGTATGTAACGTTGTACACATATATATAAAAAATATGCATAAAATTAATGGCTTTGTATAAGTTAATGTTTGATCTCCATTAAGTAGTGCTCAAGTTTCCAAAGTTTTAATATTATGATGTCCGTAATTAAAACATCAGAGCAGGTTTAGTGTGTATGAGGGTACACCGTGGACAAAAATTTTCAACATTTCCTATTGAGCGTTGCTTAGAGTAAAGCTGCGAATCTATAGTGTACGTTTCACAGAAAAAACACGCGGAAAAGAAGGAGCGCTCCGAAGTCACTCATGGACCCTCAGAATCTTGCAGAGGGTTCATTCCCTAAAGACGAAAAGTCTGTCTATGAATCGTTCCTCTGTAAACACGTGCAGTTACACTGCCCAGCGATCCACAGGAAGCAAATCGCTATCCACGCTGGACACTTTTTCGGCTTGCACGCGTTATGTTGGTGTGGGTTTCGGCACTTTCCATTTAAAAAGCGTGCAAATGTAAGAAAATAAACATGAGTGAGGCCAGAAATAACGCGAATTTTGTGTGTGTGTGTGTGTGTGTGTGTGTGTGTGTGTGTGTTCCCTGCCTTTTTATTGCAGTAATCATAATAATAAAATGGAAACGTAAACATTACATAATTGAGATATGCTTACCTGCCACGAACGATATATTTTCACTCATACATGATTTACACTAAAATAAAAAAATTATAATTTTATTGCCTGGCAACAAAATTATTTTATTTTTAACAATTACCATTTAAAGTTTAAATGAATTTTCAAGTACATTAATGTTGTTAAAACGTAAAAGGTTGCAGGTAAAGTACCCCTTACCCTTAACCGATCTTCACCAAAATCAAACATCCTTGAGATCTCTACAATTCAGGGACGTATGCAAACAATTATTTGATTCTGTTTGAATTTGCGGCTGTTATCGTTTGCCATAGAAAATTACCCTTGATAAAAAAACGTTGCAGGTAAACTACCCCTTCCCCTTAACCGATCTTCACCGAAAACAATAGGTCTTGAGTACTCTACAAATCAGGGCTGTATGCAAAAAATTATTTGATTCTGTTTGAATTTGCGGCTGTTATCGTTTGCCATAGAAAATACCCTTGTTAAAACATAAAACGTTGGAGGTAAACTACCCCTTTCCCTTAACCGATCTTCACAAAAAACAATAGGTCTTGAGAACTGTACAATTCTGGGCTGTATGCGAAACATTATTTGATTCTGTTTGAATTTGCGGCTGTTAATGTTTGCCAAAAAAAAAAAATACCCTTGATAAAAAAACCGTTGCAGGTAAACTACCCCTTTCCCTCAACCGATCTCCACCAAAATCAAACGTCCTTGAGATCTCAACAATTCAGGGACGTATGCAAACAATTATTTGATTCTGTTTGAATTTGCGGCTGTTATCGTTTGCCATAGAAAATTACCCTTGATAAAAAAACGTTGCCGGTAAACTACCCCTTCCCCTTAACCGATCTTCACCAAAAACAATAGGTCTTGAGAACTCTACAATTCTGGGCTGTATGCGAAACATTATTTGATTCTGTTTGAATTTACGGCTGTTAATGTTTGCCAAAAAAAAATTATCATTGATAAAAAAAAAACCGTTGCAGGTAAACTACCCCTTCCCCTCAACCGATCTTCACCAAAATCAAACGTTCTTGAGATCTCTACAATTCAGGGACGTATGCAAAACATTATTTTATTCTGTTCGAATTTGCGGCTGTTATCGCTTGCCAAAAAAAATTACCCTTGTTAAAAAAAACCGTTGCCGGTAAACTACCCCTTTCCCTCAACCGATCTTCACCAAAAACAATAGGTCGTGTGTACTCTACAAATCAGGGCTGTACGCAAAAAATTATTTGATTCTGTTTGAATTTGCGGCTGTTATCGTTTTCCATAGAAAAAAAAATCTACAGACAGACAGACAGACACACAGATAGACACACAGACACACACACACAGACACTTTTCGAAAAACGACTTTTTTCATGTTTTGAGTGTAGTACAATCAGAATATGCAATAATCTCGAACACGATTTTTTTTTGCCCTCACCATACTTCCATTTCCTTAAGGAACATGGAAGTAATAAAAATTAATAATTGATATTGTTCCATGTCATGTAACCACGGATACGTAAGAAAATTAATTTTTCGTTTCAGAAATTCACAGATAACAAACGCCGGGCGGTATTCGCTTTATTTAGCGTTGTTTAAATAAAACGTAATTTAATTCTTTATTACTAAAACATTAACAACTAGGTACAATTTGTATTTTGATTTTTTTTACTATTTAGGTACAATTCTCAGCGTTTTTACCAAAAGCATGCTGATATATTTGGTTGTGTTGTGAGTGTAGGCTTACATATTAAAAATAATTTTATAATTAATTAGAACGTGGAAGTCATGTATGGTTCTCCATACAGATTTTTATTTGTATGTGTACTACGTTATAGGCAACAAATAAGTGATTTCTATGGAAATATTTCATTCAATTTGTCAAACATAAAACTAGATTTACAAGATGGGGGATTTTTTATAGAAATTATCAAACCGAATTCAAGTAAATGATTTTAAATATAAATCTTACAACGTGGAAGTCATGTATAGTTCTCCATACCGATTTTTTTATGTTTTGCTGCAGAGACTGGACGTTTCCTTCGCAGTGTCTTCTGTATCTCCAAGGAAACGCTGTGTGAACTTTGTGACATTGTGTGAATTAAATATTTAATTCCACCAAGATATTAGTTAATAATATAACCATTAGGTAATGTAACCATGGTTTACTCACCTTCCGAACGAACAAAATACATTTTCTATCAGATAAATTCATATTAATAAATTTTATTAATAATTAGCTTCATAGCAATATTTTTGGAAAAAATTTAAATTGAAAATCTATCAGTGTCAGACCAAAATTAATTGTAACCCAAATACAAATGTTACAAAATTTTAGTGTTTATTGTATGACTGTGTCTTCTTCAATTGTTATATTACTAAAAATATAGTAAACGGGTTTTTAATCATTTTTCCCATAAATAAATAATTATTTAATTTCGAATTTAGTGTATTAAATAAATGTACTTCGTTCACAATAGTAAGCGAATTCTGTCTGCAGCTCAGGGATCATATATTATTTTTGTGTATTAACTTTTCTATTAGGCTATACATGATTATATTCTTGGATTTCGTTGTCCATGACGTGTCCGTTACTTAACTAAATATAATTATTTCACTACGACTTGGAAGCATGTTTTGTTGAAAGTTAATTTCCGAGTCGTAGTGAAATAATTATATGATTATATTGTTACGTAATGCGGAAAAAGTGTACCCCATTACAGAACATTCTACGTGTTTCTCGGCTATTTCAGTGGAATCCGGCTGTAATGTGTGTGTGTGTGTGTGTGTGTGTGTATGCGTGCGTACATATTGCTGCTACTTTGAGATGAAGGACAATTACGTGACACTTGTCACGCGTCCGTAGCCGAGACTGATCCAGATTTCCCTGGTCCACGCACGCTATGTTCAAGGCGGTAAGCAATTACGCTCTAGTGTTTTCTAGTAGTGTTCTTGATGCGTAGTATAGACTATTCTTGAACATCAGCGGGGTATAAATACAAGTGCTCAGCGACGCTTAGTTCAGTTTTAGTGGCGATTTATTCCTGTGCGGTTCGAGGTATTGTGGCGAAGTGTTATGTGTTTTATAATTTGGCGAGACTCTACTAGTTGGCATTTTTATTGCGTGTGAACAATTTTTATTTGATTCGTTGTAAGAGACTATCTTGTTGATTACGAACTGTTTAACTGTGATAATTAAAACTGGTAATTAGTGACATAATCGGTGACTGTATTTTGCTTTCCACTGTACCATACGACGATCAGTGAGACCGTCGTGACAATATTACAATTATGCTTTGTTAGGCCATGGATTAAAATTTTAATATTATAGAAATGGAATTTTTTACGGTAAAAAATATATAATGTAAAAGAACTGCATGAAACTTCAAGTAGAAACAATTTGTATGTAAAATACTGAAAGAACGGAAACAGTTCCTGGAGCGCGCGTGTTTGTGCGGGCGCATATGTTTCCCACGGGATTCACTACGGTGTACGGTTTTACAGTGCCATGTTACACTGCCTGTACACGATAATAACAGTTACCGATTGGTTTCACAGCGCCTGCTAAACTAGTCGTATGCAGTTAGTGATACACATTTAAAAATTCCATATACGCGTACAATTCTTAGGTGTGAAAATTCACCCAAACCGTCACTCCTGGACCGAGGATTTCGCTGGGCGTGAAAAAACTGGCTTCCAACAGGACCGGCAGATTCCCTGCTTGCCCGTTCCCTGGTCGCCACCATACGGACGCTTTTCCGAAAGTTTTATCGCCGCTGTGCCCGCTTTGAGGGCAGTCATCTCATTAGCGCCCTCGGTCGCAACACGTCTGTGTCAGGTGAATCTTGGATTCGGCCTCGGCGTACTCTCAATTAGGTAACTAATTGACTCCCACAGATGGTAGCAGGCCACACACACTTAATATCCAGAGATTATGGTCCCTGCAGCAGGAGTTGTGTAAGAAGCTACGGACGCGGCATATGTGTGGGGGACGGACACAAGCCCGTCCCGCACAACCATCGGCCACCGCCACTTGACCCAAACTTACCGAGAACAATAAAACGCACACAGATTAAAATTAATACTCTTTTCATTCCCACTTTCAATTTAAAGACGAATCTTAAACTTCACGTGTTTTCACTCATTATTTTCTGAGAAGAGGGAAGATGTTTTCTTCTTTGTTGACAGCTAAGCGAATTGTTACGACTGTCGCAGCAGCACCTTTGCTACCGAGCAGGGAATCTGGTGACGTATGCCATTCCACTGCATGCATCACCGTAATACTACACATTTAAAATACGTTTAAGTCAGTTCCGGTGTAACTTGATTGTCTCTCACACGGTATTTCTTGTAGCGAATAAGAAAACACACTTTAACAACTTTTAACAAAATATTCAATAAATTACACTGACATATAATGTAATCTAATACCCACACAAAACTACAACTAAATACGTCTTCTGAACGTCGGAACAATGTTTTCAGAATCAGTAATACTTCACAAACACAAGCACGCACTATCATTCAGTAGACCACCCCCCGTTCCTCAGGCGTCTCGGCAGCAAAACCGATGCGCATACAATACAAAGATCTAGCCATTGTGTGTGTGTGCGCGCGCGCGTGTGTGTAGAGTAGCTTCTGCCTTTTTAAAACGACTGTCTTTGTTACTTACGTAATTACTCGTACTTCAATACTATTTACGTCACTTGGTACAGAAAGTCAAACGACAAAAGGTGTCAAGTCAAGTAATTAAAAGCAGCTGCACTTTACGTGTCAGTATTCAATGTATCTTTGTGCAGCGCGATATGATGTTGTTTTGTAACAGGGCGACGTTATTTCTACGCTACAGTTACGTTACGTTTGCAATTCTATTGTGTTGTTATGTCTGTATGCACGCGTAGTCTCTGTAATCCTCTCGCTTTGTTTTCACAATTACTGTTGCACACTGTAAACTTTATAAACTTTGT
This sequence comes from Magicicada septendecula, assembly GCA_034769895.1. NCBI lineage: Eukaryota > Metazoa > Arthropoda > Insecta > Hemiptera > Cicadidae > Magicicada > Magicicada septendecula. Next base: position 60,309,676 of record CM068374.1, read on the forward strand.
AAAACTTTGCAATTCATGCAACAGCAAACGGAGACACTGCTGTGTAACTTGTATTCATGAAGGACAATGTGCTTATGAATTGCAAACTTGGGACTGCTTCTGTTTCTGATTAAAACTACTGCATGTGACCTGAAGTGTATTTGTATCTGGTGTTAACAACACGTTGAGAGCCAGCACATCGTTTCCTACAGCCAGGAACAAGAAACTAACAACTTAACGATATAACTAACAACTAACGACTGGATATAATAACTAAAAAACTGCTTAATGTTAAAGGGAATTATTGATATTTTTTAAATTTTAATGTTTTTGCAGAAATGAATAATACATGTTCATTCTTAAAGACGCATTTGTTGTATAATTTAAATATTGTGTTTTGTAATTAAATATGTTTTAAAATTTGAGTAAACTAGTTTCATAACGTAGAGAATCATAACGTAGTTTCAAATTGGTAAAGTCGTCATTGCCTCGAGTACAGAGCCGCTTTTGTAAACAAGTTTCACTTTCAACTTTGTAAACAAGATTAGGTATATAAGTTAAGCGTAAAGCGTGGTAAAGCACCAACTCCAGAGGGTTGCCGTGTGTAGCACATTCCTGTGCGTGTGAAAAAATAGGACACATTGGTAATATTCTGTATTAATAGTAATTTAAAGAATAATATATTAATGAAAGTAATAAATTGGAAAGATTCTGTTAACTAGTAACTTGAGATTAATTTAGAAATATCGAAGAGTAATTACATTGGAATTTTTTGTTGGAATAAATATACTTTATGTTTTTGGCACCTTTCAATTCTAATTCTTAACTCAGTAAACTACCTACACTTACTATCTGTTTTGCCACTCGAGCGGAGAGTATATTTTGCTGGTAATTTATCTTAGCATAATCCACCGGTATAACACATTCTTGTGTTTTAAAACAACAAGAAAGAATTTAATATTTGTAAACAAGATAATTTTCAAATATCTAAGCAGAAAACAAAAATCATGGGTTTTTGGGGTAAGTATCCAATCAGATGAAAAACTGTTCGTGAGGCAACAGTTTTCTAACAAGTCTCTGACCTCAATTACCTGGGTTGCGCTATCAGTATTGGGAACGACACAGACCGAGATAAAACTACAAAAATATCGGTTTCAGATGATGTGTGGCGTCATACTTTGAACGTTGAGGAAAAAGATAAGGAAAGATAGAAGGCTCAAATTTTATAAAACAATGACAGTGCCTGTTTTAATATACGAATGTGAAACATGGTTTCCTATAAAGAAGATTAAGCACCAGTTCCAAACTTTGGAAATGACGTTTCTGAGAAGCACAAAGGGTTGCACGAGACAGAATCGTTTGTGCAATGAGGATATTAGAAAAGAGCTACAGGTATTCTCCATAAATGATAAAATCCAGACACATCTCATGGAATGGTTACAGCATCTGGTCAGAATGGAGGATGGACGACTACCTAAGATTGCGTTTTGATATAGACCGTTTGGTACAAGAGACGTAGGAAGACCGAGAGTGAGATGGAGAGATACTCTGTGAAAACGGAACAGGCAAAGTGCGCCTACTCCGTGATGTGCAGAAGAAGAAATTATATGTACAAATAAATGAAGTTTTTATAAACTGTGTTAAAAGGACATCTGAGTGTTCATCGTGTCCTTTTAACACGAATCTGCCGGCCTTAATACAATTCGTATGGTCATGAGTCTGTGCTAAAACAAATCAGTTTATTCTTATTCTCTTTGTTGAAGATTTGTGAACATTATTTACTGAAGAAATATGTCTATTATTATCATTATTTAAGTTATATTGTAAGTGTTTATATGTACATTAGTGTCAGGCGAAACCTTATTGTAATACGTTTTTTTCACCTGATGTAGAACAGCTAAAACTCAGAACTACACCTAGGCAGTAAATTTATAAAGAGTATTGTGTTGCTTACGTTTATACAGAAGCAAACTATAAAACATGCTGTAAGACCGCAGACACTCACCAATTCATAACAAAATCAGAACTTCAAGATGTTCAAAGAGCTATTAACCATGTTTCCACTGCGCTTAAAAGCGTATGTACTGATATTTTGATATAGTTTACACAGAACAATACAAATAGTGATGAAAACCACAATGAATATGTTTAGTTTTGTTGAAGTTTTTAAAAATATTTTTACTATTGAAATCAGTAACAATTCTTCAGTAAATAATTTCGATTTACTTGTTTCTATTAAGTTATTTTTTATAAGTAAACGGTCTCCATTTATTTAAAAATATTTTGTTGAAAAGTTTATAATGTTTTTGTGTGTATTTCAATGTCAATAGTTTACAATACCTTCACGTTAAGGTTTTATGTTAAAACGGGATACTTACGTTGTGTATTTGAATAGCTATAAAATGCTTTAATTCACATTTATTTTTTGATATTATTTACGTACTAACAATGAAGTGGGAGAAGTGTATGATATTCAAAAGTGTTAACATTTTTGAGTACTAAAATAAACATAATTTTTTCCACTTCACGATAACGTTGGTTAAATGGAGCAGTTGAAAATGAAGAGAAGGGAGTGGAGGTATTCGGGAGTTGGAAGGAGGGGAAAGTGGAACTCTCTTGTTTTCCAAACCTAAGATCTGGTCACCCTAGTTTATACATATTGTTACGCAATGCGGAAAAGTGTATGTCAGTACAGAACCTTCTACGTGTTTCTAGGCTATCACGGTGGAATCCGGCTGTAATGTTGTGTGCGTACGTGATTCTCAACGCGTTAGCTAGACTGTGCCAGAATTCACGCGTCCCGCGCACTGTGTCAAGGCCGCAAACAATTACGCTCTGATGTTTTCCTTTATTGCTTACGCGTAGTATCGACTATTCTGGAACAATTCTGCTATCTGTTCAAACGACGACCGCTGCGCTTAGCAGTCGGTTTGAGTTGCGATTTATTGGAGTGCGGTTCGTAGTATTGTGGCGAAGTGTTGTGTTTTATAATTATGCGGGACAATTGTAATGCAATTGTGTTTTATATTACTTGACATTTTTATTGCGTGTGAACAATTTTTATTTGATTTTTTTGTAAGAGCCTATCTTGTTGATTACAAACTGTTTAATTGTGATAATTAAAGCTGGTGATTAGTGACTTAATTGGTGTTTTGTATTTTGTTTTCCACTGTACCATACGACAATCATTAGACCGTCGTAACAATATTATATATGTATTGTATTATTAAATAGTAGTTACTTTTATAATTATATATTTATTTATTTTTATTTCTTCTCTATATATTTAACCTAATTTTCATTCTAATATTTTTGCATATTTGTTATGTTACACATGTTTATATATGTGCTTGTATACCACTGTCCTTTTTATATGAAGCATTTTGTTTAGCAATATGATCAGGTTTCGTGAGGTAAATGAAATATCTGTATTTTAAATATAATAGTAGCTTTATCTCCTGTTTTATTGATATAAAAAAGCCGTTTGGTAAATTAAACTTCAACACGCCCTAAACATCCTGGAGAAACATAATATGCTCAATGTCTTTTATAAAATTAAATTAAAACATCTATTGTGACAACTGTTGTTAATTTAAAATGGAAGAAAGACTTTCAAAGAACATACCAGTTAACCAGGGTAGAGGGATATCTAGAATTAGATTGGGGGCCGGGGTCTGGTCGAGTCGGCTTTATATAAAAGAAAAACAAGTTAAGATTAATCAACATTACTATCTTTAAAGTGGATGTGATAACATTCTAAAATCAGGTTAATTAAAGTAAATGGTAATAACACAATTAAACTACGCGTTATTGAAACATTTTTCAGAAGATACTTATTGACTAAATCGATCTTCCTATATATTTTATATACCAAAATTTAGGTTGTGGTATTTAATAAACATGTTTGTATAATACAAAAGATTTACCTCTATATTCGCATGTACTGCTGAAAAATTAATAAAACAATGAAAAAATTAAGGGATTAACAATATTCGTCAAATTTTTCGACCCTCTGATGGAGGGTCCGATCCCGTTCGTCCCCCGCCCCCGTAAATACTATACCTGCCGACTTTACAATATAATTGCCGTAGCAGTATCACATTATATAGCATCATTACTACTTTTGAGTGTAATATACAATTTTGGTTTATATTAGTTCGTAAATACATGTAATTTTGAGAATTAATAGCTGAAGTATCTAATTTCTGTTGACAACAAACAAGTTGTCAGACACTTCTACGATGGGTTTGATATACTAACTGTAATTGATAACCAGAAGCGATGCCTGTGATGTTAACACTGGTACATTCCTTCAACTGCTGATCCGGCTGATTACTAGTCCGGCGTGTAAAAGGAAGTCACATCAAGAAAGCAAACTTATGAAATAATAACATATAATCATATTAAAGCACATTTGAATACACGCGTGTATAATCTTAACTGGTATGTAGAAAATTTTCCTTGTTCCTGTTTCCTTCAGAAAAATTAAACTCTTGACTGAATCGCTTTTCTCACAAACATCCTTACTCTCTAAAATGAAAATGTTTGTGTGCCTAATTATATGACTGCTTTTATACACTTATAGAAGTCCAAAAGCTTCTTCTTCTTCTTCTTCTTCTTCTTCTTCTTCTTCTTCTTCTTCTTCTTCTTCTTCTTCTTCTTCTTCTTCTTCTTCTTCTTCTTCTTCTTCTTCTTCTTCTTCTTCTTCTTCTTCTTCTTCTTCTCCTCCTTCTTCTCCTTCTCCTTCTCCTTCTCCTTCTCCTTCTCCTTCTCCTTCTCCTTCTCCTTCTCCTTCTCCTTCTCCTCCTCCTCCTCCTCCTCCTCCTCCTCCTCCTCCTCCTCCTCCTTCTTCTTCTTCTTCTCCTCCTCCTTCTTCTTCTTCTTCTTCTTCTTCTTCTTCTTCTCCTCCTTCTCCTCCTTCTCCTTCTCCTTCTCCTTCTTCTACTGACATTACCACCTAATACGGGTTTTACCTCTTCAACGATTTTTCTCTATTCAGTCCTTCAGCCCTCTCATTACATAGTCTTCTCCATCTTCTTATATTCCTCCAGCTATAATATTCCTCAGATCCTCCTCAATATCCTCGACCTATCTTTTCTTTGACCTTTGTCTTGTTCTCCAGCCTATTGGTATCCATTCTAGTTATTTTCTAGGGATTCTGCGTTGTTCCATCCTCGTGTGTGTCCCAGTCAATCATTTAACTTTTCGTAAACCTAAATATATCAGCTCCGTGTATTAGATTATTTACTCCACGATTCCTTCGCATTTTCCATGAACCGTCTTTATTTGGCACTGGTGAAAAGTTTCTCTCTGTGTTTGGCATTGTAGAGGTTGTGTATTGCACGGTGTCCTCGTTGTTTACATGTATATGATTTTATTATAATTTATTTTCATTTCTCTCTCCAATGGCGCCCCATCTATATTAATTACAGCTTCTTTTAAACCTGTAATGGCTGCTTGTGATGGCTAAATCGTCAGATTCACTGAGCTACTTATCCGACTTAAGAAGTCTTAAACTACTTACACTGAGCTATTAGTCTGAATTTCAGACTGATAATCCCATCTGAGTTTATGACCACTGGCTTAAGAACTGTTTTATAGAGACGAATCTTGGTTGCTATGCTTATGTTTTTACACTTAAATGTTCCTTTTAGGGAGAAGTAACATCTGTATCCAGCAGATTTACTTTATTTTATTTCTTCGGCCATAATGTTGTCCTCAGTAACTAGTGACCTCATGTATTTAAATTTGTCAACCTTTTGAAATTTGTGTACTCCAATTACCAGGACACACGTACAACGAGATAATTACTACGTCAACCTAACATGTGTTACGATAGTTTAATTGCAGTAAATGATAGGACAGTATACTCTGTGTGTGTGTGTGTTCATTAATGTTAACGCAAAGTTTTAAGACACTATTGAAAGGCGAAACAAAGTATTATCAGTACATAGAAGCGAATTGTCAGTAAAGGTGCAGCGACAAGATTACACTGGCAGCAAATATTACACTACGCTCTGAAGTAAAAGAAAATAACTCGCATAACTTTGACGCTTACGTATCCCAGCAACTTTGACTAGCAAAAGTTGTTCTCCGCTGTAACTTATGAGCTGAGCGCAGTAAGTAAGGTAAAGTTTCTGCAAAGTTTGTTACACTTTCTCGCTATCTTTCTGACAAGACATAACATCTTTGTGCTAAGGAAATGCTTCTAAAAAACGATTAACGACTCCATAAGCGCTGCAATAACGTTATGGAACTGGTTCAGTATTGTGTTAGCAAAGTACTGGGGGAGAGCGGTCAGGTTGAATCGATCGTGTCATTTTACTCGTGAAGAGCATTATCAGGCGCGTCAAACGTAGGGCTGTATGTGTATATTATTTTTGTTTGTATTGTTACGATGGTCGTCGTATGGTAGGCTACAGTGGAAAACAAAATATAAGACACCAATTAAGTCGCTAATCTTCAGCTTTAATTATCACAATTAAACAGTTTGTAATCAACAAGATAGTCTCTTACAACAAATCAAATAAAAATTGTTCACACGCAATAAAAATGTCAACTAATATAAAACACAATTGCATTACAATTGTTCCGCACAATTATAAAACACATAAGACTTCGCCATAATACTTCGAACCGCACTGTGTAAATCGCCCGACAATCTGAACTAAGCGGCGCTGACTGCCTATATTTAAACCCCTCTGAAATACCAGAATATTCCATACTGCGCGTCAAGAACGCTACTAGAAAACACCAGAACGTAATTGATTGCGGCCTTGCACACAGCGCGCGCCGACTGGTGAAACCTGGATCAGTCTCGGAAGCGTGACAAGTGTCACGTAATTGTCCTTCATCTCAGCAGCAGCAATCCGTACGCACACACACACACACATTACAGCTGGGAGAGCCGAGAAACACATAGAATGTTCCGTAATGGTGTAACATTTTTTCCGCATTACGTAACAGTATTATTTTCCGCATTGCGTAACAGTATTATTTTCCACATTACGTAACAGTATTATTTTCCGCATTGCGTAACAGTATTATTTTCCGCATTACGTAACAGTATTATTTTCCGCATTGCGTAACAGTATTATTTTCCGCATTACGTAACAGTATTATTTTCCGCATTGCGTAACAGTATTATTTTCCGCATTACGTAACAGTATTATTTTCCGCATTACGTAACAGTATTATTTTCCGCATTACGTAACAGTATTATTTTCCGCATTACGTAACAGTATTATTTTCCGCATTACGTAACAGTATTATTTTCCGCATTACGTAACAGTATTATTTTCCGCATTGCGTAACAGTATTATTTTCCGCATTACGTAACAGTATTATTTTCCGCATTACGTAACAGTATTATTCCAAAAAAAAAGACAATAAAATAGCTTACGAAAAAAACAAAAATAACATATAAAAACTATATAACCCATACAAAAAAGATAATACAATGAACAGTGGAATATACAAGACTGCAATAGATGTTACACATGCCAGACAAAAACCAATTGAAAAAACGTTATTTTGAAAACTTAAATACATACAAAAAAAAACATGAATATATTTAATCCAATTCGGCCATACATGCAATAAATACAAGTCACGTATTCCCAGACATCACCAACATAACACTAATAAGACGTACACCACACAAATGCACAATAATGAGTATTTGGGAGAATATACAAATATACAAACACGAAATACAAGACAAATTAATACCTAAACAAACACAAATCAAAACAAAGCACGACACAATTATCAAAACTTTACATTGAAACACTCAAAATACAAACATATATACGGCACCCACACACAATAATACCAATTTAAACTACCACAAGCCAACAGGAAGCTACAGAATCAACCAAACCCGGTCAGAACTAGTTTACAAGATCAAAAACTAAGATGGCTAAGGATGGGAAAAATATCTAATTCCTGAAACATGTTCCAAGTAAGGTAACAATACATCTTACTGAAAACTATTAGTAAATATTAAAGTATATTAACAAGCACGTTACAAACACGAAACACAAGACAAACTAATACCTGAACACAATAATACGAAACATTACACAATTTTCAAAGCACTCAACATAGAAAATACACAAAATACTAATATATACACCACAATCAAACACAATAATACCAATTTAAAGTGGCAAAAGCCAACAGGATACCACAAAAACAACTAATCAACACACAAGTACCTCACAAGACTTAATATTAGTAAGGCTGAGGATGGGAACACAAAGCGTCCCGAAACATGTTCCAAATAAGGAAAATAGATCTTGAGATAAAATCATATAAATATTAAATATAATATATATAATATAAATAATGTATATAATATATGTATAATAATGTGTGTCTATGTGTATTATTTTGAAAATGAAATTCAGTACAACACAAACAACAATGTAACTTAATATTTAAAATAAATTAATTACGTGAAATATTTGATACGTTATAGAACGTACCATTTATCTGATGTAGTCTGTTCTCTTTTAAATAATTAGTAGTTTATAAACAATCTTTTGTTTTGTAATGTAACAAAAAGTTTGCTGTTGTTGTTCAGAAGTTAAACAAAGAAAATCGTTATTTCTCTAAACAGTACTAACTTACGTTTTTGTTAACAAAAGACCTCTTAATTAGAAGATCGTTTGGAGAACGCCCTTACTTAGACAACTTTCACGCGTTTATGGTGAACAATATTATTTTACCTTAAGAAATTATTAAACGAAAAACAAAAGTAAGTTTAAAATGAAATTCATCACAACAGTGGAAGAAGGATTAACAAGGAATCAGTTTAGAAATAACTGGGTGACGAAAGAAGGAACTTTAAATTTCAATTTTCAAAATCAGCGTCAATAAGAGAGAATTTATTTAAGTAAACAAAGCGTTGAACAGAATTTAGAGAAAAGGCAACAACTGTTGGACATAAGAAGACAGGAATACAGAAAGAAATATAAAGATATTCCTTTAATAGGCATGGCCGATGTTTGATACGCGTAAAAGTCGGAACACGTGTGTAATTTCGTTCCAGAAAGGGACTCAGAGATCGAACGAGCAGGAAACGATTGGATTTCACCAACTACGTCTCGGAAGCAAATATCTGACATTTGGTTTTTTTTTAAATCGGTATACCAGATGCGATCGAATCGCCACCAGCCGCATGCAGTCCTGTAGAATTTGTTTTTGACACGGCTCTACCACACGACAGACTGCACTAATTGTTTGAGCTCTCTAAAATGAAAAGCAGTTGGACGTTTCGCTCTCCATTGGCTTGCGAAAGATACTGATACGTACTTCAAATTCGGTATTTAGGTAGATTGCATAGTATACTGTTACGTCACGGAACATTCTCGACCAGTGGAGTTTGTCGTTCTACGCGTTTCTCGGCTATCTCAGCAGAGCCCAGTTGTAATGTTTGTTTGCGTACATACTGCTAATTTGAGAAGAAACACAATTACGTGACACTTATTACGCGTCAACAATCGAGGCTGTTCCAGACCGCAATAGTCCGCGCACTCTGCTCAAGGCCAGACACGACACTGTTTCTACTGGATTCTAGAGTGCCTGTAATACGCAGTTTGCTCGACACGCCATCAGAATGTGACTGATTATTCTGGCGTCTCAGCGGGGTATTAATATAAGTATACAGCGACGGTCAGTTCAGTTGACATCGGTAATTATTCATTTCAGTTTAAGTGGCGATTTATTCAAGTAACGTTAAAAGTATTGTGGCGAAATGTTATTGTGTTACAATTGTGCGGGACTCTATTAGTTGCCATTATTATTGAGTGTGGACAAATTTTATTTGAATTATTGTATGAGTATATACTTGTTGATTACAAACTGTTATTTGTGATTAATTAAAGCTGGTGATTAGTGACTTCGTTGGTGTCTCTGTTTTGTTTTCCACTGTACCATACGACGATCAGTAGACCGTCGTAACAATACGTTGATTTCCGAAGAAGAAAATTTAATCTGGAGACTTACTTTGTCTTTATTGACAACGAGATAGCCTTTGGTAGAGTTAACAAATCTATTCTGTGTTGCATTGTGTGTAAGAGGGTTTATCCTAAATATCAGTAGATGTCATAAAGAGGTTATGCTATTGTACAAGGATAGTGTTGCTTATAATGAGGATTGAACAGAAACTACTACTACTCCACGACGCTACAGCTCAAGAAGAGCCCTCGAGAACGACATACCTCCACTTCTCTCTGCCCTGTAACTCGCCAACTTCTGACCCCCAGTCTTCTCATGGCTTCATCTACTTCGGTCACCCATCTTCTTGGCCTACCCCTTCCTCTTCTTCCTCCTGGTCCTCCAATGAATACTTTTCTCGCTGCCCTTTCCTCTGTCGTTCTTTGTACGTGACCTGTTCACCTAATTCTACCTTGTTTTTATTACTGTGACGATGTCCGGTACCTTGTGTAGTTCGTACAATTTGGCATTTGTCCTCATATGCACATTCCGACGTCTGGTACACCTCCATATATCCTCCACACAGAAAGATTACATTATAACAGAAACAGATTACATATTACTGGTTACATATTATTTAACAGAAAAATTTACATTAATCAGGGAGTGCGCAAAGGCTATATCATATGTCCAACACGGTTTAATATCTGTAATGACGACATAGTTAGAGAGTGGAAATTACGAGTAGCTCCGGGAATAAAATTGAATAAGAGAACATACTCTTTGCCGACGATGAAGTAATCATCCAAAACAACAAATCAATGTCCCAGAGATAAATGTTCCAGTTACAGCAAATCTGTTCAAATTACAACATAAACATTTCTGTGCAGAAGACAAAAACTATGTCGTTTATGGGCAAATACCCCTTGGGAAATAAGATTGAATTGGAAAATAAGAGTATAGAGCAAGTGTCGCATTTCCGCTATCTTGGCTGTGACACCACTTATGATGTGGATTATGATGTTGATCACAAGTTGGCTAAGTTTCAGTCAGTATGCGGCACAGTTTGTCGAGTGCTATCGATAAAAACGAGGAACGAGTCTCTACTAAAGTTTTATAAGGTAATCCCTGTGTCAGTGTTGTTGTTTGGTTCTAAAACTTGGGTTCTGAGGAAGAAACGTCTGAGTAGGATACAGCCATTGGAAATGAAATGCTTCGGAACTCACAAAGGTTGCACAGGAAGGGATAGACTCTATAATGAAGACATTCGTAAAGAGAAAATTGAAATGAAATGCTTCGGAACTCACAAAGATTGCACAGGAAGAGATAGACTCTATAATGAAGACATTCGTAAAGAGAAAATGGAAATGAAATGCTTCGGAACTCACAAAGGTTGCACAGGAAGAGATAGACTTTATAATGAAGACATTCGTAAAGAGAAAATGGAAATGAAATGCTTCGGAACTCACAAAGGTTGCACAGGAAGAGATAGACTCTATAATGAAGACATTCGTAAAGAGAAAATGGAAATGAAATGCTTCGGAACTCACAAAGGTTGCACAGGAAGAGATAGACTCTATAATGAAGACATTCGTAAAGAGAAAATGGAAATGAAATGCTTCGGAACTCACAAAGGTTGCACAGGAAGAGATAGACTCTATAATGAAGACATTCGTAAAGAGAAAATGGAAATGAAATGCTTCGGAACTCACAAAGGTTGCACAGGAAGAGATAGACTCTATAATGAAGACATTCGTAAAGAGAAAAAAATTTTAAATACCAATGAGCGCATTGTAGAAAACAAAGAGAGATGGACTGCCGATCTGGATAGGATGCCAGATAACATGTTGGCTAAGGAAGTTTGACAATACAAGACTGTTGGATAACGGAGTACCAGGGTCAGTTGAAATGTTCGCAGAGCGACATCTGTAGCTTAGCGGCAAAACTAAAGTTTTTCGTGGGCTGCAAGATTTGTATTTAATGTAAACTCCTGTTAATTGCCAAATCTATAAATTTATTCATTGTTTAGAGGCTGTTTAAAATTGACGTGCCATGCGTGTTTTGAAAAACGGACAAAATCAAACATCGTGGAGTGATACTTTATTAAAAAATGTTCAGCGCCAACGGAAATTTAGAACGAATTGTAAATGTGTCAGGAGTTGCTGCGACTTCAAAACCAACGGTATGTAAATGGGAACTTGAGTTTAAACGTGGTAGTACGTGATTGAAGATGTTCGCCCCCCCCCCCGCACTGGACGCCCCAAAAATACAAAAACTCCAGATGTGGCAGCCATCTTGTGCAACGCTTTTCCACACCAAGTTCTTGAGTTAAAGTGTGATGCACACGCTCAAACGAGATGCCTTTGATTTCAGCAACGTCATCCACTCCTCAGTCTGCGGTCTTCAACACCCTATAAATGTTTTTCATTTAATGTTTATAATGGCTTTACTTCAAGATATTTTTTTCCTTATTAGGAACATGTTTCGGGAACCATTGTGTTCCCATCCTCAGCCTTCGTGATTTTGAGTCTACTGAAGTACTTGTGTGTTGGCTGCTTGTTATTGTGGGTTTCTGTTGGCCTGTGGTACTTTAAATTGCTATTATTGTGTGTGATTGTGATGTGTGTATTAGTATTTTGTGTATTCTCGATGTTGAGTGCTTTGAAAATTGTGTCATGTTTTGTATTGATTTGTATTTGTTCAGGTATTAGTTTGTTTTGTGTTTTATGTTTGTATATTTGTAAATTTTCCCAAATGTTCATTATGGTGCCTTAGTGTGGTATGTGTTTTATTAGTGTCATGTTGGTTATGTCTGGGAATTCATGTCCAGTGTTTATATGCATGTGTGGGCAAATTAATTTTGTATCTTTCTGGTTTTTTGTATGCGTTTAGGTGTTCAAAATAACGTTTTTTTCAGTTGTTTTTGTTTGTTTGTTCTATGCAACATTTATTGCAATCTTGGCATTCAATTTTGTTTATACTGTACCATTGGTTGTTGTATTATCTTTGTTGTGTGGGTTATTTAGTTTTTGTAGATAATGTTTGTTAGTTTTGTATGCTATTTTAATGTCTGTGTTTTTAAACAGTTTTGTTAGGTTTGTCATTTTGTTATTAATGTATGTGAATGTGGCTCATTTTTTATTGCTGTTATTATTTTTGTTTTGTTCATTTTGTTCAATTCTTATTTTATATTTCATTTTATTTTCTATTTTGTTTACAGTATTTTTATTATATCCATTTTCGTAAGAAATTTGGTATATTATATTTCTTTCTTTGTCTATTTCTTGTTTGTTTAGGGGTATTTTGTACATTCTGTTAAGTAGTGAATAGAATGCTGCCATTTTATGTTGTGGTGGGTGGTCAAAATGATTAGGTATAATGATGTATTTTTTTTCCAATAATGTCATTTTTTGTATGCACTTTTTAGACGTCCACTGCTGGGATCATCTTCAGTGCTTATACAATCACGTTTAAACTCGAGTGTGTCCCGCTTACCGTTGTTTCTTAAGGCGCAGCATCACCTAAAACATTTACAAATTCGTTTTGAATTTTCATTGGTGCTAAAAGGTTTTTAAAAGAGAATTCATCACAACACGATGTTTGATTTTGTGGATTTTAAAAACACGCATGATAGGAAAATTTCAAACAGCTCGTAAAAAGTGAATACGTTGACAGATATATCTGGAAATTAACAGGTGTTCACGAGAAATGTACGTCTTGCAGCACACGAAAGAGTTTGGTTCTACCACTGAGCTCTAGATGTGTCTCCGCGAACTTTTCAACTGACCCTCGTATATAGAAAGACCTAGAAAGCGTTGGGGAAGTGGATATGTACTTTCCGGACCGAAACAGGTGATTCGCTTGGTCCCTGATAGAAGAAGAAGAAGAAGAAGAAGAAGAAGAAGAAGAAGAAGAAGAACAACAACAACAACAACAACAACAACAACAACAACAACAACAAGTCTTTCATAGTTTGGCTATTGCGAGGAAATAAAACACGTTTTCAGATTTATTTACGCTTCGGCAACCATATATTGAAAACAACATCACAATTCATACACCAAAGGCTTATACATACGAAAAATTGGATTCACATAATAAACACAAACTCGTCCTGAATTAAAAAACAGTAGATACACTGCTTAAGGTAGAGTGAAAAGTTAAAGTGGGTCACGGAGCCGCGTGTTCTACTGCGTAAACCGTAAACTGTAATATTTTATCGAACCGAGTTTGTTAATGTATGGTACGAGGTTGTGCGAAGTTTTAGAAAAGGAAGATGTATGTCATGCTGGCGCGCGCGCGCGTGCGTGAGTTTGATAGAGAGAGGGAGGCAATGAAGTCGGGATGCTAGGAAATTCCTCTCCCGTAGGCTGTTCATAGATTCAAAGCGTGTACTTTTCAGGTGCTGTAAATCCTGTTTAAATGAGTTGGGTAAGTTATTACTTGTTCGGGGTCATATAACGTGAAAGTTTTATTTTGGGGAGGGAACATGCTCGAAACTAACACCGTTTATGCTAATCCGTCACCAAAATGCTGACAACAATTTACGATGACATTCAATTTCTGTTTATCAAAAATTTACTGAAATACAGCCACGCTGAATCGTCGACGTATAGTGTTCACCCTTGCCGCCGGCTCAGATGTGAGCATTCAGTCCTGAACTTATATCCGTGTGTGGAAGTCATCATCTCTGTTAACATAATTTTAAAAGATAAGATACGAAAAACCTCGTCAGAGACAAGATTGACTGACGAACATTTCACATTCATTTTGATGATGTGAAGCGGAACTGTAATTACAATTGCTACGCCAATTGCGCAAGGCTCTCGAAAATTTGGCAGGCACAGTTACGTGAGTGTTCTACTACACGTTTCTCGGCTAGCCGAGCAGTGTCTTTGTCAAGGCCGCGCAGACAAGTTCTCTCTAGACTGTTCGAGTACTTGTAACTACGAGAATTACATGCTGGCACGCCGCCAAAAGGATGAAAAATTATTCTGACACATCTGCGGGACTTATATAAGCAACAGCGGCCCGATTAGAATCAGTTACACCTGGCGAGATTGTAGAGTGCGGATCAAGTGATTGTGGAAAGTGATTGCTGTGTTATATAATTAGTGCAGGACTCTTAATAGTTGACATTATTATTCCATGTGGACAAATGTAACTTGATTTATTGTATAAGAGTACCCTGTTGATTTCAAATTGTTATTTGTGACTATTTAAAGCTGCTAATTAGCGACTTCATTGGTGTCTGTATTTTGTTTCCACTGTACCATACGACGATCCGTGAGACCGTCGTAACAATATTTTGAATTTTGTTAATAAATGCTTCGGTAAAACTTAATTTTTCTCGTAAGCACCTGTCTACAGATTCAGTTATTTGCCTCTTAGCTCTCTCTGACTGCGACATTAAAACCTTTACGATAATGCTTTGCGGACTATTGCTGTAAACAACGTTTTCTTAACTGGAACAAATACGCCCGAATAAGTAGTAACTGTCATAAGAATAAGAAGGCAGTGTCTAATAATTTACCAATAATATCAGTTTACCAGCATGTTACTGCAGTAAATCTAGGAAAGTTTAGCTTGTGTAAGTAGCGATTGCCAGACCGAATGTCGTGAACCATGTGGTCATAATCGATTCCCAAAAGAGACTGATCTATCAGTTTAAAATAATTATCCTCGACTAAATTTTAATAATCTGTTGGTTCTTCGGTAGTAAAACTCATGAGTTTTCTACAGATAACCAATATTCTTGTTTAAGAAGGCTTCCGAACAGAACAATTCTTGTTCAAAAAAATCTGATAATTTTTACGATGAAATTATAGCCACAAAACAGTTTTATTTAAAATATGCGTAATTTAAGTTACTAACTTTTAAAATAACTATTGTCATCAGTTAGGAAAAGTCCCCATCTGTATTAATTAGTAACTAAGTCAACACTTAATAGCACATAGAATGACGGCCCTGAAATTATAGTTTTTCTGGGGAATGACGGCCCCTCTCCAGAACACCGTTTAGACGATATATGTACCCGCACACGTAATAACTTATCCAAGTTCGCTTAAAGAGGATTTATAGCAACTGAAATGTACTTGCTTTGAATCTGAGGTCTGCGTGCGGAGGGGTAAGTTTACCATCCGTGGAGCTCACACGCGCCTTTACAAACACACGTCCGCCCCTTGCGAATGTATTCCTCATACCCTCGTACCCACCCATACATTAACAAACTTGGCTGGATAAAATATTACAATTTTTTTATAAAGTTTGTGCAGTAAAAAACTGCTCCCGTGACCCACTCTGGGTTTTAATTTACCTTAGGCTGTGCTTGCATCTAGTTTCTAAGATTAATTCAGGGGTTTACGGTGTAGGTCTACGTTTATTTACAAAACGCCTATTGTTTTTAACATTATAGCAATACGATTCAAAGGGACACACAGACACATAAACGCATTACTTATGGGAAAGAAGGATTCCGATTGGGGTGAGAAAACAGGTTTGCAAAATATTTTGTTTGGAGTGTTGATTGCAATGGCAGTGGAACTCCTGGCCATTAAAAAAGAAAAAAAAGGAAGGTACCTGGAGAGCCTGAAAATGTGGTTGCCGCGAAGAATGATTAAAGTAAAATGGACTGATAAAGCGAGAATCGGTGAAATAGTGGCTAGAATATGACATGATTGAAAACTATTGAAATTAATAAGGAAAAGAAAAATAAGAGTTTTTTTTACGGTTGGTATTTATCTGTCTGCCTGGGGTATGTCTGTCGATAAGTTTTTAAAGCAATCGATTGTCTGAAGCTTGACTTGCATGTTCAAAGTTTAGTCCACAGACTCCTGTTGTTTCTGAAATAGATCCCCCGCCCCCGAAATAGGCGGGACGGATTGCAAAAGTGTTGGGGATAAAAGTTACTAAAATCTTTGTGTGAGTGAAAAGAATTTTAACTAAAATCTGAATATTGCATTCAAACTTTTAGGATACTAGGCCTACAAAGTTACAAAAATTTTGAAAAAGAAGTCATAAATATCCATGCGGAGTATCAAACTGAAAAGAATAACCTGTGTGTGTGTGTGCTCTGAAAATTTGATTAAATTTTAAAGCACTCTTCTGCAATAAAAAGGGTAGTTAAAATTTTGAGAAAATTGTAAAAGTCTAGTGTCTGGGTTAATGTAAAATTGAATAAGTGTCTGGGTTAATAAGTTATGAGAAAAATATTACTCAAAACACAAAGACGATATCTTTAATAATTTGGCAGCGTTAACTGTCTCTCAACACCGTTGCAAATTTTGAACCCTGTTTAAAAATTTGTACACGTATGTTTGAAAAACTAATTTACATATTGTTATCAGTTACGTATATTTGTGAGAAGTAAGAGATAAAGGGGTAGGGGAGTGTGGGGTAGCACCGATCAGCGGGTAGCCCCGATCAGGTCGGTAACGAGAGTATAGTACGCTGTAGCGATATCTGTTGAATGCTGAACTCTAGCCAGTTGCACAGTGAACTAATTAAAAACGACCGCTAACCATTTCCGCTATTGTACTTACAGTAAATTACAGAAGTGTATTTTAGACAAATTTCTTCTTATTTCTTCACACCTTTAAAGCAACGTAATGCTATTTGCTCTTCGATTTTGAATTATTTAATTGTACAGATGTTTTGTTAACGTTTTCAGCATTATTTGAATTCATTATTTACGGTTTTAAACTAACTTACTATAGTCTCAGGTTATCAAACTCAGTAGTATACGCGGTGGGGTAGCACCGATCAGGTGAGTGGGGGAATGACGATCAACTTTACTGACTTACAACTGTACAACACCATACTGAGTTAAGTACCATTAAATACTAATGCGTTGCCCTTATATGTTCGTGATACTTTCCATGGCGTAGCTAGGTTTTTTTTGAGTTTTGTACTGATTAATAAAACCTTTTTTTATTATGGTGTATCTTAATTTAAAAATTACCCTCGGAGTCAAAGATTGTCAATATTAGTGTCTTTTGAATGAGAAACTATTATAATGTGTATTATAGGAAAGAGTTTTAGTATGCCTATATGGAGAAAATATACACACAAAAATTAAATTGCATTATTTCCCACATAAAATACACAGGATATAGTACATTGGCTTATGAACTAAAAAAAACTAAATTTTATAATTTATTTTTAGACTTAGAATGTAGTAAGGACCACCACTTGTAGATATAAGTAACATTGTAACGTATCTTTTATCAATATATCATTTGCTTTTTATATTGACAATTTTTTTAGGTTTTTATTTTTCCCCATTTAATTTGCATAGGAATGATTTCCTATGCAAATTAAATGGGGAATACCGATCAAAGCCCATTTTTTAATTTTTATGCAATAAGAAAAGCCCCTTTCAACTTTAACGCTTACAGTGTATAACTAATAATCTGCTCTGTTATATCAACACTGTTTTACATTTGTTTTTAACTTTTAGCCAATTCTTCAATTTTTATCGAATTTCTCCCTTAGGTGATCGGGGCTACCCCATTCTCCCCTATACATATTAATGGAGACGTACATAGACTTAATAGACTTAAAAGATGGTGCTAAATTATTTGTCAGAAATTAAACTATAAAACCAATGGAAAATGTTTTATTTGGAGTGTGAGTTTGTATGGCAGAGGCAGATGACCGTGAAAAAAGTAAAAGAAAGGTGCCTGGGGAGTTTCAGTATGTGGTTGTGGCGAAGAATGATTAAGTTAAAATGGACTGATAGAATGAGAAAAGAGAAAATATTTACGAGAATAGGAGAGGTATATCTCGCAAATAAAACATATTATGGATTAAAAAAGCACCTGACATCTAGCTTCATCTCAAGAAGCACAAAAAGCAAAATCTGCAAAACACTTATTAGGCCAGTGCTGACTTATGCTTCAGAAACCTGGACTATACAAAAAATAGCGAGAGATTTCTAGGTTGCTGTGAAAGACGGATTCTAAATACAATATTTTGAGGAGTACAAGAAAATGGAATGTGGCGCAGGCGCTATAATTATGAACTATACCATCTGTACAATGAACCGGACATTGTCAGGATAATCAAAATACACAGGCTAAGGTGGGTTGGACACATAGAGAGAATGGAGGAAGGAGAGCCTGCGAAACATATTTTCTACCAGAAACCAATGGTTAGTAGAAAAAGGAGAAGACCCTAAAGTAGATTAAAATACCAGATAGAGGAGGGCCTCGGAAAGCTGAATATAAGAAACTGGAAAGCCAGGGCACGCAATAGGGAAGAATGGAATCGACTCTTGGAGCAGGCCAAGACCAACCAAGGGTTGTAGAGTCACGGCTGATGATTGATGAGGAGAGGTATGAAAACATGGGGCATATATTGCACAGAGACTTTATGCAGATAAGTATCATAGAGGGAAAGCTGGAAGGAAACAGAAAATATTGAAATGCTTGATGTCATTAGGAACGGAAGAAGATGTAGACGGATAAAGACAGAATAAAGAAAGTGGAGAGTGTGAAGTTGAAACTTGTCATAAGACAGTTTCTGTAAGAGACAGTAGTAAGAGTTTTGTAGGAGAGAGACAATTATAATAAACAACCTTTAAACCTAAATTTTGATGGTACGTAAACCTTAATAGAAGAGTTAAGTCGGGCAATTACCATCGTTATAATTTATCACACAACGTTTCAGCTACTAAACAATATGGGGTCGACTTCAGGCGTAAGTTAGGAATACCAACACAAACCTATCCGAGATTTTTTTTGACGGTTCACGTTTGTTAGTGAACTAGTCTCGAGTAGGCTTAAGTTTATATTTAATCTACTGGTTATAGTCACACCAGAAGACAACCATAGATTGTTTAATGATCGAAACGTTGTGTGATAAATTTTACGATGGTTATTGTCGGACTTAACTCTTCTGATAAATATATTGTTGTATAAAAGAAACAAATTATTATTTCAGAAGATGGAAGAACAAAGAATGACATCAAAAATAGGATACAACAGATAAAAAAGGCTATTCGATTGCTAAACTCGTTACTTTGGTCGAGCAAAATGAAACTTCATACTAAACTGACAATCTACACAACTATTGTGGAGCCCATTTTAACTTATGGCTGCGAATGCTGGCAACTTTCAGATAAAGAGAAAAAGATGATAGAAACTGTGGAAATGGACTTCTTAAGAAGAGCGTGTAATATTTCTAGAATGGAACATGTTAGAAACGAAGATATAAGAAGGAAAACATGGCGCATATTTACAACAGCAGAAAGAATAGAATCCAGACAGTTGCTATGGTATGGTCACGTAATGAGGATAGAGGAGAAGCGATGGCCAAGGAAAGCACTGACTTACACACCACAAAACAGGAGAAGAAAAGGAAGATTGACAACACAATGGAGAACAGGAATTAGGAAAAGCATGAGAGATCGAGCTATTGAAGACGATGACTGGAAAGATAGGGAGAAATGGAGATCGAAATGCGGGATGCGGCATAGACTGTAGGGCCACCGCTAATAATAATAAATAAAACAAACAAATAAATATATATTTATTGTTATTTACTAATAATAATTATTTTTATACCAAGAATAATTGTGAGAAAATATGATTGTAATATATTCATAACCAGTGGTTGATTTCTAAAATTATAGGTACCTACCGGAACGCATCAATTCAAACGTTTTACAGACACAAATACACTTATATTTTATTTTTAGCTCGAGATCTTGTTCACTAAGCAGTCTGTTTTCAATCGATTTTGCCAGTACCTCATAAAATTTTTCAGAGTCTATGGGATTATTGTTTTCCTACCTTCCTTTTTTGAAGCGGACCTCCGAAAAAGTTAAGTTTGGTAGTGCTTACAGGGCCATAGAATAATGAAGCCCTGGTACTGATTTTCTGCTTTCAAATAAAGAAGCTGTAAATTTCTGTTTTCCGTTGGCAAACCCCAGATCAACGTTGCGATCCTGCAAAAAAATGAACGATAGTAGTTAAGACAAAGATTAGTGGTGGTGTTTGGTTTTGACAAATGTTTAGTTTTTTAGTGGGGCTGATGAGGGGCACAATTTAAAAAGTAGTAGTAAATTTTTGTAATAATTAGGGTTTCCTTCTCATATATTTTTTTCGGTAATTTATTTTTGGATCCAAGAGGTTCCAGAACGCCGTTCCAGCGCGTTCCCCCTGAAATCAAGCCCTGTTCATTACACAAATCAACATAAAAATTAGACAACCTATACCCGTAGGAGACGACATTAATGCAATACTAATTTAATTAAGCAAATCTGGATTAACTTATGTACATTAAAGTGTGCTTAATATTGTCAACAATAAATAATATCTACCAGAGAACAGAATTTTAAGCGAAATCTTGATTTTAACAAAACTTAATCAGCTTTTTTGGATAACGTGAACGGAAGAAAACGTAGACGAATGGAGACAGGTGTACAGAATAGAGAAAAGTGGAGAGTGTCCAGTCGAAACATGTAAGGACAGAGAGAATTGTAATAAACAATCTCTAAACCTAACTTTAGATGGTACGTGACCATTAACAGAAGGGTCAGGTCGGGCAATCACCATCGTTATAATTTATCACACAACGTTTTGGCCACTAAATAAATTGTGGTCTTCAGTCGTAAGTTAGAAATACCAACATAAACCTATCCGAGATTATTTTTTGACGGTTCACCTTGTTAATAAACGAATCACGGGTAAGCTTAAGTTTGTATTTTAATTTACTAGGTTAACTTACCGATGCCAGATTTGAAGTATTGATTAAAGACATCAATTTTAACAGGTCGTTGAATTTAAATACCTAGAGGCACTAATAACACGGGAAGGCCAAAGAAAACCCGAAATCAAAAGACGAATAGAACAGAGCAGAAACGTTCTAGGAAGCTTGAACTCTATTTGGTGGGACAAATATATTTCGAGAGCCACAAAGACTTATGTAGGAAAATCTTTTGTTGAATCAGTTTTGTTTTACGGCTGTGAGGTATGGACGTTGAGCACGGAAATTATACGACAAACTTGAACGCCGTGGAAATGGATTATCTCCGTAGACGTGCCGGAGTGTCAAGAATTGAGAGAATAATCAGCGAGGAGATCAGAAGAAGGATGCATGCAGAAGACACAATTATTAACAGAGTAGAACGAAGAGGCCTAAAGTGGTTCGGTCACTTAATCCGAATGGATGAACAGAGATGGGCGAGGAAAATATTTCAGAGGAGGTCCCCAGGCAGAGGAAAAATGGGCAGACCTAGACTGTCTTGGTAAGAAAACATGAGGAAGGCCATGGAACATCATAACTTGGCAGAAGAAGATGCACAGGACAGAAATAGATGGCGGTTAGGTGTGGATATGCGGCAATAGCCGATCAAAATCCCTTTGAGAGAGAGAGAGAGAGAGAGAGAGAGAGAGAGAGAGAGAGAGAGAGAGAGAGAGAGAGAGAGAGAGGTTAACTTGCCACCTGAAAACGACCACAGACTGTTTATTAGCCGAAAACGTTGTGTGATAAATTATAACGATGGTAATTGTCCGACCTAAGCTTTCTGTTATTTGTAATAGAACTTCATAAATTCAGATTGAAACAGTACAGATAAAACTTAAAATGTAAATATCTGAATGTCTTTTACTTTCTTTGTTTAATAAAAGAAACATTTTAACGTTTTATTAAACTGTAATACAGCCTTTTATAGTATGTATACAATAATTACGGCACGTTCCATTAAAAACATGTTCGTATGTGACTAATTATTAAGTGGTGTTATATCAGAAATGGGTGAAATATTTTCAGAAAACGTAGTACAACGCCCCCTCTTCTGTGTTAAGGTTTATCCCTCGCCGTTGTAGTGGAATTATGTCTACCTCATTCGGAGCTTAGCTTTGCTGCCGAGCGGTAACGTATAACGGTACGGGCGTCGCGGTGTTGTGCCGCCGTATTCAGTGTGTTTGTGTCGAACTAGTGCTTTGCTTTGCAGTGATATTTTATTTCATAACGCGGCGTCGTTTGATACTGTTTATTTAGTGTTGTTGTTGTTTGGTGTGTGCATCTGCCATCGTTTCTGGATATAGCCTATATACACTGCGATCATCTGTTCTGCGGCTACATTAAGGTAAGCTAGTTTGACAGCTGCGTTAAATTTTAGGTTATGTTCGGCCACAACAATGTTGTTTATGTTTTGCCGTGTCGCGGGATTTTGTTTTCGATTGAATTTGTCGTGAATAAAACACGTTTTGATCGTTGAAATAATACAGTTTCAGTGGGTCAGCACGTGAAATCAATCTGTATTAAGCTACGTTCGAAGCCACAACTACAAAAAATCAATAGGCTTTCATTCTCACTATGTGCACGAGAAATTGCTTTTACCGCGGAACTGTTGTTGATACGGTGTGTGCGCGTGTGTGCGTGGTGTGTGTGTGTGTGTGTGTGTGTGTGCGTGGATGAGAGAGAGAGAGAGAGAGAGAGAGAGAGAGAGAGAGAGAGAGCGAGAGAGAGAAAGATTTGTTTATTCATTTCGTCTTGTGGAATGGAGTTTCGTGTACATTACGTTTTGGTTTAAATGCAATTCACCTTATTATTAATAGTCGGTTTTGAACATTACTGTACCTAATGACTTTTACTGCCGGGCTAAAAAAAGAAAGTAATAATAATTCAAATTGAAAATACGCTCCCGCCAATGAATGGTTATTGTAAAAAGGTTCTGATACGAGCACCCTCCTTTATTACCAAGAGTGTTTGTTGTAAATCATGAATGCATCCAAAAATTATTGTGCTGATTAATTTTTGTTAAAACCGAGATTTGTTTAAAATTATGTGCGTTCACTGGAAGACACTATTTAATGTTGACAATATCAAGCACACTTTAATGTATATAAATTAACATAAATTAATCCAAAATTTGCTTAAATAATCGTATATTTAATATTGAATAATCACTGTCGTCTCCGACGAGGGTAGGCAGTAATTTACATTTATGTTATGAATATATTGCATTCACATTTTCTCACGCTTATTCTTGATATGATAATAATAATAACAACAACAACAACAACAACAACAACAATAATAATAATAATAATTATTATTATTATTATTATTAATTTGTAACACTTGATTCTTTTATAAACAATATATTTATCAGAAGGGTTAGATCGGACAATAGCCATTGAAAAATTTAACACACAACGTTTCGATCCCTAAACAATTTATGGTTGCCTTCAGGTGTGACTCATAAGCAGTAGATTAAATATAAACTTTAGCCAACCCGACATTCGTTCACTAACACGGGTGAACCGTCAGCAAAAAAAGTTAATTATAAACTACCACCACCCACAAAGTTTAACACAGCTAAAAAGAACAGATACCTACCCTCTAAGACCGCTGGACAGAACAGGGAAACACAACCACACTGATCCAAATTTATACAACGAAAAACCTACAGATTGTTTAGTGGTCGAAAGGTTGTGTGTTAAATTTTACGATGGCGATTGTCCGACCTAACCCTTCTGATAATGTTCACGTACCATCGACAGTTAGTTTTAAAGATCGAACAATGTATTTTTAATGTATAATTACAATGTTCCGAGAATATGTTAACTGCCATCTCGAAACTAAACACACTGACGCGGACATGGAAATTAAATGTCAGTCAACTTTAGGATGCACACTAAGTATGACATGTCATAATGCAAGGGAAATTTCATTTACTTCTGCTTTTGTTTTACCATAAAATTTGGACTACGTTTAAAACCATGATGCCGCGACATTATTATCAAGTGATGTTATCACCTAGTGATAATACGATGTTGCTGACAATAATGGTTTGTCTCGAAGACAGTTTATTCCGCCGCCGCCGCCGCCGCCGCCACTCCGAGGACTAGGCCTTAGACCTGTTCCGGAACCCATCTCCTCCTTGGTCTACCGACATCTCTCTTTCCAGTAAGGTGATAGCCCAAGGCAACCACGGGTAGACGGATATCAGGCATGCGATTCAAGTGTTCACACCATCTCCTTCTGTGGTCTTCACTCTTCTGGTGCAATGATACAATGTTTAAATCGCGTCTAATATCCTCGTTCCGTTTCCGATCCAAGAGAAAACAACCTTGCGTCCCTCTCAGAAATTTCATTTCGGCTGCCTGAATCCTCTGCACGTACCTTTACCAAGATTCCATGTCTCACTAGCATACAGGAATGTGGGGACAGCCACAGTTTTATAAAATTTCATTCGGGTATCCTTCCGTGTTTTATTTTTCAGGTACCTATGAACCGTTCCACAGATGCGTCTAAATTTTGTTAGCCTACTATCCCATCGAAGACGGTTTAAGTTGCAATGTTTGTTACAGAAATGTTTTGTGTTTCACAGTTTTGTTTCTTACGTTTCCACGGCCGGCGTTATAATTACTAACATTTTATCCGAGCTGTGAGGCCGTGGTCTTCCAAACTCTTCATCCCGAAAGGTGTTAGTCGCTCGACCAGACGTTTCGGCCTCGAATTTGAAGGCCATCTTCAGTGTAAGGACGTCGAAACTGAGAAGATGTACTTCAGTACGACCACAACTGTACGCCAGCCTTTACCTCTACCGCACTCCTGCGGTTGTACTGATGTACATCTTGTTAGTTTTGACGTCCTTACACTGAAGATGGCCTTCAAAGGCGGCGCCGAAACGTCTTGTAGAGCAAATAACACCTTTCGGGATGAAGAATTTGGAAGACCGCCACCGGATTATAATTTTAATAATTAGTTAAATTTTTACGTTCGGCAAAATTATCCAGACGTGAGAAAATTAGAAATTAAGTCATTAAGGAGAATGAATGTGACAAATTGAATTACTGATTTTATTCAAACAAAAATAATAACAATCGAATGAACACACGAAAAGAATGACCCAGGAAAGATTGCCAGGGAGAGTTATAGAATGGTCCACCAGGAAGAAGGAAAAGAGGAAGACCGCCTACCACCGGGATAAAACCAATTCAGATTACATTGAGGGAACGAGAAATTGAAGAAGATTTTTGGATGGTTAAGCAGCAGTGGAAGATGAGAATTCGATCACTTCTGTAATCTTTGGTTCCGGAAAAATGTGTAAACATTGTACAGCCGGAATAATAAAAACAAAACAAATATATACATTTTTTCTATATAAAATTCTTTAAACTGAATATATTCTTTGAAAAATTTAGTTGGCGGGTATAAATTTTTAATGTACAGGCCTATACATTCAGAATATTGGCATATACTGGTTATAGACTATTCAAAGTAAGAAATACAATTTTAGGTGAAATTTTACGTTTCATTTATGATATCTTTTAACGTTTAAAATTCAGATTATTATATAGGCCCTACATACTATATCCCTCATCGCCGTATATTTTTTCAAAGTAAACTTTTAATTAAATATCGCAATGACTGACAGGAGGTAAACGCAATTAAATAAACATTATTACATTATTTCACGCCACTAAGACTGGCAGATTATAATGGCACTGCAATAATTGGACGCTATGTCAGCGCGAGCATAAGCGCTGGCGTTAATTACGTTTGCACTGATTAAACCTTGTCGTCTGCATCGAACGCGCGGCGGCTCGTTGTACTGTTACACAAGTATAATTAGCACTTAAGGAAATTGTGGAAACCCAATACAGGATATAGATTGTATTTATCAGCTGATTAAGTTGTTAAACACACGTTTACAGCCTAATGACGTTCAAATTTCTCCTAGCGAATGCAATCGAATAGCCTTAACAAGAGTTTTTATCATTGTCATAATGAAGATTAAAAAGCTTGGTCGTTGTTATCACCGTCAGTGTAAATAACAGTCTGCATTATCATTGTCAGTCAAAACTTCAAAAAACCATAGAAAATTGAGTTGTTAGAAATACATTCAATTGGACCGATTAGAAATTCTGTATCGTTACAATCATCGACGTGTCGTAGTGATCGCCCACATAATTTTTTTTTTTTTTTTTTTTTTTTTTTTTTTTTTTTTTTTTTAGAGGGAGAAAATGCTTTATTCACCGGCCGGCAGAGGAGATTGTGGCTCCGTGGCTCCTCTGGTGTGTGGGACTCTCACCCACTAAAAATAAAAAACCCACCTCTAATTCAGGCATTCATATCCATCATGGGACCACTTAGCGCATTACGTTAGGACGGAGCCTATTGCGTCCTTATCGGGCTCCTTCTAGATGTTCCTAACTTTCTACTGCCCGTTGGATGCAAGTTGGGCCTGTTTTTTTTTTTTTTTTCTAGTAGGACCCACTGAAAAAATGCATTGATGCGGTCCCATTCCGCCTTACCACGAAGCATAAGCGCAACACGCTCTCGGGCGTGAACTCCCCGAGCTCCATTTCCAGTGCCATCCTCTGTCTTTCTAATCTGCAGCACTTGAAAAACGTGTGCGATGCATCTGCATGGGGAGAAGATCCGTATTGGCATGCTGGGCTTTGCACCTTTCCTATTCTATGGAGGTAGGCATTAAAATTGCCGTGGCCAGTGAACAACTGGGTGAGATGGTAGTTGACCTCACCGTGTTGGCGGTCGATCCATACCTTCAAGTTTGGTATGAGCCTTGCGGTCCATCTGCCTCTATCCTCTCTATCCCAACGATCTTGCCAGTGCCGGAGAGTGAGTTCCCTGGCTTCATGCTTTGTGGCAAGCCCACATAATAATAATAATAATAATAATAATAATAATAATAATAATAATAATAATAATAATAATAATAATATAAATAATAATAATAAATCATCACAGTCGGGCTGCCAGTTTTTAATAGGTTCGGTATACAAGAAGATACTGTGGCCGTATCTCGGTAATCAAAACTCAGTACTTCTATATTATTCACTTAAATATCAGGACTTCCGGACTTCCATATCTACTAAAATAATCAAGATTCTCCATTGCACCTCACAACGCACCAAGATACTCAAGGACACGCCACGCGTTCAAGTGTGCTACTATGAGCTTGACGTAAACCAAATAACTTCTTGGAATCCCAAATAAGCTGTAGCCAATTTGACGAATGGAGAGTTTCAATACTTCTAGTGTCAAGCCTTCAACTGTATAAACTCGAGTGAGCTATTTTCTTCCCACCAGATTTTCCAAAACAAAACAATTTGTCTCCATCCTTCCGCTTTTAACACGGAATTAGGCATGTCTGGGCAGAATTTCGCTCATACCTCGGAATTCGGGAAACGTGATAAAGTATTCATCAATAAGCGTTTCCTCACTATTAACGACCTGTTTCCAAGAGGTCAGGCTTACACGGCAGTAAATACTTCACCAAACCCACTACGCAAGCAAAAAATATCGGTATGGAGAACCATACATGACTTCCATGTTCTAAGATTTATATATAATATCATTTTCGAAATGAAATGTTTCCGTAGAAGCTACTACTTTCTACTTCTTTCTTCAGCCTCAACCACAGTACTGTGGTCACTAACATATACCACCTTATGTTAGCGCTCTCGATTTTCACTGACGATGGCAGTCGATGGCACTAGAAAAAATTCTACACATAGACACTTTTCGGAAAATGACTTTCTTCATGTTTTGAGGGTAGTACAATCTCGAACATGATTTTTTCGCCATCACCATACTTCCATTTCCTTATGTAAAAGAACCGTTGTTCCCTGATCTTTAGCAAAGACTGAACATTATTTTCTGCAAGTGATTCCTTATCAAAATAAACAAAGTTGGTCACCATCATCATCTACACTAAGGATTACACCAAAAATGGTTTGCTCCGGTCCCTAGCAGGTAGACTAGAGCTGACGACTCCACTGCTTCTTTGGACGCCTCATATCTCTCCGTCTCTTAACTTATAATTCAATAGTTGTTTGAGAATGCGGCAGTCATCCATTCGGTAAAGTTGTTCCAACCATTTTAACAGATGCTTGGCAATCATATCGAGTATAGTCATAATATCCAGTTTCTTCCGTATATCTGCATTTCTTCTACGATCTTGAAGAATATGCGTGTATAGTATTAAGTGCCTGAAAATCTCACTTCGGCCGCTTGGATACGAGCGGTCTGGAGTTACGTGAGAGCCAAGTTTTCAGGTCCGTGGAGAAGTGTGTGAAGGGCACCTTGTCAAACTTCAGGCATGTTTCTTTACGCGCTGATTTCATAGTTTTCCTGAAGTTCCCGCGCATATGGTCGAACTTACACAGTTTATTCATCACGTGATAAGGTACAATATAGCCCGGATATTTAAAATTGCTTACTTGCTCCAGAACAGTACTATGTACAAGAATTGTTCCTCATGTGGGATTAACCCCATAAAAAACCATCACCTTGATCTTCATTGTGGACATATGAAGCCCAACATCCTTGCAATTCGAGCCATTTGCAAGCTACGTTATAAGATAGATAGTACAGTAAACAACAACGTGTCTCCTGTAGAGCGATCAATCATAAAATGCTCGTGAAGTTTCATCTACCAATTGTGTATCACATAATTATATATACAAAAGAGAAGGTGATAATGATCACTCTTGTCGTACTCCATAATTGATCTGTCCTCCACTGGGACAGACAGATCGACATTGATCTGTCGATATCTTTCCAATTTTCAGGCACCGAACGTACGCCCAATCATGTTTGCATGTAGAAAATAGCAAACTGTTAAATCTAGTAGCTTTGCAATACACATTGAAGTTTTAATCAAAATTGTATTTTGAAAAACTGGAAGGTTCTAGAACCCGATGTAGTTATGACCGACGATGCTCCTGCTGATGGTGTTGTGGCGGTGGTGGTGGTGGTGGTGGTGGTTACTGTAATGATAAGATCTATTGACAACGTCCAATGAGGAGTTGGAGCACTTGCACGTAGTGACATTTGTCCGAAATGGCCTTAGTACGGAATTAGCCTATATTTAATATCGAGCGTGCAATAAAACCGTAACGTTGGAGTTTTTGTGCTTCTGTTGCAAAAGAACTCGGTAATTTTTGCTTAAATACAGTATTTTTTTGGTGTACTAAAGAATGAAGGTGGGACCTCTTTACCTTGTGGGCCTCTGGATGTTGGCCAACCTAGCCGCTCGGTAATTACGGTTAATAATGCAGTAACACGTTAACAGTACCACACTTCCTATCCTATCACATGTATTATTTTCTTTTTATCATCATCATCTTCAGTAAGGATTAAACAAAACAAAACAAAACAAAACAAAACAAAGCAAAGCAAAGCAAAGCAAAGCAAAGCAAAGCAAAGCAAAGCAAATCAAAGCAAAGCAAAGCAAAACAAAACAAAACAAAACAAAACAAAAACAGTTTGTACCGGTCCCAGGAAGATACACCAGACCTGTCACTCCAACGCTTCTCCAGACGTCCCACAGTTCTCCCTCCTTTGGGACTATAATTCCATACTTGTTTGGGGATGCGGCAGTCATCATGATTTTCCAACCATTTTACCCGATATCGGGTAATTCTATGAAGCGTACTCACATAACAAATCAGCTCCTGGCGTACATCGATATTTATATTGCAATCATGAAGAGTATATCCCCTGCCACGTGCGTGAGAAATCTCATTTTAGCCGCTTAAACACGATTGGCCTGGGACTTCGTTAACGTCTAATTCTCAGACCCATAAATTGTGGGACGTGCCATCACCTTATACAACTTTAGGCGTGTTTATTTTCTCGTTAATTTTAGAGCTCTCCCGATGGTCTCGCACATATGGTTGAACTTGTGCATTTTTTTCATGACATCATTGTTTATAATGTAAGATATACTTTAGTGCAGATATTCAAAATGTCTGACCTGCTCCAGAACAATACTATCTACAACAAGTTTTGCTCATATGCGATTAGCTCAATGAAAAACCATCTTTCATGGTCTGTAGTCCGAAATCTTTGCAGATTTTTCTTTTAATGCTAACGTAAATGTTGTACTGTAAGACACCGTTATATGCATTAACACCAATCAGAGTATACCGGAGAAGGCATTTGGTTTAATTTTCAGCAGATGTTGCAATGAAAATATAAGTAAATGTTTATGGAAATAAACATATCGATATATCTCTGTACTTCTCTGTTTGTCGTTTGATGGTGATCGCGCCGCCGTCCAAATCAACTCCTTGGTGGCTGGGTGCATCGTGAGCAGGTTACACCCTGTCTGCACCACGACCCACATACGTAGGAAATCTGGGTAACCCGAGGTTCGTTTGTGGTTTCAGCTGGGCGGTTACGGCAATATGCCGCCTTGAGGGGTGGAATCGGAGAGCTGTTTCTGGCTGCTAAATGCTAGATGGTATGATATTTCTGGAACCCACTAGGGTTTGAGCTGCACGTCTATAACCCAAGGGTACTGACCATAGCATCCGTTCTTTAAAACCTCTAAGCGATGGGTGATTTTGTACCCAGCAATTCTCTCTCCGGACTGCCTTGACGTTTAGATCACTGGAATCTTGGATCGTTCTCGGAAGCTGTGAGTGGCGGTTCAACAGGGACTTTCAATCGCCACTCACATCTTCTGAGGACGGCCCCAGATTCCAGGCATCGAAACGTCAAGCTAAAAAAAAAATTACGATGGAAGCAGTCCGGATAGAGGATTGAGCGTAACATCGTCAGGCGCCTGGTCAGCGTTCAGAACAATAGGTCTCCAGCTCGATGGAGAGCCGGGGACGGTATAAGCAGAACCATAGGCTTGGAACCTCTCCGTTATCCTTTGAGTATCTGTCTATTTGTAGTTGAAGTTTTATAAAGCGAATAACCTACGTGTTATGTAATGAATAAGTGAAAGGTCTAGAAACATAGTTACATGAGGTATTTTTTTATGCACCCGTTTTTGCAGCAGAGTTGCGCAAGTGCGGTGCGGTCGTCAGTTTGTTGGTATGTGCTACGTACTTACGTTATGTTTTTTCCGTTGGGAACGGTGGTGTGGCGTGTAATGGCGCGTGAAGAAGAGAGAAAACTACGACAGCAGAGCCTGACAACACGATGTTTGCGCAAACCAGACCAGCCGGAGATGTGCACAGTGCACGCCAAAGTGGTGTACTGTAACGCGAGCGAGCGAGCGAGGATGTGTCGAACGTACGTAATCCGATACGAGAGAGAAAGTGCTTCGATCTTCGCTGCCATTGTAAAATACTCGGCGACAGCAAGGAAGGTGAGTGACCGTGTCGTGTTGAGCACACGATATCGAACGGCTGGCTGGCTCTTTATTGGGGCGAAACCTGACCCCGTGCTCCGATACCACGAAACGATTTATAATCTAATCTTGAGCGTAAGAATATGTGAAGGGTTTGATCAAACTAATGTCATCGTTCAAATTTACTTACAGAACATTTCCCCGTTCTGTTGGAATTGTGAGTTGTTGCCAGTTTTGTTAGTTTTATTAGCAGCCATCTTACCACCAACTTTGTCACTACTTATTGCCACACTGCTAAATACTTCGTTCTAGACGAGGCCTTTTGGTGTCTCCACCATCCTCAGGCATTAAACGACAATTTTATACCTCTACAAACCCATATATATCCATATATATACCTAGAGACTCCCCCTAATTGTTTGAATTCGCTCGGAATAAACCAACCCCATTTTGCGTGTTCCAACTGCGTGTTCCAAAGCTAATGCTTTAGTTCCATCACGCAATATGGAGTTGGTTGATTCCGAGCGAATTCAAACAATTAAGGGGGGGGTCTCTAGGTATATATACGGGTTTGTAGAGCTAAAACATTGTCGTTATGACCTGAATACGGTGGAGACACCGAAAGGCCTCGTCAAGAACGAACTATTTAGCAGTGTGGCAATAAGTAGTGACAAAGTTGGTGTGAGTTGTTGATTGAGACAACCGTATGCCCTATGCCGGCTAGATTTTTTATCGACCTCTGGTCTAGATCCGTCGTGTTCTGCTATAGAACACTACCTCGAAAAGGGTGTGGCTCTTCACCACGCACGACGGTGTTGAGTAGGTAGAGGCTCTGGTCAAAACAGCTCTATGTTCCGCATATCCTACTCCTGGATGTGAAAATAAATATGCATATACAACACATGAATAGAACAAGTAAGACATTTCAACTATCTTGGACGTGACATTACTTGTTATCAAGATAGAGATATAGAAATTAAAGTGATGAATTTCACAAGAATGTGTGGAACGATTTGGGAAACGTTAGTAAATAAATGTTTAAAAGAAACCAAATAAAACCTTGTAAAACAATGTATAAATACGTACACTACTGTATGGTTGTGAAACTTGAGTCATAAAGAAAAACGATGAACAGAATATAGAAACAGCAGAAATAAAATTTCTGAGATCAGTTAAAAGGTGCAATAGACGAGATCATATAAGAAATAAGGAGATAAGAAGTGATTTAGATATTTTTGCAGTTAATGAAAGGATTAAAGAATACAGAAGAAATTAGATTCAACACGTAGATGGAATGGAAGAAGGTAGAATACCGAAGATAGCGAAATATTACAACCCTAGAGGCACAAGAAAAGTTGGTAGACTTAAGAAATGGTAGACTGTGGAATAGGAACAGACCGCTAAAGCCTAAAACCGTTAAGAAGATGATGATGATGAACATTTCGATTACTAAAAAAACCTGTGATCGTCTTGAGGTGTACCTATAAATTAAACTAATACACTGATAGGTTGAATTGAATAAATAAATACTTGGTATAGTTGTACAGATAATAATTTTTATTTTTATAACAATTGTTACACCCAGTTACGGCAGCTTCAGAGTTTAGATTTGAAGTGACAGATTTGAAATCTCTGTTAAGTAGGGAGGGTTGGAGGTAGTGTATTACCAAGAGTGCATTGGAAAGTCCTAGGTAAGAGGTTTTACAAAGGTGCATGTCCTACTGTTGGTAACAAAAAGTACCATTATTGGCTAATTATGAATCGTATACAATACACTTTTGTGTGAAGAAAATTACAAGTCAACTACTTGTCACTTAAACTAATGTAAGTCTAAATATACAATATGAAGTTGTTTCAATAATACAATATGAAATATGTATTAGGTCAAAGGCGATTATAAATAGGCTTACCATACAATAAGCTTCAGTGTCTGATTGACAGTAAAACACTTTGAAATTCCCAGTATAATGTAAACTATATAAAAATATGTATAATATAACGCGTATAAACAATATAAAATAAACAGATTTAAATTATTCACAGAATTAATTATGACGCTGTTTTCTATATAAAACAATGTACACATAAAAATAAAAGAAGTAGTAAATTATTATAAATAAATCACCTTATATCCATCGTGTGACATCGTTACGTCGATTAAAGTGATTAAATCGCTCTATTGAGGTCGTTAAACGTTAAAAACACATGTTACACATAACTGCCCACTATGTAATTCACTCGCCTTCTAAATGGTGCGCACCACGACGAAGCCGATCGGAAATTCTGAGTGTCCGATCGGCTTCGTCGTGGTGCGCACCATTTAGAAGGCGAGTGAATTACATAGTGGACAATTATGTGTAACACGTGTTTTTAACGTTTAACGACCTCAATAGAGCAATTTAATCTGATGATGGAGCAGATGTTCCGAAACGCGTCATTTTAATCGACGTAACGATGTCACACGACGGATATAAGGTGATTTATTTAAAATAATTTACTGTTCATACGTGACTTGGATACCTAGAACTATGCATTTTAAATAAAAGAAATTTAAATTATTATTTGAGTTAACGGGAAATATTTAAAATCTACTTGTCCATTAGTTATGTTTTTCTTTTGTTTTCTTTTTTTGTTTTTTGTTTTTTAATTTGTATCGCCTCTAAAATATTTAAAACTTTCCCTTTGCTGTTTCGGTGTAGTAATTTTGCGTACTTGTCTGTACTTAATGTGTGATTTTCTATTATACCAACTGCCGAGCGACCATTCGATCAGTGTAATATATTAAATACTGAGTAAGGCCTACCAGGGATTCATCCATTAAGAAGCGTGAAACGTCAAAAGAATATATCGCTACTTTGGAGGAGAGCTAGCCAGCGTTCAAAAACTGAAGAATCGGGCAAAGTTTTTATTTTAATTGTGAATATTTTGTATAAAATATAAACTGTTATTTACTATGGATTAAGTTTTTATTACAATTGTGTATACAGTATTTTGTATAAGATATAGTCTAACTTGTTTTATTGCTGCACTCCTGTGCTGTTACTTGTTTTATGTCTTCTAGATTAGCAGCCCATAGGCTGGTTGGCAGCAGCTCACCATTCTTCACGCTTCTCTGCTTTTCTTTTCAACTCACAATATGATGTGCAGTTCATATCGACTATAACCTGTTTCATGTAGTCTAAACGGGGTCGTCCTCTGTGATTATTCCTTCAATTGTTCCTTCTATTATTCTCTTAACCAGCCCATTGTGTCGTAGTATATGCCCTAAAAACTTAGCTCTTCTGCCTTTTAGATTTCGTAAAAGGCTCTTCTCCTCCTGAGCTCTTCTAAAGACTTCCTCATTCGTTATCTTCTCCCTCCAGTTTATCTTGAATATTCTTCGGTACCACCAGGCCTCAAATGCTTGGAGTCTTTTCTTGTCACTTTATCCAATTGTCCAAGTTTAATTCCCGTATAGGGCAACACTCCACACGTATGTCTTTACTAGATTCTTCCTTATTTTCAGGCTGACAGTGTTTGAAGTGAAGACATTTTTCTGTTTGTTGAAAGCAATTTTAGCTTGGTTAATTCTGCTGATAATTTCCTCACTGCTATGTCCATCACTTGTGATTTTACTTCCTAGATAGTTATATTCTTTAACTGCCTGGAGAACATTATTTCCAAGACTCATTCTGACTAGATTTTCTTCCTTCCAACTACAGACTAGGACTTTGGTCTTTTGTTCATTTATTTTCATATTAAATTCATTCTTCATTTCTTGATCTATTGTGTCAAGAATATTTTGTAGATCTTCGTTACTCTCTGCAGTCACTGTTATATCATCTGCGAACCTAAGCATGTCCACTTTTTCCCCGTGTATGTTTACTCCGAGACGGGTGTCTTCTCTTACTCTATCGATCGCTTCTTGGACGTACAAGCTAAACAAACATGGAGACCAAGAACATCCCTGTCTTACTTCTTTCTCAATGTTCGCTCCTCTTGATGGTTTTCACATCGAACTACGCCTGTATCGTGCTTGTAAAAGATTCTGGACCAATCTTCGTTCTTTCTAGTCCACTCCTGTTTTGTGTAGAATACTGAACAGCTTGTTCCACTTAACGTTATCGAAGGCCTTTTCTAAGTCAACAAAAACTATAAATGTCACAGCTATAAATGTTTATATCAGCAGCTCTATGATGGATGCTGTTTGATATAGGCTAACTACAGTAAAATAAGTTGTCTATATATATATATATATATATATATATATATATATATATATATATATACCACGTAGTTTAAATGAGTCGTCATATCAATATTGTAAGGCATAGTTGCTATATACAGTTACAACGGAGGACTTTCAATATAACGGACACTTCAGAGCCCCTGTTGGTCCGTTATAACGGGGTATTACTGTGTATGTTTTTGGGGTAAAATGAGTTGTATGGGTTGTACAATGGTTATGGGGTTTTTATGAATTGACTTGATAGTTAGCTGCAATTTGCGAAGTGATGCTTCAAACTATTCCCTTCTTGAAAAATAAAGTAGTTGCTTTTTTGCATAAAGTAGTTGCTGTTAGCTTCACCCTTATATATGTGTATCTTCTGTTAAAATAATACTCGCTTTTTTGTGAAATCCACGTAAAAAGAAAGAATTTCGACGAAACCGAAACATCGAAGCATGATAATGTTTTTAGGCTTTTGAAACGTATAATGTGCATAAACTGCAGACTCTCCTGTTCAGCGATGTTCGTACGGATTTGTGACCGATTCACGACTACAGACTGGACACGTTGTTGGAGATCCTGTGCTGGTGACTATATTTACTACCTATATAACAAACATTATCATGTTAAAAACGACAGACACCGAAGATTTCTAGACTGTGGGGAATCGAAAGTGTGGAAAAAATATAGTGTTAACATCACCTGGAGCGTTATATTTTTCGATGACGTTACACATTTTGCATCACGCATTTTGTGGAATGACCCCCAGCCTAAAAACATTATCATGTTAAAAAAAACCAAAGACTAATAATTTATAGTGCTTATTCAGAAGTACGTTCGTGCCAGTCAACAATCTGCGAACGCAGACAATTTTAAATACTGTGTGACCGTTATGCGCGCGTGGAAATGCAACCCATAGGAACACAGGAACGCACACATTACCGATCGAAAGGCACGGCCAGTCTGACGCAGTGAGAACAGTGTGTGTTTAGGGTGAAAGTTTGTTCTCAGAGTAAAAACGCGTTTCAGCGGTTATTTGCTCTCGGCCTATGAAAAGGAAATGAAAAACGCTCAAACCTCGGGAAACGTAATAACGGAGGAAGTTGTAGATGAAGCGACGCGACCAAAACAGATTTTACACTTTATTTTGTTTTGTTAAACATACTATGAAAAGAACTGTCTGTGTATGCTTTTAGCAGACGCACTTGATTCATTAAAGATTTTATAGGTTACACATCAGTATCCCTCGTCGATAAGAGACAATAAAAAGAAATCGGCAGTTCTAATACATGACATATTTTATTGGAAACGTTATTGGCCAGGCTGTTAGGCCGTGGTCTAGCAGGAGTCGGGAACTCTGCGCCCGCGGGCACAAGTACGTCCGTCGATAAGGTTTGAAGCGTCCGCGAACCAATTTGTAATTTTATGTTAGAAGTACGTATCGGGCTGTTTGGCCGTGCTCCAGGGCTTACAAACAAACCAAACGTTTCAACAGCACAACTGGCTGCCATTTGCAGTGGAATTCGAGTCCACCTGAACGCGGGGCCTTTACCAGAGTACTGTGGGCCTGACGTTTGACACCCCGCCATTCAGGTGGACTCCAATTCCTCGAATTCCACTGAAGATGGCAGCAAGCGGTGCTGCCGAAACGTTTGGTTTGTTTGTAATCCCTGGAGCACGGCCAAACAGCCCGTTTTATACTTCTAACATAACTGATGACACCGGCCGTGAAAGCCTTGGAACAATAATTTGTAATTTTATTTTCTTTCGAACGAAGGAACGCACCTGCGTTATACTTGCTCCGAAGAACCGTATTATAAAGTAGTACAAGCCATTTACCGAACCGCGCTACGTCTTACGATTGTCTAGCTTGTCTCCCCGAGCCTGTAAACACCTTTCTCCCCAAAGTGATTTTTTCAAGTTTTACATTTCTGTGCACTTTATGAAAATAAATAGTGTTATTTCGGTAAGTTCTTTATTTTATGTTCATTTAAATGTTTTCCTGTTTAGCCATTTTCTTTCGTTTAAAGTTTTGTTAGTATTAACATGCGTGTGCGTGATGACAAATTGTTGACGACCTACCCCTAACGTGAGAAATCTTTACAAAATATTGTTACGAGAAGCGTACCGAACAATCCAGAACATTCTCCACATTCTCTCCCGTCGAGTGTGGCTCATGTTGCGTCATTCACGTAGGTGGTTCTAGTGAGTTCCAGGAACACTTGAGAAATGCATTAAGCCGCCGGCGTGCAGTAAGGAGGCAAAGCTGTACTGCACCTCTGCGGGCCCTATATAAAACCGTAGCAGTAGGATTGTCAGTTTAGTTACGTGAGCGATTTTTGTTAGTGTGGATTGAGTGTTTGCCGAAGTGAAGTATTGTGTTAATAATTGTGTGAAACCGTATTAATAGACACTGTTATTGCGTGTGGACAAATCTGACTGGAAATATTGTACGAGTTAATTATAAACTGTTTAATTGTGATAATTGAAGCTGGTGATTGGAGACTTACTTGGTAACTTGTATTTTGTTTTCCACTGTGCCTACGACGATCAGGAGACAGTCGTAACAGTATAAAAAATACCGCAAACTTTTTTTGATTCGGTGTTTCACGTCGCTAAATATAAGCATAAGGATACTATAAAGCGACAGTTAAAGTTCGTAAAGTTCGGCTATTGAACTCCGCACCTTTCTATTTTCCATTGATGGGTTGGGAGGGGTGCGCCCATCCACTGGGATCCCACTGGGGTGAATTGGCGGAGACCGTGCCAATTGCTACCGACACTGATAATATTCTCCGACGGTGTGGCCGAAACGTCTGTCAGCGTAAACTCTAGACCTCGGCCTAACAGCCTGGCTAATGATGTTGTGGACGCCGCGCGGCCGTGGAAGTCTTAGGAACTCTATATTTTATTATGTTATATTTTCTAATTTGTTTATTTTATAACTGGTCTTGTCATATGTTTGTTATTTTTTTTAGTAAAAGTTAAGAAAAAATTATTTGTATTCTATTTGTCAGAACCCACACTTAAAGCGACATATGAAGGTTAAATAATTCTTTGCTTCATTGCAACATATGAACTCTAACCGCTACATTATGTGTAGGAGAGCTGCGGTTTATAAAAATGTTTCTGCATATCTAACAATAGATAATGAATATAGATTAATAATAAATAATGTTCTACATCTTATAAACAACAATATATTTTAATTATTTTTTTTTTTAC
This sequence comes from Magicicada septendecula, assembly GCA_034769895.1. NCBI lineage: Eukaryota > Metazoa > Arthropoda > Insecta > Hemiptera > Cicadidae > Magicicada > Magicicada septendecula. The sequence goes on from CM068374.1 coordinate 60,349,101, forward strand.
AATGCTTTCGCAGTTTGAACAAACTTGGTGACTGTTCGACGAAACAAACTTTGAAATTTCCAAAACTGTACCTTGTATTCAAATTGTGATAAAAATTCTCTTTAGTTTGATGAACGTCATGGAATTTTCAATTTTATAAAACTTTTGGCCTGTTTTTGAGGTCTAGTATCTTCAAAATTTCTAAATTTCTAAAATTTAACACTATACGAGGGGTTTCAAAAGTTTCCGACCTAACATGGAAGGCGACAGATATATTAGTAGAATTGGAGTATGTGATAAAACGATTCTTGTATGTAATTCAGTTGAAATATAAACACCGTGGGTGTAAACACCGTTGAGAAACGACATCGTGTGCTTGTTCACGCGCAACGCTGGCCCATTTTGAACGTGATTCCTCCGATGTTTTGAGCCGTTTGGTGACTGTCGATGAAACGTGGTTCCACCACCACAATCCAGAAACCAAACAGCAGTTAACGCAGTAGCGAGACACGTGGTCACCAAGGAACAAGAAATTTTGACTGCTGAAATCGGCTGCCAAAGTGATGGCGATGTGTTTTGGGATGCGGAAGGAATTGTCCACATTGATTATATGCAGCAAGGGTCCACAGTAAATGCCAACTACTACTGCGATGTTCTGGATAAATTGCATGCAGCCATCCAAAAGACACGGCGGGAAAAGCATCACGTTTCTTCAGGACAACGCTCCATGTCACAAGGCGCTTATCACAATGCAGAAATTGGACCAGCTAGGCTATGAAGTGATTGACCATCACTCATATTCTCCGGGCCTAGCTCCGTCGGACTTTTGTCTGCTTTGCAAATTGAAAATGGACAGAGGAACACATTTTGCAAACAATAATGCTGTCGTCGATGCTGTTAACACGTGGACAAAGAGAAATTATTTTTCTCCAAGGGCTACAGCTGTTGCCGAACCGTTGTCGGAAGTGTATTAAACGGTGAGGGGAGTACATTGAATATACTTGTATTGCTATTGGTCTATCTGCTCCCCTTCAATGTTAGGCCGGAAACTCTTCAAACGCCCGTCGTATTTAGATTTCAGTTCAAATTCCTTATAATATGATACGCCTGCATGAACTTATGCGATATTTTCAAAATTTGGACTCCCTCAAAATTTTGCCTCCCCCCTGTTTTTTATGGGGGGTCGATATAAAAAAATAGGGTTTCGTAGGATAAAAATATGAACACTCATGCCAAGACGAAAATCGGTTGATGCGTTCAAAAATTATCATGAGACATACCCCAATCTAATAGACAGACAGCCAGAAAATATCATAACACTAAATCTTTCACGGCCTGAGTTATCTTCAATAAAATTATTTTTTCCGGTCTGCTGGGCCGTGGCCTCTTTTTGCAGATCCAAACGTTTCGACAACAGCTGCGGCAATCGTCCTTCAGTGGTCCTCTGTTCTGTTCCTCTGGCAACTAAAAGACGACACGACCACAAACCGTCATCCTGGCCTGGAGATATGTCATCCTGACCGTGATGATCATCCTCAATCCGCGTTCCTCTATTGAGCGGTCTTGCCTGTCAGTAAAATAAAATTTTGCGTGTAACTTGAAAATTCCGAGAGTTTAAAGGAAAACATACGTAATTAACAGAGGCAAATAAATGGATGTGTTTGCGCGTGTGAAAAAAAAGACAATCTGAAAAATGTAGAGTAGAAAAAAAATTAAAAAGGACATCGAGCGAAAGAGAAAAGCGGCCACAGAGAAAGGGACAAAGAGGGAACGAGAGGCGCGCGACGCAGAACGCTAGTAATAAAGTTAATTATTTCAACACAAACTTCAGTTTGTTTGTTTTATGACAATAATGCAAACATTTTACTGTTTGTTTTTAATTAAACCGTTCCAGGTGACAGGGACAGACAAACATAGCGCGCGTAGCCTGTGCTCGTTTCGGAAGAGAATTTTTAAATATAAAACCTATTGTTGTTGATTGTTTCAACTATTGTTTACATACAATTACTAGAAAATATTATTGTTGTGTAGTTTTTATGGGCCGTGACAAACTCGCGAGCGGACTGGGCGCTTTTTGTAGGTTTATGAAAAAGTGTTGTTTTTAAACCGTTGTGCGTCCCTCGTAGTTCGAGAAAATTGGATCGCAAATAACGTTATAAAAAAAAAGTACAGATGCGTTGAAATAAAAATAGAAAAATTACTACAAGAGATAAAATATCTATTGGTGAGCTTCGCGCTGTACTATCGCTTGACAAAGTCAACTGGAAGAAATAATGAGCGATATTGAAAATCTAGAGGCACTTGGGTGTAGGATAACTTACAATGGGCTGTGAGCGCGCGGATTGAATATTGATAAGCACTGACGTAAGACAACCGAGGCTGGCTGGCAGACTGCAGTTGACGTAAAACATCGATCCCGCGCCTCGTTACCACCACAGCACAGAGATATGAAAAACTTTCAAGACAATTCCAGGTTTTGCGCCTTTAGATAAAACTGAATATATAAACGTTTATATTAAAAGAATGTAAATTGAGAAAACTTATTTAAGTTTCCAGTGTATTCTTTTTTTCTATTTATCGCTAGCATTTAACTTTCTTAAACAAATCTAGTTTACATTCCTTTTCTTTCTTTCCAGTTGGTGCAGCTTTTATTTACTTTCTATTGGTGGTTTGTGTGCAGTCACAGTAACTATATTTCTTCTACGGTTTAGAAAGTGGTTACATGTCGTTACCATATTTCATATTACTTTTTGCTGAGAAAAACATTTCGCTCCAGAGCTAGTAATATGTTTATTGTAGTTTCGTACGGCTTTAGCATTCAGTTGAAGATAACGCATACGGGAACGGGGGTTGCAAGAAAATTAAACGGAGTTAATTTTACTAGAATCTGGACCAAATGCCTGTTTGATCAGAACTCCGGGCAACCCACAAGGATTATCGGTTGCTCTGCCTACGGCAGAAATCTACCATGTAGCTCGTAACACGGCATCATAACAAACTATGATATTGTTTGTGTCTCTTGCATATCTGAATACCGACTGTTAGCTTTATGGCACTCGCATATTCGCTCCTGAAACATGCCACTACATCTGTACTAGTAAACGGCAGAACTCGGTCACTGTTTTGTACAAAATACATTAATTACGGTATTAGATAAAATTAAATTAATAAACTTTACTTATTTTTAAGGCAGTAAATAGGGGTTGTTCGTAGGAATGATTCGTATTATCGCTTAGAAACACCACCAGGAGACGATCATACGTCCAATATTTATCATCCTGCATATCGTTAATAATACTTTTAACCACACAAGATGCTATCATTAACAGAAGGAATTTAAGTTGTGTTTGTATTTTATTTGTAAAGACTATAGCTAGATTTAGTTGTTACGTAAAAAAAGTACTCATGATTTGTTTATTATTAAAAACTGTCAACAATTATCATAATAATTTCATTTAATGTGCAGAAATTAAATCAGATTTAGTTAAATGTTAAAGGGTTGATTTTATGTTGAATATTGCCATAACTGCCAAATATTAGGTTAACCATTTTATATTATTAATAATAATTGTTAATACTCTATGTCAGTTGTAATCAATTATGTACAGTATTATTATGTATTTTAAAAAGGATTATTTCATTTGAGGTTAATTTTGAAATATTTAGGATCTTTTTTTTTTAGTATATGTTAAAGTTTAGTGTAGTCTGTATAAGGTTTAGGTGACTGCACAATAAACATGTGACAAAATTGTTGGTGATGACAGCTAATTGGATGTATGAAAGATTGTTTTTTTTTAATTAAATATATAGAGCAATGGCAGCACCAGTACTGATGTACGGGAGTGAATCGTGGACACTCACTCAAAATCAGGTACAACGAATTGAAGCTGTTGAAATGAAATTCTTAAGAATCTTAAGAATCAAAGGCTGCACCCTAAGAGAGATCACTTAAATAATGCAGACTTAAGGCAAGAGCTGAATACATACTCGATAAACGACAGAATTAAACAAAATAAGGAAAACTGGATACAGTACATAAGTAGAATCGCTGACTCGAGAATACCAAAAAACAATCCAGTATAAGCCTCTTGGAGAACAAGATAGAGGCAGACAAAGTAAACGGTGGCTGTGATGACGGAACAGTCATCTCCTTGAAATGAAAAAGAAGAAGAATATATAGCAAGGACATTAGTAAACCTTAATTTGTCACTGCTCACAGTATGTGGTGAGGAGCACGTTATTCCTAATGCTGTGAATGTAATGAAAATTTTAGACTTTAATAATGGGAATAAAGATAAATAAACATTTTAAATCAAGACTATTAACCACAGAAACTAAAGCCACGCTTTATAAGATATTGGTAAGGCTTGTATTGACATATGGCTCTGAGTGCTGGGTACTCAAGAAAATTGATGAACAGAGGCTGGCTGTATTTGAAATTAAGATACTGAGAAGGATTTATCTGCCAATTCAACAGGGCGGAGTCTGGAGAAAGAGAAATAATAATGTATTATATGCTAAATACAATGACATTACAGTTGTCCGATTTGCCAAAATTAATAGATTAAGACGGGCAGGACACGTTCAGAGAATGGATGACGAACGTACGGCAAAACGAATTGTGAAACACAAGCCAATAGGAAAAAGGAAGATTGGAAGACCGAAGAATAGATGTTTGGACCAAGTCGGCAGTGGTGCGAGGAAGCTGGGCGCAGTGAATTGGTGGCAGCTGGCTGAGGACAGGATTAAGTGGAGGCAATTTCTTTTGGAGGCCAAGACTCGATCTGGGCTGTAGAGCGAAGGATGTATGTATGTAACTTTAATCATGGGAATAAAGATATTAAAAAAATAAAGAAAAGAATAGAGAGGGTCGAATAGAGAGTGTTCGAAAATTTAAGTATCTCGGAGAAATAATTCAAGAGAATGGTTTAGAAAAATCTACTATAGAAGAAAGGATTCATAAGATGGAAAGCTCATATGGTATAACTAAAGATATTTACAATAAAAAGTGCATATCTAAAAATGCGAAAATAAGGCATTACAGTACAGTAGTGAAGCCAGAATGCCTATATGCAAGTGAATGTCTAGCATTGAATTATAATTTAGACAAACTAGAAATTTTGGAAAGGCGAATTATTAGAAAATATTAGGCACACAAAAAACTTCAGAAGGTTGTAAATTAAGAAGTAATGCTGAAATATATCAAAGTATAGAAATGTAACAGAAACAGTGAGAAAAGTATACTATTATTTTTTGGACATTTATGTAGAATGGACGACAATAGGTTAACAAATCAGATCTTTAAATATCTGTGGGGGGAGAAATCAACAGCAAGTTGGATTAAAGAAGTCGAAAAGGATTTAGAAAAAGATAATATACACGCAGAAGAAGCAATTGAAGGAGACGTTTTTCGGTCAAAAGGGTTAAAAATGGAAGGAGTCCATGGTAGGAGAGAGAAAAACGCAGATTCAAAGTGGACTGACGACAGGAAGAAGAGACACAAGTGAAAAGATGAAAGAATATTGGAGAAAAAGAAAGAACAAAGAATACAGAATTGAAATTGGCAAGTGGTCCTTAGATCGCCGATAAAAAAAAGAAGTAGATGAAAACAAGTCTATGATGAAAACAAGTAGGGCCTAATAAATAGCTAAGAAAATAAGAAAACGAAATATTTGCTGTAAATTTCAAAGTGTGGAGACCAAAACAACTGTCGTTCGTGAAAAGCAGGCTTTAAATTCCTGTTTCTTTAATTACCTACCGGTTTGCTAAGTGATTCCTCACTGATGCAGATGCGGGTCGGCATCGACGAAGGCCCACTGGCGCAGTAATAACATGTTTTTACGCGTTGCCTGCGGGGCGTCACAGTAAACATTACCCACTGCACATCCGCAAGGTAGGTCAGTACAGTGCCAAGATTACTGGGTCAGCTGCATTGCACACGCGTACACTCTGTTCCGCTTGCAACAGTCCGTTGTTTACTGCGTAACTTTTTCCTGTTTATTGCAGAATTCACACGGCATTCAGTACTCGCGGTATAGTGCGTATGCATGTGTGTGTGTGTGTGTGTGTGTGTGTGTGTGTAGGACCGCGGTCAGTTGCGACCGAGGTTGTAATTTCAACCCGGTCAATTGCAATCGAAAATATCAATATCGTCCTATAAGCTACGGGTACAGACTGCTTCTATCAAAGCCATATGAAGAGATGGAGACTCTATGAAGACTCATGCCTAGAATGGTACAATAGTTTTCAACGTCTATACACTGTTACGACCAATCAACTTTCTCTGTGCTATCGTAGAGTGAACACACTGTCGTAAGAGTGTTCATGGTTCGTAACATTTTCATGTTAAGTTCTTCTTCTTCTCCTCCTCCTCCTCCTCAAGGATATATAAATCCTTATATTTAGGTTATATAAAACTTTTCCGGCACCCATTTTATCCTCGGACCATTACAATCTCATTCATGTTATCATGTTTTCTCATCTCATTCATGTTATCACGTACAATAATATAGAAATTACAATTATAATTCTATGCATTCTTAGCCTACCTAACCCATCCTAACCTAACCTAACGTAACAAAAATATTGGAAGAAAGAGAGTACTGGCACAAATGAAAACAATTTACAAAATTGGAACCTCACCAAACCTCGGAACAGGAACGTTTCTGCTAGTTGCCACAGATTCGGTCAGTTGCGATCAAGCGAAATTCCGGAGCCCAATTGACCGGGTAAGAACAGATAAAAACGTCGATTTGTTGCAACTGACCGAGACCGGGGATTATTGACAGCGGGAGAGGAAACAGGAAAGATTTCAATTTCCCTTGTTTTCTTTTTAATGAAATACGAGTTGGTTAGCTAGCTATATTTGAATACACGTGATTTTTTTTTATACCATAAAATACGAAAGTATAATTTCCTCAGTATTTACCACTGTAAATTGATTTGTTCCTTGTCTATCAGGTAATCCAACGATATCAGGACGTTTTAAAGTCGCAAATGCTTTTTATTATACCTCTCTGAAAACGCCATGTTTACATGTTTGTTTAGCGCACAGAAAATTGCTTTTTTCGGTGAACCGAAAAATGTTTTCCGTGCGCTAAAGTTCAGCCCTAAAATAGTACTTAAATTTGTTAAAAATTATTATAATATTTAATAAAGCAGAATAAACTTGTCTAATATCGCACTGTGTTACATTCGGGATTATGGAAGTTTTCAATTTCAGCCTAAATTTTATAATTATTTATTATATATTTCCTGGCTTTACCTGTCAGTAATATAATGACACCGCCTACTTTCCAGTCGTAATAAAATATGCTACTGAAAGTTCCTTAATAACTCTAAACAGCGCTTGTTTATTTTCCTTAGCAACGCTAAAACAATGCATGTGTGTTGTGACAGTTTTAAAATTTTTATTGAAAATAATTTTAAAATGATTTCTCCAGAAGAAGAAAAAGGCAGCTTCATGACGATAACGCTCCATGTCACACTGCACTTTCTGTAAACGAGTATTTGGCCAAAAAGGGTATTCCTGTGATACCCCAACCCCCTTACTCCCCTGATCTTAGCTGTGATTATTTCCTACTTCCAAAATCAAAAGACAACTCCGGGGCTGCAATTTTGAAGCTGTAGACTTCCAGCACTGTTTTATTAAATTGGAACAACGGCTCCGTGAGTGTGTGGCTTTCCAAAAGAACTACGTTGAATGAGATAAAATTGTTTTGTAGTTAATGCATTAGTAAACAACTTTATACTATCAGTCTCATTATTGTTAGACAAACCTCGTATATTAAGTAATACTAATTAATATATATTGATTACGTCCTGCAAGAAATATTGAAAAGTTGGCTACAAAATAAAGATGAATATCAATGTTGCAATATAGAAACCTAAATAATAAAGAAAGGGAACATACGTTAGTAAATTTGATCAAACTATGGCTATCTTAAGTGTATTTTATATCAGTAAAACGTGGACAGACACACACACAGGAACAAATAAAAAAAGAATTCAATCAGCACATGTGAAAATGCTGCGGACGATCGCAGGTTGCACAAGGAGAGACATAATGAGAAATACAGAAAAAAGGGAACAATTACAAGTTGCCAGCTTAAATGACCAAATTAAAGAGAATAAAATAGGTGAGAACAAGATTTTCAAAGAACGAGCACTGGGAGGATGCTAAAGCTTATGTATCGCTATCGACCGCAGGGACGGAGGTCTCTCTGAACACCAGGTCGCAAAAGGCTATTAGCCTAATTCTTGGCTGGAGGAAGAAGAAGAAAAGACGTTAAAGAAATCCTCACACACCATAATAGTATATTTCAGTAGGAGTCCAGAAAATAGGCTTTTCCCGTACGCGCGTGTCAAATTCTCGTGTGAGACGAAGCCGAACAAGCACGGGAAAAGCATTTGTGGACGTGTCATGAACGATATTTTTCATTATACCTCTCTGCAGTTAATTCTACCTTACTTTTGCTGCTTCAAATAATATTTCTTCTTCTTCTGGAGAAATTATTTTACAATTATTCCGAATTAAAATTCAAAAAATCGGTATGGAGAACCATACATGACTTCCATATTCTAAGATTTATATTTAAAATCATTTTCAGCCAAACAGCCAGGGAAGGAATTTTAACAAAAAAATACTTCTTTGTTGCCAATAACGTAGTACACATATAAAAAAAAATTATCCCCTCCCCTTCAACTATAATTTTTATTTATAGAAAATTACCCCCAGCCCGTTCAACTAGCCTCTTCATTTATAGATATTTCATCTACGTTTCTACAGTGGATTATTAAGATCTTATCAGGATACTTTATCAAAATTAAGTACTTTACTCATGTTACAACAAAAAATGTTTCAGGTAAACTGCCCTTTCCCCGTAACCGATCTTCACCAAAATCAACAGACATTGAGTTCTCTATAGCTCAGGCACATATGTAAAAAATTATTTGATTCTGTTTGAATTTACGGCAGTTATGGTTCGTCATATAAAAAATTACCCATGTTAAAACATAAAACATGAGATTTATAAAACATATCTAAGATTTATATTTAAAATCATTTTTGAAATAAAATATTTTCATAGAACCTACTAACGCTGGGGAAATCTGAGGAGCCAATCAGAGTTGGGCCTACCTGTCACTCTGCTGAATTTGGTGGAAAGCCCTGTCACTGTCGTCAAAGTATCAGCCTTGACAGGGTCCTCTTTTTCTGCAAAATGAGAGAGGCTTGAGATGGAGTGAGTGACATGGTCCCCACCTCAATGAAGAACCCATTGTTTTATAAAAATATATTTAAATTTTGAAAACTGAAAATTCTTTTCTTGTTGTAAATATTTATATTTTATAATCAAAATGACTTTATTTTTGTTACCTGGCAACAAAATTATTTTATTTTCAACAATTACCATTGTTTCAAAAAGTTTAAATAAATTTTCAAGTACTTTACTCTTGTTAAAACGTAAAAGGTTGGAGGTAAACTACCCCTTCCCCTTAACCGATCTTCACCAAAAACAATAGGTTTTGAGAACTCTACAATTTAAGGCTGTATGCAAATAATCTTTTGATTCTGTTTGAATTTGCGGCTGTTATCGTTTGCCATAGAAAATACGCTTGATAAAAAACGTTGCAGGTAAACTACCCCTTCCCCTCAACCGATCTTCACCAAAAACAACAATTCTTGAGTACTCTACAAATCAGGGCTGTATGCAGAAAATTATTTGATTCTGTTTGAATTTGCGGCTGTTATCGTTTGCCATAGAAAATACCCTTGTTAAAAAAACGTTGTAGGTAAACTACCCCTTTCCCTTAACCGATCTTCACCAAAAACAATAGGTTTTGAGAACTCTACAATTTAAGGCTGTATGCAAATAATCTTTTGATTCTATTTGAATTTGCGGCTGTTATCGTTTGCCATAGGAAATACCCTTGTTAAAACATAAAACGTTACAGGTAAACGACCCCTTTCCCTTAACCGATCTTCACCAAAAACAATAGGTCTTGAGAACTCTACAATTTAGGGCTGTATGCGAAACATTATTTGATTCTGTTTGAATTTGCGGCTGTTATTGTTTGCCAACAAAAAAAATTTCCCTTGATAAAAAAAAACCGTTGCCGGTAAACTACCCCTTTCCCTCAACCGATCTTCACCAAAAACAATAGATCGTGAGTACTCTACAAATCAGGGCTGTATGCAAAAAATTATTTGATTCTGTTTGAATTTGCGGCAGTTATCGTTTGCCATAGAAAAAAAATCTACACATAGACACACAGACAGACTGACACACAGACAGACACACACACAGACACTTTAGGAAAACGACTTTTTTTCATGTTTTGAGTGTAGTAGAATCAGAATCTGCAATAATCTCGAACACGATTTTTTTTGCCATCACCATACTTCCATTCCTTAAGGAATATGGAAGTAAAACAGTCACAATACACACGCGTTGTTTAGCGTTGCTAAGGAAAATAAAAAAGCGTTGTTTAGAGTTACTAAGGAAGTTTCAGTAGTTCATTTTATTACGACTGAAAAGTAGGCTGCATCATTATATTAATTACAGGTAAAGCAAGTATATAAATAATAAATAATTATAAAATTTAGGCTGAAATTTAAAACTTTCATAATACCGAATGTAATATAGTGCGATATTAGACGAGTTTATTCTGCTTTAATTAAACATTATAATTATTTTTAACAAATTTAATTACTATTTGAGGGTTGAAAGTTAGCGCACGGAAACAATTTTTCGGTGTGGTGATTTTCTGTGAGCTAAACAGACATGTAAACATGGTGTTTTCAGAGAGGTATAATGAAAAAGTGTATTACATACGTTTGAAACATTAATCTCAAGTAGACACATTGTAGCGCTTTGAACTGACGGGTTATTAAAATACTTTGTAAAAATTATAGTCTTACAATCTAATACTACATTAAGAAAATATTGTAAAACTATATTTTATCTAGTTAGAAAATGAGAGATAACAATCTATAGAATATAATAACAAAATATAATAGTTTATAAAACCGAGAAACGGAGCAAATAACAGCTGTAATTGACACATTGACACATATTTCAATTTGTTTTGCAGGTAAGGCTGTAATTTTTAGTTTCAGTGGAATACAAGAAACATAATAAAAATTTCCAAGAATTCTATAATAAAAGAAAACAATTATTACTCGAGATATTGTTGGAAAGTTGGTTTTATTTTTTTATTTCTTCTTAGTTTACCTGTTTTCTGTGTTGTCGTTTCAGAATAATTGTTTTGAAAGGCAAACAAGTGAAATAATAAAACTTTTTTCTTGGACATGGTGGTGGAACAAGACGGTGTTTCTGCCTTCCTCCATTAGCTACAAAAAATACAAATCAGGTATTTACTCTTTCTTTTCATGAAACAAACCACAATAAGATCGAAATTCATCACTGTAAATTGTTGTTATTATGTGACGATTTAATTGAAACTGTAATCTTAAATAAACAAAAATTAAATTGTCAAGCGATTAAGTTTTTTTAAATCGCACTATTAAACCTAAAGCTCCTGTACTAAATCAGAATGAGAATGAGAAGTGATTGAAAATCAACAGAAGCACTAATAAAAAGTCGAATTGTAAAAAACTTATTAATATCACAATTAACCCTTTGCTAGTCATCATGCGGTGACCTGTTAGTTCCGGACTCAACGTGTTTAGCGAGTCGTCTGTAATTTAGGAAGATATAAAAATCATAATGTTTGTAATTAGAAATTTGAAGGCACGAGTAGTAGTTAAAATAATTTACTTAAATTATATATGTATAATTAATGTATTGTTTTTGGTAATAAGAATGCCAATTTAAATAAAAATAGGAACTATATTGTCGCGGAGTACTTCCCCCCCCCCGTTGTTATGTGCCAGTCGAATCTAGTAGAGAGTCACTATGCTGCCGTCAGACCGTACAGACGTATGAGCGAGATCTCCACGAAAATGCATTTGTTTTTTTTTAATTTAATTTTAAAATGTTAGCTACCACTGCTAAATGTGGCGAGCGTTGTGTAATGTGTGAATGATATAAAGATGTGTTAAGAAGAAAATGTAATAAGTAAAACAAAAACTTAACTAGTAGTAAACAAGATGACATCTCCCCTCAAGAGGTAAATACAAGTACAACCTTATACATGAAGATGTGATCTGCATAAACTTCATAAATACACGTATACGATGCATAAGACGCTGACGAGGACCTCCGTGGATCTACACCTACTTTCACAAAAGAAACTTCAATCTCCGCAGTGAACATCCTATCTAGTACTTGCCGAAGACACGACCCAGATGATGATGCCGACTTCAAGAATTCCAAAGAGAGACACCCCAGGACGAGGTTACTACGACCAATTGTAAAGGTGACTCGATAGCTTGCCTATCGAGAGTTAATCATATTTGATACACAACTCACATTAAAAAAGAGACTTTTCAAAGACTATAAATTTTGTTTAAAATTAAAATGAGACAAGCTAAGAGTTTACTGTAAGATTCAATATCGTACGTTGTAACGCCTTAAATGTAAATGTAATTTATAAACACTTTAAGTAATAATACCATTCTTCAAATGGGAAAGAAGTCTTGCAAGCGTCTAGATGAACTCAAAATACTTAGAAGTCTTTGCTATAAATATACTTAAAGTAAACTCGGATCCGAGGTAAAAGCATACATAATCAGTTTGATCCCTAAGTTTTTATGAAAAGCATTTAAATATTTTAATTTAATTAATGATGTCATGGGATCTTTGAGTAACAGTTGTTAATAAAGAGAAGTCATCTTGTTACACATGAAAATGAGTGCATAAATCAGTGAAGTACCTTCCCTTGTTTCCTTATAATTATCTTATGTAATTTGTTCAGTTAATTTGAGTTTAATAACAGTTCGTTACAACGTAGGCAGCCCATGTAATTGGCAAGTGTCAGTTAAGATGGGTTCCCTGGATTTGTAACGTGGCAATACGTTACAATTATAAAATATATTTTTTGACAAACATTGGTCTGATTTTATTAAATTTGTGAACAGACAGAATTTTAAATTTTAACACGTATATAATTAATTACTTTTGGAATTATTTTTGGACTCTATTCTTTCTTATTGTAATGTGTCTCTCTTGTTCACATTTCTCGTCTTCGTGATTCGCCAAAAGAATCAAACGCTTTTATAAAAGGTACGGAAAGTGGAGTCCAGAAATACAGTATACATTCCGCTAGACAATTATTTACACTTGTAGAAATGTGTAGGCCAACATCTAGGCCTAATTAAATTTTGTGTCAGTGAAAAAAAAAATTACAAAATTAAATCATTCACAGCTGCGGTTTTTTTTCAAACATTAACACAAATATTTTATCTTTGTTAAAGGTAGATAGTAATGTTGGAATACAACAAGTTTATAAATTAAAGTACTTAAGTACTCTCACTAACAAAAATAGTTTTAGTACAACCGCAGTTAGACAATTACTCCATTAATTTCGAACGTTGTATGATCTCTCTCTCTCTCTCTCTCTCTCTCTCTCTCTCTGCTGGGATTTCACAAATCCGTAAGGAACTAAAATGCTAGTTGGATGAGTTATGGTTGCATTAATATTGTTTTGGTGTTAATTCAGTACCTGTTTTATTAAACCCTTAGCTCTGATTCTTTTTTCTTTATAGATGTTTATAGATGTCTTCATCTGTTTAGCTGTAGATATGTACTCTTTTCCGCTCTTCTATTGCTTTAGCAACTTCATCATTCAACGGTCAAGTTCCATTTGAAAATAAAATAAACAACTTCCTTGGGTGAATGTAACTCCTGAATTTTCGATGGCACTAGTAACGGATACATGTCGTTGAAAAATGTTTACGTTTTGCACCCCTTGTTCTTTGTCAAAGTCACCTTATACAAAGCTGACCTTTCTTCCGGCCTTTCCAAATAATTTTTACAGGCTTCAGTTATCAGGGTATAAAATGCTAGATAAAGGATTCTAGTCAAACTTTGTTGGAAAGGTATACGAGACGTCCTGTTGAGTAGCCCACGACGGACAGCCCCTTTGTCCTCTTTCTCCGCCACTGAATGTTTACTTTATTTATTCTACTATTTCCTTTATACACATAGTTTGCAACATGTTACTGTCGTTGGAACGCTACAATGAAAAATGACATGATCCACGAAGTGACAGAATTCAATTTTCTAGGGAGCAAGATAACGTGTGATGAAAAAAGCTGTAGAAAGATTGTTAGTAGAATAAATTAGGCAAAATATGATTTTAATAAACAGGAAAACCTACTCACATTAAAGAAGGTCACCTTGAAGGTGAAGAAAAATCTTCTTCAAACCTATGTGTGGAATGTCGCGTAGTATGGGAATGAATCTTAGACAAATGGCTCAAGAGGAAAGAAGAGAATACTAGCTTTTCAGGCACGGTGTTATAGAACGATGCTTCGGATAAGTTGAATGGAGAGGGTGAAAAATGAAGAGGTGTTTTACAGAGCTGGAGAAGATAGATGTATTTCTAAAACAATTAAAAATAGCGTCTAAATCATTAAATAGCATCTTAATTTTAACTCGACCGCTTGGAATTTGTCTGTCCGCCTGTTTATCTGTCGATCTATCTGTCTGACAATCTACTTGGGGTATGTTTCACGATAACTTTGCAACGCATCAACCCACTTTCTAGTCAAAAAGTAGCATATCTAAAATAAAATAATAAGAAGAGCTCAATTCATTAAGGCATAGAAGACACGACAGCCCAACCAAAAGAGACAAGGAAGGAACGATAGAGGGGGAAAAATCGAAAAAGGAAAACTACGTTTGTAATGCACGACTCAATTATGCAGGACATGAGCTGTGATTCATACCAGGAGTGAAAAAGGAAGAGTAGCGTGGAAAGCTGCTGCTAACCAGCCTGCGGGCGGCTAACCAGGCAGGAAGGACTGTCATTGGTTTACAATGTCACTCATTGATTTACGGCAGATTTTTGTGATGAGTGAAACCCTAATACAAGGATTGTTCAACAGAAAAACGTTTGATCTGCGCAGCCGTGACTTCGTCGCCACGGCAACGGAATTCATTTGTTTATATTATCTGTTTAAGTACTAGCGACTCGTCTGTCAAAAATATTTGCAATTTGCTCTTTTCTAAGCGTTGTAAGTGGGTTGAAAAATGGCATCTATGATAGAAAATCCGTCCAAAGTTAATCTGCGTGCCGTTATTCAGTTTTTGGCCGGTGAGAGGCGTCAGCCAATGGATATTTATACGAAAATGAAAGCTGTATATGGTGACTACAGTTATTCTCGTAACACTTCTGTCTCGACAATTAATTACAATTTTAGTAAAAGTACAAAACTACTATTAGAGAAGATATTAATATTTCCATAACAAAACATGTATAATTATAAATGAGTAATTTAATTATTTAAACAGTTTTTATCTACAAAGTATGTAGTATCTTGACAGTGTTTTAGGATGCAAAGTACATTAAATTTCGCTTTAAAGTGTCTTGTTCAAATCGGGCAAGTGGACTGTGTGTTTAAAATTTCTCTTTCATGAGTGCGGGTACTGAAGTTAAAAGCCAACTATTCTAATAAAATTACAAGTAAACAAACTTGGCTAAAGGCTCAAAGAAACTAAAGTTATACTACTATATGAGGTTAAAAAAAAAACTAACTTGTCAGTAAACATCGTTAAACTATTTATAATGTGTCGTTAGTTATATATTTAAATTGGTTTTTAATGTACTTGTATTAACTCGATACTGACCTTCATTAATGATGATGATGATGATGATGATGATGATGATGATGATATAACGATAATAATAATAATAATAATAATAATAATAATAATAATAATAATAATAATAATAAAACTTTTTAAACGTTAATGAATACATATCGATTAGAAAATAATTCAACTAGAACACAGTACTGTTTGTTAAAAGACGGTCGGAGGAGTTGCATAATGTTTAATACATTTACTGACTGAACAACGATAATAATTTAAAACAATTGTATTATAAAAGTGCATACATGCACTGTACATCTTTAACAAATAGCGTAAGCGTAATACTTGATGAACTGATTATGCTTACAAACAGTTAAGTAAAGTCTTAATACACTTTTCGCATAATAATGAGTAAAAATAATAGTTCCGGAAGAACACAAGACAACACATTCGAGGCTGATGTCGTTATAACTGACGCTACATTTTACACCTGACATGTTAATAATTAAATTAGTTGTCTAGTTCATACCGATATGTCCGAGCTGATTACAACATTCACTCAGTAAGATCCAGTTTTTACCATTTAGCGAGTCTTTCGCCTCTTCAACACTTAACACAGAGCAAAAGCTTTTGCACAGTGATGTAGCGTTTTGTGTTTTGTATTAGAAGAAAAATCAAGAGGATGTAGGGGAAGGGAAGAAGAAAAATACAAGAAATAATAGAAAGTACTAAAAGAAAAGAAAAACAAAATAAAAGATTGCTCATTAAGAAATTGTACTTTTCAACTTGTGCTGCTCAATTATATTGCATGCGCTTTCAAAAAGAACTCGATTTGTTAGTTCTTTCCTACAAGCATTATCGTCTGCCAGAGTTCCGATATTTTTTGCTTTCACAAACCAAACATGTTGACAGTAGGCAGAAAGATAAGATAAGTGTACAGTAACTGCATACGTGTGCTTCTAAAACAGGCTTAATTGGCCGTGTTGCAATGCAGATTCAAACACAACCAAGTCGTTAACGAGTTTTGTTGTTTGTATTCATTGTGTGCTCTACAATGCGTTTTCACATGTGCAGAACACTCACAAAATCCTACTGATGACGCATTAGTAATATTATAATATTCATTTGCTGCTAATGAATTAAATGGAACAAAATATAGACTGACACCGCCACGGAAGGGCATCGTCATCATCATCATCATCGTCGTCGTAGGAATACGGTGATTACTGACCAGAACTATTTCCGCCTTTCCTGTAGTAAATCTGAGACCGTGGTACTCCATTCAAGTGGATACTCTTGTGGATAATTCTAAATAGATTTGTTCTTTTCATTAAACAGCCCCCGACTGCATTGAAAATTAAAATTGAAGAGCAAAATTTTATCAGCAATATTTTTTATAATTGTAGTCTTCATATGATGCATTGATATATATTCAACATCGAAAAGTAATTTAAATCTAATAAAATTACTATGCGTTTAATCATTCATAACATTTTCGTTAAATCTGATCAGAGCTGAAGTTCAATACCTTGTTTTTGGCTTTTTAAATCGACTTTATTTAGTTTTGTGATTTTTACTAAATATTATTTTTATTTAGTTTTTTATCAATTTATTTTTTATTTATTCATTTATTTTTTTGGCAGTCGTGTTTTTTAATTTTTTAAATTATTTTATTTTATTATAGAGGGGGAAAATGCTTTATGCACAGTCAGAGGAGACCGTGCTTCCTCTGGTGTGCGGGACTCTCACCCACTTCTAACTCAGACATTCATATCCACCTTGGAACCACTTAACGTATTACTTCAGGATGGAGCCTAATACGCCCTTATCGGGCTTCTTCTGGTTGTCCCTTATCTTCTACCGTCCGTTGGGTAAACGTTGGCCCTGTCTTTTTTTCTATTAGGATCCACTGAATAAATACAGATGTGCGGTCCCATTCCGCCTTGTCTCGAAGAATAATCTCAGCTACGCCTTCGGGCGTGAACTCCCCGAGATCTGTCTTCAGTGTCATCTTCTCTCTTGAAAAATAAGTGTCTGCAGCAATTGAAAAATGAGTGCAAGGCATCTTCATGTGGAGAGTCACCGTATTGGTATGCTGGGTTTTGCACCTTACCCATTCTGTGGAGGTGGGCTTCAAAATTGCTGTGGTCACTAAGAAACTGTCTCAGATGGTAGTTAACCGTAAGAATAATAGTAATAATAATAATAATAACAATTGTGGCCTCAACAACAACAACAACAATAATAATAATTATTATTATTCCTATTAGTTTTATTAATTACTAATTTGCGAATTAATAATAATATAGTAATTAATATTTATTATTATTATTTTTGAGCGGAGTGTGATGAACGGTACTGTATATCATGTAAGACGGGAACCTAGATAATAGTTTCAAGCCCTGAAAAAAAAATTATTTAATTCCAATCAGTATGCAGCCTACCTTCAGGCCTATAGCCATACGCGTATCGTTTGACAGTGATTAGTTACGGCTAGAAAAGCACTCAATTAACTAACCCCAGTTAATAGTTAATCAGTGACTTTGTGGCGAAAGATTGGTCATTTCCCGTATCAGATTCATATCTTTAAATATGCTGGCCGATGGTACTTTAACCTACAAATTTCACTTCTATTAGGCGCATTCAACTGGTCAGTTAATATATTACGGTGTGTCGCAATTCTTTATTATAATTTACAGTTAAGTAGAGCATCATATTTTTTTAACGAAGGATAGTGCAATATCACCTCTGTGAGTGATAGGGAGGTGACATTAAACATTTAAAGTCGAGAGCTATAAATCCACTCAAACCTTGTTTTTGAAACCGCTAAAAGTGGACTGAAGACACGAAGAAGAGACTTATTGAAAAGATGAAAGAATATTGAAGAAAAAAAAGGAAAGAACAAGGAATACAGAATTGAAATTGGCATGTGGTCCTCAGATGGCCGATACAAATAGAAAAAAAAATACATAAAAGACTTACCCTCCCACAGACTCAATTTAAAAGTTCCAAGAATAATTTTTTCACCTAACTGCTTTCAAGAGCAATAAATATTGTAATTGATAAATTTCCAGTACCTCCATTATGGTCTGTAATGACATGCACAGTGGCACGAATACGTCTCTGAAAATTGTGCAGATCTAATGGGAGAAATGTTTTACAAAAAAATGTAGATTCATATATGGTCTGATGTCGTTGTGGTCTGTAAGAGATAAAGTATTGACAGCCGTGCCAAGGTTTAAGAGAACCTGTTGCTTCGTTCGAAAGTAATGGTAGGACATACGAGTAGTCCAACAGATAGACAATGCTCAAATCTAACAACTCGCTTCTCGCTTGTTCGAGAATAAACTGCGACACAAGAAATCCTGTTTCCTGGTTATAACAGGGACAAGAAAGACTCTTCTGTCACAAAATTACAATATTCTGCATTACAATGATAAATATTGATTGTAGTATTCAGTCAAAACAAAAACTGATATTAAAATGAAGTTCTATAAAGTAATGGCGATACCTGTTCTTACATATGGTAGTCGTAACGACGGAACGTTCTCGAACAATGGACAGCGTCCTTCTACACGTTTCCTGGCTAGTCGAGCAGGTGCGTCAAGGAGCACTAAAGTATTCTCTAGAGTTTAGAGTGCTTATTAAGGACGCATATTATGGAACATTAGTCTGGATCCCTGCTGGTTATATATACGCGACAGCTGCCGCTTAGAAGCCAGTTATAATAAAATGATTTATTCAGGCGATTTATTCAAGTGAGGTTCGAATTATTATTGTGGCGAAGTGATAATTAGTGTGGAACTCTAATAGATGACATTATTATTGCGTGTGGACAAATTTAACTAGAATTACTGTAGGGAGTATGTTGTTGATTTCAAATTGTTATTTGTGATTAATTAAAGATTATATATTAGTGACTTCATTGGTGTCCGCATTTTGTTTCCACTGTACCATACGACGATCGGGTAGAAATATGGAGGATAACTGGGAAAGAAAAGCAACATATACAAACCGCTGAAATGAATGTTTTAAAGGCACGTGAGTGGTTATCGTCTAAGAGATCGAATGTGTAACGGACATGTAAGGGCCGGACTGGGTATATTCTCCATCAATGATAAGATAAAAGAACGAAAGCAGCAATGGATGGACCACGTCTGCAGAATGGGCCACTACGCGGTGTAGACTATAAACCAGTTGGCAGAAGGCCTAAGGGTAGGCCTTGGAAGAGATGGCTGCAGTGAAGACGGAACACGCTATAAGCCTACACAGAGAAATGACGACGACGACGACGAATATTCAGTTTGAAAAAGCAGCTATAAACATTTTCCTTGCTTTTCGACAAGTCTAGAAGCATAAATTTGGGTTCAAACCATTTTAATATAATTAAGCTATGTGTGTGGTAAAATCCTTACGCTACACGACCTTAAAAATTAGAACCGAATAATGTATTACAATTGTACAACTGCTACAAGAATTGTGTGCTGAAGTAAAGGTTGGCTACTGTATCTTCACAGTGTGCCATGTTGCTGAATATGGCAGCGTGTTCTGTCTCCATAAACTGCCTCGATGATAAAAAATTGTTACATAACTCAGTCGTTTCAAAGGTGCCGCCTTTCTTATTGATTATGTACTACCACTGGGGACTAATTATCGGCGGAAAGTGTATCAGTAATTACGTCTAAAAACAACTACTTAACAAGGACAACAACATACACAAGCAGATTTATTATATACTAGTAACACATTATAAGGCAATGTATATGTTATAGTCGCCTACGCTAATATCGATGTGCAAGCTTGTGATTAAGTACTAATGTAATAAAAAATCTTGAAGAGACTAAGTTATAAAAAATATTTAAAAATATTTATTGTGTATTCTAAAAAGACTTATTAAAATAATTATTGATCTAATGTCCCAAACAACTATTGAAACAAACAAACCGAAAGGACGGAGAGGTGAGAATCCGAAGATGCTTTGGAATGACGTCCAACCTAACTTGTCTGCTTGGACCAGCAAAAACCATTTTTGGTTAAAGTAAACCCATTTTAAATTTAAAAATTTTTACCAAAAAATTTGTAACAAGTAATTATGTTTTTATATTCTTATTTTTTCTTTTCTTCAAACTAATATACTGTGTTTCAAATGTACGTGTTAAGGTATGGTAGAATTTTCAAATACATAGCTTTAATAGATTAAATTAATTGCACCAAACTAAGCCCCTGCTCGCAAATATAAAATGCATTAGACAAAGAAAGCACGGATCTCCCTTTAATGCTTACTGAAAATGATGAAGTCGACGATGAAAAATCTTGTTTTTCATGTTTTGAATGCTATATACACTTTATAGCCGAATATTTGTTCACACACGACGATAGATGTGTATTCCATTCAGACTACCCGTTGATTCAATGAATCTATTTTCACGGATACATTTCAGAATTAAAAAAAAAGTTAATAAAATTGTAATTGTGAAAGTATATAAAAGTGTTTGCAAATATTGAAGGAGAACGCAACGAATGAAGTATGTTGAAAATAGAGAAAGAAAAGTAATTAAAAAAGAAGTAAACAGTTCAAGTACGTTTGAAAAAAAAGTATAAAAAACTTCATACAGGAATTTCGATAAGTGCATATTGTTACAAACTTTATGTAAAGCTCTCAACTTTTCGAGAGCGCCATTCTACTCGTTTCTCGGCTAGCCGAGCACATGCAACGTCTCTGTCGAGGCGGTGCACCCAAGTAATCTACAGCCTGTTCGACCATCTGTGACTGCAAATTATGCCGGAACGCCGCCAAAAGGCTGGAAAATTATTATGAAATTTCTGCGGGGTATATATAAGGGTCTACG
The DNA here is from genome assembly GCA_034769895.1 of Magicicada septendecula. Lineage (NCBI taxonomy): Eukaryota > Metazoa > Arthropoda > Insecta > Hemiptera > Cicadidae > Magicicada > Magicicada septendecula. The sequence goes on from CM068374.1 coordinate 60,370,648, forward strand.
GCCCGCTTAGAAGTTAGTTATACCTGGCGATATTGCAGAGGGGCGGATCAAATGATTGTTGTGAGACTGTCGCAACAGTGTTTTACATACGTAGGTATGATACATATCATTTTGTATCGAAACATTTTAGAGAATAATGTTTACCACAATAGCATCGCTTACACTGAACATAAAATTACACTGATGTCTAACGAAACAATTTTTTCATTCCTTGAAAATAAGTGAAAATTTTGCTTTTTTTAAGACGCTTTCTTTAAAAAATCACCCTATTACTATTTTCCCAATGATGAATATGGATTTAATGAGAATTGAGGGCATGATTCCTCTGCATATGCTGTCAGACTCCTCAACGATTCAGGCTTGGAAATGAGAACCGAAGAAAGAATTACACACGGACAATTGCGACAGGAATTGACAATCTTCTGCAGTGTACGTTCTGCTAGACTATTTTCATAAGAGTGCCGTGTAGCTAAAAATGGTAGCCTGTTCTGTCACCATAAACTACTTCGGCGGTACACATCTGTTTTAAAAATATTGTCATATAAGGCAGTCATATTAAAGCTGTCGACGTTATTCATTTCAATGACCGTCTAATAGAGCAGGTAGGCCAATTAGAGTCCCTATGAAAGAAGAGATGGAGGTAGACCCATAAGAAGAAGGTGGTAGGACTGGAGACGGAACATGTTGTAAACCTAAACCCTGAGTTAAAGGAGAAGGAGGAGGAGTAGGAGAAGAATAAGAAGAATAAGAAGAAGAAGAAGAAGAAGAAGAACAACAACAACAACAACAACAACAACAACAACAACAACAACAACAACGACAACGACGACGACGACGACGAGGACGAGGACGAGGACAAGGACAAGGACAAGGACAAGGACAAGAACAAGAACAAGAACAAGATAGGAGAGGAAGAAGAAGAAGAAGAAGAAGAAGAAGAAGAAGAAGAAGAAGAAGAAGAAGAAGAAGAAGAAGAAGAAGAAGAAGAATGCTTTATGCATTTAGATATCTGGAGGAAATTTTTGTAAATTGAATGGTTGTTGAAATAAATATACCTAGCTCGTAGGCAAAGCTCTGTCCAATTAACATGGGAGAGATCTTCCTCAACAACTGAGCCTTAAAAATCATAAACGAAGAAAGAATTACACCCGGACAATTTGGACAAGAATTGACAACGGTTTACAATGTACGTTTTACAATGTAGCTGAAAATGGAGCCTGTTTTGTCCCCATAAACTACTTCCGCAGTATAAATTTTTTTTTAATATTGTCATATAAGGTAGTCGGTTATATAAAAGCTGTCGACCATTTAATTTTTTTTATTAGGATGTTATTCATTGCGATGACCGTTTAATAAAGCAAGTGGACAATTATAGCCTACAAGGAAGAAAATATGTAGGTAGGCACAGAAGAAGATGGTAGGACTGGAGACGGAACAGGTTGTAAATCTAAACCCTGAGTTAAAGGAGAGGTAAAAAAAATTAATAATAATAATAAAAAGAAGAAGAAGGAGGAGGAGGAGGAGGAGGAGGAGGAGGAGGAGGAAGAGGAGGAGGAGGGGGAGAAGAAGATGAAGAAGAAGAATAAGAAGGAAATACTGCTTTATGCATTTAGTTTTCTGGAGGAAATTTTTGTAAATTGAATGGTTTTATTTAATTGAATAATTAAATAGACGAAGGTCCATTTAATTAAGATTTGGGAGATATCCTCATGACCGGGTCTCTGAGAAAATAAACGCAAAAAAAAGACATTTAGGTGGAACTGATGCCGCGTTGCGTTGTGGTGTAATGCTTACATTCCTACTGCGCGCACAACTCATTTATTTTGCCGCAGAGCGTACAATTGTCGCTTGATTATTAGCGGTAAAACGTGCCCGTCTCAGGGTTACGTGTTTGTTCGGTCCCAGCCTTGTGTCAATACAAAGAGAATAAGGTAAGGCGGAGATTAACTCTGTGTTTACAAACAGGTACTCGCGGCGGCGGAATGTACGTCTGGCGTTGACACTGCGGTATAATATAATAGTAGTCCAAGGTCGTTTTTCGGACTTCTCTTTTTGTGCCTGTGAATTTATTTCACCGCCGCGGTTTCGAGACCGCATTCTGCTGCTATTACAGCTTTGACTGCTTCAATGTTACTACACAAATTAACGGAAAAATATTTTGACAGAATACAAACGCAAAAAGGCGACTAAAACACATTATAGCTGACGCAAAAGTGATTTAACGTTTGTGTTTGTAAAACTTGAAAATCGATCTCGGAGAATTAAACAGAGTATGATAATTGGATTTACATTGGCCAAGTGAGAATCGGTTCTTTAATTACTTAGATCTTGATTACCTTTGTCTAGTTCTGCCACCCCAAACTACAATCTTTTTCTTGACATTCAATATTACTTATATTAGGCTATTACTTTTAGGCTACTTTAAATTTTCTTTGCCCTAAAAACAAAGCATTTATAGTATTATAGTTACTACACAAGCACAAAAATAAAACACACATGGTGGGTGTGTGTGTGTGTGTGTGTGTGTGTTGTACGCATCCACATTATGCTCACCTGTCTAAAAAAAGCATGTATGGCATTAAGATATATGTGACTTCTATCACTGACTCGTCGTCGTCGCCGACGTCTTCTTCTTATTCTTCCTTCCCTTCTTCTTCTTCTTCTTCTTCTTCTTCTTCTTCTTCTTCTTCTTCTTCTTCTTCTTCTTCTTCTTCTTCTTCTTCTTCGTCGTCTTCTTCTTCTTCTTCTTCTTCTTCTTCTTCTTCTTCTTCTTCTTCTTCTCCTTCTTCCATCAGGGACTAGGCGAGTCATTTGTTGCAGTCCAAAAGGAATACATCGAATTCACCAACGCTTCCTATACTTCGTTGTCCAACTCTTGTATTGCCAAACTTCACACAACAGCGTTGTGTCCATTGTATGTGCTCTAATATTGATTTCTATTCTTACGACTGTTGCCAAATATATTATCATTTAAAGTCTTTTCTGGTAAAAGATACCCTTTCACACACATAATATACATAAATTCCTTACTTTGTTATTAAACTGTTTATTTCCAAATATTTATTTCTTTTCTTTACTGATGTACGCACTATTTTTGGACACTTTTACTAGTCAAAAATCATAATAATAATTTGAACATGATATTTTATAGTCAAAGATATTTTATACATTGCTACGTTGACTGAGACGAAAGACAATTACGTAACGCTCTTGAAAATACGAGTTCGTCGTTTCTCGACTAACCTTGCGCACGCAGTCGGCGCACTGAATACAAGGTCGTGCACCTTTGAAGTAGTCTCAGATTGTTGTAGCGCCTATAACTACGGAAATTATGCTCGCCGTGCCGCCCGGAAAATGGAAGATTATTCTAGAACCTCTGCGGGGCATGTATAAGCGTCAGCGGCCTGCTTAGAAATTCAGTTTAGAGCTGTCGATATTCACGTGCGGATCGAACTTACTGAACCGGTTTAGTGAGAAATGATCATTGTGTTATATAGTGCGAAACTGTAATAAGGTGACATTTATTGTAGTTGTTGGACAGATTGAACTTGAATTGCTATATAAGAGTGCCTTTTGCTGATTTATAACTGCTGATTGTGTCTAATTAAAGTTTGTAAATTGGTGTCACAATAAACTTCATTGGTGTCAGTTATTTTGTTTCTTCTGTATCCAGGACGATTTGTTAATCTTCATAACGATATTAAAAACATTTTCTTTGTTTGTGTAGTCGTTACCTTGTTATTTTTGACCAGCTGTTTATCTGTTTTGATTTAGATTGATTTTGTTGAACTCCGCCTGCTGTAAATGAAAATGTGTGGATTGAGTAGCACACTGGATACCACTGCCGGTCCCAAGCCCGGATAAAGGAGGAGGCTTGGTGGACAATGTTAGCCACCTATCCACTGGAAAATATGGATTGCTCAAAGAAGCAACGAACAGCCTCTGAATCGGACGGATGATACGGTAATGACCATAGCGAGAATACGACGTTATTCTAATAGTGGAAAATAAAAATGACTAAATAAGAATCAAGTTAATAGTGGAAATTAACTTGTGTATAGTTGTTACAAAGCATGCCAGAAATATAACATGAAAATAGCGGAAGAGAAAATAAAAAGTCATATACAATTTCACGTGATCCATTAAGGTGTAAACTTGTGATAAATGACAGAATAATAGAACAAGTTATGCAGATAGACTACTTAGGAACTAGGCTTACAAGTAACAATAGGGCAGATGAAGAAATGGAACATCAATTGGCGAAAGCAAGAAGAATTGCTGGATGCGGGAATAACCTTATGTACAATAATAAATACCTCACACAATAAGCAAGAACTAGGGTTCACAAAAACACAATACATGTAGTAATATCCTATGCATCAGAGACCAAGCCAGATACAGCAGCAACTCACAGAAAACGACAAACTATACAAATGACTATATTACGGAGAGTACTAAGAAAGACAGGGTATGATAGCTTGCCAAACAATAGTATAAGAGAAACGTGTAATATAACATATATTAATTCTTGATTTGCGGAAAAAGAAGGATATGGAATGAACACATATAAAGAATGGATGACACAAGGCTAGTGAAAAAGGCTGGAGATATCGAACCAAACACGAAGAGGACCATTGGTCGGCCAAGTAAGAGGTGGAGTGACAGAATGTAGGACCATTGTTATAGAACAGGACAGAGTCCGAAGAAGAAGAAGAAGAAGAAGAGGAAGAAGAAGAGGAAGAAGAAGAAGAAGGAGAAGAAGAGGAAGAAGAAGAAGAAGAAGAAGAAGAAGAGGAAGAGGAAGAGGAAGAGGAAGAGGAAGAGGAAGAGGAAGAGGAAGAGGAAGAGGAAGAGGAAGAGGAAGAAGAAGAAGAAGAAGAAGAAGAAGAAGAAGAAGAAGAAGAAGAAGAAGAAGAAGAAGAAGGTTTATGTTTTATATGATAATAACAGTTTTTCTGTTGAAGACACGTCTTTTTATTTCTTTTCAAGACAAATGTTTTGTCCGTACTACGATGAGGCAACGGCAGTCGCTTGACTGTGACTTGAAGCTTTAGTGAGCGACTAAGGATACCACATCATAGTATGAGCGAATTGTTTAGTTTATCATCGTACATATCGTTAAAAAATAATGTACATACAATATGCATATAATAGCATATACAATATGCTATCATTAACAGAAGGAAATTTAAGTTTTATTTTCAATTTATTTGTGAAGAGTATGTCTAGGTTTAGTTGTGATGTGAAACTGTTCAAAAATTGTTTATTACTGAAAACTGTCATAACTGTGAAATATTACGTAAATCGTTTTATATGGTTATTAATATATCTTGATCTTTGATACAAATTAAGATTATAAGTGATTAATTAAGATTGGAATAATTTTGAAAAGTGATGGTTCTTTTTTAATATACTTAATCATTTAGTGTAATCTGCACAACTTCACAATGAATATGTGACAAGGATTGTTGGCGATAAGAAGAAATTTGTAGAAGATCACTGTCCTTAATAAACCTTAACTTGTCACTGCTCACAGTTTGTGGTGAGCATTTAATTGCCAGTGCTAATATAATTATTAACTATAATAATTACGATAAAGGTATAATAATACTCATCAAGCAGGTGCAGCCGTTGGCGGAGATGAAGTATGGAGAAATCGACTATTACCTTTCCCCGTTTATGACTTGGCACGGGTATTATCGATCTTACCTGAAAAAAGTTGAAAAGAGCTGCAGACGATGCCAGCCGTACATTCTTCGCCTGTGACAGATGGGAACAACATAGGAGATCGTCGAAAGAAGTTATTAGGCTGGCAATCTCGCCGAATAACTTCGTTGAAGCGAAGCTTTGGGGGGAAGATAACCGGAACTGTGTGGCACGCTTCGCAGAAGAGATTCTTCGGACAAAAATGATAGATTTGGACATCATACTATAGAAGAGTAACTAGTCAGATGTGAGCCCTGGGGCCAAAGAACAACAGGCCTAGTCCGAAGTAATATGTCAAACAGTTCCAGGTTAGTGTCCCTAAAACCGGACACTAAGTGTCCCTAAATGTCCCTGCGAAAGGCAGGTTGTTTTTTTAGTGGGTAGTGTGTAATACCCAAACCCACAGACCTCAGAAGTGTACACCTTTCCGGACATCATTTGTACAGCAAATTTTTCCACCTGCCAAATTAAAAAAAAAAAATTATTATTATACCAAGGAAGAGATAGCTTCAGTGAAGGTGGAACAGGCTGTAAGCCTATACCTTCACGTGGAGAAGAAGAAGAACAACAAGATCTAGAAACAAGAACAGGACAAGAATAAGAAAAAGAAGATGACGAAGAAGAAGAAGAAGAAGAAAAAGAAGAAGAAGAAGAAGAAGAAGAAGAAGAAGAAGAAGAAGAAGAAGAAGAAGAAGAAGAAGAAGATTAGTTATTTTTAGCATATAGTTTATTTCGATAGAATCGATAAACTTCGTGCTGCTCCGATTGCGTTTTAGTTGTTTACGGATTCGTGCAGTCTAGTGGTGACACAAGCCGCTCGAGGCGCACACACTGGAACGTTGTCTTACGCCGCACACCGTTAGGAATTTCCACTGTGTGGCATCTACAGCAGGAGTTTGGCGGACGCGTGACCTCACGCTGCACTTCTCTGCTGCATTCTGCACGCGGTGCTATGACGTTAACCTCATTTTACCCGACTAGTAAAAACAAAACAGCGTAATTCCCTCTACAACGAACAAACACCCATTCAGCTTCTGGAAAACAAATAAAACATCAGTAAGTTTCATTTTACATTTACCACTACATTTCCTTTTCGACTTTACATTATTTTACTATAAAATATTATTTTAATGCGTGTATTTGACCCATTTTAAAATGGGAAACAGTGCATATTATTCTAGCAGTAGACTATTGAGAAGCAAACTCATTTTTGTCGTAACACAAAAATAAAAATATATAAGAGACTCATCAGACAGGTTGTTACTTATGACGGCGAGCTGTGGACATTACCAGAAAGAAACAAGAAAGACTGAGACGTTTGAAAGCGACACTGTACGACGCGCTTATGGCCCGGTTAGAGATGATGAATGGAGAATAACAAATAACCAGAAGATACGTGAGCTATTGAAGCGTGAGAACACTGTAAGATTCATAAAGGCTCAACGAATACAATGGCTAAGTCACCTAGAGCGGATGGATGATTAGCGAATGCCAAAGAACATCGTAAAGTCACAGGTATTGTTACATCCTATGTGTATTAAATTGTATGATGAGCCGCTGGGCCCAAACAGACGTAACAGAAAAAATATTGAGAGACCAATAACTGTAATATTACATTGAACACAGTAAACAAATCATAATAGAAAATGATTAGTACCAGGTTTAGTGAGCAGAATCAGCATTGCTTTATTTTAGTAGGATAAAGATTTGGATTTTTATGTGTAAAAAGTTAAGCCAGCCAGCGAACTAAAATTAATGTCGGTGCATTAGTCAATGTCAGTTTACAAAATTTTAATAGCTGTTACATATATGCTACCATGAACTAATTAATTATAACAAAAGTTATTTGTGTCACATAGACGAATAAACTTGGTTCATACTCTTTTCTGTCTGAAGTGTTATAAACTTGGAGTTCCAGATGTCCTTTAATTAATATATAATCAGTTTACTTGAAAGAACGAAAGGCGTGTCCTCTGAAAGTATGATGACGCCGACGATGTCGTGCGGGCGCCTGTCGTAGACACGTATTTCTTGGGTGCCCTCACGAAGTGTCAGCCTCCGTCTTATTAAGTATCTGCATATTTAAAGCGAACATAAGCAAACGATATCTTCCAGAAGAAAACCAAAACTGCCGGTACTCTTCGACCAAGCCGATGCTTGGTATGTCAAGTTCCCAGCACAAAGGGCAGATTTGGAGAAAATTGGGTTCCTGACTCTGCTCACCCAATCGCAAGTTTGTACCCCATTAGCTGACTGATCAATAAAGGTGGACCGGCTGAGTACTGAATTGGTTTCGTAAAGAAAAGGTGGGGGCGTGACGTCAAACAACAACAAAAAACCTCAGAAGATTACACTACCAACCCGATATGATACGCCACGGACGCATCATTGTTTGGATTAATAATAATAACGACATACGCATTGGACATGGCGAATAACTGCAACAGTATATAAAAGCAGGAAGAGAGGTCAAAGAGAGGTCGAGCTAGGATAAGATGGTTGGATGATGTGCTGGAAAATCTAAGAAGATTGGATGTGAGGGAATAAGCTAAGATAGCAATGGATAGGTGACTTTGGAGAAGATTGGTGTTGGAAGCCGTGGCTCACATTGGGCTGTAGTGCTAAAGAAGAGGATTTTTTCTATTTTAATTTATATTATACATTTGTATTAACCATTTTGTTCAACATTGTCACAGTTAAAAATTTATTATTGTAGAAAGTAAATATTTTATTTAATTTTTATTTTATTATATATTATTTTATTACTGTATATTAAATTGTTTTATTATTTTCCTTGGCTCGTTTTTCTTTCCAGATATATATATATATATATATATATATGTCGGCGGGGAATACACAGCTTCCTCCATCATCTGAAGCTCTTTTCTCCTTTTCCAGTATTCCTTCATTCTCTGGCTCACTCTTCCTAGTTCTCTTCCGTAACATTTTTTAGGTTCCCTTTCGTTTCCCTTCGGACTTCGGACAGATATCTTACTGCCGTAATTTTCGTACCAAACAATTCCTATATTTTTTGTCGGATTCCATTTTTATAGATCTTGATGCACTCCATTTACTTGATGTCTCCTGATAGGTGACAATCTTGAATTTTCTGGTTCTATTCTTCTGGGAGCGATCACAGAAATTTATTCGTGTTTACATTGTCGTTGTAGAAAAAGAAGAGGAAAAAGAAAAACAACAACAACGAAACTCTCTTAGTGGCGCTACACTAAAAATTTTGCATGTCCCATTATCCTGTCTGATTTGCATATAACTTAACAAACTATTGCTATAATACGCACTTAATGTTAAACGTGGAGAAGGTAAACGGCTGCAAATAACTCGATTAGTTTGGTGCTAACCGCAGCTACGCAGTTAAAATGATCAACTGCGACATTCAGTAGCGGCAGCAACGATGTACGGCGCAGTAAATCTGGAGGGCTGTATTTGTTTGTGACGGCCTTTTGGCGTCATTACCGAGTTTGTGCGCGCGCCCACGCCTGTATGTGTGAAAGTGAAAACGTGCACGCGAACAATAATGATTAGTAGCGTAATACTTCATCTTGGTGATAACACTGTCAAATAATGTTTGCTTATATTTTTGTTGGCTACGTTTTTCACAAAGGCGTAAAGGATCGTTTCGTTGATTTGTGTGTTGTTCGAGTTTCACAGGTACCTCCTACGTGATAAAAATGAAACAGAATATTATATAAGAGGGTGTATGTTAAAAAGGACTTGTCTATGGCAACAGATGAAAGCGTTTAGTTTTCAATCTCGACGAAGCATATTAGTATTCAAGTAACGTTTTGCTTGAACAAATATATATATTTTTTCTATGTAATACTAAGGAACATCACCAATACTTGTTAAGTTGTCAAACGCAGACAACTTGTCACATCTACTTTGGTGTATTGAAAACACATGAAAAACAGTCTCTTTGGTATGAAAATAGTTGTGAAAGGGAATTACTGGGAATAATTGTGATCTAAATAAAAGTAAACTTCAATAGTTGAATATACGTAAATAAGTTAAACGGGTACATTGAATAAATATTTGAAGACACTGGTATTTTTCTCTTTAAACACTAATAAACTGAACTAAGATGAAATGGCTAGAAATAAAAATAATAATGTATAGAAATAAAATTAATTTCCTGGATTTTGTTGTTCATGACGTGACCGTTGTTATTAGTTAACTGCTTTCAGAACTATGACACACGGACTAAACAACATGCCACTAAATGAAAAACACTACAATCAACTCTCTAGCAGAAGCCAACAGATACAGTAAAACAATAATTAATAAACTCCTACACAAAACATAAAACAAACAATAGACAAAGGAATAAAACACCAAATTCATAACACTAACATATATCAATAACCACACTGAAAAAGTCGCACCCAAATTTAAAATAAGAAACAGGATACAGAATCGTATACAGAACTACAAACAAAACAGAACACACCCAGTCAAAAAACAGACACCACCAACAAAACAAATTTGATTTACCAGGTGTTCACAAGTTGAACTGCTCAGGATGTAACAAAGTCTACATAGGCCAGGCAGGACGCAGCTTCAAACAGAAATACATTGAACACGTGTATATGCATTACACTCCAGCACCGAATTAACCTTTGCAAACCACCTCGTTGAGGCAGACCCCACATGCAGAAACACGAACAGCAACATGGAATTCATACACGTACACCTGAAAGGCCGAAAACTAGACACACTCGAACAACTGAACACATATACAAACATACGAAAAGGCATGGAAGCAACATCCTAAACGAACAGATACAATTTAAATTACACATACTATTTGGACATATTACACAACACACGTACACACAACGATCATTTGAACAACGGCGCCGTCACCAAAAGCAGGAGGGGCAACGTTCCTAGCGGCAGGATCTGACGAAGCTCTAATGAAACGAAAACTAGTATAGGCTGTCAGGTAAAAATTTATCATTTTTTTTCAGTTAAATAAAATTAACGTTCCTATGATATTTAATCTGTCTTGTGTCATATAACGTTAAAGTACAGTAATATTCTTCTTTATTAAAACTGCCTTACGACAGGTTTCAACTGCGTGGTCTTCATTTTCCTCGATCCTGAGCATCTGTCGTCATCTGTCTGTAGTTTCTTCCGTTTCTGATGGCATCGAGCGTTCTAACGTTTCTGCTTCCTAGTCCACTCTTTTCTTCCATCTTTCTCTCTATAATCCTTCGCTGCACAAACTTTATACTCAGTATATGGCGCAAACCAAGATTTTTCTTCCTCTTCACGTTATGTATAGTAGTTTTACTTCCACTCCTGTGCTTGTCAGTACTTCGTCATACTAGTAAGACGGACTTCTTGCAACACTGCTTTGTTTTATTAAAAAGCGACGTTTCGGCCACATAATATATCGGCATCCGTCTTCAGGCAAAAACAAAACTAAAATATCAGAAATGAAAGGCAAACAGTATTCTGTCCCATAACCGCTAGCGACCGGAAAATGGATCTAAATTATGATAAAACTGCTAAATTTTTTTGAGAATTTTATTCAAAATCTGGATGTAAAATATTATTTCAATCATTTTTTAAAATATAAAATTTTTTGGTTGTCTTGGCCCACATAAGAGAACAAAATTTGATAAAATTACAGAAATTCAAATTTTCTGTATTATAACGTTTGCTCACAACTGCACCACGTTGATGGCGAAAAATATAACGTTTTTGTGGAGTCCCCTTCTTTTCGGGGGTTTTTATATACGGAGTTTTAATTTCAATTTTGTGCTAAATATAAAAATTCTTAATTCTACAGTTTGATTGCGTCTAATAAATAAGTATATCTGCTCGTTTAATTTTGTGAAATCAATAAATACTGTTGAGCGCCAGAGCAGAGAACCTCAGGGAGATCAAATAAGGACACTTTCTCGTTCAGATTCTAATAATACTTATATTGATTCTTTCATAATACAGACATGTGAATTAAAATTCTAATACTCCATACTACACATTCTTTATATTGTATCAATTGACTTATCAATTGTCAAGCTGATAATCTATATCTATAAAAATGAATGTTTGTTTGTTTCTTTCTTTCTTTGTCCCGTATGCGTTCCTATACCATTCATCCGATTGCGATGAAACATCGGTGAGTTGTTGTGCGCACGCCCGCGAAGGTTTATGAATTTTTTTCGATGGGGTCCTATGGGGGGTTCTTGGGGTCTTCCACATCTCCTCCTAAACCACTGGACCGATTTCAACCAAACTTGGCACAAATATTTTATGCAACGGGAGAACCAACATAGGGTAGGTGTTTTTTCGATGGGGTCCTTTGGGGGTCCTTTGGGGTCTTCCACATCTCCTCCTAAACCACTGGACCGATTTCAATCAAACTTGGCACAAATATTTTACGCAACGGGAGAACCAACATAGGATAGGTGTTTTTTTTCGACGGGGTCCATTGGGGGGTCCTTTGGGGTCTTCCACATCTCCTCCTAAACCACTGGATCGATTTCAACCAAACTTGGCACAAATATTTTACGCAACGGAAGAACCAACATAGGATATGTGTTTTTTCGATATGATCCTTCGGGGGGTCCTTTTGGGGGTCCTTTGGGGTCTTTCACATCTCCTCCTAAACCACTGGACCGATTTCAACCAAACGTGGCACAAATATTTTACGCAAAGGGAGAACCAACATAGGATAGGTGTTTTTTCAATGGGGTTCTTTTGGGGGTTCTTTGGGGTCTTCCACATCTCCTCCTAAACCACTGGACCGATTTCAACCAAACTTGGCACAAATATTTTACGCAACGGGAGAACCAACATAGGATATGTGTTTTTTCGATATGATACTTCGGGGGGTCCTTTGGGGTCTTCTACATCTCCTCCTAAACCACTGGACCGATTTCAACCAAACTTGGCACAAATATTTTACGCAACGGGAGAACCAACATAGGATAGGTGTTTTTTCGATGGGGTCCTTTGGGGTCTTCCACATCTTCTCCTAAACCACTGGACCGATTTCAACCAAACTTGGCACAAATATTTTACGCAAAGGGAGAACCAACATAGGACAGGTGTTTTTTCGATGGGGTCCTTTGGGGGGTCCTTTGGGGTCTTCCACATCTTCTCCTAAACCACTGGACCGATTTCAACCAAACTTGGCACAAATATTTTACGCAACGGGAGAACCAACATAGGCTATGTGTTTTTTCGATATGATACTTCGGGGGGTCCTTTGGGGTCTTCCACATCTCCTCCTAAACCACTGGACCGATTTCAACCAAACTTGGCACAAATATTTTACGCAAAGGGAGAACCAACATAGGATAGGTGTTTTTTCGATGGGGTTCTTTTGGGTCTTCCACATCTCCTCCTAAACCACTGGACCGATTTCAACCAAACTTGGCACAAATATTTTACGCAACGGGAGAACCAACATAGGACAGGTGTTTTTTCGATACGATCCTCTGGGGGGTCCTTTGGAGTCTTAAAAAACTAACTTATTAGATCTGGTTACTATGGCAACCCAAAGGAATAGATTCTGTTCTATATATATTATCGCATTAAATTGAAGACCACGCGAACGAAGTCTTTATATATTATATATATACAAACACTTTCTTTCTTTGAGTGGCATTGCAACGCATGCCGGGTACTCGCTAGTTACTTATTAAAACAAAAGGTTACTTGATTCATTAATCTTTAGAATTACGATTGCTCACCATATGAATTGAATTACTAGTTTGCAAAATTACATTTACTCACACAACATAAATATTTAATCGGTATCATTTTAAGGCACATCATAATATTCTATCAACCATTATGAATTTCTTAACATACTAACATTTGCGTGTAAATTAACCTCTTACTTACTTCCAATGGTTACTATGTCTTAATTTATTTATTACGTTTTGTTATATAAAGACTTAGCTATATCTACACATCTACTTATTATTCTTCTTGACATGTCATAATACATAAATTACTTTGCTTAGGATCTGAACGAACTGTGGGGTCTTTTAGAATGAGATGAGTTAAGTTCGGTAGACATTAATTACTATGTTTGAAAATAATTGGTTATAAATTGTTATTATAGAATTGTGTTACTTGTTTTGCAGGATTCCTCTGATATGACTGGTGTTTCCACTTTGATCAATGCACTTCACTCCACTAATAAGCACCTTTGATTTATCACTTTTGGTAACATACGTTCGCGTTATACAATCGACGCGCACATAGATATAAATATCTTCTTGTTTCGTACTTACGCGCACATAATAAATATCTTCTTGTTTCGTACTTACGCGCACATACTAAATATCTTCTTGTTTCGTACTTACGCGCACATAATAAATATGTTGTTTTCCTTTCACGGTACTATTTATTCTTCCGACTCTTTATCATAACAAATTAGATATTATGTATAAGTTTAGAGTACGTTGCCGTTATGATTACATTAATAGAGTTATTTACTGAGTGACTTAGACTCCTACCCATTAGACTTTGATAGACTCCTTCGACTAGCGACTAATAGTAGTAATGGTAGTGGTAGCAGTACTAGTAGTGATTTTTTTTACTATGTTCTCTTTTTATAGTTTACTTGGAGGTGCCCTCTCTTCCGTCATAGCTAATTCCTTTCCCATTGGTTCTATTTTGAAAATTTCCCCGGTTTGTTTGAATATACCCATTCAGACATCATAATTCTTTCGCGCTACATAGTGACGCTACGGCTTATTGGTCAATGTGTTCGGGCACGAAGTTTTACCGCGTGGCCGCTTAAATTGCTAAAAACGACGCTACTTCTTAACTTTCACAGTTTATGTTGGGGTGAATCCCATTGTGTTTTGAAGGACATCGCCTCGCCTTTCTAACGGGACTTACGCATTTTTTGCTGTTTCGATCATACAAAGCACTTTTATGTTTTTATGACATGTAAGGTACAGGCTCTATTATATTTCTATTTGGCTGGCGACAGACTGTCGGCGCACTTGGCCTCACCCTGTCTCTTCTTATACTACATATTTCTTTTTACATACATAACAATTTCTTACTTACTATTACTGTTCAGAATTAAATCATACATTATTAATAATTGTATATCATATTTGCTTAATTGAGAACTTGTAAAGTTATGTTACAGTATCTGTATCAGAATTAAGGGCGTTTTAACCAAACTTCGAATGAGCGTACATCACGTAAATTTTCGTGGCACCACGGGCCGGAACGGAACTAAAATTCTAACGTCTTTGTAGAAACTGAAGTTAAGAGGGATTTTATTCAAAATACAAACTCGCTGTCTTGATCTTCATAGAATTCAATCAAAGCACTCATAGAAGGAAATCATTCATAGAAGAAATCTTTCAGCACTCAATTGTCTAATATTGAAATTCGCCTAATATTAAATGTATCTCTATAAATAATGAGCGAGTTCTGCAGCACATGGAGCTGACAAGTTCTGTACTGTGTAAGTGTATGATGTGTGTGTAATCACAGCCAAAAATATATTTACATTTTTCAAACAGAGTAAATAATGTGTTCAGGAGAATCGAATAGACGTACATGAAAATGATTGTAATGACAAATGTAAATTTATGATCTCTTCCGAGATCATATTGTGGTTGTATTTTAGATATGCCGAACCACACTGTACATTACTTCCATGTAGATTGCCTTCCATTAGGCATTAGAGAATGTATGCACAAGAGGCAGGATCGCTTGTTTATCAAACGAGGATCGAACGTCAGTCATCTCTATCGTCACGTCCACTGCCATTACGATGGAACGAATTGGCGTGTTATGGCCGTCAAATCAATTTCGTGTGTCGGTGTTAAGTGGCTGTGAAATTCGAAATACCCACTGGTCACGACAAAATTTAGTGTCAACAGGGTCATATTAACATTTCATATAGCTCCGGCACAGCTCTACGCACACACACTGAAGGCAATCAAATGCATAAAGGAAATATCAGATATCTTGGA
The DNA here is from genome assembly GCA_034769895.1 of Magicicada septendecula. NCBI lineage: Eukaryota > Metazoa > Arthropoda > Insecta > Hemiptera > Cicadidae > Magicicada > Magicicada septendecula. The sequence goes on from CM068374.1 coordinate 60,386,337, forward strand.
ATTTCATAAAGTAATATGCCTAACAATTACTGGGATCAATTCAATATACCTTTAAAATGAAATACATATGGAATGTTTTCTATAGTTTTCCGAGATACGCACAATTGCTCCTGCATGCGTATTGTAAAAAATTAATTAAATATTCAGATACTGTGAGCCATTCTACAGCTTCAAGAAAAATTCTAAATTACATTTTTAAAATTTTGCGTGAAATAAGTCGTCTGTGCACTACAGATAATCAAGTTAAATTTAATTAAACGATTACGAAATTGATTGTTATTAAAATAAATATTAACCTCCCTGAGCTGCAGACCTCGCTCACTATTTTGAGCAAAGTAAATTTATTATTGCATAAATTTGTGCACTAAATAATTTTTAAATTGAAAAAATTACGGAAAGCCTTTTTACTGTACTATTTCTTTAATAATATAACAATTGTAGAGTAACCGATCGTACAGTAAACATAAAAATACGAAACATTCGGGTTTGGTCCGGCGGCCAGCTGGATTTTCACAATTACTAAAATTTTCATCTATTTCTTGAGCCCTGTGTTCCTACAATTTTTAAATTTACAAAATGTAGCACTACATTCAGATGTTAGTTAAAATTTTGGCTAATTTCATAGCTCACATGAATTCTTTGTGATTTTATCAATCATTTTACCACCAGTCTTTTTGGGCACTGACGTCCAAAACTTTTCACATTTTCAAAAATCAACACTATATTCAGGTTGTGGTTAAAATTTATTTTACTTTGATAATCCACATAAATATTTTAGCGATTTTATAAAAAATGTTACCCACTTTTTGAGCCCTGACATCCAAAGATTTTTAAATTTACAAAATGAACAGTATATTCAGATATTGGTTTAATTTCCTTTTAATCAGATACCTCACACGAGTTTTTGCAGTTTTCTTACAATTTAAAATTTTTGCCTCCCAGTCATTTATTTTTGGAGGGATCAATGTCAAAAACAATAGGCTTCTGTAGGGTAAACGAACGGAGACGCGTGGTAAGTTTTACAAAAGTCGTTTGGTGTTTCGCTCCTTCGACAATAGGGATAGGTTGTTATTAACATAGTGTAGTTTATTCTCGTTAAAAGATGTTAAAATAAATATGCAGTTGATATTGCCGTGGGTACTTAGGCCTAGTGCCCACTCACTGTCACCACCCACGCACAAGTTCGGTCTCCCTTTCTTTTGGCATTTTTCTACACCCACACACATCTGTCTATCATTTTTTTTTAAATATTCCATTCATATTGTCTCGTTGTTTTACTACTAAGTTTATAACAACATCTGTTTATTTATACACTACAAAAAATTAATTAATTTAAGTTTATGCTTAAAGCTATCATTACGACTTAAAATATAATGGGAGAGTATTCTGACAAAACGCGGTTCAATGGATCGCAGACAAAATGCGGATTGATCGTTCTTTTCAGAATAACTCTATCGCACTTTGCGTGACAAGTACCCTGCAAAGTTAATCAATCAGTCCTGGAATTGGGGTCTATAGAACAGTTGGAATGGAGCCTGATTACTAATGCAGATGTTGCGACTTACTCAGTAGAAATAAACACCTAGGGAAATAATGGACAACCGGAGCGTAGTACTTGCTACACTACCTTCCTTGTTTACATAACAGCTTATATAAAACAGCTTACCTACGCCTGTGTAAATACAAGACTACACAGACGATGGAAAAGGAGTTTTTTTTTCTTTTGCTTATGAGCCACTGTGGACTACGTTTGGTTAGACTGGTTCTTCTCCTCTCTCTTCCTCTTCTCCCACATTTCCTTCATTCTTGATTGAAGTCTCTCCATCCTTTCGTCAGTCCAGATGGCACCTGTCTTCTTCTTGGGTTTTTCCTGAAAAACTTGGGCATTTGTTAATTTCTTTTTGAGTGGGAAGCATTATTCAATGTCTTCTTGAGTAATCTGGAGGTCTTCTATGTCCTTATCTATTTCTTTGAACGACATATTGGACATTTTGAGCTTTTTGAATTAATTAAAAAGTTTTCCTGTTAGTCCGTGAAGATTAATTGTTTGAACATGCCCGCAGAAAGTAATTCTTCTTTTTCTAATTACGTCTGTGATTTTCTCAACACGTGTGTACAGCTCATTATTGTGGCGTCTTCTGTACTGTTCTCCATCTTTTATTGAACCCAAAATTTTTCTTAATATTTTCCTTTTTCTGATTTCCACTTCTTCCATCATCATTTTCTTGTTCAGAGTCAGACACTCAGCTGCATAAAGTGCTTCCGGGCGAATTACTGTTGAATAATGCCAAAGTTTGGCATTAATTGATATTGATTTCTTGTTATTGTCAACAGGAGTTAAAAAGGAGTTTCTTTTTTAAAAATGAACTACTATCATCATCATCAACATCATCATCGTTACTTCTCTAATTGAATGAGCGAGGCGAGTTCTTAGTTTTAATTCGACCTTTTGGCATTTCTCTGTCTGCCTATCTGTCTATTTGTTAGCGGTATGTCTCACTGTAACTTTTGAACGCGTCAACCGATTTTCACAAAAATTAGCACACGTGTCCATATTGTTACCCTACAGAGCACTATTGTTTTTGAGATTGATCCCACTCCAAAATATGGGGGGAGTGGCGGGAAGGGAAAATGTAAGAGGGTCAAAATTTTGAAAATCCCACATGGGGTATTAAATTAAAGGGAACGTTAACAGCAATCTGAATATATTGTTAATTTATTAAAATTTCAAAATTTCTTGACGAAATAAATTGGTGAAAATTTTCTTAAAATAACAACAATTCGTGTGTGTATGAAAGAGAATTTAACTAAATTTTAATATAATGTTACAACTTTTTGTAAATTGAAAATTTTGGGATCCCAGGGTCCAAATCAGAGTTCAAAACTTTGGACAGTCAGACTTAAAAGAATTGCAACCGACATTCGAACGTTTATATTAGTGTGGGTTTGATCTTAGATTAATTAATATCTATTTTTAGTTTGTGTCATTAACCCACATTGTTAGTGTCTATTGTATGATTGTGTGCTCTACAAATTGTTATATTACTAAAGAAATAGTAGAATAATTAGGAGTTTTGTAATTGAAAAATTATTTAATATCGAAATTTATGTAATAATAAATTGTATTAATAATATACTTTGCTTCAAAATAGTAAGCGAGTTTTGCAGCCCAGAGGGCATACTATTTCTACACTGTTAAAAAAATACAGAATAATACAGACGTTTAAGTTTTAATGTTGAAGGGTGTAAAATACTGTTATTTGTTTCTGATAAAGTTATTGCTACTGGGGTTAATTTTGTTATGTGAAGGTGAAAACCTCACGGCACTGCTAGTGAACACACGCGCAAGATGACAGCGTTTTTCTACGTTTAATTACTTAGCAATTATTTGTTACAATTCGTATGCTTTTTACTGACAATTTTTAAGAACAGTCTTGAAGAAAATCTCGGGAGCGGAGTACGGCGCACAAAGTAACTTTGGCGAGAAAGAAAAATTAAGAAGTTAGAATAATAACAGGTCAGGCCTTCGTAACGAGCAAAATTACGACTAGAAAATTAGAGAGGAATAGTGAGTTACGTCTTATGAGCGTAAAATCGAGTGAATGCGTACGAACCAATCCATCGCCGGAAGGACCACAAACAAGTTTTTATATAATAAAAAAAGAGACGAGGAAGAAAAAAAGGGAAATAACAGCACAGGACAGGTATACCCTGTCGAGTTGTCTGACCGTAGACAGGAAATGATAATATACGATTTCCTCGGATGCATACGGGAGGTTCATAGCAAACGAAATCACACAGACGCTGTATTTAAACAGTTTTTAACCTTCATCAGATATGCAAACAATACAATACGAACAGGTGAGTCATTTTTTTTTTTAGAAATGATATTGGCTATGATAAGTATTATGATACTAATGTTAAGTTAGGCAATTTCCTGACGATCTGTAGGATAATCAGCCGTAGTTTTATAAACAACGTACATGGAGAGACAAAGTAAAACTTCTATAAAGTTACTGCAGTCCCTGTACGGGTGTGAACTAAGGACGACAACCAAGAAACAGGAAGGTAAAATAGGCCTACAGGCCTGAAAAATGGCGTTCTTAAAATGAGTTAAAAAAAGGTGTACTAAAATTGATCGTATAAAATAATGAGAAGAATTGTATAAAGGGCCATAAGAGAAGAATTACAAGTTGCTAACTTGAATAAAATACTAAAAGATTATAAAACAACTCGGTGGAAAGAACACTTAGCAGGAACGTCAGATTGAAGATTAACCAAACAAGTCTGTAAATATAAACCTATAGGACACAGGTGTGTGGGTAAATCCAGGAAGAGTTGGCTGGAGCAGACACCACATTGCCTATGCCGTGATGCGAACAAGAAGATGATGATATTAGCTGTGATAAGAATTACCATATCGATGTTAACTTAGGCAAGTTCCTGTACTGTCCTATGGGTGTGAACTATGGACAACAATCAAGAAACAGGAAGGTAAAATAGGCCTACAGGCCTGAAAAATTGTCACGGCGGGCGATCTCTGTACTACACAATGGGTGTGGATTGAGGACGACAACGAAGAAACAAGGTGCGTCGAGAGACAGAAATAAAGTTCTGCAAAGTCACGGCGGGCGATCTCTGTACTACACAATGGGTGTGGATTGAGGACGACAGCGAAGAAACAAGGTGCGTCGAGAGACAGTAATAAAGTTCTACAAAGTCACGGCGGGCGATCTCTGTACTACACAATGGGTGTGGATTGAGAACGACAACGAAGAAACAAGGTGCGTCGAGAGAGAGAAATAAAGTTCTACAAAGTCACGGCGGGCGATCTCTGTACTACACAATGGGTGTGGATTGAGGACGACAACGAAGAAACAAGGTGCGTCGAGAGACAGAAATAAAGTTCTACAAAGTCACGGCGGGCGATCTCTGTACTACACAATGGGTGTGGATTGAGGACGACAACGAAGAAACAAGGTGCGTCGGTAGACAGTAATAAAGTTCTACAAAGTCACGGCGGGCGATCTCTGTACTACACAATGGGTGTGGATTGAGAACGACAACGAAGAAACAAGGTGCGTCGAGAGACAGAAATAAAGTTCTACAAAGTCACGGCGGGCGATCTCTGTACTACACAATGGGTGTGGATTGAGGACGACAACGAAGAAACAAGGTGCGTCGAGAGACAGAAATAAAGTTCTACAAAGTCACGGCGGGCGATCTCTGTACTACACAATGGGTGTGGATTGAGGACGACAACGAAGAAACAAGGTGCGTCGAGAGACAGAAATAAAGTTCTACAAAGTCACGGCGGGCGATCTCTGTACTACACAATGGGTGTGGATTGAGGACGACAACGAAGAAACAAGGTGCGTCGAGAGACAGAAATAAAGTTCTACAAAGTCACGGCGGGCGATCTCTGTACTACAAAATGGGTGTGGATTGAGGACGACAACGAAGAAACAAGGTGCGTCGAGAGACAGTAATAAAGTTCTACAAAGTCACGGCGGGCGATCTCTGTACTACACAATGGGTGTGGGTTGAGGACGACAACGAAGAAACAAGGTGCGTCGAGAGACAGAAATAAAGTTCTACAAAGTCACGGCGGGCGATCTCTGTACTACACAATGGGTGTGGATTGAGGACGACAACGAAGAAACAAGGTGAGTCGAGAGACAGAAATAAAGTTCTACAAAGTCACGGCGGGCGATGTCTGTACTACACAATGGGTGTGGATTGAGGACGACAACGAAGAAACAAGGTGCGTTGAGAGACAGAAATAAAGTTCTGCAAAGTCACGACGGGCGATCTCTGTACTACACAATGAGTGTGGATTGAGGACGACAACGAAGAAACAAGGTGCGTCGAGAGACAGAAATAAAGTTCTACAAAGTCACGGCGGGCGATCTCTGTACTACACAATGGGTGTGGATTGAGGACGACAACGAAAAAACAAGGTGCGTCGAGAGACAGAAATAATCTTCTACAAAGTCACGGCGGGCGATCTCGGTACTACACAATGGGTGTGGATTGAGGACGACAACGAAGAAACAAGGTGCGTCGAGAGACAGAAATAAAGTTCTGCAAAGTCACGGCGGGCGACCTCTGTACTACACAATGGGTGTGGATTGAGAACGACAACGAAGAAACAAGGTGCGTCGAGAGACAGAAATAAAGTTCTACAAAGTCACGGCGGGCGATCTCTGTACTACACAATGGGTGTGGAGTGAGGACGACAACGAAGAAACAAGGTGCGTCGAGAGACAGAAATAAAGTTCTACAAAGTCACGGCGGGCGATCTCTGTACTGCACAATGGGTGTGGACTGAGGACGACGACGAAGAAACAAGGTGCGTCGAGAGACAGAAATAAAGTTCTACAAAGTCACGGCGGGCGATCTCTGTACTACACAATGGGTGTGGACTGAGGACGACGACGAAGAAACAAGGTGCGTCGAGAGACAGAAATAAAGTTCTACAAAGTCACGGCGGGCGATCTCTGTACTACACAATGGGTGTGGATTGAGGACGACAACGAAGAAACAAGGTGCGTCGAGAGACAGAAATAAAGTTCTACAAAGTCACGGCGGGCGATCTCTGTACTACACAATGGTTGTGGATTGAGGACGACAACGAAGAAACAAGGTGCGTCGAGAGACAGTAATAAAGTTCTACAAAGTCACGGCGGGCGATCTCTGTACTACACAACGGGTGTGGATTGAGGACGACAACGAAGAAACAAGGTGCGTCGAGAGACAGAAATAAAGTTCTACAAAGTCACGGCGGGCTATCTCTGTACTACACAATGGGTGTGGATTGAGGACGACTACGAAGAAACAAGAAAGTACAATACAGGGCTCTTACGAGGTTAGTCCAAGTCAACATAGTTTGGAGTTAAAAGGTGTTCTAACTCGATCGTAAGAAGAATGAAGCCATAAGAGAAGAATTACTAGTTTTCAGGTTAAATGAAAGATTAATATAGTATAAATGACGGGGGACAGAACACTTAGAAAGAATGTCTCATTCAAGACTGGGCAAACAAGTCTGGAAATATAAACCTATATGCATGGGCGGGATTCGGGAGTGGCAAGGGGACACTCCACCTATCTATCAGTTTAAATTACAAACCAGTGAGCCGTAGCTTTGTGTAGTATTTGACAAGGCATCGGAAGGCTTTTCAAATATAGTTTTCTTACTACGCTATATGTAATTTTAAGTTAACCACTTGGTACAATAAAGAACTTCCCCGCGAATTATCGCATCCAATGCCGGATTAACCATCCTAGGGGCCCTTAGGCAGTAGAAAAACTGGAGTCCCTTCCAGATTATTTACTTTTTGATATTTGTATGCATGCATGTGTGTGTTTTTGTGTGTGCGTCTTTTGAAGGGCTAAAAAAGAAAAAATATAACCTACGAATTGGCAGATAGACAAGCAGAATTGCGGGCTAGAGAGCCTACCTTTCTGTCTGTTCGGAGGTTAGAATTCTCGCTAACCAGCCTTTCCGCCCGTTCGGAGGTTAGAATTTTCGCTAACCCCCCTTCTCCGCCCATTCGGAGGTTAGAATTCGCCATCCTATCGTTCTGCCCGTTACAGGTTACAATTGTCTCCAGCGTGTCTTTCTCGGGTAATGCCAACGGATCCACCCGAACACTGCCGTCAGCCACAAATAATTTCTGCCTCTCTAGTCCTCTAGTCCATAAGTCCATAACGCCTACACCTCGGTTCGCTAAAAAAATGTGCCGTCGTGAAATCCCGCCCATGCATATAGGACACAGGTGTGTGGGTAGACCCAGGAAAGATGGGTGGAGGGTCATTGAAGGCGGAACAGGCAGAACCTTGCCTATGCCGTGTGGGAAGATGATGTTGATGATGACGTCTGTCTAATAACTGATGGTAACCATGCTTCAACCGCTGCGCCTAGTACCTAGTCCTTTGTCCCAAAATAGACAGTACTTGACAGGTATAAATAAAAATACATAGCCAAAAAACACAAGTTTGGAAATTAGAAAGAAAGAAAATAGGAAACCGCAGATATTCTGCAGTGGACAAACAATAATCCAAATAACAACCGAAGTACACACGCACAGGCGCGCCGTGAACAGTAATGCCAACAAACCGCAATTAAAATGATCAACGACGCTCGGTCTGTGGCTTACTGCACTGTAAATCACACGCAACTGGGCTGTTTTTGTGACAGGTGTTGTTGCAGCGTTGCCAAATGTACGTGAGAAAGTAAAAGTGGTGCTGCAAAATGATTTAAAACTGTTGATAAGTCAAGCGAAAGTAATTAATTGCCGAAATGCCGCGCGCTGTTTTGGTTTGTACGTAGCCAGACATAATTTACGAATCATTATACACATGATTTAGCTACACTAGTCTGACAGTAGGCTATAGTTTACTGGAATTTTTGCAGTTAATTGTCTGTCCTGTAACAGAATATTCATCATCTGCGAAGTAACTACGAGATTATTCAGATTATTCTTTCTTTCGCAATAACTTACGAAATACGATTGGACAGTTTTATACGTTCTTAAGTTTCTTTTATGTGTTGGACGGTTCTTTTATAAGTTCCGAAAAATGTCGACACTTTAATTTACAACCGGTTCGTGCAGTACATACAATAATTGAACGAGCGAGCGAGTTCTCAGTTTTAACTTGAGCGTTTGGATTTTGTCCATCTGTTTTGGCTATGTCTCACGATAACGTTTGCACCCATCAACCGATATTCGTATAACTTGGCATGTGTGTCCATGCAGAACCCTGTTGTTTTGTAGACTGATCCCCTACAAAATAGGTGACAGGAGGCAAAAACATGAGGGGTCCGAGTTTAAAAATAAAAATCGCAATGTGGAGTGTAGGAGATTTTAACCAAAATATAAATTTATTGTTTATTTTTGAAAATATCAAAGTTCTGGGACGCCGGGTGCCAAGACGTGAGTAAAATGTTTGATAAAATCGCAATCTTTTTTGAGACTTACCAAATAAAAAGAATTTTAACTAAAATCAGAATGCAAAATTAAGTTCTGGAAATTTCAAAAATACTGGACGGTAGTGCCCAAAACGTGAGACAAATGTCTGATAAAATTGCAAATTCCGTGTAGCATATCAAAGAAATTGTTTTATCAAAATCTGAGTATAGTGTACATCTTTGGAATTTCAAATTTATTTTAAAACAAGGTCGAAAAATGGGCTCAAAAGTTTAAAAATATCGTAAAAATCCATTCAGAAGTCGGAGTAAAAGTAATTGTAGCACAAATCCAATTTTCTGGAACTTGTAGCGTTTATCGTAGATTTACCGTTATTCTACAATTGTTACTTTACTAAACACAAAATAGTAAGTTAGTCGGGATTTTCGTATAATTGATAATTGAAAAATCTAATAATAAACGTACTTTTCATGATACTGATTGACGACTCGTTGGGCACTTGGTGAAACATATTAATACAAATTTTTTAAAAACATACAAACACTTGGTAAGTTTCACAGTTTATAATTTACCTCTGACAGCTCAGTGAAACTTATCAAGTGTTTGTATTTTTTTACAAGGTACTGTACTTTGCTCAAAATAGTGACCGAGTTCCGCAGCTCACAGTAACCATCGTGTTAGAACGGTCGAAATAAAATGACCGACACAGAGATTTTATTGTTTACAACTTTAGTGATAGTTTGAAAAAATTTGGAGTTGGAAATAAACAACTTAAATGAGAAAACAGAGTTGCATAGAAGGAATTGGAGCGTACGGATGAAGGAAGACTACCAAAAGCGGCAAGTAGATTCAAACCAGCTGGAAGAAGAAGCGTAGGTAGACCAAAGGAAAGATGGGATTAAATCATATGAAACCTGATGATGAAGAAGAAAAATAAAATAAAGAAGAAGAAGTGATAGAAGAACAACAGCAAACACTTGTATGCAAACAGCTCGCCAAACATAAGATTGGCCAACGCACAGTATTGTAATAATTACAATATACCACCTAATTAAACTGTAGCAATTCAAGTCACCAGTTAGATGTGTCGGCATACAATAATTTACATTTACCGCTTTACAGATCTATTAAACACACCGAACTCCTTTATCGCTCCGATTTACAATATCGCACGGGACTCGCCATTTCCGAAACGCGATTTTGTACTTTTTCTGTACGGTATAGTAGTCATGAGATTGACCTGGGTGTCGATATAATAATCGACCAGCGTCTGAAAGGCGAGAACATTGCGTAATCCTGTCGCTCACAAAACGCGCGGCAAGTGTCATTTTATCTATATCCTCAGCGTATCAACATACTGTTATGACATTCTCGCTGATCGTCGTTATGGTACAACAGAAAACAAAATACAAGACACCAATTAAATCACTAATCACCAGCTTTAATTAATCTCAATTAACAGTTTGAAATCAACAAGTTGTTCAACAATATTATACTCGTACAATAATTCGAGGAAATATGTTGACACAAATAATAATGTCAATTATAAAGAATTCCGCACTATATCACTTTTCACTAATACACCACTTAAGACGCACTGTGTAATTCGCCCGACAACTAAGCGGCAGGTGTGGGCTATTTATAGTCTCCAGGGTTCCATAATATGGGTCCTTCACAAGCAATCGAAAGTTCTAGAGGATACTTCAGCGTGTTAAGTAGAAACATGCACCGTTAGGCTAGTCGAGAACCTTGTCGCACAACAGTATCGAATGTACGAGATTGTTCCGTATTACGTAACACTGCCTCGCACGTACGCACACAACATTACAGCTGGGCTCTGCTGGGATAGACGAGAAGCATGTAGAACGTTCTGTAATGGGGTAACATTATTAAACATTCTAAATCTTCCCATATATTAGCACGGGTTATATCTCGTGAGCCTTCCCTTGTAAAAGTGTTATGGATTTAGTTATTAACTCTTCGTAATTATCAGAAAGATCAGGTCGGACGACTGCATCGTTAGAATTTACCACACAACTTTTCGATCACTAGTTTCGCAACCAGTGTTCGATTTGTTAGTGTTTATTGTACGATCTTGCTCTACAATTGTTATATTACTAAGAAAATAGTAGAATAATAGTAAATTTTTTAATATTTCCTATAATTGAAAAATTATTTAATATTGAAATGTATGTAACAGTACATGTACAAAGTATTGAGTCAGTTCTGCAGCTCAGGGAGCATAGTAGTGTATGCATACGGCACTATTTCTATTCTATAGACCTTTAAGAAATATGTTTTCACAGTATTGAAGTATGTTTTACATATTGATAATATGAGATTTTCCTTTAGGAATAAACTAATAATGATAATTAAATTATTCAAATTATTTTCCGGGCTGTAAAGACGACGTAGTCTACTATAATGCTCCAGCTGTTTCGGCCGCACCTGTGGAGGACATCTTCACAGTGAACGGTTTTGAAACAACTAACAAGATGTGCTTCAGTAAAAACACGGTACTGTGACAAAGGCTAATTGGTCCCAAAAAGGACCGTCTTATATAAACTTTCACGAGTTTCACGATGTCAGCTGAAAATCACCATCAGCCAATCAGAAGAAAGCGCAACTCTGTAGATAATAATCTGAATAATTATGTCGCCGGCCGCGAAAGCCCGAGAAACTAATTTAGTTTGACAGCAGAATTTTATGCGCAAGGAAGGGCGGCAAATATCTTGCATGTGTTTAGTATTAAATCAGTCGCCACATATACCAAATACGGCAGTTGTTCACCGCAGAGAGGTTCCCAACGCAGTTGGAAGCAACTATCCAGTGTAAATAAACAAGCGTATGTGCACGGCCTGTCTGGTGAACAGTTAGCCGATAACAGTCGCCAAGGTCGAGTGTGCAAAACGACATAATAAACAAATACTGCAAGAGGAAATGCCGCACATACGCTGAGACCGGTTGGTTGCTCACTTGTTTTGTACGCTGCTCTAAAACTGTCATAATCTGGAGCATGGGTGTCATGTATATAAGTATGCAGGCTATGTACAATTGTGGTTATATTTTATTGGTATTTCTGATTCATTCACTGTACGTATGTACGCGCCCACGCGCGTGTGTGTGAGTCTTCGTATTGGTGCATCAACGTAATAATAATATTCAATTTCATCTACAAGTAGATTTTATTATGACATCTAATAAAATTATTAAGTCTATTATTATTATTTGGTTGTGATTTCCATCAACTTTTGCCTCTAGAGCGAAAGCATCTCTTCGGAAGAAGAGATGTAATTAGTACGGATGCGGCAAAGCGTAAAGCCAAGGAACTCACTCTCCGACACGGGCAAGATCGATGAAATTGGGAAGACAGAGGTAGATGAACCGCAAGGCAGTGGCCTATTTGGTACCGGTGTGGAGCTCAGATTTGTCACCTCCCCATAATGATACCCCCCCTAAAACGGCCAAACATTATCATTTAAATAGTACTTAAAAATGATATTTAAATTCCTTCAAATTCGCAAGGCTCATACCGAACTTGAAGGAATGGATTGACTGGCAACACGGTGAGATTAACTACAATTTGACACAGTTCCTACACATCAGTAACATCACAACAAAGCTCAGGAGACTTATGGCTAATGTAGGAGGTCTCACTGCAAGCAAGAGGCAATTGTTGATGGCGGTTACAGAATCCATGGAAAAGTATGGCATCAGTGCAGAAAAGAGGAGGCCTCAGAGTAGCATCCTCTTACCGGACAGTGCCAGGGACAGTAGTCCTGGTGATAGCGGAGAGGTTCCCATAGACCTGTTGGCTGTAGAGCGGAAGCATTTCTTCGAAAGAAGAGACGTAATTGGAAGGGATGTGGCAAACCATGTAGCCAGGGTACTCACTCACCGGCACTGGCAAGATCGATGGAATAGGAAGGATAGAGTAAGATGGACCGCAAGGCAGAGGAGTACCTAGGCTATTTGGTACCCGGTGTGGAACTCAGATTTGTCACCTCCCCATAATGATACCCCCCTCCAAACGGCCAAACATTATCATTAATTGGTACTCAGATTTGAGTAAGCTAATAAACGTCTTTATTTTCAACATAAATTTAGCTTTTCTTTCAACAATGCACGTTCAATTTTTAATAATATAGTAACTACACAAACACAATATTAACTACTATAGTCGTGGTAGCTTATGGATGTTTTCTTACGTATTAAACTTTAGTAGCACATGCCACTTACAGATACTGAAACTACACTTCAAACGCTAAAATTGTTATCAGGATCAATGCTCTGTTATCTTCATCAATCAAATTTCGATTTCGATTTTAAAATACTGTAATATCTTTAGTAATTTGAGATTTGGTTAATGCATAATTCCTAATAACGATACACTCTCCTGCCATAGTTGATTATCGTACCCTTGGCTTCGGCACATCTTAATATAAAAATCATCCTTTTCCAATGTTCTTCACAATTTCACTATTTATGAAATCAGCCTTTTTCCCAGTAAAACTCCATAAAGGACTCCCGTACTTCTACTTTCCACACTCAATGTGAACATATCGAGTCACTTCACACATCTGTTCAGTATGTGATAAATTTGGCGTCCAGTCGAAAAGAATACCAAATTACTTTGCTTTCCTAATATCAGATAACATTTTCTCTTTGACAGTGTCTCCCAAAATATTAATGAATATTAATGCCACCCGGTGTTGTCCGCACTCCGCATCCCCCCCCCCCCGGAGGTACGCCACTACCGCAAGGCTTTAACGAACTTGAAGGAATGGATTGACCGCCAACACGGTGAGGTTAATCTGATACAGTTACTCAGTGGTCGTGGCAAATTTAATGCCTACCTTCACAGAATGTGAAAGGTGCAAAGCCCAGAATGGTAGTACGATAAAAAACTTCCAGCTAACTTCAATATAAAATCTAGAATCAAACTGACGGATTATCTAGAAAACGTGCAATGTAAGCAAAGATACACTCTTGTGACATTTCAAACATGGGCGCGCGCGCACATACACATTTTTTTAACGATACTATAAATATAATAAAAAATAACTGTCATTAATTTTCAATTGTTTGTATGAATTAAACAAATGGATATTTGTGTAAATATATTAGGGTAATAATGAAATGTGTACAAGAAACCGATTTTAAAAGTATTCAGCTCGATCTCTCAGCATGTAAGCAGATTTTCTTTTTTCATAAATAAAATTATTAATTTTTTATAAACCATCTAAGGACCACATGCCAATTTTAATTCTTTATTATTTGTTCTTTTCTGTTTCTCCAATATTCTTCCATCTTTCCACCGTGTCTCTTCTTCCTGTCTTCAGTCCGCTTTGAACGTGCGTTTTTCTCTCTCCTACCCTGGACTCCTTTCATTTTTAACACATTTGCCCGAAAAACATCCCTTTCAATGGCTTCTTCTGCGTGTATATTATTTTTTTCTAAATCCTTTTTGACTTCTTTAATCCGACTTGATGTTGACTTCTTCCCTCACAGATATTTGAAGATCTACTTTGTTAACTTATTGTCGTCCATTCTATATAAATCTCCAAAAATAATATACTTTTTTCCTCATTGTTTCTGTTATATTATCTATACCTTGATATATTTCATCATTACTTCTTAATTTCCAACCATCTGAAGTTTTTTGTAGGTTTAATTACAATTACAGTATTTTTAATATTTAAGTTATTCTTGTAATGGTATTTAAACATTTAGGGTATGATCACATTCTCTAAATATTACTAAAATATTACGCTTTGTGGGAAATAGAGGTTTGTTCGACCTGGAACCACTGCTATTTCGTTACATCTATTTCGTTACACGTTGAATCAGTTTACGTCAAGAAAACATACAAACCGTAATTAATAAACAACAATGAATAAGTCATACGACGATAACGGTGTAATTAGCAAAATACAAATAAAAATGGAAATTAAAAATTATCGCTTTCCGTGGGAAACAGCCAGTTCGGTCAAAAATTGTCTTGTATTATAATGTTCTGGAACAGTTTGGAAACCTGATGTACTTAGCGTGTTGTTTCACATATGGTCATAATGAGAATTTGTCCAGGAAAGTGAGTAAATTTCAACATATTTGCGGTGTAATAATAAACACGCTGAAAAAAAGACCAGAAAGTATTATATGGTTGCGTATCTTGGACGATGAGGAAGATTGACTGGAATAAGATTCAAGCAGCAAAAATGAAATACTTAAGAACAGTGAAGGGGTGTACAAAAGCAGACCGTATAAGAAATTAGGATGTAAGAAAGGATATGAATATATTTTCAATTAGAGAAAAGATTTATGGATAGAAGAGGATATCCACAGCATTTAATACAATCAGTTAAGGTCCTTTATAAAAGTACATCTGTAGTCCTGGATCTGAATGGTAGGCTCTCAGTTGACATTCCAATAAATAACGGAGATAGGCAGGGATTCTGCTTTTCCCCAACCTTGTTTAATATACATATTGACGACATGTTGAGAGCATGGAAATCCAGAATGACTTTGGGAATACAGATTAACAAATCAATTTGTATGGGTTCCCTGCTATATGCGGATGACATAGTTCTTATTCAAGAAAATGAGGATGATTTACAAAGAGCTATGTTTTAATTACAAAAAGTGGCAAGAGAGTACTCACTGACTATTTCAGTAAGGAAGACCGAAACCGTGGCCTTTAATGGTAAATATCCAGTGAGGAATATTTACTGGATGGGATACTTACAACAGCACTTTAGAACAAGTGAGCCGTTTCAAATATCTCGGTTGTACAGTAATCTATGAATCTGAATATGATATAAGAGAGTAGATAAATAAATTTAGGAATATTTGTGGTAAGATTCTTAGAAATCTTATAAATAAAACAAGACACAGCACAAGCATTAAATTTTATAAGCCAACTGCAATATCCACGTTGATTTATGCAAGTGAGGCGAGGGTCATGACAATAAAGGAAAGCGTCAAGATTCAGAGTGCTGAAATGCAGTTTTTTCGAAATACTTTAAATTATACGTTGTAAGATATAATAAGGAATGGAGATATAAGAGCAGAAGTCGAAGTAAAGCTCATACTGTAAATGAAATTATTCCAATGTACAGAAGACAATGGTGGGATCATCTGCAAAGGGTGACAGAGGATCGATTGCCGAAAGCGGCACTGAACTATAAAGCCATTGGTAGAAGAGACGTGGGTTGTCCGAGGATGAGATGGGTGCCGGAACAGATTTATATAACGTGATCCTTGAAGAGGAGAAGAAGAAGGAAGAAGAAAAGATAGTGTTGCATAGAGAAAAATGGAAAAGCCATTTGCGACTTAAGGGTAATACCCGCATTCCATGGTTAGCCTATAATTATCAGCCACATGGAAGAAAAGACGTTGGACGACCAGTAGCAAGGTGGCGAAAAACATGGAGTCGGAACAGCAGGATACTCCTAACCCTTGAACGGTTGACGATGATGATAAAGAATGCAAATATTTCAATATATTTTTTTACAATAGTCAGAGGACAATCAGAAACCGTTCTTTGCTGAACATTTAAATGTATAAAAAAGCCAAACATTCACATATGATATAATCAGACATGCCCTACTCCGTTACTAGTACACACAAATGATAAGGTAACGAGGTGTATGCAGCTGGGCTTATCTTCGCTGGGAAACACGAAATCGTTTTAATTGACCGAACTCGTTAGGCTTTGTCTGGAGCGTATTCGAACGCGTCATGCGTACAACTATGGAAGTCTGTTTTCTTTTCCCAGCATGTCTACAATCTTTTGCAAAACTGTATTAAAATTCGAGTCACTCAGTGATACGAAAAATCGGTATGGAGAACCATACATGACTTCCGTATTCTAATTAATTATAAATTTATTTTTAATATGTGGAGTCACAACGACATCAAATATATCAGCATGCTTTGGTAAAAACGCTGAGAAAGATAATCAAAGTACGAATTGTACCTAGTTGTTAATATTTTAAAAATAAAGAATTAATTTGATTAAATTATCTTTTATTTAGACAACGCGTTTAAACAAAAAATCGAAACCGTCCGGCGTTTGCAATCGGCGGTTACGATATTTTGTTTACATGGAATGATATCAACTGTTAATATTTTATAGAAATTTTGAAGTTTTCGGTCGTACAAATTTATAATTTAAATACAAAAAATTACCCCCTCTCTCTTCAACTACCCTTTTCATTTAAAGATATTTCATCAACCTTTCTACAGTGGATTATTATGACTTTCTTTTCGGGATACTTTATTTATAAAAAAAAATTAAGTACTTTACTCTTATTAAAACGTAAAACATTGCACGTAAACTACCCCTTCCCCTTAACCGATCTTCACCAAACTCAATAGGCCTTGAGTCCTTTACAACTCGGGCACATATGCAAGAAATTATTCGATTCTGTTTGAATTTGCGGCAGTTGTCGTTGCCCATAGAAAACATTCTAAACACAGACACACACACTCGCGCGCGCGCGTGCGCGCGCGCTATTCGGAAAACAACTTTTCTTAATGTTTTGATGGTAGCACAGAATCTGCCCTTATCTCGAACACGATTATTTTCGCGATCACCATACTTCCATTTCCTTACGGAACATGGAAGTAAAAAACTAAAGGAATATTTCATAAATAAACTAAGTTAGTATTAAGATGTGATCAGTGCGTAGAACCGCATTAGGATAGCGAATAATAAACGGCAGTAGTTCCGAGTGACTCCCTATGCTCTGGCAGCCACAGTAGCCTACTTGCAAAAACCGCGATTTTTGTGTTACAACGTAAACTACAGGTAAAAGTAGGTGAAGACGCGAAAAATTAACACAAAAGTTTTTTTTTGCAAAAAAAAAACTGTAAAAAGTACAATTATGGGATCCTAATAATGTAAAAAGCGTTTTCTTCATTTTCTAGGTGAAATCCACGTCTAATTTAGCTGCGTACGCGGTAAATAAAGTAGTTTTCTGACGTAAAGAAGGTAAAATTGACGTTGTTAGTTTAACATGCAAACTAATCCTATCTACTAACCTTTCTCACTTTTTGTGAGATCCACTTAAAAAGATAAAACGACTCCAAGTAAGGACTCTAGTGTATATGTCTCCCTGTCTGTGCAGAGCTCGTTTTCCACTAATACTCGGTTTTTGTGTTGATTTTTCACCTAATAACTAGAAAAGCAACCAACAGCATTGTGCACTCGAAAGCAACCAACTCGAAGCAACTAGTCTAATTATGCACTTTTTCGCAAGTTGCAAATAAAAAGAGCGACTTTTTTGCGCCTGCACTTAGTTTTGGCCTGTAGTTTAACTAGAAGCACAAAAACCGCGGTTTTTACCAGTTTTGTGGCTTTCAAAGCACAGGTAGTCAATCAGGTAGTCAGGTAGGAACTATTACCTAATAAACATTTTAAGATAATAAAATAACCGAAGATACTTTCTCCTCTTCTTCTTCTTCTTCTTCTTCTTCTTCTTCTTCTGCGCTTCCAGGGTTAGGCAATTCTGCCTGTTCAGGTTACTGTATAATCCTCGGACATCCCATGGTTCTTCTACCTATCGGGTTGTAATTCAAAGGCTGCTTTAGAATCTTTAGTTTATGCATTTTGGATACCTGTTCTTTCCAACTTTCTTTATGTATTACTTGTCTGTAGTGCAACCGAGTGAATGTTTAATTCCTGTCTAATGATTGCAATTTGTATCCTGCCTCTCCTGATACTCTTTCACTGATCAAAGGAAAACTTAACTTCTGATGACTCCATCTGTCTAAGATCCCTGTTCCTAGGTGGCCAACATTCTGAGCCATACAACATTGTGGAAACTGTCATCAACTTACAGAATTTTAGCTGCATGTGTTGTAATGTCTTATTCTTAAGAGTTTTAATAACTGTGCCCCATATCCTCTTAAACTTATTTATTTTATTGCTGATGTCACTGTCTTCTTCGTACTAAATTTCGCAGCCCAAGTATTGAAAATGTGAGACCCGTTCTAAACTAGTATTTTTATGACGGTTTCACGGATCGCATCGTATTGTACAGTGGAAACAAAATACAGCCACCAATGACGTCACTAATTGCCAGCTTTAATGAGTCACAAATAACAATGTGAAATCAACAAGCTACTCTCATACAATATTTCAAGTTAAATTTGTCCACACGCAACTAATAATGTTAACTATTAGAGTTTCGCACTAATAATTATAACACAATAATCGCTTTTCATTAGTCCGCAACAATCACTTGATCCGCACTCTACAATGTCGCCAGGCGTAACTAACTTCTAAGCCGGCCGTAGGCCCTTATATATACCCCTCAGATGGTCCAGAATAATTTTCCATTGTTCTGGCGGCGTGCCGGCGTAATTACTACAGTTATATACTATGTGCTCGAACAGTCTGGAAGCTACTTGAGTGCACGGCCTTGACAGGGGCACACTGCACCTGTTCGGCTAGTCGAGAAACGTGTACAACTTTTACGTAACTGCGCCTGCCAAATTCTCGACACCGTTACGTAATTATCGTAGCAGAATTATTGATGACAATTTTGTTCTTATGAGATAGTTATCAGCACGTTCCGTGGTTTTAGTTTTTTATAAACACATTTCATATTGTAGCTTTGTCATACTGATATTGACAGAAACTATCCATTGATCTAAAACTGCCGTATCAGACAGTAGCGTCGTTGAGTTACATAAAAAGCGAGCGATAACACAACATGATAAATGCCGAGTCGTCGGGTAAATTTATGATGGTAAAAAGATACTGTGTGTGTGTGTGTGTGTGTGTGTGTGTGTGTGTGTGTGTGTGTGGGCCAGCGACGATGTAATTTATATACAATGACAGCCTGTAATGTACACTGTTGTCGGTTCGTAGCGGGTTGCTATTCCTGTAAGTGGTAGGAGGGATCGAACGCTCGGCCAAACCATCTCCGCTGTCGTCATTATAATGACTACGTATTCTACGTCGCGGTTATCGTCCAACTAGGGTGCAAATACTTGTTATGAAGACTATTTATCACGGATCGTGCATTTAATTTGCAGTAGAGAAATACCTGAAAACATTGTCCAAAACTGCTTATTCGTAAACTCGTTTTACTTCCATGTTCCGTAAGGAAATGGAAGTATGGTGATGCTGAAAAAAATCGTGTTCGAGGTGAGGCTGATTCTGATTGTACTACCCTCAAAACATGAAGAAAATAATTTTCTGAATAGTGTGTCTGTGTGTCTGTCTGTGTGTAGAATTTTTTCTTTTGCAAATGATAACTGCCGCAAATTAAAATAGAATCAAATAATCTTTTGTATATGTACCTGAGTTGTAGAGTACTCAAGGCCTATTGATTTTTGTGAAGATCGGTTAAGGGCAAGGGATAGTTTACCGGCAACGTTTTATGTTTTAACAAGAGTAAGTACCGGTACTAAATTTTTATAAATAAAGTATCCTGAAAAGAAGGTCATAATAATCCACTGTAGATAGGTAGATGAAATATCTATAAGTGAAAAGGGTAGTTGAAGGGGGTGGGGGTAAATTTCTATAAATGAAAATGGTAGTTGAATGGGGAGGGGATATTTTTGTATATGTGTACTACGTTATTCGCAACATAGAAGTAGCTTGTTGTTAAAATTCCTTCCCGGGCTGTTTGGTCGTGGTCCAATATTTTCTGCAAAACCAGACGTTTCGGCAGTGCCATCGTCAGTGAAAATCGAGTGCGCTAGCGTGAGGTGGTATACGCTAGTGACCACAGTACTGTGGTTAAGGCTGAAGAAGGAAGTAGAAAGAAGTAGTTTCTACGGAAATGTTTCATTTCGAAAATGATTTTGAATATAAATCTTAAAACATTGAAGTCATGTATGGTTCTCCATACCGATTTTTTTATATGACCACATAACCGCATCTTAATTGTGCGTGATGATCACAGGCTGTACCATCAGAGACGTGAGTCTCTGATGAAAGATCCACGCTAAACCGATTTATTATTTCTTAGAATCGGGACGGTAATTATAAAACAGTGAGTACCTACCTTCGTAGTTGCCGATAGTCCCAATGCCCACTTCATACGAGGTCTGTTCATTTTTTCTTTTTTTATTAGACATTTGAGACATATGGGAGTTAGTTGGACAAGCCTCGGTCTGCTTTGAGGACAAGATCCCATCAGCCAGTTGGTGTTGGTTTGTGTGGTGTTGCACGCCAGTGCAGGTCGTGCGCTGAGAGGATGGAAGCACCAGGAAAGAAAATACAGTAGAGTGTTAATGGGGCTGTATGTTGTGCAGTGTAGACAGTCTTATGGAGAGGAGGGAGTGGTTTTGTTTATGCCGAACTAGTAAACTGTAAAGCCGGGTTCACACGATGTAAAGTGCACGACCACCTTCACTACATGTTACTTGAAAGCATTTTACATGCCAAGTAGTGAACTACCATGAGTGTTTCCACAACGAATCCTCCTTTCAGTCAAGTGGATGTTTACGCCACGTCAACAACGCAAGTTGAAGAAGCAATATCTGTTTTGTGCGACATACTGACCTACGAGGTCATTAAAAAAATGGAAACCAAGAAAGAAAATAAAAGTTTGGTTTCGCGAGCGAGTAAAAAAGCATGAAACGGTGGGAGCTTCAAGTGCACTGTGTCGTGAACTTAGAGAGGAGTATGAAATGGGTCACACAAATTTTTATAGATTTAATAGAAACCAATGTGGCTAATGAATAAAGTGAGAATGCGAATACAAAAGTTGATACGTAAGTGCGGAAAGCGATCCCTGCTGAAACAAAACTCGACGTTACTTTGCGTTTCTTAGCTTCAGGCGAATCCTACACTAGTCTCCAGTATTTGTTTAGGATACCTAAAAATTCTATTAGTAAATTTGTTCCAGAAACGTTGGATGCCATTTACGACGCATTGGGAGAATACTATTGTCCCAAATTCTGCCGAGCAATGAAAGGCAACAGAAAAAGCTTTTGCAGAGAAGTGGAATTTCCCTGGTTGCTGTGGGTACATCGACGGGAAAGACGTTGTTATTCGTGCGCCAATGTTTAGTAGAAGTGAATAGACAGAACACACAGTCTAGCAAAGTCTCGCGAGCGCATGTTGAAATCGCATACGCACGCAGCATTACAGCCGGATTCCTCTGGAACATTATAGAAACACGTGGATTGCTCTGTAATGTCGTAACAATATGATGTGCAGTTCATATCGACCATAAGCTGTTTCGTGTAGTCTAAACGCGGTCGTCCTCTGTGATTTCTTCCTTCAATTGTTCCTTCTATTATTCTCTTAACCAACCCATTGTGTCGTAGTATATGCCCTATAAACTTAGCTGTTGTGCGTTTTAAAATTCGTAAAAAGCTCTTCTTCTCCTGAGCCCTTCTAAAGACTTCCTCCTTCGTTATCTTCACCCTACAGCTTATCTTCAATAGTCTTCTGTAGCACCAGGTCTCAAGTGCTTGGAGTCTTTTCTTGTCACTTTCTCCAATTGTCCAAGATTCACTCCCGTACACGGCAACATTTCACACGTGTTTATTTACTAGATTCTTCCTTATTTTTAGGCTGATAGTGTTCGAAGTGAATAGGTTTTTCTGTTTGTTGAAAGCAGTTTTAGCCTAGTTAATTCTGCTTATAATTTCCTTACTACTACGTCCATCACTTGTGATTTTACTTCCTAGATAGTTATATTCCTTAACTGGCTGAAGAACATTATTTCCAAAAGTTATTCTTTACTGGATCTTCTTCCTTCCGACTACGGACTAGGACTTTGGTCTTTTGTCTTTTGTTAATTTTTTTTTTCATAATGAATTCATTCTCCATTGCTTGATCCGTTGTTTCATGAATATTTTGTAGATCTTCATTGCTCTCTGCAGTCATTGCTATGTCATCTGCGAAACTAAGCATGCCCACTTTTTCCCCGTACTCCGAGATTGGTGTATTCTCTTACTCTATCGATAGCTCCTTAGGCGTACAAGTTAAACAAACATGGAGACATAGAACATCCCTGTCTTACTACTTTCTCAATGTACTTTCCTCGTGACGGTTTCCACATCGAACATAGATAATCCACATCGCTTCATAGATAATGCACCGCAATTAATAGAGAACATACACTTACAACCTTATATTTAAATACATTTTACTGTATCGCTTTGTTTCTACAACAGAATTGTGTGTAACATTCGTTACAGTTCTGCTGTCTCTGAGTTTGTCCTTTCAGAAATTTAAATTTCACTCAAGTCAGTTCGATATCATTAGTAAAATATCAATCAATTATCTAATCTATAAATCAATCGAATATTACTTTCCAGATTACAATTCATCATCATCTTCACAACACGGCATAGGCAAGGTGCTGTCTGTTCAGGCTTCAAAATCATCCATCCTTCATCTCTCTTGAGTCTACAAACACACCTGTGTCCTTTAGGTTTCTATTTCCAGAATTGTTTGGCCAGTATAGACTATGACATTCTTTCTAGTGCTCTTTCCGCTTTTGTTTGTTATCTTTAAATTTTTCATTCAAGTTAAAACTTGTAACTTTTCTCTTACGGGCTTGATTCCTAGTACGGTCAAGTTCTGAAATTAAATCCTATTAAGAATGCCGTTTCCGAGGCCTGTATTTTACTGTCTTGTTTTTCGCTTGTTGTCTATACTTCAAACCCATAGGACAGTATAGGGACTGCCACAGTCTTGTAGAACTTTAAATTTTGTATCTCGGCGTACCTTGTTTCTAAAATACGGTTGATTGTCCCACAGATCTTTTGGAACTTACCTAACTTAACATCAATATCATAATTCCTATCATAGCCAATATGATTTTACAGATAATTAAAGTGACTGTAATTCTGTCATAGAATTCGATCACTAATCATTATTTTTGTTCTTATTGGCTCCTTATATCAAAATGCCATTTCTTTTATTTTTATAGTGGAGATTTTCATATTGTATTGTTTGCAAGTCTGATGAAGCTTAAAACAAATTTTCCAAATCAGATTCTGTATTTTAAAGTACGTACAAATCGACAGCAAACAACAGAACATTGAAATACATGATAACTTAATACCAGGGTTCACTAGATATTTCTATTTCCTTACAAGATCGTCTATATAGAGTAGGTGATATATTGCACCCTTATCTATCACCTTGATTAACAAAGTGAGACAATACTACAGTTATTTTTGGCAACTATTTTTGTTCCATTATGTAGCCCTTATGAGTTGTTGAAGATATCCCCTTCCCCTAATATTTGCCACAACAAATACACAAATTTGCCAGATTACAGTTCGAATGCTAAATGGCAATCGCTTGTCATTACATTTTTTTCGTTTAAAATTCAACACTTATAGACGGTACATTCTATTTATGGAAATAGTATTTATTATTGCGATTATAATGCTATGAGATGTCAGCCCATGATTAATAATCCATATACTGTTGCAAAACGTATAGTTTACACACAGTCCCCTACATTAACGTGAGCGCTTGTGCGGTGGTGACAACAAACTTATTATTATGACGGCTGTAGTAGTGGCCGTAGTCGTGTCATGTGTTCGATCCCTTCTCGAGCCATTTATTCGATAAGCGATCCCCACGGACGAACAACAAATGTATGCATTACAGGGTGTCACTGCATATAAATTACTTGGACGCTGACCCAGACTGAACACTCACTACCACACTTGCGTTCTTCTTCTTTTCTGTCAAGAGTTTTCCGCCAGACAACTAAACATTTATCATCTTTTGTCGTTCCTTTACACTCACTTTTGCATAACTAAACGATATATCTTTAACGTTATAACGTAATCCAATGCAATTTTTTTGTACTCTAAAGTGTAGTGATGATACATCTTCTACAGAAAACAATGTATACATTAAAATAAAATAAATAATAATAAATATATATAATAGTACATAATAATTAATATTATCCAACAAATAACAGTTAAAAATGGATACAAAATAAAATTAAACATAAGACCACTAATCAAATTTCCAAGGACACTACATCTAAAAATTCACCTATTAATAATAATATAAAATATACAACCTTTATTATTATAGAAATATAACTCCAAAACTAAATAAAATTTTGAAGATACAAACTTAAAAATATCTTATAATACATATAATATAATTGTTAATCAAATAAAGCCTAAAACTAAATCTAATATTCATAATAAAAATGGAATATACAAAATAGAATGACCAGATTGCAATAAAGTTTACGTAGGCCAGACAAAGAAAACACTACTACATAGATTCCTTCAACATCACAATGCATATTTAAAACCAAATATTTCAAATCTAATTTAGCCACACATTGTTTAAATAATAACTACCAATTTCCAAACATTGAAAATATAAAATTAATTAAAAACGTTCAAAAAATGAATATTTGGGAAAATCTTAATATTTACAAACACAGTAACAATAATTTATTAATTAAAGACAAACTCAAATAAAAACAAAACTAGACGATCTATTTAAATTATAAATTTATTAAAATAAAATGAATAAAATATAAACATTAAATATTTCAAACATAACCGAGAAAACAGCTGCTGAAGTAAATAAACATTAAAACAATCGTTAACTAATAGACTTAAATCGATTATCAGTTATTTTACATTAAAATCGAAACACATTCGATTATTGTTTAGTTTCTATATTAGAATTATTTCGATTGTTATTAATTTACTTACTAACCACTGACGATACTGATATTTTTTAGTGAACGTGAGTCAGGTGTTAAAAATGTGTAATTATACGAAATTACACTACTTGCAGAATAAACAAATTGAATAACATCACAACATTATAAAAATAAAAGAAACAATAATTTAAAGAAACAAATACTATTTTAAATTTCTTTTATTTTTTATGTATACATTCTTTTATACAGAAAATGTATCATCATTAATTCAGTCAATAATTAAAATCTCTTTATACTAGTCTATCATTATACAATTTAATATAGGCCTATTGTACATTATACTTGAAACACATGTTGTATTATTTGTAATTTTGTTAATTTAAATTAAACAAAAGCTGTATGTTATTTCTAAACAAGTAAAAATTGTACTATAGATACTTTATATATATTACCATTAGTTTAATGTAGACACAAATCTTTCTCATTTGAAATATTTATACATTGTCTTATGTATAGGATAATATTATTCAGGAGGTTTTAAAGGCAGATCCAGATCTAACTGCGGAAATTATGGAACCACTTCTAACACAAATATGGAATGAAGAACACTTTCCTGAAGACTGGAAGAAAGGTGTCCTCATAAAGATCCCAAAGACGGATGATCCTACCGATTGTAATAACTGGCGGAGGATAAGATTAGTCTTATACTGTGGAAAATGATGTCAAGAGTTATCCTGAACAGACACAGAAATATAATATTGTAGATTGAAGACTTCGCCAGGTACAAGCAGGATTTAGGGAGGGCCGATCTACAGTACACCAGATAAATACACTAAGGATAATCATTGAACAATTTGCAGAATATCAGGCATCTCTGTATGTATATCTTAATTTTGAGAGAGCTTTTGATTTTGTTGACAGGAAAAAATATGGAGGGCCATGGAAAGGTTTGCAATTCTACAGAAGGTTGTACGACTTCTACAAGCAATGTATGATGGATATAGTTGTCAAGTAGAGCACGGGGGAAGTTGTCCCAACCTTTTGCTGTTAACTCGGGAGTAAGAAAGGGATCTTACTCTGTACCCCATATTTGTTTACCTGGACAGCGTGTTGCGAGAGGCAACAAATAGAAAACGGGGTTCAAATAGCTGTTTGGAGGAATTGGATTGTGCGGATGACCTGTGCTTTCTTGCAGAAAGCCTACGAGGTATGGAAATTGAATGATCTGAAAATAGAAGCCAAACAAGTAGGCTTAAAGATAAATAACAAAAAGACTAAGGAAATGCGTATTAACTATAGAAATAATTCTGATTTGATACTAGACGGAAGAGTTATAGAAAGAGTTGAGGAATTTTACTATCTGGGTAGCATGGTTAGTCGGGATGAGGGTACTCTTAGGGATGTGATAAGTCGTGTAAATAAAGCAAAAGAAGCATTTGCACAGTTAAGACTAGTATGCAGATCACCCTATGTACGTAGGAAGACAAAACTCAGAATATTTGACTAAAATGTCAAATCGGTGTTGCCGTATAGATGTGAGACCTGGAAAGTGACAAAGAACATTGCCACAAGGTTACAGACGTTCATAAACCGTTGCCTGAGGTACATAATAAGAATTTGGTGGCCTAAGACCACCTCGAACAAAGATCTATGGGAAGCCACAAGTCAGAGTACCGTCCAACTACAGATAAAGACAAGAAAATGGAGATGGATCGGCCACACCCTGAGAAGACCACCAGAAAATATCGCTAGACAGGCACTGAATTGGAATCCGCAAGGTAGCCGCAGACGTGGAAGACCGAGGAACACCTGGAAAAATATATAGCTCAGTATTTTCCGATGAACCCGGTAAGGTAAAGAACTATCAGTGTAAACTTGAATTTAAGGAAAACGTGGAATTTAACCGGAGGTCATATCCCATCGCGCATTCACTGAAGGAGGCCGTGAGAGCGGAAATTAATAAAATGATCAGCAGTGACATAATTGAGATTAGTCAATCTCCATACACTAGCCCAATAATAGCTGTTCCCAAGAAAAACGGACAAGTCCGGCTTTGTTTGGATGCGCGCGAACTAAATAAAACGATCTTTAATGACCGAACATCACCCGGTGAGATAGAGGAGATCTT
Source organism: Magicicada septendecula (assembly GCA_034769895.1). NCBI lineage: Eukaryota > Metazoa > Arthropoda > Insecta > Hemiptera > Cicadidae > Magicicada > Magicicada septendecula. The sequence goes on from CM068374.1 coordinate 60,414,029, forward strand.
GAAACGATTTCACGGTACCAAGTTTATTAGTACATGGGACACTGTGTGTGGTTACTGGCAAGTGGAGTTGCACCCACAGAGTCGTCAGTATGTGGCGTTCATATTCGAAGGGCGCAATTACCAGTTCAAGAGATTGCCCTTCGGACTTGTGAATTCAGTAGCCATCTTTGTGGCCTGTATGGACCAGATACTTGGGCAGGAAGCACTCCAATTTACCACAGTATATGTAGACGATCTGCTGATTACCTCGGAAACCTGGGAGGAACACTGTTACAGAGTAGAACATGTACTCGGAAAGTTAGCAAAGAATAATATAACTCTTAAATTGGAGAAATCCAAATTCATTGCTCGAGACGTACAGTTCTTAGGTTTTAACCTAGATGATCAAGGTATAACCCCATCGTCAGAGAAAGTGGAGGCGATTCAGAAGTTCTCTAAACCGAAGAACAGGAAGCAGTTACAGTCTTTTCTCGGACTCTGTAACTATTACAGAAAATTTCAGCATCAATATTCCGAGCTGACAGCCAAGTTTCAACCGCAATTGTCTTCGAAGAATAAATGGATCTGGGGTCAAGAACAGGATGTTACTTTCCAACTCATCAAAGACAAGTTCTTAGAGATTGTTATACTTCGTCACCCGAATTTTACGAAACCTTTCTTCTTGAATTGTGATGCTAGCAACATCAGTTTAGGAACAACTTTATGTCAGGAAGATGAGGAGGGTCACCATCTGGTGATTAGTTTCGCTAGTCGTACCCTGAATCAATGCGAGAAGAACTACAATGTGACCGAGAAAGAATTGCTCAGTGTAGTATTCGCATGTAGAAAATTCCGGACATATATTTTAGGGTATCCAGTTACCATCCGCACTGATCATAAATCCATCTCATTTCTACGTAGGTGCAAGTTGAGTCACGGCTGACTGGCTAGATGGGTACTCGCCCTGCAAGAGTACAACCTACAATGGGAGTACATCCTGGGGAAAAAGAATGTTGTAGCAGATGTGTTGTCACGCATTAATTTGGAAGACCAGACCTTTGAGGGAGAGAAGGAGAGCTTAGTCAAAATCTACAACCTTATTAAAACAAGATCTGATTTAGAGGCTTTACTGGTAAACATCCGCATCCACCAACAATCTGACCCTAAGCTAAAAAATATTATTAATCGATTGGAAGCAGACGATGACACAGTTTCTAAATATTACCATATTAACAAAGGTATATTATTTGTTAAAACAGCCTTAAATAAAGAAACATGGAAAGTGATTATTCCGAACCACATTGAAAAAGAAATCATTATCGATTACCATATAAGGTATGGACATATGGGAACGCTGAAAGTGATACAGGCTTTAGAGGAAAACTGCCAAATTAAAAACATAAACCGAAAGGTGAGAAATTACCTAAAATCCTGTAATATTTGCCAGTGCGTTAAGGTTAATAACGAGAAGAAGGAAGGTATACCCATAACATCTAAAGCGAAACTGGAGAAAGTGTTTTTAGACATCTGCGGATCATTTCCCCGTAGTGGCGGTCGACATAGGTATAAATACCTCATCATAGTTATGGACCATTTTACAAAGTACGTAAAGCTATACCCGGTTAATCGGGCAACCACAATAAAAGTTCTTGGAGTAATAACGGAGTTATATGTGCCAGAAATAGGAAAACCAGCTTCAATCATTACTGACCATGGTACACAGTTTAAAGGGAAAAGATGGCGGGACACATTATTATCACTTGGGATTAAAACATACAAGACCTCAGTCTACCACCCAAGTAGTAATCCGGCAGAGAGGGTATTGAGAGAAGTGGGGCGAATCTTGAGAACGTACTGTCACCACCAACAGATAAAGTGGCAAGAGTACTTAGCAGCCACGGAGAAATTCCTAAATTTTGCTCACCATCCAGCTATAGGAATTACCCCATACTCCGCCATGTACGAGAAACCAACCCCCCGAGAGATTGAAGAAATAATAGAGTTCCCGATGAATGATGGTCGTAAGTTTGACAAGGTGAAATTTTATAACAAGGTGGCCGAAGACCAAGAGAAACGGCAAACCAAATATCAAAAGGCGATTGGACGAGTAATAACATATAAAGAGGGAAAAAAATACTGTTAAAAAACCGAGAACTACCCAGTACCCTAGAAGGGATAACGAAGAAACTATTATTACTATATACAGGACCATATCTCGTTGCCAAAAATAATAACAACAACACATACGAACTGAAAGAAATAGTTTCCGGAAGAGTCGAAGGAGTATACAACCAAGCCTCCATAAAGAAATATTACGAAGACTGAATTTAGAATATTATAAAAAAACAAAATTCTAAAATATAAATAAGGTCAACTTACAAATGATTTGAAAGAAAATAATATGATTACTTAAAAAGAATAGAATTTGAATTTTGAAAAAAGCCTCAAAATTCTAAAAGTAAATAAGACCAACTTATACCAGTGAAAAAAAAGAAACAATTTGGAATTAATTAAGAAGAAGAATAGAATTTGAATTTTGTATAAAATCCTCAAAGTTCTAAAATATTAGTAAGAACAACTTATCAGCGATTTTAGAAGAAAATAATGTGATTAATTAAAAAGAAGAATTTGAATTTTGAATAAAACTATCAACAAAATTAAAAAAAAAAATAGTAGGCCAACTTACGCAAATAATTTATGGAATTTAATTTTGAAAGAGATAAGAAAAAGAATATGAATTTTGTATAAAATCCTCAAAATTTAAAAAATATATGTAAGACCAACGTACAAAAATAATTTAAAAGAAAATAATTTGGAATTATTAAAAGAGAAGAATTCGTTATTATAATAAAATTATCAAAATCTAAAAAAAAAGAAAAAAATAATATAATAAGAACTACCGATGACTAACTATTTATGAAACGATTATGGAAACAGATAATCAAGAAGGATGATTATGATATTACTCAGTTCTGAAAAAACAAAGAAGAACAACTCATACCAAACATATGAAGAAAATGGTTTTGACAAGAAAATAATAAAACATTAATGAAAGGCAAAGAGAAATAAAGACCACATGAAAAAATATAATATTAATAAATTAATTTTAATGAATACAAAAGCGGATTAATAACTTTCTGAGAAAGAGAAAAGAAAGAAAAATATGTTTATATAATATGATCATAACAACAACTTGGATGTCAATTATAAAGAAACCAATTGAAAAAACTAACTGACATAAAATAAGACCATTCAAATAATTAATAAGAACTAAAGAAAAAAAATAATATAAAATATAAAAATATGCTATCAATATTAATAACCAGAAGAAGATATAATGAGAATTCAGATGAAGAAGGAAAAAGTTACACCATAACTAGTAACAAACATATTAACAAAGTTTCCATCCATGATAAAAATGATTATATCAGCCGAGCTAAAAAGTCAGAAGAATATATAATGAGAATAATAAATATTAATTAGAATAAATGAGATAGAAAATGTGAGATAATCTGAGAAACAACGAAGTGAAGTATCCAAAGATATTTTTATTAGTCGAAAATGAGACTATTCTATATATAATTTTTATTTGATGACTGTCTGTAGATAATTCCAGCAGCAGTATGTTTTGGAGCAGAGATGAATTGCCTCTGAACTTAATTAGAAGTGAAGCATGGCCAGCAGAGTAAGTTGCCAACAGTGCCTCTCTGGACTGCCCCAGCTCACGTGATAGGGAATGTTAGGGAATTAATATCCCATGGATAAAACACGAAGTTAAGAAAAGGAAGAATATAATAATAATAATAAATCTCAGAAAACACTAACTATCCAAGAAGAATGAAAGTCAGATAAGAGACTATAAAGTTTATTAAGCTCAAGTATAAAGAAGCTGATATAGAAATGGGGAGGAAAACGAAGAATAATAAATAAAAAGTTATCATAAGCAATTATTTCATCCATAATCAAGTCTGAAATAATCACTTCTGGAGGAGAGCAATCTGTAGCATGACAGATAATGCCCATAATTCTGAATGGTAGAAAGATCATAAAAATAAAATAAAAACATTTTAAATCCAAAAGCAACATTAAAAATTAATTAAGAACCACCGTAAAGCACAATCATAGATTGAAGAAAGAGTTTCATTTAAAACCAATGTTACAATGAGTGATGAGTAATCATAATAAACTTCAAAACTAAAAAATAAAGTAAAGTAATACCCAGGTAGGATAGGAGTAAGTAAGGAAGAAACCCAAACAAGACAACATCCACAATAAGAAAAGGAAATACTTTTATAAGAAACAAGGAGGATAGGAGAAATTAAAGAAGAAACCAGAACAAGACTGCATCCACAAGAAGAAGGAGTGCTCTTATAAGAAACCAAAACAAAACCCCAAAAGAAAGTAATAAAAATAATAACAAATGAAAGTATAACAAGATCCCAAATTTAGAAAACAATGTAAAATAAATATAAGCCAAAAGTGTATAAAGTAGAATTGAAAGTGAACCAATGTGAATTAATTATATAATGCAAAAAACAAACCTTCATTATCCTCAATAAACAGATTTCTTGATTTTAAAAAGACTATATAACTAAATAGAAATAAAATCAAAGAATAAAAAGGGGATCAGTGCAAGTTTTTGTGTCATATTAAATAAACCTAGTGTGTCAATATTTAAGTTCATAAACTGAGTAGATTGTGAAAAGTATACAACTTTAAAGTGCTTAATTTGTGTCCATGAATAATATTAAATATAGTATTATCATGACAGATAATACAAGTGTTTCCAAATAATAACTGCCACTCTTTATATACAACATTCATTAGAATGACAGTAAATAAAACAAGAGCAGGCCATATAAAAAGTGAAGTGACAAAGAATTATTACCCCAAAATCAAACAAAAAACAGCTAAAAACTGAAAATGAACCTAGTATAAGCAATAGTGTAGATGATAGAAGGACAGATATGTTTTGTTTATTTAGAATAAGTTTAAATAGCTCAAGGATAAAATGTCTGAGAGTACAATCCTTCTAGTATATAACTTTTATTAGGAAAATGTTTATTATGTTTTAAAAATAGTTAATCCAGATTAAAATGTCTGAGTTTGAAAGACTACTGTTAATTTCAATCATGTGTTATGAATTAAGAGTATAAATTATATACTAAATGTTCTTTTGTTAAAATAAGAAAATGTTAATTAATGTCATATTAGAATAGAAAGTCAGAAAAGGATATAAATTGAGTAAAACAAATAATACAAAGTCCGAAACACCACGGAACATTATAAAATAATTAATATTTAATTAATTAAAAAAAATAAATAAACAACAAAAATTTTTTTTTACAAACAAACAATAACAAATTCAATTCATTTTTTAATTTGTTACAGCTGTCGTGTATTGTCGTGTTTATGGACCCTTCATTATGTACCATGTTACCCCGCTATCTGAACTTATTAACGGCATCAAATGAATTATCCTCTACGCATAAATCATTTATATTACTACTGTCTTATTACTTCATTGGTGACTAGATGAATTTAATAAGTTATTGGTTATTTTTCAGTAATTTTGTGTTTGAGACCAAATAAACATGGCGCCGAACATTGTATCCAGGTAAATCACTGAAGCATTAAATACTGTTAACACGTAATTCGTCATTGTTCTAACAACATGCCTCCATAATTTTGTGATACCGAAGCCACGCGAAAAGAACATAATTATTTAATTAGCACGACATGTAACACGGCCAACGGATTATCTACTCAAATCTAATTTAGCCTATTAAGTAATTCATCGTCCCTGGGGAGGTTTTAGGGAGCAACAGCGCGGCCTGTGGTCATTAACGTAACTGACCAGATACCGTGTTTTATTAGCGTCCCTATTATATATTAATAGATACTGACCCTCAGTGCGTTGTAAAAGCCGGTAAGCTTAAACACAGATAACTTTAACTCGACGAAAATTATTTCTGAAATAGTAGGCTTATAGTTTTTAAGGGTAATCGCTTCCTTTCGAAGTAAAAAAATAAGGAGTCATCGTTTTGTTGTTTCTTTTAACAAAAGTTTAATTAATAAAATTGTGTTAGCGGTTATAATCACAAACAGAATTAAACTATTCCACACCACTATAGAAACATTATTCCGATTAATGCTTTCAAGCTTCACACCTCATCATCAGGTTGGAAATAACAAAATAGGACTAGACACTGCCCTACAGCCCGTACATATTTTTGTAAACAAGTTTTAAATTAAACGCCCTTTCTGGCTATTATGAACTAGCGAGTTCAGTCACCCGTGTCGGTACTTTTACATTTCTTTCTAGTACATTGTCTAGTACTTAGTCTACTTTAAAATTGATACGACGACTATAGGTATTCGCGGGGCGACCCCTCTAGCTTAGCGGTAAAATTAAAATCGATCATGTGCTGTAAAGTTCATATTTCGTATAAACGTCTGTTAATTTCCAAATTCACCTGTCAGTTTATTAATTCTTTACCAGTTGTTAAAAATTTACGTGGCACACGTGTTTTGAAAAAATATACTACCAAATAAAGGAAATGAATGAATGGGAAAAACGAAGAATGTCCAAAAAAAGGTCTAGTAATAATGAAAGTTTAAAACAAACTAATAAATGTGTTGGAAAACGTATTAGAAATTCAGTGATCTGTAACCGAGCACTCTAGTTTAAACGTGGTCCTACGAGCATTGAAGATGATTCCCCGCAGCGGACTACCAAAAGTGCGACAACTCCAAAAGCAGCACCCAGCTGCCACAACGTTTTCCACACCAAGTTCTTAAGCTAAAATATAATACACATGCTCGTGCTGATTGGGAGCCATCAACGCTCAATCTTCGGTCTTACGAAGCTTGTTAACGATATCTCATATCTTAATTACGTAACATTACAATTTAAGTAAATTAAACATGTAGTAGAACATAATCGAATGTATACAAGAACTATGTTCTACTACATTAAGACTATGTACAAGAACAATAATATATGTACATTCCGTAAAAGAAGCATTAGAGGATCAAGAATATAGCTATCAACAACGAAAAACTCTCTTTATTCACTTTGCATTTTTTGGACGATCAACTAGCTAATTATAGCTGGAGATGAGGATGGCATCTGTCACATGCTTAAAAATTAGACGAAGAATGCCAAACATGGTGCTTGACGATAAATACAAATAAGACTGAATATCTTCTGTGCCGTGGTTAGCCGAGTCACGGCATGGTATAATTTAGTAGAGAATTGTTTCGGGCAGATTTTGAATTTGAAGTGCCGCCGCGTTAGTCTACGCGCCCTTGATCGCGTTGCCTGTTGCCTTCGAAGCTGTTTCACTGTTCGGCAGTAGCGACCTTGAGCGCGACGATATTTAGCCAGGCCGTGCATCGCCGCTGTGACGAATTAATTCAACCGGCCGTTTTGGTCAGCTGACCCCTGTAAGTGTACAATCTTCAACGTGCTGTTTACCAAGCCGACTTCGGCTGAAGAAACGTTGTTCTCACTCTCATTACGTTAAAAGCCACTCCAAGAGGTTCATCGGCGGTCCAGAGGAGGTGCTTTGTCTATATGTAACACACTATTCACTATGGGCGAGTAGATTATAAAGCAGTTTCAGGTTAATATCTATTTTCCTTCAGCAGTAATTTAACATAGGTATTATTATGATTGTAACTATTATATTTATTTGTCTATAAGTGTGTGTGTGTGTGTGTGTGATCTAAGATTTTAGAATCAATTTTTAAGGCCTTTTGCCGTCCATAGAATCGCATGTTGTTTCAGGTAAGTGAGCACGTGGTTAATTAACTACTAAAAGGGTTTCAAAATTAAAAGAGATAAAATGCAATTATTTTAGTAAATTTTAGGGCTTTCAATTTGTAATGAAAGGGTTATATGTAACTTTAATATTTAATGCAGGTATTGATATTTAAAATCCCTGCTATGGGCTAATTGAATGTTGGTTAATAAAGTGAATTGTAGTGATGACGGCATCTACAAACATTATTTTTCACAGGGTCCTTGCCTTAGACAAGAGGGTTTCGAACATGGTGACAAGACCATCCGTCACCATGGGCAGAGCGAGCTAGGAATATGCCACTCCCCGAAGCCGTCAGGTGAACCAGCATGCATCTAAGATCTCGAAGCATCGCTGACCCCTTAGAGCACGTAGACTTCCAGGTCTCCGACACACACACCACACACATTTCAACCAGAGTAACCACAGTTCTTCGCAATGCTAAGTCAGTCATTATAACAGCTGGGAACATTCTATTTACTAACTCAGTGAGCACCAGTGCACAGATGTTTTTGATTTAAATGAAACTCCAAATTCTTGTAAAGACGTTGCCGTAAAGATTTCTGAAGTGTAGTGTTTGAGTCCGTAACAGTTTAATTAACTTTCAAATTTGAAATTGCAGTAAGAGAACAGGATGTGATCTGTTGAAGCCTGCTATTAAACCTTTCAAATAACATAATTGTGATAATCAACTGAAACCCAATGCTGAAGGATCATTAGAAATGTTGTACTGTTTTAAAATGAATTCAGAATGTGAAGAAAGATAGAAAATTATAACTTATCAGTAATATATTAATGGTTTAAAGGCTGCATTTAAAATTTCATGTAATTGATTATAACTTATTGCTGTAATTTATATTCTGCTTAAACTTGTAAAGGATCCATTCTTTAGTACTTGAGTAACCTATTGCTGACTGTAACCGCTAATGATCATTCATACAGTGTACATATGGCTACACTTACACACACATATATACACACACCTAATCGCTCATATGAAACTATAGCTATGAGCAGTAATTTGTTTTAGAACCAGATCTGTGATTATACCTTATATTTTTTAATTATATGATTAACTGCTAAAGGATCCACCTGTTATGTGCTTAATAAATTCTTGTTTAAATAACATTATTATTATTATTATTATTATGAACACATATTCTATGTATATATGTATATGTGAAGATATTTAATACAAAAGGAAAATTAAGAGCTGGTTTTGAATTTTGATAAGTTATTATTCTATACTCAGATGGTATTAAGCTGTATAATATTGATATGAGAAAATTCAATAAAAGTTGTTATTGTTAAACAAGCGTTTTTAATTGCAAGTCCTGTCACAATGGGCTCCAGCCAATTTTTTGATTCCTCTAGGCCGGTGGTCTAGTTTAAAATTTTTAAGTAACGGCCGTATCGTTACACTTCTTCTTCTTCTTCTTCTTCTTCTTCTTCTTCTTCTTCGTCTTCTTAGGACTCTGTCCTGCTGAATATATTGTCGCCGGAAATACATATGAGATATACTGTTGAAACAGGGATGTACGGTAGGAAGAACTTTCATACAAATACCTTGATGTCGTAGTGGTAAAAGACCGCACAAGAGTAATTGTCGTTTTTATTGTTGTAGAAGTTGCGTTTATAAAAAAAATAACACATCATACTCATTAATACATTTAGTACAGTTTTCTTTTGCAAATATCTATTTCTTTCTGCTCTTTATATTACGTTCAGGAACTTTTTAATAAACTGTAGCTTTTATATTCGTTACATATTGCGTTGTTATAAACGTTCCGTATTATTTTTAATTACACGCACGTCGATAGAATATATAGAAATTAAATTTTAGCCTTGCACAAAACTGTACTTTTTATTCATATAGTACAAAAACCTTTAATAGGTTATGTACGATGCTTAATTCAAAAATATCAGTCGCATCCTGTTATCCGTACTTAATGTGTTTACGTTCCGAAACACATGACTGCTCAATTACTCGTTCGCTGAATTCTGCCCAACATTTAATTACTGCGTGTTAAATTTGGTGTAAAATGGATGAATTTTAATCAATGAATTTTAATTAAACAAAATTAGGCCAGCTCGTGTCTGCCTGCATCCGACGAGCGGCAAAATCACAGCGGACTGCGCGTTGATATTATTATTTTGTCTATTATATTAAAAATGCCGAAGGTAATCGCTTAATTACTTTCAATTTTATACATTTCATTACGCAGATGATGAGATCACATTAATGTTACATAAGGTAGACGTTTATTTTCCGTGAACTTTGTGTACAGTGGAGTATGGCAGCAGCCGGCAACCCTGCTCCCGCGGGCGCAAGTGTGCCCGTGGATAAGGTTTGACGCGCCCTGGAACCAATTTGTAATTTTCTTTTCTTTTAAACGAAGGAACACACCCGGATTGTACCTGCTTTTAAGTACTGTATTATAAAATAATACAAGCCATTTAGCGAACCGCACTACGTCTTCCCCCAATACGATTGTCGAGCTCGTCGCTCAGAGCCTGTAAACACCTTTCCCCCAAAGTGATTATTTTTTCAAATTTTACATTTCTGTGCACTTTATGAAAATAAATAGTGTTATTGTGGTAAATTCCTTAATTTATTTTTCTTAAAATGTTTTCCTGTTTAACCATTTTTTCGTTTAAAGTTTTGTTAGTTTTAACTTGCGTGTACATGATGACAAATTGTTGATAACCTAATCCTAATGTGAAAAATTTTCGCAAATTTATATGAAAAATAATACTGCAAAGCTTTTTTTTTGATTCACTGTCCACGTTGACAGATATAAGCGCAAGGGTATTATAGAGCGACAGTTAATGTTTGTAACGTCCGGCTATTGAACTCCGCACCTTTAAATTTTCCATTGATGGGGTGGGCAGGGGTGCGCCCATCGAACTAGTATAGGTGCGCCCCCATAAATTCAAAAGTTGCCTATGACTGGTATATGGTATAGTGTTCAGCAGTGTCGTAACTATAGAGGGGATGGAGGGTTTAGTCCCTTCCTCTGGATTATTAGAAAGTTCAGAAAAAGTCCATATTCGCTTAATATAGGCCTATTTCTAAGCCAGTTGTGTGTGTAAAAATTAAGGCTTGTATATAATTGTAGAAGTAATAGGATTTACAATATTTGAAAATTAATTAAACAAAGTGTACTACATAGATGGGTATACATTTGCTAAATCGAATCTGCAAAGACTCTGAATTACAAATATCCACACATAAGGCCAAGGTGATGATACAGTGTGTCTTATAATACAAGCAACGACGTGGTGAATAAGACGAATAAGTTCAACCTTATGTGCGGGACAATCAGGCGAACTCTTAAGTCAGCAAGTAAAGAAACACGCCTAAAATTGCACAAGGTGACGCTCCTTCTCACACTTCTTTATGGGTCTGAGAATTGGACTTTAACGAAAAGCCAGCCCAGCTGGCTGAAATCCAAGCGGCTAAAATGAGATTTCTCAGGCACGTGGCAGTGTATACTCTTCATGATCATAGAAGAAACACAGATATACGGCCGGAACTGAGTAGTATTCTGAGTATACTCGACAGGATCGCCCAGTATCGGTTGAATTAGTGGGAACATCTTTTCCGAAAGGATGACTGCAGCATCCCTAAACAACTATGGAACTATAAGCCGAAGGGAGGGAGAGGTGTGGGACGTCAGAGGAAGCTCCGGAGTGACCAGCTCTAATCTTTGCCTATTTGAGACCGGAACAAACCAATCTTGGTTTAATCCTTGAAGGTAGTGATGATGATGACTACAACCTTCACGCTTGTCTGAACCCCCCCCCACAAGGAGCAGCATCTAGTTACACCACTGATGGTTCAATAAGACGTACTTTTGTGCCAATAAATTAAATTGGTTTGTCTCCCAATGTAGGTAATAATTTATTTTAAAATTGTCAACTTTTACTTTGTAATTATTGTTTTCTTTCTGTGTGAAAACATTAAGCATTTTACTTACAGAAGACAGAGAATGTGTTGGAAGGGTTAAGGATTAAAGTGATACTGCAGAAAGGAAAGGGGGTAGCATAGAAACAATTAATTACCCAGCAAGACATGTAGCGGTTTTGGAAAAAATGAAAAATAAAAGAACCGATAGGCTTGGAAACATTCCAATCGAGCTGGTTAAATATAGACACAGAATTTTGTGAGATCTAAGATTTTGTAAGACTAAATATTTTGTGAAAATTTAATTACATTATAAATGGATGCTTATTAGCTTGCTATGACATCCCTGATAATTGGAATATAAAGGGCGTCGCAGGACAAATGGCGCCAATCGTACACCTCTTCGTTTTTTTGACCCTTAGAAGGGCCGTGTGGCGAGAACGCTACTGGAACGTATGTTTCGCCCGACGTCGTATGTTTGCCTTGCTGCCGTCACAGCTTGTCAGAGGACCAAGTGGCGCCCAACGTGGGGCAGCGATCATCGTGCGGATGCCCGATACGGCCACGCCAACTAGCTACCAGCCGGCCCACAAACTAACATGGCGCCCAACAGCTTCACCCAGCGGGACACCGGGTTCGCGCAATTCGGCGCAGCTCTGAGATGCACGTTGCCACCGGTGATCACCGCTACATACGTTGGCCTCAAGTACGAAGATCCGGAGAAGAGCAGTAGGCTGGCCACCGGAGAGCATTCAAGACCCGTGGGAGCTGTGACGGCAGCGAGGCAAACAAAAAAGAGCACCGCTAGAATTTTTTGGCGCACTCCATCGGACGACGCGGAGCCAGCCGGAAGAAACAGGAAGAGGAGAAGATTGGACTTTCTTCGCTTTCTTGTACTGTGAAGAACCAGCGTTGGACAACGACTGGGATGGCAGCGTACTCTACATACCGATACCGAAAGAAGAGGAGGAGTGCAGTACGCCAAGATCAACGGGCGCAGCCGCCGAACATTACAGCGCGGCTCGGGCGGAACACACGTCGCAGTTAGCGTTCTCGCCACACGGCCCTTCTAAGGGTCACAAAAAACGATGAGGTGTACGATTGGCGCCATTTGGCCTGTAACAAGGAATATAAATTAATCTATTGCTAAATAATTCCACTTTCTAACAACAGCATTAAAATGTTACTAAGAACAGTGCTCATCTCGAATTGCTGTGATGGATGAAATCTTTTTGGTACTTATTCAGATACTGGGGCTTCACCTCTAATATTCATAAATATATAACTATCACAATTCCCACAATTGGGAATTCTGTATCTACATTCAGTCTTTTACGATAAAATGAAATATTATGATTATGATTATGGTGATGATGATGATGATGATGATTATAATAATAATTATAATAATAATAATTATAATAATAATAATTATTCTTATTATTATACATTTATACTGTTAAAAATCGGTATGGAGAACCATGCATGACTTCCATGTTCTAAGATTTATAATTAAGATCATTTACTTAAATTCGGTTCGATGATTTCTAACAAGTTAGGTGTGTTCCTTGTAAATCGAGTTTTAGGTTTGACAAATTGAAATGAAACGTTTCCATAGAAATTAATTCTCTGTTGCCGATAACGTAGTAGGCTACACACACAAGAAAGTACACCCTCCCCCTCCAACCGTTATTATTTAGTTTAAGAAAATTACCCCGTCGCCCTCAACTACCCTTTTCTTTTGTATATATTTCGTCTACCTTTTTACAGTGGATTATTATGACCTTTTCAGGATACTTTATTTATCAGAATTAAGTACTTTACTCCTGTTAAAACGTAAAACGTTGCAGGTAAACTACCCCTCCTCCTTAACCTATCTTCAGGCCTTGAGTCCTATACAGTTTGGGCGCACATCCAAAAAATTATTTGTTTGTTTGAATTTGCGGCAGTTATCGTATGCCATAGAAAAAATTCTATACACAGACACACACAGAGACACTTTTCGGAAAATGACTTTTCTTCATGTTTTGAGGATAGTCCAGTCAGAATCAGCCTTTATCTCGAACACGAATTTTTTCGCGATCACCGTACTTCCATTTTCTTACGGAACATGGGAGTAAAATCAGGAGAGAGATTATGAAGCACAACAGTGAACGTTTATTTTCAACCGAGCGACGTGTCCGTTGTAACGAGGTAGACCACTAGAGGGAGCAACAACAATTGACGGATACGCGGCCACCCACGCACGCTTTTCGCACTGTCACGAAATCAGCAGCGGCAGACGACGGCTATGAACAGACGACACGTAGTCTCTAGACGAGATTAAGAAATAAAACAACTCGAATGAAGAAAGAGAAGCAAACCAAAGAGGACAATGGCCGATAGAATGAAAAGAAGAATTTGTTTGTTACAACGCGATGGAGTTCTAAATTGCGTGGCAGCTCACAGTCTGGTGTGATTCATTTTATTGTGTCTTCTGATAGAGTGTCTCTGTAATTGTACCTGGAATTGGCTGGTCTCCAACGTAATATTTATTATAAGAGCCTGGATTTGTAAGCACAATCAAAGAGTAAAATAAGCATGCAAATGTGCACGAAAAATGGAAAAAATATGCATAAAAATAAGCAGAAACAAATACACGAAAATAGAATAAATAATTAGTTTCGTGTGTGTCGTATAATGCATGCAACGACGTTGTGAATAAGTTCAGCCTTATGTGCGGGACCATTAGGTGAACCCTTAAGTTAGCAAGTAAAGGAACACGCCTAAAATTCAACAAGGTGATGGCTCTTCCCACACTTCTTTTTGGGTCTGAGAATTGGATTTCCAGACCAGTCGAATCCAAGCGGCTGAAAAGAGATCTCTCAGGCACGTGGCAGGATATACTCTCCATGATCATAGAAGAAACACAGATATACGGCAGGAACTGAATATAAGAATATACTCGACAGGATCGCCCAGTATCGGCTGAATTGGTGGGAACATCTTTGCCGATTGGATGACTGCCGCATCCCCAAACAACTATGGAACTACATAAGCCAAGGGGACGGATAGGTCTGGGACGTCAGAGGAAGCTCCGGAGTGACCAGCTCTAATCTTTGCCTATTTGAGACCGGAACAAACCATTCTAGGTTTAATCCGTGAAGATTATGATGATGATGAATTAATATCGTAAAAATCCTACCTTATTTATGGCTGTTACAGTGTTTAATTAAGGTTATCCTGAGATTTTCTTGAGTGAAGCTCCTGTGTCCTTCACTGAAGAATGATTTGTACAGTGACAATGTGCTTTCAACATGGAATGACGTCACAGGTGCATGTGAGAATCAACGCAGTTCTTCATTAGTGAATTCCTCTCTTTAGTATCTATTTCTTCACAGGAGGGCATTTTAGAAATTTGACACAGTCTTTTGTAACCAGAATTTTTTAGTAAGACTCGACTGAGCTTTTGAACGCAATTTTAGAAACAACGTGAGTTTCCGAAGATAATGTTCCTGAAATTTCCTCTATCAGAGAAAGTAAAAGTTTGAAACCCCGTTGGTTGGACTGATTAATCGCAGAAGCAGTTCGTTTGAGAGTCGGATGAAAATATAAAAATGCAGTTGATTTAATGCACACGGACCAAAATGACTGCAGTGACAGATTGTGTACGTTAAGTGGTGAAGGGTATCATTGTAGGGCTTGTTAAGCTAGTAAAGAGGGGAGCCTGGTTGTTATAATAATATACCACTTGTTACACTCTTCTGTGGGCCGCTTTTAAACACAAATGGGATGTTGTAGCAACGTTACCGTTGACACGACTCACAGCTGGCAACGTGAACCGCACGTTTTCTGCAATGCATCCTTCAAAACATCTGTACAGAGATTAGCGGTTCACTGCACATTGCAATACGGCTTCCTTTCAAAGAAGTTTCTATTCACAGCACAAAGTGATGTGGTCGCGATTCTTGATCACACGTTGATCTGTAAAAAAAGACTCATTATTTATGAATGGACTCTGTGTAAAACCTTATGTGTGTGTGTGTGTGTGTGTGTGTTATAACGTTTTCCATTTGTTTCGAAGGCTGTCACGGCCGGAATAAAAATTATTCAACCCTTTTAGTGGTACATTTTGATACATTCATATGAAAAATCTCAAATCTAGCATGTAGTGTATATATATATATATATATATATAACTAAATTTTGTCAAAATTCTTTTTTGGATGTGGGTCCATTACGTCCACGTCCACTACAGTGCACACTGCCACTCAGTGACATAAATGTCTATTAAACCATTATTACAAATATATTTATACAAAATTGTAATCTGAACTGATAAATTATACAAAACATTAAAAAAAGTACAGAAATACTATAATTGAATTATACTTTAAGCGTGAACATTTTTAAAACAACTTTTAGCCCTTTTTACACGCAAATGAACTTTGCACTTTGAACAATAAAAGTGAGTTTTATGTTTCCCGTCTGGTAATTAGCATCTTGTAGCATTTGGCTTATCGTCAAATTCTGGCATGTGATTATAATGATTGAATATCACCTCAGAAGTTGGTGCCCTTTCTTCTGTCATTTTTTTTGTATCACGCCTTTTATTCACGTCTGTGCTACCGAGTCTTCCTCGTTTTCGTTTTAGTTTATCACCTGACAGAATTAGTGATTTTCCTATAGGTTGACGGAAATTAACTAAATCTAATAGGCCTACATCTTTTTTTGCAAAATTTTGTTTATTCAAATCTCTTTTATACTCAAGCCAACTAGTTACACATGCTAAATCAACTGCGTGAGTGATCATTCGTAGGGTCTATTTTCTGGACTTGATGAATACTTACATGGAAGTCTAACTTGTCTACAGCAGCCATACTCATGTTATAACATTTAATTACGTCTGGTCATTTTACTTGAATATATTCTTTTCTTAGCTTATCCGACCTTTTACATGTATCTTCCTGTCCTTTTCCTATAAAATTTGATCCCGTGGAAACACACTTATTACTAAACTATTTAGTTAGTACTACATCACCTTCTGTGCTAATGGCAACCTCACTGTAACCCCTTTCATGTATTTTCATCTCATATCTGACCTTAAATATTTCTAATGAAAGACTACTTACATTCATTTCCTTTATTCACAGTCAAAATATTCTCTTCATCATGTATTTCCTCATCAATAGAAACATCCAGTGAAAAGCTGAAAATTTACAATTATCTATCAAAGAAAAGATTTCCTCATCACTAAGGAAAATATTTTTACTCATTATAAACACTGTTTGGTAACTAACTTATAAAACATTTCCTTATACTGCCTGAGAGGCAGTGTCCACCACAATGGACATCGTAATTTCAAAAATTCCCTCTTAATAATTTTCAGAATTATTAAGTTTGAAAAACGCTGACTCAATCACTTTACCCTTTCTGCAAAGGGAAAAAAATGTTCTGTTAAAAAATAATTTTAGAAAAGAAGACCTCACGAAGCTCTTGCAATACGGTTGTGGCTGCACTGATTTAGTTTCAAATAGTTTCGTAGAAGCATCACTGAGACCTGAACAACCACTACATTAGGTATACAAGGATTGTGTGCAGTTATGTAAATACAAAAATTGCTATTAGAAAGTAGCATACTCTAAAAAAAAAAAAAAAAAAAAAAATGAGTGTCCACTACAGTGGACTCTGACAGCGAAAGAATTAATTCATTCAAGAACCGGACCGTTCTCAGTGTGTCTAAAGATCGCTAGCGATGGAATGGCTGAAACGTTTGCGTTAAATGACATCGACCACGTCCTGACATTCCGGTGTAAACAGGAGTATTAATAACTAGGACGCCGGCCGTGAACACCTTGAACAACAATTCAGTCAGAAGTTTATTCTGCTGAAGCGATGAAAATGAACTTCCACATAACAACTACTATCAGCAGTTCACCTTTGCTACCGAACAAGGAATGTGGTGACGTATGCCATTTCACTGCACACATCACTGTAATACTACACATTTAAAATACCTTTAACACAGTTTTGGTGTGACTTGACTGTCTCTCACAAGGTATTTCTCGTAGCGAATAAAAAAATCGGTATGGAGAACCATACATGACTTCCATGTCCTAAAATTTATATTTAAAATCATGTAAATATTAATTAAATAAGTGGATGCTTGAGTTCTGAAGAAATAACGTATCAGCTAAAACGTGGTACCACCATGTCAGGTGGATTAAGACTATCCTCAACCTTCGTGAGAAAGGACTGTACTTTTGGATAAAATGTCTGTAGGTCGAACGAAGAGCTAGCTAAAGGTAGCTGCGATCTGATTCCTGTAATGAAATTGGTCTCTCGCTGCGAGGGGCCGAGGGATGTCTATAGTGTTATCAAAGTCTTTCCTGTCAGTACTATACTAGTCATTTTTCTTTTTTTAAATCGAGTCTTGATTTCTTTCTTTCCATTTGCCTTCAGATTTCCTGAACGACTATTCTGTTCACCCGTATAATTATAAATTTCTCTGCAACACATTTCTTCCTTAATACGTTTGTGTCTCCTGTTTAACACCCACCATTCTGGTCCATGTCATAACGCTATATTCCACACAGGTTAGTAAATAACTAGCCATCAGGGAGGTCAAAATATTTTCAAGGAGGGGCAACAATTTTCCAAGGAAGAAAAATATTTATAGTATAAGTACACAGATTGTATTAATTGCTTTATTGCAACAACACTGCCTAGCGATCCACAGGAAGCAAATCGATGTCCAGCTTTATTTATCAAAACTAAGCACTTTACTCTTGTTAAAACGTAACACGTTGCAGGTTAACTACACCTTTCCCTTAACCGATCTTCACCAAAAACAATAGGAAGTTGTAGTAATAGGAATAGTTGTTATATCAAGTTGTAGGAAGAACTTGATAATGGTTGCGAAACCGAAAGGCCTCTCGTTCGAGGGAAAATTGTACATAGCAGAGAAGCAAAAAAATTCGACAAAGTTGTTATGAAGACTGCTAACACAGAGTAAATAACTGATAAAAACAATAGGCCTTGAGTCCTCTACAATTCAGGACTGTATGCAAAAATTATTTGATTCTGCTTGAATTTGCGGCTGTTATCGTTTGCCATAGAAAAAATGCTACATACAGACACATAGACACACACACACACACACAGACACTTTTCGAAAAATGACTTTTTTTCATGTTTTGATGGTAGTAAAATCAGAATCTGCCATTACCTCGAAAACTATTTTTTTCGCCATGAGCATACTTCCATTTCCTTATGGAACATGGAAGTAAAAACACACTTTAACAAAATATTCAATAAAATACACGTACATATAATGTACGAACTTTCAATCTAATACGCACACAAAATTACAACTAAATACGTCTTCTGAACGTCTGAACAATGTTTTCAGGACCAGTAATACCCCACCAGCAAACTGGTGTGCGTACAGTACATACGTCAGATAAGTCGTCTACTCGGACTTCCCTCTGTCGTAATAGTTTTCAGCTGACGTTTCGATCAAACAGAGCCGGGTTCAACCGCCACTCGCAGGAATCGGAACGTCAAGTGAAAAATATTACTATGGAAGCAGTCGAAGTAGAGGGTTTACTACTTGGTAGAAATCACCAGGAGTTTTAAAGAACCAGACAGATGCCAGCGCGTAACGAACATCCTTAGAATTTCATGGTCACATTGCAGAAATGATTTTTATTTGCAATAATTCATTGTTAAAGTTAACTGTGGTAAACTGGTTTTTCTGTTTTGATATGTTACGACATTACAAAACATGCTACGTGATTCTCGGTTATTCCAGCGTTGCCCGACTGTAATCTGTGTGTGTGTGTGTGTGTGTGTGTGTGCGCGTACATATTGCTGTACTTTGAGATGAAGGACAATTACGTGACACTTGTCATGCGTCCGCAACCAGACTTTTCCAGGCCATACCGGTCCACGCGCGCTGTGTCAAGGCCGCAATCAAGTGCGCTGTAGTGTTTTCTAGTAGACACCTATTACGGAATATTCTGGAATATCGGCGGGGTAAAAATAAAAGACTTCAGCGACGTTTAGTTTAGCTACTGTCGGGCGGTATAATTGTAATTGTAATACAACTGTGTTTTATATTATTTGACATTTTTATTGCGTGTGAACAATTTGTATTTGATTTGTTGTAAGAGACTATCTTGTTGATTAAAAACTGTTTAATTGTGATAAGTGATTAGTTGTTTAATTGTTTAAAGCTGGTGATTAGTGACTTAATTGGTGTCTTGTATTTTGTTTTCCGCTGTACCATACGACGATCAGTAGACCGTCGTAACAATGTGATAACTGAATTTTTGTTTTGTATTTTTACGGGTGAGGCAGCTGGTCACGTGTACATAACGAAACGTGTATGCTGATGTAAGTAGTAACTTGGTGTGAAAGTAAATGAGTGAGTTTAAGTGTGAGACGAAAGATAGACAATTTCATAATAGTGTTTGAGGACCATTATCCATTCACTCGTCTGGCGCTACAGCCTACGATGAACCTTGACCTCCCCGGCTAGTCGCCTTCAGACACCTCGGACCTCCAGCCTCTGCCTTCAATCATCGATACCCAGCCTCTTGAGGTCACCTTCTACGTTCTGTAGCCACCTTTTTCTAGGTATTCCTTTCCTTCTTTGTCCATCTATTGTCCCTCTAAGAACTGCTTTGAAAATTATTATGTCGTCCACCATGACCATCACATGTCCCACCCATCTCTCCTCATAGACTTGGTGAACCTCACTATGTCATCTCCACCTACCAGTTCCTCAAATTCCCTATTGTTCCGTATGCGCTATTCTTCACCTTCCTTCACTGGTCCAAAGATTTTTCTTAGAATTCTTCTTTAAAAGACTCTTAAATTATGTATGTCACTATTAAGTAATGTCCAGGTCTTCGCAGCATACATCACGACTGCTCTTATTAAAGTCTTGTATAATCTAAGTTTGGTTCTTTTGATGACTAAACTGGATCTGAAATTTTCCTGGTGGCCATAAAAAAAGTGTTTGAGGACCGCTCGATAGAAAGGAGTATATGCACTGCTACGTTCAGGATACAGATAATTAACATCCATACCTGCGTTGTATGAGTGACAGCATTACGCAAATGTCTTGAGCTTTCGAGACTCCCCTTACAGACTGTGGCCAATTATTTTACCGGCATCCAGGTCAATCTTATCACGTATAAACCACACAGATAGAGTATTATAGCGCGTTTAGGAAGCGCCCAACCAGGCAATACGACTCTACAGCGCCTTCCTGAGCGTGGAACTCGATTCCTGTCCGAGCTGTTTAACCTTGTTTCAGGCTGACCTATTTCCCTGCAAAATGGAAACCTACCGCTGTTATTGTAATACCCGAGCCGGGTAAGAATTCTTCTCGCGCGGAGAACGTCAGACCTATTAGCCTCGTAGATATTTCTAGACGTAGAGAAAGCCTTCGACACGAGGGCGACCTTTAAAACTCACGGAAGTCCTCCTCACGGATTGCTACGTTAGTTTGATCGGCAGTACTCTGCGAAACCGTAGCTTCCGAGTGAGAATGGACCACGCTCTCCCTTCGGTGAGGCGTATTACCGTTGGTGTCCTTCAGGGCAGCGTCCCCCTGGGGTTCTCTCTTCTCGGTGTTCGTTAACGACACGCTCCGTGTGGTTAGAATGGGGCTGCCTCTGTTTGCCGACAACACCGCGGTTTTGTTGCGGAGGCGAACGCAAACATTGCGGCCATCTTGCTCCAGCGCCAACTCGACGCGTATGTCGGGTGGACCGAGGACTGGGGAGTTGCCGATAACCCTGCTAAGAACGCAGCGGTAATATTTTCTCGTCACCTCAAGCGGTCTTGACAGCTTCGGCGTAGCTCAATTGACTTTTGCCCACGCTTTCAAGTTCAGCAATGACACGTCGGCTGGGTAAGCTCATAATCAACACATATGTTTTGAGGTTCCGTTGGGGAAAGCTGGTCGCCTGCCACAGAAAGTCGTTCCGGAGCGTTCGTGACCGAAGACATAAACTCGCACGTAAAGTCCCCGTATTTTCTCTTCACATGCACACCGAAGAGGACTGGATGTCCGATCACTTGATGACACCATGAGACGCCTGGCGAACAGCCTCTGTGGTCGGGCAGCCTGAGTTACCCACAATTCCCT
Source organism: Magicicada septendecula (assembly GCA_034769895.1). Classification (NCBI taxonomy): domain Eukaryota; kingdom Metazoa; phylum Arthropoda; class Insecta; order Hemiptera; family Cicadidae; genus Magicicada; species Magicicada septendecula. The sequence continues at coordinate 60,435,861 of CM068374.1, forward strand.
GATCACCGGACACTCCAAGGCCAGGTGAGTCTTGGAAGAGATTCCGTTTGCTAGCTCTATTGGTATACTCCACCACTTGAGGGAAACTTTCTACCCTCTCAAAAGTTTTTAAAATATTATTTAAATAACTCAAAATGACACAGTAGCAAGAGTTTATTTGGAGACTCTGGACACTGCACATCTCGCGCCTCGCCCCAATCGGTCCAGATAGTCTGAAATTGCGAAGCGGAGAGGTAAGGAGTTGAATTATTGTTGTGTACGTATGTTTTACAGTGGATTAATGTAATGTTGTACGAGGATTATTCAATATAAACACGTTTGATCTGCGAAGCCGTGCCTTGTCGCCATGGCAACGGAATTCATTTGTTTATATTGTCTTTTTAAGTACTAGTGACGCGTCTGTCAAAAATATTTGCAATTCGCTCTTTTATAAGCGTTGTGACTGGGTTGAAAAATGGCATCTATGATAGAAAATCCGTCCAAAGATAATCTGCGTGCCATTATTCAGTTTTTGGGCGCTGAGGGTCATCAGATAATGGAAATTTATAAGAGAATGAAAGCTGTATATGGTGACTACAGTTATTCTCATACGGCAGTGGTTGAATGGTACAATAAATCTCGACAAGGAAGAGAATCGACTAAAGATTTGCCCTGTCCCGGACCTGCACGTGTTGCAGCACCAGATGAAAATATGAGACATCTGGAAACTGCTTTATGCGTAAATAGGCCCATCAAAGTTAGAGAACGTTTTCAAATGTTGAGCATCAGCTTGGAACTGTTCATTCCATCATTCATAATCTTGGCTATCACAAAGTTGCTGCTCAGTGGATTCCACGACTGCTTACTAATATCAAAAAATTTTGCGTTCAGCGTTATCATTACAACATAAGGATGCGCTATCAACAACGAGGTAATGCCTTTTCTACACCAAATTGTTGCCGGTGATGAGTCTTGGTGTTATCACTAGGAACCAGAATCCAAACGTCAGAGTATGCAGTGGAAGCATGCACAATCTCCGAAGGCGACAACATGACAGTCCCAAGCTTCGGCAGGAAAAGTAATGGTGACCGTTTTTCTGATTATCAGGGTGTCCTGCTCTTAGATTTTAAAGAACTTGGTGTCAACATGAACGCTGAGCGATAAGCAGCCAGCTTAAAACGCTTACGGGTCAGCATCAAGAATAAACGTCCCGGTAAGCTCACAAATGGTGTCATTCTTCTGCATGACAATGCTCGACCCCGTGCAGCCCAGACGATTCAAGATCTGCTTTGTCGTATGAAGTGGGAAGTCTTACAATACCCACCTTACAGTAGCGACTTGTCCCCGTGCGACTATCATGTTTTTGGCCCATTAAAGAAATCACTAAAAGGACGGCGGTTCAAATCGGACGCTGAGGTAGAGTTTGTTGTTAGCGAATGGTTGCGCAAACAGCCGCAAGAATTTTACCAGCAGGGAATCTACAGATTAGAGGGACTCATGCCTTAATGTTAATGGAGACTTATTTAAAATCGTTGAAAAAAAAATGCTTTACAGCCTCTAAACGTGTTTTTATGGAACAACCCTCGTAGTTGTGAATTTCTGTTTGGACTTTTGTAATTGGTCACTACTACAGAGTGAATGGAATTTTTCACTACTACTTCCGTTCAGAACCAGTTACTTCTAACCGATAAACTAGTTAGATTTCATTTTATTACAACCCTGGAGGCTCTTTGATTTTTAGTTTGTAAATTATTGATGTTCGTTAATATAATAAGCACTAGCTGTTACCCGCGGCTTTGCACGCGAATATTTGACTTTTAATAAGTATTTTAATATAATTTTTATTGTCTATGTTGTAACGTACCAAAATAACAGTTCCATAAAAAATGTCTAATACGTCAAATAGAAGAATAACATGAACATATTTCATCAAGCATGGAAGAAGGAACAGGAGTATGAAAATCAAAATGTGTATCTACAAATAAATAATATTAAAACAACCCAACGAAGAAGAAAGAAGAGTAATAAGAATATATCATCGAGTATAAAGAAGAAAGAGAAAATACCATGAGTCAATATAATACGTTAGCAAACAGGCCCAATAGATCAAAATAGTGAGGGGATATGCCGAAGGTGATTATCATCATAAGAAAGAGACATGTCAAATACAATCACCATAGTGAGAAAACAGACTAATTTGTTATAATAATGAAATAAATATAGGATAATGACTATCATAATAATGAGTGAAAATGTGGAAGAATATAACCATATTAAGTGAACATGAATTATTACAAATAGTGAGCAACCAAGAAAAGCACCAAAAATGACAAACAATTAACCAGAAGAAGAAGAAGAAGAAGAAGAAGAAGAAGAAGAAGAAGAAGAAGAAGAGGAAGAAATGTACCATGAAGAATGAAGATTATGACCAGTACAAGACATCAACATTCACAAAATATGGAAAGCATCACAATCAATGTAGTGACCAGAATAAGAATAATGATTATTGGACTATTAATAATAAAAAACCAAGTGTTGAACATCAATAAGTGATCACAAACAATGACAGTGAGTACTTAGTATAAGTGTAACAACAAATGATATAATAACATTTACCCCAAGTAAACAGCACAGACAATATTAGTGAAGTGTTTATAACTGAGGGAAGTGAATAACCATTTATAAGTGAAAGAATCAACGATTAACAAGAGAAATACACAAACAATTAGTGTACCAAGTTTAATCCAAGATTGTAAAACCACAGATATAATCAGTAAGACCACCAAATATATAATACAGAAAAGTGAATTAATTGCTCATAGAGATCAATAATAAAAGCTTTATAATCCTTGATATGAAATGTGCCTGAATGTCATAGCAACACAGGACAAAATGTAGATAAATGTTAAAACAAATAAGTAGTGAATAAACTAATTTGTTGAATAGAAACAAGTCAATGTACCAAAGCCTAGATACAACCCACCAAAATATGTAACATAATTAGATTAAAAAACCAAGTGTTATTGTATAAACATATAGTGTAAAATGTGTACAAAATGTGTAAAACATAATAATAAACCATTGTAGTAACATGCCATAATGACATGACAGTATTTAAGATGAATACTGTAAAAACTATGAAGCATATTGTTGTCAAACAAATGACACATAACCTCACATGAACTGGACCTGCAACATAGAATCATATACAATAATTAAACAAAGTAATTATCCATAATTGTTTCATATAGAGACCAAATAAGAATAAATATACAAGACATTGAATACCATATGAACTGAAGGACACAACTAATGAGTCAGATTAAATGTAATAACAATAAACCAATTAGACAGAACCCCAATGTGACAATAGAGTTAGTCAAGAAACATTGACAAAACTTGTAAAGAGAATGTAAGAAATGTTACCAGTAGTTAGAGGAATGTTCAATACTACTATGAGAACACCTCACAAGTATTATACAAATAATTTAATGACTGGAGTTTAATAAACTAACTAACTGCAATCATAGGACTAGGTGTAAACAACCACCATACAAGAACTTAAAGAAATTTCAGCTAACAAAAGGTTAGTGAATCCACTAAACTAAACCCTGTACAACATTTGTACACAATTTTGATTATTAACAATGCATCTAATATGTGGTAAAATAACTAAATAAGAGTGACAAAATGGCGAGATGAGAGCATAATGTATTTTGAACCATACTATATATATGTAAACAAAATAACATTTTACCAATATAAAGTATTAACAAATGTATATAAGTATACCTAATAATGTTATAGTACAAAAAATATGTAGTAGAATAAGGGATAATAGTGATATAAGTAAATATAAACAATCGGACATAGTTGGCTTATACGCCATTAGTACATTTTGTTTAAACTGTAAATATATTAATATTATGTATGAGAATAGATGAGAAATGGACTCAAAATGTTTAATCATAAGTATTAAGATGTAATTACAACAAAATATAGTGAAAAGGACTTATTTGTATTAAGAACCACTATATGAATTTTGAAGAAAGTGAAGTGATTTATTAATGGACGGAATTATTACTTGTTTGGACTTAAATTAAAGACACAAGTGTCCGCAATTTAATGCCACTATCCAAATGACAATCTGACTAATAATAAGAAACTTATAAACATTATAAGATTTTCGATCATTTTCGAATGTCAATGTACACGTCATAAATAATCTCGAAACCGAAGCAGTGACGCTAAGAAATTAAAATATTTGTTTAACCAAGACCTTTGGGGTAGAGAGTATCACCTTCTAAACCAATAAAATGACCCGATTTCACCAGACGAAAAGAGACGCTTTAGCGAGATGAGTTAATTGTCTTTCAACAACCGAAGCGAGCGGAGCGTGTGACAGTCGTCAAGACATATTTTTAAAATGTGCGCGTACCCCAGTACAGTAACCATAACTAACCTATACTGAACACCCATATTATCGTGTGACAGTGTTGTGAGTGAATAGTGAAACAAAAGACATGACCAGTGTATAATAAAGGTCATGTTATCATGTTATGTGAAGGAAACAGGGAGTATTATACATTAACAATTTTAAAACATATTGATAGAACAATTCTCGTTAGTTTAACGAAAATTATTGTTGACTGCACTAGTCAAGTAAACACGCTTGAGTACCGATAACCGATAACGATGAATAATTATCAGAATAAAATGAATAAAGTTCTCGTCCAACTTAATGACGACAATTAATTAAAAGATGTTATATTTTTATGTTCAAAGAATAATAAATAGAAGCGGAATCAATATTATAAACCGCACACCATTACTCGTAAATGTAGTCGCTTATTTGACTATGATTTCAGCAGTCTTGAAAAATAATAACTTATTATGCGAGAACTATCATTACTGCTAATTTTACATCCTATTACTAATAAATAAAGTGTTTGTAAAAAATAGTATTAAGCTTTTTATATGATATTAACTATTCTACTTTATAACTTACTCTCATCTAGGTAAACTAACCTATAACCAGAACGTATTTGTTTGCCACAGAGAATCACTTCTGTCATAAATGATTTTTATAAATGGAATCAATAATAAGAGTTTTTTCATTTTTTTCTCATTCCAGTTCATAATAATAATAACAAGTAAACCAGTAATATTGTTTTAATAGTGCAACGTTAAAAGTACGTGTTTACAGATCCTAGCTTCAGAAGGGCACAAGCCGACCGTACGATAGTACGATAGTTTGACTATCGTATTGAGGTTAATAATTTTTAAATTTTGTCTTTTTAATTATAATAAATAAGTAAATATTGTTATTTACTAACACATCTTTATATCTTGTATTATGTATATTCAAAGGATTCACGAAAATTGGTAATACTAATAACCAAAGTGGACATAACCTAAATTACCATATTATCGTACATTGTAACATTGTTACCAGCCTTGAGCTGAAGAAGTCTCAGAATTTATTTAACTTGTTGTTGTTTTAAAAAAAAATCATTATTAATTGTTTTAAAGGAGTTTTTACTAAATTTCACTAATGTTAATAAAAACCTCAACTTATTACCAGTGAATATAGAGTCTTTATTTCTATCAAATAGATGTAAATAACTTATTTTTTAGAAACAATTATTTCACAAGGTGGCGGCAATATTCGAACGATTGCTATTTGAATATTCAATTTACAATTGAATATCAGTGTTATTTCATTTAATGTGCATTTATCGATATCCAAACAAAATATCTGTGTGTTATAAATGTATTTACAGTGAGATAGAACTGCCCATCAAGAAGATTCAAGACATTCACGGATGGAAAGTGGGGAGGTGAATACAGCGATTTATTAGTGATCTTAATCCTCTTTTAAACATAAACATTAATTTCAATTTACCCATTACTAAATAATTATATTAAATACTAAACGACCACACAACAACGTGAGAGGAATCTACAACAACAACCTCTAAATAAAACATTTTAAAACCAATTAAAAACATTACACTTAATCTACAACCATCCAATAACGTTGTGTAACAATGTCTGTATGGCGTTCTGTCAGCTCGTATAACAATTTTGTACTCATTTGTCAAATTCTCTTCATAGCCGTTTTCAACACTTGTACTATTTTAATTTATACTAAATTATTATGTTGGTGCAACAGCCTTTCGAGATTTAAAAGTACCCGTTTATAAAGCCTTTGGAGATATTTATGAAGTACCTGGTAAATCAAAAACGCTAAATTCTTTATTTTAAGTGTTACTGTGTTAGAAGCATTGTATAACACATTAAACGTTATGTTTTCTTCAACCATTGCTTTTATTTATTTTAGCAGTAAACTAAAAACCAAAAACCGTTGTCACCTAACCTCACAAATGAAAACAACACGTATTTTCGCTTTCCATTAAGTAATAGGATAATTTACAATTAGTACACTTCTTCTTTTCCACATCGTAATATATCGAAATATCGCATATTAATACAATATTATAATATATAATATTATATTATATATTATATTAACAGAATATGTAAAGTATCGCATATTATATAAAACATCGAAAATGTACTGCAGGAATGGATAAATGTACAGTTCCGATGCCTCTATATAGCTTTTGTTTATTTACTTGTTACTATGGTAATTAATTCTGGTCTCCATGGTAATGCTGACATCTTTATACGCGTCAACAAAAAGGCATAATTAAAAGGGTCTAAATCGTGCGCACGGAGCAAAATATCAAATTCCAAGTCGGACAGTGTTTTTTGGCTTGTGTCAAAGGTTACCTGTGCAAAATTTGGTGGCAATCGGTGTAACGGTGTGGATTTGTATTCAGTATCCATAAATCCTCAGACTTTGAGTTTTTTACAAATAGATTATCAGAGAATATTGGAGTTTACATTTGTTTAATATTCAGCGTCATTATCAGTGTTCTCCAATTAGAGACACAAATGTTTTGTTTGTTGTCTACTCTGTTCTGTAAACATTACCTGGTAGTTATTGTATTCTACGCACTGCTAACGAGGTCACGCAAAGCGTGCGTGTTGCATCGCCCAGTGTTCTAAAACAAGCGAACAAATTATTCATTCTGCTGTAATCGTACCTTGTTTTTGTTAGTTTTTGCTTTCACGCCATTAAATATAGTCAGTCGTCCGGAAAAAATGCCTACATTTGTTGTTAGTTCATAATTTTGAATTATGCAACACTCTGATTTGCGTAATGTCCACACGTACGGCTTTACAAAAACGTTAGGTTTATTAATTTTTATGAGAAATACGCTTAAATAAGTCTGTTTAGTGGAAGGAATACATTACACACTCGAAAACGTAAATATATTATTTTACCAACACAAACACTTCACGCTACCGCTATTTTCTCTATACATATATTATTTCGTAGGCTTAAACGGTAATAGTCAATGTTGTAAAAATTCGTTTCCTGGCTGAAATGAATTTTTAGCTGTAGGTATAACTACAACTAACGATTATTAGCCTACTTGTAAGAGTAATTAAGTGTCTTGTAACTGACATCTCTGTTGAAATAGTTAGTAGTCCTATTGAGTCTATTGTACTTAGTTGATTCTACTAGAGAGGTAAAACATTCTTTTTACACTTCAGTCGCTTGTAACTCTAAGAAGTATTGATGCTCTGTTGATTTAACAAGGAAGATATAGTAATTGTTTGTGGATTTAACAAGGAAGATCTACAGCAGCAACTACACTTCGCGATGACCGATTTCTCTGTTCACAGTTTTGCGTCTTATTTCATATATCCTTAATACTAATTAATACCTGAAATATTAAAATTGATCAATAGAATGAAATGAAAATAATAAATATAAATTTAAATTTATTCTCAGTGATTAGTAATTAAATGTTATATAAAATAACATTTAATTGTCGTGTTGACAGTACCATCGACGTTTCGACAGAACCATCGACTGCTACCATCAGGGTAAATTCGAGCTTTGCTAACGTAGGGTAGTTAAACTAAAAATTAAGGCAGTTAAACTGTGGTTAAGGCTCGAGAAGTCCCGTAAACTCCATTCAAATATGGAGTCCGTCCAGATCCAGAAACATGCTGCGATCGTTATGAATCGGCGGGGTGAAAGCCTGCCATTAAGTACCCTTTGGCAAGGTGTGTTGCGAGCCTCTAATACACGTTCTTCTTTCTGACTGGCTGGTGGTTGATTTATGACTGTAACTGTACTGTGATTAACCACAGTACTGTGGTCACTAACGTCTACCACCCTACGATAGCAAAGCTGGAAGTGTACTCTGATGATGGCAGTCGATGGTACTGTTGAAACGTCTCTTTTTGTTGAAAACAATAGAAAACGGCCAAACAGCCCGGGAATGAATTTTAACAAAATATATTATTTATTTAATATACCGTATATAATTATTTTACATCAAGATATATTACTTCCTTACTTGGAACATGTTTCAGGAATAAAATATTTTTCCCACCCTCATGACATATAATTGGCATCCTCAGCCCAAATAGTAGGATGACAGCACTTAGCAAACTGTTTAAAAATACAGACATTAAAATGGCATAAAAACAAACAAAAATAACTTACAAAACTAAATAACACACACAACAAACATAATATATAATGCCCAATAGAATATACAAATAAAGAACGCCAAGATTGCAAATAGATGTTACATAGGACAAACAAAAAACCAACTGAACAAAAGTTATTTTAAGCGCGTAAACGCATACAAGAAACAGAAATATATAAATCCAATTTGGCCACACAAACAATAAATACATGACAATTCCCAGACATAAAGAGCACGACACAAAAGAACAATAATGAATATATGGGAAAATTTATAAATACACAAACACAAAACACAAGACAAACTAACACCTGAACAAATACAAGTCAACACAATACACGACACAATTTTCAAAACAGCCTACTCAACTTCGAAAAAAACTTGAAAACAAATGTATAAACCACATCCACACAATAATACCAATTTAAACTACTGAAAGCCAACAGGAAGCCATGGAAACAACCAACCTGAACACAAATATTCAACAAGGTCCAAAAACTAACGTGGCTGAGGATGGGAAAAATATTAGATTCCGAAACACGTTCCAAGTAAGGAAATAATATACCTTGATGTAAAATAGTTATAACTAATTATTTTATCAGTATGTTATTTTGTGTTGTTTTTACTTCCATGTTCCGTAAGGAAATGCAAGTAGAGTGATCGCGAAAAACTCGTGTTCGAGATAAGGGCTGATTTTGATTGTACTACCCTTAAAACATGAAGAAAAGTCATATTCCGAAAAGTATCTGTGTGTAAAAGTGTTTTCTATGGGGAACGATAACTGCCGCAAATTCAAACAGAATCAAATATTTTTCTGCATATGTGTCCGAGTTGTAGAGGACCGATATTTTGGTGAAGATCGGTTAAGGGGGAAGGAGTAGTTTACCTGCAAACGTTTTACGTTTTAACAAGAGTAAAGTACTTAATATTGATAAACAAAGTATCCTGAAAAGAAGGTCATAATAATTCACTGTAAAAAGGTAGACGAAATATGTATAAATGAAAAGGGCAGTTGAAGGTGAGGGGGTAATTTTCTATAAATGACAATGATAGTTAAATGGGGGGATAATATTTTATATGTGTACTACGTTATCGGCAACAAAGAAGTAGTTTCAATGAAAATACTTCATTTCAATTTGCCAAACATAAAACTCGATTTATAAGGAACACACCTAACATGTTAGAAACTATAGAACAGAATTCAAATAGCCTAAATGTTTTTAAACAGAATTATCACTGTTGCACACCACTATAGAAAAATTATTCCGATCTATAGTGGTGTGCAACAGAGATAATTCTGTTTGTGATTATAACCACTAACACAACTTTCTTAATTAAATGATTTTAAATATAAATCCTAGAACATGGGAGTCATGTATGGTTCTCCATAAGGATTTTTTACAGTATAAATATGTGATAATAATAATATTAAATAGGATAATAATAATTATAGATCTTAGAACATGTAAATCATGTATGGTTCTCCATATCGATATTTTATTCAAACTAACACTGTTACAAATGTCCAGAATTAGAATTACTTAACGACTTTTTTGACGTGAATAAGTCTTTAAAATCAGACCGACACATGGAGTAGCAGGACGGAAACGGTGATGTAACGTACTATTCTGACACTATAATGTCGTGACAAATAACACGATTGACGTACATGGTTTGTTTTGTTTTGCTTTAGATAGTGGGGCGTCTTTGCACCCGTGGCATGACTACAACGTCCGGGACGTGCCCGATGACTGCCAGATGAAGACAGTACTGGTCTTTCTAAAAAGTACCTGGAACAGGAGATGGCAAGTCAATCCATTACTTGGCGCCGGAATTCAGATTAATAAAGTTTTAATGCTTTCGTAGTACTGTCTGTTGGAGATTTGGACAGCAGGTGCCGCCAGTCTAGGACACATCAGGCAGACGCCTTGAGGTGTCGGTCGCTCTCCGTGAGGCAGAGAGCCTCCGTGTCGATGGCAAACGGTGACAGTGGCAACCAGCGTGCTACAGACATGCTTGGGGAAGGATTCCCCTGAAAAGAGAGAAAGTTAGACAGAAAGGAAAGGAAGTTATTCCAGATTATTCAGAAATAGCTTAGTGAGCCTGGCTTTACGGGGGGTCACCAAGAATAGCCCGAGGCTGTTGGCCCCAGAATGGAGGTGGAAGATTACACGTACTAATGTTTCGTAGGTAAGGGAAGGTAGATGTCGCTGCCGCAGCAAAGAGAGTTTCTGTGACTGACCGGGACAAAGCCAGCAAAAATAGGAAATCGAAGATACCCACAGACCTCTTCCTTCCCTTACCTCAGGACCATCAGCACCACGCAACCACCTCCCCCTGTCCGGGTCAAACGCCCTCGGGCGAATCTCGATGACCCGCCATAACTTTAAGTAAATTACTTAAATCAAATTTTGCATATTCACCATCTGACCATGCCCCAGAATTTACCTGAAAAGCTGTTTCCTTCCTCCCTTCCTAGTATGCCGACCGCGCTGAATGCCGCTGCTACGCGCTATCACTGGCACCGAGGCTCTCCGCCTCGCGGGGAGCGACCGACACCTCACGGCGTCTGCACGCGGCACTGGGAACGGGTGACATCTGTCACCTGAATCCGTTCATGCGGCAGTGCCCACTGATTGCTCAAATTTTAAAATAAATAAAAATGAAACCCTTCTCCCCCGCCTTCTCAGTTAACTGGTTGGCGGTTGTCCATTCCAGTTTTTAGTTACCAGTCGAATGAACCAGCACTACGTCTATCCACAGGCAGCCATTGGGTTCGACCCAGATGCTGCAGTCATGCACCGGGTGCAAAGACGGCCCGCTACTACAGTGCTACATGCTACATGCTACCTGGTCACGCCAGCATCGGATTTTGGCGACTCGGCAGGGCAGTCATCCGGGACACGGGCTCCCGAGAGGTTGTGCAAATGCCTTCCTTGCGTGAGCCGTCTGCCCCGGTGTTGCGTCCCTTCGACTCGGCCGCCGCCTTCGGGCGGTCGAGCCTCTTGTCCTCGTCAGCGTGCCTCTAAGTTTCCGTGGGCGACGCCCTCGGGGACCACGGAGCCGCGCCCAGGCGTGGCAATTGGCTGAAGCCATTTCAATTGTGATCCCCGTCAGCACCTGCTTTGCTGACTCGGCAGGGTAATGACCAGAGACACGGGCTCCCGCGAGGTTGTCCAAGTGCCTTCCTTGCGCGTGCTGGCTGTCTCGGCGTCATTCCCCATCGTTTCGGCCGACGCCCTAGGGCGTTCGAGCCTCTTGTCTTCGCCAGTGCGTCACTACGTTCCCAAAGGCGTATGCCCGAGGGGACCATGGTGCCGCGCCTCGGCGTGACAATTGGCTAAAGCAAAAGCACATGCTTGCTCCCGTGGTGGCCATGTTAATTAATCATGTACCCGCGGACTGCATCTTAACTCCCTTGTGCAGAGCGAACGACCTCGCTGATGTTGGCACCTGGCGTTCATCAGGCCTAGGCCTGGACAACGCAAACAAATTAGGGCGCTAGACGCCCGTTCATCCTCTATCTCTGTCTCTGTCTACCTGACCACAATGCAGACTGCAGGAAACACGCCCATAAACTGTGAGAATGTGATACTCAATCAGATACAGTTCCAATTATTTGGGGTAGCAGCTGGACGTGTCTCAATGCCACCGACGAGCCCAATGACTGCCCGTATTATCTGAGCAGCCAACATGCGCACGTAGGGACGAGATCCTGCTTTTTACACGACTGCCAAAAGGAGTGTTATGTTTTCAGTGGTAGGGTATGTATGTATGTATGTATGTTTGTTCCACTATAACGTTTTAACGGCTTTACCGATTTTGATGTTCCATGGCTCGATGGATTCCTTACTTCACCAGAAGTGTCATAGGCTATATATCACCGTGAGTTGACTTCCGGTTTTGACCGGAAGTGAATACACGTGATCGGTTCTAAGGATTTATTTTGTTCGTTTATTGGTCCATCAGGTGGCGCTAGTGGAAGGTATTCTGTAATATTTGCGACGCTATTCGACGTGTGCAAGAAAAGGGAGGCAGCATGGCGAAACAAGTTTTTGCAATTCAAAATGCTATTTTAACGCACAGAGAGGTGTCAGCATGTGAGTGCGCAGTACGTCTGTGTCACCTTAAAATGCGGGATTCCTCACGAAAAGTGATCTTTGTTAATACTTGCTTTCCTGAGTTAAGGTACCGGATGTTGAGAATTGATGATAATGCAAACGAGCCATACAGAAATATTTTTGACCGCTACGTTGCCAGGCCTCACGCGCTCGAAGAATTAAGTTTGCATGAATTCGCTGTCTGGTATGAGCCTGTGACGCACAATAGATTCTCAGAAGATGATCAGGATGCTGATGCTTACCGAACAGGCTCCAGAAGAAAATGCCTCTGAGAGATGTATCACTCTTCTTGATAATCAGGGAAAAATGAAAAAGCGTAAGCTCCCAGCTGTATTACGAAGTAGGTATTACACACCAAACTCAGATCCGGAAGCATATTATTATTCTCTTTTAGTCACGCACATTCCTTTCCGCTCTGAATCTGAATTGATGGAGGGGTATAACAGTGCAAAACAAGCGTTCGTAGCAAAACAAAGTTTGTTACGACCAATGCAAGGTGGAAACAAAGTGGAGGAAATGGCTAGGTGGGAGGAAGAGATTCAGCAAGCTGTAGCTAGAATTGGAGCAGAAAACCTAGCTAATGAAGTTAATTTAGATGCTGACGTGGTCGAAAATAATATGCTTGAAATTTTCGAACAAAACCTTATTGAAGAACATAATGATGAAATTGCTTTAGCTAACGAAGATGGTGAACCTGAAATACATGAAATGACGGATCAACAATATGCCGCAGAAGTAAACTTAATAAATTTTCAGCAGTGCCAATTGTTCAAAATGATTTCAGACAGATTGCTTCCAAGTGAAAATAATACTGAGCCATTACGTGTGTTCGTTACTGGAGGAGCAGGCACCGGCAAAACCTTTACTCTGAAAATTATTGTAGAACAGATTCGTCATCTTTCTCATTTACCTGCAAGCAGAGCTGTTACGGTAGCAGCACCCACAGGTGTCGCTGCAAGATTGATTGGAGGTAGCACTTTGCACTCTACTTTTGCCCTTCCTATGGAAAAAGGCAAGGTGGCAGCTCTTCGCCCTCTTACTGGTGAGCGTCTTCAAAGGAAACGGCTAAGGTGGAAGCATATTAATTGGCTAATCATTGACGAAATCTCAATGGTACCCTATACTACCCTAAGAAATATTCACTTAAGGTTGCAACAGCTTAAAATGAATGATGCTCTCTTCGGGGGTATCAATATTATTTTGTTTGGCCATCTAATGCAGTTGCCACCTGTATCAAAAGCAGTTGGTGGTACCTACTGCTTCAAGCAGCCTCATTACTTATCAGCTGAAATTAATTTGTGGACACTGTTTAGCTTCTGTGAATTACCTCAAAATATGCGGCAAGCTAACGACACTACTTTTATAGACATTCTAAATAATTTACGAGTCGGCCAACTCACTATGCAGCAGCTAGAAATTTTAGATCATCGAAGAGTTCCTTTGACAGATGAATTTGTTGATGGCGAGTGTCTGCGTATTTTCCCAACCACTAAACAGGTAGAAGAATATAATGCTATGATGACTGAAAAGTTGAAAACATCATCTAAAGTTTACGATATTGCAGCGGTGGATGCGTCTGTCGAAGCTAAGAATTACGGACAAAAGTTAAAGAAAGACTTCATACCAACGGATCCAAACAAAACTGGAGGTATTCCAAACTCTTTTGTAATCGGAGTCGGATCTAGGGTAATGTTGCGAAAAAACATTAATGTTAATCATGGTCTGGTCAACGGAGCAATCGGCATCATTAGAAAAATTGAGTGGCCTGCACTACGTCGAGATCAGCTTCAACCTGGTGAGCTTCCACAAGCCGTATTTGTAGAATTTGATGACAGATCAATTAGGGGAAATACTGTTGGTATTAGAGTAAAGATAGAGCCCAGCACTGTTAAATATAATGCTTTGCGAGGCCAGGGCAAAGTAGAATGACGTATGCTGCCATTAATATTGTGTTGGGGTGTAACAGTACATAAACTCCAAGGCACTACTTTAGACAAAGCAGTCATTGATTTGAGTAGTAATATTTTTGCCAAGGGTCAGGCCTACGTCGCACTAAGTCGTGTGAAAACATTAGAGGGATTAGCAATAAGTTGTCTGGATCCACGAAAATTGTTGCATGAACCGCACGATAAAAACTCACTTGAGGAATTAAATCGACTCAGAAATCTGTAGACCAAAGCTTTTTCTTTATCATTTCTAATAAATGAAATTATTTAGTTAATTATATAATTTATAAAACAATTTATCGAAATGTTTGTATTATACTAGTTATATAATAGAATATATAGAATAAAGTTATACTATATTTATAAGTTTATAAGTTCATACGCTAATTATACTATGTACATAATAAAGTTTCTAAATAAAACTATGTAAAAATTGAAATTTTTTTTGCACTTCACACATACGCACGCACACACGCACACACGCACACACGCACGCACACACTGCACATTCCCATTATACTCTTTTTAAACACAAAAAGGAATAAAATAAAATAAATAATTTAAAAAATTAAAAAACACGACTGCCAAAAAAATAAATGAATAAATAAAAAATAAATTGATAAAAAACTAAATAAAAATAATATTTAGTAAAAATCACAAAATCTAAATAAAGTCGATTTAAAAAGCCAAAAACAAGGTACTGAAATTCAGCTCTGATCAGATTTAACGAAAATGTTATGAATGATTAAACGCATAGTAATTTTATTAGATTTAAATTACTTTTCGATGTTGAATATATATCAATGCATCATATGAAGACTACAATTATAAAAAATATTGCTGATAAAATTTTGCTCTTCAATTTTAATTTTCAATGCAGTCGGGGGCTGTCTAATAAAAAGAACAAATCTATTTAGAAACAGCCCCCGACTGCAGTGAAAATTAAAATTGAAGAGCAAAATTTTATCAGCAATATCATATGATGCATTGATATGTATTCAACATCGAAAAGTAATTTAAATCTAATAAAATTACTATGCGTTTAATCATTCATAACATTTTCGTTAAATCTGATCAGAGCTGAATTTCAGTACCTTGTTTTTGGCTTTTTAAATCGACTTTATTTAGATTTTGTGATTTTTACTAAATATTATTTTTATTTAGTTTTTTATTTAGTTTTTTATCAATTTATTTTTTATTTATTCATTTATTTTTTTGGCAGTCGTCTTTTTTAATTTTTTAAATTATTTTTTTTATTTAACTTTGTGGAGAAACGGATAGCTATGCTACTGATCTGAACCGTGCAACGATTTGCAACGCCTAGAACGAGTGGCCCTATGTTTACCTTTCGGATAATAATACAGAAGTAGCTTACCCCCAACGTGTCAAAGCATGTCCGCCATCCTAGGAAAAGTCACAAGATGTTGCCACGAGACCATGTCAGATAATGGGAGAGAGTAGCGGGGTAGGTGTCACTCACAAAAGGCGGGGCTAAACATATACATGGCATTCACAGATTCCAACCCATCTATCACCATGGACGGCGCTGCTGGCTGTAAAGTGGTGAACATTTTCAATGGCCGAGATTTGGATAGAAGAGAGCTTATGGGGTGGGGAGGAATGGAGTGGATGATCTCGGGGGTGTTTAATTTTTCGTGACGGTGGTTCTTCGCCACTACCAAGGCAACGGAGATGTGAATAGCAAAAGGAGGAGGAACGGTTGAAGAGCATGTGGTGCTCGAGGAAGCGGACAGACTCGTCAAGTGAAGGAAATGATACAGAACCTCGAGAATCTAGGTTCTATGAGTCGGCTGAAATCGAAAGACGCTAACCTACATGGTGATGAAGACTTTACAAAACGAATGCTCTACATGCCACTTCAGTTTACCCAGCCGCATATACACGAAAATGATGTTTATTTGATTCACTTGAATGTTCGGTTAGTTCAGCGTGTTTCTGAGTTTTTATTTTTTGTTGAAAAGTAGAAAAAGAAAGAGGTCGTCTTATTTTCCGTGCCATTTATTTAAAGACGTGTAATGTATGCGGTTGGCAGGCAAGCCAAATGAATGAGAGAGAGCGATGATGAGAGAGAGAGAGAGCGTGAGAGAGCGAGAGAGAGAGAGAGAGAGAGAGAGAGAACGGCTGTTGAACGTGTGCCAACACTCCTGTATCGATTAAGTTTTTGTTTTACTCCTCCGCCACCCCTCCTTCACAACCATACTGCGGCACGAACACCACGGACACGATATTGTGACCCGTTTGTGCTCTTTGTGTGTGTTATTTCGTGTATAACTAGCTAAAAGCATGGCTTTGTGGTGACTCGCGAAGCTTAAGTACAAAAAATATTACGTACAAATAAATAATCACAATATTTATATTTGAGCTTCAGGAATCACCATCAAACCATGCTTTTAGCTAGTTAAAAAAAAAGTAATTTTTGGTTTTTGGAAATAATTTTATGGCTAAAAACAATATTTTGATTGTACTTTTTCGATTAGTACACACAGATCCTTACAAAGAGCCGTCCGATCGTTTCCGGAATGTCATGTTTCCATACCTAAGTAGTTTGTTAAATTTAGAAACAACACAAATTTAATTTGAAATTTTTTTTTTTTTAATGAAAACGTTAGTTCTTTACGTTTCCTTGTTGTTTCTTTACCGTTTTATTTTGAAATTAGTTTTAGCTTTAATCTTATCCCGTTCAAGTCCATTGGACTATCTAATTCTAAGAACTGTGTCGTAGAAGAGGGGAGATTTTTTGAAAGCGTTTCACTGACTGCGGGGCATTTTCTGAATTATACGTGAATGTTCTTAGATTCTGTGAGCTTGTATTCTTCTCTCTTGTGCTTTTGTTGTAACCCAGATTTCACTGCCGTACATAAGCGTGGGTACTGGAAGAGTTTTACGGAATGTCAGCATCGTCTCTTTTCTTGTTCTACTTTGATTGAAAGATTGAAACTTCCAAAATTAAATTGTGTAGTGGGTAAGGAAATTTGATTGTGTAAGTTACTAAAGGAACTTTAGTAATAATTCTCAGTAAGAAAACAATAGAAAATTTCATTATTAATGGCCGGTAAACTTATCTTATAAGTTGTATTTCCACTCGCGTTACTTAAAACAAACATACTGTATAAACATAAACCACTTCAATGTTTGTTTAACTGAGATGCTATAATATTCTGTAGTATGTTGTTTGAGTGACGCGTTTTGTTGCAAATGAAGTAGGAGTTTCAGTATTTGATTAATTTCATCGCCAACGTCTTGATTTCCACAATTTTAATTTGAATATTTAGTTTTTTCTTTTGTTTTAAAATGAAAACGTTAGTTCTTTGTGTTTCTTTGTTGTATTTTACAGTTTTATTTTAAAATTAGTTTTAACTTTATTCTTATCCCGTTAAAGTCCACCGGACAATCTAATTCCAAGAACTGTGTCGCAGGAGAGCGGAGATCGTTTGATAGCGTTTTCATTGCCTGCGGGGAATTTTTCTGAATTATACATACATATTCTTAGGTTCTGTGAGCTTGTATTTTCTTGTGTATCTCTCTTGTGCTTTTGTTGTAACCCAGATTTTACTGCAATACATAAGCGTGGGTACTCAAGCATTTTACAAAATGTCAGCATCATCTCTTTTCTTGTTCTACTTTCCAGACGTCGGCTGATTGTACCGCTTGTGTTATCAAAACCTCTTAGCTTTCGGTCTAGATCGTTACTGTAATCATTAGAAATATCACATTCTAAATACTTCATCATCATCATCATCATCATCATCATCATCATCATCATCATCATCATCATCATCATCATCACATCATCATCATAATCATCTTCTTCTTCTTCTTCTTCTTCTTCTTCTTCTTTTTCTTCACAGCACGGCACAGGCAGGGTGCTGCCTGTTCCGCCTTCAAAAATCCTCCAGCCATCTCTTCTTGTATCTACCCGCACACCTGTGTCCTATAGATTTATACTTCCAGACTTGTTTGGACAGTCTAGAATCTGACTTTCTTCCTAAGAGTCCTTTTCACCGTTGTTTGTAAACTTTTAATTTTTCATTCAAGTTAAAGACTTGTAACTCTTCGCTTATGGCCTCAATCTTCTACGGTCTAGTTTAGAACACCTTTTAACTTCTCTGAAGAACGCCATTTCCGAGGCCTGTATTTTTCTGTCTTGTTTTTTGGTTGTTGTTCATAATTTGCATCCATAGGGCAGTACAGGGACTTCCATAACTTTGTAAAACTTTAATTTTGTATACGGTTGATTGTCCCACAGATGGTCTCGAACTTAGGTATAACGTCAAAGTCATAATTTCTTTCATAGCCAATATCATTTCCCAAGTAATTAAAGTGGCTCATCTGTTATAGAATTCGGTCAATAATCATTATTTTTGTTCTTATTGTCTCCTTATCTCGAAATCCCACTCCTTTTGTATTTATAGTGGAGATTTTCGTATTGTGTTGTTTGCTAATCTGATGAGCTTAAAAACAGATTTTGCAAAACCTTGATATTTGTTGAGATATCCTACAACTTTTTTGACAGCTAAACTTTTCCGTTGTATAGACCTTGTATAGTTTCTTATAAGTTGTTGAGGGTATCCTAAATACTTAAAATACCTAATTGCCCTAATGGTTAGTTGTTTAAGGCAGTCTTGGCAATTTAAGTCCATCTTCCGAGAAAACCATAATATTTGTTTTAGAGATTAATATTTTTAAATTATATTTATTGCTCATTTGTTTTAGTCGATATAGGCCCCTTTGCCTTTCCGATTACAATTAGGTCGACACGTATAAAATTAAGTTTAGTATTGTGTTATTGTCTGAATAAATGGCTTCACTATAATTTTCTCTGCAATTTCATAAACCATGGTCTACATATGTTTTAACATGGTCTATAAAGGGATTGTCTAGGCTGCAACCTCTTTTGTAATTTGAAAGAACCTATTTGTAAGGAATGAAATAATCAGAGATGAAATTTATATATCTAATTTATATAAAAAAATATTAAAGAAACAGAATTAAATGAACAAACATTTGCTCACAACTGGACAGTTAAGCTCGCAATTGCTCATCCACTTCTCATTCTCACCCCGTGCCCCAACCATCTCAACTTTTGCGCCTTCACTGTCGTAACTATGTCCACTTCTCCGTACAGGTCTCTCATACAGCTGACGAGTCTTTCTTATCCTCCACATCTCTCCGTCCCATACTGGTTCATAAATTGTTCTCAAATTTCCCTCTTGAAAACACCATGGTTTTTCATATCTTCCAACTTCAGCACCCGTGTCTTACTTCCATATTATATTATTATTATCGAGGATCCTACAGTCTATGCCGCATCCCACATTTGGATCGGCATTTCTCTCTATCTTTCCAGTCATCGTCTTCAATAGCTCTATCTCTCATGCTTTTCCTAATTCCTGTTCTCCATTGTGTTGTTAGTCTTCCTTTTCTTCTCCTGTTTTGTGGTGTGTAAGTCAATGCTTTCTTTGGCCTTCGCTTCTCCTCCATCCCCATTACGTGACCATACCATAGCAACTGTCTGGATCCTATTTTTTCTGCTGTTGTAAATACGCGCCCTGTTTTCCTTCTTATATCTTCGTTACTAACATGTTGCATTCTAGAAATATTACACGCTCTTCTTAAGAAGTCCATTTCCACAGTTTCTATCACCTTTTCTCTTTATCTGAGAGTTGCCAGCATTCACAGCCATAAGTTCAAATGGGCTCCACAATAGTTGTGTAGATTGTCAGTTTAATTTGAAGTTTCATTTTTTTCGATCAAAGTAACGAGTTTAGCAAACGAATAGCCTTTTCTCCCTGTTGTATCCTATTTTTGATGTCATTCTTTGTTGTTCCATCTTCTGAAATAATGCTTCCCAAGTCTTACTTCCATATGTTACTATAGGTCTGATTACTGTGGTGTATATATATTTTTTTGACATTTTTTGATACTTTCCTGGATTGGAATATATTTTTTAATGCGTAGTAGCTTCTGTTTCCTGCTGCTATTCTTGCTTTTATTTCTTCGCTTGTTTCATTGTTCTCTGTAATTGTGCTTCCGAGATGTTTGAATTTTTGAACCTTTTCAAAACTGCGATTGCTTATTTTTATTCTTCCTTTCTCTGTTTTCTCATTCCTTATTATCAAAATATACTTTGTTTTCTCCTCATTTATTTTTAATCCTGCCTTTGCTCTTCTCTTTCTAATACTGGGGAATGAATATGTGACAAAAATTCTTGGCGTTAACACCTAACTGGACTCCTCTAATAAGATAACCGTAAAAAGATGTGACAGTGACATTAATAACTCTATCTAGTAATGTAGTATAGCTTAACTCGTCACTGCTCACAGTTTGTGGTGGACAGATAATTCTCAGTGCTGTAAATGTAATTAATTTTGCAAACTTTAAACATACTATTCTGGTATTCGATCTTTCATCGTCTTCTGTCCTCATTAATTCGTCTGTGTATGTGTTATACTTATTAGCGCTATTGTTTTATGTTATAATATGATAACGTTGAGTGTATCTCAAGTACTGGTATTTGTGCCACAACATAAAATATTATTTCACATATTCTCATGTTTCCACCGGACTTTTGTTTACAGCAAGGATTGCAGTATCATCAGCGTACGTAGCAGTAATCGCATCATTGCTAGTTGGCAGATCTGCCGTATAAATTAGATACAGGATGGGACCCAAATCATTTTCCTGTAAAACTCCTACTATTGTACTACAAAATTCGCTACATGAGATTGAAAAATTGGCAAAGAAGTGGAGAATACAATTAAATGAAACCAAATTAGCTCACATCACGTTCACAAAATTCCACGGGACAACATCAATTGTGAAATTGAATAACAAGGCTATCCCGGTAGCTGATTCTGTAAAATACTTGGGCATCTACCTAGACAAAAAACTGACTTAGCCCAAACACATTTGGATGATGAGAAAAAACCAAGTTTTGAAAGCACTGTTAGCTTCTGGGCAGACAATCGTTACTGTCAATGAGAAACAAGCTGTTGGTGTACAACACTGTCTTCAAGCCTGTGTGTGTGGACATGCGGTTTACAACTTTGGGGAACTGCATCTAAATCCAATATCGCCATAATGGAAAGGTTTCAGACCAAGGTGCTACGTGCCATAACCAACGCACCGTGCTTCATCAGCGACAAAGACATCAGCAACTGAGACCTGGACCTGCCCTCAGTCAGTGAAACCATTGCGATGTTCAGCGAAAGATATGTGAAACGGCTTGAAGAGCACACAAATCCGGTAGCCATAAATCTAAAGTTAATATTTCCTCTGGACTTACTTAGACCTTAACACTCTAAATATATTGTACATAATATGTTACTTATAAATACTCATACAGATAACTAGTCAATGGATTCATGCCATGTATTCTGTGAACAATTATGCTTATTGCTATGTATTAACAGATTTTTTTAGAAATAAACGTATAAAAAATATATTCTCATGTTACAAGTAGGGCTATTAGTAATAGTAGTTAATACGTTACAGATGGTAAAAGTTCTTTGTAGTTCGTAAATTTTAATTTATCTTGAACAACTATTGTAGAGAACGTTAATTCGTCTGTATGTTACGAGCGGGCGTCTATTCTGACATAGGACCGTCAGTACAAACACACACACACAAAGAGAGGAGAGAGATTAGTTTACAAAATAAAGCACGAACCCCGCGGGTGTTCCCCTGTGTCACAGTGAGCGCGTAATCTCCACCATTGTATAATGATTGAAATCCGTCGCCGGCAGCCAGTAGCAACAGTTGCCCATGGGACTGATACACAAATAATGATGGATAGAGCAGGCAAAATGATGTCATCGCTGGGGAACGAATCGCATGACAGAACTGTTTGCGAACGGTTAATCATGTATTTGTACGCAACTCTGATCGATCTCACTTTACAAGATAGATAGATAGATAGACATCGGTTCTCGTGAAAATGAAAATGTTTGATTTGAGTCAACGTAGATAGACGTAGAATCGCAACGATATCACCGTGTAGAATATTTGTTCAGCGTGTGTCGAGACTTGCTGTTCTCACTCCCTCTGTTTTTTATTTATTTACTCTGACTGCATTGGTCTAACGCTTATCCACTTCTCCTTCGTCCTAACAAGCTCTTTGGTAATGTAGAAACATAGTTATATATTATAGCTTGGGTTACAAAAACTTACATTTTTTTATGTAAGATTGTTATTAATAAGAAATATTTTTTTCGTGCTGTTTGGGACTGTCCAAAAAGGACAAGTCTCAGGCTGATGTGGGGCAAGCCCCCTTCAGCCAAATGGAGGGATGTGGGGAAACGCACGCCATTACAGGCCGGAAGCGAAGAAGATAGAGGAACATTGGAGTTAGAGGTAGAGTAGTGTGGAGATGTAGTGTGTGGCCATATAGGTAAAGGAAGTGGCTGATGGAAATTCCATACGTTTATACATGAGGGCGGCCAAGACAGGGACGAGCAACCTAGGTCGCCAAAGCTGGAAGGAGGCGACAGAGAGGCGTCAAGGTAGGCGGGAGACACAAAGAAGAGGGCTAAAGACTAGGTAAGTAGTTAGGGAAAAATATAAATTGTTGTGTGATCAGGAAGGATGGTAGGTTGGGTATGTTTGAAAATGGGAATTAAGTGTTTCTATTTCTTCGACGCTGGCGGCGAGGAGTTCTGGGGGGAAGTCCATCGGCTATAGTACGAAGTCGGTTTATGAGGAAGGAAGGTCTGTGGGTGTTGCGGATAGTTCTGTTGATGGAGGTGGCTATGGATTGTAGAGAAGTGCGTTGTTTTCCAGTTTGTCCAAATGCCTTATTTCTTCTGCATAAGAATATTATTACAAATGAGGGTAGGGTGAAACGTCCCGGGCCTCAATAAGAAAACAAAACTTTTTAAAATTAATTTGCATTTACTCTCAACATGATCTCCATTTAGCACTATAAACGTTTTTCTACGATGTTATAAAACGTTATGTTACACTGGTAAGCCGATTTGTTCATGTCCACAAAGTAGCCATTTTTCCACTGAGCCATTTTGTGAAGTCGGAAACGGCCAAAAATCGCTCGGGACTAAATAGGACGAGTATGTTGAGTGAGGAAGCAATTCGAACTTCAATTTTTTCATTTTTAAACATAGCAACAATTGGCTTATGAGATGGTGCACTGTACTGGTGAAACAGCACTTTCTCTTTTGTTAAATGAGGCCGTTTCTTCTTGATTTTGTCATTTAAAAGATGCAGTAGGTTTGTATAATATTCGCCACTAATTGTTTCCCCCTTATTAAGGTTGTCAATAAAGATTATGCCATATGCGTCCCAAAAAAAAAAGCAGTCGCCATAATCTTACCAGCAGAAGAAACTGTCTTTGCCTTTCTTGGAACTGGTTTGCCTTCTGGCGTAGTCAGTTCAATGAGACGTCCAGTGGATCGACAGTTGTGTTTGTCCGCCCTGTTTTAAATTGAGCAACCCAGCGCTTAGCCGTCGTATTCGATGGAGAAGAGTCCCGTACGTTGAATTCAGTTCCTTTTTATATTAGTTGCAGTTTTGCGTTAAAAAAAAAAATTTAATCACCAGCACGAATTTTCAGTGCCCGAGTGTTTACAGCAGTGGACAATTTAATTTATTTAATCTACTGTGCCCGAGAGCTTACAACAGTGGACAATGGACCAATCATTATACTTGAAACAACTGTCATTTTATAATGACACAATAACAACTCATTTACTTAAAAATGTCGAAACTAGCTCTACAGATGGTGGAATCGTACAAGACGATCTCATAACAATGGGCACTAGTGGAGCTACCTCTGTGCCAGGCCTGGAACATTTCACGGTACCTTCGTATATAGGTGTATCTATCGTTTATGGATACAGTAAAAAGAGAATTCACAAAATAAGCAATGAAATAAAAAAATATAAAATAAAGACAACGATTTTAAGAAATTATCAAAACGAGTCAAACATAAATAGTAATAATCACAATATTAAAAATTCGGAATGGAGAACCATACATGATTTCCGTGTTCTAATTATAAAATTATTTTCAATATGTACACTCAGAACGAAACTAATATATCAGTATGCTTTTGGTAAAAACGCTGAGAAAGGTAATCAAAATACGAATTCAACATAGTTGTTAATATTTTTAAAATAAAGAAAATTTGATTAAATTATCTTTTATTTAAACAACGCGAAAGAAAGAAAATACCGCCCAGCGTTTGTAATCTGTGAATTTCTGAAAACAAAAAATTATTTTGTTTACGTATTCGTGGTTACGATACTTTGTTTACATAGAACGAATGATACCAATTGTTAATATTTTAATGAAATGTTTTTAAGTTTTCGGTCGAATAAATTTATAATATCAATAGAAAAAGTTACCCCCTCCCCCTTCAACTATCCTTTTCATTTATAACATTTCGTCTACCTTTCCACAGTGGATTATTATGACCTTCTTCCTAGAATACTTTATTTATCTAAATTAAGTACTTTACTCTTGTTAAAACGTAAAACGTTTCAGGTGAACTACCCCTTCCCCTTAACCGATCTTCACCAAAATCAATAGGTCTTCAGTCCTCTACAGCTCAGACACATATGCAACAAATTATTTGATTTTGCGGCAGTTATCGTTCGCCATAGAAAACATTTTACACACAGACACACACACATGCACACACACACAATTCGGAAAATAATTTTTCTTAATGTTTTAAGTGTAGTACAATCAAAATCTGCCCTTATCTCGAACACGATTTTTTTCGCGATCACCGTGCTTCCATTTCCTTACGGAACATGGAAGTAAAAATGGGTACGTTCGCGTACATAAGCAATAGGATAATAAAACTTAACAAAAGTATTTAAAAAGACGGACGCTAAAGTAGCTTAAAAACAAACAAAAATAATATACAAAGATTAAATCATACGAAAAGACTAAATCATATAAGAAGAACAAGTAAATGAACCAAGATAACGCAATAGCTTATTTTGGAAATTATTTTGGAAGCGATAAAGTGTTCCAATTTTCAAACGTAGCAGGCCTGTTATAATTTAACGTGATATATACGAATTTCATGTTCAGTGTTTCGTAAACAAATATCTGTTGTGTGCGACGCGAGACCAGTTGAACATTTTCCCACCCACTGAACGCAAATTAATAGGCAAAATTAAATTGGCCAATTGTTCGAATAATTAACTAAATAAATTATGCACTCGATTAGCGCACAAATACACGATTTACATACGTGTACGCATGATGTAAGTGGGCACTACATGTAGTACGGAGTTTTACCGCTACAATACTAACGTTACTGCAACTCTAACAAACTACGGGCCGCGGTTAGTTGTGACCTACTCGTATGAAACGTGGTCTGTCGCGACCGAGGTGGACATTTGAACCCGGCCAATTGCGATCCTGTAAGCCACAGACACAGACTGCATTTATCAAAGCCCTGTGAAGAGATGAAGACTCACTCCTGGAATGGTAATGCGCTTCGCCAGTTTCCATTGTCTATATCAGTTATAGGCAACCTTTGAATTTATGGGGGCACATATATAACTCAAGGCTAGTTCCACGGATGCACCCCTCCCTACCCTTTCAATGGAAAATATGAAGGTGCGGAGTTCAATAGGCGGGCGTTATAAACATTCTGAACTTTCTAATAATCCAGGGGAAGGGACTGAACCCTCCATCCCCTCCATAGTTACGACACTGCTGAACACTATACCATATACCAGTCATAGGCAACTTTTGAATTTATGGGGGCGCACCTCTACCAGTTCGATGGGCGCACCCCAGCCCACCCCATCAATGGAAAATTGAAAGGTGGGGAGTTCAATAGCCGGACGTTACAAACATTAACTGTCGCTTTATAATACCCTTGCGCTTATATCTAGCAACGTGGACACCGAATAAAAAAAAAACAAAAAAAAAAACTTTGCAGTACTTTTCACATATATTTGTGAAAATTTTTCACATTAGCAGTAGGTCATCAACATGCACACGCATGTTAAGACTAACAAAACTTTAAACGAAAAAATGGTTAAACAGGAAAATATTTTAATAAAAATAAAGTAAAGAACTTACCACAATAACACTATTCATTTTCATAAAGTGGATAGAAATTTTAAACTTAAAAAAATCACTTTGGGGAGAAAAATGTTTACAGGCCCTGAGCGACAAGCTCGACAATCGTATTGGGGGGAAACGTAGCGCGGTTCGGTAAATGGTTGGTACTATTTTATAATACAGTACTTAAAAGCAGGTACAATGCGGGTGCGTTCCTTAGTTCAAAAGGAAAGAACATTACAAATTGGTTCGCGGGCGCGTCAAACCTTATCGACGGTCGCTGGGTTGCCGACTGCTGATCTATATAGTCTGTTGTTACGACCAATCAACTTTCTCTGTCCTATTGTAGTGTGAGCTTTACACTGTAGTAAGGTGGTGCCGATCGTTACTAACATTTTCATGTTATTATTATTATAATAATACGGAAATTACCATTAAAATTCTGTCCATTCCTAGCTTGGCCTAGCATAGCCTAACCTAACGTAACCCAACCTAACCTAACCTCACCTAATATAACCTAACGTAACAAAAATATTGGAAGAAGAGGTTACTCGCACAAAAGAAAAATTTGCAAAATTGAAATCTCATCGAAGTTCAGAATAGGAAGATTTCTAAATGACAGATTCGGTCAGTAAGTGAACGTGCGGGGCGTAATTAACTGCGTAAGAACAGGTTAAAACGTTGTTTAGTTGCAACTGACCGATACCGGCAAACACCAATATTAGGAGCAAACATTTTAATATATGAACAATGTGGCACCCGTGGTCATGTGGCTGTATGTTGACAGCAGTGCGTAACTATTCGAAACAAAGTAACTAAGTTCGTCAACAATCAGTATAGAAACAAGATTTGGCTATTACGATGGCAGGAAAACAGAGTACATGCTATCCAAATGAAATTTATTTGACTACTTAAAGAGAAACGAGGCTTGATCAAATTGGAGACTAGAATATAAAAGACGATGCTGTAGTATGAATGATAAAATTATATAAGCCCTTGAGATAAGATATAACGAGATGATGTAGAAATAATGCCACAAGCAAACACTTGTGAACTGTCGAAAAAGAGTGTAGGAGTACGTGTCACTGGAGAAAAAGATCCTTAAGGAAACCGGGAAAAAGGTAGTCGAAGAAAAGAAGGCTAAAAAGGCACATTTCGAACCCTGTAGTTACGGTCAGGAAGGTGACTCTATTACAGAAGATCTTTTAAAGCGATTGTTTACATTTTGTTTGCGCTTAAAAATAGGTTGGAATTAACACTATTATATAATTTATCATACAGCTATTTGTTTCAGTCTTTTATGCAATTACGCAAGATCACATTTAGTTCATTTTAATTACTACTTTTAACTCTTTTAACTACTAGTACTGCGTTATATTGGTTGTTAAATATAATATACGACATTAAAGAAAATCGAATGAGTAGAGGACCTTAAATACTCTTCTAATCTTTAATTATGATCTTAAATCCTCATCACGTGTCTCCCAGGCTTTTTAATATAGCCTACAGATAATATATACTAGGAAGAAATAATAAATTTGTATCTGTGTGTCGGAGAAGAAACGATAGATTTAATCTTAGAAAGCAACAAACGTATAAAAAAAGTGCAACAGCTACAAATATACAAATACTTAGGAATAAACTTTAATGATGAAGGAACAGGGGATGTTGAAATAAAGTCAAGAATAAAGAAAGAAAAACAAATAATTAGATCATTGAATGGGATTCTATGGAGCACAGAAATTGGAAAAGAAAGGGAGAAAAGAATATACGACGGTATGATTAAAGGTATGTACGGATCCGAAACATGGAAAATAAAATAACAGGTAAAAAGAAAGTTAGAATCTACAGAAATGGATGATTTTTCAAACGAGGTACTAGAACTTCAAGGCTACAGCGGATACGAAATGAAACGATCAAAGAAGAAATGGGCGTACAAAAGACAATTATCGACTGCATTGAAGAAAAACAACTAATCTGGTACGGACACATACAAAGAATGGGGCAAGACCGATTACCAAAGAAAACAATGAGATGGGTACCTAGAGAGCACAGAAAGAAAGGAAGACACAAGAAAACATGGATAGAGAGCATATGATCAATGAGCGATACAGGACTAAACGATGAAAACTGTAACGACAGACAACAATGGAAGTTAGGCATTGGACAACGTCGTAGGACGTTTTGACCCGGTATTAATAATAATATACAGAATAAATAATTGTCTTGATGTTATAGTGTTATTATGTCTTGGTGCCGTGATGTTATAATTGTGTTGATATAGTGAGAGTTACAGTCGGGATAGGAGGACGGAGTACATCTGGCTTGCAGATGATATGGTATGGTTCACTCCCATATCGGACATTAAATAAATACAAGGACATTAAATGGAATGCTGAGAAATTTTAAGAGAACTTGTGAAAAATTTGGAATGAATATAAACGCCTGAGAAGGGAAACAGAATTATCATAAACAAAATGAGAAACATTGCATAGACTAAAGTGGCAAATGAGGAAATTTAACAAATGACAGTGTTTTTTAATCTTGTGTATTTAGTTAGAGAGTACATGGATTGTAGCCCTAAAAGAGACGAAATGAACAATAATTGTCTTAGCTAAGGAAGTTCTTAATAGAAAGAAAGATTATTGAGCGGGGCCACTACACGATAATTCTAAGAAAGAGGGTAGTGAAGTGCCTTGTTTGTAGCGTGCTCCTATACGGGACAGAAACTTGGACATTAAGGAAAGAAGAGGAGAAGAGGTTACAGGCCTTCAAGATATGGACGTGGAGAAGGATAGAATGGAGTGCCTGGAGGGACAGAGTGACTATTGAGGAGGTACTTGGAAGAGTAAAAGAGAAAACAAGAGTGCTGGATACATCATTAAGGGCAGCAAGAGAATTTGTTTGAGACGCTGTATGCGGTAAACACTAGGTGATTGTTTGTCGGGGCAGGTAAATGGAAAACAGAATATAGGGCGAAGGATTGACCAGATGTTACACGGTATACTACTACTACTACTACTACTACTACTACTACTACTACTACTACTACTACTACTACTACTACTACTACTACTACTACTACTACTACTACTACTACTCCACGGCGCTACAGCTCGTGAAGATCTTTGGCCTCCAGAACGACGTGCCTCCACTCCTCTCTATCCTGTGCGACTCTTCGCCACCTTCTGGCCCCAGTCTTCTCCAATCTTCATCCACATCGTCCACCCATCTTCTTCTTGGCCAACCTCTTGCTCTTCTTCCTCCTGGTCCTCCAATTAATACTTTTTTCACTGCTCTTTCCTCTGCCATTTTTCTGCTTCTGTCCACCTAATTCTACCTTCTTTTATTGCTGTGACGATGTCCGGTTCCTTGTGTACGTAGATCGTATAATTCGGCGTTTTTCCTCATACGTCACATTCAGTATCTAGTACACCTCCATATATCCTCCTCAAAATCTTTCTTTCCCATCTTCTGATCATATCTTCTTAGGCTAAGGTTATACGTAATTAAAACAAATTACGTATAATTTACACACATGTCGTAAATAAATATAAAATACGAGGGTCATTCAATAAGTAAACAGACAAACAGTTGTAGAAAAGAAATTAATTGTAGCAGCTGATTTAAACTTTCAGGAGTGTTACCTGGCAACATCGTGTGAGTTTCGATCAGCTGTTCAACAATATATTGCATAAACATAACCAATACAATTTTATTTACGATGGCGGTCCTCTTGAGGACAGTACTTTCGAAGAACAGCGTTCTGTTATAAGATTTTTGGATTTGGAACCACTATAACTACTAACTTGGATTCACTATTTTGAACCTGAGTCAAAGCGACAAAGCATGGAGTGGAAGCATCCCAGTTCACCCACCAAAAAGAAATTCAAAACCCAGCCATCGGCTGGTAAGATGATGTTAACCACCTTTTGGAGCTCCCAAGGCCCAATTTTCTGTGATTACCTACAATACCAGCGTACCATCAATAGTCAGTACTATTCTGACATGATTGTGAACAAAGTTAAGCCTGCATTGAAGAACAAACGTCCGGGATGGCAGAGGAAAGGTGTGATTCTTCTTCACGATAATGCCCGCCCACACACGGCAAAACTGACGCTCGAAACAATAAAAAAAGTAGGTTGGGAGATCCTGCCTCATCCCCCTTATAGCCCTGACCTTGCCCCATCTGACTTTTTCTTGTTTGGCCCACTCAAGGAGACTTTGGGTGGTGTCAAATTCAACAGCAATGAAGAAGTGAAGGAAAAAGTCCAAAACTGGCTTCGACATCAAGGTAAAGAATTCTATGCTGAGGGAATAAAAAAGCTTGTAAAGAGATAGGACAAGTGCATAGACGTTGCAGGAGATTATGTTTAAAAGTAAAAAAGAAAATAAAATTGTCTTGATTGGATAAAACGTTTTTGCTCCACAGCTGTTTGTTTGTTTACTTATTGAATGACCCTCGTATATGAACACGGAACACACGCGGTGTTGTTAGTGGGTACCACGGTAACACTTAATTGCGGTGTTCATAAATTTTATATTTATTTACGACATGTGTGTAAATTAAACGTAATTTGTTTTAATTATCTGACGAACTTTACTGAGGAACACCTGAGGGACGAACTTTACACCTGAAGACGGGACATATGCCCTTAAACGCGTAGTGAAATATAAGAAAGGAAAATCCACTAGACGGATAAAAGTGGTAAATTTTATTCTATACATATCTGCAAAGAAAAGTAGCACCTATTTCCCTCGGCCAGTTTCTTTTGAATTTCCATTGCCATCTGATTTTTGACGTCAAGAGCGACCCAAAGGTATCTAAAACTGTCCACCCTTATACATGGTACACGGATGAGGGATGAGTATATAGAAATCGAGGGACTAGTCCAGTTCCAGGAAAGGAAATCATGGAGGGAACACGACTTGTAAAACCTGCCCTTGGACAGAAAACACAGGATTATGATGGCTCTAATAATAATCTATGTGTTTGCTAGATACCAAAACAATCTAATACTACCAGAACACCCTGCTGGATACAATTGACGTATTTCGAATGTTCTATTCCAACCGTATTGTGCTTGTAATATTGACGCTGACTACTCTTCACGCTTCACTCACTTCTGCAAACGTTCAACAATTTTAATAACCGGCACGGCTTCCTTTAGCGTGTATTATGTGTGGACGTTTTTGTGCGTATAAACAAGGCTAATTAGCATTTGTTTAAAAACTTTGTTGAATATACACAGTACACGTGCTGAATATTTTGTTCTGTGTTTTCCGTAGCACTTTCTCTTTCAGCAAAAAATTTATCATTCTGCAGAAAATGTTTTAGTTTATCGTTTTGGTTGAACCAACAAAGAAGTTTCCTCAGAATCTACCAACGGTAATCTTTAGCATCGTTGATAATGGTAGTTCCAGTTGATAGCGCAGTATCTTGACGTGTCCGGAAGAGTCCGATGACTACCTGCCGCTTTGTTTATCTGAGTAGCGATCAAGTACTTGTTTTTCTTTTTATTCCTTGCGGAAATATGGATTAAACTTGATCGTATAAAGAACGAAAACATATAAGAGAACACTTACAAGTTGTAACTTGAATGACAGATTAAAAGATTGTAAGCGACGGCGGAAAGAACACTTAGAAAAACGTCAGATTCAAGACTGGGGAAACACGTCTGGAAATATAAATCTATAGGACATATGTATGCTGGTAGACTCGGGAATTGGTGGCTGGAGGTCCTTTGAAGGCAGAGCAGGCGGCATCTTGTCTACGCCGTGATGAAAAGAAAAATAAGAAGAAGAAAAAAGAAAGAAGGAGAAGAAAAAGGAGAAGAAGAAGTAGATGGTGGTGTTGGTGGTGGTGGCGATGATAATGATGTAGTATGTATGGCTGTACAATTGATCTTAAAAGCTCAGCGACTCGTGATGGCTAAAAACGAGCGATCCTTTGGAGATCTTTTGGTTGGGAAAGCATGGTTAGCTCGCCTACAAAGGGTAAAAGAACGTCCAGTAGCCCCGAAAAGTCGCAAGAGGGTCTGGGTCCTAGGATGGCAGTACAGACCACAAGATTGTGTAGGGGGAAGGGAAGTAGTCTATAAAAATAAGCGTCGCGCTCATGGTGGTTGCAGGTGGGATGGTCGTGAAACTTCTCAAGGGCCGTAGACGAGGAACTGAAGACAGATAATGGAGATTCGACGAGCAAGGCTAGGACCATTTAAGTTTACGTGGTGAAGGTCCTTCATCTGTACTAAGGCGGCGAAGGATAGGGAAAGGTAAAGGAACAGCTTGTGCGCGAGGGGAGTGCACAAAGTCGTCAGGTATAGGAACCTTTAACCATCGCCTGACAACGTCATTAGGGACGAACCAGAGAGATCTGGAGATGTAGTGAAGGGGTTGGGTGATATCAGTAGACACAATAAGTAATCCAATACTTTTAGGTTCTAACCAGAATTCCCTGGATTTGGACGATAGATTGCATCCTGAGCAGTTTAATTTGTAAACACCAGGTAAATCTGGTGATTACAAATTAAACTGCTCAGGACGTAACAAATTCTACATAGGTCAGACAGGCCTATGTCTTCAAACAGAGATACATTGAACAATAAAAGCGTTAAACTCCACCACCGAATCCACATTTGCAAACCATCTTATTGAGGCAGACCACACGTACGCAAACATAAACAGCAACCTGGAAATCCTATACGTACACACAAAAGGCCGAAAACTAGACATTCTTGAAAAACTAGAAATATAGGAACAGACAAAAACGCATAGAAACAACATCATAAACGAACAGACACACATACTATTTGAACATACTACACAACACACATACAGCAACGTTCTTTTGATCGACGGTGCCGTCACCAAAAGCAGGACGGAAAGCGCTCCTAGCGGCAGTCTCTGACAAAGCTCTAACGGAGCAAAAGCTAATTTAAGTCAGGCCTCTATTAGACTAGGCCATTGGTGGCAAACTTGGTGCTTCCACCGTATTATGGGACAAAAATGAATCAGCCATCAGTTGCGCCACCGTTAAAGAAAGCCTGTTGTTTGCAGCACAGAAATGTAGTTGAGAAAATGGCATCAAGCGTAAGTTTGCTTCTCCTTGCGCTGCTATTAATAAAGAGGAGGCAGAGAGCTAGGAAAATGTACGTAGATCCAATGCTAGCTTCAATACTGACAGAAGACTGTAACAATACTTTGTTTGATGAAGTTTGTGCGGATGATAATACACTTTTTAATTACTTTCGCATGTCAAAAGAGTCGTTTTTAGAAGTTTTGGACTACATAAAAAGGGACATAAATGGTGTTAACACGAGGATGAGAAGAGCATTTTATTTATTTTTTTTTTATATCATTTTGTTTTTTGTTCCCCATCTTTTGCAATACTTTCATTAACGCTTTCTCTCGACATTATTGCAAGGCAAAACCAACCAACTGACTTTCAGTAGCAATATGACAGGTAGAGGAAACCTGGTGTTATGAAGCAGGTGTGATGCACGTAGTTGTGGTGGTGCCACCAGTTACCCTAGTCTAATAAGCCTCATTTGCTTCAATGCCCCACGACGTTTTGAGCCACTGGTGGATTAACTTTGTTACGCCACCAGTGGCCTAGTCTAATAGAGGCCTAAGGTAAACTTTATCGTTTTTATCAATAATAATTTGTGATCCGAGTCGGTACTAGTACTTTAAATAGTTAAGTAATATTTCTATCTACATACAAATAAACCTCTTTTTTACTGTTAAGCACAAATTTGTTGTAAGTTAAAACAAAATTTAATATTATCCTTCACGTAACAACCTAAATTTCTTTGTACTAATTCGGAATAAACAATATCGCCCTTAACGCCGTAAAATATATTGGAACGTATTTATTTTTCTAGAAGAGCATTATATATTGCACATTGTGTGAGAAGAAGCATATTAAAGAAGTATGACAAACGATAGAGTACGTATAACGACAACAGCTGATGTCAGGTGCAGAATTTATGAACGCAAGAGGTGCACCATCTGTACGGGTCACCGCCTGCAA
The DNA here is from genome assembly GCA_034769895.1 of Magicicada septendecula. NCBI lineage: Eukaryota > Metazoa > Arthropoda > Insecta > Hemiptera > Cicadidae > Magicicada > Magicicada septendecula. The sequence goes on from CM068374.1 coordinate 60,470,581, forward strand.
TTTATATGCAACGTCGCTGTCCGTTGGGATTAGATGTTTACGACAGCGCTTATACGTTAAGAGGCGGAAGAAAGATCGAACGTCAGACCGCCTCCACCACTGCCATCAAAATACTAATGTCTTCCTTTCTTACCTAGTGGTCACGTATTCACTCTGACGACTGGTAGTGACGTGCAAATATATTTCTGAACGAAAAGTATTGTAATGTTATTGTAACATTTAGCTTTTAGTAATATTAAACACGTACACAATTACGCACACTTACGTACACGCTTCACAACTATTTTATGAATTTTTAAAAACAATTTTACAAAACGAATAGTTTAAATAATTGGACCTAGTTGTGCAAAAAGAAACCAACCCACATGTCATCAAAACTGAAATATTGAGCTTCAAAGTTTAAGCTACGGTCTAATTTTTTTTGTTGGTATATTTTATTGATTTTTTTGATATTAATAAGTAAGGTATACCTTTATTTATTAGTAACAACGTAACTTCAAAGCAATACATAATTCCTTAAAAATATAATAATTTTTGTGCTGGCTTCTTTTTGCAATATACAATTTTTTTCATAAACTTGTGCATATTGTTAGTTGGTTCACTAGTGAAAGGGAAAAAACATTAAAGGCAATAATGAGTATTATTATTGTTACATAACACCGTTGTTATTATTATTAGCTTTTATTAAAAGTACAAAATTTTAACGTTAACATTAGTTTTCTTCACCTTCAAAATCTGGAGGTCCTAACCATCTATAAATCATCTTCTTCATTCTTATCGGAAATAGAGATTTATAAAAATAATGACCTGAATGAGGTATTGAATTAAGCTTTGATATAATTATTATATTATATTATATTGGTATAATTATTATAGTACGTTATTCATAAAAATTACTTTTAATTCTTTGTATTATAAAAAAATGACCTGCAATAGTAATTAAACGGATTTTAACAGAATCAAACGTAAAACATCTAACTTATTTTATAATATAATTACACCAAATGTTTCACCGCATATTTCTCTTATGAATATACTCTTTAAAATTTTTATTATCTTTATTACATATTTCAAGTACACGTGTATAAAAATATGATGTTTTGAGTAATTTTTAGAGAAAAAAGTCTTTGAAATCACATTGTTTAAACTTAAACAATTAGGCTACATTAGACTGAAGTTCATTCATATTGTTTTGTTTCTTCTTCTTCTTATTGTATGGCGTCACAGTTCGGAGTCGAACCGTAGCCATCACAATTTCTCAACTTTTATTCCAAGTTTTTCACGTTTCTTCTTGACGTGTTCTTTCCACCTAACCTTAGCATCCGATTCTTTTTTTTTCGGAAATTGATTACGGATTTATTCGATGATTTGTTGACATTTGGTAAGTACTCTGTTTTCCGTCTGTTGATGAAATCGATATGTGTAGGTTTTACTTCATTCAGTTTAAACACCGGCTTTTTGATCATCTGGTGATATTATTAACTGCTTACTGTCGACTGTTGCTGTTTCTATAGTGTTACCAGTAGCTAATAATTCAGTGTCGTCAGCAAATATAGTTGTTGTCATTCTTTACATTTCGAAATATCTCCTGTGCAAAAACAATAACGGAATACGTGCAAGGACGCTCCTCAGATATAATATTTTTGATTCCGAATAATCGCCACTACACTTTACTCTACATTTTTTAAATAAAAACTTCAAATAAAATTAAATAAAAAAATATTTAATATTATAATAATAATTAATAATTAAAAATTAATACAATAAAACTAAAAAAATTAAATAGAAAATCGTTGTATTACATTTTTGATCTTCTTCTCCTCCTCAACTCATAGGTTGGTGGGGTTGCAATTTCTTCCCTTCTAAATGCAGTATCTCAACTTTTGCATACTTTTTCGCTCCTTTTATTACATCCCTATAATCCTGTCTGGGTCTTCCCCTCGCATTACGCTCTACAATCACTCCCTCTATTAGGGTGGTGAACCACCTCGCATGACACAATAGGTGATCGATCATACTAGTTCTTTTTTCCGCAATATTTCAATCAGAATCCTTCTTTCATCAGCTCCCTTCAGTCCCTCATCATTAGTCACTCTTTATGTCCACGGTGTTCCTCCAGTACTACAACTCGAGAGCTTCATCAAAGGTAAACACTTTTACAGTTTTCTCAGGGTTCATGTTTCTGAGCTGTGCATGTATTTTGCTACGTTCGTTGCAAATAAAAATGAAATCTTTAATTAAATGAAAGACAATTAATTTATGTTCTAGATGATTTTAAATTGTCTTTCTACACGTTTCTCAACTAGTCGTTCGGTTGGTGCGTTTTCCGTTCAAGGTCAAATTTTGATCTAGTCTCCAGATTGTTCTGGCGCCTGTAACTAGTAATTATTCTCGGCGCACCGCCCGGAAAATAGAAGATATTTCTAGAATCCCAGCGGGGCAAAAACGTAAGCAATCCAGTTGTTCTATTTCCTCTGAACAACACGGAGATCGGTGTGACCGTCGAAATAACATGCCAAAAAAAAAAAGTTCAATGAATTTCTTCATGGCTTTCATGGAAACATTTCCGAAGCCTGAAGACATCATCATCATTATATTCACAACACGGCATAGGCAAGGTGCTGCCTGTTACGCCTTCAAACATCCTTCAGCCATCTCTTCCTGGGTCTACCCACACACCTGTGTCCTATAGGTTTGTAACTCCAGACTTGTTTGGCCAGTTTGGAATCTGCCATTCTTTTCTCCGTTGTTTGTAATCTTTTAATTTTTCATATAAGTTAAAAACATGTAACTTTTCTCTTATGTTCTCAGCTTTTATAAGGTCAAGTTTAGAACACCTTTCAACTCCTCTTTTGAAAGGCATTTCTAAGGCCTGTATTTTACTGTCTTGTTTCTTTTTTATTGTTCACGATTCACAGCCATAGGACAGTACAGGGACTACCATAACTTTGTGAAACATTAATTTTGTAAATACAACTATTATATTAACGACTCGGAACACCGGTTTTCACCTTTAAAAGGCTTCTTCAGAGGCTCTGAAGAAGCCTTTTAAAGGTGAAAACCGGTTCAGGTTGTAAGGTAAATCTTTATGTTTTTACTTATAAAAAACTTTTTGTTCCGAGTCGTTAATATAATAGTTGTATTTAGTTAAGTAACGGACACGTCATGGACAACGAAATCCAAGAATTAATTTTGTATCTCGACGTAGGCCTACCCTGTTTCTAAAAATACGGTTGATTGTTCCACAGATCGTCTGGAATGTCATAATTTCTATCATAGCCAGTATCATCTCGTAAATAATTAAAGTAGCTCACTTGTTCTAGAATTTAATCACAGATCATTATTTTTGTTCTTACTGGCTCCTTACTTCGAAACGCTATTACCTTTAAAAGATAAACACAATTTAGTGGTTAAGTCAAATTTTTACTAAACTTGTATTGCAACCACAAACACGCAATTATAGATTCCATAAGCGTTTTCAAGCCTCTCGGCTCATCTTCAGACGGAACACAACAACCTACCAACCTAGAAAGCTTTACCCCTTTATATATCTTATCTGTAACCCGGAAAATCACGTTGACGCTTCCTATCTCTCCATTTAAGATCAAGTTGACGCGTCCGGGTTGTAGATAAGATATATAAAGGGGTGTAGGTTTCTAGGTAGGTTGTTGTGTTCCATCCGAAGATGAGCCGAGAGGCTTGAAAGCGTTTGTGAAAAGTATAATTGCGTGTTAGTGGTTGCAATACAAGTTTAGTTATTACCTTTGTTTTTATAGTTGAGACTTTCATGATAATTAAAATTATCTGAAGAGATGTTTTCTTGAAAATGCTCCTTTTGCTTGTGCAATCCTACTTTCCACATCACTGATGCAATAACGTTTCCATAACACTTCTGATACTGACCAATCGTTCCTGTTATTGTACCATTAGACTGTACTCAGTAACACACATTGTGTCGGCAGTGTGTCTCCACTGTCTCCGTGCACAGTCATCTTGTGTGACCTCTAACGAATTCCGTCACGTCAGCACGTTCGCACATACAGTACTGTTTGAACGAAACTGGTGCAGCTCGACTACGTGAAAACAACAGCTACCACTGTGATCTGTTTGACATGTTTCAGTTAGGTACGTGTCCGTCTGTCCAGCGTGTAGTGTACTGTTCCATGGTTCCGTAACGTGAAGGTACGCTACAATGGCAAACGTGTTACTGTTTGTTCTCTGTTGTAATAACTTTACGGTCGTAGTTACACGTACGCCTGACACTGGCTGTGCCTCACATACAGTGTCGCAGTATCACAACAGATAACATTAATATATTGATTGAAGACTCGTTGGGCGTTTGGTGAAACATATTGTTACGACGGTCTAACTGATCGTCGTATGGTACAGTGGAAAACAATATACCAGACACCAATGAAGTCACTAATAACCAGATTTAATTATCACAAGTACAGTTTATAATCAACAAGTTATTCAACAAGATTGTACTCGTACAATAATTCAACTTAATCTGTCCACACACAAAAAATAATATCAACTAATAGAGTTCACATATTATAATATCTATACATAGTATAAAGTAAAGTTGGTCCGTTTTCTCTCTGTGTTTGAAATCGCTAATCTCAGGAAGTACTGAACGGATTTTATTCAAGTTTTCGCCAATAGATAGAGTGTCTATCGAGGAACATTTATGTGTATAATTAATACATATATGTTGTACATTAGCTTAGCTGTCACGGTTTATGTCAAGTAAGTGGTATAGTTTACATCTTATATATAAAAATGAATGTTTCTTTGTTTGTCCCGTATGCGTTCCTATACCATTCATCCGATTGCGATGAAACTTCGGTGAGTTGTTGTGCGCACGCCCGCGAAGGTTTCTATATTTTTTTCGATGGGGTCCTTTGGGGGGTTCTTTGAGGTGTTCCACATCTCCTCCTAAACCACTGGACCGATTTCAACCAAACTTGGCACAAATATTTTACGCAATGGGAGAACCCCCCTAGGATAGGTGTTTTTTCTATGGGGTCTTTTGGGGGGGTTCTTTGGGGTCTTCCACATCTCCTCCTAAACCACTGGACCGATTTCAACCAAACTTGGCACAAATATTTTACGCAACGGTAGAACCAACATAGGATAGGTGTTTTTTCGATGGGGTCGTTTTGGGGGTTCTTTGGGGTCTTCCACATCGCCTCCTAAACCACTGGACCGATTTCAACCAAACTTGGCACAAATATTTTACGCAAAGGGAGAACCAACATAGGACAAGTGTTTTTTCGATACGATCCTTTGGGGGGTCCTTTGGTGTCTTCCACGTCTCCACCTAAACCATTGGACCGATTTCAACCAAACTTGGCACAAATATTTTACGCAACGGGAGAACCAACATAGGGTAGGTGTTTTTTCGATGGGTCCTTTTGGGGGTTCTTTGGGGTCTTCCACATCGCCTCCTAAACCACTGGATCGATTTCAACCAAACTTGGCACAAATATTTTACGCAAAGGGAGAACCAACATAGGACAAGTGTTTTTTTCGATACGATCCTTTGGGGGGTCCTTTAGGGTCTTCCACGTCTCCACCTAAACCATTGGACCGATTTCAACCAAACTTGGCACAAATATTTTACGCAACGGGAGAACCAACATAGGACAGGTGTTTTTTCGATACGATCCTCTGGGGGGTCCTTTGCGGTCTTAAAAAACTATTAGATCTGGTTACTATGGCAACCCAATAGAATAGATTCTGTTCTAAATATATTATCGCATTAAATTGAAGACCACGCGAACGAAGTTGTGGGCAACAGCTATTTATTTTTAAGAAGCCTACTTTAATTGAACTTTATTAATTAAACTAACATTTTCATTACGTACAACGTGAAACTCCGTAGCGAAGCACGGGTATTCTGCTAGTAAATTATAAAACACAATTATAAAACACATAACACTTCGCCACAATACTTCGAACCTTACTGGAATAAATCGCAACTGAAACTGACTGCTAAGCGCAGCTGTCACTTAAACAGATTGCACAAGTGTTCCAGAATGATCCATATCAACACTACTCAACACTACAGGAAAACACTAGAGCGTAATTGACTGCGGCCTTGAACACAGTGCGCCGGCCGGTATGGTCTGGAATAGCCTCGTTAAATGTCACGTACACAGTCCCATCTGGACTCCAATCATGTAGAACATTCTGTAATAGCGTAACAATATTACTTAGGCCTATCTTCTTCTTCTGCACCTCAGAGAGTAGGCACTTTGCCTGTTCCGTCTTCACAGACTATCTCTCCATCTCACTCTTGGTCTTCCTACAACTCTCGTACCAAAGGGTCTATATTGAAACGCAACCTTAGGTAGTCGTCCATCCTCCATTCTGTCCAGATGATGTAACGATACACTGCGATATGCCTGGCTCTTATCATTTATGGAAAATACCTGTAGCTTTTCTCTAATATCCTCATTTCACAAACGATCCTGTCTCGTGCAATCCTTTGTTCTTCTCAGAAACATCATTTCCAAAAATAAACAGATAAAAATAACTTTTAATAATTACATAATTGAACAGCCCTATATTTTACTATGCTATATGTTGACAGGTATATGTATAAACGTTTTCTGTACCAATTGTAATATTTAATTGTTGATTACTGGTTTTATACCGTTACATAATAATTAGTTTAAATTGTAATATTGTATAAATTATGCTCTGTGATATTTTAATTTTCTCGTTGTCTTTCAAGAAAACAATTTATGATGTAAAACAAACTATCTCAACTCCTTCACATATAAAAGGATACGCACATACACACGCGCGCGCGCACACACAGAGACGAACACACACTCACTAACACAAACATGTTCACTCAAATAATTGTTCTGTTGTGTTTGACATTTCTTTTGTATCCATACACAGGTCCTGATGACGACAATAAACATTGTCGAAACGTCGACACAGATAAGTTAAAAGTTGTGTTATATTTTTTGACCGATCCTCACAAACCCTTCACCGGAACAATTCATTGATTGACGGGTCACTATGAATTTACGGATCTTATCCAAAGTTTGAATCTCGTTTTTAATCTTCTTTGTAGGAACCCATGTTTCAGATCCATACAGTAAAACAGGCACTGACATTATTGTATAAAATCTAAGCCTTGTCTCTTTCCTTATCGTTTCCCTAACCTTCTATGTATGACACCACACATCATCTGAAACCTCGATATTTTTGTAGCGATATCTCGGCCTGTGTCGTTCCCAATACTGATAGTGCAACCCAGGTAACTGACGTCAGAGACTTGTTCCAAAACTGTTCCCTCAAGAACAATTTTTTATCAGACTGGAAACTTCCCCCAAAAAGCCATGATTTTTGTTTTCTGCTTAGATATTTAAAAATCATATTGTTTACAAATATGATTTAAACGATATAAATAATACTGCAACTCATCCTCTGTTTTCTGTATTAAGACTACATCGTCATCTTACAGTATTTTGTTTTTTTTTTGGTGATACAAATATAAATATTTACATATAAATCGGTAGAGATTACAGAGTATCTTTTGGATTCGCCAACATATTATTTATAAAGGTTTAAATCACAAAAAAACCGCTTGATTGTTTCACAATTTATACTTAATCTCTGACAATTGTGTCACCCGATTACGCTATTCTCTAATAGCTGTAAAAAGCTGTATGTTGCTAAGAACAACATACAAAGAATGTGTTAGAGGGTGAATATGTCAACGAGGCTTGTTAGTGACCGAATCTCGTGTAGGCTTAAGTTTATATTTGATGTACTAGTTTTATTTACACCTGAAGACGAACACAGATTGATTACTGGTCGAAACGTTGAGTGATAAATTTCAAGATGGTTATTACCCGATCTAATCCTTCTGATAAGAGATATTCTTTTAAAACTTGAAAATATGAGAGAAAACAAACAACTAATAATAATAATAGAGGACCACAGGAAGGAACGGCAAGAGAGAGACAGACAAGCCAAGAGGGAGAGTGAGTGAGAGAGAGAGAGAGAGAGAGAGAGAGAGAGAGAGAGAGAGAGAGAGAGAGAGAGAGAGAGAGAGAGAGAGACAGACAGACAGACAGACAGACAGACAGACAGACAAAGAGGGGGTCGGGAAGAGCAGAAGGGAGGGCCAGGAAGGGAGACGTATTTAGAGAATATTCGCTTAAGTAAATAAGCGTGACAGTTAAATATAAGAAAGTCCAAGGTGAAGCAAACAAATACGAAGGTAGCGTGGCCGTACGGCATTATCAAGAGAAGAAAGTGGAAAAGGGAAGTTAGTTGTTATGTGTTTGTAGCCGTGTAGAAACGGTCTGTAATAAACACGGCTTATTGTGGTCGTTGTAGGTGAAGGCTGGCGGGAGATAATGTTAGCAACGTAATGGCTGTCTTGATAACAACACGCGCTCCCAATCACATGCGCTCACACACATTGGCTCAAACGTACGGTCTGTTTATGTGTCCGATTGTTTCTCATATCTATTGCCTATACATAGGTCCTGATGATGACACAATAAATACTGACGAAACGTCGACGACAAATGGTTTCAAAATTGTGTCTGCTCATTGATTGATCCTCTCAGGAACTGTTATTATTATTATTGTTGTTGTTGTTGTTATTATTATTATTACCAATACTGTTGTTACTATTCCCCCCCAGGGGGTAATTCTCACTTTGCTTCAGCTTGTCTTTGTTGTTATTATTATTACCAATATTATTGTTACTATTCCACCCCCAAGGGGGTAATTCTCACTTTGCTTCAGCTTGTCTTTGTTGTTATTATTATTACCAATATTATTGTTACTATTCCTCCCCCCCAGGGGGTAATTCTCACTTTGCTTCAGCTTGTCTTGGGAGACGTCCCTCCTGTATTTTGAATCTGTTCTGTCGGTCTCCCTTGACCACGTCTTGTTTTCCGATCCCGACGCTATTAGAATATTTGAGGGCTAGGGATCTTTACATTTCTGACTACTTCCTTCTTTAAGTTCAAGAATAGATACCATGGGCAATGAGTAAAACAAACAGACATAATACCCAGATGGCACTCCAGCTATGCTGAAAATCCACCCTCTTCGGAGGCAGACCCCACGAATTTTGGTGGTGGGGAAAGTGATTGCTTTGTTGTGAACCTGTGGTCAGCGTGGCTAGATCGGAATTTAGTCCTTTAAAATGCCAAAAATCTGAAGGGACAGATCAGGATGTTGGAGACTCAGGGGACCAACAGTGTGTCGATTTTATTCAACAGCAGATAGATGAGGCAGAAGTTAAAGAAGACATAGACCTCCAGAAAATCTATTATCATAAAGGTGGTGGCTGTTGTGTTCAGGCAGAAGAATATCAGTATGGACGTTTAAAGTAGACAACACACTTTGGAAGAATTGCTGGACGTTGTTGTTCAATGGCTGTTTTACCTTTCTTTATTCTATTGGATGTCTTCTCTATCATGTCTTACTGTGACGCCAAGGTACAAAACGTTGTTCTAGCGTTATTGTTGTGCCCGTGCCTAGATGCAGATCGTCGCTTTTTTTCCAGATACCACGTAATTCAGTTGATTTTGTCGAATAATGTGTCAAAGTCTCCCATTTTGTCAAATAATCTTAACATAACAGCTTTATACTTAACACACTGTGGTATTTATTTAGAAATATGCTGATATTTGTTTAGGAGTAATTATAATACCAATACAATTTACAGACACCCGTAACGAAACAAAGACCAGGAAACATGATATTGTATGATTAATAACTTTGAAAGCCGATAATGAATAATTTTTCATCGGTCGTGTTATGTTGTGACGAAAACTCACCGGACAGAACATGGTTATGGCGACAAAGCGGGATGTGCTGTGATGACTCATCACATTATGATGTGCGTACAATTGTCAAACGACACACTAAATGTTTACGAACGAAATCGTAAAATCGAGCCTATACTTGTGGCACTTTATAGATTATTATTAGGAAATTTACGTCCTATATCCTATTTATATCCTATGCAAACTAGAAACGGAGAAGAGAATTCATGGTTTCTAGGTATTGACCGATTTACTTTAGATATGTTAGTGCGCATTCTATGCAGCGAATATTACCAAAGCATATGGTTATAACTTGATGGCAACTCGTGGTTTAAACGTAGAGAAGACTCTTAAAAACGTTGGAAACATATAGAATTAAAACATAGAAAATTCTCTATTACATAGACATATACATATGTATAGTAGGGGGTTGCTATAGCTAGTGCCGTCTCCCTTCCTTCAACCTGGCGCTTTCCACTTCTCCCGATGTTCCCATTGTCCTTCCTCAAGTCCTATACGTTGCATAGATTCATCCACTTCGTCTCTCCAAGATCTTCTCGGTCTTCCCGTTTTTCTCCTTCCTAATGGATTCCATTCAGTCACTTTGTTGAGTATTTTGGGCTCTCCGGACATAACCGTACCACACCAGTCTTTTTCTTCGATGTAGTCAATTACACTTCTTCCGTTTCCACTCTTCTTCTGATCTCCTCGTTTGTTATTCGGTCTGATCTCGTTATTCCACAGCACTTCCTCCAATATTCCATCTCCGTTGCAAGAATCTTTCTTTCATTCTTTTTGTTAGTAACCCATAATTCCGCTGCATACATCATAATGCTTTGGTCTATGGTCTGATATATCATTTTTTGGTGCGTTTTCTAATCTTTTTGTCCCATATAACACTGTGTAATTGTCTAATCCCTGTTCTAGTCTGCCCTAATCTACTTTTTATTTCCTCTTTCGTTGTGCCTTATCTACTCAGTGTGAATCCTAGGTACTTGAATTTGTCTGTTCCTCTAATTTTAACATTTTCGTCTACTTCTAAATCTGTTGTTTCTTTAGACATAAGACATCTTTAGTATAAAACGACTCGAGTAGCGTTCACACAGAACTGTGGTTATCTAGTGAAGAACCGTACCAGTTACTCGAGTCGTTTTACACTGAAGATAGCCTCCAACGGTGGGCCAGAAACGTTTGTTCTATGCGGTAGTAGTAGGCCACGGCCAAATAGCCCGGAGTGTAGTCAATCAGATGTCGAGAAAGTTGACAGTGGCCTCGAAAACCTAAGGTACCAATTCTGTATTACTATTTACTTGAGTTTCATTGGATTTAAGTGCATTTTTTCTACTTTAGGGCAGAAATTTTAAATAACAAACAACACACTTGACACGGTCCTTGTAGTATCATTCTTTCTTGTAATCAAGGCTTTAGCAAAATTAAAAAAAAAAAAAAACATTTTAATCTTCACGACTGCATAACCAGTGAGCAAAAAAAGCATCGCCTTTCTGGATTTTCTAATATTGTTTCTAATATTCTTTTTCATTCTTCCCGCTTTTGAACCACATTGAGTTTTGGGCTCAGTGGCCCTGGCTCTTTAAATTCCAACGTGGTTTAACAAGTAAGAGATGTTTTAAAAAAATGTTTTAAGCGGTAATAATTTATCCCTAACATAATTTGTCTACAGGAATAAAACTTCTACGACAATTACGGAACGCTCTCGAAGAGTGAAGAGCGTCTTTCCACCCGTTTCTCGGCTAGCCGAGCAGGTGTAGCTTCTAGGTCAAGGCCGCACAAAAGTACCTTCCAGACTGTCCGATACCACTTGTAATTACGCAAATTATGCCGGCACGCCGCCGAAAGATTAGAACATTCTTCTGAAACCTCTGCGCGACCTATATAAGCAACAATGGCCGGCGTAGAAGTCAGTTACAATGGACGATTTCTTTTGTGCAGATCAAGTAATTGTTGCGAGTCAAGTGATTGTGATTATTGTGTTACAATTAGTGCGGGTCTGCGGAAGTCTAATAGTTGACATTATTATTTTGTGTGGACAAATTTTAACTTGAATTAATGTACTAGAGTATCTTGTTGATTACAAATTATTATTTGTGACTCATTAAAGGTGGTAATTAGTGATTTCATTGGTGTCTGTATTTTGTTTCCACTGTACCAGACGACGATTCGTGAGACCGCCGTAACAAAACGATAATAATAATCATCATCAACACTACAAGATAACTCAACACAACCCGTTACACTACTCTCAACCTATGCACAACTTTACTAATGAAACACGTGAACTGTTTTAAACATGCTACGGTAAAAAAATTGTAGGCAGTGGCATAACTACGGGGGAATCTGAGGAATCAATCGTCCTCCGCAGAGCTATAAAATATGTAGGTAAAATTTCGTAATCACGTAAACCTATTTCTACGAAAATTGTGTATGTTAAATAAGGAGTATAAATAAGTTTATTTATAACTATTTGGGAGGAATCTTTAATCTCATTTATCCTGAGGAAAATTGGGAGTTCAAAATTCAATCTCTTTTTACCCCCTGCCAAAAACTAAACTCATTCTCCTAGAGAAACTAGTCTGATCCCCTCCCCAGGAGCAGTACCTAATTATATTTCCCGTATTTCACTCCCACTCTTGCCTAGTTGCACTAGAAATTTGATGTTTGTTCGTTGCTCTAATTCCAGCTCAGACATTTTCACGACAGGGCGCGCACACCACACAGGCACAAACAACAACGCAGGCCACTCAGCATTTGTGGCACAAATCTGCCACGTGTCAACACGAACACTGCTGTGAGACACTGAAATACCAAGGGCAGGCTAGTTTTACATAGCTGCTTGAATAGTGCTGCCCTCAGCGCTAAACGGTGGCGAGTTAGCGAACTTGATTGTCAGACCTCGTATTATGGGAAGAGTGTATCGCCTACAATATCAATGCATAAAAATATTCTTTTTCCACATTCTTCCTGAACCCCTCCTCTCGTGACAGAATCATACTTTCTAGAACACATAGTAAATATTAGCTTTCTTGAGTTATGCGGAGGCGGCTCCGCCGCAAAACCTTCCTTTTAGCAATCCGCGTTCTATAACTACTGACTGGTGACATTATTTAATTTAGCGACTTGTTAAGTTAATTGAATGAACAACGCGAGTTCTCAGTGTGTGCCTGTTTGTCTGTCTCACGATAACTTTTGAATGCATCAACATATTCTTGTAAAACTTGGCATGCGTGTATAAACGTTATAATACTCTCTTAATGGAATAATAACTCATGGATATGATTTAATAACATAATGATTTAATCTGTGTAACATAAATTCAAATTATTGGAAAATTCCATTCGATACATAAGGTTGTCACAGGGTCGATATTTATCTCAGGATTTATAATTAAATAATTTTAATATATTTCGTGGGAATTCTTGTGGCTGCTACGAAAAGTTCCTTTGCATGTTGATTAATAATAGAGAGTACCTTTACAAACAATATATTACTTATAATCTAAAAATTTACACAAATTGTATATTAAGTTACATACAAGTTTTGACGATATTCAATTTGTCCGTCTCAGAAAATAATGTAGTTTATTAATGTGTACAATAAATGTTTTCCTTGTAATCACTGTTAGCTTATATATTGAATTTGGTTGCACTTTAAAATGTTGACTAGTGATTAGTGTTAGTGTAAATTGTTATATTGTCTAGTGGTTGTTCCTTGTTGAAAAAAAAAATATTGTCAAATTATACTTTACACATCTAAACGATATTGCTGAAGGGTTCCTGGTCTATTCTGAATATTTTTCTTGATTGTGTGTATTATTTGTTCATGAAAATTGTAGTGGAAGGATTATTATCTTCGATGATGGTCCTTCAGATCTTCTTTCACAAACGGGTTATCTATTTTTATATATTTTTAATTACCTCTAGACACGCACTATTCAACTGCTTTCCATCACAATTAACAATTAAGTGTTATTTCTTCTTTCTTTTAGTTACCTAACTCATACAAATTTCTTAAATTTTGATTGGTCATTTATGTACAGTTTAAATGTTATAGGATCAACACCCATTACCTACATTATATTTTATAAATTACCTTTAATAGATAATTTTATTATTATACTCTAATTATATATGCAATGTTTATACAATTATTAATTAGATAATTATAAACAATTTGATACTAAACATGCCTCAGTTTATAACTGTAAAACCTTATTAATTTGAATTTCTATGATATGTGGTAGAACAATTTGTTATGATTGATTGTAATTTCTACTTTGACTACCTGAGATAAATATATTTACATAAATTTACTGGTGACATAAAATCTTATAACATATAACAAAACTTTTAATAATAATAATTGTTTTTGACAGTTTTAGTTTATTTATACTGCTAAACTATTGTCTGTATGATAAACTAAAATTCTGTCTAATAATAACAAAACACTTCCATCAAAAATAATTACACTGTTTAACGGTAGTCTGTGTCGCTATTTCTTATGATCACACTCATTACTTTAAAGTTTGTGTCCCTTTTCCTTTCCTTGATTATAGGCCTATATGATTATAATTAATACAATTTTATTATATGGATTAGGTAATCTTTATTGGGTTTGGATTATTATTCAGGGTAAGTTGATTAGGCCTACTAGGTTTATTTATTTCACTTTTTTCTGTTTACTGCCCTATTCTACTGGGTTATTTCTGGGTTTCTGGATAATATTATATAAGTCAAACCAAATAGTTTTCCTTTAATTTGCTTTCAATTATTATTTCTTGTTTCTTCTCTGGATCGGATTTCACTATTATTTACTATTCTTTTGTAACATTTGTTTCGTTACAACGTTTACCCTTACTGCTTTTGAGATTCAACCCTCCAAAAAAGAAGAGGGATGGGAGGCAAAAATGTGGAAGATCAATATTGCAAAAAAAATCGCAAAAGTTTGTATGGTGTATCAAATAAAAGGGAATTAAACCTCAATCTAAATATATTTTTAAATTCAAAATTTTGAAATATCAGGGCCTAAAAAGCCGGTAAAAATGTTGATAAAATCACGAAAATTCATGAGGGTTATGAAAGTAATGTGAATTTAAACCACAAATTAAATATAGTGTTTATTCTTGAAAATTTAATGATTTTGAACGTTAAGGCCTTAAAAGTGGGTAAATCTTCTCTTCTTCTTCTTCTTCTTCTTCTTCTTCTTCTTCTTCTTCTTCTTCTTCTTCTTCTTCTTCTTCTGCGATAGATTTAATTTTTTTTGCTCTTCTATCGCAGGGTATAGAGGTTGAGCAAAGGTTTCGCCGCCGTGGTCTCTGCACGCCTAAGGCCTCGGTTTCATTCCACTGCACTCCCAGTCCCATAGAGCACCTTACACTGTTCTCCCAAATCACTATTCTCCGGCCCGTGGGTATTCTCCCACCAATTCTTGACTAATGCTGTTGTTTTGGAAGTCTATTTCCTCCATCCTCTGAACGTGAAGAAACGTGATGAACGTAAATACTTTTATGAGTCTAAAAATTCATATGGAGTATCAAATTAAAGAGAATTTTTAACTAATATCTGACTGCAGTGTTAAGTTTTAGAAATTTCATACTTTTAGAACCCGAGCCCCTAAAAAAAAACAATTTTTTAAAAAATTGTGAAAATCCAGCAATGTGTCAGAATACAAGAAATTGTAATCCAAAATCGAAGTTTAGTCTATTTCGTTCCAAATAGTGGGCGAGTTCTGCAGCTCAGGAAGCATACAGGAAGTTAGAAATTTCAAACTTTTAGGACTTTTGTAAAAAGATAAAATTTTTTACAAAAATTGTGAAAATCCAGCAAGGTGTCAGACTACAAGAAATTGTAATCCAAAATCGAAAAACTACCGAAACTATATAACCCAAAATCGAAAGCTATTAAACTATGTGTAATAATAAGTTGCTACAAAACATATATTAGGCATAGTAATAATTGAACAATATAGTCAGTTATCTGGACCAAGGTTGTATATTTTGAAACAACATTTTTAAATGGTCTCTAATTCATAAAAATATTTATTTTACTTTAATAATTGTCTCTGAATATGAGACTGATCTGTTTAAAAAAAAATGACAATTTGTTACTTGAACTTTCCAAGTAAATTGATTCGTCTCACTGCTGGT
Source organism: Magicicada septendecula (assembly GCA_034769895.1). Lineage (NCBI taxonomy): Eukaryota > Metazoa > Arthropoda > Insecta > Hemiptera > Cicadidae > Magicicada > Magicicada septendecula. The sequence goes on from CM068374.1 coordinate 60,486,556, forward strand.
CCTGTGATTCGTCGCAATCTGCTCCTCTCTCGTCTCCTCCTTTCTGCACACTACCGCTTCACTGACACTCCTCTTGTATGCACGCATGCCGACACACCGATAACCAGTATACTCTTATCTCAGGGTACTGAAACTGGGCTGTAATTTAATATTATTTATTTTGGTGCTTTAAGCGTGCACCTTCCCGCGTCTTGAGGTGTCCTCGCGATAACACAGGAGTATCCCGGATGGATAACTTCACTCACGCAAGACTAGCACTGTTTAAGGTGCTTGCGCTGCCCAAATCTCAGTTCGATACGTTCATTTATAATGGAGTTATTCATAAAATACGAATGACACGCGCACTCGCACATTAAACTCGCACATGACATGATCACAAATAAATTTATGGGCCTTTTGATACTTAATAGTCTTTTACTCAAATCTTATTTCAAAACTTATATCTAATTAACATAATCAAACAAAAATCAAATTTTAACATGTCTATAACGTCATAAACGTGCTATATCAGCATGTAGTCCTTGCTACAGTTTCCTTTACTGCAATGTTCTATTGCAAAGTTTAGTCTATTTCGTTCAAAATTGTGAGCGGGTTCTGGAGCTGTGGGAGCAGACTAGTTATATATTGGATAACTGTGAAACACAGTGTACACCACAGGACGGTAAGTGTAATACTGAAGCGATTATTTATATAGGGGTGTTGATAAGCATGTGAGTGTAGTTTTCTCTGGTATTTAATAAATATTTCACTGTTGTGAGATTACTGTCCACGTTTTTTATGAATCCAATATGTCGGAAGTATTTGCAGTTTGTTTGCGGTGAATCTGAACACCGGGAACTTGTTAAATAGCAGAAATTGGTCAGTAATATTAATAAATCAATAATGCTGGATGAAGTGAATTTCGCAAATTACAGATGTGAGAAAAGAGCAAATTTTATAACAATATTTAGTTGTACATATTAAACAAACGCATCAACGTGGGTGACGAAGAGGATACCACATAGCAGACGGCTAGCATAGTTTGGCATAGTAACAAAATAACAAAACATTGCATTTAATTCCGTTTAATCGCATTCAAAGGTAATCGTGAGAGTTACCTCAAAGACACAGAATGTTCAAAGGGGTCTCCGCGTTCCTACCTTGTCTGCCTTTGTCCGGTCGCTGGCTGTAACTCTCTTTGCTGCAGCCTCTACCTCCACCTTTCCATACCTAACAACTATCAGCACGTCAGAACCATCACCGCCCATACGGGTCAAGCGCCCTCGGGCGCTTCTTGATGACCCACCATAAAGCCATCCTCTTTCAAAACAAAAACACCAGTCCTTAGCCCGGAGTTCACTAAAACAAAACTGTCCTTATCTCCTTCCTGACCGCCTCCTAGTACGCTGAGTCAGCTGTTTGTTGTTGTTACCTTGATCACCGGCACGGAGGCTCTCCGCCTCGCGGAGAGCGACAGACGCTAACGCGTCTGCTGGCTGGACTTGAGATGGGCATCACCTGTTGCTCTAATCGGTACCAGCGGCAGTGCTACAAAAATCTAAAAGTTTTCTTTCTCCCCCGCCTTCTCAGTTCACTGGGTTGCCGGTTTCCTTCTCCAGTTTTAGGCTACCAGTCGACAAGTACCAGCACTATGTTTATCTACTGGCAGCCATTGGACTCGATCCAGATGCTGCAGTCACCCCACGGGCGCAAAGACACCCGGCACACACAATACAATCCGACGCAATAGACAGAACTGGGAGACAGACATATGCTAAAACTGAGAGCTAGCTTCTCTCGTTCAACTAACACCATTCGCATTTGTGCACTTAACATATTTACCACAATATTGTGGATAATTTATACGAAATAGTGATGTCATTCCCTTCTTCTTTTCCTCAACCCAGACGTTGGTGGGCTTGCAATGTCTTCCTTTTCATAGACAGTCACTCAGTCTACCACATACCTTCTCCCTTCTTTTACCCAATCCATGTATTCCCGCCTGGGGCTTTCCCTTGCATTAGGCCCTTCCATCATTGAGTTAACCAGGAATCAGGGTGATTAATAAGTTTGAATGGTGTAGCGGGAGCCCAACCACATAATTTCTCTTTTCCACAGTGCATCCAATCAATGTCCTTTTTTTCACCCTCTGTCTTCGAAGCGCACTGTCATCAGGTACTCTTTCCGTCCACGGTATTCTCAAAGCCTTCCCCAACACCACATTTTAAAAGCTTCAAAGTAGGCTCCTATCCACTTTTCTCAAAGTTCAGGTTTTCGAGTCACATGTCCACATGAAACTCTTTATAAATTATTTCATAACGTTCATGTTATTAAAGAACAGCTAATTATTTCATGAAGTCAAATTTCAGTTAACCGAATACATTTGGAGGTTCTAGAAATGTTTCGAAACTTTAGGGTAAGCAGCAAAGGACAACCTACTTCACATGGCCAACTACGTCTAAAGATTCTATTTGTGTCAAAGAATAAGCCGATGTGTATAGTTTCCACAAGAAACACTAGAAAATAGCATACTGTGTATTGCAAACTGTATGAGAATAACATTTAAAAAAGAGGATGAAAAACGGTGGAGTAAAAGTGTAACGGCGAATGTCAGAGATAAATTTATGAAAACCAATGTGCAGCATCGTCAGTTGAGATCAGCTGGTATACGCAACGTCGCTGTAATGTAACCTGCCCTTTGGGGAGTGTATGTTTACGACAGCGCTTACCCGATAAGTGGTATGAGAAGATCGAACGTCAGACCGCCGCGCCGCGCCGCCTTCACCACTGCCATTACAATACTAATGTGTTTGTTACCTAGTGGTCAGCGGTAATCTATTCTCTCTCGCTACGACTGGATGTGACATGCAAAACGCGCATAAAACAAAAAGCGAGCGCGAGGTGTGTTCTCTGTGTCAAACGTCAATGGCTTTGTAGTATTCTTTTTTTTTAGTAAATAATGTGCAGCTACGACCACGCCCTACATAAAAGGAAAATTACTTCCATCATGTAGGATAGAAACTCTTCTCTACTAATATTTACTATTACCTCAATGGAGTGGTGCAACTACGGGGGAACAGTGGGATCGATCCTCCCTCAGAGCTATTAAAAATTTCATCGACACTCCATAATTACTTAACGTAGGAGTTAAGAAAACTGGTGAGGAATGTACCAGTTACTTAAGACCAGTTACTTAAGTCGTTACACTGAAGATAGCGTTCAAATGTGGGACCAAAAACGTCTGTTTAACGCGGCAGTAGTGGACCACGGTCTTATAGTCCGTGTAACGAATAATAACACATTACTTCTTTTTCTTCTCCTCTATAAGGATTAGGTTATATAAACCTGTTCCGGCAGCCATCTCATTCTCGGATGACCCACGTCTCTTCGACCAATGGCTTTAAACTTCAGTGCCGCTTTCGGCAATCGATTCTCTGTCATCCTTTGCGCATGATCCCACCATTGTCTTATTTAAACTGAAATAATTTCAGTTATGTCCTTTACTTCGAGTTTTGCTCTGATATCCTCTTTCCTTATTATGTCTTGCAATGTATAATTTAAAGTATTTTGAAGAAACTGCATTACAGCACTGAGATTCTTGCCGCATTCCTTTTTTGTCATGACCTCATTTGCATACGTCAATGTGGGTATTGCAATTGTCATATACAATTTAATCCTTGTGCTGTGTCTTGTTTAATTTATAAGTATCTATGAATCGTACAACATATATTCCTAAATTTATTTACATTGTCTTTTATACCATAGTCAGATTCATTTCTTACTGCACAGCCAAGATATTTGAAACGGCTTACTTGTTCTAAAGTGCTGTTGTTTATAACTATCTTAGTCCTCACTGGATATTTACCTTTGAAGGCCATGGTTTTGGTCTTTCTTATTGAAATTGTCAGTGAGTACTCTCTTGCCACTTCTTGTAATTGAAACATAGTTTTTTGTAAATCATCCTCATTTTCTTGAATAAGAACTATGCCATCCGCATATATAACAGGGAATCCATACAAATTGATTTGTTAAGTTGTATTCCCGAAGTCACTCTGAATTTCCACGCTCTCAACATGGCGTCAATGTCTAACACATTACTAGCACTGAAAATACAGGCCTAAGACTATCTAAAGATAGACTATCTGGGATTGCGACTTGCCTACCTTCCTAATCGGCTTGAAAATAGGTTGAACGTTTGTCTCTCGGAAATACGGCCGATTTTATAAGCATTCCACTTGCATACAGCTGGTAAGCTAGTCAAAGTTCTACTTCGGCTTGTGTGCGCGAAGGGTCGACTTCAGTTCTTGCAGAAGATTTATTACTGCTTTTGTGTAACTGGTTTGTGATTTTCATGTCGTTGTACCCAATTGTGCCTTAGTAGCATATAGCACTGTGGTAGCGGGGCGTCTTTACACCCGGTGCATGGAATCCAGTATCTGGGTCGAGCCCAGTGGCTGCCTGATGATATACTTAGGTCTGGTGCAGTAGACGGGTTCCTAAAACTGGAAGGGACAAGCGCCAACGAGTTAACTCAGAAGGCGGGGGAGAAAGAAAGCATTGTTTTTATTTTTTAATTTTATTTATCGTTGGGCACTGCCGCTTGAGCCGATTCAGGCGACAGATTTCACCTGTCTCAAGCTCAGCTAGCAGGCGCCATCAGACGTCGGTCGCTCTCCGCGAAGCAGAGAGCTTCCGAGCCAGTGATAGGCGTAACAGCGACAAACAGCGCGGTTGGCGTGCAAGGGAGGAAGAAAGGACAGCTTAGTAGGTAAACTCAGTGGCAGGGGCAGATGTTAAATTAGTACTGCGTTTGTGGCCTATCATCGAGAATCGCCCGAGGGCGTTTCACCCGGACAGGGGGAGGCTGTTGCGTGGTGCTGATGGTCCGTAGGTAAGGGAAGGAAGAGGTCGCACCTGTAGCAAAAGAGTTACAGCTAACGACCGGACAAAGACTGACAGAGTAGGAACTCGAAGATCTCCTCGAATTACATCATTCCAGCAACTTACCTTAATACACCCTTTCTTCGTAGTCAAATTTTCCTCGCCGATATGCACATCACTCTGTTTAGTAAACGACTTTAGGACTTCTTGTTTTTGTACTAGATGGTACGTGCATTCGGGTGAAGATTTGTGTGTGGATCGGCTTTCTATAAACAGCGTGCCCCAATATTCCGTCCGGCTGCCTTGTCGACCTCACACCTAAGAATGAAAGCGACCCGTCTACCTCCGTCTCCATCGTGAACGGGATATTTGGGTGTATACTGTTTAGGTGCTCCTAAACGAAGTGTGTTTTTTACGAGGGCAGGTGGAATAATTTGCTGTAGAAATATCCCGAAATGTCCACACTTTCGGGATCTGTGGGTTTGAGTATTTTATGCCCGACCCACTAAAAAAACTATAGTAATAATAATAATAGTAATAATAATAATTATGATGCTGCTGCTGATAATGATTATGATGATTATTATTATTTTGAGAGAGAAGGTGAAATGTATGTGCTGATCAAATGTCCGGAAGGGTGCACACTTCCGGGGTATGTGAGTTAGGTATTATACCTAACCCACTAAAAAGTCACCTCCCTTTCCTCTTCCAGGACACTAACCTGGATCTGTTTGACACACTAATTCGGGCTAGGCCTACTGTTCTTCAGCCTCAGGGCTCACACCTGACTTGCTATTCTTCTAAATTTTATTTTCCGTGTCTACCTTCTTTGCTCGAAAAATCTCTTCTGAGAAGCGTTCTACACAGGTCGAGGTGTCCTCCTCTATAAGCATCGCTCCGGCGATGTTATCCGTGGAGATCTCTTGCCTAATATCATTCTGCAACTATCTTCTATGTTGCTCCCATCTGTCGCGGACGAAGAATCTAAGGTTGGCATCGTCCGTAGCTCCCGGGCAGTACAGGCTATCTGATGACTAGGTCTTTCCAACTTTTGTTCAGGCAATATCGAAAATATCCGTCTTCGGTCAAAAAACTGGGTGAGATAATAGTCGATGTCCCCATGCTTCCTCTGTGCCCACGGTTGCACCTGCATGATGAGCCTTCTGCCAGCTCTCCATCATCTGTCTACGTATCTCTCCATGTGTGCAGCTTTACCACCTACCTCCTTCTTTCTCTGAACGACAATCTTACGTTCGTTGGCGAGCAAGTCAATATGGGTCACTTTACCAACGAACAAGACAGCCGGTTCGGAAACCGTGCGGTAGGCCGATCCAACTCGAAGAGCAGTTCGTCCTTAGACCTGGCCTAGTTTCTTCCGGTAAATCTTAATCGACGTTGTCCGGAAAAACAGTATTGTTGTTTTTGTTTGTATTATTATTATTATTATTATTATTATTATTAATATTATTAGCCTATATTATTATTATGCGAGATTGAATGAACAAATGTAAGAATAAAAATGTTATTAAAAACGCAAGAAAGAACACCAGCTGGTCCAACGGACGTAATAACAAAAACAAAAACCGTGATAAACAAGGAACAGAAAGAACGTAGGCTACTATGATAATATAACAAGAACTGGGTCACACAGGAAGGTCTGTTCCCATTTGTTTTGTGTACGCGCGTATTGCACAACAGAGATGGGTCGGTAATAAACGCGACGTATTGCAGTTGTAGTATGTGAGCCTTGACGGGAGATAATGTAACATAATGGTTGTCCTGAGACTAGCCCACGAACTACAGCCCGCGCTATTGCACGTACGCGCTAGCACACACACACACACACACACACACACACACACACACACACACACACACACACACACACACTTTAACATAAAGTTGTTGTTCCGCGATGTGAAGCATTGTCGAAGTTTTATATTTGTATACGTTTTAACTTTCACTCTGTGGACACATGCAAAACAAGACCTAAATAACCTAAAAGTCATTTATGTTGGTGTGCAAATTAGAATAACGATTAATAACTAAATATTTTAATATAAATAAATTTTAACAGTATTTGTTCAACTGACAAAGTAATTAGTTATGCATTCACGTGCAGTTGAAAACACGTGGTTTGGAAAGGTCTAGAAACCTTTCATGTCCAGCAACACGAGCTCGTTTTCTCGTGCGATGTAGACAGTTTTAACTTATAGAAAATTACTTCATGTGGGTATATCTGTAAAAGCATGATTGAGCTGTGAGATAAGCAATTTTTCATATGGGAGTGTCTTGTAGTCACTAATAAGAAAGTCGCTCATAGTCTTTATGAAGTCAGTGTGTATAGCGGAGGGAGCGGGTAAATTAGACCACGGCCTTCTGGCACGGCGCTTGAGATCTTCAACGACTGATGGCTGTCAACGAGGGCTGAAACAGGAGTGACTTGGACGGACACAACGCTCCCTGAGACCGACATCCCAACTTAGAAGGACAACGGCCTGCGTGAAAGCGTAGGAGCTGGCCTGCGAGGTCGTCCGGACCGATCCAACGTAACCCAGCGAAAATCCAGGAAAGTGAAATTATAAAACTCATTATAAAATATAAAACAAGTAAAGACTCTTTCTAATTTGCTGAATGTTAAATATTTCAAAATTTTTATTTTTTCAAACTCACAATTTTCAGATATAACTACTGTATACATATTTTATATAAAAAAAAAGGATTAACCAATAAATGTATTAAGTCACCCAATCAAAATCTATTTCTGCTAGTTCAGCCAACTTCAAACCTGATACCTTGCAGTAGATAACTTGAAATTGCAAGAAGAGTTGTCACACTATAATAGTTTATAAGACAAATATTTATTTACTTATACGTGGCTGAGATAGTGGCAACGGAAATCAAATTACGGACAAGAACTTTGCTCTCGCTGTGTTTGTTATTACGTCTGTTACTGGATATAGAGATCAAAACATGGGTTCGTTAACGATGTCGTACACAGACAAATACACAGATGTTTCTTATAAAACTGGCCAGTAATTTGTACGAGCAAAGTTTACTCCGCAGTTAGTGTTTCTGAAATATAACAACAGGACGACTTTTTTCAGTTACAGGCCTAAATTATGTTAAATGAGAACATTATTATTATGCTGATCAATAATCACCCATATTAAATTATTGAGTCAGAATAATTTTACATTTAAGTTGTGTGTTTGCCTTCAAATTTTTTCGCGTCTAACGGCACTTAATAATTGACTATATGAAATAGTGGAACACGGGGTCGAGGGAATTTAGAGAGGTAGTACCTTTGTACTGGGTTGACTGGCCACTGGTCCTCACAGGTTCTCAGGGTTGGATGAAGTGATGTTAGTTCCCAATCGTGCCCTCATCCTCTCTTGAACTGCCACTTCCTACAAGAGGTGACTCTGTTGATGCAGAACAGTATGGATCTAGACCGGAAGGTCGATAAATATTCCTGGTTAAGGGCACCAGTAGCTACCAGTACCAAGTTAGAGCGTAAAGGAAATGATCCTAGACCGGCTTATCTTTGGAGTACCACAGACGGGAATCTAGTGGGATTTTGTCGGCTGTGATACTACGTCCTATTGTTATAGGATTATATTTTACTGGTGCTTTGCGGTTCGTTGTTGAGGCATCAAAGGCTAGCAGAAGACAACCCTGAATAAAAATTACAGGGAATCACGCCCTGTAAGGAGGCAGCCCTTCCAAATGACTTATCATTTATAGGCTGGTGCCCTATAATGGGGAATTAACTTAATTTATTTAACTTTCAAAGAACACTGCGGTAAGACAAAACAATTTAACTTTGAAGTTTGAAAAATTTACTCTCCGACTGATTGAGGTAATAATATCTTTTTAAAAAAATATGTAAACACTTGGTACGTTTCGCAGTTTCTGTTTAACTCTGACAGCTGTTTCAGCTTATTAAGATATTGTAAACGACATCAGTGAGCAACTAAACTAAACAAAGAATGTAAAGGGGGTGAATATCTGTTTAGGGCGTGTATCCGGACATGTGTGGGGTGTGTTTGACGGAGGGGCGGAGGAGCAAGTGGGAAGGTCAAGTTGTGCTGAGTCAAAAGATTCAGCGCTAAGTTCAGTCATTTTATTGGCAGTTTTGACGGTAAGGACAGTACAAAAAATTAAAGTAATAATGAGTGCTGCTCTCTACCCGCGGATAGGAGAGGCTACCGTTTTCGATTTTACACTGTTTGATCGGTGTTGCTGTCTGCTGAGTTTTTCCAGCAGTTTTAAACAACAGTGCTGCAGCCTGGTGAGATTTTCGTTACCCAAACGAGTACGGCGTTCCGTTTTTTTTTTTGTCTCAACATGGAAGCCTAACTCACGGCCTCGTGGAAAATTTCTTCGGTGGAGAGAAGTGTGAAAATCTAGCATCTACATCTTATAACTATGAGATAAGTTTCTTAAACGACTGCGGTGAGTTTTGATTTCATTATATTATTTATATACTAAATGTCACGGGAGAAAACGTTTTTTTAGTAAGCTTGAGTAAGACCCACTTGTCGAAGCATGCATTGTAAGATACGTAATTGTTCGTAAAGTTTTTATAAACCAATAAAACTTGATCATTGGAGTGTCAGAATCTCGGCCTTAATATCTAAAGTACAATAACCACAATATAATTAACTTTGAACTTTCATTAACACCGATGTAACGAGATTCGGTTGAGCACTTAACCTGTTACACAATGTGTCGTCATTAAGTGGTATAAAGTTTTGCTACAATGACAGTAAAACTTTATACAGATATAATTGGGAACTTACTCAGGCACGTTTTAAACGTAAATCATGTCTCATTCAAAGTAATAGGATTCTCAGATTCTATGGAGTAAAAAACTATGTGTTTTAAATAAATTCTGTACCACGTGGTAACCTCAATTTCACTCAAAGTAATAAGTTCATAAGATGTTACAGAGCCAAGATAAATTATTGTATTGCAAAAGCAACTCACATTCAGTGAGGTTCAAGTTATAAAGAGTTATAAAGAATCATTGTTAGAGAACTTTTTAAGTAAGGCATGTTGGCCAAAATAATGTTACCAAGTTTTATTATGTACAACATAACTAGATGTTGTTTTTATTTATGTATTTTGGAGGATGTCCAAACAGTGGGGGCATTTGTGTGTGGTCTCTCACTAAAAATGTAATGTGTGAACAGGGTTCGCCGAATAGAGACAAGTCCTGCTACATGACTGAAAGAATGACATCCTAAAAGCTCCACACTCGACACCGAAGAGAATAAGACCACAACAACATGCCAATCATGAGATCGCCACGCTACAAATAAGAGATCATCCTTCTGGGCGCATAAGCAGGTGAAAAATAACCATTTATAATTCACACGTAGAATCAACATGGCACCAGTTATACATAATCATCAGTTTTACCGTTCAAGTATACATTCATTTGGATCCCCAATTGATGGGATAGTTTAGAGTGAACACTAAGAATTAATTGTAAAATTTCAATATATGTATAGTAAATTGTCAGTTCAGAGACTGACATGTCTAAAACACAGCATCCAACTTAGATTTCCACTCATTTCTTTATAGGGCTTTCGCTACAGATTTAAAGTCAGTTTTGTTATTAGTAATTTTCTCAAGTTTAATTTACTATGCATAAAAACATATATTTTCTCTTATTTTTAAAATCAGGTTATGTCATTTGTATAAAAGGATTACTGGGGAGGTAGGCGTTTTTTTTTTTTAATTAGTTTCAACCAAGCTGTGCATGTCGAAACACTTTTCAACTTGTTTGTCGAAACAAGGTTGTTGAGACAAATTTGTTGAGACTGGTCATAAGTTGAAGAAACATGTCCGTCTCTGACACACAAATGTATTTTTTTTATGTAAGGTGCTAATATTGTGCAATTTTTCTCTTTTCATTAATTGGCCCTATTTTAGTCTATATAAATTCTTTATATTAATCATGGTAACTGGGGGGCGTTAATTATTTTAAACAATTTTTATTTCTCACCTTAATTAAGTATTTTAGCACTTAGCCACTTAGGCACTTCTTTTGAATTTTTATTAGGTCCTGGGGACATTTGTATGCAATACATTATGATACACATGACGTGCAATTAACCCACACCATGGGGGTACATTTATAGAAATAAATCTTTAATCCTAATTGGGATTCCTATAAAGAAGAAGTTTAGAATTTATATACACCAGAAGGGTAATATAAAAAAAGGGCGTGGCAAGAGACCTTTATGTATTTGTATACTATTGTATAATGTAATTCGTCTTGTGGAACATGTTATGTCTGTATATTTCTGTGTACATTTTGGGGGATATAGGGATTTATTATTAGAATTTATATACACCAGTAGACGAGTATTCTATCTCAATAATCGTGGCTGATCATTTCTTTAAGGAAATTAATTATTTTATTTAACAAGTATAGGAAGTGTCACCTTTAAAGTTCATTTAATTGGTAGAGTAATTATTTTAATTATTAATAGTAACTGGGAATGAAATCATTTACCTTCATCAATTTATATACTGCATTTTAAAAGAAACACATGATATAAATTTTATATTTTAATAAATAGTTTAATGGGAGTTTTATTTTGAGGTTAATGATTATTTTAAATTTTCAATTCATTGATGGTGACATAGCAATTATTTTCGTGGATTCAGTTAATATTTTTCGGGTGGCCTTGTTGAGAGGGTATACTTCTTTATTTAACCATTTAAAGGGAAATTATAAATGACTGTTGTATTTATTTGTTCATTATATTTTTATTATGAGATAGAATAATAAAATGGGATTGTTAATTATTTAATTCTTGAGTTTTTATTGCAAGTCCCGTCTTACTGGATCCGGCGCAATTTTTAGCTTCTCTAGGCCTTAGCCTAGTTTTAATTAACTTGTAACCCCTCTTTACAAAAGGAAATATTCTTTTTGTTTTAACTACTCAAAATGAAGTAGGGGTTTCAAAGTGTCTGTAAAAACTTAGTATAATCGGAAGGCAAAATATAAAAATATTAACTAAACTAAATAACAACTTTTAATGAAGGCGATACACAGAATTCAGTTTGTTCGTTTGTTAAATTTTTGTTACTTTTGATTGCTTTTCTAATTCGTAGAATTTCCAATAATCCATTTTCTTACCTTTTTGTATGTTGTGGAGTAGTGTTATGTTTTTTGTACCTATGAAGTGATTGTGTTGTAAGCAATGATCTGCAAAACCTATATTGGTTAAAATCGCCTTCTTATGTTCAGAAATGCGATGTTTCAGAGCACGGCCACATTGTCCGCTACAAATAGCATCGCATTATGCACAGTGTATTTGATAAACTCCATTTTTCTCGAGTGTTTTTTTTTAGCTTTATTGTTTACTAGTAGTGAAAAAAGAGTACATTTGTTTACTGATACCTTTTATACTGATATACTTTAATGTAAAGTATATACGTTATTATCCTGATACTAAGGATATTTAATAGACAAACACCTCGTTGCGAGGCTAACAAAATTTTAATTCATTTGCCGCACGCGCACAACAGTCTTGTACGGTGTTTCATATGTAGTTTTGTTTGTCGGTTGGCAGGAACGTCACAAGCGTCCAAATGTCGTATGTGACAGAGAGAGAGAGAGAGAGAGAGAGAGAGAGAGAGAGAGACAGAGAGAGAGAGAGACAGAGAGACAGAGAGAGAGCGAGCGAGTGAGTGAGTGTTTGAGGGGGTGGAGAGAGGAGAGAGGGGGAGATATAGTGTGTGAGTGAGAGAGTAAACCGCTTCCGCGTATAGACTCCTGTCCCTTCTGTATGCTGTAGCTGAGACTGTTAAGTGGTGAGGGAGATTCTTTGGTTGAGTCGACGCGTTTCATTGTTCAAGAACGGCTATCGGGTTGCTACGAGCGTTTTCAAACATGGTGAGACAAGATTGAGTCCCTGCACATACCATTATCATCATAGTCACTACACACACATACACACACACACGCGCGCGCGCGCGCAAACTGATAACATACACGTTTGTGGTGTGTGTGTGTGTGTGTGTGTGTGTGTGTGTGTGTGTGTGTGTGTGTGTGTGTGTGTGTGTGTGTGTGTGTGTGTGTGTGTGTGTGTGTGTGTGTGTGTGTGTGTGTGTGTGTGTGTGTGTGTGTGTGTGTGTGTGTGTGTGTGTGAAATCGACAGCAACATCAGAAAAGCAAAACAAACCACACACACATACACACACACAAGTGCAAACTGATAATATACACGCGCGCCCGTGTGTGGTTTGTTTTGCTTTTCTGATGTTGCTGTCGATTTTAATGTATAGAAAGAAATGTATCTGTTCCTATTCTGACCAAGGGGCTGTGCGGGACGAAGGACATGCCCTTCTCTCGAGCTACGTGTGCTCGTCCCGAGCTTCAAACAGAGCTCCTGCCGCAGGGACTATAGACAGAGCTGGATTTTTTATGGTGTGACCTGCTACGGGCTGTGGGTTTTCAATTATTTAATTAATTGAGGATTAGTGTTCGCCGAGGCCGGTCCAAGATTCACCTGGCACAGATTGGTAGCGACCGAGGACGCAAACGAGGTGGTTGCCCTGAAATCGGGCGGTGCGTGGATAGAATTTCCGGGACAGTGTCCGTATAGTGGCATCCAGAGAACGGACATGCAGGTATTCTCGGATAATCTTATTGGATGTCAGGTATCCTTTGCACGCCAAGCTCAATCCTCTGTCCAGGAGAGATCGAGCTTTCGGCAAGTAGCCCCATACGGGGGTCGCGTAGGTGGAGACGATAAGCTTCCCTAGACGGCGGGTTTTCCTATATGTTTGACTTTGATTTTTAGTTTTCTTGTAAGTTTCTCGTTTGTTGATGAAACAGTTATTATACAAGAGGCGTTGCAAATTTTCGTTTCCTGAAATCTACCTCTGTCAGGCTGACACGCGTTACCCTCCTTGGGAATTCGTTATTCCATGCTCCGTCCAGTATGTCCAGTACTGGATCCCAAGTAACAAAATTATGAACTTTCTTTTTTCTAAAAATGTATTCTTAGTTCCGAGTTCCGATGTTCATTCGATAACACATGTAATTTGCATCTTGTCCGTCCTGTGTTATGATGACTTGGAGGGTAAACGATTCCTTTTCTGCTATTTCTATGCTCATTTATGCCGCATTTCTGCGACCAGGTCTCTAACTTACATCTATATAGATTTAGGACAGCGCCTGCGACATGAGAGATACTTGCAGTACCAGGCCTTTACTGGTCCGTTAATGATGTTAATTTTATAAAAATATAAAATAAAACTTCTTGTGGGTGAAGTCGTTTTTTATCGTTCACGTACCGGTTGCTCTAAGTTATTTACGAATAAATTTCAAATACTTTTTAGTGACCTAAGCTATTAATGTCGCAGCATCAGCTTTGCTACCGAGCAAGGAATGTGGTAACGTATGCCATTCGACTGCACGCATCACTGTAATACTACTAATTTAAAATATGTTTCACACAGTTTCGCATGATTTAACTGTCTATCACACGCAATGTGTAAAGATCGTGAATAATTCTTCTTATTATACATCTCTCAAACTCGTTCAAGTTTACTACAGTGTGATTCGCTCTGGGTTTTTTTTGCGTTTTACTGGAGTACTTAAACGCTGATCCGGGCAATTTTCTGAACGCGTATTATGTTCTATCCGAATTGTGAATTCTGAAACGCCACTGAATTAAATAGCTGCTCTTGCTGTGGCGTTTTTAACCGTGAAGAAGTATATCCCTTTCCTTGATTATGCATCACACGTTCCAACAAGAACAGACGATATAATTTCACGACCATCGGAATGAATTGTTTTGTTACTTTTTTGCTTTTATGCTAGAAAATAACGGTTATCATAAAAGAATAATATCCCCCTTAATTGAAAATAGAAAAAACAGAAGACAATTATTTTAAAAGAGTTTTATTCCATAGAGGCAGACCAGGGTAACAAAAAATTTCAATTAACAAATTACATTCCGTTTATAACAGATAGGATTAATAATAGGTTAAAACATCATGATCTTAACATGGTATCAGTAAACAAACATAATCTTTTTTCATTACTAGTAAATAATAAAGAAAAATCAATCACACTAGGGAAAAATGGAGTTTATGAAATACACTGTGCAGAAGTACATATATACGCGATGCTATTTATATCCGACAATGTGGCCGTGGTCTGAAATATCGCATTTCTGAACATAGAAGGCGTTTTTAACCAATACAGGTTTTGCAGATCATTGCTTACAACACAATCACTTCATAGGTACAAAAACATAACACTACTGCACAATATACAAAAAGTTAAAAAAAATTTTGATTTATTATAAATTCTAGAAATTAAAAAAGCAATAAAGAGTAACAAAAATATAACATAGTTGTTATTTAGTTTAGTTAATTTTTATATTTTGCATTCAGATTATATTTAGTTTTTACAGACACTTGAGCTTCCCTTAGCTTCTCCAATCCCCTCTCCATCATCACACCCCACACATGTCCGGATAAACGCCCAAAACAGATGTTCACCACCCAAAACATCCTTTGTTTAGTTGTTCACTGATCTCTTTGACAATAGATTGACAAGCTGAAACAGCTGTCAGAATTAAATAAAACTGTGAAACGTACCAAATGTTTATATATTTTTAAAACCTTTGTGTTAATAAGTTTAATTATGAAAGTTGTGTTAGTGGTTATAATCACAAACAAAATTATCACTGTTGCACATCACTATAGAAAAATTATTCCGATTAGCGCTTTCAAGCTTCTCAGCTCATCGTCAGTTCGGAAATAACAACAACAGCAGAATAAAATAAACTCTTCACACCCCCACCCGCCCCACTGACCACACACACCCCCGCAAACAAACTATAAGTCAAATGTCCCTTTCCAACGTCCGAGGTCTGTCACCCCGTCTGTATAGTTACATATTATTCTAGCACACTCCGTGTGTGTGTGTGTGTGTGTGTGTGTGTGCATTCTTTTCAAAACCTAACGTTGTAAAGCCTTTCTCATTTACACTTTTGGACGCGGTCACTCACCCTTATTTCAAAAACATCCATATATGCAATTTAATTCTTAATGTTATCTAACCGTCGTCTACCTTTTACTTCTTAATTATATTATAAAATATTTTTTCTTTGTCAAATTTAGTTTTAGTATTCATTAAATTGTCTAACCCTTCCTTTCTTTCTTTCAATATTTCTAACTCCTCTCTAAGGTTTCTTTCAACTGTGTTATTTACTACTTTTAAAATTTCATAGTCTTCCAAAGGATTAACAAACTTATGGGTCTCTTCTATGAAATGTCTTGCATATAACGAATTCGTTGTTCTGTTACCTTCACCATGTTTGTGGTCAGACAACGTGCATACGAATTTCCGTCTTGTCTCACCTAGGTACACTTTGTTGCATTCTTTACATTTTAATTTAAAAACTCCACTTCTCTGTAATACTGGAATTTTTTCTATATTTGTATTTCTTATCTTATCAAATACCGTTTGACATTTTTTAATTGCTATTTCTACTCCGTATTTATTAAAACATTTTAATAAAACTTTGTATTAATATGTTTTACCAAGTGCCCAACGAGTCACCAATTAATATAGTTTAACAAAATATTCAATAAATTACAGTGACAATAGTAATGTACGAACACTCAATCTAATCAGCGCACACAAAATCACAACTAAGTACTTCTTCTGAACAACCGAACAATGTTAACAGAACCAGTAATACGCCACCAACACAAGCATGCACTATCATTCAGTAGAAGACTCCCCCCCCATCACACGTCTCGGTAGCAAAACTGGTGCGCGTACAGTAAGTAGGGTACTCCGCACGTATTTATGGTCAAGCAAAAACGACATATTATCAGCGGCACGAATTAGTGTAAATCACATTAAGTGGACTTTGTGCATGTGAGAGCCGTGTCCAGCGTTGCCAAACTTACACTGTGCCGGCTGTGTCCATGTTAGGCGGGGGGTGGGGGTTGCCTGAAGTGGGGTGAATGGGTTTCCACTTTAATAATTCGTACTTATATACCCCATCGTCAATTTTTTTTGCGTCACAACGGACTACAGTGAAACGCTTTCGCAGTGATGGCAACGGAGCTGAATATGGTTGGAGTGCGTAAGAGCGGCTTTTACTCTCTCTTACCCTACTACGTAGGAACTCGTAAACGAACGTGATACACGTTACGCATAAAAGCCTAATCCAGCTTTGCGTGTTGTCCGGATATACGTATTTTAAAAATTCTTCGTACGGACGTCTCACTTTGGGACAACGATTAAAACACTAAGAGACCAATTTAAAAATTTAATTGTTGAAAAATAAGAATACGGAACGATTAATCTGTTGCAGTATACACTGAAATACACTATAGCTTTTCTATTAGTGTTTTCTGTTTTATTTATATAGTCACGTATTTCACTGTTTACCTCTTAAAGATGTGACACGAAACACCTATGAGAATGTAGTACAACGTAATTATTTTACATGGAACAAGAGTCCGAGTAGAGAGTAGTCTATTCTACGCACTTTTATATTCTTCTTCTTCTTCTTCTTCTTTTTCTTCTTCTTCTTCTTCTTCTTCTTCTTCTTCTTCTTCTTCTTCTTCTTCAGGCTGTAGACCTTACGATTCGTTGCGCAGCACTCCTTGGTCTGACCATCTCTTCTTTGGTCTTCCAATATTCCGCCTTCTTTTCGGATTATAAGGCAAATTTGTTTTGGTATCCTGTTTGTATGCATTCTTTCAACATGGTCTGTCCAATCCTGTCTGTACTGCTTTATCCTTTCGTTTAGGTTGCATATCCCAAGGATGTTCCTTACATCAGCTTTTCTTAGCAGTGCCTCTATGATACTCCTAGTACTGATCGTAAAAATTTTATTTCACTAGTAATTTTTATAGTATTATAACGCATAATTTTAAGTACAGCGATTATAACAATTCGTAGAAAAATACTTTTACAAAGAAAACATTCACTTACTTAATCTTCGTCTCCTGCCCGTAGAGTGTCGAAGCAGTTTATAGAGCACGTCATCCTGTCCTATCTCGGGCCAGTTCTCTATACCAAGCCCACACTGCTCCTTTCCTTTCCACACTTGCTTTAGTACTGTCTTCCACTTCAATCTAGGTCTTCCTCTTCTCATTACATCTTACGGTTTTGCTTCCTACAGTCTTCTAAGGTATCTTCTGTCTTCAATTCTATAGACGTGGCCAAACGTTGCCTCAACTGTGAACTTTCTATCACATCAATTACAGAGACCACTCGACCCTAGATTCCTGCGGATAATGAGGTTTCGTATTCTATGTCGTCTTGTGTTGTTTTCTAGACGTCTACAAAATCTCATCTCCATAGCTTGAATTTTTCTTTGATTTCTTCCATTGAAGGTCATAAACATTATGGCCACAGATCGTGTTGGGACGTAAACAGATTCGTAGACTGAGAGATTAATTAAATACATTAATTCGATAATTAATATTGTTATTAAGCGATCTGGACACAATGGAGAGTAGCGCACACAGTTAGCTATGATTAAAACAACGGAGATAACGTAACAGACTAACCGTAGAGACAAAGTAAACAAACCCATGTGTAGATTTAACTCTACAAGCGTTTTGATTGGCTACTGTACGCCAACGCACATTTTCCTTCTCGGATATAGTTATTACTTCCATATTTCCTTAAGGAATGGAAGTATGGTGATGGCAAAAAAAATCGTGTTCGAGATTATTGCAGATTCTGATTCTACTACACTCAAAACATGAAAAAAAGTCGTTTTCCGAAAAGTGTCTGTGTGTCTGTGTGTCTATCTGTGTGTGTGTCTGTAGATTTTTTTTCTATGGCAAACGATAACTGCCGCAAATTCAAACAGAATCAAATAATTTTTTGCATACAGCCCTGATTTGTAGAGGACTCGCGACCTATTGTTTTTGGTGAAGATCGGTTGATGGAAAGGGGTAGTTTACCTGCAACGGTTTTTTTTTATCAAGGGAAATTTTTTTTTTTTGGCAAACGATAACAGCCGCAAATTCAAACAGAATCAAATAATGTTTCGTATACAGCCCTGAATTGTAGAGTTCTCAAGACCTTTTGTTTTTGGTGAAGATCGGTTAAGGGAAAGGGGTAGTTTACTTGTAACGTTTTATGTTTTAACAAGGGTATTTCCTATGGCAAACGCTAACAGCCGCAAATTCAAACAGAATCAAAAGATTATTTGCATACAGCCCTATATTGTAGAGTTCTCAAGACCTATTGTTTTTGGTGAAGATCGGTTAAGGGAAAGGGGTAGTTTACCTACAACGTTTTTTTAACAAGGGTATTTTCTATGGCAAACGATAACAGCCGCAAATTCAAACAGAATCAAATAATTTTCTGCATACAGTCCTGATTTGTGGAGTACTCAAGACCTATTGTTTTTGGTGAAGATCGGTTGAGGGGAAGGGGTAGTTTACCTGCAACGTTTTTTATCAAGCGTATTTTCTATGGCAAACGATAACTGCCGCAAATTCAAACAGAATCAAATAATTTTTTGCATACAGCCCTGATTTGTAGAGTACTCGCGACCTATTGTTTTTGGTAAAGATCGGTTGAGGGGAAGGGGTAGTTTACCAGCAACGGTTTTTTTTATCAAGGGAAATTTTTTTTTTTGGCAAACGATAACATCCGCAAATTCAAACAGACTTAAATAATGTTTCGTATACAGCCCTGAATTGTAGAGTTTTCACGACCTATTGTTTTTGGTGAAGATCGGTTAAGGGAAAGGGGTAGTTTACTTGCAACGTTTTTTTAACAAGGGTATTTTCTATGGCAAACGATAACAGCCGCAAATTCAAACAGAATCAAATAATGTTTTGCATACAGCCCTGATTTGTAGAGTACTCAAGACCTGTTGTTTTTGGTGAAGATCGGTTAAGGGGAAGGGGTAGTTTACCTGCACCGTTTTTTTATCAAGCGTATTTTCTATGGCAAACGATAACAGCCGCAAATTCAAACAGAATCAAATAATTTTTTGCATACATCCCTGAATTGTAGAGGTCTCAAGGACTTTCGATTTTGGTGAAGATCGGTTAAGGGGAAGGGGTAGTTTACCTGCAACCTTTTACGTTTTAACAAGAGTAAAGTACTTGCAAATTTATTTAAACTTTTTGAAACAATGGTAATTGTTAAAAATAAAATAATTTTGTTGCCAGGCAATAAAATTAAAATTTTTTAATTTTAATGTAATATAATATTTTTCATTTAATACGGCAATAAAAAGGCAGGTAAGACACAAACACACAATTCACGTTATTTCTGGCCTCACTCATGTTTATTTTCTTACGTTTGCACGCTTTTTAAATGGAAAGTGCCGAAACCCACACCAACATAACGCGTGCAAGCCGAAAAAATGGACATCAATTTGGTTACTGGCGAAGCTAGTAGTTAATGAATGGGTAGGCAAAAATCTTATCTTAAATTTTTTTTAAGGAATCACTAAAAGGACGGTGGGTCAAATCGGACGCTGAGGTAGAGTTGCTGTAACCGAATGGTTCCACAAACAGCCGTAAGAATTTTACTAGCAGGGAATCTACAGGTTAGCGCAACAGTGGAACTCATGTCTTAATGTTATTGGAGACTTCTTTTAAAATCGTTGAATAAAAAATGCTTTACAGCTCTATACGTGTGTCTATTGAACA
Organism: Magicicada septendecula; assembly: GCA_034769895.1. Taxonomy (NCBI): domain Eukaryota; kingdom Metazoa; phylum Arthropoda; class Insecta; order Hemiptera; family Cicadidae; genus Magicicada; species Magicicada septendecula. The sequence goes on from CM068374.1 coordinate 60,507,106, forward strand.
ATCCTTGTATTAGTCATACACAATAATACAACTGATTGAACTTCAAATTTTTAAACTTGGTTAGTTTCTATATATATGTTTAATGTTACAAATAATTCAAATAACAATCTTGATCATCTTTTAGTTGAGCGGAATAACAGTGACACTTTTAATAACCGCATAAAATAAACACTTAGAAACAACACAGGCGCTTTAACTTAACTGTCTGGACCACAGAAGTGAGGCATGCCTCAACGCTCTATGTGTACAGCGCGGGACAATCCCCCCTCCCTACACTTACCTATCACACCACTACATTGCTTACATACGATGTATACAAAAAACGCTGAGGCAAGTTCAGGTTGCCTCATTCGCTTTAAACGAGCTATGCCGAATCTCACCTGTCACCATCTAGCGGTCGCTCAATAAAGCACGTTTCGGTTTAATAAATTTGACAGTCACAGTAACAATGTATAATCTTTACGTTATGTAGTTCATACGTATTTATAATTTTTATTCTACAGAATTTGTTAGGGTAGGCATTGCCTCAATTGCCTCCATGTAACTTCGCCACTGATATATATGTGTACAACGTTATCGGCAACAAAGAAGTAGTTTTTGTTAAAATTCCTTCCCGGGATATTTGGCCGTAGTCCAATGTTTTCTACAAAACCAGACATTTCGGCAATGCCATCGACTTCCATCATCAGTGAAAATCGAGTGCGATAACGTGAGGTGGTATACGTTAGTGACCACAGTACTGTGGTTAAGGCTGAAGCAGTAAGTAGAAAGAAGTAGTTTCTATGGTAATATTTCATTTCGAAAATGATTTTAAATATAAATCTTATAATATGGAAGTCATGTATGGTTCTCCATACCGATATTTTTAAATTATCATATGAATTAAACAAATGTCAACAGTTTCTTTTGTAGATCATCTTCACCATCCTCACTTCACGGCGTAGGCAAGGGGTTAAATTTGGTATCTGATTACTTCGTTCCTTACGAATAGGTTCCTTAAAATTACAAAAGAGTTTGCAGCCTAGACCGTGCCTAAATAAATCAAGCACTGGACCATGCCTTTGTAAACCATGATAAAACCTATATGCACCATGTTTTACGAAATTGAAGAGAAAATTATAGTGGAGCCACTTATTCAGACAATGACACCATAGTGATCTTAATTTTTTATGTTGTCGACCTGATTGTGATCTGAGAGGCACAAAATGCATTTCAAAGGGATCTATATCAACTAAAACAAATAAGTATTTTAAATATAATTAAAAAATACTAATCCATAAAACAAAACTTACGGTCCTTTCGGAAGTTGGACTCAAAATGGTCAAGACTGCCTTAAACAACAAAACATAAGGGCAATTAGGTATCTTAAGTATTTAGGATGCGATATTTCCAATGGTTAGAGTAAAGATTTGGCCCGAAAGTTAAAAGTTTGTAATTGATACGCTAATGTCTGGAAAGTAAAACAAGAAAACAGACGATACTGATATTCTGTAAAAAGCTTACGGTACCTACGGTCAAGTAAGGCAATAAAATCTATATTACGACATGAACACAATAGAGAAAAGAATACAAGCTCATAAAACTTAAGAACATCATCATCATCATCTTAACAACTTGGTACAAGTAAGGTGCTGCCTGTTCCGCCTTCAAAGATCCTCCGGCCGTCTCGTTCCGGGTCTACCCACACCATCTGTGTGCTATAGGTTTATATTTCCGAACTTATTGAATCTGATATTCTTTCTAAGTGTTGTTTTCCGCCGTTGTTTATAATCTTTTAGCATCTCATTCAAGTTAATAATTTTATATTCTTCTCTTATAGCCATATTCTTTATACGATCGAGTTTAAAACACCTATTAAGTCCTCTCAAGAACGCCATTTTCCGAGGCCTGAATCACTGAATTTCGTTTTCAAAATGGGTTGTTGAAATAATTTTAAAAAAGAGAAAGAAAGGGTCAGCAGGATTGAATTTCAAAATGAAGGGACAGATACATGGTTTTATAATAGTAGGAAAAGCATAAAGGGGAGCACAAAAGAAAAAGACCCGTTAGAAACAGAATTAAACATAAAAGCAGAAACAGAATTCAGAATCAAAATAAAACACATTCGCAAAGAAAGAGAAAAAAATACATAGTACAGTTTTCTAAAAAAGCGTATAGTTTGTTTTTAATGCTAAAACTGAGTCTTGCTAATCCGCTATAACGCAGTAACATAACGGATTATCTTAAGAATGGCGGAACACACGATCGTATGGACTTTATGCTTCTGCATCACATATGATATTATCTTAATGAAGCAGCACGTTCTAAACTTGGACGCGATTCAAAAGTTGCTTTATTCGTTTTCCGCAAGTTAATACGTCCCTGTAGGGTGTTCATTATAAAACAAAAGTAAGTTGTCTTCTCTAGCAGTAAGTAAATGTATAATCTGTGTTGTGTGTAAAAAAAAGGAATGCTGTCTTCTGGTCGCTGATTTTCTTTATTACCTGGTTTGTGTAAACTCCCTCGTTCGCATTAAATTATCCGATTGAAACATATTGTAATGGCTGTTACGGAACGATCTCGAAATGGCGAGAGTTTATTCTACTCGGTTTTCGACTAGTCCAGCATGTAGAATCAAAGCAGTCCCCTCACGCCGCACTAAAGTACCTTCCAGAGTCTTCAAGATCACTTGTAGATACGCATTCTGGCACGCCACATTAAGGATGGAAAGTTATTCTGGAAAACGTTTGCTATGCATATAAACCACAGCAGCTGGCTTTGTCAGCCAGTTACTATGAGCGATTTTCTTAGTGCGGATCGAGTCATTGTTGAGGTTTAGTGAAAAGGGTTTACTGGATAGTAATTGGTGAGCAACTCTTTTACTTCACATTATTGTTGCGTGTGGACAAATTTAACTTGAATTATTGTACGCGTTGAGTACAAATTAATAAATGTGATTAATTAATGCTGGTAATTAGTGATTTCATTGGTGTCTGTATTTTGTTTCCACTGTACCGTACGACGATCAGTGAGACCGTCGTAACATTATATTATCTGTACTGTATATGTCAGAATGCCAAACAAATTATACATGATACTTATATGTACCCTGCGTTGCAGAACTCGCTCACTATTTTGAACAAACTACATTTATTATCACATAAACTTTGATATTAAATATTTATATTACAAAAATCTTGAGTTATCTACAAAGTTTCTGTAATTTAGCAATTGTAGAGCGCACCATCATACAATAAACACTAAACATTCGCAACGTTCAGACTTTGGTTAAATTTCCATTCCTTTTAGTCTGACACACTTCCCCATTTTTACAATTAAAAAAAAAAATTAAACTTTTTTTGGCACTGAGGATCAAAAGTTTTGAAATTGTCCTAAACTTAACACTACATTTACATGTTAGTTAAAATTCTATTTAATTTGATACTAAACATGAATTGTTTGCGATTTTATTCTAGCAAATGTGTTACATTTTGCAAATGACAGTTGCATCTAGTTATATCCAGTGAGTATTATATCTATCAAAAAAGCAAAACCTACGCATAGACCATTTCGTTAGTTGACTGTGTTTACATTCTAATCTAGGGCTTTCCTAAACGAACGATGTTCTAGAAGTTTCATTAGAACAATGTTGATGGTTTCAAATATATTTTTATCAAGAAAAGTGTGGTTTTAAAATTTTAATATTAGCGCTACATATTAGCTTGAAATGGTATTATCGGAATCAGTCTTGTGACGAATTAAAGATTATTTAAATAGCACAATTTAATTTTTTTTGTTCTTATAACAAGTGAGAGTATAATCCACCCCCCCCTCTGTACCTAGATACCTGTATCAACTTGTAAAATGGCTAGTACGAACATGCAAAGTACAATGTTATTAAGCGAAAACTAATAATCCTTCTATTTAAATAAAAGACGTAGTAATAATAAAGGAAATATCTAACTCCTAACTAAGAAAAGGTAGGATAATTTATCGTAGTTAATTAATGGACAATTAATAATAATAAAGGAACGAACTGCTTTTCTCTCAGCGCATAAACCGCGCCAGCTCCCATACTCCCTGCCGCTAAACTACGCCGTCGCCGGAGAATCTCTGACGTAAGCAGCTCGAAAATGTGTCGTGAAGTTAAACTTACGTTATGTCGCTAAAAAACGATGTAAAATTAGTGCTTCGAATTTAATTAATCCAATGTAGCGTAAACGAAACTTAAAAACTAGTAATGTAGTTCAGACGTTGAGAAAATATTCTTAATAAATAAAAAACTTAGCCGACACATCTCTTTGTATAAAAAAGTAAGTGGTAAGATATGTTCCTTACCATGTAAAAGGTAACATCAGTGCTGTTAAAATAAAAAGGAATCAAATGTGAAAAGTGAACACCAACGCCAGGAGAGAAGTTACTACAACAACTGTACGAACTCCAAGTAGGAGAATTTCAGCGCCATGACCTAGACCACAATTCAGAAACAACCAACTAAATGGAGGATCCAGACGGACAACGAACTACACCCAGGAAGACCTACTGAAGAGGATCATCTCGACCACCAGCCGCAGACTCACGTTATATTCAGGTGACACTAAACCATAACTTCTGTGCATACATTGTTTTTAACAACCGCAACAAAAAGAACAGTAAAGTTTCTTGTAAAGACCTTTTAGATCACATAAATATTAGCATATTAATGTTTGTAATTTCTGTAATGCTATAGTAATAACCTGATGATGTTTAAAGGTAAAGTTAATCTGAAATTACATCAGACTATTCTTCAAATAGTTTGGATGATGTTAAAGTATGTTAGAATATTACAAAGTTAGAACCCGGATCCGTGGTAATCAAAGTAATACACAGCTGTATGATTTTGAGATACTAAGAGTAACAATTTAAAGAGTATTTAATGCAGAATCTATAAGAATTTTCTTTTAAAAGTAAAGTAAAAAAACAAAAGATGATCATTAAAGCTATTATGTTTATATCCGTAGTTAAAATACAGTAATAAAGAGATGTTTTCGCTAATATCCAGAGAGTGAATAAATTTATGAAACCTTGGACAAATTCCTGATATATACATTGTCATAATTTGTTGGTAAGTAATTTTTACTAACTACGGCAGCTAGTTTAATTAACAGCAAACAATTAAACTGGTTCCCTATGTTATAATGTCTTAACAGGAGAGACGTTATAGTCTGAAGGACAATTGTCACACCGTTTTAGTATCTAGAAAAAACAGCCATATTGGCACTCCGTAAAGCATATAAGAAAAGTGTCAAATCGCAAAGGATGAATGTAAGTAAATTGCCACACCACGACCGCGCTGGTATGTGTTGACCATTAATAAAATGAAAACCCTTTTCGCATGAGTCGTTTTATTTGATTTCCCACTGTAGAATTTCTGAGAATACATGTTTGATAATGATGGACATTTGCTGTAATTCAGTAAAACGAATATTGATGCAGTAAAAAATCATTTGTAATCATATCTGCAAAAAAATATCGAATGTACCAAACAAATTAAACACTAAATTTTGACAATGTGTTTTAGTTTTTTTTAGGGTAAGTTGAACGTTTTTAAAAATGTCAACAATTTATAAAATAATTTAATCAACTTTACAGACTTTTCGACACGAGAAAAAATAGTTTGTGTGTTTCGAGAAATTACTTACAATCAAATATTTATAAAATTGTATGGTAAAAATTCTGAATTTCTAATTTTTTTGTGAGGAAAATGAGGGGATCCAACCTTGAACCTAGTCTGATCCCCCACCCTAGGAACGGAACCTAGTTACGCCACTGTGTTTAATATCCATTACTATTTTTTTTTTACGAATATTACTAAGTATGACTTTGTGTTTAAGTTATTAAAAAATATTTTCAGTAATTTTTATGCTTTAGTTAAATTCCCTTTCAATCTTAAACATAGTGCAAAGCTTACTATACAAACAAGAATGACCGTTTCAAATATTTCGCAAAATAAAATGCCAACTTTTGAAGTTTTCCGTATACAATACGTTAGCACTATAGATTTTGATGTCTATTTTGTAAAAATATGTGTGAGGCATTAAAAGCGAGAAGAAAATTTTAGCAGGATAGAGTTATTTTAATGTATAAACCTAAATCAGGTGACAACTGTTTTGAACGGCACGTAACGGTAGTATAATGCAACCAACACATACCGGTAGTCCTGCGCGGTCGTGGTGTGGCAATTTACTTACGTTCATCCTTTGCGATCTAATTCTTTTCCTATCTACTTTACGGTGTGGCAAAGGGATATTTCTCTAGACACTAAAACGGTGTGGCAACATACCTCCACGCCCGGAGTCATTTATCAGTCCATTTATGCTTATCAGAATGCTTAAATATAGACGTAGAAATGTTGGTAAATAGCGGAATTAAAATGCAAATACTTGATAACCCGTGATAGCTGAAGGGCGGAGCTTAAAATGGAATTACCCCAAAGTCATATATATTTCCTTTGTGCGGTATTACAGCGGCGGTCAGTGGGTCATGAAACAAAGCAATGCTTTTGTTCATGTAATGATAAATGAGCAACCATTTGTTGTAATGACCCGTGTGTTTACAACAGCTGCCCTCCATTCATACTGCTTTTTGCAGTTGTGCCTTCAGAATCCTATATAATGTCATTCTTATTCATGAATAATATCCACATACTCCCTACTCCCCCTTTACTCCTATGGAGTTAATACAATTTGAAAAGCACAATAATTAAATTTTGTTTTCTGAATTTTGCGTTAGAGTAACAGGTAACTACAATTTTATTTTTACCTTACAGTTATGTTATATATTTACATTCTGTATTTTAAATTATATTAGTTATGTGGTATTAAATATTTGTTATTGGACAAGGGGTCAAAGGCTGGCAAAGGGTACCGAAGGGCTGTTTCTTTGCCGAAAAAAAAAATGGACCAACAAATTTTGGTTAACGCCCACTGTCCCCGACAAAAGTCGGAACTTGAGAAATCCAGTTAGCTGTTCCAGCAAAGCCTACTTCCACGTCCTCAAAGGCGATAGCCGCGTGGCCCCTGGAAAGCATGGCGTACAATGGATGTGCGTTATGTAACTGTAGGAATGCGAGTTTCCATCGCCTTAAAACTGAAACCTAAGGCTAGGGGAGATAACCCCAAAAGAGAACAGACCTGTTAGGATACCTGAAGGTGGCAGTCTTACTACCTGACTACTTAGCTAGAGGTTGGTAACCTATACTAAGGAAACTAAAACATACTCAAAATCATTACTAAAAGCCGGATGGACCAATGAAGATATGGCTTCAGTGAGGGCGGAACAGGCTGTAAGCCTACACCTTGTCGTGGAGAGGAGAAGAGGAGAGGTTATTGGACCCAAATTGAGGGATTAGACGGTTAAGGCAGTATTTTGATAATAGCAGTCAATTTTACTTTTGATGTGCGGAAATTCTTTGTTTTCTGTTACTCTGCCCGACAGTTGAGTCCTCATTTCATTCTTTACATTTCCCCGTTTGTTTACAATATGCGCCGGAATCAGTTTTTGGAGCCTCAGCTGTCCTATTACATTAATATAAAAGCATAAATAATTTATCCACTTACGATTATTTCATGCAATTTAGTATACTAAGTAACCTAGGATTGTTTTGTTCGAAATTAAAATTTTAAAAAAGCAGGCAACACTTGTTCAAAACATTTTGCACTATGGTGATTTTTAATGTTGTTGAAATAAATAGTCTTAAAAAGTTGATATACCGATCTGGAAAAAGCACTCAAGTCTGATTACACTGGAATGATTCAAAATAACATACTATGACAATGATCAATGGGGACAGATTTGCAGGTTACAATCAAATTACAAACATGTGAGACAGTCCACCCAAAAAAATTGTTTTTGTTTCTGCAAATGAATTAACAGGCCTATATAGCATATTGCCTCAATTTTTTTTAAATCTTAGTCCTACGAACGCATTTTTTACAAATGCAGTAGCAGCCTATATTATTTAAATGTTCCAAAAAATTAGCTATAAGTATTTTAGTGGGCACAATAAATTTTTAAGTACGAATATTGAATATTTTATTTGTAGTGAAGTGCATATTAATAAATCTATAGTTGAAATTAAATAAATGGGGAACCAATCTAATAACAAGTATACCAGGAAAATCGCTGGGAATATGTAAGATCATGACGATTTCGTACAGTTGTATTTGTAAACATTTTTATATACTTTTCTATTACTGTTTGCCCTTATTCAGAACATTTTCTGTAGAAAAATTGATTATGTTTGCACTTATATCTACTTGTTGTATATTTTTATTGGATTTTGTGTTAGTATTTTCCAATATACTACTAACAGAAATTTTTTTTTTTCAGGTAACAGCTTCTTCGTTTTGGCTGAATTAAGACGTTTTCCACACATTTTGAGGTATGTTAGATATTTTTCACACACCACTGTAACGAGGATTTTTTGTTGTCCATGACGAATCCGTTGATTAAGGAATTATAAATATACCACTGCTGACTCCGAACAATAATTTTGTATTGGTAAAAATGTAAAACTTTTACCTTTTAGTAGTAGTACCTTTTACTATTACCTTTTTTTAATAGTAAAACAAAACAGGTTAATTTAATTTAACGTGACTGTCTGAGTATTACCCTTTTGTGTATAATTTAATTACAATCAGAATGATCACTGTAGGAAAGATAGGAGGTAAGAAAATAAATTACTTAGATTTAAACATAGAAATTAAAGATAATGAGAAACTACAGTTTGGGATATTTAGGAAAGAGTCGTATTCTGATATAATTATACCAAGAGAGTCTTACCGCCCATATAGATATAAAATGGCGGCAATCAATTCATTTTGTTACAGAGCTCAGAAGTGTTTAAAAGAGAATCAAAAGATAGGGAGTTAAAAACGATAAAGGGAATTGTAAGGAATAATAATTATAACACCAACATAGTGGATAAAGTTATGAAAAGGGTTAACATACAAAAAGCTAAAATAGAACCAGAACAAAAGAATTATGCAGGGTCATTGACATACATAGGTTCACATACTAGAAAAATTATAAAATGTTTTAATAAATATGGAGTAGATATAGCTATTAAAAAATGTGAAACGGTATTTGATAAGATAAGGAATAAGAATGTAGAAAAAATTCCAGTATTACAGAAAAGCAGAATTTTTAAATTAAAATGTAAAGACTGCAACAAAGTGTACCTAGGTGAGACAGGACGAAAATTCGTATGCAGGTTGTCTGACCACAAACGTGGAGAAGGTAATAGAACAACCAATTCGTTATATGCAAGACATTTCATAGAAGACAACCATAAGTTTGTTAATCCTTTGGAAGAATACGAAATTGTAAAAGTAGTAAATAACACAGTTGAAAGGAAGCTTAGAGAGGAGTTAGAAATATTAAAAGAAAGAGAAAAAGGGTTAGACAATTTAATTAATATTAAAATTAAATTTGATAATGAAGAAATATTTTATAACATGATTAAGAAGTAAATGATAGAGGACAGATAGATAAGATTAAGAATTATTTGCATAGTACTAATTGGATGGTTAAAATAAGGGTGTGTGACTGACCCATGTGTGTGGAGAGGAAGTAGGGTAAGTTTAAAAGGACACACACACACACACACACACACACACACACACACACACACACACACACACACACACACACACACACACACACACACCACTGAAACACAAGGAATTTGCTAGAAAAATATGTAACTGTACAGATGGTGGGACAGGGTTTAGGGGGTGGGGAAGGGTCATTTATATTATAGCTTGTTGTGTGTGAGCAGGGTGGGGGAGAGGGGTGAAGGGTTTGTTTTCACATAATTTCTGCCTATTCCGATCTGACGATGGGCTGTGAGGCTTGAAAGCGCTAATCGGGATAATTTTTATATAGTGGTGTGCAACAGTGATCATTCTGATTGTGATTTCAACCACTAACACAAATTTCTTCATTAAACGTCTATAATTTAATTGTCAGAATTCTCTAATATTAAAAAACATTTTCATGTATATTACATATTTACATAATTGTAATTTACATTCAATAATGTAATGCGGATATAAAAAATTCTTGTTTTTGAAGCGTCTTAGTGTGAAGTTAATAAAAGAAGACAGAAAAGTAAAATTGTAACAGGACTGATGAAGTATGTGCTTTGAAGTAGGGAAAATAACTTCAAAATATAAACATGCAAGTACCCGTTAACTCAAAAACGTTAGGTTCTTTATTTTAAGTGTTACTGTGTTATAAGCATTGTATATACACATTAAAGTTATGTTTTCCTCAACCATGGCTTTCATTTATTTCAACAGTAAACTAAAAATAAAAAAAAACCGTTGTCAACTAACCACACAAATAAAAACAACACGTATTTTTGCTTTGCATGAAGAAATAGGACAATTTACAATTAGTACACTTCTTCTTATCCACATCGTAATATACCGATACAATCGTATATTAAAAACATTGAAAATCTACTGCAGAAACGGATAAAGGTACAGTTCCGATGCCGCTAAACAGCATTTGTTTATTTACACTTTACTATTGTAATTAATTCTGGTCTCCATGGTGTTGTTGACATCTTTATACGCGTCAACAAAAGAGCATAAATAAATGGGCTAAATCGTGCGAACGGGACAGAATATCAAATTTCACGTTAGACAATGATATTTGCCTTGTGTCAAAGGTTACTTATGCAAAATTTGGTGGCAATCGGTGTAACGGTGTGGATTTCTATTCAATACAAAGGGAAAAATCTACAGACTTTGAGTTATATATATATATATATATAGAGAGAGAGAGAGAGAGAGAGATAATATTCTCTGCCCTTATAACGTCTTACCTACGTTATAACATCGGGAACCTGTGCATAATTGCCTCGGATCAATTGCACGGGCTGCCATAGTCGTAATCAACTTCTATTTATTAATTTTACAAGCTGTAGTTATAATTAAAGGAAATTTTACAGGGGTGTCTGATGATTTATTCACTCAGTATTTTGTGTTATGTAATGACATCTCTTTATTAAACAATTACTTTAACAGCTCTACATAAGTATTTCTTTACCATAAGGTTTTCTTAATAAATAGTTTACAGTTTACAAAATATTTTCTGAAAGGGGCCCACAACATAAGGATTGGTATGTGCTAGCATTTTCCACGGATCCGGGATATTAAACTGGTTTGTGAGTTAAGCTCACTTACTCATATTCTATCATACTATTTGGGGGCCATTTGAAGAATGGACTTAATTTAATTTTTAATATCAGTGAAGCTTTATAATATAAGCACTACTTGCTACTACAAATATTTTTAATCGTATGACATACTACATGTTACAAAGTGACTATTATTAAAGTCTTTTATATTGTTATTTAAACTGTCTTTAACAAATCATTTGTTTGAATGTTAATTAACCACGGAAGACAAGTCTCCGTGTCACCTGTGATATCCAGACGTTTACTCTGGGTCCTGGTCCTTGGTCCTTGGGGTGTCCACAGATAGTTGATCTTTATTGTAGTTTACTTTCCTGCTGAAGTTCCTGAAGTGATTAGGTCATTATGAAGCTGGTATGCTGTTCTCAGAAGTCTGGTAGCTAAGCATCTTTAGTAGTATAACTCGAGTAAATGTTTTGGTTTGCCACAGAAATGCACGTCACATCATTATTTATAAAAGGTTCTCACATTAGGTACCTCGTACCTTTTTATTTTAAACAAACATTGAGATCTTACATAGTAGTCAATAGAGATGTCATCCCTCACACTTATTTATTCCTTTTGTTTTTTTATAGATTACATGTTTAACTTTATAACACACTAATTTACCGCTACATTCCTCTGCACATTGTTAAATCTGCACTCTAAAATTAAAATATTTTCGTACTTTGAGGCATGGTTCCAGTAGGTACTGTTTACTACGAGAACGCTCCATCTCGACTCAATTACTATGTTAGGACAGGTAAGTTAACTGCGCGGAGTTTACGCATCACAATAAAATAGTTCCACCTTTATTCGCTAACTACGGTATTAAAGTTTGACCTTTTAGTTATCCAAAGATATGCTTTACTTCAGAATTAATTATAGTATACTACTGTGTTATTGTTTATGTATTTATTTAATTTCAATTTACAAGTATTATTAGTTTAGTTTATGGGTCTGTATGCAAGTTAATTCCGGTTAGCGCATGTCAATGCATGGTAAATTATTAAAGGGTTTCCTTACCTTTACACTCGCATTCCTTTTTGGCTTTTAAATCTCTTTATTAAATATTATTTTGAGTTATTTAAGGGATTTAAAATTAGTTTAAATGTGCGATTTATTAAAATTTAAATTTATCTCCTTTTTACATTTCCTATTTTATTATTATTATTTTTTTTTATTGAAATCGTCACACCCTCTTACAAATAATGGCTGTCTAAAGTCTGACCTGTGCCATTTGTTACCTTCGCTCTGAAAGGTGGGAGAAAAATCGAAGGAACTCCCGGAGGCTCCAAACAGTGCAAATGGACTTCTGGGGGTGTCCAGGCTAGCGTGCGTTACAAATGGCAAATTAAATTAAATGATATCAGGAGACAAATTCGTGTTGGCAGACAAATTTTACTCACTGCGAATGCGGGACGCCTTGTATGGCGTGGCTACGCGGAACGGGTGCTGAAAACGTTGTTAAACTGAGTTCCAATCAGACGCTGGAAACAGAGTAGACTTACGAGTACGAGGAAAGAGGACATCCGTAAGGAAATAAGGAGAAGAGGTTTGCAACGAGGACAATGAGATAACAGAGAAATCTGGCGGTGGGATGTGAGAGACCAATGAGGATATCCGTAATAAAATGAGGAGAAGATTTTGCAACGAGGACAATGGGATGACAGAGTCCTTTGGCGGAACAAGATGTGAGAGGCCAATGAGAACAATCTTAAGAAAACAAGGAGAAGAGGTTTGCAACGAGGACAATGAGATGACAGAGACCTCTGACGGCGGGATGTGAAAGACCAATAAGGACATCCGTAAGGAAACTAGGAGAAGAGGTTTGAAACGAGACAATGGGATGGCAGAGACCGCTGGCGGGACAGGATGTGAGAGGCCAGTGAGGATATCCATAAGAAAATGATGACAAGATGTTTCCAAAAAAGACGATGGATGGCAGAGATCTCTGGCGGGACAGGATGTGAGAGGCCAATGAGGATATCCGTAAGAAAATGAGGAGAATAGATTTGCAACGAGGACAATTGAATGACAGAGCCCTATGACGGCGGGATGTGAGAGACCAAATGATAGAACTACTTTAAGCCACGTTGTGCTTATCCTTTGAATTTCTGTAAAGCGAATGAAAAGTTGTAGAAAAGGTAGAATAAAATAAAAAGTTAAGGGTCGAATTGTACTTGACATAGTCTTGTAAACGTATTTGAGGAGAATGATAACCAAATGTAAACTATTAAATTAAGAAATTGAACAACAAAATTAACAAAAATGAACGTGGGATTTAGATTTAAAGGTGAAGAGGATAATCGTAACCGGCAACATATTGTACTGTGAAGACTTAAATACACAAGACTTAAACAATTCGTACGGTCAGAAGACGGAATTAATCACAACAGGGAGGGGACACAGACCTCTAATGATGTAGTGAAAGAAATCGATTTCAAATTGAGGAATTGAAGAAAACAAACCTCTCGAGAGGTCTACAGTGAAAGAAATCTATTTTGGACACAGAAATTGAACAGAACCTGTTTGCTACTATGCCTTAAGATGGCGGTCCCAGAATGTGTATAACCTAATTATATGAGGTACGGTATATTGTAACAGAGACATTTTGAAATATAGTTTTAAGGAAATCGATCAATATAATTCTTAAGTAGTCTTGCGCGACCGGTGGCCATTAAGTTTTTGAAATCTAAAGGACTCGCTGGAAATTTGGACAAGAATTTGCACCATTTAGCCAGTGTGACGATTTAATTCTAACTGTAATCTTAAATAAATAAAAATTAAGTTTGCGAGCGATTAAGTATTTTTAAATCGCACTATTAAACCTAAAGCCCCTGTATTAAATCAGTATGATAATGAGAAGTGAATTAAAATCAACAGAAGCACTAATAAAAAAGGTCGAATTGTAAAAAGTTATTATTAACCCTTAAAGGGTTAATATCCCTTTAACTTTATTGTATAAAGTTATCATAATTAACCCTTTGCTAGTCATCATGCGATGACCTGTTAATTCCGGACTCAACGTGTTTATCGAGTCGTCTGTAATTTAGGAAGATATAAAAATCATAATGTTTATAATTAGAAAGTTGAAGGCACGAATAGTAGTTAAAATAACTCACTTAAATTATATATGTATAATTAATGTATGGTTTTTGGTAATAAGAATGTTAACTTAAATAAAAATAGGAACTATATTGTCGCGGAGTACTTGCCCCTCTCCGTTGTTATGTGCCAGTTCAATCGAGAAAGAGTCGCTATGTTGCCGTCACACCGTACAGACGTAAGAGCGAGAGCTCCACCAAAATGTATTTGTTTTTTTATTTAACTTTAGAAGATTAGCTACCACTGCTAAACGTGGAGAGCATTGTGTAATGTATGAATAATATAAAGATGTGTTAAGAAGAAATTGTAATAAGTAAAACAAAAACTTAACTAGTGGTAAGCAAGATGACGTCTCCCCTCAAGAGGTAAAACCAATTACAACATCACTCCTGAAGATGTGATCTGCATAAACTTCATAAATACACGTATACGATGCATAAGACGCTGACGAGGACCTCCGTGAATCTACACCTACTTTCACCAAAGAAACTTCAATCTCCGCAGTGAACATCCGACCTAATTCTTGCCGAAGACACGACACAGATGATGACGCCGACTCCAAGAATTCCCAAGACAGACACCCCTGGACGAGGTTACTACGACCAATTGTAAAGGTGACTCGATAGCTTGGCTATCGAGAGTTAATCATATTTGATACACAACTCACATTAAAAAGAGACTTTTCAAAGACGATTAATTTTATTTAAAATTAAAATGAGACAATCTAAGAGTTTATTGTAAGATTCAATTAGAATGAGACAATCTAAGAGTTTATTGTAAGATTCAATTATCATACGTTGTAACGCCTTAAATGTAAATGTAACTTATTATCACTTCAAGTAATAATACCATTATTCAAATGGTAAAAGAAGTCTTGCAAGCGTCTAGATGAACTGAAAATAATTAGAAGTCTTTACTATAAATATACTTAAAGTAAACTCGGATCCGAGGTATAAGAATACATAATCAGTTTGATCCCAAAGTTTTATGAAAAGCATTTAAATATTTTAGTTTAATTAATGATGTCATGGGATCTTTTTAGTAACTGTTCTTAATAAAGAGAAGTCGTCTTGTTACACATGAAAATGAGTGCATAAATCAGTAAAATACCTTCCCTTGTTTCCTTATAGTTATATTAAGTAATTCGTTCATTTAATTTGACTTTAATAATAGTTCGTTACAACGTAGGCAGCCCATGTAATTGGCAGATGTCAGTTAAGATGGGTTCCCTGGATTTGTAACGTGGCAATACGTTACACCAGTAGTCTATATTTTTGGCGAACCGTTTGATTCCTCGTATTAAATAACTTGTTTTATTCAATAAGTGATTTATAGTGGCAATGAACAGACAGTGAAGATAGTTTCTTAAGTACATTATGTTTTTTAAGTCCTCTTCCGGTATGGACCGCGTCAACGGTGTCTTGTATGACAACGTTTCAGTCATATTACACTGAGTACCCTGTTGTCTATGTGACTATCACACTCACTGTAATATGAGTGGAACGTTGTGACACTAGAAGACGTGAGAGTCAAATGCTTAAGCTATGTAGAAGAAGAAGCTATGGAGAAGACGATGACGACGACAGTGATGATGGTGAAGTTCCAAGTTATTTTTACCTGCTACAAACAAGAAAAATTGTATTGTTTTTCGATCTGGAATGTCAGCTGGAACCTTCGTATGTTTACGTTTTATCAATCTTAATGAAAGAAAACAAAGATTAAATGTTTTTATTTGGGCCTAAATCAGTTGGGACTTTCTGATTTCACATGGGTATAAACATGACTTACTTGACTTGACTTAAATTCCTAGGTGGAACATACAGCCTAGACGAAATTTCTCCAGCGTGTTCTGTCAATTTCCAGGGCCTTCACCTCCCTCCATGTCTTGTTGACACCAGCCAGCTCTCTTTCCATTCCTCTTTCAGGTGTTCCTCGGTCTTCCACGTCTGCGGTTACCTTGCTGATTCCAATTCAGTGCCTGGCCAGCGATATTTTCTGGTGGTCTTCTCATGGCGTGACCGATCCACCTCAGTTTTCTTCTCTTTATCTGTAGTTGGATGGTACTCTGACTTGTGGCCTCCCGTAGATCTCTGTTCGAGATGGTCTTGGGCCACCAAATTCTCATTATGTACCTCAGGCAACGGTTGGTGAAAGTCTGTAACCTTGTGGTAATGTCCTTTGTCACTTTCCAGGTCTCACATCCGTACAACAACACAGATTTGACATTTGAGTCAAATATTCTGATTTTTGCCTTTCTGCGTAAATGGGGTGATATCCATACTGGGGTATAAACATATTGAAGTTTTAATCTATCCTTATACCTGTACATAGATAGAGAGTAACTTACATTCGTAATATCTGAACCAATAGCAGATAGGCCTACTTACTGTGCCATCGATAGTGAAACAATTATAAGTTAAAAATAAAACGACAAACATTGAAAACACACAATACATTAACAGTAATTAAATCCAGGGGACTGGATCTACAATGTAGTATTTACGCAAGCAAAACAGTTGAGAATATTAGCTAAATTTGATTATTTGCCACTGCACGGTTTCATTCTAGATTAGGGGACTATGTTATCGCTGTCGTTTTAATTATAAGCGGTAATCTGCATATTGCAACAATACTTTATGAAAATGCAAACTTTACAAAATGGCTAACTTTAGCGGACGACAACGGTTTTGTCGCATACAAAACTATGAGAGCCGGGGGGGGGGGGGTTCTCTGCCATTGTTAGCGCTGCAGTTGCCACCAGAAACTAGAGTTGCATAACGTGTAACGGTTACAGTTAGTACACAGTTAAACGGGTGGGACCACCTCTCTGCAGCGAAACTAAAACAAAACATTACCGGCGACTACGTTAGCACAGAGGAAATGTTGCATTCAGTACCGCCTCGACCTCGTGTTAGTGATCTGTTGTTACTATTCGTGATTGTGTGTTGTTGTAGTTGTCGTTAACGCTTACAAACAATGTTGTACTGAGCTATATATAAACATACAAGTGGAGTCAGTTTTTAATGTTTGGCGATAATCTTGACTTCATCTCTATCAGCGATTAACTGGCGGTACCACATTCAGAATTCCTGAGGCACTATCTCGTCTCCATGATTGGATAATGTCGTCAATATATGTTGTAGTAGGTTTTTGGGTACATCTGTGTATGTGATGTTTATAATGCCGACGTTTCGTTTCGTAATCCCGGAACATTTTCAATTCGTACTTATGTTGATATAACTGCGGCGCGCGTTTCATATCTTGCTTCCCTTGTGATTTTTGCCGTGGGAGGGTTAGAGCGTGGAAGTGAGTGTATTGTGGCCATATGTTGCTTGTTAATTTGTAAACTCTCAGTTAGGGATTTCCACGTGGTAGCTAGTTTTGTATATTAATTTCTGTCATTGACCGCTCCCTCCCTCATCCGGTAGATCTCGATGCCTTCTCTGTACTCTCTGATTTTCTTATAGTTACTTATGCCAAAATTCTTGTGTTTTGAAATCAAAAGTCTGTCCTCTTTCTTTGCCATGTTTCGTTAGGGATGTGTTGTCTTCTTTTTTTGCTACTGCCAATTCGTGTTTGCGGATGCGTTGACGGATATTTCTCCCAGAGTGGGCGATATGAGATCGGTCGCAGCTTTTGCATGGTATTTGACATTGTCCCTCTAAGTGTATGCGGTCCTTCGGATTTTGTAGAAAGGCGTTATTTTTTTGTGAGTGTCGAATGTTGTCCTGATGTGATATTTCTTGAGTATTCTTCCTATTATGCCATTTATATATGATAATGTTAAGGTGATGATGTACTCCTGTGTTTCTTTCTCCGGTTGCGTCTTCTTTGAGTTCTTTTGTTTGATGGCGTTGTTTAATCAGATTGGGTGTATCCATTGAAAAACAGCGTCTCCTTCAAAGTGTTCAGCTCCTGTTCCCTGTGTTCCTCGTCCGGTAGGTGTGGGGCTCTGTGTGTAAGTGTCTTCACTACAGACTGTAACTGCGCTGGGTGGTGATGGGACTGTCTTTGTAAGTATCTGTTTGGGTGTGTGTGTGTGTGTGTGTGTGTGGGGGGGGTTTCTGTATGTAGAAAAGCTGAGGTGACCGTCTTTCTTCTTTATGAAAAGATGAAGGAATGGAATGCGGTTGTCTGTCTCCGTTTCCATAGTGAACTCTTTATATATATTTTATACATATGTAAAATATTCACACACACACACACACACACACACACACACACACACACACACACACACACACACACACACACACACACACACACACACACACACACACACACACACACACACACACACAATCGCCTGCTTAATATTACATCCAAGTTTGGATATTTAATTGTATGTTGACGATGTAGTCTTAATACATAAAACAGAGGATGCGTTGCAAAATTCATTACATCGTTTAAATCATATTTAATTAATAAAGTTGTGTTAGTGGTTATAATCACAAACAGAATTAACACTGTTGCACACCACTATAGGAAAATTATTCCGATTAGCGCTTTCAAATTTCAAAGAAAGAGAACAAGAAAGAAAGAAACAGAGAAAGGGTTAGACAATTTAATGAATACTAAAACTAATATTGAAAATGAAGAAATGTTTTATAATATAATTAAGAAGTAAAAGGTAGAGGGCGGATAGCTAACATTAATAGCAAACATGGAATGTTTTTGAAATAAGGGTGAGTGACCGCGCCCATAGGCGGTGATAGGACGGGACGAAAAGGGTGTTTACCTAAGTTGTTGTTTGCGTTGAATATAGAAAGAAAGAGGGAAGGTTTTGACAATATATCGCATTCTAAAACTGTCCCGAAAAGGAACTTGCAGTTAAAAGTATGAACTGATGATGATCTGTTATTTGTTATTTCCGATCTGATGATGAGCTGTGAAGCTTGAAAGCGCTAATCGGAATAATCTTTCCATAGTGGTGTGCAACAGTGTTAATTCTGTTTGTTAATTCATATTTGTAAACAATATGATTTTCAAATATCTAAGCAGAAAACAAAAATCATGGCTTTATTGGGGGGACGTTTTCGGTCAGATCAAATATTGTTCTTCAGGGAACAGTTTTGGAACAAATCTCTGACTTCAATTACCTGGGTTGCACTATCAGTATTTTGAATGACACAGGCCGAGATACCTCTACAAAAATGTGGACGTTTTAGATGATGTGTGACGTCATACATAGAACGTTGACGAAAAGACAAGGAAAGAGACAAGAGAATGGTTACAGCACGTGGACAGAATGGAGGATACACGACTACCTAAGGTTGCTTTTCAATATAGACCCTTTGGTACAAGAGATGTAGGAAGACCGAGAGTGAGCTGGAGAGACACTCCGTGAAGACGGAACAGGCAAAGTGCTTTCTTCGTGAGGTGCAGGAGAAAATAGAAGAAGACCACGTTCAGATCAAACGAAGACAGTTAGGCCTCAAACGTATACAGATGTCCTGGCATTTCTGGTGTGAGTCTAAACTACCATCCAATAACAAACTGTTAACTATAAAAAAAGTGTTAAAACCTATATGGTCCTACAGATTCCAGCTATGGGGACGCGTTAAACTTACAAAATTAAAAGTCGTCCGTAGGTTTCAGTCAAAGTGCTGCAAGCTTTTAGTAGAGGGCAATGGTACTTCAGCCATCTCATTGACCAAAAACCAACATTCATCACCATCATCATCTTCAAGGATTAAACCAAGGATGGTTTGTCCCGGTCTCAAATAGGCAAAGACTTAGAACTGGTCACCCCAGCGCTTCCTCGGACGTCCCACACCTCTCCGTCCCCTCGGCTTATAGTTCCATAGTTGTTTGGGGATGCGGCAGTCGTCCTTTCGGCAAAGATGTTCCCACCAATTTAGCTAATCCTGTCGCGTATACTCATAATATACAGTTCATGCCGTATATCTGTGTTTCTTCTATGATCATTGAGAGTATACCCTGCCACGAGACTGAGAAATCTAATTTCAACCGCTTGGATGCGACTGGCCTGGACTATTGTTGAAATCCAATTTTTATACAGATAAAGAAGTGTGAGAAGAGCCATCACCTTGTAGAATTTTAGGCGTGTTCGTTTACTTGCTGACTTGAGGGTTCGCCTAATGGTCCTGCACATAAAGTTGAACTTATACAACTTATTCACAACGTCGTTGCTTGCATTATAAGACACACTGCAGCCCAGGTATTAAAAATTGCTAATTTGTTCCAGGACAGTACCATCTATAACAATTTTGGCCCGTACGGGATCAGTTCCACGAAAAGCCATCACCTTGGTATTAAGTGCGGATATTTGCAATCCAGAGTCTTCGCAGATTCGATTTAACAAATGTAGCCTATACCTACTTTGTAATCTGTTTTCAGAGTCCGACAGAATACCCTGATTGTCCGGAAACAAAAAAGTGTCAATTTTAGAGTGAACATTTATAAAATGTTCTGGAACTAACATTCATAAAGAAATCCGAAGGATTGCAAAAAATATAGCCGTCAAACAGTAGACCGCAGTTACTTTTCATCCTGTCAGTTTCACAGTCCAGCGACATCACACGCACACACATACACACAAAGTTAGTGATATGCGAGGTGTGTTTTAGTATGATACGAAGGTCATGCAACTTGTAATACTTTATCAGGTCAACGCAGCCGGTGTACGGTCTACGTATATATGTATTCATGATGAGAACGGACATCCCTTTTGTCATTTCAAAGGCTGGACACATGAAAGGGACGGTGACTCGATGCTCATAAAACATGTTTCATCAAACCGCAGCCGCCTTGATATCCGTTCTTGTCCCGTAGCAACAACAATGTTTTGTTTGATCTGGGCCCCGATACCCGCTTAGCTGTTTTACTGTCAACAAACAGGAACGGAATTTATCGAAACGATGTTATTTGCTCCTTTTACACACAATATTCTTTCCTACCGACGGATTTATAAACAAACCGAGGACAAACTTTTGTACAAAAAGAACGTCGCACGCTTTGTGCCCGGCTACAAGGCTACGTGAATATATTACAAAAAACGGTATTTTCTTACATGTAGTATATAGACAGAGATAGAAATCAGATGTTATAAAGGAAACCTGTAAATAAATACATCCTTTTTTTTTTAGTACGTAGGCTTTCACGGCTGGTGTCACTATAATTACTTAAAACTTCCGGGCTGAAAGGCCGTGGTCGAATGTTTGATCTAGTATAGCTAGACGTTTCGGCCACACCACCGGTGGCCATCTTCAGTAGCAAAAATGTTCGTAATAGGTGGTATGCCGAACAAGTCGCCCAGTTCACTTGTTCGGCATACCACCTATTACGAACATTTTTGCTACTGAAGATGGCCCACTGGGCGACTTGTTCGGCATACCACCTATTACGAACTTTTTTGCTACTGAAGATGGCCACCACTGGGCAACTTGTTCGGCATACCACCTATTACGAACATTTTTGCTACTGAAGATGGCCACCGGTGGTGCGGCCGAAACGTCTAGCTATACTACATCAAGCATTCGACCACGGCCTTTCAGCCCGGAAGTTTTAAGTAATTATACATCCTTATGTTCTTTATTTTGTTCTATAAAGGTGAAAATAAACCTACTTGCAGTGTGTTTATTTGAAGATATTACATGGGAGACCTGCAGTAAACTCAACGGGTTACTTACAAAGGAATATTTGACCTTGTAGACAAGTCGATAGTTGAATGATAGTTTATAAATATTAAATTCTACAGGGATCAATATAATAGCCGTGGACCCATTTGACAAACGATACGGCTGCGTCTAATATTGAACGATTTATTTATAGAGACGACAAATGTACGGTCAAAGAGAAATATCGATTCAATTATAGTTATGCTATCGATGGGCTGTCCTCTCCCCTGCTTTCTATTGCCTACTTTTATCTTTATCGTTAAAATGATACGGAAAATAAGATTTTCATGCTCGACTATTCTTTATAAAAGAGAACAATTGCAATCAGCGAAATAAGAAACGTTGTAAGGGAGATAAATAATATGCCTTGTAGAACTAAATCATTATAAGGCCTGTTAATTGTTTCAAGTTTGGCAAAGACGAAGACAGTGATTGTTGCCAGAGAGCGAGATTGCCAGAGGTTGCTCAACAGCGGATTACCATCAAAGGGAAGCAACTGGAGCAAGTCCAAGAGTTTAAATATTTAGATTTTATAATAACCTCAGAAGGTAAAATCAATGCGGAAATTAATTCAAGAATAAGCAGTGGCTCGAGGCTTTTCTATGCACTAAAGACCAAGTTCATTGGTAAGGCAGATATTTCGTAGAAAGTTAAGATAACCATTTTCAAAAACACGTATGTGCCAGTTCTTACTTATGGGACTGAAACCTGGGCTCTAACTGAGAAGTCAACCTGGGCTCTCTCTCTCTCTCTCTCTCTCTCTCATCTCTCTCTCTCTCTCTCTCTCTCTCTCTCTCTCTCTCTCTCCTCTCCTCTCTCTCTCTCTCTCTCTCTCTCTCCAAGCTAAGGAGATGAGACACCTCAGAAAGGTTGAAGGAATACAAGAAGTGATCGAGTCAGAAACACTACTATAAAAGTGAGTCTGAAGACAGTACTTTTGAAAGATTAAATTAAGAAAGCACAGTTGCCCTCGTTGGGTCACGTTCAGAGGATGGAAAGGGATAGACTTATAAAACAACCGTATGAGGCAAGAATTGCTGGGAGATGATCAGGGGCTGGAAAAGAGTGATTTGGGAGGACAATGTGAGGAGCTGGAAGTGCAGTGGGATGAAGTCAAGGCCCTAGCCATGTAGAGACCTTTGCTCAACCTGTACTCCTTGCAGTAGGAAAGGATTGTAATAAGAAGAATAAGAAGAAGAACTGCTTCAATATCTGAACCATACTCAACTTCATTACGTTGGTTCAGTGTGACGGCTGAAAGTAAATGTGAAACGTACTCAGATGGATACATATCTGTTAGGGTCTACGGGTTTGTAACTTTCTAAGGTTTAACATGGATCAAAAATATAACATAAATACTCGTGTTGAGTCGTATAATTTGTAAGCACGACCAGGGTCGTATTTTCTTTGGGGGGGGGGGGAATGTGACTGGATCTCTCCAGGGTAGAAAAAGTTGACGAATTGTGTTAATCTGTTAATTTTTTCAACTTTTTATGCTGATTTAGTAGTAACTCTTTTTTAAATGTACAAACAAGTTTATTACACAGTATTTGCGCATACGTTTTAATAGAAATATACCCCCGAAATCAATTCTGTCCATAAGTAGCCTACTGAACAATGTTACAAGAACGCGTATTTTTATTGTGTTATTACCGTTTATCACCCGTTTTTTCCACCATTTTAAAGATAGTAATGTTGATTAGTCTTAACTTACTTTTTCTATTGTATGGAGCCGGCAAGGCCGGACCTCCCCAAAGGCCAAATTCTAGATACGGCACTGATCAGGACTCCAGTCAAACTGGAAGCTCACTAGTAAAGTACAGTGGATGATGGTTGCCAGTGTTATCATTTCGGGCGAGAAGATCCATATTTGCAAACATACTTATTGTAGCTTTATATTGTTACGACGGTCTCACGGATCGTCGTGTTCTACAGTGGAAACAGAATAAATGACACAAAGCCAGTAATGAAGTCATTAATTACAACTTTAATTAGAAACAACAATAGTTAGAAATCAACAAAGGAACTTTTATACAGTAATTCAAGTTGAATTTGTCTGACTTACAACAATAAATGTCACCTCATTACAGTTTCATAATAATTGACACAATAATCAGTTTCCACTAAACCGCAACAATTTCATTTGGATCGGCAGTTATAATATCGCTAGGTGTAACTGAACAGGGCGGCTTCGCAGTCCAGTATTTTATATCACGAGCGCTTTGCATTCCAGTGGTATAAGAGGCCTGGATGCCGGTAGAATAGTTGAGTAACTTCTGGAATAAACATCTCGAATGATCCACAGAGTTACGTAACTGTGCCGCTCAAACATTCGTGCAATGCGTCACGTAGTCAGCAGCGATGCGGTACTAGCTGTCTTCTCAGCGTAGCAATATTCCGTATACAGTTACGCGCTTATCTTTGGCGTAAGTGATAACTGAACAAATACACAGGCTATTGTGACTGTTTCGGTCGTTTCCTCAATAGCTCGTTTACGATTTTATCAGAATAATTATGTTTCTTCTGTACTAATTAAGTAACAATAAGGCAGATGAAGAAATAAAACATCAATTGATGGAAGCAAGAAGAATTGCTGGATGCATGAATAACCTTATGTGGAATAATAAATACCTCAACACAAGAAGCAAAAAACTGGAGTTTACAAAAGCACAACACGCCCAGTAATATCCTACGCATACGTCCAGTAACAACTCAAAGAAAACGACGAAACTGTAGAAACGACTAAATTACGGAGGGCACTAGGAAAGACAAGGTACGATAGATTGTCAAACAATGGTATAAGAGAAACGTGTAATGTAACAGACATTAATTCTTGGACTACGGAAAGAAGAAGGATGTGGAATGAAAACATATCAAAAATGGATGACTCAAGGCTAATGTAAAAGGCAAGAGGTAGACAACCAAACACCAATAGGACCGTTGCTTAGAGTGATAGCATAGCATGTAGAACCATTGTTTTAGAGCAGGATAGAGTCCTAACAAACAAGAAGAAGAAGAAGAAGAAGAAGAAGAAGAAGAAGAAGAAGAAGAAGAAGAAGAAGAAGAAGAAGAAGAAGAAGAAGATGATGATGATCTGTAGTAATCGAGACACGTTTTCTTCCCTTCACACACACACACACACACACACACACACACACACACACACACACACACACACACAGCACAACACACACACACACACACACACACACACACACACACACACACACACAGCACACACACACACACACACACACACACACACACACACACACACACACACATCAGCACACACACACACACACACACACACCGCAGATTACTGCATTGGGGAAACATTAAACTCTGCAAAGATATATCTGACATGTTTCTCCAATGACAATGTCAAGCATCAACTATCTGTGTCGTGTATAGTTTTATTTTATTCCTGCTGGTTTGTTGTACGTCCTTGTGATTTATAAGATATTGTTACGACGGTCTAACTGATCGTCGTATGGTACAGTGGAAAACAAATACAAGACACCAATGAAATCACTAATAACCAGCTTTAATTATGACAATTAATAATTTGAATTCAAAAAGATAGTCTCTTACAACAATTGAAAAGTTCAAGAGCGCCACAACTACTTGAACGATGGGAGAAAAAACTGAAGACCAAAATGTTAACAAGTGTAGGAAACGTGGTCATCTACAGGTAGACTGTTGGTAGAATATACCCCCAGAACAGCACACAGTTTCCACACTACATAAGATCAGTGGAAACTTAATCGTTTATGGATTTGCGAAAGTTAAACCAACATCATTTACAGTTTACTTCGGGGTTTACTCAGTGCGTTTCAAGTAGCTATTAGTGAAAAGTGATTATCGTGCGGGACTCTATTAGTTGACATTATTGCACGAGGAGAAATTTAATTGAATTATTGTAAGAGCGTAATCTTTGTTGAATAACTTGTTGATTAAAAACTGTTAATTGTGATAATTAAAACTGGTGATTAGTGACTTTATTGGTGTCTTTAATTTTTTTTCTCTCTGTACCATACGACGATCAGTTAGACCGTCGTAACAATATAATCTAAACTGTTTTATGATTTTGTGTTCCCAATAGTGAAAAAGGCAATTTGCAGAACCTAGAGTACACGGTCTGTAGAAACTCGTAGATGCACGCTGTAATGTACATGGCGCCTTGTTGCACCAGCCAGGTAACGTAATAACATAATGGGTTGACGATGTAACCACACCAGACTGCCCCGTCGTTGCTCGGCTACACATGTTATTATGCTAATGAATGCGGTGTTGTTGGCAACAGTGGCTTTAATTGTGATGCTACCATATACCGTATGTTACTTCCAACATCACGATATTTGACAGTGCCTTTCTGCTTGACAGCCTTTACGTACGTATTACAACAGAGTTGATACAAATTAAAACCTGTTCGCTACAAAATTCAGCCCTCAAGTGTATCATTTGAGCGTACTGTTACGACGGTCCCACGGTGGCCACAAAATACAGACACTAATGAAGTCACCAAATTACCACCTTTAATTAATCACAAATAACAATTTGCTAATAAACAAAGTACTCTCGTACAATAATTCAAGTTAAATTTGTTCATACGCGGTAACAATGATAAGTATAATAAGGTTTTGCACTAAAGAAATCGGCCACTATAAGTGACTTCTAAATCACGCGCTGTTGCTTACATAGGTCCTACAGAGGTTTCAGAATAATTTTCCATCCTTTCAGCGGCGCGCCAGCATAATTTGTGTAGTTACAAGTGGTCTTGAACAGTCCGGAACGTATTTCCTTGACTGAGACGCTGGACTTACTTGTCTAGCTGAGAAACGGATGGAAGGACGTTCTCGACTTGTTCGAGAGCGTTCCGTAATTGTCGTAATAGTATGATATTGATAATTCACATTTGTGATTTACCAGGGGGGCCAGGATGTATACTGGGTTCCAGCACGCACGCACGCACACACACGATCCACTGAGCCCGTCTCATACTACCAGACAGATTTTTACGCAGGTATAATAACCAACTGACCATGTTACTTCAGTTACGTGTGACATAAAGATATTGTTACGTAATACGGAAAAAGTGTACGCAATTACAGAACATTCTACTGTACGTGTTTCTCGTCTATTCCAGTGGAATCCGGCTGTAATGTGTGTGTGCTGCTGCTACATATTGCTGGTACTTTGAGATGAAGGACAATTACGTGACATCTGTAGTCGTAGCCGAGACTGATCCAGATTTCGCCGGTCCGCGCACACTTTGTTCAAGGCGGTGCTTCTAGTACTGTAGTGCTCTTGACGCGCAGTACGGACGATTCTGCAATCTCAGCGCAGTATAAACACAAGTACTCAGTGACGTTTAGTTCAGTTTTAGTGGCGACTTATTCCAGTGCGGTTCGTAGCATTGTGGCCAAGTGTTATGTGTTTTATAAATGTGCGAGACCATATTAGTTGACAATGTTATTGCGTTTGAACAGTTTTTATTTGATTTGTTGTAAAAGACTATCTTGTTGATTACAAACTGTTTAATTGCGATAATTAAAGGTGCTGATTCGTGACTTAATTGGTGTCTTGTATTTAATTTTCCACTGTACCATAAGATGACCAGTAGACAGTCGTAACAGTATTCTAGTAGTAATTTCAAACGTAAATTTCTTACAGATAATTAATATTCATGTTTAATATGCTAACCAAATCACTTGTACGAATTAATAAATTATTTACCTTAAATTATCCGCCTTAAATTAATTTATTAATAGATAATTAATGTCTTGTGTCCTTCTGTGACCACAATATTTATAAATAATTTTTTTTTTTTTTAATTTATGGCAATCAATTACGATATATAATATTAAGCAAGATATATAACATAAATAATACTGTCTTGTCAGGAGAGTATTCACTGATACATCTCCTGTTTTTCATTCAACCTTAAGGACACTTCATACAAGATCAGCTGGAACTCGCCGTTTCAGTCTTCGCTCTCGTAACGGTGTCGTAAGTTAAGCTGGGTGCCAATGGGTTTGGATGTAGAAACCCAGACTCTTGTTGCACACGCTTATATTCCCTGCCAGTACACTAAAGTCTAGGTCGATGTTCTCGTTTCTGATGTACCACGACTCCTCGGTGATCAATCGTAGAACCGTTGATTTCAAACTATATTATTTTTATGTTTTAATGAGATACGGTTCCCCGAAATCGCAACCCATATGTCCGTACCGGTTTCAAAACAGACTTATTCAAAACGAGTGATTTGTTATTAAAGGTTAACAAAGAATTACGACCAATCAGCCGGTACTGATTTCACTTCTTCGGCTTTTGTATAAATAAAATGTAAAAAAAAATAATTACAACAACTCAGTTATGTCAGTACAAGACAAAATTATAAATTTTATATTGCTCAGGTTCATATATTTATTACTGATTTTATTTATTTATTTATTTATTTAATAGCAGTCAGAAATACCGTACATTCTTTAAGCTAATCTGCTGATTAGTGTAAACACATAAGAAAATGTACAACTAGATGGCGTGAAAAGGTGTTCCGTCCAACGATGTCACCTCGTGGTCCTTAGTGGCACGATTAGCGAGTTACGATGGTCGCAAAGTCTCGTATAGTGTCTAGTGCCACGTTCTTGTATGACTTCACGGACGTAAGGAATATGAAAGTCTGTGTGCAAAGTGTGGTTGGACACATACCACGGGGCATCCGCGCTAGCTTGTGCTACCTTTGATTGCCATTACTGTACGATTGCTATACTGTATTAGATTTCGTGTCGCAGCCCCAAAGCTCGATTCCGTAAATTCATAATGATCTTAACAGTTTAAAAAAATGATTTTATCAGTTTTACATTATTATTGTAATGTTAAAAGTGTAATTTAATGTTAAGCAAGTAAGTAATGTAATTTAATGTTAAGTAAATTTAACATTTTTATTCTTTTACTTTCCGGGGATACGTAAACTCTCGCTCCTCGATTCCGTGTTTGCAGGTCATTCGCTTACAAAATTTCGTACGGCACCTGGATGAAACACATTGAGGTCCTGACGGGCACTGTGTTATGCCCAGCTCTAGGTAGCACGACTCAGCTACTCAAATCATCAGCAAGCGTTATATCAAGGAATTCCTTTAGTACCAATTGCTGACAATATCATGTAAGCGGATTACTCTATATCAAAGATTACTCTATAAACTCAAAAAAAGCTTGTCTGAATCCATGTTTACCATATTAAAGAAAGACACGTATTTAGGAGAAAGACACGCCACGAAAATGTTACTACCAATTTGTTCCCAATACAACAGGAGTTCGCCAGGTAAGTGTTTGGGTTCCATTGTGTATGTTACCTATACAGCAGATCTGCCAACTAGCAGTGACGTGATTACTGCTACGTACGCTGATGATACTGCAATCCTTGCTGTAAACAAACGTTCGGTGGAAAAAACATTTTACTACAGAATTCGCTACATGCGATTGAAAAGTGGGCAAAGAAGTGGAGAATAAAATTAAATGAAACGAATCTGCACACATCACCTTCACAAAATACCACGGGACAACATCAATTGTGAAATGAAATAACAAGGCTATCCCGGTAGCTGACTCTGTAAAATACTTGGACATCCACTTGGACGAAAACCAGATTTGGCGCAACTACATTTGGATGAAGAGAAAACAACTAGACACCAAGTTTCGCAAGCATTATTGGCTCCTGGGCAGAAAATCATTACTGTCAATGCGGAAGAAGCTGTTGGTGTACAACACTGTCTTCAAGCCTGTGTGGACATACGGCTTACAGCTTTGTAACTGCATCTAAATCCAGTATCGCATTAATGGAAAAGTTTCAGACCAAGGTGTTGCGTGCCATAACCAACGCACCGTGGTTCTGGCCGAGACCTTCACCTGCCCTCAGTCAGTGAAACCATTGAGATGTTCACCGAAATATATGCGAAACGGCTTGAAGAGCACATGAATCCTTTAGCCATAAATCTACTGGACAACAGCCTACAGACAAGACGTCAAAAGTTAATATTTCCTCTGGAGTTACCTAGACTCTAACACTATAAATATATTATATATAATCTATTACTTTTAAATACTCATATAGGGAACTACTCATATGATGATCTAGTTCTCTGCATGCCATGTATTATGTAAACGATTATGCTTATTGTTAACAGATTGCATAAATAAACGTAAAAAAAATATCATGTAAGGGGGCTGCTCCTCATGTGTCTCTTCTCAGCGAAACACTGGACTGATAAACTCCCTACTTTCACGGAACAGCTTCTACTTACAATCTTCTAACACGTGCCATTTTTATTGTTCTATATCGTGCTTCTGAGATTTCCAAAAAATTTAAACAAACGACTTTCGTAATCAATGACATTTTTCAAACATACTGGCATAGAGAAGTAAAATATATAAGAACTTGCCAATCCTTTTTGGAAAGTTTCAAAATTTTGGCTCAAAAACTGCACAATTGTTTTTAACCACAAGAATCCATATTTAATTGGTCAACATTTTGGCCAAAGTGTAATCTATTAAGCAGTTTTGAAAACGACAAAATTGTAGAATATCAGGGATGAAAAAAATTATAACAATTTTTTAAAAATGTAGAGATTCATGATTTATTTTAAACTAAAGGGAATTTTAATCCGCCTCGTAATAAAGTTTTTGCACTTAATGGTTTTCAACTTTAGGGGCACAATGGGAAAAAAATAAAATTTAGAAGTTTCATAAAAATACAAAAATCTGTGTGGGCACCAAAGTATGAGAATTGTCTTTAAAATGTGAAGAAAATTAACTGGCTATTTTTAATCGTTTGACAAAATTAATATCTGTTAACACTACCTGCAATTCTGGATCGCCTTCTATCGTTTGAAAGCTATGCTTTACACTGTCACAACGGTCTCACAGCCGACGTATTGTATAGTGGTAAGAAATACAGACACCAATGAAGTCACTAATTACCAGCTTTTAATTTCTAATCAGCAAGGTACTCTCGTACAATTCAAGTTAAATTTGTCCACACACGCAATAATAATGTCACCTTACTACAGTACCGCTTTGCACGATAATCACTTTCCACTAATCCGCCACAATAACTTGATCCGCAGACTACAATATCGCCAGGGGTAAATAACTAACTGTCACTCTGACTGACTAAGTCGGCCGCTGTTATTTATATAGATCCCGCAGAGGTTCCAGAATTCCATATTCCTAGCGGCATGCCAGCATAATCTGCGTAGTTACAACAGCTCGAACAGTCTTGACGTTACGTAAGTACACGACTTTTATACAAACGCTTCACGCGCTGTGTTAGTTGAGAATGACGTTCTCGAATTTTCGAAAGCATTACGTATAATTGTCGTAGCATATAATTGTTATCAGTTACATAAAGTAGTCCATACATTTCTATGGAAACACGCGTACACTTAAAATTCTGGGGTTCAATTATTTGTCATTTAGTCATCGCGGTTATAAATTTAACTAAAAAGACAACACAGTGTTCGTGATCTTTAATATTTATTGTATTCGTGAAATTAAAAAAGTATTACAAATATGATAATGATTGTCTGATTGATAGTTGTTATTTTTCTTTAAAACAAATAGTAGATTGGGCCGGTTTAAATAATTTTTATTTTTATTTTTTATTTTTGGAAGTATAGAAAAATTTGCTTTAACCCTGATAACGACGTACAGGCTTTTCGTTTTTAAGCTACTGTAACGTTTTGCCCACGTTACAAATCCAGGGAACCCATCATAATTGACACTAGCCAATTATACGGGCTGCCTACGTTGTAACGAACTGAAATTAAACTCAACACAATTAACAATAATAATAATAAGCTAATTTTTAGGACACAAGGGAAGGTATTTCACTGATTTATGCACTCACTTCAATGTGTAATAAGATGACTTCTCTTTATTAACAAATGATATGTTAGGATCCCATAACATAATTATTTATACTAAAATATTCAACAGTGTTTTCTGGAAAACTAGGGATCATATTGATCATGTACTTTTACCTCGGATCCGAGTTTACTTTAAATATTGTAAAGACGTCTGAGTATTATTATGCTCATCTAGGAGCTTGCAAGATTACATTTGCCATTTGAAGAATGGTATTATTTACTAAAGGGATTATAATTAACATTTACATATTAACGTTACAACGTATGATTTTCCATATTACAGTATACATCTATTTGGTTTCATTTATTGTTTAAAGAAAATTATAGTCTTTGAAAAGTCTCTTTCATCTATAAGTTATATCTCAAATGTAATTAACTCTCGATAGTCAAGCTATCGAGTCACCTTTACAATAAGTTGTGCTGTCCTCGTCCTGGGGTGTCACACTTGGGAATTCTGGTAGTCGGCGTCGTCATCTGGATCGGGTCTTCGGCGAATACTTTATAGCTGGTTCACTGAGGAGATTGAAGTAAAGCTGGTTAAAGTTGGGGTAGATCCACGTAGGTCCTGGTCAGCGTCGTAGGAGTCGTAGACGTCCATATGTGGAGTTTATGCAGGTCACATATTCACATGTAGAGTTGTACTGGAGTTTACATCTTGAGTAGAGGCGTCATCTTGCTTACGTGTTGTTAATTTTTCTTAACTTATTACATTTCTTAACAAAACCTTTCTACATTTTATATATTAAAAACTTGCTCCCCACGTTGTGTAGTGGTAGCTAATAGTTACATTTAACTTTAATCAACACATTTCTGAAGAGCTCTCGCTCGTAGGTGTGCACTGTCTGACGGCTGCATAGTAACTCTTAACTCGATTCGACTGGCACATTACAACCAAGCGGAGAGAGTAATCCGCGATAATATAGTTCCTATTTCTAATTAAATTGACATTATTATAACAAGAAGAAACAAATTATTTATACTTATATAATTTACGGGAATTATTTTAACTACTACTCGTGCCTTCAAATTACTAATTACAAACATTACGATTTTTACACATTTCTAAGTTACAGACTTCGCTAAGCACGTTGAGTCCGGAATTAAACATGTCAACGCATGATGACTTACAAAAGGGTTAACTGTGGTATTAATAGCTTTTTTACAATTCGATTTTTTTTAAATTAATTGTTTAGTTAGATTTTTCCATTCACATCTCATACTTATTCTGAGTTAGTACAGGGGCATTAGGTTTAATAGTGCGATTTAAAAATACTTAATTGCTTTTTAATTTTTTTATTATTAAATATTTTATTATCAATTAAATCGTCACACTACCATTAAAAATCACACATATAAAGAACTTTACTTAGAGCTTAAACATTAAATTTATAAATTTGTTTATTTATTAATATATAAATTTGTGAAAAGTAATTTATATTAAAGTTAATAATTTTCGTTGAAGGGTGTCACCAGGTTTTCAAGTGACCAAAAGTTTACGCCAGAGGTGTTGTCTATCACCCACGATTTTCAAAATTTTTACGGAGAAAGCTGTAGAGACTTGGAAAAAATGTGCAGAAACATGGGAATTTCACTTGATGGTGATACAGTTTATTCGTTACAGTTTGCTGATGACCAGTTACTGTTGATGAACAGGCCAGCGAATGAAATAAAACACTCGTATCACTGACGACAGCTTGTTTATTTACCGTTTTCACAAATAATTTTTTACAAGTAAAAATATAACACCGAAAATACAATTTCAAACACAACTGTGATATCGATTATTAATACAACCGTAATTTGTACAAAGAACAACACAAATATAATTTATAATTCTGATCCACAAATGTAGTATCAAACACACGTAATAACTTTATTATTAAATCACCGAACTCGGAATCGAGACTCACACACACACACGCGCGCACACACACACACACACACACACACACACACACACACACACACACACACACACACACACACACACACACACACACACACACACACACACACACACACACACACACATTTGTAATGACGTCATTCACAAACATACGTTATTGTAGTATTGACCACACTAGTTTCCGGCAATAAGTTTCCGCCCGTCGATAAGGTTTGACGCGCCCACGAACCAATTTGTAATTATTTTTTTCTTTTGAACGAAGGAACGCTCCGCATTGTACCTACTTCGACGTACTTTATTATAAAATAGTACAAGCCGTTTCAAATTTTACTTTGTTTCTAATACAATAATTACTGTAAGTCAGTGTTTTCAAGAAAAGGAACTGAAACCTACATTTATGTTTTAAATGTGATTTTTTCAAGTTTTACATTTTTGTGCACTTTATATAAAAATACATAGTTTTTATTATGGTAAGTTCTTTAATTTCTTTATATTAAAATGTGTTCTTGTTTAACCATTTTTTCGTTTAAAATTTTGTTAGTTTTAACCTGCGTGTGCACGATGAGTGATTGTTGATGACCTCCTCCTAATGTAAAAAATTTTTACAAATTTATATGAAAAATACTGCTAAGCTTTTTTTTGATACGGTGTTGCACGTCGCTAAATATAAGCGCAGTGGTATTATAAAGCGACAGTTAATATTTGCAACATCCAGCTATTGAACTCCGCACCTTTCTATTTTCCATTGATGAGGTTGGGAAGGGTGCGCCCATCGAACTGGTCCTCAGTTATTTATATGCGCCTCTATAAATTCGAAGGTTGCCTATGACTGGTCTAGGTTGTTCCAGGCATATATTCTAGAACCCGGTGGAACAAACTTTGATTATCTATAAATATACTGTGTATTGATACAGAACATTGTAGTGTATTCTATAAATAGTGTTTATAAATAGTATACATCAATACATATAAGTAATACATCATCAATTGTGGATAATATAAATACACGCGAGTATACAATCTTAACCTATACGCAATTATTCTACTGACAAATAGTTTTAATAATACCGTTCACAACATCACTTAATACATTATTCAATAATAAATCCTTAAATTCGTAGTGACCGTCAATCAATTAATTTTACCGATGAAGGGTTCGCGAGGAGAGGTAAAAAAGTATAACATAAATTTTAAATTATTTGTGTCTTCGTTTTGACAATATTTATTGTCATCATCAGGATCTGTGTATGAATACAAGAGAAAATGTCAAACACAACAGATATATGTACATGTATGTGTTCACAATTAATTTACCAACTTACATTATTGAGTTACAAAATATTACACATATAAAATTAGACCTATAGAAAACCAATCTATCATGTAAAAACCGTTATTACTTATATTTATATTATTGTAAAATGTTTTTATTAGAACTTAGTCTATACAGAGTAGATAGTCTATTGCACAATTATGTATATGTCGGTAGTCATAATCTCTCTCGTTTCTACTCTCTCACTCTCTTTCTCTCTCTATCTGTCTCTGTCTGTCTTCCTGTCTATCTCTGTCTCTCTCACTCTCTCTGTTTATTTATTTCTAGTACTCACACTACAGCACTCTCCCCATCTCTCATTACACTCTCGCGCTCTCTCTCTCACTCATAATAAAAATGACTGAACAATACGCATAATTGAACATCCCTATAATCTGTACTCAGCTATAATGTGTTTTACTATGTTATATGTTAACAGATATATGTATAATCGTTTTCTGTACCAATTCTAATATATAATTGTTGATTACTGCTTTTATAATTAATTACAAATAACATTACATTATGAGTAATTTAAATTGTAATATTGTACAAATTGTGTACTGGGATATTATAATTTTCTCGTTGTATTTAAGGAAAACAATATGTAATAATGCAGTTACTTGGATGACGTAAAACAAACTGTTTCAACTCCTTCACATATATACGCGCGCGCGCGCACACACGCACGCACGCACGCACGCACGCACACACACACACACACACACACACGTTCACTCAAATAATTTATCTGTTGTGTTTGACATTTTCTCTTGTATTCATACACAGGTCCCGATGATGACAATAAATATTGTCGAAACGTCGACACATAATTTAAAAGTTGTGTTACATTTTTTTGACCGATCCTCGCAAACTCTTTATAGGTAAAATTATGCAATAATATTATTCTGAATGTAGGTTGGGGGGGGGGTCTCTAGTGTACAAAGGAAAAGTGAAAATTTTAATACCGATATTAAAAAACAATATTGTGAGCAAGCTGTACCATCGGAGAAAGACTTTCAGAAAGTATGAATAATATTTATTAGCTCGTGACCTGGTTTCTGGCGGATCGTATGAATTTTTTATTACCGTTTTTTCAATGCGCCCGCGTGTCCCGTCCTGCTTTGAGAGAGACTTTTAACCTTTTTAATGCAGCACGTTATTGCGTTCGCAATTAGAGCTTGTTTTGTGTTTGAATTGAAACCGCGGATAAACGAGAAAACTTTGTGATATGGAGAGTTTTGCTGCCGCAACCAAACACGATGCGTTTAAATTAAAAATCTGTTGCAGAAGTGTGCAAAAGAAGTATTCAATAGGAATGGACTTAAAGCCTCTATTTTCCAATATTACATAATTATAAAGATCGTATTTTTTGCGACTAGTATTTCCAAATTGATTAATTGATTGCATGCCCTTGAAAAGTTACAACTTCTTTCTACTTGCGATCACTCATAACAACGAAAATCGTCTTCTTCACCACTTCAAGGATTATGTTATATAAACCTGTTTCGGCACCCATTGCATCTTCGGACGACACACGTCTCTTCTACCAGTGGCTTTATAGCTCAGTGCTGCTTTCGGCAATCGAGCCTCTGTTATCCTTTACAGATGATCCCACTATTGTCTTCTGTAAATTGCAATAATTGCATTTATAACTTTTACTTCGAGTTCTGGTGTAATATTGCCATTCCTTATTCTATCTTGCAATGTATAGTTTAAAGTATTTTGAATAAACAGCATTTCAGCACTCTGAATCTTGCCACTTTCCTTTTTTGTTATGACCCACGCCTCACTTGGATATATCAACTTGGGTATTGCAATTGTCTTATAAAATTTAATCCTTGTGCTGTGTCTTGTTCCATTTCTAAGATTTCTATGAATCGTACCACAAATATTCCTAAATTTACTTATCTTCTCTCTTATATCATTATATCATATTCAGATCCATAGCTTACTGCACAACCGAGATATTTGAAACGGCTCACTTGTTCTAAAGTCCTGTTGTTTATAACTAGCATAGTCCTCATTGGATGTCTACCTTTAAAGGACATGGTTTTGATCTTCCTTACTGAAATTGTTAGTAAGTACTCTCTTGCCACTTGTTGTATTTGAAGCATAGATCTCTGTAAATCATCATCAGTTTCTTGAATAAGAACTGTGTCATCCGCATATAGCAGGGAACCCATACAAATTGATTTGTTAAGCTGTATTCCCGCAGTCACTCTGGATTTCCATGCTCTCAACATGTCAATATATATATTAAACAAGGTTGGGGAAACACAGCATCCATGCCTAACTCCTTTATTTATTGAAAAGTCACCTAAGAGCCTACCATTCAGATCCAGGACTACAGATGTGCTTTTATAAAGCATCTTAACTGAATTTATTAAATACTGTGGACATCCTCTTGTAAGTGCAAACGTAACTGGTTATAGGAATTACTAAATTGCTTATGAATTACTTTAACGCTGCTGACTTAAAGTACGTAAAGGCAGTAAAATGTACTTCGTGTATAGTTTCATTTATAATTCTTTTTAACTTTCAGGTTAGTGGTTTGACGTGCGGCGAAGTAACGATTACTGCTGTCAAGGGAGCAATTCCGGCGACGACCCGGTTACTGTAACGTACAAACTACACAGTCCATTTGTGAAATTAGTTTTTTAAACGCACTTAGTACTCAAAACAAACACTTTGTCTTTTTTATTAATTCAGACATGATTAAGCAGCAAATAAGTTATGAAAGGAGTTAAAATATAATTTTTGTAAAAATTGTTTTAATAAAAAAACATTGTTGAAATTATTAATATCGGCCGGTGTGTTAGGCCGTGGTCCACAGTGTCGTTATTGACAAACGTTTCGCCCCCACCATAATAGGCCATCATCAGTGTCTAGATTGGCAAGTGTCCGCCAATTCACTTCAGAAATGAGGTAGATACTATGTGTTTTGCCTGATATGGCTCCCTTTATAAACTTTTGTACCAGAATGATCTTAGTTGGAAATCAGCATCCAGTGCTAACTGCTCGGCTTGGTAGCACAGCGTGCCAGATCGTATTCAATTGGAGGCTTTCTCCCTTTGAGTCATCGCGACGGAACCGTGTTTGAAAGTTTCCGTGCACTCCGTGTGCAACCGAGGGTAACAGGCACCCCCCGAGGACAAGATCTTGGTTCTCCTCAAAGAGAACGCGATGGTCAGCGCTGGAGAGTGCACGCTCCTCGGCCACCTCAGACTTCTCCGGCAACAGTCGTGAATCGGCAAACACCGTGCCGGTCTAGACACTGATGGTGGCTTCCGATGGTGGGGCCGAAACGTTTGTCAATAACGACAACTGTGGGCCACGGCCGAACAGCTCGACCGATATTAATAATTTTAAAAAACCCTTAGTTTAGCAGTGATTCTGAATTAACAATATTATGAAACGTTTTGCGAGTTTCGATTGTTGGTTACACAGAGTTTTAAAACAAAATTGTGACCCAAGAAAATTCGTACCGTATATTTTTTATAATTATTAAAAAACTGAAACGACATATAGTTGTTTATAATGTTTTGTTGACACACATAGCAAAAATAATCCTTAAATTCGTAGTGACCGTCAATCAATGAATTTTTCTGGTGAAGGGTGTGTGAGGATCGGTCAAAAAATATAACACAAATAATTTTAAGTTATTTGTGTCGACGTTTCAAAAATATTTATTGTCACCATCAGGACAATTGTTGCTGAACAAATTTTAAATTATTTGTGTCGACGTTTCGCCAATATTTACTGTCATCATCAGGACAAATTGTTGCTGATACAAATTTTAAATTATTTGTGTCGACGTTTCGACAATATATATTGTCATCACCAGGACAATTGTTGCAGATACAAATTTTAAATTATTTGTGTCGACGTTTCGACAATATATATTGTCATCACCAGGACAATTGTTGCTGATACAAATTTTAAATTATTTGTGTCGACGTTTCGACAATATTTATTGTCATCATCAGGACGATTGTTGCTGATGAAAAATTATAAATTATTTATGTTGACGTTTCGACAATATTTACTGTAATCATCAGGACAATTGTTGCTGAGCTCACTTTATATGTTTGGTGTCGTAACAGTTCAGTTACCATTAACAATTGTTACCGACACTGATGATGGCCTCCGATGGTGAGGCCAAAACGTCTATCAACATAAACTCTACATCACTGCCTAACGGGCCGGCTAATAGTGCTTCCAACTGTGTGGACGCCGCCGGCAGTTTAAAACCTTAGGAAATCTGTTAAACACACCATGTTACTAAACACTTGCCTTTGTCCCATATAAACAAGCAAAATTTGTCTTAATATAGCCATTTATTGAGGCATACGGTCCGCTTCATTTTTGTAAATAGAATAAAATTATTTGCTAATTATTTTTCCTTCTTTACATTGATTGGTATATTAAAACCCTTTGATTATACAGCAGTCCTTACACCGAGGCTGCTTTGGGTACTACAAGTATTTCAAAGTATTACATGAACAGGTTATTGGCCTGTTGCACAACCCCCTACCAGGAGGTCCAAAGAATCTTCTGTCAGGGTTACCATACCTTAGCCGAAAGGCCCCTGTTTTGGGGCGCAGGAGATTCGCCCTTCCCTTCTTTTTTGAGATACGATTTGGTGGCTTTGTATCAGTTATTATCAGCAAAGCGGCAAGACTCAGAGTGCTGAAATGCAGTTTTTTCGCGATACTGTAAATTATTTATACTTTGCAAGACAGAATTAGGAATGAAGATGTCAGAGCAGAACTCGAATTAAAGGACATAAATGAAATTATTGCAATTTACAGAAGACAACGGTGGGATCATCTGCAAACGATGACAGAGGATCGATTGGCGAAAGCCGCACTGAACTATAAAGCCATTGGTAGAAGGGACGTGGGTCGCCCGAGGATGAGATGGGTGCCGGAACAGGCTTATATACCTTAATCCTTGAAGAGGAGAAAAAGAAGAAGAAGACTACACTGGACTTAAATTTACGAGTCCTAAACGTACATCTAATACAACATAAATGCATTCATTAACTCCGATTTATTTCAATATTAGTAGCCTACTGTTGTTTTATTTATAAAATACAACGGTAATTACTACAATTCATAAGTATTAAAATAAATTAATGTACATTAATAACCTCTGGATTGCGGTCTATTGCAGTCTGTTGCGAATACAGATAGATGCTCGAATACATGTGTTTGTTCGGTACGTTGACGATATGCCAGCACTCGTCGCGACTCGGTCCGTTGACCTGGCACAGTTTAAACTTAATAGTCACGCGAAGCCTCAGTATTTTGATTTTAGCTCACGGACTCTTGCTGGCCTTGAACAAGACTGAGGTTGTGATCCTGTCGTCTTTCCTCCTGAAGAGGATTCCAACCGTCTTTCCTCTGAGGGTCGGGGATGCGACCTTTGAGACGAAGTCTGGTCATATGTGGTGAACTCGGGTATACTTGTGATACTCTTTGTGAAGCTTGTCACGGGTTAACCAATGCTCCCACAAATGCCTAGTTTCTCCAGTTGAGCGCAATGCATTCTAATGTTCAGTTTGAGATATTGTAGGAGCCAGTGCGACATATGTTTATTGTTTTGCAACGTTTTGAAGTGAAAGGTAAGGAATATTTCTTATTTGTCTCTATCTGTTAATAGGACGCGTATTTTGATTCTACCATAATTGTAATTCACTATATTAAGTATCAAATTTAGTTTTAAATTGTCGATTAATACATACTGAATACGAAGGTACATATTGTGATAGGTTATGGACGGCGTATACGTTGTAGGACCTTATCTCGGGATCGTAGTTTCTTAAATGTTTTGTGTTGTTTTCCAAGTAAAGACGCTTCCTAGTAATGTACAAATTTATTTAATTTTTGATATTTACTTCTGAAAAAGACTTCCATTAAATATAAATCTTCTAAATAGTTTTCTACTAAATTTTTCGATAGTTTTTATTTTCTGGATTGGATTTCTCCGTACGATTTCAATGTTAATGGCGTTTTTAATTTTCATGTTTTTTGACCGTATGTTTTTATCTTTATTTTATTTATGATTTTAGATGTCAGGAGTATGCATGACGTATCACGAGATTGCCTCAATCCAGGTAAAGTCGTGATATCATGAGTGTAGCGGAGTGTTGTCAAAAGATTACCTGGAATATCACGAGATTACCTAGAAAGAACATTGTTTCGAAATTTAATTAAAATAAATGTATTTGTTTTATCCAACACATTTTTACTGCGATAAAGTCCTTAGAAACCATTCTTGCTAAAAATTAAAACAGAAAAAAGAATTACAAATTTTTGGGTAGCACAATTGGTATTTTATATACTTTATTACGGGTTTCCCCAAGTTTACCATACCTCGGAGAAGTAACTGACACGAGGATGAGTTTCTATCATCAGATATGGCAAACGACGGAAAACGCTGCTAAAGCCATCGCAATACTAAGGAGATTGATGTCAACCGTGGCCCAGATTCTGCAAGCGTCACCCGCTGATGACAGCGGCGCAGAAGTGTGGGCGGATGCACTGAACAAGAAGTTACGCCGAACGCGGCTGGCCCAAGTGCAGAGGAGGGCGGCGTTGAGGGTAGCCTCTGCTTTACGTACCGTCTCTGAGCGAGCTAGTAGGGTGATCGCTGGGATCGATTACCCCAATCGATTTTTTTTTCAAGGAGCGAAGATTGATGCATCTTAGGAAAGCCGAGGTCGGCAAGGACTGAGAAAACCGCCAACAGAGGCTCCCTACTGTTGGGAGGCGGCAAACAAATTGTGACGAAGAGAGGAGAGGACGCTGGCCCCGCGTTGCTTATCAAACACGTGAGGCCGTTGATCGAGGGAAAACATGGGGAAGTCGGTTTGGTTTCAATCTGACGCAGCTTTAATCTCTCTT
This sequence comes from Magicicada septendecula, assembly GCA_034769895.1. NCBI lineage: Eukaryota > Metazoa > Arthropoda > Insecta > Hemiptera > Cicadidae > Magicicada > Magicicada septendecula. Next base: position 60,549,115 of record CM068374.1, read on the forward strand.
GGATATTTTCGGTCTTTCCTCCAATAGCTGAGTAAAGCCTTGTCTGCCTTGTAGGCCTATAGGGGATAAAGCGGAGTACATCTTCACGAAGTGTGATAGGTGGACCACGAGGAGAGGGCCTCTGGTTGCGAATATCGGAATGGTAGCTCCAGATAACCTCGTCGGAGCCAAGCTAAGATGGGGGAGGACGCCTAGCCGCGTAGCACATTATGTAAGACAATATTTGATTAATTTATAATGGTCACATACACGAGCTTCGAATATGTAATTCATGGTATTCTTTGATTAAACGATATTGATGCGGGTCGTATTAGAGTTACAAATGTTTTTAAAAACATACAAAAAGTTGGTAAGTTTCACAATTTATTATTTATCTCTGACAATTGTTTCAGCCTATTCATGTATTCTCAAAGAGATCATAGAAACAACAACAAAGAAAGTGAGGGTGGTGAAAATGTGTTGAGAGTGTGTATGTTCGAGGGAATATAGTAGGAGAAGTATGTTGGAGAAGCTAATATAGGGAAGGTCACGCGACTAAAAGCTAAGTATAATAGAAAAGCAAATTCTAAAAATTAACTAACCTAAATAACAACTTTGAATAAAGGAGATACACAAAATTTAGTTTGTTCGTTTGTTAAATTTTTGTTAATTTTGATTGCTTCAGTTGTTTCTATGATCTCTTTGAGAATAGCTTAATAGGCTGAAACAATTGTCAGAGGTAAATAATAAACTTTGAAACTTACCAAGTGTTTGTATGTTTTTAAAAACCTTTGTAGCGATTTGTTTCAATATGTGCCCAACAAGTCATCAGTCAATATTTTATTGGATTTGTTGTTTCCAGTGTAGAATGTACGGACCACAGAGAAAAATCGATACAATTATATTGGTAACGTCGAATCGCTCTCCTGATTTCTATACTTTCGTCTCTAGAATTAAACGACACGAAAAATTAGATTTTCAAGCTCAGCAATTTTTCCTACAAAATGGCAATTGTAGTGATTTAGGAAAGTAAGGTTTTGATAAAATTGAATAGGCCTATAATACTTTATTGCAGTTATATATTTTAGACAGGGTTGAAGATTGTCTCATTGTCTCAACTAAGCCATTTGAGACTGTCTCAAAGTAAGGTTGTGCACCGTTCTGTTACTGCTCAAACAGAAAATAAACGTGTAATAAATTTAACAACTTTTATTTGTTGGCTTAATTGGCCTAAGTAAGAGGTTAATTGAATCGGTCAGTGGAAAAAAGGAAGTCTAAGTGGAAGTCTTAGTTCCACTAAGTGGAACTCTACTTTTCAGAAAACAGAAAAACATTCTTCAGTTTTCCCCATTGGTTTGATTTAAATGTAATCAATAAAGAAAATGTTGACTATTGTTTACAGAATGTAACTTCATACTATACTTTGCTTTATGGGTGTATGATTTTTTGTTACTTTTAAAAGTTATTCTCTTTTTCCACTCAATAAAAATTATTTGTATTTTCTTTTCTTCCCAGTCTTTTCCCTACACACTTTTGCTTTTAAAAAGTGAAATAAGTTTATAACACTTCTCAGATTAATTTTTACAGAAATTGTTTTTTTATTCTACCTAGTTTATAATTGTTTCTACAGTTACAATGGCGTATCTCACAAAAATATTGTTACGCGGTCTCACTGATCGTCGTATGGTACAGTGGAAAACAAAATATAGGACACCAATAAAGTCACTAAAAACCAGCTTTAATTATCACAATTAAACAGTTTGTAATCAACAAGTTATTCAACAAGATTATGCTTGTACAATAATTCAAGTTAATCTTTCTACACAAATAATACTAAAGTCAACTATAAAGAATCCCTCACTATAATACACCACTTGAGACGCACCGTGTAAATCGCCCGACAATAACTTCGAACCTCACTGGAATAAATCGCCACTAAAACTGAAACTAAGCGGAAGCTGTCGTTGTTTAAATAGATAGCAGAAGTGTTCCAGAATAATCCATAATACTCGTCAACACTACTAGAAAACACTAGAGCGTAATTGCTTGCCGCCTTGAACACAGTGCGCGCGGACCGGTGAAGTCTGGAACAGCATCGGCTGCGGACGCCTGACAAGTCTCACGTAATTGTCCTTCACTTCGAAGTGACAGCAAGACGCGCGCGCGCGCACACACACACATTACATCCGGACTCCGTTGGGATAGCCGAGAAACACGTAGAATTTTCTGGAATGCCGTAACATATAAAAAGACCTCAACATTCCATCATTTACTCCAGTTGCCTACGTAGCAAGCATTTTCTTTGTCATCCTTCGTTTTCCAAGATAAAATACTATTGTACAGTTTCGTATAATTCTCCAAAAAATGGTTCATTATCTTCACAACATCATTCATAATATTATTAAACTTTTTTTTACACACGCTGAGCCGTCACACAGTTTATCAGGCAAGAATTTAAAAAGCCATTCGCATTAAGTTTCAGTAAATACAATGTCCACTAAAAAATATTCTCATTCGAATCACAAAAAAGAATTTGTAACTTGTTGTGTATTATTATCGCAGAAGTCTATAATATTATAGTATTATTTTTCGGTGAAGGGTTTGTGAGGATCGGTCAAAAAGTATAACACAAATTTTAAATTATTTGTGTCGACGTTTGGACGGTATTTATTATCATCATCAGGACAATTGTTGCTGAGCTGCTACGATGCTGAACTCACAACTGTGATTTGTAATGGCAATTGTAATGAATTAGGGTATTATTTTTTCATATAACAAATTATATAGTACAGGTAGACCTATATGTATATAATTGGTGTGGAATAACAGGTATTTGTAAGTGTTATTTTTTTTGGAACGGTTTCGTTCGTACCTGTTATTTTGAAACACTAGTTTAGCACACCTCTACAGTGTCCACGGGTGTAGCGCACGAGCCTACACAGTGACATCATTTTAATATAAAAGTGTAAAGTCCTGTAAAGTTTCACATCGAACAGCAGGACAGCTGTCAGAAATAGAGCTTATCGCACTCGCCGCATTCACTGGCTTATCTGTATCCTTTGTGGCACGCTGTTATCTGTCTGACTTGTTGCTGATAAAACGTCAGACTGCATTATTGCACTGGATATCCAGAAACACACACATACGCACACACGCACATCATATACACACAACACAAAGTCATCCCTATGTGGCAGAGTTTAATTGATAAATCTGTTGAACCCAGGAAAAAATTGCATTTACTAGAAATCATCACTGTTGGACACACAAATCCCAAACAACTGGGTGTTATAAGTAAAGGAACCGATATAGTAGTAGACTGGCATATTATAAAAACTATTTGTGTACATTGTTAGGACGGTGTCACAGATTGCCATGACGCATAGTGGAAACACAAAACTGACACCAATGAAGTCACTAATTACGTATTGTTACGACGGTCTCACTGATCGTCGTACGGTACAGTGGAAAACAAAATTACAGACACCAATAAAATTACTAATCACCAGCTTTAAATAATCACAAATACAGTTTATAATCAACTTGTACAATAATCCGAGAAACAATTGTCCACACGCAATAGTAATGTCAGCTAATAGAGGCCCGCACAATTATAACACTTCGAACCTCCCGCACCCACAATACTTCGAAACTCAGTTGAATAAATCGCCACTTAAACTGACTTCTAAGCGGCAGCTGTCGTTGTTTAAATAGATAGCACAAGTGTTCCAGAATAATCCATAATACACGTCAACACTACTCGAAAACGCAAGAGCGTAATTGATTGCGACCTTGAACACAGTGCGCCGACCGGTATGGTCTAGAATAGCCTCGTCTTTTGACGCATGTTAAGTGTCACGTACGCACACAAACATTACAGGAGCGAATAGCCAGTAGGGATAGCCGAGAACCGTGTAGAATGCTTTGTAATATCGTAACAATATTCTAAATTAGACGCAAACAGCGGTTAGAATTTAACAAAGGCATTCTTTTACAATAATACAAGTTAAATATGTCCCACAACTATAATAAATGTCACCATATTACAGTTTTCCACTAACACAATGATCGCTTCCCAATAAACGGCGACCAAGACTCTGAACTGCACTTATAAAATCGCCAGGTGTAACTGAACTGATATCCGGCCGGCACGCTTATATGTACCCATAGAGGTTCAGGATATATACTATCTTCCGGCCAATGATTCGAGAAGCGTTGCGAAAGTAGTCGGAATTTGCTAGTACCTAGGTCAGTGCACGACCTTGGCACGCACGAGATGCTGTTTGGAACAGTCTCGAATGATACCGCATTAAGTGTTACGTAATTGTCTTTCATGTTGGCATAAGCGATACGTATTCACTTCATGCGGTACATCTGCACCCCACGATCTTGAAAAGTGTATCCTGTCAGAAGTATTCAAGCGGCCAAAATGAGATTTCTCAGGCACGCGGCGGGACAAAATATCATACTACCTACATTACATACCAATATAACGATACTTTTAATTTGTCTGTTTATAATGTAGTTATCGCACTTTTAATCATAGTATTCCACGCTCTGCTTTTCTTGTGCTTATATCTGCAAAAATTAGTTTTTGCATCACTGATTCGATTCTGACGTCAGAATTCTAGAAGTAAATAACAAATTAATTTAAATTTTGTTATCACATCGCGGAAACTACAAATACTGTTTTATTTATTTTCCTTCTTCACCATTACAGCTCAACGTGAGCTCTGACCTCCAACACCAATGATCTCCAGCGTCTCCTATCTGTTCCCATGCCAGCGTAACCCATCACATCAATTCTTTAAAGGTCTTCCAGCACATCATCCAATCATTTCACTGTAGGTCGACCCATATTTCTGCTTTTCTACACCTGTACCCTCAGGAATTCTTTTGCATACGCTGAACACCCATCCGTTCTGGGCGACGTAAGCTTATATCTTCTTCTTCTTCACTGCATGGCTTGGTTTTACGACCCGTTGCGACTTCACAGAGTCTCTGACCATTTTTTCCGGACTCTTCCATGATCTCTAGTCCCCACTGGCCACTGACCCAAACGCTTGTTTAGGGGTACGCGTTTTTACCATGCGTTCCGCATGGGACTTCCAATTCTGCCCGTATTCCTTCATTCTCTCCAGAACCTACTGTAAATTCAGGTTTTTCGTAAGATTATACAACTTATAAAATTGAATATGTATACATTAAATTTAACATACGAATATTATATTGTAAGTAGCGCGATAAGGGTTTCTCAGTCAAATAACCGACACATAAGGTTTCATCGGCATGACGTCATAGGGGTAAAATGTCTGCCTTTATAATGGTTCAAGTTGTTGTTCTTCTTCTTTAGCAGTACAGTCCAACGTGAGGTTTGGTTTCCAACAGCTGTCTTCTCTAATGTTTCCTATGCATTGCCATCTCAGCGTAACCCCCCTCATCCATTCTCTTTAGATCATCCACCAAATTATCCAACCATCTAATCTTAGGTCGACCCCTGTTTCTGCTTTTAGCAGATATCCCCCCCCCTGAATTTAGCTTGTGCTTATCACCCACCTTTCTATGTGACCCAGCCATTGTATTCGTTGAGCTTTTACGAATCTTGCAATGTCCTTATTCTACAATAGCTCATCTATCTCCTAATTATTTCTTACTCTCCTTATTATTATGTTTACCTTTATGAATATTTTGTCAAAACTACAGCCTTTACGTTAGCAAAACTAGAATGTTCTGAACAAACCTTTTGACACCTGAAGAATTGTCACTAATTTCGTGTGCTTTGCGACTTGGTTATAAACCTCTGAAACATGTTTCTGAACGAATAACCAGAAAGTACCGGCTGTGTTGGCTTTCGACTTCAGTACAGAAAATTAATTCTTAAATCGTTCACAGAAACGAGGTAGGCCTATTTGAGCTTTTAATGTTGCTAAGATGATGCACTATTTCATTATGTGTTCATATATTTATTACCGATTAATGTTATAACATTGTTGAACTGCCGTAGAACAAAATCAAATATTCTTTTGAAGCAACGTTTCAGAAACAACAAAATAATTTTCAAAAGATAAATTGTTCATTACGTAAAAAAATGTGTGTGTGTGTGTGTGTGCAGGTAAAACATCTAATAACATTAACATTAAAATATCCGTAACGAGAGAAGCAAAACTTTAAATCTTGATTTCCGTTTTACTGACAAGCCTTATGATATTTAAATAGAATGAAATTTACCTCTTTTATCCGTCTAGTGCTTTTCCTTTTTTATATTTCACTACTCGTTTCTGGAGATATGTCTCAACTTTAGGTGTAATCCCTCAGTAAAGTTCGTCAGATAATTGAAACAAATTACGTATAATTTACACACGTGTCGTAAATAAATATAAAATATATGAACACGGAACACACGCGGTGTTGTTGGTGCGCACCACGGTAACACTGTAAGATTACTATAGCGTGTGTGTGTAAATTATACGTAATTTGTTTCAATTGTCTTACGAACTTTACTGAGGGATTACACCTGAATATGAGACATATGTCCAGAAACGCGTAGTGAAATATAAAAAAGGAAAAGCCACTAGACGGATAAAAGAGATACATTTTATTCCCTTTATATACGTATATAAGTGGCTTGCATACTGAAAGCATGAAATTATGATATTTTGTTTGAAAAACAAGCGAATAATAATTTTGCTAGTGGTAAATATTTCGCGTTCAAAGTTACAGAATTATTTCGTTTTCAGTTGAGCAAACACACAGTTAGCCGTCCTTGAAAGGTTATACAAGCTGGAAAACTGAAAATTACTCCCTGATACTGTTTCTGAATTGGTTAGTAACATTTACTCCATTTGTGGTTTTGCCACAAAGTTCCCATTTGAATAATATTTTATTGAACGAGGGAAGCAAGTTCTGAGTTTTACCTTGATTGTTTAGCATTTGTGTCTCTGCCTGCCTGTGTGTCTATCTATTCCCGGTATGTCCCACGATAACTTTTGAACGCATCATCCGATATTCGTAAAACTGGGAAAACGTGTCCATAGTTTTACCCTACAAACGTCTGTTGTTTTTGAGATTGATGCCTCCCAAATGTGGGGTGAGGAAGAAAAGAAATAGACATCCAAAATTGTTAAAAAATCGCGATAACTTAAGTAGTGTATCAAATTACAGGCAAGGATGGACTTTTGGAGGCGTTCAGCAAGAGTATTCTTAGAAATGAAGTCATTAAAGACAGAATTAATGTGAAATATTTCAATTGTTGATTTTATCCAAACAAAAAAATTACAATGGTATAGATACAAGAAAAGAAGGACGCAGGAAAGTTTGCCAAGGAGAGTTATGGAATGGACCCCACCAGGAAGAAGGAAAAAAGGAAGTCCACCTATGACCTGGATAAAGAAATTCACACTATACGCATTGAAGGAACGAGAAATTGAAGATCTTTGGAAGAATAAGCTGTAGTGGAAGATGAGTTTTCAATCACGTCTGTAATCCTTGGTTCCGGAAACATGTACAGCCGGATTAATAATAAATAGTAATCAAATTAAAGGTAATTTTAATCAAAATCTGAGTACAGTGTTTTGAAATATTATAATTTTAGGACACCGGGCCGAACATTTGGGTCAAAATTTTTAAAATCCAAAGATCTATCTGCGTGTAAAGCTAAAGTGAACATTAAACAAAACATGAATATCGTGCACAGATTTGGACATTTCAAAATTCTGGAACACCGTGGCCACAAAAAGATATCGAAAACTTGAAAACATCAAGAGAATCCAGCAGGGTGTCAGACTAAATGTAATCTAAACCTAGATATGAATTTCTAACGTTGTTATAAAATTTTTTTAAAGTTTAAGAAACTACGGACCAATAAATGGAACACAAAATTATAAGAAAATTGGAAAAGTCTCTATAGCGGATCAAGTTATGTAAAATTTTATTCAAAATTCGATCACTATATGCTTAATACTTTTGACAAAATTATTAACTGTCAACACCTCGTACACGTTTTGGACCGCCTTTAGAAAGTTTGTAAGTTACGTTTGCAAACAAAACTTTATATATATATATATATTGTATATATTGCGATAGAACACAGGATCATGATAAGCAATGAACTATGTCTTATGCATGGATGACGAACATTCTCATGTTTAAATTTGTTTCTTGTTCAAATTGGTTTTTAGCTATAGTTTTTGTATTGTATTACCGATAAGAATTTAGAATAGGTCAAAATCTTAGAAATTGTATTCGTCATTTTTCTATGTAATGTGTTTGTGAAAGTGTGCTCGGGTGCGCGAGTTATTAATTTTTTTTCTATTGTGTCCGTTATAATTATCCGATTTACATGAGACTTGAACAAGACAAAAAATTTAATATTAGCTACAATTTCCCTATATTCTGTGATCTTCAAATAACTGTTAAGTGTGAATTTTTTTTATATGAAATCTCTATTTAAAACTCACTCAGGCGTGAAATAATAAAATCCCAGATAATTATCTGTGCAGGCTTTGCCAATTTCATGCATGGTGTTGCATGAAGAACTATTAGTGCCGTGTGCATAAATTATCATGTGACCGATAATTGGCCAATTAGAACTTAGTAAAATCATTGAAAATTGTCTTTTGCCATATGCAGATCAAGTTAGTTCATCTTGAGCATTCGTCTACTAAACGTGCGGTCCGCGTTCAAGACGTTTCTCTTGCGTGAACACGTAAACTGTGCGAAAGATGTACGAAAACTTGGACCTCTGTGTGAGTTATTCTACAGACCTAAGTAATTCAGTTTTAATAAATAATATTGTGATTTACAAGTATCCGTGGTAGTCAAGACATTCTCATAGGGAGATCTACTGACCGCGGTAGATCGGTGTGACGCGAGGACACTTGAAGACGTGCCGGAAGGTGTACGCCTATACACCGCTTTTCATTAAACACCCACGTTACACCTTGAGATATGTAAATAAACTATAACAATATTAAAACATTTTAAAAACCATTAACAATCATAATCAGTGTTATCGCAGCGAGGCAGTGTTGCAGTTCGTCGAGTTTGCAGCTGGTATATGACTTGTATCTTTTTTAGATAATAACCATGTTTGGGAACAGTATAAAAGAGTAGGGACTGCCATAAACTTGTAGAACTTTATTTAAGGTTCCTTTCTTGTTTTTCTCACTAACGTTCTTTTAATAGTATCACAAATCGCCTGAAAACTGTTTATTTTTCTCTCAATGTCCTCGTCAAATTGATATGTACCTAATACCATATCCTAGGTATTCAAAGCGGGATATCTGCTCCAGCACTTTATCATTGTTCGTAATTTTTGATTTTATGGGATGTTTGCCTTTGAAAGCCATTACTTTCGTTTGAATAATAGATATATTCAAATTATATCGAGCAATGTGATGGCTCTCTGTATATTATCTTCTGTTTCTTAAGGAAGATTTAATGGTTAATTTACAGGAAATAGGAATAATTTGAAAAACTGTAACAGTCTTATCTTATCTGAGTGGCGATAAAGAGAGTTGCGAAAAAAGTCTCCGCGCATATAGAAGAAATCCGGTCTCATTTCCTTAAACATAACAATCCCTGGATTTGATTGTCCATGACGTGTCCGAAGTTATCATATAACTATAGCCTATAGAATAATAATGACGCAGAACACAAATTATTAGTAGTAAAAATTAATAAATTTTTAACTTACTGCCTAAACTAACCATCCCACCGCTAAAGCTTCGTCAGAGGCTGCCGCTAGGAGCGCTGTCCGTCCTGCTTTTGGTTATGGCGCAGTCGTCCGAAAGATCGTTTGTGTGTGTGTGTGTGTGTGTGTGTGTGTGTGTGTGTGTGTGTGTGTGTGTGTGTGTGTGTGTGTGTGTGTAATATGTTCAAATAGTGTGTGTGCAAACCATGTGTAAACCACCTTTTCAAATTATCTCATTGAGGCAGACCACACAAATGCACACACAAACAACAATAACACGGAAATCCTACACGTACACGCAAAAGGCCGAAAACTAGACACTCTTGAACAACTAGAAATAAAAACATACAAAAACGCATACAAACAACTGCCTAAACAAACAGACACGATTTAAATTACACAAACTATTTGAACATATTACATAACACAAACACATAACAACGGTCTTCTGAACGACGGGGCGTCACCAATAGCAAGACGGACAGCGCTCCTAGCGGCAGCCTCTGACGAAGCTCTAACGAGCGAAGGCTAGTTTAGTCAGTAACTTAAAAATTTAATAATTTTTAACAATAATAATTTGTGTTCCATATCAGTACTATTCTATATAATTAATTAATAATAACACAATACTACAGTCTATATAATATTAAGAGAATTTTCTGCTGTAGTGACAAAAGAAGGATAAGAAACCAAAGGATCGGTGCAGGAGTAGTTCTGCTGTCGAACGATTGTGTTCACTATAATTTATGGTTAATGCTAAATGATCCGGAAAACAAGGTTTTCATGTTCAGCAATTTTCTAAATGGAAGGAGAAAAACCTGAATCAGAGAAATAACAGCGCCGTTAAAACCCGAGTTAAATGTTTTATCGCGATATTCGTTCCATTAATTGTATTGTTTCAAGAACCGTAATTTTTCAGTGCTCTTTAGTATCAAGGATACCGGCAGTGGCGTGATTGTATCGGCGCCGTTGAAACCTTGTCTTACACTTTGAAAAATCGCAATATCTGTTCTACATCTTTTTTTTTGTAATTGAACGAGTAATTCGAGTTCTCAGTTTAAATTCGACCGTTTGGTATTTGTCTGTCTGTCTTTTGTCTATCTGGGATATGTCTTACGACAGCTGTTGAATGGTTCCACCGATTTTCAAAAAGTTTGACCAGTGTGGCCATCGCTATTCTCTCCAGTAGGGTGGGCCGAAAATATATATATTTTTTTAATTTTGATTCTCTATACAGCAGAAAACTTGGAACTAGGACAGATACGTAAAATAAAAATGAAATCGGTTACTATCTTCTGGTCGCGCAGCATCTTCGAAAATCATAAAAACTGATAAATGTTAACAATTTTTCGTAATTAAAAAAAACATAACTTTTTCTACGTAAGTCAAACTCTATAGGTTTAGATAAGTAAAGAATAGCACAGGGAAGATAAATAAATTAAAAAAATCATAGATATTTCAACATTTATTAAAAAAACTTTTTTACATTAAAATTACAAATTTTACATTTTGACATAAAACAGTTAATGTTAACATTTATGGCGTTATGTCAATATTCTTTTACTCATTGTTTTTGATACTCGATTTTTTAAACTCCGATTTGTGTGAAAAACGTGGATTCATGATGGATCGTGAAAGAAGCGTCGTTCTGATGAACCATCCTTGGACTTGGCGTCAACGAATTATTTTCACGCTTCTGTCATCAGCTCCACACACCGCTTCACTGCTTGCGTATGATATGGAAACTTGTAAAAATTTCATTCAGCTACTGTTCTTACAGATGAAATCGCCTTATCGCTTACTCTTCGCAGAAAAGTTTTTGATATTTGACGAGCAATAGACCCACTCTACACAGAGCTCTATTGTTTTTGACAAAAAAAAAATAGAGCAGGATAAAAATGCGAGGGGACAGATTTTAAAAATCACCGAAATGTATTTGAGGTTAAAATGAAAGAAAATTTTCACCACAATCTGATTATATTCCTTAGTTTTTAACCTTCTCAATTCTGTGATATCAGACTATAAAGTACACAAAAAAATTTTAAAACGACCATGCCCGTATTCAAGAGACACGGTGGAGAAAGAATTTCTTAAATCGCCTCAGTAGTTTGCTAGATTAGGCCGGACAATGAAACAAAAATAGAAACTTTACCTATTTATGGTAGTAGTATAATGATATTCTAATGTGATAATGACTTGGTTGTGTCACATGTAAAAAATATTTGTTTACGGTGCACGTTGTTCTTCCTACGCGTTCTTGCTCTCATATTTCAGAGTAATATGTTGGAGTGAGCGAAACGCTTTAGATACGTTACCAAGGCTTCTTATCCAGAAAGAGAAGTTACACTTCTAAGGCTTATACGGTCGGAGTCAATGTCGTCAAAACCTGATACCGGGCTGTTTGTCCGTGGTTCTCGCTAGCAGACGTTTCGGCCGCACCATTACTGTGTTAGCCATTACCACAGTACTGTGGCCACTAACGTGTGACATCTTACGTTAGCGAAAGCTCAGAATTGCACTGATGATGCCCGTCAATGGGACGGCCGAAACGTCTGGTAGTATGTATAGCAGTGGACAACGGCCAAACAGCCCGGTATCAGGTTTTGACGACAGAAATTACAGTGTTGCACACCACTATAGAGGAAAATCATATTTAAAGCTTCATAGCTCATCATCAGATCGGAAATAGTTTTTGCGATAGTTTGTTTTTGTGATAGTTTGTTTTTGTGATAGTATAACCACAAACACAACTTTTTTTTGTATCGGCCATCTAAGGACCACATGCCAATTTCAGTTCTTCACTCTTTCTTCTTTTCTTTTTCTCCAGTATTCTTTCATATTTTTACTGTGTCTCTTCTTCTTGTCTTCAGTCCACTTTGAACCTGCGTTTTCCTCTCTTCTACCCTGGACTCCTTCCATTTTTAACACTTTTGCCCGAAAAACTTCTCTTTCAATTGCTTCTCCTGCGTGGATATTATTTTTTTCTAAATTCTTTTGGACTTCTTTAATCCAACTTGATGTTGACTTCTTCCCCCACAGATAATTGAAAATTTGCTTTGGCAACCTATTGTCCATTCTATATAAATGTCCAAAAAATAATAGTCTTCTTTTTCTCATGGTTTCTGTTATATTTTCTATACTTTGATATATTTCATCATTAATTCTTAATTTCCAACCTTCTGAAGTTTTCCGTGGGCCTAATATTTTTCTAATAATTCGTCTTTATAGTATTTCTAGTTTGTCTAAATTATAATTGAATGCTAGACATTCACTTGCATATAGGCATTCTGGCGTCACTACTATACTGCAATACCTTATTTTCGCAATTTTAGATATGCACTATTGTAAATATCTTTAGTTATACCATGTGCCCTTTCCATGTTATGAATTCTTTCTTCTATAGCAAATTTTTTAAGCCATTCTCTTGAAATATTTCTCCTAGATACTTAAATTTTCGAACCCTCTCTATTCGACCAATATCTGTTACCAGGAAGTTTGGCGCATTCTTAATGTTTGTGAGAAATTTGTATTTTCTGCAGAAATTCTTAAGCCTGTTCTACTGGCTATGACCTCTAAAAAAATTAACTTGTTACTGTAGACGTAAGATGTTCAGAAAGTATAGCAAAGTCATCTGTGAATGCCAAAGGCTTCAACACAACTTTAACACAACTTTATTAATTACAAATTCTGCTTTTTTTTTGTCCCATTCAAGAATTAAGCCTTCGACCTGTTCTGCCCCTCCCCCGCCAGGAACGTGGAACAATTCAGATTCCACCAACGTTGGAGAGAAACCAGTCATCTAGCAGCCACGTGCAATGGCAACCATTGAGAAAGACTTTTGTGTATGTGTTGTGACCGTGCCATTGTTACTCACCTATCCAACGCATGCCAGACAAGACCACTGTATTATTTCTCCCCAGCGGTAGGGGGTGGACAAGCAGACCGCGTCGTGACCGTGAATCGATCCCATGGCCACAGCACAGCCGTTGCGGTTGTGAGTCGCAAACGGAACCACTCTACCGGCCTGCGCTTCATGCATTCAAAAATTTTCGCCTTAATATATTCTCCTCTCCTGCAACTTTACAGAAAATATTGTTACGTCTGTTCTAAACCAAGTATATAAAGTACTACGTTATTTGCATACCGATACGGATTCCATTTGTAGTCAGCGCTAGTGCCGATCCGGAGCAACAGAATTATGTCAAGGATCGGCTACGCGCGCGCGCCCACGCATACATAATACTACAGCCGGACTTCCGAACAAAAACGGACAATGGAGGCTAATATACTTGTCACTTGTCACATGCCCTCATGTCTACGCTTCCAATTATCGTGTCATCAGTTTGTTTGGCCACAGCGTGTTGTCAAAATATAGGTCACAACATTTTTTTGCAATATCAAAAACGCAATCTCCTTGTAGTGCATTCATTGTTCACAACCTAAAGATACCATACGTATGATTTATAATAAATTTTTAATTACTCGCATTCTTAATTTTGATCGATTTCGTTCATACACCATCGTAAGGACATATACACTGTGCACTCGGGGTCACAGTATTGTAAAACAGTTACCATTTACAAAAAACGAGTTCGTAAACGATTAATGATCGTGAAACGTACGTTTGTGTCTAAAAGTTTCTTGAGAACTGATTTCGTTGCGGAGTGTTTACGTTTACGTTCAGTATTGTATCTTCAAGTTATGAACAATGAATACACCACAATAGAAGTCTGAGATTATATGTACCATTAGTCAGTAATAAGAGTGTGTGTATTATAAATACATCGCATCATTAACCAAAACACGTTTTTATAAGCAATTATTATTTTATATTCTCTACACAAATCAGCTGGAATGGGACACAATGTAAATATCAGCAAAACTAAATATATGGTGATTTCTGCATCAGAAAGGTGTAAAAATCTATATAAGTCTAATTTATGCATAGAGGATAATGTATTTGATGCAGTTAATAAGTTTAGTTACCTGGGTAACATTACCTGGATAATGAAGTGTCCACAAACACGACAATACACGTGTATAATAATTAATAAACACATGAACTGGACATAACCTATAATAACTAGCAGCCACGATTCAACTGCATGTGTGCACATTACACTCTAAACTTTGTAATATCCTTGAACTGTAAAATTTGTACTTTGATTTGTAGAATAACGTTTTGTTTAATTGTAATCCCCGAACCATATACGCCCTGAGATGATCTATTTTAATAGAAATAATAACCAACGCTTTATTTTGGTCTGAATGCATAAGAATTACAACTACAGTACCAACTGGTAAAGGAGACACATAATTTTTGCCACGATTGTGATTATCATAAAAGAAACGAGAAACAGTTAACCCATGCTTTATTGAATAAATGATTCCTATAAAGATATATGTTTGTTGTTATATTTGCGTCGTTATTATTGCTGTTCCATTTAAAAAATAAGTTCACAGAGCACAGCGGACACCATAACGGTTGGCAACGGTGGGTGACGTCATCGAAACGGTACGTATAGTGGGAGCGAGCAGCAGATTACAAAATCATTCGCCGTTCAACATATATTATTAATAGTAACATAATTACAACAACAACAGTGTGTTTGAAGGTAGTTAATACATATATATTTGTTACTAATTGACATTTCAACGGGCGGCGTATATAATTTAAGTGCCCGCAACATTTATAAAATTCGTTACAAATTGACGAATCCAAAGTGAGGCTTTAAAGAAGTAACGAATGAACACAACATTTCAATAAAGTTCGTTACAATATGCATGTGAAACCTTTGTAATAACACAAAGAGACCAATAGGATATAAAAATATTCCAACAATAAGTACTGAGAAAAATGTTTGGATCAGTACAAAATAACGACTACTCATGCAGAATACGAAGGTATCATGAAATAAGTAATATAATACACGCATTTGATACTGTAAGTTTTGTGAAGAGTCGAAGGATAGGCAGCCAGAATTTTTTAGGGTTGCTTCTTCCTAAAAAAAGTGTCGGGTGTAGTTCGGCGAAGATCTGCGGCTACTGTTTTCGCATACTCTGTCGCTTTTTGGCGGCCTGATGAAGGTTCCCGAGAGGAGAATAGAAACGTTTCCGCAAAGATGTTGATTCATATTAACCGACCGCGGAATAACAGCCTGATGTTTAGAAATAATTTTGAAAATATTGCCACCAGCTGTGCACGAGTTAGACGGAAGAACAGTACAGAATTCGCGGAAAATATTTAGAATAGGGACCAGAAGTTACGAGTTCAAGAAGAAGGCCAAGAAAGAGACGGGTCGAGGATATTGAGGAGGATTGAGAAATGTGCGGTTAAGAAGATGGAGAAGACTTTTTAGCGATAGGGTTGAATGGGGAAAAATCGTTGAAGAGGCTAAAACCGATACTGGGTTGTAACGGCAGGAGAAGGAGAAGCAGAATTAGAAAAAGGAAAAGAAAGAAGAAGCATGACGAGGTGGAGGAAAAGAAAACGAAGAAAAAGAAACTCTAATAGATACAAATTAATCGTAAAACATTTCAGAACTAAGAGAACGACTTATTTACTTGTATACACTGAACGGTTACAGTTGAACGTAGCAGTATTTCATTATGACCCTCGCTTACAGCGGTGTTTACAAATGTTAATGCAATGTGCTCTCTGTGCAGGACATGAGTGGTTGTTAGCACAGTAACACTGCCGCAGTCCATTTGTATGTAAATAATGCACCGAAATGCGTTGTATATATTGCATAGTCCATTTTGAATATTGAATTGAATTAATAAGGAGTTGTAGTAATTAAATCCATGTAACCTTGTACACATGTCGAAATTTCACTAGTTAAATCATAACTTGACAGTTAACCACGAACAAAACGGATTATGTAAATGAATGTATAGTTTCACTGCCGGAGTTGCACAACTTGCAAGTCATAGCCTACTCACCGGGTTATTAGGTGTGGTGCAATATTTACATTTCCTGAAACGCCAGACGTGTTTCCGCAACAATAGCGGGCATGTTCAGCGGAGGGCAAACTGTAGTACAGCCCGCTAAAGAATAAAACTAGATTAAAATAAAACTTAAAAAGGTAAGTTAAGTGGACGTCCCGTCGTGCTCCCTGGCACCTTCTGCAGCCACACTGTAGCTACAGATGCTAACGGACCTCTGTGAAGAACAACGGACGGAATGGTGGAAGAGATCTCAATGATTCAACAGCAGGACGTGCGGAAGAGTCTTAGAGGAGCAGACCTCTTCAAAAACAAGGGGTTTTCTGGCTCCGGATCATATCACCCAGTAAGGGCCCCTGCCTAGGGTTACAGGTGAAACCCAGTCAACGGTCTCAAAGGCGGATGACGCATCTCAATTCCCAACGGCAGAGAGAGCGAAGAACCTAGTGGAGTAAACCACTAAAGACAATCATTTTGGACTAACAATCCGATCTTATCTCGGAATTTAATTCTTACTTTTGCACTCTATACAATAAAGTATTCAAAAAATGGAAAGAACGTATGGTATAACTAAAGATATTTACAAAAAAAAAGTGGATATCTAAAAATGATAAAATAAGGCATTACAGTACAGTAGTGAGGCCAGGATGCCTTTATGCAAGTGAATGTCTAGCATTGAATTATAATTTAGACAAATTAGAAATATTGGAAAGACAAATTGTTAAAAAAATATTAGGCCTACGAATAACTTCAGAAGGTTGGAAATCAAGAAGTAATGATGAAATATATCAGAGTATAGAAAATATAACAGAAACAATGAGAAAAAAAAGACTATTATTTTTTGGACATTTATATAGAATGGACGACAATAGGTTAACAAAGCAGATCTTCAAATGTCTGTGGGGGAAGAAGTTAACATCAAGCTGGATTAAAGAAGTCCAAAAGGATTAAAAAAAAATAATATAAATGCAGAAGAAGCAATTGATATTGAATTTTTTCGGGCAAAAGTGTTAAAAACGGAAGGAGTCCAGGGTAGAAGAGAGAAAAACGTATGTTCAAAGTGGACTGAAGACAGGAAGAAGAGACAAAGTGAACATATGAAGTAATATTGGAGAGAAAGAAAAGAACAAAGAATAAACAATTGAAATTGTCATTTAGTCCTTAGATGGCCAATAAAAAAAAGTACCACAATTGCGATTTTTTTACAATTTTAACCCACTCTCATTTTTCCTCCAGTCGTCCTCCCCCCCAATTTGGGGAGGAATTGATCTCAAAAACAATAGAGCTTTTTAGGGTAAAAACGTGGATGCACGTGCTAAGTTTTATGAAAATCGGTTGATGCGATCAAAAATTTTCGTGACACATACCCCAAGTGGACAGGTAGGTAGACAGATAGACAGACAGACAGACAAATGCCAAACGGTCAAGTTAAAACTGAGGACTCGCTCTTTCGTTCAGTAATGTGAATATTCTACTAAAGTCTAACTTACGTTAATTCTTGTAAATATACTAAAAGCTAATATTTTTCAGTTGTTAAAATGGTCTCAACAATGTTTTGTAAAAGAAGATCATTTAAGTTACTTTTGTAACCAATTTTATTTTACCAAACAACTGGGAACATTGATAAGTAATACATAATAATTAAAGAAGTAAAAAGTTTTTAAACACCTTTAAATCGCAGTAGAAATCAATTTAGCCTAAGATTATGAAAAGTCAATAAATAAATAATTTTGTGTATAGTTTGGTGGCCTCTCTCTTATCCGACTTGGATGGGACCGGGTAACGGTCGGATAATGGAAAAGTCGGATAACAGAAAGGTAGCTCATTTATGACCGTCGAGAACAAAGAATTGAATAGCACACTAATTACACTTTATTATTGAAAAGTACACTTTATTACACTTTATATTCATCTTTATTAAAAACTGATCAATAACGTATTATTAGTGTTCGTATGTATAGTTAATTTTTCTACCCTCTCTAGTGAAACAGTCGGTTAACGGAATGGTCGGTTCAAAGATCGTCGGTTAAGAGAGAGCGGCCACTATATTTGGTAGTAC
This sequence comes from Magicicada septendecula, assembly GCA_034769895.1. NCBI lineage: Eukaryota > Metazoa > Arthropoda > Insecta > Hemiptera > Cicadidae > Magicicada > Magicicada septendecula. The sequence continues at coordinate 60,567,789 of CM068374.1, forward strand.
CAAAACTACTATATCGTTTCTTAGAACTCCTACAATTTGTATTATAAATTCCAACATGTAGCACTGCAGTAGATGTGAGACGCCATTAGGTTCGCGCGCGTGTGTGTGTGTGTGTGTGTGTGTGTGTGTGTGTGTCACATGTCTTTACCAAACAAATGTTAACGTGGCAACCGTATACTGTCAGTGCAAGTCGGGTCGTATTAATGTCACAGCAACCGGTAACAATATGTGACAGAGTTTAGAGGGACACCATTAATCAACTCCGTGTCAGGTTTGTTTGTAGTGTAGTCGCTAACAAAGCGAAGTGAAATCGATTGATACGTCTAAATTTCATACGCTCATAGACAGCCCTATGTATGTAGTAGCAACGGAACTGAATTCAACGTGCAGTATGCTAATAACAGGTATTAACTCTGACTACATAAATCATGTACTTATTAGTAAGTACAAAAGCAGACAACAACATTCCTGACTTACTAATACCATTTTATTGCTGAGACTACATAAATCATGTACTTATTAGTAAGTACAAAAGCAGACAACAACGTTCCTGACTTACTAATACCATTTTATTGCTGACAGTACCTATTTTTATTGAGTGTTTACACTGTAACATGATCATAATAATTTTAAAATTGCTTTTTTCTCTTTACGTGTAATTTTCGTTTTTTCCTTTTCTTCTTTTCGTTTCAGCCATCTATGTGTTGCGATCACAAAACGCCGTTTTTATTCTGAAGTTCTTTTCCTTTCCCAGTATTCTTTCATTCTCTAGTTTGCTCTTGCTTCTTCTTCTTTGGATAACACCCTTTCGGTTTTCCATGGTTTTTCTCTGGGAAAGTCCTTCACCTCCGGGATTTTTCTTGTGAAAACGTCTCTATCTCCTATGTCTTCCTAACTCATTCTACATTTTATAGACCCTGATGGGTTTCTTTTACCCACGGTACTTTTGTGTCTATGTTCTCTTAAGTGAGGATCTCGTTTGCTAGTCTTCCATAGTCCATCTTTGTCACGTGTTCATAGAAAGCTATTAGTCTTTCCTTTATCGTGATTTAGGTATTTTCAAAAGTTTCATACAGTTGTCGGTTTCTTCTTCCTCGTCGGGTTCTTCTTCTCCTTTTCCTTGTAGGCACCCATGATTCGCACCTGTTCATTAACACAAACACTGCCATTGTTTTATAAAACCCGGTTTGGTCTCAAATAAAATGTAAATGGATTATCTGGGTTTTCGGATTTTTTAATAAATTTCCTTTATTTCTTGTCTATTTCCAAGAGTCCCTTACTAGCTACTGTCTCAGTTTCATGTAAGCATTCTGGTTTCTGTACCGTACATTAGTGTTTTGCGTTCATCAGTTAGGCTCGCGACTTGGATTTGTAATTTGTCTGGCAGCCTGAAAATTGTTGCTATCTTCCTTGCCCTTTCTTCAGAAATTGCCTTATAATTGACGATGGTAGTCCGATATAGAATTCTATCCAGCAGCTGTAAGATGTTTGAACAGGGTAGACTTACCGTTTTGTTGAAGCGATAATTTCATATACGGCACAATGGTGCCGGCTCTCTCCCGTACACCTCGCGCTCCTACGGCAGTAAACTGATTCAATGTGTAATGAAATAGATGAAACGAGAAAATAGTGTTCCCAGGTCAATGAAACCTCTTTTCCCCACACAGCTACCAAAATTTTAAATATGTGTGCTTCATGCTTCAAGCAAATTTTAAAGAATTTGAGAATATTCTAAATTTTTAAATACAAGAATAATTTTATTTATCTTAAAGGAAAATGTACTCACGTGGTTAGAGATCGACCTGAATTAAATTTAAAATCCGTTTCTTATTGTTGGTTCATTAACTTTTAATATTTAATATACTGCAACGTATTTGCTTAATATTCATTTATATTTCTTATTTATTTAATGCATAACGTTGTTGTGATGTTTGTTGTTACAATGTTATTGTTTCCAAGAATTTTGTGTAGGGGTCGGTTCCGTATCCTGTCGACTAATCAGTCCGCGTATTCGACACCAGCGGACTCTTTGTGAAAGCCAGTATTGCAGAGGCAGAGGTTTACGTATTAAATCAACAGACATGTTTGTTCTCGTTCGTGAAACGGTTGAATTTAATCACGTTTTTGATTTTTTCTCCGTATTTCATTTAGTTAAGTGAGCAGATTTCTTTTGTTACGATGTAATATGTTTCGACGAAACTACTACAGAATAAAGAAAATATTTAAAGGTAACTGTTTTCGGAATTGCTATAAATAGTATAACATTTTAAGTAGATTAAGTTTTGAGGAAAACTGAAACTCTATATGCACAGATTTTTGCATACGCGCTAATTTTTTATACCGTACTTTTTTCCTTTTTTGGCTCTCCATACTTTAAAATGTATATTTTTGTTTAACTAGACTTCCCGTAGACTTAGTAATTCATCATGAAAGAAATATGTCCTACTTATTTACATATTCAAATTATGTCAACCATACAAATACAATAAAAAACGGGAAATGTATGGTTTTGAAGCTCACTACACATTCGTTAGCAGTATTTGTAAAGTGACTGCTTAATGTGAAGTATTTTCATTCCAGAATCGTTCATTAGCCAAATAACATACACACAACATTCTAATTGCTTAATTCATAAAAACAATTTAAAATCGGCGATAACTATTTTTAGTTTATATACTTACAGTTGCTACGTTTGGCCAGCATTGAACCGTTTATAGCGAAAATGAAACGAAACTGCTGCCTAATGCTCGTATTTATGAATTTATGATTTTGAATTTATTAAGCTTAATGTCATTAAAAATCATCTCCACATACCCACTACCAAGTGGCAAAATTAAATATGTGTACCGAAAAAGTGTTAAAACTAAGGAAAGCTTGAATATAATCCCTTTCTATGTATTTTATGTATTTTCAACTTTCTTCCAAAGGTTAATAAACTTTCAGCAACACCTGTACAAATATTTATATTCCTAGGGATACTACGTTCCCTGTAAGGTCTACACTGTCTATTTAAATACTTTTCTTAAAGGCTACTGCTACTGACGTCAATGAATGAATGAATACTTTTTCTGCCAAACCATTTTAATTTTATAAAAAACAGCGTATATCACGTTCTACTTTTCAAGTAAATATTGCGTAAATCATCTTGTTATAATACGCAACATATTGTTATATACGTATTTACACTGAAAATAATACGACTTATGATATGATTCTATTTATGACCATTGCAAATATCGATATTTTTCATAATAAAATACATAAGCTATAAGCTTTACTATGACGTCGTCTCATTTAATTATCCTTTCACACTTATTTGTATCTTAATTTTTTATAACAAAATACCTGTTGTTCCAAATACATACGAGCAACCTTGTACATGTTGAATCAATTCACTCGCTATTTGACAATGAACTTATTTCTGGCGCGTATCCCACGACCACGCATTTTTAATTCCATTTTCCGTAAAGAAATGAAGTATGGTGATCGCGAGAAAATCGTGTTCGAGATAAGGGCTGATTCTGATTGCACTACCCTCAAAACATGAAAAAAAGTAATTTTCCGAAATGTGTGTGTGTGTGTGTGTGTGTGTGTGTGTGGAATTTTTTCTATGGCGAACAATAACTGCCGCAAAATCAAACAGAATTCAAGTAATTTTTTGCATATGTATCTGAGTTATAGAGGACTTATGATTTTGGTGATTTATAAGCCTATTGATTTTGGTGAAGATCGGTTAAGGGGAAGGGGTAGTTTACCTGCAACGTTTTAACAAGAGTGAAGTACTTAATTTTGATAAATAAAGTATCCTGAAAAGGTTATAATAATCCACTGTAGAAAGTAGCTAAAGTATCTATAAATGAAAAGGGTAGTTGAAGGTGCAGGGGGTAATTTTCTATAAAAGAAAATGCTAGTTGAAGGGGGAGGGGATAATTTTTTATATGTGTAGTACGTTATCGGCAACAAAGAAGTAGTTGTTAAAATTCCTTCCCAGGCTGTTTGGCCATGATCCAATGTTTTCTGCAAAACCAGACGTTTCGGCAGTGCCATCGACTGCCACTAACAGTGAAAATCGAGTGCGCTAACGTGAGGTGGTATACGTTAGTGACCACAGTAGTGTGGTTAAGGCTGAAGAAAGAAGTAGTTCCTATGGAAATATTTCATTTCGAAAATGATTTTAAATATAAATCTTAGAACATGGAAGTCATGTATATTTTTTTACATTTACATTACATTTAGTTTCATATTTATTCTTCTTCTTCTGTCAGAGACCTGGCGAATAGCCTGTGAGATCAACTTCACCAACGCTTTCTATAGGCTTGTAAAATAGGACGCTTCACCAACTTTGTAAAATAGGCTTGTAACTTATTGCGAAATTTCGTTGGGTAACCTGCCATCTGGCATTCAATTCAGATGATCATCTCTCTTTGTTTTTCACAGTGCGATCTTCTGTTTCAACTCTTTGCCTATGGCGTTGTCTTTGCCTTTGTGAAGTCTGTCCCTGGGTGTAAAGCTTTTAATCTCACAAGAAGCTCATCTGCAATGTCTGTATCCTAATACGATATTTCTTTACCGGAACTCAAGTTTCAGAATCGTACAGCTACACTGGCACAGCTCTTACCTTTTAAAATATTGGTAGAATCTATATTAGTCTTTTCCTCGATAAAGCCACTGTTCAAAATAATGACTGAATGACTGAAGGTTTTTTTTTTACGAGGGCAGGTGGAAATATTTGCTGTCCGGAAGGGTCCAAACTTCCGGGGCGTGTGGGTTTGGGTATTATACTCGACCCACTAGAAAACCACCTCCTTTTCCTCTTCTAGGCCACTAACCTGGAACTTAATACCTACATCTATCTTCCCCACCGGTCTATATTCTATTGCTAGTACTGGAATCCTGTCACCCGCCGTTCTTCCCAAATGTTCACACCCCCTTCTTTTGTTGCTCCTTAGCTGTTCCAACAATGGGTAGACGCCCAGTTCTGTCCTTATGTCCACATTCTTATTTCTGTCGAGAATGATACAGCCCAGAGTACTCCTCATAAACTTCATCTCCAATGTATGTACTGCAGCGTCAGAAGCGTTAGGAGAAAAACAAACGACGGACGTCAATTGGGAAAAATAAAAATATGCTCACGTGGTGTGATAAAGGATGTGGCACAAGAGACGTAGGAACACGATGTTATCAAAATATAGAAAATGATGGATAAAAATGTAAGTTAAGCAGTATTAGTAATGAATCTAGAATTTTTTGTTTTCGGGGGGGAGGCCCGGTGTAGTTGGTTTCATACGAAGGGGAAAACAAGTTAAGACTAATCGATATTATAATCTTTAAAGTGGCTGGAAAACGTGTAATAACATATTGAAATCAACCCCATTCAAGTAATAACATATTAAAAAATTAGCGCTTTTGAAACATTGTTTAAAAGATACCTATCGACTAAATTGGTTTTCCTATATTTCATATTTCAAACTATATGCAAATAACTTGTTTGTACACGTGTAACTAGCACCACTGCGGATCTTTATCAGAGTCACAATATAGAGGAGGCTAAGGTTTCCTACTGTTACGAGTGGTACTGTATCACTAGCAGAAGTTTCTATCAAGCCTCAATCTTCTGTCAAGACTGTTCGATATTAAGTCACTTAGAAATCGTTTCCGATGTTACCGATCGTACGACAAACGTGTCGAATTCTGAATCGTGTCTCCGTTACAAGTTATCCCGTTCTCTTGGTCAAAAGCGAATACAAAATATTCAGGGTGTAAAGTGAAGATTAAGGATTCTAGTGAAACTCTGCTGAAACTTACACGGGGCTGCCTCAAGTTGAAGTGGACCAGGGTAGACTGCCCTCTTTTGTCCGGCAGTTAGTAAAGAAATGAGAACGGAAACGACGTAATACAGCCAGTGACGTGTATAAGATTTGGTATTAGGGGGGGGGGGTCGAATCGGCTTCATACAATAGAAAAAAACAAGTAAAGATTAATCAACATTACAATATTTAAAGTCGTGGGAAAAAGCGTAATAACATACTGAAATCAATCCCATTAAAGTAATAACACAGTAAAATATAAGCGCTATTGAAACATTGTTTATAAGATATTTGTTGATTTAATTGGTTTTCCTGTATTTCATATTTCAAACGTACACGCAAATAACTTGTTTGTAGACCTGTATTTAAGGAAGGGTTACTACTGTATTAGCGTAAACAGCTGACAAATTAATAAAACACTTCGTAGGCTTACACGGCAGGAGTCAACGTTGTTAAAATTCATTCCTCGACTGTTTGGTCGTGATCCATTGTTTTCACCAAAAACCGACGTTTCGGCAGTGCCATCGACTGTAATCATCAGTGTAAAATTTGAAGTTCCGTTAACGTAAGGTGGTAGACAAATCGCAGTCCACTAACGTCTGCCACCTTACGTTAGCGAAACTTCAAATTTTACACTGATGATGGCGATCGATGACACTGCCAAAACGTCCATTTTGATGAAAATAATAGACTACGACCAAATAGACCGGGAATGAATTTTAACAAAATTAATAAAACTGTTTAAAATTTAAGAGGTTAACAAAGTTCTTTGTCAACTTTTGATCCTCTGGGGAGAGGTCCAGTCTCGTTCACCCCCCCCCCGTAAATACGCCCCTGAACCCTGAACATTACAGTTAAACATCCTGTGAATTGATGCTGTTTTAAAAAGAATTAAGGTTTGTTACAAACGAATAAAATTCATTTGAAAGCGTCGTAGTCGAGATTAAACGTAAAGAAAGAAAAAACATACATAATGCTTTTACTGAAATTCATAACAACATGTTAACTTTAGAATTACGCCTCCATAAATTTTATGAATGGCTTTAAGTCTGTTTTTTGTGCAAGATTAGTTAAAACAAGACAACTGGATACGCATTGACGTGTATCTATTGTAGTACGGCAAACTCGGGTAAAGATGGTTTCGTTCGTAATATAGCAGCTTTTCCCCAACAGTGTGACGTCACTCTGTTAAAGTAATTTAACAGAATCCTAAGTTTGTACTACAAGCTCAGACGGATTGCTGATAATATTCTTCATCATAAACATCATCATCATCTTCTTCTTCAAGGATTAAACCAAGGATGGTTTATTTCGGTCTGAAACAGGCAAAGTCTAGAGCCGGTCACTCCAGCGCTTTCTCGGAAGTCCTTCACCTCTCCGTTGTCACTTTTATTCTTTTTGGTAATTCATATTTATTCAAATTAAAAACTCCCACTTACCTTTTATCTTTGATCTGGCCGGATCGCGTAGTGTGGACTAACCCATTTCGTTCGACGAACTCTGACAGTACACAAAACGAAATAAGGTCTTGAAAGAATTTAACTCTCAATTTTATGGAAGAGAAATTATATTTTTTATTAATCAGAAATATTGAATTTATAGATCTTTGTTGTACATGTTGTGCAACTCTGGCATAATAGAACTTACGAACTATGTCTTACCTTAGGTACCATTTATAAAGCACAAACACAAGTATCACACAAACAGCCCAGCATTGCTCACGCACACATACACGCAGAATTTATAATGCCCTTAACATTTTAACAATGATAAATTTCCCCCCCACGGCGGACACGCGGTCTTCGCGCACAGTCATCTTCTCGTGAAATTTCTTATTTTATATTGCCCGAAAGTTATAAATTACACTGTCTCTGTTAAAATCGACCGCGGTCACATAAATTCAAATGATTAATCCACTTTTTAACTGTTAAATGTAAGTTTTTGTAACAAGCCTACTTCGCTTGTTCCGGCGCCGGAGGGTTCAGTTAGTAGACTGGGGACTATAACGTAACAGGTACTGCTGAGATGATCTCATACTTTCTACGGAAAGCACTGCCTTGATCTTCGTCGCTGAAACTGCGTCCCATGCTCTACATGTAGTTTTTTGGAGCTAATACAGCATATGATCTCAGCTAGGCATTGGCTGACGTCATTAAAGTGGGCAGTCCTTAGCAGCACTTCCTGAGGATCTGTGAAGAGACGATGAATAATTTTACACTCTAGCCATCTTGGTTTTTTAGTTGAGCGCGTCCCTTCGAGCGCCTGCTTGAGTAGTTGCGCTCGTGCGTCGACACACATGTACAGATTTCTGAGAAACTCGGGGAGGTGCGGATTCTTTAGCAGAATTACTCAACAGCAACTGCGTCTCGCTGTGTTACACCACTGTTTCTCAACACGTGTTCTGTTATAATGGAATGAATATTTGTCGTACTATAAAACTTTCACCATAATTTTTAGAAAAGCCCGCCCAAAATGAAATAAATAAAAAATATAAATACCACATACTGTAACAAATAAAAACACCCACATTTTGATACGTTACAATACCCCCTCGATGAGAATTCTGCTGTCCATAACAGAAGAAATCTCATCGATAAACCCCGAAGAGGACCGGTGAGGAACTGGTGCCAACAACCCCCTCTTGTTCTTACGACTCATGGGTACACTACCCCCCTGGCTTGGCGACTATGGACTCATCTGAACGAGATCACTGGACTTCTCCGTAAGAGATCCCAACACCGAGAAATCGAACAGCTAAGTACCACAGCACACCTCGCCGTCTAACTTGCTACCCCCAAAAAATCCTCAATCCCTGGCTTAAATTATGCCAGATCCTCCACCGATATGTTTCCTCTTGCATGCAAGCTGGGCTGCCTTTAGCAGATACTGGGCTCACACACACTCACATTACATATTGCACCTTGACAAATTCTTTAAAATTTACAAAAATTAAAAAAATTCAAAATTCAAAATAATATATTTGACAAAAAAATTCTCTTCCTTGTTTTTCTGTTTTATTAAAAATGACTAATCAAAACATATCCTTACTCTAACAGGTGAATACTTAGAGTCTAACAATACAAATAAATCAATAAAAATAAACATGGTTAATACACAAATAATAGAATAATCAACACTTAAAATATTCATTCGCTGGCAGGCGAAAAATCAAGAAAATTTTTTTTTTTTAAATCAAAATTTCCAAAAATTTTAAAATTCCAAAAAATTTAAATTTATGAAAATGTTTCCTTCATATTTAGACATTATTTTAAAATTGGTTTAAATTGATTAAACAAACAAATTAAATTGACTTCCTACTATACAAGCTTAATATGTGTATGACCTCATCAGCTGATCGAAACTAGGTCAAGTCCAAGACCCTTGACCTACATATGTTATGTACACTTTCTGAAAATACATACAACATCTGTAATAATCTAATGTGAAACACAAAACAACAAAATAAAACATTTAAAATAAACAAAATATTAATATAAATAATAAGCAAATTGACCTTTAAATTATATAAAATAAATAATTCTTAATTTCACATCATTTTCAAATTCTCTCAAAGTTTTGTCACTGGTTTTAAAAAATGACAATTTTATATGTTCTTTATTATAAATTTCTCTGTTAATAACAATCTTATTCTACATTACTGTGGGTGATGTAAATTATTTATTCTCATTTAATTTACTACTTGATCTGTATACATATATCAACTTTCTCCCTCTGACTCTAACCACTAACAACTTCAACTCCCAAGACACCCATCTCTACCAAAACATCTACCCCAAAACACTCTAAACCCAACTTACCATTAAACTCAAATCGCCACCTTCTCTCTACATATAAAAAATACTCTCTAACCCTTTGTACATAGGATACGTGTTTACCCCCCCCAAAAAAAACAACTCCCTTATTTGGCCCCTGGACTCTACCTAAGGCGGCCCCTCCTCATTAAATCGGTACCAATTCCCGTCCCAACATATCATTTTGTTGCGAACTCCCACATTACACTACCCTCTAATACAAAATTGCCATCCCCAAAAATCTCAATCTCATTACCTTACTACAACTACACCAAAATAACAACATCAATTATAAACAACAATGTATCATTCAAAAACTCCACCATTATTCTCCATTACTACTGTGTCAACATCAATACTACTTAAAACTCTATAACATTACATTAACTCAAAAAACAACATTACATTATTTTCATCTCTACTATTTCAACTTTAACTCTGACTTCAACTTGGACAGATCTATATGTCCCATAAAATATTTATCACCCAAAACTATTTCTTATTGACTGGCATAAATTACTATTTTATTTCTCATTATTACTCCAAAACATCTGTAATGTATTAAAAACATTATATTGAACATTAATTACTTGGAACATTTATAACTAATACACCAGTGACATGTTATTGCTGATCAGCTGATCATACTAACACAATTAAAACACATCTCATAATTGAACAAATTACATGAAATATATATATTTATCAGTACTTCTCACCTCATTGTTTCCCCTTTCTGATTCTGATCATTTTGTGTTACCCGCCTGCCAGACGATTTAATTATTGGCTTAGAAAAAAATATACACACATAATGAAAACACATATTTTTATCAACAACTATATCTAACTTACAACAATAAAATAATACACTTAAAATTATAGCATGAAAAACTTGTATTGAAAATATGAGCATTTAGTTATTTGAACAGAGCTCAAGCATTTTTATTTGATCAAACTTTGAATTAGAGAAAAAAAAATTTTTATGTGGTAAAAGTTAAATTCGTGACTCACCTGAGCCACCTCCCAGCCACACACGCTATTTCAAATTATGGAGGACTGTATCGCCCTTTCGCTTCGACAAAGACTGTATATTTTGGAGCAGGTTTTACCTCTCCGTGTCTTTGCTTCCGCTATTACATTTGAACATTATCGAATATCAACATATTCTTGTTATATAATTACTCGCCCTTAATGCGGGTCTACCACCTGTCTTTGCTACCCCCAAGCGGGCAGAGTGGCAGCCGCTGTTTCATAGTTCCGGGAGATTTCCCCTAATTTCTCCCCCCATTCAATTTCTAATATGTACCAATTTCAAGTCAGCTATGGTCAAGGGACTTGATATGACCATAGCTGGCCGCTAGCCAAATCCACGATTAGTGCTGGTAAGGCAGTAATCGCCCGAAAAGACGGGGAAATCTAACTTTCATTTCACTGCCTGTTATATTCATTATTACTATGTGCGACACGGTCGTTTAGCAGTGTGTAAATTTTAATTTACACGAAAAAGGTGTGCCGCACATTTTCGCCATTTTGGCCGCCGATGGAGGTAACACTCCCTGTTACCCCCAACCCATTTCGCTATCTACGGGGGCACAGGCCACCCCCGCAATAGCAACTTACTAACTAACTAAGAAATTGAAAACTAAACTTTCTACAATTGCAGTTCCACACTCCATTGTTCTATCACTTCATTGAGCACCAATCTACCCCCCAAAATCATCCCCACTTCTTGTATTGATACCAAGTTTATATTTTGTTACACATCTTTTCAAAGCGTTCCCATACTCACTGATACTAAAACTTGACAATTATATTTGGTCACTTAATTCTACAATTTATTTACATTTAAAATTATACACATCCAAAATTGTTTGGGTATATATATATATATATTTTTTTTTCGGCGATTATGGACGCACCTGAAACGGGGGTGTTTTGCGATGAAGTGTCTAAAAATTCCAGAGCAGATCTACTTTGTGCCGTTACTTCTCCTTCTATACAAACTGTAATACCTTATCTCTCATCTCCACTAACCCGTCGTCTGTTCTGGAATTCATTACACTTCTCCGCAAAACTCTTCGGTTCGGGTGCAAGCAAAACTATAGTCAATGGCTCCATTTGAATTTTGCCATTGACTCTAAAAATATTTAAATTTGCATGCACCGCCCTATTATTTAGGTGTAGCCTCCTTTATATACAACACTCTAAGGCAGTGCAGGCACGTGACAGGTACACCAAAATTGTTGCACCTAGGCTTATTAATGATAATTTGTCACGTACCTTTTGGGGTCCCCCTCCCCGTTCAACTATGTAGTTAAATTTCTAGTTTGTACCAATTTTGGTGGAGCCGGACCATCGTTGCTTTCACCGCCGGAGGAAGATCCGCCAACCATGGCCCGCCTCCGAGTTCCGAATTCCACGGCCAGGACTGGTAAGATCGTGACCGCCCAAAAATTGGGGAGGATCCCTTCTAAAAACATATAGAAAAACAATTAAATGACATTCATACATTTACTCATTGATAAAAATCATTATGCTGACCAAAATAATTTCAAATTTGTAGCGTTGTGCGTACCTACTATCTCCCTGGTTTCTCTATTCTGTAACACATACGAATTCTTCATTTTTACCTCTACTATCTCGTACGGCCCCTCGTACAATAAGAAAAATTTCTTGATCTCCTTATCTTGTGCACTTGATAAATCGTGGCGTCGCACCAATACCATCTGTCCAACCTCGTATTGCGTCCACTTACCTTTCATATCATGTCGCTGTTTTCTCCTTTCCCCCTTCGTCAACAAACTTTCATTCGCTAGTCTCAGTTTAACATCGTGACAAATAGTGTTGGTTTCCGGTGGATACTCAATTAATTGTTCCAAAATCCTCTGTGGGCGCTTCCCTCTTATTAGCTCGTAAGGTGTGAACCCCGTCGACTCGTGGGTGGTGCAGTTAAGCCAATTTTCAATCTTCTGGACATAGAGTGGCCACTCACTGTGTTTGGCGTGGCAGTATGTTCGAAAAATTCTGCCCAACTCCCTCATGACTCGCTCCGCCTGATTGGACTGTGGGTGATACACTGCGGTGTGCTTTGGGATGATACCTTCCCATCCGAGAGTCTGGCGCCATCTTTCGCTGATGAACTGCGGCCCATGGTCGGATAATATCACCTTCGGCTTTCCCACGTTGATCATGTAGTCGCGTGTGATCTTCTCGCTCAGCACCTTACTCGTTGCTCGCTTCACGCTATATAACCTTACATATTTGGAAAAAGTGTCAAGTACAACAAAAATATGCATCACTCCACCCCTACCCTTTGGCAATGGGCCGTACAAATCTACAGCTACTAAATCGAATGGTTTTTCTACTTTAATATAATTTAGTTCTCCTTCTAACCTATAATTCACAACTTTAGATTTCTGACATAGCTCGCAAACTCTAAGTATTCTTCGGACGCGTTTCTCCATATTCTTAAATATACAAGATTCCTTTAACACATTCACACACTTACGTGCCCCAAAATGCCCGTATCTAAGGTGACAGTCCCACACTATTTTCTCTATCAACCCTTCAGGTATAACTAACCTCCAATCCCTCTCTCTCCCCTCTACTTTTTTAAACAAACTCCCTTTAAACACTTGAAAATATTGTTTATAACCAAATTCATCTACATCTGATTCTACACTAGTAATTATTTTATTTAATTTACTGTCAGCTCTCTGCATTACATTTATATCCTTCAACTCTTCCCCAAAAAGTTTATCCTCCCGGGACAATCTATAAATCTCTATTTCTTTGATATCTCTACCCGTTCGATTTCTGTCTGTGTCTACTCGTGATAGTGTGTCTGGCACCCTGTTCTCTACACCCTTAATGTATTCCCAAGAAAAATTACACTCTTGAAGAGCTAACACCCACCTGGTTATCCGGCTGTGTGTGAGTTTGCAAGTATTCAGGAACGATAGCGCTTTATGGTCCGTCCTGATGATGGTTCTATTACCCAGCAGATACGTGCGGAACTTCTTCACGGCGAACACTATACTGAGGAGCTCCTTCTCGGTGGTCGTATAGTTGCGCTCTGCAGCTAGCAGCGTCCGGCTGGCGAAGGCGATGGTTTTGTGTTCTTTCGCCTCGTCCTCTTGGTATAGTTCTGCTCCAAGTGCTATATTGCTTGCGTCTGTCTGTAAGTAAAATTTTTCATTAAAATTGGGATGATTCATTAATATCATATCAGCGAACTTATTTTTGATTTCGTTGAACGCTGCTCTTTCGTTATCTCCCCACCTCCATTGTTTGTTCTTTTGCAGCACTGCGCTGAGTCGGGCTGTCGTCTGGGCGTAGTTTCGCTGGAATTTCCTGTAAAAATTACAGAGACCAAGAAAACTTTGCAACTGCTTTATATTTTTAGGCTCCGGGAACGTCAGGATGGATTCTACTTTATCCGGGTTTGCACGTATCCCTGTAGGTGTTATGATGAAACCCAAAAAATGTATCTCAGTTTGCAAAAATTTTGATTTGTCCCAATTCACTGTCAAACCTCCCTGGTATAACTTCTCCAACACATATTCTAAATGCTCTACATGCTCTTCAAAAGTTCTGGAAGCTATCAGAATAACATCAACGTATATGGTTAAAAAATCTAAGTTGTGGGGTTGCAAAATCTCATCAAGACACTTAATAAAGCTAGCTACACTGGTGTTCAATCCAAATGGTAGTCTTTTGAATTGATAATTCTTTCCATTGAATAAAAAGGCTGTATATTTTCTACTATTGGCTGCCAACGGGACTTGCCAATACCCGGCGGTTAGGTCTAAAGAGGTCATATATTGTACGCCGCTAAATTTCTGAAAAATCTCTTCAATAGCTTCGGGTGACTCCCTGTCAGGGATGATTATTTGATTGATTTTGCGGGCATCTAAACATAACCTTACTCTACCATCTTTTTTAATCACTACTACTAAGGGGTTAGAATATGGTGATACAGATCGCTCAATTATATTTCCCTCTAACATTTTCTCTAACTCAAGCTGAACCGCTCTTCTCTTCGCATATGGTACCGGATAACTTCTTTGCACATAGGGTGTGTGTTCCCTTACCCTCAACTCACATTCATAGTTTCTTGCCCTCCCTGGTATATCGGCAAACACTTCTCTAAAATTCTCTACTACCCGCCACAACGATTCACGTTGAGAACTCCCTATCACGCCACCCTCACTACAAAATTTAAGTGCTCTCTCATTCCATAAATGATCCACATTCTCCTCATACTCTATCTTACTCTCACTACATACATTCATACTAACTTCCATTTCTTGTTTATTATTCCGATTATGTATCACCCTTACCCCTGAAATTCTTACCTCATCTAACACCCGCTCAAAATTAATACGGACTGGTTCCCCTTCACTATTTAATTCTAACACCCGTTTATGAAAATCAATCACCGCCTTATGTTTGATCGGAAAATCATTTCCCAATATAACCTCAAGATTTAGTCCCCGTACGACTAGAAATGTATTATCGTACCCTACCCCGTTAATTATCATGTTCAATTGTACTTGTTTCGTGACTCTCTTACTTCTAACTCCCGTAATACCTACAATCGTCACCCCCGCTACTGGCAAAGATGGGATATTTTTATTCATTTCTCTTAATTCTTCTAGTACATGTTCAGAAATAACAGAGATTTCGCTACCTGTATCGATTAAAGTTTTAATCTCCTTACCTTCTATGTTGATTTTCACCTCAGTCAGTCCATTCTCCCGTCTCCCTGCTTCGAAGTCTTCCTCCTCCAATAATTCCTCAGATAAATCTGTAATAACCACGTTGTTTCGATATCTGTCCTCCATTTGGACCCCAGAAACTTCCGGCGACAATGGTTGGGTCCGGTGTTCCATTGTCCCTTTTAGTTTCCCGCAGATGTGCTCGCCACTGCAGGGTTGTATCCTCGTTCGTGCTGGTTTCCTCGCTGTTCGTGAGCGTGGCCTCTCGGCGCTCCTCCTTGGCCCTCTCCCCTTCGTTGGTATGCCTGCTGGTTCTGTGCAGGTGGTGGTCCCTGTCGCTGACCCGGTCTCTCTCTCCTGCATCTAAAACAAACATTCTGTGAAGCATAATTCTCCTGCGAACACGCTGGACAAGTCCACATGGGTCCTCGATTATTTTGTTCTCGTCTGGGAAATGTCGGTCCATTTGTAGGTCCCCTCGGCGGTCCCTGATTACCTGCATTATTTCCATTCTGCTGGTTCTGACGGCGATTCAATTCCTGGTCCCGGATATTCTGAAACACGTCTAAAATATTTTCTAATTCGCTAATATTAGCTACCTCCCTTGTCATAAGTGTTATCTGTACTTCCCTTGGCAAATGCTTGCTTATATGCCTCACAAAGGATCTAAATGGCAATGGCGGTTCTAAGTATTTCGCCTCGTTAAATATTTTCATCACATACCCTGTTATATTATTATTGGGTCCCCCAAAATTCCCGGTTCCCATAATTCTACTCCGTAATACTTCTTGGTCTTCTTCAGACCAATATTTATTTCTAAACGCGGCCTCAAAACTTTCAAAACACTCCCATTCCGTTTTATGTACCTCGGCCCATATCTCCGAACTACCTTTGAAGCATTTTAAAATCTTTAATAATTGAACTTCACAGTTATTAGTGCTAAATTTATTGAACTCTCTCACTCTATTTATAAACTGCATAGGATGTACTCTTTTGTTGTCACAACTGAATGTCTCTAACTCAACTTCACTGCTTACGTCACGAGTCATAATTACTCGCTCGGTAACCGTGTTTACTTGTTGGCTGATGGCCATGCTCAATTCATTTTTTACATTCATGATATTTTGCTCAACGTTCATTAATTTAAGGTTACTATCAGATTCAAGGTTACTTATTGTATTATGTATTGTCTTAAATTCAATCTTACAGTTATTATCTATTTCTCTTATTTTAAGGTTATTATTTTCAATCTCGTTCATAGCATAACTAACCTTACATTCAGCATTGGTGTTATATTCACTTATTTGTTTCTCAAAAATTGTATTCATTATGCTATATTGTTCCGTGATCTGTTTCTCTACTTTATTAGTTATATTATCGGTAATATCAGAAACACGGCACTCTAATTGCTCATTTATGGACTCTGATAATTGTGATTTCATACTTTCACAACGTTCATCAATATGTTTGTCTAGTACACGACTCAAATTATTAAATTGCACATTAATATTCTGCTGAAATTGAATATTCTGGTCTTTAATTTCTTTAAAATTAATCCCGTTTTAAATATTCTGCTGTTCGCATTTGATTCTCTGTTCATCTAATTTATTATTAAAGTAACTTTTCATCTTATTTAAAATTTTATCATTATCATCAAAACGACTATTTATGTCGCTACTCATTACATTGAATTTGGTCTCAAAATTACTATTCATTCTCTCGAATTGACTGAGCATAACACTCATTATATCTGTTTTTTCTGATTGTTTACTTTTATTAGTTGAAACGGGGGTCAACTGAATCCCCGAATCAACATCTGTTTCGCTTACTCGTGTTTGAGACGCAATCGGTGTTGAATGAACGATTATATTACCGCCGACAGCTGTTTCTGTAACAGCGCTCGGCTCCACTGTCATCATGCCACTTTCATTCAGCGATTGCGACTCAAGGTCACTTTCACTCATTACTGAATCTATGACTATATTTTTCTCTGTGTTCTCAGACATTTTTATTTAATCTATTTTTTCTTATGTAATAGCTGCCACTGATTGGTCTTATTTCAAAACTGATATTTTAACATATATAAAATCAATTTTGCTTTCGCAACCGTATTTCGCTATGTACCGTCAGATGTAAGCCGGCGCAATACAACCCTTTTCAGTTATATTACATCCTGGTAAACACGGCACCAATTGTCACTTTTATTCTTTTTGGTAATTCATATTTATTCAAATTAAAAACTCCCACTTACCTTTTATCTTTGATCTGGCCGGATCGCGTAGTGTGGACTAACCCATTTCGTTCGACGAACTCTGACAGTACACAAAACGAAATAAGGTCTTGAAAGAATTTAACTCTCAATTTTATGGAAGAGAAATTATATTTTTTATTAATCAGAAATATTGAATTTATAGATCTTTGTTGTACATGTTGTGCAACTCTGGCATAATAGAACTTACGAACTATGTCTTACCTTAGGTACCATTTATAAAGCACAAACACAAGTATCACACAAACAGCCCAGCATTGCTCACGCACACATACACGCAGAATTTATAATGCCCTTAACATTTTAACAATGATAAATTCCCCCCCCACGGCGGACACGCGGTCTTCGCGCACAGTCATCTTCTCGTGAAATTTCTTATTTTATATTGCCCGAAAGTTATAAATTACACTGTCTCTGTTAAAATCGACCACGGTCACATAAATTCAAATGATTAATCCACTTCTTAACTGTTAAATGTAAGTTTTTGTAACAAGCCTACTTCGCTTGTTCCGGCGCCGGAGGGTTCAGTTAGTAGACTGGGGACGATAACGTAACAGGTACTGCTGAGATGATCTCATACTTTCTACGGAAAGCACTGCCTTGATCTTCGTCGCTGAAACTGCGTCCCATGCTCTACATGTAGTTTTTTGGAGCTAATACAGCATATGATCTCAGCTAGGCATTGGCTGACGTCATTAAAGTGGGCAGTCCTTAGCAGCACTTCCTGAGGATCTGTGAAGAGACGATGAATAATTTTGCACTCTAGCCATCTTGGTTTTTTAGTTGAGCGCGTCCCTTCGAGCGCCTGCTTGAGTAGTTGCGCTCGTGCGTCGACACACATGTACAGATTTCTGAGAAACTCGGGGAGGTGCGGATTCTTTAGCCGAATTACTCAACAGCAACTGCGTCTCGCTGTGTTACACCACTGTATCTCAACACGTGTTCTGTTATAATGGAATGAATATTTGTCGTACTATAAAACTTTCACCATAATTTTTAGAAAAGCCCGCCCAAAATGAAATAAATAAAAAATATAAATACCACATACTGTAACAAATAGAAACACCCACATTTTGATACGTTACACCGTCCCCTCGGCTTATAGTTCCATAGTTGTTTGGGGATGCGGCAGTCATCCATTCGGCAAAGACGTTCCCACCAATTCAGCCGATACTGGGCAATCCTGTCGAGTATACTCATAATATTCAGTTCCTGCCGTGTATCTGTGATTCTTCTATGATCATGAAGAATTTACCCTGCCACGTGCCTTAGAAATCTCAGTTCAGCCGCTTGGATGCGACTGGCCTGGCCTTTCGTTAGAGTCCAATTCTCAGACCCATAAAGAAGTGTGGGAAGGGCCATCACCTTGTAGAATTTTAGACGTGTTCCTTTACTTGTTGACTTAAGGATTCGCCTAATGGCCCCGCACTTAAGTTTGAATTTATTCAACTTATTCACAATGTCGTTGCTTGCATTATAAGACACACTATAGGCCAGGTATTCAAATTTGCTAACTTTTTCCAGGACAGTACCATCTATATCAATTTTTGTCTGTACGGGATCAGTTCCACGAAAATCCATCACCTTGGTGTTAAATGTGAATATTTTCAATCCAGAGTCTTTGCAGATTCGATTTAACAAATATATACTCGTCGATAATGTTCTTGCATTCCTCATATCTTCTTCTTCTTCCATCAGGCAATAGGCGAATCTCCTGTTTCGGTCCAAAAGGTCATGCAATTCACCGACGTGTCCGATGTCTTCCTAAAGTTCTTTGTTCTTTGTTTGGCTTGTATTGTCAAACAAAGGCAATCCGCCATCCAGCATCCTATTCAGATGAGCAATCCATCTTTCTTAGTTATCTGCAATATAATCTTGGATATTAAAAATGTTAAACTCTTTGCTTATGTCTTTACTGTAAAGCCTATGTCTTCGTGTGCAGCCGTCAACGTATTGCAGGAATCTCACCTCCGATGCTTATATCCTAGTCAGATATTTCTTCGCCAGAACCCATGTTTCAGAACCATACAACAACACTGGCTCAGTCGTTACCTGTTCCGGCCCTAAAGTAAGCACCTGTATTTCACCAACGCTTCTTATACTTCTTTGTAAGGTAGGCTTGTATTGCCAAACTTCCTTGGACAACCTGCCATCCGGAATCCTATTCAAATGAATAATCGATCTTTCTATCTTTTCACAATGCCGTTTTATATTTCAACTCTCGCGTATGCCTTCTTTGTAAATCCATCGCTGAACATACTTGATAAAATTTTAGCCAGTTCCTTATATATTTTAGTTTTATTCCCAATATCTAAGTTTTTATTTCTGCCGTCATTACTTAAACATACATAAATATTAAAATGCACCGGTACTTTTGCATCAGCGAAAGTCATCCTACTCTGAGTTAATTTTCACTGTATAAAAAAAGGTCGTTTAGTGGCATTAATCATATTATGAAATAGGCCTAATGGTGATGCTGCAAGCTTTTGTGTGTAAAGTGTGTGACTTCTGTAAATTTTTCTTCTAAATTTTGTTTTTATTTTTTTTAATCAATTAATATTTAACCAACTAATGTTAAGCAACAAAACAAATAATTTAATTAAAGCTATCTAATTTTACGACAATTGGAATTACCCTTAAGAAAATACTGGAATTATTTTATGACAAACACTTGCTTACTTACAAATTACTTCACTTAAAAATAAAAAGGGACTTGATATCGTACACCATACGTATGTGTGTACAATGCACACGCATTGTCAAATGCGAATCCATCCTATGAATGTGTAATGTTTGTAGGAACAACTTCTAGCACTGTACTCAATACACAAGACATCGCAACAGTCCATTATCAGTACTAGTCCCACCCTCTCTTCACCTCATCAAATGCGGCAATCCAGATGTTAACGGAACATGCCCCTGTAAATGTAACCATACTCAGAGCTATACGCAATGCAGTGCGGAATGGATACTGTTTAATTGGTTTGCTGAATGCCAGTAAGTCCGGTAGGTTTCAGAGTGACCTCACGATTTTGAACAAACCTTAAATAATTACATAAATTACGACGCTTTACCATATAGGAGAATATATGAATTCAAAGTAACAATATCATTATCAGTAGACTGTACATTTCGTTACTAAACAGGTGTATATAACTTTCGTGTTTTTTCATTAAAATTAATTTATGTTCTTGCTTGTAATCGTCACATCTTTCAACGTTTCGCGTTATTTCCCCCATATTATACACTCTAGTAATTATCAATAAGTTTTATGCTTTTAGACCTATAATTTTCTCACTTGACTGTCGATCGTTATCTTGTTGTATGAACATGTCAATCAAAACATACATTTCAATGTAAGCAACATTAATTCATAGTTTTCTTGTTTTCGTATGGTCAGTATAAAATAACTACAGTATCCATTAAAAACTGCGTACACCTAAAGTGTAAATAATTACAGTCTTTGTTAACATTTCATATTGTTACGACCGCGACAGTCTACTTGGTCGTCGTATGGTACAGTGGAAAACAAAATACAATACACCAATGTAGTCACTAATCACCAGCTTTAATTATCACAATTAAACAGTTTGTAATTAAGAAGATAGTCTCTTACAAAAAAATCAAAAAAAAATTGTTCACACGCAATAATAATGTCAACGAGTCTAGCACAATTATAAAACACATAACACTTGGCCACAATACTACGTTCCGCACTGGAATAAATCGCTACTATGACTGACTAAGCGTCGCTGAAGTTTTGTATTTATACCCCGCTGGGATTCCAGGATTCCAGCATGTTCCATAATACGCATCTACTAGAAAACACTTGAGCGTAATTGATTGCGGTCTTGAACTCAGCGCGCGCGGACCGGTATGGTCTGGAAAAGTCTCGTTGGGGACGCGTGACAATTGTCCTTCATCTCAAAGTAGCAGGAATATGTACGCACAAACACATTACAGCTGGAATAGCCGAGCTCCGCTGGAATAGCCGACAAACCCGGAGCACGTTCTCCAATGTCGTACACTGTTTTCCGCATTACATAACACTATTTTGAAAGCACATTTTTTTCCAACGTCTCAGAATTTACAATTTCACATCAGCTCATATCACCAAGCCTCTTGGAGTGATTTAATTTTTAACAAACTCTATATAGTCCTATTATTTTTTTATTTTTCAACGATTCCAATATTCACAACACTGATAATTTCCTTTCACTTCGTTATTAATTTCTGGTAGAGTTCAAGATTTATAATTCGTTATTCTTGAAATCCAGTGGTATTAACTTAATTGAATTGACTAGTTGTTAAATTTGTAAAATAAAATATCCGACTCCACGTTGCTTAAATATATTTGTATTTTATAAAACAATAACCCAGTTACAAACAGAAATAATATTGTTGCACACTACTGTAGAAATAAAATTGCCGATTAGCGCTTTCAAGCTTTACAGCTCATCGTCAGATATATCGTAAATATATAATATCATATTTCCCATTTGATGATAAGCTGTGAAGCTTGAAAGCGCTAATCGGAAAAATTTTTCTAGAATAGTATGCAACGGTGTTACTTCTGTTTGTGATTATAACCACTAACACAACTTTATTAAATAAATAATTCAGTTGTAAAATTGTTATTTATTTAGTGAGTAAACTGGTAGCAAAGTGTTCCTTTGGCAACCGTTTGCGAGACAATCGTGCTCGCATCAACGGAGCTAATAATCACATCACTTAGCTACAATTCATGTTAATTCATTATTGTGTATTTAAAATTATTAACATTTAAAATGGTCATAAGGACGTGTCGCACATTTGCGGCCGATCGCTGGTTCGTTATCGAAAACGGGAACCGGTGAGTTTCTATAGAAACTACTTCTTTGTTGTCAATAACGTAGTACACATATAAAACTTCGCTTATGAATGCAACTACATTTAACTTATAATCTGTACATTGGTAAATGAAGAATGAATTCAGTGATTGGTGAATGAAGAATGAATTCATTGATTGGTGAATGAACATAAATATATATATTTTTTAGATTTATTGAAGAATTTTCAATGCTTTTCTCTGTGCATTGCATTTGTGGAGTGCCTGTAAATTTTTTGTTTTGAACAGTGTGTAAAATCAGTTTTTAGCATAAACCTAGATGTTAAACGTGTCCGAAAAAAGAACACAATTATCCCAACATTGTAAAACTAAAAACTCAACGTAGTCTTCGTGTTTAACACAATTTTATAAACAGAAACATATGTTCCGTTTTCAAGCAAATAAATTACGACTCTGTAAAGTTCACGGATCGAGTGGTCGCTCCGAACGTTGTAGAACATATTATTATTGCTTGAGTTGAATAGATAAACTCTTGGTATAGTTCTACAGATAATTTTTATTTTCCTGACAATTGTTTCACCAGTTACGGCAGCTTTAGAAGTTCAAATCCAAGCTCTGAAGCAGCCGTAACTAGTGAAACAATTGTTAGAAAATCAAAATTATCTGCTGACTGTGTAAAGTGTTAATTTTACAGTACTTCTTCTCAAGTTATGAACGTGTGTAGGGCCAGTGGTTACCAGAGGGGGGTCCGCGACAATGTTTTAGGGAGTCCGCGGACACTTTTGAGAAATAATAGAAT
Organism: Magicicada septendecula; assembly: GCA_034769895.1. NCBI lineage: Eukaryota > Metazoa > Arthropoda > Insecta > Hemiptera > Cicadidae > Magicicada > Magicicada septendecula. The sequence goes on from CM068374.1 coordinate 60,591,024, forward strand.
ATACCGTAATTTTCTCAGATTTTTTACTTTAAAATCATATTTTAGAATCTTAAAACAATTAGTAGAAGATTCCAGTACTTTTTTTTGTCCAAACTAATTGTAACTGTAAAATTAATTTCTAAAACTGTAAAATTAATCACTAATTAGTGACATGGATGGTTGGCGGATGATCAAGTAATCATTGAAAACAATAAACGCGAGCTCCAGAGATCGATGTTCCAGTTACAGCAAGTCTGTTCGAATTGTCACATGAAAATATCTGTTCGGAAGACAGAACTGTAGCGTTTATGGGCACGCGCCCCTTGCGAACTGAGATTGTATTGGCTAATAAGAGTATGGAGCAAGTTTCACATTTCCGCTTTCTTAGTCGTGACGTCACGTATGACGTGTATAATGATGTCGATCGTAAGTCGACCAATTTTTAGTCGGTATTTGACACAAGTCGTCGAGCGTTATCGAGGAAAGCGAGGAACGAAACTCGAAAAAAAGATAATGGCTGTGCCAGTACTGTATGGTTCTGCAACATGACTGCCGGTAAAGAAACGTCAGAGTAGAAGGCGGGTATCGGGGATGAGGTTCTTGCGATCTGTTAAAGGCTGCACACGAAGGGATAGACTCTACAATGAAGACATTCGTAAAGATTTGAACACTTTTATATCCAAGACCGTATTGCAGAAAAAAAGACAGATATATCCTGCTCCTATCCTGCTCGTCTGAAGAGGATGCCACATGGCAGGTTGCCTCAGGAAGTCTGGCAATACAAGCCTGTTGGACAAAGAAGTATAGTAAGACCTGGGAAGCGTTGGTGGAGCGGATGCATTCCTTTGACACCGGAACAGGTGATTGACATATTCCCCAATAGTATAATAATAATAACAAGAAGAAGAAGAAGAAATGGAAGAAGAAGAAGAAGAAGAAGAAGAAGAAGAAGAAGAAGAAGAAGAAGAAGAAGAAGTAGAAGAAGAAGAAGAAGAAGAAGAAGAACTAAAGTAAGGAGAACACCGCCATCTCAACGTGGTTTACTGTAACAGTTTGATATGTTCTTTATAATGTCCAGTTTAAACTGAGCTGATGAGAGAAGGAACAGTCGCTGACGAATACGTCATGACGGATGGGCGCAGTGATTACTATTAAAGGAGAAAAAGGAATTTAATTACATTATTAAAGACGAAGCGACATTAAGGCAAATACTAATGTATGAAAGCAGTAAAATGCCAGCGTATAACCGTGAACTCTTTAACATGCAACGAACAATTGGCACAAGTTTAAATAGTGATGTCGAAACTCACATTATTCGCTACGAGGTAGTTGCAGTGCGTCGATAAAGGTGATCATCACATTTGTTGATATATATATATGAATATGATATCATATTTACATTTATGAAATATAATATATATTTTCATAAAATACATATAATAATTTTTAAATATTACATTTTATAAAAAAATATATTTCTATAAAATTTTTATGAAATTTCTGTATATTTTTATCAATTTTGAATACCTGGGCTACAGTGTGTCTTATAATGCATGCAACGACATTGTGAATAAGTTGCATAAGTTCAACCTTATGTGCGGGACCATTGGGCGAACCCTTAAGTCAGCAAGTAAAGGAACACGCCTAAAATTATGCAAGGTGATGGCTCTTCTCACACTTCTTTATGGGTCTAAGAATTGGACTTTAACGAAAGGCCAGGCCAGTCGCAACCAAGCGGCTGAAATGAGATTTCTCAGGTACGTAGGAAATAGGTATACTCTCGATGATCATAGAAGAAACACAGATATACGTCAGGAAGTGAATATTATGAGTATACTCGACAGGATCGCCCAGTATCGGCTGAATTGGTGGGAACATCTTTGCCGAATGAATGACTGCCTCATCCCCAAACACCTCTGGAACTATAAGCCGAGGGGACGGAGAGGTGTGGTACGTCCGAGGAAGCGCTGCAGTGACCAGCTCTAATCTTTGCCTATTTGAGACAGGAACAAACCATCCTTGGTTTATCCGTGAAGATGCTGATGCTGATGACAAAATTAGTATGTTACTTTTGTACGTAGTATGTTCTTATAAAACAACAAATCCGTCGTTTTACATCAACCTAACGCGCAAGTATCACAGAATAGATCTATATCATTAGAGGTTACTATTTCATTTAAATAAATATATATATATAATGCTAGAATCCTGCAAGAAACATAACCAATTACTTATTAAGAAAAGGTTATGAAATGTAGATACTAGAATACTCTCAGACAAATACGCAACACAAATACAAATACACGCGTGGTCGTACCCCCTTCTCTGGTTGATTATTTTTTCTTACACTAAATAAAGTCTTCTAACGTTAAGCATAAAGCCTTTTAACTATAAACAATTAAAGTACTCTGAACTTAACAATATAAGTAACCGCTTAACAATATACACGTGAAGTTTAATATCCATTAAATCATTCTTATTTTGTTATATTTAAAACCAATTTTTCTTAAAATATTAAACAGTTTTTTCCATTTATTTGACATTATCAGACGCCTTTTACAAGCCCATGAACGTCATATGTGTATCTTTTTCATTATTTTCCCTTCTCTTATTAAGCGTAAGGAAACTATTCTGTCATTGGTACATATTATTAAAGAGTTCTCTCTCTCTCTCTCTCTCTCTCTCTCTCTCTCTCTCTCTCTCTAATCTACACACACACACACACACACGCACACCTGTTTATTATTTAATATTTACTACTAGTTATCAATCAACTGGAACAGGTTTCGGGTATTAGTTATTTTGCCCAGCTTCAACCATCTTTGTTTTTAATCTTGTGGGATATTTGTGTTGTTGCTATGGCTTCGTGTTGGCTTTTGGTAGTTTAAATTGGTGTTATTGTGCGTGGGTATAATACATATTTTTGTTTTTTGAGTGTTTCTAATGTTAAGTATTTTGAAAATTATGTCGTGTTTTGTTGTTCAGGTATTAGTTTGTCTTGTAAGTTATTTCATGTTTACGTATTTGTAAATTTTTCCATATATTCATTATTGTTGCTTTGTGCGGTATGTGTTTTATCAGTGTCATGTTGGTTACGTCTAGGAATCCATGTCCTTATTCATTTACAGTGAGAATATGTTAGATATTGTAACGCAACAGAAATGCTAGCATTCATGTTACATAAAAACAAGATTCACCGAATAATAAACAAGTCAATATCTAAACCCATGATAGAACAAAGATCTAATAATTACATTTATAATCATAGATAAAGTTAAATAAGAATGCAAGGTGATATTAACAATTATAACCGAACCTGTAAGTTAGATAATAGTTGATGATATATGTTCAGTGAAAAACAAACAAGAAAATGAAACAATAATTTACTTTATAGTAATAGCAAATAAGAATTTTGAGTTAAGAGATATTATTTTATGACAACAAGTATTAGGATAAAGTTTATGTTATGTTATACCAAATATGTGTTGAGTTAATGAAAGATAATGAAACAAATTGTATTATTCAATAACTATTGTAGAATGAAGTATGAGGCAGCTAATCAATGTTCATAGATTTGAATTTTGTTATATGTGATCAATAGGTCAAGATAAAATTGTTACTAGATATAGAAAAATAATTGTTTATGTAAATGTTAATAGTTAAGATTTGATTGTATGTATGAATTTATGTAAAAGGGGCTATAGATGTTTACCAGTTATAAACACAGGTAGATCCGTTTACAATAAAAGGCCTAACAGCCAAAACCGCTATATAACCACTCATAACATAAAGGTTAGGTACATCAATTAATAATAATTAATGAATACGATTTGAAGAGCTAGAAAAAACATTAAATTAATAATGATATATAATAAAATTTATACAAATTGTGATAATACCATAATGCCATGATATCGATTAATAACATATAATATCGAAAGTGGATTAAATATAAAAAAAGAAAAAAACCGGCTTATATAAAAAAACCAGCAGAATATGTGTAGAAAATAATAAACCAACTATCGGTAAAGTTACATTCCGATAGGATAGCAAATTGATAAAGAATAGACAAAAAATATATGAAATAAACACTATATATTCAAAACATGTGGAAGGAAGAAATTATGTGTTGCTAGGGACGACAGAAGAAGAGGAAGTTGTTGATTTAACAATAATTGCTTTGATGATCTGAATGTGATGAGATTAAAAAAACCCAAAAATAATCTATTTAATCGTAATATTATAAACTATCAGACACGATTATAAAATACAAAATTCTAATGACAATATTTACGTCTATCACCAGTACAGTTTAACCAAATAACACTACAATATGAAATCACAATAGAGAATAAATAACTGGATTTTACAAGAAAGAACTTGAACTGTCACATATCCGAAGGGAATTGATGAGATATTAAACAAAATAGAAAGAATTAACAGTATCACAACTAATAATATTCACTACACCAGAAATTATAACCTTTCAAATACACGGAACAACACTAATTGCTTCAACCGAAAGAAGAACTTATTTGGATCCTGGCGTTGCAGAAGAAACATCAATCGGGCTGTAAATCAATCTAGAGAGCTGTATTTCCGAAGTGAACAGGACAAGAATTCCTTTTTATTAAACCGAAGAAGGAAAATCGTACGGCATAATCATCCAGAACAGTAAATTTAGCGATCAACCGCCTACACGATTTGCTTCGTTCTAGTCTGGTAAATTATATTATATTAATCATACTAACTACACAACACTTCAAATTTGTAAATCTTGCATTCTTATCTATGTATTTTTAATCTTCCCCACAGTTACAAGAACCTTCACACCCTGAATTAAATTAATTACAAATCAAAACACACTATATAACTAAATTTAAATAAAGGATTAGAATAATCAACAATCGATTCATGAAGTCTATAGCCCAAGCATATGTTAATTAGAACATATCTTATTCAATGTGAATTAAGTAAACCAATAAAGAACCTTTATATATTTGTAAAATCTTGTTATTTGGAGTATGGTTTAATGAGCTGGGAACAAAAAAGTAACTGAATAAGTATAGAATAATTGGTTAATATAAACATCGAAATAACCTATAAGTTTCGTTGAGCCGATACTACAGCGCTTATAGCGGAATTATCTGACACCAAAGAGGGAGCGTAAAAATACAAAATTAGACATAACTCTCTTCAAGGTATAATAGGGTTGGATGAAATTGTAGAATAACGCTTAAGTTGTTTAAGTTTTAGGCACACTAACACTGATATTTATTAAAGAGCTAAGTTAATATTAATTAATTACATCAATATATCCCACAACTCCAAATATCTCCGAGATTTACATAATTAAAGTAATTCAAAACAAATTGACAAACCCAACAGTGGGGTTTTAAGGAGAGGAAACCCATTCCAGTACAATATGTAACAGAAATGTTGTGCTATTCACAACAGCAACGGATTTATTCTTTAACCGTACTTTCTGATGTACGGTACGAATAGCTATATGAATATATACGTGTAAACATAAAACTTTCTCTTACAAATTGTCTTTTGCGATTGACAGAATATCGCTTCAATTGTGTACTGGATAGTCGTGCATAATATACGTTACTAACTGATTTCGATGTGCTCAATACTCGTCATCTACATCAAGGATTACCTAAACCAAAAATGGGTTGTTCCTGTCCCAAGCAGAAGACTAGAACTGGTTACTCCAACGCTTCTTCGGACGTCCCACACCTTTCCGTCCTTTCGGCTTATAATTCAGCAGTTGTTTGGGGATGCGGCAGTCATCCATTCGGTTAAGTTGCACACACCATTTTTGCCGCTATTGGGTTTCCTATCGAGTATACTCATAGTATTTACTTCCTGGCTTACGTGTGCATTCTTTTTATAAAATCTTGAAGAGTCTATTCTGCCATGTACCTGAGAAATCTCATTTTGGTCACTATAATACGACTGGCCAAGTTCAAGAGAGGTGTGTGGTGGGCAGTCGCTTTGTAGAATGTTTGGCGTCTTCTTTTGCTCGATCATTTTAGAATTATTATGATGGTCTCGCACATATGGTTGGACTTATGTGGCTAATTCACCACATCACTTTATAGAATAAGACACACTAAAGCCGAGGTATTCAACATTGCTGACCTGCTCCAAAACAGTGACATCTACGTGTTTCGATGTTTGTCGTGTTTCCTTGCTGAACTGCTACTTGTCATGTTCCGGACGAAGCCTTTCAGTGTTTCTACCATTTTCAAGTCCTAAACCACGACGAGGCCTTTCAATGTTTCCACCATTTTTAAGTGGTTTAGTATTTGCTTTAGTAAGTTCAGTTTAGTAAGTGGTTTAGGATTTCAAAATGGTGGAAACACATAGAGGCCTCGATCGGAACATGACAGGTAGCAGTTCAGCAAGGAAACACGACAAAGTTGGAATTACAGAGACTGTTTTAATTCAAATAGCAAGATGAGCATCTACGGGAGCTAAATATTCTCATTGAAATTATGCTAGAGAAAAAAATTGTGCTTTTGGTAGAAACAGTAGATATACATAAGTAAAATAAACAATTTAGGCCGTTAAACGATGCAATGGCAATTAATTTGTAGAAAATGTATTATGTTTCAAAAATATATTTACGCGCGAGGATAGGGAATGTGGTTTTGGTACCACTCATTTGTACCCACGTGAAGAAGGTGTTTTATGTGAGAGGTTAGATGAGTTATTTATATTTTTGTGTTTCTTTTTATGGAACTTTTTTCACTGAACTAAAAACCAGTTTTCCATACTGTTGTTTGAACGTTAAAAACTTGTCGTGTGGTTTAAGTACCTTTCGTTTTTAGTGTTCTACGAGAAGAGAATTTCTTTCGTTTATCCTACAAACTATTCGGTTGACCAAGCTGTCGACCAGTAATCAATGGAGATGACATACGGCTTTGGTTAAGTGAAACTTACGAAAACCCTTGTATTTTTACCAGTAAGAAAATAATATTTTAAAATTGAAATAATTTATTAATCTGACGTACGTAGTTTTGAAAACTTAAAAAAGTATTTGCCTAACTGGGCTCACTGGTTGGAATCAGACTTAGAAAAGAGGTTGCTGTTGGGTATATATTTGTTCAATCGGATCTCTAAAGACACTGGATTACAAATATCTACACTTATAACCAAGTTGATGGCTTTTCGTGGAACTGATACCGTACGGGCAAACATTGTTATATATAGTACTCTCATGGAACAAGTTAGCAATTTTGAATACCTGGCCTACAAAGTGTCTTATAATACAAGCAACGACGTTGTGAATAAGTTGCATAAGTTCAATCTTATGTGCGGGACCTCAGGCGAAGTCTTAAGTCAGCGAGTAAAGAAACACGCCTAAAATTCTACAAGGTGACGGTTTTTCCTACACTTATTTATGGGTCTGAGAATTGGACTTTAACGAAAGGCCAGGCCAGTCATAACCAAGCGGCTGAAATGAGATTTCTCAGGCACGTGGAAGTCTATACTCTTCACGATCGTATAAGAAACACAGATATACGGCAGGAACTGAATATTATGTGTATACTCGACAGGATTGCTCAGTATTGGCGGAATTCGTGAGAACACCACTCCCTAATGGATGACTGCCGCATCCCTCAAGAACTATGGAACTATAAGCAGAAGAGACGGAGAGATGTGAATCGTTGGAGGAAGCGCTGGAGTGATCAGCTCTAGACTTTGCCTGTATAAGACCGGAACAAACCATCCTTGGTTTAATCCTTGGAGATGATGGTGACTAACTGTTTAATTTAGAAATAACTTTTAAGAAGGAACACTAGCATTTTGTATATTCAGAGTATAAACGTTCCATATTTTAAGGCTTCGTCTGGCACTCAAACGCGTCGAATATGTATTCTCAGCTAACCATATTGCAATGAGTGTTGACTCGTCTATGTAACGACGAGATCTATGCAAGGTCTACGCCATCTCAGATATGTACTGTAGAGATGGTGGTGAGTCCGTTAAGTGGACTCTACACGGCAGATGTTGTCTGCATCGCTTGCATTGTTTACGCGGCCAGTTAATTCCCGTACATTCAAGCCAGAAAGTAACGGACAAGGTGTGCTGAGCGTTACTGCTTCTCTGCTGATATTTTTATGTTCAGTAAATTCTATGGCGTCTAGGACCGCTCTGTCACTACTATCTTTTGCGTAATTTAACGATAAAAGAGTCTTAAAATTTGATCGTATGTTTAGTTGCGGCCGAGTGCTCAGCAACTCCCTATTTTTCAGCTGCTAAGTTTTTCGTGAGTCTGGTACGGTCGCAGACTCTTACACAAATTAGGATATCCGTCTGGCCATTCAAGATGACTTGAAATATAGAATAGATGTCGGCTGCGGAAACCTACGTGGCAATACGGGTTATAAGCGTAATTAAAGCGGCTAATGGTTACTATTAAATACAACAATACTTTAGTGAGACGGGTCTGTATTACCTGCCTCTTTTAGGTATTGCACGCGTGCACGTGTAGGCGACCATCGAATGCTTTGCGGTGAATATTCCATATGTCTAATATTATTGTTTAATGTGTTTAAATGTAATGTAATTGCAGTTTGTTACGTGAGTTTTGCTTAACACTGGACCCAAACTAACGTAACACAAAATACATCATGAATAATTATAATACGTACTATCACTTATCTCTAACTTAAATATTAAAGGAGGGTGGTGCAAAAAAAAAAAAAAAAAACAGTACAACCAGCTTGTGAGCAGAGTCAACGTGAACCCGTTTATTTTAGAATAAAGTCAGCCTCTAAATTTTATATAATTGTGTGTCAGCCAGCGAAAGATCATTTACTGAATCAATTAAATACGGACAAAATCGATTGTTAAAAATTCAACAATTGCATAAATTAAATACTAAGTAAATCGATTACTAAAAATTCAATAATTGCACAAATCAATACTAGTTTACAATTTGTAGCATGCAGCGTGCTAGCTATGATTTGTTCATGAAATTTTAACACTGTCCTGTACTACAAAGTTCTTGCAAAAGATATAAGTTCGTATCACGTAAAGTGAGGAATTTAGTTTATTTTCCTTTTAACTAATAATTTGATAAACTGGAAACTCCTGGTAGATGTAGTTAATGATTAAATGTTACTTGAAAATCCGGGGTGCGTTCACTGACAGCCTGCCGTAGCTGGTCACGCCGGGCGCGTGTTCCTCAGCTGATCCCACGGACTGCTGGCGTGTTCATTCTCGAAGGTAGTCTGAAGAAAACGCTATAGCGAGTCGTTATTCTGGTATTCGTCGGTCCGTTCGTTGAACCAAGCTTTGCGCTGACAGTTCCAGACTTTTTTAGTATAGGCTAACAGGTACTGCACGCGCACATCAACTCACATAATACATGATCGCAAATTTACAAAATTATTGTTATAGCAATTACAAAATTACAGCTCAAATCAATAACAAGTAATTAATGTTAAACATTACACATCTTACTTTTTCTCTTTAAACTGACTGACTGAAAATTGCTTTTATTCGAGGCTGACTGTTACAAACAAGATACATCATGGTTGGTTATGAGTTACAGTCTTTTACAGAAAATACATGTTTTTTGGTTTTGCAAACGTGACGGACGAATATAATTCGTCACCAGCATTGATTTATGATAGCCAAGAAATCATAGTTACCTTGGTAAATGAGGATTCTAACCAAAAGTTCCGACCGGGCGACGACGGGCGGCTCTGCTCACAGTGCGGTTCGATGGTCGACTGAAATCAACTTGTCGAGCGAAAAGCTTTGTTAGAAAAGGAACAGGGGCGTGACGTCAGGGAACGCTAACCAAAGTACGAATAATCAACTACCGTGCCACAATTTAAACTTATTTTATTTAAATCGGTATTAACGGTTGTTGCATTCGGCAAGGTGCCGAATAACTGCAACAAGTACATGTAATGCAAATATTGGAGCCGGCCCACGCGCTTCACACAAACACAATACCACTAGGGGTACGGTTACACGAGCGTTTTTTTCCGGCCGACCACGCGCGTGGAGTTTGGAAAAAACTTTGGAAACGTTTTTTTCTCGTACGTGCACGGACGGAAGTCTAGTCACACAGGCGGTATATAATCGGACAGCAGCGTTGGGACGCCACGGACGCGCATCCCTACAGCTCTGGCTATAAAGGTTAAATGTGTATATAAAGGTTAAAACGCAACTGCAAAGAAGCGTCCGTGTTAAGATTAAAGAAAACATTGGTTATCAGTAGTAAATAAATCTTTATTAAGAACATTTTTTACATTATATAATTTTTTTATAAAGATGTCAAAAACACCATGGAGACCAAAATTAATTACCATAATAACTAGTAAATAAACAAATGACATTTTGGCGGCATCTTTGAACAGTCAGTGTGACCACCCACGTGCGTGTTAAAAACGCACTAAAAACGCAGCAGGTTGCGTTTCGATGCTGGAGGCCTTGAAAACGCAGCAGAGTTATTTGCCCGTGCGGTTTTTCTTCATCCGTGTGACCAATTTCATTGCCGCGTGTGTGTTAAATTCAATGCGTTTCCCAACCGCACGCAAACAGCCGGGGAAAAAAAACGGTCGTGTAACCGTACCTTAATATACCATGTACCGACTGATAGCACAGACAATAAATACCGGTACAGTCTATCTATCTAATGCGCCCGCATAACTATAACAGAGTAGACCGATTCAATTTGTGGCGCTGTGGTAATGCAAAATCGAATTAACTATGAGTTCACTCATTACGCAAATCTGATGCATTCGGTTTGTTCCGTGCTAATGACTTGGGACGTTTATGGAAATATGTCCATTGCAGGGAGCACCGTGCGTAGGTACTTTGTTTCACTGAACTACTCTCTTCCAATTTAGGATTAATTATTATAAAATGTTACGTTGTATTATTATAGGAAGTAGGCTATTATTATTATTATTCATTACGTGCATTGCATGTGGCATTAACAATTGTATACACTTTTACAATTTATTAAGTAACATGTAGTCATCTGGTTACAATTTACTAGCCTACACGTTACACTACTTTACATGTCATCTTTATGTGGTTAACGTTAACTAAATCTCGTCAACCTGGAAATATTACACAATCAACCCCTGGATAAATTCAGCATGTAAGAGTGAGTGCCCATAGTAATGACAGGCGACCCAAATGTAGTGTATGCCTAAAGGTTCATGTGGGCATTCTTCTTCTTCTTCTTCTTCTTCTTCTTCTTCTTCTTCTTCTTCTTCTTCTTCTTCTTCTTCTTCTTCTTCTTCAGCATCCAAATTGATCCCCGCCTTCCAACACTAATCTTCTTCAATGTATCCTATCCATTGTCACCTCAGTGTAACCCCTCACATCCATTCTTCTTAGGTCTTCCAGCACATCATCAAACAATCTTATCCCAGGCCAGCCCCTCTTTCTGCTTACTCTTGCGCCGTCAGCATTTTCTTTGCCATACGCTGATCATCCAACCATTCTTGCCATTGTATTCGTTGACCATTTACGAATCTTATATGCTTTCATAGCTCATCTATCTCCTGGTTATTTCTTAATCTCCATTCAGCATCATCTTTAACCGGTTTTACAACCTTTCTCTGAAACCTTCTTAGTGTTACTTGGTCCCTTTTTGTTAATGTCCATGTCTCGTCTCAATCATTAACAACCGGTGTGGTAAGTGTATTATATATTTTGTTTTTTGTCTTAAGACTAATGAGTTTGCTTGTCAATAGTCTGCTGTTAGCATAAAATACCCTACTTTATATTTGTAATGTATCGGGATACATCATGTTATGTATCGTTGTGTTTATGGACCCTTCATTATTTATCATGTTCCCCAGCTATCTGAACTTATTAACTGCATCAAATAAATTATCTTATATGCATAAATTATATAGTGCGACAGTACAATCATATGCTGTACTGTGCATTTAATAGATAAAATAAATATTTAAATTAAATTTATAAATATTTAATTAATAAGCAGGTATGAGATTGAAAGCTTGGTTTATGTTAAAAATACGGAATGTAGACAGGCAGGTGCTGACCTGAACACTCACACAACTGTCGCTGGAAGTGTGTACAGTAGTAAGTGATGTGTGTGAGTGAGGCCAGCTCGAGCATTAACGTTTGCAATCTCACCCTGAATAATTGTCAAATTACAGTTTTTATTTAATTATAAGAAAACCATAGATGGTAGGAAAAATTCAAAAACTCCAAAATGTGTATAAAACTAATACGCACGTGTAGTGAGAAAACGGCGTGAAATGGACGCGCAGTGCGAATTCAGTGCAGTTTTAAGTGCGTAGTAATTACACGGATTATTCTATTACGATGGAAATTACGTTGTACATGTGTAATTAAATCATCCATCGTTAGAGCACCCTGTAGTTCACATCAGACTTTACAATTGGCAGAAATGTGCGAAAATATGAAATTGGACGAGAGTGGGAGAACTGACGCCACCGAGCAATTTCAAACCGGCAGAATTCTGTCTCAACAGGTGCTGTACGATGCTCGATTATAAATAGGGCACGAGAGAAGCCAGCCCTTCTTCTCAATCAGTCTTCAGTCGCGGCGGGACGCTCTGTCCGTTGGCGACGCGAGTTTCTAATTTTTCTTAATCGAACAGTAGATGCGGACGGACGCTATATGTTCGTCATAAGTGCAAAATAGTAACTCTTAATCTGTTACCGAATACGAATGTACGTTAGGTCCGTCAGTCAAGACAAGTTACTATCTTACATCATGCAGAGGAACCGCTATGCTGGGCAGTAGCGTATGCTAGAACGACACCAGCTGGTGCAGAGCAACCTCTCACACTATCCTACATCAACCAGATGGGACCATGATAGACGAGTAACTGGAGGACGACGAGTGGAACCTGGAGACGTGCAGGGAACTCCGATCAGAAGAGGACCTACGGATCAACGGAGGACATGAGTATAAGCTACAAAATCGTGGTGACAGATAATCCATTTATAAATTTTAAATGAGAGACCAAAGACATTTATAAGACATGTTGAAATTTAAACATGAATAAGAGTTTTATGTAAAATGTAGATAAAGAGGTTCAGAGAATTTGTTTTAAATTTATTAAAATATTTTTGTTTATGTTTAACGATTAATTTAGTCAAATTCAATTTTATTTTAAAGTTTGTAAAGCAATCAATGATTACCAAATATGTAATACATAAATTAACGTAGTTGAAAGTTATTAAAAAAAAAAAAACTGCAGTAAAGAACACTGTCAGACTGAGCACTCGAGTTTTAATATTGACAAATAAGTATTTAGAATATAACTTTGTTACTGTAGAATATCAGATTTATTTAATGTCAAATGTACTGCAACATTTGAACATTTCAAGCGAACAATAATGAATATTTATTATACCACCAAACTCTTGGGGCTACCCAAATCAATTTATATTAAACAATTTGTGTTGTAATAGATTTCTTTTTCTTTCTAATGCAGAATTCTATAAGTATCAGACTTTCTACAAATATCTTTTGGAAAAGTCTCATGTGTTAAAAGTTGTGTGTGGAAAAGTCTCAAGAGAATTTTATAGATTTCTCATTCAGATGTTAGTATCAATAAGGCTTGCAAAGCCAGGCTCTTAGTGCTTGTCAATACAGTGGCGGGCGTGTAATTTGTAACTGATACATCTCAAGACGACCTACTCTCATACGAATTTATTTTGAGTGTTGAATACGTTCTTATTAATCCAATTCCGGAAAGCTCCCTGAGATGCAGAACTCGCTCACTATATTCAGCAAAGATCATTTATTATTATATAAAATTCATATTAGATAATTTTTCAATAATCTTAAAAATTATGAAAATTCTTATCACTGTACTACCTTTTAGTATGTATGTAATATCTTCAAATAAATACACTGCAAATAGGTTTATTTTCACCTGACGCACGTTTCACAGAAATTATTCTGTATCTTCAGAGGTTTGTTTGAATTGTAATTGAATGTTTCGCTTATTATATAGTTAACGGATAATCGATTTTACTTAGATTCTATTTCAGATTGTTATAATGCTTATGTTTATGTAGTCAGCTATTTATTATATACTTAATGTTTTATTTTATTATTCTAATAAATGTATGATTTTAAATAAATGATCTTGTTTTGTTTTTATTTGAAGTTTTTCTTTAATTAGTAGATTATTATTATTGTGTTTTTAAATATTAAGATTTTCCCAGACATTCATTTTGTTACCTTTTTGGACGTTTTTAATTAATTTGACACTTTGAATGTCTGGAAATTTATGTTTATTGTTTAAACAGTGTGTGGCTAAATTAGATGTGTAAATATTAGTTTTTAAAGACGCATTGCAATGTTAAATGAATCTCTGGAAAAAATTTTTCTTCGTCTGGTCTACATAGAATTTATTGCAATCTGGACACTTTATTTTATAAACTCCATTTTTATTATGAATGTTGAATTTAGTTTCATGTTGGATTTTATTACAAGCAATATTATCTGTGTTATAAGATATTTTTTAGTTTGTATCTTTAAATAGTTTGGTTAGATAGTTATGTTTTCGTGATAAGTAAAGTTGATATATTTTATATTATCATTAGTGGAAGGATTTTTACATGAAAGTTTGGTTGGCGTTTGTTTAAAAATTTATGTTTTATTTTTTATAATTTATTGACAGTTTTTATTTAGTATCCATTCTCTATTGCTATTTGTTTGATATAATATATTGCTATTTCTTAGTAATATAACAAGTGGAGAGCACAAAATTATAAAGTAAACACTCAAAATTCATTCAGATTTGCGTTTTAGTTCCTTTGGTCCGATACCATGCTGGGTTTTCAAGACCTTTCAAATTTTTAATTTCTTTTTTGGACTCTGGGGTATAAAATATTGAAGTTTATAACCCTTAAATCAACATTCAGATGTTAGTTAAAATTCTCTTTAATTTATACCCCACGTTGATTTTATTGATTTTTATGAAAATTTTTACTCACTTTTTGAGCTTTGTCGTTCCAAACTTTCAAAATTTTAACAAAATTAACAGGATTTTTAGATTATTGTTAAAATTCTTTTTGATGCCCCACATAGACTTTTGCGATTTTTCACAATTTTGACCCTCTCACATTTTTTCCTTCCGCCCCCTTATTCTTTGGGATAGGTTCTACTGTATCTCAAAAACAGTAGAGCTCTACAGGGTAAAAGCATGGAAACGCATGCCATGTTTTATCAAAATTGGTTGATGTGTTCAAAAGTAATCGTTGAGAAATACTCTAAACAGATAGACAGACAGACAGACAAATGCCAAACGGTCGAGTTAAAACTGAGGAGCCTATTTGTTTGTTCAGTAATTCTGATAAGTGTTAAATCGTGATGCTGGTATTTTGTAATTGTATCGTTAAGAAAATAGATGTATATTTGCGACTAGTGAAATTGGTGTCGTCGTGAATCACTTGCCGATGAGAAAGATTGTTTTTAATTGTGGATACGAAATATTGGGCATTTCTTGACTTATCTCAACTAAACTGTCTTATATTTTTTTTAATGATAATGAATTATCATTATCATTTATATTTATAATATACACACACTTATTGGTTACTAATGGTACCTATAATCTCAATCTTCTGTTGTGGTGTATTCATTGTTCGTAACCTAAAGCAACCATACATATGATTTATAATAAAGTTTTAATTACTCACATTCTTAATTTCGATCGATTTTGGTCATAAACCATCGTCAGGACATATACACTGTGCCCACTCGCGATCACTGTATTGTAAAATAGTTACCGTTTACAAAAAACGAATTCGTAAACATTGATTATCGTGAAACGTACGTTTGTGCCCAGAGTTCTCCAGAAACTCAGTCACGATAATCAGTGTCTACGAATTCAGTGTTTATGACCGAAATAGATCAAAATTAAGAACGTAATTAAAACTTTATTATAAATCGTATTGTTACGACATTACAGAACAATCTACCTGTTTATCGAATGTTCCAGAGGGATCCGGAATGTAACGCGTGTGGCGTACGTGACTCTCGACGCATTAGCTAGACCGTGACAAAAACCGCGCGAACTGTGTCAAGGCCGCAATGAATTACGCTCTAATGTTTTCCTTTATTGTTAATGCGCAGTATGGAATATACTAGTATCTCAGAGGGGTATAAATACCGGTACGCAGGGACGCTCATTTCAGTTATTATCGGGCGATATTACTGTGTGTGTTCAAGTGGTTATTAGTGAAGTGCTGTGTTTTATAGTCGGGCGGTATATTGTAATACAATTGTGTTTTAATATTAGTTGACATTTTATTGCGTGTGAACAATTTTTATTTGATTTGTTGTAAGAGACTGTGTTGTTAATTACGAACTGTTTAACTGTGAAAGTTAAAGCTGGTGATTAGTGACTTAATTGGTGTCTTGTATTTTGTTTTCCACTGTACCTACGACGATCAAGTAGACCGTCGTAATAATATGTATGGCATCATTAGGTTATGAACAATTTTTTTTTTTAACTCAACCGTGGCGGCGTACAAGTCATTCGCGCGGGACGTTCTTTATTTACTATGATTTTTTATCAACCCAATTCGTAATGAAATTGCGCGGGAAAAGCTAAGTTAAAGGAGATACACAAACAGATTTGGAAACACTTCAGTCGTAACAGAAACGAGTTCCCCAGACCACTTCACCTTGACCGTCGCTGCTTTCACCTCGTATACATTACGAAATATCAATTTCTATAACACTTGTGAATCAGTGATGCGTAAACATTACTTTTTTAAAGCAAAGTACTTTTTTTTAACGGACTGCAGCGAACCCTCAAAAAAGCATTGTTTCTCACGCGTTTCTGCACGTAAACGTAACCATGTTGTTTCTTATCCTGCAGATTAAAAACTTCTGGATTGGTTCAAACGAATGAGGTCGCAATAGTTTTGCATCAGTCTTCCCAGTGACACTGGGTATGTGACAATCTTAAACATAAAAATGGCGACTGCAAAATTAAAAATCTCCAACGCGCTATGGAATAGTCATTAAAAGTCGGTTAACAATTAATCCATGACATGCATATATTTGCTTACATTATCATTTCTTCATAAGTGACTGTAAAAAACAAATACATAAAAACATTTACATAAACAAATAAGATAAAATAAAAATAAAAACCAAACATAATTTCTCGGCCACGTACAGCTTTCGCCTCTCGCTATGCCGAGACTAATTATGAATGCTGAAGTTGTTGCAATTTGATGTGATTTATTATTATATTAGTTGGGTAAGTATTATTGGTATTAAAAAAATTGTTTCTTCTCAGTTAATTACTATTTGACTACAATTATTTGATTTTTTGTCGTAATGATTATTACCATTATCATTGTGATAATAAATCTGATAAAAGTATTAATCAGGTATTAAATATTACGTTTATTTCTTCTGTTTTATCTTAGTTATTCGTTGTGGATTATGGGTTACTAATGTTACCGTAATACAAATCAATTAAACGTTTTGCGTCCCTACTAAACTTTTTACAGCCTCTAGTAATATAGTAACTCTAATTAAAAAAAAAAATCACCACCTTCTCCGTAGTTGGCAATTTCTTTAAATAATTATGACGTGTTTTAGGCGTGCCGTTTTAGTTTTAGGTATACGTGTACGCCCAACTATGAATATTTGCTATTGTCAACACTTTTTTTACATGTCGGGTCAAAACACTCTTCAACGCCTTCTGACCTGCAAACTCGATCGCTATGCTTCTCTGTTTAACTTTTGTTGTTCAAGCAATCCTCTCTCTCCCTCACGGCGCTTCTGATGTTGTCCCAAGATCTTCTGGGTTATCCTTTTTTCCTCCTGCTGAATGGCCTCCTTTCCAAACTACTTTTGAAAGTCTAACATCCGCCATTCACCGAACGTGCCCATACCATGTCAGTTGGCGTCTTTGTTTGGCACTTGCAAAGAATGTCATATTCAAGACTAGTCAAACTAGTCAAACTAACCCTGTAGGACACAAATGTGCGGGTAGACGGCTGAAGAGATTATAACGTCTCACCTACGTTATAACATCGGGAACCTGTGCATACTTACCTCAGATCAATTGCACGGGCTGCCATACTCGTAATTAACTTTTAATTATTACTTAAACCAGCTGTAGTTATAACTAAAGGAACTTTTACATGGGGGTCTGATGATTTATTCACTCAATGTTTTAGTGTAAAGTAACGACATCTCTTTATTAAACCATTACTACAACAGCTCTACATAAATGTTCCCACATAAGGTTTTCTTAATAAAAGATTACAATTTATAAAAGATTTTGTAAATAAGAGGATCAAAACGTATGGATTTATAAGTGCTAGCATTATCCACGGATCCGGGACCTTAAACTTGTTTGTGAGTTAAGCTCACTAATTCATATTCTATCATACTATTTGGGGGGCCATTTGAAGAATGGACTTAATTTAAAAATTTTGTATCAGCATTACTCGGTACTACAAATATTTTGAATCCTAAGACATACTACATCTGATAAAGTGATTATCATTAAAGTCTTTATATATTTATTTAAACTGTCTTTAACAATTCATTTGTTAGAATCACGGAGGACAAGTGTCCGTGTCACCTGAGATATCCAGAAGTTTACTCGATGTCCGGGTCCTTGGTCCTTGTGGTATTCGTCAGCGGTTGATCTTTAGTGGAGTTAACTTTCCTGTTGAAGTTCCTGAAGTGAATAGTTCATAATGAAGTAGCGTTGAGGTCCTCAGAAGTCTAGTAGTTAAACATCGTTAGTAGTATAAGTGCCGTAAATGTTCTTGTTTGTCGCAGAATCGCACGTCACCTTATTGTTTATAAAAGTTCTCACTTTAGGTAGCTCGTACCATATTATTTTAAAACAACATAGACTTCTTACAAATTATACAAATGAGATGTCATCCCTTACACAGTTATTTATTCCTTTTGGTTTTTACATTTAAACTTATTAGCACACTAATTTGCCACTACTTTTCGCTACACATTGTTATATCTGTCCTCTAGATAAAAACATTTTGTCGTTCTCCGGGACATGGTTCAAGCGTGTGTTTTCTACGCGAGCGCTTCATCTCGATTGATTACTGTGTTAGGACGGGTCAGTTAATCGCGCGGAGTTTACGCGTCGCAACAAAATAGTTCCACCTTTATTCTCTATTTAAGGGGTTAACGTTTGACCTTTTAATTATCCAAATATATTCTTTATTACAGACTTTATTATAGTACACGATGGTGGTCTTGTTTATTTATTTATTTAATATCAATTTACAAGGATTATTAGTTTGTTTATGGGTCGGTATTCAAGTTAATTCCGGTTAGCGCATGTCTATGCAGGGTTAATTAATAAGGGGGTTTCCCTATCTGTACACTCGCATTCCTTTTTTTTTTATTAAAACTCTTTATTAAATATTATTATGATTTATGATAGTGATAAAAATTAGTTTAAATGTGCGATTTATTAAACTTTAAATTTCTCAGCTTTTAACATTTCCTATTTTATTATTTATTTTATTTTTTAATTAATGAAATCGTCACAAGATGGCTGGAGGATTCTTGAAGGGGGTAAGGCAGCACCTTGCCTATGCCGTGATGTGAAGATAGTGATGATGATGTTTAATCGTAGACTTACTTCCTTATAATATTCTCTTTTTCGTAACAGTTCATTTAGTGGCTCGTTAAAAAATAAACAGGGAACGAGGAATTCAGAAATTCATTTGCTTTCGTACTTACTTATAATCTTATCATATTCGCATAATATTATATGAATGTTGTGGTGTAAATTTAGAACAATTTCATAGATATTGTGGTATAAAGTAAGAATTGATTCGTTAAAAAGTAAAACTATATATTTTTGTATTTAATGACTATATATTCAAATAATAAATACTTCTGCAGATACAGAAATTCCGTGAAATACGCCAGGTGAAAATACAATAATACAATTTAGTAAAACTTACTTGCAGAAGTATTTATTATCTGAAGAAAATTTCATTGCTTAGAAGACGTGCAAGAAATATTGAAGAATTGCGCACAAAATAAAGATTAATTTTTATATTTATAATGTCTTAGTTACATGTAACTTTGTTTTATTCTACCACAATTTAATTAATTATGAGAAACTCCAAAATAAAAATTAGAAAGTAAAGTTAATTAAATGGTTTGTAAATATTGTTAGGACATCCCAGAACAATCTACGTGTTTATCGAACGTTCCAGAGCGATCCGGAATGTAACGCGTGTGGCGTACGTGACTCTCGGCGCATTTACTAGACTGTGTCAGAATTCGCGCGACCGCTCGTTGACTATGTCAAGGCCGCAATCAATTACGTCGTAATGTAGATCATCTTACGTAATATGTGGAATAATCTAGTATTTCGAGGGGGTATAAATACCAGTACTCAACAACGTTCAGTTTCAGTTATGGTCCCGATATATTACAGTGCGGTTCAAGTTTATTGTCGGGCGATTACAAGTGATTATCGGGCGATATTACTGTGTGCGTTCAAGTGGAGTGTTGTGTTTAATAGTCGGGCGGGACAATTGTAATACAATTGTGTGTTATATTAGTTGACATTTTATTGCATGTGAACAATTTTTATTTGATTTGTTGTAAGAGACTGTGTTGTTAATTACGAACTGTTTTACTGTGAAAATTAAAGCTGGTGATTAGTGACTTAATTGGTGTCTTGTATTTTGTTTTCCACTGTACCTACGGCGATCAAGTAGACCGTCGTAACAATATGATAACATTTTCAGACATGTAAAGTAGAACATTTTCACAGAAGAACTGATCAGAAACAGCATATGTGTTTAGAATGGATCAAAAACTTAGTTCGGTTCGCTGTGAGGAAAACCTTTGCGTATTTTATGATGAAAAGTTAAACACGGGACGAACACACAAGGGAATATATTGCGCCCGTCCACCGTTTATCTGACATCGTTAGAAACATTTATTATCGCTTTTCGTTGGCAACAAGCACTATTAACATAAAAAACTGTTCAAAATTAAAAATAGTTTTAAATCAGATTAAATAAACGAAGCACAAACACAGAGGAGGTAATTAATTTGATACTCTTTGTTGCAATAATTACATAGTTCTGCCCTCAAAACTCTGTACTGCATTACGTGAGACGTCAAAGGCCCGTTTTCAGTTTACAATAACAACACTTTATAGACGGATTGGAAGAGAATAATGAAAGAAAAACTTCAAACGTTTCACTGCAAGGTCCCTTCCTTTGTATTTAATTAGTTTAAATAAGTATGTAAACAATTTAAATTTTGTTACAAAAATTAATTTCTAAACTAACTTTGTTAATGTTATAATTCTGCCACAATTACCTCTCTCCCTCCACACACACACACACACACACACACACACACACACACACACACACACACACACACACACACACACACACACACACACACACACACACACACACACACACACACACACACACACACACACACACACACACACACACACACACACACACACACACACAATGCTTCGTAGGGTTACACGGCCGGAGTCAATGTTGTTAAAATTCATTCCCTTGCTGTTGGCCGTGGTCCATTGTTTCCATAAAAAACAGAGACGTTTCGGCAACACCATCGACTGCTATCATCAGTGTAAAATTCGAAGTTTCGCTAACGTAAAGTGGTAGACGTTTACCATATTACATTTGCGAAACTTCGAATTATACACTGATGATGTCAGTCGATGTCACTGCCGAAACGTTTGTTTTTGGTGAAACTAATGTACCACTACCAAACAGCCCGAGAATGAATTTCAACAACACCCACACACACATAAAGTTTTAGCACTCGCAAGGTGTATTAACGTTTAAACGCTGTATTCAGGGGCGTATTTAGGGGGACGAACGGGATCGAATCCCCCTCCCGCCTAGAGGGTCGAAAGTTGACAAGAAATTTGGTTAACTCTTAATTTTTATTCCGTTTTATTAATTTCTCAGCTGTGGACGCTAATGGAGTAGTAGCCCTTTTGTAAATATAGGTCTACAAACAAGTTTATTACACAGCATTTGCGTGTACGCTTGAAATATGAAATGTAGGAAAATCAATTAAGTCAACAAGTGTCTTGTAAACAATGTGTCAATAACGTTTACTTTTTACTGTGTTATTACTTTAATGGAATTGATTTCAGTATGTTTTTACACGTTTTTCAGCCACTGTAAAGATTGTAATACTACTATTGTAATACTAATAATTTACGATTTGAAGCAGAGGCGTAAGTAAGTGGTGGGGGAGACTACCTTGGAGGGACACCCCATTTTCCTCAGAATAAATAAGAAATTCTGAATTATTCCCGTATAATTTTACAAACGCCATCATCATCTTCACGGATAAAACCAAGGATGGTTTGTTCCGACTCAAATAGGCAAAGATTAGACCTGGTCACTCCAGCGCTTCCTCGGACGTCCCACACCTCTCCGTCCCCCTCGGCTTACAGTTTCAGAGTTGTTTGGGGATGCGGCACTCATCCATTCGGCAACGATGTTCCCACCAATTCAGCCGATACTGGGCGATTCTGTCGAGTACACTCATAATATCCAATTCCTGCCGTATATGTCTGTGTTCCTTCTATGATCACGGAGAGTATACCCTGAGAAATCTCATTTAAGCCGCTTGGATGTGACTGGCCTGCTCTTTCGTTAAGGTCTAATTCTCAGGCCCATAAAGAAGCGTGGGAAGAGCCATCACCTTGTAGAATTTTAGGCGTGTTCCTTTACTTGCTGACTTAAGGGTTTGGCTGATGGTCCCGCACATAAGGTTGAACTTACGTAACTTATTCACAACGTCATTGCATGCATTATAAGACACACTGTGGTTCAGGTAATTTTACAAACACATTTTATAAAATATACTTAAGGATAAAAATACGTAGAATATTTACCAAATACAGAAGTCCGAAAGTCAAGTACTGTACAGTAGGCTGTATTTACTGTGTGTACGTAATTTAATAGGATCGGTCCTATGAGCTAATACACTGTACTGTAATGAAATCTGATATTTGTTCTCTCTTAAGTTTATACAATGTGACCACTCTTACTACAAAAACTACATAATACAGTAACATGCTAGATTAATCATTTTCGTACGTTGGTCAAGTTTATATACTCAGTGTTTATGAAACGCCATACAGCACATATTTATTGTATTAAAAAAATTAATCAGTTTATCACCTTGCGTTCTTTATATTAACAGACTGACAAAAGGTATGAAAAACCACAGTAGCGGAAATAATAACAAATATGTGCCCTTGTGTTAACACCTATTCACTTCCCCACACGTCCGTCAGTGTTCGAAAGTCCGAAGCTGTAGTATGAAACTAGAATAAAGGGTATCAATTTTGAATGTCCGGAAGAGCGAAATCTGCGAAAGTCGAATATCCGAAACTAGAGGACTCCCTGTATTGACCAACTGCCATTATTAAGAAAATTCTAACTTTATTAGTTTAAACTTTATTATTCTAACTTATTTTTTAAGCTGTTTTATTAAATTCTCAGCCGTGTACGCTAATAAAGCAGTAACCATTTTTTAAATGCAGATCTACAGACAGGTTTATTACACAGCATTTGCGTGTACGTTGGTGTAATATGAGGTATAGGAAAATCAATTAAGTTAATAAGTATCTTGTAAACAATGTGTCAATAACGCTTAGTTTTTACTGTGTTATTACTTTAATGGGATTGATTTCAGTATGTTTTTACACGTTTTCCCGCCACTTTCATAATTATAATTATTAGTCTTAACTTGTTTTATCTTTTGTATGAAGCCGACGGGACCGGATCCCCCCCCCAGACCAAATTCTAGATTCGAAACTGACTGCATTACGTCAATCACGTAAACATTTGTTTACGCACTGGCGGACGAAGGAGGCGGTCCACCTCCGGACCATTTCAACTTGAGGCAGCCCCCTCGTGTAAGTTCCAACAGAGTTTCACTAGAATCCTTAATCTTCACCTTACACTCTGTGACTGAATATTTTGTATGTTCGCTTTTAACCAAGAGAACATTTTAAGTTTTTTACTTGTAACGGTAACACGATTCTGAATTCGCCTCTTGTGTCGTACGGTCCCCTAGGCGAATTGACTTAGTAATCAACTTTCTTGATAGAAGGCTCTGATAGTGATTCAGTATTGGCAGTAGGAAATCGTAGCCTCTGACTCTGATAAAGAATCAGCGGTGCAAGAAATAAAATGGTTTCGACGGCAAATACGATCTAGTAATGATACCGAAGAAAAAACAGATACATGGACAGCCAAGGGATTCCGTCAGTTTATTGTAAAACGGGACTTCACTGAATCTGTTCAAAACATGTCTCATCCAGCAGTATTATTTTTAATTTATTTGTGCGGTCTCATGTAACCTAAAACACTTCTTCTTAAAACATGTTTTTAATAACAGAATTTAATCCTAGAGGTTTCACTAGTTTTTTGGAGAAGCTGCAATTTGTCTTTGATGATTCAGTCTTCGACGATGCCTATCATATGTTTTTTGGGTGGGACTAGGAGAGACAAAACTTAAGACGGAGTTTGGCCCCATTGTACCGGATATCATCATAGGTGTCATGCTTAGGAACAGGAAGACCTGGGACAAAGTGGCGACTTTTGTGATGACGGTTCTGCGGCTGAAGAAGCCGAGATCATACCTGCTCACAGGGTAAAGAACATCAAGCTGTAGGAGCGTAGTAGGCAAGGTACGAGATACCGCCCTGTAGTAATACGGTCTGCTATGCATATTTCCTCCTCAATAAAAAATATTTCTATTATTGTTGTAGTTGCTGTTATTATTATTATTATTATTACTATTAATATTATTGTTGTGGTCCCAGGATGGATGTGAATGCCTGAATTAAAAGTGGGTTTTTAGTGGGCGAGATTCCCACCACACCAGGGGAAGCGCAGTCTCTTCTGACGATGCATAAAACATTTTCCCCTTCTATAAATAATATTATTATTATTATTAACACGGTCTGGATCCAGTCACTGAAAACACTGAAATAATATTGCTCACCCGGCGTCTGATCACCATGATCATACCGTTGCAAGAGGCAGCTGAAGTTCTACTTACAAAGAATGAAGTTCTACTTACAAAGAACGCCGTTAAATACCTGGGGATGAGGCTAGATTGAAAGCTTTCCAATTGGGAGCAAAACAGGTATTCAGCTGATAAGGCGGCTCACATCACAACAAAGCTCAGGAGATTTATGGCCACTGTACGAGTTTCCAATGCAAGCAAGAGACGAATGTTGATGGCGGTCAGGGAATCATCCTTCCATATGGTTGCGAAATCTTGGCCGGTACACTAAAGAAGGAAAATACAGGAAACGGAAGGTACTCGGTGCAGGGAAGACGAGCCCTCAGAAGAGCATCTTACCGGACATTGCCAAAACTAGTAGTCCTGGCGTTAGCGGGAGCGGTTCCCATAGGCCTTTTCAATCTAGAGCAAAAGCATCTCTTCGAAAGAAGAGATGTAATTGGAAGAGACACGGTGAAAGCTTGGAACCAGGGAATTCACTGTACGCCACTGGAATAGGGAGGACAGAGTAGAATAGACCGCAAGGCTTATACCGAACGTGAATAAATAGATTGAACGCCAAAACGATGAGGTGAACTACCATCCGACACAGTTCCTCAGTGGCCATGGCAATTTTATTGCCTACTTCCATAGAATTGGAAAGGTGAAAAGTCCAGCGTGACAATATGGTTATTCTCCTCATGCCTTGCACACTTTTTTCAAGTGCTACATTTTTACAAGTGAGAAGGTGGCACTGTAGATAGAGCTCGGGTAGTTTACGCCCCAGGACGTACTTGAGATTGTGCTACATAGGAAGGAAGAATTGGACCGCATTTCTGCATTTGTTCAGCGAGTCCTACTAGAAAAGAAAATGCAGGCCCAAATTATGGCCTATAAGATCGCAATAGGTTCCATCCTTAAATAATACATTAAGTGTGGTTCTAGGATATATATCAATATCTGAATTAGAGGTGGGTTTTCATAGTGGGTTTTCATACCACCACTTTATGCACCAGTGTACAGACGGTTTCTTCTGACGGTGCATAAAGCATTTTTCCCATTCAAAAAAGAAAAAAAAATCAGTATTGAACGAGCAAAGCAGTTTCTCTGTTTTAACTCGACCGTTTATTTATTGCCTACTACACTGTTTGGAATACGTTTTTCAGTAACTTTTTATGCATCCACGGGTTTTTGAAAGTAAACGTGCATGTTCTTACTTTTATCCTACAGACTGTTGTTGGTCTTGAGATTAATCCCCTCAAAAAACGGTCAATTATTAAAAATAACAACAAAAAGCAATGGTATATATCAAATTAACGACAATTTAACCAAAATGTGAATATAGCGTTCATTTTTGGAAACATCTATTGTTTACTATTAGATACCAAGGAGAACAAAAAATAAAATGTCGAAATTAATCGAAGAACGAGTGGCATTTGTTGGAAAATTTCACTCTGCATAAGCTTTCATTGTAAACAAAGAACTTGAGAAAACTTTTTCAATTGAACGGCTTAGAAAGTTAACGTAAACAACACCGGCTGAAACTAGGCTTAAAAGTTTTTACGATCGCTGAACAGTGACGTTCATATAAACTTATTTTAGCGTATTGAAGCGGACGACAATCATTTATACGTTAGCATTAGGGGGAAATCGTATTAGGAATTTTTGTACTACTGAATTGCAACAGTAATACGAATATTGTAACGGTAATCTGTTGGCATCTGAGGAACTTTACCATTAAATTTTTCCTTAGTAAAACGAACTACCATAAAAACGAATATTGTTTACATTTAAACTATATATATTTAAGAGATTGATTGTAGCAATCAATTGTTACGACGGTTTCACGGATCGTCTTGTTGTACAGTGGAAACAGAATAACCGACATCAATGAACTCGCTAATTACAAACTTTAATTAGACTAAAACAACAGTTATAAAAATCAACAAAGGCACGCAGGTATTCTAATATAATAATTCAAGTTAAATGTGTCAAGCGCACAACAATAAATGTCACCTTCTTACAGTTTCTAACTAATTAACGCGTTAATCACTTTCCGTCAGTCACAATAACAAACACTCCGAATCTCACTGTAATATCGCTGGTCTAAAACTAAAACTAGCCGCTTTGATATGCAGTATTTACAATCCGGCCGCCTTGCATTGTAGTGACATAGCGAGCCTGGATACCGGTAGTACTGTCAAGTAAAGGTTTGGAAGGGGCATTTCGCATGGCCTAGAACGTCACGTAATTCTACAGAGCAGAATGATCTCTAAACGTCTAGAACAGATTCGGGCGCTGCCGCGTGCCAGGAATCATGGAGACACTGTTATTTTGAAGGTTAACGTACCACTAATGACTGCAAGCGATCAAAACATTGTCTACTCAGACGCATGTATACATTTATGTCTTCGGCCAAATGAGTGACTTTTTCAACAGTGGAGTGAATGCATTTCTTCAGCATCTGATATAGCCTAAATTGAGAGAGTAAATTGGTGCAACACAGTCACTATAATAGTCTGAAACCTATGTGAGTGTTTTTAAAGTCGGAAAGCTTTTCGGTACTTGTCTTTCTTATGACTGCCTAAAAATACATAAATAGTAAACTTAACTAAAAATCGTTTCCTGACGTAAAATTGGGTTTTCATCGGATATAATTCAGGCCTGAATAAATCGAGTTACTAAATATTACCTGCAGTATAAAGACTGATTTCAAATATGATCTTTATTTTTCTCTACCGCATATCGTGTTTTTTCACACATCGGTTGTAACTAATGACACTTCAATATTTTTATTAAATAAACATATAGTTATAGAATCGTTTACAAAACATATTTTATACAAATTATTCACTTAAAATTAAATAAAAAATTGTGGTTTACAGACTCATTTTAGGCCTTCATAATATATTTCCTTCCTTCTTCAAAGCGTTTTTTAGTGTTTGCACTACCTTGAACAGTAAAGGCCTATTGTCTGTTGTCAGCATTCTGCTATCAGGTTGACAATCCATCTCTCTTAATATTGTTACGACGGTATCATGGATGGCCGTGTTATACATTGGGAACAAATTTACTGACACCAGATTACGTTACTAATTACAACATTAATTTGAAACAAAATAAAGTTAGGAATCAACAAAGGCACCCTTATACAATAATTCAAGTTGAATTTGTTCTACACACACAAACAATAAATGTCACCTTACTCCAGTGTTCGTAGTAATTGACGCAATAATCACTTTCCACTAAGTCGCAACAATGTCTGCAAACCGCACTTGTAATATTACCAGGTAGCTGACGCTTGTATTTACCCCGCAGAGGTTTCAGTGAAATCTACATTTTCCGACCGACATGACAAGTCGAGAAGAGTTTGCCTAGTTACAAGTGTTCAGGAATTCGCTAGAAGCTAGATCTGATACACTACGCCGACCGAATGCGTTAGAATAAACGGCAAACGTCTGAAACGCCTGGCTCGAGCCACCTCGTAAGTTGGGTAATTAAAGCGCGTAAAAAGTCATGTAGCAGTCTTTTCTTTTCAACGGAGCAATATCTTTTGTGATATCTTGGTGAAATTTTTTACCCTGGTCTTCATCAACTGCACCGTCATTTTCTGTAAAATAATTCAGACGCGAGTCTAAAATATTGACATTTAAACTCACTTGATGACCCAAATATTATCCTTTGTCACCATATTCTCTACAATATTTTATAGACTATATTTCGTCTCTGTGGAAATTTTACACAGTGGTAGAAGGCTTTCTAGCCTTTTCCTGTGCCTTCCAGTCTCAGTTTTAAATATTTCATCTTCCGTAAACTTTTGACGTCCGGTACAACAAAAAATTTCCTTCTGACAAAATAGAAACTGATTGCAGAGATATTTAAAACATCCTGTAACATAGTGTTAGGACGGTCTAACTGATCGTCGTATGGTACAGTGGAAAACAAAGTACAAGACACCAATTACGTCACTAATCACCAGGTTTAATTATCACAATTAAACAGTTTGTAATCATCAAGATAGTCTCTTACAAGAAATCAAATAAACGTTGTTCACACGCAATAAAAATGCCTAGTAATATAAAACACAATTGTATTACAATTGTCCCGCACAATTATAAAACACTACACTTCGCCAAAATTCTACAAACCGCACCCCAATAAATCGCAACTCAAACTGACTTGACCGTCGCAGAATGGCTGTATTTATACCTCACTGGTTTCCAGAATAATCTGTACTCTGGATGACTTGTTAAACAAACGGGCGCTCTTGAGAATCCACTAGAAACAGTGTCCTTGAACACACTGCGCTGACCGGTATGGTCTGGTATAGACCCGATAGTTGACACGTAATTGTCTTTCACCGCAAAGTAGCAGCATTATGTACGCACACACACATTACAGCTGGAACATTCGAGAAACTTGTAGAACGTTCCGTATTACGTAACACTTTGTCCGCATTACGTAACAATATGTATTCTCTATTATGTGCATTTGCCTTAGCAAACTGCTCCGCATTCCCTGTTTAATGTGGCATGGAAGATGCACGACACTGCTTCGAACTACTAAACTTTCGTTGTCAACATTTTAGTTCCACGCTTTAAAGTACGTAACCACAAAAAGTCTATTAAAAATCGCATATTAGTTTTAAGACAATTTTTCCATCGCAAATCCATTTATTACGTTTCTAGCTGATACAAAACAAAACTGTAATTTCATTTTAGCTCGTATATATAATGTAGTTATTTAATTCTTCCTTCACATTTGATGTCATTACATCATGCATAACAAGGGTACAATAGGTGTTCAGTTAGTAAGTACAATTGAACTAGACATCGCCTTGCAAATTTGTCTGTACAGAAAAAAGTACACGAAAATGTTGCTGCTATACATTTTCCGGGATCTTAGAAATAAGATCTTGTGTAATGTATGGCGCGATGTATTCCAATAGCTAGTCTGACAAAGCAGATTATGAAACTGAATAAAGGGTATTCTTTGTCTTCCTCATTCTACGGATTCCTCACTTCCTCAAGCTGACCTGTTCCGGAACCCATCTTTTTCTCGATCTACCAGCATCTATTTTCTCTATTAGGTTCATATTTCAAGAGCGCCACTGGAAATCGGTTATTTGGAGGCCGAACTCTTTGCTCTGGACTATGATAATAACCCACAAGACCAAGAAAATAATTTATTCTGCTACCATTAGAAAGCGTAGTCACCTATATGACTCTTGGACGATAAATGAAAGAAACTTCCGAAGCCTCCAAACAGTAGAAACAGATTTTCTGAGGAGTTCCGTAGGATGTTCAGGCACCACTGCATTAGAAGAGGATATCGAGTGGCACGTTTAATCTGACAAGACAACTTTAGACAGCATAAATAGACAACGTTTCGTACGGTAGGACCACATAAACCTCAGTGTTAGCCTAGAAAGGTGTTACAGCTGACACACTAAAAAGGAATAGACCCAGGTGGTTATGGAAGACAATTTTATATACTTTATATGATGAGATGAATGTTGCAACCAGAGAAGCCTCTTGCGTGCGGATTCCGGAGACTTCAGTACGAGCGCTCTCACACGGAGCGATAATCATAATCGTAATAAATATGTGTTACTTTGTAATAATAATTTATAGAACTTTGTTTACAAGTAGGCTACGATTTATAAATAATCTAAATTACATTACCTAAGGCTAAGATTTATAAATAATCTAAATTACATTACCTAAGGCTACGATTTATAAATAATCTAAATTACATTACCTAAGGCTACTATTTATAAATAATCTAAATTACATTACCTAATAAAATAATTAAGACCCTTCTTGTTCATATATGTCACAGAAGCTGACACTGATAATTAAAATTGACTTTGTATTATAAATTAAAAACCAACGGGCTATGTAATGTTACATGAGAAACTCCCAAATTTTCTGAGTAGATCTTTAACTTTGACTGTTTAGTTCTCATTGCACAGAAGTCACCAAAAACTGTAGTAGTTACTGTAAGTGCTTTTCGTCCGTGACGTTTCGTGCTAGTGCACCTTGCGTGTCAAACTATTGTGTGTATTGTACATAAAGTACCGGGTAGGCCAGTTACGGGAAGCCAAGAAATGTGCTGGCTCTAGATTATGCCCAGATCGACTTTCTACATTAAAGGCGGTTTTTCTTTACTGCCAGACCCTCTTTATATACTTTCTCCGCCTCTTGCGTCTCGTCTTCTTACACATATAGCGTGTGTTGTTTGTATAGATGTGTGTGTGTGTGTGTGTGTGTGCGTATGTGTATGTTAAACGTATATTATGTTGTTATTCTTACGTTAATGACGCATACTTGTAGAATTGTAGAATGTGTATACTTGTTAGAAGATGAATGTTTAAAATTTATAATAACTGTTAAGAGCATTACAGAATCTGTTATTTTGAAATCGCACTTGTTATAACATTTAGAAAAAGCAGAATTTATGTGTTTTTTAAAGCACCAGTTTTGATATGACTGACGACTCTTGTTTCTTTTGTATGGTCCCATAGTCGTTCCCATAACAAAAACATACGTTCCATAGATATTAAAATGGAAAAATATTTTTTGTAATTTCCGGAAATGAACGTCACGCTTGTAGGGATGTACACGGAATGTCAAAGCCAGTACTGTGCGATTAGCTGAAGGTTCCATTTGCAGAAACTGTTTAATACGTCTGTATATAACATCTAGAAAAGTGCATGCAGTATTTATGATTTTCCATTTTTAAGGATGTTAGCATTCATTGAAGCTGTTGTGTTTAGTTCATATATTTGTAGGTTTTGAAACCAAATAATGACACTTAACTGTTATTCACTTTCAAATAGAAAATGGTCGTAAAAACCTATTTGAATAAAAATGAAAGTTGTATCTAGGAAAAAGCATTTAAATAGGAAACGGAGAATGGTTATTTAGCAATTTGCAATTCCATTGTAAATGGTTCCATTTTAATCCAAATTAATCCTACTTGGCTAATAGTGTTTATTTTTTATCTTCACTTGCTATACCCCGTTTTCTTTCTCTTAATGTTACTTACTCTTTTGTAGGTACTTAGTAACTAACCTTATCTTTGTTACTTGTCTTCTTCGCTAAGATACGTTAGTGATAATTGTTCCCTATTAACGAAATAATAATAAATAAAAGTTTATCAATTAGTTTTATACTAAGTAATATTATTGTACCTGAAAAATTTGTCTTTCCTAATAGAAGAAAAAACACCCCCCAATATTACTAAATCAATTAAACGGAAAGTATTGCAAAAGACTGTAGGCGTATTTAAAATGTGTTTTGTAGCGCTACGTAATTTTGTTGTCACTTTTGGGGGAAACTTTTTTCTTAATCAGATTATCACTAAGTAACGGAGCACAGAGAATTAGATAAAAGTTAATGCTGGAGGAGATAGGGGTGGGCGTATGCTACAAACCATTAGTCCCGCCTCATTAAAAACGACCTTCTTCGAATTTGTTGTGCTCTCCACGGAATTTTTTTTAGTTAATGACCCTGACTTAATCCGTCCTACGGCTTACTGTTTTCGTTAATTCGATATGTTCCCGGAACAGGTTCCCTTCGTCAGGTCCTAAAATACTTACCATGTCATGAGGAAATTCAAACCACTCATTTTACACATTATTGAACAAAAACACACCAAAATCAAGGTGACGTTTTTTTGTGGAACTGATCCCGTACGGGCAAACATTGTTGTACATGGAACTCTCCTGGAACAAGTCAGCAATTTTGACTACCTGGGCTACAAAGTGTCTTATAATACAAGCAACGAATTTGTGAATAAGTTCAACTTTATTTGAGGGACCATCAGGCGAACTGTTAAGTCAGCAAATAAAGAAACACGCCAAAAATTCTACAAGGTGATGGCCCTTCCCTCGCTTCTTTAAGGGTCTGAAAATTGGACTTTAACGAAAGGCCAGGCTGGTTGTATCCAAGCGGCTGAAATGACATTTCTCAGACACGCGGCAGGGTATACTCTCAATGATCATAGAAGAAACACAGATATACGGCAGGAACTGAATATTACTGAGTATGCTCGACAGGATTGCCCAGTATCTTCTGAATTGGTGGGAACCACTTTGCCGAATGAATGACTGTCGCATCCCCAAACAACATTGAAACTGTAAGCCGAAGGGACGGAGAGGTGTGGGACGTCCGAGGAAGCGCTGAAATCACAAGGTTCACTTTGCCTGTTTGAGACCGGAACAAACCATCCTTGGTTTAATTTTTGCAGATGATGATGACGATTGTGATAATGGTGATGATGATGAGCAAAAACACGTAACACAAAACATACACGACAGTATGAAACAGAGCCCATTGGTCGGCGTAAATTCGTTGACAGTTCAATGTCCAAATAACTCACTGATATCAGTATGTTTTAATATGCTCCTTGTTATTCGTAATGCAGCGTCCGCGTCGTGCAGAATATATGATCGAAACCATAACTGATCCCTGGTCAAGTGCAGCTGCTCTCCAGTTCCGGGTCCCAAGGATATGGCGCGCATCATAGTTCACACCGTCTTCCCAACGTAGTTTAGGCCTACCATCTCTCCTGGTGCCATAGATCTGTTCCGTGAGTGCCTTTCTGGGTATTTCAATCTCCCCCATTCTGATTACATGTCCAGCCCACCTCAGTCTACAAAGTTTTATAGTTTTCACAATATCTGGTTCAGTCAGAAGAGTGTTCAGTTCTTGGTTGGTCCTTTTCCTCCTCCATTCACCTCCCACACATATTGGACCAAAAATACTGCGGAGGATTTTGCGTTCATGAACCACCAGGCTTGACTCAGGCTTTCTAGAAATGGACCAGGTCCTAGAACCATAAGTGAGAACTTGGCGGATCAGTGTTTTATACAGAAGCAGCTTGATGCTCCTGACAATTGTTTTGCTCTGGAAGAGGGGTCTG
Source organism: Magicicada septendecula (assembly GCA_034769895.1). NCBI lineage: Eukaryota > Metazoa > Arthropoda > Insecta > Hemiptera > Cicadidae > Magicicada > Magicicada septendecula. Next base: position 60,624,996 of record CM068374.1, read on the forward strand.
AGACCAAAGAAGCACCTATTACCTGAGGTGATTCTTTGCTTTATTTCTTCTGTTGTTTCCCCATCGGAGTTAACTTGGCATCCTAAATAAGCAAAGTTGTTGCCTTTTTCGAAGGAATATATGCCAATTTGGACGCGCTCTCCTTCTCTAGTTTCCTGTCCTGTCACCATGTATTTTGTCTTGCTTTCGTTTATTATGAGACCCAGCCTCCTTGCGGCACCTTCAAGAGCAAGAAAGGCTTCAGTGACTGCTCGATGGGACCTCCCAATTATATCTAGGACATCGGCGTATCGTAGGACCTGCACCAACGATCATTAAATAGTTGGTCTTTATGAATCTTGGCTGCCTTGTATACTTCAAACTCATCTAAGGCAACCATATGTCTACCTTAACCGCAGAAGTGCACAGGCTTCAGTTGTCGTTTCGATCACATATTCCGTATGAGCTGAAATACGAAAGAGCGGGAGGATGCAAAAACATTCTGACATATCAACGAGTTAAATTGACGTTAAATGGCTTGACAATTGACGTTACTACGCCGAGCATTGCACACTGTCTTGTAGTGTCGTGTGTGTTGTATGCAAGTTTGTAATCTTTCACGGTAGGTTTCAACATTATTGAAATTGCTATCATCAGTCGACCCACAGTTATTGGTGCTGACAAACGTTTCGGCCCAACCATCGTAGGCCATCATCGGTGTCTAAGACTGGCAATGTGTCCGCCAATTCAGAGGTTAAGTAAACACTACGAAGCGACAAACAGGCTTCGACGCTGACCATCTCGTTGTCTTTGAGGAGACCTAGATCGTGTCCTCAGTGAGTGTCTGATACTCTCGGCTGCACTTGGAGTCCATGGAAGTCTTCAAACATGGTTCCGTCCCTATGAATCGAAGGGGAGAAAGCCTCCTATTGAATAGGATCTGGCATTCTGTGCTCTTAAGCCAATCAGATAGCACTTGGTGCTGATTGGTTGACGCTGCTTTCCAGCTTAGATCTCTGAGGTGAATTGGCGGACACCGTCTTAATCTTTCACACTGATGACAGCCTCCGATGGTGGGGCGAAATGTTTGCCAACAGAAACAACTGTGGACCACTGCCTTACATCCTGATGATAATAACAATTTCAATAATATTATGTGTCGTGTTTATATATTCAATAATTTATATATAATGACTGGTTCGATTTTCAACGATACGTCCTCGTGACAGGATAAGAATTTTAAGACCTGATGACGGGGACTTGTTCCCAAAACACGTCGTATCAACAACAACAAAAATGTCGCGAGAAGGATTAAATTAAGGTAATTAATGAACCTTTTTACGCAAACCGGAGACGGTGTATAATGTTTCATTGTTCAGCAATAAGTAGAAACACACTTATAAAAATGTATATCTATGTACAATGGCCATCTCAAAAGTAAGTTTCATTATTTTTTCTTTCAAAAGGAAATGACGCAAGCAGGCTGACAAAGGTTGGAGAACTTTTATTTGTGTGTAGTGCCAAAACCTCGCGCGTTCCGTAGCAACGTAACAACACAAAATTTAAAATTATCGACGTTCCATTCACCAGCATGTCCGATTCGCTTTTTTGCTACAAAAAATTAATCAGCGGCTGGAATTCATCGTCACTTAGTTTTTGTGTACGGACCTGAGAGCACGAGCATTCAAATGGTCCTCTGGTGGCATGCATTGTTCTTGAAAGCGAAAGGTTTGTTGAGCAACAAAATTCTTCTGCTCCACGACAACGCACTACTTCGTTCCTCGCGAGTCACACAGAATTTCTTGTAGTCCTTTCGAAGCGAGATTTTTCACCATCCCTCATATTTATTCGATTTGGCTTCGAGTAATTTCCATATTTTTCCCCATCTCAAAGAACACCTGGGAGGACAACGTTTATAACCGGATACGGAAGTGAAACAGGCGGTTGACGCCTGGATCCGAAATCTTTGCACACAGTGGTTCAAACAAGAAATTTAAAAAACTGTTTTTACGCTACCGAAAGTGTACTGACAAGGCTGGAGATTATACTGAAAAGTAAATACATGTTTTTGAATAAAAGTTTAGTTTGCTTTATAATTATTATATGAGTTTTTATTTTTCCAAATTCAGGGAAACTTACTTTTGAGATGACCCTCGTAGGTCTATGTGTATAAAAGTCGAAGGCGGTTAAATGTGATGCACAATTTCCTTGGTGTCATGTCGCTATCATTATTATATATTGTTACGACATCACAGAACAATCTACGTGTTTATCGAACGTTCCAGAGGGATCCAGAATGTAATGCGGTGGTGTACGTGACGTGACTCTCGACGCATTCGCGAGACTTTTTCTTCTATTAGGAAAGACAAATTTTTCAGGTACAATAATATTACTTAGTATAAAACTAATTGATCGACTTTTATTTATTATTATTTCGTTAATAGGGAACAATTATCACTAACGTATCTTAGCGAAGAAGACAAGTAACAAAGATAAGGTTAGTTACTAAGTACCTACAAAAGAGTAAGTAACATTAAGAGAAAGAAAACGGGGTATAGCAAGTGAAGATAAAAAATAAACACTATTAGCCAAGTAGGATTAATTTGGATTAAAATGGAACCATTTACAATGGAATTGCAAATTGCTAAATACTCATTCTCCGTTTCCTATTTTAACGGTGTTTCCTAGATACAATTTTCATTTTTATTCAAATAGGTTTTTACGACCATTTTCTATTTGAAAGTGAATAACAATTAGGTATCATTGTTTGGTTTCAAAACCTACAAATATATGAACTAAACACAACAGCTTCAATGAACGCTAACATCCTTAAAAATGGAAAATCATAAATACTGCATGCAGTTTTCTAGATGATATATACAGACGTTTTAAACAGTTTCTGCAAATGGAACCTTCAGCAAAAGGCACAGTACTGGCTTCGACATTCAGTTTACATCCCTACAAGCGTTACGTTCATTTTCGGAAATTACAAAAAATATTTTTCCATTTTAATATCTATGGAACGTATGTTTTTGTTATGAGAACGACTATGAGACCATACAAAAGAAACAAGAGTCGTCAGTCATATCAAAACTGGTTCTTTAAAAAACATAAATTCTGCTTTTTCTAAATGTTATAACAAGTGCGATTTCAAAATAAGATTCTGTAATGCTCTTAACAGTTATTATAAATTTTAAACATTCATTTTTTAGCACATTTGTTCTATCTTCTAACAATATCTTCTTGTTCATAAGAAGGTCTGGTCTGCGTTTTACTCTGTACCCGGCCTGTACAGACAACTTGCAGACAAGACTTTACCCATCTTGTGGAGGTAGCATCGGAAATATCCACGACTGCTCAGAAACTGCGTCAGGTAGAAATCGATCTTCCCATGCGTTCTCTCAATCCACGCCATTACATGTTTGATCAGCACCGTGGTCTAGCGTTCTCTAGTCTCCTAGTCACAATCTCTTTGCCACATTGCAAAGATGATGAGATTCTCTTGGCGCTTTATCATCTCGTTGTCGACCTCGGCTGTCAGCGCCTTGGCAAAAAGGTCGATAGGGATAACCAAAGCGCTCAGCTGGTTCAGAGACGGTGCGGTAAGCAGAGGCTACCATCAACGTTCCCCCCCTCTACATCTGAGCTAGCCTCTGTCGACATATTTTCTTCTTTAGGGCACCCGCCCACGCTTCTGGGCCGTTCACGATCACTGACTGGACCGTGTCATCAGCAGGCAATGCTTGCAGGGTCTGGAAGTAATATAATAATAATAACAATTTTTTAAGTTGGGGAAAAATGCTTTATACATCGTCATAGGATAGCGTGTGTTCCCTGGTGTGTGAGACTCTCATCCACTAAAAAACCAATCCCGAATTCAGGCATTAATATCCATCTTGGAACCACTTATCGTATTACTTCAGGATGGAGCCTATTGCGCCCTTGTCGGGCTCCTTCTAGTTGTCCCTTATCTTATACTGCTCGTTGGGTGCATGTTGGGCCTGTCTTTTCTTTTCTAGTAGGATCCACTGAATAAATGCAGAAATGCGGTCCCATTCCGCCTTGATTCGAAGCATCAGCTCAAGGCTCTCTGGCATAAACTGACCGAGATCCATCTTCAGTGCCATCCTCTCCCTTGTGAATCTGCAGAATATAAAAAGAAATTAATAATAATAATAAAAAAATGGCATTAGTTGAGAATTATAATTATTATGAGAATTAGGGCAAAATAACTTCTTTAACAACAGTACTTTAGTTCAATTTCTGTAAGAACTAGTATCTTAAACGTGTAATGCAGTGAGGAATTTAGTAATATACGGAATATTATACTACACAAACAGTTAATACAGGATTGACTGAGACATTATTAAACTGTGACATTCATCTTAGGCACAGTACCGTAACACTAAACTACTTTGGAACTAGAAACTCTATTAGAAGTTGGTTTACACCGAGTCGCTGAACTGACTGTACTAAACAAAGCTAGAGGATTAGACGCGTGACGAAAACTGATACCGACAAAGCTAATGGATACACGGCGACGATATTGCTATGGCAGTGGAGCAAACAATACACTGCCGTAATAACGTCAAACTAACAGCACTGAAGATAGAAACTTGCAAAGTGTCAACTCTGTCTCAGGTTTGTATACGTTCAACAAGTCAGTTATGTCGATTCAGGCTACTTCCTGTATGACAACAAAATGAGTTAGGAAACAAAACTGAGAAGTTAAGCTACAAGTGTCTCTGTCTTTGTGTATTTCCTTACCGCTTTATAGTATCTTGTCTGAAGAGAATCCAACTTTGTTCTAAGCAATCTGGTCAGTTTAAGTAATTTTTAATTTAAATTTTTTTTGTGCTACGTGATACTTGCTGAAAGATTGTGCAGTTATTATGTAAACTATTGTTACAACGTCACATCGTATCGTCGTGTTGCTCAGTGGAAACAGAGTAACTGACGTCAATAAAGCTACTGATTACAAACTTTAATTAGACACAAACAACAGTTAGAGATCAACAAAAGTCGCTCTTATACAATAATCCAAGACGAATTTGTCCAACAACTACAATAAATGTCACCTTAATTTAGTATCGCACTAATTAACACAGTGATTACTACCCATTAAACCGCACCTGTAAAATCGCCAGGTGTAACTGATCTGGGCCGCTTCGAAATCCAGTATTTATACTACCTTCGCCGCCTAGCATTGTAGTGAGATAGCGAGCCTCGTTGTCGGTAGGTAGTGTAGTCGTTTGGAAGAGGCTACATCTTTATATATATATTTCGTGTGTGCGTGTGTATGTCACTGAACTCCTCCTAGACGGCTGGACCGATTTTGATGAAATTTTGTGTGTGTGTTTGAGTGGGTCCCTGGATGGTTTAGATTCACAATTTGGTCCACTGGAAAATGTTTATTTAACTAATTTTTCATTTATAAGTAGTTGTTAATTTTGGAATGTTTTACATTGGATCCGGTAGACTGCGCTACCATCGCAGCATCAAATATTAAATATTATTGTATTTTAATTTCAGTTTGTCCCGACAGTTGGTGCTGCGATCAAATTGAGAAAAATATTTGAAATTTTGTGTTATTATTGTGTTCGTTCAAGTCGTGTGCTAATTAAAATATTAACTACGAATAGAAATTGATGTTTGAAGAGTTTTGAAGTGTGCCTAAAAAACGATACTTTTTGCGAATTTAGGGTGGAATCGAAGTAAGTATATTTTGTATAAATTTTTTATCAAATTTACACGTGAGTTTTATAACAACCAACCTAACCTAAAAATTTATTTGTGTAGCTCATTAATTTCATAATAAATTTTTTAAATTGTTTTTATTATTCATGTTCCGATTTTGATGAAATTTTGTGTGTGTGTTTGAGTGGGTCCCTGGATGGTTTAGATTCACAATTTGGTCCACTGGAAAATGTTTATTTAACTAATTTTATAGTTTAAAAAAATTATTCATTTTCAAAATTAAGAAGCAAGAAAATAAAATTACACGTTTTTCATCTAAAATTTGTTACAATAAATCGTTTTCGGTGATAATTAAAAATTTTATTTTCAATAAATAACTCATATTCGTTGTGGATTATTTAAGTATATTTCGTATAAATTTTTCATCAAATTTACACGTGTGTTTGTTAACAACCATCCTAATCTCAAAATTATTTGGTAGCTTATTGACTTCATAACATATTTTTCAATTGTTTTTAATAAAAATTATTTATTTTTTAAATAAAAATAATTATTTAAAAGAAAACTATCAAAAAATTAAAAAAAAAAATTCTATTAAAAATTATTTACTTTGAAAATAATTATTCACTTTGAATATTAAGAAGCAAAAAAATAAAATTACACCTTTTTCATCCGAAATTTGTTAGAATAAATCGTTTTCGGTGATAATTGAAAATTTCATTTTCAATAAATAACCCATATTCGTTGTGGATTACTTGAGTTTATTTCGTATAAATTTTTAACTTTGGAAAAATTTATTCATTTTAAATATTATCAAGCAAAAAAATAAAATTACACGTTTTTATCTAAAATTTGTTACAATAAATCTTTTTTGTTAATTAATTAAAATTTCATTCTCAATAAAAAACTCACATTCGTTGCGTATTATATTACAGTATTTTTTTTTCTGCAGAAAAATGCCACGTCTTCGAGGAAGAGCCAGAAATATTGGTCGACGTACTCCGAACGCGCAATTGGTCCATGATCGTCGAATAAATAGAACAGATGAAGAACACTCGGCGGATAATGCAAATCTGAGAGATCAAGTTGCATCTACACGTGCGAATGAAAATTCAGTACAACGCACTCGACGTCTTCGTGCTAATGCAGTAAGACAACGAGAGGCACGTCAACAAGCGACGGATGCACATAGAGAACGTAACCAACGCCGGATGCAAAATGATCGAGCATTGACAAGAGCATCACTCAATCGCCTTGCGTTTGAATATGCTCCTGAAATCAACTATTCGTCACATGCATTAATCTCGATTGGTAGTATGGACAAAGAATGTCAACATTGTCATGCTTTCAAGTACAAAGGTGAATCACCTGGTTTACGTTGCGCATCTGGAAAAATTTCACTGCCATCGCTAAATCCACCGCCGGAACCTTTAAAAACACTTTTAGCTGGCACCACATCTCAATCGAAATTGTTTTTGCGAAAAATTCGTAAATTCAATTCATGCTTCCAAATGACATCATTTGGAGCAACAAAAATTGTTCATAATGAAGATGGTCGTAATTTCGAATCTACATTCAAAATTCAAGGTCAAGTGTACCACCAAATTGGTTCATTGCTCCCAATGCCTGATGCCGATCCAAAATTTTTACAAATTTATTTTATGGGCAATGAGGAGCAACAATCACACACACGCTGCGCTTACAACTATATAGAGCAGATGGAGGAACGAGAAATTGTGGACATTTTGGAAACGTTTTTGCAAAACCATAACCAGTTGTTGCAATTGTTCAAGACTTTTTCTAACAGACTGCAAAACGACAACTACGCCATTATCATTAAAGCAGACAAAGTGCCCTACGGAGAGCACGCAGGCACATATAATGTTCCAACTATTAATGAAGTTGCAGTTGTTATGGCTGGTGACCCATGTGAACGTCGGGACATTCGCATTCAACGCAGAGATAATACGATGCAAATAATTCAAGACAATCATCGTTCTTACGATGCATTGCAGTATCCGTTGATATTTTGGGAAGGAGAAGATGGATACCATTTAAATATTAAACAAAGGAATCCAACTACAGGTACAACTTATAGACTATCTTACAGATTTTTTTTTTTCAAATAATTTCTGTATCTCTCATATATATATTTATTTGCAGGTGAAGAACTGATCAAGAAAGTTAGTGCTATGAACTTCTACGCATATCGATTGATGATTCGTGCTAATGAAGACAATACCATTCTCCGATGCAGACAGCTATTTCATCAGTATATTGTCGATATGTACGTAAAAATCGAAAGTGAGAGATTACGATATATAAAATTTAATCAAACAAAACTTCGTGCTGAGGAGTACATTCATTTGCGTGACGCCGTTATTGGTAACGTAGATGCAACTAATGACATCAACAACATCGGTAGCGCATATATTCTCCCATCATCATACATTGGTAGTCCGCGTCATATGCAAGAGTATATTCAAGACGCCATGACTTACGTACGTGCATATGGCCGACCAGATCTTTTTATCACATTTACGTGTAATCCAAACTGGGATGAAATTCAAAGTTTGTTGTTGCCAGGTCAAACATCGATGCATCGCCATGATATCACTGCACGTGTTTTTAAACAAAAATTAAAATCTTTGATGAATTTGATTACACATTACTCGGTATTTGGTGAAACACGTTGTTGGCTTTACTCTGTTGAATGGCAAAAACGAGGTTTACCTCATGCGCATATTTTGATTTGGTTGGTGGATAAAGTACGCCCAGAAGAAATCGACAAAATTATTTCAGCCGAAATTCCAGATCCGAATGTTGATCAAGAATTGTTTGACATTGTAACTACTAATATGATCCATGGTCCATGTGGTACTCTAAACATGATGTCACCATGTATGGACAATGGAAAATGTACGAAACGTTTTCCAAAACCATGCCAATCTGATACTATCACCAATATTGACGGTTATCCATCTTACCGGCGTAGAGACGTAGACAATGGCGGTCAATCATATGAATTGCGTCTGTCAAACGGTGTGAGAGTAGATATTGATAATCGCTGGGTAGTTCCATATTCACCATTGCTGTGCAAAACCTATAAAGCGCACATAAACGTTGAACTATGCAGTTCAGTGAAATCTATAAAATACATTTGTAAGTATGTTCACAAGGGCAGTGATAAAGCTGTATTCGCTGTTCAAAATGTAAATGACAATGACGAAATTACACGTTATCAAATGGGTCGATACATAAGCAGTAACGAAGCTATTTGGCGCATTTTTACGTTTCCTATACATGAAAGGGATCCTGCTGTTATACATTTGGCTGTGCATCTTGAAAACGGACAGCGTGTTTACTTTACAGAACAGACTGCACTACAACAAGCTTTAACGGCTCCAAAAACAACTCTTACTGAATTTTTCAACCTTTGTTGCCGACAAGATGTTGTTGGTCAATTCGCAAGGACATTAATGTATACTGATGTTCCTAAATTTTTTACGTGGAATAAACAATCAAAAAATTGGGAACCACGGAAACGAGGCATTCCAGTCCCAGGATTCACCGACATATTTATGACAAATACTTTAGGTCGATTATATACAGTTCATCCTAAGCAACGCGAATGTTTTTTTTTGCGTTTGTTATTGGTTAACGTTCCTGGACCAACATCTTTCCGATATTTGCGAAAAGTCAATGGTACTTTATACGACACTTTCTTCGATGCGTGTCGTGAGTTACATTTATTGGAGGATGATAACCATTGGGATCTCACACTTGCAGATGCAGCACTGAGCTCATCTCCACAACAAATTCGTCAATTATTTTCAATAATATTGACAACGTGTTTTCCGTCTGAAGCATCTGCTCTGTGGGACAAATATAAAGACTCAATGAGTGAGGATATTTTACATCGGATTAGAATTACTAATCAAAATCAAAATATTGAATTCTCCGCAGAAATATATAATGAGTCATTAATAATGATTGAGGATATTTGTATTCTTATTTCGAATATGCCGCTCATCCATTTCGGCATGCCAGCGCCGAACCGCCCAGCAGTAGATACCATCAACAGCGATGTTCAACGGGAACACCACTTCGATAGAACTTCTTTGGCTACTTTTGTTGCCAATAATGAACAATTGCTCACTGCTGAGCAACGAAATGTATATGATCAAATTAATGTATCAATTGCAGCGCAACAAGGTGGATTCTTTTTTTTTGATGCACCAGGTGGTACTGGTAAAACATTCCTCATCTCATTGATACTTGCGCGCATCCGATCACAAAATCATATTGCATTGGCTATTGCTTCATCAGGAATCGCAGCAACGTTACTTGATGGTGGACGGACGGCGCATTCAGCGCTTAAATTACCTTTGAATGTTCACACAAATCCCGAAGCAATGTGTAACATAAAGAAGCATTCAGGCATGGCTCAAGTTTTGAGAAAATGCAAAATTATTATCTGGGATGAATGTACCATGGCCCACAAGCATTCGCTTGAAGCTCTCGACAGGTCCCTGAAAGATATCAAGGATAATACTAGGCTTTTCGGTGGTGCTCTATTGTTGCTGTCTGGTGATTTCAGACAAACATTACCAGTCATTCCACGCGCGACATATGCAGACGAAATAAACGCATGTTTAAAAGAATCTTATCTATGGCGAAGTGTCAGCAAATTATGCCTTACTATTAATATGCGCGTTCAACTTCAAAATGATCCATTAGCGTCAAGATTCTCTGAACAATTGTTGGATATTGGCAATGGTAAAATTGAATTGTATGAAGATACACAATATATTCGACTTCCAGAGAATTTTTGCAACATGGTGGCTACCAAAGATGAGTTAATAAACAGTATCTTTCCAGATTTGAGACATAATTATACTAATCATGGATGGCTACGAGAGCGAGCAATTTTAGCTGCGAAAAATTTAGATGTTGATGCCATCAATTTCAAAATACAGCAATTACTGCCTGGTAATGAAACTACATTTAAATCGATCGACACTGTTGTTGATCCTGATGAAGTTGTTAACTATCCTGTAGAATTTTTAAATTCATTAGATTTACCGGGAATGCCACCACATAATTTGCGACTGAAGATTGGTTCACCTATAATTTTGCTTCGAAATTTGAATGCTCCGAAATTATGTAATGGGACGCGATTAGTTATAAAAAAAATCATGGACAACATTCTTGAAGCTACTATTTTGAGTGGAAAATTTCAAGGTGAGGTTGTACTTCTACCACGGATCCCAATGATTCCTTCAGATTCGCCTATACCATCCAAACGTTTACAATTTCCAATCCGCTTGGCATATGCTATGACTATAAATAAGTCACAAGGCCAAACAATGACAATTTGTGGCTTAGATTTAGAAAATCCGTGTTTTTCTCACGGTCAATTATATGTTGCGTGTTCCAGAGTTGGAAAACCATCGAATTTGTTTGTTTATACGCCTCAAGGATTAACTAAAAATATTGTACATCCAATAGCATTAAGATAAATTAAGTTTTTGTAAATTAATAAATAAATGTTATAAAATAGTTTCAGTGTAAGATTTTTTACCTTTACTTAAAACAAGTTAAAGTTTGTATTTACGATGCTGTTATTGCCACACTCCACGGATAATATCCCAGCCTGTAATCAGTCATTTCATTCGCTTAAAATTTTCGGTGACGCCTAGAAATATCCGTGTCAATAATCATAGACAGTGGCTGCTATTATCCAGTCTACAAATTTCATCCGTGGAGTGTGGTAATAGATGCATCTTTTTAGTTAACACAGCTTCTACATTTCACTTTACTCATACAGTATATGCATACTTACACACACAGTATATACTCACATGCTACCGATCGGTCGAATTTGGATAAGTGTACATGTAATGACGTTAGATATTAAAATAACTCTTGAATAATAATTTTCATCAAAACAGTCCAGATTGTTACAGCTTATTGAAGAATGTTTGAAATTTTCGAATTAACGACGTGTGTACAGGACAACGTCTGTCGGGTCTGCTAGTAAATACATATATTCATGTACACATCGTAAAAATTATTCAGTGACTATTGAAAATACCATTTCGTTAATTTAATCAAGTATTTTCCTGTGCAGAAGGATGGAAACGTCTATCGTCCGGTTATGTACTTGACTTTCCATCGTCCGGCCAATTTGATACTTTCCGCACCCTCAGAGTTCTAAATCCTCTCTTCCATCCGCTCCACACACACACACGCAGACACACACACACACACACACACACACATATTTATAATTGATTAGTTTATTCTTGTTAATAATAAACAATATTTTACATACTTATACAAGAATATATTTTTTTTTATTTATTTTACTCTGTTTGAACAGTTTTCTTTAGTATCATCTTCAAAAATATAATTGTATCAATATGTAACTATTGTCATCTTCTAGGTCAGCGGTTGAAACTAAACACTCGTACTACAGTAAAGAGCTTGTTTATTTACTGATATCACAAATACAAATATAACACAACCGTAATTTATACAAGCAAAAAATTTATACAATCAAAGACACCCACTACCTGTGTAACTCACTGATTCTGAATCGAAACTATCGACTCTGCCTCTTACTGTCTTGTATACGGTTGGTAATGAGTCATTCACCAGCATAAGTTACTTTCTGCAATAGTTGAGGTCATTCATGGCCTATGTGCTAGAATCTTGTACAACAAACTATGTGAACTATATGTGGATATATTCTCTTGCAGGGTTTCACGGCCACTGTCCATTATGTTTTTGAAATCTTCTTCCGGTATGGAGCGCGTTAATAACGTCTTGTATAACAGCGTTTCACTCATATTACGAGTATCCTCAGGTCTAAGTAACGAAAAGGCTGGCAAGGAGACTCAGTTAATTTCTACATAATTCTTCTTAACTTCTAAACCAATTTTAAAACCAATCAAAGACAGAATCGTGTTTAACACTGAAGGTATCTACAAAACTCCATGCAGCTGCAGAAAAGTCTACATTAGCCAGACAAGCAGCCTGATGTCCACAGTAGTCCAAGAACATGTCAGACATTCGAAGAACGTCTCAAAAGTTGGTCATTGCTGAGCACTCAGCCTTAATTACTCACATGGTAAACTTTGAAGACACGTCTGTTATAAGTTTGTGTAGTAGGTACTATAACAGAATTGTCCTAGAATAAATATAAATTAATAAATACAAGGATAACATCAACAGAGAAACAGTCGTGCTCAGCTCGACTTTGTACCCTTTACTTTCTGCCCTGACTGTACGAATGTTGACTGGCCGCACAAATAATGCATACGGCGTAACACACCTACAAGGCAGAGTTCACTTACCGGACCATCCACCGCCACTTCTACACTTTATAACTGAGTTTGCTTGTCAGCCTTTTCGTCACATAGACCTGAGGGTACTGATTGTCAGTGAAACGTTGTCATACAAGACATTTTTGATATTATCCATAAGGGAAGAAGACTTGAAATACATATCTGTGTATAGTACATTGGTACGGAACATTTTAGTGTATTCTATTAATACTGTCAATCTATATACACAAGTTAAACATCAATTTCTGATAATGTACATACATGTGAGTAATATAACCTACTTACTTAACCTATACATATATATTCTAATGACGAATAATATGACAAATAGTTTTAAGAATACCAATTACAGCATCACTTAATATAGGGTGGATTGGGGGAAGATGCCGTGACTTTTTCAATGGCAAGTATAAAACACTAAATGTCAGTACTTTTTTTTATTACCACAGTAATAAAGCACACAGTTTGTAGTATCAAGTAGATATATTACATTAACTCTAAAAATCAATAGACGTTAATAAGGCGGTTCCATAAAAATTCCTGCATTTCGGCATCTTACCCCAAGTGTGGGGTAAGATGGCGACTCAAGTTTGGGGTAAGATGGCTGGTGGGATTTTAATGTAATAAAAAGCATTAGACTCACGGTAACAATATTACAATATTAGACCTATGTATTTTTCAGTAAAAACGTTTTACAACAGCAAACACAAGGAAAGAAAATTGCTAAAACATGTTAAACTATATTTTAGAAACATTATAAAGTTTTACAATAAAACATAATGTGTTTTATATTTTACAATAAAATAATGTGGAAAAATGCAACTTGACAGAGATTTCTATTTTTTACAGTGTGCTTTTTTCATCTGTTCTTCCTTCCTTTTGAGAAGAATTTCAGCCCTACCGCAGACAGCACATTTGTTTAAAAATTTTGAACAGCTTTCGTGTAGCCATCTGGAACATACGACACACTTAATCCAGTCACAACTATCTTGGGTTCTTCCATATTCTTCTAAGCATTCTGAACACTCGTCTTTGTCAATCATTCCAAATAGGTCATCATCTTCATCTGATTCCTGGTAGGGCACATCATCCTCATTATCATCTTCTGAAGAAGTGTTCGACAATTTCTTGATTTTTTTAAACAAATTTTTTGGATGAATTGTGTTTTTCTTAGTGGTACTCTGTTCCTCCTTGGTAGTGTCTTCTTTTATCTTCCTCTTCTTTTCTTTTGCTGTCTCTTCTTTTGTCTTATTAGGTTTCATGTTTTTGGTCTTTGAGCTGGCTTCATGCGTCTTCTTCTTCGCTTCACATTTCAATTTTTTCTTTGCAGCAATAATTTCTGGAGACGTCAAAACTTGCGCTTATTGTCTTCTTTTATTCACCTGACGCTTTCCAAGAGCTGGAATTGGAGACAATTTTTGTAGAACTTTGGTAGGGGTGTTGTCACTCTGGAGCCCTTGCGAAGCGGGTCCAGTTACAGGAACACTGCTGTGCTGATTATGGTGCTGTGCTGACGTTGATGGTTGTGGTGAGCATGGTGGTGTACTAGGCTTGTTCTCAGATACTATGAAACCTCGATCAGGAATGGCGCAGGGATCAAATGGGAAAATCCCAGTAGCTCGAAAACAAGAGGTCCCATTCTTGGAATTAGCAGACTCCCTCCACGCTGAGTTCAACAACTCCCCTAACTGAGCCCGTCCCAGTTTCCTTGGCTTATCTGGAAAAGAGTGAGTATCCATCCATTTCTGGAACCAATGGTGTTTTAGTGATTTAAAGAAACAACGGTCCAGTGGTTGCAAGTAATGGGTTGAGTGGCTTGGTAAACACAAGAGCTCAGTATCATGCTCAGGAACCAACTCTAACAATTTATCTGCACTGGTGTGTGACGTATGGCCATCTAGAATCAACAACACTTTGGCTTGTGCTTTTCGTGGAATAAAATGTTTTTCCAGCCAATCCGTAAAAATATCAGTGTTCACATAAGCTGACATTTTTGACATCACAATCGAAGACCCCGGTGGCATTTGGTCTTCCCATTCCACTTTCTTATTAACACCTTTGACAATGCAAATCGGTGGAAGAAAGTTACCTTCTGCATGCAGCAGACTATTGCAGTTATAGTTTCTCCCTTTTCCCCTGAAGTAAGTTTATGTACATCCTTACTTCCCTTTTCAGCAAGAACAAACCCTGGCTTGTTGTTTAGCGAAAATCCCGTCTCGTCAACATCGTAAATATTAGATGGTTTATCCAGTAGGTTGTACTTTAGAAGAGTAGACTTGAGTAAATCAAAGTAATTTTTAGCATTTTCTTTTGTTAACCCCTGGGCTCTGGCCAGTGACAGACCTTCGGCTTTCCTGACGACAATGTCCGGATTCCTTTCTAAAAATTTATAGAACCAGTTGCAGCCAGCAATTTTTTTATCATGATTGAATTTGTGTTTTAAATTATAACGCTCAGCTATTTTATAAGCAAGAATTCTAACTTGGGTTACAGTTGGGGAAAAGGCAACAGCTTGAAGCTTCTTTATGTGGGATGCCAGCTTTTTTTCTATATCTGGACCAAACACACCTTTTGGTACCAAACCATGCTTTTTGTTATCATTTTTTCGTAGCCTCCTTAGTGTTCGCTCTGGAATATTAAAATGTTTGCTAGCTGCATATGAAGACATTCCCTCATTTATCACCGCATTAAAGGCAGCTTTCAAGTCTTCTTCTGTCCACGCCCCTCTGTTAGATTTTCTTTCGTATAAGCGAGGCATATCCCTGCAATAAAACCCGTGTAATTAGTCCCCAGAAATATTCCAGAATTAAAGAAAGAGGGACAGGTATCTTACCCCAACGGAAAAAATCACGGCATCTTACCCCGACTAGTTGGACAAGATGCCGGGCGCAATAACGAAGGACAATCATGGCCACCGGGAGACTGTTTAGCTCTAACCTATACTCCGTTAATCCTATTTTGTAGAACTACTTAAATCATTTGATTACTGATAATATTAAGGTCGTTATGTTAACATGTATGAACCATATGTAAAATAAACAACACTCACCAGTTTAATGTGAATGGAAACAGTTTACAAAATTGGAGTAAAAGCTACTTCTTTCCGTACAAACTGAAACACGGTGTTCATAACAACAAGAACTCACGCCAAACTGACCGACGGCTCCCCACCACTACTCCAACCTCATGAATCACGTGACACGGCATCTTGTCCAACACGGCATCTTACCCCCACTCACCCTATTATGCAGTGTTCATAATAGTATTTTGAATGTGGTTTGGGCTTTCTCTAGTATAGTACAATATACATGCATTTAAATTTCTGACGATGACAATGCAAACCTATGTAAAATAAATAATAAAAATTGTATTCTTGTTTAAAAAATATTAAGATGTTGTTCACACACACACACACACACACACACACACACACACACACACACACACACACACACACACACACACACACACACACACACACACACACACACACACACACACACACACACACACACACACACACACACACACACACACACACACACACACACACACACACACACACACACACACACACACACACACACACACACACAGGGCTGTAAGGATTATGTTTATTGGTCAAATTGTTTACAGTTAACTGTCACAGTATTCTAAACCAAACAGATATTTTCATTATCTCAAACGGAGAGCTCATTATTTACTTTGGCTGCACTCTACGTACTGTGTCTGTATAATTATTGTATGAAAACGCGGACATTATGAAAATTTATGCAATTGGTGTTTACAAATCAAAACGGAAAGCGCGCGCTCTGCAAAGATCATAAATGCTGGTTATCAAAACAATATTTGCCTATTACGTTAATGGAACTTTCACATGTAATTATATTCATGGTTACTGAATTAAAGTTAACAGTGCATTATGTTATTGAAAATTATGTAACGGTTTACTTTACTACCATTAACGTTTCGATAGGAACAGCGCACTACTAAAATTTATCATTATCAGAAAATAATGGTATAAATCTAGGTATTACCGTTTACAAAATTATTTCTGTGCAAGTAACTCCACGAGTGTCTTGCAGTATTCTTCATTAATATTATATGTTACCAAATTATATTCCTTTAGCAAGTTGTTATTATTTTTTAATTATCCGGACGTACGTTTCACATATAGATTCAGTACTTCAGGGATTATGAATGTATTAACGGTAATCGAAATGATTCGATTTCAATATAAAAAAACCCAATAAATAATTAAATTTGTTTCAATTTTAATTTAAAATAACGAATAATCAATATAACTCGAATTTATTTACTTAAAAACCTGTTTTGTCGGTTATATTGGAAATATTTTGGGTTTACTTACATAGGCCTATTTATTTTTATTTTAATAAATTTATAATTTTAAATACATCATTTTGTTTTGTTTTTATTTGAGTTTGCTCTTTAATTAGTGAATATTTGTTATTGTGTTTGTAAATATTGAGCTTTTTCAAATATTCAAATTTTGACCTTTTTTGAGTTTTTAATTAACTTCGTCTTTTTAGAATCTGGAAATTGGCGATTATTATTTAAACAATGGGTGGCTAAACTAAATTTTTAAATATTTGGATTTAAAAATGCATTGCGGTGTTAAAGGAATCTATCGTGTAGTTTTTTTTTGTCTGGCCAACGTAAACTTTATTGCAGCTTGGACACTTTGTATATTCCACTTTTATTGTGAATATTGTAATAATACAAATTAAATAAATATAGATGTGTGTTGATGATATACTGCTATTATGGAGTATGTGACTCCGACGTAATCAAGTCCAATGTAATATGTTTAATTGGTGTGGCTCTCGACGTCTTACTGGCCTGAAACACTTCCTTAAGTTTCCCAGCTGGTCGAGTCCCAATGGTAGCAAGACCGGTCGAGTAGCGTAAAGTTGATGAAGAAATATATATGCTCAGCTTCACCGAAAGTTTCAAAACAAAAATTATTGTTTTGAAGAAAATTAAAAAAAAAAATTATGTTTATAAAAAAAAATAATAAAAAAAAATTTTAATTTTATTAATTAATTAATTAGGATCAATTAATTAATATAGGGCTGTGAAGTTTTAAACAGTGTAATGCTCTTCTGAAAATTTTTATTAAAGTTTTAGTATAATTTAAATAATCTATCACCACTCATAAGACTGTCTGTAAACCAATCGATATTTGTTTACCTTTCTATTTTTTAGGTTATCTTCACTTACGGGTGGTAAAGTCCTTGTAGATTATCAATTAGAATTATATTATTGGTAATTAGTATTATTGAAGAAATAAAGAACTATTAAGTATTGAAAAGTATTAATGTTTTATTAAGTAACAGCAATATTGACTCTTATCGATTATTATCGATTCTCAGGATATCGAAAAAAGTTACAAGTATATGTTATAAAAATTATATAGGGTTCTTTAAACAGCCAGTTATTACCAAAGTCAGAGAAATCGGGCTAATATTTAAAAAGTATAACGTTACAATCAAATTAATAGTTATTAATAAACACAGACATTGAATAATAATTTGTAAATATAATAATTGTTTTCACCCAACAGCTGTGTCGAACTAGAAGGCGGGGTTCTGGCAATGATGAGACCAATGTTGCAAATGGCTGCCGTGAAGTTAGTGAGATGTCATTCGTATATTGGACGTTCCAAATAAAAGATTTTCCTGTAGTATTCCTGTTCTGATGTCTGCGAATCTCTTGTAAAATGTTGTGTAGTGTCTAGTGTACTGTTTCTGAGTTGTATTTAGTGTATCCGTATAATTATTAGTTCAAACACTTTCCCCGGTTCCATCACTAATTTGGGTTAATGTATTACACAGTTTTCTTGTGTTTTGTGGTGTTTTTCAGAGTAGATTTATATTGTTCTGTGTTATGGAGTGTTACTTGATTGTTTCTGTTATAATATGATAGTTTTAGAAGTATTTTACAAGTCACTCGCGATTTCACAATAACGTACTATACACTCGCTTTGTATGTCTATTATAGGTTAGGTTATGCACGTTACCAAACGTATGTCATGTTAACCGTTCAAAAACCAATAATTAACTAACTGTTTCCTCCAGTTTCAATTAAACTCTTAGCCCATATAATATTATCCTTAACATTGTTCAAAAATATTTTCACATCCTGTGAATACTTTATATTTTCACTATATGAATGCCTAAACTTTGGTTATTTGTCAATTTTATTCACTAGATTTGATTTAAATTAATCTTTCAGTTCATTCTGGTTATTTTCAGATTAAATAATGCCATTTTATAGTGTTTTCTGTCCAAAAAATAGTAATTTTACTTTCAGTTTGGTATACAAACTGTTTGGAAGTCAAAACATTAAAATTTACTTCCTGTCATTATATAAATTCAGCCATTTTATCAGTTATATTTAATATTAATAATTCTATATTGTATTAAAAGGTTCCTATTCCCTTATTTTCTGGTAATTAATTGAATTAGTTGTATTCTGAAACATTATTCTGAAATATATGACTCCCATGTCTAAATTTCTGAGTTTAGTCATTTTTATTTTTATTCATAATTCTGAATATAATTTATTAAAATCTCTCTAAATGGTATGTGCAATTATATGGCATGATCTCAAGTTTATTTTGTCTAAACCCCTTTTGTTTATTTGCATTTAATTGAGCAATTTCTCTGTTTTGATGAAGTTTGGTTTCCATTCTTTTGGCCTATGATTTTTTAAACAATTTTTCTTACAAAATATTTTACAAACAAATATATGATGTGTGATACCCTCTCTGACTTTTACAAATAGTATTATAAATTAAACATGCTTTCAAATTATACAAAAACAATTAGTATTGGTTACAATACAAACAATAGTTAAAACAAATAAAGAATTTTTTTTTTTTTTTAAATAAATGGTTGTCTTCAAGTCAGACATTTTGCAACACAATCCTTATTTCTAAACATGGAAATATGGCTTACAAAAAAGGTTTTTTACTAACTAACATCTTAATTACTCTCTACTATTTACAAGTGGTAACTATTTTTATAGTTCTGATGTTAGTTGTTTCAGACCCAAACAAATGGCCTTATATCTAATACATTTTTAAACATTCTTGTACTATATACATAAAAAACCTTATATTTATATTCTTATTTCTAACTATTATTATAAGTAGGATTCTACAGTTTTTATACTGTCTTTTACATTGTCTTTGGGGAATTGTACCCTGTCATTAACAAATAAATAGTATTAATTGTTCAAAAGGTATTATGAACTCTGTTTTCCTTTTTTCATGTAAAACAAAATGTTATTTTAAACAGATTCATGTCTTATGAACAACATATTGTCACAGTACATATTTTAAGTCATTGAAAAATGCATATTTCATTGCATCCAATGTTTGTGATTGCCAAGAATGAAACACAAGGTTCATTTTTTGTAATACCCAAAACTATCACTGGTTCACTTTGCACTTATATATTATGTTAATGCTAAATGGTCGTATAGTCTTATTAACATAATAAATTGGTTAGCGTTTTTTCAATGGAGATTTGTTCCATGGGTACTATATTATTGTTTCATCTTAGTTCACAGGAAACTTTTACTTTGTTCACTTCTCTCTCTTAAATTTATATACATGTGGTTTTTATTTCGTTATACTTTTATTTTTAGTTATTTATTTTGGGGATATAGGGATTTGGGTGTCTTTTATAAGAGCATGACATCTTCTTCAGGATGCTGCCCTCTTCTTCTTTCTTCAGTCTTCTTTTCTCCTGCCTTCTGGGACTGGTATCTTCTCCATCTTCTTCTTGTTGCCATCAGGTTTCTTGGGATCTTCTCCATCTGCTTCTTTATTACAGAAATACACAACCTGTATTGGTTGATCTTGGCTTATTTTAGGGTTTCTCTTCTATTTATTCTTCCTCGTTGTGGGTTTGGTCATATTGTGTACTGCTTTGTTATTTACTATTTTACCTTCCTGGGTTATACCTTGAAAACCTTTGGTTATGAGACTGGTCTTGGATGACTCATCACTAGTAACTCCTTTTATTTGTACTTGTATTTTCTTTATAATAATGATTTCTTTCCACAGTTGATATGAATTAATCTATTTATATTAGACTTAATGCTTTCTTCCAAATTTAAATATTATAACTTCATTATTCTAATGATCAATTGCCATTCAATATTATGCAAACATCTGTCACGCTACAGATTGCTCCCCTCCAGAAGTAATTATTTCAGACTTGTTTATGGATGAAATAATTTCTTATGATAATTTCATCATTTCTTATAATTCATTTTCTTCTCCATCTTTATATCGATTTTTTTATAATTAGAGTTTTATTAATTTTATATATATGGTTACTTGTCTTACTACTGATCCTTTTCGGATAGTTAGTGTCTTCTGAGATATATTATAATTGTAATACATTTTCTTTCTATATCAACTTCGTGTTGTATCCTTGGGATATTAATTCCCTAACATTCCCTATCACGTGGGCTGGGGCAGATCAGAGGGGCACTGTACGCTACTTTTCTGCTGGCCATACACCACTTCTATAAATTGAGTACAGGGGCATATCCATCCCTGCTCAAAAAAACATAATGCTGCTGGAATTATCTTCAGTCAGTCATCGAATAAATAAATAAAAAGTAGTCTCATTTTCGACTAATAAAAATATCTTTGGATTCTCCACTTCGTAGTCTCTCAGATTATCTCACATTTTCTATCTTAATAAATCTTCATAATCATTATTATACTCATTACATATATATTTTTTCAAAACTCTTAACTTGTCTGATATATTTAATTTAATTATGGTTGAAAACCTTTCTTTTAATAATTCTGGTTACTGTTTACAGTGTAACTCTCTTTCTTCTTCATCTGAATTCTCTTTATACTTTCTTCTGGTTATTCATAGTATTAGCATGGTCTTTATAAATAGTCTTTCGTATTCATTATTTGAATGGTCTTAATATATTATATTTAATTTTTTAACATTGTATCTTTACATTAGATATACAGGTTGTTATATTGATCATTTTATTTAAACATTTTGGTTCTTTCCTTTCTCTTAGAAAGTTATTAATCTGCCTTCGCATTCATTAACATTAATTCATTTATATTATATTTCATGTGGTATTTCTTCTCTTTGCATTTCATATAGGTCTTATTATTATCATTGGTTCAAAATCATCTTCTCCATATGTTTGGTATGAGTTGTTCTTCTTTGCTCTTAATTAACTGTTTTCATTATCGTTTCATCGGTAATTAGTCTCTTTGCTTCCAAAGTTTTTCCTTCTCTGGCATATTACACTCTTTTTTGTTAGTCTTCTCTACTCCTTCAAATGCTATTGTGAATGTCTAGCATTTATTCTGGATTAACGTTAATTCTCTTTTCTGAATTAATCACTTTATTTTCTCCTCAATTCAATCATAATTGACACATAATTATTTTTTGGAACTTGGTTAGTTTTAATGTAAAGTTCAAACTATTCTTTTTAATTAATTGAAAAATATTTCTCATAAATCCTTGTAATATGTTGATCTTATCTTGTTTCAAAGTACTGACGTTCTATCAACATTCAAATTCTGTTTAATTCATTTATTCCCAGAATTGTTTCATTCAGAATTGTTTATAGTACTGTTATCTTACTATTATTTCTGAATGTTTTGGTATTTTTCCAAAATCAAATTCTTCTTAATTATTTACCATAAAGTTTTCTCATAAACTTAGTTATAGTAAGTTGGTCTTACTTCATTTTTAAATTTTTTGTATATTAACTTCAAAATTCCTTTCTTCTTAATTCTTCCAAAATGTTTTTCTCATAATTCAGTGGTAGTAAGATGTACTTACTCAGTTTTAAATTTTCATAATTATATTTGAATTCAAAAGTCTTTCTTTTTCTTTCATAAAGTTTGTTCCAAAATTATTAGGTTGTAAGTTGTTCTTACATTATTTTTGAATTTTTAAAATTATTAAAAATTCTTTTTTTAATTCTCCAAAATGTTCTTCTCAAAATATTAGGTTGTAAGATGTACTTACATTATTTTAGGATTTTTTCAATATAAATTCTAAATTCCTTCTTCTTATAATTCTCCAGAATGTTCTTTTCAAAATATTAGGTTGTAAGATGTACTTACATTATTTTTAAATTTTTATACTTAAATTCCTTCTTCTTATAATTCTCCAAAATGTTCTTCTCAAAATATTAGGTTGTAAGATGTACTTACATTATTTTTGAATTTTTAAAATTAATTAAAAAATTCTTTTAATTCTCCAGAATGTTCTTTTCAAAATATTAGGTTGTAAGATGTACTTACATTATTTTCGGATTTTTAAAATAAAAATTCTAAATTCCTTCTTTTTATAATTCTCCAAAATGTTCTTCTCAAAATATTAGGTTGTAAGATGTACTTACATTATTTTAGGATTTTTAAAAATTAAATTAAAAATTCTTTTTCTTGTAACTCTCCAAAATGTTCTCAAAATATTAGGTTGTAAGACGTACTTACATTATTTTTGAATTTTTAAACTAAAATTAAAAAATTCTTCTTTTAATTCTCCAAAATGTTCTTCTCAAAATATTAGGTTGTAAGATGTACTTACATTATTTTTGAATTTTTTAAAATAAAATTCAAAATTCTAAATCTCACAACTCATTCTTCATAATATTTCTTCATAGAAGCTTGATTGTACACTCCTTTGATTTTTCCTGAAACGATTTCCCTCAACTCATATGTATTGTTATGCTTATCATTTACCACAACATATGGGGTTATATTGTACTCTACACTGGCCCATATTATTTATACTTTAATAAGTTGATCTCCACTTTTTCTTTTCTTTTATATACCCAGGAAGATGGACGATTTTCTTTATGTCGTTCCATTGTTCATATTCTTATTTATTTATAATGTGCATTTTCTTAAATAGTCTTCATTCATAAAAACCCAGTTTTGTTTCTATGTTTTATTATTCGTATCATTTCCTTTCAGTGATATTTATTTCGTCTCCTTCACCATCGTTTTTCGCCGTAGTCGGTTATCATGATCCGTCCCTTTTCTTGATGTCGTGTGGTATTTGTGTCAACCAGGGTCCATCATCTCAGTTGCTCTTATAAAATTTACCCTAGGGCGCGACACTCGGTTATTATTATTGTTATTATTGTTATTACTAAATTTATCATGATAGTAATTTCGGTTAGGTTGTTCAGGTCTGTTGCCATTATTGTTGGGATATGGATTTCTCTGACTGTATGGGACATTATTATGTTGGTATAAATTGTTTCTATTGTATGGATAGGGGTTGTTATTCCTAACGCCGTTAAAATTACCGATAAACTGGTTATTATGCGGCGGGTTGTTAGGGCCGTCGTAATTACTGGGCTGGTTCCCTCTATCATTATACTGTATACACCAATACTTCTCTGGTCCATGTTTTGTGTTACCTGACAAATATATGTGAGGATCTTCATCTGGGTTATCACTTATTATTTGTTTATCTGAAACACCATAAACTGGTTTACCATCACATATCCACTCTGAAGTAATATATTTTAGTCTAACCGTACCCTGGAACTGTCCTAAATGGCACGCTAATGGAATACATTCTGGTGATTCACCTGTGCCGTCATTACAGTCTGGTACGATATCGCATTTCCATCTTTCTGAAATCCACTGTCCAGTCTTGCGCTGAAATTGATCTGGTTCACATGTTGTATTCTGTTTACCTCTGGTCCTTTCCCATTGGTAGGCTACTGTCTTGTGGTAAATTATTTCTGAAATTACTTCAATTCTCCTCCTATAATTCCTGGAATTCGTGATGTCTTTGTCATAGGTAATTGGGATATTATTGCCATCAATCAACCCATGTTTCATCATCTCCAACTCTTCCTTCGTTTTTATTACATTTCTTGGACATATTCTTCTTTTCCTTGGTTTAATATTTTCCTTATTTCCGCTAGTTTTAATTCCAGGTACTACCATTATTTGTTCCTGCGTTTTATCATTTGGTACTTCTTCTGGTTCTGGTTTGCTATCATTTTTTATCTCTTCGGTCTTCTCCTTTCTTAATTCTTCCCTTTTTAGTCTGTCCTCTCTTATTTCCTTACACTTGTCATCTAGTTTCTTGTTCATATTGTCCAGTTGGTCACCCAATTCTTTCCTTATGGATTGGTTGCACTCTCTTATACTTTTCCTCACCGATTCGTGGCACTCATCCATTTTCTTACTCAATTCTTCCTTTAATTCCTTACAATTTTCGTCCATTTTATTCTTACTGGATTTGATATCTTCCATCACCATTCTGAGCATCTCTTGTATTGTCATGTCCTCTGTTTCCTTCTCCGGCACATTGGTTTCCACAGTTTGTGTAGGTATCTCCGGTTGTTCAATTTGTTTGGACAACACCGATTGTAATACCTCTTCCAACTCTACTGGCGTTGCCTCTTTGTTGTCCATATCGACTTCTTTTTCGGCCTCCGCCGCCCGTTTCTTAGATGTCGCACGTCGTTGCATTTTCCCTTGAAATTCTCTGGCTTTGTAGCTGTTGCCTAGCTCCAACTAGTGATTGGGCAGAATGTATTGGCCTTGCAATCGCTAATTAAAGCCCCTAAAGTTGTGCGCCAATTTGTAATAATTCAAATAAATTAAATATAGATGTGTGTTGATGATATACTGCTATTATGGAGTATGTGACTCCGACGTAATCAAGTCCAATGTAATATGTTTAATTGGTGTGGCTCTCGACGTCTTACTGGCCTGAAACACTTCCTTAAGTTTCCCAGTTGGTCGAGTCCCAATGGTAGCAAGACCGGTCGAGTAGCGTAAAGTTGATGAAGAAATATATATGCTCAGCTTCACCGAAAGTTTCAAAACAAAAATTATTGTTTTGAAGAAAATTAAAAAAAAAATTATGTTTATAAAAAAAAATAATAAAAAAAATTTTTAATTTTATTAATTAATTAATTAGGATCAATTAATTAATATAGGGCTGTGAAGTTTTAAACAGTGTAATGCTCTTCTGAAAATTTTTATTAAAGTTTTAGTATAATTTAAATAATCTATCACCACTCATAAGACTGTCTGTAAACCAATCGATATTTGTTTACCTTTCTATTTTTTAGGTTATCTTCACTTACGGGTGGTAAAGTCCTTGTAGATTATCAATTAGAATTATATTATTGGTAATTAGTATTATTGAAGAAATAAAGAACTATTAAGTATTGAAAAGTATTAATGTTTTATTAAGTAACAGCAATATTGACTCTTATCGATTAGTATCGATTCTCAGGATATCGAAAAAAGTTACAAGTATATGTTATAAAAATTATATAGGGTTCTTTAAACAGCCAGTTATTACCAAAGTCAGAGAAATCGGGCTAATATTTAAAAAGTATAACGTTACAATCAAATTAATAGTTATTAATAAACACAGACATTGAATAATAATTTGTAAATATAATAATTGTTTTCACCCAACAGCTGTGTCGAACTAGAAGGCGGGGTTCTGGCAATGATGAGACCAATGTTGCAAATGGCTGCCGTGAAGTTAGTGAGATGTCATTCGTATATTGGACGTTCCAAATAAAAGATTTTCCTGTAGTATTCCTGTTCTGATGTCTGCGAATCTCTTGTAAAATGTTGTGTAGTGTCTAGTGTACTGTTTCTGAGTTGTATTTAGTGTATCCGTATAATTATTAGTTCAAACACTTTCCCCGGTTCCATCACTAATTTGGGTTAATGTATTACACAGTTTTCTTGTGTTTTGTGGTGTTTTTCAGAGTAGATTTATATTGTTCTGTGTTATGGAGTGTTACTTGATTGTTTCTGTTATAATATGATAGTTTTAGAAGTATTTTACAAGTCACTCGCGATTTCACAATAACGTACTATACACTCGCTTTGTATGTCTATTATAGGTTAGGTTATGCACGTTACCAAACGTATGTCATGTTAACCGTTCAAAAACCAATAATTAACTAACTGTTTCCTCCAGTTTCAATTAAACTCTTAGCCCATATAATATTATCCTTAACATTGTTCAAAAATATTTTCACATCCTGTGAATACTTTATATTTTCACTATATGAATGCCTAAACTTTGGTTATTTGTCAATTTTATTCACTAGATTTGATTTAAATTAATCTTTCAGTTCATTCTGGTTATTTTCAGATTAAATAATGCCATTTTATAGTGTTTTCTGTCCAAAAAATAGTAATTTTACTTTCAGTTTGGTATACAAACTGTTTGGAAGTCAAAACATTAAAATTTACTTCCTGTCATTACATAAATTCAGCCATTTTATCAGTTATATTTAATATTAATAATTCTATATTGTATTAAAAGGTTCCTATTCCCTTATTTTCTGGTAATTGATTGAATTAGTTGTATTCTGAAACATTATTCTGAAATATATGACTCCCATGTCTAAATTTCTGAGTTTAGTCATTTTTATTTTTATTCATAATTCTGAATATAATTTATTAAAATCTCTCTAAATGGTATGTGCAATTATATGGCATGATCTCAAGTTTATTTTTCTAAACCCCTTTTGTTTATTTGCATTTAATTGAGCAATTTCTCTGTTTTGATGAAGTTTGGTTTCCATTCTTTTGGCCTATGATTTTTTAAACAATTTTTCTTACAAAATATTTTACAAACAAATATATGATGTGTGATACCCTCTCTGACTTTTACAAATAGTATTATAAATTAAACATGCTTTCAAATTATACAAAAACAATTAGTATTGGTTACAATACAAACAATAGTTAAAACAAATAAAGAATTTTTTTTTTTTTTAAATAAATGGTTGTCTTCAAGTCAGACATTTTGCAACACAATCCTTATTTCTAAACATGGAAATATGGCTTACAAAAAAGGTTTTTTACTAACTAACATCTTAATTACTCTCTACTATTTACAAGTGGTAACTATTTTTATAGTTCTGATGTTAGTTGTTTCAGACCCAAACAAATGGCCTTATATCTAATACATTTTTAAACATTCTTGTACTATATACATAAAAAACCTTATATTTATATTCTTATTTCTAACTATTATTATAAGTAGGATTCTACAGTTTTTATACTGTCTTTTACATTGTCTTTGGGGAATTGTACCCTGTCATTAACAAATAAATAGTATTAATTGTTCAAAAGGTATTATGAACTCTGTTTTCCTTTTTTCATGTAAAACAAAATGTTATTTTAAACAGATTCATGTCTTATGAACAACATATTGTCACAGTACATATTTTAAGTCATTGAAAAATGCATATTTCATTGCATCCAATGTTTGTGATTGCCAAGAATGAAACACAAGGTTCATTTTTTGTAATACCCAAAACTATCACTGGTTCACTTTGCACTTATATATTATGTTAATGCTAAATGGTCGTATAGTCTTATTAACATAATAAATTGGTTAGCGTTTTTTCAATGGAGATTTGTTCCATGGGTACTATATTATTGTTTCATCTTAGTTCACAGGAAACTTTTACTTTGTTCACTTCTCTCTCTTAAATTTATATACATGTGGTTTTTATTTCGTTATACTTTTATTTTTAGTTATTTATTTTGGGGATATAGGGATTTGGGTGTCTTTTATAAGAGCATGACATCTTCTTCAGGATGCTGCCCTCTTCTTCTTTCTTCAGTCTTCTTTTCTCCTGCCTTCTGGGACTGGTATCTTCTCCATCTTCTTCTTGTTGCCATCAGGTTTCTTGGGATCTTCTCCATCTGCTTCTTTATTACAGAAATACACAACCTGTATTGGTTGATCTTGGCTTATTTTAGGGTTTCTCTTCTATTTATTCTTCCTCGTTGTGGGTTTGGTCATATTGTGTACTGCTTTGTTATTTACTATTTTACCTTCCTGGGTTATACCTTGAAAACCTTTGGTTATGAGACTGGTCTTGGATGACTCATCACTAGTAACTCCTTTTATTTGTACTTGTATTTTCTTTATAATAATGATTTCTTTCCACAGTTGATATGAATTAATCTATTTATATTAGACTTAATGCTTTCTTCCAAATTTAAATATTATAACTTCATTATTCTAATGATCAATTGCCATTCAATATTATGCAAACATCTGTCACGCTACAATATTCGATTTAGTTTTAAGTTTTATTTGACTAAAGACTATATTATCTGACTTATAAGATATTTTTAAATTTGTGTCTTTAAATATTTTACTTAGTCTTTGAGTTGCATTTCTAAAATAAGGTTGTATATTTTATAATGTTAATAATAGGTGGATTTTTAAAAATAGAGAGATGGAATTCCGTAAGCAATTAATCACAATGTTTGAGGGAGCTGAAGATGCCTTACACGTGGTGGTAAATTCAAGTCTTTCTGAGACACACGGAGTATATTTACTAACCTGATCAGTGGGGCGGATCAGGGGGAACAATCGCCCCCCACCGCTAATAAAAATTTAAGTGGAATTCCGTAAATACTTAACGTAGGCCTATTTCTAAGCTAGTTGCGCATGTTAAACTAATGCTTAGTTGTATGGGAACAATCTTGAACATCACTTTTGTCCTGAGGAAAATCGGAAGTCCCACCTTCAAGCTAGTCTTAATTCCTCCAGAAACCAGTCTCATCCGCCCCCCCCCCCAGAAGCAGCTCGTAGTTACACCAATGAACCTGACTGACACCTATTTGACAAGTGGAAATATGAAAAGTGGATTAATTTGATAATAATTTGAAATTGGATAAATCGGTTACTTGGTTTAAAAAAATTGTTCGAGTTTGTTCAGTCTGGAGCTCGGTACGATCAGCTGTTCGAAACAAGACCAAACATATTGTTACGACATTACAGGACACGCTACGTGTTTCTCGGCTATTCCAGTGGAATCCGGTAGTAATGTGTGTGTGCGCGTATGCGCGCGCGCGTAAATATTGCTGCTACTTTGAGATGAAAGACAATTACGTGACACTTGTCACGCGTCCGCAACGAGACTTTTCCAGACCATACCGGTCCGCGCGCGCTGTGTTCAGAGCTGCAGTCAATTACGTTCTAGTGTTTTCTGGTAGTCGCCTATTAGGGAATATTCTGGAACCTCAGCGGGGTATAAATACAAGTACTCAGCGACGCTCAGTTCAGTTTGAGTTGCGATTTATTCGACTGCGGTTCGTAGTATTGTGGCGAAGTGTCGTGTGTTTTATAATTTTGCGTTAAATTAATTTCATGTTAAAGTACGTAATTTTTTAATGTAAAATCCAACAATAAAATATTCTAATTTTCCGAATTACAGTCAAGAAACTGCTAGTTCATCCGTGACAAGTCAACGGTTCAAACCATATACATATTATACTAGAGAAAGTCATGACACAGACTGGAGTTTAACTGGAAGTATGTCTGGGAGAAAAATTCAAAGGTAGATTAATACGCTCTGTCTTCGTTTTCTGGTGCGTTCGTAATGCAAAATCATAGCGTTGCACTAAATGATACACAATACTCAGTGAACCGCAAGTCACGATAACTATCACTTTATCATACTGAACCTGGCCAAGACCAAGTCCAAGTCGTAGGAGCACGTGCTCTGATGGTCGTAGTGTCCGGGCGAACCCGATGACTCCCTGTTGCCTGCTTGTTAATATGAACAGCAATCTCGCGCGTTTGCAGGATTGGAACCTACTTGAGATTTTAGTTTTCGAGTGATTTAAGGATGTTATTTTGTGGGACTCTGGACTTCGAAAAGGCTCGCAACAGCGGAACGGGGGAGTCGTTAGAGTCCTTTCGATTGGGAGGCTGGAATTGCTCGGCCACGACGGCCGGAGCGCCTCAAACCTGCCGAGGAAAGGTATCCGGAGGATGTCATTCAGAAATGTTGAGTCACGAGAGAGATCAGAAAAGGCGAAAGCACTCACAAAAGTCGGCACAACTAAGGCAAGCACAAACACCCTTCGTCTATCGCCGTGCTCCGGCACAGAAAAGGTGTAGGCGGGAGGGACTTGGACGGCCGCTGGATGCTTATTTGTAATGGGGTACTTATATCCCACTGAGATTTGAGAAAAAATGTGTCGCTTTTCGGATGACGCGACGAATAGACTTCCTAGTTACAGCCAATGCGGAACTCGCTAGAAGCTATGCCAATAAATTTACTGACCATGCACACATCCCCCAGACCAAATGCCGCAGTGTGCCTATCTAATTTGCTATGTCCACACTTGTGCGCTTTCAAATTAAATTTCGCTTTCAATTTTCAATTCTGCTTTCAACACCGAGTAGTTCTTGCGCATGCCTTAGACCGAAAGTACTGAACGCATGCCGCAAAGTGTCTACAGTTGTGTGTCACAGTTGTGCGTCACAGTTGTCAATGTTTCTCCAGTGTAAACGTGAAAATGGACGGGACTGATACTGCTATGTTAGCGGGCATAAGTGCTGCATTTTTAGTGCTGAAAATAGTTAGAAAAAGGCGTGAAAATATCAACGCTCGATATGGTTGAAAGATTGTTTAAGAACGCGTAATACTGGAATTATGAGAGACCTGGATGATAACGTTCTGTTTAAGAACTTTACGCGAATGTCAAGAACGAACTTTTACATGCTGTTACAAATGGTGAAGCCTAAGATCGTAAAAGAAAATACTCGCTTTAGAGAAGCAATACCAGCTGAAGTGAAATTAGCAATCACACTTAGATAGGTATTTGGCTACCGGTGATTCATTTACATCTTTGATGTACTTATTTAAAGTATCCAAACAATTCATTTCATCAAGCTTCCCGGGGTTCTTTCACAGTCAGTTCATACTTCGCAGCCAAAACAGCGTAAGCATAATTTCTTTTCATTTTTTTGTATAATTTTTTCCCTAATGTCCCATAAGGCACAATGTGACCTATAATCTTCAATAAATGCCTACGTTTGTTCTGCCGACATGGTAAACAACAAACACAATAAAAAGTTTCTGTAAAACTATATAGTTGCACGGAAGGTGGAAAGAGGATGCACTGGTGGTGGAAGCACGTGCGTTACTGAATGCGTCACTAAAAACGGTGTCCTTCAACTGATTTTGAGGCATGCTTTGTGCATGAGTTACGTTCGCTAGAGGAAAGTCCTACTGCGCATGCCTCAAATGTACGAAAAGCGCACTAGTGTGGACATAGCAAATGGGGCTAAGACTGTCGCTTACACGATACGTGCAAAGCGTCACGGTCCCAATATTCTCAACGTAGCAATATCCAGTAATACTAAAAAATAACAAGTAATTAACTAACTGTGTCTCTTTTTTGTTTCAGGTAACTACCGTTGGCAATCGTTTGTTATTCAAACCACGAGGTACAGTTATCAAGTATATTTCAAATATTTTAATATAAGAGTTTTGGTTAGTGTTATATTGGTTACAGAATTGATTGAAGTCTCGTTGGGTACTTTGGTGAAACATATTACTATAGAGGTTTAAAAATACCCAAACACTTGGTAGTTACACAGTTTATTCATATACTCTGACAATTATTGTTTCATCCGATTAGGTTAGTCTCAAAGAGGTGCTAAGTACAACTAAATACAAAGAATACGTTAAAGTGTGAACATGTGTTAAGAGTGTGTATATGGACATGTGTACACGGTGGATGGGGTGTAAGGGCTAGTATAGGGAAGGTCAAGTAAGTGTAAAATTAATTATAATTACGAATACAGATGCTAGAATTAATTAAAATAACTTAAAAAAGGAGATAGAAAGAATTATTTCTGATTTGTTTTTATAATAATAATAATAATAAAATGTAAAAACAAAAATGTGAAAAGTGAACAGAAAGAATTCTTTATATCTCCTTTATTAAAAGCTGTTATTGCTTTCATTATTATTATTATTATTATTATTATTATTATTATTATTATTATTAAATGATGTATTGCTTTTACCTGGGTTAGAGGTACGTTCGGCTTCGACCCTTTTGTTCGAATACTTTATAATTTTTTTCTACTGAAGAAGGCCTCCTGTGGTTTGGCGAAACATTTAGGCCAATCGACCCCACGGGCAAACGGCCCGGTTATACATTTGTATATCACTAACTCCGGCAGTCATAGGTTACGTAATAACCTATCTATCCTTCTACTAATCTATGGACAAATAGTTTTAATAATATGAATCACAATATTACTTAATATTATTATTATTCCGGCTGTACAGTGCTTACACATTAATTCGGTACTAAAGATAACAGAATTGATTGAATTCTCATCTTTAACTGCTGCTTGTTAATCCAAAGATTTTATCACTTTTTATTTTCCTCAATATTGTCTGAATTTCTTCTATCCAGGTGATAAGCGGTCTTCTTTTTTTCTTTTTTCCTGGTGGGGTCCATTCCATAACTCTCCTTGGCAACGTTTCCTGTGCCATTCTTTTTGTAGGTCCATACTATTGTAATGTTTTTATTTGAATAAAGTCAACAATTCAATTTTTGAAATTCATTTTGTCCTCAATAACTTTATTTCTAATTTTCTCATGTCTGTATACTGTTGCCGAACATCTCCAAAAGTCAATCTCTGCTGTTATTAATTTTATTCTTGTGCGTTTACTGTAGTCCAAACTTCTGAGCCGTTAAGTCACGATACTTTTAACAATGGTTTTCAATATTTTGGTTTTAGTTTCTTATGTAACTTGCTTATCTCAAAGAATTCCATTTAATGTAGCGACAGCCGTCTTTCTCCAAATTAATTCTGAATTTGATTTCTTTGTCTTGCTTTCCATTTGCCACAATTTTCTCTCCTTCTTCGGCGGCGCGACAACCCATTACTGAGTCAATGCCTTCTTTACAGCCTCCGCCAGTTGTCCCGGTCAAGTGCAGCTGCTCTTCAGCTGCCGGATCCCAAGGATATGGACGCGCATCATAATTCACACCGTCTACCGAACGTAGTTTGGATCTACCAACTCTCCTGGTGCCATAGATCTGTTCTGTGAGTGCCTTTCTGGGTATTTAAATTTTTAAACCCTCCCCTATATATATCCATCCCACCTGAGACTACAAAGTTTTATAACTTTCACAATATCTGGTTCATTCAGAAGAGTGTCCAGTTCTTGGTTGGTCCTTTTCCTCCATTCACCTCCCACACATATTGGACCAAAAATACTGCGGAGGATTTTGCGTTCATGAACCACCAGGCTTAACTCAGACTTTCTAGAAATGGTCCACGTCTCAGAACCATAGGTGGGTACTGGGCGGATCAGTGTTTTATACAGAAGCAGATTGATGCTCCTTAGCCCAGGAAATATAGTCAAAAAATTTGACTTTAAAGGAAAAAATTAGATAAAAGCTGGTTTTTGTACATGTGGTCGTTGAACCATAAGTTATACGAAACCAATTAGTCTACCACTTAAATTTGTCCGGGGGTGATTTTACAGGGGTTGAAAGGGGTAAAAAAACGATTTTTGCATATAACTTAACAACGAAGTATTTTATCAAAAAATGTTTCAAATAAAAGTTGTAGCACAAAATTCCCTATAATTTGGTAGGTGTCACATTCCGTCGAAGATTGTTGGAATAGGCCATATTTAAAACTTAGAGTATACTGTATTTTTTTGTATTTTGTTCTGTTGCATGTGAATGTGTTTTTTTTTTGAGAGGATGATGCTTACATAAGCCGAAGCTTGTGCGTAGGTAATGAGATGGGAATGACTTGAATGATGAACAAATGCCAGACCTTAACGGGAATCAAACCCTGAACCTCTTGGTCTAGAAGCCAGCGCCCTAACCACTAGACCAAACCGGTCGGTTAATATTAACTTAAAATATTGTCTCAGGGCGAGTTTTCCCATATTGAAATATGTACATTTTTTTTTTGCTGATGGAAATGAAGAATTTCGTCAAAAAAGTGTCAAATAAAATAATTTTTCACATTTTTAGTAATTTCTCTACAGTGAAGTACAGAAAGTAAATATATAATGCAGACCAATGGACCTAAGTATTGTAAAAGTAAAGTAAAAACATTTTTACTTTTTTACTAGGAAGGTGCCGCTACGCTAAAGCTTGTCCGATTTATTTACAGCAAATGTTTGAATTACAAAATAGAATGAGTGACTCAGAATTTGATAAATCTACGAAAGGTTATTTTACTGTAAGGCGTAACAAAACATTTTTCAGTGGTACTTGAACCGATATTCTCATAGAACAGACAGCAAATCGAGAATTTAAAGTCCAAGGTGGCGTTGTTCACCTAGGATTCACAGAGGAAATATTAAATTCATATTGATCACCATCAAATCAGCATTTTCGGATATTTGTCAAGAACTTGAAAATTTTTTCAGCACTACATTTTCCACATCTGAACAACATGTTGAGTTAAGAGAAACTCAAAATGCAAGAAATGATTCAGATGTCAATAAATTGTATGATTTGCTTATTAATCACGATGTTTAAAAAAATGCAAATCGTTACGTCACTTGGTACTTGAATTATTGGAAATGATGCTACTAATTGTCATAAATCAAAGGAAATTAGTGAAAACGATATGAAAAAATTGTTTTGGAAATTCTATAAGGACATTGTCATAAAACGTGAAAACACAGTACGTCCTCCGAGTGCCGTTAGTTCCTCTACAACGGTACGTGAAAAGGGTATTACTATAGATCCTTTAATGCTCTATCAAAGAATGCTGTTGTGTAGAGAACCAAGTGATGATGTATCAGAGTATTTTAAATTTGAAATTGCACCGTACCAAATGTCTATTTTCTCGAATACTGGAATGAAAAAAGCCACCAAGTCCGCTGTATATGATGAGTTTAGTTTACTGAACAAGACACACATCTACATAACAGATGGAAATTATTTGTTGCACAAAGTGAAATGCAATTTTAAAAATGCAGTAATTATAAAGAAGTATGCGATATGTACGTGCAATATGTTTCGCGTACTTTTAAGTCTGCAGTAATCGTCTTCGATGGATGTTTCAGAAATCTCTCAAAAGGAATCTGCCAAATTAGAGCTGTTACCTCCAACTTCAGCAGTTGCAGCTCAGCATTCCTTTAGACTTTACTACCAAGTTCAGAAATGGCTAGTAACTACATTAGAACCAGCTCCTGAATCAATTTTGAATTTAATTTTCTGTGGCTGCACAACTGACTGTTCTACTTTTCGTTATCGCTGCCTAAAATCCACAATTTCGTTGTGGATTGCAATGGACAGTTTTGTGTAAAAATTGCCAAGGATCAACGTGTCAGAATCGTGAAACGCCAGGTTATAATATTAATGTTGCTGGTAGTGAAGAGATTAATACTGACGATGAAAATGAAAGTGAAAATTGATGATCTTGAAGAAACAAATTACATTGAAAACAGTGATATTGAAGACTTTTTGTTACTTCAATTTTTATTATAAAAAAATTCTTACAAAAGAAAAATCTTATTATATTTTTAAAAATTAGTATATAATTTTCCTGTAACATTTTTTCTGGTATTATTTTAAAATAATTTCCATTTAAAAATTTAAATTTATCATCTGATATTTCTGAACAAATTATTTATTCAGTTGTAAAAATTTTACTTTTCCTTAATTGTTTGTTTTTATACATTTTGTGTGTTAATTCTACCTTCGTTTTGTGTAATTCACATATTTTATTTCATAAACTGATTTCTTTCTGATTTTGACATTTTATGATGTGTTTAATTATGTAATTAATTTTTTTTAAATGACTATTTTGTACAGTTCAAGATTAATTTTTTTGTATTTTTACATCATTTTAATTTTAGTCATTAGGCCTAAGTAAAAATGTTCAAATTTTCAATTCTCAATAATTATTCATTTGTTTTTTTTATTCAAACAATGTTTTATTTATAAAAATTTGTTTCCTTTTGCGATCCTTTTACTATATTATTCTTAATGTTTTATTATCATTACAATTTTGTAAATATCGAAAGATACTTTTTTTAAATACTTCACCTTGAATAATAAATGATGTGAATGTATCAATAATGTGTTTTTTTAAACTTTTTTGTAAATTTTCATCCTCTTAAAAAAAACAAAAAAAAACGATCATTTACATAAATAGACACAAAATACAAAAACAACACAGTATACTTTAAGTTTTAAATGTGGCCTATTGCAACAATCTTTGACATCCAGGAATGTGACACCCACCAAATTATAGGAAATTTTGTGAGCTACAACTTTTATTTGAAACATGTTTTATAAAATACTTTGTTTTAAAGTTTTACGCGAAAAATCGTTTTCTCTCCCATTTCAACCCATATAAAACCACCCCTAGACACTTTTGAGTGGTAGACTTATTGGTTTTGTATAATCTATGGATCAAGGACCATATGTACAAAAAATTAGCTTTTATCTAATTTTTTCCTTAAAACTTCCTATTTTTCCTGGGGTACCTGGCAATTGTTTTACTCTGGAACAG
Source organism: Magicicada septendecula (assembly GCA_034769895.1). Taxonomy (NCBI): domain Eukaryota; kingdom Metazoa; phylum Arthropoda; class Insecta; order Hemiptera; family Cicadidae; genus Magicicada; species Magicicada septendecula. The sequence continues at coordinate 60,662,392 of CM068374.1, forward strand.
GGGTCTGAGATCAATGAAGCACCTATTAGCTGAGGTGATTCTTCGCTTTATTTCTTCTGTTGTTTCCCCATCGGAGTTAACTTGGCATCCTAAATAAGCAAATGTGTTGACTTTTTCGAAGGAATAGATGCCAATTTCGACGTGCTCTCCTTCTCTAGCTTCCTATCCTGTGACCATGTGTTTTGTCTTTCTTTCATTTATTATGAGACCACCCTCCTTGTGGGTCCTTCAAGAGCAAGAAAGGCTTCAGTGACTACTCGTAGAGACCACCCGATTATAACTAGGTCATTAGGTCAATTTTCACCCCTGAATACGTGTATTTCCCCGTACATAAAATGTTCCCCATGCCTTCCTCCAGTATCAAGTCTCGCTGAAGGTCACCTATTGCCACGTATTTTGTTTTATTCATATTTACCTTTAGTTTCCTTTTCTGATATTCCTGTATCAATTTTCTAGTCATGTACTCAATGTCTTCAAAATCTTGAACCAAAAGTAATTGCTCATCAGCAAACTGTAATGAATAAACTGTATCACCATCAAGTAGAATTCCCAAGTTCCTGCACTTTCTTTCCAAGTCTCTATTGCATGCTCTGAACAAATTTTAAAAAGCCTTGAATTTGCAACATCCCTGGCGTAAACCTTTGGTCACTTGAAACTCTTTTCACAAATTCCTTCCTATTTTTATTCTCGATATAGGATTGTTGTAGAAATTTTGTATTGCTTTTATGATAATTTTTGAAAACCAAATAGATTACTTAGTATATTCATAATATTACTTTGAATGCGGTTTGCGTGTTCTCTAGTATATAACACCGTAAAGTGTTCATGCTCTTACAACCCTGTCGCCAAACCAGAGTAAGCGCATCGTCTAACCGAACAAATACTGCGTGTCGTTTGGTGAACAAGAAATTTCACATTTTACGTTAAAAACTACTCTTCTGAACTGATAACACCACCACCTATGACAAGTGCATTGTACATTATTTCCAAAAATCAACAGCATGTGAATAGACGGGAAATTTTCATATTCTGCATTCGTGTTACACAACACCATTAATTGAATCAGTCTACTTCAGTAGAGCAGCACCTTTTGAGCATTGCGCAGGCTGTATTATTGAAGTCTCCCTATGCTACACACTACAGTAGAACTACTATGTTTGAGAGTTGATTGAGTTGCTTCAACCAATGAATTCAATTAAACTCGATACCTATCTGCCACTATGTGCGTACAAAGCAGAGGCGACGTGGTATCGATTCCCCGATTGTAACGCGCTACACAATTTATTTTCATGTTAATTCACGTATGATTATTGCGACCGTACAAGTCTTCTCTGTCGCTTTTTTAACTGTATTAATGTTATTTTTTTTAATAAAGGTAATTTTTATTACAATTTCCGGGGATTCAGCCCGCGGTCTAGGTTGTTCAATTTGGCTTTTGGCTTTAAATTGAGCAGGTGCGTTTAGATTCCTTGGGTGTCACTTGTTTCACGTGGAAAAAGTAGTTGTTGATAACAAATCTTGAGAAATTTAACTACATTTGTGTAACTGCCAGAAGAACATTAACGGGGAAGGTCAGACGAGACACTCTGTTCAAATTTTTTTTAAATGATGTCCCTACCGTGGCAGTGAGACATGGACACTGTACAAAGTTGAATACAGGCCGGTGTGAAGAGATTTTTACAATATCTGTATTTGGAATATCCCGGAGATACGGGCTAAGAGTTGATGACATAAGGAACGCCCCCGGAATTTACAACAGGAATGATAGAATGAAGCAGTACATACAGAGTTGAACGGACTACGAGCAAATAATCCATTAGGAAAGACTACCTAAGCAACTGATGTTTTATCTACCCAGGGAAAAGGCAACATTGGGAGACAGATGAAAAAGTGGTTCCCACGAATGAGAGCTCAATAGACTGTAACGTCCACGACGTAAAGGAGAAGAAGAACAACGTGTTCTTAGTACTACATACAATATATCAAGGTTGCTATTTCTTTTATGAATTTGCTAACTGCTATAATTTTTTATTGTTCGACTAAGCTTTTCGTCATTACTGACATCTTCAGGTCTTAAACAACCAAACAATAAACTTAAACTTTAAACTTTAAACAATACGAAGAATATCAAGGTTGCTCCTCATATCATGGTTTCTTAGCCGGTAACGTCGTTGTGTCTTCTTTTAAGTCACCCCCATTGAGACTAGCTGATGCACTATACTCAATGAGACGTGCTATCAGCGATCTATCACTCTCAATATCCCGAGTTAGTTAAACGCCCGTACTTTATGGTTATTAGTAACCAGCGAGTTCAGTCACCCGTGTGTGTTTACGAGAATGTGTACGCGCTGTAGGGCAAGTGGGGTATAAAGAAGTTGCCTAGTTCTATTATTGTATATTTTTGATCTGATGATGAACTGTGAAGCTCGAAAGCTCTAAACGGAAAATGTTTTCTATAGTAGTGTGCAACAGTGTTATTTGCGATTAATAAAATAAACACTGAATTTTATGACTATAAGTACAAACGATGAAAGTAGATGCTCGTCCAAAGAAATACAAACGTAAACTACATGGGGATTGAAAATTAGTTCAATGTACGTTAGAACACTATTATAGGACTTTACAAAACAAATTCTAAGAATTGCCAAAGAACGGCAATACAAATTGCATCAATGTGTAGCCTACATACCGTTTTTGCAGATGAACATGTTGTCATTGACAGTAATAAATATGATGCCTCATTTATGATGAGAAAACTATTCAAAATGTAATATACTAAGTGGGGTCTTAAAATTAATGCAAATAAAACAGAATGGTTATATCTACAACATCGTGCCATGCGTTTCAATATCAGGAGAACATAATTAGCCGTGGGGGAACTGCCATATAGGCTTACTCAAGGTCGAATAGCCATGCAAAAGCTCAGGTCATTAAGTATGCAAAACTTAATTTATATAGAACTATTTTGCAGCCAATTACAAAGTGTATGCTTCAGAGTGTTGGCAGATAATACAAAGGAAAGAAGAAAAATTGGCATCGGCTTAAATGGCTTGTTTGAGAAAATCTTGTCGTATATCCAGGTGCACAGTGTAAGAGAGCGAGAAAGTGAAAGAAAGTACGTATTAATGTAATAGTTGAACAACATAGGTTAAGGACGCATAGGTATCATAGGTATGATGGACGCATACAACTAATGAGCATGGAAAGATGGTCTAGAAGACCACCAGAACATCGTCCGCTCATTCGCAGGAAATAAAACTTGAGAAACTTGAAAAACTTGGAGTCAGGATGTGGGGGATAAGAAGACAGAATTTACTATATATGTATGTCCATCATTTGTTATATATGCAACTCGAAAGTCTCTTGCAGTAGTTATATAATATTATGTGTATTATTCAATATAGTTTATTCTATGAGTAGTGTATTACGTTTTTGTCGTTCAGTTACTTCACGTGCATTCCACTGAAACAATTGAGTATCATCAGGGGTTTGTAAATGATTATATATACTGTGATGATATTAATTACAAGTATTGTTATTATTATATGCCACACGTTGTTGGTGACATTAATTGTACTGTTATTTTATTGCAAATATAATATTTCTATATGCCATACATTGTGGATGCCATTTAATGTGCTGATATTTTATTAGTTGTATGGTATTTCTATCTGCTCATAAAAAGAAAACTCTATCTCAGGTCAACAATTATTAATTTGATTTATATTATTTAATTCTGGGAATGATTTATTCTTTTCTTTAACCAGGACCAAATAACGTTAGTTCATCAATTTTTTAAAGAAATAACAAGGTAATAATATCTACCGTGTAAATGTGAATTGTTTGAATCTGAGCTCTTCACAACTGCAATGGGTTCAATTCTTGCTTATGTTTATCATCTTAAATATAATGAAAGGCTTCGTGTTTTATTCCTTCTCTTGTATTTTTTATTAGATTAAATGTCGAATTCTATTTTCTTCTTGGATTACTAAATGGATTCTTCTTTAAATATTGCATTTGATTGTGCTGACTATCAAATTATATTCCAGGACAGGCTTCCTCCTTTATATCGGTATTCTATAAATGATATATACTCAGACTTCTTGAAAATATTGATGTTTATTAAGTTGTGTAAAAATTATGATTCTTTTAATGTTACAGGTTTATACTCTTATATGTTTATTAGATTGAATATCAATGTTGACTCCCTTCTTTTAAACGTTTCCTACATTAAATACAAAATTAAACTCTGTTATAAGACCACTCTTAGATGTTTCTCATAATAAATATAAAATTTGACTTTTTGATGTGGCTCTTCTTAAATATAAAATTAAACTAAACAAATTTTCTTCCATTTCAATACAATTCAATTCTAACAATTTACAATTTGCCATTTAGATACCTAACTAAATTCGTCACATCTTTCCATCATATGACTATTAAAAACATATATAATTTTATTAATTATTGTTAATTACATTTATTTGATTTTTTAAATTATCCATTATAATTAGTACTTTTTAGATTACTATTCTATTAATCTTTCATTTTATTTTAATGTTTATTTCAAATTTAATATAATAATTGTCAACACATATTTCTTAATGCTGTTCTATATAATTCTGGAGTCTACCTCTATGTTGGTCGTAACTAACAACTCAGTTTTTTTTTTTTACAATTCTAACATATATTCACCGTACTATTAAATTTATACCTTTTCTTCTTTTAAAATTATTTTATTCTTATGTACTGTGGTGTATTTTAACAGCAGTACAATACATATGTTTGTGTGTGTGGGTGTGTACGTTTATACACATTTAGGAGCGATCGTGGGGTGGTGGCGTTGCTACGCTGTCGGCGCGGGTTTGATTCCCGACCGGGCCATCTGATTACGACCGTTCCCCCTCGCAAGGCGATGGTAAACCAGCGAGAGGTGTCCTGCCTAGTATAAACCCTCCCCAACTATGCCGTTTGGATCGGGCGTTAAATTGTTGGTTCCATATACCTGTGAGAGACTCCATAACACACGCACCACGGGTATATGCGGGGAGGGTACAAACCAGTCGAAAGACTAAAGGACCCAGTAACTTATAATAATAGACATTTGGAAAAAAACATCTGAGTAGCTGTTAGAGACGATTGTGCCCAATGGCTGTAACAGCGTAGACTAAGTGGTTGTTTGCGATTGAACAGTCCATCGCTTACAATTCGTGGCCAAGGGATTAACATTGCATGTCGTTAAACGGCTTTGTAGTGTTTGCCGTCAATCGACAGTCGACAGCAGCAATTACACTGACATACACAGCACGTCTGTCTGTTTGATGTCCCTCATTCCTATGTTTACATTACCTACTCTAAATACGGTGTCAGCATTATCAGCCTAATACATTACGCGCAATTTAACTAAGCCAGATAGAAATATCGGTTTGGAGAACCAATCGTGACTAACATGTTCTAAGATATATATTTAAAATTATTTTCGAAATGAAATATTTCTATAGAAACTATTCCTTTCTTCAGCCTTAACTACAGTACTGTGGTCACTAACCTATGCCACCCCTCACGTCAGTGAACTCGATTTTCACTGATGACTGCAGTCGGTGGAACTGCCGAAACGTATGGTTTTGCAGAAAACATTGGACCACGGCCAAACAGTGCGGGAAGGAATTTTAACAACAAACTACTTCTTTGTTGCCGATAACGTAGTACACATATAAAAATTATCCCCTCCCCTTTAGCTATCATTTTCATTTATAGACAATTACTGCCTTCCCCTTCAACTACCCTTTCCATTTAGAGATATTTCATCTCCCTCTCTACAGTGGATTATTATGACCTTCTTTACAGGATACTTTATTTATCAAAATTAAGTAGGTACTTTATTCTTGTTAGAACATAAAACGTTGCAGGTAAACTACTTCTTTCCCTTAACCGATCTTCACCAAAATCAACAGGCCTTGAGTCTTCTACAACTCGGACACATATGCAAAGAATTATTTGATTCTGTTTGAATTTCCGGCAGTTATCGTTCCTCATAGAAAAACTTCTACACACAAGACACTTTTCGGAAAATGACTTTTCTTCATGTTTTGAGGGTAGTTGTTAGATTGTTGCATCTTGAACACAATTTTTTCGCCGTCACCATACGTCCATTTTCTTATGGAACATGGAAGTAAAAAACGGATCATTTATAAGTGGGTCGATATGATTTTTAGTTTTAACATTTTTTTTGTAGTCTGCCCAAAAATAGTTTTATTAAACAAGAAGAATTTAACAGTGCGTGGAATGTGCAATAACTAAGATAAACGAACAGGGTAATAGATTGTGTACAGAAACTTTAAGCAAGAATATGGTAAAATCGTGTCCGTGCTTTCAATAAAAGCTGTCAGTTTGATTACAAAGTATAGATTGTTGTATACCGTTATTAAATCTTTAATTTAAAAGCTACTGTATATTGACAATCGTCTTGTTAGACACTGATTTCACGGTTAATTTAGCAATACACTCACCTGAAATGTATCCTGAGGCTATTTTCTTTAACCGAGGGTAAAAAAACTCGTGTTTGTTTAGCAAAGTGAGTGCTGTCATATGCCACAACTAGACATATGCTGCCACCACGGTGACACGCATGCAGCAATATGATAAATATGATAAAATCGTTAAATGGCAGGTGCACCTTCCGGAAGCGCGGAACATGTAAACCTTGGGGACGTACTTCCTCAAAGCCCTAAATGGCCGCCGGTTCATTGTTATCGGGCATGCTTCTGGATCTGCTTCTGGAAGTTATTTAAATTAATTAAATAACTTCATGTAATGAGCATTACGGACCATCAAAACGCAAAGGATCTTTCGTACGCCGCAATAAAAAATAATCTTTCTTCTTCTTGTCTTCAAGGATTAGGTTATATAAAATTGTTCCGGCACCCATCTCATCCTCGGACGGCCCACGTCTCTTCTACCAATAGTTTTATAGTTCAGTGCCGCTTTCGGCAATCGATCCTCTGTCATCCTTCGCAGATGATCCCACCATTGTCTTCTGTAAGTTGAAATAATTTCACTTATGTCCTTTACTTCAAGGTCTGCTCTGATACCCTCATCCCTTATTCTATCTTGCAATCTATAATTTATTACTGTACTTCGAAGAAACTACATTTCAGCACTCTGAATCATGCCGCATTACTTTTTGTCATGATCCACGCCTCACTCGCATATGTCAATGTGGCTATTGCAATTGCCTTATAAAGTTTAATCCTTGTGCTGTGTCTAGTTTTATTTCTAAGATTTCTATGAATCGTGCCACTAATATTCTTAAATTTATTTATCTTTTCTTTTATATCATATTCATAGCGTATTGCACATCTGAGATATTTGAAACGGTTTACTTGTTCTAAAGTGCTGTTGTGTATAGCTATCTCACTGAACACTTACGTTTAAAGGCCATGGTTTTTGGCCTTTGTCACTGAAATTGTCAGTGAGTACTCTTGCTACCTCTTGTAATTGAAACATAGCTCTTTGTAAATCATCCTAATTGTCTTGAATAAGAATTATGTCATCCGCGTACAGAAGCGAACCAAAACAAACTGTTTTGTTACGCCGTATAAAAATAATTCTTACGATTAAAATTTTTATATTGCCATTTGACCGAAATGAAGGAGAACAGTGATCAGTTTCTAGACAATAATGTTGCGTAACGAGGGAGCTGTCGCTAGGAAACTGCGGCTGTTTTGTTTGCGACGGTTGCTAGGAACGCAAGTTACGTGTAAGCACAAGACAATATTCAACTGAGAAAATTACAGAAACAGTAGTATTGATAATAATAATTTAATTAATTTAACTCTTAGTATGAGCGTATTAAAGTTCTCGTTCTGCATTTTCAGTTGTACGTTATATAGTATTGTCTGCGAGCGAGTTGCCTGTTTAAGACGCGGCAAACACAGACGATACTGCTGACGTCATAAACGTTTACGCTTAGACAAAGTTGCAAGTTACTATATGCAAGTTGCCGGCGGCTGCAGTATCGTCTGTGTTGTAATATTTGCTGTTCTACAACGTTAATGTCACCGTCGCCTTGTACTTATTAGTTGTGTCAGCAACACTGTCTTTGGCACGCCTGTAACCTTTAACCTTGTTGTTTTATATACAATCAAGTGACACAGTTTAACCCCTAACTTTATCACCACATAGTTCACAGTTTAAACTCAATACTGTATGTTACGATCTTATGTTAGTACATTGACTTGAATGTCAATGCTATTTACTTTGTTATAATATCATGTCTATTATTCTGTAGCGAAAGAGGCATTTAATGGGAAGAAAAGACTGCTATGTAGCAAAATTAATAAAAAATTAAAGTAAAAGGTTGGCCAAATGTTATGTGTAGAGCGTTGCTATATATGGTGCAGAGACATGTACACTGAGGAAAGAGGATGAGAAAAGATTAGAAGCATTTAATATGTGGGTTTGGCGAGCAATGGAAAAATTGAGGTGGGTTGATAAAGTAAGAAATGATGAAGTTTTAAGAAGAACAGGGGAAGAAAGAAGAATCCTGAAGGTAATAGAAAATAGGAAAAGGAATTGGTTAGGTCATTGTTTAAGAAGAGACTGCTTGCTTACAACTGCCATGGAGGGTGTCACAGAAGGAGAAAAAAGAAGAGGGCGTAGAAGATAATAATATCATGTCTCTATAAAGAGCTTTTTATATACATACTGTGTGTGTGTGTGTGTGTGTGTGTGTGTGTATGCGCGCTTGCTTGCATTTTGATAGTCCGTAGTGCTATCAACTATTTTGTTGTTGTTGTTGTTGTTGTTGTTGTTGTTGTTGTTCTTCTTCTTCTTCTTCTTCTCCTTCTCTTCAAGGATTAGGTTATATAACCCAGTTCCGGCACCCATCGGCAAGGATCAGGGGTACACATCTTTTGGATACGGGTTTGGCAACCCTGATGTGCCCCAGGTGGATTCTCACTTTGCTTCGACTTGTCTTGGGTGAGATCTCTTCCTTTAATCTGTTCCTGTCTAGTCTCTCTTGATTGACTCTTGCTCTTTTCTGACCCCGACGCTATTAGAGGACTCAAGGGCTAGGGTGTCTTCCTTTGTTCATTCTGATTTCTTAATTTTGGGTGGCTTAGGATTTTAGAGTGCTCACTGATAGCGATAGGTGAGCATTAGAAATACTAAAAACGTTCAGTGTCAGAATAACTGATATAAAGTCACCAAATCCTATCTCAGAAAAAGAAGGCGAGGGCGAATCGCCTGCGCCAGAAAACAAGGGCCTTTCGGCTAAGGTATGGTAACGATGACAGGAGAGTCTCTGGTCCTCCTGGTAGGGGATTGTGCAGCAGGCCAGTAGCCTGTTCATGTAAAACTTTATAATACTTGTAGTACCTAAAGCAGCCTCGGAGTAAGGTCTGGAAACTCTGGCAGTAGAACATTGTCAAAGGATAAGGATATTTGTTCTACATTAATCCACAAAATTGAATTAATTTTGAAGACCAACATTGAAAACCAATATGATGGTTTTTTATGGTGATAATCCCATATAAGCAAAACTTGTTGTTGATGATACTGTTCTGGAGCAAATCAGTAATTTTGAATATCTGGGCTGTAATATACCTTACATTTACAAACAGTGATGTGAATAAGCTGCAAAAGGTCAACCATATATGTGGGACCATCAGGAGAAATCTAAAATCAGCGAGTAAAGAATCGCGCCTGAAGTTCTATTACTAGTGATGCCCTTCCCACACTTTTACATGTGTCTGAGACATGGCCATTATACCAAAAGCCAAGGCCAATGGAATTCAGGAGGCCAAATGGCATTTCTCAGGCACGTGGCAGATATACTCTTCAAGATCGCAAAAGAAATGCCAATGTACGGCAAGAGCTGAATATCATGACTGTACTCGGATAGAATTGCACAATATCGGCTAAAATGGTTCCAACATCTTAAACGAATGGGTGACTGCAGCGTCCCCGAGCAACTATGGAATTATAAGGCGAAAGGAGGGAGAGGTGCGGGACGTCCGAAGGAGAGTTGGAGTGACCATCTCTAGTCTGTTTGCTTGGGACCGGAACAAACCGTGTACGAATGAGCGATGTTGGAATGTCTGCCAGAGTTTTGAACGTATATGTAAAATAGCAAGTAAGCACAGAAACCCATTGGAAATGAATGTATTGTGACGACATTACAGAACAATCTAGGTGTTTTTCGAATGTTCCTGAGGAATCCGGCTGTAATGTTGTGTGCGTACGTGAATTCAACATGCGTTCGCGAGACTTTTCTAGACGTCGCCAGTCGTGCGCACTGTGTTAAAGCCGCAATCAATTACGCCCTAGTGTATAGCTAGTGCGTAGTATGCAGAATGTTCTGGTGTCTGAGCGGGGTATAAATATAAGGCTTCCGCGGCGCTTAGTTCAGTTTGAGTTGCGATATATTCGAGTGCGGTTCGTAGTATTGTGGCGAATTGTTATGAGTTTTATATTTGTGCGGGACAATTGTAATAAAATTGTGTTTTATATTAGTAGACATTATTATTGCTTGTGAACAATTTTTATTTGATTTATTGTAAGAGACTATCTTTTTGGTTACAAACTGTTTAATTGTGATAATTAAAGCTGGTGATCAGTGACTTCATTGGTGTCTTGTATCTTGTTTTTCACTATACCATTCGACGATCAGTTAGATCGTCGTATCAGTATAATCAATAAACAATTATTATTAAGCTCTGGACAGTATTGTACTGTCATACACGAACGAAGCGTAACGGTTAAAACTTTTGAGTTGAGACACTGGTATTGCGAAATGAACGACAGCGAGCGAAATACGACAAGCTTGTTATTCTTCAACTAAAACAAGATTTTAGTAAAAGCACTTTTACTTCCATGTTCCATAAAGAAATGGAAGTATGGTGATGGCGAAAAAATCGTGTTCGAGGTAAGGCCTGATTCTGATTGTACTACCCTCAAAACATGAAGAAAAGTCATTTTGCGAAAAGTGTGCGTGTGTGTGTTCTGTGTGTAGAATTTTTTATGGCAAACGGTAACTGCCACAAATTCAAACAGAAATAAATAATTTTTTGCATATATTCTCGGATTGCAGAGGGCTCAAGGCCTATTGATTTTGGTGAAGATCGGTTAAGGGGAAGGGGTAGTTTACCGGCAACATTTTATGGCAAACATTTTATAAGAGTAATTTTTTCTATGGCGTACGATAACTCCCGCGAATTCAAACAGAATCAAATAATTTTTTGCATATGTGCCTGAATTGTAGAGGATTCAAGGTTTATTGATTTTGGTGATGATTGACAACATTTTACGTTTACATAATTTGGCAACATTTTACGTTTTAACAAGAGTAAAGTACTTAATTTTGATAAATAAAGTATCCTGAAAAGAAGGTCATAATGATCCACTGTAGAAAGGTAGATGAAATGTCTATAAATAAAATGGTAGTTGAATAGGGAGGTGATAATTTTTAATAAATGAAAATGATAGTTGAATGGGGAGGTGATAATTTTTTACTTCCATGTTCTATATGGAAATGGAAGTATGGTCATGGCGAAAAAAATCGTGTTCGAGATAACGGCAGATTCTGATTGTACTACCATCAAAACAAGAAAAAAAGTAGTTTTTCGAAAAGTGTCTGTGTGTGTGTCTGTGTGTAGAATGTTTTCTATGGCGAACGATAACAGCCGCAAACTCAAACAGAATCAAATAATGTTTTGCATACAGCACTGAATTGTAGAGTACTCAAGGCCTGTTGTTTTTGGTGAAGATCGCATAAGGGAAAGGGGTAGTTTACCAGCAACGTTTTACGTTTTAACAGGAGTAATGTGCTTAATTTTGATAAATAAAGTATCCTGAAAAGAAGGTCATAATAATCCACTGTAGAAAGGTAGATGAAATATCTATAAATGAAAAGGGTAGTTGAACGAGGGAGGGGGTAATTTTTTATAAATTAAAATGGTAGTTGATGATGGAGGAGGTAAATTTTTTTATAAGTTTTATATGTGTACTACGTTATTGACAACAAAGAAGTAGTTTCTATGGAAACATTTCATTTCACTGTAACAAAATTCTATATTTTTTCATTTTAATTTAAATCACGTATGAGTGAAAATATATCGTTCATTGCAGGCAAGCATATCTCAATTATGTAATGTTTACTTTTTCAAAGTTTTATTGTTGTGATTACCGCAATAAAAAGGCCGGGAGGACACACACACACACACACACACACAAAATTCGCGTTATTTCTGGCCTCACTCATGTTTATTTTCATATGTTTGCACGCTTTTTAAATGGAAAGTGCCGAAACCCACACAAACACAACGCGTGCAATCCGAAAAGGTGGAGATCGATTTGCTTCCTGTGGATCGCTGGGCAGTGTTGTATTAAAGCAATTAATACAATCTGTGTACTTATTTCTATTATGATATGAGAATTATAAACTAATATGTGGATGTGTGTATGTATGAAAAATATATAAATATTTTTCTCCTTTGGAAAATTATTTTCCCCTCCTTGAAAATATTTTGACCTTCCTGGTGGCTAGTTATTTACTAGCCTGTGTGAAATATAGCGTTATGACATGGATCAGAATGGTCGGTGTTAAACAGGAGACACAAACGTATTAAAGAAGAAATGTTTTGCTAAGAAATTTATAATTATACGGGTGAACAGAATAGTCGTTCAGGAAATCAGAAGACAAATGGAAAGAAAGAAATCAAGACTCGATTTAAAAAAATAAAAATGACTAGTATAGTATTGACAGGAAAGACTTTGATAACACTATAGACATTCCTCGGCCCCTCGCAGCGAGAGTCCAATTCCATTACAGGAATCAGATCGCCGCTACCTTTAGCTAGCTCTTCGTTCGACCTACAGATATTTTATCCAAAAGTACAGTCCTTCCTCACGAAGGTTGAGTATAGTCTTAATCCACCTGACATGGTGGTACCATTTTAGCTGATACGTAATTTCTTCAGAACTCAAACATCCACTTGTTTAATCAATATTTAAATGACTTTAAATATAAATTTTAGGACATGGAAGTCATGTATGGTTCGCCATACCGATTTTTATATGTGTACTACGTTATCGGCAACAAAGAAGTAGTTTGTTGTTAAAATTCATTCCCGGGCTGTCTGACTGTGGTCCAATATTTTCTGCAAACCAGACGTTTCGGCAGTGCCATCGACTGCCACCATCAGTGAAAATCGAGTGCGCTAACGTGAGGTGGTATACATTAGTGACCGTGGTTAAGGCTGAAGAAAGAAATAGAAAGAAGTAGTTTCTTTGGAAATATTTCATTTCGAAAATGATTTTAATTATAAATCTTAGAACATGGAAGTCATGTGTGGTTCTCCATACCGGTATTTAAATTTTATTATGGTAATCAGCAAAATCTCAGTATAAGTTTATAGAAAATTTAAACTATTTTTTGCAAACGAATTTGAATTCATCAGAGCTGCGTAGAGAGAGCAAGTTGGGTAATTCGATTTCCCACTGTCACAGAACCACTAATGGAATCCATCTGTTCCAATAATGTTGTGCAGATTAGAGCATTAGGCGGAGTGCATTAATCAACGACGTCATTATTCTCTTATTGTAGGCCTGCCTACACGCCGAGGTGGTACGCTGCAGTGTACTGTGTCAGTCTCAGTCGATTAATACGGATCGACAATCGTATTCAATTAAACTCAATACTCAACTACTATAAGTACCGTTGGAGAATAAGATCCCCCCCCCCCCGACGTAATGAAACAGGATTTACCTCTGTAATTAGAGCCAATACACTGGATTGCAGATATCCACAATTAAAACCAAGGTGATGGCTTTTTGTGGAACTGATCCCGTACAGGCAAAAATTGTTATAGATGGTACTGTCCTGGAACAAGTTAGCAGTTTTTTAATAGAACTAACAAAAAGCACTAATTTAATAGAACGTGTGATTAATAAACTAAGTGAACTTAAGTCAACAGTCAAGTTTGTTTATGATATCAAAAGCAAAATATAAGCAACTATTATCGGATGCAAGTACCTTATATAACAATTGAATTTTACAACTAGTAAATCGCAGCCGTTTCTTTGAAACCTTGTGGGCCTACCTTTAAGAAGTTAGCAATTTTGAATACCTGGGCTACAGTGTCTCTTATAATGCCAGGAACGACGTTGTGAATAAGTTGCATTAGTTCAACCTTATGTGCGGGACCGTTAGGCGAATCCTTAAGTCAGCAAGTAAAGGAACACGCCTAAAATTCTATAAGGTGATGGCTCTTCCCACAATTCTTTATAGGTCTGAGAATTGGACTTTAACGGAAGGCCAGGCCAGTCGCATCCAAGGGGCTGAAATGAGATTTCTGAGGCACGTGGCAGGGTATACTCTCCATGAGCATAGAAGAAACACAGATATACGGCAGGAGCTGAATATTATGAGTATACTCAACAGGATCGCCCAGTATCGGCTGAATTGGTGGGAACATCTTTGCCGAATGGATGACTGCCGCATCCCCAAACAACTATGGAACTATAAGCCGAGGGGACGGAGAGGTGTGGGGCGTCCGAGGAAGCGCTCGAGTGTCCAGCTGTAATATTTGCTTATTTGAGACCGGAACAAACCATTCTTGGTTTAAACCTTGAGGATGATCATGAATAAGAGTCAAATCTTACAGAAACTAAGTAACAGAAATGCATTGTTCACCTGAATAGGATGGAGGAAAGGTGAAAGAATAGAGAGGACAAGGAAGAACTAAGATTGGAATGGTTGATGACACCAGAAATGGAAAGAGATACAGATATATTAAACAAAACAGATGCACATGAGTAAGAAGGATAGAGAGCATCCCGTTAAAATCTCTTCAAACACAGACATATTAAACAAGAAGAATTTAATAGTGTTTGCAACATGCAATAATTAACATAAAGGAAATGGAAAATACGTTGTGAGCAGAAAAATTGAGCAAGAATATATTAAAATCGTGTTCTTGTTCTGAATATATAGCTGTTCATTCGAATACGAAATATAGAGTGTTTTTACCGATATTAAATCATAGATTTATAAATTAATATGTATTTGACAATCGTGTCGTTCGATGCTATCTTTAAAGTTAATTTAGCAATACACCATAACTGAAATGTATACTTTAAACTGTTTTTGTTAACTGCTCGTAGGCTAAGTCGTGTTCGTTTAGTTGAGTGTGAGCTGGAATGATAAGGATAATGCTGCCAAAACTGCGGACGCATGTGGCAATTGTAACCACTTTGTTAACAAAATTTTTTATTTGTATATTATGCCGTTTAGCGATTTGATTCTGTAATATAAAAGGAATTGAGTTCCTAAAACCAGATTTTATTTACTATTTAGAATTAATATTAGGCAATTACCTGTATTAACTTCCGTCTTGTGACTTATTTGGTTTTTTCCTTAAAACGACGCGTTTCGAGGATAAATCCTCATCATCAGGTTTCAATACTATAAAAACATCAAATTCACCCAAAAGGGGTCGTCAACTAGTTAAAACACACAAAAAACACAAAAACACCACACATAATTTAACACCAACACAGTCTCGGCACAGTCCGATGCGCATCGTCTCGTTGCCAACGACCAACTGTTGCACTTTGTCTTATATGACCGTTATCATTGCCCGCTGACCCATCGCTATCGATGGCCGTGTTGTACAGCAGATTCGATCGGAACGAAACTTTGTCATTAAGTAGCTGGTCCGTTTGTAACTTAAAAGCCTTGTATATCTCATATTCCTCCACAGCGTTCATGTATGTGGGGTCAGCGGGCAATGATAACGGTCATATAAGTCAAAGCGCAACAGTTGGTCGTTGGCAACGAGACGATGCGCATCGGACTGTGCCGAGACTGTGTCGGTGTTAAATTATGTGTGGTGTTTTTTGTGTGTTTTAACTAGTTGACGACCCCTTTTGGGTGAATATGATGTTTTTATAGTATTGAAACATGATGATGAGGATTTATCCTCGAAACGCGTCGTTTTAAGGAAAAAACAAGTAAGTCACAAGACGGAAGTTAATACAGGTAATTGCCTAATATTAATTCTAAATAGTTAGTAACGTGACTTGGAGACAATTAAAACAAAATGAAAAGAAGATTTTATTTGTCTGCTTGATCTCGAGAAGGGATTTGATTGGGTTCGAGTGTCGATCGTGTTAAAGATTTTACAACAACGAGAAGTCCCAATCGACATCACAAAACTAATAAAAGAGATCTACACGAACACTTCAGTGAGAGTAAAACCCAATGGCGAATTATCAGATAGTATACCTGTAACAGAAGGGCTCAGGCAGGGGGATTCCCTAAGTCCCATACTCCTCAATGTAGTTAGAGATAAAATTATTAAGGAGATAAAGCATATAAGAGGATATAGGATGGGTAGAAGTGTGTTTAATGTTATATGTTAATAAGTATGTTAATAAGAAGTGTGCCGTATGGAAATACGAATAACAGGGGACGCACGCCAGTGTGGGCCGGAGCAGTTTGGACATATTTCCAATTTAATTTATAAAGGGCTAGCCGTTCAGTAACTCTCTATGGTTTAAGGGGGGGGGGCTGAGTCAGCACAGTAAGCAGGATGGGATGCGCGTAGGTCATGCTGGGGCGAAGACAAGCACTATAGATGCGGCTGAGTAACGATCACGCTGAAGCAAGGATCAATGTTGCTAAGAACTCGGAGGGTTCGGATCCGTTTGCGTTAGACTCTGTAACGCACTCACCTCGAGTGTATTCAGAGAGGGTACAAACATGTCGAAAGACAGGTGACTCAAGAACAATGATTATCTTGTTCTTTGAATTAGCAAAGTCTTCTGTAATTCCAACTTTGTCGTGTTTACTTGTTACACTGCTACTTGTCATGTTCCGGCCTTTCAGTATTTCCATCATTTTTAAGTCCTAAACCACGACAAAAAATATCCCATGGAACCCGTATACAGGGTGTCCCACCAAGAGTAAAAACTATTTCGGGAGATGATTTTAGAGCTAAAAATAAGAAAAAACGTTCATATAAACATATGTTCGCAAACGATTTGTTAGCGAGTTACACCTAGCGAAAGATTTCGCTCATATTTTTGCTCCGTGAATGAAATAAAGCTCTGCTGAATATTTTTTAACGTACATTTATGATGTAAATTGTACGATATTTTGCATTCAGTTAAAGTCAGATTTATAAAACTAGTATTTGTCTTTTAATAACTTTATTTACATGCGTTTTCATAGAATTAAATTCTCTACAATTTTTATTAAAAAGATTACTGCATTTACTGACCATTTAACAGTTATTTTACGCTAAATCTAAAAAGTGTGTTATTCGACACCAATGTTTTAAGATTTCCGAATCTTTTCTCAAAAACTATTAAAGATACGGTTTTCAGACCGGTTTTATTCAATTTTTCAGGTCAGAACCCATATATAACGAGCAAATTTACCCATTAATGTACGTTAAAAAAAAATTCAGCTGAGCTTTATTTCACTCAAGGAGCAAAAATATTCGCGAAATCTTTCGCTAGCCGTAACTCGCTAACAAATCGTTTCCGGACATATGTTTGTTTGAACTTTTTTTCTTATTTTTAGCTCTAAAATCAAATCCCGAAATAGTGTTTACTCCTGGTGGGTACATCCTATACCCGTGAATCCGCCTTCATCTGGAACGTGGCAAGTAGCAATTGAGCAAGTAAACACGAGAAAGTTGCAAGAACAATGAGTTGGCGCGCGCGTGTATGTGTGTGATTTTAGAACAGGTTATTAGAGAAGATTGTATAAGAGCAGTGCATGTAACAAAGTAAATTTACTAGTCTGTGGGCAACAGAACACCAAACAGGTTGCCACTCGTATTACGTTAAGTGCCAGCGCAGGCGTTAGTTAGTCGTCAATCAATCGTAGCAATTAGGGCGCCACACGTGTCATGTGGACCGTTTGGTGTGGCTTGCAGAGTTTAGATACGCAACTCTGAATACTGCGTCAACACCAGTTTGACCCTTTTTTCTGATGAAATTTAATTAAGCCAAATACAAACTAATTTTACGTTGTGAGGTTTTGTGACAGGTTAAGAGATAATAAAAATTGGTTAGGTTTCTTGTCGTTTATAAATAAAATTAATTTTTTAAGCCCACGAAATATAATGAAAATATTAGACCCACGAAAAACTTCAGAAGGTTAGAAATTAAGAAGTAATGATGAAATATATCAAAGTATAGAAAATATAACAGAAACAATGAGAAAAAGAAGATTATTATTTCTTGGACATTTATATAGAATAGACGACAATAGGTTGACAAAGCAAATATCTGTGGGGGAAGAAGTCAACATCGAGTTGGATTAAAGAAGTCCAAAAGGATTTAGAAAAAAATAATATACACGCAGAAGAAGCAATTGAAAGAGAAGTTCTTCGGGCAAAAGTGTTAAAAATAGAAGGAGTCCAGGGTAGGAGAGAGAAAACCGCAGGTTCAAAGTGCATTGAAGACAGGAAGAAGAGACACAGTAAAAAGATGAAAGAATATTAGAGAAAAAGAAAAGAACAAAGAGTAAAGAATTGAAATTGGAATGTGGTCCTTATATAGCCGATACGAAAAAAGAAAAATGAACTATAAAAAAAGCTTTATCTTTATCATGGTGACTGCTGCAGATCAAACAGTTATACGAGGGACGGTCAATAAGTTCCATTGCACTTATTTTTTTTAATAAAAAAGGTATTTAGACGAAAGTTGTTGGGAACACTAGTAAACTTCTGTTTCTGTCACCTGCAATAACATTTCCTGCTTTGAAGGAATGGTTGGTCCTCAGTTGTTAGCTTCGAATCGTGTCACAACATGTACCAGTAACGTTCACATGACGTTATCTTTGGAATATTACAGCAGAAAATCTAGTTGGATTTAGCCGCCTCAATACTGCGTTCTATTATTACAGGATTATGTTTTGCTGTTTCCTTACGGTTTGATGTTGGGGGGTCAAAAGCTAAGGGGAACACAACTCTGAATTTAAATTACCGGAAGTCATGGCGCGTAAGGATGCCACCTCTCTCCACATGGCTTACCCATGTATAGGATGGTACCCTGTAATGGGGAAATTGATTTAATTTACTCACAATTTTCAAAGTTCATAGATGGATTAAGATAATGGTAAACGACGGCAACCCAAATAGGACAAGCGATTTGAAATAAATGGAAGATTGAAATTGACGACATGGAATGCACGGTGTATTGTTAAGAAAGAACTTTGCAGGAATTTTGTAAAAGAAAGAAGTAATTGTCATAATTTCATAATCATAATAAACTATTGACATAATTTCAAAAACTACGAAGAAATTAAGAGGAACTAGAGACCTCTATGGATTCACAATGCTCTATAGCAGTGGTTCCTAAGCTTTTCAGTCCACGGACCTCCCCAAAAAACATTTAAAACTTCATAGACCCCGTCACAGCTCTCAAAATAAAACAAACAGTACATATGATACAAACTCTTATATTTTAAATAAAATGTATTACAATAAAATTCTCTGAACTTGCAAAATTATAATCTTAATAATATCAAACATAGTTAATTGTGAACAAACGTTGCTTTTGAACAATTAGCCCTGCAATATTGGGTTTAATGTCTGATAATTTCAAAGTTATATTACTCTCGACATCAAGTTTATTTCTTAACTTCAACTTGAAGTACGCGAGCTGAGAAAACGCAGTTTCACACAAATAAGAAGAGGAAAACACAGACTTTAAAGCTTTTTTTTTCGAAATCAGTCAGTCGTTACATATAACCAGAACTCAGCTAGCTGTAATTGTAAAAACTGTAATTTTAATGAAGTATCGGTTGAAAGTTCTGCCAATGAATCTTTTTTTTTTTGTAGTGTAAGAGAGAGGTCTACTCACTTCGGCTGACAAACAGATCTGCTACACGCCATGATTTAAAGACATTATTAATGCTATTAGTTTAAAATTACTGTTACAATTACAATTAGTTTGAAACAAAAAAAATTACTGGAATCTTCTACTAATTGTTTTAAGATTCTAAAATTTAGAGCATAAAAATTGGAGAAAATTACGGTATATTCTAATTTTTCTTAAAAGTGTCTGTGGACCCCCTGAAACATTGTCGCGGACCCCACTTTGAGAACCACTGCTCCATAGTGTAGTTGCCCAAGAAAAACGAGCAAGCAGTGGAGCAACAGTACTGATAGATCAAAAATGGATGTCGAGGGTTTAAAGTTATACATATGTCAGCTAGAGAATACTAACGGTAGGATTCATGGCATACGGCGACTCTCTAACAGTGCTGGAGGCTGACGCCAATTTTAACTAACAGCTGAACGTAGTGTTAAGCTTTGGAAATTTCAATATTTTGGGACGACAGGGAGGGAAAGAGATAAAAAATTTGGAAAAAATTATGAAGATCCAACAGGGTGTCAGAGTGAAAGCAACTGTAAGCTAAATCCGAATGCTTCGAATTTACAGTGTTTATTATACGACTCTGTGGTCTGCAGTTGTTAAATTAATAAATAAATAGTAGAGTAATCGGAACACATGTAATTTTTTTCATAATTAAAAATTATCTGACCTCGAAATTATATAACAATTAATTAGTCCAGCCGCGGAGGATAATCTAAAATTTTATGATGGTTAAATTAGCGCTCTTGTGTTGTTTTCATACAACTGATATTTATGCAGATAATAGAAAAAAAAACTTATTTTTGTATCATTTCATTATTTTTTTCTGTGAAGCTAATGGGCTGGCGATGGCAACAATTTCTTATTTCATTTTGCTAATAAATATCTACCAGAATCCATTAAAATCACCCACTTTTAATTTAGTGCCAGGTTAGGTGCTCAAATTGTCTCTGCCGATTGGGATAAATGTACTTCTTTCAAAATAGCGAGCAAGTGTGAGCTCAGGCAACAGACAGATGTTTCGTTTCCTCAAGATTCGCTTCTAATCAGCAGTCCTTGTATCCTTGTCAAATAATTCTTGCCATTCATTTGGAATTTTCTTTGTCTATGGTCGATGATTACCTGAACGTTGGTAAATACAAATATACAGGTAAGAAACGAAAGTGCCAAGACACAGACACAGTTCAGTTTGTTAAATCGTATTGAGTAGGTGATGTTAAAATACCTGAACAAACTGTGGTATTTATGTCATATTATTCGTAGGCGACAGAATTTTAGAAATAGCAATAGAAAATTGACACAAACTTTACAGATAACAGAAATAGTAATAAAGAGATTTTTTTGGCGTTGTTAAAGACTCGTTCGGGGACGAGTCTCAAACTGTTTTGGGAACTAGCGCCCTCAGCCAGTGGTTGACTAGTTTTGGGACGCAAGTGTTGGCCGGACGATGAGTAGGTGGATGTACAGAGACAAAACATATGTTCGTATTTGTATAAATTTGTTAGTGCTATGTGTGGGTTGTTTCGTGTAGTCGAATTGCCTATGTGGTAAGGGCCAGAATGGGTCGCGATTGCCAACTGTTGTACAGCAGCACTGCAGTAGAACAGCTGGGAACGCAATAAATAGGAAAGTGAGACTTCAAGAATTTGGTGAAGGGTTAGTTAGGGGAGAGTGTTAGTTAGGGGGGAGGGTTAGTTAGTTCGGGGTTCAGAGCGGGATATTGAGGAAGTAGTTACCAGTGTGTTTTACACGGATTTAATTGTAAACTCGGCTACCCATTATGACCAGGTGGAATGTTAGTGTGTTCCAGCATGCAGTTGATTAGGAACGTAGTAGGGCTTTTGGAATTTTGGTCGGCCTGATAATTCCTGTTGTCTGGTAGGAGAAGCAGAACCTTACTTTCCGAACATAAGTACGATTGAGTTTATTGAGGGAAAAAATGTTTGTCCACTGTATATTCGATTTCTAACTTCTTACACTGTTGTTGTATACTGAATCAGCCGCCTATTTTCTAATTGTAAACTTGGTTTTCCTATTCTGCTGCTCATTGCTTTTCTTATACCAAGCTTCTAACTATGCTTCCGTCTTCTGTTTTACAGTTTTTGGTATTTTGGGCACGTAAAATATTTCGTAATCGATATCGATATCGATCAACGCGTAAGAACATAGACTCGCAAGCCCCCATCGACTGCTTTGCAATGTGCTCTTGGCATGTTTCCGGTGCACGTGCAAGGTTTTCTCAGTCTAGTTCCAATTGTCCAAGAAGCAGTATTTAGTGGGAGCTCGATCACCAACACACGGCCGGGATACTAGCAACTTGAGAAACTAGGGTTTACACATCCCCCCTCCCGGAGCGTCTATAAATTATTTTACACTTCTACGGTGCAGATAATCCCTATTTTTCCTTCCATTCTTTCTTCATAAAGGGACCTACTACCACCCGTTTAAACTTTCTTTGAAGATTGGGGACTCTGTAATGAGGTAAGCTAAATCTGAATTTTATATTCTTTTTAACAGCTTACCATTCGCTCGAATCTCGCCAGAGGGGTATACATTAAATCATAAAGTTTTGTATTACGTGACGGTATCGTAATTTTTAAAAACATCACAGCCATTTTTACTGACGGTATCGATATAATGTCTGTTTAGGGAGCTTATCTTCTTCCACTAGGTCAATCGGAATGTCTCTCTGACATCTGATATTTTTCTTTCTATACCATTCGTCGTTTTAAAATCTTATTTCCAATTTTTATGAGCCTAGTAGACAAGTGGGCAGAGGCCCAGGCTATTAATATAGAAGTCCCGGTTTCTATTCCTGGACAAACCATAAAAATCGAGGAAGAGTTTGTTTAGGGAACAGAGAAGTGTGGCACTCGTTTTGGTTTGAGGAAGATGGCGGTAAATGTGCTCGCCGTTTTGTGATCCTGTAGGGTTCCATGCAATCGGACCTGGAAAACATCTGAATCTGGCGTGCGTACGTCATGATATTAAAAAACTCCAAAAATACATCTGTTTATAAATGTGTCAGACGTACATTATTAACACTAACATTTTATGTTACAGTTTTGGACCACTAATTAGAACACTGTTCCCGTTTTGAAAACTATCAACAAATGAAGGCACCAAGAAAGTTTGTCAAAAACATATTTTACATCGCAAACCCATTAACGGTATGCGTCCTGCTTATCACCGTGTTCCTACGTTCTTTACTTTCAGTGGCATATAATGAGTTACAGGTTTTCCTACATTCATAAATATAAATAAAAACAGTATTAATTTTGTCTACTTTTCTGCGTTAAATCAATATAGATACAGGGTACTGATATATGTATAACTCGTATCAGAGGTAGTAAGATGTCGCATTTGCCGTGATAAGTGGGCAAATAACGAGCAAAGTGCCTGGATATTCTGTTGCGCACGACAGTGGTAGACAACTCCATCGCGTGGCGCTTCACACAAACACACAGTGTTGCTTCTATGGTATAAATTTACCAGTCCATGATTCTGGTAATCTCACAGTGAGACTTAGCGAACTCGCTTATCGTACGAGGCACGATAGTATCGTAAGTCATCGTAACGTCAATAAGTATTCGCAAACAATTTTCGTAATTCAATATAATAACAGTACAAATCTGACAGTTAGCTCACTTTTAAACATAGTCCCTTTGCTTTTCAATACATTTGGTCCATCGTTGCACAAGCTTCTTGAGCCCTCAGAAAAAAAGTTTTTCGACTAAGCAACAAGCCACGTGTGCTCCCCTTCCTTTACTTCTTGGCCTCTAGAAAATCAGCAGGCCTTTAAGCCAACTCTAAGTTGACCGAAGAGATGGTAATCTGACGGGGCAAGGTCGGTTGTATGCAGAATCCTCCGAAACCTTGAAACGTAAATTCCTAAGGGTTTGGACAGCGTAAGCGGGAAGTATGTGGGTGCGCATTGTCATGCAACAAAAGCATTCCTCACGACAATATGGCTCGGCATTTGGATCTAATTTCAAATCGTTGGACAACATTTAACTGTCACTATTTACTGTTGAACCCTTCTCCAAGAACTATTGCAGTGTTAGTCCAGAATACTGTAAGCATTACCTTTCGTGCAGGGGTTGGACTCTTGAATTTCTTTTTGACTGGACGCTTGGTATATTTCCAATTTCCATTCCATGCTCTGGCGTTTGCTTTCACGCTGAAAGTGGTATATCGACGTTTCATCTCCACTGACTATTTGCATTAAAAATGCTTCACCGTCATTAGCATAACGGTCCAGTGCGCGTTGAAAGCTGGCCACACGATTACGCTTGTGCTCTTCAGTGAGGTGTTTTGGGGCCCATCTTAGACAAAGTTTACAAAATCCAAGCCTGTTATGAATAATTTCATATGCAGAACCATGACTAGTTTGCAGATGGTACTCTTCGATTGGTCTGAATCATGGTATTATCTTCTTCAATAATGGCATCAGTTGTGGAGGAGGTTGGTTGTGTGACCGTTTTTTAATTTTTCATTGCATTTTTGTGCACTTCGCTGTGGTAAAAGATTATCCCTATATTGTTTTGAAAGTCTTCTATGGATTTCGGCTCCTGATATACTGTACTTTCAGACTACAAAAACCTGATCACTGCACGCTGTTCTTTGTTGGTGCAATTTGAGAGAAGGGCAGCCATGTTTATCGTGCAACAGTTCACAGCTGACTGACGCGACGGACGGTCTAACAGTCCACAAGCGGAGACAATGGCACCATCTGTCGGCGTACAAGAGCACTAAGTGGTGCTGCCAACCTTCAGACGATTATAACAAAATTGTGGATTCTTACTGACTTACGCTCATAGATATATAATTGAATTATTTACTGTGTTCCTCACCACGACTAAACCAAATTATAGTGCCCGTGTTGCTACAAAATTTGTTTTCAAGAAATATTTTTTTTGTCAGCGTATGAGACTGTGAACAGCCTTTGATATTAAGGAATCGGTCGAATAAAAGTGACCGGATACGGTAACTGGTAGTCAAGCTGTGACGATTTAAATTGTAACCATTATAAAAAAAAGAAAGAAATAAAAAAAAATTAAGGTTGCGAGCCATTAACCATTTAAATCTCACAATAATAAAAAAAAACATGTAGGTACTAAGTGTGAAAGGAATAAGTAATTAATAAGGGCAAAGAAACTGTAATAAAAAGGCATATTGTAAATAATTATTATTGTCGTATTTAACCCTTGCTTGCTATCAGGCGCCTACCTGTTGATTCCGGACTCGACATGTTTTCCGAGTCTTCTGTAATTAAGAATAAAATAAAAAAACTAATGTTAATAAGTAAAGAATCTGAAGACACAGATAGTCACTAAAACAACTCATTTAAATTATGTATTTTTATCTAGGGATAGTTAGTATAAATAAAAATGTTTATTTAGAGAGAGACAGGGACTATATTCTCGCGGAATAAACACCCCACTACCCCGTGCAGTACCAGTGGAAGCGGGCGAAAAATCTCTCTCTCGCTATGAAGTCTCCAAGCAGTGCACACGCACGAGCAAAAGCTCTGTTGGAATGTTGTGTGATTTGTTGTTAGTTTGGCTTATTTCAAATGTAGTTTATTTTCTGCTACACTAAAGAGTGTAACATGTAACATTAATTAAAAATCAGAAACGTGGTAACAAGAATAAATATGTGACAACAAAAGTACGAGTATTAATAACGATGACTGCTAACTTCACCAACTGACGACACTTTTCAACATCCTACCTGGAGATGTGAGGTATTAAATGCTCTACCGCCAACAAACAAAACTTAATGATAAAACGATAAAAAATCTGACGTGGTATTTTCCAATGTTAGTATGTGACGAATTAGGACCCGAGTTAATATTGGGTGCTGATTTTATCAGTAGAACAGGACTAATTCTAAATATTCACGATAAGAAATTTTACTTTGGATTCGATCGTTCACGGAAATATAACTTGGATGATAATTCTAATAACAGAGCAAGTACTAGCACTACTTCTTCACATCTAAAGCATCACGAATGTGAATTGGGTCATCTGGAAAGTAAAGATAGACGGAACATACAAACTTTAATCAAACAATTCTCCAATGTCCTCACCCCTAAGTTAGGACTGACGGACCTGATAGAGTACAAAATAAATTTGAGCGATAATAAAGTAATACGTTGTAATAATACGTTGAGTTACTGTTCTATGGTGTTCTAAAATTCTGATGTAATCAAGCCCCACAAGTTGGGTTCGCCAAATTTGTAATAACTCTTTGAGTGGTGGAATAATAAAATAAATATCGATGTATGTTGATTGTGTTCTCCTGTAAGCCCCACTGGTTGGGCTAGCCAATTTTGTAATAATTCGTTGAAGTCCTGGTTTCTTCAACTTCTACGATGGATGTATTTTTGTAATAATACTGTGAGTGGTGTCTATAATAAATGATAAATAATATTTCTGTCGTGTTATTCTGTCCCACGTTGGATACGTCAATTTGTAATAATACAAGGTGTTCTGTAACAAAATATTTTATGTACGTACGTGTGTAGTTTTCTGACGTTCCGCTCCGGAAACGTCAATTTGGTAATGTTCCTAGTCTTCGTAGTTACAAATAAAATCTGTGTATATTGCTGTTGTAGCAATTTGAAAAATAAAAATAAAATTTAAAATTTTATATAAAAAAAAATTTTAATTTTCTGGAAAATGTTCTTTGGGTAACTTGTTCTTAAAATTTAGGAACAAATCGAGTTAGTCGGTTGAAATTATAAATGAAATAGTATCGTGGTTATTCTAATAACAGTGTCATTTTCAGTAATTTTGTTGAAAAGATAATCTTGTTAACTCCCAGTTTGAATGAAAGACGGCTCTCTTCTTCTTCTTTTTGAAACGTTGTTGTTTCGTGTATACCGCCCTTCAGTTAGTTGGGTTTCTTCATTAATTACTTGTTAAGTCTTTTTTATAATAAAGAATCAACTCCAATTTACCGAAATAGAATGTTTATTAACAAAAATAATGAAATTGTTTGATTAAAATTGATATCACAATACAGTATCGACTCGCTCAGGGACGGTCGATATAAACAATTTATATTGGTATTATAAAATAGGGTTCTTTAAACGGTTATTAAAATATATAGCCATAGAAGGTTGTGGGAAGGAAAGTATAACACTTACACTTATTAAATGTCTTAAAATTTAACAATACAATAATAATTAAAAATATTAAAAGTTTATATATAATTTGATTTCGAACCAATAGTCGCCATATCGTTTCTTTATACTGCAGCGGACCAGACCGAAATGGTTGACTGACGCATGCGCAAGGAAGCCTCCAGCGTTGATGATGTTTTTGTTATAATAAAGGTGTCCTTTCTTCGAGTAAATGCTCTCAGCAATTGTATACGATCGTCCTGGAGTATAGTTTATTGTCGCTGGTGTATCATGGAAAGTTCACTTTGTGTAGAATGTTGTCACTGGATATATCTCGTTGTGTTTATGTGTGTCGTTTTTAACCTCTAAATTTCGGTCTATTTTTGGTGTAATATCAGTGTTATTCTGCTTATCTAGTTATGTGTGGTTCAATTTATTAGTGTTACTGTGTTCATTGGTCACTTTCACCACTTCACGATCTATAAAATAGTTTAAAATAATTATTTTCAAAATTTTCACTGAGATACGGTTTATAACAAAAAAGCCATTAAAGGTTATTTCTGGCGAAAGGTTACTTTAAGTGCACTCGTCAACGCATAATAATGAACTGTCTGTATTTCCTTCGTCTCATGAAAATCTTAGCCTATATAATATATTTCAGACATTGTTTAAAATTGCCATAATTTCGTTACACTTTAAAAATGTACATTATGTTCATAAATTAAATTCGTTATTAGTTAACTGTTTGAAATATAAAATACATATTCGTTTTCACTATTCTATTCTACTTATTTTGATAGTAATTAAGTTAGTATTACAAAGTTTTACCTGAAAATTATATTTCTTATAATTTTTTGGGAGGTAGGCCTAAAATTATACTTCCTGTCTTCTATGTAAATAATAGCCATTTTCCCTAATATAATTATTATTCTATGAAATCTGAAATTTGTATAATTATCAATTCTCACTTATTTTATTGCAATTTAGTATACTAATGATGGTTTTTTAATATAATTCAATTGTATATGACTTCCCCTAGGATAGTGTCAGTTAATCTATTTCAGTTTTAATGGTATTTTATTAGACAATCAAATAATTTTACTCATATAATGACCATATCTTTAGAAAGCCTTATTTACATAGTATTTGATATGTTGAGTGTATCTTGCCTAAATATTGTCAGTTTGACTGGTTTATAAGATTAGGTTTATTAATTATTCTGCATTTTAACTTTATTATATTGCCTAGATTTGAATTGTGGCTATTTGCAGAATGTTTTACTAATGTAATTATTTTATTTCCTTCTCTGACTTCTGACTCTGATATATTTGATTAAAAATTAGTTCTCTGATCTGGCATAACAGTAATTATAGATTATACAATTAAAATATAACACCCAGATATATAAAACTGGTGTTCTTAATAACATTGTTTTGGTATATCACCTAATAACATAATAAAAAGTATTTCTACAACATTGGAATGATATCTAATTTTAGATAATGCATTCCTAAATTAACATGAACAATAAAATAACAATTATAATACTAATATCTCTTATGACTAACCCTTACTTATCTAAATGCTATATTTAATTGGAACCCCACATTTGGATCCATATATAATTGTTAATACCTTCTACTACTTCATCATAAACAGTTAGTTCTGTAATTCCCCATTTTATAAGATTTATGCCCCCTCTTAAAGTATAACCCTGGCTATCTAAGTTATATTCCATTCTATGGAATGTTCATATCGCTTTAGTAGCTTTTATTTAGTAATATTACTACTTCATTATCAAAGTAGGCACTGTTCACAAAACTTAAAGTTTGTTACTATGTACTGCAACTCATGCACCCTTTTTAAAGTTTATTATTTATAATTTGATCACTTGCACTTGTCTATGGTGAATTATCAATATATTTGTTCATTATCAAAGTAGGCACTGTTCACAAAACTTAAAGTTTGTTACTATGTACTGCAACTCATGCACCCTTTTTAAAGTTTATTATTTATAATTTGATCACTTGCACTTGTCTATGGTGAATTATCAATATATTTACTAGTCTTTTTCTAGCTTTTAATATGAAATATTCAACCATGGGGGAACTGTGAAGACTTGTCTATACAAACTAAATAATAACTTTTTGAATGCACTAATATTTAATACTACTAACACTTTTAGTTTTTGTCAGTTTTACAGTGATATGGTTTTTTAGGGTGTTATACTTTCTCTTTGGGCATTCATTGATTTTGGGGTTTTTTGGGGGTTCTTTCCCTATGGGGTTTTTGTTTTATATGGATCGTCTTAATTATTCTTCTTTCTTCAGTAATAGTAGTTTTAATTATTCTTCTTTCTTCTTTCTTCTGTATCTTTGATTGTTCTTCTTTCTTCATTCTTCAGTAATAGTAGTTTTAATTATTCTTCTTTCTTCTTTCTTCTGTATCTTTGATTGTTCTTCTTTCTTCATTAGATTTAGATTGTTCTTCTTTCTTCTTTCTTCAGTAGTAGTAGTTTTAATTATTCTTCTTTCTTCTTTGAGTTTTGATTAGTTTTGTTTCTTCTGTCTTCAGTAGCTTTGATTGTTCTTCTTTCTTCCTTCTTCAGTATTAGTAGTTTTAATTAGTTCTTCTTTCTTCAGTAATAGTAGTTTTAATTATTCTTCTTTCTTCTGTCTTCTGTATCTTTGATTGTTCTTCTTTCTTCAGTAATAGTAGTTTTAATTATTCTTCTTTCTTCTTTCTTCTGTATCTTTGATTGTTCTTCTTTCTTCATTCTTCAGTAATAGTAGTTTTAATTATTCTTCTTTCTTCTTTCTTCTGTATCTTTGATTGTTCTTCTTTCTTCATTCTTCAGTAATAGTAGTTTTAATTATTCTTCTTTCTTCTTTCTTCTGTATCTTTGATTGTTCTTCTTTCTTCATTAGATTTAGATTGTTCTTCTTTCTTCTTTCTTCAGTAGTAGTAGTTTTAATTATTCTTCTTTCTTCTTTGAGTTTTGATTAGTTTTGTTTCTTCTGTCTTCAGTAGCTTTGATTGTTCTTCTTTCTTCCTTCTTCAGTATTAGTAGTTTTAATTAGTTCTTCTTTCTTCAGTAATAGTAGTTTTAATTATTCTTCTTTCTTCTGTCTTCTGTATCTTTGATTGTTCTTCTTTCTTCAGTAATAGTAGTTTTAATTGTTCTTCTTTCTTCTTTCTTCTGTATCTTTGATTGTTCTTCTTTCTTCAGTAATAGTAGTTTTAATTATTCTTCTTTCTTCTTTCTTCTGTATCTTTGATTGTTCTTCTTTCTTCATTCTTCAGTAATAGTAGTTTTAATTAGTCTTCTTTCTTCTTTCTTCTGTAGTAGTAGTTTTAATTATTCTTCTTTCTTCTGTCTTCAGTTGCTTTGATTGTTCTTCTTTCTTCATTCTTCAGTAGTAGTAGTTTTAATTAGTCTTCTTTCTTCTCTGAGTTTTGATTAGTTTTGTTTCTTCTGTCTTCAGTAGTTTTAATTAGTCTTCTTTCTTCTTTCTTCTGTAGTAGTAGTTTTAATTATTCTTCCTTCTTCTTTCTTCAGTAGCTTTGTTTTTTCTGGTCTGGTTTCTTTGACGGGGTATATTAATTGCCTGCTTCTATCTTACCTGGGTAATTTTGTTATTATTATTTTTAGTCTTCTGGGTTTTTAAATTTGTATTATATTATATTATTTGCAGAAATTTTCTTTATTCAACCTTTCTTGTGAATATATTATTAAACAGTGCATTTTAATTAATTCTCATCTGGATATTCCATATATTAGAGCGTTATTAATGATCATTGAGTAGTGTATTTGTGTGGATTATCTGTCATGCTACAACGTTTAGCCCCATACAAGTTATCACCTCCAAAAATGGAAGTAATGAGGAACCAAATTAATAAACTATTAGAACAAGGAGTCATCGAACCCTCTACGTCATCTTATTCATCCCCCGCGTTTTTAGTACCCAAAAGCAACGATAAACATAGATTAGTTGTAGACTATAGACAACTAAATAAACGGATAGAATTTGAATCAATACCACTTCCCGACATCCACAGTGCTTTTCATTATTTTACGAAAGCAAAAATTTTTACCATTATGGATTTAAATCAGGCATTTCATCAGATACCCCTTTCGGAAGAATCAAAACGTCTCACCGCATTTGCCGTCCCTTTCAACCTGTACCAATTTACAAGGGTACCCTTTGGTATATCCCAAGGTAGTTCTGTATGTAGCAGATTATTAGAAAAATTATTTCATGACATAAAGTTTAAATATGTGTACCACTACCTAGACGACATTGTTATTTACAGCGAGTCAATGGAACAACATCTTGAACATCTACGTGAAGTACTATCCCGATTGGAGAAAGCTGGATTAACAGTAAATCCCAATAAAGTAAATTTTGCTGTGACACAATTCTCATTTTTAGGTCACATCGTAAAAGCCAACGGAAAGGTAAGCATAGACCCAGAGCGAACCCGTGCTATCAGAGAATTTTTACCACCGCGGGATGCAAAAGGAATTGCCCGATTTTTAGGAATGATAAATTATTTCCACAAGTATATCCCACATCTAGCCGAAATTGCAGCACCGCTAAATACTTTAAGAAAGAAGGGAGTTAAATTTGAGTGGAATGAGCAACACCAAACCGCATTTGAGAAATTAAAAGAAAGCATCATATCGCCCCCCGTACTACAATTAGCCGATTTTACAAAACCGTTTGTTGTGCAGACAGACAGTTCAAGTGTAGCCCTAGGTGCAGTAATATATCAGGAAGTAGATAACTCGAGATTACCTATTAGTTACGCCTCACGCACCCTGACTGACCAAGAAAAAAAATACTCCGCATACAAATTAGAATGTTTAGCTATCGTTTTCGCTTTTGAGAAGTTCAAACCTTTTTTAGAACATAAAGAGTTTTTGTTAGAAACAGATAATCAAGCTTTATCGTGGCTACTGAATCACCCAAAACAGTTAGGTCGTATCGGAAGATGGGTATTAAGATTAAATTGTTTTAAATTCAAAGTACAACATATTAGAGGCACCCAAAACGTAGTTGCCGATACACTGTCACGTATGTTCCAGCCTAGTAGTAATACTTATGAAAACAAGAGTAGAGAAACGCCGATTATTAATACTTTAAATACCGAATTTCCTCTTGCATTTACGGATTTAGCCCATTATCAACAACAAGACCCACGTTTGAGTGCAATTATTGAACAACTTGAAAAAGGAAACAAGTCAGAAAAATACCTATTAAGTAAGAGAGTATTATGTTGTAGAATAGCGAACGGAAAATATTTACGAATAATCGCCCCTGATATTATTAAACCTATGCTGATGGAATATTATCACTCTTCCGCCATTGGAGCACATATGGGAATAAATAAAACCATACATCGAATTCGTAAAGAATATCACTGGGAAAATATGAACAGTGAGATCGCTAACTTTGTAAAGAAGTGTAAGTTGTGCGCACTCAGCAAACCAGCGAGAAACAGCCAAATAAGTCAGTTAATCTCAGAAATTCCGGCTACCCCTTTCGCCAAAATTTATTTAGACTTTTCAGGACCCTACCCACGTTCTAAATCAGGAAATACAATGTTACTAATTTGCGTAGATTCTTTTAGTAAATTCGTCTGGATGTACCCCATGCGGCGAGCTTTAGCTACGACAACAGTAAGCATTTTACAGAATAGATTATTCAAAGAATTCGGTATTCCAGTCCATCTAGTGTCGGACAACGGACCACAGTTCAAGTCTAAGGAATTCAGGAACATGTGTTTCAAACTAGGTATAGACCACATTACCACTACAGAGTATCGTCCGCAAGGTAATATAGCTGAGAGGTATTTGCGAAACCTAAAATCTGCTTTAATAGCCTACCATGCTAGCGACCATACTTCTTGGGACCAGAACCTATCCTGGATACAATTCGCCTTTAATTCAGCATATCATGAAGGACATAAGTCTACCCCATTCGAATTATTGTTCAAGTATAAACCTAACCACCCATTATCCACAAAGTGGAAAATACATGAATTGTTACCCCTTGAAATTAGGGATAAAAATATTAGGAAAATATGGAATGAAGCGCGCGCTAATTTACGAACAAACTTAGCGAAGTCAAGGAAATATTACGAGCAAAAGAATAATAATAATAAAGTAAAGTACCAAATCGGAGACTTAGTTATGTATAAAACGCACCCAACGAGTAGTGCAATCGATAAGACAACTTCCAAGCTATCATACAGATGGAGCGGTCCTTATCAAATTCACAAATACTTAACTCCGGTAACTGTAACCCTGTACGAACCATCTACTCAAAAATATGTGCGAAGGACACATATTTCGCAGATAAAACGTTATCACGAAGAAGAAAATGGTAGCGTGCAAGTTAAATAAATAAATAAATGTAAAAAACAAAAGGTAGAAGTTTTGTACTCAACTGCAAAGAGTACTTGCGTAACTTTTGGCTACCTTGTCGTATAAATAGGTACGAGGCCTGATCAACCTTGAATCCTATTCATCGAATGTAGAGCAAAGCAAGAAGTCAGCTGACATCCAATAAAAAAAAAAAAGGAAAAGAGACAACTCACACAAAAGAAAAATCCGGTAGTAGTTATAAGTAGTAGAGTTAAGAAAATTTAGAATGTTGAAAAGACGTTTGTAGTGTGTGAATTTTATGTAGTAGTAGAGTTAGTGTGTAAATTATGAAGTATATGTATAGATAGTAAGAATCAGCAAGTCAAGAGTGACAAATGCTGCTCGTAGTTACATACAGAGAAAAACGAGTGAGAGAAATTTCACACGGTACGCCCCAAGCATACTCTCGGTACGTTGCTGACCATATTTTCAGGAGTCTGTGTTGGTTAAGAGGCGGAGTATGTGACGATTTAAATTGTAACCATTATAAAAAAAAGAAAGAAATAAAAAAAAAATTAAGGTTGCGAGCCATTAACCATTTAAATCTCACAATAATAAAAAAAAACATGTAGGTACTAAGTGTGAAAGGAATAAGTAATTAATAAGGTCAAAGAAACTGTAATAAAAAGGCATATTGTAAATAATTATTATTGTCGTATTTAACCCTTGCTTGCTATCAGGCGCCTACCTGTTGATTCCGGACTCGACATGTTTTCCGAGTCTTCTGTAATTAAGAATAAAATAAAAAACTAATGTTAATAAGTAAAGAATCTGAAGACACAGATAGTCACTAAAACAACTCATTTAAATTATGTATTTTTATCTAGGGATAGTTAGAATAAATAAAAATGTTTATTTAGAGAGAGACAGGGACTATATTCTCGCGGAATAAACACCCCACTACCCCGTGCAGTACCAGTGGAAGCGGGCGAAAAATCTCTCTCTCGCTATGAAGTCTCCAAGCAGTGCACACGCACGAGCAAAAGCTCTTTTGGAATGTTGTGTGATTTGTTGTTAGTTTGGCTTATTTCAAATGTAGTTTATTTTCTGCTACACTAAAGAGTGTAACATGTAACATTAATTAAAAATCAGAAACGTGGTAACAAGAATAAATATGTGACAACAAAAGTACGAGTATTAATAACGATGACTGCTAACTTCACCAACTGACGACACTTTTCAACATCCTACCTGGAGATGTGAGCTACCAGAATTTACAACTCTAGTAGACCCGACAGAAGATGCAGTTCGAGACATCAGAGAATCGACGCCTACCATCGTAGAAGGTTCGACCTAGACTGCAGACGTTTAAGCCTTTAATGACTAAGACCAGACCTAGATGAGGACAACGCTTTCAAGGATTCCCAAGACGGACACTCCCGGAGGAAATTTCTACATACCAAATTAAAGGTGACTCGATAACACGTCTATCGAGGAATAAATAATAATTATAATTGTAACACAATACACTTTAAAAGAGAGACTTTTCAGAGACGATTAAACTTGTAAAGATTAAAAAGAATTAACTCTAAGAATTTAATGTAACTATTCAGGCATAATACATTGTAAGGGTTAAATCTTAATGTATCGTAGTATAATTAATACAATTCTTCAAATGGAATAATAATGAAGCATAAAACTAAAGGTCTTGCAAGCTAATATCATGAAGTGAATATAATTAAAGGTTTGATGACTAAATACCTAAGGTTACCCGGATCCGTGGTATAGCTAAATAAAATCTGTTGTGATCCCAAAGTTTAAATAAAGAATTCAAATAACTTTAATAATTCAATTAGTAATGTCATGGGATCTATCTTTTGAGTAAATGTTATTTTTTTCAAATGTTTAATAAAGAGAAGTCTTCTTGTTACACACATGTACTGAGTACATAAATCAACAGTTTTCCCATTCCCTGATTCCTTTTATATTTACTTTGTGTTGTTCTGATTAAATTTCAGCTCGTCGAATAAGGCAGCCTGAATAATTGGCAGAAGCAATTATTTCGGGTTCCCTAAGTTATAACACTAGAGAAGACGTTATAAAGCTTCTCCGCGCAAAGAGAATCACGAGACTGAGACTCATGGATTCCCGTTTCGATTCCACTAGTAAAGCGGTCACAACATTTTGTGGTATCAGAAAGACGTGTATGTTCTATCAACACATTCAAACAAATTTCTGTTTGATTATCCAACCCACATATGTTTTTTCCTGCCTGTTATGTGTACTATATAAATCTGCCTGTGTTCTATACACAACGTACAGAACACAGAATAAACAAACAACCAAAATTTAAATTACACATGCTATCTGGTCACATTACACAACACACACACACACACATACACACACACACAACGATCTTTCAAACGACTGCGCCATCACCAAAAACAGAGCAGCAGCGCTCCTGTGGTAGACTCTGATAAAGCTCGCAATGAGCGAAAATTGGTTCAGGCAGTGAGGTAAAAATTTAATAACTTTATCTAAAAATAATTGTATTTACCGACGGAATAATTTATTATAGTTAGTGATAATACTCCGACACGTCTTGGATGGGCACAAAATTCAAGAACTATTTTTATATTGCTAACGATTAAGTTAACTAGTTTTAATTTTAAGGTAATATTATGGAAACTCTCTCTCAAAGGGGATTTTCATTGGCTATTGCCGCATACACACACCTAACCGCCATCTATTTCTGTCCTGTGCATCTTCTTCTGCCAAATTATGATGTTCCATGGCCTTCCTCATGTTTTCGTACCATGACAGTCTTGGTCTGCCCTGGATGTATAGCGTACTATTGTAGTGCGTTAAGCAACAGACGAGAGAGGGTGACAAGCGAGTTTCGGGCGCTTAAAAACTCGAACAAGTTAGCTAAGGGGAAAGACCCTAACAGAAAATTCTGGTCCTCCAGGTTGGGGTTGAGGCATCGAGCTAACTCCTCGATACGCGTCAAAAAATTAAATGTTAAAAAACCTAACAAGCAGCCTCGGATACGGATTGGATCAAATGATATTATGGAAACTAGTTTTAGAATATGTATTATAGCAGAGACACGCAAGCATTAAACTAATTTTGCACAGTTATAGGCACAATCCTCAACTTGATTTTAGGGTCAGTAGTCACTGTGGTGTGGCAGTCATTAGTGCAGCGTCATAGATGTCAGTGTTGACCTATTTAGCGACATCCGTTACACATGTTTGTGTGTGGGAGTGTGTTTCCGTCATATATATTACATTAATATGAACATATCCTGTTATATGTACCTCGTGTAATTTGAAACGTAAGTGTAAATTAGCAGTGATATCCTAACAAAGAGTAGTCCAACCGTCGTCAGAGGCTAGTACAAACAACATTATTTATATTGTTACAACGGTCTACTTGATCGTCGTAGGTACAGCAGTGGAAAACAAAATACAAGACACTAATTAAGTCACTAATCACCAGCTTTAATTTCACAGTTAAACAGTTCGTAATTAACAACACAGTCTCTTATAACAAATCAAATAAAAATTGTTCACTCGAATAAAAGGTCAACTAATATCAACTTATATTAAAACATTTATTTATAAAACACAATTGTATTACAATATAGCGCCCGATTATAAAACACAGCACTTCACTAATAACCACTTGAACGCACACAGTATCGCCCGACAATAAACTCGAACCGCACTGTAATACATCGCGACTATAACTGAAACTGAAAGTCGTTGAATACTGGTATTTATACCCCCCCCCGATATACTAGATTATTCCATATATTACGTAAGATGCTCTACATTACGACGTAATTGATTGCGGCCTTGACACAGTCAGCGAGAGGCCGCGCGAATTCTGTTACAGTCTAGCAAATGCGTCGAGAGTCACGTACGCCACACGCATTACATTCCGGATCCCTCTGGAACGTTCGACAAACAGGTAGATTGTTCTGTGATGTCGTAACAATATTAAACGAATAATAGGTTTTGAAGTTAGTGCAGTACACAACAGGCACTAAAAAGTTGTGGAATCTATTTCGATTATAACTTTTAGTAATCTCCTAGTTATTTTTTATTCTCTATCCGTCATCTTTTTTAACCGTGCCATTTTAAGATTTTTCTTTCAAACCTTCTTAGTGTTACTTGCTACTTTTTGTCAATGTCCGTGTCTCACCTCCATAAGTGACTAGTCTGATAAGTGTCTTATATATTTTTATTTTTGTGTTACGACTAACGAGTTTGCTTCTCAATAGGCTGCTATTGACATAATATGCCCTATTTTCTATTTGTATGCTGTATTGTACTGCCCTTCATTGCCTATCATGTTACCCAGCTATCTGAACATGTTAACTGCATCAAATGAATTACCCTCTATGCATAAATTATATAGATTCTTCTCCTTTCTGATGCGTAAATGTATTTAGTTTTGCTGATATTTACACTGAGTTACGATTCAGCGGATTGTCGATTCAGCTCCTTGTATACATCAACTAGCTAGCCCTTGTCTTGATCTGGCTATTATTACAACATCCTCAGCGTAAGCACATATTTGGCTTGTCTTATTTAGTATTGTTCCTCGCTGATCTATGTCTTTAATTGTGTACTAATTGTCTTCACAGTTTCTTTAATAACGCCATCTGGTAGATGGAAATTGCGACCAAACATAGCCATTTGATACTCCTGGCGCTGTCCCCGTGTCAACCCGAGAACTTTTAAAATATTGTTTCGACATTACAGAACAATCTACGTGTTTCTCGAATGTTCCAGAGGAATTCGGCTGTAATGTTGTGTGCGTACGTGATTTTAATATGCGCTCGCGAGACTTTTCTAGACGTCGCCAGCCACGGGCACTGTATTAAGACCGCAATAAATTATATCCTAGTGTAGCGCTGATGCGTAGTATATGGATGTTTCTGGATTTTCGGCGGGGTATAAATACAAGTACTCAGCGACGCTCAGTTCAGTTTGAGTTGCGATTTATTGGAATGCGGTTCGTAGTATTATAGCTCAGAGTTATTGTCGGGCGATTACTCTGTGCGTTTAAGTGAAGATTTAGAAGATTTACACAGTGCGGTTTGAATTATTGTGGTGAAGTATTGTGTGTTTTATAATTGTGCGATACTCTATTAGTGAACATTTTTATAGCGTGTGCACAGTTTCTATTTGATTTCTTGTAAGAGACTTTTTTGTCAATTAGAAACTGTTTAATTGTGATAATTAAAGCTGGTGGTTAGTGACGTAATTAGTGTCTTGTATTTTGTTTTCCACTGTACCATACGACGATCAGTAAGACCGTCGTGACGACACATTTCGAATTCTTGGTGGGACCGGATTGCAGTAGACAGTTCTTGTGGAATGGAAGTTCTTCCACAGTGTTGTGGAATTTTCCGAACACGGAAACAGTTGTTTCAATTGTACCATTTGACAGGAATTTATTATTTTAGAAGAGTACAAAAACCAGTCCAGTTTCAAGTGACACTTGCAATAAGTACGAAATAAATGGCTGACAGAGCGCTGGTGCTTTTACACAAAACAACGAAGGCCACTCATTAAGCCAGAGTTGGTATACTTCAGACAGTATAATCCTGCTAATTGGGCTCCGGATCGTTAAATTTGTATTAATTAGACTCTGCGTTATTCCATAATACAAATGAATACCGTATAGAGTTTTGTGTTCAGTCCAAGAATAGAGTTTCAACTGTATATTAGGTTGTTTTGTCGTATTTGTTATTAAAAGAATTATTTATTGCATGTAGCTGTAAATGTCAAATAAGACTGATTATTACTTAATTTATTAACTGTATCTGTTAATTGCAAATAATTTTAGTTTGAAACGCCTTTTTCGTCATCACTTGGCATTGGCCCATCTCTGTCTCTGCAGGTTAATGGTATGCTACTTTGTCACCGCAAGACAGACCTCGCTTGTTGTAGTACTGTTTGTTTCGTCTGTATGTACTGAAAACTGTTTTTTTAAACATTACGAATTAAAAACCAATAAAATATAAAATCAAATAGAACCAACCTATTGAAATAAACTGTTTGGCACTCGCTATACTTTCTGAACATCTGACATCTGCAGATTACACAAGTTAATTTTTAGAGGACATAGCCAGTTTGGCTTAAGAATTTCTGCAGAAAAAACAAATTTCTCACAAACATTAAAAATGCGCCAAAATTCGTGTTAACAGACATTGGTCGAATAGAGATGGTTTGAAAATTTAAATATCTCGGAGATATAATTTAAGAGAATGGTTTAGAAAAGTCTGCTATAGAAGAAAGGATTCATAAGATGGAAAGGGTTTATTGTATAACTAAATATATAATAAAAATATATAATAATATATATTTATTATATATTATAAATATAAATTATAAATAATAATTATATAATATATAATAAAAAGTGCCTATCTAAAAATGCGAAAATAAGGCATTACAGTACAGTAGTGAAGCCAGAATGCCTATGTGCAAGTGTATGTCTTACATTGAATTATAAGTTAGACAAACTAGAAGTATTGGCAAGACTATTAGAAGTAATTGTTAGGAAAATATTAGGCCCACGAAAAACTTCACAAGGTTGGAAATTAAGAAGTAATGATGAAGTATATCAAAGTATAGAAAATATAACTGAAACAATGAGAAAAAAAGAAGACTTTTATTTTTTGGAGATTTATATAGAATGGATGACAATAGGTTAGCAAAGCAGATCTTCAAATATCTGTGGGGAAAGAAGTGAACATCAAGCTGGATTAAAGAAGTCCAAAAGGATTTAGAAAATAATAATATACACGCAGAAGAAGCAATTGAAAGAGACGTTTTTTGGGCAAAAGTGTTAAAAATGGAAGGAGTCAGGGTAGGGGAGAGAAAAACATAGGTTCAAAGTAGACTAAGACAGGAAGAAGAGGCAC
Source organism: Magicicada septendecula (assembly GCA_034769895.1). Lineage (NCBI taxonomy): Eukaryota > Metazoa > Arthropoda > Insecta > Hemiptera > Cicadidae > Magicicada > Magicicada septendecula. The sequence continues at coordinate 60,702,736 of CM068374.1, forward strand.
AGTGAAAAGATGAAAGAATATTTGAGAAAAAGAAAAGAACGAATAATAAAGAACCGAAATTGGCACTTAGATGAACGATACAAAAAAAAGTAGAGTATAATACTTTGTTGACAACTATATTCAAGGCAAGAAATATCCACCGTCAGTCTAAGGTCACATTATATAATGTTATGATTAGACCGGAGATAACATATTCAGCGACACTTGGACCGTGAACAAACGAGCCGCTAACATAGTCAATATACCTTTGTAAGGAGAATTTTAAGGAGAATATATGGACCAATCCAAGTCAATGGTATATGGAGAATGGGTCACAATGAGGAAATATACAAGCTATATAAAGACAATGATCTGGCCACCACCATCCGATGCAATGGGGAGGACACATCATTAGGATGGAAGGCAACCGAATACCTAGGAACGTACTATTTAGTCAAATCGAGGGCACAAGGCCTGTCGAAAGACCCAAGCATTGTTGGATTGACGCAGTGGCAAGGGATGCTGATAGTTTACTTAAAATAAAACGATAGATGATGAGGCGGATGACTAAAGAGGCTAAGGTTCGAATCCGAACTGTGTCACTATAGAAGAAGAAGAAGAAGAAGAAGAAGAAGAAGAAGAAGAAGAAGAAGAAGAAGAAGAAGAAGAAGAAGAAGAAGAAGAAGAAGAAGAAGAAGAAGAAGAAGAAGAAGAAGAAGAAGAAGAAACATGAAATATAATCAATATTTTAATAATGTTTAACAAATTTAACTACAAGTACGAGTTTACATTTCATAATTTCAGTCAACAATTTAAACTATATGAAATTAAAAAAGAAAAATTCGGATAGAGACGTAGAAACAGCTTTTTTCCAAATTATATTCTGTTGCTTTCTCTTATTGTCTACGTCACCATAATAATATATTACCTAATAGTACTCTCAGTCCGTTATATACTACTTCAAAAAACAAATGATTTCTGTCTGTTGCAAAATTAGCCACCGTTGTTAAAACATTTCTTTCTGTTAAAAAAGACTTTTAAATAATCTATTTACCTTAGTGAGATATATGACATTTCACCAAAACTGTAATTAGTAATTCTAAACCATTATAAGATAAACAATGACAAAAGAAACAGGAGCAAATGAATTTAACAATTTTCTATAAGAAAAGAGTAATTGTCTATATTATTTAACTAAATTGTTAAGATGTTTTTAACATGACTCACCTTAAATTTACTAATTTGAATCGATACTAATTTACTAAAATTAATAATTCGATTATTTACTTTTACAAATTCTCTCTCTCCAATGGCACTACAGTCCTTGTTGGGCCCTGGCCTCCTTCAATTTTTGCCCCCATTCTCTTCTGTCGGTAGCCATCCACCTCCAGGAATGCACTTTCAGTATTCCTTTCGCATCCTCATCCTGGCTACATGACCAACCTACCTTAGAAGCTGTAGTCTTACGTATTATGTTAGCGGATTCTTTATACATTTGATACAATTCAAAGTTATATCTTATTCTCCAGCCGTGTACGTCATTAACTGGTCCCAGGATTCTTCGTAATATTTTTTGTTCAAAGATATCGAGAGTGTTTGCTGCTTTTGAGTTCATGATACACATTTCGCAGCCGTAGGTTAGGATGGGTCTTATTATTGATTTGTATACCCTTGTGCCGCCCCTTGGCAAGACAACACAAAAATCGGGAACTAGTTTAATTCTTTACCAGTAAACTAAACCAGCTGCCGTTGTTAGTAAAACTCTTACTAACAAATTACAAAACAAGTATGATATAGGAAACTGACAAGGTTTGCATAAACTTATTCACTCACTAGGTATTAGCTAAAACATCTCTTTATTGCTATTGAAATATTAATCAAACCTTATTCCTGATTTTAAAGAAAGTTATTTTAGTAAATAGTGCTTTTACTGCTTCAGAGATCTTAATTATATTATTCTTGTTATATCAAAATTTATTCATATAACTGTTAGTTTTAATACCACGGATCCGGGTCTCAATTTTCTCAAAATTATTAATTTATCAATATATACATTACGGTTACTATTACTTCTTACAAAATTACAAAATATACAAATCTGATAATTTGTTCATTACATTGCGAAAGTTCTTTAAAGTTCTTTGTTACTTCTTATTAAGGGGAAATTTACAAAAGTTGTGGTTTGATATCACCTGAGGTTGTTGTTGTATTCTTGGGACATCTCCAGTTGTCTTCTACGTGTTGAGTACGTTGTTCTTGGTGTATCTACATCGGGTTGATTTTTAGTTTACTTGAAGCTCTCGAAGATAGGTTGTTTACTTGAAGTTCCAAATGTTGTAATTTCACTTTTCTTATTGCAGATTCTTGTAGTTCACATTTTCTTTATTTTAATTACAGTTATAGTTCTCACTTTGCAGTACTACAGTCTAGTAGTTAACTATGTTACACTTACATTTGATTTTGTTTTTAAGAGATGTGTTGGCTACCTTTTTCTATTTTATTTATATATTTTCTCACAAACTCTAGACACTACATTATTCACAATAACAAGATTTCACGCTGGATATGCTTCTAGAGAACTTACACATACGTATATGCGTACAACACCAAAACTCACATCTACTCATTGCGACGTTCTACGGCCGAATGCGTACGGTTTAGGGGAGAGGGCTCAGTAAGCTAGTGCGTATTTACGCGCTAAGAAAATAGTTCGTACTTTTTCTATTATTATTTATTCATTAATTAGAAGATAAATACTTTATGTTTATTTTATTATGACTTAGGGATTTCTTTATTTCTCTAGTCGCATTTTTAATTATTTAAGTAATTATTATTATTATTCACTACTTAATACTTTTCTTGGCGTGTTGGTACTGGAAGGTTTCAAGTTGATTCAGGAATCTGGGTATAGGTAAGGGTGTATGATACTCTTACTTATTAAAATTAAAAAATTTTAATCTGTGCGATTTTTTGATACATTTAAAATCGTCACATCCTCCTGCACTTAACTATGAAAAACGGGGGGGGTGTAATAATATAATTCTAATAAACAATTATATTTCATACTGAAATTTCTCTCTCTCAGCTTATTTCTATTCATCAATCGATTATCTTATACTTATGTCACATCTAAATTCTACTACATCTACTATATAAAATACACAAAACGTAAATCTACCTTATTTTAATTCTTATATCTACTACCGGTTTTTTCTTGAATTGCTCACTCGTTTTACGGAGTTATACTCATGAGTACTTTACTAATAATAATACCGTATTGTAAGAACAATAGAATTACTTTTAGTTTACAGCGCTAAAGATTATTTTTCTTTCTTTCTTTCTCTTCATCTTCATTATACTTGTCATCAGATTTCTCATGTATAATACCATTCTCGCAGGACATTAGCTAAGGTTGATCAGGCCTCGCTTGTATTCGTACGAGGGGTTTTGAGTTTATAGTTACCTATAGTATAGGATGTTACACAATCTTATCCTATTTCGGTATAAGTCTATACAACACATTTTATTCTTAATACTTAGATAGTATTCTAGGTTTTCTATCTTTCTCGTAGTCTTCCTTCTGTATCTTGACACGAAAAACATTTTTTTATTTGAGACAAATGACTTCTGCGAACGTAATTTTCTGTATTGGGTTCATACAGAGCTACAGTAACGGGGGTGATGAACTTACGAATTTGGTAGGGGCCACACCATCGATAAGATAGTTTCGAAGTGATCTTATCAACTGCTTTACTCATAGGATGAGTTTTATACATGACTAAATCACCTATTTTATACTTTATTAGCTTATTATTATTCTCATGATACTTCCTTGATTTCTGTAAATTAGCTCTCAGATTTGCACGAGCTTCGTTCCATATTTTTCGTATGTTATTCCCATTCACGTCGCGGGGTAATAACTCATTGATTTTCCACTTTGTGGTTAAAGGATGGTTGGGTTTGTACTTGTACAGTAAATCAAATGGTGTTGATTTATGACCTTCGTGATACGCTGAATTGAATGCAAATTGTATCCACGAAATATTTTGATCCCAGGTTGTCTGGTCTTTAGCATGATAAGATATTAATGCTGATTTTAAGTTACGCAAGTATCTTTCTGCTATATTTCCTTGCGGTCTGTACTCGGTCACGGTAATATGATTTATACCTAATTTAAAACACATGTCATTAAATTCTTTCGATTTAAACTGGGGTCCATTATCGATACGACCTAATTGCTTTGGGTGATTTAATAACCATGATAAAGCTTGATTATCGGCTTCTAGTAGAAATTCTTTGTGTTCCAAAAATGGTTTGAATTTATCAAAAGCAAATACTACGGCTAAACATTCAAGTTCATAGGCTGAGAACTTCCTTTCTTGCTCGGTCAGTGTCCGGGATGTATAACTGATCGGGAGTCTAGTATTATTTATTTCCTGGTATATTACGGCTCCTAATGCTACACTTGAACTATCGGTCTGTACGATAAATGGTTTACTGAAATCCGCTAACTGCAATACAGGTGGAGATATAATACTTTCTTTAAGTGTTTCAAACGCTTCTTGATGTTGAGTAGTCCACTCGAATTTCGTTCCTTTCTTTCTTAAGGCATTCAATGGGGCTGCTATATCTGCTAAGTGGGGTATATACTTATGAAAATAATTAATCATACCTAAAAATCTAGCTATACCTTTGACTTCTCTGGGAGGTAAAAATTCTCGGATTGCGCGTGTACGTTCGGGATCGATGGTAACCTTACCTTCGGCTGATACTATGTGACCTAAAAATGAGAATTGTTTCACTGCGAAATTAACTTTACTAGGGTTTACGGTCAGTCCGGATTTCTTTAACCGGGATAATACTTCACGCAAGTGATCAATATGTTGATCCATTGACTCACTATATACTACTATATCGTCGAGATAATGATATACAAATTTAAATTTAACATCATGGAAAATTTTTTCTAACAGTCGGCTGCATACTGAACTTCCTTGTGATATACCGAATGGTACTCTCGTAAATTGATATAGATTAAATGGGACAGCAAAAGCAGTTAAATGTTTTGATTCCTCAGCTAGTGGAATTTGATGGAATGCTTGGTTAAGATCCATTATGGTGAAGATTTTCGCTTTTGTAAAATAGTGAAACGCACTGTGTATGTCTGGCAGTGGTATCGATTCAAATTCTATACTCTTATTTAGTTGTCTATAATCCACGACTAGTCTATGTTTGTCAGTTCCTTTTGGTACTAGGAATGCAGGCGATGAATATGGAGACGTTGATGGTTCAATGACGTGCTGATCAAGGAGTTTGTTAATGTGGTTTCTCATGATTTCCATCTTGGGCGGAGATAGTTTGTATGGGTGGAGTCGTATTACTTTGTTGTCACTAAGATTTATTTTATATTCAATTAAATGAGTTAATCCTAACTTGGGGGTGAGTACAGCAGAAAAATCTTTTATTAACTTTTGGATTCTTAGTCTCTCATTTCTTTTTAAATGACTTAGACTCGATTCATTAGGCTCTGAATGAATATTTGCGGTTTCACTAACAGTGTCGTTACTTAATTCGGAGTCGAACTAATTACTTAATTTTTGAGTACGATCAAATCTGAAAAAATATTGTTTTGCATATATATCAAGGATTAAAGCAGTTTTTCTTATAAAATCCGCGCCTAATATTAAGTTCTGTCCTAACTCTTCAGCTACTAGTAGGGGAATGTACCAAGTAAAATTCTGAATTTTTAATTTCACCGTAATACTGTGAGATATCTTTAGGTTTTGTTTATTTGCGGTGGTACACTTTATGTTCACCATTTGGCTACGTTTAATCAGTTTATGATTAGCTAATAAGGTGGCTAACTGTTTACTAATTATACTACGGGTAGATCCTGAATCAATTAAACCAAGGGTTTTCGTTGCTCCAAGGTCTATCTGTACATAGGGTAGTTGGCATATACTTGTTTTACATGCACCAATAGAGTTGCACTTCTCGATAAATTTTGTTAAATAAGGATCTCTGTGTTTTTTTTTACTCATCTTTATTTGACGCTTAGTATTGTTGTTACCTTTCCTTCGGGTGCTTCGGAAGACGTAGGATTTTCGGTCTTCCAGCTTCACACATTTTTTAATTGGTCGGTTTTCTGTAGATAACGCTTTTGTTTACATAACTTGCTAATATGTCCGGCCTTTCCACAGTTATAACATCTTCTTTCCTCACTTACTTCGCTCGTAGGTTGTCGGGATTTTGGTTTAGAGTATGAAACATGGGGATAGTTTTGGGTTTTATGTGTACTTACGAATCGCTTATCGCGGTAGTTTCGGGTATCATTTCCAATAGGTCTAGTTTGGAATGAATTTCTTTGTTGACTCTGGGACATAGAAACACTTCTATTCTGGTCAGAATACCAGACGTCGGACGAATGTATACAACATAGTTCTAGTTCCGTAAAAGTTGTAGGTGGCTTCACGAGTGCTAGTCGAGATCGCTCCTCGGGGGATAGTCTTACTATGATATTGTCTACTAACTGTTGTTCGCTCCATTTAACTTGTAACAATAAAGCAGATTCTCTTACTTCAGAAATATAATGAGCTAGTCTCTCGTATGTACCTTGTGCACGAAGTACTAAGTTTCGCTTCAATTCTTCGTAGATACCGGTGGGAATGAAATGTCTTATTAGTGTGGTATGAAGTTCTTCTACCGATTGATTATACCTTAGGGATTCTAACACTCTATCTTTTAATGGAGATCTACACTTAGGTAAAATAACTTGCAAAATCTGGTTATCTCTTAGTTGTTGCAGTTCCTTTAATTCTAAGATATGTTTGATAAAATTAAGGAGCTTTGTAATATTCAGTCCATCAGTGATTTGTATATTGGACAAAATACTTTCTACAGGGTGGGTTATTTTTCCATAGAGCTCGGGAGTTAAATTTATTTGGCTCATCTTTCTAGGATTTTCCGCAGGTTGATTAGTCCGCGAATGAGAAGGTAATTCGTAGGTATGGGTCATATTTTCTAGTTCATTAGGGAGTGACGTAACGTTTACTGCCTGAATATTTACTTGACTACCACTTAACCGTTCCTTGAATGGATCTATATTGGATTCCTGCAGAATCTGAATTTTTGCAGTACCGTTTGGTTGTTCTTGAGTCGGCGATTGGGTAGGTGAAATATTTAATTTCGTCATTGCTTCTTCGATTTCGTCTAATCTAAACAATTCGGATCGTCTACGTAATTCGCGTATTATCTCAGGTAATTGTTTTAATGCTTCCTCGGCGAATTTTTTTACATCAGGAGGGATATCTTTATCACCGGGCCAGGTCAACAAATTGGTGATACGACGGTATAGATGCTCAATTCTTTGGGTGGTGCGTAATATTCCTGCGGGGGAATTTCATCACGCAGGGTTTGTGCGTACGAAGTTAGTTCTGTATACTTACGATAACACGTTTCTTTTTCGCTATTGAAATCTAAAACACTCAAACGACTTAATAATGAAGGTTTGTCCGGTTTATTTTCGCGTAACGTCTTGCGAAGTTCCGCGACAGTTACATTAGAGTAGGGGAGACCACGCCATAATGCTTCATATGTTAATTCGTCTTTCAACAAGAAATCGGGGTTAAATTGAGTCATTTTTTATAATAACCACTTTAAACACACGACGTATTACGAACGACAAATCTTATGTCACTTACTTTACTTGGTTTTCACAATGTTTAAAAATAGATAACATTAATTCATTTAAACACATACACATATATCTTATTTCATATTAAGCTTTGGGATGTAATCTTATCTTAATTAATCAACATAACTTATTTCAAAACAATTAAATTCTCAGTATTGACACATATAATTAATCAAAACAAAACGATAATACTATTTTAGTAGAGAGAAATTTCATATACGGAAAGTTCATTGATTTAACAAACAGCACAAAGAATCAGCTGTTTTGGGGTGTCGTCTAGTTGCATAGGGTAGTAATTCAGAACAATACAAAAACAGGAAAGAGCTTGTCTAACGTGGCTTTGTTTGCTTTAGGGAGGAGGGGTTATGAATGAGATGGGTTCTTACAAAGGGGAGAGTTTACATTCCTCAACACATATTTAACATGAACCAACTGGCTTGGAATTGACTTGTTTGGAATGGTTTCCCTACCAGCTATTACTTGCTTAACACGGCAAACTCGCGATACTAATATTATTATTATATAATTAAAATTTTACTCATTTATTTTTTTTTGTTTATTTCTGAGTGAATAAATTTATGTTTGTCCTTTTTATCGTTAACGACTTATAAACTTACACAACAACAATTACATAATTATGTTGCAATTTTCTGTACGTGACACTCTGTAAACAATATTTTGTTTTACCAAGTAAATTACACAATTTTAAATTCAGCAGAGTGGCGCAATTTTGTGCCGCCCCTTGGCAAGACAACACAAAAATCGGGAACTAGTTTAATTCTTTACCAGTAAACTAAACCAGCTGCCGTTGTTAGTAAAACTCTTACTAACAAATTACAAAACAAGTATGATATAGGAAACTGACAAGGTTTGCATAAACTTATTCACTCACTAGGTATTAGCTAAAACATCTCTTTATTGCTATTGAAATATTAATCAAACCTTATTCCTGATTTTAAAGAAAGTTATTTTAGTAAATAGTGCTTTTACTGCTTCAGAGATCTTAATTATATTATTCTTGTTATATCAAAATTTATTCATATAACTGTTAGTTTTAATACCACGGATCCGGGTCTCAATTTTCTCAAAATTATTAATTTATCAATATATACATTACGGTTACTATTACTTCTTACAAAATTACAAAATATACAAATCTGATAATTTGTTCATTACATTGCGAAAGTTCTTTAAAGTTCTTTGTTACTTCTTATTAAGGGGAAATTTACAAAAGTTGTGGTTTGATATCACCTGAGGTTGTTGTTGTATTCTTGGGACATCTCCAGTTGTCTTCTACGTGTTGAGTACGTTGTTCTTGGTGTATCTACATCGGGTTGATTTTTAGTTTACTTGAAGCTCTCGAAGATAGGTTGTTTACTTGAAGTTCCAAATGTTGTAATTTCACTTTTCTTATTGCAGATTCTTGTAGTTCACATTTTCTTTATTTTAATTACAGTTATAGTTCTCACTTTGCAGTACTACAGTCTAGTAGTTAACTATGTTACACTTACATTTGATTTTGTTTTTAAGAGATGTGTTGGCTACCTTTTTCTATTTTATTTATATATTTTCTCACAAACTCTAGACACTACATTATTCACAATAACAAGATTTCACGCTGGATATGCTTCTAGAGAACTTACACATACGTATATGCGTACAACACCAAAACTCACATCTACTCATTGCGACGTTCTACGGCCGAATGCGTACGGTTTAGGGGAGAGGGCTCAGTAAGCTAGTGCGTATTTACGCGCTAAGAAAATAGTTCGTACTTTTTCTATTATTATTTATTCATTAATTAGAAGATAAATACTTTATGTTTATTTTATTATGACTTAGGGATTTCTTTATTTCTCTAGTCGCATTTTTAATTATTTAAGTAATTATTATTATTATTCACTACTTAATACTTTTCTTGGCGTGTTGGTACTGGAAGGTTTCAAGTTGATTCAGGAATCTGGGTATAGGTAAGGGTGTATGATACTCTTACTTATTAAAATTAAAAAATTTTAATCTGTGCGATTTTTTGATACATTTAAAATCGTCACACCCTTAGTTTCGCGTTTCTGTGAATGTCTTTGGATCTGAAGATACTTGACGTAGCGAAATACGCTTTATTGGCTTGGACTCTCCGGTTTCTGATTTCGGCTTATTTGTGCCGTTTTTTTCTATTATGTTTCCCAAGTATTTAAAGTTGTCCACATTTTCGATATTGTCGATTTTTCCGTAGTTTCTTTGTCTTCTAGTCTGCACTAATAGTTTTGTTTTATCTATGTTGATTTTGAGGCCTATATTGCTTTTGAGCTCAAATACGTTTCCTCTACTGCATTTTTTTGTCCGACTCATAATGTTGATATCGTTCGCGTAGGCTGGTAATAAGAACCGATTTGTTTGTCAGTACGTTATTTCTTCCACGTGACAGTTTTCTGATCACGTATTCTAGAGCTAGATTAAACAACCTTGGGGCCAGACCGTCTCTTTGTTTTAACCCTTGATTGATTACAAATCCTTCTGTCATGTGTCCTTGTATTCGTACCTGAGCTTCTGTATTAGCCATTGTCAAGTTTATCATCCTTACCAGTTTCACTATATAGACATATATCGAATTCGTATAACATATTACATAGTTTATCCCTCTCTATAGAATCGCAGGCTTCTCTAAAATGAACAAAAATATTATAGACGTCTGTATCTTGTTCCCACGCTTTATTCAGAACTTGTCTGACTGTATATTTGGTCTATGGTGGATCTTCCTTTTATGAAGCCGGTACTTTTATAAATTACTGTCCGTGAATTTATTTCAAAAATAATAGTAGGCCTAATACCTTGAAACAAATTTTTCTGTACTGGAGAAATCAGAGTGCTGGAACAAAAAAAAAAAAAAAATAGACAAAAACGTATAGGTAGGTTGTTTTTCGACTTTTTCTAGATTACTTGTTTTTGAATTTGAATAAGTAAGGTGTCCTCGTGTTTACAAAAAATGCTTAACACTATACTCAATTAGAAATGACAGAGCTATTATTATTCCCTACAGTCGACTGGATCATGTGTCGTCAGTGTAGTACGTGGTGGGAAGAGTCGTGCACGAATTACAGTGGATTGGGCCATTTCGTGTGTGATAAGTGTCAGTAGGACTCTTACCCTACACAGACTGGACTCTTGCCCCAAAGTTGGGGCAACTTTCCTATTTTACATGCTTTTGTTTTTTAATTTTTTTTTACCAAATACTGTAGTCAAAATTGTTGTGTGCTCATTACATTTGGTAGTATATAGTGTAACAAATAAGCCACTAATTTTCAATAAACTTTATTTTGGTTCAGTAGCTGAGAATTTATTATTGTATTTTAAGTGCGGACTCTTGCCCCTCATTCCCTATATAATAGAACACAAAACTATACTTACCGATACATAATATCTAATTTAGTCCCATAAATATTGCTACGACAATTACGTAACGTTCTCGAAAAGTCTGGAGCAGGTGCAGTTACGTAATAGTTGTACACGTTTCTCGGCTAGCCGAGCAGTTACAGTGTCTCTGTCAAGGCCGTGCACTGGCGTACCTTCGATACTGTTCGAGCACTATGGAAATTATACCGGCACGTCGCCAAAAGCTTGGAAAATTATTCTGGAACTTCTGCGGGGTATAGATATGGGTTTATGGCCGGGTTAGTTAGTTTGTCGCACGTGGCGATATTGTACACTGCGGATCAGTGGAAAGTGATTGTTGGTTTTATAATCAGTGCGGAACTCTAATAGTTGAAAAATTATTATTTCGTGTGGACAAATTTATCTTGAATTATTGTACGAGAGTACTTTGTTGATTTCACATTGTTATTTGCGACTAATCAAAGTTGGTAAATACTGTATTTTGTTTCCACTGTACAATACGACGATCCGTGATACCGTCGTGACAACATAGCGACACAAATAGGACAATATCTGTAGTTAATGACTCAGAAGTGTGTAAAGTAGCAGCTGAACGGGATTAGCGGAGTGGGGAAGTGAGGTTGATCTTGGAGTGCTTGCCTAGTTACTGTATCTGTCCTTGACCTTGGTGCGTTGATTAAATTCACCGTGCAGACAGCAAACATTTGGCCCCAACCATTCACCGCCCTCTGTTTAGTATGCTTCTAAAGACATGTGAGGATCGCTTTCGTGCGACCGTTTACTCTACAGGCCCATTTTATTTAACCTAAAACTCATGTTTAACTAATAACAGAATTGTAAGCCGATACCGCGTCTCAGTGTACGTACAAATATTCAAGAAAACGTCAGACAGAATATTCAAAATTCGATATTCAATAATACTCTTACGACGGTCTCACTGATCGTCGTATTGTACAGTGGAAACAAAGTGCAGACAGACAGCAATAAAGTCACTAATTACCAGCTTCAATTAGTCACAAATAACAATTTGAAATCAACAAGGTGCTGACATACAGAAATTAAACTTAAATTTTTGTCCACACGTAAACAATAATGTCAACTATTACAGTTCGGCTCTAATTATAACACAATAATCACTTTCCACTAATCCGCAACAATCAGTTGATCGGCACTCTACAACATCGCCAGGTGTAACTAACTAACTAAAGCCGGCCGTAGACGCTTATGTACACTCTGTAGGGGTTCCAGAATAATTTTCCGTACTCTTGGCCGCGTGACAACATAATTTGCGTAGTCACAAGTGGTCGAACGGTCTAGAGGCTACTTGAGTACGCAGCTTTGACCGCGACGCTGCGCCTGCTCGGTCAGCCGAAATGCGTGTAAAACGAAAAGTCAAGAGAATTACGTAACGGTCGTAGCAATAGTTTTTAACATTATGACTAAATGGTGTATTTCGCCTTAACAGACACGACAGCGCGACTGTTGCGATAGGAATGTCGTCACATTTTCTAACTATACAAAAGTAGTGCAAGATATTGAAAGGTAGGCCTATTAATAGGTTTATTGACGTTGATGGTACTTTAGTTGAAGATAAAATGGTCTCTTGAAAATTAAGTATTTTGGTTGTTCTGTTTCAGGTGAATATTTTTGGCTACACGTTAATCATCTGAATCAGTAAGGTAAAGCAACTTGTAATGTGCTCAACTTATGGTTAAATTAATCCTTTCTGATTAGGTTATTTGAAACTGTTCGTTGCTTGATTTTAATTTTCAAATCGTCTTATGTTTTTATGAATTTAAACTTTATTTATTGTTACTTTGTTCGCTGTGATAGCTTATTTACTTTAGAGTAAGTACTTTTGTGTCTTCATTACATGCTCTCACGTCTCTCTCTCTCTCTCTCTCTCTCTCTCTCTCTCTCTCTCTCTCTCTCTCTCTCTCTCTCTCTCTCTCTCTCTTTCTCTGTCTCTCTCTGTCTCTGTTTCTCTCTGTCTCTGTCTCTGTCCCTGTCTGTCTGTCTGTCTCTCTCTCTCTCTCAAATAGCCGCACTAATTCTGAAGTACTTTCGTTCCAAAGTTTAAACAAATTTTCATTTTTTTTGCACATTTACAAAGCAAGAATATAACATGTTTTATAAGAATCGTTCATACTGCTATTTGACGGACCAGTTTTCGAACCGTCGTGAGAAGAGCTTAATGGGGGGGGGGACCCTACTTAACTCGGGGCGTTATCTACGTTAGCTCCGCTATTCAAGATTAGTTATGTAGTTTAAAATTTTAATTTTATGTATTATTATTATCATTATTATTTATAATGATATTATTACCCTCACCAGATGCCCTCGTCGGGAGCTTTATTGATAGCTGAGCCGAAGGATTTATAAAAATAAACTCACATTTTTTATTATACTCTGTCTCCATCTTTGCGTGCCTATGTGTCTAGTCCTCGGAAGATTTCTCTAATTAATAATGAAAGATTTCTTTTAGATATGTCTAGCTTGTTTATCTTCCAATTGTTATAGTTCCAACATACTTCGCTACCGTATGTTCAAATTAATTATCCTATTTGTGTTCTTACTATTTCTAACAGGAGCGGACATAAACACTGCAACAGCGGAGGAGGGGCAGTCGCGTAGACATGGAGAAAGTTTGGAAGAGGAAAGTTTCAGTCATGTAAGAGAGGGGGTCGAATAGAATTGGCAGTATTCCATTTAGCCAGACTAATTTGTAAATATTCTGAGGTTATTTTTATAAATATTAATATATTCATATATATTTATAAAAATGAGGTTATTTTTATGTTTATATAAATATTTTTATAAATTATTTTGTCTGTTTTTGCCTTACATTTTGGGGTTTATTAACGCGAAAGTAAACTACACTACTGGTATAACTTGAATAACAGTATTTAATTGTAGTGTTTGTAAACACTTGGTTACTCGCCGTCTTGTAACTTCTTTAAACTTCCAATAATAACGCGTTTCAAGGATAAATCCTCATCATCAGGTTATAAAAACATCAATCTTTCCGGAGAAGTCAAAAAATCAAAAATTATTACCAAACATCACAGAGCTCTTCACGCCACGTTGTGACCTGGTGCGCACGCGATCGACTACACGTGATTGGTAATAATTTTTGATTTTTTGTCGACTTCTCCGAAAGGATTGATGTTTTTATAACCTGATGATGAGGATTTATCCTTGAAACGCTTTGTTATTGAAAGTTTAAAGAAGTCACAAGACGGTGAGTAACCAAGTGTTTACAAATACTACAATTGAATACTTATAAACGTGACTTGGAGACTATAATATAATGAATTGAATAACAGTATTATTGGTCTCATTTGCTCTAGGTGTGAGTGTGTGTGTGTGTGTTGTACAGAGCACGATAAATTGCGGTCGCCTGCACTGTTCTCTCCGACGACAAACTCCATAACAAACCGCACACACCGCCAACGCTACTACTGCTAATTGAAGTGTTAATGAAGTTATTAAAACCCGTGCACGGGTGTGCCCAATTACTGTCCTCTTCGGGCAGATTCGATGTGTTTTACTGTCTGTATGTGCACTATTGTTTTGAAACACTAGTACAAATTCTTGAGCGCGCAGATTCATAAACATTAAACAAAAAATTATTTTAACAATAATTTTAATAAATGGGTGTTATAGATTACTTAATTCATGTCAACGTTATAAAACTTTGCCAATGAGTTACTAACCATGTTAAGGTACTGTTAACATGGGATTACTTTTTTTAATTATTTCTTCTTCTTATTCTCCTCTTCAAGGATTAGGTTATATAAACCTGTTCCGGCACCCATCTCATCCTCGGACGACCCACGTCTCTTCTAACAATGTCTTTATAGTGCCAGTGCCGCTTTCGGCAATCGATCCTCTGTCACCCTTTGCAGAACATAATAAGATAAGAAAGCTTCACTATCTGGGACATGTCATGAGAAATGAAGAGAGATTTTACTTATTGCAGTCCATACTACAGGGAAAAGTACTTATAAAGAGAGGAGTTGGGCGACCGAGAATATCATGGCTGAGAAATTTAAGGGCTTGGTTTGGCATGAATACAAATGACTTATTCCGTTCAGCAGTACAGAAAGTTAAAATAGTCTGTATGATATCCAACATCCGAAACGGATAGGAACTATCAGGAGAAAATAGTGTTGGAAGGATCAGTGCAATGTTAAATTTTTTTATTGAATTTAACATTTAAAACTGTTTTTTATTTATTTACTTATTTTTTTTTTAAGAAATAAATCCGAAATTAGTACCAAGCCACGTGTTGTTCAATCAAATATATTGCAACTTACCGTCTGTGACTTTCTGCAACGATGTCTTCAATCTAAAATTGACATGTTTCGGGACACTTGTCCCATCCTCAGAACTTAAAAGTATGTTCGTATATCATCAAACGTTGATATAGTTGTCAAATAATTAAAAGATTAAAATCCAATCAAACAAAAACCACAATACTTAATGTATAAAGTCGAGCGCGACGGTTAAACGGTGCACACCGTACGGTAGCTGATCGCGCACTGAATCAAGACTGATTCTTATCACGACAATAACGCAAAGCGGTGTCGTACAATATATTCGATTTAGAAAGCAGTTGATCGTTTAGGACACGCGGCTTGGTATCAGCATTGTTATAAGCTCTGTAAATTTCGAACTCCTCAAGGGCGTTCATATGTCGCCCTTTCTTGCATATGTGAAGAGGTATCAAGTTTGTTTTAAAATTAGCGTAATTTTGATTCTATATGATGAGGTGTTTTGAAAATTTTGATCTAATGTGGTCCAAACTGTGAAAGTGTGTAACCGGTCTATGTTCTGTGAACATTTTTAAAAAGCCACGGCCTGTCTGGCCTATATAAAAGGTGTCACAATCATCACATAACAATTTGTAAACACCTGTTTTGTGTTCGAGGTTGGTAGGTCCATGTGTGCGGAGGTTATTCAAAATGTGGTTAATGGTCTTGTATGTGACGTTTATATTGCTATTTTTATTGAAAATTTACCCAAAAATCTTAGGCATAAAGTATGTATATGGTGTTGTAATGTATTTGCGTGTTATATTCTCACGGGTTCCCTGTCCGTTAATGTTTTTACGCCTTTTCTTATGTTTTCTGAGGATATTATTCACCACACCAACATCGTAACCATTAGTGACTGCGATGTTTTTAATGGTGTTCAATTCCTCATGGTATTCTTTATCACCGAGGGGTAGAGACAAAAGTCGATTAATCATACTGTGAAAGGCAGCCATTGTCTGGGATATTGGGTGAAAGAACTTAGCGTGTATCACAATATCAGTTGTTGTAGGTTCCTCTTTTTTTCTTTTTTACATGCTCTTTCCATCTCAGTTTGGTATCCAATGTCATGCCCATAT
This sequence comes from Magicicada septendecula, assembly GCA_034769895.1. Classification (NCBI taxonomy): domain Eukaryota; kingdom Metazoa; phylum Arthropoda; class Insecta; order Hemiptera; family Cicadidae; genus Magicicada; species Magicicada septendecula. The sequence goes on from CM068374.1 coordinate 60,719,193, forward strand.
ATTTGGCTTTGTTTTCATAAGGAGCTACCGTTTCATTTAGGACCAATGATGGAAGATTATTCAATTTTTTGTTTGTTGAAATTAATGTGTACCGATTTGGGTTCGTTAAGTTTAACGTTCCATTTTTTGGTCCATTCATATATGATATTGCTAGCTTTCTGCAATAACCATTGTAATGTTAATAATAATTATTATTATGTTAACAAATAACTATTGGGTTTGGTAAGTAATTGTCATTTGAATTTACTTTACAGTAATCAACGTTGGAAATTTTACAAGCAGTGCAATCTGCAATAACCAGAACTGTCGTCTCTCCAGTGGTGATTGTAATCAGCGTTCACTTAATCCGCACAATCTAAATGTGTACTTATTATCCGGACGCGAAGTACTATTGTTGAGTCCATTCTAGTTCATACCATCACGCGCCAGCAATTACATACAAGTATGCATGGAAGCACCGCCTTTACCCTCATCCTAAGCGTTCACATATCAACACGAAGGTGTGCTTTGAGTCGAGCACAACTGACCTTTAGAGAGACGGTTCACAATGAGAGCTCATTATTAATGTGGTGATCTTTGAGTATGAGGCGGGACGGCACGACAATAACAAATATCAAGGTATGACCTTTGTCGTGAGTACGTGTGGGCAGCTGTAAGTGTGGAAACCGCGTCCACCCACCTTCTCATACGAAATGCAGGAAATGGAGAGAGAGAAAGAGAGAGAGAGAGAGAGAGAGAGAGAGTGGGGAAGAGAGAGAGAGAGAAGTAGAGGGGAAGAGGGAGAAAGATAGACAGACAGAAAATGTAGTCATTTTACATCTGTATGACTTACAATTTGCATCAAAAATACAGTCTGTTACGTTAATCTCTCGCGACCTAGCGATCATCAAGCCTCTCTCTCTTTCTCTTTCTGTCTGTCTCTCTGTCTCTCTCTCTCTCTCTCTCTCTCTCTCTCTCTCTCTCTGTCTCTCTCTGTCTCTCTCTCTCTCTCTCTCTCTCTCTCTCTCTCTCTCTCTCTCTCTCTCTCTCTCTCTCTCTCTCTCTCTCTCTCTGTCCCTGGTGCAGCCCGCATGCCCGTTGACAGCAGCTCGCTATTTTTCCATGTTCACTTTATTTCTTTTTAATTTGCAATGTGATGCGTAGACCACATCGTCCACATCTGTCTCAAGTAGCCTAAACGAAGTCCTCCTGTATGGACTCTTTCTTTTTATTTATATCCAAGAACTTTTAAACAGTATCCTGACGCAAAACACTAGTATTTTAAGTGAAAAATATTTAAATGTTTACCTTATTGCCTGAGCTGGATTTGGCTTATTACGAGCTTCATCAGAGATTCCCGCCATAAAAGATCTCGTAGTGTGCCTATAAATTATTATCCTTTCCCCCTTCAATTTGCCTATCGATATTTCATCTCCCTGTCTACAGTGGATTATTGTGACCTTCTTTTCAGGATACTTTATTTGTCCAAATCAAGTACTTTACTTTTTGTTAAAACGTAAAACGTTGCAGGTAAACTAACCCTTCCCCTTAACCGATCTTCACCAAAATTAATAGGCCTTGAGTGTTCTCTAACTCGGGTATATATGCAAAACATTATTTGATTCTGTTTGAATTTACGGCAGTTATAGTCCGCCACAAAAAATCTACACACAGGCGCGCGCACACACAACACACACACACACACTTTTCGGAAAATGACTTTTCTTCATGTTTTGCGGGTAGTACAATCAAAGTCAGCCCTTCTTTCTAACACTTTTTTTTGGGATCACCATACTTCCATTTCCTTAGGGAACATCGAAGTAAAACAATAGGGCTCAGCAGGGTAAAGGTATACACATACTTGCCAGGTTTTACAAAAACCGGTTGGTGCACCCAAAAGTTGTTGAGAGACTTACCAGTCAATAAGTAGACAGGCAGACAACGCTAAACGGTGAGGTTAGAACTGAGCATTTGCTTAGCTTGTTCAGATAAAAATCATGGTAAAAGTTACATAAAGTCACAGTAACACACTAACACTGTAAAAAAAAGAGTAATATTGAAATAAGTATATAAATATTGTATAAGTATTGAAATTAATATCCGGGCTAGAACAATTGAGCCGTTTCAAACGCCTCGGCTGTGCAGTAAGCTATGAATCTGAATATGATATAGGAGAGAAGATAAATAAAGTTAGGAATATTTGTGGTACAGTTCATAGAAATCTTAGAAATAAAACAAGACACAGCACAAGGATTAAATTTTATAAGACAATTGCAATACCCACGTTGATTTGTGCGAGTGAGGCGAGGGTCTTTCAAAAAGGGAAAGCGGCAAGATTCAGAGTGCTGAAATGCAGTTTCTTCGAAATACTTTATATTATATATTCCAAGATAGAATAAGGAATGAGGCTACCAGAGCAGAACTCGAAGTAAAGGACATAAATGAAATTATTTCAGTTTACAGAAGACAATGGTGAGATCATCTGCGAAGGATGACATCGGATCGATTGCCGAAAGCAGCACTGAACCATTGGTAGAGAGGACGTGGGTCGTCCGAGGATGAGATGGATTCCGAAACATGTTTATATAATCTAATCCTTGAGAAGAAGAAGAAGAAGAAGAAGAAGAAGAAGAAGAAGAAGAAGAAGAAGAAGAAGAAGAAGAAGAAGAAGAAGAAGAAGAAGAAGAAGAAGAAGAAGAAGAAGAAGAAGATCCTTGCTATTGGGCCGTGGTCTACTATAAATTATCATTCAGACTGATGTTGTTATCAGACGTTTTGCCCTCACCGCTTGAGGCCTTTTCCACAATAGCCTATTGTGGTCACTGACGAACACCGTGTCACTTGTATTTAGAACCGTGTTTCACTAAAGATGGCCTCCAGAGGTGAGGCCGAAAGTCTGATAACAACATCCGTCAGAATGATGACTATAGTAGATCACGACCCAATATTCCGAAATTTAATTTCAATACTTATTGTGATTAACGTTTTTAACTGTAATAAACTATATCAAATAAGACTAATAAACAAAGAACTGAACCAGTTTGCTCCAGTCCAAGCGACGATGTCCAAAGGTTTTATTACTATCTTTAAGGATATTTTTCAGGAAAGAAATTAGATCAAATTTGCAAAAAGCACACACTTATTTAAAATTATAACACAGATTCGGAAGTAAAGTTATTAACTTTCTTGGTGCTGTCTGAGGTTACTTGAACTCACTACAAAAATGTCCTGAACCATTTCCGGCGGTATTACGCAGTGAGAGAGATATTCCATAAATTGGTTTTGCGTTGCAACAACACAGCCAATTGAATCAGTCTGTTTCATTATCCTACGCCTTGAGCATTAGGCAGAGAGTATCGTTGAAACTTCGTCTCTCTCTCGCTCACTCTCTCTCTCTCTCTCTCTCTCTCTCTCTCTCTCTCTCTCTCTCTCTCTCTCTCTCTCGCTTCGTGCGCGCCGCAGTATGACTACGTATTGTGCCTGTGAATTGATTGAGTCGGTTCAACCGGTGAATTCAATTTGAGTTCAATGCGTCTACCTCTACCTGGCTGTATTGTATGCGTACGTACAGTTCCCAGGAGAGGCGACGTGGTATCGATTCCCTCCTGTGGCTGTGTTACTGGAATTTACTTTCTCTACCAAGACCGTTTCCTTTTTTAATTCACGTATAACTTTTCTTGATTCATAATTTTTGTCTTCTCTCTAATTTGTCATTTAAAATGTTGAAAAACTGGCTTTTCTCTTCTTAATTCACCTTCTTCTTGAACGAATTCAAGATCCACTGCCTTCTTAATAATGTAATTATTAAAATTATGACTTAGTCTTATGCTGATAGAATGAATTTAATAATCATCATCAGTTCCAGCTCCTAGAGTTGGCTTGATCAATTACGGAGTAAGTAAGGTCCATTGTCACCTTCTGTTTTTAATTTATATATTGACGATGCCATAAAAAGCTGGCTGATGTGTCTTCTGGAGCATTTTATGATCAGGCTATTCTGTCGGACTCGGAAAACATGGATATACATTTGTTAAATCGAATCTGCAAAGACTCTGGATTACAAATATCCACACTTAAGACCAAGTTAATGGCTTTTCGTGGAACTGATCCCGTACGGGTAAAAATAGTTATAGTTGGTACTTTCCTGGAACAAGTCAGCAATTTTGAATACCTAGGCTACAGTGTGTCTTATAATGCAAGCAACGACATTGTGAATAAAAGCTGCATAAGTTCAACCTTATGCACGGCACCATCAGGCGAACTCTTAGGGACCATCAGGTCAACAAGTAAAGAAATACGCCTAAGCTTCTACAAGGTCATGGCGTGTGATGGGTTATTCCACACTTTTTTATGAGTCTGAGACGGGGATTTTAACCAAAGGCCAGGATGAGATTTATGAGGCACGTGGCATGGTAAAACTCTCCAATGATCATAGAAGAAACACAAATATACGGCAGGAACTGAATATTATGAGTGTACTTGACGCGATTGTCCAGTATCGGCTGAATTGGTGAGAACATCTTTGCCGAATGAATGACTGCCGCATCCCCAAACAACTGTTTAACTATAAGCCGAGGAGACGGAGAGGTGTGGGACGTCGGAGGAAGCGCTGGAGTTACCAGCTCTAGACTCTTTGACTGTTTGAGACCGGAGCAATCCATCTTTGGTTTAATCCTTGCAGATGATGATGATGGTGATGATTATCATCAGTTCCACGCTGATAGGATAGAACTTTAATGCGTGTTACAGTCGCTGCTATTCAAATTTTCATAATTTTCAATTGTGTCTTTGTGCTAATCTAAGTTGTTAGATACACTAAAAACGTATAACAAAACCCAACTTCCCCAGAGACCAAGAAGTGTAGGAAGCCGTGCATACGTGGCTTGATGCTCAGCCGAACAAGTTTTTTCTGTTGGTACCAGAATGCTTGTGGAACAATGGACCAAGTGTATTGAAAAGCAAGGAGTCTATGTTAAAAAAAAGAGCTAACTGTCAGATTTGTATTGTTGTTATAATAAATTATAAAAATGTTTGAGAATTGACTTATTGACTTAGCCTCGTATTTCAAGAGAGAGTACGATTTTATTATTCCAGCAGTATCACAATTCTCTCACGTCTACGCTGTCTGAATTCAATACCCTCCCATGTTTTCATTCTGCAACTCTCAGTTATTTGTGTGTCCATAAAGGTCGAGGTGTGATATACGTGTTCAATGTAAAAGCTTGCCATGCATTCTGTGAATCGACTGGACATTACGTTGGTCGATAAAAACCGCATTCATTCTAGTAAGTGAATATAAAGGTATTCGTAGCTATTGAAATGTGAAAAGTATTCAAATTTATGTGTCTGCATTTATGTAACGAGAAATAAACTAGATGCGCGTTTATTTCTTGGCTCATTCGTCAAATATCTCTACGTACAGTGTGTTTAGGTTTTGATTATACACAGTATATTCAATGTCTGGAATGGAAAGATAGACAAGAGTCGTGTATAAAATTCTATATGGCAGTGGCGTACGGATGTGACATGGACTATAAGGAAGAAGGACTGGTGCCAATTACAGGCTGCAGAAATGAGCTATTTGAAATCGGTAAAGGCAGGGGTGGATTTACCATTTTGCCGCCCGTAGGCAATATAAATTAGCCGAGCTCCCACAAATCTCTGTTGGGGAGGGGGTGCTTTTACGGGTTTAACTCGATCCTTCATATTTTCAGTTACCCTAAAATGTGTTCTTTATATAATGTTTACTTCATTAACATATTAGAAGTAAATGACGAAATATTTTCTTTACGTAATAAGCCTAGTTAGTAAACAACATGTATTTCTAAGTTTCTTATCATTGGGACGAAATGGAGCGGCATTTGAAACATTTCTTAGATATAAAAACAACACCGTAACGGGCGTCCAATTTCACCTTTCCAAAATATGCGGCCCCTCAAATTTTACCGTCCGTAGGCAATTGCCTACTTTGCCTATGCGTAAATCCGCCACTGGGTAAAGATATAGACTCGACTCGATCATATAAGAAACGAGTATATTAGACGAGAACTTGATATACTTTCCCTAAATAAACTCATTCAGAATTATAGAAATTGATGGAAACAAGGTCTAAAAAGAAGGAACAATACCCGCATTGCAATGCTGGCTTATGAGTATGAGCCGGTTGGAAGAAGATCTGCACGCAGGCCAGTCACAAGATGGCGGCAGTTGTGAGGCCTAAACTGGAGAAATTCAATTTATGCAGTGATGACGACGATGGTGATGATGTATACAGCGTAAGACAATATAAGTATATATATATTTATTTTATATATTATATACAATAAATACCAAATAATAAATAATAAATAAGACAGACTTCAAACACTATCAGCCTAAAAATAAGGAAGAAACTAGTAAAGACATACGTGTAGAGTGTCGCCCTATACGGGAGTGAATCTTGGACAATTGGAGAAGGTGACAAGAAAAGTCTCCAACCATTTGAGACCTGGTGCTACAGAAGAATATTCAAGATAAACTGGAGGGAGAAGATAACGAATGAGGAAGTCTTTAGAAGAGCTCAGGAGGAGAAGAGCTTTCTACGAAATTTAAAAGGCAGAAGAGCTAAATGTATAGAGCATATGCTACGACACAATGGATTGGTTAAGAGGAACAATGGAATTGAAGAATGACAGAGGCCGACCCCGTTTAGACTACTGAAACAGCTTATGGTCGATATGAAATGCACATCACATTGTGAGTTGAAAAGAAAAGCAGAGAAGCGTAAAGAATGGCGAGCTGCTGCCAACGGTTGCTAACCTAGAAGACGATATTTATTGTGATGAAAATAAACCGACGAGTTGAAAAAAAGCTCAATTTTTAACATGTTTATTATGCTTACTTGTTTTTTTCATATTGAATAATCAATATGCTACAGTGAGGGCGTTAGTAACATGAGATAGATGCTATGACGCTTTGCACGCGTCGTGGGAGCGTCACAATCACTGAATGCTCTCGATTTTTCCAGTTACGCGCCTCCCAAACGTTTGTAGATTGTTCTACTGGCATCCGGGCCAATATTGGCGCGTATTACACCATACGTGTCCTGTTTCCTAAACAGCCAGTCAACATGAGCAACATTTACACGTTGAATCAGTTCTGGCCTGTGTCACAAGACACACCCGTTTTTTTAACCCACGATATCTCTGCCTTACGAATGATAGGGAAATTGTTGAAAAATAAACGTTCATTTTCTAATAAGCTCTGTATAATTTGTCAGACATAAAAGTTAAGGACCCGCCGTGGAGTTGAAACATCGCAGAATATGTGAACTGCGAATGTACAAGTACCCCAATGTGATATTGATTGGGCTAGTAAGCTAACAAACTTTAGACGCATCTGTAGAATGATTCATAGGTACCTGAAGAGTAAAACACGGAAGGATATCCGAATGAAATTTTATAAAACAGTGGCTGTTCCCACATTCCTATATGCTAGTGAGACATGGGCTCTTGGTAAAAGGGACGTGCATAGTATTTAGGCAGCCGAAATGAAATTTCTAAGACGGACGCAAGGTTGTTCTCTTTTAGATCGGAGAAGGAACGATGATATTTGACGCCATTCAAACAAGTTATCAGTGCACCAGAAGATTGAAGACTACAGAAGGAAGTGGTGTGAACACTTGAATCGCATGCCTGATATCCGTCAACCTGTGGCTGCCTTGGGTTATCACCCTACTGGGAAGAGAGATGTCGGTAGACCAAGGAGGAAATGAGTTACGGGAACAGGTCTAAGGCCTAGTCCTTGGAGTGGTGATAATGATGATGTGAATGTACAAATCCTGTACAGACAAAGCATGAAGTAATGGTTGAAACCTAAAATGATAACTACAATTTAACAGTGTACATTATAAGTTGTTTGTGTGTGTTTACAGTGCCTATCGTAAATGACGGTTGCCCAATACATTCTTAGTGCTGTAAGGACTGTAAGGTCTACAGCTTAACGTCATTAGGGGCCATTTCACGTGACAGATGTCCGTAACGAACAACAACACCGAATGTCAGAAGTTTGTGAATAGCGGAGAACATTTCAATACGTGGCTGAGAGATTAACATTGCAATTACGTTAAACGGCTTTGTACCCGTCGTCGCCGCTAACCATAAATTTTATTAATTACCCTACCATACATAGCCGGGGCTTGCAATGTTTACAGAAGAGAACCTGATTACCTACTGAAAGCAATGTTTCAACTACAAAAGAATCTCAATTTTCTATTGCGGTGTATTCATTTTTCATAGCCTAAAGGTTCCATACAAATGATTTACAATAAAGTTTTAATTACTCACATTCTTAAATTGGATAGATTTTGGTCATAGCTAGAACATTTGCAAAATACGACTATCGATTAGCGTTCAGAACAAACAATGGCATCTACAACAATCTGAAAATAAGCAATACAAAAATGAAAAACGTTTATAAAAAACTGGAGTTTACCAGTATCAGTGTCACCCTGCTAACTGGACAGAATATAATGTGGGGTGCAACAAAAAATACATAGGATTCACTTCAAGATCCTTTAAAAACAGATATATTGAACAGACCAAACATTCTCAACATACAAATCCGAACTCAATAGTAGTCGAACACATAAAACAACAGTCTTGTGAATTTGGTTCAATACAGCAATATTTAACCGTATTGAAAACATGCAGTGACGAAATAAAATCTAATATAGCCCAATCTGTTGAACATCATGACGAACTTCAAACATCGTATCACATTTGAAATATTGCGGCAAAATGAAAATCAACATACAGTAATCAGCTGATATAATATATAGAACTGAATGTAAACATGAACACTCTGTAACAAATTCAGTTCTCGAGAAACTTTGGACACCAACGTATGTTTCACGTTCATTAATCAATGTCTACGAATTCGTTTTTGTAAACAGTGGCTGTTTTACGATATTGTGACCGCAAGTCACAGTGTATATACCTGACGATGGTCTATGACGGAGATTGATCTAATTTAAGAATGTGAGTAATTAATACTTTATTACAAATCATGTGTATGGTACCTTTAGGCTATGAACAATGAATACACTACAATAGAAAATTCATATTATATGTACCATTAGTAAACAATAAGTATCTGTATATTGTAAATACATCACATTATCATTAGTTACAAAAGAATCAATTTAGTTAAGCAAAACTATAAACAGTTTAATGCGTTAATACTTGATTCATCATCATCATCAACAACATATTAACAACACGGCATAGGCAAGGTGCTGCCTGTTCCGCTTTCAAAGATGCTCCAGCCATCTCTGCCTGGGTCTACCCTGACGCTTGTGTCCTATAGGTTTGTATTCCCATAATTGTTTGGACAGTCTGGAATCTGACATTCTTTCTAAGTGTTCTTTTCACCTTTATTTGTAATCTTTTAATTTTTCATTCAAGTTGAACACTTGTAGTTTTTCTTTTGACACCTCATTCTTTAAACGGTCAAGTTTATAACAACTTTTAACTCCTCTTAAGAACGCCATTTACAAGGCTTGTATTTTACTGTCTTGTTTCTTGGTCGATGTCCATAATTCACACTCTTAGGACAGTACAGAAACTTCCATAACTTTATAGAACTTTAATTTTGTATCTCGACGTAGGCTACCTTGTTTCTAAAAATACGGTTCCAAATTGTCTGGAAGTTATCTAATTGAACAGCAATATCATAATGCCTATAATAGGCATTTCCCAAATAATTAAAGTGACTCATCTGTTCTAAAATTCCACCATTAATCATTATTTTTGTTCACACTTGTTCCTTGCCTCGAAATGCCATTACCTTTGTTTTTTATAGTGGAGATTTTCATATTGTATTGTTTGCATATCTGATGAAGATTAAAAACTTTTTTTTTGTAAATCACATTCCGTATTTTGATGTTCGAGCAAGTCGTCAGCAAACAACAGTTCATTAAAATATCTGTCTCGTGATAATTTAATACCAGGGTTCACTAGGTAGCATACAGGGTAGCATACTTGATTTCATACATTGAAAATTAGTTTTCTTTTTTCTTTTTATAATTTCTGCTGCTCTAAACAGAAAATAGTGATATCATGTAACAATGATGCTGATTACGTTTTTCCGGACCTTTTGGTCTTGAGCTGTCTGCAAGACTTCGTACATACGATGTCCAATAACTGGCCGGACTTAAGCCAACCAGCGAATCGGACATCTACTTCGTGGACGTTTAACATAGAGCTTCCGCCGACATCTCTTCTAGGTTAGCAGCCCATAGCCTGGTTGGCAGCAGCTCGCTATTCTTCACGCTTCTCTGATTTTCTTTTCAACTCACAATATGATGCGCAGTTCATATCGACTATAATTTGTTTTATGTAGTCTAAACGGGGACGTCCTCTGTGATTCTTCCCTTCAATTGTTCCTTCTATTATTCTTTTAACCAACCCATTGGGTCGTAGTATATGCCCTATAAGCTTAGCTCTTCTGCCTTTTAAATTTCGTTGAAAGCTCTTCACCTCCTGAGATCTTCTAAAAACGTCCTCATTCGTTATCTTCTCCCTCCAGCTTATCTTGAATATTCTTCTGTAGCACCAGGTCTCAAATGTTTGGAGTCTTCTCTTGTTACTTTTTCCAACCGTCCAAGATTCGCTCCCGTATAGACCAACACTCCACACTTATGTCTTTACTAGAGTCTATCCTTATTTTAAATTTCGGTTCGTCTTTCTTCAGTCGTTTTCCTATTATCTGTCTTAATGCCAAAATATCTATCCGCCAATATAATGTCTCTAAACTGCAGTGTCTTCTGGATACGTGTCCAAAATATCATACACACGATTGATCTACTTCTCTCGATGAACGTGTACAGACCTTCAACTGATAGAAAATAATGTACGTTTGTTTGTTTGATGCTGCTTTCATGAAATTCTTAGTGTCCTTGAAAATACCACACATTTAAAGGTACTAATTCTCATCTGTAATGGCCAAGTTTCATAAGCATATGTGGCTACTAGAAATATAACTGTTTTTATTAGCTTTAATCGAATATGCAAAGATTCGGGATTGCAAATATCCACACTTAAAACCAAGGTGGTGGCTTTTCGTGGAACTGATCCCGTACGGGCAAAAATTGTTATAATGGTACTGTCCTGGAACAAGTTAGAAGTTTTGAATACCTAAGCTACAGTGTGTCTTATAGTGCAAGCAACGACGTTTTGAATACGTTGTATACGTTCAACCTTATGTGCGGTACAATCAGGCGAACCTATAAGTCAGCAACTAAAGGAACACATCTAAAATTCTACAAGAGATGGCTCTTGCTACACTTCTTTATGGGCATGAGAACTGGACTTTAACGAAAGGCCAGGCCAGTCGCATCGAAGCGACTGAAATGATATTTCTCAGGACGTGGCAGGCTATACTCTCTATGATCATAGAAGAAACACAGCTATAGGTTAGTAACTGGATATTATGAGATACTCGACAGGATCGTTCAGTATCGGCTGAATTTGTTGGAACATCTTTGTCGAATGGATGACTGCTGGATACCCCAACAACTATGGACCTATAAGCCGAGAAGATGAAGAGGTGTGGGACGTCCGAGGAAACGCTGGAGTGACCAGCTCGAGAGTGTTTGATTGTTTGAGACCGGAACAAACCATTCTTGGTTTAAGCCTTGAAGGCGATAATGATTAACTTTAATGATTAATTAGTTTATTTATTTACTTTATCACATATTATTATTTTTTAATTCTTTAGTATAATATACTTAGATAACTTTAATTTTAAATTGATAAATTTACCATAGAGCTTTGTTATGGTCTGTTACATATTTGTCATAAATTGACCTTATACTTATAGTTTTCTCTTTGAGAACGGTTATTACTATTATTGTCAAGTTTATTTATATTCCGAACACAACTCTAATTCTTGCGCAGAAAAGTTGTATATCAAACACGAGGTCTACACTTACATTTATTAAGACTAATTATAATACTAATTTATGAATACTAATAATACAAATGATGATAATAAAAGGTAGGAAAAATAATAATTAAAGACAAATATGAGTTTTTATTTATAAAACTTATAACAATTATGGTAGTTATTTATTAAATTTTACTACAAACAACTTTTCAGTATCGATATTTTGGACATTTCTACTGGCTCCATTTTTTTCATCACTTGGCAATCGTAAAGTAATATTGCAGAAAAATACAATAAATTAATATTTTCGATAAATTTACATGCTTTTAGTAATCTATTTCGTCTTTATTCGTAAAGGATGAACGTTAACCATACTGGATTATCAGCACATGCTGGAAGGCCAGTAACACACGCATCGGATATTAATAATGGAAACGGTTATAACGAGAATTAAAAATAGACATAACAATTTGCACGATGGAACATAAGGAACTTATTAAATTAATGGAATATTAGGATATGTTAAAGATAGATAAATAATATCACAAAAGCGAATCGACGAGTCCCACATTCAATCGCCAAACCCAAATAGTTTGTATCTCGGTCAGGGGTACGTTCGTCCTTCCATCCCTTTGTTATAAGATTTAGAAAACTTTCTCTACTAAAGAAGAAAACGTCTACTGTGTGGCAAAACGTCTAGACAAAGATAGAGCAAAATAATCGATCACGGCCCAATAGTTCAAATATCATGAACTATCGTATTAAACCCAAATATTAACTTTTGTCTAAAGCTTGCACTGCCGGTCTTAATATATTCAAAATTACAATATCAGGTAGAAGGGGATGATTGTTCGGTGTACATCTGTTGCTATTGTATTGTTACGTAATGCGGAAAAAGTGTTACACCACAACATGTGACGATTTTAAAAAATATCGAAAATCGCACAAATAAAAATTTTTAATTTCTAACAAGTAAGAGTATTATCCACCCTTACCTATACCCAGATTCCTGAATCAACTTGAAATTGTCCCGTACCAACACGCAAAGAAAGGTGTTAATTAAATAATAATAATAATTACGTTAATTATTTAAAATACGACTATATAAATAAGGAAATCTCTAATTCGTAACAAAGTTAACATAAAGTATTTACATTCTAATTAATGAATAGTTAATAATAAATAAAAGCACGAACTATTTTCTCAGTGCGTAAATACGCTCCAGCTTACTGACCCCTCGCCCCTAAACTATGCACACAGTCGCCAGTAGAACTTCGACATGTAAAGATGTGAGTTTTGTGTTGTCCACATACACGTAGGTGTATGCCGTTAAAAACATATCCAGTTTGAGGTGATTTTATTTTGAAGAATGTAGTGTGGAAAATAATAACAAAAAAGAAATAATGTAGTGTGTGTAGAGTTATAAAAAATATAAAGAAAGGAAAACTTAGCCGACACATCTCTTTTAAAATATAAAACTGTAAGTTGTAAAATATGTAACTTACCAGACTTTAGTACTGCAAAGTAAGAACTATAATTAAGGTGTAAAATGTGAACTACAAACTCCAGACGTAGAAAACGCAAACTACAACAGTATGAACTTCAAGTAATAATCCGATCATCGAGACTACAAGACATAATCAACCCGATGTATCTTCAAGAGGAACAACGTACTCCACCCTAGAAGACGACAGAAGACGACCACCATGGACCCAACAACAACCTCATGTTAAATTCAGGTGATATCGAAACACAACATTTGTACATATTCGTTTCAATAAGAGAAGTAACAAAAGCACACTAAAGAACTTTTAATAATGTAAAGAATAACTTATCAGATTTGTAACTTTTGTAACGAAGTAGTAGTAACAGCACTATATCTAAATGTAAGGTAATTCTGTAGTTTACAACCAATATTATTCTTCCAATAATTTGGTTAAAATTGTGATAAATTAATTTTTAACAAAGTTCAGACCCGGATCCGAGGTATTTAAAAAAACATCTAGATGAGTACTTTTGAGATAAAAGAAATAATACATTTAATATTTTTAAAGCATTAAAAGCAAAATTTACTAGAGTAATTCTTTTTGAAAAACAAAGTAAATCATGAGATTTGAATAGTAATAAAGAGATGTTTTTGCTAACACCAAGTGAGTGAATAAATTTATGCAATCCTTGTCTGTCTCCTATGTAAAAATTGTGTTGTAATTTGTTGGTAAGGAAGTTTTACTAACAACGGCAGCTAGTTTAATTAACTGGTAACGAATTGAACTAGTTCCCGACTTTTGTGTTGTCTTAACAAGGGAGACGTCACAATAAACAAAACATCCTACGTGTTTCTTGGCTGTTCCAGTGGAATCCGGCTGTAATGTTGTGTGCGTACCTGATCTCAACATGCGTTACCGAGACTTTTCTAGACTTCGCCGGCCGTGCGCACTGTATCAAGGCCGCAATCAATTACGCTCTAGTGTAGCGCTGATGCGTAGTATGGACGATTATGGAATTTCGGCGGGGTATAAATATAGGCATTCAGCGGCGCTTAGTTCAACTATTGTCGGGCGATTTACACAGTGCGGTTCGAAGTATTGTGGCGAAGTGTTACGTGGTTTTATAATTGTGCTGCACAATTTTAATACAGTTGTGTTTTATATTAGTTGACATTTTTATTGCGTGTGAACAATTTTTATTTGAGTTGCTGTAAGAGACTATCTTGTTGATTAGAAACTCTTTAATTGTGGTAATTAAAGCTGGTGATTAGTGACTTAATTGGTGTCTTGTATTTAGTTTCCCACTGTACCATACGACGATCAGTTTGGCCGTTGTAACAGTATTTTTACGCTCTGTCGCATTTTGGCGGCCTGAGGAAGATTCCCGCGGGTGAATCGAAACGTTGCCAAAGTGACGGCGTTTCGTAGCAACCGACCACGGCCTAACAGTCCGGTTTTTAGACTAATTTTGAATATATAAACTCAAATATAGTTTTTATGAACGATGGCAATAATAACCCGACAAAACGCCTACAGGTGATTTTGTTTCTATAATACTGTATCTTGTGCCAAAATAATTAGTTTAATCGGTTATTAACGCTCTGTCCTGGCTAATGCGTGATAATCTTATTTTCTCAGCGGTTTTACTTTTTCTAGTGTATATGTTGTTTATATTCATACCTGGAAAGCAACTTTTTTTCCTAAAGTAAAGTATCTTTACTACAAAAACTTCTCGTTGGCCGTTTAATCCATTTACTAAAAAAAAGTTTTTAACAATTTTAAACAATTTAGAAGTTAAGCGGTAGCAATACCGAGTAGGCGTATTGAATCTAATTTGTGTGTTCTCTGCGTAATTCTGTTACTAATTTTTGGAGTGAATTTTTTTGTCTTCATGAGATAGGCTAATTGCTAGCGTGTAGAACACAGAAAATTTGATTACAGAAATTATTTACGGTCATAGAGGCAGATGGAGGTGGCAAACGATATAATTAGGCTATCACAGAAGGAGAATATTTTGTAATTTTTTTTTTAAATTCTGTTTTAATCTAATTGTTAGAAAAATCTTGAAAAAATCAATAACTTTTAAAAGAATATGCCCAGGAAGTTACTGTGTAATATTTAAAACAATTATGTATTAAACATTTATATTGCATTTCGTCACTTTTAACTTATCAGCCACATACATTTGGGAAATTTTTATTTTGTAAGTAATTCTTCAATATTTCTTGCAGGTTTTCTGCATTATGAATATCTCTTCAAATATTATGAATACTTCTGCTAGTAAAATTTAATTGAATTATATTATTGTGTTTTCACCTGACGCACGTTTCACAGAATTATTTTCTACCTGCAGAGGTTTTTACATGAATTCATATTTATATTACTTGCAGAAGTATTTATAATTTGAAGAAATATTCAAAATTTGGGAAATTGTGATCAGTATCAGCTTCTTCTTCTTGACTATTCAGTGCGTAGACTGGTCAGCGACAGTTCTCCAGTCGACTCGGTTTCCTCCCCCCTCTTCACATCAACATAGTTTCCGCAACCAACATCTTTTATGATTTGCTGAAAAAACATTAAGCGTGGGCTTTCTCTGTACCTCTTTCCTTCTACCGTGTGCTCCAATATACTTTAAGCATAGTCTCCTTATTTAGAATATGTCCTATTAACCTGTACTTTTTATTACGGAATTAACAAGGCATTATGGTCTCGATCTACTCTTCAAAAAACTTTTTTGTTTGTCACTGTGTCTCTACAGCTAATCCTTAGCATGCTTCTACTCCGCTGTTAAAATGATATTAATGCCGTTCCTCTTATTTTCAATCTCCTTTCCTCTTTTCTTCCTGTCGTCCAGGTCTTACACCAGTACAAGACAACATTCCAAACAAATGTCTTCGGTAATCTCTTCCTAGTTGTCCAGCTGATGTTATTATTAAGTTAGCAAATAAGCATTTGTTATTGTTCAATGCCATTTTCTCTTGAGTTGCCCTGCATTTTATTTCTCTCTTGCTTCTTGTAACTTTGGAGATCTGCTTTCTATATACTTAAATTATTTTACACCCTCCAGAGTGACACTATTCATTATTATCTACAGTGTAGAATCTCCTTCTTTGCGGAGATTATCAAAATTATTATCTTACTTTTCCCTATATTAATTTTCATAGTGCAATCATTTTCCATTATATCCTCCATCGTTTTCTTTCAATATATATATTTGCGATTTTCCAAAAACATTTAAAGTCGTTTTTCGCAACCTAGCTTTCAAACTTTACGTTATTTCCAATCATCGTTCTTCAGATTTTCTTTGTGCCATTGCATTCCTTATGCCTACTATCCAAGTTTTTCGCAGACTCCTTCTTTTTCTTCAATCAGTAAACCTCAACTCTAGTAATTTTTTCGCCATCTTTTATTGACCATACGACACACATGACTCTACCATCTTAATCTTTTTTGCATCAGTTGTGTCATTTATACTGGTACATATAGACTTTCTTTTTCTTATTTGTATCCCTTTCTTTTTTTAACCCTAATTTGCAATGTAAGCCTACCAGTACCTTCTCCAGTATCCCACTCCCATGGCTCGTAATCTTTTCCTCATGTGTCCAGTAGTTTTCCACACCTCAGCCCCGTATATTCCACTACTCTATTGTATATTTTGATTTTTGTTTCGACCCTCCGTAGATTTTTGTAGATTGCTCCATAAAGTGGAATATAACTGTCCCGTCTCTTGTTTCCTTCATCCTATACAGCTGTTTTATTTCTGCTACCTTTGTCCCACCTTTTGTAACTATTTTACAAAGGTATTTGTATGAATCAATTTGGGAAGCATTATTTCAGAAGATGGAATAACAAAAAATGACATCAGAAATAGGATACAAAAGAGAAAAAAGGCTACTCGTTGGCTAAATTTGTTACTTTGGTCGAACAAAATGAAATTTCAAACTAAACTGACAATCTACACAACTACTGTGGAGCCCATTTTAACTTATAGCTGCAAATGCTGGCAACTTTCAGATAAAGAGAAAAAGATGATAGAAACTGTAGAAATGAACTTCTTAAGAAGAGCGTGTAATATTTCTAGAATGCAACATGTTAGAAACGAAGATATAAGAAGGAAAACAGGCCGCGTATTTACAAAAACAGAAAGGATAGAATCCAGACAGTTGCTATGGTCACGTAATGAGGATGAAGGAGAAGCGATGGCCAAAGAAAGCATTGACTTACACACTACAAAACAGGAGAAGAAAAGGAAGACTGACATCACAATGGAGAACAAGAATTAGGAAAAGCATGAGAGATCGAGCTATTGAAGATGATGACTGGAAGAATAGGGAGAAATGGCGATCAAAATGCGGGATGTGGCATAGACTGTAGGACTCCTTTGTATGAATCAACTCCCTTTACAATTCCCCGTTCTAACAACATGTCTCTGCACGTATTTCCGACGAGAATGCATTTGTCCTGTTACAGATACTGAAAAGTATAAGAGATTAAACACATCCTTCTCTAACGTCTGTCCGTATTACTGTTACTTTTTCATCATTCTCGATTTTTGTTAACGTCTGTTTCACTTTTGTTAAGATTCTAAATGAGTTGTCATTGAAACGGCCATGGAGTCGTCAGTGGCAGACTTTGATATGAGCCATCAATAAAAAATTAAAACAATTTCCATTGTGGTATTTAACCATTACAGACGTTGCTCGAAATTATCACACAAGTTGTTTGTAGGTGTTATAGTGGACCATTTATATTGTTTAAATAATGTAGCGTTCCTTTTTACTTCCATCTTCTGTAAGGAAATGCAAATATGATGATCGCGAAACAAAATCGTATTCGAGACAACGGCAGATTCTGTTGTACTACCCTCTCAAAACAAAGAAAAGTAATTTTCCGAAAAGTGTTTGTTGTAGAATTGTTTCTATGGCGAACGATAACTGGCGAAAATTCAAACGGAATTTAATGTTTTGCACATGTGCCCGAGTTGTACAGGAGTCAAGGCCTTTTGATTTTTGTGAAGATCGGTTAAGGCGAAGGGGTAGTTTACCTGCAACGTTTTACCTTTTAACAAGAGTAAAGTACTTAATTTTGATAAATATAGTATCCTGATAAGAAAGTCATAATAATCTACTGTAGAGAGGTTGATGAAATACCTATAAATAAAGAGGGTAGATGAAGGGGAGGGGGTAATTTTTTCTATTGATGTTATAATTTTATTCGTCCGAAAATTATTATTCGACCTACAAATTTTAATAAAACATTAACAATAGATATTGTTCCATGCTATTTAACCACGGATGCGTGAACAAAATATTTTTTCGTTTTCAGGAATTCACAGATAACAAACGCCGGGCGGTATTTGCTTTCTTTACGGGTTGTTTAAATAAAAGAGAATTTAATTCTTCATTTTTAAAATGTTAACAACTAGGTACAATTCGTATTTTGATTATTTTTCTCAGCGTTTTTACTAAACGCATGCTGATATATTTGTTTTCGTTTTGAGTGCACGCTTTAAAATAATTTTATAATTAATTAGAACATGGAAGTCATGTATGGTTTTCTATACCGATTTTTGAAATCTATTCACTGCAATTCATACATGTACTTAAACATAAGGCTTTATACACATTGATTCAACTCACATTGTCAGTGACAACAGTAGATATTGTACATAGCAGAGAGCTGATTAATGGTGACCCGTAAACTCTGTCGTATATTGTCACCAGTTGCTCTGACACTAATATAACCTAACTTGTACTGACATTCAACAGTTGTATGTATCTAACAGCGGTTGTTTTAATATGACACGTAATATACAAACACGTACTCTCCCCCCTCTCTCCCCCCTCCCCCCTCTCTCTCTCTCTCTCTCTCTCTCTCTCTCTCTCTCTCTCTCTCTCTCTCTCTCTCACTTTCCACCTATCCCAATGGACATGTTCAAGGTAACATTTTTTTCTAGGTTAGATCGAATTCTGTTACTTAGAATACTCTTCTTCTTCTTTTTATCTATCAGGGACTAGATGGATCACCTGTTCCGGTCCCAAAGAAGTATACCCACTTCCATAACGCTTCCCAGGTATTTTTATAATTCGTTTTTCAACTGGCTCGTTTTGCCTTTTTGGCAACCTGCCGTCTGGCATCCTACTCAGATTAGCAATCTATCTACCTTTGTTCTCTGCAATACGGTCTTGGATTTAAAAAGTCTTAACTCTTCTCGAATGATTTCATTGTAGACTCTATCTCCTCATTATACAGTCTTTACCAGACCCCAAGAATAACATCTCCGATGCTTGTAACCTACTCAGATGTTTTTTGCCATCGTAAATTTACTAAGGCGTATTAATTAGTTAATTTCTTAAGAGAAGATGAATTAAAAATAATAATAAATTGACTACAAAACAGTATCCATCTCGCCGTAACTTGATTTCATTATTCAGAGACTGAATGGTAATTTACCCTTACTGACTGTTCTTAAAAGCCAGATCAGACCACACGATCTTGTCTGTTTGGATAATATTACTCCGACAGATTGTTCATTTATGTACAACACCCTTGCTCAAGTGTGGATAGACGACAGTGGCTCAACAGGCCAAGGCTAGCTATAGAGCAACAGAGCGCAATTTGCCTTAAAAAAAATTCTTGAAAAATAGAAAGTCAGTAAACCATTCAACAAAGTTTACGTTGTATAGAAACCTAATTAGGACATCTGGCGTGAAACCGGGACGCTTAATATGTCGGCAATTGAGCTTCTGGACAGATTTTAAACAATTCGTTTAAGAGAATTTTAATTTCAACATACGGAAATGGAATAAAGTGGTGGGAGAAAAATAGACCACAGAAGGAGTTGGTGTAAACACTTGAATCGCATGCTTGATATCCGTCTACTTGTGGCTGCCTTGGGTTATCACCCTACTGGGAAGAGAGTAGGCCAAGGAGGAGATGGCTTCCGGAACAGGTCCAAGGCCTAGTCCTTGGAGTGGTGATGATGATGAGAAAAATAGAGAATTATATGCAGCATATGATGATCTCAGTATTACCTCCTTCGTTAAGATACAAAGATTGAAGAGGATACGCTATATCCTGAGAATGAAAGGCAGCAGAACAGTCAAAAAGCAGTACAAGGGTTGTTGTGATGGTGTGTGACCTAGAGGACGACCTAGGTGTCGGTGCATACACACTGTCCTGAGTGATTTGCAAGTAGGTTAGGATAAACACCTTTCTTGCTCAGGACCGATATAGATGGGCGACCATGGTTGAGCACGCCAAGTGAAGCTGTTGAACCAATGATGACGAAATGAAGAAGTACATATCGACTTTTGCGTCTGTACTGTTACGAAGCACCCTTGAAACAAAATTACAGCACGTTTGAGAATCAATTACAATATATTTCAAGAGCCAGGACGATTTTATTATTACAGAGGTATCACAATTTAAATCCCCCAACAATTTGCTTCTGCAATCCTCTCACGTCTAATCTGTCTGGATTGTAACTCCCCCCCCAATCGTTTGATTCTGCAACTCTCAGTTATTCCTGTGTTCATAAAGAATCGATGTGTGTGATATATGTTTGCAATGCAAAAGCTGTGGCATGCATTCTATGAATCGACTGGACGTTACGTTGATCGATAAAAGGCGCGTTCATTCCAGTAAGTGAATATAAAGCTATCCGTAGCTATTGAAATGGAAAAAGTATTCGCATCGCTATGTCTGCATTTATGTAACGAGAAATAAAAGAGTGAAATACACCTTTTGTTTCTTCCCTCATTCGTTTATTATCTTCACGTGCAGTGAGCACAACGGTTGTTTATAGACAGTATGTACAACGTAATGTGGTATATGTGCAAATTAGTTTGTAGTACGGGAATTGTTCAATAGAAACACGTTTAGAGGCTGTAAAGCATTTTTTATTCAACGATTTAAAAAAAGTCTCCATTAACCTTAAGGCATGAGTCCCACTGTTTTACTAATCTGTAGATTCGCTGCTGGTAAAATTCTTGCGGCTGTTTGCGGAACCATTCGCTAACAGCAAACTCTACCTCTGCGTCCGATTTGAACCACCGACATTTCGTGATTTCTTTAATGGGCCAAAAACATGATAATCGCACGGGGACAAGTCGAGACTGTAAGCTGGATGTTGTAAGCCCTCCCACTCTATACGACCGACGCGTCACTAGTGCTTGAACAGACAATATAAACAAATGAATTCCGTTGCCATGAACGGCTGCGCAGATCAATCTTGTTTCTATTGAACAATCCTCGTATATAGTAACGAAAGAACGCTCCCGAAAAGGCAAGAGTGTCGTTCTGAACGCTTCTCGACTATCCCAGCGTCCTTCGTCTGTATCAAGGCCGTCCACTCATGCCGCACAAAAGTACGTTCCAGATTCTTCCGGAGAGCACTTGAAACACGCATTATGTGGACCACGGCCTAACAGATCGGCGGATAATGCGTAATAATTTCAACAATGTAATTAATTAACCTAACTATTGGCTATTGACTCGAATCGAGAGCCGTTCACTAAGCTGTCCCTCCAGCCAACGCTTGAACTGAGGAACGTGCGTACAATTAATTTGTTTTATCAAATGTTCCGCCTCTACCTCAAGTCCTCCTAACCACCTCATCAATAGAAACTTGTTTCAAGTGATATTTGATTTAGAACTTTAGTTATTTGCGATAAATTGAAAGTAATGTCAGATCTTAATCAACGATTACTTTTAATAGGGAAGCCAAATCGTACAAGATTTATTAATTATAATAAAATGATCATAACTAATTAAATTGTAAGGCAACATATAATTAAAGAATGAATCATGAATTGTACAAAAAGTAGACAATCATCATCATCATCATCAGCTTCACAACAAAGCATAGGCAAAGTGTGCTTTGTCCTCCTTCAAAGATGCACCAGCCATCTCTTCCTGGGCTGGGTCTATCTACACACTTGTGTCCTATAGGTTGTATTTATAGACTTGTTTGGTCAGTCTGGAATCTGACATTCTTTCTAAGTGTTCCTTCCACGTTGTTTGTAATCTTTTAATTTTTCATGTTAAAAACTTGTAACTCTTCTCATATGGCCTCATTCTTTATACGGTCGAGTTTAGAACACCTTTTGACTCCTCTTATGAACGCCATTTCTGAGGCCTGAATTTTACTGTTTTGTTAAAAAAAAAACCCCCGATCCTATCTAGACCGGAAAGTTGATATACCATATTCCTGGTGGAGGGCAGCAGTAGCCACCAGTACCAAGATAGGACGTAACGGAGATGGTCGTGGACCTGTAGAATTGCGTCCTGTTGTTGTAAGATTATATTTTGCTGGTGCCTTGAAGTTTGATGTTGGAGCATCAAAGGCTAGGGAAAAATCTATCCTGAATAAAGATTACCGGGACTCATGGCCCGTAAGGGTGCCCTTAAGTTCCCAGGGTTGGACGAAATGATTTTCGTGGCGAACTGCCATATCCGACAAGAGGTGACCCTGTTGATGCAGAGCAGTACGGATCGAGACCGGAAGGTCGATAAATATTCCTGGTGGAGGTCATCAGTAGCCACCAGTACCAAGTTAGGACGTAAGGGAAATGATGCTGGACCGGCTTTGTCTTTGGATTATCACAGGCGGGAATCTAGTGGGATTTTGTCGGCTGTAGTACTGCGTCCTATTATATTTAACTGCTGCTTTGCGGTCCGGTGTTGGGGCATCAAAGGCTAGGAGAAACAACCCTGAATAAAAATTACCGGGAGTCGTAGCCCGTAAGAAGGCAACCCATCCACATGACTTATCCATCTTTAGGGTGGTACCCTGTAATATGAAATTAATTTAAGTTACTCACAACTTTCAAAGAACACAACCGGACCGAGATAATGCAAAAAAGTAGATAGTATTCATATTGTATTATTAACTGTTATTTATATGAATTTGATTTTACTTATACTGAAGTGTGCGTGCTGTCACGATGTGTTCTTTTTGGTGGGGATTAATTATTTTAACGATTGGTCGTAGTCCAGACCGGGAAGGAATAAAAAATAATCAGAAAATTCTCGCTTTTGTAATGGACTTAATTTTTAGGCCTCTGACATGTGACGCGTGTAATAATGACACGGGGTAGCACTTAGCATAACAGTATCGTAGTTGTACTCCGAGTAGCGTTGACCCAGTTTAATCCAGTGACGTCCTGTACATACATATTCATTAGTGGATACACCCTGCCGCATGTAACTAGTATAGCCTAACCTAATTGGAAATGCAAATGTAATTAATTTTAATAACCATGTTGACGGTTGATGATATTGATGATGATGACGATGTAATGTGAGACTTTAGTGACAAAGAGAAAGTTGTTATTACAGAACGATATTAATGTCTCTGAACCAAAGTGGACAAAATGTGATGTTATCGCATGCAACTTTAACTTAGAGTATAATCTCTCCTTTCAGATCAGTTGCAACCAGGCACTCGTCTAAGTAATAATACTGACGATTGTTGAAATTGTTATTATCACCCGGGCTGTAGGCCGTGGCCAACAGTTGCCGTTTCGGCCTCACCGTCGTAGGCCATCTTCAGTGTCCACATTGGCACGTTGTCCGCCAATTCACTTCGGAGATGAGTTACAGACTATGTCAAATATATTGCAACTCACCGTCTGCGGCTTTTTGAAACAACGTCTTCACTATAAATTTGACATGTTTCAGGACACTTGTCCCATCCTCAGAACTTAAAATATGCGTGTATCATTTAACGTTGATACAGTTGTCAAATAATTAAAATATTAAAATCCAATATAAATGTTTAAAAACGAGCGCCACGGTTAAACGATGTACATCGTACGGCGACTGACCGCGCACTGTTTAAAACCAGCGCCACGGTTAAACGATGTACATCGTTTAACCGTGGCGCTCGTTTTTAAACATTTATATTGGATTTTAATATTTTAATTATTTGACAACTGTATCAACGTTAAATGATACACGAATATTTTAAGTTCCGAGGATGGGACAAGTGTCCTGGAACATGTCAACTTTATAGTGAAGACGTTGTTTCAAAAAGCCGCAGACGGTGAGTTGCAATATATTTGATTGAACGACACGTGGCTTGGTACTAAAATTGGGATTTATTCCTTTTAAACATACAGACTATGTGTTTTGCCTGAGAAGCCCCACATTAATAAACTTTTCTACCGGCACGATCTATGATGCTGGAAAGCAGAATCAACCAATCGGTATCAAGTAACTTATTATCTGACGGCTTGGGAGCACAGCATGCCAGATCCTATCAATAGGAGGGTTTCTCCCCTTCGATTCATCGCGACGGAACCATCTTTAAAGATTTACACGGAGTCCATGTGCAACCTAGAGTAATAGGCACTCTCCGAGAACAATATATTGATCCTCGCATAGAGAACGCGATGATCAGCATTGGCGGCGGCATGCTCGGTCACCGCAGACTTCTCCGACTGCCTCAAGCGACAACAGCTGCTGTGTTCCATAACGCGTGTGCAGACGCTGCGCTTCGTGGTGCCGACGTACACTTCGCCGCACGAGTAAGGCACATTATATACGCCTCCCGACGAGCGCGGATCCCTTGCGCCTTCACCGGTCCCAGGAATTGTTGTATCCATCTGGCTGCCTTGCAGATTGTCCTCACGCCACGTCGTGTCAACAGCCTGCCAACGCGGTCCATTAACCGTGAACACACGGAGCCCTAGGTTGCACATTGAGACCGAAGAAATTTTCAAACATGGTTCCGTCGCTACGGATTCAAGGGAAGAAGCCTCCTGCTGAATACGAACTGGCATACTGTGCTCCCATGTCAATCAGATAGCACTTTATGCTAATTTCCAGCTTAGATCGTACCGGTACTAAAGTTTATAAAACTGGGCGTTCTCAGACAAAACAAGTTGTGTCTCCTACCTCATCTCTTAGGACCGTGCCAATCGAGGCACTGAAGATGATGTCCGATGATGGGGCCGAAACGTTTGTCAACAACAACAGTCAGCCACGGCCTAATAACCCGATTGACCATAATAATTTCAACAATATTCTTCGGCGGCCGCTGTCCATTATGTTTTTGAAGTCTTCTTGAGGTATGGACCGCGTCAAAAATCTCTTGTATGACAACGTTTCACTCATATTACAGTGAGTATCCTCAGGTCTAAGTGACAAAAACGTCGGGAAGCGAACTCAGTTATATAGTTTAGAAATGGCGGTGGGTGGTCCGGTAAGTGGACTCTGCCTTGTGCGCGTTACGCTGTGTGCAATATTGGTGCGGTCAGACAACCCGCGTGCAGTCAAACCAGAAAGTAAAGGGTACCAGGTCGTACTCTTGGCGTGGCGGTTTCTCTGTTGATGTTACCTGACCACCCACCACCACTTTTATACTATATGAGTATATACTTTTATACTATTTTATAACTGAGTTCGCTTGCCGGCGTTTTTGTCACTTAGACCTGAGGATACTCACTGTAATATGAGTAAAACGTTTTCATCCAAAACATTTTTGACGCTCTCCATACCTCAAGAAGACTACAAAAACAATATGTTACGACGGTCTACTGATCGTCGTATGATACAGTGGGAAACAAAATACAAGACACCAATCACGTCACTAATCACCAGCTTTAATGATAACTATTAAACAAGCAGAATGATCACTGTTGCACACCACTATATAAAAATTATCCCGATTAGCGCTTTCAAGCTTCACAGCTCATCGTCAGATCGGAAATGAAACAAATAACTCGAAACCAAGCGTAATTCATCGCGGCCTTGACACAGTGCGCGCGGCTTCTGGCACAGTCTACCAAATGCGTTGAGAATCACGTACGCACAAACATTACGGACGGATTCCACTGGAACATTTGATAA
The DNA here is from genome assembly GCA_034769895.1 of Magicicada septendecula. NCBI lineage: Eukaryota > Metazoa > Arthropoda > Insecta > Hemiptera > Cicadidae > Magicicada > Magicicada septendecula. The sequence continues at coordinate 60,745,439 of CM068374.1, forward strand.
ACGCGTAGATTGTTCTGCAATGTCGTAACAATAATTTCAACAATGTTGAAGCCCGCCGTAAAAGCTTAAGAACTTGAATACTGACAATGTTAGTGGTTACGTCTACGACGACGATGCCGCTGTGACGATGGTCATGAAACGATACAGGTGTACGAAACGTGTGAAGGTAAGGGAGAAAGTGTGCTTGCAAAGTAAAATTTACTGTAATAATTGATATTGGCGTTTTATAAAGTGCATGCTGTAGACATTCCGTTAATCAGGGATTCAGTACGTGCGTTACTGAATGCGTCACCAAAAACGGTGACCTTCAACTGATTTTTAGACATGCTTTGTGCATGCGGTTACGTTCGCTAGAGGAAGCTCCTACTGGGCATGCCTCAAATGCACGAAAAACGCACTGTGGGCATAGCTTTAGACACCATAATTACAACGCGCTTCGTATAGTACAACCACGTTAGAATGAATGTCTGGTGATCGTCGGCTAAAACTTTGTTAGACAGGATTCTGCCTAGACAACGGAAAAGTGTAGACTCAGGAAAACATAGAAAAGGACATACTGGATGAGATGGGCGGAAAAGAGGCTTCTAGCGTGGTGATTGGTACACCAGAATCCTCCGGTGTACAGGATGTGAAAGACGGCAGCTACTGTAGAAGCACTCGCAAATAGATTGATGTATTTCTAATCGTTATTAGATGTTCGTTATTATATAATTATTATATGGTTTATAATATTATGATGTTATTCAGCGTAGTTTTCTTCTGCAAGTAATGTATTGCGTTTTGTTTTAACACCTACGGTACGTTTCACTGAAAAATATCAGCATCATCAGAGATTTGTATGCAAATCAATAACAATCAAAATAATTCTATGTTAATATAGAAACTAACGAATAATCGAAATTTGTTTCGATTTTAATGTAAAATAACTGACAATTGATTTAAGTCGATTACTTGACGAATGTTTTAATGCTTATGTACTTAAGTAGCTGTTTTGTCGGTTATATTGGAAATATTTAATGTTTGTTTATATTTTATTTATTTTAATAAATTTATAGTTTCAAATAGATAATCTTGTTTTGATTTTATTTGAGTTTATTGTTCAATTAATAAATTATTGTTATTGTGTTTTTAAATATTAAGATTTTCCCAAATATTCATTTGTTGATTTTTTTGTATGTATTTAATTAATTTATATTTTCACTGCGTGTAAATTGGTGGTTATTATTTAGACAATGAGTGGCTAAATTAGATTTGGTTTTAAAAATGCATTACGGTGTTGAAGGAATCTATCGAGTAGTTTTTTTCTTTGTCTGGCCTATGTAAAATTTATTGCAATCTGAACATTCTATTTTGTATATTCCATTTTTATTGTGAATATTGGATTTAGTTTTAGATTTTATTTGATTAAAAATTATATTATCTGTATTATAAGATATTTTTAAATTTGTACATTTAAATATTTTATTTAGTTTTTGAGTTATATTTATATAATAAGTAAAGGTTCTATATTTTCTATTATTAATAATAGGTGTAATTTTAGATGTAATATTATTGGGAATTTGATTAGTGAGTTTATGTAATTTATTAATAGTTTTTACTTTGTATCCATTTTTAACTGCTACCTGTTAGATAAGATTTATTTATTTGTTTCTTTCTTTGTCATATAGTGGGATCGTAAGCATTCGGAAAATCATGGAATACAGCAATTTTATGTTTGGGGGGATGGTTAGAATTATTTGGTATTACTAAATCAGTTTGAGAAGGTTTCCTATATATTGAGTATTCAAAATCGTTATTATATTATTAATTATATAATCGTTATTAGATACCAAAATATTAAATCAGGTGAATTTCAAGTACAACGGTCTTCTTGACCGTCGTATGGCAGGGTGGAAAACAAAATACAAGACACCAATTAAATCAAATCACTAATAACCAGCTTTCATTGTCAAAATTAATATTTTGTAATAAACACGATAGTCTCTTACAACAATTCAAGTAAAAATTGTTCACACGCGATAATAATATCAACTATAAAGAATTCCGCACTAATTATAACACAACAACACTTCGCTACAGTACTTCTAAAAACACTCAATCCGCGCTAAAGCAATTGCTCAACAATACTGACCTCATAAGCCGACTCTATGGCTTTTTATAGGTAGCGTACGCCTTCTAGAAATCTTCCATCCTCAGTGTGCACGCCACTTAATAATGACGATAATGCGTATTTCAAGTAGCTTCTTGAAGAATCTAGAACAAACTTGATCGCGGCCTGGACTGAGGCAACACCTGGCTGCTATCGAGGGGGGGGCGAGTGGAAGGAATCTCTCGGCTGTTCTACGCGGTTCGATACGAATCTCGATACAATATAATTATGCTCGTTACAGTATTTGATTGGGAATAATAAAGTAGCTTAATTCGCAATTATTAAATTTAGTGCATTCCGGCTATACAATAGAGAGAGGAATTACGATGCTCAAAACTTAAAACATTATTACATTGACAGCAGCACAGATTCATAGACGTAAGTCAGAATTTTGACAGTTAATGCATTGACAGTCTGCACTTAACGTGTACATGATTTCTAAGAGTATTAGCTATTATCTAATTTTTTTTTTAACACGCGGTTGATTTGTAAACAACAATGATGGATGGGAATTTTCATATATGAAAAGTTTCTGCAAATCTAGTGAACTTGCTAACCATCATTTTATAATGCTTATAATAAATACAAAACAATAGTTACATATTTATTGTTGTATTGGAGTGTTAGTGGTCTCAAATATTTCTACTAATAATTTTATACAAACCACTATGTTGTCTTTGGTATTGACGAGCGCTTTCGGCAGTCAAGCCATCTTCAGGTCATTTACCAACAACGATGTCTCTTACAGCTTACCATCGTAGAGTACTATAATAACTCTATAATAGTTGCAGTTCCGATTTGTTCCTTTGTGACTTTCGAGTCAAGTCCTTACCAGTCCTGTAGAGTGAAGTCCTGTAGAGTAAGGCCGGTGGGGCAAGTGTTTTTTTTACCTTCAGGTTCTGTACTGGGTCTCATTAGGTTCTTAAGTTCTTCCGCCCCTAGTACCGTTGGGAAACCTTCCTCTTCCGTCTATTGGATCGTTGACCATTTGACACTTTTAATCCTGGCCGGGCCCTTGCCGGGCAGTACGAAAGAAAAACAAGAATTACATAGTAAAGCTAAAGTAAAAAAAAAAACACAATAAAATACTCTCTATCCTTCGAAAACGTAACAGCGTCGGGGTCGAAAAGACTAAGAGTTGGTCAAGAGAGACTAGACAGAAAATATTAAAGAAAGGGATTTCACGCAAGACTGGTTGAAACAAGGTGAGAATCCAGCAAGGGTACATCGGGTGTGCTAAGCCCTTATCCATCAGGTGTGGACTCCTGATGTTGGGATCGTGGGATCGGAACAGGTGATTCGCCTAGTCTCTGATTTAAGAAGAAGAAGAAGAAGAAGAAGAAGAAGAAGAAGAAGAAGAAGAAGAAGAAGAATATGATAAAGAAGATATTTACAGTTCCACAAGTATCTATTTTAACTGTAAGTTGGCAAAATATACGTTTCGTAGGCCTAATAGTGCACTAATTAGTCTATAGTCATACCACTGTAATTAAATTTGCTTTCAGGACGTACATGTTTGCCCATGTAAAGACTGTGAACAAACACAGTATCAATTTCTTTATAATGATTTTCTTATGCCGAAATGTACAAAAGTCCCGTCTCCTTAGCCAGTAGTGGATGACATGAATATAAAGTAAATAATTGCTCGCAGCACGCTTAAACAAAACAACGCTAGAGGTCACTAATTAGCACAACGTCTGCGACACACCTGCGGCCGAGTACTCGTAATTGGACACCAGCCTGGCGTTTCAGTTGGACTAATTAGTTTACTGAAAGCTTCCACGTCTTGAAATGCAGTTTCTTCTTTCTTTGCGGCTTATTAAGACTGCTTTGACGCAGCAAAACGTTTTGTGAACATAAGGTTGAAATGACACTAGCCATTCGCGTGATGAAACCACTTCTATGGTATTTGTCGGATTCTTGTTCAGTAGGTTTTTATTGATATATGGCTTTACAAAAACTATTGTTGTAACTTATAGTAAACTAGTACACACTTACTACTGTAAACAGATGCACATAATATTGTAGACGGTCTAAACGCAGTGTTTATTGTCACGTTGACTGAAAATGTGAAGTAAGTCAACATCATGGTAAACTCGGGTATACTCGTGATAGATCGGGGAATCTCGTGATACTTTTTGTGAAGCTTGTCACGGGTTAACCAATGCTTCCCACAAATGCCTAGTTTCCCCAGCTGAGCGCAACGCATTCGAATGTTCAGTTTGAAGTATTCTAGGCGCCAGTGCGACACGTTTTTTGTTGTTTTTGCCTACGTTTTGAAGTGAAAGGTAAGGAATATTTCTTATATGTCTTTATCTGTTAATAGAACGTGCATTTTGATTCTACCATAATAATTGTAATACACTATATTAAGTATCAAATTTAGTCTTCAATTGTCGATTAATACATACTGAATACGATGGTACATATTGTGATAGGTTATGGACGGCGTATACATTGTAGGACTTGTCTCCGGATCGTAGTTTCTTAAATGTTTTGTGTTCTTTTCCAAGTAAAGATGCTTCCTAGCAATATACAAATTTATTTAATTTTTGACATTAACTTCTGAAAAAGACTTCCATTAAATCTTCTAAATTGTTTTCTACTAAAATTTACGATAGTTTTTATTTACTAGATTGAATTTCTCCGTACGATTTTAATATTAATGGCGTTTTTAATTTTCATGTTTTTGACCGTATGATTTTAGCTTTATTTTATTTATGATTTTAGATGTCACGAGTATGTCTGACGTATCACGAGATTGCCTCAATCCAGGTGAAGTCGTGATATCACGAGTGTAGCGGAGTGTTGTCACGAGATTACCAAGCAAGAACATTGTTTCGAAATTTAATTAAAATAAATAAAATATGTTGTTTTATCCAAAAAATTTTTAGTGCGATAAAGTCCTTAGAAACAATTCTTTCCAAACATTAAAACAGAAAAAAAAAAATTAAAAATTTTTGGTTGGCACAATTGGTATTTTATATAGGCTACTTCATCACCCGTTTACCCCAATTTACCATATACGAAAGAAGACTCTCTTGTGAAGTCGTCTAAAACATATTTGCCCTTCTTTAGGTACATCAAAGTACATTGTTGCGAAAAAGTTAGTATTTCAATTCTTATATATTTTTGAGCGTCTATAGCGACTTCAGAAAGAATAAAGTATCCTGATATGAGAACGCAGATCAAGTAAACTGATGCGTTGCCAACTTTACTTAGACGCAGACAGCAGTTATATATCAACAAAACACTCGTATGCAGCAATGTTAAAGAAATCATCATCATCATCTTCAAGTATTAAACCAAGAATGGGTTTGTTCCGGTCTCAAATAGGCAAAGATTAGAGCTGGTCAATCCAGCGCTTCCTCGGATGTCCCACACCTCTCCGTCCTCTCGGCTTATAGTTCCATAGTTGTTTGGGGATGCGGCAGTCATCCATTCGTCAAAGACGTTCCACCAATTCAGCTTATGCTGGGTAATCCTGTCGAGTATACTCATTAATATTCAGTTTCTGTCGTATATTTGTGTTTCTTCTATGATCATGGAGAGTATACCCTGCCACATGCCTGTTAAATCTCATTTTCAGCCGCTTGGATGCGACTGGCCTGGCCTTTTCGTTAGAGTCCAACTTCTCAGACCCATAAAGAAGTGTGGGAAGAGCCATCACCTTGTTAAATTTTAGGTGTGTATCTTTACTTACTGACTTAAGGGTTCGCCTGATGTTCCCGCACATAAGGTTGAACTTATGCAATTTATTCACAACGTCGTTGCATGCATTATAAGACACACTGTAGCCCAGGTATTCAAAATTGCTAACGAGTTCCAGGGCAGTACCATCTTTAACAATTTTTGTCCGTACGGGATCAGTGCCACGAAAAGCCATCACCTTGGTTTTAAGTGCGGGTATTTCGAATCCAGAACAGTCTACGTGTTTATCGAATGTTCCAGAGGGATCCGGACTGTAATGCGTGTGGCATACGTGATTCTCGACGCATTAGCTAGACTGTGCCAGAAGCCGCGCGGACTGTGTCAAGGCCGCAATTAATTACGTCGTAGATAGAGATAACGAGTAGTTTGGAATGTTCTGGTCAGTGAGCGGGGGTACAAATACAAGGCGGCAGCGGCCTTAGTTCAGTATTACTTGCTGAACTATATTGCGATATATTACGTGCGGTTCGAGTTTATTGTCGGGCGATTACAAGATATTACTCTGTGCGTTCAAGTGGTTATTAATGAAGTGTTGTGTTTTATAATCGGGCGGTATAATTGTAATCCAATTGTGTTTTATATTAGTTGACATTTTATTGCGTGTGAACAATGTTTATTTGTTTTGTTGTAAGAGACTGTGTTGTTAATTACGAACTGTTTAACTGTGAAAATTGAAGCTGGTGATTAGTGACTTAATTGGTGTATTGTATTTTGTTTTCCACTGTACCATGCGACGATCAAGTAGACCGTCATAACAGTATGTATGTTAATGAAATGACGTATTAGTTTTTTTTCTATAGAACAAGTCATAACCTGTTTTGTGAAGCCCATTAAATTATTTGTGTGATAAGTGTAGGGTTTGATGCAGAGATGGAACATTGACAACAGTTCTGTAGGTGATTTCGCAATGGAAACGCTTTAACAATTTAATCCACGTGTTGTCTTTTAACTAGTATATTAACTAAAATGCAAACGTGATTAAGTTTTTAAACGAACACAATGATATTTTAATTATTTCTTTGCTGCGGACCTCAATTACTTGAACTTATAACAGATAGTGTAAATCATTTTTTCACAAAGGAATATAAATAGGACTACTCTGCATGGGTACGCAGAGCAATTCGGTTTTGCGTTACAACAGCAGTTCTAATTGAATCTGTTTGTTTCAGTACAGTTCGCCTCCAGCATTAGTGTATATAATTCAAATATACCTATACTGGCGGTAGAGAACAAGACTATTGTGTCTGGAAATCAATTGAGCCGGTTCAACAATTGTATTCAATTAAACTCGATACCTGCCTAAGTATCGAGACGCGTGCTGCGTACCATTGTCCAGGCGAGACGATGAGTATCGATTCTCAGCCCAAAGAAATGTGCCGCAGGATTCAATTTCTGTAATCCGATCGTTTCCTGTTTTAATTCAAACAAATTGAATCCTCTGGCTGCATAATACCATTGCTCCTTTCCATGTTTCCTGTCGAGTGTTTCTGTGGTACAAACGTATAGAATACATTTTATTTTAATGAAATGACGGTACGTTACAACTTGTGTCTTTAACTCTCCTACAAGGTTTCGATTAAGCAGTTATGGTTTTTTTTTTATTGTGATTACCATTTATAAGTAACTCTACGTAATCATCATGTATTTATTACTTGATTTCAATGTTACAATGTATTCTGGAATACCAATAGCATTCTGCAATAATCTACTAGTTGTTTTTCCTTTTAAATTAAATCTTGACATCGATTCACAAGCGTTGATGCAATGATACAGCCATTTATGTGTGTGTATGTGTGTACGTGTGTGCGTATGTATATAGTACATAACACTTGTTAAAATAGTTGGAAATTGTAAAGTTTGAAAGTTTGAAAAACGTTTTGGTAGAGATAAAGCAAGAAGGCTTTCATCCATATTAGATTCGATGAAATGTCAACACGTTGGAAGAATATAAAGTATACTAAATGATGTAAGATAAATATAATTATGTAATATTAACCAATGTATGTAAAAATCTGGAAATAATTAACCTAAAATTATGTTGTAATAGTGTAAACAAGGAAACTCAATCATACTGTATAAAATATTGATGTAGTTTGTAAGAATCGCCAATTAGATTGTTTTAAAGGTGTATTTAAAAAACATTTATTCCAGATAACCTTTCACTGCATGGAAAAAACAAACACTTGGACACTAATAATTATTCGTCCGTGTAACCAAACCGAGCATTCAAGCACTATACGTTATTGTGTGACATTAATAGTGTTGATTTTTTAAATAGTACAACTGAAACAAAACCATGCAGCATTCTCGATTAAACTGTATTTGGAAAGAATTTTTGGCTAGCGTCCTTTTAAGTGTCGGCCATTACATTGAATGTTCGCAAGATGCTGGCTGTGCCCGAGTTCTTTTAAAATATTTTAATAAACAGTACATTAGTAATTAGTTATTGTACTTTAAAAAAATTAAAAATTAATTGAATCGTATTAGTTGTTTGTTTGTAAATTTTGTTGTATATATGTGGTACATGAAGATGTAAGAATCTAGATGATATAGAAATAGAGAGATAGAATCTATATATTTTGAGAATCTATACGTGCACGCTTGATAATAAAAAACCTAAATCAATTGGGCATTTTGTTTTATATCAAACAGTAGTACCAACAGGAGCACAATATATCTTGCAACGTTACGATTATATGAAGGCATTGTGTTGGCAGTTGTAGTGTATTAATTGCTTTTATATTCTAAAATTCCCATCCCAGTGTTCAGATAATTGTTTGACACTTTCTTTTAGATCCTTCGCTTATTGTGTTTCTTGGAAATAGTTTTCCTATTCATATCATTTGTTCGTTAAGCGATAGCCAGACTTTCCCTCCAATTATTCTGTTTCGGTATTAGTTCCATGGAAGCTTGCAGATAACTACTTATTACTTTCACCGTATTTGTTTTTTTTAATTCTGCGTTGCTAGTCTTTAATTGTTCATTATTCTTGCTAAATTGTTCCTGGTTAATATTAAACGTAGTCTCAAAGTCGAGTCCTTTGGCCAACCATAAAATCTTTGTTGCAATATGATGGTTGTTTGATAAATTTTTATCTCGTCGTTTTTTGTAAACTGATTTTTGATCAAACGTAACTCTATTTGTTATTTATTTAGTGGTAGTTATTAATTAGTTCTGTTATTACTATTATTGTACATTATTCTAGAACACAAATTTCTCTTCTGTTTGAGTTTGTTGAATGCCAGCTGTGAAATACCCAACAATAATAAAGTTATAATACAATCTTAAAGTAGCTATAATAAATATACAACATTTATATTTAGGTTTGAGCAAAATTGTCAAGCCAATATATATTATCGAGTCCCACGTTGGCCGCTCAACATTTATTATGCAGCGTTAGGGTACGGTTACACGAGCGTTTTTTCCCCGGCCGTTTGCGTGCTTTTGGAAACGCATTGAATTGAACACACAGGCGCAATGAAATTGGTCACACTGACGTGGAAAAAACTCACGGGTCGTCAACCCTGCTGCGTTTTCAAGGTCTCCCACATCGAAACGCAAACTGCTGATTTTTTAGTGCGTTTTTGACACGCATGAAGGTGCCACACGGACTGTTCAAAGACCGCTAAAATAGCACTTGTTTTTTTACTTTTTACCATGGTAACTAATTTTCGTCTCTATGGTGTTGTTGACATCTTTATAAAAAAAATATGTAACGTAAAAAATGTTCATAATAAAGATTTACTGATAACCAAAATTTTCCAAAATTAACCAAAATTTTCTTTGATCTAAACACGGACGTTTCCATCAGTTGCGTTTTAACCTTTATATACACATTTAACCTTTATAGCCAGAGCTGTAGGGATGCGCGTCCGAGACGTCCCAACGCTGTTGTCCGATTATAAACCGCCTATGTGACTACACTTCCGTCCGTGCACGTACGAGAAAAACACCCACGTATGACCGCTGTGCGTGTTTCCAAACTCCATGCGCGTGCAAGGCCGGAAAAAACCTCGTGTAACCGTACCCTAACAATTATACAATGACGTTTCAGTGATAATACTGGACGCAACTGTAGCGCATTAATTACTGACTGTGTAGTAGGATTTGTGTTTGCAAAGATCTACAGCATAACACAAGGCTAAATAGATGAAACGACCAAAGGACCTTTGTGGCCCTGTAAAATACAACTTCTGTATTATGAAAACTCTGAGTTGCAGAAAAAATACTGGAACCGTATCGGACATAAATGTCAACACCAGAGGTCTTGTTTAAACAACCACTGCTGGTTTACACTTTATGAGTTTCATATTGGGACTTTTATTGTGCCGCCCTTTCTCGCTCTTTTCTTCCTTTTGCCTTTCGTTTTGTTTTGGGTGACTTATATTATTTCATTACATTTTTAGAATTTTACAAAGTCTTAGAAATAGTTCAAATATATACAAAATGTGAAAAGCCAAATATGTGCTTACGCTGACGATATTGTGATAGTAATAGCAAGATCAAGACAGCGGTTAGTTGAGGTATACAAAGCGCTGAATTAAACATCCGCTGGAATGAGACTCATTCTGAATATTAGCAAATCTAAATACTTGCAGATTTCTGCTTTAGAAAGGAGAAAAAATCTATATAATTTATGCATAGAGGATATTTCATTAAATAAAAAATTAAAAGATTACAAACAACGGTGGAAAGGACACTAAGAAAGAATGTTAGATTCCAGACTGGCGAAACAAGTGTTGAAGTACAAACCTATAGGACAGAGGTGTGTGGGTAGATCCAGGAAGAGATGGCTGAGGATCTTTGGAGGCAAAACAGGCTGCACCTTGCCTATGCCCTGTTGTAAAGATAATGATGATGAAGTATACATTTCATATTCAGGAAAACGTCCGGTCTTCTGTCCTTAAAAGAACCATGTATTTTTTCTGCGTTGTTAAAATTTAAAGACTCTGTAGAATTTTTTAAGTTTTCCGAACGCTAAATTAAATTTATTTAAATAAATATTTAATTATTATTATACTTTTTAGTAATAATAATAATTATTTAAAATTATTCTTTAGATATTTCTTGTTTCTATCATCTGGTTGTTGGGCAATGCCAGGAGGCTTTACCTCCTGAAGTTCTTTTATACTTAGCTAGTATTCCTTCATCTCTGGTTTGCTTTTGTACGTTCTTCTTTCGAGAAAACCAATTTGTTTCTCCTCGATCTCTCTTCGGACAGTTTATTTACCTTCAAACATTTTCAGTCCGAACATTTCTCTATTTATTTTAACTTCCGTCATCATAATTTTTTTACGTCGTTGAGATTTTCTTTTAATTTGGTCTAAAATAAAATGCAAACTCACTCTCTGACGTTTTTCTGAGTCTCAGGATTTTCATTACAAATTTTCATCGTCATCGTCATTCGTACCGCTGTACATTAGACATTAACGTACCGCATACCGTACCGTATTAGACAACCGAACCCCGAACCTAACAATCGTTGTCGTCCACATATAACCATCGTCATCGTCATTCGTACCACTGCACATTAGACATTAACGTACCGCATACCGTACCGTATTAGACAACCGAACCTAACAATCGTTGTCGTCCACATATAACCATCGTCATCGTCATTCGTACCGCTGTACATTAGACATAACGTACCGCATACCGTACCGTATTAGACAACCGAACCTAACAATCGTCGTCGTCCACATATAACCATCGTCATCGTCATTGTACCGCTGTACATTAGACATTAACGTACCGCATACCGTACCGTATTAGACAACCGAACCTAACAATCGTTGTCGTCCACATATAACCATCGTCAGCACCATTAATATTAGACGAGTGGCTGGTTGAAACTTAAATGACAGGGGAGATTATACTCAAAGTTTAAGTTGCATGTGACGACATCGAATTTTTTCTACTTTGGTTCGCTAAACTCGGAGGCATTCATATTGTTTTGTAATAACAACAACGTTCTCTGTATCATTAAAGTATCACATTACGTCGTCATCATCAACAATATCATTAACCATCAACATTGTTATTAAAATTAATTACGTTTGCATTTCCAATTATACTAGTTACATGCTGCAGAGTGTATGCACTAATGAATATCTACGAGGTGTAGTACATAGTGCAGCCTGTGTGTTAAATTCAATGCGTTTCCCAACCGCACGCAAACGGCCGGGAAAAAAATGCTCGTGTAACCGTACCCTAATGCTGCATAATAAATGTTGAGCGGCCAACGTCGGACTCGATAATATGTATTGGCTTGATAATTTTGCTCAAACCTAAATATAAATGTTGTATTTTTATTATAGCTACTTTAAGATTGTATTATAACTTTATTATTGTTGGGTATTTCACAGCTGGCATTCAAAAAACTCAAACAGAAGAGAAATTTGTGTTTTAGAATAATGTAAAATAATAGTAATAACACAACGAATAAATAACTACCACTAAATAAATAACAAATAGAGTTACGTTTTATCAAAAATCGGTTTACAAAAAACGACGTGATAAAAATTTATCAAACAACCATCATATTGCAACAAAGATTTTATGGTTGATCAAAAGGACTCGACTTTGAGACTACGTTTAAAATTAACCAGGAACTATTAGCAAGAATAATGAAGAATTAAAGACTAGCAACGCAGAATTAATAAAACCAAATACGGTGAAAGTAATAAGCAGTTATCTGCAAGGTTCCATGGAACTAATACCGAAACAGAATAATTGGAGGGAAAGTCTGGCTATAGCTTAACGAACAAATGATGTGAATAGGAAAACTATTTTCAAGAAACACAATAAGCGAAGGATCTAAAAGAAAGTGTCAAACAATTATCTGAACACTGGGATGGGAATTTTAGAATATAAAAGCAATTAATACACTACAACTGCCAACACAATGCCTTCATATAATCGTAACGTTGCAAGATATATTGTGCTCCTGTTGGTACTACTGTTTGATATAAAACAAAATGCCCAGTTTGATTTAGGTTTTTTATTATCAAGCATGCCCGTATAGATTCTCAATCTCTATAGATTCTATCTCTACATGTAGATCCTTAATATCTTCATGTAGCACATATAATACAACAAAATTTACGAATAATAGATCAAGAAATTCAGATAGATCATTTAGAAACAAGGTGTACGCATAACAATAGAGAAGATGACGAAATAGAACATAAATTGATGAAAGTAATAAGAACTGCTGGATGCATGAATCATCTTAAATGGAATAATAAATACCTCACACAAGAAGCAATAACTGGGGTTTACAAAATCATAATATGTCCAGTAATATCCTATGCAACAGAGACCAAACCACATACACCAACAACTCAAAGAAAACGACAAACTATACAAATGACTATACTTCGGAGGATACTTGGAAAGAGAAGGTACGATAGGTTGTCAAGCAATAGTATAAGGGTAGTGTAACAGATATTGATTCCTGAACTGCGGAAAAAAGAAGGATATGGAATGAACACATATCAAGAATGGAAGATACAAGGCTAGTGAAAAAGGCAAGAGATAGCCAACCAAACACGAAGAGGAGGATTGGTCGGCCAAGCATTAGGACTGTTGTTATAGAACAGGACAGAGCCCTAACTAGGAAGTTAAAGAAGACGAAGAAGAAGAGAAGCTATCAATCTGGGAGTGGTATCTCTGGATTACATAAGCGTTATAAAGAATTTTAGTATCGGACAGCAGTTAAAATCTAGTGTTAATGGAACACTGTTTGAATAGATTTTTGGAAAGGCACTTGAACCATATTGAATGTGGTGTCAGCCCGATAAACCCACGGCCAGCACGGTCTATGTACTCGATATCATCCGGAAAGCGACCTTGAGAAACTTGTGTCTGAATTCGTACCGTGTGTATAACACTGGTCTCGGAGCTGTCAACTGTAGACTATGTACTCTCCAGCTACATACAGGATTTATCAAACTACCTACAAGGGATGTACAAATTTTAATATTGTTATGTAATGTGAAAAAAGTGTTACGTAATACGGAACGTTCTACAAGTTTCTCGAATATTCCAGCTGTAATGTGTGTGTGTGTGTGTGTGTGTGTGCGCGCGCGCGCGCGCGTGATGCTGCTTCTTTCTACTTTGCGGTGAAATACAGTTACGCGTCAACTATCGGGTCTATACCAGACCATACCGGTCAGCGCAGTGTGTTCAAGGATACTGTTTTTATGAATTCTCTAGAGCGCCTGTTTTTTTAACAAGTTATCCAAAGTGACAGATTATTTTGGAAATCAGCGGGGTAAAATTACAGCCATTTAGCGAAGGTCAAGTTCAGTTATTGTTGCGATTTATACCAGTGGTCTTGAAGTGTTACCAGTACTGTGGCGAAGTGTTATGTGTTTTTATAATTGTGCGGGACAATTGTAATACAATTGTGTTTTATATTAGTTGACATTTTATTTGCGTGTGAACAATTTTTATTTGATTTGTTGTAAGAGACTATCTTGTTGATTACAAACTGTTTAATTGTGATAATTAAAGCTGGTGATTAGTCACTTAATTGACGTCTTGTATTTTGTATTCCACGACGATTTGTACCATACGACGATCAGTAGACCGTCGTAACAATATTAACATTCACATCATAAATCTTAAATGAACTAACTATTAATGACTAAAAATCATATGAAAACTAACATCAAAAGGTCCTTAATTTTAATTAATGTACGTTGGTCATCGTATTAGTTTGTTAAGTAAATCACCAATATGGTTGAATTTCACACATAGTTCAATTTCTTTAAAAGATGGCTGTAGTGGATTTGAATTTGAATTCACCTGACGAAGAAGTATAAATGCAACGATTTGGCCACCCAAACAATCGGCAGCCGTCTTGAGGGTTATTATGTACTGTTACGACGGGCTGACGGATCCTCGTGCTGTCCAGTGGAACCAAAATACAGACACCAATGATGTCACTAATTACATTCTTTAATTATTCACAAATAACAACGAGAACTGAACAAGGTACTCTCTAGTATAATAATTCAAGTCGAACATGTTCACACGCAACAATAATGTCATCTGTTAAGAGTTCCGCACCAAATATAACACAGTAATCGCTTTCCACAATCCTTTGACCCGCACTCTACAATCTCTCCATGTGTACTAACCAACTTCCAAGCCGGCCTTTGTTGCTTATATAGGACCGACAGATGTTCCAGAATCATTTTCCATTCTTTTGGCGGCGTGCCAGCATAATTTGCTCTCGAACAGTCTAGAAGGTACTATAGTACACAGCCTTTACACATACGCCGCACGCTGGACTAGTCGAGAAGCGTGTAGAACTTTCACGTACCTGCAGCTGCCGACTTTCACAGAGCGTTACGTAACTGGCGTAGCATACTAATACATGTAAAGAAACTAATATACTCTGGTTGACAATAGTGTTATTAATTTCTTTACATGTATCAGTATATTTTTAGCCGGCTGCCGATTGTTGGCGTAGCCGAAACGTCGCATTTCTCATTTTTTGGGTGATGCAAAAGTCTGTCAAATAAGTTCAAATTAATTGTTCAATTAATTAATTACTTAATTACTCATCATCGTTACATATTGTTAATATTGTTACGACATTGCAGAGCAATCTACGTGTTTCCCGAACGATCCAGTGGAATCCGGCTGTAATGTTATGTGCGTACGTGATTCTCGACATGCGTTGCGAGATTGTTCCGGACTCACACCGGGGCGCGCCTGCTGTGTGTAAGGCCGCAACCAATTATGTTCTGGTGTTTTCTAGTAGCATTCTTGACGCGCACTTTGGAATATTCTGGTATTTCGGCGGGGTTTCAGTACTCAATGACGTTCAGTTTCAGTTTGAGTTTCGATTTGTTGGAATGCGGTTCGTAGTGTTATAGTTCAGAGTTATTATCGGGCGATTGCACAGCGAGTTTGAGTTGCGAATTATTACAGTGCGGTTCGACGTATTGTGGCGGAGTGTTACGTGTTTTGTAATTGTGCGGGACGATTGTAAAACAATAGTGTTTTTTATATCAGTTGACTTTTTTTTTTATTGCGTGTGAACAATTTTTATTTGATTTGTTGTAAGAGACTATCTTGATGACTACAAACTGTTTAATTGTGATAATTAAAGCTGGTGATTAGTGACTTCATTGTTACTTGTGTTTTGTTTTCCACTGTACAATACGACGATCCGTGAGACCGTCGTAACAATATTATTTACCTATACTTATCCACAGTGTCAAAATACACTGTATAATAATTCAGAATTTCAAAACAAATATTAGTTTGTAGTAGCCAAAACTAAGGTACGGTGTAGTAACAGCTACGTAAATTGACTATAAAGCTTTGTGAAGGCTAAATAACTTTTTGAATGACCGACTGACTCACTGAATGAATGAATGAACGAATGAATGAAAATCGTAACAAAAATAAACTGTCAAAAGTCATTTAATTTTAGGGTATACCTAAGGCTTTCACGGCCGGCCTCAACTGTGTTAGACTGTAATTCATTTGTCTCCGGGCTGTTAGGCCGTGGTTCACTCCTGCCGCTATTAACAGACGTTTCGGCTTCTCCGCTGGAGGCCATCTTCAGTATAAGAACGATTGGGGAACTGGCACTGGTTCTCCGTGCCCCTTCCCCAATCGTTCTTACACTCAAGATGGCCTCCAGCGGAAAGGTATGTTAGTAGCGTCAGGAGTGTACCACGGCCTAATTGCCCGGACACAAGTCAATTATATTCTAACGCATTTAATTTTAGTTAACGTAATCAGGTCATCAGATTAATTTTTTAAATAAGTTAGCAGTAAGAACTTTTGAATTCAACCATTATCAAATGAATTAATCTCGAATGAACCACAATTTCATATAACTTTATATTAATTAATTTATCCTTATCCGTAACATCTCAATAAACTAATAAGTATAATAAGCAAAAGTTCCAATTAAATGTTACAGATTCGGTGCAAAAACGGTTACGTAAAATCACTCTAAAGCTTTGTGTCCTCTAAATAACTCTGTAAAGTGTCGTGAAAAAGCACTTGAGGGTAAGGACTTGACTAAAAGCTAAGGACAACTCGTAAGCTGTACAATACTTGAGTAAATCTCTTTCTGGTGTTGACGCTGAAAGTCGTTAAATTAATTTTCTCTCTTCAAGGTTGAAACCCAATTCTTTTGTGTTACAGGCCACCTGTAATTTGAGAAGCAATGTCTATTTTTACAATTCGCCGTTTTATACAGAATAATGGCCTCAGCGAGAGCCGACACAATTGTTTTCCCAGCGACGACCTCGAAACTTTTCCTTGATCTTTGAAAACAACAATAATGAATTCAGCAGAAATTTAGCGAAATGTGTAGCAGAAATAGTAAGTTCTCTAAACTTAGTGGAAATAGTATGCAAGCGGTGAATAAATTAGAAACGTTTCGTGGAGTCAAACTGCGTGTGTGTGTGTGTGTGTGAGAGAGAGAGAGAGAGAGAGAAAGAGAGAGAGAGAGAGAGAGAGAGAGAGAGAGAGAGAGAGAGAGAGAGAGTGTGTTTCTGTGTAACTTATACTTTTTAATTTCTTGTCAATATAATTTTTTTAATTTTATTACTTAAACAGTTTTAAGTATTACAGTTCATCCCTCTAAAGCACGTTTGTATAAACAGTTTCCGTGTCACTACAATGTCACTGTTTTAACAAGAAATAAATTTTACTTTCGATTTTTTCAACTCTGTTGGAATCGAATAGCTCGACGACTACCTTGAATTTTAGTTGCGTATATTTTAATAAATATAACTATTGATACAATTATATTTATTTTTATATACAGGGTCCGGCAGAGAAACCTGACGATTTTTGAAGTAGTTCTGTGGAGTGTAGCATGGAGCGCTGCAATCGAGCTTGCGCTCATGTGTTCGACAGCTCAAAGCATTTCAGTCGCCATGGAGCGTTGGTCATACCACCAGGGAAACAGCGTACTGTTCGAACCCCGGAGAATGTTGAACGCGTGCGTCATGCTATTCGTAGGAGTCCTCGGCGATCGGCATTAAAACACGCAAGTGCCCTACAGATTTCTGACCGCTCCGTACGCAGAATTTTGCATCTGGAACTCGACTTTCATCCCTACAAACTTGTTGTAGTGCAAACACTGAGTGCCCAGGATAAGAGAATTGGCATGCATTGTTGCCATGGACTTGTGAATATTGTGAATGACCAAGTGTTAAACAATCTGCTCATGACCGATGAGGCCAATTTCCATCTGTGTGGATATGTCAATACGCAGAACTGCCGGTACTGGGCATCGCAGAATCCTCAAGAACTGTTTGAACGTCCGTTACACAGTGAGAAGGTTGTTGTGTGGTGTGGGTTAACGTCTTCCGGGATAATTGGCCCCTACTTCTTTGAAGACGAAGAGGGGAATGCAGTGACTGTAAATTCACAACGTTACGTTCACATGCTTACAACATTTCTCGCACCTGAGTTATTGTATGTCGCACGGCAACATGGTATTGCATTGGAAACCACATGGTTCCAGCAGGATGGGGCAACTGCTCACACTGCAAGGGCTTCCCTGAATAAATTGAGAGAGATGTTTGGAGCCCGAGTGATCTCACACCGAGGGGATGTTCAGTGGCCTCCAAGATCGCCCGACCTCAACGCTTGCGATTACTTTCTGTGGGGGTATCTCAAGAACAGGGTGTACCAGAACCGACCAAGGACAATCGTGGATTTGAAGCGGAATATTCGGACAGAAGTGGCAGCAATCTCTCCGGAAGTTCTGCGGCGCGTAATGCACGGTTTACCGTTACGGCTCAAAGAATGTGTTGAAAATGAGGGACACCATCTAAAGAATGTGATTTTCAAAAAGTAATTAATGTAAGTAAAATGCTTTGAGATGTACTTTAATTCTAAAATAAAATTTTGTTTATAAACTATTTATTCTGGTCATAATTTCACTTAGAAAACCGTCAGGTTTCTCTGCCGGACCCTGTAATAGCGTTTATATATATATATATATATATATATATATATATATATATATTGTAAAGGTACATATATAATCACCATACAGGTAAATAACCACATAAGATGTACTTAAAATAAAGAACTAACACTGAAGAGAAGAAAGGATGAAAGAGGTACAAAGAAAAGTGTATTTTAATATGATTATTCGGTCAACGAAAGAAAAGTAATAATAAAAGCAACAGTTGAAAGTAGGACAAGAGACCTAGAGAGCAAAACTTATAAAATCACAGTACAATACGATTTAACTCCACTGACCCAATAGATGGTAAGTGAGAGGATACAAACACCAAATACTATAATCCCAACAAGGACATAAATACACCAATTATTATGATCCCACATGGACTAAGAAGATAGAAGAAGAGGATAGAAGAAAATGAAGAAAGAAGAACCAGTAGTGCCAGGACAATAAATGTAAATAAGTCAAGAAAAGTGTTTACAAAGGAGTACCTTAAAACATAGGGAAACACATAACAAACTATGACTAGTGACTTGACACTGACCTGTAAATATAAAAAGATGCTCAATAATAATGAAAGAAGAGAAAGACATAATGACTGTATAAAACCTAACTAATAGTAAGGTAATAGAGTCAAAATAAACTCAGTGCATAATACCCCAAATGACATGCTAAGTAGACCAGCATTAATAGCTAATTACTCTATAAATAAACAAGATAAGAAGGAGTAAGATTATAAATAATGATTAGATAAGACATAATGTGCAAATACGTGTGGGTGAAACTTGATAACTATAGCAAAATATAGAAATGACAGTAAATTTGCATGAATCCATTGTTGTCAGCATACAGGGGTTCTAACTAACCTCACATATGGTACAGAACCATGTCCAACTACGAATAAGTGGTAGTAAAAGCCTAAAGTTTAGTAAGTAAATTACCATAATGAGAAAAGACATTATAGACGTAATCCCAATACTAAATGTTATTAGATTAAGAGTGTTATTAGTGCATATGAAGTGTAAATACATGGGACTGACAGAGGCAGCAAAAATGTACAAACACAAAACACCACAAAACCACTTTAATTTAATTAACCAGGAAAAACCTATTGTATAGAAAGGTCAAATAACTCCTGTTACTACTATTACTGGGTAATACTAATGATATAAGGTGACAAGCAAGTCAGAATTAATATAAATTCATGCAAGTGTCTGATCACACTAACTGTACGAAGTAAAAACACTTCAATCAAGGTAAAACCTGTATATTAGGAAAATTCCAACATAAAACAACAATCAGTCTTATCCAATAACGATGACTACCGAGTATGAGGCAATAAAACATAAAACTAAGTTAATTATTTGCAATTTTGAGAATGACCTATATCTAGAGACCAATGACCTACTTAGCTAAAAACATTCAAAATAAGAAATATATGCAGTGTACACAAAATCTGAGGAGTACAAAACATATAAAAGACATGTCATAAGATATATTTAACAAAAGAAATAATCATAGTGGGCGAATTGTAGAAATAAATATGTAATTAAAACAATCCCAAACATAGACCAAAAAAGCTTAAACCTAATACTGGCAAATCACTGTATTAAGACAAAAATAACAATTATAATTGTAATGCAAGTACATCTAAGGTTAAAGATGATCAATGTACAGCATATACAAACCGAATAATGACAAATAAATGCTTATTGTAAATAAAATAAGTAAAAATAATAACGAAAAACTGTAGATTCGTTTATATAACACACAGACATGCCTTGTAAGGACTTAAAATAATCAGTAATGTAAATGCAAGTGCATGGTCTGGTCATATCTTTTGTAAATAGTAGTATAAGATTGTTAAATTAGTTTTAAGAAATCATGTGTAAATTGTGAAAAAAGAGACGCCTTAGCGATATACTCTCAAAACCAAAAAACGGGGAGTAAGCTCACTCATTAGAATGGATTACGTAATTTCTGGGCCAATGAGAATCGAATAAATCATTTGGGAGTGTGTGTGATTTACAGACCATCCCAAGCCGGCAATGTATGAAGGAATTATTATTGTTGTA
Source organism: Magicicada septendecula (assembly GCA_034769895.1). Lineage (NCBI taxonomy): Eukaryota > Metazoa > Arthropoda > Insecta > Hemiptera > Cicadidae > Magicicada > Magicicada septendecula. Next base: position 60,766,335 of record CM068374.1, read on the forward strand.
ACTCTGATAGACTGCGCGTCGCCAGCCAGAAGACAGAATAAGTACGTCGACCCGGCGATATCACCTGTGCGGGTATAAACAAACCAATAGGGTTATGTAAGATAACCTTTTTTATCAGTGCGGATTATTTGTAATATCAGAAGAATTAAGCTAATAATAACAGTGCGACATTGATTATACAGTGTATAATCCAGTATAATCTCGCGAAGTGAATTTATGAATTTTAATGGAAAAAGTGAATTACAAGGGAGTATGGTGTTTGACGTTTTTAGTTAATGACATGAACGATGATGACTAATATCGTCATGATTAATTTTGCACATTATCCGAATAAACAATAGAGGCAAGAACCTCCAGACAATTAATTTGTTCCTTTTAAATTTTAATGATGATAATTAAAACTTGTTTACCTAATATATAAACGTTTGTTATGAAAGCATATACGCTTTCTAATGTTGCTAATTAACTAATAACAAGTAACAACAAGGGACTTCGAACCTTGTATACAAATTTTAATGATGAATAATCAGATTTAATTTCCTTTTAAATATTTTGGTTCTGTAATTCAAGAACAATTATCATATGTAATGGACATCAAGGTCAATCTAATCTATTTAAATGCCCTAGTCATAACAGGACTGAAGTTCAAATTTTTTAATATGATTAATAAGAATTATGGTATTAATGGACATAGTCCATATTGTTAAAATACATTTAATATTTTTTATTTATATGGGATTGTACTACCCATGCCGAATTAAGTGCATATATAAATTGAACATACTTTAACCATTATATGCTTCATGTTTACCACACGTTTCAGGTGGAATGAATGTTGATAATATCCAAACATATTATTTGTCTACAGACTAATTAATTATCAATTATTTTTTGTCCAACCACAACCATGTTGAGTTTATAGATTGTAACCTTTGTTTGTTTCTGTTTTCTTGTATCTTGCAGACTACAAGAACCCATAACCTGTTAATGTTAATTAAGGACTAAATGATGTTGATTTAATTTTAATTATAACCAAACACCCTGAGATTGAGAATGAGATTTGCTCATTGCAAATCTAAGAATTTAATGTAAATGCAAGTCCATCAGCCGATTATTCAAAATAATTGTGGATACTTTAAAACAAAATCTAATTGTGAATAAACCATTCTTTTATTTGTTACCAAAACTTAGTTGACGAGCATCATTTATCAGAAATAATAAAACTTTTCAGGTACTTCGTTAATAAATTACAGGTGACATTACAGTTGAAAGGGTTAAACAGAATCTAAACAAATAATATTTTTACGGAAATTCTGCATAAACATTATACAAAATAAACCAACGTTAGTGGAGTGAAATTAAAGATAATTTCAGAATAAACAAATAGATAAAATAAATAATTAAATATTTAACAATAAATAAAAAATAGTAACGCCGGTATAAAAAAAGATAACGTTACCATATGTATATATATATATATATATAATAATCCCAGGGCTCGCCTCAGCTACTGAGCGGGTCGCAGTTGGAGGATAGCTAAGATTCCATCAGATAAGATGGACAGCTGCCAATAAAGCTACGCCAAATAAGCAGTCCGGAAGCTAGGCGGCACCATTAGCAGGGTGTGGAGGGGTGAAAAATCCAAATAATCATTGTGACAATGCAGTGACAAGGTGAGTAAGTGCCACCATAAAATAAGCACCGCCCCATACTGCTTTGTATGGTATGGGATAGATTCCCAAAGGCTAGGAGACGGAAAATCGGAAATAAAACCGAGGAGTAGGTCAGGCTTCAAGCTATAGAGCAAGCAACTGGCCTAGGAGAGTAAACTCGAAAATAGAAAGTAGGGCATGGCAAGATGCCTTGAGGTGGGATTCCCATCACCTGTCTAATGACTACAGGCTGGTAACCTGTATTAGGGAATTTTTTTTGCAAACTCAGAATCTACATAAGCAGCCGGATGGATTTCATGGAGTTATTACTAGGCATAAAAAGGATAAGCATAACACAAGAACTGATACTAAAATGAAATTCTATAATGTAATGGTGATACATATGCTAGTGAAACATGGACGATAACTGAGAAAGAAAATTAGCGTACGCTAACCGCTGAAATTAATTTTTTAAGGAACGTGAGCGGTTATCGTGTAAGGGATCGAATGCGTAATGAACATATACTATAAGGGCCGAACTTATATCAAGACAATGCTCACAGTTGTGTGTTTGTGTCAGCAACAATTGTCCAGGTAATGACAATAAACATTATCGAAACGTCGACACAAATAAGTTAAAATGTGTTATCTTTTTTGACCGATCCTCATAAACCCTTCACCGGAAAAATTCATTGATTGACGGTCACTACGAACTTAAGGGTTTAAATAATAATAATTATTATTAGTTGGGCTGTTAAGCCGAGGTCCACTGTTATCAAATACATACGTTTCGGCTCCACCATCGGAGGCCACCTTCATAGTCTCTACCCTGGTACTGGGGTGAATTGGCAGACACCTTGCCAGACGTTTTCCACCACTGAAGAAGGTCTCCGATGGTGGGCGCGAAATGTCTGTCTTTAAGCACAGTCTACTACGGCCTAACAGCCAGGCTAATAACAATAATAATAGTAACTAAGTAAGCTTTATTATAGTATGTACGAATGCTAAACTGGTGGCCTTGGAACTCTACGCTCGTTAGTGGTAGGAGGGGGGCACACAGTAAACATTCGATTCAATTTATGTTATTCATTAAAAGTGTAACGCACAGAGTACACAAACTACAAATATAACCGGCTGGAAAATTTATTTCCCTCCAGACGTAAGTTAATGTCTACTTTCAGAAGTCAAATATAGCAGCAAACGGTTGTTTTTGTTAGCGGTAAACACAGTTCCACTGTTTGACGTAGTAGGCCTACTGTTTGCTTTACTTACACTACCCCCCTCCCCACCCATAACGCAGTGTTTAAGGTTATATTTGTACACTTTTGCAAACAACAAACCACCAACCGGTCTACAAACGTTTATTAAATATTAAATTTTATAGCGAAAATCAACCTACCACAAATATTAAAACGAAATACTCCTCCAAACTACAAGTTGGTCTGTTTGTTGTTGAAACTGTGTCTGCGTAGTGTTAAAGAGACATGTCGACGTCACAAACTTTATCAAGGCCAAGACGACTCAACCATTATTAAGTCCAAACAGAAAGTATAGGAAATTGTGGACAGGCGAGGGTATCCCAAACACTTGATAGGGTTTATTCAATGGCTATACCGATATACTAGAATTGTAGTAAATACTGGAGAAGGTAAAACTGAATCTATAACAATTCATAGAGGGATTCGACTAGGGTGTGGGTTATTTACCACTTTATTATATATATATATATATAATATTTAAAATTTATATTTATTTTACCTCAAGATGTCATTCCTTGAGGCTGAGGATGAGAACACAGGAGTTCTTGAAACATGTTCCTAATAAGTGAAAAATAACATCTTGAGTAAAATAAATATAAATTTTAAATATTTTATATATATCAAGAAACGAATTGTAGCAGAAAGTTACAATATATATATATATATATATATATATATATATATATATATATATTGTAGCATAACAAAATTATCACGCTAAACATTTAATTTAATGCAACATAAATAAGGAAGAAAAGTTCCATAGTGAGTGAGAAGAATGAATTGTTTTAAGAATTACACTAGAAACTGTATATTAAGTCAATAAAATGTTAATAAGAATGAAAAATAACAAAGAAAATCATTAATCAAAATAACTTACTATGTAAAAACCCAATAAACCAGCAGTATACCCAGTAGATTGGGGAAGCAGTAAAAAGGAAATACAAGAAAAAGGAAATAAAAGGATGAAACCATATTAATAAGGGAAATGTATAAGGTCAAGATGCAGAGAAACCACAAGACCAGAAATTACTAATATAATAATGAAGAAGGGACAAAATATGTCAAGATTCCCACACAGAGACTAGAACCAAGAAGAGTTATTCCAAAGAATGGTAATCATGGAATACATACCATTAAACAAAATTAAAACTAATATATGCAGACCCAATAACAAGTTACAAGATACAATCCCAAAGAAAACCGAATTGTATACTAGTTGTAAGCATAATATGTGGAAAAAATTATTAAAAGGACTACCATTAGTGTAGCCAAAATAAATGACACATTATAATAAAGTGTAGTATAAAAAAAGCTATTAAAAAAGACTAACATCAGTGTAGGGAAATACTAAATAAAAACTAAAGAGACAGTCTAATGACTGAGTGCAATTTGGATAATAAAAGTGTTTTAGTGATTAGGCATAATAAAAATATATTAGGAATAAGATGTTTTTATTTTATTGTATTAGCAAATTAGGTATAGGGAACACAAGAGACAGTTAATAACTGAAAGTGTCATTAGTTATAAGATGTTTTTATGTTAATGTGTTATCAAATTAGTTATAGTAATTAAAAGAGACAGTTAATAACTGAAGGTGTTATTAGGAATAAGATGTTTTAATAGGATAAGGTTTGTGATAAAAGGAAACATAAAAACAAAGGACAGCCAACGACTGATAATATTGCTGATAATAATATGTTCCCATTATAATACTAAATATGTAGAAAATAATATGCATAAGATGTTTATGTTATGGTTAAATGATATTATAAAAAAAAAGTTTAGTAGGTATAAGATATTCCATTGTATTTTAAAATCATGTTATTTAATTTTCCAATGTGTGAGGCAGAGAGGCAAGTAGGGTATAGAAATGTAATAATTTTATTCAAAACAGTAAACCATATATAATGTACAAGCAGAGTAGCTAAGACACCATTTTAGAAAACACAGACTAGCAATTAAACCAAAACTATCTATCAGAGTATCAAGCTATATAATAGGAATAGAATTCAATACACACAATACAGAAATTGAAAATATAATTAATACAGATACAATTAATAGCGAATAGAATGACAAAGGAAAGAAAATTAACTTCTTTTGGAAACAAATAATACTAGGCCTATAATGGTAATCAAATCAGACTAAACAGTAAATTAATCAATATTGAAGTGTTTTAACAACAAAATTATTAACAACAAAGATAACCACGGAGTTATTAAGTATATTCCATGGAAATATTTTCAGAAAAAACAATTAAAAACCATTTAAACAATAAATTTGTACAAAATATGAGGCACACAATCATTATAAAAAATTGTAATTTTTGGGCTTAAATGAGCTTGAAACAAACCCAGCTATATATCCAAAGATGTAAAATTAATTAATCAATATTACTGAGTAGTTAGATTTATGTAAAATTAAGAAATATTTGAATTACAGTAAAAAATAAGAAAACTTATTATGTATATTTAGATGGTGAACCAAGTCTTAGACAGATATTTTTATAGTTAAACAATATAAAGAGGAAAAAGACATAGCACAAATTACCCTAAAACGACGACGTTGAGTCTATTAGTCTATTGTTAATCGTGAAGACGACTAGTTGGAAATGTGTTAGCAGAATACCGAAAAAAGATTAATTTTGTGTAAAACCGAGTGTGGTTATGCGGCGTGTAACAGAGATGATCTAAAAGTGAAAATAACATTAACTATCAATTTATAACACTTCACAAGTTTCGAAACAACAGTAATAACACCATCAAACTCAAACACAAGAAATCAACAGCCATTTTGAGACAATTTTGGACCATATTCGCAGAACACAATTACACATATTTGAACACCGGACACTTCACAAGAAACCCATCACGAAAACGACATCGCAGGAGACGAGAGGACACTCTACACTATATTCCTGGACCAACACTACTTCGCAGAGAATGGAATATCATTTTATTTCTGCGGGAGAATCTCAGCCAGTTCCAGCCGTATAGCAGCTAAAATCGAGGAGACGTCGGCCATACTTGATTTTCTAACCAGCACGAGTGCACTGCCAGCTTGAAAGGAGTGACGTCATTTCGTCGAGTTGGTTCGCTATTCATTTTTCTAATTGACAATTTAAATAATAATCTTGTTTTATTTCAGCCAAAATAATTTAGTTTAAGAATACCTGTAAGAATGTATCTTGTTCCTTGCCCTCTGACCATTTCGGCTCGTTAAAAGAACCATTATTTCTAACCTTGTAAAAATATATTTTGTTGATTTTGTTCGCTACCGACTGGAGCACATATTAGCCAATGCCTTGATCATGCGCAGTTTGACTGGCGCATAATTTTGAATGTTAATAAATGAACATCATTACTCAGTTACAAGAATTGTTTTTATTTCTATAATTAATGTTAACTATTTTTTTTCGAAACAAAATTAATTTACAGTGATAGAATAAATATCTAAGAAAATTACACACTCAATTAATTAAATAATTATTAATTAATTAAATTAAATAATTAAACCAAAACTCAATATCAGTAAAAATTTCACAACCTACAAAATTTTATTTTGTTTTACCAATCAATCACAATTAATTATAAAACATATTTATATTTAATTTATTCTTTGTAATTGGTGAATCCAAAGTGGAGCTGTATCGTCGGCGAGTTCAACACCGAGATCCAGACAACATACACAACTCTTATTATACAGGAGAGCACAATTCTTATTATTATCACATCTTATATTTTCATGCACCATATATTGTTTATTTATTTACATAATTTGTAATTATATTACAATATATATAGTTACGTAATGCGGAGAAAGTGTTACACCATTACAAAACATTCTACGTGTTTCTCGGATGTTCCAGTTGAATCCGGCTGCAATGTTGTGTGTGTAAGTGATCTCAACATGCGTTAGCGAGACATTTGTAGACTTCTCCAGCCGCGCGCACTCTGTCAAGGCCGAAATAAATCACGTTCTAGTGTAGCGCTGATGCGTAATATGGACATTTCTGGATTTTCGGCGGGGTATAAACGCAAGTACTCACCGACGCTCAGTTTGAGTTATTGTCGGGCGATTTAGACAGTGCGGTTCGAAGTATTGTGGCGAGTGTTATGTGTTTTATAATTGTGCGGGACAATTGTAATACAATTGTTTTTTATATTAGTTGACACTTTTATTGCGTGTGAACAATTTTTATTTTATTTGTTGTAAGAGACTATCTTGTTGATTACAAACTTTTAATTCTGATAATTAAAGCTGGTAATTAGTAACGTAATTGGTGTCTTGTATTTTGTTTTCCACTCCACCATACGACGATCAGTAGACCGTCGTAACAATACATATTATGTGTATACAAATTGGAACAGTTCACAGGATCTACGTGCATGTAAGTGGAATACTAAGGCTATAACACATTTTCTGACGGCCATAGACATGTTTTAAATTGATTTTGTTCTTTCTCTGTAAAGTTTTCTATGTTTAAAAATGTATGTTACGTCAAAATGTTCACAATTTTATTCTCTTTTATGCCATGTGGAATATCTGTGTGTAAGTTCGCGGGTGCGCGTGTGATTTACATTTTATTTAATAACTTCGTTGAAAATTAACATTTCGTTCTGAAACTTGGACAGGGTATTCTCATTGTTATAAGCTATATTTTCCATATACTCAGTTCTCCACAACTATACTTTTTATATATTTTTTAATGAAATCAGTCTTCTTTTATTTTCGTTATCTCCAAGAAAGTAATAAAATTTGTAGATTAAATCTAGACAGGCCTTTGCAGAATCGGACAGAGTTTAAACCTGATTTCAGTCTATCTGTGTTCTCATCTCTGACGTTGCTAGAGCTCTAGACCAATCAGAAGGTCTAAAAATTATTTGAGTCGGACGCTTACAGCGTACGGATGGCCCAGTTTCTTCCAAAGACTTGCCATAGAAACACGTACTCGCTGTCACGAGTTTTTCGTGACAAGACCGGTCGTTTTCCTTAAGCTGGTTCACGGTTCGAGTTCTTCGTAACCATTGCCACTTATAGAACTCAGATAATAATAAATAGCTCATCATACTCTACTGCTTTATCTCGTACAGTGGAAGATTTTCCGGTAGGGACAAAATATCTGCCGTGATATTTTGAGTTAACGCGAGAACACTTCAAGAAGCCGGATTTGTGTAAACTCAATACACGATCTATTTTACTCAGTTTTAAATCCCTGAGATTAAGATTATTCCAATTATAAACAATAACAGTATCATATCGCAGTGTGCTTGTGTGCAAAGACGTGAATTGTCAACGTAAATATTTCAGCGTTAGTGATCTTTGGTCGGTCGCCGTGCAGAGTCGGAGCGGTGCCAGGCGATCAGCGTGCAGAGCGCATAGTGTCTACGCAAACAGTGGAAATCAACTCACAAGTAACATATTTGTAAAACAAACCAATAGACTCATTTATTGAAAGACAATTCACTAATAAACAATTTTACATTATAAAGTAATAAGACGATAGTAAATTTTAATGTTTTAATTTAATATAATTTTCCTACCACCAGATATAGACTTGGTTTAATAATTTCAATGTAACCTATCTATGCAGTTATAATTTGTGTCGTTGCACGCACACACACACACACACACACACACACACACACACACACACACACACACACACACACACACACACACACACACACACACACACACATATAATTTTTATAATAACTTTAGCTCAAAATGTTTTTCCCTTATTTGGAACATGTTTCGGGAAACCTTGGAACATGAAGGTTTCTCGAAACATGTTCTAAATAAGGGAAAAAAGATCTTGATGTAAAGTTATTATAAATGTTAAATATATGCACCAAGAAATAGACTGTAGCAGAAAAGTATTTGAATATATGTGTGTGTGTGTGTGTGTGTGTGTGTGTGTGTGTGTGTGTGTGTGTGTGTGTGTGTGTGTGTGTGTGTGTGTGTGTGTGTGTGTGTGTGTACACGATGTTGTGAGACAATGGAAGGAAAAAATAAACAAATAAACCCCGGAATTAAATTGATTGCAGTCAGTATATCGATATATTGTTATTTGTGGATAATCAGGTTATTATGAAAAAAAAAAACATCTCCAGTCTGCAGTTTTCCATTTGCAAAGAATAAAATATTAAAATATCAAACCAGAAAACAAAAGTTATGGCCTTTAGAGGATAGCATCCAACACGTTCCAAGATAATATTATAAACAATAAGGCTACAGAACAGGTATCTCATTTCAATTTACTAGGGTGCAATGTAACTTTTGAGTAGGACAGCGACATCGATATGAAAATAAATAGATTTCAAGTGATTGGAAATAAGACAAGAAAAGGCACCAAGACAAAATTCTATAAAATAATAGCAACACCTGTTGTAACTAATGGAAGTAAAACTTGGACGATGACGAGAAATGATGAGCGAAGAAGGCTGTATAAACAATTTGGTATAAACTAGTAAAATTAAATTCTTGAAAAAAACCAAAGGTTGCTCCCTTAGAAAGCAAACACGAAATAAAGATACAAGAACCGAGTTAATGTATATTCAATGGCCAACAGAATAAGGGAAGGATAAATAAAATGTAAGGAGCATATCGACAGAATGAAAGATATCAGATTACCTAAACAAGTAATAAGATACACACTTCAAGGAAGACGGGAAATAGGTAGACCAAGGATGAGATGACTTCAGTGAACGCGGAACAGGCTGTAAGCCTATAACTTTACGTGAAGAAAAAGAAGAAGAAGAACAGAAAGTTAATTTTGGACTTGATAATGGTTGGTGACGCCGAAAGGCCGAGTTCAACACGATGAAGCAGAGGCTAGCAACAATGTACGGCAACGTTGCAGTGACGACAAAAACAGCTAACACGAAGAATCTGACTGAGAGTAACAAATTTTTAAACTCTTTGTAAAAGTTGTCGATGAAGAAAACGATGTGTTAATTCAACGACCGATGCAAGTTCTATAACTTTACATGAAGAAAAAGAAGAAGAAGAACAGAAAGTTAATTTTCGACTAGATAATGGTTGGTGACGCCGGAAGGCCGAGTTCAACACGATGAAGCAGATGCTAGCAACAATGTACGGCAACGTTGCAGTGACGACAAAAACAGCTAACACGAAGAATCTGACTGAGAGTAACAAATTTTTAAACTCTTTGTAAAAGTTGTCGATGAAGAAAACGATGTGTTAATTCATCGACCGATGCAAGTTCTAACGTTTAACTTGACTTTTGTCATTTGCCTATCTGTCTGTATGTTCGTAAAACTTAATATGCATATTCATACTTTCACCCTACGGAACTCTGTTGCTTTTTAGATTGATCACCCCAAAAATAGGAGTGCGGGAGGCTAAGATGTGAGTGGGACAAAATTATAAAAAAGATCACAAAACCCCATGTGAGGATCAAATTAAAGATACTTTTAACCTCAATTTGAATATTATGTTCAAGTTTAAAATTTTCAAAAATTTTTGGACGTAGAGTCCAAAAAGTAGAAAAAATGTGCCCAAAAATTCATGAAAAATATCAAATTAAAGAGACTTTTAACTAACATCTGAATGTAGTGTTAAGTTTTGGACAATTAAGAAATTATGGGATCTCAGGGCCCGAAACAACTTCAAGAATTTGTAAAATATTGTGAAAATCCAGCCGGGTGTCAGACTAAAAGGAACTTAACACAAATACGAATGTTTCGTATTTTTAGCATTTATTCTATGTTTGTGTGTTTTACAATTGTTATATTGCTAAAGAAACAGTATAGTAATCGGGACTTTCGTAATGTTTTATGTAATTCTAAAATTATCTAATACTCAAATTTGTATAATAATAAATGTACAGAGTGGGGCAATGAGAACACAACAATTAAAAAATATCACAATCGGAACTCGTCCAATATTTTTAAGTTAAATATGGTGTAATTACACCATAGGATGACATTTTATTTAACCATGTTCATCGTTTGAAAAAAATATCCCTTAAATGATGCCTATTGATACGGTTATATCGTATTTTTCAAGTCGATTGAAAAACCTATTCATGACTCTCAGCATGGCTTGCGAAATAGCCTCAATTTCTTCAATGATCCGTTGCCTGAGTTGATTTAAGTCACGTGGTCGAGAATGATTACCTTAGACTTTAGACAGCCCCACAAAAAAAAAACACACGCAGCAGATAGGTATATAGATCGCGCTGGCCAGAGTATTGCATCAAGTCTTGAGATCAACCGATCTACGACCACAGGCCTAAACACATCCGTTGTGTTTTGTCCAGTGTGTGCGGTAGCTCCATCCTGTTGGAACCAGAACGAGTCAGTACCAATCCTTAGATTATTTAACAAAGGAAGAAAAAAAATTGTTCAGCATTTGCACACATCGCTCTTGTTTCACACTTACTGAATTTACATTATCGTCTTCAAAGAAATATGGTCCATAAACACGAACGGAAGAAACTGCACGCCTAACGATGACTCGCAGGCTATATTATTACGTTCTTGAGGGTTAGTGTCACTACGGTAGCGCATGTTTTGCTTATTGACATGCCCGGAAAGGTAAAAATGTGTTTCATCTGACATAATCAGGTTTTCATGAAAGTTTTGGTCTTAACTTTTGAATTCCAATATTTCATTATAAAATCAACCCTTTGAGTGGAATCACGATCAAACAGTTTTTGGGCCTCTTGAATTTTGTATGAATGGTAATGAAAATCTTGGAGCAAAATCTTCCGCAGAGACCTACCGGAAATCTGGAGTGCCATAGGTCTTCCTAGCAGACCTATGCGTGACAGCAACCGTTAACATTTCCATATTTTTTGGCGTGAGCACTGTTTACACACTTTCTCCAATTGTTTTCTGTGTCGAGGCAGTGGTTCTAAATGTTTTTACCCAGTTGAGCGATCTGGGACTCTTCCGTGTTTCCCAACGATGAAATGACTTCTGAACAGTCTTTGTGTACAGGATTCATTACTTTTAAAAACGTTTGTACAAGAAACGCACGATGTTCAACTAGCCATTGAGCCATTTTTACTGAATGGTTTAATTGAGGTTATAAACCCATCTGTTTAGTTATTGTGGCTACAGTAACCAACCACGAGCTAACACAAATTGTTGTGTTCTCATTGCCTCACACGTTAGTTTGTTGCAATAAAACTGGCCGGCTCTTTCGAAACACCTCGCTTATAATTAGCCTGTATAGCGTAGTGTGTGATAAGACTGGCTTGAGCGCCGGTAGGACAGTCGACCACAATCTGGAAGTTGCACGTCTGAAGAAACCGACAACGTGCAAGAGCATTGCGTAATTCTGACTCTCACAAAATGCGTGCAAAACGTTACGTAAGCATCATAGTGTATTATATCCGGATCACTGAAAAATCAATGAAGAATTTACTTAAATTACTACAGAATATGCAGAGTTCGTTACAACTTTGGCATTACATTACAGCACGACGTCTGTGGATTCAATTTTAGATTGAACTATCAAGAGTTATTGAACCAGTTCGTTATTTCGCTTTCTTCCCTCCCATAATATGTATTCTGCTCCCTTCTTCTTAGTTATTCATGTTTTCATAGCGGATATCTAGCGGCAATATACGTTTTATATATAAAGCCTTTTTGAACGCGTTCTCTGAATAGTGTGGACTTTGTTCGTCCCACGAAATCTGCATTCATCCTAATAGGTCAAAGATATAAAGTTATCCGTATTAGCTATAGAAACGTGAAATATATTCAGCTTTGCTGATGTTGCATTTATGTTGGGTGGTATAAAACTGTGTAAAGAATCCTAAGCACTTTTATTTGGTAGCGCATTCAACGAATGTCGACATCTGCAAACTGCATATACATTTTCGATACTTACATTACGGAGAGTTTAAGTATATTTTTTCTTTTTTTGCCACAGATACAAAACGACATATTAAGTGCCGTACACAAATCCCGCTCATTATTATAAAATTTAATTAAATGTAACTCATTAATCGTATTTCCATGTATTCATATTTACTTAAACTGTTGTGGTTATTTATATTAATAATAAATATATACTAATAAAACTTCAAATATTATACTTGCAGAAGAAATTTATTCTTATAATCAATAATAAATAGTACTTTATATTTGTAAAAACAAGAACATATTTTTTATTCTTTTTACAGCGTTTCGACAGTTTTGATTTAATTTACTGTCGTCATCATCGTCATAATTATTAGAATCAGCAACTAAATAAAAATCATCTTCAGTAAAAACTAGATTTTAACTCCAGTTACGTCTATATTGGGATTCCCCAAACGCCTCCCCAATTAGACTCATGTTATAGGCTACAAGAACAGCGATATTATGGATCGAATGATCAAGATTTTGTTTCCGTGTGATTAAGCGAACAAAGTGAGTTGTCAGATTTATTTCAACCTTTTGCATTTGTTTGTCTATCTATCTGTCTATCTGGAGTGTGCTTCACGATAACGTTTGAACGCGTCACCGATCTTCGTAAAACTTGACATGCGTGCCCATACGTTTACAGAACCCTACCGTTTCTTAGCTTGATCATCCAAAAAGTAGAGTGCGGGAGGCAAAAATGTGAGGGAATCTAGTTTTGGAAAAATCCCAAAAGTACATGTGGGGGTATCAAGTCTAACAAACTTTGAGCGAAAGTATAAATTTTGTGTTGATTTTTGAAAATTTCAAAATTTTTGACGCTGGAGGCCAAACATTTGGTGAAAATGTTTTATAAAATCGAAAAAATTATGTGGTGTATCAAATTAAAAAGAATTTTTACTAAAATCGTAACGTGGTGTTTATTTTTGGAAATATTCAAAATTTTGGGACGTCAGAGCCCAAAATGTGCTGCAAAAGATTGATAAAATTGAAAATTTCTTGTAAGATATTAAGTTAAAGAGAATTTTAACCAAATTCTGAATGTAGTGTACAGTTTTGCAAAAATCAAAATGTTTTTTACCTCCGGGATCCAAGATGTGAAAAGTATTGAAAATCCAGTCGGGCGGCAGACTGGAAGGAATTTTACCACAAATCCAATTGTCTGGAATTTATTGTATGATTATGTTATGTGTGGAGCGTTGCTTTATATGGCGCAGAGACATGGACACTGAGGAAGGAGCATGAGAAAAGATTAGTAGCGTTTGAGATGTGCGTTTAGCGAGCAGTGAAAAAAGTGAGGTGGGTTGATAAAGCAAGGAATGATGAAGTTTCAAGAAGAATGGAGGAAGAGAGAAGGATCCTGAAGGTAATAGAAAATAGGAAATGGAATTGGTTAGGTCATTGTTAAGAAGAGACTGCTTTCAACTACCTTGGAGGGTGTCATAGGAGGAGAAAAAAGAAGAGGGCGTACAAGAATAAAGTCAATAGATAGCATTAAAATCAGAGCGTGTTACGAAGAAACGAAAAGACTGGCATGCGATAGGACAGCTTGGAGAGCTTTTACCATTTGAAGAACTGCCTTAGGGCAGAACACCAAATAATAATATTGTATGATTGATCTCCATTTGTAACTTGAATAAACAACAAATTAGTAGGAAAACCCGGGATTTTCGTAACTTTCTTGGTAATTAAAAATTATCAAATATCAAAATGTATCCGATAATAAACGTACTTGGTTCAAAATAGTAAGCGCGTTCTGCAGCTTAGAGAGCGTAGCCTTCTAATAGTATTATATTTGCTTTCTGGAGGTCTATAACACAATGTGTATTCTGCCACGGAGAATAATGTTGAAAAACGTGTAGGTTTAACATTTATTTTCGTTTCGCGCTAGTAACTGAAACTTCCGCAAAAAGTGTTTGATCATTCCAAACAAGTGAATTTATATTCACGAACCGTTCTACCAGTGGAAACGGTATATTTGATTAAATTTGAGCTTTAAGCATTACAACATCATATTATTTGCATGTCTATGTTTCGTAGTGTCCGTAAGCGGTAGACTACAAGACTGTCTGAGATTCGATTACGTAGGCTCAACAACCCTATTCAATTAGACTCGATACTTACTAAGTACAATTCCCAGGAGAGACGATCGCAACAACGATTGCCACCCTCCCACAAATGTGCCTCAGAATTTAATTTCTCTAACACAACCGTATGTTGCTTAAACAGATCCTGCTATGAAATCATCTCAATTAAACCTTTGATCTTAAAGCTCATTAATAAACTTCATCATCATCATTATCATCATCTGCAAGGATTAACCCAAGGATGGTTTGTTCCGGTCTCAATCACATAAAGTCTAGAGCTGGTCATTCCAACGCTTCCTCGGACGTCCCACACCTCTCTGTCCCTTCAGCTTATAGTTGGATTGTTTGGGGATGCGGCAGTCATCCATTCGGCAAAGATGTTCCAACCAATTCAGCCGATATTGGGCAATCCTGTCGAGTATACTAATAATATTCAGGTCCTGCCGTTTCTTCTATTGTCATGAAGAGTACACCCTGCCACGTGCCTGATAAATCTCATTTCAGCCGCTAGGATACGACTGGCCTGGCCTTTCGTTAAAGTTCAAAAGTTCAATTCTTAGACCCGTGAAGAAGTGTGGGGAGGGCCATCAGCTTGTAGATTTTTTTTCTTTACTTGCTGACTTAAGACTTCGCCTGATGATCCCGTACATAAGGTTGAGCTTATGCAAGTTCACAACGTCTTTGCTAGTATTATAAGAGACACTGTAGCTCAGGTATTCAAAATTGCTCTGACTTCTTCCAGGTCAGTACCATCTATAACAATTTTTGCCCGTACGGGATGAGTTTCACGAAAAGCCATCATCTTGTTCTTAAGTGTGGATACTTGTAATCCAGAGTCTTTGCAGATTCGATTTAACAAATGTAAGCCCATCTGCAACCTGTTTCCCGAGTCTGACAGAATAGCCTGATCGTCCGCGTACAACACTGTGTAATTTGCAGAGTGCCCAATCATAAAATGCTCCGGAAGACACATCTGCCAGTTTTGTCAATATATAAATTTAAAAGAGAAAGTAATAATGGACACCCTCATCGTACTCCACAATTGATCAGGCCAACTCCAGCAGCTGTTCTCGGTTTCCCTGCTCCAATTAAGGCTTTATTCTCTACATAAAGACTTTGTATAGCTCTAAATAGATTTTGTGGGATTCCTTTCTTTGCTATTATTGCCCATAGTTTGCTCCGATTCATCCTGTGAAACGCCTTCTCGAAGACTCCATGAAAGCTACGTACGTGAGTAGCTGATACTCTCTACGCTTTCCAGTGAGCCGGGCTATTGTATATATGCAATCTGAACATGACAGGCCATGCTTGAAAGCATGGTGTCCGTTATTGCAGTCAACCGTGTTCTTAATATAGATGCATATAATTCATATGAAGTATTAAGAAGACTGACTCCTCTGTAGTTCGTGGAGTCATTACGATCACCTTTCTTGAATATAGGAATTACCTTTGCAACCCTCCAGTCGTCAGGACCATGACCAGTGGTCCAGCATAGACTGATGAACTGCAGCAGACAATCATATAGCAAGGCTGGCGCATACGTTATAATTAATAAACTTCCGTTATAAAATTAAAATGAATTGATTCTGATGATCGGAAAGTAAAGATGTTTTTTACAAGGGCAGGTGGTAAAATTTGCTGAACAAATGTGCGGAAAGGTGAACACTTCCGCTGTCTGTTGGTTTGGGTATTAAACCGGACCCACTAAAAAACCAACTTTCTTTCCTCTTTTAGGCCACTAGCCTGGAACCGTTTCACACCTTACTTCGGGTCAGGCCTATTGTACTTTATTGGACTTAAATTTTGTAATAAAACAAAATAATTAAGTGTGTATGTGTAGTAATGTTTCTCTTTGGAAACGTCGATTTGGTAACGTTCCTGGTCTTCGTGGTTACAAAATAAAATCTGTGTGAATTGCTGTTGTAACAATTTGAAAATAAAAATAAATTTAAAATTTATTTAAAAAACAAATTTTTCTGAAACAATGTTTTCTGAGTAATTTGGTTCTTAAAATTTAGGAACAAATCGAGTTTATTGATTGTAATTAGAAATGTGATGGTATCGTTTTTATTTTGGTAATAGTGTCACTTTCAGTACATTTGTTTAAAGACAATCTGGTTAACTCCAAGTTTAGGCGAAAAACGGCTCTCTTCTTCTTCTTCTTCTTCTTGAAACGTTGTCGTTTCGTATATACCGCCTTTCGGTTAGTTGGGTGTCTTTATTAATTTACCTGTTAAGCCTTTTTATAATAAAAATCAACTCCAAATTACCAAAACAGAACGTTTATTAATAAAAATAATGAATTTGTTCGATTAGAATCGATGTTACAATGTAGTATCGACTCACTCAGGGCCGGTCGATATAAACAGTTTACATTAGTATTATAAAAATATGGTTCTTTAAACGGTTATTTAAGATATAGCCAGAGAAGGTTATGGGCAAGAAAGTATAACACTTACAATTATAAAATGCCTTAATATTAAACAATACAATGATAATTAGAAATAATAAAAGTTTATATATGATTTTTATTCAAACCAATTTCAGCCAAATGTCGTTTTTTCACAGCAGTGAGAATGGATCAAAATGGCCGACTGACGCATGCGCGATGAAGCCTCTAACATTGACGAAGTATTTGTTGAAATAAAGATGTCCTTTCTTCGTGTAAATGGTCTCCGCAATTGTATATGATCGTCCTGGATATATTTGAATGTCACTGGTGTATGATGGAATTGTTCACTTGGTGTAAAATGTTGTTATTGGGTATATCTCATTGTGTCTATGTGTGTCGGTTTAACCTCGAATTTTCAGTTTGTATATGGTGCGATATTAGTGTTCTTTCATTTAATTAGTTATATGTGGTTCAGTTTATT
This sequence comes from Magicicada septendecula, assembly GCA_034769895.1. Classification (NCBI taxonomy): domain Eukaryota; kingdom Metazoa; phylum Arthropoda; class Insecta; order Hemiptera; family Cicadidae; genus Magicicada; species Magicicada septendecula. The sequence goes on from CM068374.1 coordinate 60,784,090, forward strand.
GGTGTTACACTGTTCATATAGGTTAACTTCACCACTTCACAATAAATAAAATAGTTCAAAATAATTTTATACAAAATTTCACGGAACTCGGTTTATAACGTAACTGCCATTAAAGGTTATTTCTAGCAAATATTCACATTAAGTGCACTCGTCAACGTATAATAATGAACTGTTCTGATTTCCTTCGTCTCCTGAAAATCTTAGCCTATTTAATATATCTTATACATTGTTTCAAATTATCTTAGCTTCCGATACATTTTATTTTGATACATTATGCTCAGAAAATAATTTCGTTATTAGTTAACTGTACGAAATATTAAATACACATTCGGTTTCATTATTCTATTCTGCTTATTTTGCTAGTAATTAATTTAGTGTTACAAAGTTTCATTAGAAAATTATATTTCTTACATTTTTGGCAGGTAGGCCTAAAATTATACTTCCTGTTGTCTAAGCAAATAATAGCCATTTTCCCTAATATAATTATTATTCTGTTAAATCTGAAATTGATATAATTGTCTATTCTTACTTAATTTATTGCAATTTAGTTTATTAATGATGGTTTTTAAATACAATTCATTTGTATATGACTCCTCCTATGATAATGTCAGTTAGTCCATTCCAGTTTTAATGGTAATTTTATTAGATAAATAAATAATTTTACTTATATAATGACCATATCTTTAGAAAGCCTTATTTACATGGTATACTATATGTTGAGTTTATTTTGCATAAATATTGTCAGTTTAACTGGCTTATAAGACTAGATTTATTAATTATTCTGCAGTTTAAATTCGTTATATGGCCTAGATTTGATGTGTTGCTATTTTTAAATTTTTTACCAATGTAGTTATTTTATATCCTTCTCTGACTTCTTATCCTTATATACTTTATTAACAATTAGTTCTTTGACTGGTATAACAGTGATTATTGATTGTACAATTAAAATATAACACCTATCTCTATCAAAACTGGTACCTTGAATAATACCTTTTATGTGTATTGATTACCTAGTAACATAATTAAAAAATATTTTATAACATTGGGAATGATATCTACTTTTAGATAGGGTATTCCAAATTTAAATTGACAACAAAATAACAGCTTATAACAATAATATCTCTTACTAATAATTCTTATTTGTCTAGTCATTATATGGAACAGGAACATAACACATTGGTTCCATATAATGGTTAACACTTCTTAAAACTAATTATTGACAGTCTGCTCTGTATTTCCCAATTTTAAAGATTTATTCCCCCTCTCTAAGTATAACACTAGCTATCTGTTTCTTATTTCATTCTATGGAATGTTCTTATAGATTCAGTAGCATTTCATTAGTAATGTTATTATTTCATATCAAATAAGATACTGTTCACAAAACACTTAAAGTTTATAACTTTGTACGGCAACTCATGCACCTTTTTAAAGTTTATCAGTTATAATTCGATAACTTACACTTGTCCATGGTGATTTATTAATATTATTACTAGTCCTTTTCTAGCTTTATAACATGAAATATTCAACCATGGGGGACTGTGAAGATTTGTTCATACAAACTAAACAATAACTTTTTGGATGCACTGTTATTTAATACTATTAACACTTTCGGTTTTTGTCAGTTTTACATTGTGATATGGTTTTTTGGGGTGTTATACTTTCTCTTTGGACATTCATTTATTTTTGGGGTTTTTGGGTTCTCTCCCTATGGGGTTTCTATTTTATATGGGTCGTCTCACTTCCTTTTTTCTAGTGGATCTTCTCAGGTTTCTTATTCTTCAGTATTTTTGGTCATTCTATTTTCTTCTTTCTTCAGTAATTTTGGTCATTCTTCTTTCTTCTTTCTTCAGTATTCTTGTTCATTCTTCTTTCTTCTTTCTTCAGTATTTGTGGTCATTCTTCTTTCTTCTTTCTTCAGTATTCTTGTTCATTCTTCTTTCTTCTTTCTTCAGTATTTTTGGTCATTCTTCTTTCTTCTTTCTTCAGTATTTTTGTTCATTCTTCTTTCTTCTTTCTTCAGTATTCTTGTTCATTTTATATTTCTTCTTCCTTCTTTCTTCTTTCTTCAGTACCATTTCGCTGTGTATGCTTTTGTTTCTTCTGGTCTGGTTTCTTTGTCGGGGTATCTTAATTGCCTGCTTCTATCTTACCTGGGTAATTTTGTTATTCACATTTTTAGTTTTCTGGGTTTTTAAATTTGTAGTATATATATTATTTGCAGATTTTTTCTTTATTTTAACTTTTCTTGTGAGTATATTAATTAATAGTGCCTTTTAATTGATTCTCATCTGGATATTCCATATATTAGAGCTTTATTAATGATCATTGAGTAATTTATTTATGTGGATTATCTGTCATGCTACAATGTCTATGTGTTGTATAAGCCTATACTTGATAATGGTGTGACCACACTCTTTGTCAAACGTAAGTGTTTCCGATTTCAACCTAAGCAGCCCTTTCACCTCTCTCAGCATTACCTTTACTGATACTTTCAGAACTGCGTTTTATTTCTTAAATATCTCTTCAAATATACGACAATCAATCAATCCACATCCTTTGGCCAAGAGACTCTCTCTCTCTCTCTCTCTCTCTCTCTCTCTCTCTCTCTCTCTCTCTCTCTCTCTCTCTCTCTCTCTCTCTCTCTCTCTCTCCCTCTCTCTCTCTCTCTCTCTCAGGAAAATATTTGCAAAGTATGCCATAAAGGAATTTATAAAATAAAAAATTCTCACAACAAAAGAAAACACGAAAAAGAAAGAAGTTAGGGGAGGGGTTGGTTAAAAAATAACAATAAAGTTCAAATATGGAACTTGCAAAGGTTAAAACAGAGGGTGGTGGTTGTTTAAACAAAAGCTGTGGTGGTGACATTTATATCCGATACGTATCCAGTATTTCTCGCCCTCCTCCCTAGTTGAATTTTTATAAATACACAAGCTATATTTCAAGAGGGGCCATCGCCGTTTGCTTGTTTGACCGACGACCTCTGTTACTTTGTATCGTTGCGTTTTGTTGTCGACTTGTGCTGCAGCATCCTCTTTTAAAATATTTACAAGGAATACATTTTTTGTTCAATCAACCTTGGTTGAAGAAGTATTGCGATTATTTATAAAAATGTTTTCATAGGTTGACTTTAAACGTAACTTTACGTAAACTTAACTTTACGTCAGTTGGTTTGTAATCTCTCCGCGTCGTTTTCGAACATTAACTGTCAATGAACATGTAGTAAAACAAATAGAAATGCTTTACTTGATTGGAAGTAACAATTTGAAGCCATTTCTTTTCTTGACCTTTTTTCTAAATTAGTTTTCCAATATTTTTCTCTAAGCTTTACAGTTTCTGATTCTTAAATGCCGGACAGACGTGATGCTGAGATAGAAGTATAGGTAAATACAGAGAGAGAGAGAGAGAGAGAGAGAGAGAGAGAGAGAGAGAGAGAGAGAGAGAGAGAGAAACAGCGAAATGGAAATGGGGAACTAAAGAACTATCAGAGAAAACAGGAAGAGTATTGAGACTTATAACTATAACCTTATTTGAAAAAATCCATCACTGATATTAGTACGTGCAGAGTGGAGAAGTAAGGCTCCTTCCTCTCCCACTCTCTGTCTTACTACTCCCCTTCCCTTACTAATCAACGCCACGCTGTATGGTTCACTTACGGTGTTCGGCGAGTGAATGCACCCTTTCACACAGTTGCCTTCGTCACGTGACTTTAACCTATAAATGTCCCAAGTGTGTCAAAAATGTTTGTTCTGCCCAGATCGTTTTCAACTTTGTGTACCTATAATGTTATGCCGTTCGTTTAGGCAACAGGTTTAGATCTAGCGGACCTGTTTGTCACAGGTCTTCCGGATGACGTAATTCGGAACATTCCAGCTGTCTCGCGATTTCCAATCGTTGCTCGAGTATTTTTCTCATATCTGTTAACTAACAACAACTGGAACAGTTTGTTAAACACTACTCAACAGCGGTCTATACGAATGCCGAGCGTCTACAGTTGAGTATAGTTGAGTTGATTTCAGCGAATCTGAGAGATAAAATATAATATTAAGAGAGACTCAAGCGTTATCTTTTGTGGTCCAACTATAGTAATTTTTTCAAATCTGGTAAATTTTTATATTGCTTGTGTAATGCATATTGGATAATAGTAGTATGACTAGAACTGCTGTAAGAGGTACACTGCCGCTTTCCTTTTAACAACAAAATTTAAAAAATAAACCAAACTAGTAGAAATTTATTCAGAAAAATTACAAACTGAGAAATCGTAAATATGTTGCACAAAGTAAAAGCAATACATCAGCAAACTGATTTTGCCTTTATCGTAAATTGATACTTAAACTAATACTTACGAATTAATGTCGATGCTTATCGTAAGTGTAGTAAAGTCTGAAATAAACATTGACAAATGTTTTACTGACTTTATTTTCTAATACTAAATGTCATAATAAAGTAAGGGAACAAGCAATAGTATTAACACCTATTATACAAATTCTACGTGGATCTAAATGAGTAAATACTCTGAGAAGTTTTGTGCCATTTAAATAAGTTCTGCAACTGTCGTAAATGAACCTCTGAGCGTGTAAAGCCGGCTAGAAATTAAAGCCAAAGCGTAGGATGATAAAATAGGCAACTAAAATCCCTTTCTGCTCCTGTTACCGAAAGTCATTAAATTAAATTCGTTTCTGGAAGGTTAAAACTGTTTATAACGGAGTCCTTGTAAATTGACAAGCATTCTATTTTTACATTTTGCCGTTTTTCACGGAATGATGAAGTCAGCTTATCACAACAAAAGCGTTTTTCTATCTTATCTATAAGTTAGTTGTACATCTCTACGATTATTTCTCCTCATTCCTTGTTCATTCATTTGCTTTGCTTAAATATAGTAGTCTGCCAATGGACTCTCCTTCTCATCGAAGGATCTAAACGGTGTTAGTGTCAGCTTCCGTGCTAGAAAAACGCTCTCTTTGCAAAATAAACTTATGTACATAATTGTTTTATCATCATCATCATCATCATCATCATCATCATCATCATCATCATCATCGACCGGTCAAGACTTAGGAGCATTCTCCTGTTCCGGCCTCATGTTTTTCGCCACCTTGCTACCGGACGTCCAACCTCTCTTCTCCCATGTGGCTGGTAATTACAGGCTAACCGTGGAATGCGGGTATTGTTGTAAATGGCTTTTCCATCTTTCTCTATGCAATCTTTTCTCTAACCGAATATATATATTCAAATCCTTTCTTACATCCTCATTTCTTATACGGTCCCTTTTGTACATTCCTTTACTGTTCTTAAGTATTTCACTTCGGCTGCCAGAATCTTCTTCCAGTCGCTCTTCCTCATCGTCGAAGATTCGCAGCCATATAATAATGCTGGAACAGCCACAGTCTTATAAAATTTTTAAGTAGTGTCCTTTCTGGTCTTCTTTTTCAAAATGTTTATTATTACACCGAAAATGTGTTGAAATTTACTCACTTTGCCGGTCAAATCCTCATTATGCCCATAAGTGACACAACACCCTAAGTAATTCCTCTTTCCAACCTATTCCATAACATTACCATACTAGAAAATTTTTGACCGAACTGGACGTTTCCCACAGAAGGCCATAATTTTTGTTTTTATAACTGATACCCTGAGGTTACAGTCTACAGCTGCTTTTTTAATTCATAAATGTGTTAATTCATAATTCATTTGTAATTTAATTCATAAACGGCACTGAACTATACAGCCATTGATAGAAAAGACGTGGGTCGTCCGAGGATAAGATGGATGCCGGAACAGGTTAATATAACATAATCCTTGAAGAGGAGGAGAAGGAGGAGGAGGAGGAGGAGGGGTGGAGGAGGAGGAGGAGGAGGAGGAGGAGGAGGAGGAGGAGGAGGAGGAGGAGGAGGAGGAGGAGGAGGAGGAGAAGAAGGAGAAGAAGAAGAAGAAGAAGAAGAAGAAGAAGAAGAAGAAGAAGAAGAAGAAGAAGAAGAAGAAGAAGAAGAATTTTGTTGTTTCACGTACCGTCGTCTTCTAGTACGAGGCCGTTTCGTACTAAGGCCTTCAATTCTTACTTGTTGTAAGGTATAATTCAGTCATTATTTTCTCAGGGCCAAGACAGAAATGATATGAGAGTTTTTGTTTTTCTGAGGATTTTCTCTCTCCGCTACCATGTCTGTTAATATAAGTGTATTGAAGCAGTAGAAGTGACGACCAAAAGCTTTCCGTCGTGCATAGTTTAAACTTATACAAATTGTGAATATCATAATTTGAGTAGTAGAGAGTTTAGTAAGTTAATCGCTTGCTTACCGCCAACAGGCCTTCTGACCTGATCAACAGTGAGATTTGTAGCGTTTCGGTCAACTCAGTTTGCGGAAATTAGTAACTGGGAAAATAGTTTGCGGTAATAATGAGTAGGTTAGGTACATAGTGATGGTCAAACTACTTGCTTTGTATACCGAGAGACTTACGTAGCTTGGCTGCTTCTCTGGAAAGTTAGTTAGCAGGGTCAAAAAGCAGTTAGTATTTATAATGCGATTATAAATTAGTATTTAGTATTTTTAACCACGATCTGAATATAGTGTTTACTTTAAAAATTCCAAAATTTTTCGTCGTTAGGGCTAAAGTGGATGAAAGATTTGATAAAATAGCAAAACATCATGTTACGAATAAAATTAAACATAACTTTATCTGACATATTAAGGTAGCGTAAAGTTTCGGAAATTTTAAAATTTGGGATACCAGAGAAGGATAAAAAAAAATATATTAAAAATCTATGAAGCTCAGCAAGATATCAGACTAAAAGGACTTGAAGTCTAAATCCGAATGTTTCGAATTTTTAGTATTTATGGTATGACTGTGTGTTATGTTACTATTAAAATAGTAAAGTAACAGAAATGTTTGCAAGTTTTCCCATAATTAATAAAATTTCCTAATATTAAAATATAAAATAAAACGTATTCTAATATTAAAATGTACTTCGTTCAAAATACTGACCGGGTTCTCCAGCTCTGGGAGCTTACTAGTAGGCTACTGTTAAAGCATTGCAAACGGCATTAGCTTAAAGCCTTACACTGTTAGTTAGTTCAAAGAAATTTTATTGGATTATTTTGAATTACAATTTACTTAGAAATTTTTCTGGATTTTTCTTCTTCATAACGTTTTTCCGTTGGAACAGCGTCGTCCGCTTTCTTGATCAATGAATGTCCCTTAGTGCAGTCTTCTACGCTTAGTTTTGTACTTTGAAGATCGGCGTTTATAGGGTCCACGCATTTCTGTTTGGGTCGATTGCATCGTTATCTTCTGCTACAGTTACTTAATCATCCGCGGGGCGCAAAGTGAACCGTTTTCGTCACCGATAGGAGCTCACTGCGCGTGTGCTTGTGCGAGTGCGAGCGCGTTTGACGTAGAGGGAGAGAGAGTAACACACACACACACACACACACACACACAACACACACTACACACACACACACGTATGTATATCTTCTGCAAGTTGAATATGCTTATTTTTCATAGTTCTATTTAAACGTAAAATAAAATATACACGCGCGCGATATACTTATATTTAGAAATATACATTATACACAATATGGAAATTCCCGTATTGCGATATATTCTGTATATATATTGTATTCCCCAGCCTTCTCTAGGGAATTTAAATATATTTTAAATAAAGTGCGAATACAAGTGTCTGGGTAGACCACGAAGAGATGGCTGGAGGGTCTTTGAAGGTGGAACAGGTAGCACCTTGCCTATGACGCGATGCGCAGATGATGATGATGGTGATGACAAAGTGGTTGCTATAGCATAACCTTGTCGCAAATCGCTTAGTGATTGGAATTTCTCCCGATAGTTTTGAGCTTATCTTTATCATCATCATTATCATCATCAAGGATTTAAACCAAGGATGGCTTGTTCCGGCCTCAAACAGGCGAAGATTAGAGCTGGTCACACCAGCGCTTCCTCGGATGTTCCACAGCCCTCCGTCCAATTGGCTTATAGTTCCATAGTTGTTTGGGGATGCAACAGTCATCCATTCGGCAAAGACGTTGCCACCAATTCAGCCGATTGGGCAATCCTGTCGAGTATACTCATAATATTCAGGTCCTGCCGTATGTCTGTGTTTCTTCTACAATCATGGAGATTGTACTCCCTGCCATTTGCCTGAGAAATCTCATTTCAGCTGCTTGGATGCGACTGGTCTGGCCTTTCGTTAAAGTCCAATTCTCAGACTATAAAGAAGTGTAGGAAGGGCCATTATATTGTAGAATTTTTTTCTAGGTGTGTTCCTTTACTTGCTGACTTAAGAGTGGTCCCGCACATAAGGTTGTAACTATGCAAATATTGGCCTATCTTTATACTGCTGGAAATGTTTGCATATGGTGCGTCCACAAGTGTAACATTTACACCTATGACTCCATTTTTAACAACACCGATCTTCTTGAGGGTCTAGGAATACCAAACGGTTTTCTACTTTACAATTCTATATTACAAACAGAATTATCACTGTTTGCAACACCACTATAGAAAAATAATTCCGATTAGAGCTTTCAAGCTTCTCAGCTCTTCGTCAGATCGGAAATAACAACCAACAGAATAAAACAAACTTTTCACTTCTACCCGCCCCACTGTCACCCCCCCCCCGCAAACAAGCTATAGGCCTAAGTCAAATGTCCCTTCCCAACCTCCGAGCCCTGTCACCCCTGTCTGTAAAGTTACATATTTTTCTATCACATTCCGTTGTAAATGTGTGTTGTGTGTGTGTGTGTTGTGCGCGCGCGCGTACATTCTTTTCAAAACCTAACGTTGTAAAGCCTTTACTCATTCACACTTTTGGGCGGGTCGCTCACCCTTATTTCAAAACATCCATATATACAATTTAATTCTTAATGTTATCTATCCCTCCTCTACCTTTTACTTCTTAATTATATTATAAAAATATTTCTTTATTGTCAAATTTAGTTTTAGTATTCATTAAATTGTCTAACCCTTTCTCTCTTTCTTTCAGTATTTCTAACTCCTCCCTAAGCTCTCTTCCAACTGTGTTACTTACTACTTTTAAAATTTCATAGTCTTCCAAAGGATTAACAAACTTATGGTTCTACTTCTATGGCATGTCTTCCATATAACAAATTTTTTGTTCTGTTACTTTCTCCACGTTGTGGTCAGACAACCTGTATACGAATTTCCGTCCTGTCTCACCTAGATACACTTTGGTTGCATTTTTTACATTTTAATTTATAAACTCCGCTTCTCTGTAATACTGGGATTGTTTCTACATTTTTATTCCTTATCTTATCAAATACCGTTTCACAGTTTTTAATTCCTATATCTACTCCGTATTTATTAAAACATTTATAATTTTTCTGGTATATGATCCTATGTATGTCAATGACCCTGCATAATTCTTTTATTCTGGTTCTTTTTTAGCTTTTTGTATGTTAATAATTTTCATAACTTTATCCACTATGTTGGTGTTATAGCTACTATTCGTTACAATTCCCTTTATCTTTTTTATCTCCCTATCTTTTGTTTCTGTCTCTTTTAAACACTTCTGAGCTCTATAACAAAATGAATTGATTGCCGGCATTTTATACCTATAAGAGTGGTAAGAGTCTTTCGGTATAATTATATCAGAATACGATTCTTTCCTAAATATCCCAAATTCTAGTTTTTTTTTCTTGACAGGGCTCAAAGGTTGGGAAGGGACATTTGACGTATAGCTAGTTTGCGGGGGTGTGTGTGGACAGTTGGGCGGGTGGGGGTGTCAAGACTTTGTTTTATTCGGTTGTTGTTATTTCCAATCTGACGATGAGCTGAGGAGCTTGAAGGCGCTAATCGGCATACATTTTTTATAGTGGTGTGCAACAGTGATAATTCTGTTTGTGATTATAACCACTGACACAACTTTCTTAATTAAAACTCTAAATTTGGTATTTGTGTCATGTTCAATCACAATGTTATGTGAGTCGAATTTTTATGGACTCCGCATTTACAGATTTGGTTACTAAACTGCTATCAATTGGGTTTATGTCCAGTAATATCACATTGGTCAGTTCGATTCGTTCCTCCATAGTTTGTTTATGCGCTGCATTTCTTTGGCAATAAAATCTGCTTCGTCTGTACGTCCCTCGTATTCACATTGATATCGCTCAGTTATTCATATGTGCATATTGAATTCAACATTGACGTATTTTTTTATTTTTTTTTTACAAAACACCTTTGAATTCGTTGTATAAATCATACGGACGCTCCACAGTTCAATAGAAACTGCTTCCACTTTTTGTAAGAGAGTAAAGTTTATCCACAGCCATTGAAAAGTATGAAATATTCAAGTAGATGTATTTGCAGCTGCACAAAACGGATCCTCTTGTTATCAAGCTGTATACTTTTAAAGAACGTATGCAACTTTATTTCCTAGTTCGTTGGTAGGTATATTTCTAAGAAATATTTTAATTGGTAGTCCTACTTGCATCTGAGATGCACATATAAAATGTTTCTTACCTTTAGTAGTAAATACGTTGTATTTTTTGGAAATATTTTGTTGTTTCTTATAATGTAAATTAGACGTCGAATCACGTTCATATCTATATATTGCAATGAAACATAGGATCCTGATAAGCAGTGCAGGCTGGTGTAAATACACAGACGATAAACATTCAAGTTTCAAATGGTATTTTGTAAGGTTTGGTTTTTTGCTATAAGTTTTGTATTTTATAACGGATAAGGAATTAGGATAAGTCAAACTGTGTATTATTTTATGTGCTATTTATTCATGTACTGTGTCAGTGGAAATGTGCGGGTGTGCGCGAGTGATAAACGTTTCCCTGCCGTGCGTGATATAAGTATCGAATCGTATTGACACTTGAACTGGACATAAACTATTATATTAACTACAGTATCCCTATATTTCCTGATCATAAAATAACGTTAAAATATGATTTCTTTAAAATATAAAACTCGTAAAACGCATTTCTGCGTGAGATAAGACATTCATAGATAACCATCTATGCATGCCCTTGCAAATTCTATGCACTTTACGGCATGAAACCACTGTTGTGTCGTGTGCAAAATAACCATGTGACTTCCTTCCACCAATAAGAAGCTCGAGGGCAGTCGGAATTTTCTTCAGCCTGTGGCTGCACGGGCAGTTCTTCTCATCTAGCTGTCATCAACGGAACGTGCAATTCTCGTGCAAGATTTTTCGCTTGCGAGAATCTGTTAAGTCCTTTTGTCGGTAGTAACAGGTGCGAACTCTTTGTTTATTTAATTCATCTTCACACACGTTACTGTTATTGAAACATAACGTGTAGGAAAGGGAACTTAAAGCGGGACTGTGTGAGGTATTCTACAGTACCGGAAGTATTCTATAATTTACTTATCAGTATAATATTATCATCAGTAGTTTCCGCGTGAGTGGAAGATTTCCGCTTAGGGAGGTCTGCTGACCGTGGTAGACCTAGTGTTACGCGTGAACACTTGAAATGTCCGGATAGGTATAATTCTAATATACCGATTCTAGTTAATACTCACTGTGACCTGAGATACTTGTGAATTCTAAATACTGTATAAAATTCCAGTAATAGTACCCTTAGAACCATTGTTCGTGTGCGGATCGTCAGTGTCGACGTAGGAACTTCAGGACGCCAGCCCAGCTGTAATCATCACCAAAGTCAACCATCTGTCATCGTACTCCACGCCTGACGACTCCACTACAAAACAAACCCCCTCTCAACATTGCTGTGGAAATCATCGTATATGTAATGTACAACAACTCATATCTGAACACTATTTAACATTTAAAAAGACTATATTTGAAAACACTATCATTATTATTCTTGTCAAATATATCGCATAAACAATTTCATATGTCTTGTGTGCAATAAATAATCTTAAATCCTCCAATATAGACTTTTGCATTAAAACACACGTACTACCATATCCTATGCGCCAATAGTTAAGTTATTTGTGTTGTCGCAATATATAAAACTCAAAGTCTAAGGATTTATGGGTACTGAATACAAATCCACACCGTTACACCGAATGCCACCAAATTTTGCGCAGGTAACCTTTGACACAAGGCGAAAAATACTGTCTAACTTGGAATTTGACATTTTTCACCGTTTGCACGATTTAGGCCCTTTTAATTATGTATTTTCGTTGACGCGTATAAAGATGTCAACAACACCATGGAGACCAGAATTAATTACCATAGTAATTAGTAAATAAACAAAAGCTATTTAGCTGCATTGGAACTGTACATTTATCCGTTCCTGCAGTAGATTTTCGATGTTTTATATAATATGCGATTGTATCAATATAATACGATATGAAAAAAGAGAATTGCACAAATTGTAAATTGTCCTATTACTTAATGTAAAACGAAAATACGTGTTGTTTTCATTTGTGAGGTTAGGTGACAACGGTTTTTGGTTTTTTGTTTACGCTGAAATAAATAAAACTCATGGTTGAGGAAAACATAACGTTTAATGTGTTATACAATGCTTCTAACACAGTAACACTTAAAATGAAGAATTTAGCTTTTTTGATTTAACAGGTACTTTATAAACATCTCCAAAGGCCTTATAAACGGGTATTTTTAAATCTCCAAAGGCTGTTGCACCAACATAATAATTTAGTACAAGTTAAAATAGTACAAGTGTTCAAAACAGCTTTGGGGAGGATCTGACTAATGAGTACAAAATTGTTATACGAGCTGACAGGACGCCATACAGACATAGACAATAAACATTATATTACATTACTTAATAAAAGTCCAATATTCACGTGCAAAGTCGCGGGTATCAGCTAGTTGTAAATAAATATGACAAACATGTTTGTGTACCTTTTTCTTGTATACTGTCTTCCGCTTTGCAGTACGGCTGATGGGGCGTAGTGTATAATATTTGTACTTTTTACTAATTGTAAGTTTAACCTTCAGACACTTGTTACATTTTTCGCTTTTGAGAAAGCGTGTAATTTAGTATTATTTGGTGTTCTGCCCTAAGGCAGGTCTTTAAATGGTAAAAGCTCTTCAAGCTGTCCTATCGCATGCCAGTCTTCTCGTTTATTCGTAACACCCTTTGATTTTAATGCTATCTATTAGGCCTAACTTCATTCTTCTACGCCCTCTTTTTTTTTCTTCTTCTACGACACGCTCCATGGAAGTTGTAAGCAAGCAGTCTCTTCTTAAACAATGACCTAACCAGTTCTTTTCCTATTTTCTATTACCTTCAGGATTCTTCTCTCTTCCCCTATTCTTCTTAAAACTTCATCATTCCTTACTTTATCAACCCACCTCAGTTTTTCCACTGCTCGCCAAACCCACACAAATGCTCTCAAATGCTTCTAATCTTTTCTCATCCTCTTTCCTCAGTGTCCATGTCTCTGCACCATATAAAGCAACGCTCCACACATAACATTTGGCCAACCTTTTCCTTAAATTCTTATTAATTTACCCACACAGCAGTCTTTTCTTCCCATTAAATGCTTCTTTCGCTATAAAGTAAAGTCTAATTTAGTAAACAGGAATAAATTATGGTCTATTATGTAGCGGCGCGGCTACACACATCTTTCACAAACTTAGGTATGTCCAGGATCTACACCATAAAGCCTGTGGCTGCAGGTTTCATGTTCTAGAAACGGCTGTCGCCTAATTCTCTCCTCTCTCTCTCTCCTGTTGTGCTATATAACTACATCTGCTCCATGGATGCTGTTCCATCAAAGAGAGGTTCACAATTGTGGCAGACCTCCAAGAGGTATTAGGATTTTCTGTATTTTCAAACAGACATCACGAAACTGGCATGTGAGACACACACATCTCCTTACCAACCCTGTCTCATTTGCTACGTTCACACTTGCGCGCTTTCAACCGAAACTTCGCTTTCAATTTTCAATTCTGCTTTCAACACCGAGTAGTTCTGGCGCATGCCTTAGACCGAAAGTACTTAACGCATGCCACAAAGTGTCCACACTTGTGCGTCACAGTTGTCAATGTTTCTCCAGTGTAAACGTGAAAATGGACGTGACTATGTTAACGGGTATAAGTGCTGCATTTTTAGTGCTGAAAAGAGTTAGAAAAAGGCGCGAAAAATATCAACGCTTGACATGGTAGAAATATTATTTAAGAACGCGGAATTTTGGAATTCCAAATTTATAAGAGACCTGGATGATAACGTTCTGTTTAAGAACATTACGCGAATGTCTAGAACGACCTTTTACATGTTTTTACAAATGGTGAAGCCTAAGATCGCAAAAGAAAGTACTCACTTTAGAGAAGCAATACCAGCTTAAGTCAAATTAGCAATCACACTTTGGCTAATCACACTTAGGTAGGCAATAGGTATTTGGCTACCGGTGATTCATTTACTTCTTTGATGTACTAATTTAAAGTATCCAAGCAATTCATTTCATCAATGCTTCCTGGGGTTCTTTTACAGTCAGTTCATACTTCGTAGCCAAAACAGAGTAAGCATCATTTCTTTTCATTTTGTTTGTATAATTTTTGTCGGTAATGTCCCATAAGGCACAATGTGACCTATACTCTTCAATAAAGGCCAACGTTTGTTAAGCCGACATGGTAAACAATAAACACAGTCACAGTAATTACGAAAACAGAACAAAACCTTTCTTTAAAACTATGAAGTTGCAGAGAATGTTGAAAGAAGATCCACTGGTGGTGGAAGCACGTGCTTTACTGAATGCGTCACTAAAAACGGTGACCTTCAACTGATTTTGAGGCAGGCTTTGTGCATGCGTTACGTTCGTTAGAGGAAGGTCTGTGTATGCCTCAAATGCACGAAAAGCGCACTAGTGTGGACATAGCTTTTCACACGGGGCTGCTAGAACGTCAGGTTATCCCCGGTCACCGTGACACACATATTTTCCAACCATCAGCACTGACGCTGCAAAGAAAGAAAGCAGTACGTGCCAGGGTGGGTTCTTGGGTCCATGGAAGGGCACCTGAAATTGGTTGTCATTGTTAGCCATGTGGTAAGAGATTTATATTGCAACTCTAATATAAGAGTAAATATAAGTTTGTAAATTATACTTTGGAAACTACCGGGCTGGTTGATTGTTTACAACGCGATTCACATTTTTTTAAACGTTTCGACCGCCCGACGGACCCCTTCTTCAGTAAAAACACGTTCAACGAACAACGCTTCTCAAGCGGAGGTACTTCTAAACAACGTTTAAAAAAATATGAATCACGTTGTAAGCAAGCGCCCGCGGACCAACAGCCCGGTAGTTTACATTGTTTAATAATGTTGACTCTGGCCATGATAGCATTCGTAAATTATACTTTCTTAATAATAACTGAACAAAAGACCAAAGTCCTAATCTGTAGTCGGAACGAAGAAGAACATCCAGAATAACTCTTGGAAATAATGTTCTCCAGGAAGCTAAAGAATATAACTATCTAGGAAGTAAAATCACAAGTGACGGACGTAGCAGTAAGAAAGTTATAAGCAAAATTAACCAGGCTAAAATTGCTTTCAACAAACAGAAAAATCTCTTCACTTCAAACACTATCAGACTGAACTGAAAATAAGGAAGAATCTAGTAAAGACATACGTCTGGAGTGTTGCCCTATACGGGAGTGAATCTTGGACAATTAGAGAAAGTGACAAGAAAAGACTCCAAGCATTTGAGACCTGGTGCTACAGAAGAATATTCAAGATAAGCTGGAGGGAGAAGATAACGAATGAGGACGTCTTTAGAAGAGCTCAGGAGGAGGAGAGCTTTCTACGAAATTTAAAAGGCAGAAGAGCTAAGTTTATAGGGCATATACTACGACACAATGGGTTGGCTAAGAGGATAATAAAAGGAATAATTGAAAGGAAGAATCACAGAGGACGTCCGCGTTTAGACTACATGAAACAGATTTTGGTCGATATGAACTGCACATCTATTGTGAGTTGAAAAGAAAAACAGAGAAGCGTGAAGAATGGCAAGCTGCTGCCAACCAGCCTATGGTCTGCTAACATATAAGAAGAAGACTTTGTTAATAATTATAACTCTATGGGATTATTCACAAAATAGCACGCAGTGTGTCTTTAAACTTTGTGTTGGCAGAACCCCTCAACGATTACATTTAGTCCACTTACAATAAGAAGTTTTTTCACAGAATGTGAATTACCACGCAAAAAAAATTGTAAAGGAGACAGAACAGATGCAAATAATTACAGAGGAATAAGCTTGCTGGACTCAACGTACAAAATATATACAAGAATTCTCAATCAGAGATTAAGAGTCATTACAGATGGATTACTTCTTGAAGAGCAAATGGGTTTCGGAAAGGGTAGGTCGACTACCCTTTGTATGCATTGTTTGTATTATGACACATAATAGAGAAAAGGTGGGAGTATAACCAGGAAACGCATATTGCTTTTTTTGTTCTGGAAAAAGCATTTGGTAACGTAGACCGCCTAAAGTTATGGAATATTATGGATGGAAGAGGATATCCACAGCATTAATTCAGTTAAGATCCTGTATAAAAGTCCATCTGTAGCCATGGATCTGAATGGTAGGCTCTTAGGTGACATGCCAATAAATAAAGGAGTTAGACAGGGCTGATGTGATTCCCAACCTTGTTTAATATATACATTGACGACACGTTGAGAGCATGGAAATCCGGATTGACTTCGGGAATACAGCTTAACAAATCAATTTGTATGGGTTCTCTGCTATATGCGGATGACATAGTTCTTATTCAAGAAAATGAGGATGATTTACAAAAAGCTATGTTTCAATTACAAGAAGTTGCAAGAGAGTACTCATTGACAATTTCAGTAAGAAAGACCAAAACCATGGCCTTTAAAGGTAAATATCCAGTGAGGACGAAGATAGTTATAAACAACAGCACTTTAGAATAAGTGAGCCGTTTCAAATATCTCGGCTGTGCAGTAAGCTATGGATCTGAATATGATATAAGATAGAAGACAAATAAATTTATGTAGGATTATTTGTGGTCCGATTCACAGAAATCTTAGAAATAAAACAAGACCCAGCACAAGGATTACATTTTATACGACAATTGCAATACCCACGATGATTTATGCAAGTGAGGCGTGGGTCATGACAAAAAAGGAATGCAGCAAGATTCAAAGTGCTGAAATGCAGTTTCTTCAAAATTCTTTAAATTATACATTGCAAGATAGAATAGGGAATGAAGATATCAGAACAGAACTTGAAGTAAATGACATAAATGAAATTATTTTAATTTACAGAAGACAATGGCGGGATTATGCGTAAAGGATGACAGAGGATGATTACCGAAACCGGCACTTAACTCTACAGACGGTAGAAGAGACATGGCTCGTCCGAGGATGAGATGGGTGCCGGAACAGGTTTATATAACCTAATCCTTGAAGAGGAGGAGAAGAAGAAGAAGAAGACAAATCCTGTCTTATAAAAATTTAGTAGTTAAATTTATATTTACAACTAATTAGACGAGTTTGAGACACACAAATGTTAAATTGTCATCAAACGAACTAATTAAGATTTAGTACAAAATTGAGATTGTGAGACAGGTTAAATAAATTTTCCGCAGATGAGTAAACACAGGCATGTAGGCATGTTATATATTTAGTATGTTTTTAGAGTGGCTAGTATAATGAGTGCTGTGGATGATTAAAATAAAAATAATTCATCTCTACTTTATTTTTTGTTTACCAGAACTATAGACGCTTATGCGAGATCATAAATTTAATTGGTTATTTACATGTACATGTACAATAAACGTTAAAATCTGTTAATAATACATTGCTACATTACTTACAAAAAAAAAAAACAAATGTAGATTTGAATAATCTATTGTTTCATGCATGACTTGCAATTCCAAAATTGAATACACATTACAATTTTATAGACCTAAATACAAGCGTTTCGTCATAAGCTAAATTAAATTTCGATAACTAAATTTTTACGGGGCAAAAAGTGCTTCGGATGAAATCAGTTATTCCATTAAAGCAGAGAGCCATTTAAGCTTTAGGCTTACTACACGCTGGCAATGACTGTCGCTCGCTCTCTCTCTCTCTCTCTCTCTCTCTCTCTCTCTCTAAATGCTGCAGAATACGAACAACCTGTTTGATAATCGATTAAGCGTACTCGACAATTTATTCAATTAAATTCGACACTTGGTTAACTAATTGTATATGCATGCGTACCATTTCCAGCAGAGGAGGCGATTTATCGATTTGCCTCCTTCGTTGCAAAAGCGTTTAATTGCTCAACAAAATCGTCTATTACTTCAGTACTCGTTATCATGTGTTTTCAGCTCAAAAAGGGCCTACAGGGCATGCTTTCTATCCTGGTCTAGTCTCTTCATTTCATGACTTCGCACCATATATCTTTTACTATCTGGTCTCCCCTCCGTCCCCCATTCCGCTTTCTGCTTTACCAGCCCCTCCAATGTTTCTATCATCACATTACCTTGTATTTACAGTGTCTCAATCAATTTCCCTTCCTGCCTGTAATTCTAACCATCTCTCTCGTTTCCTCTCATACCCTTTAAAGCACCACAACATTTTTCATTCTAAATTTCCAGGAAATTCTTTAAGTCCTTCCCCATGTCGACAGCTCGAACGTCAGTAACTTCCTCATAGTCTTCTTTCCTTCATGCCTACGGTTCTGCCCCCTGTATAGGAGCACGCTGCAAACAAAACAGTTTGACATCATCTTTCTCAGCTTTATGTCTAGTGATTCTCTTTCTCCTGACAGTATTTCTCTTTCTATTAAGGCTTACCTTAGCCCTTAAGCAATTCTGCATTTCATCCCTCGACTACAACGCATGTCGGCTCTAACAAAACATCCCGGATGTTTTAAAACTGTCACTTGTTTGTCATTCCCTACACACAGATCACCGTTCAGTTCAAACAGAATAACTGGCAGCAATGAAGTCACTGACTGATTATTGTCCTATAGGTCATGCTGTCTCCATGCTTTCCTATCCTGGTCTAGTCTTTACATATCATGATATCGTATCCGTATATCCGTCCTCTATTCAGCTTTTCACTCAGCCCCCCCCCCCAGTGTTTCTGCCATCACATTACTTCGAGTTTGTCGCATCATACAGAGTCCCAACCCTTTTCCTCATCCTACCCTTGATTATATCCTTCACTCTCCTTTTCTCTCTACTGTTCCACGTACCTCCCCTCATTTGTCACTCTCTGTTTCCAGGAAATACTTTTAACCCTTCTGCACGTTCATATCTCGAAAGTTTTAACCTCTTCTTTCCTCTATCCTCGACGTTTCTGTCCTCTACAGAAGGACGCTTCAAACCTCACCATCCTCTTTCTCAACTTTTTGTCTACTTTTTTGATACTTTAGCTCTACATCATTTTAATTTTTATAAAGTTATCATGCCATTACGGTTGTGTCTCTTTAGGCCGGACAGTTGAATAATTCAATTCTGCGTTCCACATTGTCTCACTAATTGAATCAGCCAATCCATTAACAGTAGCGCTCTTTAGGATTATGCAGAGTATAATACTGATGTAGTACTCTATTCTGAATTGTGTCTTCCACCAAAGCTCTCTTCGCCGTATCTCTATTTCCCTTTTTCTCCATGTCGTATTTTGGCTCTCTCTCTCTCTCTCTCTCTCTCTCTCTCTCTCTCTCTCTCTCTCTCTCTCTCTCTCTCTCTCTCTCTCTCTCTCTCTCTGCCTTTCTTTAAATGCCCCCTCTACATTTCTTCTCCGCCCCCAGTCACGTCTCTCTCATTCGTTTTTATTCTCTTTTCCCTGTCTGCCACTCACATTCTCTCTCTCTCTCTCTCTCTCTCTCTCTCTCTCTCTCTCTCTCTCTCTCTCTCTCTCTCTCTCTCTCTCTCTCTCTCTCCCTCTCTCCCTCTCTCCCTCCCTCCCACCCCTCCCCTTCATCATTCTGTCTCTTTCTGCGGTACTATAACCGACAGCCTATAGTCCACGGTGATAGTGTAGCGTATCGACAGCACGCTCCGCAATAGAATTCAGTTCAAATTAAGCTAAATTAATACTAAATGGTCCATAATCAGCTGATACGCAATTGTGGTCCATATGTTAAAAAGTCTATTACGTTTAGATTTAATTTAAGGAAGTACGAGGATTGTTCAATAGAAACACGTTTAGAGGCTGTAAAGCATTTTTTATTCAACGATTTTAAAAGAAGTCTCCATTAACATTAAGGCATGAGTCCCCTGTTGCACTAACCTGTAGATTCCCTGCTGGTAAAATTCTTTCGGCTGTTTGTGAAACCATTTGCTAACAACAAACTCTACCTCAGCGTCCGATTTGAACTGCCGTCCTTTTAGTGATTTCTTTAATGGGCCAAAAACATGATAATCGCACTGGGACAAGTCGGGACCGTAAGGTGGATGTTGTAAGACTTCCCACTTTATACGACCAAGCAGATGTTGAATCGTTTGGGCTACATGGGATCGAGCATTATCATGCAGAAGATTGACATCATGTGAGCTTCCCGGGACGTTTATTCTTGATGCTGACCCGTAAGCGTTTTAAGCTGTCTGCATATCGCTCAGTGTTGTTCACACCAGGTTCTTTAAAATCTAAGAGCAGCACAACCTGATAATCAAGAAATACGGTACCATTACTTTTCCTGCCGAAGGTTGGGACCGACATTCTTTCGCCTTTGGAGATTGTGCATGCTTCCACTGCATACTCTGACGTTTGGATTGTGACTCGTAGTGATAACACCAAGACTCATCACCGGCAAAAATTTGGTGTAGAAAGGCATTACCTTGTTGTTGATAGCGCATTAAATGCTGTAGCCTAATGATAAGGCCGACCTCAAATTTTTCTGCTCAACAGTAAGCAGTCGTGGAATCCACTGAGCAGCGACTTTGTGATAGCCAAGACTATGAATGATGGAATGAACAGTTCACATGCTGTTGCTCAACATTTGAGAAAGTTCTCTAACTTTGATGCCCCTATTTGAGCGTAAAGCAGTTTCCAGCTGTCTTACATTTTCATCTTATGATGCAACACGTGGAGGTCCGGAACGGGCCAAATCTTTAGTGAATTCTCATCCTTGTCGAAATTTATTGCACCATTCAACCACTGCCGTATGAGAATAACTATAGTCACCTTATACAGCTTTCATTCTCGTATAAATTTCCATTGGCTGATGCCCCTCAGCGCCCAAAAACTGAATAACGGCACGTAGATTATCTTTGGACGGAATTTTCATCATAGATGCCATTTTTCAACCCAGTCACAACGCTTATAAAAAAGCAAATTGCATATGTATTTGACAGACGCGCCACTAGTACTTAAACAGACAATATAAAAAAAATGAATTCCGTTGCCATAGCGACGAAGTCACGGCTGTGCAAATCAAACGTGTTTCTATTGAACAATCCTCGTATTTTTTATACCCGTATATCGTGGGCCAATTTGTCAACAAGTGGTATCGCTCCTAAAACATTAAAATCATGATGTCTAGATACGTAACTGTAAATTGGAAAAATCCGTAACACACTTTATCGCATCGAAATTTTTTAACCTCGTCAGCATCGTGGAGATTTAGATTTAGATTTAGAATATGTACTCAAAATGCCTTAGGATTAGAATTGGTATTGGTATTGGAAGCGGAATTGATACTGGTATTGGAATTAGAATTAGTATTGGTAATTTTAAGTTAACGCAAAGTGTTAAATGTGGCGCACTATCGTTTAAGTCAAAGGAAAATAGAAATTAAATTCAGAAACATGTGTCTCTGTAAAATATTTTTATGGTAAAATATCAAATCATTGTTTGTCTTAAAATAACAGAAAATAAGGAAATACAAACAAACTATTATTATTATTATATTATACATTTATACTATAGTGTTACGACAATGACAATTACGGAACGCTCTCGAACAGTCGAGAGTGTCGTTCTACAAGTTTATCGGCTGGACGAGCTGGTCCGTGTCTCTGTTAAGGCCGTGTACTATGGACGCTCTAGATCTAGACGCAAATTATGTTGGCAAGGAAAATTATTCTGGAACATATGCATGCTATATATAAGCAACAGCGGCCGCTTAGGTAGTTAGTTAGTTATGTTGGACGATTTATTCTGTCCGGATCAAGTGGTCGTTGTCGAAAGTGATTATTATGTTATAATCAGTGCGGAACTCATTGTAGTTGACATTATTATTGCGTGTGGACAAATTTGACTTGAATTACTGGACGAATGTATCCTGTCAAATTGTTATTTGTGACACATTAAAGATGGTATTTGGTGATTTCGTTGGTGTCTGTATTTTGTTTTACACTATACCATAAGACGATCAGTGAGACCGTCGTAACAATATGATATTATTATAAATATTATCATAAAAAAAACAAAAAAAAAACAAATTCAGAGTCGCGTTGTACAGTTTAGAAATAATGAGAAGCGCAGCTTCATTATAAACGTTTAAACCTTTGTACGGATTATTACAACGTTCAGTTTTCAGTATCACTGTGTGTTGAATACGTCTTAACAACAGGGCCAGGGAAAACTTTTCAAAAACTTTCCTTTTTTGCAGGGATTTTCTTTACAAATGTTGCAGCACAGAAACTGATTGCTTACGTGAACAAAATGAAAAGTTTTCTTCCTTCTATAAAGGAAAACACATCGCGAAGTATATTGTTCAGCAAAAAATTTATTCACTCAATCTCAGTTACGTTGAAAATGAGTTGTACAGCTCTACGATTATTTCTCCTCACACTCGCTCACTCGTTTTCTTTCCTTGCTTTGCTTTGCTTTTCCAGTGGTCTCTCCTTCTCATCGGAAGATCTGAATAATGTCAGTGTCAGCTTCCGTGCTAGAAACACTCTCGCTTTACAAAACATAAATATATGTACATAATTGTTCAATGTAAATAAAAAACGTCAACCACTCACATTTGCAAAACGCTTTTCTTCTCATCACGTTCCACGTTTGCAGGTGTATTGACCAAGGATGTGATGTTTAGGAAGCTTGGAGAAGAGTATATGGAATGGGTCCTCGACAGAAATGCATCCCAAACAGAGTAGTTGGTAGTATTGTTACGGCGGACTCCTTGATCATCGTAAACAAAATACAAGACACCAATCAAGTCACTAAAAACCAGCTTTAATTATCACAATTAACAGTTTGAAATCAACAAGTTATTCAACAAGATTATACTCGTAAAATATTTAGAGCAAATCTGTCCACACAAGTGTAAATAATTCAGCACTATAATCACTCTTCACTAATACACCATTTGAGACCGGCTGTGTAATTCACCCGACAGTAAATGATACTAAACGGCATGTGTGGGCTATTTATAGTCTGCAGGGTTCCACAATATGCGTCCTTAACAAGCAATCGAAAATTCTAGAGGATACTTCAGCACGGCCTTGGCAGAAACACGCACCGTTGGGCTAGTTGAGAAGCTTGTCGAACAACACTATCGAATGTACGAGCATGTTCCGTATTACGTAACACTGCCTCGCATGCTAAGTGTCACGTACACACACAAACATTACAGCTGGGCTCTGCTGGGATAGACGAGAAACATGTAGAACGTTCTGTAATGGTGTAACAGTATGTACTTCCACTTATGTACGTAACAGTTAGAAGAGCTACGAGTGACTTAAAGTATATAGCCTAGAAGTAACTGGAACATCTGATGGTCATAGCACCCAAGATGTAAGATCAAGAATAGGAAAACAAAAACAGCTACAAGGAAACTGAATAAACCTGTTGTGGAATCTTCTTCTTCTTCTTCTTCTTCTTCTTCTTCTTCTTCTTCTTCTTCTTCTTCTTCTTCTTCTTCTTCTTCTTCCTCTTCCTCTTCCTCTTCCTCTTCCTTTTCCTCTTCCTCTTCCTCTTCCTCTTCCTCTTCCTCTTCCTCTTCCTCTTCTTCTTCTTCTTCTTCTTCTTCTTCTTCTTCTTCTTCTTCTTCTTCTTCTTCTTATTCTTATTCTTCTTCTTCTTCTTCTTCTTCTTCCTCTTCCTCTTCCTCTTCCTCTTCCTCTTCCTCTTCCTCTTCCTCTTCCTCTTCCTCTTCCTCTTCCTCTTCCTCTTCCTCTTCTTCTTCTTCTTCTTCTTCTTCTTCTTCTTCTTCTTCTTCTTCTTCTTCTTCTTCTTCAGCACTACAGCCCAACGTGGCCCTGGCTTCCAACACCGATCTTCTCCAAAGTCTTCTATCCATTGCCATCTCAGTCTAACCCCTCACATCCATTCTTCTGAGATCTTCTAGCATATCATCCAACCATTGTCACATTATCCTACGTCGGCCGCACTTTCTAATATTATAGACATGTGCCCTCAGAATTTTATTTGGCATACGCGAATCATCCATCCGCTCTAGGGGACCTAACCATTGTATTTGTAGTTATACACACTTAGATACAGCAGTGAAATCTGGGTTATAATGAAAACAGAGGAGATAAGAACATGTGCTCAAAACAGGAAACTAATAAGAGTCAAAGAACGTAACCGGGTCGATATGATAATGACAAAAATAATCAAAGGAGAATTTCAAATAATTAAATTTAAAAAAACAAAGGAAGCACAGTTCAACCAAACGGAAATTTTGAAAGGTGGAAGAAAATGTATTACCTTTAACAGGAAGAATAAAGGAAAGAATAAACATTAGTTCGACCGCGAAAAATATAAGAACCGTAACGGACATCTAATGCCTAAGTTGTAACATGGAGCTGTTAAATTACATTCCAAAGATCATCTTTAAAGTATCGTCACGTGGATTGTCCATGAATTGAATTCTTGACGTTTGATAAAACGTACATTTGAAGCAAACGGTTGAGTGTTTAAAGTTATTTTACGATTTGACTAAACAAATTTGACGTTCATATTATTATAACACATTGTAAATAAGTATATGGTAAATATATAGTAAATATATGTTGTAATTTTGGCTACGCTTGTTTTCAGGTATGCAGCAGTGGAATAATTGGTCTAACTGTCAGCCTTCTTATTAAATGTTTCTGTTGATACAGATGAATGAAGTTATTCCAGGTCAGTTTATGCAATTCAATGAAACTTAAAATTAGTGTAGTGATAGACACAGTTGAAATTTTGTTTGGCAACTGACTGAACTGACGCCTTACACAGAGTATACGAGTAATTGTGTTAGTAATACAATATACATAATTGTTGTGGTCCCCAAGTTGCCTATATAATTAAATATGAGAATTACTTTGGTTCCTTCTTTGCAACTTCTTTGTGTTTTTTCCTCAATATACACTACGCGTTTCGGGACTTAAAATCCCATCATCTTAAATTTTATCCACCTGATGATGGGACTTTAAGTCCCGAAACGCGTAGTGTATATTGAGGGAAAAACACAAAAAAGTTGCAAAGAAGGAACCAAGGTAATTCTAATATTTAAGTAACTAATATTTAAGTAATGCTCAATAAGCTATAAAGCAAATAATACTTATTATATAATAGTAAATCTAGGCTTTTTAATGATTTAAATACATTAAACACAGCATTTATATTGCATAAATTTGCAGAATTAACTGTCTTATTACAGCATTTTTGAAACTACCTGATAAAACAGTTCTACATTTTCATGAAAATAAATCAGTTTTTTTATAAATTTATATGTTTATTTTCATTCTTGGATTTTGTTGTCTATGAAGTGTCCGTTGATTAACTAAATATAAGTATATCACTACCGACTCGGAACACAAAGATTTTGTTGGTAAAAATGTAATAATTTTACGTTATAGCCTGAACCGTGAACCTGAGCCTGAACGTGAGCCTCTCACGAAGCTTATAATAAGCAAAAACTGGTTCAGGCTGTAAGGTAAAACTTTTACGTTTTTAGCAACAAAAAAACTTTGTGTTCCGAGTCAGTAGTGATAGGCTATGTTTAGTTTGATTTTAATTATTATATTCACAATAATGTAGTTACTAAAATGTTTGTTATTCACTAATAACATTCCATTGAGTCCGCTTTGTAAATCCGTTACTAGGGCTACGACAATTACGTAATGCTCTAGGAAATTCGACAGCTGCAGTTACGTAACAGTTCTACACGTTTCTCGGCTAGCCGAGCAGGTGCAGTGTCTCTGCCAAGGCCGTGTACTAAAATAACTTCGAGAATATTCGAGCACTCTTAACAACGCAAATTATGGAACATGCTGCCAGCAATATGGAAAATTATTCTGGAGCTTCTGCGAGATCTATGTAAACAACACCGGCCGGCTTAAAAGTTAGTTATACCTGGCAGTGTTGTAGAATGTGGACCAAATGATTGTTGCGTATTAGTGAAAAATGATTGTTGTGCTCTAATGAATGCGGAACACTAATAGTTGACATTATTATTTCAGCTTGAATTATTGTATGAGAGTACAGTAATGTTGTATTTTCTGATTTCAAACTGTTATTTGTGACAAATTAAAGCTGGTAATTAGTGACTTTATTGGTGTCTGTATTTTGTTTCCACTGAACAACACGACGGTCCGTGAGACTGTCTTAACAATACTTTAAATAACTAATAAATTTAATCATCTCATCTTTATTTCTAATAATGCACCAATACAACAAAACTTGAGCCGTATAAAAACGTCAATTTCTATTAGAATTATTTTGCTCTAACCACAGCGAAACATTTACAATACCGTAGTGTCTGGCGTCTCTTTAATGGGATTTACAAGTAAACTGTTGTTGAAGTGCCTATTAAGTTGGGCACGTATACGCTGTATCTGTTACGACAAATTATACGGTTTAATTATTAGTAATACATGTTGCAATATTATTACTTCCATGCTCCGTAAGGAAATGGAAGTATGGTGATCGCGGAAAAAAATCGTGTTTGAGGTAAGGGCTGATTCAGATTGTACTACCCTCAAAACATGTATAAAAGTCATTTTCTGAAAAGTGTCTGTCTGTGTGTCTGCGTGTAGATTTTTTTCTATGGCGAACGATAACTGCCGCAAATTCAAACACAATCAAATAATTTTTGTATATGTATCTGAGCTGTAGAGGACTCAAAGCCTATTGATTTTGGTGAAGATCGGTTAAGTGGAAAGGGTAGTTTACCTGCAACGTTTTGTGTTTTAACAAGAGTAAAGTACTTCATTTTGATAAATGAAGTATCCTGAAAGAGAGGTAGTAATAAAGTGAGGTAGACGAAATATCTATAAATGAAAAGGGAAGTTGAAGGGGGTGGGGGTAATTTTCTATAAATGAAAATGATAGTTGAACGAGGAGGGGATAATTTTTTACATGTGTACTACTTTATCACCATCACAGAAGTACTTTGTTGTTAAAATTCCTTCCCTGGCTGTTTGGTCGCGAACCAATGTTTTCTGCAAAACCAGACGTTTCGGCAATGCCATCGACTGCCATCATCAGTGAAAATCGAGCGCGCTGATGTGAGGTGGTATACGTTAGTGACCAGAGTACCGTGGTCAGGGCTGAAGAAAGAAGTAGTTTCTGTGGAAATATTTCATTTCGAAAATGATTTTAAATATAAATCTTAGAATATAAAAATCATATATGGTTCTCCATGGTGATATTTAAATTTGTTAGGCCGTCAGTTTTACGGGTATAACCAGTACCCGGGTCTTTCACGTGTAGGACTCGGGTATTGTTCGGCTTACGTCTGCCGCGCGTATTCTCTGTCGCTTCGCAGCGGCACTGAAGAAGATTCTCGGTGGGTGCAGTCGAAACGTTATCCGACTAATGTCGCACTATGTTAGGACCGACCACGGCCTAACAGTCCGGATTTACAATGCGTTTATAAAATCGGTTTGGACCGGCTGTGCAAGCCTACGTAATCGAAAAACATGTTCGAATAGGTATCCAAGTCACTTATTGACAAAATATATATAATATTTACCGTATTATATACGTCGTGTGACTTCGTGTTGCGTTCCATTGAATATCTTTACGCGTTCCGAAATATATGTTTCGTCTTCAGAATAAAAAATCACTCAAAGTGAGGTCGTTAAATATTAAAGCTGCAAACATATGTTTCGAAACGCGTAAATCAATCGAACGCAACACGAAGTCACACGACGGAAGAAATACGGTAAATATTACTACGTAATCAAAGGTACCAATATTTCTGAAATATTTTTTAGTGTTATAACATGGGAAAACGCAAAGTGTAACTTTTACTATTTCTAATTTGTTAAACTAAAATACAAAATAATGTTTAATTACACTTTAGTGTCAAGGTGGAATTGTTATACTGGTTACAACTTGAACTTCGTTTTCGATATTGTTGTTTAATTTTGTTCATGCTGAAGATCCTCAATATTCTTCATCGTGTGACTCGTATGTCATGCGGTTTGCAAGCTATCTTTACCGCCCTCTTACGAGATGAACAGCGACACCTGTCGCCCGCTCTCCAAGAGGCCAAGATATTATCAGCTCGGGAGTAGTGTTTGTTTCCTGGAAGAAATACTTCTCCTCCTTCTTCTGCTTCTGCTTCTTCTTCTTCTTTTTCTCTTCTTCTTTTTTCTTCTTCTTCGTATTACTTTTGTTTATTATTGTTATTATTATTATTATCTGAAACTTAATATTCTATTAATCGTGCTTTATCAGTAATTGATAAGACGCACAACTCTTCCAAGAAACTGGACTTTCAATCGCTATGTTGTTAGGAAATTTATTGCTTATGTAAGATAACCCCACAAGGCTTTGTAAGGGTTTCTTCTCTGAATAGGTTTACTTTCTCAAGATTACTTTTCAGGAAAAATTTGTTTACTCAGTTCAGCGGATCTACGTCTTCACTGTGTCTTTTCTCTTTTCGTTGTCTCTGTACCTTTATGGATTATATCCTTAAGCGCATACGAATTTTTCAGTATAAGAACCTCTGTTTCTTTCATAGCAGCCTATAGTTATTACTTTCAGCCGCTAACTCTCACCATCAATGGCTATCCCGCCTTTATCTGTGATTTTGCCCTCTTTCAATCAGAATTTTTACCTGTCTGTGTCTCGTTCCCCTCTCTATATCTCTCACTCTCTCTCCCTCCCCTCTACCCCAGTTCATGTTTCAGATTCTCTTTTCTCTTAATAACGTTTCCTCTGGTTCAAGCACGCCTTATTAGCTATTTATATTTTTATATTTTTAAATTTTGGTGTCTTTTCCTTAAAATGTGTTTTTTATCAGGCAATTTCTCCTGTATTTAAAAATACATATTCTAAACATTTTTTAACGTTAAATGCTAAAGAAAACTTATCCTGTTTATGATTTACATTTTACATACTTTTTTAGTCGAAAACCCTCTTTACGAAATTATAGACATTCTTAACTAATAAAGTAATAAATTTTAAGTCAGCTTTGTATTTTCTGTGAATTCAGGACTCATCGTTTTTGCCCTGCTCTTGTCAAGATTAAAACTTTCACAACACCACAACAAGATAAAAATTCAACACCATCTACGTACAAATAGAAGTAAAAAAGTCAGCTGTATATTTTATTAAATTTGACTAATGACTTATATTTTATAAAATGACTAATGTTTAAAAATTATAGTAACTAATTTTTAAAGTTATATTAAGTTACACTAAAATTTATTGAACGAAAAGATACAAAGTAAATATTAATTTATAACAATATTTTATTATTCTTAATTCCTCACTATAGATATACGTATTGGTGTCACTTTAACAACTAAACATGTACATTTGTCACTGTCAGAAACACTTTGAGAGTAATTAATTCGTATCAGACTTAGTATTGTTTGCGCTATTCAATTCTTCTTCTTCTTCTTCTTCTTCTTCTTCTTCTTCTTCTTCTTCTTCTTCTTCTTCTTCTTCTTCTTCTTCTTCTTCTTCTTCTTCTTCTTCTTCTTCTTCTTCTTCTTCTTCTTCTTCTTCTTCTTCTTCTTCTTCAAGAAAAACTTGTTTACTCAATTCAACGGATCCACTGTGTTTTCTCTCTTACTCTTTCTATCTTTCCCTTTTTGTTGTTCTTTATATCTTTCTAAATCATAACCTTAAACGGATACGAATTTTTTAGTATAAAAACTTTTGTGTGTTTGATATTATAATTATTAACTTCAGTCGCTAACTCTCACCAATAGAATGCCTTAGGCCTATTCCGCCTTTATCTGTGATTTTACCCTCCTCTTTTAAGCAGTATGTCTACCTGTCTGCCTGTCTACCTCGTTTTCCTCCCCCTCTCTCTTCCTCTGCACCAACCACTGTTCCTCTTTAGTTTCTCTTTTATCTTAATAACGCACTCTCGGTCTCAACCACACCGCGCTGCCTATTTCTCTTTTGGATATTGTTAAATATTTTATGACAAGATAACCGAATTAAAAATTCTCGATTGAAAAGTAATGTTATACTTTCCTGTTATTTTATGCTCCGTGTAGCGCTACTTCACCGTTTCGAGATAAAATGTCGAGCTACACGTATCAACTACAGCAATATTCACGCTGTAAAACGGCTAATTTGGTTTTACGTATTTTATTTTATTTTTTTCAGAGTCAAAACGTCTTACGATGATGTCCGAAAACTAATCTGCATTGTTGCCTGCCGTTGAAATTTTCGCCGTTTAGTCCTTAATCACTCATTGCTCTTAATATTATCTTGGGTGTTCCTTTCTTTCTGTGCTCCCTAGGTATCCATCTCATTTTTTTCTTTGGTAGTCTGCCTTGTCCCATTTTTTGTACCTGTCCGTACCAGATTAGTTGTTTTTCTTCAATGCAGTCGACGATTGTCTTTTGTACGTCCATTTCTGCTTCGATCGTTTCATTTCGTATTCGCTCTAACCTTGAAGTTCAAGCAGCTCGTCCCAAAGCATCCATTTTTGTAGCTTCTAACTTTCTTTTATCTGTTCTTTTATTCTCCATGTTTCGGATCCGTACATCAATGTGCTTTTAATAATCCTACCGTATTTTTTTTCTACTTTTTTCAACATCATTTGTTCCTTCTTTATTAAAGCTCATTCCTAAGTATTTGTAGATGTTGCATTTTTTTATGCGTTTGTTGTTTTCTAAGATGAAATCTGTTGTCTCTTCTCCGACACACAGATACTGCATTTTTCTACGTTCGTCAGTAATCCCCATTTTCATACTCTTCCTTCAGTTTGCATGTCATATATTCCAGGTCTTCTTTTTTATTTGCACATATCATTTGATCGTCTGCAAACTGCAGGATGTACAAACATGTGCCATCATCAATGTCAATACCCTCCCTTTGCAATTTTTTTCCAATGGGTTAGAGCTTTCGCAACGTAAATTTTGAAAAGCGTGGGGTAGATTCAACAGCTCTGTCGTAAGCCCTTCTTTACTCTGAACGCTTCTGATACTCTATTTGCCAATTTTATTATGGACGCCATATCGTTGTACAAATTTTGTACAGCTCTAATAAGTGCATGCTTGATGTTGGTATCTTGAAGCATCTCTTATAGTTTTACAATAGATATATTATTGTAAGCTTTCTGTAAGTCTAGAAATATTAAGTGAGTTGCTCAATTTTTTGTAACTTCTTTTCATTAACTTGTTTTATACAAAACACGTTGTCTGCACAGGACCTACATCTTCTACCTCTTCTTCTTCTTCATAGCCCTTACATTCGTATTCCGTTTTATTTTATTTTATTTCTCAAAAATATTAAATTTGAATTTCCACGTTAGTGAGTGAAACGCAGAGTTGCCCAACCACAAATACTGACATGATTGGACAGGCGTGATGGTACTCCCGCTGTTGCGAATAATCCGTCACTGCGTTTTGAATAGGGTTGTAACAATAATTAGTGAATTAGTGATGACGGTGTGATCGATCCAATAAAGTGCAGTGATAATGTTGTCTATACTAGTAACTTGTGTTAGAATTAATTAATTAAAGTATGTATCGCGGACCGGATGCAAATCTGTAACCATGGATACCGAGTTACTCTGTCAGCTGGGTAATTGGCAAGTCAACTGGAACTGATACTTGCGTGCGCGCGCACGCTAACTTCAGCTTTTTTGTCTGCACTGAGTAAGTTATTTGCGTTCAATGTAAACATTATTAATATGATATTCAATAGATTTCAACACGTATGTGGACCTATAATTAGAACACGGAAAAATAAAGCTAAACGCGAGACAAAATTAAAATTCTACAAAACATCGATGTTCCTGTTGTATAGCAGTGAATCCTGGATTGCAAAACAAAGAGCTAAAAGCAACATACACAGTCAGCAGAGTTTGGATTTTTAAGGAGTGCTAAAAGATGCACAAGAAGGGATCATATAAGAAATGAAGATATACGGGAAGATTTAAGTATATACAGTACATCTAAATAAGAAAATTGAAGTTATTTAGGCAACAGTGGTTATTGTCATGTTTCATTTAAAGTCTCTGTAAATTGTCTGAGGTTTTTGAATGTTTGAATTACGCTAACTACTTCAGTATTCGATCTGAATATTCTGACACACTATGAAACGTCAATAGTAAGATATCTTCATCTGGCAAAAAACACATTTTACTTGACGTGTTGTTGTTGTTCTTCTTCTTGCGGAGCTCTACAGGCCGGGGGACCTTTGGTTTTCGCCACCACTCGCCTTCCGTTCTCCCTCTCTGTTGCAACGTTCCTCCAGTTTTGTACACCCATTCTTCTAAAGTCTTCCTCCACCTCATGTATCCATCGAGATATGCCCCTTCTTCTTGTTCCTTCCATGTTTCCATTTAGCACTTGCTTGGGCAGTCTCTCCAGTGGCATTGTCTCTACATGTCCCAGCCAGCTTACCTGCCTTGCCTTTATAAAGCGCAATATTTCATCAATTTTAGCATTTAAAGGCATCTCCACTCTTCTGCTTCCATTATTGGGACGTATAGATATTTTCCTTTATAACTAAAACGAACACTCTCCATTTTCCTTTCAAGTAGTCTCAACGAATTTATTGATACACCCGTGAGTGGTCAAGCTTCAGCTTCATAAGTCACGACAGGTCTGATCAAGCTTTTAATTGACTTGTATTTTGCAGTAAATTAATTACAGTACTTCATGTTAAACTTTATTTTAAACAGAATAAAGTTTAACATGTTCCACACCTTTATAGAAAAAAATATTCCGATTAGCGCTTTCAAGCTTCACAGCTCATCGTCAGATCGGAAATAACAATAATAGGACAAACAATTTTTTCATACCCCCACTTGCCCTATCACCCGTATAAATTTTCGTAAACAAGCTATAAGTTAAATGTCCCTTCTGGCTATTATTAACTAGCGAGTTCAGTCACCCTTGTCTGTACTGTTACATCTCTTTCTGGTACAGTCCGTGTGTGTGTGTGTGTGTGTGTGTGTGTGTGTGTGTGTGTGTGTGTGTGTGTGTGTGTGTGTGTGTGTGTGTGAGTGTGTGTGTGTGTGTGTGTGTGTGTGTGTTCATTCTTTTCCATATTTAACGTTGTAAATCTTTTTCATTCACACTTTTAACTGCAAGTTCCTTTTCGGTACAGTTTTATAATGCGTTAAATTGTCAAAACTTTCCCTTTTTCTTTCTGTATTCAACGCAAACAACAACTTAGGTAAACACTGTATTTGTCCCTTCCTATAACCGCCTATGAGCGCGGTCACTCACCCTTATTTAAAAAACATTCATATATGCAATTTAATTTCGTTTTTAATGTTCCGCCCTCTAACTTTTACTTCTTAATTATATTATAAAATATTTCTTAATTTTCAAATTTAGTTTTAGTATTCATTAAATTACCTAACACTTTGTCTCTTTCTTTCAATATTTGTAACTCCTCTCGAAGCCTTCTTCCGACTGTGTTATTCACTACTTTTAAAATTTTATAGTCTTCTAAAGGATTAACAAACTTAAGGTTCTCTTCTATGAAATGTTTTGCATATAACGAATTCGTGGTTCTATTACCTTCTCCACGTTTGTGGTCAGACAACCTGCTTACGAATTTCCGTCCTGTCTCAACTAGGTACACTTTGTTGCATTCTTTACATCTTAATTTATAAATTCCGCTTCTCTGTAATATTGGGATTTTTTCTATATTTTTATTCCTTATCCTATCAAATACCGTTTTACATTTTGTAATTGCTATATCTATTCCAAGGAGTTTGTGGTTATAACCACTAGCACAACTTTCTTAATTAAACTTTATTTTGTAGTAAATTGGGTGCAGTACTTTATATAAAGCCGACCGTAATTGAGTCCCCTGCGCTGCTCTTCTTCGCAGTAGTCTGAGGTGAAGACTCAGGAGAATTATTTGTTACCGACCCGATGGAAGCAAGGAGAGGGCAGGATCGGGCTTGCTCTTAAATCAATCTGAACGCGGAAATACATTATTTTTGGCCGAATAATGTAATAAATCCTTCTTATATTTGATTTACGTGGCACTTTATTACTACGGTGTATACTTACACTGCTCATATGTCAGCGTCGCTTTTGGGAAAGTTTAGAAACCAGTGCTCAATTCCTCTGTGAACTAAAACAAAACTTTGTCAAAAGTAATTCGAGAATACTGTTCTCTCCGAATTTTAGTGAAAGTGATGGCCGTTTCTTGGAAATTTCATTTTATAGTGACACGACTGTTTACAAAAAGGTTTACATTGTATTCACAATTAACATATAAATATAAATTATTTTGTATGTAATAAACGTTTTTGACATGCCGGTAAATAAAATTATATATTCAAATTATTAAATGTAAATTCTTTATTGTGCATGTATTAGATTAACACCTAAATGTATAAGTATTCTACATGAATTATTATATGGTCAAATTCTTGTAAGAATGGAAGAAGTAGAAAATGAACTTGAAAGGCACAAACAACCCCAACCCCACAAATCATATATGTAAAACGTTAAAATCACATGGGTCAAATCAAAAACAGTAACTTATTCGAGACCTACAGTATATAACTAAAGTTGTAGTAAACAATTAGCCAGTAGATAAACACTCCGTTGACTGAATTTTGCATATAGATCTGAACCGGCAAATATAAACTTCAAATTATATGCATATTTAAATTTAATTAATACGTCAATAAAAGCGTGTCTTATAATACAAGCAACAACGTGGTGAATAATTTGCACAAGTTTAACCTTATGTGCGGGACCATCAGGCGAATTCTCAAGTCAGCGAGTAAAGGAACACGCCTAAAATTCTACAAGGTGATGGCTCTTCCCACACTTCTTTATGGGTCTGAGAATTGGACTGTAACGAAAGGCCACCAGACCAGTCGCATCCAAGCGACTGAAATGAGATTTCTCAGGCACGTGGCAGGGTATACTCTCCATGATCATAGAAGAAACACAGACATACGGCAGGAACTGAATATGATGAGCATACTAGACAGGATTGACCAGTACCGGTATCGGCTGAATTGGTGGCAACACCTTTGCCGAATGGATGACTGCCGCATTCCCAAACAACTATGGAACTATAAGCCGAGGGGACGGATGGTGTGCGACGTCCGAGGAAGCGCCGGAGTGACCAGCTCTAATCTTTGCCTGTTTGATACGTCAACAAACCTTCATTGGTTTAACCCTTGAAGACGATGATGATGATGACGTTAGAAAGTCTATTTTGATATAAACGTGTTTGTTAATACATTAAAAATAAAACAGACTAGTTGTGTTTACAAATGTTTCCGGAGGCGTAATTATATTCCCATTACGGTTCAGCGCGCTGAACACGGAAGGTTATGTTAGAGTACCTACACCACCAATTTCAAAATTGCGTGTCAGAAGTGTTAACTTCACCAGCATATCATTTTTTTGTTTCACTGTTATCAATTTTTGTACTAAACAATATCAAAGTGCAAATATTTTGCTGCTTTTCCATAACAAACATTTCGTAAATATGTTGTTCTACGTTCTGTAAAATTAGTTAAGGTTATATACCCGGATTGTTCAATAGAATCACGTTTACAGGCTGTAAAGCATTTTTATTCGACGATTTTAAAAGAAGTCTCCATTAACAATAATGCATGGGTCCCACTGTTGCACCAATCTGTAGATTGCCTGCTGGTAAAATTCTTGCGGCTGTTTGCAGAACCATTCGCTAACAGCAAACTCTACCTCAACGACCGATTTGAACCGCCGTCCTTTTACTGATTTCTTTAATTGACCAAAAACATGATAATCTCACGGGGACAAGTCTCGACTGTAAGGTGGGTATTATAAGACTTACCACTTCAAACGACCAAGCAGATCTTGAATCGTCTGGGCTACACGGGGTCGAGCATTATCATGCAGAAGAATTGCACCTTTTGTGAACTTACCGGGACGTTTATTCTTGATGTTCACCCATAAACGTTTTAAGCTGTCTGCATATCGCTCAGCGTTGGTGTTGACACCAGGTTATTTAAAATTTAAGAGCAGCACGCCCTGGTAATCAAAAAATACGGTCACCATTACTATTCCTGCCGAAGGTTGGGACCGACATTTTTTCGCCTTCGGAGTTTGTGATGCGCCTATTTGCGCGTAAAGCAGTTTCCAGCTGTCTCACATTTTCATCTGATGCTGCAACACGTGCACATCCGAGACGGGCCAGATCTTTAGTGGATTCTCTTCCTTGTCGAAATTTATTGCACCATTCAACCACTGTCGTATGAGAATAACTATAGTCACCATATACAGCTTTCATTCTCGTATAAGTTTCCATTGGATGACGCCTCTCAGCGGCCAAAAACTGAATAACGGCACGCAGATTATCTTTGGACGGATGTCTATCATAAATGCAATTTTTCAACCCAATCACAACGCTTAGAAAAGAGAAAACTGCAAATTTTTTTGACAGACGCGTCACTAGTGCTTAAACAGACAATATAAACAAATGAATTCCGTTTCCATGGCGACGAAGTCACGGCTGCGCAGATCAAACGTGTTTCTATTGAACAATCCTCGTAATTAGTAAAGACCACTAATAAAGAATTACTTAAAACAAAGCGATTTTCTGTAAATTAGTGTAATATTTCCTCTAGTTGCTTTCCCTAATGCAAATAAATAGAAGATTCTGTAGTACGTGTTAAACGTTAAGATCAGAAATCCTATTCTATTAACATTATAAATGACGTGAAAGTGATTAATTTTTACAGTATTGCTTTTCCTATTTTTAAAAATAAACGTTGTATAAAACCTTGAAACTATATAGTATCACATCATATCTTATAATATTGTAACGAAAATTACGTAACGCTCTCAAAAAGTCGGCTGGTGCAGAGACATAAACGTTCTACACGTTTCTCGGCTAGCCAAGCAGGTGCAGTGTCTCTGTCAAGGCCGTGCACACAAGTAGCTTCTAGACTGTTCGAGCACTTGTGACTATCCAAATTATGCTGGCACGCCGTCAAAAGAGTATAAAATTAGAGTTTGGAACATCTGCGAGATCTATGTAAGCAACAGCGGCCGGC
This sequence comes from Magicicada septendecula, assembly GCA_034769895.1. Classification (NCBI taxonomy): domain Eukaryota; kingdom Metazoa; phylum Arthropoda; class Insecta; order Hemiptera; family Cicadidae; genus Magicicada; species Magicicada septendecula. The sequence goes on from CM068374.1 coordinate 60,821,359, forward strand.
TTAGTCAGTTAGTTACACCTGTCGTTATTGTAGAGTGCGTATCGAGTGATTCTTTCGGATTAGTGGAAAGTGATTATTGTGCTATAATTAGTGCGGAACCTCTAATAGTTGACATTATTATTGCGTGTGGACAAATTTAACTTCGATTATTTTACGAGAGTGCCTTTTTGATTTCAAATTGTTATTTTGACTAATTAAAGTCGGTAACTAATGACTTCGCTGGTGTCTGTATTTTGTTTCCACTGTGTAATACGACGATCCGTGATCCCGTCGTAACAATATCATGTATAGTAATGCAATATCGTATCGTAAACTATATTAACTTAAATTCCATATTGTATAAATATTATGATATTCATGAGAATATTCAAATAGAAATTCCACTTAGAACAGCATATTTACAAAATCTTTGTTATTCAAAAACAGCAAAATATTTGTACTTTAACGTTGTTGGAAAAAAAACAGATTTACAGTATATTATATTTTAGACGTAATAACATGTACAAGTTTATTATAAAGTTTAGGTATATTTTTTTCTTGATTTCTACAATGTTTAATTTGCAGTGTCATTATTATGTTGATGGGTTTCTTACAACGAGATCAGGAAAACGTCATAAAACTAAATATCACTATAATATTGACGACTCGGAACACTAAGTTTTTTAGAAGTAAGACGGACACGTCATGGACAACGAAATCCAAGAATTTAACTCGTCATAAAACCTTTTTAGTACTGTCTTTATTTAGACGTCTTTTCTTTACGAATATTTCAGCGCGGAAGCTGATTGCTTACGTAAAGAAAATGAAAAGTTATCTTCCTTCTACAAAAGAAAACACTTCCCGAAGCCTATACTTCAGCAAAAATATATTCATTCGATCTAAATTACATTGCCACTCAGCTGTACATCTCCATAAGTCTCTCCCCTCGCTTGTCGATCTGTTTTTTCTTTTCGTGAATATAGTGTTACGACGACCTCACGGATCGTTATATTGTACAGTGGAAACAAAATGTAGACACCAATGCAAGCACTAATTACCAACTTTAATTAGTCATAAGTAACAATTTTGAAAGCAACGAGATACTCTCATACAGCGATTCAAGTTTTTGTCCACACGCAATAATAATGTCAACTATAAAGAGTTCCGCATTAATTATACAAATATAATACTCTGTTCCGCATTAATGTCAAAAGTAGAGTTCCGCAATAACACAGTATTTTTCACTAATCGGCGACAGTCATTTGATCTGCACTCTACAATTCCGTTAGGTGTAACTAACTTCTAAGCCGGCAGCTCAAACAGTTTAGAGACTACATCTCGAGTGCACGGCCTTGACAGAGACACCGGACCTGCTCGTACACCCAAGAAACGTGTAGAACCTGTACGTAACTGCGTCTGTCGACTTTTTGGGTTCGATATGTAATTGTTGTAGCAATAGTATGTCCGTCATTCACCGTCCTGCTCTTCACAGGGTTTAATGTGTTAGCGTCTGCGAGAGAGTGACACTTTAAAAAAAGTGTGTGGAGATATTTGAGTTATGTAAATAAAAAGTAACCAATTGCTACTTGTAACGAGCAGAAAATTTTAAAAATTTTTAAATTCTCACCTCGGCAGAGTACGTTCACACGAGGCAAGTGTCAACGACTTATGGTGGAGCAATAAATAAGGAGTAATGAGAAGGTGTCAGTGAAGCGTTGCTGACTTGACAATAGAAACGCATTAAGTTCTATCCAACTATAGAATTTGGTGGCGTAAGATGACAGGGAAAGTTTCGTCCAGAATTATTGCTCTCCGCAGCTGTAACAAAGTAAAGAGGACATTCACACCCGTACCAAGAATTGTAGCAGATGTGGCCGTATTACGTCAGTAGACGATAAGCGACAAAAACAAGTAATGTTCCATACTACAATGAAACGGATACGCTGCACCTTAAGTAACAATACTGGAAGATAGGCTGACAAAAACTAAAGTCATGTTACACAGCTGGAGGTATCGTCTAATTGACAGACAAGAATTTACGAAGGGAAAGTTAGAGTGACTTCAACGACCAGCAGATGTTCGAAATTAGTAATAGCCAGAAAAAAGGGGTAAGAGCATAGAACAATACGCCAGGAAGACTGTAAGTACAGATAATGGGAATCTATAGAAACGCAGAGTTTACTCAGACAATAGGATGTCAGACAAATTGTTTATGGCCAGAGTTTCTTCGAAGCGGGTCAACGATCGTCTAGCTAGGGAGCAAGGGAGACCTAAGGACCTATCAGAGACCTTCAGCCAGCGAGAAATTTGATGGTGAGGGATGTTTCCATAGCAACTGAGACGAAGAACCTATCGAAAGAACTATGACGTCGGATTTTGACAGAGTGGGACAGTATTTTCCGAGAAAATCAAAAACTGACCAATCTCGAAAAGAAGTGGGCGTGAAGCGCGCCAGAGACAAAATTTTGAGTAGGGACGAATTAATAAAACTAGCTGTCCAGGAAGACGGAGCGTCAGTTGTACTCAATTTTTGGTCAGTTATACTCAAATTTTTACGCAGTCATACTTAAATTTTAGTCAGTCATACCGAATTTTCAGACAATTTACATTTCAATTATCAAGTAGTTTAACTACAAGTGCGAGAGACGGTACATCATAAACTTTCCATTGTTTATTCAAATCATTCGGAAGGTAGATAAATAACTAGGGACTTAAAACTTAATACATTCATATCACGGTAGTGGAACTTTACCGGAGTGCGCATTAACAGACTTAGTGAAAATTACACCAAGTGAACAGGCAGACCGTTACACTAACAGACAGCATCACTAAACGATATACAAATTATTGGAACTTAATATTGTGTCTCAACAGCAAAATGAACACGAAACATTAAACAAACTAATCAATTATAGGATCGTTTGTGGAAGCAGCGACAAATGAAACTAGACATGTTTATTGACTTTAGAACGAACACACAGCAAACACAGTAAGATAGAACATTGATTGAACACTAAACTTCAATTACCCACACCTATACAACACCTACGCGAGTGGTCGGAAGAATAAAGTGATAAGTGGCAGTGATAAAACAACTAACGACGGAATGTATCTACGAGCCATCTCCATCACCAGAACGAGACTACGTCAACAACTAATGGATATTCACTAACCAAGTAACCATTATTATAATTACTTCTAATGGTAACTTCTACTGACCTGGTTTCTTTCAAAGAATTCACACCTGAGAATTTATTAAGAAAAGTAATGATATAAAAATTGAAATAAGTAGTTAATGAACGTATAAACAAAAGCTTATTTGGGATTTAATGAACGCATTAATAAGTAGAATATTGAATTGTAACATCATTTGATTTATATATGTATGTATGTTTTCTTTATTTCAGCATATATTGAGATATATCTTTGTTTATTATAAATATGTATGTATTTCAGGTACAGCGACGTATTCTATGTACTATTATAATATGTCATAAACGATAATTAAACTAGTATTTTAGTTAACCAGAAACATGCGTTCATTATTACCAATGCAACCCAAATATTGACTTAAAGTTTGAAAGAATGCAAATAGATTTTCAGAGTTTCTTATGTTCAATTAAATAAATGATATCACGTATGTGTTGATGAACGTAGATAGTTAGAATCATCATTAAGATTAAATTATACACATACTTGTCAGTGATCGATAATTTTATATATTTAATAATTAATTTATTGTGCTATCAATACTCATATTAAATGATTGTTATAAAATGGCGCCCATTCGCACGGCATGATACGTATTAACACAGATTGTTAACACGTACAGCTTAGGTAAAGAACAGGCAGTAGAAGTAGTAGAAAAAGTAGTGCTTTAGAAGTAGAAGTTAGATAAGTGTTATTAGTGTAAGTCAGTTTGAATGATTACACGCAGTAGGGCTAAAATGGCGAGCAATTCAGACAGTGTAGAATATGACATTAATAACCAATTAGGCGTAGTAAATACCGAGGACAATACTACACCTAGCGAACCAAGTAGTGTGGTGGAGAGTCCAGAAGATAGGGCGCGAGGACAGACTTCAAAACTAGAAGATGGAACTATACAAATGTTGATGGAGTTTATCCGTCAACAGAATGAAAAACAAGAAGAGAATCTTAACAGAAAACAAGAAGAACGAGACGAGAAACAAGAAGAACGAAGCAAGAAACTAGAAGAAAATATTAACAGAAAATTAGAAGAGAGTAATAGGTTAATTAATGAAAAATTAGAAAAACAAGAGGAAAACAGTAGATTAATTAATGAAAAACTCGACCAGCATAAGGAAGAGATTACACAAATAAGGTCGGAGATACGTGAAAGCCAGCAGACTTGGGAAAGAAAGGTCGATGAATTACAGAAAAAGCAAGATGATCTCGTGAGGGACTTGAGAGAAGAAGCCGACAAGAAGTACGTAGAAATACAAGAGAAACAAGATAACGATCGACAAGAATGGATGGCGGCGGTACACTCTACCCAGACGACCGTTAAAAAGATTAATCACAAGTTCGATGTTCACGTTAAGGATTACAATAAGAAGCACGAAGAACTTAAGGCCGAGATGCACAATACCATACTGCAGAGACAACAGGAGCAAGAAGGAACAAATACTAATATTATACAAAGATTAGAAGACGTAGACGGTAGACAACGTTCAACAGAACAGAAGTTGGACGAGACTACGAAAGAAAAGACAACTAGGATCGAAGAATTAAAAGGACATTTAAATAAGGTAAGAGAAAACCAAGAAAGGTTACAGCGACAACTGATGGAAGGTGATTGTGGAATGTTAAATCGAATTAACGGACCTAACCACAATGATCTCAAATATAATGGCACAGACAGATTCCCTATGGAATTCCTCAAAGAATTGTCCGAAGTTCAAGAGCTATATTATCCCGCTGACAATATCAAGTGGATTGGCAGACATCTGGAGTTAGACGCAGGAATTTGGTGGCGAGTGATACGTGACCAGATATCAAACTTCGCAGAATTCAAGGAAGCGTTCTCTCTAAAATATTGGGGCCAGGAACGACAGGACAGTATTCGGGACCATTTGGAGTTTGGCAGATTTGATTGGCGCGGACCAGTTACTGCTATTCAATATATTGAACGGATTTTATTGGAAAGTAAGCAGTTAACACCTACTCTATCTGATTATCAGTTAATACGTAAGATCTCTCGTCATTTTGGGCGTGACATCCAGCTTGCGGTGGTTACAAGAGGAATTGTGACGATACCAAACTTCGAGTCTCTGATCATCGAGTATTCACAGATTCAACCAAGAATTAACAGAGAAGCGAACTATGCGGCGAACGAGGGCAGAAATGCATATAAGGAAGGTGAAAGTAACTTGAACAAAGGAGGCGGAATACAGAAGAAAACCTGGGGTGATAGACCTGCCATAAATCACCAGCCCCGTAACACGGACCGGCGCGCTGTCAACACAATAGAATTTACAAACACGACAGCTGGTGCATCGGGCATTCAACCTAAGAGAAATCGTCAACAAGAAGAGGAAAAAAAAAATCCCTCCACCCATTAACAAAGATAGCCGTCAAAGTAAATGACTACCAGACGAATATTATCCTACCGGACTTACGAAGCGATTTATTGTGTAATGATGATGAAGAAATTTCTCAACGAATAATTAGGTGTCCAGAGATAAATATCAAGTTCAATAATAATGTTAGTGTGCAAGCGTTAATCGATACTGGATCTGTAATAGCTGGGTTGTCTGAGTCGTGGTTTCACCAAAACAAACATGACATTACACCTTATGAAATATTACCGATGTCTAACACATTAATAGTTAGCGCAGTTGGTAATAAATCAAAGCTAATCAGAAAACAAATATTATGTGATATCTATATTGAAGAAATTAAATATGAATGTGTTTTCCTAATAATACCAGATTTGATAAAACCATGCATATTAGGAACCAATTTTCTACAAGAAACAGGGTGTCTCATTGACATGGGGAGAAGAATCGTCGAGATAAGAAGAGAGGATAACGAAGCGACGTACACGGTGCCTATGATGCATATAGAAGTGGTGGACGTAGAGGAAGAAGAAGAGATCATCAGAAACATTAATAAGAAGATAGAAAGTATAGAATGCGGAGATAGAGGAACGTTGGAAAGATTAAGGGAGATTCTAATAAGAAATTGTAGTTTATTCAGAGAATGCCCCGGAAGAATCGATGGGTATGTCCACGAGTTCCGAGTCACCGACCAGACACCGTACTTCCAGAGAGGATGGCCTGTCCCATTAGCCTATAAAGGGAAGGTAGATGAGGAGATTCGGAAAATGTTACGGTATGGGGTCATTGAGAGATGCAACAGCGCATATATCAACCCACTAGTTACGGTAATCAAGAAGGACGGTAGCGTACGATTGTGTTTGGATGCGAGGAAGGTGAACAGTGTGACTATCCCGGACTACGAGGGAGCCCCTCCAATAAACGACATATTGGCGAGATGTGGAGAGATGAAGTACCTATCTACCGTAGATCTAACTAGCAGTTTCTGGCAAGTACCACTGAAGTCGGAATGCCGGGACTTCACCGCTTTTATGTACGACGGCAAGTGTTATCGTTTTACAGTTACACCATTTGGCCTGAGTACCAGTTCTGCTGCACTGACCAGGGGATTGGACACAGTATTGGACGAAGAAGTAAAAGAAAATACCATTATTTATGTCGACGATTGCCTGTGTTATTCAGAAGATTTAGAAACGCACTTGTTACATTTAGACTTATTATTATCTAATTTAAGAAGGGCAAATTTAACCATCAATTTGGAGAAGTCGCAGTTCTTCAGACAAGAAATCGCGTACCTCGGTTATCAACTAACAACGCAAGGAATACGAGCAACGGACGAGAAGATAGATGCCATTATGAAGTTCCCTGTACCTCGGAACCAAAAACAATTAAGAGGTTTCCTGGGGTTGACAAATTTCTATAATCGTTTTACAGACAAATACGCTGAAACTACTAAACCATTACTCGAGTTGCTACGGAAAGGACAGAAATTCACCTGGACACAGGAATTAAATGAGTGTTTTCAGCAGGTAAAAAGGTTATTCGTAGAAACAGTCATCTTAAAGTTTCCCCGAATAAACCAAAGATATTATATGCAATGTGACGCCAGCAACTTTGCATATGGTGGACAACTATATCAATTGGATGAAGAAGGAAGAATTGGAGTAATAGCTTTTACCAGCAGGACATTCAAGGGTGCGGAAATAAATTATTACACTACGGAGAAGGAGCTTTTGTGTACTGTAAGATGTCTTGAGCGGTTCCGTATATACATACTCGGACAACCGTTAACCATCATTACTGATAATAAAGCACTGACTTTTATGAATAAATGTCATTTAAACAACTCGCGTATTACACGCTGGATCTTAAGTATTCAGGAGTACAAATTTGACATTGTCCATTGTAGAGGTAAGGACAATATTATTGCCGATCTTCTGAGCAGAAATCCAGAAGACGCTACACCAGAAGTAATTAGTGACAATGTTTCCGAATATTTAATTAACCACTTGACAATCAAAATGGATAAGAAGGTAAGCAAGATCCTAATGGATATTGGAAGGCACCAAATTCAAGATCATAAGCTTAAGTATATTATTGATAAGATTAGGGAAAATTGTATAGATAAGAAATTAAATAAATTTTATAGATTTGTCGATGAGAAATTGTACAGATTACGCAAAGGAGAGTGGAAACTATACGTACCGAACCGTGTGTCTGGCGAAATAATTGCAGAAATACACCGTATGTATGGGCATCCCGGTGCGAAGAGATGTATCAAATTATTGCAGGAGTACTTTACCATGGACGGAATGTTAAAGAGGGTGAAAAAATACGTACGGACTTGCGACACTTGTCAGAAAAAAAAGGATTCCGGCAACAGAAATTCGTTTGGAGGAACAAAAGCCATAATACCGTTATGCAAGGGTGACCTAGTGAGCGCGGACTTTTACGGACCGTTACCTGCTTCGTCTAGTGGGGTGAGGTATCTGTTAATAATGGTTGACAACTTTACCAAATACGTACGACTTTTCACACTTCGAAGGGCAACGACCGTCGCTACACTGAGGAGAGTACACCAATATTGTGAAGAACTAGGATCTCCTAGAGTGATTATCACAGACAACGGAACGCAATTTTCATCTAAAAAATGGTTAGATGGACTAACTGAACTAAATATCCAACCACGATTTACCGCAATAAGGAACCCTTGTGCGAATCTGGCTGAAAGAATCAACAGACAGCTTGGGAACTTATTTAGGATCTTTGTTGGTGATCAACATACAAAGTGGTCGCGTTACGTACCAATCGTCGAGAGTTGTATCAACGAAACGTACCACGAGACGATAGAAGTAACACCGTACGAAGCTCAGCTCGGAAGAAAACCTCCCAGAGCGTGGGAAAAATACATCAACAAGGATATGCTCCTAGTTAAAGGGGTAGATCATAAACAAATATATATCAAAATGAAGGAGAAGAGAGAAAAACAGGCAAAATTATGTAATGAGACTAAAACCATTACAAGATTCAACATTGGTGAGAAAGTGTTAATCAGAACATATCATCAATCGGACGCGGTCCAGAAAAGAATTGAAAAATTTTGCGAACTGTACTGCGGACCATATAAAGTGCATCAAATTCTCGGAGAAGCTACTTATCTACTCGTTGATTGCGATGATGACAAGAAACTCCGTGGAAAATTTAATGCCAGACAATTGAAAAAATACTATGAACCAGAAAATTGAAGGTGAAGGAAGAGGAAGAGATAGAAGAAGATGTCGTAAGAAGCTAGCCGATGCTGATGAATCAACTGCGTTAGGGTAATTGACGCGATGATATCATTCAAGCTGGCTTATCCAAGAAAGTTATGTACTTTAATTGTTGAAACATAACATCAAAATGTATTTAGTCAATTAAGCACTAATTAAATGTTAGATAATAAGATAAATTAACATTTAGTGTGACATTTTATAAAAATATTGCAGTGAAGCAAAGGACATTTAATTGCTATTAATTGATTTATATGGTAATAAGTTAAAAGGACAAAGTGAGAAAAATGGACACTTAAATCAGATAAGTGATAATATTTAACGAACTAGATAGTGAATGAACTTTATTAATGTGAATATATGTAATTAGTAGGTTAGGATTATAAATGATGTATCATGAAGTAGGTTAATCATTGAAACTAAATGTTATACGTGTATGTAAATCATTAAGATAATTACAGTTAACGTAGCGATTGTGTCAATTAACAATCTAATTTTAAAATAATAGTTTAAAAGATTTTATTGGTAAGATCATTAATAGTGCACAAAGGTGTATATGTATAGGAGATTTTCTTTGATATCATGTAAAGGTTACATTGAACCGCTTAACTGTTTGATAATATCTTGTGAATATGATATTTTAGAAGGTAAGATCTTATTCAATTGATGAAATTATTTAATTGCTTATGGAATTTATGACTTATCTTATAAATTATAAAGATAAGGTATTTATATGTCAATTCGACAATGTGAAATGCGTTCAACTATCCCAAATAGCTGGCAATAAATTCAGAGAACTAATTAAAACCAAAAGGGGTGTACCACTGGTCATATAAGCTTTTGAAAGTAGGTTATTGTGTATACCTTCCCCGAAGAAGATGGACACGGCGAGGCGACGTACAGGGCGCAGAATTTAGATTTGAGTTGTTCCCAGAGGTCACATCGTCAAATCGAAATTGAGGACACTGTAACGAGCAGAAAATTTAAAAAATTTTTAAATTCTCACCTCGGCAGAGTACGTTCACACGAGGCAAGTGTCAACGACTTATGGTGGAGCAATAAATAAGGAGTAATGAGAAGGTGTCAGTGAAGCGTTGCTGACTTGACAATAGAAACGCATTAAGTTCTATCCAACTATAGAATTTGGTGGCGTAAGATGACAGGGAAAGTTTCGTCCAGAATTATTGCTCTCCGCAGCTGTAACAAAGTAAAGAGGACATTCACACCCGTACCAAGAATTGTAGCAGATGTGGCCGTATTACGTCAGTAGACGATAAGCGACAAAAACAAGTAATGTTCCATACTACAATGAAACGGATACGCTGCACCTTAAGTAACAATACTGGAAGATAGGCTGACAAAAACTAAAGTCATGTTACACAGCTGGAGGTATCGTCTAATTGACAGACAAGAATTTACGAAGGGAAAGTTAGAGTGACTTCAACGACCAGCAGATGTTCGAAATTAGTAATAGCCAGAAAAAAGGGGTAAGAGCATAGAACAATACGCCAGGAAGACTGTAAGTACAGATAATGGGAATCTATAGAAACGCAGAGTTTACTCAGACAATAGGATGTCAGACAAATTGTTTATGGCCAGAGTTTCTTCGAAGCGGGTCAACGATCGTCTAGCTAGGGAGCAAGGGAGACCTAAGGACCTATCAGAGACCTTCAGCCAGCGAGAAATTTGATGGTGAGGGATGTTTCCATAGCAACTGAGACGAAGAACCTATCGAAAGAACTATGACGTCGGATTTTGACAGAGTGGGACAGTATTTTCCGAGAAAATCAAAAACTGACCAATCTCGAAAAGAAGTGGGCGTGAAGCGCGCCAGAGACAAAATTTTGAGTAGGGACGAATTAATAAAACTAGCTGTCCAGGAAGACGGAGCGTCAGTTGTACTCAATTTTTGGTCAGTTATACTCAAATTTTTACGCAGTCATACTTAAATTTTAGTCAGTCATACCGAATTTTCAGACAATTTACATTTCAATTATCAAGTAGTTTAACTACAAGTGCGAGAGACGGTACATCATAAACTTTCCATTGTTTATTCAAATCATTCGGAAGGTAGATAAATAACTAGGGACTTAAAACTTAATACATTCATATCACGGTAGTGGAACTTTACCGGAGTGCGCATTAACAGACTTAGTGAAAATTACACCAAGTGAACAGGCAGACCGTTACACTAACAGACAGCATCACTAAACGATATACAAATTATTGGAACTTAATATTGTGTCTCAACAGCAAAATGAACACGAAACATTAAACAAACTAATCAATTATAGGATCGTTTGTGGAAGCAGCGACAAATGAAACTAGACATGTTTATTGACTTTAGAACGAACACACAGCAAACACAGTAAGATAGAACATTGATTGAACACTAAACTTCAATTACCCACACCTATACAACACCTACGCGAGTGGTCGGAAGAATAAAGTGATAAGTGGCAGTGATAAAACAACTAACGACGGAATGTATCTACGAGCCATCTCCATCACCAGAACGAGACTACGTCAACAACTAATGGATATTCACTAACCAAGTAACCATTATTATAATTACTTCTAATGGTAACTTCTACTGACCTGGTTTCTTTCAAAGAATTCACACCTGAGAATTTATTAAGAAAAGTAATGATATAAAAATTGAAATAAGTAGTTAATGAACGTATAAACAAAAGCTTATTTGGGATTTAATGAACGCATTAATAAGTAGAATATTGAATTGTAACATCATTTGATTTATATATGTATGTATGTTTTCTTTATTTCAGCATATATTGAGATATATCTTTGTTTATTATAAATATGTATGTATTTCAGGTACAGCGACGTATTCTATGTACTATTATAATATGTCATAAACGATAATTAAACTAGTATTTTAGTTAACCAGAAACATGCGTTCATTATTACCAATGCAACCCAAATATTGACTTAAAGTTTGAAAGAATGCAAATAGATTTTCAGAGTTTCTTATGTTCAATTAAATAAATGATATCACGTATGTGTTGATGAACGTAGATAGTTAGAATCATCATTAAGATTAAATTATACACATACTTGTCAGTGATCGATAATTTTATATATTTAATAATTAATTTATTGTGCTATCAATACGCATATTAAATGATTGTTATATACTCCCCATTTTACATAAGAATTTTATTTCATTTCGGTTTATTGTCTGTCTGTATGTTTTTCAACCAATCTATCTCTATCTTCCTCTTTCTCTCTTCCTCTTTTTCCATTTTCTGGCCTCCGCTTTTTCTTGCTTTCTTGTTCAATTTAATTTGGTGTACTGACAACCAAACAGTATTAGTATGTTCTGTCATTATTACAACAATTTTGGAAGACTGCGTAACGAATAATTCAAATTAGGGTGCGGTTGCCCGAGCGTTTTTTCCCGGCCGTGCACTACGGTTGGGAAACGCATTGAATTTAACACGCAGGCGGCAATGAAATCGGTCACGCGGACTTGAAAAAAACGCACGGGTCGTCGTCAACTCTGCTGCGTTTTCAAGGTCTCCGCATAAAACGCAACCTGCTGCGTTTTTAATGCGTGTTTTATAATAGAATTTGTTTATTTGGCTTGTTACTATGGTAATTAATATGGTCTGCATACTGTTGACATCTTTATAAAAAAATATGTAATGTAAAAACATTTCTTAATAAAGATTTATTTACTACTGATAACCAATGTTTTAATTAATTTAAATACGGACGTTTCTGTGCATTTGCGTTTTAACCTTTATATACACATTTAACCTTTATAACCATATAGCCAGAGCTGTAGGGATGCGCGTCCGAGACGTCCCAACGCTGCCGTCCGATTATAAACCGCCTGCGTGACTTCACTTCCGTCCGTGCACGTACGAGAAGAAAACACACTTGTGTGCTCGTTTTTCCAAACTCCAAGCGCGTGCACGGCCCGGAAAAAATGGAAACAGCATTTAGGCACTCTAAATCTTGCCGCTTCCCTTTTTTGTCATGAACCACGCCTCACTTGCATAAATCAACGTGGGTATTGCAATTGTCTTATAAAATTTAATCCTTGTGCTGTGTCTTGTTTTATTTCCAAGATTTCTATGAATCGTACCACTAATATTCCTAAATTTATTTATCTTGTCTTTTATATCATATTCAGATTCACAGCTTACTGCAAAGCCGAGTTATTTGAAACGGCTCGCTTGTTCTAAAATGCTGTTGTTTAGCCTATAACTATCTTAGTCCACAGTGGATATTTACCTTTAAAGGCCATGGTTTTGGTCTTTCATACTGAAATTGTCAGTGAGTACTCTCTTGCCACTTCTTGTAATTGAAACATAGTCATTTGTAAATCAACCTTATTTTCTTGAATAAGAAATATGTCATCCGCATGAAGCAGGGAACAAACTGATTTGTTAAGTTGTATACTCGAAGTCACTCTGGATTTCCATGGTCTCAACAAGTCGTCAAAGTATATATGTTACGACATTAGAGAACAAGCTACGTGTTTGTCAGCTATTCTAATGGAATCCAGCTGTAATGTGTATGCGGGTACATATTGCTGTTACTTTGAGATGAAGGACAATTACGTGACACTTGTCACGCGTCCGCAACAAAATGTTTCTAGACCATACCGGTCTGCGCGTGTTGTGTTCAAGGCCGCAATGAATTACGTTCTAGTGTTTTCTAATACACTCTTGTTACCGAATATTCTAGTACCTCAGCGGCGTATAAATACAAGTATTCAGCGACGCTCACTTCAGTTTGAGTTGTGATATTTTCGAGTGCGGTTCGAAGTATTGTGGTGAAGTGTTATGTGTTTTATAATTGTGCGGGACAATTGTAATACAATTTTGCTTTATACTAGTTGACATTATTATTGCGTGTAAACAATTTTTATTTGATTTGTTGTAAGAGAATATCTTGTTGATTACAAACAGTTTAATCGTGACAACAACAAGGATGTGTTTCATACACGTTCACTCGTAAACATATTTAACACGTGATTGCTATTACAACTGTATACAAATTCAGCAAATTAATTTCACATAATATCCAATGTTGTTTCACATACATATGTTCCTGTTTGTTGTTTTTTATCGTCAAATCATCGTCAGTCCGTGATGTTGACTCTCTGTAGTAAAATTTAATATATAAATTAATTTTATATTACAGGAAAAGAATACATAATTTATTTCACAGTTCACATGTTTTTCCATTTCAAAACAAACATTTAGTAATTATTTTTTGCTCATTATTAACAAACAGTGCCTGCTGTTGCTAGATATATTAATGTTTAATTAACATTTTATTTTCATTTTACTCTAATTTTTTTTTTTTTTAATATGAAATGCATATCACTCGAGTAATTCTGTTTTGATAACTGTGTCATTTAATTGACTACCAGTTGTACTTATGGTTTTCAAAGTGTGTATGTTCTTACGGATTACGTGAAATGATCACTTCTGTTGTTTTACAATTACAGTCTGTCCGTTACCACAAACGTTTTACCTTCAAAATATCGGGTAACACGAAAAAGTTTTGTTAAAAACAATTTTTTTCTGGTTTTTCAGTAGCAGCATAATAAAACAAAATCCATACGTGCACGCCTCAAAACGGCGCAATTTAAAAACTTGAATATGATGTGAGAAGTCCTGACAAACTTGACACGGAAAATGACAGTGGAAATTTACTAGTTCTTACCGCTGCCGATACGCTTTCGTTGCTGTGCCGTGTTAATCGGTGTTGTCACTGTACGCCTCAGTACGTACTGTGGCCGTGACACCTGTGTTAGTGTTTTAGCTCCACTTCTGGCAATAAAGATGGCCGTCGAAACGTCTGTTGGAATGAACACCATTGGACCACGGCCAACAACCTGGAAGAAAATAATTTTAATAACATTGACTGCGGCCGTGTAAGCCTTCTACAAATTGTTTTAATTTATCAATGTGGTCAAACATTTCACGTTCCGAGTTGGCTTCTAAATATCGATTGTGGTTAAGGCTTATATTTAGCAATATAAGCCAGAGTACTGTGGTCACTAACCGTGACACCTGGGTTAGTGTTTTTAGCTCGACTTTTAGCACTGAAGATGGCCGAGCTAAACAATTTGTTGAAAATAAAGTAGCGCAGAATTGTGTGCAAAAGAAAATTTTGGATTATTTTTAAATTAATTGAACTTTTATGAATTATAGGAACTTTAAAAAGACACATTACAGTAATGGTCAAGAAAACCTAAATCGTAAGACTAAGTGAAGAACAGGTTTTTAAGTGCGTGTATACTACGTCCTTGTATAAGTAGGTGTAACAGTAGACTAAGTGCGTGTATACTACGTTTTAAGAAAAAATCGGTATGGAGAGCCATACATAACTTCCATGTTGTAAGATTTATGTTTAAAATAATTTACTTGAATTCGGTTCGATAATTTCTAAAAAAGATATTCCCCACCTTGAAAATCTAGTTTTATGTTTGACAAATTGAATGAAATATTTCCGTAGAAACAACTTCTTTGTTGCCTATAAAGTAGTACACATATAAATAGAAAATTATCTTCTCCCCTTTCAACTATCATTTTCATTTGTAGAAAATTACCCCCTATCCCTTCAACTACTCTTTTTATTTATAGATATTTCGTCTACCTTTCTTTAGTACCGTACCTTTCTTTAGTTCAAGAGAAAGTACCGTACTTTACTCTTGTGGAAACGTAAACGTTGCTGGTAAACTACCCCTTCCCCTTAACCGATCTTCACCAAAATCAATAGGTCTTGAGTCCTCTAAAATTCAGGGATGTACATAAAACATTATTTGATTCTGTTTGAATTTGCGGCAGTTATCGTTTGCAATATAAAAAATTCTACACACAGACACTTTTCGAAAAAAGACTTTTCTTGACGTTTTGAGGGTAGTACAATCAGAATCAACCCTTATCCCGAACACGATTGTTTTCGCCATCACCATACTTCCATTTCCTTATGGAACATGGAAGTAAAATTAACCATATTTTTACTAAAATATTAACCAGAAATTATTCAGGAGAATAATTAAAAGTTTGTATATAAGTACTTTCTGAATATTCTTTATTGCTTTATCTTAATACAGTATGTAATCTATACAGTTTGTTGGGGCCGAAGCCCCACAGAACCCACCACCGCCCTTCGGGTTCACAAGTCACTAGGACTTATTACCCAAGGCTTCTGACTCCGAGCTATTCCCTAATTAGATCTTTTTAATATTTTAAAACCGTCTTCACCAACCAGCTTAACTGTCCCGCCTCCCCTGACTTTAGGGGGACGATCCTAACCTTCTCACTCTTGTTGAACATCTACACCTCTGCCCTCTTTCCACCTTCCTACTTTTCGGGCAACTCGTACAAAATCTTTGTAATTTTCTACATTCCAATAGGTTATTTCCTTCTGGTCTTCTCATAGATGCCAGTTCCAAAGTTCTTCCAACTACGTTGTCTCACCAGCAGATGCAGGGCACTCCACCAGCACATGCCACCCAGTCTCTTCCGTTCAAACTCCACAAGTGGTACACCATGGATCTTTTGCCACTGTGAAATATGCTAATTTCGCTCTGAATTTGCCATGTCGTAAAAATGAACTGCGTGGCATAGTGACTTGAATTTAAAGGAAGTTCCATCCTTTCCCCGATGTTTGGGATAAATTCGTGCATTAGTCTTCCTTTGATACTAGC
Source organism: Magicicada septendecula (assembly GCA_034769895.1). Taxonomy (NCBI): domain Eukaryota; kingdom Metazoa; phylum Arthropoda; class Insecta; order Hemiptera; family Cicadidae; genus Magicicada; species Magicicada septendecula. The sequence continues at coordinate 60,837,885 of CM068374.1, forward strand.
GTCCCACCTCCGCTGCCAAGAATCCAAAGTTTCTCTCCTCCTGACTCGTTTGCTGACCGACCTCAGCCCACCGTTATCCACATCCTGCTTAATTCTCAGGCCTTCCATTATCAGTAAGTCAAGTAGTCTCTACAGTATTAATACATTTATCTTATTTTAGATACTACAAGTATTTCAAAGTTTTACATGAAAGTTTTACCTTCTCCGGCCTTTAAAGCTAAATATCCAGTGAGTAATAAGATACAGTAATTATAGACAACAGCATTTTAGAACAAGTAAGCCGTTTCAAATATATCGGCTGTGCAATAAGATACGAATCTGAATATGATATGAGACAAGATAAATAAATTTAGGAATATTTGCGGTACGATTCATAAACACCTTAGAAATTAAACAAGACACAGCACAATGAATAAATTTTATAAGACAATTGCAATATCCATGTTGATTTATGCGAGTGAGGCGTGGGTCATGGCAAAAAAGGGAAGCGGCAAAATTCAGAGTGCTGAAACGCAGTTTCTTCGAAATACTTTAAGTTATACATTGCAAGATAGAATAAGGAATGAAGATATCAGAGCAGAACTCGAAGTGAAGGACATAAATGAAATTATTTTAATTTACAGAAGACAATGGTGGGATCATCTGCAAAGGATGACAGAGGATCGATTGTCGAAAGCGGCACTGAACTACAAATCCATTGGTAGAAGAGACGTGGGTCGTCCGAGGATGAAATGGGTGTCGGAACAGGTTTATATAACCTAATCCTTGAAGAGGAGAAGAAGAAGAAGAATCTCATTTTGTTTTGTTTTTTTTTTGTCCGTTTAACACGAAATTCGATTTATACGAAAAAACAGCTGATCCCCGCCATTTCGGTTTAAACGTTTTCCACTGTATTACTTTTTAAGACAATGTGTTTATATTTCAATTTTAGTAAGTAAAAAATTGTTTAGTACCAGGAATAATGTCGTAATTACGCACGTGTGGTACTCCCAGTGTTGCCAACCCGTAACCCGTCATTGATCGAGTTAAAAAAAATACGGTGCAGATGTAATTAGTGAATGAGTACTGATGACGTGAGATCGATCAAATAAACTGAAATAATAATACCTCGTAGATACTAGTAACTAGGTTAGAATTAATTAATTCAAGTATCTACCGAGCTGAATGCAAATCTGTAACCATGGATACCGAGTTACTCTGTCAACGGAGTAATTAGCAAGTGCAGTGGGACTGAAATCTGAGCGCGCGCGCACATTACCTTGACGTTGTATTATCTGTAATTCTGAACTGAAAATGCTATTTGCACTTAATATTGTTACGAAGGTCGCACAGATCACCGTGTCTGACCAGTGAAAACAGAATAATTGAACACAAATAAATTGTTAATTACAACAAAAAATAAACATAAGACACTCGGATACAACAGTCCTTCATCTTTTGCGATTGTCTAATAAGGGTAGCAGCTTGTCAATAAATCAGAGATAATCAATGCGTTCCAGAAAATAATTCCTCTTTATAAATGAAGGATGAAGTATTTGACTATAACAAAATATTTAGGAGACTGAAACACTAAAACAAAACAAAACAAAAATTAGACGATTCTTATTTCTTTAAAAGGGTTTCAGTACTTTAGTGGGAATGCTAATGTAATACACAACGAATATTAACCATTTAACATTGTCATCAGCATCATCACCTTCTTTAGCAAGGACTAAACCGAAAATATTTTTTTCTGGTCCCAAGCATATAGACTACACTGGTCACTCCAACACTTGTCCGAACATCCCATAACTCTCCATGCATTCGGTTAAGATGTTCCAACCATTTTAGTCGATACTGAGCAGCAGTTCTGTCATTTATACTCATAATAATCAGTTCCTGCCGTACATTGACATTTTTTATTTACGATCTTGAAGATTATATCCTGCCACGTGCCTGAGAAATATCATTTGGCCCTCTTGAATACGTTAAACTCAAATCTATCTGGGACTTTGTCAAATTTAATATTGTTGCATTCCTTCTCCTCCTCATCCTATGGCCCCAGAGCTCGAAGTTGAGGCTTGGCTTCCTCTATCCTGATCCTCCACCCCTCTCTATCCGTATTAAAGGGTCTCCATCCTCGCACTCCCAACATATCTCTTGCATCCAGAGCGACACCATCTTCCCATCTCTTCCTTAGACAGCCTTTTGGTCTTTTGCTATCCATACTCCCCATAAGAAATCTTTCAGGTGTTCGTTTGTCGTCCATTCTTACGACATGGCCAGCCCATTGCAGACTCCTCAGTTTTACATACACTTCTACCGTTGATTCGTTGAAGTGACAATATATCTCATCATTATGCAGTATCCTCCATTCCACATTTCTTATATGGAGCCCAGAATCCGCCTCAGGAGCTTCCTTTCAAATATCTTTAGGCATTAAATTTTCCTTTGTTTTAATATTCAGGTTTCACTGCCATAGCACAGGATGGATTATATGATAGTTTTGTATTTGTGCATTTTGGTCTGCCTATGAATAACTCTTGAATTAAAGCTGGTGATAAGCGCAAAGTAGGCCTTGTTGGCTAGAGATATCCTTCTCCTTATCTCTGCCTCTTCAGTCTCATCTTCAGATATTGTCACTCCTAAGTATATAAAACTTCTAACTGACTGTTCTATAGAGTCTTTTCTTCTATAATCAAATTTTGCTTGGATCGGGTAGACCTTGTCTGACTTTTAGTTTTATCCACATTTATTGATAGTCCTACTCTTTTTTATTTATTTTCAGGTTTAAGTATGAACATTATAGCAATACATAATACAAGACACCAATTACATATGTACGCCAACCAATAATTCGCGAGTCACATTAACACGAAAAGATGAGATGCGATAACGCACACCAAGTCGCCAATCCAAACTGACTGGCTACTTTATCTGAAACAGCAATTGAATGCCTAACCTGTGCAATTAAATACGTAAAATAATTGGTCTGGAAGCCAGTAGAACAGTCGGCCACAATCTGGAAGGCGTACTGAGAACGTGGGAGAGCATTGCGTAATTCTGGCGCTCAAAAACGCGTGTAAAGCGTCATGTAGCCACACATGTTACCTATCCTCTCAGCAAAGAAATATAAACTTTATTAATATAAGTCTGTTTCAAGTAATATAAACTTAATTAATATAAGTCTGTTTCAAGCAATATAAACTTAATTAATATAAGTCTGTTTCGTAGACTGTCACGGCCGGAGTCATTAATAAAAGAATTACGATGTCCGATCTATTGGGCCGTGGTCTGTTTCTTTGACCTGTCATTGTCTAGACGTTTAGGCTACCCACCGGGAACCTTCTTCAATAATAACGTTTGTAAAGTGGTCGTGAGTACGTTCGGCCTTCTATCCCTTTACCGAACATTTCAAACAGTTTTCTACTTTTGAAACCAGAGTTTTCTCTACGAAACAAACTTTGTATTTATATATTTACATCTGTATGGAACTTCTTGCTATCTTATTTAGTAGCTAGTAAATTCGAAGACTAAAAGTTTGCTAAACTGTCGTTTTCTATGCATTTCCTCGACCACAACGGTTATTGCCGTGCTTCTTCTTCTTGTTCTTCGTCACTATAAGGACTAGATTATACAAACCTGTTCCGGCACCCACCTCATTCTCAGACGCCCCACGTCTCTTTTACCAATGCTTTTTATATCTAACTAGCAAAATACCCGTGCTTCGCTACGGAGTTTCAACTCTTAGTTTGTTTATTTACATTCATAGCAACAGCTATTTATTATTTATTTCGAGAAAATCGTTAGAGCCGTTTCCGAGAAAAAAAGGACATACATTTATTAATTAATTGAACTTCGAAATTTTCTCGACTATAAGAACCTGCAAACAACGAAGTTTTTTTCAATTTAAAACAATTATTAAAAACTCAGGGCTAAATGTATTCGGGGTTTCCAGTAAACTGAGATGTCAACCACTTCATTTACAAAGTATGCAGTTCCCGCGATAAATTTCAGTATTTGGTTTTTTGCCCCTTAGGAGTGAAAGTTTTTAAAACCGTTTCTTAGTGAGCACCTAAGACCTATGATGAAGCTATGTTCAGAGTTTCATTGATATCCATTCAGTGGTTTCAGAGATATCGTGATCAGTGAGTGAGTCAGTGGTATTTGGCTTATATAGATATCTATATCTAGCCGATTTACCCAGCGTTGCTCGGGTTCATAATTTATTCATAGGCTCATAGGCACCTATTCTTGTTCTAACGTTATATTACTTGTACATTGTATAATCTTCCTTATATTGTTACGTTCGCATTCTCACTGGAGGAATACTCTGTAGCGCACCTGTTTAAGAACATGTCATAAACTGTATTTTATATCTGGAGAAGAATTCTGTTGCGCGTGATGATCCTGCTCGATTTCTAACTCTGGGAGAGGGCGAACAGCTAAATTAGTTTTCAATAAAATGTCTACAGTACTTGCACGCGCTGCGTATTTAACTGTCGTTTTATAATTCATTGTGTTAATGTTGAAATAAAGCATTTGTTAAATTAGTGTCTCCTAAACTTATTCTAACAATACAATACCTCTATAGATTTCAGCTTATCAATTTTTAAATTCAAACTGAAGCAAGTGCATTTATATTGTCTGAACACTATGATCTGAATACATTCGCTACCAAAACTTTGTTTTTTATACTCGCTTATAACTTACTTCGATCTTAACTAATCCACTTTTAAATTCAAACTGAAACAACTCTGAATTCACACACTATTAAGAAGTTTCTTAGGATGCATACACCACCTTTGATATCGTAACCTATATCTTTATTTATAAGAACCGTGGACTCTGGCCCCGCCGTCTTTCGCGGGATCCGACCTAAGACTCCCCGGGTTCCGTGGATGAACTCCGGGAAAGGCCCGTCGGACGACTCCCACGCTATTTCCTACGCGGGAGACTTCCACCAATGCTATGGTAACCAGAATCTATTCTATTGGGTTGCCATGGTAACCAGATCTAATAGTTTTTTAAGACCCAAAGGACCCCCCAAAGGATTGTATCGAAAAAAACACTTGTCCTATGTTGGTTCTCCCGTTGGGTAAAATATTTGTGCCAAGTTTGGTTGAAATCGGTCCAGTGGTTTAGGAGGAGATGTGGAAGACCCCATAGGACCCCCCGAAGGATCGTATCGAAAAAAACACCTATCCTATGTTGGTTCTCCCGTTGTGTAAAATATTTGTGCAAGTTTGGTTGAAATCGGTCCAGTGGTTTAGGAGGAGATGTGGAAGACCCCAAAGGACCCCGTCGAAGAAAACACCTATCCTATGTTGGTTCTCCCGTTGCGTAAAACATTTGTGCCAAGTTTGGTTGAAATCGGTCCAGTGGTTTAGGAGGAGATGTGTAAGACCCCAAAGAACCCCCCAAAGGACCCCATCGAAAAAAACACCTATCCTATGTTGGTTCTCCCGTCGCGTAAAATATTTGTGCCAAGTTTGGTTGAAATCGGTCCAGTGGTTTAGGAGGAGATGTGGAAGACCCCAAAGTACCCCCAAAAGACCCCATAAAAAACACCTATCCTATGTTGGTTCTCCCGTTGCGTAAAATATGTGTGCCAAGTTTGGTTGAAATCGGTCCAGTGGTTTAGGAGGAGATGTGGAAGACCCCAAAGAACGCCCCCAAAGGACCCCATCGAAAAAACACCTATCCTATGTTGGTTCTCCTGTTGCGTAAAACATTTGTGCCAAGCTTGGTTGAAATCGGTCCAGTGGTTTAGGAGGAGATGTGGAAGACCCCAAAGAACCCCCCAAAGGACCCCATCGAAAAAAACACCTATCCTATGTTGGTTTTCCTGTTGCGTAAAATATTTGTGCAAAGTTTGGTTGAAATCGGTCCAGTGGTTTAGGAGGAGATGTGGAAGACCCCAAAGAACCCCCAAAGGACCCCATCGGAAAAACACCTATCCTATGTTGGTTCTCCCGTCGCGTAAAATATTTGTGCCAAGTTTGGTTGAAATCGGTCCAGTGGTTCAGGAGGAGATGTGGAACATCCGTACATACAATGGGGGGGGGGGGTTGCCCCTTAGGAGTGAAAGTTTTTAAAACCTTGGATTTCGTTGTCCATGACGTGTCCGTTACTTAACTAAATATCACTATAATATTGACGACTCGGAACACAAAGTTTTTTATAAGTAAAAACGTAAAGTTTTACCTTACAGCCTAAACCGGCTTTCACCTATAGAAGGCTTCATCAGAGGCTGTCGTTAGTAGCGCTGCTCGTCTTGTTGTTGGCGACGAGAAAGTGTTTCGAAAGATTGAAGCTGTGTGTGTGTGGTGAGATGTGAATTATTCGAACACATCATTATTCGAACACATCTCACCACACACACACAGCTTCAATCTTTCGAAACACTTTCTCGTCGCCAACAACAAGACGAGCAGCGCTACTAACGACAGCCTCTGATGAAGCCTTCTATAGGTGAAAGCCGGTTTAGGCTGTAAGGTAAAACTTTACGTTTTTACTTATAAAAAACTTTGTGTTCCGAGTCGTCAATATTATAGTGATATTTTTTTAAAACCGTTTCTTAGTGAGCACCTAAGACCTATGATGAAGCTATGTTCAAAGTTTCATTGATATCCATTCAGTAGTTTTTGCTCTACGTTGATTCTATGTCAGTCAGTCAGGCAAAATCCCCCCCCCTTTTTTCCCCTTTAAAGGTCGAATTTCCAAAAATCCCTTCTTAGCGGATACCTACATCACATAAGGAACCTACATGCCAAATTTCAAGTTTCTAGGTGTTATAGTTTCGGAGATTTCGTGATGAACAGTGAGTGAGTCTCTTTTATATATATAGATTCCCGCTTTTGGTAATAGATTCTTTGTTAATTCTTTGCAAATAATCACACCGTTGTCTCCTGTAAATTGAAATAATTTATGTACTTTACTTCGCGTTATGCTCTGGTATCCTCATTCGTAATTCTATCTTGCAATGTATAATTTATAGTATTTTGTAGAAACTGCATTTCAGCACTTTGAATCTTCCCGCATTCCCTTTTCGTCATGCTCCACGCCACACTTGCATAAGTCAACGTGGGTATTGCAATCGTCTTATAAAATTTAATCGTTGTGCCGTGTATTGTTTTATTTCTAAGATTTCTATGAATCGTACCACAAATATTCCTAAATTTATTTATCTTCTCTCTTCTATCATATTCAGATTCATAGCTTTCTGCACAGCCGAGATATTTGAAACGTCTCACTTGTTCTAAAGTGCTGGTGTTTATAACTATCATAGTCCTCATTGGATATTTTCCTATAAAGTCCATGGTTTTGGTCTTTCTTACTGAAATTGTCAGTGAGTACTCTCTTGCCACTTCTTATAACTAAAACATAGCTCTTTGTAAATCATCCTCATTTTCTTGAATTTGAAATATGCCATCCGCATATAGCAGGGAACCCACACAAATTGATTTATTAAGCCGTATTCCCTAAGTCACTCTGGATTTCCATGCTCTGTACATGTCGTCACTGTATATTGCAACAGTACGTCTACGTACGTTACTGTGCATCGTCGCAGTTAGTTAAAAAAAACTGCTAAATTAGAATAAATAATTAATATTGTCTTCTTCTTCTTCTTCTTCTTCTTCTTCTTCTTCTTCTTCTTCTTCTTCTTCTTCTTCTTCTTCTTCTTCTTCTTCTTCTTCTTCTTCTTCTTCTTCTTCTTCTTCATCATGTTTTAGGCATTCTGCCTGTTACGGTTCCCACCTTTTCCTTGGTCTACCTAAATTTCTTCTTCCTCTGGCTTTGTATTTTCTAGCTTTTACTGGAATCCTGTATTGTTGCATTCTTTCTAAATGTTCTTGCCACTTGTTTCCATTAAATTTTATCTTTTCATTTAACTTGAATACCTGAAGTTCTTGTCTAATCGTTTCATTTCTTATTCTGTCTATTCGACTACAGCCCTTAACTCGTCTTAAGAATCTCATTTTCTGTGCCTGAATTCGATTTTCTTGTGCCTTTGTCGTTACCCATGTTTCGCTGCCATATATAAGATTAATATTGTCAATATTAAAAAAAAAAAATAAGTATTGAAAGCTGTAAGTAACTAGCGAAGGGGAATGTGCAGGATGGTACTGACATATCACGCCAAACACAAGCTAACAATGTGTACAATGTAAGTGATCTGTCTGTGTGTGAACCAGTAGAAACCGTAGCGTCACCCCTGAATAAATGTGAATTAAATAAGTAATTTATTTAAATTTTGGTAAGTGCGCGTAAGATATGACAAAAACAATTTACGCTACGTTATAAAGACGCGCACATGTGCAAAATCTACTGCGAAACAAATAATACATATTAATGCAGTGTAAATAAAAGTGAATAGAACCAAGAATAATTAAAGTATAGAAAAACTGTTATATACATAAAAAAATTACCGATCGTATGAACATCGAGTAATAAACAAAAGAATATTTTGTTTTTTTTATATTTTTGAAATTATAACGTAGCATAAATGTTTAAGTAATTCATATTTTGATTGGTATTTCATGAATACGATTTTCATATGTAGGCACACAAAGCAAAGTAGTAATAATATAAACAAAAAATATCCGATTTAAATAGAAATACAATCTGAGCAAGTCAATTTATATCTTGTGTATTATATTTATGAACATTTGTGTTCATGTTATTTGTATAGTGACAATAATTGTGTGTATGCTGAGCATACACAAAAGAAAAATATTATGCGAATAATAATGACGAAATTTTATTTCGTAATTTTTGAAAATTTATTTAATAAAATTTTGAAAGATTTTTGCGAAGTCGATATGATATAAGAAGTGTTATTATTTAAAAACACACCATACACCTTTTCTCGTTATAATATATTAATCTAGGTTAAGGAAACACAGCATCCTGCCTAACTCCCTTATTTATTATAAGTCTCCCGAGAGCCTACCATTCAGATCTATGACTTTTGTCATAGATGTTCATCATACATATGTAATTTTGTAAAGGATCTTAAATGAATTTATTAATTGCAGTGGATATACTCTTCTATCCATAATATTCCATAACTTTTAACGGTCTACATTATCGAATGCTTTTTCCTGAGAATGCTCAAAAGATGGAAAACCATTTCACCTTGATTCATACTTTCTTCTGAAAGTTTCAACCACCAACCTGAGGCCTTCTTCGGTAGCAGTGAGTTCGACAAAAGATGGCAGCCCGAACTCAACCACAAGCAATATAACTATGTCATCCGCATGTAGCAGGGAACCCATACGAATAGGTTTGTAAAACTTTATTCCCGAGGTTATTGTAGATTTCCATGCTCTCAACATGTCGACAACATAACTTACAGGTTATTGTCGCGGTCTATCTCAAAATGTTTGAGAATTTAATGAGGCTTTCTAATGTTTGAGTTATGTTGATTACTTCAGTGTTAAAAAAATTACAGGCATTGCACAAATGCAATGCACAGAGAAGGGCATTGAAAATGCTTCAATAAAGCTAAAAAATATATATATTTATGTTCATTCACCAATCAATGAATTCATTCTTCATTTACCAATGTACAGATTATAAGTTAAATAAGCGAAGTTTTATATGTGTACTACGTTATTGACAACAAAGAAGTAGTTTCTATGGAAACTCACTGGTTCCCATTTTCGATAACGCACCAGCGATCGGCCGCAAATGTGCGACACGTCCTTATAAACATTTTAATGTTAATAAAGTAATATCCTGACACACTACAAACCGTCAATAACAAGAAATCTAGTAAAAACCCGCCCATATATTACTGGTGCGTATATTAGACCTGAATTGTTTTCGGAAAGTCAGAACAGTAGTTTATAACAAACTTTATTTTGTAGTAAACTGTGCATAATACTTTATATCAAATCAAGTATAATTCAGTCTCCGTTGGTCTTTATCCCTTGCGGTCGTCACAGGCAAAGGCTCTGGAGAATTATTCGTTATTTAAGTGATGGTAGCAAGGCGAGGGCGGAAGCGGGCACGCTTAAATCAATCTGAATGCGGAAATGTATTACTTCGGTCGAGTAATCTAATAAATCCTCCTTATATCTGATTTACGTGACATTTTGTTATTACAGAGTATCCTTAAACTGCTCGTAGGTCAATCCGCGTCGCTTTTGGGAAACTTTGTAATCCATTGTCCAATTTCTCTGTACATAAGAACAAAACTTTTGTCAAAAGTAATTCGAGAATACTGTTCTCTCCAAATATAACTGAAAGTTATGGGTTTTTGTTGGAAAATTCATTTTGTAGTCACACGACTGTTTACAATACGATTCACGTTTTATTCACAATCAACATGTAAAAATAAATTATTTTGTATATAATGAACGTGTTTAACATAAACAGAGAAATACGTATTCAAATTATTAATTCTTTATTCTACATATTTTTAAGACCGGTCTTACTGATCGTCGTATGGTGCAGTGTAAACAAATACAGTCACCAATGAAGTCTTTAATAACCAGCTTTAATTAATCACAAATAAAAATTAGTAATCAACTCGTACAATGATTCCAGTTAATTTGTCCACACGCTATAATAAATATTAGAGTAACAAACTAATTATAACACAATAACTGCACTACGGAAAATCGCTCAACCGAACTGATCTGACAAAGCCAGACGCTCTGCAGGTCGCACAGAGGTTCAGAATAGGTTTCCCTCCTTACTGCACGTCGGCTAATGCGTATTTCAAGTATTCTCCAGAGTACTGTGGACTGTACTTGTCTGAGGCTACACTTGTCAGACGGGTGGAGGATGTTCTAGGCAGTTCGATAGGCTTCACGTTACAATATATTAGATTAGGACTTGAATAAGCGTTCTACATGAATTACTATATGGTCCAATTCTTATAAGAATGAAAGGGACAAAAAATTAACTTAAAGTCAGAAACATCTTTAATCAGTAATCAATTATAACTTAAATCAGTAAAATCATATAACCATATACATCAAATCAAGTCGAAAAGACTGTTGTTTACGAATTTATCTGAAAGCTACGGACATTTCTTGGAAAGTCCATTGTATATTCAAAGACTGGTAGAAAACGTTTACATTTTTATAACATTCTTTTCACATAAATATAATTTTTTCATATACAATAAATGTGTTCGACATAACTGCAAAATATGTACTGGAATTAGTAAAGGTAAACATCTTTTCAAGTATATTGGATGGGCACTTTAACAAGTGTCCTTGCGGTGGAATTGTTTTAAGAATACACGAAACTGAAATTGGACGTTAAAAACACTTATACTTCTCCCAAAAGTCATACACTAAAAACTCGTTTATCCGAATCGCGTTTATCCTAAAATCCGGTTTATCCTAAACAAAATTTGTAGAAATATTAAAAGACATTGAAGGGTGCACACAGTTACAAGTAGATGACGTATCCGAGTGGATTACTTCGAAAAAAGACGATCCTGTATATCAGCTGTTATTCGATGATGAAATTGTGGCACATTGTTCACAACAGCCCGGCGAGGACAAAAACTCTGACGATGATGTGGAAGAGAAAATGGGGGTCAACCATACAGAGGCAACATCAATGTTTGAAGAGCTACTGTCGTATTTGGAGCGACAAGACGAAACTTTCCCTGCAGAACTTCTAACAATGAAACTACTTCGAGATCGGGCAGCCAGCAAACGAGCTTCAAAGCTTAGGCAAAAAACTATGATTGATTACTCAATGAACAAGCAATAGGACTGTTCCAGTACTGTAGAAACTATAATTTATAGTGCGGTGCCGTTTTATAGTTTATTGTGTCGTATTCACTGTAAGTAAATTTTGAATTATTATTATTATTATTATTATTATTATTATTATTATTATTATTAAATAAAGTTACTGTACTTACATATGTATTATTATTTAAATAGAAGTTTCGGTTTATCCGAAAGGGGCAAGGTCCCATCAAATTAGGATAAACAAATTTTTAGTGTACACCTAAACTATACATTCATTGTGAATAACTTGTCTATACAAAACTAAACCATTTTTATAAAAAAAAAACCAACGAAAACGATTATTATTGCCATAAATTTATTACTATTATTCACTGTCAGATTAATTATGTTATAGCGTTTATCATAAATCTCAAATCACTTACTTTATAAACCTACTTTTAAATATTTTTACCATATATATTCAAAAGCGTTTTTCGAAATCGATGAAAGTAATTGTTTTTACCACACGCATTTTGTATATTTTGAAATCTAGGCCTACATATTGTTTGCGAATAGCTCGTTTTGACGTAAAACATTCAAACCTTCTCCACATTACGTTTGCGATTAATTTCTTTGCTAAATCTCTAAGCAAGATTCCTGCTGAAACTATGGTAGAGCTGATGCCAATGAAATTGGTTTACAGTAGGCCTACTTCAAAATATGTCAGTCTATTTTCTTATGTACATAAACAAAACAAGTATATATCATTCCTTCGTAGTGTTCAATACACTGTGTTTAATTTTTAGTTAAGTATGAACTTTCACACACACATTTCAGTCTCTTTGTAGGTTTAAAAACTTCTCAAATATTACCTTACCCCGTCAGTAAATAGATATTGTTATTTTCGTTGAGATGAAAGACAATTACGTACCTTTCTTGAAAGTCCGAGAATGTCGTTCTATTCGCTTCTCGACTAGCCTAGCGCGTGCAGCGTCTGTTTCAAGTTCGGCACTGAGCTATTCTCAGATAGTTCCAGAACCTATAATTACGTAGTTATTCTCGTTGCGCCGCGAGTAGATGGTTCGGGAAAGTAGTAGGTGTTTGTAGACCTCTGCAGAGTATATATAAGCTACAGCGGCAGCTTACTAGTTAGTTATAGATGGCGATTTAGTCAGTGCGGTTCAAGTGATTGTTGCCGATTATAGGAAAGAATTATTGAGTTAGTGCGGTGACATTATAATTTCGAGCGGACAAATTTAACTTGAATTATAGTTCGGAGACTGTATCTTTGTTGTTTTCAAATCGTTATTTGTGACTAAATAAAGTTGGTAATTAGTGACGTCATTGGTGTCTGATATTTTGTTTTCACTATATTGTTACAATGGTCTCACTTATCGTCGTATGGTACAGAGGAAAACAAAATACAAGACACCAATGACGTCACTAATAACCAGCTTTCATTGTCACAATTAATAAATCTTAATCAAGAAGATACAATTCAAATACAATTTGCCCACACGCAATAATAATGTAAAGGATAAAGAATTCCACACTAATTATAATACTTCTACAAACAGTCGATCCGCGCTAAGCAAATCGCTCACTATCAACTGACTGAAAAGCCGGCTTCTGTGGGTTTTTGTAGGTCGCGCAGAGGTCCAGTATAGTTTTCCCTCCTTACTGCACAACCGCTTAATCCGTAACTCAACTGTTCTTTGTGTGATGACACAATAACTCGACACACTGGAACATCCTTGTGGGCGGCTTTGACTGAGGCTACACCTGCTTCGCTTCGCTTCACTGGGGGGGGGGGGGGACGCGCTCGGTTGTTCCAGAGTGTTCTCGTTACGGTATAATAAAACGATCGGTGTGACCGTTGTAACAATATTAAGAATCCAAATTTTTTTTTCTTTTAACTAATTTATGCAAATAATGGAATGCATTTCTTCTAAAATTACAGAAGTCTGTGCGACATTGTTAAGGTTTCAAATAAGTAAATGGCACATGATGACACGCACGCGCACTCACGCGCGCGCCCACACACACACACACAAATGACTCAACAACCGGCGGGATATTTCAGCGTACAAAAAAAAATTGGTCTGAGCGATGGGTGGCGATAAATAGGTCAGACAACTGAGGTCGGTGACGCAACAAAACAAACAAACCGCTACAGACGCTGGTGTCTATTGAGACCTGCGTCACGTTCGGTGGTGACGCCGACGTGATACTGAGCGCTGTCAGCGTCGCGACGCCGGCACCGCTATCGTTTTTGTAAACACTTCCTCCCTCCTCCCCACACTCACACAACGTTCTGATAAGCATGTCAACAACTGAACTGTCATAGTGACAACCAAACCACCTCCCTCCACGGGAAGGTAATTTTCTTTTCTTTCATTCATTCCTTTATGTTAGTTACTTGGTTCTATATTCAGCACTTTACACCAATACTTAGGTAAGAAAAAAGTATTGTAAAAATTAATTTAAAATTTTGAAAATGACTGACGCATCCCCAAACAACTATGGAACTATAACCCGAGGGGACGGAGAGGTGTGGGACGTCCGAGGAAGCGCTGGAGTGACCAGCTCTAAACTTTGCTTATTTGAGACCGAAACAAACCATCCTTGGTTTAATCCTTGAAGATGATGATGATGAAATTTAACAAGATTTTTACCAGTTTTCTTTATTACTAATCGTTTCAAGTGTTGCTTTTCCCACAAAACAAATGTCGGGTATCATTTGGCGAAGATCTGTCGCTACTGTTTCTGAGATGTCGATAATTCACATAGCAACCGACACAACGGTCGAACAGCCGTTTTTTAGTATTGCGGTATTTAGTAATGTATTTAGTAATAATTTCGAAAATATTGACAGCTTCCATGTAAGCTTTAGACAAAAGTTAGAAATTTTGAGTTTTTAGCAACAACACATTTTTTAAAGAGGTACACACGTAACTTCGAAGAAGTTGACGAATGGTCTGAGACTGGAATAAAGTAATCAGATAAGGGGTGCACAGAGACATTACTGAAACATGTCCCGTCTACTAGTAAACGACAGAAGAACGTGAATGCGTGTTTGATTATTTAACCTGACGATGTGCTGTGGTCCTCGCATGGCACGTTTAAAATAAATTACTTAAATCAACTCGAGCGTGGCCTTTGCCACAATACTGTGGTGTTACTGACGGATATGTGTTCAGTACGGTTTTAAATGCTTTGTGACAGTGAAGATGGCCTCCAATGCGAGGTTGAAACGTTTGTTGTGAATAATGGAAGGCCACGACCTTACAGCCCGCCGAGTAGTTGTTTTAATTACGACGCCGGACGTGAGAGGCTATGGAATCGGTCAATTGATAAATTGTGTGTTTTGGTTATTTGCAATGAAATTTGGTGAAATTTGTATATTTTTTACCAACATGTTAAATTAAATAAATTTATCATTTAGCAAAACGTTAATAATAGGCACTATCTTTTTTGTGTGCTGAACGGTACACGTGAGGCAGCTTATCCTGCCTGACTCCTAGACTCTCTAGGCGGTATAAAGGAAGTCATTATTATTATTATTATTATTATTATTATTATTATTATGCTAAAGGCGGAGAAGTACAGAAAACTTATAGCATCGGTGCAGAGAAGACAAGCCCTCAGAATAGCTTCCTCTTACTGGACAGTGCCATAGAAGGAGTGATTCCCATAGACCTGTTGGCTCTAGAGCGGAACCATTTATTCGAAAGAAGAGAGGAAATTGGAAGTGATGCCGCAAAGCATGATGCCAGGGAGCTCATTCTCCGGCACTGGCAAGACCGCTGGGATACAGGAATATGGATCGACCGCCAACAGGGTGAGGTCAACTACCATCTCACCCAGTTGCTCAGTGGCCACGGAAATTTTAATGCCTACCTCCATAGAATGGGAAAGGTGCAAAGCCCAGCGTGCCAAAACGGAGACTCCCCCTATGAAGATGCCTCGCGCACGTTTTTCAAGTGATGCAGATTGGCAAGACAGAGGATGGTACTGGAAATGGAGCTCGGGGAGTTCACGCCCGAGAGAGTAGTTGCGCTTATGGTTCGTGGTAAGGCGGAATGGGACCGCATCAATGCATTTATTCAGTGGGTCCCACTAGAAAAAAAACCGATAGACCCAACTTGCACCCAACAGGCAGTAGAACATGAGGAACAACTAGAAAGAGGCCGATAAGGACGCAATAGGCTCCATCTAGAAGTAATACGCTAAGCGGTTCCACGATAGATATGAATGCCTGAATTAGAAGTGCGTTTATACTGGGGTGAGTCACACACACACACACACACCACAGGAAGCACTGTCTCTACTGACGGTGTATAAAGCATTTTCTCCCTCTATAAAAAAATATTATTATTCTGATCTTCTTCCGCTGAGACAAATGGAAACAGCACAGGAGATCGTTGGAAGAGGATATTAGGCAGGAGACCTACTCGGATAACATCGTCAAAGCGATATTTCGTGGTGAGGATACCTGGACTGTGTGGCACGGTTAGCAGAAGATATTCTTCGGGCGTAGAAGGTAGACTTGGATAACATAATATAGTAGAAGAATAAAAAGCCAGATGTGAGTCCTAGCGCTGAAGAACAATAGGTCTAGCCCGAAGTAGTGTGTCAGACAGTTCCAGGTTAGTGTCCTAGAAGAAGAAGAGAGATGATTTTTTTTAGTCTGTCGGGTATAATCGCTAAACTCTCAGACCCCGGAAGTGTGCACCCTTCCGGACATTTGTTAGGAAAACTTTACCATTTACTCTCGTTAAAAAAATATATATTTGTATTTTGTGGACAATCAATTCCTATTTTGGTTAAAATTTCCTTTCATATGATATCTGACATAGACTTTTGCGATTTTTTCAAATGTTGGACTTCTTCACATTTTTTCCCTCCTGCTCTCTCCCTTACTCTTTGGGCAATCGGTAGGGTTAAAGTGTGGAGGTGCATGCTAAGTTTTACGAAAATCGGTTGTTGCATTTAAAAGTGATGGTGAGACAACCCCAAACAAATTGACAGACAGATAGACAAAAAGACAGACAGACAAATGCCAGAACTATATCAATTATAATTTAAGAAAACTACGCTCTCGCTTTCCTTGTAAGTGATCAACTATGTTGTCCGTAAAGTATTGTTAGGAAATTACGTAAGGCTCTTGAAAAGTCGGCACGTGCACTGTCTCTGTCAAGGCCGTGCACTGTAGTAGCTTCTAGACTGTTCAAGCACTTTTAACTACCCAAATTATGCCGTCACGCGGCCAAAACAATGGAAAATTATTCTGAAACATCTGCGAGATTTATATTAAGCAACAGCGGCCGGCTTAGGAGTTAGTTACACCTGGCGAAATTGTAGATTGCGGATCAAGTGATTATAGCGGATTAGTGGAAAATCATTATTCTGTTATAATTAGTGCGGAACTCTAATAGTTGCTATTATTATTTGCTTGCGTGTGGACAAATTTTAATTGAATTTTACTATGAGAGTACTTTTGTGACTCATTAAAGCTGCCAATTAGTGAATCCATTAGTGTCTGTATCTTGTTTCCACTGTACAATACGACGATTGTTGTGACCATCGTAACAATAATTGTTGCGTAATGCAGAAAAAGTGTTATGCCATTACGGAACGTTCTGGTACATTGGAGAACATTGTTCTACTCTATTCCCGCAGCTTTAATGCGTGCACGACGCTTGACACGCGAGGCAGTAGTACGTAATGCGGAACGTTACGTGCGATGGTGTCGTTCTAGAAGCTTCTCAATTAGCCCAAGAGTGCGTGTTTCTGCGAAGGTCGCGCTGAAGTGTCCTCTAGAATTTTCGATGGCTTGTTAAGGACGCATATTGTGGATCCCTACAAACTATAAATAGCCCATACCCGCTGCTTATTTTTCAGTTATTGTCGGGCGATTACACAGTGCGTTTGCGTGGCGATTTACACAGTGCGGTTCGAAGTATTGTGGCGAAGTGTTGTGTGTTTTTTAATCGCGCTGAACAATTGTAATACAAAATTGTGTTTTATGTTATTTGACATTTTATTGCGTGTGAACAATTTCTATTTGATTTGTTGTAAGAGACTATCTTGTTGATTACAAACTGTTTAATTGTGATAATTAAAGCTGGTGATTAGTGACTTAATTGGTGTCTTGTATTTTGTTTTCCACTGTACCATACTGACGGTCGTAACAATATCGATCGACTTATCGTTACTTTCATATTTATCAATTACCATTCTCCTGTTTTATTTTAACACTTACATATTCGTTACTAATTTACCGCTTAACTCTGATTAGAATATTTATCAATCCCGTCCAATCATGTTGTTTAAACCTAATACCACACCGCGGTGCCTACATTCAATACCTGCCCTCTTTGATTCCCACACTTGGCCATCTGCTTTCGGTTTTATCTTTAAATTTCATTTCTAACTTTTTATGTGTGGGAGAAGCTTTTTTTTAAGATACTTCATTAATTTAAATAGATTTATTTTTAACAACAAACTGGCGCTACAATATGATATTAACGTTTAAAGACTGAAACAGTCTGAGAACGCTGTTCTTTAGATAGCAACCTACCACTCCCGGCTACAGCCCTTGGCCTCCTCCACGCATTTCTATTCTAAACCTTTTATCCCTATCCCCCCACTTTCATCGTCTTTCCTCATCACAAACGCGGCCTTTTCCTCTTCTTAAATAAAGTAAAACTTTATTCTTAAAATTCACTTTAGCCATAAACACATCACGTGTCCTCTTCACATGATCCAGCCGTTGTAGCTTTTGAGCTTTTACATATATTACCGTAGCCTATCCTCTAATTTTAGCCTACTAACTGATTTCTACTACTATCTTAATATAACAACTTGTCTGAGTCTAATTGACTTTAACGAAATTGCAGACCAGTCGTATTCAAGCGGCCGAAAAGAGATTTCTCCTCAGGGACGTGGCAGAATATACTGTACTCTTCACGATCATAAATGGAATATCGATGTACGGAAGAAACTGAATATTATGGGTATACTCGATAGGACTGCCCAATATCTGAAATGGTTGGAACATCTTAACCAAATGGATGACTCCCGCATCCCCTAACATTTATGGAATTATAAGCCGAAAGGCCGGAGAGATGTGAGGCGCCCGGGGAAGGATTGGAGTCACCAATTCTAGTGTATCCGCTTGGGACCGGAACATATAAATTTTGGTTTAATCCTTACTACTGTCGTTGATGATGCTGATTATCACGACTCCTCTACTTATTATTTTTATAAACACATTGAAAGATTAACCGCAAAATTTTTCTTTCAACCGTTCTTAATATTTGTGGATCATTACCCACGTTTCACACACATAGGTGGCCACCGGCCGTATTAGGGTTATATAAACTTGTACTTTTGAAGCCCTAGTTAATACTTTGCTTTTTGCCATCTTTATATTTGGAAAGTATAAAGTAGATTTTCCTGCACGTATGTTATTTTCTTATCACAACGCATGTTATTTGTTTTGAGATTGCCTTTTTAACAAAAACGATGTATTGTATCAGATGTGTATACAATACTTTTTAAATTTTTGTTAATTATCAGTATCGACTACTACTCTAGGATTTCTAGTTTTGCTACTAAAACCCCCCGAAGATGGATGCTTTACCATGCATGGTCTTACCAAGCGATATGCCTGTAACACATACCCAAGGGACACATTAGTTACTGAACTCTAGCAAGGAAGATATACCGGGAGTGAGGCTTTCAACTTTTCTAAAATTAAGTTCTCGGGATTTCCTACCACGAGAACGTGTGATACTGTAACTTTAGAAATAGAGCAGACAATTCTTAAAAAAAAAAAAAGAAAACAGAAACGGCTATCATTTAACATATCATATACGATCATCATCATCTACATGACCACTCCAAGGACTAGGCCTTAGACCTGTTCCGGAACCCACCTCCTCCTCGGTCTACAGACATCTCTCTTCCCAGTATGGTGATAACCCAAGGCAGCAACAGTTAGACGGATATCAGGCATGCGATTCAAGTGTTCACACCACCTCCTTCTGTTGTTTTCAATCTTCTGGTGCAATGATACAATGTTTAAATTGCTTCTAATATCCTCGTTCCTTCTCCGATTCAAGAGAGAACAACCTTGCTTCCCCTCTTAGAAATTTTATTTTGGCTGCTTGAATCCTCTGCACGTCGCTTTTACCAAGAGTCCATGTCTCACTAGCATACAGGAATGTGGGGACAGCCACAGTTTAATAAAATTTTATACGGTTATCTTTCCGAGTTTTATTTTTCAGGTACCCATGAATCGTTCCACAGATGCGTCTAAATTTTGTTAGCTTACTATCCCAATCAATATCAGTCTCATGTGAGATATTACAACCAAGGCAATTGAAATGACTAACTTGATCCAAAATATTCACGACTGTCTTTGTTCTTATAGGTTGCCTGCCCTGAAATGCCATCGTTTTAGATTTTGTAGCAGAGATCTGTAGCCCATAGTCTTGTATGATGCTATTGAACGTAAATATCGCCCACTGCATCTGGTCTTATGTTTTATGTATCATTACCTTGTGATCTGCATAAAGCAATGCAGTCACACGAATATTTCGCTGAAGTGATATTCCCGAGTCAACTATAGCTGTCCATCACCGAAATATGTCGTCCATGTAGATATTAAAAGTGTCGGTGAAATACGGCAACCTTTGTCTCACACCTTTATTTGTAGGTATATCTTCTGATAATATACCATTCAAATCCACAATAACCGCTGTCTTGTAATATAAGCTCCTAAGAACTTTAATTAATTGCGAAGGGAAACCCTTTCGTTCCATTATACCCTAGAGTAGCGAACTTTCACATTATCAAAAGCTTTCGACACATGTATGAATGCTAGATGCGTCTCTAAGTTAAATTTCCTTTTCTTTTCAATTATTAATTCAAGTGTATATCATATCCGACTAGAACATAAAATATGTTATATCTTAGCTACAAATAGAGTGCAGCGATCCACACAACACCTTACGTGAGGGTAGTTCTCACCCTCTGTTTACAAACGGTGCCGCGTCTACCCCGCCCTACGTGACTCACGTTTCAATACATTCTGCTGTCTGTAACATTTCCTCTGTCACATGCGGAATGCCAAACGATAACGTGACGACGTTCACGAATCACATCCGCTACCGACTCACACACAGGAATTGAAGTCTGCTCTAAACGTACCGTCGCGTAGTCTACTTGTACTTTGAACATACGAATAACAGACGCTCAGCTCCAAACGACACCCTTAACTTAACTGGCATTGGTGTCAAATATCGGCAGTTATTAAACTATTACAGGTAAAATAAGGTAATCTCCTGAAGAAAATAAACGCTCAACGTACTACTCTTCTCAAGCGTTAAGGTTTGCAAGCTGCTACATTAAGTATAATGCATAACGCATATTGCTACGACAATTACTGTATTCTAACGCTCTCGTAAAGTCGTCGGGTGCAATGTCTCTGTCACGACCGTGCATTCAATTAGTTCCGAGACTGTTCGAACTTCTGCGGGGTATGTATTGGGTGTCCCATAATGTACGCAATATTTGAATTACGCGCCACTGTCGTCTTGTTAGGTTGGTAGCACTGCAACTGTTGTATTGTTGTTGCCGTTTACTCGCCATTAGTCGTCATGGAGCGTTACACGAAAGAACAGCGCGTTGTTATTGTGAAAACACATTGTAAGAACGGTGAATGTTATGCGGAAACCGTTCGTAAATTGCGTGGAATTTTTGGCCGACGAAAAGCACCTAATCTGTCAACTGTGCAGAGATTGATTAAGAAATTCGAAGAAACAGCTTCGTTATTAGACGTTAAATCGTCTGGACGTCCTTGCGCTACCCGTTCTATTGAAAACGTCGCGGTAGTGAGAGATAGTGTCTATGTGAGTCCAGGGAAATCAATTCGCCGTCGATCACAACAACTGGCCATTCCAAGAAGCACAATGCAGCGAATTCTAAAAAACGATCTTCATCTGAATGCCTACAAAATCCAACTAACACAAGAACTCAAACCGTGTGACCATTTGAAGCGCCGATAATTCGTCAGTTGGATATTGGGCAAACGTGAAACTGACGGTGATTTTTCCCACAAAATCATCTTTAGCGATGAGGCACACTTCCACCTCAACGGGTACGTAAATAAACAAAATAGTCGGCTTTGGGGTACAGAGAACCCTCGTATCATTCACGAGAAGTCTTTGCATACACAAAGAGCAACTGTTTGGTGCGGGTTTTGGGCTGGTGGCGTGATTGGGCCGTATTTCTTTGAGAATGAGGCTGGAGATGCAGTAACAGTGACTGGCGAACGTTACCGGAACATGATAATGGAGTTTTTGTGGTCTCAACTGGAAGGTATGGAATTCGAAGATAGGCCTATGTGGTTTCAGCAGGACGGCGCAACCAGTCATACTGCCCGCGAAACAATTGCTTTGTTATCTGAAAAGTTTCCTGCACGTCTTATTTCACGCAACGGCGATCAGAACTGGCCACCGAGGTCTTGTGATTTAACACCATGCGACTCCTTCCTTTGGGGATATGTGAAATCACGCGCTTATGTCCGCAATCCACGAACAATTTTTCGACTCAAGGAACAGATTCAACGAGTTATTGGTGAGATTGAGCCGGAATTGTGCAAGAAGGTCACCGAAAATTTCGATCGACCGACAACAGTGTGCCAGCAGAGTCGCGGGGGACATTTGACTGATATTGTGTTCCACATTTAACCGCAGTAAGTGTACTTTGTATTAACATTAAAACATCTGATATTTTTCAACGAATAAAAGTTTTTACAACATTATTAAATCTTGCGTACTTTATGGGACACCCTTTATAAGGGTCTACGGCCGGCTTGGTAGTTAGTTACACCTCGTGAGATTGTACAGTGCGGATCAAATGACTGTTGCGGATTAGTGGAAAGTGATTAGTCTGTTTAATTAGTTCGGAACTCTCTAATAGTTGACAATTATTACTGCGTGTACACAAATCTAACCTGAATTATTGTATGAAAGTATCTTGTTGATTTTCAAATTGTTATATGTCACTGATTAGAGCTGGTTATTAGTGACTTCATTGGTGTTTGTATTTTGTTTCTACTGTAACGTACGACGATCCGTGATACGGTCGTAGCAGTATCGCATGAGACTAAAAGACTGTTATGTATCGACTGCAATTAGAGTACAGCGATGCACACAACGTGAGGGTAGTTCTCACCCACTGTTTACAAACGGTGTCGCGTCAAACGGTCCCTACGTGACACACGTTTCAATACAATGTGCTATCTGTAACTGTAACCTTTCCTCTGTCGACGTCACATGTGGAATGCCAAACAACAACGTGACCCACACTAATCACACACAAGGAATTGAAGTCTGCTCTAAGCGTACCGTCGCGTCTACTTGTACTTTGAACATACAAATAACAGGCGGTCAGCTCCAAACAACACTCTTAACTTAACTGGCATTTTGAAATTATCGGCAATTACTAAAAACTATTACAGTTAAAATAAAGTAATTTCACTAATCTCCCTGAAGAAGAAAAAAATGCTCAACCTACTACTATCAGCAGTTCACCTTTGCTACCGAACAAGGAATGTGGTGACGTATGCCATTTCACTGCACGCACTCTAATACTACAATTTAAAATACGTTTGACGCAATTTTGGTGTGATTTGATTGTCTCTCACAAGGTATTTCCTGTAGCGAAAAAAAAAACACTTTAACAAAATATTTAATAAATTACACTTATGTAGAATGTACGAAGATTCAATCTAATACGCACACAAAATTACAACTAAATACGTATGAAGAGTGTTTTCAGAACCAGTAATACCGCATCAACGCAACCACACACTATCATTCAGTAGACCTCCCCGCTCCTCAAGCGTTTCGGCAGCAAAACTGGTGTGTGTACAGTACCTTTCACTTCACAAGTGTTAGTAAGCTGTTAACTAATGTGCAAAGCATAAAGCGTATCATGCCATTTTAGAACGTTCATTGACTATCTACCAGTGGCGTATCTAAAATTTTGCTTTGACGGGATCCGGGGTCGGGGCGGATTTATACAAAAGAAAAAACAACTTAAGACTAATCAACATTACTATCTTTAAAGTAAACGCTTGATAACCAGTCCTGAAATCAGTCCCACTGAAGTAAACACAATAAAAATACGCGTTATTGAAACACTGTTAAAAGATGTTAATTTACTGAATTGATTTTCCTATACTTCCTATTTAAAACGTATACCCTAATGCTGTGTAAGAAATGTGTTTGTATATTTAAAAAAGAGCTACTACTCTATTAGCATACACAGCTGCAAAAACATAAAATAAGAAAGTCTAAAAGTTAAGAGATTAACAAAATTCATCAAATTTTTCGACCGTCTGGGAGGGGGGTTTGGTCCCATTCGTCCTCCCCGTAAATATGCCCCTGCTACCAAGCTTGTATAATTCATCTATACAATTTTCATGTTGTTACTCAAAATATTTACATATTATAAACCCCAAACAGACGTGTAATTAGAACGTAATAAGTCGTCGTGTAGTTCATGAGACTAAGCTAACTATAAGCAATAGCTATATTTATAACTATATTTATATTTATAAGCAAAATTATATTTATAAACTGAACATTATGGTGCGTTCAGTATCACATTCAGATTTCTTTTTTACATAAAACTATTCATATTATTATTATTATTTTATTTATTTATTTATTTATCAGGTCGGTGAAACAGCATCGGTCATTAGCGACCACAAAAATTATAATAACTAATTTATAAATCATACAAAAATGCTCATACAGATTCAGGAAAATTATATATTAATCTAGAAGATGCTGAGCAAAGATAAACATTGTAACAATATACTCGGGGACTTGTACGATTTAAAAACTACATTAGATATTTTGTTAAATATTAGCGCTTAACTAGTATTATAATGAAATATAAAATGTTAAATATTGCCCTATACAAGACAAATATTATAAATACATAACATGGAGATATATAATTATTAATTAATAACCTATATAAGCGTAGGCCTATATGTAATAATAAATATAATACATAATAATATAAGTAGCAACAAATGATATATAATAATAAATGTAACAACAAATTGAATGTAAAATGTTTTATAATAAATAAAACAGTAATAAGAATCTTGACTACATATTAATGCATTTACTTAAACGGTTTACAACTTACATAAATTTTAATGTTCTTAAAAATTTAATTGTCCGGAACTTATATATTTGTTGACAACTGTATCTCCTTTATCAGGAGAAGTATTCCGGCGGCTGAAGGCTTGTTGTTCAAACTTCTTCTAACGTCAGAAGGGATGTTAAATTTTGTTCGCAGATGATGGAAAGCAGGGCATTTTGAAACGAGATGGAAAGTTGTCAAAACCGTGACACAGTGATTGCATCTAGTAAGATGCTCGTTCGCGAAGGGCTTGTGAGTTAGCAGCGTGTAGCCGATACGGAGTCTTCTTATGACCACTTGATTTCTTCTGGATTCTGTAGCAAGTGTGGGTTGTTTATAAATATGTTTTCTCACTCGGAATAGCTTGGCGGGTGACTTAAGCCATTCATCTTTCCGGTATTCATATTATTATGAATAAATATTATGTAGATAATTTTTTAAACTTTAGTTGGGATGTACTTGTTTTTGCCCGCGAAACGTAAAGCTTATATCTAAGAAAAATAATAGCTTAATATTTATATGTACCCCTAATAGGTTAGATGCACTTATGCGTACTTCCGGGTGGGTCAGAAGTCTTCATCATTATTTTTTAAATGAGTCCATCATGCGACCGCCTCCTTTCGAGTCATTTTTGTTCACTGCTCTATTGTTTGATACTTTCACTAAATACAGTTAAAAATAAACTGGCCTTGCTCTGTCTCTTCTTATTAAAAGGTTCCCGTAGCGCAGCGTTATTAATGATTCTTTCATCATAAGAAATTCTAGTCTTCTCTTTTATGCACAGAATTTTGTAATTTTCAGCATTAAAACGTTATATTTTCTTCTTTTAATAGACTACATTATTGCGTCTTAAGCCTTGAAACGATACTCTAAATAGTTTTACCGTCAAAGCGACGTTCTGCTCTCTTTTATGATGTATAACACTGTGACATATTTTAAAAGATTAATTTTCATATTACATTATTTCTTATTTTACTTTCTTAAATTTTTCTTGCATATCTCACTTTAGTTTATTAAAAATTTCACTTTGTTTTCGAGAATAAATTTAATACTTTCTTACTAACTAAATATGTTCAATATAGATACTTTAATTAGCCGCTAATGTAACTTTTATTTTATTCGTATCTTATAAAATTACAAGCCTATAAATTACAATTTTTAACATCACAAGTTATAAAAATTTAAAAATGTGATAATTTATTAAAGAATGCAAATAAAATTGAAATCATCTTATTAACTTATGAAAAATATAAAAACACAGTTAATTAAGTAGTTATCGGAGGGAATTTATAAGCTCCTGGTCTTACTCAGATTCTGTAAACTGCCGTTCCCCAAGTATATATGGTTTTAAAATAGACATGAAAAGTCATAATTTCTCCATTTTCTGCGAATTATAATCGACATTCCCGCAGCTTTTCAGGAGAATTGGCGGTCCCAAGTATCGTTACTGAAAGAGATCCATCAGGATCCAGAAAATGTGGAATGACGGAAGAAAATATTGTTACGTCAGTCTAACTGTGGAAAACAAAATACAAAACACCAATGAAATCACTAATAACCAGCTTTGATTATCACAATTAATACTTTGTAACAAACAAGATAGTCTCTTACAACAATTCAAGTAAAAGTTGTCCACACGCAATAATAATGTCAACTAAAAGAATTCCGCACTAATTAGAACACAACAATTCGCTACAAACACTCGATCCGCGCTAAAGAAATCGCTCAACACCACTGAACTTATAAACCGGCTCCTATGACTTTTTATAGGTAGCGCACGCCTTCTAGAAAAACCTTCTATCCTCAATGTGTACGCCACTTAATGCTGACGCTAACGCGTATCTAAGTAGTCGCTCGGAGAATCTAGAACAAACTTGAACGCGGCCTTGTCTGAGGCAACACCTGCCACACTAGGCGGGGGACGGGTAGGGGACGCTCTGGGGTAGTCCTACGCGGTTCGATACGATTGTCGTTACAATATAGAGAACAGGAAAGTGGTTAGAAAGAAAATTGCGAAGGTAAAAGGATCTGTCCGAATAGAAAGTAAGGAGCACCTAAGCGGTGTTATCGGAAGAAGGACGAGAGAGTGCGAGAGAGAGAGAGAGAGAGAGAGAGAGAGAGAGAGAGAGAGAGAGAGAGAGAGAGAGAGAGAGAGAGAGAGAGAGAGAGAGAGAGATAGAGAGTGAAGCAATACTGGCAAAGGAGAAAAGAACTTCAGCAGTTGAAATTATTATTATCCGCCGGGCTGTTAGGCCGTGGTCCGTAATTGTCGTTATTGACAGAGGTTTCGGCCTCTTCATCAGAGGCCATCCTCAGTGTCTAGATTCACACGGTGTCCGCCAATTTGTTCTTTCATTGGCGGAAGAAAGTTCTCAGTGTCTATACTGGCGGACACCGTGCCAATCTAGACACTGAGGTTGGCTTCAGAATGTAGAAATGAAACAATGAAACGTCTATCAATAACGACAATTATAGACCACGGCACGACCACAGCCCGACGGATAGTAATAATTTCAACTATGTTGAAGCCGACCATGAAAGCTTAAGAGCTTGCATAAGAACTTCAGTAGTTCTGTAATCTTAGCCCGTAATGGTCGAAGCAAGAAAAGAAGAAAGCAATAGGCACTGTGCTTAGTGCAACGAGGAGACTAGAGAATATAACGATTTTTATTCTCTAAGTCCAGACTTATTTTTTGTCTGTACTCATTAACACATAGATGTATAGCAATTAAGATTAATTAAGTGCCTCAGTTAGATGCAGTTTTATCTTATAGGGCACTGGTTCCCAAAGTGGCGTCCGCGGGCCCCTGGGTTCCTCGACACTGGTTCCCAAAGTGGGGTCCGCGGGCCCCTGGGTTCCGCGACAATGTTTCATGTGGTCCGCAGACACTTATCCTGAAAATCTAGGATATAACATAATGGTCTCCGATTTTTTATGCTCTAAAATATAAATCTAAATTTTAGAATCTTGAAACAATTAGTAGAAGATTCCAGTATCTTTTTGGGAGGGTTCAAACTAATTGTAATTGTAAAAGTAATTTCAAACTAATGGTTTTAATAATGTCTTTAAATCGTGTCTTGTAGCAGAACTGTTTGTCACCCGAATTGAATAGACCTCTCTCTTACACTACAAAAAGAAGATTCATTGGCAGAACTTTCAACTGACAGTTCATTAAAGTTACAGTTATCGCAATTACAGCTAGCTGACTTCTGGTTATGTGTAATGACTGATTATCCTGAACCCTGAACTCGGAAAAGAGCTTTCAAGTATTAAACTGTCTTTTCCTCTACTTATTTGTGTGAAACCGCAGTCTCCTCTGCTCACGTACTTAAAGTCAAAGTTAGGAAATAAACTTGATGTCGAGAGTTACTTATTATTGAAGTTATCAGACTTCATATTATTGAAGTTATCGGACCTAATATTGCAGAGCTAAGTGTGCAAAAGCAGCTTCATTGTTCATATTAAACTGTGTTTGATATCATTAATATTATAATTTTCCAAGTTAAGAGAATTTTAATTTTAATACATTTATAATTAAAATATAAGAGTATTTTATACTGTTTGTATAGTATCATATTTACTGTTTGTTTTATTTCATAAATCAGACGGGGTCCGTGAATTTTTACATTATTTGGGAGGGAGTCCGCGGACTGAAAAGTTTGGGAATGTTAAAAGGCATTTACAAAATCATTACATCGGCATTTTGATAATCTGTCGGCATTATTAATCGGTCATAACATAGATAATCTGTACCAAAATAAGCTAGACCAATGCTCTAATGCTCTACATATAAGTCTTAATGACAGTATTGGATAGTTTTTTTAGAAATGTGTTTTCAGCGTTTTGAAGGTCAAGCTTTTCTTTTGCAAAATATATATTTTCGTCTACACTGTCCTCGACATAATGTCTTCTATACGTCTTTCAGACCATGGAACAGGCTCCTTCTATTATCTGTAATAAAATTGTATTTATTTTCCAAGCGAGTAAAGAATTCACTTATCTAGGTAACTATGTATCATAGAAGGGTTAAATTGATGTAGGCAAAAATATAGAACGATTCAACTACATCAACAGCACCATGTATATAAACGTGAGGAATAAAGTGAGGAAAGATGAGGTTGAAATTGTAAGACATGAAACGCTTCACGCAGGTCGTAGTGCAGCAGGAAAGACAGTGCAGAAAGTACGGTGTGAGGTGACCAACCACGTGACACACAACCGTGTGATACACCAATCGTGCGGCTGTTCTGACCACAAAATAATTGCTCCGAAAACAACGCGTCAAAGAAACGCCTGTGCAATGAGATCTTTTGACACCACAGAACCAGATATCCGTTTCATGTCTAATTTGTTAGCTTTACATTAGTAAACTGTCTCTTGAATGCGCCATAGCTTTGGGGATGGAAGCTCGTAGAAAAAAATGAAAAAAAAAGATCGAAACTGCTGAGATATAAACGCTGGGAAAGATCGTAGGAGAATGTGGAATACGGGATCAAAAGTTACAAGTTGTCAGCTTAAGTGACCAAATTAGGGAGTATAGGAATAAATGCGAACAACATTTACAAAGAATGAGCACTGAGTGGACCCCAAAGGTTGTGTACAGATATCGCCCACAAGGACGGAGATCCCTTGGAAGACCATAAAAGAGGTGGAATGATCAGGTTGCAACAGGCGATTGGCCTATAGAAGAAGAAGGAGGAGGAAAATAATAATAATAATAATAAGAAGAAGAAGAAGAAGAAGAAGAAGAACAACAACAACAACAACAACAACAACAACAACAACAACAACAACAACAACAAGCTGATTAATTATTTTCCACGTGGTTACGCTTTCTTTTTTTGGTTTGATATATTTATAACAATATAGGCCTACTTATTATAATGTAACATGACGACGCTTTACTTATTATCATCTATCGTGATATACCTGCTTAACATTATTTATCAGTGATCATTGTAGACGTATTTAAGGATAGGAAGTAATACACCTAACACCCTAACAGGACAGCGATAACCAGTGACTATGATTTTCGTGAAGCATACAGTTCTTCTTCTTCTTCTTCTTCTTCTTCTTCTTCTTCTTCTTCTTCTTCTTCTTCTTCTTCTCCAGGCTGTGGACCTTACTTTACGTTGCCCACTCCTTGATCCGACCATCCCCTTTTTGGTATTCCAATATTAGGATTATAAGACAAAATTTGTTTTGGTACCCTGTTCTTGTGCATGCTTTCAACATGGTCTGTCCAATCCTCTTTGAATTGCTTTATCATTTCGCTTAGGTTGTATATACCAAGGATGTTCCTCATATCATCATTTCACTAGCCTGTATCCGGCTTTGTTTTTGTTAGTTTGCAGTTAGTTTTTGTTATACATTTTAGGTGTGTCTAAACTACAGTCCCATTTACTTAATGGGTGACTAACAAGTAAAGTAACCCATTAATCTATTAGTGTTGGCATCAATACACAGTTGGTCTTACCCGAATAAAGTTATCGGGTATCGTTCGGCCAAGATCTGTAGTACTTGCTTTGCGACAGTCTGTCGCTTTTTGCAACCTGAAGATCAACGAGGGTACAATTCGAAACGTTGCCGTCGATGTCACTGTTAAATAGCAACCGACCGGTTATAATCTTTTTGGTAATGCTGAAACCGGCTGTGTGAGCTTACGACAAAAATTAGGACACTTTTAAGTTTCTAATTTCATTGCTGTAACTCAAAGTTTCTCTTTTATTTTCGTAGCAAGTTATGTATCTCCATTTAATAGGGTTACGGTCGGTACTTATAAATTTATTAAGCCCCACGTACAGGTAAAAATTGCACCATAAAATTGCATTTAAGCCGGAGTGTAATGCGAGCCTCACATACACCTTTATTTTGATTTTTCGGAAGGTGCAATTTTTACCTGTACGTGGGTCTTAATTAGTACAGGTAGCATCGCGGGACATGTTTAGCCTTCCCCACAGTACTGGGCAAAAGCATTTCGTTGAGTACTTTATGGGAAAGCCCGATGGGAGACTCACATACACCTTCTTTATTCTGATTGGCTGATGGTGCAATTTTTACCTGTACGTGGGACTTATGAATTTATAAGTACAGGCAGCATCGCGGGACATCTTTAGCCTTCACCACAGTACTGTGGGTCTGACGTACGACACCCCGGGTTAGGTAGACTCGAATATCCACTGAAGATGGTAGCCAGTGGTGCTGCTGAAACGTTTGGTTTGAATGTAAACCTTGGACAACAGCCAAACAACCCGGTAGATATTTCAAATAATTGTACTTTATAAGTATAGCACAAATTTTACATAATTTGTGTCGACGTTTCGAAAATATTTATTTTTGTCATCTTAATAATTATTGTCGTAACGTCGACACAAATAATGTAAAATTTGTGCTATACTTTATACTGACAGATCCTCGCTAAACTTTGTCGTGAAAATTTACCGATCCTCATCTTGGAAATTTATTGATCGACGGTCACTATTAAATTAAGGATATTTAATTTGTTTTTGAAACGACTAAAGAAATCACTTTACTGGAAAACTACATATTGTACAAGCGTTTGGCCAAAAAGATAGAAAGTTCTATATAGGCAAAAAGATAAAACGATTGAATTAAATCAAGTGTAAAACCTGACGAATAACGCAAGGAAAGATAATATAGTAAAACATTATAAGGCTATGACTATCCGGAGTTTACTGTATAGCAGTGTAATATGGAAAATTATAAGAAGAAATCAAAAAAGAATCTAAACAGGAGATACAAAAACGCTGCTAAAGATCGCAGCAGGAGAATGAAGGAAATACAGAAAACAGAGAATAATTACTCGTTACTAGCTTAAGTGACAAAATTAGAGAGTAAAAGAATAAATGGACACAACGTTGACGAAGAATGAGCACTGAGAAGATGGCAAAGGTTGTGTACAGATATTGACCGTAAGGACGGAGATCCGTTGGAAAACCATAAAAGAGATGGAATGATCAGGTCACAACAGCCGATTAGCGGTAATGTTTGGTTCGATGAAGAAGAAAACTTAATTTCCACTCTTTGGTTACTCTTTCTTGTTTTGGTTTGATATATACTTGAACTAACACGGTTATCAAAATATACTTATTAGAATGTAATATAGAGTATATAATTTACCAGTATTTATTGTAGACTTATTCAAGGGTAGTAAGAAACCTAACAGGATATCGGTAATCAGTTACTGTGATTTCTGTAAAGCATATCCAGTTATTGCAGTTAGTTTTTGTTACACACTTTAGTCCTATCTAAAGTATACTTCCATTTTAACATTCTATCACTCACTGTTACTTGACTTTTATTATTTAATTAAGTCGTGGCGATCAAACATGTGTCTTCAATACCATATCATATTGTTACGACGGTCTGCTGATCGTGGTATTGGTACAGTGGAAAACAAAATACAAGACACCAATAAAGTCATTAATCACCAGCTTTAATTATCACAACTAAACAGTTTGTAATCAACAAGGTAGGCTCTTGCAACAAATCAAATAAACACTGTTCACACGCAATAAAAATGACAACTAACACAGTCCGGCACAATTATAAAACCCATAACACTCCGCCACAATACTTCGAACCGCACTGGAATAAATCGTCACTAAAAACTAAAAACGAAGCACCGCTGAATGCCTATATTTATACCCCGCTGAAATTCCAGAATAGTCCATACTACGCGTCACCGCTACATTAGAGCGTAATTGCTTGCAGCCTTGATACAGTGTGCGAGGTCGGGGCGAAGTCTAAAATAGTCTAACACAAAATTTCTCGTTTATTTTTGTAGTAAGTTAGGTTTCTTTGTGTATATAACAGCTGAAACAGGTTAACACGTTTATCAGGCCGTTGTCGGAGGAAGTGTTTACAAAGAAGACAGTCGTTGTACCGCCGTCGCGACGCTGACACAACACACAGCATCCGTCACCTCCACCCTCCACCAAACGTGACACAGGTTTCAATACACGGCGTCTGGTTTTGCTTCGTTTAGTCGCACACTTGGAATACCAAACAGTATCGCCTGACCCACATATACATTTCACAGGCAGCCGATCAGATTGTTTTTTAGAACAAAATGTCCCACCGGTGTATTTGTGTGTGTGTGTGTGTGTGTTCCGATCCACTGTATAAATACAAATTAATTGTCATCATCATCATCATCATCATCATCTGCAAGCATTAATCCAAAGATGGTTTATTCCGGTCTCAAACAGGCAAAGACTAGAGCTGGTCACTCCAGAGCTTCCTCGAACGCCCCACACATCTTTGCCCCTTTGGCTTGTAGATCCATAGTTGTTTGGGGATCCGACAGTCATCCATTCGGCAAAGACTTTCCCACCAATCAGCCGATACTGGGAAATCCGGACGAGTACACTCACAATATTCATGACCTGCCGTGTTTCTTCTATGATCATGGAGAGTATTCCCTGCCACGTGTGTCTGAAAAATCTCATTTCAGCCGCTTGGATACAACTGTCCTGGCCTTTCGTTAAAGTCCAATTGTCAGACCTAAAAAGAAGTGTGGGAAGGGCCATCAGCTTGTAGAATTTTAGGCGTATTTCTTTACTTGCTGATTTAAGAGTTTGCCTGATGGTCCCGCACATAAGGTTGAACTTATGCAACTTATTCACAACGTCGTTGCTTATATTATTATTAAAAAAACAATAATTATAATAAAATCTTAATTTTGAAAATGTAAATTTAAGTTACCAGGTTACGATGGTCATTCACTGATTAAAGACACAAACAGCTGCAATTTAAAACAGTTACTTCAACCAATTTGTCTTACTGTTATAGTTATGAAACATATTTATACATCTGTTCCACTTTTTGCTAGTTTCCATGGGCCTGTTGATGTTTGAACCAGTTCGGGACTTTTAACTGCTAAGTTACTCTGAAACTTTACATTGAAACGTTTTGTTTTCTTAAGAGGATCAAACAAAACGAACTTTGAGACGACAAATTGTAGGCCGCATGGAAGCTGCGCTAGAATCTCTGCGCCCGATTCCTCAGTGGTGTAAAGCGTCAAGCATGCAGTGTGGAGAGGGCGAGCATTGTCTTGAAGGAGACGGCTGTAAACCACGGTGTTCTTTTCAATACTGTTTTGACACTAGGACAGAAAAGCGTACTTAGAGCTACGCTGTTTAATGCTAAAAACATTCTGTTACCCCCCTCTTCACATCAAGATCGGTTTCATGAAACAGTTTGTAAAAGCTCTTGACAAAATTGGAGATCGTTTCAAATGTCTCTGCACAAATTTCACTGCTCTTTCGTATGCAAAAATTAAAGAACGGATTTTTGATGACCACAAATCAGAACCCCGATAAAAGACAAGCAGTTTGAATATAGCGTGACTACTGCTGAGAAAGATAGTTGAAATTCATTAAAAGATGTGATTGAGTACTTTCTAGAAAACAACAAACATTTTGATTATACAGATTTGAACAAAAAACTTAAAATATTCAGAGATTTGGGATGTAATATGAATCTTAAATTACACTTTCTCTTTTCCCATTTATCTGAATTTCCTGAAAACCTTGAGATAGTGAGTGAGGAGCAGGGTGAGAGATTTCACCAAGATGTTTGAGAAATGGAACGCAGATACCAAGGACGATGGAGTACATCAATGATAGCTGATTACTGCCGGATGCTACAAAGAGAGGATTCTGCGGTAACACAGAAGAGAAACAGCGGGAGATGAACATCCCAGACCAAGCAAACAAGATTTTATTGATCTGTTAGATTTACATAGACACTATTGTGTGCGTTATGATAAAACAAGCAAAATTGAAAATTTTACCTGTATACATTTCTTAATCTATGTATAATTTTCAAAAAAATATAAGATGTTTTTACTTGATTTGTGAAAAATTCTGATGTGATGAGGAAAATAGAAGTGATTTTGGAAAATGGATTATATACAATCCCATATCAGAACTCATACAACACTGACAAAGTTAGTCTAATTTAAAGGAAATGAATCACTGATAAAAGGTAATAAAATGTGAAAACAAGCTGGTCATAGTTATTTATAAAATCTCTGTTACCCTGTGTCTTATCATTTACCTCTGCTGTTTTTCTCTAAGTCGTATACGTAGTGGTGACTAACTACTTCGTTTAAAAGTTCAACCGTCAGCCACAACCACACAGATTATTAAATTAACTTGGGGCAGAACTGAAATAAACGTGACAAATGGACGTTATATTCATGTCCCGCCGAAAGCAAACTTTGTAAGCAGAAACTCACTGGACCATTATATGTATTATATCAGGGATGAACTGAATCGGACATTCTAGAATTGCTCATTAGACAAATCCCAAGCGGTTTTCAGACGAACCACGTTATTTGTGTGGTATTATACATCTATTCGTGATGAAAAACAGTGCACATGCGAGAGATAATGACGCATACCGCTTACACGGATCGGTGAGAAAACTTTATACTTTGAATGTATTCCTCTACAACACAGGTGACAATACACTGAAGTCTGCATAACTATAAAACAGACAATTGCGTACCACCTGTCCAATTGTGTACGTTGAAACCTATTTACATTGTCTAACAACTTTAAACCGTTTGTTAACTGACTGTTTTATTTACTTTGTACTTTTTTTAATAAAGTAATGATACTTTCAAAATTGAGACTTGTGGCTGTTATCACAAAATTGATACTCACTCTGGATGTTATGTTTTTGTTGACTTCTTCCGGTATGAACCGTGTCAGAAATGTATTGTATGACAACGTTTCACTCATATTACAATGAGTATCATCAGGTGTAAGTGACGAAAAGGCTGACAAGCGAACTCACTTATATAGTGTAGAAGTGGCGGTGGATGGTCTCTGCCCTGTGTGTGTTACGCCGCCGATTGCATTATTCGTGCGGTCAGTCAACCCACGTACAGTCAAACCAGAAAGTAAAGGGTACCAAGTCGTGCTGAGCGTGACTATTTTTCTGTGTTGATGTTATTCTCGTGTTTATTAATTTCTATTGCTTTTAGGACCAATCTGTCATAATACCCATTACACGACCTTATAACAGATGCGTCTTTGAACTTTACCATGTGATTAGTTAAGGCTGAATGCTCAGCAATTGCCGACTCTTCAACTGCTAAGTTCTTCGTATGTCTGACATGTTCTTTGACTGTTGTAGAAGTCAGACCTGCCGTCTGGCCAATGTAAACCTTTCCGCAACTACATGGAATTTTGTAGATACTTTCAGTGTCATCTACATAATGAACACCGGCCACGGAATTCTACGTGAGAATATATCACTCTAGATGTATTCATTGACGAAGGAAGTTCATGTACTTCGGAATAATTTCGGCATCTATAGTGAAATTTCAATAATTTATGTTCCATTTTTGATTGCCGTTGATA
Source organism: Magicicada septendecula (assembly GCA_034769895.1). NCBI lineage: Eukaryota > Metazoa > Arthropoda > Insecta > Hemiptera > Cicadidae > Magicicada > Magicicada septendecula. The sequence continues at coordinate 60,874,202 of CM068374.1, forward strand.
ACCTAAACCTACAATAATAATTATTGTTGGGATTCATTTTGATTAAAAAATAATGTGAAAGATCATATTATAAGAGCAAAATGATAAAATTATTAACCATGAAACGACAAATAAAATTATATCCTATACATCTACATATATTTTATACTTTTAGCCTCTGAGTGTACTTCTCTAGGAGATCGAGACGGCATCGAATTCTCTTACATTAAAAAGTAACTATAACCTATCGTAAGTCAGATAACTTCGTGATAACATTGATAACAAGTGTATAGGTTATAGTCATTTTGATACGTTTCATAAACAAATGGACTTGCTCATTTCATATGTTTAACACACAGTAGTGTGAGGTTTTTTCTGTACCGATCTTAGGACAAGAATAATTGTACAGTAGTTGCTTTAGGTGTAGAAGTTGGGAGAATTTATAAAATTATTAGCTGGAAATAAGACAAGGGAAAGTGGTGATAAGACAGGTGCAGTCTAAATTCTATGTTTTGGAGTTGGAGGCTAACTCACAAAGTCACAAAGATTATTTACTGTGTTATTTTAATAAGTGTAGTCTTCTAGTGGTCTGAAAGTTGTAACATAAGTCAAAGAAACTCTCATAAAAGAGTACCGCTTATGTAGAGTATTTCTTACTCTTACTCTGTTTTACTACATGTCTAATTAGTTTACTTTTTTTATTTACTTGTGTCTTATGTCTTCTTCTTATTTCAATCCACTTCTACCGCAAGGTGTAGAGGTTGAGCAAAGGTCCCGCCACCGTGGTCTCTGCGTGGTCAGGGCCTTGGCTTCATCCACTGCACTCCCAGCCTCTGCAGAGAGCACTTCACATTGTCTTCCCAAGTCACTCTTCTCCGGGTTTTCTCATAGCAATTCTTGCCTCATACAGTTGTTTTGGAAGTATATCCCCTTCCATCCTCTGAATGTGTCCAAACCAACGCTACTGTTTATACGTGTCTTATCCGTTATTATCCGATTATCCGTTGGCTGTATTGCAAGGGAAACATTAAATTACAATTAAAACAAACCTCTAAAGATACAGAATAATTTCTGTGAAACGTGTGTCAGGTGAAAATAAACCTACTTGCAATTATTTATCTGAAGATATTAGGTGGAAAATGTTTTAACACGAAACATCGTATGTCACCTGACAAAAATTCACTTTTAACAACTATTACTGTCGAGCAAAATTCGGCCGTTTTTGCAGTATTAACAATAAAATTACGTTATTTTGTGTTTGTGTTTGAGTGTGTGATTTTAAATAAAAGCATTAAAACAATATTGGAGTGCTTTGTTTTAAAACTCATGTCAAATGGCTACAATACTGACAGCGAAATTGCTTGTTAATACGTACAAGCCCGGTTAATAGCGAGGACATGATAAAACAATTTCGTTATCCATTTGTGTAGGCTCGCAGCGGATTGACGATAATTTGATTAAAAAATTGCAGCACTGAGGCAAAACCTCTGAATTTAATTAGCTTGCAGAGAAATTGATGTAGTAATGTGTTTTGCCATTGATTACGGACGGAAACTTTTAGCCCATCCCTGTTCATAGTTGTGTACTGTTGAACTATGTCTGTCTGCTGTACACAGCTGCGCAGATCTGCTATTGTGAAAAAACGGGGAAAATAATAGAACTTAGTGGATACCTGTAGGACGAAACAGCTACTGAGGGCGGGGGCAGAAAATTATCTTCTACACTTTGGGGGTTAAGCGTTATGCCTGATACGACTTCACATTATCATATTCATTTCTTTCTTGGCCTTCCTACATCCCTTCTTTCAAAATTCTTGTACTTGTTTACAATTACTGGTATTCTGTCTTCATCTATGCGAATTAAATGCTGTCTCAATTTTTTCCTGTATCCTTCAATTTTTTCATATAGATTATATATATTTAATTCTTCCCGTATATTTTCATTTCTTCTATTATCCCTTCTTGCGCATGCTTTAACCCTTCTTAAAAATTTTAACTCTGCTGATTGTATGTTGTTTTTATGTCTTTGTTTTCTAATACAGCATCCACTGTCATATAATAGCACTGGAACAGCCACTGTTTTGTAGAGTTTTAATTTTGTCTCACGCCTCGTTTTATTTTTCAGTGTTCTATTTGTAGTATGTGTTGAAATGTATTGACTTTATTTTGTATATCTTTATCAACGTCAAAACTTATATCACAACCTAGAGAGTTAAAATTTGAGGTTAAAGTTTGAAAAAATTATTAGATTATATTGTTTTCAAATCAAGCGACCGTTTACCGTGAGCGCTCAAAACAATTAAAAATAAACTTCCTTGTCGCAACGCTTGAAAATAATATTGTCCATTTTATGGGCTTATCTGCAGGTCTCCCATTGTTTTGTGATCGGTATAGAATGAATTAAAATTAACTGAATAATTTTTATTGAGGACAAATAATGACAAAACGTATAAATCTATAACTGTACTAGCTTACACGGAGGGGCAATGAGAACAGAACAGTTTGTGTTAGCTCGTGTTTGGTTACCATGGAAACAATAAATAAACAGATGGTTTTATAACCTTAATTAAACTATGGCATTCCAGTCAACATGGATCAACGGCGAGTTTGAACATCGTGCGTTTGCTGTAGAAACATTTTTTAACAAGTAAATGATTCCTATATAACAGCACAAACACTGGTCAGAAATCATGTCAACCTTAAAAGACGTAGAAGAGTTCCCGATCGCTCAACAATATCGAACTGGGTAAGGAAATTTATAGAACGACTGCCTCGACACAGAAAACAATTGGAGGAAGTGTTAAAATAGTGCGCGGGCCAAAAAATATTCGAAGATTAGTTGATCTCAAGATTTGGAGTAGGTTTAATTTGGTGTAAATGGGCGTCACTTAAGGGACGTTATTTTCAACGATGAACATGACTAAGTAAAATGGCAACTCATTACCTTTTTGTTTTATTTATGTTAAACGAGTTCCTGCTGTGATAGTTTTAAATTGTTGTGTTCTCATTGTCCCTCCTGTTACTTTGTGCTTTTGTTTAACTGGATTGTATTAATGTTATTCTTTCTGGTAATTTCAGCTGATAAACGTTCCCAACAATACTCGACCGCCCTTAATAATTTTTATGCTACAAAGGTTTTTAAAAATATATAAACACTTAGTACGTTTCACAGATTTTATTTAACTCTGACATCTGTTTCGACTTCTTAAGCCATTGTCAAAGAGCTATATCAATGTCAATGGCTCTTTGACAATTTGACAATAGCTGAGTCAATGGCTGATCTCAGCTCTTTGACAATGGCTTAAGAAGTCGAAACAGCTGTTAGAGTTAAATAAAATCTGTGAAACGTACCAAGTGTTTATATATTTTTAAAAAACTTTGTATTAATATGTTTCACCAAGTGCCCAACGAGTCATCAATTAATATCGTGAATTTTTATACTACTTGGTTTTTTTTTTTTTTTTATATGTTGAACGTCTCTTGAATTGGGTCCCTTTTGCTCTGTTTCTTTTTTTTTTTGTAAGACTTTATTGTAGATTTTCCTTCGTAACGGTTATAGCTTTTATGCCGACAATAGATACCATAATGTGCAACTTGATTCTATGTGACGGATTTTGCCATCACACAAAAAAATAAATGCGATATTTCGGTCACACAAAAATTGGCAGCCGTCTTCAGGCTAATTATGTATACTGTTTCCGTTCTTAGCTTAATCCTTATGTAAACAAACCCACGTGGCTCACTTACTACTACTACTACTACTACAACTACTACTACTACTACTACTACTGCTGCTGCTGCTGCTGCTGCTGCTACTACTACTACTACTACTACTACTACTACTACTACTACTACTACTACTACTAGTAGTAGTTCAGCAAGTAAACGCGGCAAAGTTGGAGCCATGTTGTTGTTACTACTAACAGTTAGTGGCAAGGACTACAAAGTCAGATTCCTGGTGCGTTGTACGAACACGCTGGGAAAAGCTTCCACCATAAAACTGTCCAACACTACAGCTAATATACTCTTAAACTCTTACAGTTTGTAAGTTTTGAAAATAAAGAGAAAATAATATTGAATGGTATTCGACGTAATATACTAGCAGTATAGTGAAAACATGCGTGGAAAACGTTTCGTAATTCCCTAAGTCTTGTTATATATGAAACTAGATTGACTGATGTGCATTTATGTTCCATCCTTTTTGTTAACAAGGTAATGTTTTTAGGCTGGGGGTCATTCCACAAAATCGTCATCGAAAAATGTAACGCTACCACACTTTCGATTCCCCACAGTCTAGAAATCTTTTGTTTACAAAACATTATCATGCTTCGGTGTTTCGGTTTCGTCGAAATTCTTTATGCGCATGCGCGCGCGCGCGTGTGTGTGTAGGGGGAGAGATAGAGAGAGAGAGAGAGAGAGAGAGAGAGATTTTTTCTTCTCGGTTAGGCACAAAACATTAACGGGTGGAGGAATGAGAATCCAACAATTTAAACCAACACAACAGAGAATAGTTTAATATTTTTATGTCAAATGTAGTATGAACATGGAGGTAATAAATTGCCATTTTACTAAATCATATTCATCGTTTGAAAATAACATTTCTCGAGTGATGTCCATTAGATACGCTTTCATTCTTCAAGTCGATTGACAAAGCTATCCATGACTCCGTACAGCATGACTTGCGGTATCGCCTGAATGTCTTCGATGATCCGCTATCTGAGTTAGATTTAGTTAGATCTAGTCGTGATTGAATAACCGTCAACTTCAGATAGCGCCACAAAATAGATAGCAATGGAGGCCTTGGTGCAAAATCCTGCAGAGAGACCTACTGGAAAGCTGCAGTATGCTTCTGTCTGTGTTTTGGAACACACGTAACAGCAGCTCCATATTTTTTGGCGCCCACACTGTTTCTATGCCTCTTCCAATTGTTTTCTCTGTCGAGGCAGTGGTTCTAAATGTTCTTACCCAGTTCCAGATTGCTCAACAACATCGAACTGGGTAAGAACATTTAGAATATACCGTCTGGAACTCTTCCGTGTCTCTCAACGTTGAAAGGACCGTGGTCAGTTGCGACCCAGGTAAAACTTTGAACCCAATTAATTGCATTTCCATGTTATTATTATAATAATAATACTGAAATTACCATTATAATTATATTCGTTCGTAGCCTAGCCTAAACAAACCTATCCTAACCACCTAACCTAACGTAACGTAACAAAAATATCTTAAGAAAGAGGTTACTCGAACAAATAAAAAGTTGCAGAATTTAAATCTCATCGAAATTCAGAATAGCAACGTTTCTGAATGGCAGATTCGGTCAGTAAGTGAAAGGGCGGGGCGCAAATGACCGTGTAAGAACAGGTGAAAACGTTGTTACGTCGCAACTGACCAAGACCGTGTATCGACACTTAGCCGCTACACAATAAATTAAAACTAGGTGTATGACCTAGACGGAAGCAAAAAATGTGCTGGACCAGACTGACAGGACTCGGAATGAAAACTCTCACTTAAAAATTAACAAGTTATTGTTTTATTAGTGTTTTTTATATAACATGCTTTACATATTATTCAATTAATTTGACATTATATTCTTGTAACAATTCTTAGTTCTCATTTCGGATTAATTGGATAATCATCTACAATAGATAATCATCACCTATCATAGCATTGCTCTTTACTTATAACATTTACAGAAATTAACAGTCTTAATCGTGAGCAAAGTACTGGTACATATTTAAATCATCAAAATAATTTATAAAAAAAACAATAAATAATTAAACAATTCAACTTCAAAACCCCACACACAGTATTGTCTTGGTACCTTTTGATTCAGTGCAATGACGGAAGAAAGAGACTTCCTGACTGACCTAAACAATCAGAATGATAAATCACAGCCTTCCAATCCGACAAAAATTATTAATTCTCAAGCTCATGTTCGTACAGCAACCACGTCTTTTGTTTAAAGAAAATTACGACTAAAGGTAGCCATTTATTATTATTAAAACAAGTTTTCACTTAAAGAAATTCTATCAGTTTTGTTGTGATCAAGAAACTGGCAATATAACCTTAATTCAGCCAACCAGTAATAGGTGTAACTGGAGTTAAATATTCAGACTACACCAGTTAAGCCCTCTAATGAATTCACCTACTATACAAATCCCCATTCCATCATTGCATATCAATCTATGTCAGTAGCATGCTTTACAATGTTTGAATGTCCAGTGAACTGCTGAGATCTCATTATGTACAAAATCTATATTTTTGCTTGTCATATACTAATCAGATTTCAAATTACAGTAACCTTTTTTTTTTGGATTTTTAAAACAGAATAATAAAGTTTATGCGTCTTTAGCAATATGAATCACTGAGCTCAAAAAATGTTTGAGCTCTATATATAATCCTGATATATCATATGTGAATAACTTGAACTTTATTAGTCTATCAGCATGTCCTTTGTTTGGTAACTGTTGAAGTGTAGTTGTGATTGCTGGATTGAATATATGGCATTTTTTCACCTGTTTTTCCGAAGAATGTGGATTTGAGTGGTAACCTGTGGTGCGAGCATTGAAGAAGTGTTGATGATGCTGTTTCTAGGTGTTGGTCCATCTAGTTTTTCAGGGTAGGAGCACGTGGCTGACTGCATTGGGTGTGGGAGCTCTCTAGTTGTCCTCTTCTCCGCCGATGGCGTTCCATGTTCTTGACACCATCTAAGTCCCGCGTTTCTTCCGACTAGTCGGGAACCCTAAAACAGTTTGTTATTTGTAATGGTCCGTCACATAATATAACCACCCCGACTATCCACACTTCTATTCGCACCACCCGTTAGCACTGGCAAAACTCCAAACATTTAATTTATTTACTTTACGTTTATTCATACATCATCTCTTCACGATTTTCTTTGTACATAGACTATAAACTTAACATTCTTTTAAATATTAGACTTACTTTTCTGCAAATTAGTTCAGTGCGAGATGGGCACGTGGTCTCCCAGATACGCGACAAAACATGTGAGACAAAAGCATACTCGCGTTCAGTAACATACATTCTCGTTTTCTTTCTTTTCTTTTACATTAAGACACATAACCCTTTATTAATATAATATGAACCCTGTAAAGCTTACCTGAGACCTTTACGAGATTAGTAACACATAGTAAATCACAGCGAAGCCAAGACCCAGCTGCCAGACCACGAAAATCACTGTCAGTGGGCAAAAGAGCGAATGAGAGAGACTCACAGTTTTTGTTAACCCAGCATGGTTCGAGGGAAGCAGCAGGAAATCGTTAAAGAGCTGGGCTGCCGGCCTACTTTATCTCATCACCGTTCCCGAGCGGCAACCTTGATTTAGTCATCTCTGCTGTATACCTAGCCCAGAACGGCGCGGCCTACTGAATAACGTCGCTGATCAAGGTCACTGCGACCGTTTGACCAAATAACATAGTCGCTGACAGCCACAGTCCATCGATCCGAGATCCACGTTTGGAACTTGCCGCGGAAATTTTAAATTTCCACGGCACAACCGGTTCAATTCGCCATTGAGCCACGTTTACTGGAATGGCATATTTTAACTGAGGTTATAAAACCATGTGTTTATTTATCGTTGCCATTGTAAGCAAACACGAGCTAATAACAATTGGCGTCTCCTCATTGCCCCACCCTTTACAAACAAAATGTACGATGGTGCATATCACATGGTAAAGTGTACGCTTCAGTATGAGAGGTCATCATCATCATCACCTTCAATGATGATAAATCAAGGATGGTTTGTTCCGGTCTCAAGTAGGCAAAGATTACAGGTGGTCCCTTCAGTGCTTCCTCGGACGTCCCACACCTCTCCGTCCCCTCGACCTATAGTTATAGTTGTTTGGGGATGCGGCAGTCATCCATTCGGCAAAGATGTTCTTACCAATTCAGCCGATACTGGGCGATCCTGTCGAGTATACTCATAATATTCAGTTCCTGCCGTATATCTGTGTTTCTTCTATGATCATGGAGAGTACACCCTGTCACGTTTCTGAGAAATCTCATTTCAGCTGCTCGGATGCGACGGGCCTAGCTTTTCGATAAAGTCCAATTCTCAGACCCATAAATAAGTGTGGGTAGAGCCACCACCTTGTAGAATTTTAGACGTATTCCTTCAGTTGCTGATCTAAGGGTTCGCCTGATAGTCCCGCACATAAGGTTGAACTTATGCAACTTATTCACCACGTCGTTGCATCTATTATAAGACACACTGTAGACCAGGTATTCAAAACTGCCAATCTGTTCCAGGACAGTACCGTCTAAAACAATTTTTGCCCGCACGGGAAAAATGCCCGTAAGGGAGTATTTGGTATGACAAGTAAAAACATTAAATACGCCGAACTACAGACAAGTATTGATTAAGCCTTTGTATTTGTTGGAACTTTAAAGATTTGTTTTATTCCAAATTTTATAATAATTGTCTGAACGCTTTTGTTGTGGAGTATACCTATGTTCAAAAGGGAACACTTCGTTGTCACTGAGCACTTTAAACTGCACAGATCATTATCTCCTTGTGTATGTGAATGCGCCCATTTGAAGAGTGCATAATAACACAAGTTCTGTCTGTGCAACGTGCACTAGTCTCTCTCTGTACTGTAAACCACTTGGGAGCTGCTTAATGAGCGACCCTGAAAGGCTGGAACTCACCTCACCTGCGGTACGCTACGGTACGCATTCACATTGCAAACTGCTGCAAAACAAAGTTTGGTTTTTGATGGATGTATTCAATTGCTGAGTGTATTCTCTCTGCATGTACAGGCAAGTCGATTTAATATAATCTCTTTGACCACAAGTGATGTGAACTTTATCCCAGTTCCATAGTGAACTACTTTACGTATGCGCAAGATATAAAAAATATGAGTGTGAATAAAAATACTATGCTACGTTGAGGTGATAGATAACATACACGTGATACATATATACATACATGTTAGTCTAGAATATTAAACACGCATTTTAGACGTTTGCCGCGGGCAACCATTTCTATCTCTCCTCTCTCCTGTGGCACTACAGCCCTTGTTGGACCCTGGCCTCCTTCAATTTTTCCCCCCATTCTCTTCTGTCGGTAGCCATCCTCCTCCAGGAACGCACTTTCAGTATTTCTTTTGCATCCTCATTCACCGCGTCCTCTCATCTTCTCCTCGGTCTCCCCACTGCTTTTTTTTCGTGGATTCTGGTATTCAATAGTTTTCGTGGTATTCTGTCTTCCCCCATCCTGGCTACATGACCAGCCCACCTCTTCATAATAATACCTTTGTAGCATCATACGTTTATTATTAATGTTATTCTTTCCAAGAAAACCCGATTTTGCAGTTTTTTATGTATACTTACTATCTCATTGTTCAGTTGAGCTTTTGTAACAGTGTTCAGCAGTTTCCATTTATTTTATTTTTTTTTAAAGAAAATATCAAAGTAAAAGTAATTAATTAACTTTAACTTTGTCAGCGTTAAATGTAGCATACAAATTTACTTTCCTATGTAATACTTTTCCATTGGATTTTACTATTACGTTATTAAGCCTACTAGAGGGACTACCTATATCGATGGAGAGGTCGACAAGTTCGCCTACATTTTCACAAGGGATACTACAAACCATATTTTTTATATCGAACACAGGGTCAGTTAGTTTTTTACATCATAATAGTTTAGCTAACTTATGGTGGGATTGAAATACAGTACGCATCCCGAACTTAGCGGCTGTCCTCTTACCTTTTTTTTTTATATACCACGTAGATACGGGATAACTATGTTGCCTCAGGTTGTTCCGACTTCTTGATACAACTAATATATTTTTAATGATTTTTTTCGAATAGCCATTACCATGAAAATCTTTAAAAAGTATGTTTGTGTGTGCGCGAGCATGAGTATCTTCTTTTAGTATCTTCTTTTAGATAAACGCAACAGTAAATATCCATTGTGAACACAAGTAATGAAGTACACAAGTAGTGATCGTTATACGACGTTTCATGTAACCATGTCTTTGATACCTTGGCTGTTCGTACTTCAGCAACTGGACACTCAATGTATTTACGTAAATTTTTAGATTTTGTTGTCCATGACGTGTCTCCGTTATATCACTACCGACTCGGTGGACAAAGTTTTTTATTGGTAAAAACGTAAAAATTTTACCTTATACCCTGAACCAGTTTTCGCTTATTATAAGCTTCGTCAGAGGTGACGGCGCCGTCTTTTGAAAGATCGATGTTGTGTGTGTGTGCGGTGTGATATGTTCGAATAATACGTGTGATGTGATTTGTGTCTGTTCGTTTAGGATGTTGTTTTTAGGTGTTTTTGTGTGTTTGTATATTTCCAATTGTTTAAGAGGGTCTAGTTTTCGGCCTTTTGAAGCAAACCACACATACACAAACATCGACTTCAACATGGATATTCTACACGTACACACAAAAGACCGAAAACTAGACACTCGTGAACAATTGGAAATATACAACACATAAAAACGACATCCTAAACGAACAGACACAATTCAAATCATACATATTATTCGAACATATCACATCCCACACACACAACATTGATCTTTCAAAAGACAGCGCCATCGCCATGAACAAGACGGACAGCGCTCCCAGTGGCAGCCTCTGACGAAGCTTATAATAAGCGAAAAGTGGTTCAGGCTATAAGGTAAAACTTTTACGTTTTTACCAATAAAAAACTTTGCGTTCCAAGTCGGTAGTGATATATTTATATTTAGCCTTTACGCAGTACAAACTTTAAAGGACTTTGGTAGTGTTAATTTTAAATTTATATAGTCTTTTTTTCAATTTTTGGTGTCGCCTGTACGTTGAGTAATTGTAATAGAAGTGACGGTCAAGCATCAGGCGGAAATTAATCAGAGGTTAGATTAGCTGATGCTACAAGAGCGCGACCGAAAACAAGGTGAATCCATAAAAAGAAAAATAAAGGGTTTTGAAAAAACTTTAAGCACAGAAAATGAAGCACTAGTAGACACATTTCAAACACAAATGAACTTACTTTAAATAAAGCTCAACGAAAATTATACAGCCCATGAACAAAAGTTAGAGGAACACGAGACTAAACTCACAAAAATCGACCAAATTCTCCATAAACACGAACTAAAACGAATTGACAATTTAGAATTTGGTGGTACTGGACAGTGTAATAATCGAATCACATATGTATACCGTAACATAGAAGAATTGACTCAACATCCATAGTTCTACGGCGATGAAAATGATAATCCAATAGATTTTGTGAGACGATGCGGAAAGACGATGGACATTATTGGAAATCAGCTGACTGATCAGGACAAAATAAACTTCATTACATAATATTGTAAAGGGTCAGCGGTACAGTGGTATACAATTATCCAAGACTAGGTCACAACATAGGGAGACCAGAAAACAGTGGAAGATTAAATCTAATTACAGTGTTTTTTATACCATAATGTAAAATAAAACAACGATTGTGACCAAAAGGCATAATAAAAATATCTATTACATTTTTACCGTGTGGGTTTTTTTCAAACTCCCAAGTATACAGTATTATACGCTACATGAATGCATGCTTATTGTAGACTTTATTCTTTTTAAAAAAAGACACAAACGTGTAATTAAACCTATAAAAATATTCTTACGAACGTTTTCCAATAGTATATTACGAAAAAGGAGTCCCAGACCTTTTGATGGCAGACTTTTGGATGTTTAGTCTTTGGTCATCGACCTTATGTCGTACTAAGATTTATGTACTCACTAGCTGTTACCCGCGGCTTTGCATGCGATATTTGACTTTTAATAGGCTAAGTATTTTAATATAATTTTTATTGTCTATGTCTATATGGCGTTCTGTCAGCTCATATAACAATTTTGTACTCATTAGTCGAATTCTCTCCAAAGCTTTTCAACACTTGTACTATTTTAACTTGTACGAAATTATTATGTTGGTGCAACAGCCTTTGGAGATTTAAAACGACCCGTTTATAAAGCCTTTGAACATATTTATAAAGTACCTGTTAAATCAAAAACGCTTAATTCTTTATTTTAAGTGTTGCTGTTAGAAGCATTATATAACACATTAAACGTTATGTTTTCCTCAACCATGGCTTTTATTTGTTTCAGCAGTAAACTAAAAACCAAAAACCGTTGTCACCTAACCTCACAAATGAAAACAACACGTATTTTCGCTTTGCGTTAAGTAATAGGACAATTTACAATTAGTACACTTTCCACATCGTAATATATCGATACAATCGCATATTACATAAAACATTGAAAATGTACTGCAGGAATGGATAAATGCCGCTAAATATCATTTGTTTATTTACTTGTTACTATGGTAATTAATTCTGGTCTCCATGGTGTTGACATCTTTATACGCGTCAACGGAAAGGCATAATTAAAAAGGCCTAAATCGTGCGAACGGGGCAAAATATCAAATTTTAAGTTAGACAATATTTTGTGCCTTGTGTCAAAGGTTACCTCGTGCAAAATTTGGTGGAAATTGGTGTAACGGTGTGGATTTGCATTCAGTACCCATAAATCCTCGGAATTTGACTTTTATATATACAGATTAAAAATTTCAATCTGCCAGCTTTTGAAAATTTTCAAATAAAATTTTCTTTGTTTTATACTGATACGGGACAGTACACTGGTACACAGAATGTATACCAAATTTTAAGGGAGGTCTGAAGACAATTAAAACTTTTGTGTTATTAAAAGTTTGACTTTTCTGAATAAAATGGTACATAATTTATGACACGAACAAACACTTTTATGAATAATCTAAAATCTGTCTGCATACAGTGAAATTATTACAAATTTGTACACGATTCTATTCAATAGTACAGATTTTATAAACGGCTTAGTTTAAAATGATTTGGTTAGGTTAGATTACGATAGAAAAGGTTTGGTTATGTTAAGTTACTTTGTGGACTACAATCCAGGCTGATTTTTAAGGTAAAGTTGAATGAAATAGTCAATTCCAGATATTATATGCTTAAGACGTATTCTTGTCAGACCATATACATTTCAGCACTTAGGTACTTTAGATATCAACATTTCAACAACACTTGGATATCAAGTAGATATCTTAGAAAAATAGATAGTGTACCTTATGTGGACTTAGGTACATATATTTCAGAAAATATCCTACATAGTATATTAAAATTTTCAGTGCTTATGAAAGCTACCATGGTCTATCTACTTAAGCATAATTGTAGAACTAAAGTATATACATTATGTACAGTGAAAGTGAATGTTTATTAATTTTCCTTGAATAATAAAATTTATAATAAAATATATTGCAACGAAACAAATATAAAGCATAGTAAATTACAACAAAATAATATCAGAGTCTTTTATCTGGAGTTAGGTATTAATTTAAAAACAAATTTAATATGGTCTGTGATTTGAACATAAATTATTTATTCTTAAATTTTAATAGAGTCTGTGAAATGGTTTGAATGTTTCTCTTTCTTATAGTCTATTTTACTTGTTCGACGAAATCCCTTGACAAACCATTGAAACTGCTCCACTGCCACACTCGTCGCCTGCTGGATCAGCTGCAATGACGACACGTAGAACTCTCGCGACACACGCACGCACGCCGTTTCACCGATATAGTTTATCTCATTTATCTCAGGGCTCGATAATGGGTTTAACTATTATTAATTCAATTTCGGTGTGTGTTTACATACACCTTCCGGTATCTTGACGTGTCCTCGCGTTCACCCAGATGTATTTCGGCAAATACTCTGATTCCTATGCGGAAAAATCTTGACTATCGCGAGATAGCACTATTTAATTCATAACTAAATTATTTTGAGTTCTAATACCCAATCGATCTAGCAAACGAGCAACTCGTTGCTAAGACCCCGTACTCGTAACCCTTATGTAGAACGTATACTGATACAACAAACTCGCACAGAGACAACGTCTGTTAAAGCCGAGCTGTTAGGTTGCACTGCCCGAAGCGTCTTCCGCGAGGGAACAAACTGAATGAAAATTGAAGCTTCCGATTGTTTAAAACCCATAGCACGTGATTGATGGGTTAGATAGATAGACATATGTCCTGCTCAATTTTGCTGAAAACTGCAAAAGCATGTATAGATTTTATCTAAAAATTATATGATTTTCTGAAGATAAGGATTCTTTAGAAAAGTGAATTCTGTTAAAAAATACATATTAAAATAATATGTTTTGAGTCTTTGGCATACGAAAAATGTAGCCGTAATTCAGAAGTATGAGCTGTCCAAGTTTCAATTCCATACGTTAATTTACACCAGAGTTATTCATGTAAATACGAATAACACTCGCGCACTAAATTCGCTCTTGACATGACAGAAAATAAATTTATGGGCATTTTGACATACAACAGTTAATTACCCATTTCCTATTTCATAACTTATAGCTATTTTACAAATTTTTTTAACAATATCAATTTTCAACATGTCTATAACGTCATAAATTGTATAAAATCATGTAGTCATAGTGTGCCGAGTCGATTAAGATCGGCGCGTATGTTGCATTTAACAAGAACGCTGAAGAAAAATACCGTACTGTATTTAGTGGTGGCGTTCTACCGTACTGTAATCGGTAATAATGCTGCGCCTGATTGGTGCTGCGCTCTGGCGTTCGCTGCTGATCGCGAGTTGAGAATGGCCAGAATAAACGATTTTAAACCGGTCTTATTCTGGTCCTTCAACCAAACACCTCGCCGCGTTCTCCGACAGTGAAAAGTTTTTTTAATTGCACCATCTTCCACCTATGGGAGGCTAAATTAAAACAGATCTGCGGGTCCCTCGCTTCAAGTCGAGGAACAGCCCCAACCTGAACAAATGACCATCTAGACTCTCAACTTCATCTGCCGGAGGAGAACAGCGAGGACAGGCCACACCCACACTAAAATGTAGACCAGAACACCAACTTCACACCACGGAATAAATCAGGTGACACCAAACCATATTACTTTCACACAAGGGAAATACCCACTAGAACTCGTGGGCATATAGCTACACCACATACAATGACTTTAAGCTTTAAACGTTTTAATTGGGTCCCCGGTAACGGGACAGAATAGTGCGCGGACTGGGGGGGGGGGAATGTTTTGTACATTTTGTAACTCTGTTTATATTAAACGTGAGCCCAGAGGTTGGCATGTATCTGTGGCTGATTACCATTCAGGCATGTAAAATTCTTTCTTGTTTTCAGTAGAAGGGTTACCTTAGTGCTAGTAATTCTATCATTCATCACGTAATTTCACAGGTTAAATTTAGTTTTCAATTAATGCATTAATTTCATGTATTTATATTCAGTTTGGGTCATATAATGGATAGGAGTTTCTTTTGGTAGTTTCAGTCGGGTCCCCAGTTTAATCCTGTATAGGCGGATTTTCATGCAGACTTGAACATGCTCCTGCGACAGGTTTAGTTATGCACGATCGCGCCTAGGAGCATGTCGGCCTTTGGGCCAAATTAATTTTTAAAAGGTTATAAGGCATTATGACACATTACTGTTTTTAATATTTCACAAAATTTATCATGTTTAAATTCTTTTTAATTGATTATGATCACATGTGTGTTTACTGAATTATAATTATATTTACTCCAAGTCTAAGTGCTCAATGTGGGAGCACTTTATAATAGTATCAGGTATTATGCCAACTACTGAATTTTAGTATGCCCTGAGGGCACTGGTGTTACACACATATATCTTGAGTTATTAGGTATTAAGACCTTGCAATAGGTGTTGCGTGCAATGATATTTATAAATTGTAAATTATGTACCTCCTGGGGTGAAAGAGGTGGCAAGATTTTAATGATGGAAGTTGTAATTGTCCTGTGATGTGGAACGTGTGTATGTATTGTATATTGTAGACATATTTCCTTATATGTCCATTATATGTATTGTATATTCATGTGTATTTTGGGGGTTAGGTATCGGGCTAAGTGGGGAAAAGTAACCCCGATTGGAAAAGAACATTTTATATTCATTTAATTTAAATTTTATATTAAAATTTTTAAAGCAGAAACATTTTTAAGGAGAATAAAGAATATAAATTTTATATTTATTAACTTTTTCAAGTAAAATTTTTTAGCAAAAATATTTTAAAGGAGAATATAATGATTTTGTTGGGTTAAAGAGATTTAAAGTTTGTTTCTAATAAAAAAATTTATTGGTTGTTAATTTTGTGAGTTTTAATTGCAAGTCCCGTCTCACTGGATCCAGCGCATTTTTGGCTTCTCTAGGCTTTGGCCTAGTTTTATTTATCTTGTAGCCCCTCTTTAAAAAAAAAAAAAAAATTTTTCAAAAAAAAAACCATTTTTTTTTTTAGTCACTACAATACTTAAAGAGGGGTTACATTTGGTAGCAGAGCGTGGTTGAGATTAGGGTCAACCTTGGGTCCTTTGGGTGTGACGGGGCTTGCAAACTCAGGAAACATTTTGGGGTTCGAATCGGACTTGGAATAATCTCTAGAAGTTCCTATATCTATAAGTACCTATGTCTTGTTAGGTTTAAGGTTTTGTTTATTATGTGTGTGTATCATTGCCCGCCTGTTGTTATTGTTGAACTGTAGGTCGCCACGCGGTGTGAAATTGTAGGGGGGAAATTCCTTGGAAACTCGAATTATCGCAGATCTGGGCCTAAGTGGAGATATGGTTCGCGTATTACCTTGCCAATAATAGGGAAGGCGTTTTTATTTATGCGGTATGGCCCGACCGGCAGTCGGTCTCCTCCGAGATACGGGAGCCGAAGTTATTGTAAATTATGAGAATTTGCTATTGTTCGTTGGTCGGTAATTTTGTCATGTTGTGTGTTAGTGTGCGTCTTGCGTTCCTTAGTGTGTAGTGTTGTTGAGAGCTAGTTCAGGTAAGTGGGCTGGGTCCTCGCAACGGTAGGGGGACCCGCAGTCTGCTTGAAGGAAGGACAGTACTCAAGTATTTCCTGTGTTCATATTGTCAATTTTTGTAGGGTGTTAGGTGTTTTGTGGGAAATTATGTTTTGTTGATTGTGTGTTGTGAATTGTGCAATTCTGGCGGCGGTATGCTATCAGAAATTGCCCCACCCCCTTTCAGGGGTTCTCCAGAAACTTTCGGTGGTAGATGGAATAGATGAGGACGGGTTGCTGGTCTTCTTGGATCTTGTCCTGCAGTTGGCAGATTTCCCGTGTGTGTCCGATGGGGAGGTCTTGTCCCTTATATACCCGTATTGCCGGGGTTCATTG
Organism: Magicicada septendecula; assembly: GCA_034769895.1. Lineage (NCBI taxonomy): Eukaryota > Metazoa > Arthropoda > Insecta > Hemiptera > Cicadidae > Magicicada > Magicicada septendecula. The sequence goes on from CM068374.1 coordinate 60,891,397, forward strand.
GCAGGATTGGTCACCAACACTCTGCGTCGAGGCGGCAGTGTCGACGCTTTTCATGGGGAAGCGTTGGATTTCTTCATACCCCATCGACGACGTGCCCAGCTTAAGTTAGATTTATTCTATCGCCTACAGGCCAACGGGGAGGCGTTGGGGGACTTCGTGCACGACATACGGAAAGCTGCCCGGGTATTAAGATTAGGATTGCCCGAGACGGAAGTGATATAATATTTATAAATTGTAAATTATGTACCTCCTGGGGTGAAAGAGGTGGCAAGATTTCAATGATGGAAGTTGTAATTGTCCTGTGATGTGGAACGTGTGTATGTATTGTATATTGTAGACATATTTCCTTATATGTCCATTATATGTATTGTATATTGTAACGGTACATAACCCGGTCCCAATAAAGTAAATCATGAGAATAAAAGTCAGAAATGGGTAAAACTAAAGCTCGCTCAAAATTTAATTATATCACTCAACATAATAAACAATTCGAGTGGTATATAGTGCGAAGTGAGTTCTAGTGTACCCATTGAGGTGAAAAAACCAAAGTGAAATTAATGTATTACCAAACTGTGCTGTATGTTTTGGATAGGATAAAACTATGGAAGTAGTATGTAATAATACTAATTGATTTTTGTAATTTTATTTATTTATTGTAATTTATATTGTATGAACCACAATTTGTTATACCCAAGTTAATATTATATTGTTTCAAATAATTGTGTTAGATTGTAAGAAAACCCAGGGTTAATTTTAAAAGACATAAAAATTTTAACTACCAAAGATAATATAAAATTAAAATAATCCTATGAAGGAAATGGCAACAGGAAGTAGTACCGGGTATGAACACTATTCGAGACTAAATAAATAATATATAAATTTATTTAATGATAATAAAATGATAAAATATTTATATACAATGTCATAAAAAAATTAACCAAAACATATTATGTAAATTAAATTAGTAAAGAAACCGGAATGGAAGGGAATTATTTTTCCATAAATAAAATATAAATTTATAATAATCACAAACTGCCTACATAATAAAAATACTATGTGTTACTAAGAGTGATGAAAAATAACAAGTATTGTTAATAAAAAAAAATTTTTGAACTAAACCGGAGAGTTGAAGAAACGATGCGACAAAAATTATAAAAAATAACCTTTTTTGGACGTTGGAGGAGGCGAAATTCACGCAAGAGTAATAAACAAAGTGAATACTAACTAATTATACCTGAGGAATCCAAATTAAATGGTGATATACATTAAAAACCAGTGGATGAAAACATTCTGAGGATCCAATATAGTTCGGCCTACTTCCAGTAGACAATTAGAAAATACTCCAAACGAAAAGGAAATAATAACGCAAGACGTACCTCATCACAGAATAAAACTTCAATCCAGTAAGGACAACACGGGGCGAGGTAATATAAACATTTTTTCGTAATAAGTCCAGAAGAAAACTCGTTTTTTAACAGTGAAATAGAACAAAAAATATTCATTTTATCATATGTTTCTTTCAAAGTAAACAAATACATGCTGCTCTCTTACGGCAATTCCGGAAACTACGTAATATTTGAAAAATAAACAAAATTATTTATTAATTTTTTGATATTTGTAAAGCGTAGCAATTATCCATTTCTGACACTCTCATAACACAAAGAATTCACCCTGAACCCTGGGGAATTACTAAGAATTATGTAATAACTGATGTTTTTTATTATAGCGTAAGATTGGGTAAATAACAACATATATGTTTTGTTCCTTAGACAGATCTATGTTTACTCGGTAAAGTCGAGATGATGTTTTTTTTTCAAATAAGATTAATTGTGATACCTATATTTTGGTGGCAGGAGACAAAAGTCAATAATCAATAAAGCAATATTATTGAAAATTAATATTGAATTATAACGTGTTATAATTTATTGTAGTGGGTAGTTAATGAAAATTTCAGCACAACATACAGAAGAAATCGTCACAACTGAGGGGCAATAATGATACTTACTCTCTCTTCTGCATAAGGCTGAACAAATTACCTCCTTGACCCCAAATCACACACTCTCGATTTCTTTTAGATTGAGTAAAACAAGATAAACAAAATCCTTTATTTATACCTTTTAAAACGTCATCAGTTAGTATAATTCAAAAGTGACGCATACTGCGTGAGGCATATAATAACACTTCCATTACACCTCACGAAGAAAAAGCAGGACGTTACAAATTGACGACTCCAACGTGGGGCTGAATTAACGAAACCCGTAATTGCTAAACACTCGTAAGTGGTGGATGCCTCTCAAAAGCAGGACGTTACAAATTGGCGCTCAACGTAAAAGGGCGGTAATTAGAAAAGAATTTTGATATTTAATATAAAATATATATCAAAAAATCTAATTATCGTTGGCAGTTATGAGAAAACAAGAAATGCCTAATACCCGAGGCAAATCGAAGAAGAGGGCAGAAGAAAAGGAGATTGAAGAAGGTGGACAGGAACAAGAAATAGAATTAGTCACGGACAGTGAAATGGACCAACAGACAGGTGATACAGAAGAAACCGAAGTAGTTATGGATACAGAAACGGAAATAATTGAAGAGGATGCCCAAGGGGATCAACCAGATAAATCCAACCAAAAAGAAGATATAAGCATACAGGAGATGTTAAGAATTATAATGGAAGGGAATAACAAGATCCAGGAAGAAAATAAGCGAACCAATGAGGAAAATAAAGAAAATTTTAGGAGACAGGAGAAAAAATTTGACAAAATAGATGAAAATTTTAGAAAACAGGAGGAAAACTTAAAACAAACCATGAATGAACAATACCATGAACTGAAGGAAGCGGTTGAAGGGCAAAGAGAATAGATGAATGCAAAATTTGAAGAGAATAATGAGAATTTAAAACAAATTGAGGTTAAAATGGAGAATTTCAATAAAGAATTAAGAGAAAATCTAGAAGGTAAAATTGAACTGGTCAATAATACGTTAAGCCAAAGAGTAGAGGCATATAAGGAAGAGGCAGAGAAGAAATTAGTAGAAACTAACCAAAGATTAGATACAACTGAAGAGAAGATGGAACTAATTAAAATTGGAGTTGAGGCAAGAATGGAAAAAGAAGAACAAGATAACCAAGTTCGTGTAATGGCCATACGACAAGAAAATAATGACCAGTTAGATAGCATTAAAAGCAGTCTAAACTGTAAATTTTCAGAGTTTCATAAAACTGTAGAGAATGTAAAAAATCAATGTGATAGCCAAGCAGAGAAATTAGATAGTTTGCAACAAATACAAACCAATTTTCAATGTGATGTAGATAGAATAAGTGCTAGATCTGCATGCAGCAGTCATCATGTTTATCCAGACAATAAGGAAAGTGTAAACTTTCGGGATTATCGCAGAAACCCACTTGAATTTTTAGGGAGAGTAGATGAAATTTTGAACAGATCAAAGGAGAATCGATGGAATATGATAAAAGGTCTATTAGACGAATCGTTCAAAAATATCAATGATAATTGGTGGACAGCAATTAGGAACGAGGTGTGTGATTATGAGGGTTTCAAAACTATGTTCAAACTTAAGTACTGGTCAGAATCAGTACAAAACATTATTAGGGACGATATCTGTCATGGTAGGTATGACCGTACAGTGGGACAAACACCTACTGCTTACTTTTTAGGGAAGGTGTGTATCGCCAAGTATCTAGACCCTAAGATACCTGAAGAGTGTCTAGTGACCAAAATGGCGTATCATTTTGAAGAAAAGATCGTAAGTGCACGCTTGAGTGGACAAATCAAAACTATTGGAGGCATGGAAACGCTGCTAGAAAATTATGAACAGGAATCTTATTATAGGAGAAGTAGATGGAGGTCAGGGAATACCGAGGAGCGGAGGAATGAACCACCAAGAGAGAATCGGCCCCGAGTTAATTATGTACATGCTAACAACAGTTATTTCAATAACAGATATCGCGGAAGATGGTCTAATAATAATCGACAGAATTACAGACATGATTATTATCATAGAGACGAAGGTCCACCAAGGAGTATGAACATCGATCAACCTAGATCCAGAGAGAGGGATGAAGAAAGGATACCGATAAACAACATTCAACATAATGAAAATGTTGAAGCAACCAATAGTAATGATATAAATAGGGGAAACGGGTACCAGCAGTGAGAAGATGTGATTGCCCGTCACTGCTAGAAACAACAGGGCACAGAATTTACCATACACCCAATTATAATACTAATTTGAATAAAACAATAACCATTATCAGAAATAATTTTCTAAAAAATATACAGTCCGAGTTAATGGAAGAAAGAGTAATCAAAGAGTCATCACCAAACAATGACATAGTCTATATACAAATAAAATTAAATGGAGTGTCAGCAGAGGCCATGATTGATACAGGGGCCAATATTTCAATTATTGATCAATTAGAATTAGATCGTATTACTGAGTTAACTACTGAGAGAATACCTACTTTACCAATTAACAATTTAACAATTGTTGGTGCTACCGGGAAACAAAATAAAACAATCAAAAAACAAGTGTCTTTTAATGTTACCACTAATGGAATAGGAATACCTATGGGATTTTTAGTAGCGAAAGGGCTACCGTTTAGGGTGTTAATAGGGTGTGATATGCTACGGCGACACACTGCAATTATAAATCTGGCCAGGGGTATAGTAACCTTGAGCACAGAAAATGGTGAGTTAACGGCTGAGATAATTGGTAGCCAAAGTGCCCCTCAGTGTCCGAGCTCATTTTTTGCTAGGGAGAATAATAGATTAACCCTAGGTAATAATATAGAAGTAACAGAATCAAAGATTTGGAAAGAGAAGATAGAAGAAATAATGGAGTTTCAGAATAGGCAGGCACCGGAAATAATTAGTATAGAACAGAAACAACAACTTATAAAAATTTATAATAAATATAAACCAGTATTCTCAGAATCACCAGGAAAAGCTAAAAACTTCTTGTGTGAACTAAAATTTAAAGAAAAAATAAATTTTAATAAACGATCATACCCTATTGCTCAAGCTTTGAAAGAGGCAGCAAGGAAAGAAATTCAAAGAATGATATTAGAAGACATAATTGAAAGAAGTAACTCTCCATATACTAGCCCATTGGTGGCTATACCGAAGAAAGATGGTCAAGTTAGACTATGTCTCGATGCTCGGGAGTTGAATAAAATGCTCATTAACGATCGCACGTCTCCAGGTGAGATTGAGGAGATTATGAAGAGATTTTTTGGATGCAAGTACATGAGTACTTGGGATGCAGTCTGTGGATACTGGCAAATAGAATTGCACCCTAACAGCAGACAATATGTTGCTTTCATATTCGAAGGACGAAATTATCATTTTAAGCGTTTGCCTTTTGGATTGGTAAATTCTGTGGCTGTGTTCATTCAATGCATGGACCAAATTTTGGGTAAGGAAGTCTTAGATTTTACTACCATATATGTGGATGACATACTAATTACGTCTTGTACTTGGGAGGAGCATTGTAACCGAGTGGAAACAGTGTTAGATAAACTTTTGCAACATAATATAACTTTAAAACTGGATAAATCTAAGTTTATCACCCATGAACTACCATTTTTAGGGTTCATTTTATCTGCTACTGGAATTAAACCATCTCCTGAAAAAGTAAAGGCTATTCAAGATTTTCCCAAACCCAGAAACTTGAAACAATTACAATCCTTTTTGGGGATATGCAACTATTATAGAAAATTTCAACAGAGTTATTCAGAAATAACAGCTAAATTTCAATATTTACTTTCAAAGAAAAACAAGTGGAAATGGGAAGAAAGTGAAGATAATAATTTCCAGATAGTAAAAAATAAATTTCTTGACTGCATCATGTTACATCACCCAAATTTTAATAAACGTTTTTTCATAAATTGTGATGCTAGTAACATTAGCCTTGGGAGTGAGCTATATCAGGAAGATGAAGAAGGAAATCATGGAGTTATCAGTTTTGCAAGCAGAGTACTAAGCAGTTGTGAGAGAAACTATACAGTAACTGAAAAAGAACTGCTGAGTGTTGTGTTCTCATGTATAAAATTTCGAACATTTTTATTTGGAATACCCAGTGACTATCAGAACTGATCACAGATCAATTTCATTTTTAAAGAATTGTAAACTTAATCACGGCAGACTTACTAGATGGGCATTAATACTTCAAGAATATAATTTAGACTGGGAATATATTCCAGGTAAGAAGAATGTAATAGCAGGCCGATTATCCCGGATTAACCTTGAAAAAGGAACTTGTGAAATAGAACCAGAAAGCATTGGAAAAATATATCACATAATTAAGATGGCAAAGGAGTTACAAGATATAATTAATAAAATAAAAATCGATCAACAAAGTGACAATAAATTAACAAAAATTAAGGAAAGAATATTACAACATGACCCTATAATAATGAAATTTTTTTGTGTTTATGAAGAGATCCTTTTTATTCGTCCTACCATTAAGGATCATGTCTGGAAGATATATGTACCAGCAGCAACAGAAGTAGCATTGATTCAGGATTATCATGAAAGGTATGGCCATATGGGATCACTCAAGGTTATTAAAGCTTTATCTGAACATTGTTACGTGAAAGCTATAAATAAAAGAGTAAGAGAGATAGTAAAAACCTGTAACATTTGTCAGCTTGTAAAAGTAAATAATGAGAAGAAAACAGGCACCATGATTACTATAACATCTAATAAAAAACTTGAAAAGATTTTTTGGATATCTGCGGACCTTTTCCCAGAAGTGGAGGAAGACATAAATATAAATATATCATCATATTATTTGATCATTATACGAAATACACAAAACTCTATGCTATTAGTAGAGCTACAACGAAGAAAATTCTAGAAGTAATTATAAAAAAATACTTACCTGAGGTGGGAAGACCGGAAATGATTATAACGGATCATGGAACGCAATTTCGGGGGAAAAGGTGGAAGGAAGAATTGAGAAATTGGCGAATAAGAACGTACAAGACATCCGTGTACCACCCTAGTAGCAATCCTGCTGAGCGTGTATTAAGGGAAGTTGGCAGAATTCTACGCACCTACTGTCATCAAGAACATAAAAACTGGAGTCAGTATATTGAACCAGCCGAGACTTTTCTTAATTGGTCATACCATGACACTATCGGTACTAGCCCTTATCAAATAATGTTTGATAAACCACCACCAAGAGAAATTATGTCATTGATAAATTTCCCTCCAGGAGAGAGAGTAGAATTCGACCAAGTGGAAATGCACAACAGAGTGTTACATAAAGTGGAACTTCAACAAAAAAGGGATCAAGTAAAAAGGAGAAGATTGGATACATACCAGTTGGGAGATAAAGTACTAATAAAAAATAGACAACTACCCAGTTCTATAGAGGGTATCGCCCGGAAGTTATTGCTACTTTATACTGGCCCTTACCTCATAACCCAGGTGAAGGGTAATAATACTTACGAAATTAAAACAATTACCAATAATAAAATAAAGGGAGTGTATAATCAGTCGGAAATGAAACACTATTATGAAAACAAAGTCAAGACCATTAGGAGACTTGAACAAATCAACAATTTATTTCTATCAACGAGTTGAACTAAAATAAATTTGTTCTAGTGGGGGGGCTTTATGTAACGGTACATAACCCGGTCCCAATAAAGTAAATCATGAGAATAAAAGTCAGAAATAGGTAAAACTAAAGCTCGCTCAAAATTTAATTATATCACTCAACATAATAAACAATTCGAGTGGTATATAGTGCGAAGTGAGTTCTAGTGTACCCATTGAGGTGAAAAAACCAAAGTGAAATTAATGTATTACCAAACTGTGCTGTATGTTTTGGATAGGATAAAACTATGGAAGTAGTATGTAATAATACTAATTGATTTTTGTAATTTCATTTATTTATTGTACTTTATATTGTATGAACCACAATTTGTTATACCCAAGTTAATATTATATTGTTTCAAATAATTGTGTTAGATTGTAAGAAAACCCAGGGTTAATTTTAAAAGACATAAAAATTTTAACTACCAAAGATAATATAAAATTAAAATAATCCTATGAAGGAAATGACAACAGGAAGTAGTACCGGGTATGAACACTATTCGAGACTAAATAAATAATATATAAATTTATTTAATGATAATAAAATGATAAAATATTTATATACAATGTCATAAAAAAATTAACCAAAACATATTATGTAAATTAAATTAGTAAAGAAACCGGAATGGAAGGGAATTATTTTTCCATAAATAAAATATAAATTTATAATAATCACAAACTGCCTACATAATAAAAATACTACGTGTTACTAAGAGTGATGAAAAATAACAAGTATTGTTAATAAAAAAAAAATTTTTGAACTAAACCGGAGAGTTGAAGAAACGATGCGACAAAAATTATAAAAAATAACCTTTTTTGGACGTTGGAGGAGGCGAAATTCACGCAAGAGTAATAAACAAAGTGAATACTAACTAATTATACCTGAGGAATCCAAATTAAATGGTGATATACATTAAAAACCAGTGGATGAAAACATTCTGAGGATCCAATATAGTTCGGCCTACTTCCAGTAGACAATTAGAAAATACTCCAAACGAAAAGGAAATAATAACGCAAGACGTACCTCATCACAGAATAAAACTTCAATCCAGTAAGGACAACACGGAGCGAGGTAATATAAACATTTTTTCGTAATAAGTCCAGAAGAAAACTCGTTTTTTAACAGTGAAATAGAACAAAAAATATTCATTTTATCATATGTTTCTTTCAAAGTAAACAAATACATGCTGCTCTCTTACGGCAATTCCGGAAACTACGTAATATTTGAAAAATAAACAAAATTATTTATTAATTTTTTGATATTTGTAAAGCGTAGCAATTATCCATTTCTGACACTCTCATAACACAAAGAATTCACCCTGAACCCTGGGGAATTACTAAGAATTATGTAATAACTGATGTTTTTTATTATAGCGTAAGATTGGGTAAATAACAACATATATGTTTTGTTCCTTAGACAGATCTATGTTTACTCGGTAAAGTCGAGATGATGTTTTTTTTCAAATAAGATTAATTGTGATACCTATATTTTGGTGGCAGGAGACAAAAGTCAATAATCAATAAAGCAATATTATTGAAAATTAATATTGAATTATAACGTGTTATAATTTATTGTAGTGGGTAGTTAATGAAAATTTCAGCACAACATACAGAAGAAATCGTCACAACTGAGGGGCAATAATGATACTTACTCTCTCTTCTGCATAAGGCTGAACAAATTACCTCCTTGACCCCAAATCACACACTCTCGATTTCTTTTAGATTGAGTAAAACAAGATAAACAAAATCCTTTATTTATACCTTTTAAAACGTCAGTTAGTATAATTCAAAAGTGACGCATACTGCGTGAGGCATATAATAACACTTTCATTACACCTCACGAAAAAAAAGCATGACGTTACAAATTGACGACTCCAACGTAGGGCTGAATTAACGAAACCCGTAATTGCTAAACACTCGTAAGTGGTGGATGCCTCTCAAAAGCAGGACGTTACAATATTCATGTGTATTTTGGGGGTTAGGTATCGGGCTAAGTGGGGAAAAGTAACCGCGATTGGAAAAGAACATTTTATATTCATTTAATTTAAATTTTATATTTAAATTTTTAAAGCAGAAACATTTTTAAGGAGAATAAAGAATATAAATTTTATATTTATTAATTTTTTCAAGTAAAATTTTTTAGCAAAAATATTTTAAAGGAGAATATAATGATTTTGTTGGGTTAAAGAGATTTAAAGTTTGTTTCTAATAAAAAAATTTATTGGTTGTTAATTTTGTGAGTTTTAATTGCAAGTCCCGTCTCACTGGATCCAGCGAATTTTTGGCTTCTCTAGGCTTTGGCCTAGTTTTAATTATCTTGTGGCCCATCTTTAGAAATAAAAAAACAACAATGGGTTTTTTTTTATGAGTCACTACAATACTTAAAGAGGGGTTACAATAGCTACAAAGACCCTTTTCTGCAATGTTGCATTGCAATATGTAATAAATAATAACATAATAATGAATCATATATAGTAAAATAATAGAATTGAAATAAATATAAACCTTATTGTAGACGTAGAAATTAAATAATTCTGCTTCAGTAGACGTAAAGCGAAGACGCAAAATACCTATAAAAATTCCAAGATTTTATCTCATCGGTTTTCAGAGGAAAATGTCCTAAATATGGAAAATTTTACATTACCGACTGCCCTTAAATCCACAGCTTATTCCGTTCAATAGTAATTAATTTAAAGAAAAAACACATACGTAGAGAACTACAAACGAAAAAAGAAGCATTTTCCAGAATATATTTATTGGACGCGTTTCCTTCAGTTTAATGAGCAGAATCATTATCCGAAGTTTGGCAGCACAAGTTTGGAACAGACTGTATATCGTTACGTTACACATAATTGATCTGGATGAAAAATTCAACAAATTTATGAATATCTGTGGAACAGTTCACAGATACCTTAACAATAATACAAACAAGGAGACAAGGATAAGTTTTTTTAACACTGTAGCAGAACTTACCAGTTTTGATGTATTCAGACGAAGACAGAGTTACGGCACAAAGGGACAAGCAAAGATTCAGGCAGCGGATATGAAGTTTAAGATGAGTACTCTGGGCTGTAGCATTCTCAATAGAAAGAAAAATGTGGATATAAGGTCCGAATTGGGGGTCGCGCCATTGTTGGAACAACTAAGGAGCAACAAACAAAGGTGGTGTTATGAGGAGAATTCTGGGCTGTACAATTCTCGATAGAAAGAGAATGTGGATGTAAGGACGGAACTGGGGTATCGACCCATTGTTGGAACGGCTAACGAGCAACAAAAGGAGGTGGTGTGGACATTTGGGAAGAATGGCGGGTGAAAAGATTCCAGTGCTGGCAACGGAATATAGGCCGGGGGTGGGGAAAAGAGATGTAGGACGGTCGAGAGCGAAACAGGGTCCCGGAACAGGTTCAGGATGAGCCTAATCCTTCAGGTTGATGATGATGTTGACTGTATATTATGCAAGCAGTGAGTTCACATCAGTTCTGTTGTACCAGTGGATTTAGTCATGCAATGTTTGTGTGTTTCTGTGTGGATTATGTTAACCTAAATACGTCATTATTATGTAAATGCAATATGACACGAGCGCAGACTATTGTACTGCGGATAACGTTTTAGCGAGAAATTATTCATTATGTTTACCCGTTATTCTAATATCAGCACTAATTATTGTTTACGTCACACACACACACACACACACACACACACGTCACGGTGCAACGCATGTACTATGCCGTTTTGGTTATAAAATCGACACAAGACAGTACCGCTAATTAAAATGGACTGTGACTTGCTAGGACAGTTCTTGGGCACAAGCCGAGAACAATCGCGTAACGCAATGGTAATGAGAAATATTTTACATATTTCTGTATAGGCCTACTCTAGTGAAAGGAACGTTGCCAAGTACTACGGAATTTCGCCATGAATAATACTTACTGATGACGTTATAATAATAATGTTAAGTGTCTTCTACTTCTTAATTCAATCCTCTTGTACCACAAGGTGTAGAGGTTGAACGAAGGTGTCGCCACCGTGGTCTCTGCATGACCAGAGCCTTGGCTTCATTCCACTGCACTCCCAGCCCCTGCAGAGAGCACCTCACATTGTCCTCCCAAGTCACCTTTCTCCGGCCCCTGAGTCTTCTCCCAACAATTCTTCCCTAATACAATTGTTTTGGAAGTATATCACCTTCCATCCTCTGAAAGTGTCCAAACCAATGCAACTGTCCTTTCTTAATTTGATCTTTCGAAGCGCTCTTTGATCTTTTAGACTCACTCTTATAGTAGTGTTTCTGACTCGATCTCTTCTTGTATTTCCTTCAACCTTCCTGAGGTATCTCATCTCCATAGCTTGGAGAGAGTTTAGATGGTTCTCAGTTAGAGTTCAGGTTTCTATTGCTATTAGTATTAGAATATATTTGTTCACCACTATCGTCTACTGTCCAGTGGTTTTAACATTCTGGTTCCGGTTGCGATAGTAAACTTCACACGCATCAATGCGATACTAGGATGACGATTCCCTAGTAATGTCCGTACACCATTTTGTCGGCCTCAAGTTGGTACTGGATCATAGCATTAGCTCATTCTAATAGGGTTGGGTACAGGGTCTGGAGTACATCTATGGTCTGGTTGAATAACGCTGATTAAAGATCCCAGAGTAGATACGGTAGATGTGGGAAATGGATGGGGCGCAGTTTGTGCAACATCAGGGCTCCACCAAAGCCCCCGAGCGTTCAGGCCTCGAAGGCAGCCCATGACTCCCACTGTCTTTATGTAAAGTGTCAAGCCTTTATCAGTGGGAGATGTCCCGTATCTAGTAACGGAGTGCATTAACTGACTCCTTGTGAGATCGCGGGGTTTTAGGGGGCGGGTACGCCCGTTGTCTACTCCGGTCAGGTGTTGCCTAGACTTATACTGTCTCTTGGGCATACTTGGTGTTGTACTCACTACGGGTCTTGTGCTATTGTTGTGGAGTTTAAAAATAGGGCGTCTCTTCTCTCGTCGTCTTTTTCTCCTCAACAAAGGGTCTTCCAAGTGTTTCCTTTCAGTGAACAGCCACTTGATGACCAAACACATTCACCTCTCTTTTATCCTGTACTCCTTCCTGGTTCTTTTCCTCCCACTACGCCCCTCGGTCAAGGTGGTGAACCAGTTTGAGTGACGAACCACATTACGTCTCCGTTTCTCAATTGATCCAATCAATAACTTTATCATCGACTTTCTTCAGGACCTCAATATTAGATACTCTTTTCGTACACGGTATTCGTAATGCCCTCCTCCAGCACCGGTGAGGTAAAACGTTTGTCGACATTCAAACGAGGGTTGGCAAAGCTGTGTTTGTAGAGAGTGGGTTTGGTTTTTGTGTGCGAGTAGATAGCTGAGACCTGATTTATGCAATACTAGAAATCCTCCCGCTTTTGTATACTGTTTTTTGATTGTGAGATTGACTCCGGTCAGGACCTAAATAAATAATAATCCTCAAGTTTTTAATAAAAATTCTCAAATTTAATATACATTTTGCAAAACCAATCAGCGCCATCAGAGAATGCGGAGGAAGACGCGTATATGGACACAAAATAAGTGAAAATTACACGTGAATAGTTGAACTATTTAATAATAAATTAATTACTTTGTTCCTTATTAAGTTGTGAACAGTTAATTTGTATATACTGAATGATTGAAAATCACGAATCATATACAACTGCTGGTTTACACATGAACGCAGTGCGAAAACTGACATAAAAGTGATTTGTCAAAATTGACGCTTATACAAGACGTAACAAGATTTTGACATGGCGTCCCCAGCAAAGTCAGACATGTCTAGACAAGGAAACACTGGTAACAACACCATCCTGAATGTGCCACTTTGATTATTGAAGTGGAATTTCGAGAATATTCTTCTATACCATCATCAAGTGAATGAAACATACAGGCACACACAACGATCGTAATGGAAGCGCTAGAATCATCATCAAAATCATCCATGCAGCAAGACATACGCACAATGATAACTTTGTCGGTAACACAACAACGTTTGAAAACAGGTAAAAACTGAATAATTATTTAATAAAAATATGAAGTAGATAAACAAGAGACATGATATATAAACAAAGGAAATACGAATACATAATTGCATGTAGTGAAAACGGAAAAATTTAAATAATTGTGCACTGACCTGTATTCGTAATATTAGTTGTATAATGATTTTCTATTTAAATAAAATGGAGCCACAATAATTAATGTTTATTGAACTGAAGTAAAAATTATTTTTAATTAAAATACGTAGAAGTAAAATTATTCGTTTTTTTTGTAATAAATATACAAAAGGTACTTTATATATGATTTGGAATATGTAATGTGATTATTTGCATATTAAATAATTAAATGTAAAGTAATCATTCATTTCTAAACATTATTCAAATAATTCTATTTCAATTATTTTTTAGTAGTTATTTCGCTAAAAAATTTGTTCTCTCAACTATCATCATGATTTATTTATGCGACAATTAATTAATATTGAACGTAACGCTTGCAAACTGCTAGGACCTAGCCGGTTATTAGTAGGCCTATACAGTTGCGTTCAACATTAACACTCAAACGTCTATAAGTAAAAAGTAATGTCGCAGAATATACTCATACATAGTTATATAGTCATATATATATATGGTTTTGACAGTCACACCGGATCGTCGTGATTACAGTGGAAACAGAATAACTGAAACCAATGAAGTCGCTAATTACAAACTTTAATTAGTCACAAACAACTGTTAAAAAATCAACAAAGCACTTATCATCATCATCATCATCATTATCTCTACTTCACGGATTAGACTACACTGTCTGTTCCGGAAACCATCTCGTCGTCGGACGCCCCACGCTACGATAATTCCTGTAGGTTTATAATTCAAGGCAAGTCTGGGAAAGCAAAGTTTGCTGCATTCTTCCCAAATGCTTACACCAGTTGGCCTTGTATTCTGTAATTTAAAAATGTGTAATTCTCACCTTATCTGTGCATTACTGATTCTGTCTCGTAACGTGCACCCTTTGACCAACTTCATTTCTCCTGATGCAACCTTCCCTCTGTCTCTCTGTGAAAGCACCCATGTCTCACTTCCATACAGCGCCACCAGTACAGCCATAGTCTTATAAAACTTAAGCATATTGTCTTTCCTAGGTTTGTATTTTAAGGTCCTATGGATTGTCCCACATATATGTTTAAATTTATTAAGTTTACTTCCGACATCACAATGAACTGCGGGAGATCTTTTGCATTTAATGTAATGAAAACTGGATACCTGCTCCAAGATGTTTCCATTTACCTCTATCTTTGTCCTTACTAGATATTTCACCAATTACTTTTGTTTTATGTGGAGATAGCACCAAGCCATATTCCTCTGATAAATTCCTCAAGATGAATACTCCCCTCTACGAGTCATTTTGTGTCTGTTGTATAATAACAACATCGTCTGCATATAAAATAATACTAAGTGTATATTGCGGAGAAAGCTTAATTCCACATTTAAAATATTCCTTCCATATTTTAATGATAGCGTCCAAATAAATATTAAAAAGTATCGAGGAGATACAACAATCCTGTCTAACTCCTTTATTTGTGTCTCAGCTGGCACTGTCAATCGTTTTCCCGTATCAGTGACAACAGAGGTGTTCCAAATCACTCTTATAGAATAATTCAAGTTGTATTTGTGCAACAATTAATGCCACCTTATCACAGTTTTGCACTAATTAACGCAATAATCACTTTCCGTAACAATAATCACTAATCCGTAGCAATCACTTGATCTGTACTGCATAAATCGCCAGCTATAGCCAACGTCAAAAAGCTGGCCGCTGACGCTTATATACACTCCGCAGAATAGCCTTCCATTTTCCGGACGGCCTGACGAGATAATTTACGTAATTACAGGCGCTTGAACAATCTGGAGTTTACGTCAGTACACGATCTTGAAACAGACGTGCCAAGTGCACCGAGTCTGGAACAACCTCGAACGTGCCGACACGGCTGCACGCGCTGGGCTAGACGAGAAACGGTGTTGAAACAGAGGTGCCAAGTGCACCGAGTCTGGAACAGTCTCGAACGTGCCGGCTGCACGCGCTAGGCTAGACGAGAAGAACGTGCCGGCTGCACGCGCTGGGCTAGACGAGAAGAACGTGCCAGCTGCACGCGCTGGGCTAGACGGGAAACGGTGTAGAACGAGAAACTCGATTTTTCAAGCGCGTTAAGTAATTGCCTTTTATCTCAACTACCGTAACAGTGTCGTTCTATGCGTCTTCAAGTAGCACGACAACCCAATTCCCTACAGCCGATAGCCACCTCCATCAACAGAACTACCCGCAACAGCAGCAGACCTTCCTTCCTCATAAACCGCCTCGTTACCGTAGCCGATGGACCTCCTCCCAGAACTCCTCCCCGCCTTTGTCATAGAAATAGAAACACCGAACTCCCAACTTCAAACACACTCAACCAGCCAGCTTTCCTGATCAAATAACAATTTAAATTTTCCCTAACTTCTTTAGCTCTTCCCGCCATTTCGCCATTTTCCCCAAGTCTTTAGCCTTGTTCTTTGTGTCCCCGCCTACCTTGACGCCTCTCTGTCACCTCCGTCCAGGTCTGGCGACCTGCGCTACTCGTCCCTGTCTTTGCCGCCCTCATGTATACAATAAATTTAATGGTACTTCCATCAGCCACTCCCTTTACCTATATGGCTACAAACTACATCTAAACACAAATACAGAAACAATCACTACTCTACCTTAATGTGCCTCCACGTTCTTCGCGTCCGGCCTGCGCTGGCGTTCGTCTCCCCCCACATCTTACTACCTGGCTGAAGAGAGCTTGCCCCAGATCAAACCGAGGCTTGTCCTTCTTGACAAGGCTCAAATATCACGAAAAAAAAATAAGTAGCACGTACGTCAGAAACAGTAGGACGGAGACAATTGGTATAACGCAGGTAATGGTAACAGTAAGATTCGTGTGAGTTAAACTTCCCTTCTTCTTGCAGTCATGAGGGTCTTGTTTTGCATTGTTGTCCTCTACCCACATACCTATATTCTGTGTAGCAGTACGTAAAACATGATACAATTTCTGCCGCTTCACTAAGCAACTCTATGGCGCACAATTTGACTCTCATTTGGAGCAACTATTCATTTCAACAAACCTTGATACGGAATATTCCTACTTGACATAAACAGGATGGCACGCTGTATAACGCAGAAAAAATTCAATAATTAAGTTGTTGACACGTTATCAGCATCCAATGTGTTAACGGAGCGGGGTGCGGATTCGATTACACCTTGTTTGTTTTATACAGGGGGCTGTTATTGTCACGTCCCTTGAGTTTAATGTTCACTAGTTATCCTCCCAATCATCCCTCTTTCCTTCTCTCTATCACATCAAATAATATTCTGCTATCTCTTTGTCATCACTGCTTTTTGTTGCCAGCTCAACCCCCTCTAGTACGAATTAATAACTAAATTTACCTTATTTTGTCCGCCTTGTGACTTCTTATAATTTTTCTATGACGCGTTTCAGAGCTTATGCTCCATCATCAGATATACATTAAAATAAAACTATCACTCTTACCGAGGTCGTCACATGATATAAAATGTCAAACATTTTTGCATACAAACAGCGCGCGGAAGTAGGGTGCGCACCCGTTCACGTTCAATTTGCCACTGAGCGGTCGCTAACTTATCTTAGTAACGGCGAGCAGTTTCAAGGCCGTATCGAACAAGTGGTTTGAAGCAAAGTTTAGTTGATCATTCAACACGTGATCGCGACTGCTTGGGTCGGCGTATGCACTATAAATTTCGAACTCCTCCAAGGCATTCATGAACCGACCCTTCTTACATACATGTAACGGAATTAAGTTTGAATTGAAGTCCGTATAGTTGTGATTATGTGAAGTTAGGTGTCGGGCGTAGTTGCATTTAATGCTGTTGATATTACTTGTTTTTGTTATATGTTCTCTAAAACGCTTAAGGAAACCTCTCCCAGTTTGTCCAATGTAAAACCTATTGCAATCATTGCATAGTAGTTTATATATTCCTGTTTTTTTCTTCCGGGGTATGTGTTTTTTTTGTCTTAGAATGTTTAGTAATTTATTATTGGTTCTGAACGAGATATTAAAAACAATATTGTTCAG
Source organism: Magicicada septendecula (assembly GCA_034769895.1). Classification (NCBI taxonomy): domain Eukaryota; kingdom Metazoa; phylum Arthropoda; class Insecta; order Hemiptera; family Cicadidae; genus Magicicada; species Magicicada septendecula. The sequence goes on from CM068374.1 coordinate 60,909,169, forward strand.
CATAGATGACAAAACTATAGGCATTAGGCTTGTGTAATTAGTTGATATAAACATTTTTTGTACTTTATTGTTTGTTCGTGGTTTAAATTTGTTTCTTTCACGTCTATACCCTCTAGTACGTCTACACTCTTCGTTGAACCATTTGCCTTATGCATATTTTACATCATCATCATCTGCAGGGATTAAACCAAGATAATAAGCAAAGATTAGAGCTGGTCACTCGGACGTCCCACACTTCTCCGTCCCCTCGGCTTATAGTTCCAGAGTTGTTTGGGGTTGCGGCAGTCATCCATTCGGCAAAGGTGTTCTCACCAACTCAGCCGATACTGGACGATCCAGTCGAGTATACTCATAATATTCAGTTCCTGCCGTATATCTGTGTTTCTTCTATGATCATGGAGAGTATACCCTGCCACGTGCATGAGAAATCTCATTTCAACCGCTTGTATGCGACTGATTTTACATCTTGTCTGATTAATTGGCCACTGGTTAACACAACGTTTAATACTTTTTGTTTACTCTGACTAAAAATCATGAATCAGTTTTATTCTCTTTAATTTGATTGGACGATCTCCTAATACTTACTGTCTTTGCTTTCCCTTCTTAAGTTGTTTGTATTCTATTTTCTAGGTTTACAGCCTATTAGTAGCTTACTCGGAAGGCAAAACGTGACTAATTTGATCACAGCTTTCATTATCCACGATTTTATGGGAAACTAAATTCCAATACTGTGGTAAACAAATGGATATCCTTTCACCATTTTAAGCATCGCTGAACACAGAAGGGCCCGGTGACAGAGGCAATCGGAGAAGTCAGCACTTGGTGAGAACCTTCTGGCTAATGACGACAACGTGGTGAAGTTTGAGGAGATGAAGATCCTATCGTGCACTATCCAAAGCGGCTACACCGGGGAGCGGTCGAGATATATAAACACAATAACAGCCTCAACAGGAAGTAAAAGTGCTTGAGGGTGAATAAGGCCTGGTATCCGGCATTCAGAGGTTCTTGGATCGCTACCACTGATATAACATCCAACTCTGTTGTTGCCCAACGGGACTGGCCAAGCTCTCGGCCAATCAGATAGCAGCCCGCATCCGGACGGCTATGTAAGTGCGACGGTTTGGGGTCGCGTCGCCCGTCGCCCGTCGCCCGACCCGGTTCCAACAGCAGTGCCTCACACGTAAGTCTTCTGCCCCCACCACCTAGCGAATGATCGTGTTGGCGGTTGTCCAATCCAGTTTTAGGCACCTGTCCAGCACTATGTTTATCATCTGGCAGACACTGGGCTCAACCAAGTTGCTGGAATCATTCCACGGGTGCAAAGACATCGCGCTTCATAAATGCAATGCAATGGTCGCATCCTCATTTAGTCGGGAGAGGAGTAGAACAGAAGACCACTGAAGATGACTGCCGCAGCTGCAGTCGAAACGTTTGGATCTACAAAAAGAGGACCACGGCCCCAAGAGCCCGGCAAATAATTTTACTGAAGGCTTATATCATTTGTCTGATGTGGTTATACAGTTCAGTCACTTTTCCGTATTGCAATTCTACATCAGTTCCTGCATCTTCCGTATGCTTATTTCTCTCTCTCTCTCTCTCTCTCTCTCTCTCTCTCTCTCTCTCTCTCTCTCTCTCTCTCTCTCTCTCTCTCTCTCTCTCTCTCTCTCTCTCCCTCCCTCCCTCCCTCCCCCCCTCCCTCCCTCCCTCCCTCCTTCCCTCTCTCCCACCATATCTCTTTATTTATTTGTGAACACGTGCTCAAGTCAATTCTAAATTCAATTGTATTTATTAAATTTTTACATATGGGTGTTCTTTACCAACGTGTTATCTTTCTCTAGACTACTCTATTTCGTCACTTTTCCTCTCATTTCAAAACTCCTTTGTTACAGCAGTTCTCTCTCTAAAATCATGAATAATCTTCTTTGTCTCCTACCACGTTCTCAATATTCGCGTCTTTCGTTTTGTATGTTTGATCGTGCGCTCGCGGTAATGCATTTGTCTTGACAGCTGCGAGTCTTTAGTACACTGTATTGAAATATCCAGCAGTTCCATTGATCTCTTAGAGCAGTGCAATTTACTTCTCTTACAGCACGATACAGACAACGTCTTTTTCGTTTATACTTGTTTATTATAGCTCATTTAACAGAAACAAAGGCGGTGAAATACAGTCATTTAGTAAATGTTATTAACCTTTTAAGGTATCTTATATTTTCATAAGGTCATTTCTTAAGGGGATATCCGCACTTTTTTCGTCCAATGCATTTTAAATGGGCGAACAGGGGTTTAGTTAGCTACTATTAATTAATGATCTATTAAAGCTACGTATTTGAAATTTCTACCATACTTTAACACATACTTTTGTAACATGATTTACTACTTTGAAGCAAGTTAATAAAAAAAATACCTATATAAAAAATAATTACTTTTAATAAATTTTCTGAAAATTTTTTACAAAATGAATTTTTTAAATTTGATTAAGAAAGTTGTGTTAGTGGTTATAATCACAAACAGAATTATCACTGTTGCACACCACTATAGAAAAATTATTCCGATTAGCGCTTTCAAGCTTCACAGCTCATCGTCAGATAGCCGAATCTGACGTCAGATTGTCCGATCTGAAGATGAGCTGTGAAGCTTGAAAGCGCTAATGGGAATAATTTTTCTATAGTGGTGTGCAACAGTGATAATTCTGTTTGTAATTTTTTAAAGAAAGAGATTATTTCTAATACGCTATGATTGTTACAGTGTACTGTTCAACCAGAAAAAATGTGAACTCATTTAGAACTATATTTTTGCGAAAGTATACCTAATTTTTGAAATCCATTGTTACAGAAAAACGCGCATAAAGCCAAACAATGGGACTGAAAAACAAAGTGTAATACGTTTTATTTTATTTTTATTGTCACATTAATGTGGATAACCTCATAAAAGTATATATTTTCTTAACCAGGATGAAATGGAAACTTTTTTGGGGACGAAAAAATTGATATTTTTGATCAAAAAGCTGATGATCTCGCCTTAAGGGGGAAGTTTATTCGGCGACATTTTTAATATCTATTGTTATGATGGTCTCACGTATCTTCGTATGGTACAGTGGAAACAAAATATATAAGCCTACACCAATGAAATAACTAATTACCAACTTTAATTAGTCACAAATAACAATTTATAATCAACAAGCTACTCCGATACAGTAATTCGTGTTAAAATTGTTCACTGCCAATAATAATGTCACCTATAAGAGTTACGCACTAATTATAACACAACAGTCACTTTCCACTAATCACTTGATCCGTAGCATGCTACGCTTTTCTTCAAGTTCATTTACTAATACTGTTCGTATTTCAGATTATTCAATAACTAAAGTATGTATTCTGTGAAATAATTAATAAGATTTTCTCCTATTACGACTACTGTTGCCGCCGGCAACAGCGGTTACATTGACGCCATGCTAATAACCGAAACGCTCCACCCGCTCGGCTAGCTGAGAAACGGGTGTAACGACGCTCTCGACTCTCCGAGAGCGTTTCGTAATTGTCGTAGCACTATGTAAACGGAACAGAGATAATTTTCAGCTGGTTACTCCACGTCAGCAGTAAAGAGCCACGTCAGCATAAAATACTTAACAAATAACAAACAAGTGTTATTGAATTCACCGCAAACGCTACTACAGGTAATTCTAGAATCTCTTTTTTTGACTAAAAATGCATCACTATGATATTTCAAAAAAAAAAAATGTACCAGGACACAAAATGAACGTAATATGTAGTTTTTTATTGTGGATTAAACGGATGAAATATACCCCAGACCTTACTCCGAGACTCTTTTGGATACTACAAGTATTTCAAAGTTTTACATGAACAGGTTACTGGCCTGCTACACAATCCCCTACCAGGTGGACCTTTAGACACAGCACAAGGATTAAATTTTATAAGACAATGGCAATGCCCACGTTGATTTATTCGAGTGAGGCGTGGGTCATGACAAAAAAAAAGGAAAGCGGCAAGATTCACAGTGCTGAAATGCAGTTTCTGCAAAATACTTTACACATTGCAAGATAGAATAAGGAATGAAGATATCAGAGCAGAATTCGAATTAAATGACATAAACGACAATATTTCAATTTACAGAAGACAATGGTTGGATCATATGCAAAGGATGACAGAGGATCGATTGGCGAAAGCGGCACTGAACTATAAAGTCTTCTTCTTGGTTGAAAAGACGTTGGTCGCCCGAGGATGAGATAGACGGCGGAACAGGTTTATATATCCTAATCCTTGACGAAGAGGAGGGGGAGAAGGAGGAGGAGGAGGAGGAGAAGCAGAAGCAGAAGCAGAAGCAGAAGCAGAAGCAAAAGAAGAAGAAGAAGAAGAAGAAGAAGAAGAAGAAGAAGAAGAAGAAGAAGAAGAAGAAGAAGAAGAAGAAGAAGAAGAAGAAGAAGAAGAAGAAGAAGAAGAAGAAGAAGAAGAAGAAGAAGAATTTACCGCCAAAACTCTTCGACTAAGATTAGTACAGTGACAGACAATTTAACGTCACCTACAGTTGCTGTAGGCATATCAAGGCCGCTGATTAGAAGTGTCAGTGAGTCCAAATGCTGGGCAACAAGAGCTAACATGAACAGCGGGTAAGTGGTTGCAGCACTTACAGCCGAGTTTCTTATATGTTCTAAGAGATTAAAAAGTTTTGTTCTTGACGATAAATAGGTCTGATAGCACATTACTGATGTCTTACTTAACAGATCTCTCTGACGACAGATTTTAAATTGAAGCTCCCCATTTTTCTCCGTCCTGTGCATTTGTCTTTATCGGTCTACATCGCCTTCCGTTTCTGATGTCATCTAGTATTTCAACCTTTCTTCTTCTCCATCTTCTACTTCCTTCTACCTTTAGCTGTAGACAGTTTCTAGGTAATATAATGCGTATATACCCCAAACAAAGATGTTTTTTTCTTTTCATTATTTTCAGCAGTTTTTCTTTCCTCTCCTACTTACGTCAATACTTCGTCGTTTCACACTCTATTTGTCAATTTCACCTTAATATTTCTTCCCCATAACCACATTACGACAGTAGCAACTCTGTAATTGGTCTGGAGGAAGGATCAGGTCGAGTCGGCTTCATACAAAAGGAAAAAGTTAAGACTAATTAATATTACAATCCTTAAAGTGGCTAAAAAACGTGTAATAACATACTGAAATCAATCCTAGTAAAGTAATAACACAATAGAAAAGCCCTATTGAAACATTGTTTAGAAGATACTTATTGACTGAATTGATTTTCCTATATTTCATCTTTCAAAAGTATTGGCCAATGCTGTGTAATAAACTCGTTTGTAGACCTACATTTAAAAAAAAAGTTGCTACTGTATTATTGTACACAGCTAAGAAATTAATAAAACAGTTTAAAAATAAGAGATTAACAAAATTTCTTTTTATCCTCGGGGAAGGGGTTCCGGTCCCGTTCTCCCCCTCCCCGGAAATACGTCCCTGCGAAGCTCTATAGATACCATTCTTCTTTCCTTGCGATCAATGTTTTACTGCCATATAAAACCACACTTCAAATAATACTTTTAAAAAATTTCTTCGTCATCCCAATCGGAATCTTTCTTGCTGTCAGAACGCTTTTCCTTCTGAAAAGCTCTTGTTCATCTATATCCTAATTCTTATTTTCTCCGTACAGCTTTCATTCCATGTCATCGTACCGTACGGAATATCACGCTTTTAGGTCAGCTTGAAGCCAACTAGTCTTTACTTGCTTAGGTAAACACTACCGTCTACCTATGCAGAGTGCAGCACCGTACAGCGTAGGGATGAAATAAGAAGACATGTAACGATTCGCGCAGATCGTATTAGGGGAGACAGGGAAGGCAGTGCAGTAAGTGGGGTGTGAGGTAACAAATCATGACACACAACCGTGTGATAACCATCCATGTCTCTGTTCTGAACACAAAATGATTAGTCCAAAAACAACCCGTCAAAGCTTCGCATGCTCAATGAAATGTATTAGGGGAGACAGGGAAGGCAGTGCAGTAAGTGGGGTGTGAGGTGACAAATCATGACACACAACCGTGTGTTACACCATCCATAACTCTGTTCTGAACACAAAATGATTAGTCCAAAAACAACCCGTCAAAGCTACGCATGCTCAATGAAATCTTTTGACACAGCGCAACAGAAAGCCGTTTCATGTGTACCTAATTATTTTTTTGCTGAACATACATAAATATACAAAATCACGTCGATATACTAAATTACGACGGGCTCGGATATTATTACCAAAAGGAAGTTATTCATATATGTCGCCCGAAATAAGTTACGCGCACCGTTGAGATGTAAGTTGAAAGTTAGGGACAAGAAATAAAAAACAAAAAAAAAACAGAAATTGTCAGGCGTCTGCTCCTCTATATAAGCCCAAGGAATTTCCTAGAGACGCGTAAAGCTATTAATAAATCATCACGCTGCGTCTCGGCTGGCACGCGAGACGGTACCTTATAAAAATATATACAGTTTTTTCTTGTACTAGGAGATGACAAAGACGGTGTTATCCCCGCACTGGGAATACGCGCGCGCGTGTGCTTGTGTGTGTCTAAGCTGGTGTAGTAGGAAGTCGGAGGGAGTTAAGCTGAGCGGGGAAGGCTACATGCCAGGCAAACAGAACAATATAACAGTTCAATTCCTAATTACTTTAGTAAGCTACTCTCTCAAGAACAAAACTAGAGAGCCGATATTAATTACAAATAAGTATTTGTTATGAGAACTTCGGCTTGCCGGGTGTTGTTTGATGCAAACGTTTCGGCCGTGCCTTCGACGGCAATCTTCAGTGCAGAAGGCTGCAAAACGCTGACAAATGTTTCGTAGTCAGTGACCCATTGAGCTGTGGTTAAGGCTAGTGGCTGTGAGTAGGAAACACATATTTATAAACTTTTGGTGTCCGCACAAAGTTGTTGTCTGACACCATCAGCCACACAGAAGAAAGCCAAATATCGAAGGCACGGCCGAAACGTTTGCATCAAGCAACATTGAACCACAGGCTTTACAGCCCGGCAAGCAGAAGTTCTCATAACATTGAAGTCGGCCGTGATAGCCTCAGAAAGGATTTGTTAGTTTCAATAAAATCGCGGTCCATGTCCAAGTTGGATGTAGATAAATGTCAGAAATCAAAAAAATTATAGAAAATAAAAATTTTACTATGTTCAATAATAATAATAATAATTTCTCCTATGTATACCACCGAAGTAGCTTAGGCGTAGGCAGAGTAGGCTGCCTAATGTGAGCCGTACGGCATACAAGGAAGGCAGTGTGGCCAGCACTACGCTTCAGCCGCCCATTATTATCCCCAGGATGTTATCCCAGGTACTCATTTTCAACAGGCTGAGTCGACCTGGGGGCTAAAAAGCACACCTTGATTTTATGGTGCGGGCCTGGGAATCGAATCTGGGACCTTTAGATTAGTAGCCAGGTGCCATACCCACTGGTCTACTTAACCGCCCTTTAATCAATTTAATAAATGTTTAATAAATTTCTTAAATAGTCGACCAATAAATAATTTAATGTTTAAGGAGAATCGGTCAGTAAGTATAGTTACTGTTTTTACATCATTTGTGTCGACCGTTTCGACGATATTTGTTCCCATCATCAGGGCCAGTGTATGGACAATAGAGAAGTAATCAGACACATAAAGAGGTCAATTAATTGAAAAGTTATAAAAAACACAAACGGTAGTAGTATCACGGTTTACCCTTAACCTATGAGTATTTTTTATTAAACTATTCTCAAAGAGCTGCTGAGAACAATGCCAACTGTCCAATTAATTGAGTTAGTGTGTGTGTGTGATTGTGCGCGCGCGCGCGCGCGCGTCGGTGAGACAGTGTGATTTACAACAGAAAAATGTTTACTATTCTCATATACTCTTATACTAAATAGGTAAACGTAATTACAATAATCAGTAAACAGTATTAACGTTATTAATACAATATTACAAATTAGTATACAGCTTATATAATAATATCTTAATTGTAATTATAAATACAGGTTGCTTAATCGTAATTATAGACGCAGTTACAGTTAAATGCATATTGGAATTAGTACGGATAGGCATGCAAATATAAACGTACGTTATAGCTGAATAGAGAGTGTAGAATGTTGGAATGAGTATATTATTACAAGTTTCTTTTGTATCGGGCATCTAAAGACCACATGCCAATTTCAATTCTTTATTCTTTCTTTTTTTATTTTTCTCCAATATTCTTGCATCTTTTCACTGTGTCTCTTCTTCCTGTCTTCAGTCCACTTTGAACATGCGTTTTTCTCTCTCCTGTCCTGGACTACTTCTATTTTTAACACTTTTGCCCATTAAAATTCTCTTTCAATTGCTTCTTCTGCGTTTATATTATTTTTTCCTAAATCCTTTTGGACTTCTTTAATGCAGCTTGATGTTGACTTCTTCCCCCACAGATATTTAAAGATCTGCTTTGTTAACCTATTGTCGTCCATTCTACATAAATGTCCTAAATATAATAGTTTTTTTTTCACATTGTTTCTGTTATATTTTCTATACTTTGATATATTTCATCATTACTTCTTAATTTCCAACCTTCTGACGTTTTTCGTGGGCCTCATGTTTTCCTTATAATTCGTTTTTCCAATATTTCTAGTTTGTCTAAATTATAATTCAATGCTAGACATTCACTTGAATATAGGGCATCCTGCCTTCACTACTGTACTGTAGTAAAGCCTTATTATCCCATTTTTAGATATTCACTTTTTATTGTAAATATCTTTAGTTATACCGTATGCCCTTTCCATCTAATGAATCCTTTCTTCTATTAAGATTATTCTAAATCATTCTCTTGAATTATTTCCCCTAGATACTTAAATTAGTTAACCCTCTCTATTTCTAACCCTTTTCTTATTAAAAGTTATTATTATACATTTTCTTCTTGTAGCAGGATTGACAGATATATAATACATTCTGACCAAACTTGTTTGGATAAATATTTTTATCTAAAACGCTTGTGTTACCCGTTATAGTATTATTTCTTGGTTCTTGGTAAACTCGGACACGACCTTAATATTATTATTTATTACCATTATCTCGTCAGAAATATAATGTATACTTACTTTTGGGAAACTATTTGCTAGCGCGAGCGAAATGCGTACACAGCCGTTCAAAAGAGCCTTCTCTTTACCTTGTCTTAATCTGCTGCTCAATCCACAAATTTTCATTAATTACAGATGGAGTATCAAGAATGAATGACACAAGGCTAGTAAAAAAGGCAAGAGATAGCCAATCAAACAACAGTTTGAAATTGAACCACTAAACCTGGAAATAGTCAATCAGTTTAAACATTTGGGATGTTGAATGGCAGAAGACAATGAAGAAATAAATGAAATAAGGAAAAGGATACAGGCCGCAAATAGAGCATACGGTTCGTTGACAACTATATTCAAGACAAGGAATATAAACCATCAGTCCAAGGTCACAATATATAAAGTTATGATTAGACCGGTGATAACATATGTCAGGGAGACTTGGACTCTGAACTAACAAGCCGCTAACATAGTCAATACTTTTGAAAGAAGAATTTTGATGAGAATATATGGACCAATCCAAGTCAATGGGATATGGAGAATGTGTCACAATGAGGGGCTATACAAGCTGTATAAAGACAATGATCTGACCACCACCATCCGACTGCGTAGATTGCAGTGGGCAGGACACATCATTAGGATGGAAGGCGTCCGAATATCTAGGTATTGTTTAGCCAAATCGAGGGTAGAAGACCTGTCGGAAGACCCTAGCATCGCTGTAATTTGACGCAGTAGCGAGGGATGGTGATAATTTACTTATAATATAACGATGGACATCGATCGCCGAGGACAGGGAAAAATGGATGAGGATGATTATGGGCGCTAAGGTTCGACTTCGAACTGTGACGCCATAGAAGAAGAAGAAGAAGAAGTCAACCAAACACCAAGAGGAGCATTGGTCCATCGGCCAAGGAAGAGGTGGAGTGACAGCATGTTTGACCGTTGTTATAGAACAGGACAGAGTCCTAACAAGGAAATTAAAGAAGAAAAAGAAGATATTAATTCTCCTTGAGAAGAAATGAAGTTATACTACTATTGAAGAATGAATTTAAATCGGATCCCCATTGTACACATGCATAATACAAGCGGACTTTTACGAATACTGTAAGTCCACTTCTTAGAAATGAGGATTAAGCCAAGTTTAGCGATTTAAAAATAACAAAAGACTGGGACTGCTGTCCGATTTTAGAATTCTCAGAAAACATTCTCAAACTTTACGCCAGCTGTCTGAACTTTGTAAACGAACTAAATTACAGTTCCTAGAAAACAACAGATTAAATTTCTAGGTAAAGGGGTAAGGTATTATTTCTAAACAAAATCACAACACCCACTTATTTATAAAATATATTCTCTGCGCTATTCAAATTACTGTTTCCAAAAACAGCCTTCAGAGAAAACTTTTCAGAACACTTCACTTATGAGATCTGAAGCGTGGGATTCCAGGAAATGGAAAACAAATGATTGGACGTAATTTTCAGTATCATAATTTGTTGCAATTGTACACTTCGTAGTGAACTTTATTGCATCATTACTACTTTATTATCTTATTACTAATATTATTGATTTGTAAGGTTCTTCTTCTTTTTCTCCTCTTCAAGCATTAGATTATATAAACCTGTTCCGGCACCCATCTCGTCCTCGGAGATCCACGTCTCTTCTACCAGTGGCTTTGTAGTTCAGTGCCGCTTTCGGCAATCGATCCACTGTCATCCTTTGCAGATGATACCACCATTGTCTTCTGTAAATTGAAATAATTTCATTCATCTCCTTTATCGGAGTCCTACTCCGATATCCTCATTCCTTATTCTATCTTGCAATTGTACTTTAAAGTATTTCGAAGAAACTGGATTTCAGCGCTTTGAATCTTGCCGCTTTCCTTTTTTATCATAACCCACCCCTCACTCGCATAAATCAATGTATTGCAATTGTCTTATAAAATTTAATCCTTGTGGTGTGTCTTGTTTTATTTCTAAGATTTCTATGAATCGTACCACAAATATTCCTAAATTTAGTTTTTAAGGGTTTTAAGGTTCTTAAACATAATTATCTTCTTATGATCATAATTAAAGTGAATGGTGAATCGGATCTGTTGTTCGGTCAATACAATAATTAACAGACACTATGATTTTATACGCAAACTTCATTAATATTTGATAGGCAAGCTTAATAATTGACAACTTAGTGAAATACACTTGGAAAAATGATTTCCTATTAATCTCAGGTCGGCATGGTAAATTAAATTTCTTCTATATTATAATGCCCGCTATATATGTTTGATTTCAATTATGTAAGCATATAGAGAGAAATACCGTTACATTAAAATAAGTCATTGTATTCAATGTGAGTTTTTTCTTCTGAATTAAATACAGATAAAAATATGATTTTTTTAATGTGTATAGACTCAAGGTAGTTAATATTTCCTCATACCGTTCTGTGTATTAAAGTTTCTGTATAAACTCAATATTGATGTGTGTGTGTGTGTGTGTGTGTGTGTGTGTGTGTGTGTGTGTGTGTGTGTGTGTGTGTGTGTGTGTGTGTGTGTGTGTGTGTGTGTGTGTGTGTGTGTGTGTGTGTGTGTCTTAATCCAACTGTACGGTATAACTAGGAAAAGTTGAGCACTCTGGAGAGCCATTATTATTTCTCATTGTGAAAACAATACGGGCGTTATAATTCATCACTGATACTATATACTTTTAATTAACATAAGACCTAAAGTTTTAATTAATACTTTAGTTAGTTTCAACATAAACTCTTATAAATTTAATAGCAGTATATGTCGAACAGTAACGTAATCATTTACTAGATACAGTAGACTCTGTACAGATTTCTTAAATACTTAAACGGAATGCGTCAGTGATTAAACCATTTAACTATTTTCAGCGTAACCGATTCAATTCATACATGATTAAACTATAATTCCAGTCTCTACTTTAACCTGCGCTCATATAGAATATGTAATTTGTGTGTGTTTTTTTTAATATGTTTATTTCCATTATTAAAGTTCACAATATTCGTTACATTCACAGCATTAGAAATTAATACATTTTAGGTTAGTTGTCACCAAGTCGCTTATATTAATATAATAGATATTTACCATAAATCCGTCGTGCGACTTCGTTTTTCTCGTCTTATTTTGACGCGTTTCGGCAACGAATTGCCATCTTCAGAATTCTTAATCACTCATAGGAGATCGTTAAAAACTTAAAAACACTAAAATCATTACGGTAAAAGTGCACTGTCTTGTTTATAAAAGTGCACTTTTACCGTAATGATTTTAGTGTTTTTAAGTTTTTAACGATCTCCTATGAGTGATTAAGAATTCTGAAGATGGCAATTCGTTGCCGAAACGCGTCAAAATAAGACGAAAAAAACGAAGTCGCACGACGGATTTATGGTAAATATCTATTATTAGAAATTACCTGCTCACCACATACTGTGAGCAGAACTAAGGATAACGGAGATATTTCAAGCCTCTTCTTGTACCATCCCCGGCTCTCCGTCGAGCTGGAGATCTACATATTGTTCTGTACGCTGACCAGCTGCCTGACGATGTTGTGGTCAGTACCATTGGGTTTGAATCGTGCAGCTCCAACCCTTCACGGGTTACGGAATATCTTCTATCTAGGCTTTAGCAGCAGATAGATGCATCCAACTCCACCGCACGTGGCGGACACAGAGTCGACGTCCCACAGCCGAAACCACAGACCAAACTCCAGTCCAACCCAATACATCGGTAATGCGCCCGGATTGTCCCGGACCCACCCCCGATGCCGCACCCCGACCCCCGAGGGGTTGATTTAGCAAGGCCACGGTAAGCACTGACCCGCCTCTCATCAACAACGGGTCGGCCCCCCTGTTCTGGCGACTATGTGTTGGACTCCTACTTTTATTTTCCCGTACTTCTTGTTATCTGCTTGTCGTTGCTCGCTGTCTCCTGTTGCACTTAATCAACCATATAGATCTGTTGCTCGTCCCTAATGCTCCATATCCTCGTAGCTATCTCGTTAAACACCACCATTGCATCCACATATCTTGTGATTTCCCTAATACCTAGCCTGATTCCTAACTCACACAGTCCTCTTTACCAATCCAACCCTTTCGTCTATATATTTCCACCAATTGTAAAGGACATACTCAGGAATATCAGTTATTCCATACTATTTGCATTTCTCCGTCTCACACAATCCAAACCTATTAAGATAAAAACTCCTAAAGTTCCTTTGTCCCGTCAGGAACTGGTTGCCATAGTGTGTTAGTTCAAACCTATTCCTTAACCTTTCTCTTATATCAGGCATCTTTAAGTAAAGGACTCTACCCCTTTCACACATATCCCACCTATCCTGCCATTTTTCCAAATAGTAGTCCTTTATCTCTCTAATCCTATTCCTTCCTCTTCTCTTTTCCAAATAGATGTCCCGTCGCTCCATCGCCTTGAGATCTATTGGCAGAACCGCGGTCACTAGCTGCAGTGCATCTCGATGCTGTCCGGTATCCTTTGCTCACCGTTAGCAGCATCAGTCTTTGCGTTCGCAATGAAATATCAGCATACACAGACAGGCTCATTCTATGAGCCCAGAATGCTGCATCGTATAACAGTATCGACTCCCCTACTCCCTTATACAGGGTCGTAAGAGCCTTGTCACTGAAGCCCCAATTCACTCTACCCGACCGGCGTATTTTGTAGAAAGCTACAGTTACTTTCCCTGCCACCTGCAAAAAAAGCTCTTTAAAACTAAGCTTTTCATTCAATGTTACTCCTAAGTGCATATGCTGATTTACATATTGCATGTTAACACCATCTAACTTAACTATCGGTTTTCTTGTTAAGCTTTCTTTCATTAACATCGTTTTTGTTCATCCGCACTGATTCGCAGCCTATTTTCCTTATTCCAATTACTAATCGTATTCATTGCTATTGAAACCTTTGTCTCCAGATCTTTTATCTAGTTCGCAAACACCAATAATAAAAGTCTGCATATTGTAAGTTAACCGTTTACGAGGTGTTAATGACCGTTTATTTTGTTATAAATTTCAATAACTTTTAGTTTAGTTTATTATTTTTATTGATTTATTTAATTCAATTCAATCTAACATTGAATCCAATGTAAATAAATCCGATGAATGCACTGGAAGTTAGTTAGCGAAGTGTTTTCAACTTCGGTTAATTTATTTTAAGTTGTTATTCTTCCGTCGACTAGGCGAAGTGGTGACGTCAATTCCTCACTGAAAGCATAAACATTTGGCAAGAACGATCACGTACATGTGGTGAGCCTTGCCTATCTTGCAGGGTCGATGTAGCAATCTAATCTGTAGATTGACTTACCGTATTCAAATTCGCCGCGGCGTGTCGGGCTATCCAATAAGAGTCGTTCACCTATCCTCTAAGCCTAGCCTATTGAAATGAACTAACTGACTCCATTTGCTCGCATAAAATAATAATTTATTCTGTTTGACACTCCTTTTTAATGATCTAAAGTATCATTAATTAATTTAATTCAAGTTTAAATAACATGAGTTGTTTGTTTTATAAAATTTGTCTCAGGGTGGTAAAACTGATTTACAATATCAGTGTATGGTTAGAATGCTTTTTGGTTAAAATAAGTTAATTCATATGTGGGTTCTTTTAGCTTGCAGAATACCAAATTATTCACTAGAACTCTTATTCTACCGTTATTAGGCAGTTTGAAGACGATTACAATTCAATCATCTCTTAATAATTAACATTCAAAATTATAACCATGCCTGCTTTGGACATTTTAGGTTAACAAAATTATTAGCCAATCGACAATAAATGATTTAAAGAACGTTTGTTAACGTTAAAATAACTCTTGATAAAACATTTAAAATGGAAACAATAAAATAATATTTTGAAACAGTGTTGTTGAATGGAACATCTGAATCATCATTTGACTCTACAAAAAGGAAATTGTATAGTTGTAAGTATTTATGTAGCTTGACAACCTTAGTTTCTTATTCATAATAGACATAAACATTTAAATAGTAATAGTAGTAGACACTTCCTAAATTACAAAACATAAATAGCATTTGCATTTTTCATTAACTTTCGTTAATTGTTTCATACAGTTGACAATTCTCAATCGTTTATGAATGCTTGTTGGTTTGATCTATGTTTAATAAACAACAACTTTAATCAGGTGTGGTTATATCACACTCAGTATTTATACATAATAAATGATTGATTGTTTGCAAAATTCTTACAAATAGAATATTCAAATTAAGTTGAGGATTGTCATTAGTACTGTTGATTGAATAATATTGATAATACACCTTAATCTACATACTTTATTTACACACATTATTGGAATGTGGTTCGATTATATCGTTTTTCAAATTCTTAATTAATATTGAAAAAATCACTGTACTCCCTTTTGTTAAATTAAATCCCGGAATTGCTATGGATTATACACTTAGCAATCCTTATTATGCACTGTTACACTTAAAACACCTTCAATACTAGTGTAGTTATGTTGGCACAAATTGAGGTTATGTTGCTTTGTTTACAACGGTGACGCGCACAAATTGTGTGAACATCTGTTTCTTAGTGGTGTCGAGTAGCCGTCTGCCTTCCTCTGAAGTTGATTATAAAGTGTCTGGAAAAAGCATCTCTCTCTGCCGTTCCGTCTTGTGATCGTTGTAAATTTGGCTAATTTCTTGGATCTGATTGGTTGACGATCTTTAATTTGATGCACATACCCCCTCCGCGCAATATTTTAATTGTTGTTATTAGCGTGGGGTGGCTGGTTTGGAGATTATAAACATTTGCTCGATTTGACACAAATATCTTATAATTGTAATAACTTTCTTATTATGGCATAGATTTAAAATCTAAGCTTATCACTGTATTGGTAACACTTGGCTCTTTATTTTGAGTTCACTCATGGTGTGCTTCTGTTCATTATTAAGGGAGTTAATGTTTGAGATTATCACATTACACTATTCACTATTAATTGTATTTATTCTTAAACTAAAACTATTTAATGGCAATCATACCTCCTTGTGGGCATGCCTTCCAAGTCCTCTCACTCTTCTCACTTATTTGTTACTTATTTTTAATGACAAAATATGGTGCTTATGCTATCATTGACTTAGCCTATGAGTCTATCAATTGTATTTACAAATTATTTATAATAAAAGTTATCTGGGTAACTTGTGTATTACCCCAGTTGTAAACATTAAGTTGTTACAACTACTGTTAGTCTCTGTTTGTCTGGAATGTATTGTTATTCCTTGGTATTTTTGTCATTAATATGACCTCTATATGGCACTATGAGGTGTACATTTATTTTAACTCTTATTTGGGATTCTATTGTCTTTTAAGACTATTATTTAGTTTGAATAGTTTATTAGTAGTATCAAAGTGATAGTTAGCCTTGTGTTTTTTAACACACTAGTCTTTTCCTTAGCTTATAGCATTGGATAATAGTAATTACACCTGGTGTCACATGACAGGTGTGCTTAATTATTCTTATTACCCATTATGTGCTTGCTTATAATACTCTTATGCTATTATAATAGTGGTATTATATCTTACTTATGACATAGGTATTCGTCTGTTATTTCTATTTAGCATTACAATGTGGTTTTGTTTATGTTTCACATAGTGAATCTCACTTTGGCTGGTTTTGTTCACTTTCTTTACTTAAATTCTTATATAAAATTACTCTTGGTATCTTATATTGGTATTGGTAGAAAGCTTATTACTTCTACTTGATTTGGGGTACAAAATATTTTAGTTTAGATATGTTTTACCTACTACTAAATATGAAATTAGGTGGACAGTACCTGTATTTTAGGTTATGTGGTTTTATTATTTGTAGCAACAATGGGTGTATTAAGTTGATACAAATTTACATCTTTTAACCTTGGTTTTTCATGTCTAATGTTATTAATGTCAACTGGTAATTCATTATTTATTTCCTTTTTTATCTTACATGATTTTTTGATTACTTGACTAACAATTATTATAATTAAGAGACAATTCTAATTCTCCTTACATTACATTGATGCTGTGCATAACATGTCATCATGCTTTTATTTACAGCTTCTTTTATATTAACATTATTGTTACTTTCACTCTTTGTCTAATATAGGATGTCCTACTCATTTACAATATTATTAGTTGTATATGGGTCATCTAAGTTAGTCAGTTATTGTCTATATTTTCAATCTGTAAGTTCTTCAGTTAGTATTTATACGGGTAAGATGTTAATCTATAGTTGATTGGCTCTTGGAATCTATATTTTATGCCATGGTTGTTAGGTGTCTTTCTCGTAGTAAGTTTCTTCCTTGTTTTCATTGGTTCCTTACTGACCGAAACTATTGGGTTGTTGGTTCCTGTGGTATTCTCACTATTTGTTGTATCTTCTTTCTTCTTATATGTTATGGTTATTTGTTATTTACCATTAGTTCTTATTAACTCTTGTGTTGTGAGTTTATTCTTCTCGATGAGTTGCTCATGTAGTTTCATTCTTGGCATTTTGGATTAAACACTTGGTGTGTCTCGTTGACTCAATTATTATGACATGTGTTAATATTTTGGTTACTTCAATATTGGACTCATATGTCTTGTTACATATTGTCCCCCCTCGAAAATAGATCATTTGGATGACACCTAGAGCATACTTTATTTGTTCCTTTTACAGAGTTTGATACAGCAACTATTGCATCTTCCGTCCCTTTTCCTACCCTAAACCCATACTGTCTGTCGTGCACCTTTGTATTTCCTTCTAGAATATTTAATATTCTCTCATTCAATATTTTCACAAAACATTTCCCAATACTGGCAGTAGTGTTAGCGGTCGGTAAGACTCTGGTACCTGAAGGTCTTTACCTAATCTTTTGTACAATACCTCAACAATTTCGATCTTCCAGTGCTTTGTGAATTTCTCTTTCTGCAATGCTCTATTCAACAATTATACAATTTTTCCTTTAATTATCATCCAAGCTTTGCAGCGGATTTCAACCATGATATCGTCAAATCCAGGTGCTTTCTTCTTTCCCATTGAAAATAGTGCATCACTTATTTGCTCTTCTGTTATTGTCCCCGGTTCCTCCGTAATGACATTTCTACTTACTCTATCAATTACTTCCTGATCTCCTTCCGAGTATCCCCCGGAGTCAGATGGTAACAACGAGTCCAATAACTTCCCCGTCAGCATACCGATATCGTGACATACTGTGGGCAGCGACAAGTTAAGGTTTATTACTGAAATTACCTCACATGTTTCGAGAACCATTGTGTTCTCATCCTCAGCCTTCTTGTTTTTGCAAATTTAAATCAAAGCAAAATCAACAAATTTAAACAAAGTAGGATAATAAAACATTAAAAAAATTAAAAATAAAGTTAATAACAACAATTTAATCATAACTAAAGCAGACAAACGCCAGGCAACAGTAGGCCTAATTATTGACAAAACAGACTACATCAGAAAAACTGAAGACTTCATCAGCACTAATGATTGCATACAATTAAATAAAGTTGTGGGGAAGTTGCATACAATATATGCTCAGTTCTGGGGAATGGGGAAAAGTGTATCTGGATGAAACTGGTCGTCAATTTTGCCAGAGATTTAAAGAACATAGGAGGGGTGAAGGAGAGTTAACGACGAATTCATTATACGCTAGGCATTTTATAGAAGAAGGACATAAATTCATAGATCCAGTCGTAAATTATAAGATAATAAAAGTCATGAGTAAAGAAAGAGAAAGGAAATTAAAGGAAAAAGTGGAAATATTAAAAATAAGAAATAAAGATGAAAAACGACTAATGAATATAAAAACCACATTTGAAAATGAAGAAGTATTTAGCAGCCTATTAGACAACAAAAAAGAGTAAGTTAACGTAAATTGTAACGGCTACAAAATTGGTAATGTAAGACAACCCACTATGGGTGGAGCTAAGTAAGACGTTACTTCATCAGGGGGCGGGGCTAGATAGGTCCGGTAAAACGGTATATAAGAAGTGAACGGTTTCGTATTTCTCTGTTGGTAAATGACCTGAAGATGGCTTGACTGCCGAAAGCGCTCGTCAATACCAAAGACAACATTAAGGTTGGTATAAAATTACTAGTAGAAAAATTAAATAAAGACCCAACAGAAAAATATCTTAAATAAACAATAAAACTAATAAAAACTGCTAAAACATCTTCAACAATAAAAATACAGACATATATATATATATATATATAAATAATAATTCAAAACCACTTAAAACGAATAGCCTAATAAAAATACACAAATTAAACAACCCAATACGACCATTAATCAACTTCAAAAAAGCACCTACATACAAAATAGCAAAAATAATAGCACAAAAACTAAAAAATAACAAATTAACAAATAATTATCACAACATAAAAAATACGTACGAATTAATAGACAAAGTAAAGGTAATAAATATAGATGAAAACACATTTTTCACATCATATGACATCACAAATATGTACACCAACTTTCCAATTGATGAAACAATAGACAAAATAATAAAAAAACTTAAAGAACAAAATGAAGACACACAATATATTACTGAAATAAAAAATAGCCTCCAACTAATACTAAAACAAAATTACTTTGAATTCAATAGCAAAATTTATCTACAACAAGAAGAATTGGCAATGGGATCTCCATTATCTAGCATAATAGCAGAAATATTCTTACAACATATAGACACCAAAATACAAAATACAGGGTGGCGCAGGGAAACGGGAAAATTAATTTGAAATAATTAGAAAAAAATTGAGGAACGTTACAAAACTTTATTTGAGGCTCAAAATATGTTCTACAAGACTGGAAATTACATTAGGCCTCACTTTTTAAAAATTACATCAGTTAAATGCTGCCCTTTTTGCCGTACACATTCAATAAGTCGTTTCTGTAGGTTTTGCATAGGGCGGCGCAATGTGTCACCTGGGATTTTGGCGATTTCCTCTTCAATCTGTGTCTTGAGCTGAGCAAGGGTTCTTGGTCTAGTCTGGTACACGATGCTCTTCAGATGTCCCCATAAAAAGAAGTCACAGACTGAAACGTCTGGAGATCGGGGCGGCCAAGCGATGTTAGCATTCCTTGAAAATATGCGATCCCCAAACAAACGTTTCACTGACTGTCTGGCAGTGTATGAGGTGGTTCCATCCTGTTGAAACCAGGTGTGCTGAATGTCAAGATTTGGAAAAGTATGGAGTCTTGGAGCCAAAAATGTCTCTAGCATGTTGACATAACGTTCAGACGTCACAGTGACAGCAGTGTCTCGTTCATCTTCAAAGAAGTAAGGACCTATCACTCCATGACACGACACCATACTGTATCTTTGGTACTGTGTAATGGACGCTGGTGAAGCTGAGCAGAGTTTCCTTGACCCCAGTAACGGAAGTTCTGCTTATTCACGTATCCACTTAAGTGAAAATGGGCTTCATGGGACATCCAAAGATTTTGAATGAAGTTAGCATCCTCATTGATTTTAGCCAACAATTGTTCACAAATTTGCAGGCGCAATACACAATCATTAGGATTCAGTTGTTGTACAATCTGAAGTTTGTACGGATGAAATTGAAGTTCATGGAGTATTCTTTGAACGCTCCGACGTCCGAGCTGCAATGACGAGGCAATTTTTCACATCGAACGACGAGGACTCTTTAAGATGGCAGCTCGCACGGCATCAATGTTTTCTGGGGTACGTACAGACCGTACACCCACACTAGGCTTTTTCTTAAAAGCTGAACCAGTCTCTTCAAAATTACGAACCCACGTTTCGATTGTGTAAAGAAGTAACTTGACCGCGAGGCGGGATCTGATAGTGGCGCCGAAACTCTCGTTGTGCAGCTGTCAAACTGTCACCATGTCGGTAAAACGCCCTTACGGCGACCGCACGCTCTGCACCGCTCCACTGCTCCATGTCCGTTACTGCTAGACAGACAGTTTCACTTCTGCTACATCTACAGGGCTGCCAACATCAACTTCAAATTTTCCCGTTTCCCTGCGCCACCCTGTATTATAAATTCCTTTGATCCAAATGGCATTTGGATAAGATACGTAGACGATAGGCTTTATGTATCAAGTAACAAAAACAGAAATGAAGATAACATATTAAAACAACTCAATAACATACATCCAAAAATACAATTCACAGAAGGAAAAGAAAAGCATCACAAAATCAACTATTTAGACATAAACATCACAAGATACAATAACCACCTACAATATGCAATATACAGAAAACCAACTTCCACTAACATCAGTGTACTTAACCATTCTGACCACCCACCACAACATAAAATGGAAGCATTCTATTCACTGTTTAACAGAATGTACAAAATACCCCTAAGCAAACAAGAAACAGACAAAGAAAGAAATATAATTTACCAAATTGCTTATGAAAATGGATATAATAAAAATACTGTAAACAAAATAGAAAATAAAATTAAATATAAAATAAAACTGAACAATTAATAGTTAATAAAAATGAACAAAACAAAAGTAATAACAACAATAAAAAATGCGCCACATTCACATACATAAATAATAAAATGACAAAGCTAACCAAACTGTTTAAAAACACAGACATTAAAATAGCATACAAAACTAACAAAAATTATCTACAAAAACTAAATAACCCACACAACAAAGATAATACAACAACCAATGGTATATACAAAATTGAATGCCAAAATTGCAATAAATGTTACATAGGACAAACAAAAAAACAACTGAAAAAACCTTATTTTGATATTTTTAACACCTAAACGCATACAAAAACCCAGAAATATATAAATCTAATTTGGCTACACATGCAATAAACACTGGACATGAATTCCCAGACATAACCAACATGACACTAATAAAACACATACCACACAAAGGCACCATAATGAACATTTGGGAAAATTTACAAATATACAAACATAAAACACAAAACAAACTAATACCTGAACAAATACAAATCAATACAAAACATGACACAATTTTCAAAGCACTCAACATCGAAAATACACAAAATACCAACACATACACCTCAATCACACACAATAATACCACTTTAAAATACCAGAGACCAACAAGAAACCACAATAAGGACCAGCCAACACACAAATACTTCACCAGCCGCAAAATCACGAAGGCTGAGGATGAGAACACAATGGTTCTCGAAACATCTTCCTAATAAGGAAATAAATATCTTGAGGTAATTTCAGTATAAATATTAAATATAATATATATAGATCAACAAAAAAAACAACAATTTTTCATAGGCCCAATTAGCTCTTATCGCTACCAATTTTGTCACATATTTTTTGTGAAGTCACTCAAACCTCATACAGACTGTAATAAATTTTAAAATATACTCTAATAAAAAAAAAATAGATCCTTTACATTTCAAAAATAACCCTAAATTAAAATAATCCTTTTTAACCTTAATTCACGTAAATGATCACACCTAAGATATAGTATTAACTATTATTATTAATAATATAAAATAATTAACTTAATATTTGGCAGTTATGGCAATATTTAACGTAAAATCAACTCTTTCACGTTCAACTAAATCTGATATAATCTTTGCAAATTAAATGCAATTGTGATGATAATTGTTAACAATTTGTAGTAATAAAGAAATCATGTATACTTTTACATAACAACTGAATCTAGCTATACTGTTTACAAATAAAATACAAACACAAATTAAGTTTCATGACAGCATCTCGTGTGGTTAAAATTATTATCATCGATCTGCAGCATGATAAAGGTATTCAACTGACCTTCTATTTATTAGCAAACATTTAAAAAATGTTTGAGAAAAATTGTTTTGTTTTGTTGACGGAAACGTCTTACACATCTGGTCTGGTGTGGGGGGGGGGATATGCGAAAGTCGATGTTACGATTTTGTGTATACCAGGCAAACTTTAATATCGTTAAAACTATAACGCTTACTTAAGTAGGCAATATACTATTAAAAAGACAAATGATGAGGAAATATCACGCGTTATTAACCTTAAGCGCATAACGTTACACGCTATTACAAGATGGCCGCCAATTTGGAGTGGAAAATCACCGATTCGCTGCGCGGAAAAATTAGTGTAGCTCGGGAACGCGTATGGGTAAGAGGTGCCGTTTTATAAAGCTCCACAAGTACTATGAAATAAAGCACTAATAGTGAAAATATTGAAAGAACTTAGTAAATAATACGCTGATTAAGTGTTGAACTTGGACAAATTTCTTTAAGATTTAAAAATGTCAAAATATCTTCACAACAAGGCGATGAATGCCTATAGTAAACGTTTACATAGTAAAAGAAGAATGAATGAGGAATCCTAAAAGGCCCTTATGAGAGCAGCAGAACGAATGCAGAGGATGAGGCAGAGTCGAAGGACCAGCTGCGCAGACGCCGCAACACATGACGCCAGTTAACAAAAATATCGACGTGAGATAGAACCCATTGAATGCTACCAAATGCAAGCAGATGAAGAAGAAATTTGGAAATCGAGATTTAGCGTTTATAGGTCATTGGTGTCTGACGACGGAGCACTTTGAAGAGTCGTTCTACGGCAACTATTTGGGTTTTGTTTGTAGAGTTTGTGATAGTATATGGTTCCAAAATGATTTAAAACAACCCAATGCACCTATGTTGCAATTCTTACAACAAAAACTCACAGACGAAGACGTTCAACAGTTTATGTTGTGTTCAAACTGCTGAACACCTGAAAAAACAAAGAAAGGTGCCAACATTGAGTAAGAGTAACGGCTTCACGTATCCACCGAAGCCAACACACTTGCCGCCGTTACATCCACTCGGCGAACGTCTATATCTCCGCGACTACAGTTTATGCAAATCAGGTGTCTTCGATACGAGAACAACTACGTTATTTTGGGTCAAGTGATTAACGTGCCCTGCAATGTGAATGAAATGGTGAAGCAACTTTCCAAACACTTGTACGACTTGTTCAGATCCAGACTATCTGAATTTGTTCTGGCATTAATTTATTAATAATAATACCATAATATTTTCAAAATTACTAATTTAATAGGGCGACTCAGTAGACCAGTGGGTATGGCACCTAGCTACTAATCTAGAGGTCCCGGGTTCGATTCCCCGGGCCCGCACCATAAAATCAAGGTGCGTTTTTCAGCCCCCAGGTCGACTCAGCCTGTTGAAAATGAGTACCTGGGATAACTTCTTGGGGATAATAATGGGCGGCTGAAGCGTAGTGCTGGCCACACTGCCTTACTTGTATGCCGTACGGCTAACATTAGGCAGCCTACTCCTAAGCTACTTAGGTGGTACACATGAAAGCCATTATTATTACTAATTTAATAAAATAATAAATATTTATATTATATTTTAAAATTAAGTATATAACATATGTTACATACACATATAAAAACATTAAATTTAGTCTACATATAAAACAGCTATTTTCAACAATTGATTATAAAATTTTTTGATTTATTAATTTATATCTGATGATGATAGTTCGATTACTATCAAAACATATATAATTTACAAAATAAAATATATTCTTGTAAAAAGTTATATTATTAATAATAATGTAATTAATAAATTGTATATTTTGTAAGTTTTCCGAAATTTCTTTACCGACACAATAAACATATGCTACGACGCTCTACTTGATCGTCGTAGGTACAGTGGAAAACAAAATACAAGACACCATTTAAGTCACTAATCGCCAACTTTAATTTTCACAGTTAAATAGTTCGTAATTAACAACACTGTATCTTACAACTAATCGAATAAAAATTGTTCACACTCAATAAACAATGTCTACTAATAGAGTCTTGCACAATTATAACACACGTAACACAATAATTCTTCACTTTGACAAGCACTCAATCCGCACTAGCGAAAATCGCTCACGTACTGACTGACAACTCGGCTGCTATGGCTTTATATACGCCGCGCTGAGGCCCAGTACAGCTTTCCCTCCTTAACTGCACTGTGGCGGCTTACTGCTTATCTCAAGTGTTCCTGGAACTCACTAGAATCACCTACTTGAATGAAGCAACAGCTCCAACACTTGACAGTGGGAGTGGAGAATGTTCTGGATTGTTCGATACGCTTCTCGTAACACTATATCCTGAATGAATTAGTTCTTTAATTTTTCTATCATTCATATGACTTTAAAAACAAACTGTGCTTTTTATGTACACTTGAAGACCATACTAAATATATCTTGTTTTTGTTTTACAGGTACGGAGAAGTACTGTATGCAATTCACAAAACCATTTGATGTGCGTTGCCGTGTGCTGTGAGTCGTTGATGCGTGTATCCATCAAACGCTGTCTTCTACTGTCTGTAAGTAGCCAGATAAGGAGAATCCACATGTTAGCATGTCGGACATGCGATCAATCAGCGGCACTGATCCTCTGATATGTGTAGTGTGGTCCCGCGTAGACAAACCTGTCGCCCCAGTCAGCGAGCGGATTGATGGACGACACACACACACACACACACACACACACA
The DNA here is from genome assembly GCA_034769895.1 of Magicicada septendecula. NCBI lineage: Eukaryota > Metazoa > Arthropoda > Insecta > Hemiptera > Cicadidae > Magicicada > Magicicada septendecula. The sequence goes on from CM068374.1 coordinate 60,934,740, forward strand.
CACACACACAAAGAAACACTTCTTATATACCCCCGCAGTATACCCGCATAGTAGAGTGACAGGAGACAAGACACAATGACTAGAGGAATAACTTCCTTCTTTATATGTGCTTCATCAAAAGCCGTTTTTTTTTTTTTTTTTTTTTTTTCAGGACGGTCGCTCGGATCGTCTGCAGAAGAATCGTTAACTACAACTTCGGCAACAGTTAGAATAACAAAACACCAATAAACACCTTTATGCAAACAATTCTCCAAGCTAAAGATTGCTCGTCATCAACCGTTCAAGACTTAGGAGCATTCTCCTGTTCTGACCTCATGTTTCTCGCCACCTTGCTACCGGTCGTCCAACGTCTCTTCTACGTGGCTGGTAATTATAGGCTAACCGTGGAATGCGGGTACTACTCATTCGTTGTAAATGCTTTTCCATTTTTCTCTGTACAACACTATCTTTTCTCTAACTGAAAATATATTCAAATCCTTTCTTACACCGTCATTTCTTGTACGGTCTGCATTTGTACATCCCTTTATCGTTCTTAAGTTTTTCATTTCCGCTACTTGAATCTTATTCCAGTCGACTGAATAAAGTATTTACCTTATTTTGTTTGTCCGTCTGGTGGCTTTATTTCTATCTTCGTTACTACTACGCGTTTCGGGACATATGTCCCATCCTCAGGTAGCCTATTGTCACTCAGCAGAGGTCGTCATTTAATTAAAATATCAAAACATAAAAACGTATAACATAATTTACACATATTCAACACTAAAATGTTTAAACTTTGGAGCACGCACAAAGCCGAGGTGCGCATCCCGGACTACAACGGTCGGCTGCTCCGGGAGTAGTCCGGGATGCGCATCTCGGCTTTGTGCGTGCTCCAAAGTTTAAACATTTTAGTGTTGAATATGTGTAAATTATGTTATAAGTTTTTATGTTTTGATATTTTAATTAAATGACGACCTCTGCTGAGTGACAATACCTGAGGATGGGACATATGTCCCGAAACGCGTAGTAGTAACGAAGATAGAAATAAAGCCACCATACGGACAAACAAAATAAGGTAAATACTTTATTCAGTCAATATATAAATAAGTGGCTTGGACACCGGTATACATGAATATAAAATAATTCCAGTCGCTCTTCCTCATTGTCCAAGATTCGCAGTCATATAATGCTGGAATAGCCAGGGTATTATAAATTTTAAATTAATGTCGTTTCTGGTATTCTTATTCAGAGTGTTTATTATTGCACCGCAAATATGTTGAAATTAACTCACTTTGCTGATTCAAATCCTCATTATGCCCATATGTGACACAACACCCTAAGTAATTCATCTTTCCAAACTGTTCCATCATTGTGTGTGTGTGTGTGTGTGTGTGTGTGTGTGTGTGCGCGCGTGTGTGTGCGTGTGTCTTCCTTCATACAAGGACAGAAGATGTCTTCACAGAGTACCTCTCCACCTCACTCTCGACCATCCTACATCTCTTGTACCAAACGGTCTATATCGAAACGCAACCTTAGGTAGTCGTCCATTCTCCATTCTGTCCAGATGTTATAACCATTCCCTGACATACTATGTCTGGATTTTATCATTTATGGAGAATACATGTAGCTCTTTCTCTAATATCCTCATTGCGCAAATGATCCTGTCCCGTGCAACCCTTTATTCGTCTCAGAAACTTCATTTTCGACGTTCGAATCTGGTTTTTAATCTTCATTGTAGGAACCCACGTTTCACATTCATATAGTGAAACAGACACTAGCATTGTTTTATAAAATTTAAGCCTTGTATGTTAGCCACGTATCTGAACTTATTAACTGTATCATATCCTCTATACATAGATTATAGAGATTACTTCTGCTTTCTTTTCCAGAAATCAGCTTGTATTTGTAGTTTTGCTGATATTTACATTAAATCCCATTCCAGGGGATTTTTTATTCAGCTCCTTGTATGCCTCAATTAGCTGTTGTCTTGATCTGGCTACTGTCACAATATCGTCAGCGTGAGTACATATTTTATCTTGTGTTATTTAACTCGTTTTACTCCACATGGAGAAAATCCATAGGACTAAGATAAGCCTACTTTATGCTTAGTGTCGTCATTGGTGAATACAAATTAAGAAATTAAGCCTCAAAAAATAACATTTTAGGCTTTGATTATGTTTAAACGCTCCTGCTCGTGGTGGGGGAGGGGTACCTTATGGAGACCGAGTGCCGGCCGGTATAAGCGGTCCCCCTCTACCAAGTGCCGACGGGCTCTTTTGAGGGCGGATGAGTGGGTAGAGGTACTCTCGTGTCCTTGCATTTGAAAACCGTTCCTAAAGGTGGCCGCGTTTGATCCATATTGGGCGGCTGTTGATCCCTTTGTCACTAGGGGATTATAGTAGTGACCCCATGTCCGGGGTAACAAGGGTGAATCCTCAACGGTTTGTATTTGAACAACAGCAGAAGAGGCAGCCCTCTGCCTGGAGTTAGTACAGGCAGGAGCTCTGTTGAGAAGCTTTGAGATGGCAGTCCCTCACTCAGCTTGCCTTGCGAAATGTTGGTAGGGTGTCCAAGGGACACTTATAGTACTAGCAAACTGCAAAGAGAAATTAATAGCCAGACGGATATTGAGAATGATGACCAGGCAAAGAACACAAGGCAAGAAAAGAGTCCATAATAAAATTACACAAATCCATAGCAGTTCCTACCCCTACTTATGGCTCAGAAACGTGGACAATGTCTGCTAGACAAATATCAAGAATTCAGGCTAAGGAAATGAAATTTTTCCGTTCCATAGCTGGGTACACAAAATTAGATATGAAAAGAAACAATCAGATAAGAGAGGAGCTGAAAGTTGAAGAAGTAAACGGAATCATCATTAAGTATAGAGAAAGCCGAAAAAACATTAGCAGAATGGGCTGTGACAGATTCCCCAAGGTAGCATTATTGTGCCAGCCGAAATGGAAGAGAAGCCTGGGAAGACCCAAGAAGAGATGGTCCGACCAGTTTGGAGCCGGAACAGACTAAACAGTCTAAGCCGTGAAGAAATAGTAGAAAAAGAAGAATACAGTTAATCGGGTAACATTGATCTAATATTTTCACGGTCGGCGTCCACATTGTTAAAACGAGTATAAGCTGTGCAATTAGGCCGTAGTCTTATGGTGTTTAAACAAGGTGGCCTTATTGTATCAGCCGAAAGATCCGACCAGTTTAGAACCGGAACAGGCTAAACAGTCTAAGCCGTGAAGAAGGAGGAGAAGGAGAATAAGAAGATTATGTTTAAAATAAACAGTGTGAACACGCGCTGCACTTACAAATCACAAATGTGCAACTTTAATAGCCGTGACGTAATATATGAAAATATATCACTACCTTAATTAAGGTCAGTAGTGGATTAACAGACGAGCAATGTCATGACGGGGGAATCATCCCCGCGGATTCTAATTAGTTGCCCCGTATACGGTACGTATCATCAATATATTGCTTAGTAATCAGCAAAATGTTCGGTTGACATTCGATATTCTTTTTAATACCGGGTAGCGATGATAATCCATCACGTAACTCTGCGTGACGGGAACTCTGTATAAATTAATTTATACTCATAACCATCTAATATCACAGCACTGAGCGTGAATAGTGAACTCTACTGGTCGTCGTTGTCGTCTATAAATTACGATTAACCTACAAATGTCAATTGTTGTAATCTAATAATTACATTGACATTGTTGCAAACTGTCGTCATGAAAATGTTGGTAATAAATTTGTATAAATTTCTGTCTGTAATATCTTGAAATAAATACGCTGCAACTAAGTTTATTTTCACCGGACGCACGTTTCACAGAAATTATTCTGTATCTTCAGAGGTTGTTTGAATTGTAATTGAATGTTTCGCTTGCGTTCGATTACGTTATAATATTGTAAGCGAAACATTCAATTACGATTCAAACAACCTCTGAAAATACAGGAAAATTTCTGTATAACTGTATTTCTGTATATAATTTCTGTGAAACGTGCGTCAGGTGAAAATAAACCTACTTCCAGTGCATTTATTTGAAGATATTGCATGCGAAACCTGCAGGAAACTCAACGAGTTACGTACAAAGGAATACATTTCTGTCTGAATAGTTCTCTTTCCCTTTGGAAGTTTCTGATTATAGAAGTAATTTTTTATCTTTGCCTACTACCGTCGGATGCACACGGAGTCCGTGGAAATCTTCAAACATGGTTTCGTAGCGATGAATCGAAGGGGAGAAAGCCTCCTATTGAATAGGATCTGTCACGCTGTGCTCTCAAGCCAATCGGATAGAACTTGATGACGATTGGTCGACGCTGCTTTCCAGCTGATATCGTTCTGTATAAAAGTTTATAAAAGTCGGCCTTCTCATGCAAAACACAGATCCGAGCCAAACTTTACCCATTTCTCTGGTGCCGTAGCCCCCTGGCGCTGCGCACGAAAGTCACCATCTATCTTTTGTTTCTTAGGTCTGTATTGACGTATGCGGCATCTGATTGGTGGGTCACTTATATTCGCCACCAACAGGCGTAGGCTGTAAAGATTCCAATCAAGAAACCTCCGTTCCTTGTCGGGATCTCCTTGGTTTGTAAGGAATAGTGTTATTCGAGGAGGTCTTCGAGTTCCTATTTCCTCTGCCTTTGTCTGGTCGTTAGCTGCAACTCTCTTTGCTGCAGCTTCGACCTCTTCCTTACCTTACCTACGGGCCATCAGCACCACGCAACCGCCTCCTCCTGTCCGGGTCAAACGCCCTCGGGCAATTCTTGATGACCCGCCATAAACGTAACGTAAAATAAAATAGGTATTAACATCTGACCCTGCCCTAGAGTTTACCTGCTAAGATGTCCTTCCTCACATCCTTGTACGCCGACAGCGCTGTTTGTCGATGCTACGAGCTATCACTGTCGCGGAGAGCGACCGACGCCTCATGGCGTCTGCACGCTGTACTGGGGACGGGTGACATTTGTGCCCAACGATCAGCTAAATTAAAAATAAATAAAGAAATCTTTCTCCCCCCCCTTCTCAGTTAACTGGTTAGCGGTCTCCCCTTCCAGTTGTAGGTACCTGTTTACTGAACCAGCACTATGTGGATCATCAGGCAGCCATTGGGCTCGACCCAGATGCTGTAATCATGCATCGGGTCCAAAGACTCCCCGCTACCACAATGCTACATGCACATGGCAAACACATAGCCTCTAACTCATCTCTGAAGTGAATTGGCTAGACACTGAAGATGACCTCTGATGGAGGGCCGAAACGTGGTATGGACCACGGCGTAACAGCCCCGCTGATAACAATAATTTCAACAATCGTCAGTATCGTTACTTAAACGGTGACTCGTTACGACTTATCTGAAATGAGAGATTATACTCAAAGTTAAATTTGCGTGCGATAACATCACTTTTTGTCTACTTTGGTACAGTAAACTCGGAGACATTAACATCGTTCGGTAATAACAACTTTCTCTTTGTCACTAAAGTCTCACATTACATCGTCATCATCATCAATATCATAAACCCTCAACATTGTTATTAAAATTAATTACATTTGCATTTCCAATTATACTAGTTACATGCTGCAGAGTGTATGCACTAGTGAATATGTATGTAGCCTACAGGACGTCGCTGGGTTAAACTGGGTCAACGCTACCCGGAGTACAACTACGATACTGTTATGCTAAGTGCTACACCGTGTCATTATTACACGGGTCACATGGCAGAGCCTAAAAATAAAGTCCATTACAAACTTGAAATTTTCTGATTATTTTTTATTTCTTCCGAATCTGTACTACGGCCAATTGTTAAAATAATTCATCCCCACCGAAGTGAAATACATCGTAGCAGAATCCACACTTCAATGTAACTCAAATAAAATTAATGTTATTTATTATTTGGTGTTCTACCCTAAGGCAGGTCTACAAATGGTAAAAGCTCTCCAAGCTGTCCTATCACATGCCAGTCTTGTCGTTTCTTCGTAACACCCTCTGATTTTAATGCTAACTAATAACTATTAACTTCATTGTTCTACGCGCTCTTATTTTTTCTCCTTCTATGACACCCTCCATGGCAGTTGTAAGCAAGCAGTCTCTTCTTAAATAGTGACCTAACCAATCCCTTTTCCTATTTTCTATTACCTTCAGGATTCTTCTCTCTTCTCCTATTCTTCTTAAAACTTCATCATTCCTTACTTTATCAACACACCTTACTTTTTTTATTGGTCGCCAAACCCACTTCTCAAATCCTTCTAATCTTTTCTCATCCTCTTTCCTCAGTGTCCGTGTCTCTGTACCATATAAAGCAACGTTCCATACGTAACACTTGGCCAACCTTTTTCTTAAATTCTTATTAATTTTGCCACACAGCAGTCTTTTCTTCCCATTAAATGCCTCTTTCGCTATAGCGATTCTTGCTTTAATTTCACGAGTGCAGGACATATCTTCACTTATCAAGCTTCCAAGATATTTAACCAACGCCACCTGTTGTATTTTGTCTTGCCCTGTCTTTATGTTTGCCCTTTTTCCTCCTCTGCTAATCACCATACTCTTAGTAATTAATGTTAGTGTTAGTTATTAATACAGTTTGAATATGATCTACTTTTTTTAGCGTCTTTATATCTTCGGAAGCATATGTTACATCAAAGAATATTAGAAGATAAACAAATATATGTGACCATAATATTAATAATACATTTGTATAAATTTCCGTCTATGTAGTTCTCCATCCGTTTGTAAGATTGTGTTTAAAAAAAAATTTAAAATATTTGCTGTTGTTATTAATTATAATACAGTATTTAAATTGCATAAGTATGTTGTGTTATTAGTTTTTTTAACGGAGACATTTGCGGTTGCATACCAAAAAAAAAGATAGCGTATTAAACTGAATGAGACAAAATCTACACGTGTCAACTTCGCCAACAGGAAAACTGAGCACTTAAGAATGTGATGTACCTGTGATGTACTTTCATCTGAGATGCCCACAGTCTTAGCAGTTTCAAGCACCTTCAAACGGCGATCTTGCAAAACAATATCATGCACTTTATTGGTGATTTCTGGTGTACTGGCACTTTTTGGACTCCCAGTACGCGAGTCAACTTCCCAACTTGCACAACCACGATTAAATTCAGTAGCCCATTTTTTAACTGTAGTAAATGAAGGTCCAGCATCACCCAACACATTCTTCATCGCATCAAACATTTTTGTTGCCGTTCAACCTTTCTTAACAAAAAATTTGATATTCAGTCTTCTCCATTTTCAGCGTTGCTGTGAGATAACCTTATTTATACAGCTGCTTCTCCACAACGATGACTTGACCCGACTTGACGCTTCACAGGTGTTTGTGGAGCGAACGTGGCGCCACGATGCGGTAAAAAACAGAAACGCCACACATTCGTTTATATGGTAAGCCGCGAACTTTTCAAATCGCCCTCGTATTTTTGCTATTCACCAAATAATTTTACATGCGAAGTCGGCAAAATATTTGGGAATGACTCTAGATGGTAAACTTAGATGGAGGGAGCATGTCAAAAAAGGAAACATGAAAACTTCAAATAAAATTAAAGAAAATGTGGAGACTACTTGCAAGACACTCTGAACTGTAACTGGATAATAAAGTGTAACTGTAGTGTACAAATAGGTTTTTAAACCAGTTTTTGTGTATGGTGTACAACTTGGGAGAAATCTAACGTAGAAGTAATTTAGACTTTTCAGATAAAAAGTACAGTGGAAGACCAGTGCAAACCTAACACTTTAGGTTACGGCACCAGTATCGCTTGGCTGTGTTGTTCGTTATATTCCTGTATTTATTTAACTAAGTCGTAATTTTATTCTTTGTCTTGCCTAGTGTTAAGTATTTTTTTTATTCTTTACTCCCAAAACTGAACATCAGACTAGTATGGGTACTGACAAATATCATCCGGCGACCAGTTCGTGTCGATCTGTTAGTCACTTCTTTAGCGCAAAAGGACGAGTTTACGAAGAACTTGCTACACGTAGTTCACATTTAACCGCGAATTTGTTGTATTGAAACAGTCTGTGATATGCTTATAAGGCACCGTTAATACGGTTTTAAAGCATGCTATAAAAAGTTATTATTAACTTCACCGCAGCCTATAATAACGTCACTTTCAAACTTAGGAAACAGAGTAAGTAAAATGGGGCAGAGGAAATGCCGAGGGAAGGAAGTTGTTGGTTGTTTTTCTTGTGAGCACAAGGAATTTCCAAGGGACGCGTAACGCTATTAATAAATCATCATCCTACGTCTCGCCTACGACAGTACATGGTGACTTGAAAAATTAGGCTACATACAATAGTGGAAGACGAGGAAGAGACGGTGTTATCTCCGCATAGGGATTTGTGTGTGTGTGTGAGAGTGAGTTTCGGAATAAGGCCAAAAGAGTCGAACCAAGAAAGCAGAAAAACCAGGCAGGAAGAAGAAATAAATAATGTGTTATGTACAATATAAGATTTTCTATATAAGTAACGTGACGTTTCTTGCAATAATTATATAAATTTGTGATGTTATTCAATTTGTTTCTTCTGCAAGTATTAAAAATTCTTATATTCTTTTTAACACAGAAGAAACAAATTGAATAACATCACAAATTTAAATATAAGATTTGTAGCTTTCTTCTCTCAAATTAGTTATCTCGTAGTTTGTTTTAACCAGTATGCTCCTTAAGCTGTAGAAATCGCTAATAGCCTAGTCTATCCTTTTATCTAATTTGTATAATGTACAAAATTCTTTACCATAATTAGTTTTCTAGATAATTAAATGAAATACAAAAGTACTAGATAATTTTGTATACTAGATAATATAAAAATACTAGATAATTCTTTACAAAAGTACGTGTTGAAAACAATTAGGAAAATGGAAAAACACTTTTCTGTATTTAAAAAGTTTAAAATGAATTATGTTACTAGACTATGAATATTCATGACTATGTATCTCTGCAATTAGCAAACAGTTTTTGAAAGTTGATAAAATGTTTCCAACGTTTTTTGAAAACAATACAAATGGAATAAATAATTTTTATTTTACTTTCTCGGTGTTAAGATTCGGAATAAAGCTTGATGAATTTCGGGTACGTTGCCGAAAGCGTCGGATCCCGTTCTCCTGTGTTCCTGTGGCTGCCGAGATGTAGTCTCTTGCTCCAGCCTCCACTCCGTCAGGTGAGTTAGTCAGGTGTAACCCTTTTTCAGTATGATTTGTCACAGTTGTGGTAAAACGTTACGAACTAGAAGTCCAAGTACATTACCCTCACGAACTTGTGAGGCTTTCTCTCTCGCAACCTCACGATTTACTTGATTAACCGAAATTATGTCTATTCGGAAAAATTTCTGTTAAAACATTTAAGAAGAACAAAACACTGGAAATAGTTGTCAGTGTGTGTGGTTTCTGAGAAAATGCTCCCTGTGTAACTATTGAGTACTCAATATACAGAAATCCATCTAAAACTAATTTAATAATTCCAAATAAGTCTGATCATTCTTTCCAACATAAAATGGGAGCATTCGATTAATTAATATACCGTGTATATAGAATCCAATTAAATGAACAAGAAAGACACAAAGAAAGAAATATTATCAAACAAATAGCAATAGACAATGGATACAAAGTAAAACTATCAATAAATTAGAAAATAAAATAAAACATAAACTTACTAAACAAACACCATACAAACTTTTATTTTAAAATCCTTCCACTAATGACAATATAATATCATATTGACTTTACTTATCGCGGAAACATAACTCGTATACTGTTATGAGTATCTTTACAAACTATATAAAGATACAAATTTAAAAATATCTTATAACACAGATAATATTGTTTTTAATAAAATAAAACCTAAAACGATATCAACATTCATAATAAAAATGGAGTTTACAAAATATAATGTCAAGATTGCAATAAATTTTACGAAGGCCAGATAAGAAAAAAATGTCAGGGAGATTCATTCAACATCACAGTCCGTTTTTAAAACCTAATATTTACAAATATCATTTAACGAGACACTGTTTAAATAACAAACATAAATTTCCAAACATTCAAAATGTCAAGTGAATTAAAAACGTACAAAACGGTAACAAAATGAATATCTGTGAAAGTCTTAATATTTACAAACACAATAATAATAATCTACTAATTAAAGAACAAATTCAAATAAAAACAAAACAAGACAATTTGTTTAAAATCATACATTTATTAGAATAATAAAATAAAACATTAAATATATAATAAATAGCGGACTACATGAATATTACAACAATCGAAAATAGGCTCGAAGTATATCTGATGACTATATTGTAAGCGGAAAAATGGAATGAGCTGGCTGGAGAAGACCGCAGACATGTCTGCGGTTGGAACGCAGTGAACTTCCAGATCTTCGCAAGAGTTGACCGGACAATTGGAAGAACTAAAGAGGGGAGAGGAATAGGGAATAGTCAAGAATGAAGAGGTTTAGGGTCGCCTCCCAATGTTAGGGGGGCGGGACAGTATAGATGGTTAGTGGATCGACGCTATTTGGTCGTCTTGGATTTGAAAGACATAATAGGAAATAGCCCAGAGACAGAAGCTCTGGGCTATAGGTCTTCGCGGCGACTTGCGAGCCCAATTGGTGGTGGTGGGTTCTGTGGGGCTTTGGCCCCAACCATCTGTGTATTTAACTGGGGAATAGTTGAGTGTCAAGATTAAGAACAGTCAAGATTGGTACGTCTCCCAAATGTAAAAGGAAGCGGGAGAGTAAAGGAGCCTGGTGGTTCGACCCTGTTCAGTTTGGTTTTAAATGGAAGAAGACACTTGGCCTAAACCGAAGGTGAACTTGATTCTCTTTTCATGGTAGATAGTCTGCGGTCTATTGACGTCTTGTCGCATTGTAGGAAAATTACTCCTGCAATCTTATTAACTTCAATAATACATTTGCGATCTCAAACAAAAATTTTTCGAAATGTCTTCGAACATGCAGACCATGTAGTAATATGTCTAACTTCCGGAATCGAGAACATACGATGTCACGAATTGTATCTACTTGAAACCTATTTCGTAGGCTTTCACGGCCGACGTCATAATTAGGATGCGGGGTGTAAGGCCGCAGTCTACTGTGCTGACGGATGTTATCAACAGACGGTTTGGCCTCATCTCTGGAGATTTCATCTTCAGTGAAACGGTTTTGAAACAACTGACAAGGTGTTAGTAAAACCACAGTATGGTGGGCGGCTAAACAACGTTTTTACCTGTTCTTAGGCGATCAATTGCGGCCCGCACTTCCATTTACTGACACAATCTGTCATTTAGAGACATTCCTATTTTTCAATTCTGCAACTTTTCATTTGTACGAGTAATCTCTTTCTACAAATATTTTTGTTAGGTTAGGTTAGGTTAGGTTATGTCAGATCAGATCAGGTCCGGTTAGGTTAAGTTAGGTTAGATTAGGTTAGGTTACGTTAGGTCAGGTCAGGTCAGTACATGTTTGGTTAGGTTACTTTAGGTTAAGATAGGTTAGGTAATGAATGACTACAATTATAATGGTAAATTCTCTGTTATTATAATAATAACGTGAAAATGCAATTGATCGTAACTGACCAGATTCAAATTTCCACCTCGGTCGCAACTGACCGGGTTTTATACGATTGGGTAGCAACTGATCGCCGTCCTGTTGCAAAGGCCTTCCCTTACCAGCATGGTAATTGTAGTAGACCACGGCCTTACAGCCGGGATTTTAATTTGAGTAATTAATTATATCCATTCGAATTCAAAAATAGAGTTCATGTTACCAAGTTTATCACGGACAGAGTCAAAATATTAAAAATACTACATACCGGGCTCTTCAGACGTGGTTGGTTGTTAAATTTCTCTGTCTAAGCGTTTCGGCCACACTTCCTCAGGCCATCTTTAGTAGAAGAAAATAAAGAAACGTTTGCTACGAGTGTCCATGAACGGATAAAAATGGTATTATTCTCAAACACGAGTTCTTACCTATACACACGTATATTATATTTCAATGGCACACATTTTCACAAACAACACTGAAGTTTATGTTACTCACGTCTATGTTAAACCTAAGTGCCTAACATACTGACAATAAGTTCTTTATCGATCACACTTTCGTCAAAGGTAACCACGTGTTTGGCCTTTATTAGTTCAAGTCTCTTTTATTATACATTTGATCATACTTTATCATTATTACCACATTGCAGTGTGTCACCCAAGTCCACTCACGGGAATTTACGGAAAACTGAAGTTAAAGGTTTTCAACTGCAATGATAAGCCATAAAACTGATTTCCGAGGTTGATTTTTATGATTAATAGGAATGCATAAAATGACGTTTTTGAAAAATCTTGAAACGTAATTAAATTTTTTTTTATATTTATTTATTAGGTCGCTGCTACAGTATCGGTCATTAGCGACCACAGAAATGATAAAAATGAACATATAAATCATACAGAAATTCTCATACAGATGCAGTAAAATATATCAAACTAGAAGATGCTCAGTGGAGACAAACACTGGAACAAAATACACAGAAACTGGTACGATTTAAAAACTACAATATATATTTGTTTAAATATTAGCAATAATGCAAAATAAAATGATAAATACTGCCCTCTACAACACAAATATTATAAATACATAGCAAAGAGATATATAATTATTAATTAATATTCTATATAAGCGTATATGTAATAATAAATATAATACGTAATAATATATATGTGACGACAAATAATATATAACAATAAATGTAACAACAAATAGTATTTATAATAAATAAAACAGTAATAATAATCTTGACTACATATTAATCCAATAACTTAAACGTTTTAGAAATTACATAAATTTGAATGTTCTGATACATTTAATAGTCCGTACCTATAGTTTTGCTATCAACTGTATCTCTTTTATGAGGAGAAGTATTCCGGCGGCTGTAGTCTTGTCATTTAAATCTCTTCTATCATCTAAAGGGGTATTAAATTTGGTTCGGAGGTGATGGAGAGCAGTGCACTCTGAAACGAGATGGAAAGTTCCCTAAACCGTGTCACAGTCATTGCATCTAGCAGGAGGCTCGTTCGTGAAGATGTGCTTGTGAGTTAGCAGCTTGTGGCCGATACATAATTAAAACGTGTACTTGGGTAGTTTTACCACTAACCCCTCGATATATAGGCTATGCATAGTTAATTTTACATGAACTATATAATTTATTTGAATGCATTAATAGCATTAAGTTGTAAGAAATTACGTTCTTTCAGACTGATAAATTATTTAAAACTTTGTTGTATTTAATAATATAACAGTCTTTCGCAAATTAATAAAGAAGCGTAGATAAGGAACTTACTGTATACAGCAAACTGACTATTGTTTTACTTACGTCAACTCATTTGAATTTCTCTGCATTGGGTTGCGTGTCCAAAACACCACGCATTTCCTTTACTGTGTCCGTACTTCCGGGGGAAATTTCCAGCAGTTGTTATCATGTACGCTCCGAGAGAAACAGCTGTTTCGCCGAGAGAAAGGGCGTAATAAAAATAAACGTTTATTGCAAACGATGCGTGTACGAAGCACATTACACTCACATGGCTTTGTAGGAGTTGGCCACAGCCTCGACGCCTCGACGCTGACGTTATATCCGATGACAACCTAGGTACCACTTAAAACATTTGTATTTCTAAAATACAATTTTAAAGTTATTTTAAACGTGTAAGAGGATAGTGGTTTAGAGGGGGGGTTAAGGCCACTCGTAACCGGCTATGCTTAGCATGTTATATTCATTAACTTTGAGACCCATTATCTCAGAATCTGTAAAAGATGAAAGTCCGAAATTTTAACGCACAGGTAAACAAACACATTATACACTAAAAACGGTACTACAAATATAAAGATATCTCAAGACGCTGATTTTTTTTAGACATTTTTTATGTTTTTCTCCAAAAATTTGCATACAAAAGGCATACTTTATATTTTTCTACGTTTTTATTTTTCAATAAAATTGCATAGTTCTAGTGGTGTAGTTATATCTCTATTAACCCAATAGCCAAAAAAAAAATTTAGCTTGATAGTTCACTTGGTTTTTGAAATAATTTGTCAATTATGTAAAAAAAACAAATTTTCAGAACAACGCATTTGAAGTTTTAAAACAGATTTTTATTGGCTTACCTGATTTAAAATAGTCCAGTTACATACTCGGGGTCTTCAGTTATCTCCATTTGGTCCTCTGACTTTCTCTTCACATTTCTAGTTGTCTGTCTAACCTTTTCGTCAATTCATCTAGTGCTGTCTCTGCCTCAAGGATTCGTTGCAAGTCATATGTTTTCATTACCTTAACCATATTTGAACCTGGTTTGACGTTTGCTGCCTAATTTTTGTAAGACTTGGCACTTACTTACATTACCTCTATTGAAGGTCAACACAGCATCATGTATATCCAAAATCAAAGTATTCAGTCCAACACTATATATATATCTTTGGCAATATATTCCAAATCATATATGGTTCAGCGACTCGTTTGCATTCTGCTTACTATCATGAAGATATTTTTAACAAATTAGGATGAGTCAGATCAGCAAATATTGGCTTTATGATAGACACTGCAGATATTAGCAGTGAATTTTTAAGTGAACAAGTGTCACCAGTTGGGATGGCCCGGTTATATTTGCACCAAGAGTCTTCATTTTTAAGTTTAAGTTAGGTTATGTTAGGTTAGGTCAGGTCAGGTTAGGTTAGGTTAGGTTTAAAGTGGGAACATTATCAGCACTTTAGACAGAAATTTCCTACGATGTTAATTTCTTTTAAAAACCATAAAAAGTTATTATTATTTATATTCACTTAAATTTGGTATCCTTTTTGTCTTTCCCTCCATTTATCATTTTAATTGTTGGTTAGTATTTAGGAAGCCAAGAAGGGATAGGTGTTTTGGGTTCAATACTTCCCAAAGTACTCTTGTAGTCTACCTGTTGACAAAGTGACAGTGACAAGCAAACTCTCTTGTTTGTTACGTGTCTTTCTTACTGTTACCAGAAAAACTGAACCATAGCTTATTCTGTTTTTTAAATTTTACTTAAACCCTTTTAATTTTATGTTTTAAAATAATTCTCCTTTTTCCTAATCCCTTCCCGTATTTATTCTTCGCTTATTTCTTCATTTTAAACTTTGCCCTACAATGTAAGTATACAGCACCTACTGCAATGTCCCACTTTTACGGCTCGCAATGTTTTCGTTATATACAGGATTATTTAATTAAGAAAGTTGTGTTAGTGGTTATAATCACAAACAGAATTATCACTGTTGCACACCACTATAGAAAAATTATTCCGATTAGCGCTCCGCAGCTCATTGTCAGATGGGAAAATGAAGCTATTTTAAACGTAGGTGTGTTATTATTTACCCTGCAGAAGTACGCGTATAATCGTGAGATCTCGCATTATAAGGCACCATGAATTAATTACAATCTGTATAGTAGTTAATCAAGAAGACTTATTCAATAGACGATGGACAGTTGGTTGATTTTCTTCAAGTAACTGGACCTGGTTGCGATCGTTATTAGTCAATCGCCTTAGTCAGGATTAACTAGTGTGCCACAGCGCTCTTGGAAATAATTTGCGGTAAAGGTCCAGTGATACTGAATTATTGCGTGCCTTTATATTGTTAATAGCGTGGTTCTTGTACGAGATATTCTCTTTAGACAGTTCCCAGCAGTTTGTAAAGCAAAGCTTATTTATAGTCATGCATTATCTTGTCCATTCCCTATTACTGTTCACCCTGTTGGATTAGTATTAATTTAATTTGCAATATTTTTCAAAAAATGCCATTTACATAAAATAACATTAATTTTATGTTTTCAAACTGTTTAAACATACTTCTGACAACAATGCCTTAAGAATTTATATAAGTTTGGGGTACAATACCTTTTGGTCTGACCTTTTGGTTTATAATCCGAAAGGACAGCAGAATATTGGAATACCAAAGTGGTCGGCCCAAGGAGTGCGCAAAGGATCGTAAGGTCCACAGCCTGAAGAAGGAGGAGGAGGTGAAGAAGAAGAAGAAGATGTTTTTACAAACGAGACATCAGTTCACAACGACTGGATGTTAGCAACGTTTTTCACATTTTCGATTTCTTTTTTGGCTTCCTGGTCCCTAAATTTTGAATTTCTAAAACTTGGCACTACAGTTAATTCAGATTTTCTTAACTTTATCATTAATTTGATACCTTACGTAAATTTTTCCGATTTTATGGAAATTGTGACCCACGTTTTAGGCCCTGACCTGCAAATAATTGCAATTGTCAAAAATGGACATTATATTTACGTTTTGGTTAAAGTTCCATTTAATTTGATACCCCACATGGGCTTTTGCGATTTTTTACAATTTTGTGTGGCTTACATTTTTTCCTCCCGCCACCCTACTTTTGGGGGATCCGTTCAGAAACAGCAGGGTTTTGTAGGTCTAAAATATAGACATGCATGTCAAGGTTTACGAAAATCAGTTGATGCGTTCATAAGTTATCGTGAGGCATATCTAAATACACAGGTAGGCAGGTAGACGAATGTTAAACGGTGGCGTTAAAACTGAGAACTCTCTACCCTCTTTTAATAATTTATCACCAACACTAAATTGGCATCACTTGTCAGCACTACGCTTCAGCCTCTCATTATTATCCCAAAACGATTGTTAACTTAGGTACTTTCTTTTTCGGGCGGGTCGACTTGCGTACCTAAAAGGCACCTGGATTTTATGGTACGCCTGGAAATCTACGTAATATAAATTTTATATTACACACACACACACACGCACACACACACACACACACACACACACACATTATATAGTGGGGTACAGTAGGGGTATAGTGGGAGTTGGATACAGTTTTGGAACCAACCTAATTTTAACGAAAATTATGGAAGAAACCTTGATATAAAACCATATAGGCTATACGAACACAGCATTTAAAAGAAAATCCGTTTTATCTCAGAGTTTTCTCTTAAAAGACTTTGAACAAGATAAGAGGGCGCAAGATTAAATATGCTCTAAATTTATACAGGTAGTATAGGAAATGATTTTGTTGCGCGATAGGCTTAACAGCGCCCATCAATTCCTAAGTAATGCGAGAGAAGCGGTTCCGGGGTGGAGTTATGCTTCGTGTGAGAGATATTTTCAGTTGGTTAGAGTTTGACATAGCAGCCCCTTGACGGTGCCCCTTGACGGTGCACGATGCAGTTTTATCCTTTGCAAAAAAATTATTAAAAAAAAAAATTCAAAATAATATTTCTACTTTTGTCTAAAAGCTTACACGGCCGGTGTCAACGTTCTCAAAGTTATTAACTACCGGGTTGTCAGGCCGTGGTCGGTGGCTGTAAATTCTTTGACATCGTCGCCATCGTTCCGTATCCCACTCTCGGGGAACTTGTTCAGACCGCAAAAAGCGACAGAGTGTTACGAAAACATTTACGGTAGATCTTAGACCGAACGATACCCGACACAGAGGATGGGACACGTAACGTTGCCGACGATGTCGACAATTTACAGCCACCGACGACGGCCTAACAACCCGGTATTTAATGATTTTGAAAATAATATTTTTACTGTTGTTTAGTATTTGGGAATAGCAAGACACATACGTATCTTTAACCGTAGACTACACTGGTTTAGAAAATTTCACTATTTTGTCGATCGGACGTTTATTTTTTCAACATTGTGCGACTTGATTCCTGCCATATAGTATCGTTCTATTTAACCGAAGAAGAATGGAGTTAAATATACACAGATACCACAGGTCTGTGGCCGCAAATTCCGCACACACTCTAATGCCTGCAGACAGGTTCAAAGTAGATGATTGTGTGCATTTTCCTACTTATTTATGATTTACGACAGAGAGGATGGAGCGAAGAGGAGAAGAGAAAACGAAAAAGAGACAGTGAGGGACAGAGAGAAGGGGACAGAGAACACAAGAGACAGGAAACGTAAGAGAAGAGAAAGGGGGAGAGGGGGAACTCATGTATTGTTATGATGATAAAAACGTAATTTTATCACTATATTAATTGATGACTCGTTGGGCACTTGGTGAAACATATAAATACAAAGGTTTTGTAAAATATATAAAAACACTTGGTAAGTTTCACAAATTTTTTAATTAACTCTGACAGCTGTTTCGACTAACTAAGCCATTGTCAAAGAGGCGAATGAATGAAAATTACTAAACACAGGATGTGAGTGGAGTGAAGGTGGTGACCATCTGTTTAGGGCGTATCTGGAACATCTGTGTTGAGATGGCGAGGGGGGTGTGCAAGAGACAAGGGAAGGTCAGGTGTCTTTAAAAACTAAATACAATCATGAATGCAAAATATAAACTTAACTAAACTAAATATAATCTGAATGTAAAATATAAAATTAACTGAACTAAATATAATCTGAATGCAAAATTTGAAATAATGACGAACATTCAAAATAATATAAAATAAACTAAATTAAATAACAGATTTTAATAAAGGGGATACACAAAATTCAGTCTGTTCATTGGTTAAATTTTTGTTATTTTTATTGCTTTTTTAATTTCTAAAATGTCTAACAAATCCATTTTTTTACCTTTTTTTATGTTGTGGAGTAGTGTTATGTTTTTTGTGTCTATGAAGTGATTGTGTTGTAAGCAATTATCTGCAAAACCTGTATTAGATGTATTGGTTAAAATCGCCTTCTTATATTCAGAAATGCGATGTTTCAGAGCACGGCCACATTGTCCAATATAAATAGCATCGCATTCTGCACAGTGTATTTCATAAACTCCATTTTTCTCCAGTGTGTTAGATTTTTCTTTATTATTGACTAGTAGATAATCTATATCTACTAGTTTATTATCTACTAGTATAGTAGTAGTAGTAGTAGTATAGGCCTTTTGATTTTGGTGAAGATCAGTTAAGAGGAAAGGGTAATTTACCTGCAACTTTTTATGTTTTAACAAAGGTAATGTTTTCTATGACGAATGATAACTGCCGCACATTCAAACAGAATCAAATAATTTCTTGCATACGTTCCTGAACTGTAGAGGACTCAAGGCCTGTTGATTTTAGTGAAGATTATTTAAAGGAAAGGGGTAGTTTACCTGCAACATTTTATGTTCTAACAAGAGTAATTTTTCATGACGAACGATAACTGCCGTAAATTCAACAGTATCAAATAATTTTTTGCATACTGCTCTGAAGTGTAGTGGACTCAAGGCTTATTGATGTTGGTGAAAATTGGTTACGGGGAAAGGGTAGTTTACCTGCTACGTTTCATGTTTTAACAAGGGTAAAGTACTTAATTTTGATAAATAAATTATCCTGATAACAAGATCATAATAATCCACTGTAGAAAAAAAATGAAATATTTATAAATGAAGAACCTAGTTAAACGGGGTGGGGGTAATTTTCTATCAATGAAAATTATAGTTGAAGGGGGAGGGGATAATTTTATATATGTGTACTAGTACACATAGTAGTTACTACGTTACTACGTTAGTAGTTTCTAGTGGCAACAAAGAAGTAGTTTGTTGTTAAAATTCCTTCCCGGGCTGTTTGGCCGTAGTCCAATGTCTTCTGCAAAATCAGACGTTTTGACAGTGCCATCAACTTCCATCATCAGTGAAAATCGAATGCGATAACGTGAGGTGGTATACGTTAGTGACCACAGTGCTGAAGCAGGGTAAGTAGAAAGAAGTAGTTTCTATGGAAATATTTCATTTCGGAAATGATTTTAAATATAAATGTCAGCGGACAGAAGCTGGACTCTGCTGATAACACACCATCACGAGTAATTGTTTGTCACGGACTTTCCCACCCAGTGTGTGTGTGTGTGAGTGATAAACGCTCGTTGTTTTGTTTGTAAACACGTTGTATGTGTCCAGTGCCGCTGCCATGTTGATATTATGAACTGCACACTCCTTGCCGCAAGCCTGTTTGCTTTTCTAGTGTCGCGATGAAACTGGCCGACACTTGACAACATTTTGTGTTTACATTTATTATCATATTCATACAGCCAGAGAGTGAGCATAACTTTAGACACGAAACCTAATAAATGTTTTGCAATTTCAACTAAGGCCCCTTTATGCATCCGATTTCTATCGTGCATCAAAAATGTCGGAAGAGGGTGTGAATAAACTCTTTCAGATTTGTCATCATCAGTACTGAAACTGAAAATGCATCCGTGCATGTTATATTTTGAAAAGAAAACGATATGTAGACATTGCTTCAATTCAGTGTTCCTTCTTCAAATATAGTCTTCCTTGATTTTATAGTCTTCGGAAGCGGGATCCCATAGTGTTCTCCTGTTCTGGAATTCGCTAGTGAGCCTTTCTGTATTAATGTCATATTTATTCTCTTTAATACAGTAACAGCTGATGTTTCTGCATTTTTTAAAATGTTTAAACAGTATTTTGTAAAGAAATCTATTTCGTTGAATTAATTTAAATAAATTTAATTAATATCAATTTAATTAATTATATTAATTTTTGTATTAAATTTTAATTAATATAGTTATACTGCAATTGAATTATCATTAGATTACAATATAATTTTTGGAGTATAATTGTAGCTATACTGAATTATAAGCCTAAAGAACGGACAAGTGTTGGACGTCCGAGTGACCAGCTGTAGTCTGTCTGCTTGGGACCGGAACAAACCACATTTGGTTTAATCCTTGCTGAAGATGATGGTGATGATGATAATAGTAGTATTATATTAGAAAACTTTAAAAATTGATCAAAATCTATCTACAGAGCTAAATTTTATTTAAATATAAAATGAAAGCATGAAAGAGGTTCGTTTATTTCAAGTTTATGAAAACAATTTCTGTATAAATTTTGTCGTTACCAGTAAACGTGTTGATCATCAGGGTTAGGAAATTTTGTAATTGCATTACAAACCCCGTTGAAATGTGTTTTTATTTTAGCGAGATGTAGGTCTAGAACTCGCCGGATTATGGTCGCATTTGGAAGAAAAATCTAAATGACAAGAAAGAGCAGCCAAACTGTAATTGTGCGTCATAACGATGCCAGACGCAGACGCCAGGACTATAACTTATGATCGCTTCTGTGGGTATAACGTTCTGTGTAGGCTACTAAATCAGAAAGTAGATAAATTAATTACTACACCCATGACGTAATGAATACATGTCAGCTAAGTTCCCATAGTACTAATCCTCGGACGCATGTAGGACGCTTAAACTGTTACCAAGTAAAGTTGGCAACTGTGATTACGCGCCGATAATTCTCTCCGTATTCTGTCACCGCAACCCCACGCAGCAGTGAGCCCCCCTCCCCCCCCAACACTAATGCTAACTAAATCCTACAGTGACAACGGATAACTGCTGCTTCAACTTGTAATGACACACGCACCCACCTGTCTAATCAGTTCAGATTACTTTCTGTAGTCAACGTCTTGTCGTGTCATGTCGTGTCGTGATGTCATATATTCTAATTTGCTGTTAATGCTCTCTATAGACGCTGACTAAACATCGTAGGAACGTCATACAAGAAGTACGAGGATCATTCAATAACTAAAGAGACAAACGGCTGTAGAAGAAAAACGGTTAGTAGACGGAGTACGATAGTTTCAAAACTGTAAGTTGGCATCCCTGTGATGATTTCTGATTAGGCCCCGTTTATGCATTCGATTTTTATCGTACGATAATTTTTCCGTCCGATTTTTATCGTGCGTCAAAAATATCGGACGTGGGTATGAACAAACTCAGTGTTACCATCATCGATACTGAAAATGAATCCGTGCGTGTTGTACGCCGCTTAAGGCTCGGGCACACAAACGCGGTCTGTCGCGGCGGGGAACTATCGTGCGATCGTCGCGGCGGTCAGCGATCTGGCTATATCAGCGATCTGGCACAGGATACAACTCTCAGCGGTCTACTGCCAGTGTAGTGTGTTCCTCTCTCGCGAAGATATCAATTCTGCCCCATTCCATCTGCTCGAACTCAGATAAGTTTTCTACACTTAATAAATTCTCATAGCATGTCTAGTGATGACGAGACACTGCTTCTTCTGTTTGTACTAAGCAGAAAAAAAGACGGTGTTCACGATATCTACAAAAAGAGAGAACGCCTTGGCGAATACCACCGCCTTTGCCGAGAACTAGAGTCACAAGAAGAGAGATTTTTACATATTTTCGTATGTCTCGAGAATGTTTCGAGGAAGTACACGATCTACTGAAACCAACTATAGCGAAGTGCACCACGAACTGGAGAAAACCAATTAGTACAATGGAAAGATTAGCCATCTGTATAAGGTAAGTTTTTCAACTTACATAATTTACTATGAAACATTAATTTTGTAAACAAACAAAAAATAAACTAGACACAAGCAAAAATATAATTTATTATACGTCATGTATTTTATAATCAAACAAAAAAGTAGGTTCAAGCAAAAATATAACTTATTATGAAACATTTATTTTATAATCAAACAAAAAGTGAAGTAGGTACAACTGGAAGCTGTCAAATCATCATGTAGTCCAATAGTTCACCAAACGCTAAAGTCACGAATATGAATATTATTTTTCATATTATAAGTTGGACAGACTTTCATATGCATCTCTCAGTGAAGTTGGTAGAATGTAGGAACTGAATGATGGCACAGCATTGCTTGGTGAAGGCTGCTGAGAAACTAGGTGTTTTCCTATTGAACTCGGGGAACTGGCCGTCGAAGTATGTAAATCGAATGCGGCAATGGATGTGCGTTAGTGCTGCATAAACTGGTTGCTGTGAATCCAGTTGATCTTCAGAATGTACAGAAAACGGGGAACTGGCTGTAGAACTATTGTTGTTGTCTAGGGGCGATGCTGGCATCGGCGCACCCATCTCGGCCATTTCACTTCGTGCAAACAATGTGGCAAGTTCGATCTTCAGAAACGCTTGAGTTCTTGGCGAGAATTTTTTTAAAATTTCTGCGTAGCTCGAAAACAAAAGATCTACGCTATCAAGCCGTTCTTCTTTCCTTTTCTTTTTTTCTAAAAACCTAATGACTTTGTCACTTGATGAGGCTGGAACTGTGCACCGTTTTTGTTGTCGTGGCAGAGGCGGCGGCATTTGTGATGATGCTTGTCCTGATACTGGAGAATTTCCGCTAGACACATCGTTTTGTTCAGTATTTGGATTGAATGGTGGGGCTTTTGCTCTCTGAAGTGTGTTTTCTTCTCCGTCTCTTGTGGTTTGTGAAACATTACTGCTACTTCGACGCGATTGCAGAGTACAATCTAAGAACTCCATACGGCTACTCCACGGCCATTTATGGTACTTCTTCGCTTGTCCGGTGGTAACTTTGACGGCCCTTTTGTACCTCATGTGTGAATTCCGCAAATTTTTCCATTTCGCTTTTGCCGAGTCACCTAAAACAAAAATTAATGTCTGAGACGTACACATCAATTTGTTCTACCTACCAAGTAACATTAGGTTTTATTGTATTTTTATTGGGGTTTATTTTATTGTGTTTTTAATTTGTTAATTAGGTATTTTACTCCTATTTTATCCATTATCTACTTTCTATAAGTTTGTTTATACTTGTTTGTTGTTGTTTTTTCATTTTATTTTTCTTTATCTTCCAGATATTTGGCCACAGGCGACAGTCACAATACCATTGCTTTCTCCTTTCGTGTAAGACGATCAACTGTTTCCAAAATTGTGATAGACGTCTGTCAAAAAATTTGGAATGTTCTACAGCCACAATATTTGCCTGCACCCACTACAGAGATGTGGACGCAAGCTGTGCAGGGATTCGTAGACCTATGGAGGTTTCCGAACTGTCTGGGAAGTATTGATGGGAAACACATTAAACTGAATGTCCTGCTAAGAGTGGTTCAAATTATTTCTGTTATAAAAATATTTTTTCAATCGTTCTCCTAGCAATAGTTGACCCATACTACAAGTTTATGGTAGTTGACGTCGGCAGTTACGGACGGGACAGTGACACTGCTATTTTTGAAAATTCAAAGTTCTACCGACAGTACATTGAAGGAAAAACTATTCTACCTGCGAAGCCACTACCGGGCACCAACGTCAACGTCCCTCATGTATTTGTGGGCGACGAAGGCTTTGCACTTCAAACTTATTTAATGAGACCATTTCCCAAATTTTGGATCATAAACGATTCTAGAAAAGAAAACTTTAATGCGCAACTCAGCAGAGCGCGACGCGTCGTTGAAAACGCGTTCGGCATATTAGCCCAGAAGTGGCGAGTATTCTTCAGACCTGTAGAGACAGATGTTGAAACCGCTGAACGTATTGTGAAAGCAGCAGGCTGTCTGCACAATTACGTTTTGACAAAAAATAATACAGAAATAAAACACCCAATGAAAATGAAGAACATGAACCAATACGAGCGTTATCAGACACAAGTTCCACCAATCGCAGATCAAACACTGCTGCGTTTCAAGTCCGCGAACAGTTTGCTGATTACTTCAACAGATGAATACGTACGGTGGTTACAGAAAAATAATAAATAGAGCATAAAAATATTATAAAGAATTTGGGTTGTAAGAAATATGTAAATATTTATAAAATAGGACACAAAAATACGATACACTGTGTACAAATAATGAAATACCATATTACATATTTAATGGTATTGACCACAAATATTATAAGACACATGTATAAATAAACAAAATTATCTACTTTAATTTGTAACTACATATATTGTTATATTTTTTGTATATTTTCTTAATAAAGAAAAGAAGTTAACACTGTTTTTGAAGTTTAACAATTTTTGCTTTGAGTTTACTAATCCGTTTCAATAATTTTTAACTTTTGTTTAATTGATAAAACATGTTTTCTTTTTTCTTGA
Source organism: Magicicada septendecula (assembly GCA_034769895.1). Lineage (NCBI taxonomy): Eukaryota > Metazoa > Arthropoda > Insecta > Hemiptera > Cicadidae > Magicicada > Magicicada septendecula. The sequence goes on from CM068374.1 coordinate 60,959,540, forward strand.
GCAAACTTTTGGTTATTTTATTCGGGTCAGACCAAAAAATAAACTGAAATGAATGTAGACAAAGAGAAAGGAAGACAACAAAATTTCTCGGAAACTGGGTGGCATCGCGTGAAAAAATCTGAGTAAAAACTTCGTCAGTATGTTAACTTCTTGAATTGCTTCAGTCTTTACAAATACAGTTGTTATTGAAATTGTCATGAAAAGAGAATAAAAAATATTTTCAACAATACTTACTGGTCATGGCCAGTTTGGCTGCTATTTCACCCCATGCCTCTGCTTTTTTTAACAGGTTTTTGTAATCGCTGTGACTAATATCATATAAAAAAACATACTCCCGCACTTTCTCAATAAGAATTTCCATGTTTTCGCCAGCCATATCGCCCTGCCCGCTCGGTAATTTTGTAAAATTGTACAGCCCTATCGCTCGTCGTCGCGGTCTAGACTAGACCGTCGCGATAGATCGCCTTGTGTGACGGACATGATACAATATTACGTAATACAACTTTACCGCGATCCAGTATCGCTGACCGCCGCGACAGATCGCGTTCTGTGTGCCCGAGCCTTTATCGGTTCGTTTTATAAGCTTCGGAAGCGGCATCCCATAGTACTCTCCTGTTCTAGATTTCATCATTGAGCCTTTCTGTATTAATTTATTCCATATTTACAAAACAAATTAAGAGAATCGCACCACGACGTGAATGCCACTGATTATTTAGTACAACTGGATTATTTAGTACAACTGGCCTCGCCGACGCTAGGCAGGAAGGTTGGTATGACTGACGTCTGAAAGTCGTAGGATGTAAAACTCGCGCAAGTGCATAAACGGAACCATTACGACCCATATTTGTCGTGTAAGTTTCCTAGTACACGACGATATCTTTTTGAGTTCGAAATGATAAATTTATCGTACGACAGAACATAAAACGCCCTACATATTGTTCTAAATGTCGTACGAATTTTATCGTAGATTATCGTACGATATAAATTGGATGCATAAAAGGGACCTCAGTAAAGTTGTTTAATGTAGCTAAATAACATCGCCATGTGTTTCCTGTCCAAGGGATTAAAGATCATGTTTTTTTTATCCCGGTCTACTCACTTCTTTTCATGATATCGCATCCGTATACCGTCGTCTATTGTCTAATCTTTTCTCCGTTCTCTATTCCACTTTCCATTTATCACAGTACCTCCATTATTTCTACCATCACATTATCTTGTGTTTGCCGCATACACCGTCCTATGCAATTTCTCTTCTATTCCCTTTCTTCTCCTACTATTCGAACCACCTCCTTATTTGTCATTCTATCCTTCCAAGAAATTGGTTTTCCTTTTCCATGTCCACATCTGTAAATTCCTCTCCCCTTCTTTTGTCAATGTCCACGTTTCTGCCCAGTGTAGGAGCACTCTCCAAACAAATCACTTTACTAGCCTCTTTCTCGGCTTTATATCTAGTCTGCCACAATAATCTTTTCCGTTTCTTTCTATTAAAGGCTCCCTTAGGTAGAACATAAAACTTGTTTTTGATTAATAGACAAATGTTTCGATTGCTGACATTTAACTGTTAAAGCGAGGGACCATCAATGTTACCATCATTGTTTCGTTGCGTAAACCACTATATGACTATATATACAAAACTTGAACATTTTTTTTTATTTTCCAAACAATTATATGTCAAACAGGAAATAAAATTTACTACAGTACAGCTGAATTCATTTTTTTGTAAAAAAAAAAAGATTGCTTCAACATCTAGTTGAAGTCGTTAGTCACAACACACAAATAAAAATACATGGTGATTCACAAAGGACTTTACAAATTTGAAAACATATATAAATTTATTCAGATAACTTACAGGGTTGAGGTGCCATTTTAAAGCAAAACACATAACGTTTGACTGACTTAGTGCAGTAGTTCCAAATGCATCCACCAAAAGCGTTAACGCAATTTTTGTTCAAAATGGTTACATTCACGGGTGCGAAACGTGCTCATTGTGTATTTTGGTTTCATGAAACGAAGTCAGATACTACAATCAGTTGGTATGTAATAGACTTAATAGACCGGTTGCTGCTTACGGAAGTGAGACGTGGACATTACCAAAAAAAATAAACAAGAAAAACTAAGAAGGTTTTAAAGGAACATTGTACAACAGGTTTAAGGAAGTTGATGAATTCAGAATAAGAAATAACCAGGAGACAGATGAGCTATTGAGACGTGAGGACACTGTATAATTCGTAAAGTCTCAACAAATACAATGGCTATATCACCTAGAGCGGATGGACGACCAGCTTATGACAAGAAAATTCTGCGGCACAGGTGTCGAAAAACAGAAAGAGGGGTCGAGCTAGGAAAAGATGGTGTGTTCGAAGATCTCAGGCTAATGGACATTTTGGGCTACGCTGAAATGGGAACGGATAGAGGACTTTGAAGAAGATTGGTGTTGGAAGCCAGGGTTTAGATTGGGCTGTAGAGCTACAGAAGAATAAAAACAACTACAACTAGATGACTATTTATAAAACAAAATTGAAATTTTTTTTTTGAAAAGTTTTTACTCAAATGGGGAACGGCACTTACTACAAAATACAGAATTAAATTGTTTGTTCAAAAGATGGCTTCAACATTTATTTGAATAGTCGCAGTTCTCAAATATTTTTGTACCGGTACGCCCGTAACATTGATATCGGTATCCGAAAAAATGTTAAATATTTTCGAACTAAATGCTTGCAAAACACTATTTGTTTTTTCAGTCGACTCACTACTCCATTCTTGTTTCCATGTTCCGTAATAAAATGGAAGTATGGTGATCGTGTAAAAAATCGTGTTCGAGATAGGGCTGCTAATTGTACTACCCTCAAAACATGAAGAAAAGTCATTTTCCGAAAAGTGTCTGTGTGTCTATGAGTAGAATTTTTTCTATGGCGAACGATAACTCCCACAGCAAATTCAACCAGAATCAAAAAATTTTTTGCATATGTGCCCGAGTTGTAGGGCTCAAGGCCTATTGATTCTGGTAAACATCGGTTAAGGGGAAGGGGTAGTTTATTGCAACATTTTACGTTTTAACAAGAGTAAAGTACTTATAAATTAACTTAAACTTTTTTAAACGGTGGCAATTGTTTAAAATAAAATAATTTTGTTGCCAGGCAACCAGGTTGTTCAGTAAGGAGAAAGGGGTTGTTTACCTGCATTATTTTGTGTTTTAACAAGAGTAAAGTAATTAATTTTAATAAATAAGTGCCCCGAAAATAAAGTCATATTAATCCACTGTAAAATGGTAAATGAGATAACTATAAATGGAGTGGGAGGGGGTGATATTTTGAAAATTGTTGTGCTGAAATCAAGTAAAGTATGAATATTTAATTTGGAGGATAAGATACCTTAGAAATTACATATGATAAAACTATTACTCTATGAAAGTGTAAATATCATTAATGGTGGGGATTGGTTGAGGAGGAGGGATGATTATCTGCGTAGTTCAGTTCTTTATAAAAATAAAGTATCTAATTTTAATAGATAAAGTGACTCGAAAATAACATTATATTAAGCGACTGCTCCATAATAACAAAAATATCTATAAATAGTGAAAATAGTTTGAGGTTGGGAGATACTTATTTAGAAATTATCGAACCGAATTCAAATAAATTATTTTAAACATAAATCTTAGAACACGGAAGTCATGTGTGGTTCCTCCATACCGATATTTTCTATCGGCTTACTACAACCTTTGCGTTCTGTAGTTATTATATCAGCTTCTACAAACACACATAATCCCTGAGCGGAGATAACCTTGACGTTTTCATCTCCCAGTACGGGGCACAAACGCTGTATATTTTTTAAGCCACCTTGTAGTGTCACAGCCGAGACGCAGAATGATGATTTATTAACGGCGCCGCCATTACGCGTCCCTTGGAAATTCCTTCAGCTTATAAGAAAGCCTGCTGTCTTCCCTTGGTACTATTCTGTATTTTTATTTACTTGTCTTATTTATATCTTTTTATCTTAAGAAAAATATTATGTTTTCTTTACCACACAACATTTATTATACTTTTAATAAAGTATTAACAGCTTCTACTAGCAATCAAGGTGTGTGTATGTGCGCGCGCGCGTGCGTGCTATTTCAAAGGCTTTTACGGTTGTAGCAGGTTTCTGGATACATCCGTGTATGAAATTTTCATAGTGCCGACGTTTCGTTCCGTAATCAGGGAACATTTTCCAGGCGTACTGATCTTGATTTGGCTGCAGAGCGCGTTGTATATCTTACTTCCCTTGGCGTTGTTGCCGTGGGAGGGTTCGAACGTGAGAGTAAATGTGTTGTAACGGTTTGTTGTGTGTGATTCTGAAAACTGTCACTTACTGATTTCCAAGTTGTCGCTAATTTTGTATATATTCATTTTCTGTCGTTGGCCTCAGCCCCTCCCTACCTATTCAAGTATATCTTGATTCACCCTTTGTACTGTCTAACTTTCTTATTGTTTGTTCGTGTCAAGACTTTTATACTTTTGAAATACTATATGTTTTGTTGGTGTGTTTCGTCAGGGATGTGTTGTCTCTTGAGCTGTCTCAAGTTGTTGCCCCTTCTTGTTTTTCTACTGACAGTTCCTGTTCTCGGACGCGTTGACGGATATTTCTTCCAGAGTGACCGATATAGAATCCGTAGCAAATTTTGCACAGTATTTGGTATAGGCTACTCCTTGTCCCACTAAATGTATGCGGGAGTCATTTTTTTTCTTTTAGAAAGGCGTTTGATTTTTTGTGTGCGCGTTAAATGCCGTCTTAATGTGATTTTTCTTGAGTACGTAATTTATAAAAACAAATAAGAAACGGCCAACAAAACACAATTAGTCTTACGAAGAAGAAGAAGAAGAAGAAGAAGAAGAAGAAGAAGAAGAAGAAGAAGAAGAAGAAGAAGAAGAAGAAGAAGAAGAAGAAGAAGAAGAAGAATCTACAGACGTGGATTTTTAAGGTCGTTTTCACAGACATTTTGGTAAAAAATGTGACTCGTTGAGATCGGACAATTATCAATTCGAGTTATAAAGGTTAAATAACATGGAGCTGCATATGGAACGTAAAAGGAAATGAAAACAATTCCCGTTTATCAAGAAATTTCCGTTATCGAGGTTCAGCAGTATAACGTATTCCATTTCTTTGTATATGTGTGTGTGTAGTAACAAAGGAAAGCATATTGGGACACGCAACAAGTTCTTATGAAAACACACACCCTTAATCCGCGCCCGAATTCCTTGCTTTGTGTTGGTACTTCCGGTAAATGTCCGTCGTTATTATATCGTGTACTACTTGTGTGCTGCTGTTTCCCGAGGCCTAACGTGCAATAAAAGTTTATAGGAGGCGGTTGAAGCGTCGCGTGCGAGCTACATAAATGAGAGTGCACACGGCAATTGGTTTCTGGGGTAAACGTAACATTAATATTGTATAAATATTACCGTGTATATGAGTATGGTCGCGGCGTTGTGATTGCATTGGTGATGAGTCACCGGATAACGATGCACTATACACAGAACGGTGCATTCCAGAATGCTGTGGATTGAACATTCATACAGGCGTATGTTCATGGAAACTCCGAAGCTTCTTTGTAGTCTTATTTTTCGTCACGGGTTATCTTTTGTGCCGTGCGTAATAAACAGAACGACTGTACTCAGTCGGTGAATAATTTTCACGAATTATGGTGTATAATTGGCCTCTCTCTCTCTCTCTCTCTCTCTCTCTCTCTCTCTCTCTCTCTCTCTCTCTCTCTCTCTCTCTCTCTCTCTCTCTCCCTCTCTCTCCTGTGGCACTACATACAGCCCTTGTTGGGCCCTGTCCTCCTTCAATCCCCCCCCCCATTCTCTTCTGTCGGTAGCCATCTTCCTCCAGGAACGCAATTTCAATATTTCTTTCAAATCCTCATCCACTGCGTCCTTCCATCTTCTCCTCGGTCTTCCCATTGGACTTTTTCCGTGGATTCTGGTATTCAATAGTTTTCGTGGTATTCTGTCTTCTCCCATCGTGGCTACATGACCAGCCCACCTTAGACGCTGTAGTTTTGTGTATCGTGTTAGCGGTGGTTCTTTATAGCCTACATTTGATACAATTCAAAGTTATATCTTATTCTCCAGCCGTGTACGTCATTAACTGGTCCCAGGATTCTTCTTAATATTTTTGTTTCAAAGATATCGAGACTGTTTGGTGCTTTGGAGTTCAGGATACACGTTTCGTATCCGTAGGTTAGGATAGGTGTTATTATTGGTTTGTATATCCTTTGCTCTACATACCCGCCGCATACCTGTATACTTAACCGCTTAGTAGCCTTAGCCGGCCACACACCGCATCGAACAAAACGCCTTACGATAAAACGTTTTCTCGGGCGGTGTCTGATACGCCCCGTTTACCATGTGTTTAAATGGGCCTGTCACATACCGCATCGGACACTACGTCAGACGCCTTGAAGCGTTTTTTCCTTGTCTGGCGAAGCTACCAAAAGTTTCGTCTCGCGTCAAAACACTGTCGAACAACTCGATCTGCGCATGCGCGGCGGCGGATTGACGTATTAACGTATATCCCGTATTAACTCCAGGACATAATCAAAGGTTGCTATACTCTTTCTACAATAATTGTAAAATTTAGCTGGGTCAGCTCTCAGTTCGCCAATTAACCCAATAATATCCCTATTTTGGTTGATAGGGTGAACCCAAAGTTTTCTGTCTTTACCGTAGTCTAGTAATTGTAGGATAACAGTCTCTTCTTCCTCAACATCCATAACTCTTCACCTTCACTTCGAAATATATAATTAACACTGGAACTAGGCAAACACCCAAACTAAATATCGCTAGTTTCTTTGTTTGACCGTGTGTATGTTAAACTGAACACTGAAAACGAGCGTCAAAATGAAGGAGTTTCTTCTTCCACGTCGCGTCTCGCCGTGTCGTGTCGTGAGCGCCTCAACACCACATCCGACAAGTCAAAAAGTTCTGTCTTTAGACGTTTTCGCTTAAGACACATGTGCGATGCGGTGTGGGGCCGGTTTACGCACCATTTCACTGCACTTAAAGTTGCTTAACAAGTGTAAAACTACCGGTACTTAAAAATAACATTTTTTACACGCCGCGCGAGGCTGTTCCCGTTGTTTGGACATTGTTCTGAGCGGCAGAATTGCGTAACGTTGATGGTTTGTTCCGGACGTTTCTCCACTACGCATCTGGCTTTTAGACCCGCTATCTAACTACAGTGCAAGGCGACGGATGTATAATAAATACTGGATTTCAAAACGGCACAGTTCAGTTTAGACCTGACGGTATTCAAGTGCGGCTCAAAGTATTGTGGCGAAGCATTCACTGTGTTAATTAGTGCGGAACTGCAATAAGTTGACATTTATTATTTATTTGTGTGTTGGACTAATAATTCAACTTGAATTATTTATTTTAGAAGAGTGCTTTGTTGTTTTATAACCGTTGTTTGTGTCTAATTAAAGTTTGCAAATTATATATCTGTGCACCAGAGGCATAAGACACCATCTCCATTATATATCTGTGCACCAGAGGCATAAGACACCATCTCCATTATATATCTGTGCACCAGAGGCATAAGACACCATCTCCATTATATATCTGTGCACCAGAGGCATAAGACACCATCTCCATTATATATCTGTGCACCAGAGGCATAAGACACCATCTCCATTATATATCTGTGCACCAGAGGCATAAGACACCATCTCCATTATATATCTGTGCACCAGAGGCATAATACACCATCTCCATTATATATCTGTGCACCAGAGGCATAAGACACCATCTCCATTATATATCTGTGCACCAGAGGCATAAGACACCATCTCCATTATATATCTGTGCACCAGAGGCATAAGACACCATCTCCATTATATATCTGTGCACCAGAGGCATAAGACACCATCTCCATTATATATCTGTGCACCAGAGGCATAAGACACCATCTCCATTATATATCTGTGCACCAGAGGCATAAGACACCATCTCCATTATATATCTGTGCACCAGAGGCATAAGACACCATCTCCATTATATATCTGTGCACCAGAGGCATAAGACACCATCTCCATTATATATCTGTGCACCAGAGGCATAAGACACCATCTCCATTATATATCTGTGCACCAGAGGCATAAGACACCATCTCCATTATATATCTGTGCACCAGAGGCATAAGACACCATCTCCATTATATATCTGTGCACCAGAGGCATAAGACACCATCTCCATTATATATCTGTGCACCAGAGGCATAAGACACCATCTCCATTATATATCTGTGCACCAGAGGCATAAGACACCATCTCCATTATATATCTGTGCACCAGAGGCATAAGACACCATCTCCATTATATATCTGTGCACCAGAGGCATAAGACACCATCTCCATTATATATCTGTGCACCAGAGGCATAAGACACCATCTCCATTATATATCTGCGCACCAGAGGCATAAGACACCATCTCCATTTTTTATATTGTTACGACATTACAGAACAATCTACGTGTTTGTCGAATGTTCCAGATGAATCCAGCTGAATCTGTGTGGCGTACGTGATTCTCGACGTATTAGCTAGACTGTGTCAAGGCCGCAATGAATTAACGCTCCAATGTTTTCCTCTATTATTAATGCGCAGTATGGAATAATCTAGTATTTCGGGAGGGGGGAGATATAAATACCAGTACTCAACGACGTTCAGTTTCAGTTATAGTTGCGATATATTACAGTGCGGTTCGAGTTTATTGTCGGGCTATACTGTGTGCGTGCAAGTGGTTATTAGTGAAGTGTTGTGTTTTATAATCGGGCGGTATAATTGTAATACAATTGTGTTTTATATTAGTTGACATTTTGTTGCGTGTCAACAAGTTTTATTTGATTCGTTGTAAGAGTCTATCTTGTCGGTTACAAACAGTTTAATTGTGGTAATTAAAGCTGGTGATTAGTGGCGTAATTGGTGTCTAGTATTTAGTTTTCCACTGCACTTACGACGATCAAGTAGACCGTTATAACAATACAATTGAGCTTTTTATATAGTGTTAATGTACAGACTGTACTCTTCCTAGTAGTATATGACACTTCTAAATATTTTGTCCAGCCAATACCATGTTTAAAATAACACTGTCTCACCCTCCTTCTTGAAATAAACAAAATGTTTTTTTAGCTGTCCTGTAAAGTAATGTGTATGTGACATGGTGTCTTATGTCTCTGGTGCACAACAAAACGGTAAAACTGATTGGCTCTTGTCTTTATACACTTTCGTGCGTTTTCGCTTCTAAATGTAGATAATTTTTAGAACCGACAGTTTCATAAAAACCAGTCACTGTTTGTGCAAAAGAATAATTTATTTTCCAGAATGAAAACTTGTAAGCCTTTACAAGCATATTTTTGCTGACGATTCGATATAAAGGTTGTGGACACTTACAACTCGGCCTCCAGCCTTAATCGCAACATCCAGTGCCGTCATTAAAACGCCCATCAGCAGATGTTGCTATAAAATCTTGTTCCATTTTACGACCACATCGTTCACCGTAATTTAACCGCACCGTAGCATTGTACAGCTGTTAACGCGATCAGAGTTGTTACATTGTACATGAATACTAAGAATATTCCCTTAAATGTTATTAAAAGCTCCACAATTAAACTTCTAATCAACTAAACGCTATGCAACTCACCGTCTGTGGCTTTAGTTGATTATAAAATACGTGGCTTGGACTATAAGCGGATTTATTCCATTAACAATATAAACTTCTAAGTTAAATATTTTGTTATTGTTTTTCTTTTGTTGTTGTTGTTTTCGTCTTCTTCTTCTTCTTCTTCTTCTTCTTCTTCTTCTTCTTCTTCTTCTTCTTCCGCTTCTCTATTTCTTAGCTGCATACAGTTTCTGCGGAACATACCCGAACCAAGATGTTTTCTCTTTCTCATTACTTTCGACGGTTTTGTTTCCTCTCCTATTACCGCCAATGCTTCGTCGTTTCTCACTCTATCAGCCCATTTCTCCTTAATAATTCTTTGCTACAACCACATTTTGAGCTCTCAAAGTTACCTTTCTTCTTTCTTTTTATTGTGCTACGTTTTACTCCCAGAAAAAAACCACATTCCACATAAAACATTTGCCAGATGTCTTTGTCATCCCAGTCTTGGTATCATCAATCCTCTGTCCTCACAAAACTTTTCTTTTTTTTACCATAGATATCCTATTTTTGATCTCCTCCATAGAGCTTCAATTGCATGTCACCGTACTCACCAAATCCTTAATTGAGTTTAGCTGCTCTAAAGTGTATTCTCCCATGGTTGTGTTAACAAAACTTTCAGTCTTGTTGCAACGTTTATCTCCGTTCCGAACACTTTTCCCACTTAGTTGAAAACGTTATTGGCCAGGCTGTTAGGCCGTGGCCAAGACTCTATGCTGACATACGTTTCGGCCTCAGCGCCGGAAGCCAATAGTATTGTCGGTAACAATTGGCGCGGTGTCCGCCAATTCAGCCCAGCGATAAGATAGAGACTACCTCATCACTGGGGCCGAAACGTCTGTCAGCATAGACTCTAGACTACGGCCTAACAGAACGGCCAATAATGTTTCCAACTGTGTGGAAGCCGCCGGCCGTGAAATCCTTAGGAACTTTCCTCACTGTTCAATACCCTCGTTCAATGCCTCTTTCCGATACGGCTAGAACTGCTTCATCGTCCTCGTATTAGTGGACTTTACTTTTCTCCGTCAGGCTAAATATTATACTCTAAATATTAAGTAGAATATATCCGATATTCTTCTTCTTCTTCTAGGTTAGCAGCCCATAGGGTCGTTGGCAGCAGCTCGCCATTCTTCACGCTTCTCTGATTTTTTTTCAACTCACAATATAATCTGCAATTCATATCGACCATAAGCTGTTTATATCTGATATAGAAAATAAGAAGAAAGGAAATTAATGAAAACAGTGGCATTAATAAATATATTAAAACAACGGAGTGCTAATTGTCACGGTATAAAGCCAGAAGACAATAGAAGTTGTGAAAAGAACGGTTAAGTTGTTAAATCCCAAGTAAATGCAGTGTTATAAATCGTTTTGGTTGTGTAAAAAAATGTCTCGTTTTCTAATGTCGTCTCACAACGTAAACGAACTCCAAAACGGGTTCAAAGGACGTCGAAGAAAGGCAAATCAATCCAGATCGTTTCGTGTAACATTTAACTTGAAACGACACAACTGTTCGCCTGTAAAATTTAACAACTCTCAGTTGCCACAGTAGGAAGACGTTAAATATATCGGCATGCATCTGGACAGAACACAAACGCACAGTAAGAAAAAATAAACAGATTCAGAATATATTTAGACATGTGAACTGGTTCATTAAAGTTATTGTCCGGGATGTGGTCCTATTGTCAGTGATAAATCCAAACGTTTCGACTGCAGTTGCGGCAGTCGTCTTCAGTGGGTATTTCGTTCTGCTCCTCTGGCGACAGACCTCCACTGGCTCCTCTGAGTTTTGGTCAGTCGCCAGAGGAGCAGAACGGAAGATTCTCTGAAGGTGACTGCCGCAGCTACAGTCGAAACATCCGGATTTATAACAAGAGAACCGCGGCCCAACAACCCGGACAATAAGTTTACTCTAAAACCTCTAAGCGATGAGTGATTTTTTATTGGTAAAAAAAAAGAATCCAATAAAACCTAGGACCTTCGTGGCGGTCGGTGGACACACCAAAAGGCCTCGTCGAGAACGAAGCGACTAGCAGTGTTGCAATAAGTGGTGACGAAGTTGGTGAAAGACAGTGTTGAAAACCCTAACAACAGGGTCTTTCAACCACCGCTCACAGCTTCTGAGGACGAGTCCCAGATTCCAGGGACCGAAACGTGAAGCGACAAAAAAAAATTACGACGGAAGTATTGAGGATTTACCAGTAATAATTGTACTGGTAATAATTGACTTCTGCCGTGGAAGCTACAACGTTATGACCTGAACTGGTTGCTAAAAAAAAGCTTATAGATATCCCTATGCAATAAACATCTCCTTTCTAAGATGTTTCGGGGGCATTCTGAGACCAATCTGGGCGTACAGCGTTCAGCTGTGGGTGACAGCAAGCAGTTCAAACATAGAGATCCTGCAGTGTTTCCAGAACACGTTACTCAGGACAGTGGTCAATGCCCCCGTGATACGTGCCAAATCACGTCATGCACAGATGACTGTAGGTGCCGTCAGTTCGATAAGAAATTGAAACTTCACTGCACGTGGTACAGAAGTAGACGAACAGCGCATCCAGACGAGTTACCAAGAAAGGATTAAAACGTTTCAGACAAACGAACATAAAAAACAGACTTGTGACTTTACTTCCGATTAGAGTAAGGAAGGCGTGCTCGGTTGGTCACTTTCGCGTGACGTGTATTTTCTTTCGGTTATACTCGGCAGAGACAACCTGAGCTCTGGCAAGCAAAAAAAAATGCGTTTCTTGTGTTTCTACGTAAAGTACAGGTTAAAGATAGGTGCGGACGCAAAAAATTCACAATTTTTTTTGCGAAAACTTTGCAAAAAAACTAATTATGAGATCCACGTAATGCAAAACCCGGTTTTTTCATTTTCTACGCGGAATCCGCGTCTAATTTAGCTGCGAACGCGGTAAATAACGTAGTTATTTTATGTAAATAAGGTAAAATTGACGTTGTTAGGTTGGCATGCAAACTAACATAACAACTAACCTTTCTCGCTTTTTGTGAAATCCACGTAAAAAAAACGGACTCGAAGTCAGGAGAGGTGTCCCAAAGGCCACCCCTTGCCTGTTACTGTGCATGTCTCCCTTTTTTGTGACAGAACTCGTTTTCCTTTACAACTCGTTTTTAAGGTAATACTCGGTATTTTTACACGCCACAGAAAAAGCAACCAACTCGAAGTAAGGCGTTGCCTTGCCTGTAACTAAGCATGTGTTCCTTTTTGTGTCAGAACTCGTTTCCGTTAATACTCGTTTTGTGCAGATCACTGGAAAGGAAAAGCTACAGCTCTAAGCAGGACTGTCTTTCATCTATGTATTGCTATAAGTAATTATGCATTCTTTTTGCAACTATCAAATGAAAAATGCCAATTTTTCACGTCTGCGCCTATTTTTGACCTGTACTTCACGTAGAAACATAAAAACCGCGGTTTTTGCAAGTTTTTTGGCTACCATATCTCAGGTAGTAACTGTCGATTATTACCTTCCATTCCTTATACTAACATTATTATTATTGTTGGGTCATCAGTCTTTCGACTGGTATGTACCCTTGCCGCATGTACCCGTGGTGCGTGTGTTACGGAGTCTCTCACAGGTATATGGGACCTACAGTTTATCGCCGCATCCGAACGGCATAGTTGGGGAGGGCTTATACTAGGCAGGATACCTCTCGCTGGTTTTCCATCGCCTTGCGAGGGAGAACGGTCGTATCTAAATCGGATAGCCCCGGCGGGAATCGAACCCGCGCCGACAGCGTTGCAGCGCCACACGCTAGCCACTACGCCACGACCGCTCCACACTAACATAAGATTTGTTTAATGTTACTAAGTGTTCCTGTCGCAGGTTGCAAAAATAAAATAAAACTAAGCAAAAAGAAAGTCGCCGCTGAGGTTATAAGTACGATAAGACGAATAAGGGCACACAGGCCTAGATTCCTCTTTGTCGGTGGACATTCACGTACGTTTCAATTCCAGCAGTCGCTTGGACTATAAAAAGACCGCAACAACAGTGTCGGCTCGGCTGTAAAATCTCTCACAGCTTTACGAGCGCCGCACGGCTTCATTCATCCGACGTAATCTGGCCGCAATTTTACCGGGCACCGTTATTGCATTCAGAGTCATTACCGCACATATCGACCGCAATGCTTTAAAACCCATTTCAAGTTACATTCAGAAATGATGTGGTGCAGTTCTTAGGTAATTCAACTCTTTTGTGAAAAATAGTATGAAACTAATTCCAGGAAATAAGAAAAGTAATCAGTGTACTACGCGTACGTGTGAATATAAGCAGGAAAGATTGATAATTTCTGTAAAAGACGTCAATTATGGGTTATTCACATTAAGCCTACTTCAAGGACAGACTTCTTGCATCACTGCTTTCTTATAATTGATTTAAATGAAGCTACGTTTCGGCTACGTGACAAATACGTGACGGTTTTTGGCCGTCTTCAGGCAAAAAGAAACACTAAATCATCATAAATAAAAAATAAAAAATCGGTATGGAGAACAATATATGACTTCCATATTCTAAGATTTATATTTATAATAATTTACTTGAATTCGGTTCGATAATTTCTAAAAAATATCCCCCCCCTTGTAAAAGTTAATGTGTGTTCTCCATTTAGTAGTGCTCAAGTTTTAATATTATGATGTCACATACACATGCACATATTAGTTTGTAATTCTTATATCATGATAGAAATAAGTACACAGATTGTATTAATTTATCAAAAACATTTATTGTTTCAAAATATGCATAAAATTAATGGCTAATAAAGTTTATGTTTGATCTCCATTCAGTAATGCTCAAGTTTCCAAAGTTTTAATATTACGATGTCCGTAATCAAGACATCAGAACAGATTTTAGTGTGTATGAGGGTACACCGTGGATAAAAATTTTCAACATTCCCTATGGAGCGTTGCTCAGAGTAAAGCTGCGAATCTACAGTGTACGTTTCACAGAACAAACACGCGGAAAAGAAGGAGCGCTCCGAACTCTCTCATGGACCCTGAGCATCTTGCAGAGGGTTCACTCCCTAAAGACGAAAAGTCTCTCTATGAACTGTTCATCTGTAAACACGTGCAGTTACACTGGCGAGCGATCCACAGGAAGCAAATCGCTGTCCACGCTGGACACCTTTTCGGCTTGCACGCGTTGTGTTGGTGTGGGTTTCGGCACTTTCCATTTAAAAAGCGAGCAAACGTAAGAAAGTAAACATGAGTGAGGCCAGAAAGAACGCGAATTGTATATGTGTGTGTGTGTGTCCTGCCTGCCTTTTTATTGCGGTAATCACAATAATAAAACTTTGGAAACGTAAACATTACATAATTGAGATATGCTTGCCTGCCAGGAACGATATATTTTCAGTCATACATGACTTAAAGTAAAATGAAAAAATTATAATTTTATTGCCTGGCAACAAAATTATTTTATTTTTAATAATTACCATTGTTTGAAAAAGTTATTTTACATTTTGAAATTTTACTTGGAAAAAATTTTCAAGTACTTTACTCTTGTTAAAACGTAAAACGTTGCAGGTAAACTACCCCTTCACCTTAACAGATCTTCACCTAAATCAATAAGTCTCTACAACTCAGGCAGGTATGCAACAAATTATTTAATTCTGTTTAAATTTGCGGCAGTTATCGTTTGGAATAAAAAAAATCTACACACAGACGCGCGCGCGCACACACACACACACACACACACACACACACACACACACACACACTAAACGGAAATAACTTGTCTTCTCGTTTTGAGGGTAGTACAATAAGAATCAGCCCTTATCTCGAACACGATTTTTTTTCGCCATCACTATACTTCCATTTCCTTATGGAATATGGAAGTATAAAAACAATACTATTACACTGATCGAAGGTCGCTGGGCACTTGGTAGAACATTTTATTAATACTTGAACTGAATAAATAAACACTTGGTATAGTTCTCTCAGATAATTTTGATTTTCCTGACAATTATTTTACCACCTGCCGTAACTGGTGAAACAATTGTCAGGAAAATAAAAATTATCTGTAGAAGTATACGAAGTGTTTACTTATTCAATTCAAATGTTGATGAAACAATACTCTGTTTCACAACCGATACAGGGTAAAAACATACTAAAGTATTTACATAACAAGCAAACAAATAAATAAATAAAACTTACCGACTTTGGAATCTATAAAACACCACACACACACTAATTTTTTGTTTTTAATTTATTGCAGATTTGTAATCTGTTGGACTAAGCGAACATTGAACAAATCGTCTGACAAAACACATACGTTATTATGAAGAGCTGACCAGTACCCCAAAGTTGAATACCGTAAGTCCATACCGGTTTAAGAACTGCTTTATATATTAAAAATTTGTTGACGAGACTTAACCGCGATTTTCTGCCTATCGGCCAGTAGATATTTCTGACCTTGAGATTAAGTTCAATCTTCTTAGAGGTTGTGTGTTTTTTCCACGTTAGTCTCCTGTCCAGGTGCATCCCAAGGTACTTAGCACTTTCAGCTTGGAGTATTGGTTGACCGTTAATTGTTACTGGAGGGCAGTTAGCCTTAAGTGTGGTGAAGGTAACGGACCCACACTGAATACACGCACAATACTGACGAGAACACGCACGCTTGCAGTTTACAGTTGACCTTGAAGCAGCGTGTTGTGTGAGTTTTGTACGTGTTTTCAATGTGAGTGTGTGTGTGTGAGCGCGAGCGCGCGTTGTGTCCAATAGATTCCAAAGTTGGTATGCTTTATTTATTTATTTTTGTTTGTTGTTTGTTTGTTATGTAAATACTTTAGTATGTTTTGACTCTGTGGCGGTTGTGAGACAGAGTATTGTTTTATTTTTTATTTGTGATGTTTAGTGTTTGTTTTTCCCTGAAGACGGCTACAGATTATTTGTTGCGTAGCCGAAACGTCGCTTTATATATAAACAAACAGTGATGGAAGAAGTCCGTTCCTCTAGTAGGAAAGCCTGAGTTTATAGTTTAAATAAAACGTGACTTCACTTACTGTAGTGACAGTGTGTATTCTAATGAAGTTTCGTAGGAAAAAATTAAGAATGGTTAAAATCTCAAAATCACATAATTATTACTTTAAACAGATGATTAGTCGTGTAACAGGATGGTGGTTGTTGGGGGGGGGGGGGTTGATAAATAATTTCGTTTGGCTTTCGAGACTATATCTTTTTTAAAATATGGTTGTGATGGATTGTACACATTTTAATTTGAATTTGAATTTAACTGGCGGACTTTTGCCGCCACCCAAACAATGGGCAGCCGCCTTCAATCCTAATTATATATTAATACATCTAAAGAAATGAATGACACAAAGACTTGAATACTGCGAGAATAATCAAGCGTAATGTGAAAGGTGCTTCTGAAAATGTCGAGAAGTGCTCGGACATTATGTAATACTGCGCCTCACGCAGCGCGTGCAACCGTCACGTAATCACACGTGTTATTTAAGCTGGAAACACATTGCAATCACGTCACGTCACGACATATGTGCTCGCCACTGGGTACGGAATTCTCACTTCTGGCGTCTGTCCTACGACACACCCAATTTTTGTCTTCTAAACAGAACACTGGCAGTTCTCCAAAACACAACCACCATGAGCATTTCAATTTAAGAACACAAAAAAAAACGAAAGTATTTAAGAATACGAAACGTCAGGTGGCGAATGCGTTATCAAAATGAAAACAACTTGCACTTATACACAAACATACAGCAAACGACAGCACTGTCATACCATGCACGGTTACTAGTCCAGTAACCGTGACACCATGATACGTTACGCCTGTTTTATGTATAAGCTTGACGCTAAGGTCAGTTACCATACAAGAGCAATTAATTGTCAACTCGTCTTATTTCAGAATATAGTTAGCAATTGTCACTTGTCGGGTCTCAATACAATGAACGGTAGATTTCAAGTTCAGAAGGCTGCATGACCGCTCGATAACGTATTCAGTCTCTTCAGTATAATGCAACAGCTGTCACAGACGGTAAAGGTAATCATTACGGGGCAAACTGCATTTACGGTAAGTTGTTGGACCTTGTCGAGAAAACAACATTAATAATGGTACGTAATTGAGACGTCCATGGCTAAAAAACTATGGATATCTTTGGCGACCATTATTTTTAACTCTGTGTTTGATGTTCTGCTTTTAAACTCGTTAACGATTGCTGGGTCCTAATAAGAGAAAAGAGAATCACACGCTTTAGCAGCTTGATTGTTTTTCAAGTATGAAACGTAAGTATACGGTCTACTGTTTATATAGATCTGAACCATAAAACTCAAATTTATATAAATACTGGCATCCTTCCACAAATAGTTGTTAGTGTCCGCAATCTTTATACAAAAAAGTCAGTGAAAATGTATTTACAAGCCCTTATCGTCTTCATTGTAGAGCAAAAATTACTGTTATAAGTAAAAACTATTCCCCGTCATTTTCTCGAATCCATTTTCCCGAATGGATATTTTCCCGAATGACAAAATACCCGAAATCATATATAGATGTGAACATAAAATTCGTATTTATATAAATACTGGCACCCTTCAACAAATAATTGTTAGTGCCCGCAATCGTTATACAAAAAGTCAGTGAATATGTATTTACAAGCCCTTATTTGTAGAGAAAAAATTCTGGTTATGAGTAAAAAACTATTCCCGGTCATTTTCTCGAATCCATTTTCTCGAATGGATATTTTCCCGAATGACAAAATACCCGAAATCATTTTGCCCGAATACTTTTTTCCCGAATCCATTTCCTCGAAAACTCAGTTTCCCGAAAAATTTATTGAATTAAACAGGAATCAAAATACTTTTTTCTCGAATAGTAGTTTTCGAAATATTATATTCCTGACTCTGACCATGATAACCGTAAGTTACAAGATATATACAAATTTTTGTAAAATGAATGCTTTGGATAATTGTGTCGTGAATTCATTGTAAATTTATATTTTTCGTTTCAAAATTAAGTGTAAAAATGGCAAAAATATTCGGTAAAAAAACTTGAAATTAATGGCTGCGTATGTGTTCGCTCGAGACAAAATAATGGAAAGATGTATTGGGACTGTCGGAGGCTACGAACAGGACAGTGACAAGCAAGAGCTATAACCGTTGACACCTATGATGGTGCAAAAGTAATCGTGCTGAAAGATCCTGCTCAGTCACCCTACGAGCATCACCAAACCTACAGGAATACCAATCTGAAATCGTAAAGTTTACAATCAAAAGCAAGGAGCACTTGAGGAAATGACGTCGGTTGTGGACTACTTTGAAGAAAATTAGGTGAAAGGACGGCCTGCTAGAGGCAGAATGAAACGCAGAAGACAAACTGTTCCGTTTCTTATTATTATTAACTCCTAAAGGCAATGCCTTGTCGCTGTAGCCACGTCACTCTATCCCTTGCGATATTCTTCATTTCTTCACGACACTCATTGTGCTGCGGAAGTATGCAGTTCTTGGTCTTCCTTTGGGCTTCTTCCCCACTACTTTGCCCTCAAAGATGTTAGTTAAAAAAACACTATGTCTGATCACATGCCCTATCAACTTAATCTTCGTCACCTCTATACTCCTAAGCAGTGTTCTATTCTCATTTATTTCCTCTAAGATCTGTTCATTCGTCTTCCTATCTGTCCAACTAGTTTTTGTCATTCTCCGCCAAATCCACATCTCCATTGCCTGAAGTCTGTCACTCTCCACCTTCCCTAAGGTCCACGATTCACACCTGTAAGTTAAAACACTCGATACAAAACCTTAACAAACTTTTTCCTTGTTTCAATACTAATATGGTTGCTTGTTAATAAGTTCCTTTTGCTCTGGAATGCCTGTTTTGCCAGAGCTACTCTCCTCTTAATCTCTGCCAGACACTTATTCCCACTTGTAACTATGCTACCCAGGTAACAAAATTCATTAACGTGCTCCAATATTGTGTTGTTCAACATAATGGTTGATTAAATGTCTGCTCTTTTTTTACTTACAACCATTATTTTAGTTTTCTTAACATTTATCCTCAATCTCCAAGCGTGAAGAATTTTGTTAAACGTACCTAACATTCGGGTCATATCCTTTTCTGAATCAGCCATCAGTACAATATCATCTGCGAAGCGAATACTGTGTGTCTGTTCCCCATTTATTTTAATTCCCCGAGAACTCCTTTTCATCTGAGTTACAACATCTTCTATAAACAAATTAAACAAGTGCGGTGACAGTGGGCAACCCGTTTCTTATAAACGCGTTAATTATAGAAACTATCTGTATTTACAACCGGAAAATCACAGCAATACAAACATCGAACTACTTTCGTGTGTAGTAGACACGTGGGTTATAAGTTAACTGTCCAGTTCCTATTTATATAACACGTTGGTATAGAGCAAAAGATGGCGAACGGTGTATACAGCGGTCTTCTGTAATAGAAGTTATAGACTTCTTCTTCTTCTCCTCTTCAAGGATTAGGTTATATAAACCTATTCCAGCACCCATCTCATCCTCGGACGACCCACGTCTTTTCTACCAACGGCTTTATAGTTCAGTGCCGCTTTCGCCAATCGATCATCTGTCATCCTTTGCAGATGATCCCATCATTGTCTTCTGTAAATTGCAATAATTTATGTTCATTTATGTCCTTTACTTCGAGTTCTGCTCTGATATCTTTTTTCCTTATTCTACCTGGCAATGTATAATTTAAATTATTTCGAAGAAACTGCATTTCAGCACTCTGAATCTTGCCGCTTCCTTTTTTGTCATGACCCACACCTCACTCGCATAAATCAACGTGGATATTCCAATTGTCTTATAAAATTTAATCATTGTGCTGTGTCTTGTTTTATTTCTAAGTTTTCTATGAATCGTACCACAAATATTCCTAAATGTATTTATCTTCTCTCTTATATCATATTCAGCTTACTGCACAGCCAAGATATTTGAAACGGCTCACTTGTTCTAAAGTGCTGTTGTTTATAACTATCTTAGTCGTCACTGGATATTTACCTATAAAGGCCATGGTTTTGGTCTTTCTTACTGAAATTTTCAGTGAGTACTCTCTTGCTACTTCTTGCACTTTTAACATAGCTCTTTGCAAATCATCAAGTTATAGACTTAACTGTTATAATATCCTGATTCAGTGACATAAAACTGTACTTCTCAGGTTAAGATAGGACAGTATCATAGGTTACCTTGTTGCTCGGCCGGCATCGGAAACGAATCCGGTTGACCAAGTTAGCCTCCGATGTATTGGGTTGGACCCGAGGTTTGTCTATGGTTTCGGCTGAGCTGTTCCCGGATTCTGTGTCCGCCTTGAGCGGTAGACTCGTAGGCTGCTTTCTGCTGCTAAATCCTAGGTAATCGATACTTCTGCAACCCGCGGAGGGTTAGACCTGCACGTCTATAACACAAGGATATTTTCGATAACATGGTCAGACTTGGTGATTCAAAATAGTAGACTTTCGGTTCAGTGGAGGGTCTGAGATGGATTAATAGAGGTTTGGATCGCCTTTCAATGCTTTGGTGGGAAAAGATTTGCTAATTAGAGGAGTCACACCGTTGACAAACATAAGTAGCGCTGTATTATTTTGCTTAAGTCACACACTGAATTAACAATAATTAAATATTAAAACGTTTCAATGGTATTACAAAATAAAATTTTAGGATACAATTTTCAGTTCAATTTTCTGTCTGTCTGATTTTTCATTTTTACTTCCATGTTCCGTAAAGAAATGGAAGTATGGTGATCGTGAAAAATCGTGTTTGACATAAGGGCTGATTCTGATTGTACTGCTCTCAAAACATTAAGAAAAGTCATTTTCCGAAAAATGTCTTTGTGTGTGTCTGTGTGTGTAAGTGCAGAATTTTTTCTATGGCGAACGATAATTCCGCAAATTAAAACAGAATCAAATGATTTTTTTGAGAATTCAAGGTTTATTGACTTTGGTGAAGATCGGTTAAGGGGAAGGGGTAGTTTACCTGCAACGTTTTACGTTTTAACAAGAGTAAAGTACTTAATTTTGATAAGTTAAGGTACTGAAAAGAAGGTCATAATAATCCACTGTAGAAAGGTAGATGAAATAGCTATAAATTAAAATGGTAGTTGAAGGGACATCTATAAATGAAAATGATAGTTAAAGGGTGAGGGGATAATTTGTTATATGTGTACTACGTTATCGGCAACAAAGAAGTAGTTTCTATGGAAATATTTCATTTCAATTTGTCAAACATAAAACTCGAATTACAAGGAACACACATAACTTGTTAGAAATTATCGAACCGAATTCAAGTAAATGATTTTAAGTATAAATCTTAGAACATGGAAGTCATGTATGGTTCTCCATACCGACATTTAGCAACGGTTGTAAACTCAGTTGTATCGTATGAACGTTATACTGTCATTAGCACTGTCTAGATATTAGCAATTTTTTTATTATTAGCAATTGTGTCAATATTAGTTAATTTATTAGTGTCATCAACTGCATTACTGTCAGCAATTGTAACGGTAACGGCAAAAATTATACTCTCATCATTTAGGTTTATATTGAAATCAGCGGACAATTAGACTGTTATCAGC
Organism: Magicicada septendecula; assembly: GCA_034769895.1. NCBI lineage: Eukaryota > Metazoa > Arthropoda > Insecta > Hemiptera > Cicadidae > Magicicada > Magicicada septendecula. Next base: position 60,981,798 of record CM068374.1, read on the forward strand.
AGTTTTATTAGTATCAACAATTATATTGATTTCAGGAATTTATTAAAATTTCGCCAACACTCAGATTTATTAAAGTCGCAGCATTTATACTGCTGTCAGCATACACTTAGACTGTCATCTGCAGTTTTACTATGATTAACAATTATATTGATTTCAGCAATTTGTATTAAAATTTTTGCTTAATACTCGGATTTATTAAAGTCTCAGCATTTATACTGCTATCACCAGGCAATTATATTGTTATCAGCAGTTTTATTAGTATCAACAATTATACTAGTTTGAGCAGTTTTATTAAAGTTTTTGCTAACACTTTGATTTATTTAAGTCTCAGAATGTATGCTCCTGTCAGCAGACAATTAGACTGTTATCAGCAGTTTTGTTTAGTATCAACAATTATATTGATTTCAGCAATTTTATTAAAGATTTTTGCCAACACTCCGGTCATCCTCTGCAGACGGAATGTACTTTAGTGATTTTGTAAAAGCGTCTGTCCTAGGATAAGATTGCCCGAGAAAATTATTTTTAGTAAGAGTTATAGTTGTTTCACGTAATCAACTGTAGATTGAGGATAATATTGTAAATAATATCTGAAAAAATACTAAACAAAGTTTACCAATTTTGCAAGAATTCTTTCAACATACGTGAATAATTATGATTGTAGGCCTAATTAAGTTTATATAATCCTGTTTTTTGTTTTGTTTTAGTAATAATATTAGAAAATACATGTTTTTTTAACGCGGAGAAGAATGATATGCATAATTTGAAAACTAACATTCTTCTTATTTCACTATTACTTTTGTTACAAATTTCTCGAAGCGTTACATCTTAACCGAATAGAAAAAAATAACGATCAAGTACATTATAACCTGTATAACAAACAATACTTGCTTATATTATGACAGTTTCATGTTTCATATTGTTACCACATTACAGAACAGTGTACGTGTTTATCGAATGTTCCAGTGGAATGCGGCTGTAATGTGTGTGCGTACGTGATCCTCAACGCATTAGCTAGACTGTGGCAGAAGCCGTGCGCACTGTGTCAAGTCCGCAATGTATTATTCTCTAATGTTTTCCTTTATTGTTAATGCCCAGTATGGAATATTCTGGTATTTCGGCGGGGTATAAATACAAATACTCAGAGACGTTCATTTCAGTTTGAGTTGCGATTTATTGGAATGCGGTTCGTAGTATTGTAGTTCAGTTATTATCGGGCCAGTTCACAGTGAGTTTGAGTTGCGAATTATTACAGTTCGACGTATTGTGGCGGAGTGTTATGTGTTTTTATAATTGTGCGGTACGATTGTATTACAATTGTGTTTTATATTAGTTGACATTTTATTGCGTGTAAACAATTTTTATTTGATTTGTTGTAAGAAGAGATTATCTTTTTGATTACAAACTGTTTAACTGTGATCATTAAATCTGGTGTTTAGTGACTTAATTGATGTATTGTATTTTGTTTTCCACTGTACCATACGACGATCAAGGAGACCTTCGTAACAATACGTTATGATTCCTGTTACTACTTAAATAAGCAATTCAGTTATTATGATTTAGAATTGACTTTTAATGTTTTCCGGTAAAATAAAAGACTCTACAATTTATATAATTTAACGTACTAATGAGTAAAACCTATATGCATACAGTACCCTCTCGTAAGTGTGTGTGTGTGTGTGTGTGTGTGTGTGTGTGTGTGTGTGTGTGTGTGTGTGTGTGTGTGTGTGTGTGTGTGTGTGTGTGTGTGTGTGTGTGTGTGTGTGTGTGTGTGTGTGTGTGTGTGTGTGTGTGTGTGTGTGTGTGTGTTAAAGCGAAATTACTAATATTACTTAAAATACTTTTAGAACACAAAACTATTTTGCGCCGGCCGAGGCCGAAATGAGAATTCTCCGGCAAGTAGCAGGATATATTCTTCAAGATCGCAAAAGAAATGTCGTCGATGTACGGCAGGAGCTGAATATTATGACTACACTTGGCAGAATTGCCCAATGTCGGCTAAAATTCTTGGAACCCAATGAGTGACTGCCGCATCCCCAAACTACTATGGAATTATAAACCAAAAGGACGGAGAACTACAGGACGTCCGAAGAAGCGTTGGAGTGACCAAGTTTAGGCCATCTCCTTGGGACCGAAACAAACCATTTTTGGTTTAAGCCTTGCTATAGATGGTGATGATGATGATGATGATGGTGATGATGGTGGCTGCAGTGGTGGTGGTAGTATCATATGGTAGTGCCTGAACTTACATATCTCCAAAAATAAGGAGTACTGTTCAAAAATTTACAGTAATTATTACACCACTCCTTACTACAGAGTGTAAATAATATTTATTTCAAACAGTAAGATGCATTCTGGGCTACGCTTTATATAAAACTTAATTTTTATAAAGCTAATTTAAATGCTAATAAGGCTGTTCGGAGATATATATTGAAACAGGCCGATGTTTACGTGAGCGATGAAGCCTGGATTTGCAGTGTAACAACAATATAGTTGGGTTGATAAAACGAAAAATGTGTATGATATACAGCGTGGTTTGTTGTTGTAAACTGTGAGATGAAAGTGTCCTACAAAATAAAACTGCCCGTTAGTGAGGAAATAAAGGAAACTATTATTCGGAAAGGAAGCAGTTATTACTCGATTTAGGAAACGGTTATTGCCTACAAGGCGGTCTGTACTCGTCAACAAAACTCACCACGTTTTTACCTACTGGGTTTCTTTCCTTAACGAAAACCCAAACGGAACTGTACTAAGGATGCGTTGGTAAAGGAAAATTTACAGATATAATCTAACTGGACTACGCTGGATGGAGAAAAAGACAATTAAACATGAAAGAAGAACTTGATAAAAAGTGTATATGAGAGTGTAGGCTAAATATTGCCGATAAATGTACAGTCAAATGCAACACATTTCTCTGAATGTCAGACAATAATGGTGTTCAGGTCTGATTATGATTGTATTCATGTGTCTATGTTTGTGTCTGTGCGCGCGCACGTGTGTGTATGAGAGAGAGAGAGAGAGAGAGAGAGAGAGAGAGAGAGAGAGAGAGAGAGGAAGATATACAAGCAGACGTGTTGGTCGAATGCATAATTTTGTCTTTTTAATTACGTTTATGTAATAGTTTTCATCAAAGAGTTTTTGTGAGAAACACTAAATCACTTTTTCATAGCTCTTAAAAGTCTTGGATATTGCCGTTTGCACTTAAAAAGAAATAAATGAAAAAAGAATATGGACCCGATTTGATGCGTTATAGAAAACATGAACTTTATAGATGTCAAATTTTAAATTGTTTTCTAAAAATATGTCTGGAGTAGAGGTTCAGATAAGAAAGGAATGAGGCAAGGCTGTCTTGCTGTTCGACAAAATCAATTGTGCAGCTTATCATCTTTGTAGAGAAAATAATTTAAGGACAGTTAAAATAGAGTGGGTAAAACAAACACCATGGTTAAAGTTTTGGCGTTGAATGTGACTAAAATGACTCCAGTCGTCTGCTTATTTTGGAAGGCAGACCTTGTGAATCTCATATGAAGATGTAGGGAAAACAGAATGACCATCAAAAAAGAGATAGTAATACATAATATTAAGGTCAGGTCAGGCAGGCGGAAGATCCACAGAAAGCATCAATTCTAGGACAGCTCAGGCTAAAACATCAGGACAGCTCAGGTGAAAAAGAAGAGAATTGTAACCTAAAGAAACAATGGATTTAAAGTAATTTCCTTCGATACATTTGTGAAACGTGACTGTGAATGGTTATGAATCCTTAAGCCAGTGGCAAGAGCGACATTGAGCGATTCGAGACTTTTTCTCTAGGTACTAGAGAAGCATCCATCATAGAGTTACTGATACTAGGGATATCTTAAACAGATCTTTAATGCAGTGGTTTCCCCTTGCCTTCTGCTTCTATGGCGTTGACGTATACCCGTTTATCCGCCTTTAGGAGTGATTTCTCACCCCTAGGACAATCAGTGATAGCAGCGAGTGCAGAGAACAACGAAGATCAACAAAAGATTCTTGACACAACGGATCAAGTAATAAACAATGAATTCAATATGAAAATAAATGAACAAAACACCAAAGTCCTAGTCTGTAGTCGGATGGAAGAAGATCCAATGAGAATAACTCTTGGAAATAATGTTCTCCAGGCAGTTACAAAATATAACTATCTAGGAAGTAAAATCACAAGTGATGTACGTAGCAGTAAGGAAATTATAAGCAGAATTAACCAGGCTAAAATTGCTTTCAGCAAACAAAAAAACCTCTTCACTTCAAACACTATCAGCCTAAAAATAAGGAATAATCTAGTAAAGACATTCGTGTGGAGTTTTGCTCTATACGGGATAATTTATACTGGAGGCCTTTACTTGATGAAAATCCATTATATTAAAAGAATGTACGATCACAATTACAGTTTGAGATATCAGGATGGTAAATCTAATTATGCGAATCATTTGTCGGAAAAAGATCATAATTTTAATGATAACTTTAAAATTTTACATGTATTGGAAAAAGGTAAAAAACTTGATTTACTTGAAGCCCTCGAAATTAATAAGCGTAAAGATTTAGGTTTGCTTTTGAACAACCAAACTGATTTAAATAGCTCTCCGCTTTTAAATTTGAAATTATATAAGTAAATGTATGTTCTTTTCTAATTTGTATATAGTTGTGTATATGTAATGTGTATTGTTTATTGTTCGAACTTGAGTCGATTATCGTTTTAATAGCACTGTCTTTATGTGATGTTTTATTGTAACTAGTCAGCTCTTACCATCTGAAGAAGGCACTGTGTGCCGAAACAGCTGTCGTGGTATATTATTTTTTAAATAAATTGACGAGTGAAAATCACGAAAACAAGTTTAGTTTTCTTTAATCCTTTCTCTGTACGGGAGTGAATCTTGGACAATTGGAGAAAGGGACAAGAAAAGACTCCAAGCATTTGAGACATGGTGCTACAGAAGAATATTCAAGATAAGCTGGAGGGAGAAGATAACGAATGAGGAAGTCTTTAGAAGAGCTCAGGAGGAAAAGAGATTTCTGCGAAATTTAAAAGGCAGAAGAGCTAATTTTATAGGGCATATACTACGACACGATGAGTTGGTTAAAAGAATAATAAAAGGAAGAACTGAAGGGAAGAATCACAGAGGTCGACCTCGTTTAGATTACATGAAACAGCTTATGGTCGATATGAACTGCACATCATATTGTGAGTTGAAAAGAAAAGAGAGAATCGTGACGAATGGGGAGCTGCTGCCAATCAGCCTATGGGCTGCTAACCTAGATGAAGAAGATTTCCAGGAACAACAGAGAGCTAGTTGACGTTTGTATTAAGAAAATTGGTTTATTAGTGTGGGAGTGGTAGGAGTAGTTAATTTTTTGATACGAGTGACAACATCTTAATTGAACATAATAGCTCCCTTGCTTAGTTTTAAGATTGTCCGACTTATGGGAGAAATGCCAGGGGAAGGACAAAGAAGAGATACTTGGATAAGCCACTGCAGAAACGGATTTGATACATAGGGCAAGCAACAGACCAGAATGCCTACCAGTCTCTGTGTCAAGGGTCTAGAGGCAGAAAATTGAGCGGTTACTGTGTAAAGAGGTGTAAATACTACTATACTAGTGTTAAATAAATAAAATTTAGTACTCAGAGTGAATCGAAGTCCACGTCGGCCCAAAATATATGTGTTTGGAAACACTAACAGCTATCATATCGATTATAGGCTACAGGCTATTCAGAACCGACAGAAGGGATACTACGAAAGCACTAAAATACACGGAACAAGAGTGATGTCTCATTAACATAATTTGTAACAGTACAGAATTGGCGGGGCGTGGTCGAGCTGCACATGATTAGTATTCTATCTTTTTGACAAAAATTTAGCTAATTTTGTAAGAAAAATAAGTATTGTCAGTCCGGATATTCCTTGCTTGCGAGAGTTTAGTAACTAATGTCTCCTCTGGATATATTACTAGCATATCGCAGGATAAGACGGCGGTGTGTCTGCCACATTCTGGCTTAACGTCCAGCTCCATTTTCTGTCTGCCTTATCTTCCGTAAAATGGTTGTCTTACCGGTCTAAAGACAGCTATACTCTTCACTATCACAGAAAATGTGCGGATGTATTTCAGAAACCAAATATGACGAGTATATTTGATAGGATTGCCTAATATCGGCTAAAACTGTTGAACAACTTAATCTAATGGATGACTGCTGCATCCCCAAACAACTATTGAATTGTATGCCCAAAGAACGGCGGAAATGAGTGGAACGGCCGAAGAAACGTTGGAGTGACCAGCGATAGAGATGATGATGATGACAAACAAGTATTATAAAGTGTTTATTGGAAACATCTGGAGAATCCTGGTGTTAGGTTGTCACGGGACAGATATATATGATGTGCTATCGTTTGCTGAGGATTTGCTTGCAAATCAAAATACAGAGTCTTTTTTTTAAATATGTTTTTAAGCTTCATCAGATTTGCACTTTAAGCTATATAAAAATTTTGAGATAATGGCATTTTGAGGCAATGAACCAATAAGAACAAAAATAATAATTAATGATCAAATTTTAGAACAGGTGAACCATTTCAACTACTTCTGAAATGATATTGTCTATGCAAATAATTATGATATTCATGTCAAGTTTGGTAAGTTTCAGACGAACTGTGCGACAATCAACCGTATTTTTAAAAAGAATGTACTTTGAGAGACAAAATTAAAGTTTTACAAAATTATGACGGTCCTTGTATTGTCCTATGCGCGTGAAGTATGGACGAAAAACAAGAAACAGGAAAGTAAAATACACGCCTCAGAAACGGTGTTGTTAAGAGAAATTAAAAAGTTTTTCTAAACTCGACCGTATAAAGAGTAAGGCCGTAAGAGAATAATTACAAGTTTTTAACTTGAATAGCAGACTAAAAAATTATAAACAACGGTGGGAAGTACACTTAGAAAGATTCCAGACTGGGCAATCAAGTCTGGAAATACAAACTTATAGGCCGCAGGCGTATGGGTAGACCCAGGAAGAGATGGCTGGAGGATCTTTAAAGGCGGAACAGGCAGCACCTTGGCTATGTTGTGACGTGAAGATGATGATGATGATGATGATAAAGTGTTTATGTAGTATTTGTAATTCTGTGTTTGGACAGGTACTTAAGTACAGTTATGTAAATTAGTAAATTAGTTTTTTCAAATTAAACTCGTCCTTTTCTAAATTCCTGGCGTTAGGCTCTTCAAATATCAACGGTTATGGAAGTAATCTGTTATTATTTTTGTAAGTAACTTGGATGCTACATCTAACAAATGTATTCTTTTATAGTGTATCTACTGGTTTATTTTTTCACCCTTTTAATCCGTTTGTAGGGTTACAGTTTGTTTCCAATCTTGAAGTTTTTTTCTACTTCAAAGATTCTTTAAAAATGTTGTGACGTTTTGTCTGTGTACGAAATAAACTTAAACATCCAAACATAACATTGTCACGACAATTGCGGGACGCTCGCGAAGAGTCGAGAGCGCCCTTCCACCCGTTTCTCAGCCCCACAGTACCTTCCGGACTGTTCGAGAGCACTTGTTAGTACGCAAATTATGCTTGCACGCCACCAAAAGGATGGAAAATTATTCTTGAACCTCTGCGGTAACTACATAAACAACAGTGGCTGGCGTATAAGACAGTTACAGTGGGCGATTTCTTTAGTACGGATCAATTGTTACATTTACAATTACAATTATTACATTTGGGACAGTTCTACTGAAAACTTGTGCTTATGAATATCTAACAAATGTAATTGTTTATATTTTGATTTCATTAACCAAACTTCAATAATGAGTTTTTCAGAAGTAGAGAAAGATTTCAATGAAACGGATATTGAAGAAATTAAAAACTTTAAGGGAATTATGAATATGTATGAGGTCATACTCTAAGGATAACATTCTGTATTATCTGTGTGGCTTTATTGTAAAAAAAATTATTTTTAAGTTTAGGTGTAAAGAGTGCATTCATTTACTGATAACAAGATGACAATGACTTGTGCTTTTACACTCATTTTAAGATCGATGCATTTTACTGACTTTGTACCCAGAGGAAAATTAATTAGAGCGTCATCAGACGTTTTAAAGACTGTAAAATACATGTATAATTGATTGATTATATCTGACAGTAAACTTAATACCAAAACAATTATTATATCAGCTTGCAAAAACTTTGCCGGCACAGTGTTTAGAAAATATATTTCAAACAATGAATTTTCTGAAGACAGCCATGAAGTGAAACTTAACAAATTAATAGGGACATTATTTTACAAATTCTTGTGCTATGATATTGCTAAGAACCGCTGCAGCTACCTTCTCTAAGCTTGGTGTCCGCCAAAAGTTAAATAAATTTGTATTATTTAGTAATGTTTAATGTATAGGCCTACAATTTTTATACAGTTAATATGTAACTAATTAAATAAAATAAAAAATTTTAATGTACATTGGCATTATTTATTGAACACTTTAACGACCATGGCGAGCGTATACGCCAGCTTCTTTTACGCAGTAAACATTTTAAAGTTTACGATTCACGTCTTTTGACTTAGAATACATCTTACCTTTCAGGCCAGCAATAGGCATTCCCAAACAGAAAATCAAGCGTTACGTTTTCACGACACGTTTGAAATTGAAATATTATCTAAACGACAAAAGATTCACGCTTATATGAGGTACCATTCGACAGATAAAGGAACAAAGATAATAAATAGTACAATATAAGTGGGCTATTGCATCATCCAGCACGGAGTGAGCGGGGGGAGAAATAGAAATGTTTTGCGCCGCTCGGCGCGCACTAAAATTAGTATTTCTCCGGTTCCGATGCGATAGAACGTTGAGTGAGGTGTCGTTAAAATTGTCTCATCGAGTACTATCTACACAGTGTACCGTAATAGCGGTGATATTATTAAGAGGTTTGAATAATCGTAATTCAAGTTGTAAAAATCGTGTGTTCGGACAAAATGTCGCGGTATATGGATGCTAAACGTTCCCAAAAGTATCGTAAACGCATACAGGAGAGTAGAGAAAATCATGGGGAATTCAAAAAACCTAAAATGACCAATGCCGAACGTCAGAGGATTTACCGACAACGCTTAAAAGACAAGGAAATAAATACTGAAGTCGAGTTGGACTAGGAAGAGCGCCCGACTTCGCAAGTGTATCATCCGATCGAATTCAGCAAAACGTAGCAGTTAACTACAAAGCACATCCACAAAACATTCTTTAATAATGAATTTGGACACGCGTGTGACGTTTTTGACAGACTGTGGTTCGAGATGGACGTAAAGATAGTGGCTGTTAAAGTGATGCCGTTGCTTAAGCGCGAGTTTCCCAATGAAGACGTCACAAAGTTTCGACTGTGCAATTACTGCCGTACGAATTTGTCTGAGGGCAAAATACCACCGATGTCGAGATCAAACGGGTTTAAGTATCCGCCGAAGCCAGATTTGCCGCCCCTAGACCCGATAACTGAGATGCTTGTATCCCCTCGTATACCATTTATGCAACTTCGTCGGCTGCGACACGATGGACACGCTATCATCGGCCAAGTGATAAATGTGCCTGTAGACGTGAACAATATGGTGGTTTCTCTGCCCCGCCAGTTAGATGATGACTATGCGTTGAATGTGAACATTAAGAAACGAGTTGTGAAGGCTTGGTTGAGATATCTGGTTGATCAGGCGCTATACAAAATGTTAACGTTCAAGTTGACTGGAGTAAACTCGATCGACGCTATAACACTGGCGTCTGCATACACATAAACACATTAGCAACCCTAAAGCACACAGACGTATTCTACGCTCTGAAGATTTGCGGCCGTGGCTCCGACACAGCCCCCGCCGAGTTTTTTCATTTTACTTATTGTTTTAAACTTCACGGATTCGAAAAAAATGTCTTTCCGTCTTATATATATTCTAATATTTCAAATATTAATCTGTTCGCATTTTTATTCTTTGTTTCCCTTATTCTTATCTTTATTCGTCTGGCTTCAACATTAAATGTTCATAAATAAGAACTGTTTATAAACGCAACAGAACTTAGCGACAAACTGAAATAATGTGTCAGAATACTGAAATCTTAAAGTGAAACAAATGTGTTTTTTTGGAAAAGAACTTATTAAAAACCTCCCACTTTGGAGTCATTAATTGTTAAAATCACATAGCTATACCATTTAACGCAAAATATCCTCGGCTAAAGCAACAAAAGGTATAACAAAGCAGAAAAGTCAGACGTTGGACAGGTACAGTATATAGCATACCCAGTGTTCTTACCCCCACTGGTGCAGCGGTCGGACCGAATTCAGCACGCGATCCATATAGTATACATCGATGGTATTTTGTTTCGACTGTAGAATTCGACGATCCAAGGGACCGTCGTAACAACATGCATTGCGCAGTCTCTGAACAAGAGTACAAATGCACGTGTTGTCTACGTGAGGATTGTCTAGTTATGTTGTTTGTGTTGGAGAGTTCGCATTGTACTGTACACAGTCTACCAGTAGCTGGACGCGGCCGATAACACTGCTTGTAATTTTTTGTCACGGACTTTCTCACTCAGTGGCTACATGTGTAGCGTATGTGTGGCGGTGATAATCGCTCTTGTTTTGTTTGTAAACACGACGTACAGTACGTATGTAGCTCAGTCCGGCTTGTTGATACTATATGTTGCACATTGCTCGTTGCAAGTCTGTTTGTTTTTCTAGTGTGGAGATAATACCGTACGCTATTGCCATTTCAGTTTACCGTATCACGTTTGCCCAGATCAGAGAGGGTTCGAAATTTTAAACGGAAAGTTGAATCTAAAAACGTCTTGCAACATAAACTGTAAGCCTACGAATTTATTTCATAAAGCCGAATAACATACACATACAGTGGTTGATTTCTAAAATTATAGGTGCCGGAACGAATCAATTCAAAAGTTGTACAGACACAAATATATTTTATTTTATAATAGCTCACGATCTTGTTGACTAAGGTAAATAAACTGTTTCACTGTTTTCAATCAATTTTTTCAGTGTCTCATAAAAATTTTCAGGGTCTACGCGATTATTGGTTTTCTCACCTTTTTTTTGGAACGGAACTCCGAAAAAAGTTAAGTTTTTTACTGGTCTCAGGATCATAGAATAATGGGGGCCTGGTTCTGATTCTGTTTTGCAACAAAAAAGCTGTAATTTTTAGTTTTTCGTTGGCAAAACCCAGACCAACATTGTGATTCTGCAAAAAAAAAAATGAACGATAGTAGTTAAGATAAAGATTAGTGCTGGTGTTTGATTTTGACAAATGTTTAGTTTTGTAGTATGGCTGATGAGGGGCACTATTTAAAAAGTAGTAGTAAATTTTTATAATAATAATTAGGTTTTTCATTTCACATTTTTTTCGGTTATTTATTTTTGGATCTAACAGGTTCCAGAACGCCGTTCCGGCCCGTTCCCCCCTGAGATCAAGCCCTGCACACACATAGAAAATTATTTAACCAAATAGAAACTTCTGTGCACCAGTTCATGTACACACATACGCAAAACACTCGTACCGAGAAAGGGTTTGGAATTTCCAACCAGACACAAACAACTACGAGGTTGTTGTCATTTACACCACACATAACACTCTCAAACAAAACAGGGACAGGTATAACAGGCGCTGGCTAACAGGTACCGGCTAGTAACTTCCTTCCCTGACAAGAAAGAGAGAGTTTTCGCAGCTCACTCAAGAAGGCAAACAAACCTAAACTACAATATTGTTACGACGGTCTCTCACTGATCGTCGTATGGTACAGTGGAAAACAAAATACAGTCACCAGTGAAGTCACTAATTACCAGCTTTAATTAATCACAAATAACGGTTTGTAATCAACAAGTTATTCAACAAGATTACAATCGTACAATAATTCAAGTAAAATTTGTCCTCATGCAATAATAATGTCAACAATTAGATTCCCGCAGAATAATCACTTTTTACTGATACACAGCTTGAGACGCACTGAGTAAATCACCTGATGTCAACTAAACTGACCATCGCTGCATGATTATATTTATACCCCGCTGAGATGCCAGAATAATCTGTCCCTTTTTGGATGACGTGTTACACAAATGCCTGTTACAGGCGCTCTCGAATCCACTAGAAACAGTGTCCTTGAACATAGTGCGCCGACCGGTGCTGTCTGCAACAGCCTCGATTGTTGACGCATGATAAATGTCACGTAATTGTCTTTCATCTCAAAGTAGCAGCAATATGTACCCACACAAACATTACAGCTGGGCTCTGCTGGTATAGTCGAGAAACGTGTAGAGAACGAGACTGTCCCATTGTTCGAGAACATTCTGTAATTGCGTAACATAACTGTGTTGGTCCGATATTGTTGCAGACTGCGTCGCCCGCCTAAACAATCTCTCAGCACTCAGATATGCAGTCAGAGTCAAAGTCACGGATTATCCAGTGGTGCTTTGTATGTAATACAACTGACGAAGTCTACATAACAGGAAGAGTAGAAAAAATCATTTCCAAGCAACAATGGTGTGAAGTCCTTCTCCCTGTGAGCAGTGGACATTTGTGGTTTTTCGAACATAATCTTACGCCCCTATGAGATAGAAAATATGGTTTAGGTATTCGGGGACATTCGGTATGGTCGGAATTGGTATATTTTCTAGAGCAGTAGGCTATTGGTCTGTAACTACACAATTATTCTCGATGCGTCGCGCGGTACGTCAACGTAGCATATAAAAATTATCATATACAAACTCTATCGATTTATTGAATTTATTCATTCGGAACTTAGTTAATTCCACTACAATAAAGATCACTAAGCAAGATATCCACGCATACATATAGGAATAAGCTAACAAGAATAATGTTGTAACGTATTGATTAGGTTAACAGCAGTATTCTGTAACAGTAGAAGTTAACCGCAATCATGAACTACAAAATTGAAAGTTTGTAATAAAAATTACTTTAAAGTGTAACGCGACAAACTAGTTTTTAATTTTCTTTTCTATGTTCAAAAACAGGCTCAAATGGTGTAGGTCCTATATAAAACCATGACGAATCTGAGGTCTGCCACCATTTCTATCTTCTTCTTCTTCTTCTTCTTCTTCTTCTTCTTCTTCTTCTTCTTCTTCTTCTTCTTCTTCTTCTTCTTCTTCTTTACTTAAAAATTTCATTTACGAGGTCTGTATTTTTGAAATATCTTTTTACAGGAGAATCCATGTTTCACATCAACACATTAAAGTCGGCACAGCCACGACCTTATAGTTCTTTAACTGTGTCTCCCTCTGCGTTTTATTCTTCAATAGTCGTCTTATTGTTCCACAGGCATCTTATTGTTCTACCTTAAAACGCAAAAATATAGTTATAGCAATGCTATAATAGCATGTTTAATACTGCTGGCATTCCTACAGATTTTCGTAAAATTGTTCATGCCATTTACCGTTTCTACGTTCTTGCTGTGTAAGTCACGCATATGTTATGCATTGAATTTTATTTACAGTAATGCTTTTATTCAAATTTGAAGATTGTAGCAATTATTATTTACGTATTTCTTCAGGTAAGGAGAAAGGACACAAATTCGCTGATCATTTGATGAACGCTGCAATATGCTGTAAGTTACGGCCTTGTCTATCTTTTTATCATATTTTTTAATCTATTTTCATCATTATAGTTGATACGCAGACGGTAAGAAGCAAGTTGTCACATGTAAGTATTATCAAAACTTTTAGTCAGACGATAACCATCGTTAGAAATTATTACACAACATTTCTACCACTAAACAATCTGGTGGAAGTTAAGGTTAAGGTGAAAGTTAAACTTTCCCTTTCCTTTTCCAGGCGTTTCAACCCAGCTTGAGTTTTAGCCTGTTCTATGACTTTCTTCCATTCCGCCCTCTCATTACACATTCCTCTCCATCCCCTACATCAACAACTTTGTTTATGATGGGGAAACGACAGAAGAAATAATGCAAAAATTACCTCAGAAAATAGGTGCTTCTTTGGTCTCAGACCCCTGTTCCAAAGCAGAAGAGTTGCCAGAAGCATCAAGCTGCTTCTGTATAAAACACTGATCCGGTCAGTTCTCATGTACAGTTCTGAGACCTGGACCATTTCTAGAAACTCTGAGTCAAGCCAGCTGGTTCATGAACGCAAAATCCTTCGCAGTATTTTTTCCTGAATAGAGGGAAAGGACCAGCCAATTACTGAACATTCTTCTGAACGAACCAGATATTGTGAAAGTTATAAAACTTATAAAAGTTATAATCCAGATCACTGAATATATTGCGATTCTGTGGGGAAAATACCTGTATATTTGCCAACTCCATCCTACAAATTTTTGAGAAGGCCGTAATTACTAAACCTGTTAGATCCTTCAAAGTAATCTTTATGTCATCCACATTGAACATGCCTCATGATAAACATTTTTTAAAGGCTTTACAACTGTCCCATCAATACTGTTTTCACGGACATCAACAACAACGTTTCAAATAAAACCGGGGGAAACAGTGTACCTGGAATAATCGAATGGCAAGTCATAATCGAGTTTAACGTATAAATTACCTATCCCTTACACCGAGGTGCCCTGTATACTGTATCTAATGGTTTTACATGAACAGATTACTGGCCTGTTGTACAACCCTCTACCAGTGGGACGAGACAGTAAACAACTATCCATGTGATCTCTCTCTACTCACCGCATAAAATACAAGCCAAGTTCTGGTGGGGGGGGGGGGTAATTCTTTCGTTATCTTCGCAGAAAGTCAGTGTGGAAAACCGATTGTCAGATTACTGAACTAATACACAGTTATGTTTAAGACTCCATTTTCAAGGTTATTAGTCAAGTTGTGATTGTAGAGGCGATATTAACGTTAAAGGCAGACTACAGTGTTTGTATATTTAATCCAGGTATATCCTCAGATTTTCCCATAAAATGCCTCAACTGACTCCAGAAAAGCCGCTAATCCTAAATATTGGTTATTGTTTCTAATACATGGCTCTACAGCCCAGATCGAGCCTTGGCCTCAAAAGAAATTGCCTCCACTTATTCCTGTCCTCAGCCATCCGCGACCAATTCACTGCGCCCAGCTTCCTCGCACACTGTCGACCTGGTCCAACCATCTGTTATTCGATCTTCCAATCTTCCTTTTTCCTGTTGGCTTGTGTTTCATAATTCTTTTTTCGTCATCTATTCTCTGAACGTGTCCTGCCCATCTTAATCTATTAATTTTGGCAAATCGGACAACTGTAATGCCATTGTACTTACCATGTAATTCATTATTATTTCTCTTTCTCCAGATTCCGTCCTGTTGAATTGGTCAATAAATCCTTCTCAGTATCTTCCGTTCAAACACAGCCAGCCTCTGTTCATCAGTTTTCGAATACCGAGCATTCAGAGCCATATATGTCAATACAGGCCTTACCAATGTCTTATAAAACGAGGCTTTAGTTTCTGTGGTTGTCTTCATTTAAAATGTTTTTTCAGCCCGTGAATACGGTCTTCAAATCCCCTAAATTTAGCGATTTTTTCCAAAATTGGCATCACTGAATCCAGTGTTTTGCCAAGTGAAGCAACCCACCGCTACGAACCGAAAACCTGCATGAGATTATTAGTGGTTGGCAGTGACGGGATTTCGTCGGCTAAAACTTCTTGGTGGACTGAGTAGCTGAGTTGTGAGCAACTGGAGCTAGACAGAACTGAACGCCCGTCAGGAACTCAAAGGATATAATCATATGATCTCTCTCTACTCGTCGCGTATAATACTAGCTAAGTGGGGGTAATTCTTTCGTTAGGTTTCCAAAAAATCAGTGTGCAATAACGATTTTCAGTTTTTGTGACCTAGTTTGAAAACTCCATTTTGAAGAGTGATTAAAGTTAAATTGTGATTGTAGACAAAGATGTTCTAAGATTTATATTTAAAATTATTTACTTGAATTCGGTTCGATAATATCTACAAATATAGCCTCCGCCCTGTAAATCGAGTTTTATGTTTGACAAATTGAATTGAAATATTTCCATAGAAACTACTTCTTTGTTGCCGATAACGTTGTACACATATAACAAATTATACCCTCCCCCTTCAACTATTATTTTCATTTATAGAAAATTACCCACTCCCCTTTCCACTACCCTTTTCATTATAAATATTTTTCTACAGTGGATTATTACGACCTTCTTTTCAGTATACTTTATTTATCAAAATAAAGTACTTAAAGACGTAAAACGTAAAACGTTGCAGGTAAACTACCCCTCTACCTTAACCGATCTTCACCAAAATCAGTAGCCCTTGAGTCCTCTAAAACGTGGGCACATATGTACAACATTGGGCCTATTTGATTCTGTTTGAATTTGCGGCAGTTATCGTTCGCCATAGAAAAAAATCTACACAGAGGCACATTTCGGAAAATAACTTTTCTTCATTTTTTGAGGGTAGTACAATCAGAATCAGTCCTTATCTCCAACACGATTTTTATCGCGATCACCATACTTCTATTTCCTTACGGAACATGGAAATATAAAATACACCAGATTTCCACGTCTGAACTGACTGCAGAAAAGTCGCAGAAACCTAAATAGGGAGGAGGAAAAGAGGAAGACCACTTATCACCTAGGTAGAAGAAATTCAGACAATATTGTAGAAAGAGAGAAATTTAGAAGATCTTTGAATGGACAAGCAGCAGCGGAAGTTGGGAATTCAATCAATTCTGTAATCATTGGTTCCGGAAAATATGTAAACATTGTACGGCCGTAATATATAAAATCATTAATGTAGGTTTTTTGCTGCTAAATAGATCTTCAAGTTCCCTAGATTTAGCGACTTTTCCCCAAAATTGGCATCATTGGAAATGAAACTGTGTACACTACTAGACGACCCAAATGAGATATTGTGTTCATTAGTTTCTTTGTTTTATTGTAGGTCAGTTGTTCACTGGCGTAGCTATCGTGTGTGTGCGCGCGTGTTGGTATTCGATTATCCAGGTCACGACTTGGAATGCACTATACATGCACATCAGATGGTGTGCGTGCGTGCGCGCACGGAGCAGATCGTGATCGCTACAATTGATTTATTGCACTCCGGTCGTCGCCAGCAAGTCGTGACGATCGCTGTTTACAGACGTGATGTACATGCGCTGGAATATGATAGGGGAGGCGTGAGCGACGACTTAAATTCAAATGAGCAGCGAAGAGTTGTCTGTGCGCGAATCCGTCTTCTTTTTATTGTTTAGTCTCGTTTTCTGCACACACACCTGTTTTGTCGACATTGCACAACGTGAGGCGCGCGCCTGCTCGATATTTTGAAGTGGATTTGTGTTTGAATTACTCCGACCTTATATGTGATGACAGTTTATGAATATCCGGGTTGCTTGGTTAGAGAGAACGTGTGTTATAATCAACAGGTGGCGTGCGTCAACTTACGAAGCCCTTAAGGTGAGTCGGTAGGCCCTACGCTTTTAATGTTAATTTGACAAATTCTATGTACCTTTTTCTCAGAAACCACTTATTCAATCATCATGGTCTTATTCAATCAGAGGTAGTTATTAGAACCCTTCTACACATTTTAAGCGTACAAAATTTTCTTTATTCGTCTTGCAGGTCTTGTTATCATTAAAATTGTTTATATACATTTTTTTACCATGTTTGATATTGTTTTGAATTTTTTTACAAAAATTTTAAACTTGTTTTTGACAAAGTATCTCCCTCAAAATGTACGCCTAGGTGTGGCTTACAACTGTGAAAATCTTTATTAAAATCTGTTGTATGGTTCCTGAGAAAAAGGTACGTAAGTGGCAAAAAAAATCATTTTCGGTAAAACGCAAATAAAGTTAAAAATTGTCTTTATTACTCAAACGTACTATTGCAATAAAATATACTCAAACGCTAAACAACAATAGTCTACGTCTGTATGCCAGCATCTTCTGCTTTCACAGGTCTGCCAAAAATTGAAAGTAAAATTACAAAACAAAAAACAAGGGTATATGTATAATAATATAATATTATACAAACTGATTACCGTAGAAACGAAAGTATTGTAAACATATTTGTTTTTAATTAATTAAATACGTCTAGTTAACCGATTTCAATCATTTTGTTACCAAAGAAATCAGGAAATATCACAGAGTAATAAAATAAAAAATAAAAAAATTTAAATTTTTGTTTATTTTTGGTCTACCGAACCCCCTTAAAAGGAAGAAAACATAACTATCACTAGAAGTAAAGCTGGTCTCCGATCGCTTCGAATCCTCAATAGAAACGACCGCTGCTTCAGTGAACTACTCAGCAGGATCTATACAACATGCATTAGACCCATCTTGACTTACGCACACCCGGTCCTGCTGACGGCAGACTCAACCATACTAAAACCCTACAGGATTACAGAACGACGTGCTTTACGCTTGATATAACGCCGACCTCTCCGCACCAGGACCACTAATACGGCTTTATATGCCCTAAACACAACTTTCCCTGACACTTTCATACACAAACTACACTGGAAATACGCCACGACTGCCAAAACACGCACAGCTATACAATCTCTCATCACTTCCCTTAATAGACCAGTCCGACACCCGGCGTCCTCACTTCCTCGTCAACCGCCTCCTGACTCTTGCAATTGAACCCCCGCCCAGGCGTTCACGACGAAGACCACGCATCAGAAGGGTCCCCAGACCAGACTGGCGATCGCTAACGGCCTCGTTAAGCTGAACAAATAAAATAAAATGAAATAACATAAAAAAATTGTAAACCCAGACTCAACTCCTCCGCCCCGTCCAACTACAGTATCAACTCCTACTAAGAAAGAAGATAATAAAATAAAAGTAAATAATAACTGTCTCCCAATAATGTAATCACCTGTCTTAAAAACCTAAAATCCTGTCACCCGCCGATCCCTTGACGCTATTACGACGCTTCCCACCACTTTTAGCGTGACAAGCTGCTCGACTCTGGCCGCACCAGTCTATAAGTTTGGCACTAAACCCCCCACCCACCCACCCACCCACCCATAGAGGCTGCTCATACTTTAACACAGACACTCTCTCTACGCTGGTACTACAACCTTACAACATCGGCCGGTCTGCGTTGGCGTGCGTACCAAACCCAAACAATATTACCCACACGGCTGAAGGGGGCTTGCCCCAGAACTGCCCGAGAGGTCCTAACTTGGGCTTCTCGAATATCACAAAAAGAAAGTAAAGCTGAGAAAGACGAAGGTGAAATGTTTTGTTTGGAGTGTGCTCCTCTACGAGGCAGAAACAAGGACACAGAGAAAAGAAGAGGAAAGGATTTTACAGGCCGTCGGAATGTGGACACGGAGAAGGATGGAAAGGGTTTCCTGGAAGGACAGAGTGACAAACGAGGAACTGCTTGAAAGGGTAAGAGAGAACAGGAGATTTTCGGATATCATCAGGGTCAGGAAGAGAAGTTGGTTGTTGCATTGTGTCGCAAAGCGTCGCAGATGACTCTACTGTCATTAGGATCTATAAAGCGCTGACACCGGCTGCGACGTCTAGACGCGTTGCGAAGACCCTCGCCACCAAAGACGAAGCTCCTTCAATTTATGTCTCGCAACAAAACAGCTTGCGACGTCATTTTGAACTGCGCTTGCAGTGGATTCTAAACACATAAGTCGGGGCGTTTATATAACACTTATCCTACGTGAAAAGTGCGTGCAATATCCTTTCGTTCTGATTCTCGCATACTGTATTTATTATTATTATTAATTGCTAATGAGTATAAAATAAAACAAGTGTAGGTGTACTTGTAACTGACACAGATGCAAAATAATGTCTGTCACAGACAATAAGTGTAGGTGTACTTGTAACTAAAACAGGTACACAATAATGTCTGTCACAGACAAGTGTAGGTGTAGTTGTAACTGAAACAGATGCACAATAATGTCTGTCACAGACAACAAGTGTAGGTGTACTTGTAACTAAAACAGGTGCACAATAATGCCTGTCACAGACAAGTGTAGGTGTAGTTGTAACTGAAACAGATGCACAATAATGTCTGTCACAGACAACAAGTGTAGGTGTAGTTGTAACTAAAACAGTTGCACAATAATGTCTGTCACAGACAACAAGTGTAGGTGTAGTTGTAACTGAAACAGATGCACAATAATGTCTGTCACAGACGACAAGTGTATGTGTAGTTGTAACTGAAAAAGATGCACAATAATGTCTGTCACAGACAACAAGTGTAGGTGTAGTTTTAACTGAAACAGATGCACAATAGTGTCTGTCACAGACAACAAGTGTAGGTGTAGTTGAAACTGAAACAGATGCAAAATAATGCCTGTCACCAACCTGCGAACCACACACATTTACAGCTCAAAAACAGCTGACGAGAAATTGTTTTGTCGTGAGCCAATGTACTAAACCTCGCTGCACCGAAGCGACGCTTTGCAACACGATGCGTCAAAACGGTTCTTTTGCGAAACAAAATGTCGCTCCAGTGTGCTGCCGGCCTAGACTACATGGGACAGACTGTGGACGACGTGAACGGCACGTCATACTGCAAACTGTACAGGGGAAACAGAGAAGCGAGAGAAATTGTGAGTTCCTGGCGATCCAGCGAGAGAGACAGAGACACAGACAGAGACGGGCACATATAGAGAGAGAGAGCGATAGAGACAGGAGAGAGAGAGAAAGGGAGAGAAAAGTTGAGTAAAACTGTTATTTAATCAACTGTCAGAACTGAATGTTACTAAGCTGCTCATTAAAAAGAGTACATGGTCGACCAATCAACTCAGAAAACTAAGCAGTAAGACGACTCGTAGGAAAACGAACCACTTACGGAACAAGTGTTTGCTTTTTTCTTATGATTGTCGTTTTTCTTATGAAATTCAACGAAGGGTTCGTGTTTCAGCGTGCCTGTTGTTGCTTTAAATAACTTGTTGTCGTCTGTCACACGTTGTTCAAAAAAGCGATTCAATATTTAACAAAACGTGTTACGAGAGTTGTCAGCCAGCCTGTCTATCACCGTATAAGACTATGGTGCACGCCACTTGTCGTGCGAAACGTTGGGCCGTAAGAAAGAAATAGGTTGCGGTTATCTCCAGAAAAGTCAGTAGCTAGCCGCCGACTTGGTCGCGCGCGAGAAACGTATTCGTTACAACCGGTATAATGCGACAGACAGATGTCACCGACGGACAAGAAGGAAACCGTAAAAGAATTCCGTGCAAAAACGTCATAAAAGTGATGTCAGTGAACGAATGGCTATTTATGACTTACAAAAAAAATATTATAAAACAAGACACAGCACAAGGATTAAATTTTATAAGACAATTGCAATACGCACGTTGATTTATGCGAGTGAGGCGTGGGTCATGACAAAAAAGGTAAGGGGCAAGATTCAAAGTGTTGAAATGCAGTTTCTTCGAAATACTTTAAATTAGACCCTATACGTTGCAAGATAGAATAAGGAATGAAGATATCAAAGCAGAACTCGAAGTAAAGGACATAAATGAAATTATTTCAATTTACAGGAGACAATGGTGGAATGATCTGCAAAGGATGACGGAGGATCGATTGCCGGAAGCGGCACTAAACTATAAAGCCATTGGTAGAAGAGACATGGGTCGTCCGCGGATGAGTGCTGGAACTCGTTTATGTAAACTAATCCTTGAAGAGGAGAAGAGGAAGAAAAAAATTATATTATTGGCTTTGGCCTGCACCGTATTTCTTTACCGTGTAAAGTGAGAGTATCTGATTGGCCAAACTGTGATGGCACAGTAACCAATCTGACAATATCTCGCATTGTTACCAAAAATTAAAGTACAATATGCAAAAACCGGATTTTATGAAGTAATAACATTGTAATTCTTTTCTTTACGATTTCCTACGGACAAGTCCTCCTCTCGGACTGCTTCCATCGTAATAGTTTTCTTGCATGACGTTTCGATCCCTAGAAACTGCTATCGTCGTCAGAAGCCAAACAACATAAACAGCTTATAATAAAACCTTATCAAACAAAATAATAGGAAAATATACATAATTACGATTAAAATGACATAGTTCTTATTCAAGAAAATGTGAATGATTTACAAATAGCTATGTTTCAATTACATAGGAAGAAGTGGCAAGAGAGTACTCATTGACGAGTAAGAAAGACCAAAAAAATGGCCTTTAAAGGTATATATCCAGTGACGACTTAAATAGTTATAAACAAGAGCACTTTAGAACAAGTGAGTCATTCATACATCTTGGCTGGCCAGTAAGCTATGAGTCTGAATATGATATAAGAGAATATATAATTCTAGGAATATTTGTGTCACGATTCATGGTAATTTTAAAAATAAAACAAAACACAGCACAAGGATTAAATGTTATAAGAAAATCGCAATACCCAAATTGATCTAAGCGAGTGAGGCGTGGGTCATGACAAAAAAGAAATGCGGCAAGATTCAGATCGCTGAAATGCAGTTTCTTCTAAACACTTTAAATTATATATTGCAAGATAGAATAATAAATGAAGATAGCAGAGCAGAAATCGAAGTAAAGGGCATAAATGGAATTATTTTGACTTACAGAAGACAATGGTGGGATCATCTGCAAATGATGAAAGAGGATCGATTGCCGAAAGCGGCACTAAACTATAAAACCATTGGTAGAAGAGACGTGGGTCGTCTGAGGATGAGATGGGTCCCAGAACAGGTTTATATAATCTAATCCTTGAAGCGAAGAAGAAGAAGAAGAAGAAGAAGAAGAAGAAGAAGAAGAAGAAGACGACGACGACGACGAAGACGATTAAAATCTTTTCCATACACACAAGAACAAAATTAATCACAGCAGAAATGGACTTTTGGAGACGTTAGGCATGAGTATCCAGACGTGAGAAAATTAGAAATGAAGTTATTAACGACAGAATGAATGTAAAAAATTCAATTGTTGATTTTATTTAAACAAAAAAAAATTACAATGTTATGAATACACAAAAAGAATGGCACAGGACAGATTGTCAAGAAGAGTTATGTAACGGACCCCACCAGGAAGAAGGAAAAGAGGCATACCACCTATCACCCGGATAGACGAAATTCAGACTATATTGAGAGAAAGAGAAATTGAAGAAGATTTCTGGATGGACAAGAAGCAGTGGAAGGTGAGAATTCAATAAATTCTGTCATCTTTTGTTCCGGAAAATGTCTAAACATTGAAGAGCCGGAATAATAATAATAATCTTTTCCATAACAACACGAGTCTTATAAGGACAGAAATGTAAGAAAATAAACTAGAAAATAATGTAAAATGAAATATCTTATCTGTGAGTGGTGGTTGAAAGACCTAACAACGGCTGGAAAGCTGTCTTCTTTTGTATTTATATCCCCAACTACCTGCTAAAAACCACGCCCCTTCCAATACTTCCCACTCCTTCATAAAACGAAAATTCCAAACCCACGCGGAAATTTCCAACTCCTAATAGAAATTTCCGACCTACTAACATCTGACCCACCGTCACAGACTTTGCCTCCAACACGTCCGTTAATTTCTGGCATTGGACATTTCTCTTTAGTTAATCAACATTTCACACTGGTCTCAGATTCTTCTTCAGAGTATCCAGTTAACGCGAAATTTTGGTTTATACTCCCAGAGGTTTTCTTTTCGCTGGAAGATACAAAGCTCCAGTGCTGGCAGTTCGCTGACAAGCATCAATTTCAATATAGACCAGCTTGTGGTCTCTGTCACATAAGCTTGGAACATGTGTAACCATTTTTGCCTATGATGCAGTACTCTGAAAAAAAGACATGAATATACGTACGATATCTTGTCTCCCGTAATTTCCTCAAGCTCTCTATTTCCCTTCTTCGTCACACCGTCTCTCTTGTTTTGGTATAAATTGTTAAATTATTTTGTTAAACTTATTAAACACAAAATTATTGGAACGAGCAAAGCGAGTTCTTAGTGTTAACAAAACCGTTTGGCATTTGTCTATCTGACTGTCTATTTGGAGAACGTCTCTTGATAACTTTTGAATGCATCAACCAATTCTTGTAAAACTTACCAAGCATGTCCAAGATGTTACCCTACCAAACCCTGCTGTTTTTCAGATTACTCCTCCAAAAAATAGGGTGGGAGGAGGCTAAACTGTGAGGGGCTCAAGATTTGAAAAAAATTGCAAAACCTTTAAAATCCATGGTTTTATTTTTGTTCTCTGAAATTGTCAGTGAGTTGGCTACTCATTTGCTACTACTTCCTGTACTTAAGTCGTGGATCTTTCTAAGTCGTCCTCACTTTCTTGAATAATAACTGTGTCGTCCGCATATAGCAGAGAACCAATGCGAATTGATTTGTTTCCTTTATTTCCGAGATTACTCTAGATTTTCCTGTTCTAAACATATAGACTACTTTTCTGTGCGAGAATACATATTAATATTTTCTTTAATTTTTACAAAATATTTTCTTATTAAAGAAGACTGTAGCTGCCATTGTCACATTAACATAAATCAGATTTGAGTAGCAAAAGCCTTCGTCCCTTAATGCAAACGGAACGGTTTGTGTTCCAACTGACTGAAGCTGACAGCGCTACTGTTCCTTTGTCGTCATTACATCGCGGCAGTGTTTCAAAGTTAAGCTGTCTCGTCAACCCTTATTTACTGGGAAGTCGCGTCAGCTGTAACTCACTCTGACAGCGGAATATTTTTCTCACTTCTTGTGTGTAACTCTTTATTACGTTACACGTCACTTCGGAGTAATCGAGATTTGTGCGGCAGCAACCCTCTTGTTTCTATGGTTTCCTGACAAAGTTGAATGCGAGCTGACACTAACCCTTATCATGTAGCCGTAGACCTTTTTTTTTTTAGTTCGTTGTAAATTCACTTACAGTTTAGTATCTGTCTTTGTTTATTTATCAGAGACGACAATTTAAGTTTAAAGATTCTGATTCAGTACTTTGTGATTATGTAGAATCGACACCATAATTGTGCCACATATTACTTCTTATTAATCGCACATGAATGAATAAAAACAATATCAAACGTATATAACAACATGAACGTAAATATGAAAAACTGTTTCAGCTACCTGAGTGTCTGACGTAAAACTTTCAATTTAAATAATTAATTAAAATATTGAAAATCATATATCAAACATTTACCATCATATAAAATGGTAATCTTGTGATATTATTCAATGTAGTTTGTTCTGCAAGTAACGTGTCTAAAACGCAATACATTACTTGCAGAAGAAACTAAACTGAATAACATCACAATATTATATAATTTCTGCAAGAAACTTTGACTTAACTATATAGAAAATGAAAAATGGTAATCATATAACATTTAAACATTTATTATTTAACATGAACATTTTACTTCTAGTATTTTAGTTATAATTAATATTTACTTCTGTTTAATAAGCGATAATTGTTGTACAACCATTTTGATAAAATAGGAAATTTTTTTATAAAACAAATATAAAAGATACGTATTTGTAAATAATAATTTCTTTTTTGTATTTACACAATATAGACTTATTGATTTCTTTTTCGTTATTTCTTTAAACCATGTCTCTGTGTATTTACTATCTGTATTGTATTAAATAATTGTTCATTTTTTACACTCTGTTAACGTTGGTGTTACCGTGGTAAGGTTATCGTTGAGCAACCTCCAGTAATCTTTGGTTTCCCAGTCAGTCTCCTGCAAATTCCTGCTCCTCATATCCTCCTCCACATTTTAACAAACTTTGACTCTAATTAACCTTGATATGCCCCACGTTCTTTGGGAGCCATTTACATTTAGTGTCTATAAACGGAAGTGGCAATTAATTAAGTAATTAGGTTGCCGTACCATTTATATTGAGCGTAGTTATGCTAATTGTAAGTATTATTGAACTATCCAATTATGAAGTAGTAAATTGTGACTCATTAACTTCGTGTACTAATTAAACAGAATTATGATGGACGTTAACTTTAATACACATATAAAAGTAGTTTATATTCGTCAGATTAGACTCAACACAGTTGTTAAATAAATATGATTTATGAGTCTGTTAATCGGACATTTCAATGGTCGATTTTGTTGTGTCCATTGATACTTAGCATAACTTTTGAGACTCTTTGTGGAATGCTTAGAATGAAACGAATTAATAATCAAGGTTAAATTGCAATAATGAACGCAAGATTAAATATAAAATAATTACTTATTTATTATACTTGTTATTTAAGTAAGTTACTATATCCTGCAAATACATACATAATAAAAAACACATAATAACAAAATACAATTCGTACGTTGTTTCCTGAAAACACAAACATATGGTACATTCAAATGCAGCAAATAATATACATATACAAAACATATACGAACAATAAACAATCAAATATATTTTATCCCTACCTAAATGCGTTCATTATTCTCAGATGATGTATTGCGTTAATATTACTTTATAAGATTATGATTTATATAATTTTATATAATCTCTTGGGTTTGCTCTTTGAAAAGAGGAGACAGTGCAGTAGTATATATTACTAAGATTTAATAGACATAAAAGCTTATCTTGTGAAAGTGTTTATCCAATATTCCGCCGGCGTGAGATGACGTCTGCTGGAGGACTCGTCGCGCATCTTAATCACTGTTATGAAGAGCACATCACTTCACTTCACTAAATCTTCACTCCCGTTATGTGTGTGGTGTTGTTGTACCCCGCTGATATCGGGTGTTTGGAGTTCAAATATTAAGATGTTGATATCGACATTAAGATGAATTACTCTGAGAGTTTACCGTGTTCGTGTTCATGATTAACTGTTCCGTCTATCTGGATGTAGTGTATTCTATGTACTTAATTGTGTTCGGTATAGTTCACTCAGTTAATTGTTCAACATAGCGACTCATTGTAATGTAAGAGTGTTTGAAATGTCACTCACTGTTATACTTTGGAATGTTAATCACTTGAGTTATTATGTTCGTGTCGGTTGTAGTTTCAAGTCCCGTGCGCACTGTAGTTTATCAGAATATATACAATTGTCGAACAGACTTGTGTGTAATTGAGACCATGTCGTATGTCTAAGTTCACTTATGAATTCACCGAGTCGAAAGTTCGGTAGGTCGCGCAAACTGTTTCAATCACTGACTGTATTACCGTTCCGACTATAACCAACCGTCTTACTATCGTACTTACTGACTTATTAACTTCTGACCGATTGACTTGTAGACTGCCGCTCCGCGTCTTCGCAAAACAGTTTTATTAAAACATACTACCCATAAGTCCAAATTCTAGATTTCTACGCCCTTTCGGATCCGTGATTGGTTCTTCAAATTCCTACTCCTCTGCAGATCTCGTCCTCTGTTTCCCGATTCGTCGTTCGAACCCTTCTTACTCTCTCCACGAGTTCTTTTAGAAGATGCTTAACGCTGGTTGGTCGTCGTCATCCCCGGAGTGTTCCTAGAAACTAGAGCAATTCCCCGGCTGTCTGTCAACCTTTGTTTAGACTTTGTCAAGGTTCTGACCTATCTTTTGTTAACAGACTGCAGAGTCCTGGTTAATTGTTCAAGTTATTCGTTGTTCGTTCTGCCGATTATCAACCCTTCGTTGGAGTCGACACTCGTCGATCCCACGCTTTCTAGTAGTAAACTTCAGTAAGCTGTCAAAGGTTTGTTTTCACGCTGTGCAGGGTGCACTTGCAGTATTCACTGAGTTTACGTTCTATTGTTTATCTGTTTGTCGAGATTGCTCTGTACTCCTTTGTAGCAGGGTGAAGCCTTTCATATTTGTGCTCGTTACAACTCACCTCCACAGCAGGCGTTCCATTTCGTTTCCGCGTAACTCGGCAGCTGGACGAAGTCTTTGTTTCGTTTGCTAGGTGCTGTAAATTGTAACAAACTGCGAGCTGTCAACGACGTTCCTCAAATTCTTATTGTGTGCTGTACACAGACGTTTTTTCCTTGTCTTCGCACTGGCGTCGGGTTTGACGTGTCCCTAATTCGTCATTATTTACGACCTGGGCTTGTGTCCGTCGACTTGAGTGTGGGAACGTGCCACTTGATCGAAAAATTAAAATTTTTTTAAAAATTTCGATCACTATAACATCCTGTGTCCAAGTTGTTCGAGGTCTAGCTCTTTACCTGCGATTGAGCGGACGATATTCTAATATCCTTCTGGACCGTCTCTCATTGCTCAAACGGTGTGTGTGTGTGTGTGTGTGTGTGTGTGTGTCCGTACCATATAAGCTTACGTTGTTCTATTACATTAGTAGGCCTACATTCTATGACGTTTGCTCGCTCCCTTATACGCTTACTTCTTACACGGTGGATTTGTGATATCCGACAAGATCTCAAACTATCCGTTTCAACCGTTAGAAATTTTGCTTTATTCCTTATTGTCATCTGCCAACATTGATGTATATGTTGTAATTGATTCCACAATTGGACTATATAAATTAATTTTAACATTCATTCCAGTTCTTGAGAATATTCTTTTGCTCTCGAGTGAGTATATAGTTACTCTGTTTATCTCAAGTTCCTGTTAGCTAATCATGCTCCCCAGATATTTATATTAATGCCAGTCATTTATAATTCAATAGTCTAGCACGATTTATTCATTCTTTCCCACACATAAATATTCTGTTACCTGTAAATTAATTTTTAGTCTATACATACAGTAGTATAATGATCCATTAGCTTTCTCACCACAAATGAAGCACTACATTTTTACGACGGTCTACTGATCGTCGTATGGTACAGTGGAAAACAAAATACAAAAAACCAATTACGTCACTAATCACCACCTTTAATTATCACAATTAAACAGTTTGTAATCAACAAGATAGTCTGTTACAACAAATAAAATAAAAATTGTTCACACGCAATTAAAATGTCTACTAATATAAAACAATTGTATTACAATCGTCCCGCACAATTATAAAACACATAACACTTCGCCACAATATTACGAACCGCACGCCAATAAATAGCGACTCAAACTGAACTGAGCGTCGCTGAGTACTTGTATTTATACCCCGCTGAAAATCCAGAATATTTCATACACTGCGCATCAGCTCTACGGACGCAATACACTAGGATTTCATACACTAGGACGCAATTGATTGCCGGCTTGACAGAGTGCACGCGACTGGCGACGTCTAGAAAAGTCTCGTGAGCGCATGTTGAAATCATTCGAGAAACACATCGATTGTTCTGTAATGACGTAACAGTGTTTATCATTAACAACGGCAATCTGATCAGCACCTAACATGAGCGTGCTGAGACACTCTGATCCGATTACTGTACCCATTCCCGAACATTTCCGTTCAGTAAGAGCTTCCTAAAAGTAAATTTTAAACAGCGTAGGAGAAAGAATGCAAAGAGGAACTATCCTATTCTTAATATATTGTTGGTGTGGAAGTCACCACATAACTTTTCCATTATACCAACCAATAATTACATTGGGCTATAAAGGGTGGTTACATTTTTGACAAGAAGCTTGCATTGTAAAATGCGAACATTTAAACAGCATTACAACGTCTACAGCAAGACATCGGTGCAATGTAGACCACGTTACAGGCAGTGTGTTGTATACGGGAACGCACGAGACAAGGGCACGCGACGGATGCAAATCAAGAGGTGCTGTAAAACTGTAAAACGTATAAAATGTAGGACGCGGATTGTCTGAGCTTTACAGTACAACGGCGAATTACTTACACTGTTGTAAAGCATAACACAGGAATACGACAAGTACTTTGTGTTCTCATAAAGACGTCTGCTCACTCATTCAGTTATATGTTATATACAGAATATAAAAGAACATGCCCTACACTTAATACGCTATAAACTTAGCTTTCATGGAGTAAAAGTATCAAAAAT
Organism: Magicicada septendecula; assembly: GCA_034769895.1. Classification (NCBI taxonomy): domain Eukaryota; kingdom Metazoa; phylum Arthropoda; class Insecta; order Hemiptera; family Cicadidae; genus Magicicada; species Magicicada septendecula. The sequence goes on from CM068374.1 coordinate 61,011,588, forward strand.
TGCTTTACAATACATAACATAAATGCTACACAATTAATTGGTATTTACACACAAGTTTTACTATTAAATACACTACCGGTACACGTTTTTATTACAAGTTAAAGTTTTGTTTCTCGACTAGCCTAGGGCATGTAGCCGGCAGGTTGGGGTTATGGTCAGGCTTTGACCTTGTCTCCAAATCGTTATAGCAACTGTAACTGTGCGAATTATCCTCGCCGCGCCTCATGGAAAATGAAAGATTTTTCTTGAACTTCTGCGGGATAATATAAAGATGGTTTAGAAGTTCAGTTTAGACCTGGTGATATTGATAGTGCAGCCAATTACAGCATATGCGTCAGACTGTTGGCAGATTACAATAAGGAATAAAGCAAATTTTTCAACGGTTGACATCGATATATTAGAAGATCTTGTCCGATATCCCGGCTGCACCTTGTAGGGAATAAGGTTGCAAGGAAGCGAGCAAATGTCGCATAAAGTCTTACTGTAACAGTTGAACAACGTAAGTTGATATAATATGGACACACACAGTGACTGAACAACGACAGCTGGCCTAGAAGGATACTAGAATATCGTCCGCTCAATCGCAGTTAAAGAGCTAGGTCTCGAAGAAATTAGAGGCAGGGTGTGGAGGTGGATGTGAGGAGCAGTGGAACAGGAGACTGACTTCAAGACAATGGCAATGCGTTCATCATAGTACGGCTGTGGAAACAGGGTCCCCTCTCGTAAAGATAAATCGAGGATACAGGAGCAGCTGAAATGAAGTTTCTATAAACAGTTAAAAGGCGCACTCGATTACACAATTTAAGAGATAAGTATACAGAGATTGTATGCACACCGTGTCCCATAGTAATACATTCTACAGACTGAAATAAAGAAGAAATTTTATAAAACATAGTTCCGAAGATGCTTTGTTTCAGATTTATGGCTTGCGAAAACTCTCGTCTTGGTTTCTGCTCCAAGGCTAAAATGAAGGCCTACTGAAATTCTTGGAACTTATATTTATTGGTAAATTTAATGGTTGCATATGTTTTTTGAAATGAAAAATTGAAAAAAAAGGGTTCTAATACTGTATCTTAATTAGTTTTTATAGAAAAGTCTCTTAAAATCTCAAAAAAAATTTATGAATTTAATAAATTGTTATTACTATTAAACAAATAAATTGTTAGCAGTACACTCCCTGAAAAAGGAATTTCTTACGTTTTTTTATGTGTTCATCAGTAAAATAAGATTTTGTATAAATTTTAGGCCTATTTATTTTTTATTTACTTTACTTCATAACATATCTTAGAAATAAATTCTTCATAAAGTGTATTACAAATTTACATTTATTTAAACAACTAAATTTACATCGTACTTAAAAAAAGTTGTTTTTCGACACCAGGTTTTTGAGATTTAAGAAACGTTTCTAAAAAAAACTACCAAAAATACAGTTCAGGAGTTACTATTTCTCGGCTTTTCAGGCCAAGAACCATATGAAATCATCAAATTTACCCTTTATTTTACATTCCAAGAATTTCAGTTCGGCTTAATTGGAACAGAAATCTAGGTGATGTTTCTCACAAGCCATAAATTGGAATCTAATCGTTTTCGGACCTATGTTTATATGTAATTGTTTCTTTATGTTATTCTGTAGAGTGCATTCCTGAAGTATGTCCCATTCCTCGAGAGACACGCCGTAAACGCGCTGAACGACAAACTTCAACAATATAAACAGCAGCGCAGACACCACTGAGAAAGGATGTTGATGAACGACTAATTAAAAACAAGTGGTACACTGTATGTCCCACTTGGCAAAAGGAGTATAGGATGACCACGTAGAAGACGGAATAAAGTGTGAAACCGCCTACCAAATCCTTGAAGTGCTGCTGATGATTATTTTCTGCACTGAAGTGCACTAAGAGTTTCTAAATTATTATCTGTAGGCCTGCACAGCATATAACACAAATTGCGAAAACAGTTATAAACGTCACAGTAACTTAAATTCTATTAAATACATTTGAGAAAGAGAGAAGCTAAATTGTAAGTGTACACAAACAACCATTCAGTAGGAACAAAGGTACATTTCCGTGCCAGAGAAACGTAAGGAAATAATTTAATGTACAGAATACGGTTCTTTGAATAGTCAGTATTACTCCCTTGTCGTCTGCCTTTGTGTTTGGTAAAGACAGACTGACTTGGAAACAATGGCAGTGCCTTAATTACTGTGCGGTTGTGAAAACTGGTTCCCAACTCGTAAATATAAATCGATGGTACAGGCAGCTGAAATACAGTTTCTCTGTAAGTTGAAAGTATCACTCGATTAAATAAATTTAGAAACGAGGATATAATATTTGTACATATACGCGCTGAACGAAAAATTCCTACTATATAAACAGCAGTGGAGACACCATTTAGTGGTTCACGAACGACCAATTAAACAATTGACACACTGTATGACCCACGATGCAGAAGGATTATGGGACCGCCACACTGAAGATGGAACCATGTATTAGGCCGGAACACGCAGCCGTCTAATCCTTAAAGTGCGGATGGTTATTTTATACACTGAAGTACATTAAAAGTTTCTAAATTATTATGTTTGCCTGCACAGCGTACAACACGAATGTCCAGCAGTTACAAAATGGTACAGTAAATTTTATTAAATTTATTTAAGAAAGAGAGAAACTAAACGTTTACAACGGACAAAGAAGAATATTGTAAGTGTACACAAACAATGACAACCATTCAGTAGGAACAAAAGTACATTATCGTGCCAGAGAAACGTAAGGGAATAATTTAATGTACAGAAAACGGTTGTTTGAATAGTCAATATTACTCCCTTGTTGTCTGCCTTTGTGTTTGTCAGACAAAGCCTTTAACAATGCTCTGTTGTTTATTTGTCAGCAGCGGCTTAATATTGTTCTTATTGTGTGTAAAAACTAAACTAAACATAAAAGAGAACATTTGAACACAATTCTGATCCGTAACATCTCTAATAAGAAAAATGAAAATATTGTTGGTGTAATTATACATTTTATTCGCTTAATGTACTGAATACTGTATATTTGAAAACTTTTTTATTAACACTTTTGTCGCATAGATCTACGGAATCATGTACATACACAATACGTTCTGTTGAGTAACTTTACCGGTCCTGTCCGCAACTAACCGTGGTCCAGTTAACTAACCGGTAAAGTTACTCAACAGACTGTATTGTGTACATGATTCTGCAGGCGGGCCGCGGGCAGTTGCGACACAATCGTATAAAATCCGGTCGGTTGCGACCAAGGTGGAGATTTGAACCCGGTGAATTGGGACCCAACAAATTACGATCGAAAATATCGTCCTATAAGCTACAGATACAGCAGACTGCATCTCTCAAAGACATATGAAGGGATTGAGACTCACGCCTGGAATGGCAATAGAATGCTACGACAGTTTCCATGTCTATACACTGTTACTACCAATCAACTGTCCCTGTGATATCGTGGAGTCAACTTTACGCTGTCGTAAGGTGGTGCCGATAGTTACTAACATTTTCAGGTTATTATTATAACAACACAGAAATTACCAATATAATATAGGAGTGTTGAATGGAGAGTGAGGTGTAGTATTGAACGTGCAAATTATTGCAGACCCGTTCTTTAGCACTGGTTTGGGTGATATATAATCCCTAAATCAACCAGATAAGAGCAATTGGTTGTTTGGACGTTTTAATTATCACTTTTCAGGCACACTCATTAACCAATAAGATTTGGGTTAGCAATAAGTCATTAAATGAACTTTTAAAGAAATTAATTCAATAACCAAGTCATTAATTAAACAAACTTCAACATTATTTAAGAGTTATTTGTAACGATTCCCCTTAAATATTCCACTCACTGAACGAATCCTGAGATAGTGTGTCTCTGTGCTCTGAGCTAAGCTGAATCCGTGTCATTTGTATCTGGGATTTGTTCTGGCGCCCAGGTAAAGTAAAAAGTCACGGGTAAGTAAGATTTGTTCTATCATTATATACAGAAAATAGATAGATAGACAAAAGGTCTTTATAATATATATATATATATATATATATATATATATATATATATATATAATACCAGAACAAATACAAATCAATACAAAACATGACACAATATTCAAAGCACTCAACATCGAAAATACACAAAATACAAATACATATACCACAATCACACACAATAATACAACTTTAAAATACTAAAGACCAACAAACAACCTTAATAGCATCCAGCAGCCAACACACACACAAATATTTCACCAGACACAAGATCGCAAAGGCTGAGGATGGGAGCACGGGAGCTCTCGAAACATGTTCCAAATAAGGAAAAATAACATCTTGAGGTAAATTTAGTTATAAATATTAAATGTAATATATATATATATATATATATATTGCGACGATACAAATAAATATTTTCGATAGGATAATAATGTGTGTTTAAATTATGCACAAGTCTATATTGGAGGTGTAGAAAAATTATTTATTTATAACACAAGTAAATAATTGTTTATATGATATATCTAAATTAAACAAAATGTCATGTATAGTATTTTATTTGTTTTGAAAGAGTTTATATAGTTCAGTTTTGGTAGGTTTTACTTGAAACGTAGGGTTCCTTTACACTCGGCGTGACGTCACTCGCTCCGTCGCTGTTACGCTCCGCTCTGCAATGTTCGCCGGTCTCCTCTCTCACTCTCTATCTCTCTCTCTCTCGCCGCTGGGGTTTGCCGAACAGTCGATAACACTGATGCAGATTTTACACACGAATTGTCACTTTCCGAATCGTTTATTTACTCGCTCGTAATTGGTTATTATTAATTATTGTTACTCAGGGTAATAATGAATGATATTATTTAAAAGCGGTGTATATTGCTTACACCATCCGGCTATTCTTGAAGTATTCCGCGTTAATAAGGATTTATCACTGTTGATAAATCTCCCTAAGCGGAAAATCTTCCACTAATACGTAATAGCACTTGAATATTTTATAACTGGTAGTTCACCCGCTTGGTTCTAATTGACAAACTCGAAAAGAGTCCCAAGACTTAGAGGCGCTCTAGATTAAACCAGTTCGAACAAGAAAAACGCTTGACGAAGAGCACAAGTTCACTAGGCAACGGCTTCCGATGAACTCCCCCGAAGTACACCTGACAACCGACGGATCTGACTGAATTTAGGGGCTTCTGATTGGTCGATCGACTGTCTACGTGGTAGATTGGACAAAAGATAGACGCGTTGCAGGCGATTCTTTGTATAAATCTGCGAGTGCCTACTTAGATTTTATCTAGAATTTTTATTATTCTTCAACTGATAAGAGTCAACAGTTGAGTTTTCAATTACTAAAAAACCACATTTAAAAATAACTGAGTACAACAGAGTATATAGAAAATGTAGCTTTTTCCATAAATAATTCACTGTCCATGCCTCATGCAGATCGAATAACAAACGCGGAAGATATAACACGAAGGTTCACCACACGCGAACGCACGCACATATTCACAAACAAAGTACAACATTATAGAGCAAAAATTTACAAAGAATTTGGTATAACACAAGTCCTTATCCATCACTAAATACAAAACTTATAGCTAATTGACAAAAATTGCATAAATCAATCTAAAACATGCTAATGTCAGTCCATCCATGCTCTGATATTCTTATTATAGATCATCATCCTGTGTTTTATTGCAATATATTGGCGGAGATCCCACAGCTACTGCCGCATCCCGCATCTCAGTTTCCATATCAACTTATTCTGTGTATCTTCATTCTTCAGGTTCTTATCTTCCATACTCCTTTTGATCCCTTCTATCCATTTTAATCTAGGTCTGCCTCTTTTTCTTCTGTTGCTAGGTCTGTATTTGAACACACTCACAGGTATTCTTTCTTCACTCATTCTCATTAGGTGTCCATACCAGGAAACCTGTGTACATTTTATATCTTCTATTACAGTTTCTTTTATATATGTTCTTTCCCTTATTACGTCATTACTTACACGTTCCAGACGGGAAACTCTGGAAGCTCGTCTAAGATAGTCCATTTTTACAGCTTCAATCTTCCTGCGGTTATTTTCGTTGATTGTCCAACATTCTGACCCATAGGTGGTAATTGGTTCAACAATGGCTTTATAAATATTGATCTTTATCGGTAGCCCGATTTTGGTGGACCATAAAAGTGAGTTTAATTGGCGTATGGTGCTTTTTCCTGAAACTAATCGATGTCTTATATCTTCATCACATATTCCATCATCGGTAATTGTACTTCCTAAATATTTATACTTTCCACATTTCGTGATGGAAGTATTATCTGATAACTGAAGATCTGCTGTTCGACTTCCTGCGGCTAAGTACTCTGTTTTTTACGATAAACTTAAAATTGTAAAAAATAACCGCGGCTGTGAGATATACTGTGAGGAGGGAACAGCAATGTGCCTAATCCGTGAAGTGGAGTGACCAGGTCCAGTCTATCTGCTTTGGACTCCAAGAAACCATTTTTGGTTTAATCCTCGCTAACCATGATGAAAAGATACTCTGGGTAACCAAAGCAGTTTGTTGCGCTAGAATATTAGAGAGCTAATTTTTTTAATATTTTGTTTAAGGGAATTGTGACATTTTAAAGAATCATCACAAAAGTTCAAGTAGAAAAACAAATTGAAAATAATTACAGCTAAAATATGGACGTAATGTCAAGTTTTGGAAATTTCAAATTTTGGGACGTCAGTGAGTATAAAGTGGGAAAAATTTTGATAAAACTGTAAATTCCATGAGGGATATCAAACTTTGGATATTTCAAACTTTTTTATCCCTGTGCCCAAAAATGATATCACAAATTTGAACAACATTGTAAACATTTATCACAATTTTGATAACACAAATTTTAAACACCCAGCCGGGGGTGAGTCTAAAAAAAATTTTATCACAAATCCTGATTGTTTAACATTTTTAGCGTTTATTGTATAATTAATTATTCTACAATCGCTGCTTTGTTGAACAAAAAAGTAAGGTAATAACAATTTTAATAATTTTTATGATAATTAAAATTTATGTGATATCAAAATGTATCCAGCAATAAGTGTACTTCTTTCGAAATAGTGAGCGAGTTCTGCAGATCAGAGAGATAGTACATTTTATTGTATACTTATTGTATTTTATAACTTATAACTTTCAAATAACATAACATAATTTTATCAAATGTATTAAGTTTATCGTTGTTAAATAATAATAATAATACTTAATAATATTTGCGGCCAGAATGGAAAGAACTTTGATGTATTATAACCTAAAATAAATTTAAAATATTTAAAATACCCTTGAATAAATTTAGAACGTTCTTTAATTTTTGTGTAACCAGAAGGTAGTAAAAATATAAATATTACAAACATAAGAATGCCTTATGCATTTCCTTTTTTTGTCACACAGATGTAATTTTTAATCCACGGTTTAAGAACGCTAAACCTAAAAGCACCACAATAGATAATCACGTTACAAATGAACAAAACGCAGAGCTTTGTCTACTCTGACAAAGCCAGTTCCCAGAGTGTCGAATTTGTTTAATACTAAATTACCCTCAAATGTTTTTTTAATGCTTTCATTTTAAAAACATGCTTTTTAAGTACGAATTAGAATTATTGTTTCTCTGGCGTTCTAATCATTTATTTGATTGTTTGTGTTAATTGTTTGTTTAATTGTATTTAATTGTTAATGGTGATCTGCGCAACCACAATGAAATTTATATAATATACAAATCTAAAGTCACATGTAAAACGAGCGTGCACGCGCGCGCGCACACACACACAAAACACTCTTCTTCTTCTTCTTCTTCTTCTTCTTCTTCTTCTTCTTCTTCTTCTTCTTCTTCTTCTTCTTCTTCTTCTTCTTCTTTTTCTTCTTCTTCTTCTTCTTCTTCTTCTTCTTCTTCTTCTTCTTCTTCTTCTTCTTCTTCTTCTCTTCACCACAAAGTCTAGACTATATAACCTGTTCCGCCATTCATATGGTTATTATATTTCAACCCCACTTTTTGCGATCTATCATCCGTCATGCTTTGGAATTGATAACACCATTGTCTTCTACAAGTTGAAATTATTGTACAGTATTTATATCTTTTATTTCTAGTTCTGCTGTTTCTTTCGAAAAACTGCATTTCAGCGCGTTGAATCTTGCCGCATTTCTTTTGAACCACACCTCACTCAAATATGTCAATGTTAAGTTATACAGTTGTGTTATAAAATTTAATTCTTATGCTGTGTCCTGTTTTATTTCTAACATTTCTGTGCATCGTTCCAAAAAACATACTTAAATTCATTTATCTTGCCTTTTATATCAGATTCATACTCATAGCTTACTTTACATCCAAGATATTTAAAACGGCTCACGTATAGCCATAAAATACTGTTGTTTATGACTATGTTAGTTCTTACTGGATGTTTATCTTTAAAGGCCACGGTTTCAGTCTTTTCTTGTATAACGGAAAATTTGATCAAGTGATATATTTTACTTAATAAACTATGTTGAAAGCAAAAAGAAGGGTGTGTTTTAGAAAGCGGGGAGGTATTAAGACGCCAGAACCGTAAGGCGGCAATAGTTGAAAGAAAATTAACTTGTAAAAAGTCTGTAGAGTAAAGCGGTAAGTTAAAAACGCCGGCGCTGGGGCTGACGAAAATAATGAATGTACTTTTATGTTAAGTCACGGTTTGGGACACCACTGTCATAAAATGTGTTGTTTGCTCAGATAGTAAGGGTGTTTGCCAAACGTTGTAAACTTAAGTGCATATAACAATAGGTACCGTTAGACGAGAGAGAGCTGTTTGTGTGACAGAGATAACGATAGACGCTAGTTTTTTAAGCACGTGGAACACGGAAAAACGTTGGGCGAATCAGAAAAAGCGTCATATGTTGCGCGGGAGGTTTTAGTTAAGCAGATTGGGCGAATTTGTATTTAGCGGTAGTTTACACCCATAGGAACGTTTTGCTGTAGATCGTAGGTAAGGGAGACTGGAGGCAAGTATATATTATGAACTTAGAGAGAAATAAAGTTAGTCTTCTTTATATCGGCGGAATTATACGAAGAGACTCGCGTACGTTGTGTTGCGTCAATTATATATATTTTAATAAGTACGGTAAAGAATAAGTAATTTCTCAGAAGTAACAAAGTACGGGAACGCGATAATTACTAATACTAAAGTTATAAATAAAGTTTCAATAAATCGTAATAAGTCAAAGAGTGGATGATCGGAGTTATAATAAACAATAAGAAGTAATAATACATATGAAGTTCTATTAATTCAATACGTAGTGGCAAATCGCGGAAGAAGGTGAAGGAGTTCGAAGTAAAGTTACGACGGTGTGAATTAGTCGAGCCAAACGCGACGTGAACTGAGTTAAATGCACTTAAGGTCAATTCAGTAATCTTTGTGTCCAGAGTGTAATTATACGACATAGTTATCGATATAATCCATATGTCAAGTGTAGTGCACCTGTGGTAAAGTGAATTAGTGTAGTGTTAACCAGGATTAACGCACAACAACGGCTGCTGACAACTCACCGATCTACAACAACTTCAGGACCACGCACTTTGGAAGGAATCTTACGCAAGTAACGAATAATGAACATTTAATTCTATGTTGTTTGATAAAAATATATGTCTGTATTCAATATAGTGACTCAATCTGTCATAAAGGACTCATTGCTAATTAATAATATTCAATTTGTAAGATAAACAATTCAAGTCATATAAAGACATTTTGTAATGTATAAATGCAAATTCTTCATTAAAAGTTAATTAATATACTCTAATTTGTGTTTATTATTACTGGCGCCCTGAGGTAAAATCAAGAGTCGGTACACTGGAATAAGTGTTATAAACTATTATATAAATTATTAATATCATATTTGATCAAGGTAGTTTGTGATCTTATTTCTCACATGCTTGTAGGCCAACATAATTTTCAAATATATAATTTAACTCTTTTACAAAGGCCTATCTAGAAGTTTATTACACTTGTGATACTTTGAAATTATTAATGAGTACTCTCGTACTACTTCTTGAACCCCAAACATGGCTCTTTGTAATTCATTCTCATTTTCTTGAAAAATAACTGTCATCTGCATATATAAGATAACCCATAAAAATTAATTTGTTAAGCTACATTCTCGAAGATAATATAGATTTTCGTATTTTTAACACATTTTTCTCTACGCGAGAATATATTTTTGAGTATTTTATTATTAGTTACAAAGATTTTCTTAACAACATTATAGCTGCCGTTGTCACATTAACATAAATCAGATTTGAGCAGCAAAAGTCTTCCTGCCTTAATACAAAGGATACGGTTTGCGTTCCAACTGACTGAAGCTGACAGCGCTACTGCTCCTTTGTCGTCATTACATCGCGTCAGTGTTTCAAAGTTAAGCTGACTGTCTCGTCAACCCTTATTTACTGGGAAGTCGTGTCAGCTGTAACTCGCTCTGACAGCGGAATATTTTTCTCAATTCTTGTGCGTAACTCTTTATTACGTCACACGTCACTTCGGAGTAATCGAGATTTGTGTGGCAGCAACCCGCCTGTTCCTATGGTTTCCTGACAAAGCGGAATGCGAGCTGACACTAACCCTTATCGTATACCCGTAAACCTGCTTTCGTTTAGTTCGTTGTAAATTTACATAGAGTTTAGTCTCTGGCTCTGTCTATTTATCAGATATGAGAATTTAAGTTTAAAGATTTTGATTCAGCACTTTGTGATCGTGTAGGATCGACTCCATAATTGAAAGAGCGAAGCAACGCGTCCGTTTGGCATTTGTCTGTCTGACTATCTGTCTTCTTGTCTGTTTTGAGTATGTCTCACGATAGCTTTTCAATGCATCAAACGACTTTCGTAAAACTTGTTTGCCTCTACATAATCTAAACCCGTAGAACTCTATTGTTTTTTTAGATTTATCCTTCTAACATGTAGGGGCAGGCAAAAATGTGGGGAGGGCTCAAAATTTTAGAAAATTACAAAAACCTATATGGGGTATCATATTAAAGGGAATTTAAAACACAATCTGAGTGCCGTGTTTATTTTTTTAATTTCAAAACTTTAGGATGTCAGGGACTAAAAAGTAGGTGAAAAGTTTTATAAATCGCAGTCATTCATGTGATGCGTCAAATTAAAGAGAAATTTAACTAACATCTCAATTTAGTGTTAAATTTTGTGAACTTGAAAACGTTGGCACCTTAGGAGTCAAAAAACAGATAAAAAGTTTGAAAAAATTGTGAAAATCTGTAATGATGTCAGATTTTAAAAAATTGTTACCGAAATTCAGTAAGCAGACAAAAGCAAGACAGTAAGGGGAAATGTAAGACTACGCTTATCATGTAGTTTTAGACCTGTTTCTGTTTATTAGGTTGGAAATTTGCTTACAGTTTAATCTCTGCTTCTGTCTATTTATCAGAGATGAGAACATTAGTTGAAAGAGTTTGATTCATTAGCTTGTAATCGTTTAGAATCGACCCCATAATTATGTCACGTATTACGTCTGTCACAATATACTATTACATCGTCACAAGCCCAGTTGTGACTTTTCCCTACGCGTCTGTCCCATAAATGTTCCTCGCTCTCTATAGTTCTCCTTCCTTTACAGAAGCTCGTCAAATTTCGGCGCCGAAAAACGGTTTATCATCTGACAACGTGGAATCACCCTACAAACGGTAATTAAGCATCACTTTTATCAAACTCAACACACACACACACACGCGCGCGCGCGCACTATAAAACCGAGTGTTTTGAATACTACCGTTTTACGAAAATCAGTTAATGAGATTCAGGAGTCGTCGTGAGACATTTCCTGAATATACACAAAAACACAGATATACAAACGGCAAACGATCGAGTAAATACCGAGGAGTCATTTCGGTCGTTCACTTGCTTTTACGACTGCAATTAATCCACGCGGTTAGTAATAATCTCCTTCTAGGAATAAAATGTTTGGCTTTAGTATGTGTATACTTCATTATTTTATTGTAATTTTCTAATAACATATATGACTACAATCCAGTGGGGTGGCGTGGGTACGTAACACCTGTTGCCGGTTGTAATAGGCCAAATATTTAACCTAAAAATTAATTCGATTTTTTTCTTGTACTCAGTGTTCTTTTCAGAGCATTTTCTATCATTCGCTTACAGAAGAAGATGGTCCCGGTTCAACGGGATCTGACTCTCATTATACTTACACAGAATAAATCAGAACGCAAATAATCGAATTAAAAATAATAAAGACAAACAGAGAAACACGTGAGTAAACGAACAAAACACAAATAGGTAGGTAGTATCTGCTGCACGTCAGTTCCGAAAGCGAATGTAGCTGCTAACTGAGTGCTTTGACGGTTTATACAGCGGTAACATATTGTGTGGACGTATGTGTCCACCCTCCATGGTTTGTACAATGACGAGGTCAATTACTGTACGCAGTAAAGCATTGCCGATGTCTCAGCCGGCAACACAAGACGGTGCAAGTGCCCAGCAGTTCGAAAGCTATGGTACGCTTTTCTTCAAGTTTCCCTAATAATGTTGTTCGGATTTCAAATTATTCAAAAACTAAAGCATTTATTCTGTGATATAATTAATATTTATTTCTCTTATTTCCAGTACTGTTGCCGCCGGCAACATCGGTTTCATGGACGCCACGCTACTGCTACAATCAAATTGAAAGTCGATTTATTAATATAAGCTGACGATTTACACAACGAAACTTTTATAATAAAAAGCATATTTTATTTAATAGCAAAACTGTATGTATAAATATTTATTGTATGTATTTTACTACAATTTTGATTAAATATAATTATTTCACTACCAACTCGGAACACAAGTTGTGTTCCGAGTCGGTAGTGGAATAATTATATTTAGTTAAGTAACGGACACATCATGGACAACGAAATCCAAACAATTTTGATATTTTCATTCCGTGAAAACTAAACGTGTAGCGTATGAATTGTAAGTCATATTTTTTATATTCTGTATAACATATAAGTAATTGAATAAGCGAGCAGACGTCTTTATGAGAACACAAAGTACTTGTCGTATTCCTGTGTTATGCTTTACAACGGTGTAAGTGATTCGCCGTTGTGCTGTAAAGCTCAGACAATCCGCGTCCTACATTTTATACGTTTTAAAGTTTTACAGCACCTCTGATTTGCGTCCGTCGCGTGCCCTTGTCTCGTGCGTTCCCGTATACAACACACTGCCTGCAACGTGGCCTACATTGCACCGATGTGTTGCTGTAGACGTTGTAATGCTGTTTTAAATGTTCGCATTTTACAATGCAAGCTTCTTGTTAACAATACAACCATCATTTATAGCCCAATGTAATTATTGGTATAATTGAAACGCTATGTGGTGACCACACCAAAAGTGCATTAAGAACAAGCCAGTACTTCGTGCATTCTTTCTCCTACGCAGTTTGAAATTTACGTTCAGGAAGCTCTTAATGAATGGAGCAGGAAGTGTTCGAGAATGGATACAGTAATCGCATCAGATGCCTCCACTCGCTCATATTTGCTCCTGACCAGATTGCGATAGTTACAGATAAATATAATAATGACTTACCTTATTGAAACCGTCCAGTGACTTCAAGTTGTATATTTATGACGCGTTTCGAGTCATATGACCCTTCATCAGATAGTTATCACTCACAAGGAGATCATCAAATATTAAAATTCACAAAAACACAAAAAACACACATATGTACAACTGTAAAACCTATACAAGCGTCCGACACAGTGCACTGCGTGAGGCCCACTGGACTCTGAGCAAACGCGTGTCACGCCGTGTGTTATCTCATAATCGATTGCAGCGCGGTGTCATACAGCGGGTGTGATTTGAAATTTAATTTATCGTTAAGTATGCCATCATGAGTAACTGGGTTATTATGTCCACTATAGATTTCAAATTCTTCCCATGCATCCATATAACGACCCTTACTACAATTATGTAAGGGTATTAAATTCGTATTAAAATTCGTGTACGAATGGTTGCATGTAATTAAATGTCGTGTGAAATTAGATTTTATATTATCTATAGAAACACCTTTATTAGAGGTGTTTCTAATATATAGATATTATTATATTATATTATATTATATAGATATTATTATATTATTATATAGATAATATAAAATCTAATTTCACACGACATTTAATTACATGCAACCATTCGTACACGAATTTTAATACGAATTTAATACCCTTACATAATTGTAGTAAGGGTCGTTATATGGATGCATGGGAAGAATTTGAAATCTATAGTGGACATAATAACCCAGTTACTCATGATGGCATACTTAACGATAAATTAAATTTCAAATCATACCCGCTGTATGACACCGCGCTGCAATCGATTATGAGATAACACACGGCGTGACACGCGTTTGCTCAGAGTCCAGTGGGCCTCACGCAGTGCACTGTGTCGGACGTTTGTATAGGTTTTACAATTGCACATATGTGTGTTTTTTGTGTTTTTGTGAATTTTTATATTTGATGATCTCCTTGTGAGTGATAACTATCTGATGAAGGGTCATATGACTCGAAACGAGTCATAAATATACAACTTGAAGTCACTGGACGGTTTCAATAAGGTAAATCATTACTATATAAAGTGACTTGGACCTATAAAATAATGTTTAAATAAATATAATGCCTTATTTATGGTGATCAAGCTAATGGGAGAACATACAAAGTGGGTACTAAACACTAATCTGGGTTTTGGAAATTTGACGGGACCATCGTATCAGACCTGCCTACCTGCCTACTACGTTAACAACCTTCGAACGGGTCGCCTATTGTTTACTTTCATTGTACCTAAGCAAGTCGTCTGGTCATACATATTTAAGGAAATCCTCGACCAACGTGATCCCGTCTAGTTTCTTAAAGGCCATGTTATTTGGACGGCGTACAGTGTTCTGTCAACATCGTTTTGTCTTGAAGCGTAGAGCATTGAAACTACAGTCTGTAATCCAGTGTCCAGTGCCACTGCGTTTTGTTACATTACATTTTAAGCAGTAAACTGCACAGCGAGATGGATTTCAACAGTATAGATTCATTGAAAAATTATATATAGGCTACTAAAGAGAGGCCTTAAAAACTGTGCTGAAGACTGGAAGCTTGTGAAAAAAATCAACTAACTGTGTAAAGTGTGGAGGAAACATGCATATTAATTACGGGCAAAATGGAAACTTTCAGATGTGGGGCAAAAAACCGTCGAATGAAAAAACATGTTCGGCAGAGTACTATCTTTGGACTTCACGCGTTCTTCCCGTCACCTTGGCGTCCGTTTTAATTGCATGGATTTTGAATTATCCGTTTTCTGTCATTGTGCGAGAGTCTGTTTTGTCACAACCAACGGCAAGAAAATTAATATATTCTTTCAGAGAAATTCTTGTTTAGTGGCTGATTCAAAATTCTTGTAAAATTGGGGATGTAGGGCAAACTGTCGAAGTTGATGAAAATGCATTCGGTAGACGGAAACACAATCGCGGGCGACTAAGTAAGATTTGTTGGGTGTCGGTGGAACCGAAAAATAATCAGTATCTTTCCACATTATCTTATGCGGCTAGAGATACATTCTGCAGAAGCGGTTAAAAAATATATGGTAAGTGCTTAAAGACATTACTCTTATTTTGTTAGGACAAACAGTAACAGAATAGTTACTGTTCAATCCGAGTACGCTCATCTTATTTTAAAATGTACCTTAAACAATTTCACGGGGCCATCCTAAATTTTACCTGTTATACCTGCAGTCATTGTATTTTGGAACAATAAGCGACCCTTTTAAGGTAGTAAATGCGATCCTTTACGACTAAAGCAGGCAGTCTGACTAGATTTGATAGCCCCGTCAGGTTTCTATAACCCCATTAATCTACAGAAAACAGAATATTTATGTGCAGTGGTAAAAAGTGGATGAAATCGTGCTAGACTGTAGGACTACAAAACACTGGCATTAATACCTATAAATATCTGGGGACCATAATTAGCCGAGAGGACCTTGAGATAAACACATTAACTATGGACTCACACGAGAGCGAAAGAATATTTTTTCCTCTGGTTATCAAGAATTGGAATGGAGTGTACACTAAAATTAATTTATATGAAACAACTGTGCAGGCAATTATAGCATATGAATCAGAGTGTTAGCAGATGGCAACAGGGAATCTAAAGAAAATTTTGCAAAGTTTAAAATGCATTGTTTGAGAAGATCTTGCCGGACATAACGACGATATAACGAAAGACCTAAAGTTACAGCCGATTCTGGAGAGAAGTAAGGAATACAGGCAGAATACAAGTTCCATGTGGAACGCATGGTAGTCAGAGTTATT
This sequence comes from Magicicada septendecula, assembly GCA_034769895.1. Lineage (NCBI taxonomy): Eukaryota > Metazoa > Arthropoda > Insecta > Hemiptera > Cicadidae > Magicicada > Magicicada septendecula. The sequence goes on from CM068374.1 coordinate 61,027,934, forward strand.
CCTAAACAGGCGTTTGAATATCGGCCAGTGGGGCGAGAGATAGTGAAATACCCTGAAAACAATGGTCGGAGATTCTGAAGACTCTGTGATTTCGGAACGTGCTATAGCCTAAGCCACGGAATGAAGAAGGAGAAGAAGATGAAGAAGAAGAAGAAGAAGAAGAAGAAGAAGAAGAAGAAGAAGAAGAAGAAGAAGAAGAAGAAGAAGAAGAAGAAGGAGGAGAAGAAAACAAGAAGAAGAAGAAGAAGAAGAAGAAGAAGATCTGATCATTAACTTCAGTGCTCGTACGACCATGTTTTAACTCGATCGCTTGCTAACAAACCGCTGATTCAAAACCCGCAGCATCCCCGATCACGATTACCATTTCGTTGTGAACTTCCATTGGCTCTAGGCCTGTTTTATCGGGGAATTTGTGAATCGTGATTGTAGAAACAACATACACTTTTGTAATCGATCAGTCTCGAACACATGCACAGAGCGACAACAGGGTATCAAAATTCACTAAAAAATAAATTAAGACTCTCAGTACCAGCGGAGTCTAGTACCTTGTGCCCTCTTCACTGAAGATGGTCGCCAGTGCCGCGGCCGAAACGTCTGGCGTTTCAAGAAAAATTAACAATAGACCGTGGCCTAATAGCCCGGTAAACATATCCGACAACTCCGGCCGTGGGCGTTTGAGTTAAGGTACGCTGGTCGTGGGTGAAACATGAGTTTTCTAAAATGAACTGCCGCAAACGTTTAATGATTTCACTTGTACTTCAGTTTTGGGTCACAGCAAACCCAAGTCTTATGACCAGTGGGTACAGCGTCCGTCTAGTAACAAAGACATCCCATCATAACTATGGACTCACTAGAGAGTGAAAGAATATTTTTTCCTCTGGTCATCAAGAATTCAAATGGAATGTACATTCAGAGTGTTAGCAGAAGACAGCATGGAATCTAAAGAAAATTTTGCAAAGTTTAAAATGTATTGTTTGAGTTGATCTTGTCGGATATCTCGGCTGCACCTTGTAGGGAATAAGGTTACTATGTAGCAAGCAAATGTCATAGAGTGTATTAATATAACAGTTAAACAACGTTGGTTGATATGGTACGGACACATAAGTCTACAGCGATTGAAGAACGAGAGCTGGCCTAGAAGGATACTAGAATAGCATCCGTTCAATCGCAGGTAAAGAGCGAGGCCTCGAAGAAATAGAGACAGGGTGTGGGACAGTATATGAGGAGCAGGAATTTACAGGAGGCATATGGTAAATTGAAAACAATGGTAGTGCTTTCATTACTGTGCGGTTGTGAAAACTGGTTCTCATTTTGTAAATATAATTCGAGGATACAGGTAGCTGAAATACAGTTTCCCTGCAAGTTGAAAATAGCACTCGATTAGATAAATTTAGAAATGAGGACATTTGTATAGATACCCGCTGAACGAAAAAATGGCTATAATATAAACAGCAGTGGAGACATCATTTAGAAAAGGGTAGTTCATAAACGAGTAATTAAACAATTGTCATACTGTATGACAGTGGCGACTGGTGGTTGCAGTAGTTGGTTGAGCGGATGGGGGGGGGTATTAAAAGACATTAAACTAACATAATTACAGTTATACAAACTTATTACTATAATTTTATAACCTCAAACAACGGATAACGTTTACCTTGAACCAACGTAAACACTAAACCTGACATAACTTATAAATCAAGAAGGCTGTGCTGATTTCATGACACAAAGTTGCGCTACAGCGCTACTAGTGGAGCGTTGCAGAAAATTTGCAACCGCCTAACTAACATTGAGAACATATGGCAGTTGTGAAGAGTAGCGCACGACTCCCATATGCTGGTATAGTAAGCTCTGCCATATACCGTTGAAGTAGCAAACGGCCTACAACCACCAGCCTGCACGTCACGTTTGAATTGTACGCGAACATTACCGCGTAGGAATAAAATTTCTCTCCGTTGAAATGTATGATACTTTTAGCTGCTTAATGTTTTCGTACATTATTTTACAGTTTAGTTTTTCTATATTGGTGGTTGTGGAATGCTGCAACCATAACACCAGCCGACACTGCTGTATGACCCACGATGCAGAAGGATTATGGGACCACCACACTGAAGATGGAACGATGTATGAGCTCGGAACACACAGCCGCCTAATCCTTAAAGTGCGAATGGTTATTTTCTGCACTGAAGTACACTAAAAGTTTATAAATTATTACGTTTACCTGCACAGCATACAACACGAACGTCCAACAGTTATAAATGCTACAGTAAATTTTATTAAATGCATTTAAAGTAGAGAGAAACTAAATGTGTACAACGGACAAAGAAGAATATTGTAAGTGTACACAAACAATGACAACCATTCAGTAGCAACAAAAGTACATTATCGTTCCAGAGGGAAGGGTATCCCTTAACGTAAGGGAATAATTTAATGTACAGAAAACGGTTGTTTGAATAGTCAATATTACTCCCTTGTCGTCTGCTTTCCTGTTTGCCAGACAAAGCCTTTAACAATGCGCTGTTGTTTGTCAGCAGCGACTTAATATTGTTCTTATTGTTTCTCAAAAAGTAAACAAAATGTAAACGCGCATATTTAAAAACAATTATGATCCCTAATAACTATAATACGATGAATCGTAATATTGGTGTATTTTATATTATATTCCCTTAATGCACTTAGTAGTATATATATATATATATATATATATATATATATATATATTTGAAAACTTCCTTATTAAAACTATAGTCGCATAGATTTATAGAATGAATAATCAATGGCTCCAGACTTTACCATGTACTAAAGACCAACTCCATTAGTAAGAAAGAAATTTGAAGAAAGTTAAGATGACCGTTTTCAAAAACACGTGTGTGCCAGTTCGTACTTATGGGGCTGAAACCTGGGATCTAACTGAGAAGCATCTAAACTCTCTTCATGCTATAGAGATGAAATAGCTCAGGAAGGCTGAAGGAAAGACAAGAACAGATCGAGTCAGAAGCACTACTATAAGAATGAGTCTTAAGGGAGTACCTTTGAAAGATCAAATTAGGAAAGCAATTACGCTGGTTTGGACACTTTCAGAGGATGGAAGGAGATAGACTTCCAAAACAATTGTATGAGGCAAGAGTTGCTGGGAGAAGACTCGGGCGCCGGAGAAGACTGACTTGGGAGGATAATGTGAGGTGCTCTCTGCAGGGGCTGGGAGTGCAGTGGAATGAAGCCAAGGCCCTCGCCGAGCAGAGACTACGGTGGCGAGACCTTTGCTCAATTTCCACACCTTGGGATAGAAGAGGATTGGAATGAGAAGATCTATAGAATCGGTATGTAGATATACTGTTGAGTAGCTTTACTGGTTAGCTAACAAGAAAGATTTCGAGTTTGGAAACAAAACTAAAATTTTTAAGACAGAATAAACTTTTAAATGTTATTCAAAAATTACAGTAATTGTTTAGCACGGATCGTCGTGTTGTACAGTGGAAACAGAATAACTGACACCAGGCGAAGTCGCTAATTACGACTTTAAGTCTTCTTCTTCTGCTTCTACATTCCAGGATTAGGCGACATCAGCTTGTTCCAGTCTCTATTTTCAAGTCATCTTTTGTCTGGTTTTCCCACATCTCTTTTCCCTTTAGGCGCATATTGTAAAACTTGTTGAGGTAGCCTTTTCACTTCCCCTCGACATATATGTTCAATCCATCTCAGCTTTCATTCCTCAATTCTTCCATTTACAGAGAACATATCCAATTCATAACTTGTCACATCGTTTCTATTTCTATAGTTGCGTGTAAATCCTTTTACGTATATCAGGAAATTAATCTCTCCAGCGTGACTTGTATCTTTTTTAGATAATACCCATGTTTTTCGGAACCGTATAAAAGAGTGGAGGCGATCTGTCGAAACTTTTGAAAAAGACCCAGATCTGCAAATCCATAGAATCGGAAAGTGTAGCAAATTCAAATATTTGGGAAGCATTATTTCAGAAGATGGAACAACAAAGAATGCCATCAGAAATAGGATACAACAGGGATAAAGGCTATTCGTTTGCTAAACTTATTACTTTGGTCGAACAAAATGAAACTTCAAACTAAACTGACAATCTACACAAGTATTGTGGAGCCCATTTTAACTTATGGCTGCGAATGCTGGCAACTTTCAGATAAAGAGAAAAAGATGATAGAAACTGTGGCCTTCTTAAGAATAGCGTGTAATATTTCTAGAATGCAACATGTTAGAAACGAAGATATAAGAAGGAAAACAGGGCGCATATTTACAACAGCAGAAAGAATAGAATCCAGACAGTTGCTATGGTATGGTCACGTAATGAGGATAGAGGAGAAGCGATGGCCAAAGAAAGCATTGACTTACTCACCACAAAACAGGAGAAGAAAAGGAAGACTGACAATACAATGGAGAACAGGAATTAGGAAAAGCATGAGAGATCGAGCCATTGAAGACGATGACTGGAAAGGTAGGGAGAAATGGCGATCGAAATGCGGGATGCGGCATAGACTGTAGGCCCCCCGATAATAATAATAATAATAATAATAATAAAAGAGTGGAGACTGCCATAAGCTTATAGAACTTCATTTCAGATTCCTTAACTTTAAGTGCAGGTAGAAATAAACGAAGACCGTCTTACACAATCCTTTAAGCTAACATTTGTCCAATACACAACAATAAATGTTATTATATTGCAGTTTTGTGCTAATTAACACAGTGTTTACTTCGCACTAAGCTCTGCCGCAATAACTCCGAACAGAACTTCTGAAATTGCCAGGTGTAACTGAATCGGACCGCTTTGTAATCCAGTATTTATAAAACCTCAGCCGCCTTGCACTGTAGTGAGGTAGCGGGCCTGGATAAGCTGATAGAGTAGTGGATTAAACGACTGACAATCGAACGACAAAGAAAAATTTGAACGGCAGTCTCGAGGTACACAGAACGTTTGTACCTAACGCTAACAAATACAATATGACTAAAAAGCAAGTCACAATATTGTTACGTAATGCGGAAAACGTGTCACACCATTACAGAGCATTCTACGTGTTTCTCGGCTATTCCAGTGGGATCCGGCTGTAATTCTGTGTGCGTACGTGATCTCAACATGCGTTAGCGAGACTTTTCTAGACTTCGCCAGCCGCGCGCACTGTGTCAAGTCCGCAATCAATTTCGTTCTATTGTAGCACTGACGCGTAGTATGGATGATTCTGGAATTTCAGCGGGGTCTAAATATAGGCATTCAGCGGCACTTAGTTCAGTTTTGGTGGCGATTTATTCCAGTGCAGTTCAAAGTATTGTGGCGAAGTGTTATGTGTTTTATAATTGTGCGAGACTCGTTGACATTATTATTGGGTGTGAACAATTTTTATTTATTGTTGTACGAGACGATCTTGTTTATTACATACTGTTTAATTGTGATAATTAAAGCTGGTGATTAGCGACTTAATTGGTGTCTTGTTTTTTGTTTTCCACTGTACCATACCACGATCAAATAGACCGTCGTAACAATATCAATCACTTTGAACCGCACCGTAATGCCGGCCACTTGATGCTTACTTATTCCTCGTTGAGATACCAGAAAAATCTATCACATTTCACATGATGCGTCGACAAATGAATTACGCAGTAATTCAAGCCCCTCTTGAACTCTCTAGGAACTGTGTCAACGTCCGACCTTGTACAATGTCGGGCAGAATGATCGATAAACGTCTGAAATGCGTGTCTCAAACATCCTCGAGCTTTGGCACTTTTCTTATCTCAATGCAGCGATAATATGTGTCAAAGAAACATGATATGTGTAGTTTATCATTATCATCATCATCATCTGCAAGTATTAAACAGAGGATGGTTTGCTCCGGTCTCATAGAGGCAAAGTCTAGAACTGGTCACTGCAGCACTTCCTCGGTTCAATAGTTGTTTGGGGATACGGCAGTCATCCATTCGGCAAAGACGTTCCCACAAATTCAGCCGATACTGGTCAACCCTATCGAGCATACTCATAATATTCAGTTACTGCTGTATATCTGTGTTTCTTCTATGATCGTGGTGAGTATATACTGCCACGTGTCGGAGAAATCTCATTTCAACACCTTGGATACGACTGGCCTGGCCTTTCGTTAAAGTCCAGTTCTCAGAACCTTACAGATGTGTTGGAAGGGACATCACCTTGTAGAATTTTAGGCGTGTTTCTTTACTTGCTGATCTTTCCGATCGATCCCACTCGAGTCCGCACTCATGCGGATATATGTAGAACTGTTTTTAGTATTTACAATTTTGATATTGAACGACCTCAATTTGAGTGATTTTGTATTCTGAAGACGAAACATATGTTTCGAAACGCGTAAAGATAATGTATCAAACGCAACACGAAGTCACACGACGGAAGAAATACGTAAGTATTATATATTTTTTTTGAATAAGCGTCTTGGCTACCTATTCAAACATGTCTTTTAAATAATATAATATGTATAATATATGTAATATATGTATAACGTAATATATGTATGTATAATGGATAAGACGTATATAGATGTGAGTGTAGTTTATAAGTACATAAATGTATAGAAAAGAAATTAAATGTTACTAACTTGAGTACTTACTCTGTTGTGAGATCGATTTAATACCATTTAAGGAAGTGTCCTTGTTTTGTATATTAGAGTTCAAAAGCTCAATCAGTCTGTAACAACCTTGAACCTTCAACATAATATTCCTTTATAATCGTCCGGTAAAATTACGGCAAATGAAGAGCCAGTAAAACTGACAAAGATTTTACAGCTACTCTGCTGATGAGTCTTTTAATGACGAGACTGAATGTTACGACTACCGCTGTGGAAGCCAAGTTGTAAGTGCCCATAATCTTTATGTAGAAAGGTCAGCGGAAAGGCATTTCTAAAGGGTTAGCGTTTTAACTCTGCAACAGATATTATAGTTTGTACAAACACCGGCCAACCAAAACAATTTTTTGTAATGAAACCGTTTGTTCTAATAACTATCTGTAGTTGAAGACGATTAACTTAAAATTGTAAAAATAACCGCTGCTAATGCAGCCGGGAGATATACTGTGAAGACTGAACAGGCAATATGCCTAATCTGTGAAGTGGAGTCCAGTCTATCTGCTTTGGTTCCCCAAGAAACCATTTTTTGGTTTAATCTTCGCTGAAGGTGATAAAAAAGATGAGATGCTCTGGGTGACTAAAGTAATTTGTTAGGTTATAATACTAAAGAGATATTTTTTAGGAAAATTATAACATTTTGAATCTTTCATACCACTCTCACTTGTTGACCGGGTTAAAAATGTTTTGTATGGCAGCACAACACCTAAACACCTTCAGGACAGGGTCCACTTGCCAGACCATCCACTGCCACTTCTACACTATATAACTGAGTTCGCTTGCAATCCTCATCGTCACATAGACGTGAAGATACCTATTGTAATATGAGTGAAACGTTGTCATACAAAACAATTCTGTCGCTGTCCATATCGGGAGAAGAGTTCAAAATCATAATTTCACACGATGTTTATTAATTCCTTCTGTACCCATCCAATAAACATTTATGCAGCGACAAAATATGGACATTACTTTGTCATATTTTCACCTTTTATGCTTTAAAGCAAGTTTTCTATTGTTTCAGTAACGATTAAATAAAACTCAGATGAGACGAAAGCTCGCAGAAAATACTGAGAGCTCCGATCTACGCTCGTTGGTTGAAGCCTCGAAACTCTGTGTCGAGCGTCAAGCTTCTTTTGTTTTCGTTGAAAACTGAGGACTTTTTTTTGTGTTTAGTTTAATTACATAGAGCGTAGTCTTTGAAAACTAAGGTTTTAAAAGTTATTTCTTTAAACTCGACAAGTATCCAATTTGTTTAAATTACAATTGCATACAGTTCTTTCCGGTAACACTTACAAACTAACTAAAAATGTACACTTACATGCGGAAAATTCTGTCATAAGCAACACTCCTGTTCAGGACACGTCAAAAAAACGGGTACCAGGATAGATAGATTCCTGAGCCGGCCTTGTTGAGCTCTCTTTTCGGAGAGGTGTCTCCGTAAATAATCTCCTTATCTCTAGGTATCTACGCATTATTTGGAAAAAATACTGCCGTGTCCTCAAAATGTGTTTGACAGCATGTAATACATTAATCCACCTAGCACAGGTAAATACAATTTTGGCATGTAAAGTGACCAATATGAATGTTTTCCTGCTCAGCTAGACGGACAATTCTGATGAACGCCTCCACCGCGCCTATAATGTGAAGTGGCCTTTGCGGAATCCATGTCGTCTTTCCGACAGGTCGCCCGGCTGCTGGACGGCCACCCCACCACTAGTCATGGATTCAGCAACCGTTCCAGGAGTTTTGTACAAACATACAGAGAGAGAGAGAGCCGAACGCTGACCAAATTTCAAGTTCGTCCTAATTAGAGCCAAGCAATGAGGAAGTTTTCTTTCCTTATGCAGCTGTTATAAATACTAAACCTGAATCGTGGGCAGAACGAAGCGATTGCTTCCATTGACAAATAAACCTTCTTCAATCCGCCTTATGACTGCTTTTTTATATACATATGACGCGTTTCAAATCATATGGTTTATCATCAGATCATAAAATATCCCTCGTATGACGTATTCATTAGTTAAAAATCTAATATCATTATGCACTGTTCACGCGTCAGTAGGTGAACGCGACCACCTATTCACGTTTGGTCGACCACTGAGAGGTTGTTCGTCTTTATCTGATAAAGCCTGTCCAAGGCGGTATTGTGTAACGGATTAGATTTAAAATTCAGTTAGTCAGTACGAAACCGTGACTGTTTATATTTGTATGCCCTGTAAATTTCAAACTACTCCAAGCCAATCACGATTCGACCCTTTTCACAAATATGTAGTGGTTCCAAGTGAGACTTCAAATCCGTGTAATTGTGAGACCAAATGGCGAGCATAGTTAGACTTTATGTTGACGAAGTTAAGATTTTTTAATTGTTTAGGTGTATGTTCAAGGAAACGTTTAGGAAAACCCCTCCCCGTTTGACCGATGTAAAAACAGTTACAGTCATTACATAACAGTTCATAGACGCCTGATTTCTTTTAAAAACGCGTATGTTCATTCCGTCTAAGTGTTTTTAATATACTATTGTTAAATAATGGAATCTACATACTTCACGAAAATTTCCCCATCAACACTCTGCTGTTTGCTGACGATCAAGTTATTCTAGAAGAAAACGAAAATGGGTTACATGAAGCAGTGTATCAACTAAGTAAAATTTTCCATGAATATAATTTAAAAATTTCCACGATAAAGTCTAAAATATAACTAAAATAAAAGGAAAATTCCCAGTACGTTCCAAAATTGTAATAGACAATAAAATTATTGGACAAATATTTTAATACAGCTATCTAGGGTGCGACGTACGCTATGGATATGAAAACGATATGGATTATAAAATAAACAGATACCAGAGGATGTGTGGCACAATTCATAAGACTCTGGTACGAAAAAATAACGACATTTTATAAAGTAATGGCGGCACTAGTATAACGATTTGCGGGAGTGAATCGTGGACACTCACCCAAAATCAGAGAAAACGAATTCAAGCTGCTGAAATGAAATTCTTAAGGATGCACCCTAAGAGATCACACAAGAAGTGCGGACAAAAGGCAAGAGCTGAAAATATACTCGATAAGCGATACAATTAAACAAAATTAAGAAAACTGGGTACAACACATTAATAGAATGGGTGACCCGAGAATACAAAAAAACATAATCCAGTATAAGCCTCTTCCAGAACAAGATAGAGGCAGACCAAGAAACGGTAGCCGTGAAGACGGAATAGGCTACAAGCCTAATTCTTTAAGTGAAGAAGAAGAAGAAGAAGAAGAAGAAGAAGAAGAAGATTGTTGAACACTAGTGTTACTTCCAGCGACTCTGCAGGGATGCTATAAGGTCCATGTGACTGCTTATCCTGCAACAATTCGCTACTTGAGCCAGTTCAAGTTGTTCAGTTCTTCCGAAAGAACTGACTCAACTAGCGAATCGTTGCAGGATAAGTAGACACATGGACCTTATAGCGTCCCTACAGAGTTGCTGGAAGTAATACTAGTGTTTAACAATCTTCTTCTTCTTCTTCTTCTTCTTCTTCTTCTTCTTCTTCTTCTTCTTCTTCTTCTTCTTCTTCTTCTTCTTCTTCTTCTCCTTCTTCACTTAAAGAATTAGGCTTGTAGCCTGTTTCGTCTTCACAGCTACTGGTAACTTCTTTGTGAACAGAAGGAACCTCTTTTCACGCACAACGGGAAAAGCATGTCTCTCGGAGTCAGAACCGGGCTATCTGTCCGCGTTTCGTGACTACAGTCCTCACACATCTACCCACGTCAGGTGGGGGGCTTATTGTTAGAACGTCATTTTGTAACATCAACAAATAGGCCTACACTAATATCAAAACTTTATTTTTGCCTTTGCAGAAAATAAACTACAAAACATGACGTATGAACCAAACGAGGTGTGCGTGGGACAGCTTTTATTTACGTACAATTGCAACGCAGAATACTGAATTCAGAGATATTTCTGTGTATTAATAACAGTTTACAAAATTCTGTTGCCAAGGGCGGCCGGATAATTGCCGTTTCCGCAAATCGCAGTTTTTGTCGCTCACCCACGTACTGCCACCGTTATAAACGGTATCTATATTTACAATACCTCAAATCTTTCACAATTTCTTTCTTAAGTCTGGCGTATTTCTGTTTTTGCAAACATTTATTATTATTATGAGCGGGGGTTCTACAGTCTAAGCCGCATCCCGCATTTCGATCGCCATTTCTCCCTACCTTTCCAGTCGTCGTCTTCACTGGCTCGATCTCTCATGCTTTTCCTAATTCCTGTTCTCCATTGTATTGTCAGTCTTCCTTTTCTTCTCCTGTTTTGTGGTGTGTAAGTCAATGCTTTCTTTGGCCATCGCTTCTCCTCTATCCTCATTACGTGACCATACCATTTGCAACTGTCTGGATTTTATTTTTTTCTGCTGTTGTAAATACGCGCCCTGTTTTCCTTCTTATATCTTCGATTCTAACATGTTGGATTCTAGAAATATTACACGCTCTTCTTAAGAAGTCCATTTCCACAGTTTCTATCATATTTTTCTCTTTATCAGAAAGTTGCCAGCATTCGCAGCCATTAGTTAAAATGGGCTCCACAATAGTTGTGTAGATTGTCAGTTTAGTTTGAAGTTTAATTTTGTTCGAGTTTAGCAAACGAATAGCCTTCTTCCCCTGTTGTATCCTATTTTTGATGTAATTTTTTGTTGTTCCATCTTCTGAAATAATGCTTCCCAAATATTTGAATTTGCTAGACTTTCCAGATTCCATGAATTATCAGATCCGGGCCTTCTTCTTGCATGTCTCCTATTTTTAGATATTCTGTTTTAGCAAACATTTATTGCGTAATAAATAAATAAATACATACATATAGAGACGTAATTGAAACACGTTTGATGTTATACTTATTCTTGGGTTATGTGTAGACTACGTGTCAAAACACACTTTGCACACAGATTTCCATACGCCATACGTCCGTGTGAAGTCGTCAATGAAGGTGGCGCTAGACTAGACACTATAAAAACCTTTACGACCATCGTAACCGCTGATCGTGCCACTTCTAGAGTCCGGAATCGACAGAAGATTGAGAAGGCTTTGGCTATTCGAATTTTAAGGACCACGCGGTGACCTCTTTACGCAATATAGTTGTATATTTCTTATGTGTGTACAGTAATCACAAGATTACCTTAAAGTATGCATTTTCTGGTTGGTAATATCGTCATCACCATCACTACTCCAACGATTAGCGCTTAGACATGTTCCGGAACCCATTTCCTCCTCAGTCTACCGACATCTCTCTTCCCAGTAGGGTGATAACCGAAGGCAGCCACAGGTAGACGGATATCTAGTGTTGTAATTCAAGTGTTCATACCGTCTCCTTCTGTGGGCTTCAGTCCTCTGGTACAATGAGACAATCCGATTTCCTAGCTCGTATGAGTTCTGTAAGTACATATATTTTTACTTAAGCAGGTTACTGACCTGCTGTAAAACTCCCCAATCTGGCGGACCAGGAACTTTGATTTCGTGCTGATCTTTCCCTAGAGAGTTGCTTTTACCTCAGCTGACGAGCTCTCTCTCTGCCCGATCGCAGTAGACTAAGTAACGTAGCCCATGTGTGCAGCCGTTGGCCTACTGTAGGCTCCTCCGCCTCCACACTAGATGCACACCCTGCTACCTATGTGCACCGTGCTGCCAGGACAGGACCCAGGGTGCCCTGGCAGAACCCCCATCTCTTGTTTGCTTACCGATCTACTCCGCCGAAGGGATTGGTTACCACAACCTTCGAGTGTATTGCTCGGCGTAACAGGGCCCACCAACGTGTAGGTGAGAGTGAGGTTGGGGTGGAGAGGCTAGTGCATTTCTCTTCAATGAAAACATATGTTTGCGTCACACCCCCTTTAGGACTTTTGGTTGCGAATAAATAAATAATAATAAAATATTAAAAAGTCCTTGTGATATTTTTTAGCCTAATTCCAAACTGTAATTATGCTAAGGATTGTCTTGAGTGTATTGGTTATTGTATATGTCAGTGACAGTAGAAAGCTACCATTTATATAAATAGTAAAACAGTTTTACCTTTATCTTTTCCGTCTGGTGGCCTTTATCCTTTACGAAACTCTACGCGTTTCGGGACATATGTCCCATCATCAGGAATATCCCTTGGTGAAGTTCGTCAATAGTTAAAATATTAAAAACAACTTTTTATACAACTTTACACATCACAATAAATATAAATGTAAACACAAAAACACGTAAAAACCCCCAAACGTGGAGACCACCAGCGATATCACGTGTGTTCTCACGTTTGGGGGTTTTTATGTGTTTTTTGTGTTTATATTTATATTTATTGTGATGTGTAAAGTTGTATAAAAAGTTGTTTTTAATATTTTAACTATTGACGAACTTCACCAAGGGATATTCTGAAAATGGGACATATGTCCCGAAACGCGTAGAGTTTCGTAAAGGATAAAGGCCACCAGACGGAAAAGAAAAAGGTAAAACTGTTTTACTATTTATATACATATAAGTGGCCTGGATACCAAAAAGCATGGATCTAAAGCTACCATTTATTCTTCAGGTTTACTATTTATAAACCGGGCACCAAGACCTATTTTATAAATGCTTCGTATGTCTGGAAAATAGCATGTGATATTCTGTATGGTATCGATGAGACTTTGTCAGCAATAGTCAGGATTATTGAGGTTGGATAACAAGAACATGATGTTCACGTTCAAAGGAAGTCAAGACTTCATTTAAGTGATTATATTCTCCGTTCCTCCTGAAACAGTCATCAACGATTTTATCATAATATTAAACAAACAGGGGGCTCCCTAGGAATAATCTAGAATAGGAATGTTGCGGCTTTCCTAAACCGTGACCGTGTTATAGATGAACATAACTAGGACCGCTTACTGCGTCACAAAATCAAATCAAGTAAATTCCTTGATTTACAATAAATGATTATTAAAATTGAAAACTCAAATCCAGAAAGCTCCATTAGAGAAATACACTATAATATTGTTACGCAATACGGAACGTTCTGGTACATTGGAGAACGTTGTTCTGCTCTTTTCTCTGATATCCCAGCAGATTCCAGCTGTAATGTTTATGTGCGTACATATTGCTGCTTTGTGATGAAAGACAATTACGTAACACTTATCATGCGTCAACAGTCGAGACTATTCCAGAGTGTACCAGTTAGCGCAAAGTGTTCAAGGCCAGACAGTGCGACTGTTTCTAGTGGATTCGAGAGCACCTGTTTAACACGTCATCGAAAAAGTGACAGATTATTCTGTGTTGTAATTTCAGTGGTGTATAAACATAAGCGTCCAGTGAGTTCGGTTCAGTTTAAGTGGCGATTTATTCAAGTGAGGTTCGACGTATTGTGACGAAGTGTTATAATTGTGCGGGACTCTATTAGCTGACATTACTATTGGGTGTGGACAAATTTTGCTCGGATTATTGTTGAAGCTGATTATAAACTGTATTTGTGATGATAAAAGCTGGTGATTAGTGACATCATTGACGTCTTGTATTTGGTTCCCCACTGTACCATACGACGATCACGGAGACCGTTGTAACAATATGTTAGGCTAAATGATGTAAAGAATTACAATCTAACATAAAAGAAATGATACAATTCCACAATATAACACAATTACAGTAATTTATTTCTTTTTATTAAGTAACAGTTTATACAAAATTTTTTTAAATTTCTTCAATATTTGAAAGTGAAACCATCATGTTTTCAGATATCTCAGAAATTTGCTTACAGTATCCCCAAGACTGACGTACGGCATTAGAAAATTAAAAAACGTTGAGTACTACTACTATAAAACTGCTGATTAGCAGTTAATCTTGACTGCAAAACAACAATAGTGTATGGCTTTTTCGTAGATCATAATAGGTCTTTAAATTTATATTTATTATCACTTATAATATAAATACGGCAGGGACTGAATATTATGAGTATACTCGACAGGATTGACTATTATCGGCTAAATTGGTGAGAGCATCTTTGCCGAATGGATGACTGCCGCATCCTCAAACAACTATGGAACTATAAGCCGAGGGGACGGAGAGGTGTGGGACGTCCGAGGAAGCGCTGGAGTGACCAGCTGTAATCTTTGCCTGTTTGAGACCGGAACAAAGTATCCTTTTTTTAATCCTTGAAGATGATGATGATGACGACTTCTAATGTAACACAGCTTGAGAACTTTAGAAACTACAGATGACTTTAAGGGAATAATTCCAAACTTTTTTGAAAAAGAGGCCAAGAAGAGCTATTGTATTAAGCTGTTCTCCTGTTTTCTCTCACAGCTAGTTAACACTCGTTATAAATTATTTAGCATTCATAGAGGTGAGAATTTACTGTGTACCGTAGTCTCTCCGTGAGTAACGCGGTGGTATTTTGTCAGGTAACTGCAAAAAAAAAGACGGGTAAGGAGCAGTACTAGTGATCTTGTTAGTAAGTCGACATCTTGTTAAGTCAGACACTGACAAACTGAGTTAGCGCAGACTTTGTCTCGCCGAGATGAGCCAGCCAACATTGTGTTGTTGTCGGTTAAATCCTGCGGTGACTGAATACTGGGATTACCGCTACAAACTTCACTACTTCACTCTAAATGTTTTACTACTAAACGCTTTATAGTGCTACTGATAGTTATAACGTGTATTCACTTAAGGGTTGTTCCTTTCTTACCTTCTTATTCTCATCTCTCTCTCTCTCTCTCTCTCTCTCTCTCTCTCTCTCTCTCTCTCTACATATATATATTATATTACATATTATTATTATGTATATTATTATATTATATATATATATATTGCAAGGTAACAGGTAGTTAGCAGACCAGACTTGCAGAAAAAGAATGCTCCATTAGTGATTTGCATACATTTGTCTCTTTTTTTTACACTAATTTGTATTAAAATGTTTTCTTGTTATTTCAAACAATGATACAACTTTAAATTTTCGCAATCTTCTTTCAAAATTATAATTGAAATAAATGTTTTCTTTTATTTAAAATAATGATATAATTTTAAAAGTTCAAAATCTTTTTTTTCTGTTGACGGCTTTATATTATTGAAAGTCAAATTCATTTTTAAATTTTGCTTTCCTGAATTCTCGTCTTTGTTGTCGTCCCGGTCGAAGATCTCGGTCCCGGTCTCCAGCGATCCGTCGTCCGTGTTGCACGTTCCAGCCACCGCCTCCAGGAACTGCCCCGCGTCTAGGTGTCCGTCTCAGCCGCCACGATGAGCAAACGAAGTTCAGGAACGGTAGTAGAAAATCTCGTACACTGTGGTTGCTCCCTGCCGAAACTCGCTGCTTCCTCGACTCTACGGGCCCCAAGGACTGCCTGAATGGATGTTGGACTAAACGATGACTATACTGCAACCGCTCTCGATGAGTGCTACATGAAAAACCCTTGTACACTGAACCAGCAGCGATATAGGGTGACGTCACAGACTACCTGCGCACAGACGTAATTCCTATACATTCTATGCTATACGTAAGAAAATTCTGGACACGCCACGTGTTGCAAATTGTATTTCCGCTTTCTCGATTTTCTAGAACACACGTTTCCACTACATATGAATAAATTAAATTAACCTTTTTATACGCGCACAACATTTCACTCAACCACTAAACTATAGCTTCATAGTCTTTATATCGTCTTATTACTAATTTATACTATGATTCTTAATTTTTAGCAATATTTTTACTTTCACTCTTACCCCAATTGTCCCGGACACCTACTACAGCTGGTCATAATTATCCTTTACATAATCACATATGGTGTGACCGCCTGTCACATTGCAATATATATATACAATATTTAATAGCCTATTTATAATAACTTTACCTCAAGATGTTTTTCCTTATTTGGAACATTTTTCGGGACACTTAGTACCCCTTTCCCATCCTCAGCCTTCTTAATTTTGAATCTTGTGGAGTACTTGTGGGTTGGTTGGTTGTTGCTATGGTTTCCTGTTGGTTTTGTGGTATTTTAAACTGGTATTATTGTGTGTAATTGTGGTGTACTGTATATATTAGTATGTGGTGTATTTTTTATGTTCAGTGCTTTGAAAATTGCGTCATGTTTTGTATTAATTTGTATTTGTTCAGGTATTAGTTTGTTCTTTGTATATTTGAAAATGTTTCCCAAATGTTCATTATGGTGCCTTTGTGTGGTATGTGTTTTATTAGTGTCATGTTGGTTAAGTCTGGGAATTCATGTCCAGTGTTTACTGCATGTGTGGCCAGATTAGATTTATATATTTCTTTATGCGTTTAGACGTTCAAAATAACGTTTTTACAGTTTTTTTTTTTTTGTCCTATGTAACATTTATGGCAATCTTGGCATTCAATTTTCTATATACCATTGGTTGTTGTATTATCTCTGCGCGCGCGCGCGCGCACACACACACACACAGCTGTTTTTTACACATATCTTGCACAATCTATTAAAAAAACTCATACACACAAATACGAATCGTACAAGCAAATCAAATTAATATTTGAGAATTTGTGAAGAAACAAAAATCGTTACGTTACGTCTGTTAAAGTGCTGACTCATCTCCGTGCTATTAGGCCGTGGTTGAATGCTGTCGATTGGAACAGACGTTTTGGCGCCACCTTTGGACGCCATCTTCAGTGCAACGATTCAAAAGGTAACTTCCATGGTGTTAAACCAGTTTTCCTCAGTCTGTGGCAAAAGTACTGTGTTCACCATCTTTTACTACAGTACTGTGGAAACTGGTGAACATGTGCCAGGTACCTGTTACACTGTGCCGTACCAATGTACCTATTCTATTTCCGTTCTTAGCTTAATCCTGTTGTACACAAACAGGCGTGGCACATCTGAAACGCTATTTGCTATTTGGATTAGAGGCGTGTTACTCCGACAGAAGCAGTGCAGACAGGATACATATAATACTGATATTGTATAAATACATGTAAATTGTAATAATTTTTCCTAACCAAAGTAAAATTTGTGTTACTGCGGTCAGACCATCAGTGAAATATTTTATAATACAGTTTATGGCTTTCTTTTTATTAACCATTTAAATGTCGCAACAAACAAAAAGTAAAGTTTATTTAAAACAAAAATAAAAGCTGTGATAATTAGGGTGTCAGTGTACTGAATACTATCAGTTGCTGTCAGACATTAATTCAATGCCTTCCATATCTGTATCTGAACTTGTATCATCACTTTAGTCAGCGTTATTATTGATAAGATTGTTCATTGTCCACAACGACGTCGGTAATGTGGGCCAGTTGCCATAGCTTATCATCTTCCTTGATTATATGCTGCATACAATAACTCGACTTGTCCTCCGTTGTTTCATTAACCGCCTTCTAAACAAATTGTTATATATCAAGCAGCTAATGTTTGTGTTGTGACGGGTAACATATCCTTTCAACTGGCTCCATATTAATTCAATACGATTCAGAACACAAGGAGGAAGGAGGAAGGCGTGACAAGGAGGAAGTCTTACAACGATGTGCCCCGATTTAAGTGGCCAGATAACTCTCACATGACTATACAGACATTCTGCACATTCGCGTAATACATTACGTGTGAACAGTGTCAACGCCCCTGACCAATAACGTTTCAGATTTGCCACGTGGGTTTGTTTACATCACGATTAATCTAAGAAGGAAAAGAGTATACCTCCACACATCGATGTGAAGTGACTCCGATCCCATACAATTATCTTCACAGGCATCGAATGTAAAAGAAAAAATTACTTTTGATGGGCACTCGCCTGTCACTTGATTGATCAAGTTGTCTGTTGTGTTTGCATTCGATTTTTTAAATTTTTTTTTATACTAGGTAAACATTTAGTCACCGGCATTCGAATAAAATTGTCCAAGTGTTTTGTGACTGTATTTCTTTTTACCACATTCATATTTGAGAAATAAACTTAGGACAGGTTCCAAAGTTGAACAGTGAAATTGATAAGAACTTTAACTTCCTTACTGCGGTATATCACCGACTCTTTTAACATTTATACTGACGATCTGGTAAGCAAATGGAAACATCTAGTGTACCCTGGTACTAAGTTATAACGAGACACATATTTGAATGTTCTGTTCTTTGGTGATGACTTGCTTGTACTTCAAAATACAGAATCTGCTTTACGTTTCATCAGATTTGAAAACAGTACAGTTTGGAAATCTCCACTATAAAAACAAACGTAATGGTATTTCGAGGGAAAGATCGAGTAAGAACAAAAATAACGATTAATGCTAGAACAGGTGAGTCATTGTAACTATTTGGGAAAAGATATTGGCTATGATGCGAGTTATGATATTGGTGTTATTTTATATAAGTTCTAAACGATCTGTGGGAAATAACAGATCGTTTCTAAAACCGTAATTTTAGAAAGAAAATACGTCGAAGTACAAAATTAAGGTTTTACAAGGTGAT
This sequence comes from Magicicada septendecula, assembly GCA_034769895.1. Classification (NCBI taxonomy): domain Eukaryota; kingdom Metazoa; phylum Arthropoda; class Insecta; order Hemiptera; family Cicadidae; genus Magicicada; species Magicicada septendecula. The sequence continues at coordinate 61,046,945 of CM068374.1, forward strand.
GGCAAATTTAATTACTGTAATAAATAATAATTATTATTGATAATATTGTTAATATAATATTATTATACATTATAAAATTACATATAATATAAAGTATTACATATTATATATTATATGTTATATATTACACATTATATATTATATATTATAATATTAATATGATTAAAAATATATTAATAATAATTAGTTAATTAAGTTATGGCCGTCCCCGTATTGTCCTATGGGCGTGAATTATAGACAGCAACCAAGAAACAAGACAGAACAATACAAGGCTCGGAAATGTCGTTCTTAAGAGGAGTTAAAAGGTGTTCTAAACTTGACCGTATAAAGAATACGGCCAGAAGAGAAGAATTACGAGTTTTTAACCTCAACGAAAGAGTAAAAGATTATAAACAATGGTGGAGAGAACACTTACAATGAATGTCAGATTCCAGACTGGCCAAACAAGTCTGGAAATACAAACCTACAGGACACAAGTCTGTGGGTAGGCTCAGGAAGAGATGGCTGGAGGATCTTTGAAGGCGCACGTTGCCTTTATCGTGCTGTGAAAAAGAAGAAGAAGAAGAAGAAGAAGATGATGATGATGATGATGATGATAATGCGATGATTGAGCAGTGTAGACAATATTTCGCGAAACACAGAAAATATACCACCGTTTGGCAATCACAGTTCTAAGGAGGGAAATTAATTATATTAAAACGGTGAAAAAAAAAGTAATTTTCTTTGCAGCTGTTGGGAAATTTAATTTACAATTATGAGATACGGAGTCACACAGTAGGCTAATCTTTGTAAAAAAAAAAAATAGTTTACAATAATATTCGAATGAAAGTCCTAATCATTACAACGTTATGTTTTAATTGAGTTTTAAACATCAATATTTAAGTATAGTTAAAGACGAATACTCCATAACGAACATGATACGCTTTGTAAGACAACAGTTCTTATTATTTGCAGATCTCCTTGTTTTAATATAGTCGCACAAAAAGGCTTTTTTTTGTAATAAATTCGACTGCGACACTTCCTCGTTGGTACGCTGCCACCATCGATCAGCAGACGCCCTATAAAACTGTGCTCAACACCTGCAAACGTGCGACACTTTTAGTGAAATATTTGATCTAAAATCGGATAAAGTTGGTCGCCAGAATACTGTTTGATTACGAGCAAACGTTTTTTGAATGAAATCCAGTGTTGTAAATCTAAACGTAGCAATAATAACGTGTGCCGTAAACAGATTTATGGATTGGGAACTGAATAAGATACGTTCAGCTTTGCCAACTGGGACAGTTAACTGTGAGAGCCAAGCGCGGTCATGTGAATAGCGCAGACGTTTTTCATTATTATATTTCGTTAAAAGTTGGACGCGCGCGCTTGTGAAAACACTTACGTTCCACTTCAGCCCAATGAAATAAGTTACTATGCGTTGCATTTTGTTTGCAATATTCGTGACTCACAAGGGCAATGAGAGACTAGCAGTATTGCCAAACAACAGACATTTTCCTATAGCACAACATATTCCTTTAACACAAACTACTTCAAGATAAAATTCTAATCTTCTCCACGACATCTAAATACGTATGAATAAATAAAGTTAATTTACATGTCATCATCATCACAACACGGCATAGCCAAGGTGCTGCCTGTTTCGCCTTCAAGAGATCTTCCAGCCAGAAAGTCTACCCGCAGACATAGGTCCTATAGGTTTGTATTTCCCTCTGTTTAAAGGTTCTGAGTAAATTAATTTTCCTCATTATAGGGCAACAGCCTATAGTTTGGTAAGTCATGTGGAGGCGCTGTCTCCTTACGAACTATGACTTCCAGTAATTTTTATTCAGCGTTGTCTTCCACTAAACTTTGATGCCCCAACATCCGACTGGAAGGGAGCAGCAAAATATAATTCTGTAACTCATTATTACAGCCGACTAATTCCAAGTAGATTTCCGCTTGTAATATTCCAAAGATAAACGTCCAGGATCATTTCCTTACGCACTAACTTGGTACTGGTGGCTACTGCTGCCCTCCACCGGGTATATTTATCGACCTACGGGTCTAGGATCCGTACTGTTCTGTATCAACAGGGTCACCTCACTCCGCCACGCTATACGGTCTTGGCTGGAGTTAACGGCTTTTTTGAGAACTAACATCACTTCATCCAACCCTGAGAACTTGTGAGGACCAGTGCCCAAGTCAAAGCGGTACAAAGGTACTACCTCTTCAAATTCCCACGACCCCTAATTTACATATATAATTATAAACTTACACTATCAAAAATTATGGTCATGTATTTGATTTATGACAAGGTAAATAAATTTAGGAATATTTATAGAACGGTTCGTAGAAACCTTATAAAAAAAATAACCAAAGCACAAGAATTAAATTTTATAAGAGAATTGCAATACCAACGTTGAATATGCGAATGAGGTGTGGGTGGCGACGAATCCGAAAAGATTCAAAGTGCTAAGATGCACTTCCTTCAGGGATATTGAAATGTAAACAAAACTGTACGTAAAATGTAAAAAAATGTGTTGATTGTTTTGCAGAAAATATCAATTGTCAACTCAAAAAAGTGCTTATCCAAAAACAAGTAAAAACAATTCTGAGCTATTGTAGCTAGACAATGACAAAAAGTACTCATAAGATTATAAAATTAAATAGTAGTGTCAGAAATAAATCTTAGAAATAACAAACTACTCCACTTTATTCTTAAACGGTCATATGACTACAGATTTAACGATTCTAAAGTAATACTAGGAATACATGTTTTGCTATGTAGCTCTGTAAAAGTTAGCGTTATTAATTCTTCGTCTTGTTAATTTGAGAAATCGTTACTTACTTTCATTGATTTCAATTCTACTTTTTAATCCAAGTGTATAACCTATTTTGTTTGGTATGTCCACGAATTTTGTTTCTATATTTTTGCCGATTAACTGCATCATTGTTTGAGCTAGCTTTCATTACACGCTCTGTAAACGCTGTACTATTAATATTTTTGTAATTACTTAATTATTTTTAATTTAATTAAGTATATTAACAGAGCCACAGTACACCCGTCCAATTGCAACTGCATCGAACGCTGACATTTTGTTTCGCGACAGAACCGTTTCAACAGTTCGTGTTGCAAAGCGACGCTTCGGTGGACGAGAGTGTTGAAACATTATCTTACGACAAAACAATTTCTCGTCAGCTGTTTTTGACCTGTGCAATTGTGTGGTTCGTGGGTTCGTGACAGGCATTAAAATAGAAGGCGTGGACTAGGTTAAGTGTAGTATAAACTTCCTGCCTTGTGTAGTTAGAATCCAGGTCATGCGCAGTTCAAAACGTCGCAAAATGTTTTGTTGCGAGACACAAATTGAAGGAGATTCGTCTTTGGTCTCGAGGAGCCTCGCGACGCCTCTATACAATGTCACAGCCAGTGTGTGGAGCTTTATAGATCCTAATGGCAGTAGACTCGTCTGCGACGCTTAGCGACACAATGCGCCAAAACGGTTCAGTCGTAAAACAAAATGTCGCTACAGTAAGGGCGGCCGCCCTTAGACTAATGGCTGAGATACTTCTTCTTCTTCTTCTTCTTCTTCTTCTTCTTCTTCTTCTTCTTCTTCTTCTTCTTCTTCTCTTCTTCTTCTTCTTCTTCTTCTTCTTCTTCTTCTTCTTCTTCTTCTTCTCTTTCCTACAAGGATTACGTGATACCACCTGCTGTCATCAGAAAACTTAAGCTATCTCCTCCTCGGCCTTCCGGGAGGTCGTTTCCCTTTGGGGTTGTGAAGGTGTAGTTACCTGAGAAACCTGTAGGCGATCAGACAGCCTAGATGACGCAACCATTGGCACCGATATTCCCGGATCACTTCACTTAGTGAGGGAAGTTTGAGTTCCCTGTATCCTCATTATCTATTCTATGTCCACGCGTACGTAAACGTCCCTTCACAGAACGCATAAACCTTACAACTTTCACTTTCTGGGATTCATAAAGCTTGTCATCTCAAACGGATATGTGTCCTGCATACTCTGATTGCTATTTCTACCAACTCTTGCTGACCACAATCAAAATGAGATAAAACTGCTGCATTCTTTCAAACTCATCAAATTTCCGATAACTTGTCCACCCTCCTTCGTCGTTTGCGCATTCAGCAACTTTCGAGATACATTCAAATTTATCATTTAATAAAAGTGGCTGTCAAGACAAATTACTTCTTTTTCTTCTTCTTCTCTCCTCTTCGAGGATTAGGTTATATAAACCAGTTCCGGCACCCATCTTAGCCTCGGACAACCCGCGTTTCTTCTACCAATGGTTTTATAGTTCAGTGCCGCTTTCGGCAAATGAGCCTCTGTCATCCTTTGCAGATGATACCACCATTCTCTTTGGTAAATCGAAATAATTTCATTAATGTCCTTTACTTCAAGATCTGCTATGATATCTTCATTCCTTATTCTATTTTGCAGTGTATAATTTAAAGTATTTTGAAGAAACTTCATTTCAGCACTCTGAACCTTGCCGCTTTCCTTTTTTGTCATGACCTACGCCTCACTTGCACATAAAGCAACGTGCGTATTGCAATTGTCTTATGAAATTTAATCTCTGTGCTGTGTCTTGTTTTATTTCTAAGATTTTTTTTGAATCGTACCACAAATATTCCTAAATTTATTTGCCTTCTGTTTTATGCCATATTCAGATTTATAGCTTACTGCAAAGGGGAGATATTTAAAACGGCTCACTTGTTCTATAGTGTTGTTGTTTATAAGTATCTTAGTCCTCACTGGATATTTACCTTTAAAGGCCATGGTTTTGGTCTTTCTTACTGTAAATATAATGTTTTGACAAATTACTGTAAATAATAATACCTCTTCTAGGATGACACCATGTTGCTCGTTCTCAATATATACAAATCAGTTGATCAGTTTTAATGTAGAATTTTTCCATCGAATTTAAAACCTACAAAACGTGGTTGTTTTGTCTTCTTCTTCTTCTTTTATTTCTCCACCCACAGGTTAGTAGCACTGCATTTTCTTCACTTCGGAAGACAACCTCTCAATCACTACATAATTTCTGTAACCTTTATGTCCTGATATTTCGCATACACGTGTACTGTATTTATTTCGATAGTTATGGTCACTGGAACTGGGTTTCGTAATAACGAGCGAGCGCATCTGCTGGACATAACTTTGCTGCGGCTGAAGTCGGACCGCACACGCGGCACCAACTGTACAATTCCTGCGGTGTCCTCCATATTATGGTCAATCAGCATTCTGTACGCCAAACAGCCTTTAACAACGTACGTGTTACATGATTTTGTTTCATATTACGTGATTACTTTGTTTACGTAATGCTTTTGTCAATCGTTTGTCTCAAGTGTCGTAGCAATAGTTTTAAGGATTTAATTCTACACTAACCTAAAAGCCACAGAATTAATTGTAGATGTTACACAAGACTTAACTCTGTGTCCCTGATGGAGAGGATAACGTATGAGTGAATGTGTTAGTGCTACACTCGGGAGCACATATAATGGCGAAAAGTGAAAGCGCATTGCGCAGAGAGAGAGAGAGAGAGCCAGTAAGCGAAATGATTGACTGGCTCTTATTGGCTGCCACATCACGTGATATTTTGCTCTTGCCTCTGCGCAGCTGGCAGCTCTCGCTTTCCTTTCTGCTCCGTACTTTAGTAGCGTTAGTTTGTCAAGGGCAATGATTCATGACAGCTGCATATCCTGTTCACAGTGCAGACTGGCATCCACTCACAAAGGCACTCAGACATTATTACACACTTTCTAATAATGCAGTCTGGTTTTCACCGTTGCGGTATTAAATGGCGATCAAAGACTACGTATTATTGGTTTTATAAGTATTATTACTTTTTAAGTAATTGTGTTATAGTAACATTACCAATATTAATTTGTGAACTGTCGTTTAGGATTAGTGTATTTTAGTTACTTTCAGTTAGTGAGTGGTTATCATATTACTATTTTTTTATTTGTAGCTGTCTATTCACAATGTCTCTTTAACGGTAATCGAAAGAACGAAACTGAAGAATCCTTGTTCACAATGAAGGTCGCGAAATAATTAGTAATATAATTTAATAATGTGATGAAGAAAAACAACGAAATTCACTGACATACACACTGAATCAAGTAACAAAACAATACGCGTATTACTGTAATAAATCGAAAGGCATCGTTAAATACTTGAGAAAGGGAAGTAAACAAAGTCCAGAAGGAAAATTCTCCACACCGGGGGAAAAACGTAAAACATGTGAGAAAAGGAAAATTTTTATTCATGATTTCGATAAGTATGTAGTAAGAAATATTGTTCAATAATTTTATAAAAATCAAAATGTGCACACTGTTAAAAAACTTTTACGTATCGTGAAAGAAATAATCCATTTCCCATAGGGCGCTAAATCATTAACGCGAGTGTTTAAAAGTGTGGGATTCAAGTGGAAGAAACGTAGAAGTAAAAGAAAAGTGTTAATGGAAACCCCAGATTCGTTACAAGTACCTTGTGCAAATTAAAAGTTTTCGGGAATCTGGGAGAAACATATTTTTTGTTGATGAGGGGAAAATGAGCGTTAAATGCATTTTGATAATGTAATGTGAATCGGTATTTCTCAGAAGTCGTTGGTTTGTTTACAGCACTGAGCGTGTCTACTCTCTCTGTCTCTGTATCTCTGTCTCTCTCTCTCTCTCTCTCTCTCTCTCTCTCTCTCTCTCTCTCTCTCTCTCTCTCTCTCTCTCTCTCTCTCTCTCTCTCTCTCTCTGTCTCTCTCTCTCTCTCTCTCTCTCAATGACACAAAGTTCAGTCTAAAGTAGTATCTTTGCTTCTTTTCTTTATTTCGTTTCCACATGGTTTCATTTTGTTTCCTTTTGAGTAATTTATTTACAGAATCTGCTTCTGGATTACAATCTAATTTTATTGGTAATGTTAATGTCACTATTAAGAAATAAATAGTTTTTATAATCAGTCGTGAAAAAGTTTTAAAATTACCGTAACCTCAAATTGTTAGACATTTGAACAGCGAGCGGCAGTCAGTTGTTAGGCAAGGTCGTATGTGAGGTTAATATAGGCCTATATGATATTGTTACGACGGTCTATTGACCAACGTATGGTACAGTGGAAGACAAAATACGAGACACCAACTAAGTCACTAACCACCAGCTTTGATTATCACAATTAAACAATTTGCAATCAACAAAATAGTGTCTTACAACAAATCAAATAAAAATTGTTCACACGCAATAATAATCTCAACGAGTATAAAACAATTGCATTACAATTGTCCCGCACAAATATAAAACACTTCGCCACAATACTTCGAACCGCACTGGAATATGTCGCAACTCAAACTGAACTGAGCATCGCTGAGTACTTGTATTTATACCTGCTGAAATCTAGAAACGTCCATACTACGCATCAACAACGTTATTAGAAAACACCAGAGCGTAATTGGTTGCGGCCTTGCACACAGCGCGCGCGGACCGGTGAGTCCGTAACAATCTTGCTAACGCATGTTGAGAACCACGTACGCACACAACATTACAGTCAGTTCCACTGGAACATTCGAGGACGTTCTGTAATGTCGTAACAATGTCTATGTGTATGAGGTGGATGTATCTGGTTTTGCAACTAACCAGCAATTTCAACTCCAATTTTAGTCAAGATGTATATTGGTTTTTTAAACTTGTAAAATTGTTAGGAACACGTAAAAGTTAATAAACTGTAGGAAAATGCAAAAAACTAATGTGAATTTAAAGAAAGTGGACTATCTTGTTTTGAAACTAGACGACCGTTAATCTAATGACATAGTAAGGGCACAAATTGTTGAACCAGCGTTGCGGGCTTCAAAATCTGTGCGTGCCTTTCGGGTAACCCTATATTACGTTTTTGTCTACAAATCGGGTGAATTATTAATATATTTGCAGCGTTTTAAAAAAAAATAGCGGCCTCCACTAGCGTGTATCTGAAGAAACAAATGTTGTAAAAAACAAACACTGCAACTATGTCTATGCCTCAGCTGTAATTGCAGGCATAAATATGACGCTCTAACAGCGATGCAATTTGCGCCCGCATGTTATAATACTCGCCTTGAGATTATTTCATTACTTGTTTTCAGAACATAACCGTAAATTAACTACTCTATAATAACTGCGAAAAGAAAGCGGGCGGACGAGAACGAGTGCGAGTTTAATGCAACGATTCGAATAACGTGGAAACAACACACACACACACACACACACACACACATGTATGCATATAATAACCGGTACACGAAGTATATACCTGCATTAAGTCTCTAGTTGTTATTGGACAACTAGTACAGGCACGACATCAAACCGAGGTAATTGAGGGGAAATTTATTGCTACTACGTTGGTAGTTAGCTTTTACTCGCAGTAGCTGCGGTTCCTGTAGAACCCCAACTGTTTTATGGTGCTTTTCTCCATTTTGTTTGCAATAATAACGTGAGTTTATCATATTATAAATATATATGTAACGTAGTTATGTGCAATAACAGTTTACATATATAAAACAGCGAATACTGTACATGTTAGTTCTTTTGTTGTGTTGTCATATTTTCTGTTTCCTTCGAAGTAATATAGCTGACACAAATTATCTGCGCGTAGAATGCACGTTGTCATAAATGGTTTCTGCTTATTGTAACAGCTTAATTTCAGACTTCTTCATAACAGAAAATACCTAATAATTCTCTATAATAATATTTATAGTCTATTCTTATTGTAAGTAGTAATATTTATTAGACTATTAATAGGCTATTTAAAGACACAAATTTACAACTATCTTATAAAACAGATAATGTAGCTTTTATTCAAATAAAACCTAAAACTAATTTCAATATTTACAATAAAAACGGAATATAATTAAGAAAGTTGTGTTAGTGCTTATAATCACAAACAGAATTATCACTGTTGCACACCACTATAGAAAAATTATTCTGATTAGCGCTTTCAAGCTTCACAGCTCATCGTCAGATCGGAAATCTTGATTTCCGATCTGACGATGAGCTGTGAAGGTTGAAAGCAATAATCGGAATAATTTTTACTTCGATGTTCCATAAGGAAATGGAAGTATGGTGATGGCGAAAAAAATCGTGTTCGAGATAAGAGCTGATTCTGATTGTACTACTCTCAAAACATGAAGAAACGTCATTTTTTCGAAAAGTGTCTCTGTGTGTAGAATTTTTTCTATGGCAAAACGATAACTGCCGCAAATTCAAACAGAATTAAATAATTTTTGCATACCTGCCTGAGTTGTAGAGGACTCAAGGCCTGTTGATTTTGGTGTAGATCGGTTAAGGAGAAGGGTTAGTTTACCAGCAACGTTTTACATTTTAACAAGATTAAAGTACTTGAAAATTCATTTAAACTTTTTCAAACAATGGTAATTGTTAAAAATACAATAATTTTGTTGCCAGGCAATAGAATTAAAATTTTTTCATTTTAATTTGAATAATGTATGAGTGAAAATATATCGTTCCTGCCAGGCAAGCATATCTCAATTATGTAACGTTTACGTTTCCAAAGTTTTGTTATTGTGATTACCGCATTATTGGTCTCAAGATTTTTCTTAACAGTTTTCTTTCCGTGACCTCTGGTTCTTCCATCATAATTTTCTTGTTCAGGATCAGACACTCAGCTTCATAAAATGCTTCCGGGCGAATTACTGTTGAGTCATGCCTAAGTTTGGATATTTATTTCTTGTTATATGTATACTTCGTTAAATGGTAAACAACTTTCGTCTTATTAATGCGTGCTTTAATGGCTTCTTTCTCTGAGACATTATGTTCAATAACTTCTCCGAGGTACTTGAATTTGTCAGTTCCATAGATTTTCCCATATCGAGTTTTAATTTTCTTAGATGTAGTCTTGATGTTTATTTATTATTATTATTAATATTATTATTATTATTATTATTATTACTCCTATATTTTGTCATGAAGGTTTGTAACTACGGCTAGCTACAAGACAGGTAATTCCAAAAGTAATGAACTTTTATAATATTCTGAAATGTGCCGAGAATACAGTAAATGTTGTTTCCGCACAATTAATATTTTGTAAATTGTCGTATTAGCTCTTTCATTGGTTTTCTTCACATTTCTTCTCAATTTTTGTAATATTTTGTGTTGGCCAGAAGTGAAAACGCTCCGATATTTACGCGGTTACAATATTAGTGGACCGACGCCAGACGTGTTGGCAGTAACTAGTTCTATAGATGCTGATTATGACAGATAAAACGTGTCTTTTTACTTAAAACCGCTTGACAGATAGTGTTTAAACACTATGAAGTATGCAGTGGCCATCATCATCACCAACACTCCAATGGATTAGGCCCTAGGGATGCTCCGGAATCCATCTCCTCCTCGGTATATCGACATCTCTCTTCCCAGTAGGGTAACAACCCAAGACAGCCACGGGTAGACGGATTGTTCAGGCATGCCGTTCAAGTGTTCACACCATCTCCTTTTGTGGTCTTCAATTTTCTTGTGCAACGATACAATGTTTTCTTTCGCGTCTAATATCTTAGTTTCTTTTCCTTGGAACAGCCTTGCGTCCCTCTTAGAAATTTCATTTCAGCTGTATGAACCCTCTGTACGTCCCTTTTTATCGAGGGTCCGTGTATCACTAGCATACAGGAATGTGGGGACAGCCACAGTTTTATAAAATTTAATTCGGGTATCCTTCTGTGTTTTAATTTTCAGGTCCCTGTGAATCATTCTACAGATGCGTCTAAATTTCGTTATATTACTATCGCAATCAGTATCGGTTCCTTATGAGATATAAGGTTATATTGCATAACCCAGGTGTATGCAATGGTATATTGATTAATTTTAATTTTTTAATTTAATTTTACTAATATTCACAGTTATAACAGCTGAGGTCACAGATTCGTATAGCACACTTCTGTGTTGGAACAGTGCCACGACCAACAAACAAGTGACTCTGTATAAAATCGTGTCCAGGTATCGATCCCTACGAGGACTGTGGTGTGCACTGCCGACTGTATTTCATGAAATACGTACATAATGTAAAATCGAAGTTAAGTTCTTTGCCAAACGTCTTTTTAAGTACAAACAACTGTTTTTAGAATAGCATTCTAAGTCGTAAATTATAGTATTGCACCAGGCTGTGGTAATAATTAACAGTGTGTCACAGAAATAAATTTATAGACGGGGACCGACTGGAATAAATTACGTTTTACCTCTGCCAACTGGGACAGTTCCCGGTGTGAAACGTGGGTCTGTTGACTGGAAACTAAAACGGGCAATTATAGTGAGTTAAAGTTATTAGTCTGTACTGAACTTTACTAATGATCATATTGTGCTAAGCGCCTCTATCAAGGAAGCCACTTTCCATACAAATACTATTGCTTTGTCTTACTACCTATATTAAAAACACTGTAGGCCATATGGCAGTATACTTGTTTGCATTTTTAGTTCAGTTTGGAGAAAAAATTATTTTGAGACTGTATAAAATTCTTAAATTAGTAGTGACCATCAGTCAATAAATTATAAAAGGTTTAGCGAGGATCGGATCAATAAACACACACACACACACACACACACACACACACACACACACACACACACACACACACACACACACACACACACACACACACACACACACAGTTTTACACCATTTGTGTCGACATTTTGACAGTATTCTTACGACGGTCAACAGAGCGTCGTGTGGCACAGTGGAAACAGAATAACAGACACCAATGAAGTCGTTAATACAAACTTTAATTAGGCAAAAACAACAGTTACAACTCAACGAAGGCACTATTCTTCTTCTTCTTCTTCTTTGCTCCTCACGGAGTAGGCACTTTGCCTGGTCCGTCTTCACAGAGTATCCACGAAGACGGTACTCTTATACAACGACGAAGCCACTCTTATACAATAACTCGAGTTTACATTTGTCCAACAAACAACAATAAATGTCGCCTTATTACAGTTTTGCACTGATTAAAACAATAAACTCCCATTCCACTAAGACTGCTAAAATCGCTTGATCTGCACTGTAACATTGCCAAGTGGCCACTTCGAAATCCAATATTTACACTCCGGCCGCCTTGCATTGTAGCAACACAGCTGGCCTGGATACCGCTAGTATAGTCGAGTAATGTCTGGAAGGAGTATCTCACATGACCTAGAACATCACGTAATTTTACCGAGCAGAAAGATCTCAAACGAGTGGAACAGTATAGCGCGTCGCCCCATGGCAAGTCGTCAATTAGGCACTTTTGTAATTTTTCCGCTCAACGTAGAATATGTATTGCCGTTTTTAGGACCTGTGTACTGACAATAGAGAAAAAATCAAACATATTGTAGAAACGTTGACACAAATGATGTAAAAAAATTGTGTCTACACTTACTGTGACCGATTATTGCTAAAGCTTTCATTATTACAATAATGATTATATATTTTTATTTTTTTCACACTGTTCAAACAGATCATTTTGAATTTAAACACGTAATTTCTAGCAATGGAAATAATAATGTTTCAATAATGGAAATAACGACGTGCTTAAACAGTGGAAATAAATAATTGAACACCAGAGAAATCAGTAATTACAACTTTAATGAGAGTTTAAACAAACAGAAAACACTTGTATACAACAATTCTTCTAAATTACGATCGCCCAACACACACTAATGTAACAGACAATACACCGTAATCACCTAATCAACATTGTATCAATAAATAATGCGAGTCATAAGTTACAGATGCCACACACAATAATCACTTTACAGGAATCCGCTGTCTATATAGGCACTGATTGCGAATCACAACTACTACAGGCTGCACGACACGACTGGGTGTTGCGCGGCTCGCGCGAGGCGCAAGTCGCGACTTGTGCAGTGTCCCGACTCTCAATTAGAATTCTGCCACTGGGTCGTTTAGAGTTCAATTTATATGCTTTTTCTACTTAATGGAGGGCCTGAAGCGACCCTCGATGGTGGTATACACCGGGGCTAGTACACGGGGTCGCTTCCAAGACTCACCTCGCCTTGGAGTATAGTTACCAAGTCCGGCAATGAGGGAATTGTGGGCCACACGTGCTGATCGAACATAGAATCTACGCGCCAGGCGTCTCACGGTGTCATCAAAATAGCGGACACCGAGTCGTCTCCTCAAAAGACGAGAAGAGTACCTCCGGGGGACTGTACACGCGAGTTTAAGTCCCCGGTCGAGAACGCGGTGGAGCGCTGATCTATGACACCGAGCAGCAAGGTATCCCCAAACAGGACAGGCGTAGGTAATCACGGGCAACACGTACGTGTACCCAGCCTGGGGATTAGATATCTCGGGCCAAAGTCTACTGAGTTGCGCTCTACTACTACAGGCTGACTATAGAACACACGTATTTATACTCCGCTGAGACTGCGAGTGATTCTACGACTTTCCCGATGATGGATCGCGCTCAATAACCGTGTAGCCAAAAGCTCCTTAAGAGCACTTATTATGTAGACTGACGACCTCCAGACTATAGTTAAGGCTACCTTGACGCTTAAAAATAGAACAAAATATATTTCATATATGTTCCATCTGAATTGTCATACTCTTAACGAGTATTGTCAAGTTTTATAAAAATTTAGTCGAGAGCAATTTAAGTTTTGTAATACGTAATCTTGTTCTACAAATTCTGTAGAAACAGAAAGATAATATCCTACGGTTTCGGAGGTTAGTAATTAGCAGACCTAACTAAACAAACAGTAAGAATACTTAGTTGTTAATGAATCGTTTTGATATATACGCTTAACACTTGTTCTCCTTCATCTCCCTTTTTAAAACGTCAAACCTTTTCATTCTCCTCTTCCTTCTTCTTCTTCTTCTTCTTCTTCTTCTTCTTCTTCTTCTTCTTCTTCCTTCGTCTTCTTCTTCTTCTTCTTCTTCTTCTTCTTCTTCTTCTTCTTCTTCTTCTTCTTCTTCTTTACTTTCTTTTTATTTTCCTCCGTCTATTCCTTCTCCTACTCTTCTTTTCCTTCCGCTTCCACTTCCACTTCTTCTTTTCTTCCTCGTCTTACTCTTCTTCTCTCTCGTCTCCTTCCGCTTCTTCCACATCTAGCTATTCTTCTTCTATGCTAGAACATTGATTGCCGAATGCCATTTGATCTGCGCCAGTCGATCACATTTTTTTAGTACAATATATCATTTGAGTTAACATTTAGACATAAAACTGTGTGTGTGTGTGTGTGTGTGTGTGTGTGTGTGTGTGTGTGTGTGTGTGTGTGTGTGTGTGTGTGTGTGTGTGTGTGTGTGTGTGTGTGTGTGTGTGTGTGTGTGTGTGTGTGTGTGTGTGTGTGTGTGTGTGTGTGTGTGTGTGTGTGTGTGTGTGTGTGTGTGTGTGTGTGAGAGAGATAGGAGGTGTCCTCTTTGCATTAGCCATACCGCTCCCCCTACTCACCAGTGACCCTCATTTTAATTTACTGGCTTTGTGATCCTCTGGGCATATAAAACAGGCGCAACACTAACTCGAATTAGTTGATTACTAATTAGTTTCAAAACAATCATCATCATCTATCTGTCCAGGGTTAGGCAGGTTGCCTGTTCCGGCTTCACCATCTCCGTCTCGGTCTGCCAACAATACTTCTTCCGGTTGGCTTATAATTCAGGATTTGTCTTGGAATTCTTTCTGGAGACATGCGCATAACATGCTCATTCCATCTTTTTTTATAGTTTTTCGCTGGTTCCGTTACTGGTTGCACTTTTAATTCCTGTCTTATATCTTCGTTCTTTATGTGATCTAATCTTATACAATCTTTCACAGATCTAAGATATTTCATTTCAGACGTTTCCATCTGTCTATAATATTTCTTTCTTGGTGCCCATGATTCGGACCCCTATAATAGCATGGGGACTGCCATCACCTAATAGAATTTTATTTGTGTTTCTTTCGTGGTCTTCAAAACAATTATGAATATTACTTTTAAAAAATTTTCCCGCTTTTTTAGTAAATTTATATTTAAATGTAAATATTTAAATCACTGTTAGGCATAACTATTACTGCTAATTAAAAAAAAATTATTTAATCGCTCGGAATGCAAATATTTAGAATTACTTTGTTACATCTGACATAAAATGCGAGTGATTCAGACATTTCATTTGTTTATTAATGTCTGATATTTAACTAAAAATTCACGTAACAATTTTCTACTTTACTTTTCTTATTGCATTTCCATTTTTAATTATTCTGTATTCGATGTCAGTTATTTTCACCTCACCTAGGATTGCCATCCGCTAAAATGAACACCTTGGAGAAACGAGAAAATTTGACAAATGCGTTTAAAACTCGGACAATTCCAGACATATACACAGGTATCATATACATACATATCTCGCACGTCTGTAAGCCTACACATATACAGTATTTAACTGAAAACACTACTTTAATGTACATAAATTAACATCTGCCGTTCGACAACGGAAAATCCGCTTACACTTCTTTCCAACAACAGCAAAAATTGGAATGTCTGATGTGTGGTTAGCACGTACATAATATACGTTCTGTATTGCTGAAAAGTAAAAATGATTTTCAAACTAACGTTTTGGTTTGAGAAAAGAATTTATATATTATTAAGGGGGGGTCCTACAGTCTATCCCGCATCCCGCATTTCGATTACCATTTCTCCCTATCCTTCCAGTCATCATCTTCAATAGCTCGATCTCTCATGCTTTTCCTAATTTCCTGTTCTCCATTGTGTTGTCAGTCTTCCTTTTCTTCTCCTCTTTTGTGGTGTGTAAGTCAACGCTTTCTTTGGCCATTGCTTCTCCTCCATCCTCATTACGTGACCATACCACAGCAACTGTCTGGATTATATTCTTTCTGGTGTTGTAAATATGCGCCCTGTTTTCCTTCTTATATCTTCGTTTCTAACATGTTGGATTCTAGCAATATTACACGCTCTTCTTAAGAAGTCCATTTCCACAATTTCTATCACCTTTTTCTCTTTATCTGAAAGTTGCCAGCATTCGCATCCATAAGTTAAAATGGGCTCCGCAATAGTTGTTTGAAGTTTCATTTTGTTCGACCAAAGTAATGAGTTTAGCAAACGAATAGCCATTCTTCCCTGTCGTATCCTATTTTTGATGTCATTTTTTGTTGTTCCATCTTCTGAAATAATCCTTCCCAAATATTTGATTTTACTACCCTTTCCGATTCTATGGATTTGCAGATCTGGGTCTTCTTCTTGCATGTCTCCTATTTTCAGATATTCTGTTACAGTAGTGTTTATGTTTAGGCCCCATTTCTCGTACTGCTCTTTCAATTTTCTAAACATATAGTCTGTGTCGTCCTCGTCACACGCTATAATTACCTGATCGTTGGCAAATAGGAGAGTTGTTAAGCATTGATCATCCATTTGAATTCCCATTCCTGATGTTTTTCTTCTCCAGTTACTGACGGCTTCTTGGATATATATTTTAAACAGGGTAGGTGATAAGCTGCACCCTTGCTTAAGCCCTTTTGTGGTAGGAATCATTTCTTAAGAAAAGAATATTTAGTTTATAAAATACTTAACATTTTATAATAACAAAATAACACATTTACGTAAAGAATTGATATTTAGTAACAAATCATGTCATTTGCTTAATGTAAACGATATTCTAATTAATGTTGAAAACATTAATAAAGTAAACTTGAAAAATTATTTAAATAATTTAATAAATAAATAAAAAATGATACATTAATCGAAAAAATAATTTTTCGTTAATTACACCATTACGCAATTATTATTCTTTTTTAAAAGTATTTTAAGTAAATGCTTTCTTTATGTGCCCATTCTAAAAAGACCTTTCACAGTATTCAAATTCCCAACCAAATGTTCCTTTTTGAATGAGGGTGTGTTCTTTGTAATGCATCAGTAAAGAAGAATTTCTGGTTTGAACTCTGTAATTTCTGAAGTAAACAGTGAAAAGAAACTGCTACTATTTTTATGTAAAAGCAAAAATCACAATCTGAGAAACACTTATCTGTATTTATACGTTAAATTTATTACATGTTTCTGATGCCGAATCAGGTCAATATGCTCCTTAAATTTAACGGTAAAACCGTTGTTATAAGGGTTGATAAATCCCCACACACATTACAAAAAGGACATGTCTGGAGCAATGGCAACCCTAACCACAAATAATATCTATAAACTTGGCAAAACTCTTGTTACATTTTTTAAAAAAAGTTAAAAAAAAGGATGGCAGTGGAATTACTCAACTTCCTGCGAGTCGTTTCTCCTACTGTACACTTTTCCTGATTGGATGGGAAAAGCACTGGAAACAGGATGATTTGGAATGACTCGTAACAAGCAACTATGAACCGTAAGCCAGTTGTCCCTAGGTAATGAGCCCTCCCCGTTGGTACGGTCTCCCATATGAATTGCCATAGGTTAAAATAACAAACTAAGGTACGGTTACTGAAGATACGGACTAATAACATCCTGATAGGTTTGGATCAGGATGTACTAAGACTAGAGTACCTTCAGGATTAGGATTTGGAACATGAAACAAAAGGAGACGTTGACTCCAAATCACGTAGGAAGGCAATATCAAAGAAGTTGCTCAGACAAGGGGAAAGATCATATGGGAAGTGAAGCGTTTAGCAGGAAATAGGAACAGTTTAAAACCATGAACCATGGACTTATTCATCTCTGTAAGGCAAGTCGAGAAAGAAAGGAGAAAAAGAAGAGCTAGAATAGTAGAAAGAAGAATAAGAAGGGTTAACAAACCTGACGATACAGTTACGTACTGGGTAGCGTATGTACGTAGTTAACGTCTAATCCTCGGACGTTTGTAGCGCCGCAACTGTTGCCAAACAAAAGTTAGCAACTGCGATTACCCGGTGGTAATCCTCCCATGTATTCTGTCACCCCACCCCCCAGAGGTGTAGTAAGCTTTCTAATGCGAACTATATCCTACAGTGACAACATATAACTCCTGTGCTTTACCTTTGTCTTGATGGAGAGTTGATACACGTCCTCTGGATTTGCATTTGGCGCTTAATTAACCTGATACGCGCGTGTCATTACGTGCCCCTCAAGTAACGGCACCATTAAGTAATTTATATTTGACTAATATATTGTAGCACGATATGTACTTCTTGTTCATTGAATACAATTAACTTAATGGATAACAATTTTTTTTTATATTTCCTCCTCGCATGAATGTTTTGGCGTCTCTACTATCCTGGCGCCTGTGTGCACCGCACACTTTGCAAACTGTGTCGGCGCGCCACTGCCATTATGATCATCTAAAGAAAATATTGCTGCCATTAAAAAGTCTCGACTGTAATCAGACACATGGCGTATTTCAGATGCTTGAATAAATATGACGCGCTTACAGCCATACAAATTCCATCAGCATAATATTTTCTCCTTGAAATTATTTCATTACTTGTTAGTAACTTGTTCCACGACGGTACATTAAATTCTAAATTAATGTGAAAAGCGAGGCGGACGCCGATTCTAATAATGGGAAAAATAACACGTATAATAACCACCTACACGCAGTAAACCTGCAGACACATTGTGTTATAGCAATTCATAACACCGCATCCGAGGTAATTGAGGGTAAATGTGTTGCTTCAACGTTGGTAGTTAGCACTGCGTCATAATAGTTTGTATACAGTTAAACTGGTTTCTTCCACTTCCCTCTGTTGTGTGTGGAACAATATGTTATCATGTCATATTTTATGTATGCATATATCTTGTTAGGCGGCTCAGTAGACCAGTGGGTATGGCACCTGGTTACTAACCTAGAGGTCCCGGGTTCAATTCCATAAAATCAAGCTGCGTTTTTCAGCCAGGTCGACTCAGCCTGTTGAAAATGAGTACCTGGGATAACATCCTGGGGATAATAATGGGCGGCTGAAGCGTAGTGCTGGCCACACTGCCTTCCTTATATGCCGTACGGCTCATATTGGCAGCTTACCCTGCCTACTCATAAGCTACTTCGGTGGGTATACATGGGAGCCATTATTATTATATATATTGTTGTGCTACTTTATTGTATGTGTGTGTGTGTGTGTGTGCGCGCGCGCGTGTGTTGAACGTATTCATTTACCTACCTAGCCAGGCCGTAAGATTTGAGTTTATTAGTTTTAGTTCAAATAGTACGTCACATATTAAAATGAGTGGGTCTTCTTGTTGTTGTTGTTGTTGTTGTTGTTCTTCTTCTTCTTCTTCTTCTTCTTCTTCTTCTTCTTCTTCTTCTTCTTCTTCTTCTTCTTCTTCTTCTTCTTCTCCTTCTCCTTCTTCTTCTTCTTCTTCTTCTTCTTCTTCTTCTTCTTCTTCTTCTTCTGCTTCCTTGCAAGTATAAGGCTCAAACCCTGTTACTTCGTCCGTTGTTACAACTGATCTCTCCATCTTTTCATGGGCTGTACCAGACTTCTTCTACCTTTTGGCATATATTTTGCATTCACGTGTGGTATTCTTGATAGGTCCGTATGTTCTACGTGATCAAACCGTTTCTGTCTATATTCCCTCACCATGCCATTCACTGGTCGAACAGCTAACTCATTACGGATGTCCTTATTGCTTTTCGTGACTAACCTGGTGTACCCAGCTACAGATTTAAGGAACCTTATCTTTGCATTTTGCAGCCGACTTTTACGTGCATTCGTCATTGTCCATGTTTCACTACCATACAGACAGCTTGGAGTTGATATCACCGTGTAAAATTTTAATAACGTGTTTTTTTAGATGTTTGAAGGCGCTTAAGTCTCCTTGAAAGGGCTGCCAACCCGACTGCAGGAAGGTCCGGTGGTGGAGTTGTCACCTTCGAGCCTTGAGACCTGCCCTGGGTTTCGGAGATCCACCCTCGCTATTACGCTCTCCGCCGTTGTGGATTATCCTCCTCCGCCTTCAAGACCATTGACCAATGTCTCCTCTTCTTCTCTTCTTGAATAGTCAGTCCCTAGAATGGTCTGCGGCAATTCTCTATTCGACTCGATTCTCTGACCTCTTCTTCATATTAAAATTTTTCTCTTGTAACCAGCATCTGCAATAGTATTCCGGATATACTAAACGGGGTCTTTTTCTGTAGCTCTTCCCTTCTATCGTTGACGGGAGTGTATTTTTGAGCAAATTCTTCCGTCTTAGAATATGTTCTAGTATTATTCCGTCTTTTCTATATTTTATACCCTTTCGCAAAACCTTAGATTCTCCTGCTCTTCAAAAACTTCTTCGTTTGTCGTCCTGTCTCTCCACCTAATTCTCGACATTGTTACATATGAACATTATTCAAATTACATTAATCGTCTTTTATGTACTTTTCCTACTGGTCAGGTTTCACATCTGATCAAGACAAATCTCTAAACAAATGCTTGCAGTAAGCTCTGCCTTGTTTTCCACCTGATATTATCAGTAGCGCACAAACGTTTTCTATTATTGAATGCTACTTTACCACATTGTATTTATTATGTATTGTATTTAATACAGTGTCCTAATATATGAACAAGTGTAACATAATTCTTCATCTTATTTCTACTGACGTTACAATCCAGTATTTTTAGACTCTTCAAAAATGTTTCCTCCATTCAGCCCTCTCATTACGCAGTCTTTGCCACCTTCTTATCCTCATAGTCCTCAGATACTCCTCAACATTCTTGATCCATTTCTGTCTTGGCTTTTCCCTTTATTTCCGACCTACTGGTCTCCGTTCCAAAATCTGCTGGGAACTCTGTGTTGTTCCGTCCTCATTGTGTATCCCAACCAGGCTATATATCCACTCTTTATAAACCGTACTTTATCAGTCCCGTCTATTTGATTACTTATTTCATGATTACTTCGTATTCTCCATAAGCCGTCGTCATTTTGCACTGGCCCAAAACGTTTTCTCAGGATTTTCCTTTCTTAGATACTGTTCGCCTTTTCTCGATAAAATCAAACACATGCATATGTTACAACTGATCGGTAACATAGTTATTATTAACTTAAATATGTTTCAAATGACCTAAACACATGTGTTTTGCGCGTAAAACCCACAAGGAATAAAAACAAACAATGCTGAGGCGGAATTCCTGTTTTGGAAGCAAGTGCGCTAAACGTTCAACCAATAAAATTCAAGCTTTCTACTTCCCGTAATACAGTAAAAAAAAAAAGATTTTTACATGTGCTTTCGTTGCGAGTAGTCTGTCAGTACCGTGAATAACATCGTGAAAACAGAATATGTGTGTGTGCGTGCGTGCGTGTGCGTGTGCAGTGCCGGATTTAAGATTTTAGGGGCCCTAGGACAAGTTTGTTTTCTGAGCCCCCCCCCCCCCGGCTGTGACTTCGAAGTACATTTAATATAAATACTGCAGAAGTAATTTGATGTCAGATTAATACTATCAAATTTGAACCCAATAGGCTACTATAAAAAAGCGTGCTTTCATTTAGCAAACTTTTTCAAAATATTAAGAACCATGCAAAAGAACTGAGCAAATTAATTTATTTTTTAAGTAGAGTAACTTAACTAAGCTTATTCAGAAATTTAACATAAAAAAATGTCTTTTTTATTGTCTAGATATAACACATTAGTTTTCTTTCATAATTTTTATAAAATTAAAAAAAGGTCTAGATTTTTTTTTACTTTGGCTAAAGATACAACAAGCTAATGTTATCTTTGGTATTGACGAGCGCTTTCGGCTTCAGGTCATTTACCAACCTTGGTAAATTCAGGTCGTTTCTTGACTGCCGAAAGCGCTCGTCAATACCAAAGATAACATAGTGGTTTGTACAAAATTACTAGTAGAAATATTTGAGACCACTAACACTCCAATACAACAATAAAATAAAACAAGCTAATGGTAAACTAATATTCAGTCACTATGTAGCTTAATGGAACTATTATTTAAATATTCTTTTTAAATAAATATAATAATTATTTATTTTACAATATTACTTATTTGTTTCAGCAACATTATTTTAATATGTGACGTAGTGTTTAAGCGTAAAACAAAGAAGCTCAAATTTTACTGCCAGGTTGGGTATATAAATGTATACGTTCAACACGCGCGCGCGCGCACACACACACACACACACACACACACACACTCAATAATATAACGTCACAATATATTTGTATATACATAAAATATAACATGTATGTCGCGGAAAACATTCAAAAAAATGTTGCGAGAAAACTTATAAAAAATTATATAAAATTGTTTTTAAATAAAGTAGGGTACTTTTATAAAAATACTTCTGTTAAAAAAAAATATCTGAGCCCGCGGCTCTAGGCCACGGCCTAGTCGGCCTAGTGGTAAATCCGGCGCTGTGTGTGTGTGTTTTGGTAGGTCTGTTTTGCAGCCTTCAGACTTGGTAAAGTTTATAGCGGCTGTAAATCGAACAGTATTGGATGCCATAAAGTTAACAAGTTACGCGGGGTGGATAGTGGATGTGCGTTATCTGGTCCGAAGCCGACACTACGCGTATATTGGGGTCTTTTGCCGCTGCCGTTAAAATAAAAGTAAAACTCACACCCAGCAGACTTTTGAAAACTTATACCCTACTACCGTACTGCATTTTACTTTATACTTTGCAGAATCAAAAGTGAGTATTACATTTATTTTCCTAAGTATGAAGGCATGTTTAATTGAATTTTTTCTATGTTCCTGTTTAGTTTATTCAGACACCCGGTCGTGGTTGAATTCAGATCTTCTGAAATCAGAAGCTTACTGAGTACAAATCTCATGCAACAACAACTTTTAAGATTTGTACCGTGATATACGAGGTCTGTAAATTAAGTAATGAGACTAATCATGTACCAGTCAATGTGGCAACACTGTAAGGTTTCCATTAACACAGATGGTTAGATAAACAGGTGATTGATATTGAGTATTAATATTTACTGTCTATTATTGCTACGTGAAACGTAAACAAAATTTTCGTTAAGTGACTTTTTGTTGTGCGTTATAAAAATGAGTGACCTGAATTACGAACAACGTTGTGCAATCAGGTTTTGTGTTAAACTCGGGCACAATGCTACTGAATGTTTCAAAAAATTTGCAAAGGTGTACGGGGATAAAGCTTTGTCAAGAGCACAGGTTTTCAGATGGTTTAAAGCATTTTCAGATGGCCGTGATCCACGCTCTGGAAAATAGTCAACATCAAGAACTAACGACACTGTTGATCGAATCAGGGACTTGGTGAGGTCTGACCATCGATTAACCGTCAGAATCATCGCAGAACAACTAAATTTTAATCACACTACAGTTTATTAAATTGTGAAAAACAAAATTTAGCGTGAACACTGGATGCTGTATCATGACAATTCACCTTGTCACAGCACTCTCTTTTTGGCAAAGAAAAATATCCCTGTTTTTCCTCCGCCATCTTATTCACGTAATTTGACATGTGACTACTTTCTCTTCCCGAAATTTAAAAAACATCTCAAATGACACAATTTTGAGACGATAGACAACATTTAAAAAAATGTAACTGACCAGTGGAAGGAGATTCCAGTTTCTGAGATCCAGCACTGCTATGAAAAACCCGTCTAAAGCGCTGTGTGGCTTTCCAAGGAAACTGTTTTGAAGGCGATATAGTCTATATATAGTTTGACTGTAAACAAAAGGTTTTACTGAAATAGTCTCATTACTTAATTTACAGACCACGTATGTTAACTAATTATTATATTTTTACGATGGTCTCACGGATCGTCGTGTCGTACAGTGGAAACAAAATACAGACACTAATGAAGTCACTAATTACCAGATTTAATTAGTCAGAAATAACAATTTGAAATCAACGACGTACTCCCATACAATAATCAAGTTAAATTTGTCCACACGCAATAATAAGTGTCAACTATTAAAGTTCCGCACTAATTGTAACACAATAATACAATCCAATAATCCACAACAATCCGCATTCTACAATAACGCCAGGTCTAATTAACTAAGGCGGCCGCTGTTTCTCGCAGATGTTTCAGAATAATTTTCCTTTTTTTAGCGTCGTACCGGCATAATTTGAGAAGTTAAGAGTGTAGTGCGAACAGTCGTGAATCTACTTGAGTGCACGGCCTTGCCAGAGACACTGCACCTGCTCGGCTAGCCGAGAAGCGTGTACAACTATTACGTAGCTGCATCTGCCGACTTTTCGGGAGCGTTACTTACTTCTCGTAGCACTATGTTTAAAAATGCACTGCCTTGAAAGCGCCTTGAAAAAACCTAACACTATGTGGATTTAAATCTTAAGATGGTAAGCAGTTAATTTCGTAATAGATTTAAGATCACCTGAAAACTCTGTAGTTATCTACTTCTACGTAACAAGTTTTTGCTATTAAATTATGACACGCATGCCAAGATTGAAAACAATCGGTTGATACAGTCAAACGTTATAGCACCAATGACTCCAGCCAAAGATGGTCACAAAACGCCTCCCCCAGTTATCGAAGACACACCTCAAACACACATGCAGGTAGACAGACAGAGTGACAGACATACATATATATAGATTGTAACAAGACCAAAATCTGTACTTTTAAAGACAAATAATAAACCATGAAGAGTAGCACCGATATAGAAACAAACAGTATTATTACTATCAAGTAAAATTGAAGTCCCAAATAGAAAAGAAGGTGTAGACCAAATTAACACATCAAACCCAATAACTGACATGACTATGACCAACAACTATACTAGTTAGACAATACCCAGATAGATTAGGAGCAGTAAATAAAAAAATAATAATAAAACAAAGAGTACAGTACAACTTTGGAGTAAGTAAAATATGTAACAAATGTATAGTAACTAGTTCACTAAATGTAATTAAGAATAAGAGGTAAAGTGATTCGAGGTAAAATAAAAAAATACAACAGTGTTAAAGTAAAAAACAGTGAAAATAATCAATAACCATCCCACAGACAATATAATAAGGATGAAGATCAAAGACGAATAAAAGACAGATCCAAAATGGACTGTAAACACAGACATTATTATTATTATTAATATTATTATTTGTTAATCACACAGACAATTGTTTAAAAGTGTGTTGTTATTTTTTAGCATTAGGTGAAGTTGTAGTCATTAAGACATGATTTTTAGTTAAGAGTTTTGTTTAGTTTTAGAGGAGTTAATATTACTAGAAGACAAGGAATAAATAAGTTCAAATAATAATTTCCCCAAAATGGCATATCAATCAGTCATCCATAATTCTAAAATATTCTGTTTTGTAAAAGTAAAATCCCCAAAACTAGTTATTAAGTTACCAATACAGTTCATGAGTGGTACCAAATTGTTCTTAATTTTACCAGGAAAAACAACATGTAAATTATATTAAGCCTGGTTATGTAATAATTAAGGAGTAATTTGAGTGTAAAATACAAAAATAATGTATTTTTATAACCGGTGTCATGTGACACCTAAACCTCACAAAATGGATCAATAAGGATCATAGTAATTTTGGTCAACTCAGTGAAATAAGAAGAAATTACAAACACTTTATTGTTAGACACGAGAGAGTTCGGTTGAGTTCAGTGCACATACAAAATGACAAAATTTATATAAAGGAATCTAATCTGAGAAGGAAGAAAATTTACTGAATTAATGAAAATAATATCCAAAATTGATTAAATATAATATTAAAAATGAAGATATAACTAAGCACGGAACAACTAACAAGAAGGAAGAATAAAATAAAACTAAATAATAAACAGTAAATATCTCTACCATTCTACTAACCTACAGGTAATATCCAATCTACTATTTATCACTATCAACACCAAGAACAACCCAACAACATTTGCAACTGATAAAAACATTATTGCACAAAAAAAATATAAGTAATAAATAGTGAACACTTAGTGACATTTATTTTATTAATAAAAACAGTGGGTAAACATTTCCACGATTAACAGTAGACCAAATAGACGCCATATTGCCTTCGTCAATTCTTCAAGCCCATGATGCTTTGCGGCATTAGACTAAATTAAAGGATTTCTAGTAATGTATTTTAAATTTTAATTACCATTATTTCTGTTGTGTTAGATGATAAGTATTACTATATTTGTACTGTAATGTACTCCTAATTTAATGTAAATGAACCTTGAATAGCAGTCCAAAGAACTTGACATTAGAATATTAATTTAAAAAATTAAGAAATCGAACCCTGAGACAGAATCGATCTATGCTATTGTTAATGTCGAATGCATAATTTTCCACTAACTTGAATAAAAATAAATATTGAACATTATCATTACTAAATACAATTCCATGTGTTTTATTTCTCGAAGGTATTAAGTTAATAGGTTTCACGCTGAACGAGCGAAGACCAAGAAGACGTCAGCGTGTGGTAATTCTGAAGATAACTACGAAAACAGAAGTAACCTCAATCGGTACGTTCGAGATGGTAATCGAAGGTACTCATTAAAGAATTGTTTCTACATTACAACCGTGTTATACAAACGTCTGAGGCAGATAGCGAATAATTTTATTCGCCGAATCATAGAAAAATCTATGAAAGAAATCAAAAACCTAAACAAACCAACAAATAAATATAATTAACATACATACGAGGAATAAACGCCAACAGCTATACTCATTTACAAAAATATATAGTAAACCGAATTAACAGTAACGTGAAACCAAACCGTTAGATTACAAACCAAAGTAAATAACCGATTTAACAGTAACGAGATAGTAAATTGGATTACAAATAATAATTAATAAAAGACGATAATCCAGTTTATATACAAAGTGACGCTTACAACGTGAGGCGTTATAAAGAGGAGAACATAATAAAACATAGGTAAAGCCGTATCTTTACAAAATAGATAGATAGATAGGTAGATGGACAGATAAATAGATGTCAAACGGTGTAATTAAAACCGATTCCTTGCCTGGCTCGTTCAATTAATGTCAAACACTGAGTTCATAGGACGAAGCGAGACATTAGGTGCTGGTAAGAAATTTGTTTGTTAAATGATTATCATTAAATCTGCATAACTTCGACAACCCTATTCTATATCAAGACTAAGTCCATATATTTTTAAAGGTTGTTTTCCTGTAAGGTGTAAACTAGTACTGAATTATCAGCTAATTGAGCAAGTGCATTCTTTCAGGTTCCTTACATGTGACTTGTCTTATGTTGGTGAGATAGTAGTGGACAAAAAAATAAAGAAGTTTAATCACAAGTATGGAACGATAAGAAGAACACCAAATGGAAAGGTAAGATACTCTTTTGTAATATTATAAAGCAATGCCAGTGCCATGCGGCCTTTATGCCAGGTGAGACTTGGACGCTGAACGCGAATAACCAAAGCTAGGGTCATGAGCTAGTGAAATGAGATTTTACGGTCAGTACTAAGAGTATCACGTAGGGACCGGCTAAGAAATGACGATATAAGGAACATCCTTAGACAGGACAGGACAGACCGTGTTGAAAGGATGCATAAGAACAGAGTACCAAAACAAATTTTGGTTTATAATCCGAAAGGACGGCTGAATATTGGAAGACCGAAGGTCGGGCCGAGGAGTGCCCAATGGATCGTAACGTCCACAGCCTGAAGAAGAAGAAGAAGAAGAAGAAGAAGAAGAAGAAGAAGAAGAAGAAGAAGAACTTCGCCAACATAAATGATAAAGTGCCTATCGTATTAAGACTAAACAAAATCGCTTATTACATGGTGATCTTTAACGTTATCTCACTTTATTGCAAAAAGTATACGGTAAAATTTATGGTAATGGTTAAGAGGTAGGTTAGTGATTATGATCATCTAAAGAAAAAATATGGTTGCCATTATTATGCTGTTATTACAACGTCAAAACTGCATTCAAAGACAAGGCGTATGGCAGATGTCTGACATGCTTATAGCCTTGCAAGTTACACCAGCATAATATTTTCTCTTTGAAATTATTTCACTACTTGTTAGTAACTTGTTCCACGACGGCACATTAAATTCTACATTAATGTGAAAAGTGAGGCGGGCTCCGGTTCTAATAATGGGAAAAATAACATGTATAATAATCACCTACACGCAGTACACCTGCAGACACATTGAGTTGTCTGTAGTTATTGCAATTCATAACATCGTATCCGAGGTAATTGAGCGTAAATTTATTGCTTCAACGCTGGTAGTTAGCACTGAGTCATAATAGTTTGCATACAGTTAAACTGGTTTCTTCCACTTCCCTCTGTTTTGTTTGCAACAATATGTTTATTATGTTATATTTTATGCGCACACACACACATATATAGTCACGTTATATTATTGAGTGTGTATGTGCGCGCGCGCGCGTGCTAAACGTATACATTTATATACCCAACCTGGAAGTAAAATTTGAACTTATTTGTTTTACGCCTAAACACTACGTCATATATTGAAATTAATGCTGCTGAAAGAAGAGAAAGTAATATTGTAAAATAAATAATGATTACATTTATTTAAAAAGAATAAAACTCTTTTGTTTACAAAAAAATTATATAAATATAGGCCTATATGGCCCTTTTTCTAACTGTGCATGTGCGTCATATATAACGTAAAAAATCTTTAAAAAACTTAATTACTACAATGATGAGTCCCTCATATTAAGTTATAATCAAAATAAAATTTACTTTACCTTGGGTTGATTGCCGACAAAAATTAATATAACCCTCATAATTTAAAAGAATACCAAGAATGAACACCTTACAAATAAGTATCATCCTAATGGAAAAAATGTCCCCCCTCCAGAGTTTTTGAATAATTGGCGTTTTATTATCAATTATAAACCTGTGTAACAAAATTTTTAATTTTCCTTTTTTTGACTTGTTGCATCAGCTACAAAATTTAATCGTATTGTTTAGATAGCCTCCGCAGGAGGGAGCGTGGGTTTTTTCCCCAGGGGCGTGAGGTTGGGGGCTTATACCGCCACCTTACCCGGTGGCTCCCTCCGATCGCCGTCCCTACCCAGCACACACTGCCTCATCACGGCACAGGAGTGAAACTGGCCCTTCGGCTGGAATGCAGACGATGTATGCCAGTCCAAACCTGTGTGCTTCCCTTCCCAGAGCTCTCTTCCCTTGCAAGTAGCTTCAAGGCGTTCTGTTCTTTGAAAAGCTGGCGGGCGAACACAAAACACGCATCCGTGAAAGGCGCGCGGGCAAAGGTGAGTAGCGACCCATCTGGGTGACCGAGGAGGGGCCCCGGGGACTCACGGTTGGTTATATCCCCAGGGCCTTCCGTGGGTCCAAGAACCCATACAGATACGCACTACTTTCGAGCGCAGGGGGTATCCCTTCCTTCGGTGGCACTGATGGTTGGGGAATGTACGTATCACTAGCGTGAACGGCAAAGGGTGCGGCTATACTCCTAGTACCGCCTTGCGAACGGGAACCAGGGTGCGCAGTCCCTGGGCCCCTCACGCTAGCCGTCACGCCCGTTAAGTACACAGATGAACCATACAGCATCGGAATCGGGGCCGCTTGTTCTCCACTCATCGTCGGACTGGCGTCCGTTGAGTCGGCGTGCCATAAATTGGACCGAGCGAGAGGGGGAGGATACAGCAACCTGCCTTACCACTAGCCTGGAGGGTTAGTGTACCGCTGCCGCTGCCAGAAGTTGGAGGAAAAAAGTGTAGACCTCCGAGGGAGATACAGTGGATAGACCACGGAGGTCGGGCCCGCGACCATTCTGGGCTTCTGGGGTCGTCGTGTTTACCCCACCGACTTTGGAGGACTACACCCAGTTCCTCTTCGGAGCATCTCCAGCTCTAAGTTTTTGTCTTCTTCGACGTTCGGACGCTCACCTGTCGCCTAGGTAGCGGGGTAGAGGTGACTCTTGACTACAACTGTACTCATTGTCTAGGATAGCAAGTGGACCTTCAAAGCAAGAATGGTAACGTCTATCAAACTCTACAGTGTTCTAATTTTATGTTTTGTTACAGGTAAGTTGGGCGATGTCGCTTGTGAAACTCGCTTGTGATCTTGCACGTAAGTTACCATTCTACTACATTACACCGAACTTGGCTTAAGCCACTAATAAAATTAGTTATACTTTCATAACTTCTTCTTCTTCTTCTTCTTCTTCTTCTTCTTCTTCTTCTTCTTCTTCTTCTTCACGTCTTAGACTGTCTAGTCTGTTCCGGCTCCAAACTGGTCGGACCATCTCTTCTTGGGGCTTCCCAGGCTTCTCTTCCCTTTTGGCTGATACAATAAGGCTACCTTGAAGAATTTATCACTGCCCTTTCTGCTAATGTGTTGTTTCCAGCTTACTCTATACTTAATAATGATTCCATTTACTTCTTCAACTTTCAGATTCTCTCTTATCTGACTATTTCTTTCCATATCTAATTTTGTGTACCCAGCTATGGAACGCAAAAATTTCATTTCTGTAGCCTGAATTCGCGATGATATTTGTCTAGTAGTCATTGTCCATGTTTATGAGCTATAAGTAAGGGTAGGCACTGCCATGGATTTAGATAATTTTATTACGGACTCTTCCCTTGCCTTGTGTCTTAGAGCACGTCGGAGAGTTCCTGTTACCTGGTTAAATTTATTAATTTTCTCATTAACATCTCTTCGTTTTTATACTGCCTAAATAGTTACTCTGAGTACATACTGCCTCTACAGCCTAAATAGTTAAATTCCGAGACTTGCTCTATAATTTTACCATCCAAAACAATTTTAACTATAACTGACCATGGTCATTTAAAAGCGATACATTTTGTTTTTTTTTTGTCAGATATTTCCATATTAAATGCTTTCGCAATGTTATTTAAGGAGCGGAGCATCCTTTGCAAGTCATCTTTATTTGTGGCCAATAAAATCTGATCATCTGGAAACATTAGAGTCTTAAGTATTTTTCCCGCAACTCTGATTCCTCCATTTACACTGTTAAGCCAAATTCTAATAATTTCATCAACAAACAGGTTAGAAAGAGCGATTGATAAAGGGCAACCTTGTCTAACGTCTCCATTTATTTTGATAGAGTTCCGTTGGTTTATTTGTATCCTGGTCCCTAGATACATCTTCTTGATCACTTTACTTTCATAACAATTATATTATATTACGTAGAGTGTATAAAAATTTCAACTTAGATACATCTTCTTGATCACTTTACTTCCATAACAATTATATTATATTACGTAGAGTGTATAAAAATTTCAACTATATATCTTTCCTTGTGTCTGGTATCGATTATGAATGTATGCCACAAGTTATATAAACTAGCTGTGTGTGTGTGTGTGTGTGTGCGCGCGAGCGCACGCGCGCGTGTACACAACAATACCTGTTGAGTGTACTATTCGTATATTATCGAACAATGGTAACAACTGATAATGGGAAAGCATTTCATGCAAAGGCTAAACAAATCGAGTGTCTTTAGCCTGTACGTTTCTGCAGATTCCGGGGACACAGTGACTTTAAATCATCTAACCTTCCTTACAAAGACTGTTTGTCTGCTCTGTGTTTAATGTAGACATGTAATAAGACAAATAATATGACGTGACCATAATAAAGGCTGTAATTTCCGTGGCACATAAAATAAAACCTTACGACCCAATTCTCATTATTACTCAATTCTATAAATACGGATTTTATACGATTCTGTCTCTAACAGGTGGATGACGGCCTCAGGCGCCACAAATACCTTTTCCGAAGACGAGGTTTACACTGAATTTGAGGATATGTTACGACAGTCTCACAGATCATCGTATGGTACTGTGGAAACAAAATACATACACAAATTACCAGCTTTGATTAGTCACAAATAACAATTTGTAATCAATAAAGTACTTAAATATACAATAATTCAAATTAAATTTGTCCACACGCAATAAAAATTGTCGACTCTTAGCTTCCGCAGTAATTATAACACAATTATGACTTTCCACTATACAGCAACAATCACTTGATTCGCACTCTCGATAACGCCAGGTGTAACTAACTTCTAATCCTGCCGCTGTAGCTTATATATGTCTCGCACATGTTCCACAATAATTTTCCATTATTTTGACGGCGTCCCCGCAGATAATTTGCGGGTAGCTAAGAGTCCTAGAACAGTCTCGAAGCTACGGCCCTGACAGAGACACTGCACCTGCTCGACTAGCCGAGAAACGTGTAGAACGTTTACGTAACTGCGCCTGCCGACTTTCGAGAACGTTACGTGACTGTTGTAGGACACTGTTACGCCGTTACAGAACGTTCTACGTGTTCTCGGCTGTCCCAGCAGAGCCCAGCTGTAATGTTTGTGTGCGTACGTGACACTTAACACACGAGGCAGTGTTACGTAATACGGAACGTGCTCATACATTCGATAGTGTTGTTCGACAAGCTTCTTAACTAGTCCAACGGTGCGTGTTTTTACCACGGCCGTGCTGAAGTATCCTCCAGAGTTTTCGATTGCTTGTTAAGGACGCATGTTATGGAACCCTGCAGACTATAAATAGCCCACACCTGCCGTTTAGTTTTCAGTTTACTTCGGGCGATTACTCTGTGCGTTTAAGTGGCATTCGAAGTTCAAGTGAGGCTCGAAGATTCGTGGCGAAGTGTTATGCGTTTTATAATTGTGCGGGACTCTGTCAGTTGACATTATTATTGTATGGCCAGATTAACTTGAAATATTGTACGAACATAATCTTGTTGAATAACTTGTGTTTATTACAAACTGTTAATTATGATAATTAAAGCTGGTTTTAGTCACTTCATTGGTGTCTGGTATTTTGTTTTCCATTGTACCATACGAAAATCAAGGAGGCCGTCGTAACAATATATTGTGATTACATTATAAAATTGTAATTTACAAATTGTGAAAGAAATCGTTGTACGCATACAGTGAGGCGTGTGGAACACGTAAAACTGTATTGTTTGCTACTACTGGTTGTGCAGCTATTTGCAGTTGTGCAAAACTACTTCCGTATTATTTTTCAATAATACGATAAAGTTTGGAGCGTGAAATGTCTCTCTCTACCTTTTTGTCCTATTTATCTACTGCTTGACTTTACCACTGTGTCCCGTATTAAATAGTAGCTCTATTGCCTTAAAAGAAAAGAAAATAAAAATTTGTATTTCCGTAGTGCATACAACAATACAGAAAAATCGGTATGGAGAACCATACATGACTTCCATGTTACAAGATTTATATTTAAAATAATGTACTTGAATTCGGTTCGATAATTTCTAAATTAGCCATCAGGGAGGTCAAAATATTTTCCAGGAGGGACAAATAATTTTCCAGAGGAGAAAAATATTTATATATTTTTCATACGTACACATATGCACATATTAGTTTGTAATTCTTATATCATAATAGAAGTAAGTACACAGATTGTATTAATTTATTAAAACATTTATTGCTTTAAAATGTGCATAAAATTAATGGATTGTAAAAGTTAATGTTTGATCTCCATTAAGTATTGCTCAAGTTTCCAAAGTTTTAATATTATGATGTTCGTAAAGAAAAAATCAGAACAGGTTTAAGTGTCTATGAGGGTACACCGTGGACATAATTTTTAACATTCCCTATGGGGCGTTGCTCAGAGTAAAGATGCGAATCTACAGTGTACGTTTCACAGAACATACACGCGGAAAAGAAGGAGCGGTCCGAAGTCTCTCATGAACCCTGAGCATGTTTTAGAGGTTTCATTCCCTAAAGACGAAAAGTCTGCCTATGAACCGGTCCTCTGTAAACACGTGCAGTTACACTGGCCAGCGATCCACAGGAAGCAAATCGCTGTCCGTGCTGGACACCTTTTCGGCTTGCACGCGTTGTATTGGTGTGGGCTTCGGCACTTTCCATTTATAAAGCGTGCAAACGTAAGAAAATAAAAATGAGTGAGGCTAGAAATAACGCGAATTGTGTGTGTGTGTGTGTCCTGCCTGATTTTTTATTGCGGTAATCACTATAATAAACCTTGGGAACGTAAACATTACATAATTAAGATATGCTTGCCTGCTAGGAACGATATATTTTCACTCATACATGATTTAAATTAAAATGAAAAAATTATAATTTTATTGCCTGGCAACAAAATTATTTTATTTTTAACAATTACCATTGTTTGGAAAAGTTTAAATGAAATTTCAAGTATTTAAGTTTTGTTTAAACGTAAAATGTTGCAGGTAAACTACCCCTTCCCCTTAGCCGATCATCACCGAAATCAATAGGCCTTGAGTCCTCTACAATTCAGGCACGTATGCAAAACATTATTTGATTCTGTTTGAATTTGCGGCAGTTATCGTTTGTCATAGAAAAAATTCTACTCATAGACACACAGACACACACATAGACACATTTCGAAAAATTACTTTTCTTCATGTTTTGAAGGTAGCTCAATCAGAATCAGCCCTTATTTTAAACACGATTTTTTCGTCATCACCATACTTCCATGGAGCATGGAAGTAAAAACAGTATTACATACAGTATAAATAATACGCTACTATCGACTATTTTTATATTCAAATACAATACATATACCACAGATATTTATCACCTTAGCCTCCTTAGCAAAGCTGTGTGGATGTTACATTACAGTTTATGCAGATGTGACAGCTGCTCAAGCAAAACAGAGTAATTTAAGCACTAATATATATCTAACTAAATTTAAAAAATTCTGAATATAGTAAATTAAATCACCCTACTAAAGTTAGTTTCCATTTCCCTACAAAACCTTGAGAAAATTAAAATATATCTAAAGTAAATTGTAAGCACTGTTACCAAATTTACGTTAATAAATAATAACCATAACACAGCAAAAAAGTAACTGATACAAACATTTCAAAAAAAGCCAACCTAAAAAAACCTCGATATTATCCAAAGATAACAACCGATTTCTCACATATTTGAAAACGTAAATAAATTATGGTGTTTACGGCGAACATCTGCTGGTACTCTTTACCACTGAAGATGGGCTCCGGTGATGAGACAGAAACGCTTGGTTCTTCGAACATCAGACTACGGCCTAACAGCTCGGCATTCAACCGTTTCAATAATATTGACCGCGGCCGAGAAAGCGTAAGAACTCAAAACTCCCATGAATTTAATACTTTTCTACCTGCTCAATGTTTATATAGTTTTCGCACGAATAGGAAATACTTAACATTTAAAATAAATTCACATTTAAAATAAATATTGTCAAGTCTAAAGTCTAAGTCTCAAGAACAATCGTAAAAAATTGGTTTTAACACTCAAGGTCATCGTATTAACTGTAAACCACTTCTTGAGCATATTAAGATGATTCCGCATTTGTTCACTTATCAAACAGCAGTTTTAGATGAATAAAGAAAGGCAGTATTATCAGCAAATCAAGTCAAACTTCCAGAAAATGATAGTTGAAACGATATTTACAGTTACTTGGAAATGCACTGTGATCTCGAATAGTTGGGAAATTATAAAACGAAGCTATAAGAATTTTGAGTATGAGACTCATCACGATAATTAAATCTTTTATAAACATAGTATTCTTAAGAGTCTAAGCATGTGACAGAAATAATAAAAAAAAAGGTAGGCCTAATTATACTGTGAAGTTGGTCAGGTAATTGGCCTTTAAGAAGTGAGATCATGTTGGCCTATGTAGAAATGAAATCAAATCTCTTGTCCCATTATAATCTTGCCGTATTGTTCTTAAATTTTAATTAAAACAGTTGACTTGTTCAGTAAGTACAGAAAGGAAACCCGCAAATTTTCGTTGCGTATATAATTAATTAATTACCGGAAGAAACAAAGCCCGCCAATTAAAGTAATTAATGTAATTAAATATGTTTACAGAAAGACGTGTTGTCTTGCCTAAACTCTTTCTCTCGTGAACTTAAACAAAGAAAAGTTTTCTCATACCACCGTTCAAAGTTTCTGCTTTAGCGGGAGAGAAAAAAAACCTCTTCTACGGATCATTTAACAACAAATCACTGCGTAATAACAAATCGCCAAATAATTTTTTTTCTAGCCTACGGTTAATTTCGATTTCTTAGAAAGTTTCTGAATTAACAATAAAATAAAATATTCTAAAAAACGGAAAATGTATAACTTTATAAGTAGGTAATATCCATTACCCATCTTAGGTACACATAGAATACAATTAGAAAGTTACAAATTGCTATCATCATCATCATCTCCAACAAGGATTAAACCAAAAATGCTTTGTTGTTGAACTTGTTATCTTCATTATCTTCCAGGCTGTAAGGCCGTGGTCCAAAGCTGTTGGATTTTAAAAATCTCATACGATTGGCCTGGGACTTCCTTAAAGTCCAATTATCAGACCCACAGAAAAGTCTGAGGCTGGCCACATCGCCTTGTAGAACTTCACTTCAGGCGTATCTGTTTCCCCGTCGAGTTCTCCAGATGGTCCCATACATATGCTTGAACTTGTTCAACTTCTTCACCACGTCGTTATTTGTAATGTAAGACACATCATAGACAGAATTACTGACATTCTGGAGAAAATTACCATCTATAATATTTTTTGCTCGTATGGGATCGGCTCCATGAAAGGCCCATCTTGGTCACCTTGGTTTTCATTGTGGAAACCTGTAATCCAAAATCCTTGCAGATCGACTCAATGAGTGTACAGCCATCTGCAGGCTACTTTTGGAGTTCGACAGGACGGCTTGATAATCATCAAATAACAAAGTTACCAATCATAAAACGTTCTGAAAGGTTCGTATATCAATTATGTATAACATCGCCTGTACTAAAAACAGTAAAGTTTTTAAATTTTATATTGTTTCGGTTTTAAAAATGTTTACTTATTCATTACACCTGATATTTCGTTGTATCTGCCTGCTTTTTTGGTCTTATTTTATTGAAAGTATACAATATTTGAATTATTTTTGATTTTTTTTATCGGGCCGGTTGGCCGTGGTATCGGTGTCTCCGTTACTGCGTGACGTTTTGACGTCTCGGACGGATGTCATCATCAGAATACAGATCGATGGCATGATGGTTACATGTCCTAAAAAAGTGTCAGAATGGTTAGATGTTCGAAAAATACCAGTGGCAGATTGGTTGCATGTCCTAAAAAAGACCAGTGAACAGAATCGTTAGATGGCCAACAAAATATCAGCGACACAATGGTTAGACGTTCGAAAAAGACAGAATGCTTGTATGTACTAAAAACGACCAGTGACAGAATGTCCTATAAAAGACCAGTAACAAAGAGTGAAAAATGTAAAACTGTAGATCGTAACGTATATTCAGTATATTTAGACCTGATGGTGCCAACGTTTCCTCTCTCTCTCCACAACTGTTCTTCAGGCAAAATATTTTACTATATGGATACAAAGGATTCATGATTTAAAATTATTATGAATCCACCAATGTCAATACTTAATTAAATTGCTAATATTACCTTATGTATCCAGGTTCGCTTCCTTGCAACTTCTTCTTTTATATGTTATACATAACGCGTTTCGAGACTTATAGTCCCATCATCAGATGATAAAATGTGTTCACTCACATGGAGTACGTCAATTAATAAAAGTCACATACATCCTGTAATTTAAGCGATTCGCTACCCGCGTTACCTCACGATACACATCGCTACGGATCTCGCGAGTGACTAACCGCGAGATAACGCGGGTTGGGAGTCGATTAAATAACGGGATGTATGTGACTTTTATTAGTTGACGTACTCCATGTGAGTGAACATATTTTATCACCTGATGTTGGGACTATAAGTCTCGAAACGCGTTATGTATAAAATATAAAAGATAAGTTGCAATGAAGGCAGCCTGGATATACAAGGTAATTTTAACAATTTAATTGTACATGCAACTTGGAGACCACAACAACTATTTATCTTTTATAATGTCAACAAATGAAAGTGTATAGTACATTAAACTCGTAAAAGTTTATAGGATTATATAATCCTTAATAGGTATATTTTGTACAGACTCAGCCACTATAAGTGTTAATCATGAAAGTGATATTTGAATAATACGGTATGTGATTTAAAATGTGCCAGCAGCGTTTCAAAGGCACTGTTCCGTCTAAAACGTATAAGCTGTACAGTGGTGATAATTGCACGGTAACAACCGAACATATGCTACGTTGAGTCGAAACACGATTACATAACTCTCTAGATCAGTGGTTTCCAAACTTTTCAGTCGCCGAACCCCCCCCCCCCATAATACGGTATCTGATTTAAAATGTGCCAGCAGCGTTTCAAAGGCGCTACTCCGTCTAAAACGTATAAGCTGTACAGTGCTGATAATTGCACGGTAACAACCGAACATACGCTACGTTGAGTCGAAACACGATTACATAACTCTCTAGATCAGTGGTTTCCAAACTTTTCAGTCCGCGGACCCCCCCCCCCAATAATTTAAAAATTCACGGACCCCGTCGAACAGTAAATACGATAGAAACTCTTATGTTTTAATTAAAATGCATTACAATCAAAATTCTCTTACCTTGCAAAACTATAATATTAATGGTATCAAACATAGTTTATTGTGAACAATGAAGCTGCTTTTGAGCAATTAGCTCTGCAATATTTGTTTAATGTCTGATAATTTCAATATTAAGTC
The DNA here is from genome assembly GCA_034769895.1 of Magicicada septendecula. Taxonomy (NCBI): domain Eukaryota; kingdom Metazoa; phylum Arthropoda; class Insecta; order Hemiptera; family Cicadidae; genus Magicicada; species Magicicada septendecula. The sequence continues at coordinate 61,085,353 of CM068374.1, forward strand.
ACTCTCGACATCAAGTTTGTTTTTTAATCCGGGTTTTTAATACGGGTTTACCCAAAATACATAAAGAAGATATGCCAATACGCCCGGTTGTAAATTACGTGACTGCCCCTGGTTATAGGACGACTAAAAGAATAGTAAAAATCATAAAAGAGAACATTGACATAGTAAATAACTATAGCATAAAAAACAGCTACGATCTCGTTGAAAAAATTAAAACTATTAAATCAGCACCACATTATAGGCTGGCTTCATTTGACGTAACTAATCTGTACACCAATGTGCCAATGTGCCGGTAGATGAGACAATGACAATTCTCAGAAATAGCTTAATTAATACAAATAGGTTAGGTAGAAATGAAATTGATGAACTTATGCAATTGCTAAAAACAATACTCAAACAAAATTATTTCTCTTATGATAATGAGTATTTCATGCAGGAGGATGGTCTGGCAATGGGGTCACCTTTATCGGGAATTTTAGCGGACCTATACTTGAACCACTTTGAGAATACATTTTTAATGTCTAGTCTTAATAAACAGCGAGACAAAATTAAATTTTACGTACGCTACGTTGACGACACTTTTATGATATTCAATGGAACGAGTAGACAAATAGAAAATTTGAAAGGATATATGAACAGCATAAACATGAAAATCCAACTTACCCTAGAAATGGAGAATAATAGCTGCCTGAACTTTCTTGATCTCACTATCAGCAAATATAATGACCGTTTTAGATTCAAAATTTATAGAAAGCCCACCACCACGAATATTACTATTCATGCTGATTCGTACCATCCATATTCCCAAAAAATGGCAGCCTTCAACGCGTTCGTTCATAGAATGCTTGCTATTCCCCTTGAGCAAAAAGACAGAGTGAAAGAGACTAATATAATCAAAAGTATAGCTATCGCTAATGGGTATAACAGTGGAATCATAGACAAGCTTATAAGAAAACACTCGGTAAAAATCAATAGTAAAAGCAGATTAACCGGCCCATCTAAAGAAGATACTAAGTTTATAGTAACTGAGTACACGAATGTACTACCAGTCATTGTAAAGAATGAGCTGAAAAAACGTAAAATAACAGTGGCCTTTAAAACCACAAATAACATCAAAAAACGTTTGGGACAAAGAACTCATATCCCGGCTGAAGAGAAAACTGGAGTGTACAAGCTTGAATGCGATGACTGTGACAAATTCTATATAGGACAAACGGGCAGGCCGTCAGCCGAACGTTTTAAAGAACACCTGCCCAAAAGTGATATTTCGAAAACTAGATCCAGTTACGCTCAGCATTTAATGCTGTATAATCATAAGTACTCAGACTTCCACACAAACTTTAAATTGCTTCACAATTGTAAAAAGGGTGCATACATGAACGCTGTGGAGGAATATGAGATATACAGGGCTTCTAAGTTACAAACGGACCAGCTACTTAATGACAAAGTTTCGTTCCGATCGAATCTGCTGTACAACACGGCCATCGATATCGATGGGTCAGCGGGCAATGATAACGGTTGTGTAAGACAAAGTGCAACAGTTGGTCGTCGGCAACGAGACGATGCGCATCGGACTGTGCCGTGACTGTGTCGGTGTTGAATTATGTGTGGTGTTTTTTGTGTTTGTGTATTTTAACTAGTTGACGACCCCTTTTGGGTGAATTTGATGTTTTTATAGAATTTGAACCTGATGATGAGAATTTATTCTCGAAACGCGTCGTTTTAGGGGAGAAACCAAATAAGTCACAAGACGGACGTTAATACAGGTAATTGCCTAATATTAATTCTAAATATTTTGTTTTTTAACTTTGACTTCAGATACGTTAAAGAGAGAATGCGGTTTCACACAGTTAAACGCTTCAAAGCTTTTTTTACGAGTTCATGGTAGTCAGTCATTACATAAAACCAGAAGCCAGCTACCTGTAATTGCGAAAAATGTAATTTTAATTAACTGTCAGTTGCAAGTTTTGCCAGTGAATCTGCCAATTGCTAATAAGCACATTTCCATCCCCATTATCATATCTCGAACCTGGAAATGAGCTTATAAGCAAGATACAGTGCTTATACATGGACTAACACGGCGCGATCAGTTCTGCGTTGATGCGGTGCTCCAATCAGTTCGGCTGACAAACAGATCTGCTACACGACATGATTTAAAGACATTATTAAAGCCATCAATTTGAAATTACTTTGACTATTACAATTAGTTTGAACCAAACAAATACTGGAATCTTCTACTAATTGTTTTAAGATTCTGATATTTAGATTTAGATTTTAGAGCGTAAAAATCGGTATATTCTATTTTTTTCTTAAAAGTCTCTGCGGACCCCCTGAAACATTGTCGCGGACACCACTTTGTGAACCACTGCTCTAGATAATTCGAGATTGCCTTTCCACACGTTTCTCAACTAGTCTACCGCGGCAGAGTGTCCCAAGGTCGTGCCACTGACCTTGATTCCGACAACTTCCAGAGAGCTTGTTAATTACGCAACTGTCTCGAACCGTCTCCCAGAAAGTGGTAGATTTCTCTGTAGTCTCTGTATATATAAGCGTTAGCAGTAGGCTTAGTAGACCTGCCAATATTAGAGTGCGGTTTGGAATCATTACCGCGGTTCTATGGATAGTGACTATTGTGTTACCGCCTCACGGTTAGCGTAAGTCGATTTTACACTGATGATTGCAGTCGATGGCACTGCCAAAACGTCTGTTTTTTAGAAAACAATGGACCACGGCTAAACAGCCCGGGAATGAATTTTAACAACAATAATAGTACTAATTATAAAATTAGAGTAACATTTTCACCCTTACCTCAACTGCTGCAATAAAGTACGGCTTTGTATATTATTAAAACCTCCTACTCTCTATCTATCTACACACACACACAAAGCTTCATTCCTTCCTTCCACATAAGTGCTGTAAATATTGTAGTAACAAACACAAGAGCTTATTTCCCTACGGCCATTCAAGGCATGATTTAATTTTGACCTTAAAATTACCTCCATCACCAGGCTTATAGGGTTGTAATTCTTTTCTTCTCCGTTATTTTCCCCCTCACGCTTTATTCGGGCCCCGACCACCACTTGAAACACCTAAGCTGGAGGCCTTAACTTAATCTCGTTTCAGGCAAAAAACCATATTTTCTTACACACCAAATTATTCGGAATTACGTTAACGGTGTAGTTTTATCTTGATTTAATTCTGGTGGCGGTGCGTATTTTAAGCCTTTCGCTAACATTTCTTTTTCTTCCGTATTGAAATTTACCTCTTTCCAAAATATTATATAATTTTGGTTTGGGGTACGTTGAAAAGAATTTGGAAAATAAAAATAAAAAAATGGTAGATAAGTTAAATAAATTAATAAGAAAGAACGAAGTAAAAAAAGGAACACCTCTCTAAGAATAACTATGAAAAAAGAGTAATAAACCTTACAGAGGTAAATTTCAATACGGAAGAAAAAGAGGTGTAGTTTTAAACTGCCTAAACCTTCGTAAGGTACTAACGGTGTTAGGCTTACTTCTCTTTCATGTTATCAATACAGCACGAATATAGTTTAAGTTTTTTTATCAGCAGCATAAATTATTAAATTATAAATACTGATTATTATTATTATTATTTAAAACACTTCTACAGATAGTTGAAGGATAAATCTTATCACTATGAACAAATTCTGTCTGAGGCTTTCACGGCCGGCTTCAGTTTTATCAGAACTTCGGGTAGCCAGGCTGTAAGGCCGTGGTCAAAAGTTGTTGGGTGCAAACGTTTCGACCGTGCCTTCGAAGGCCATCTTCAGTGCAGAAGGCTGCAACACACTGACCAAGGTTTCGCAGTCAGTGACCACTGAACTCTGGTTAATGCTAGTGGCTGTGAGTAGGACAGCCACTAATATTTATAAACTTTTGGAATCCGCACGATGGTGTTGTCCGACACCACCAGACAATCAATAGAAAGGCGAATTGTTATTGGTTCGCCATAACTCGCGTCCAAAGAGCACTCGATAAGAGGGACTCACCCCGCCGATTCATTGCAATAGATGCATGTTTCTGAATCTGGACAGACTTCATATGCAGGCGAGGGAAGTACCCACTCACCGACGGCGGAAGCCTCGTCTCTTCAAAGAGTATGTGATGGTCGGCATTGGCGAGTGCGTGCTCCGCTATAGCTGACTTTCCCGGCTGCCTCAAAAGACAGTAGCGGCTGAGTTCATCAACGCGGGCATGGACACTGCGTTTCGTAGTTTCGATGTACAACTGACCGCACGAGCAAGGCGCTCCATTCGCTCCGCACAACGAGAGCGGGTCCCTCACGTCCATTACAGTTCTCAGAAACATGCTGGATTGTCTTGGTCGTCTTGAAGATTGGTCTCACGCCGCGCCGACTCAGCAACCTGCCAATACGATCAGTTACCCCATGGACATGGACATCGACACAATCAAATGTTCCACGCTATGAGTCAAACACGAAACCCTCAGGAAACTTTCTTCTTCTTCTTCTTCTTCTTCTTCTTCTTCTTCTTCTTCTTCTTCTTCTTCTTCTTCTTCTTCTTCTTCTTCTTCTTCTTCTTCTTCTTCTTCTTCTTCTTCTTCTTCGTCGTCGTCTTCATTTACGAGATTCTCTCGTTTATAACCAACTACACTACGCAATGCAATCGCCCCATTGCATTGTTGTGGCCAAATTCGTGTTTTGCCTGTTGGACAATTATCTTGGACCCTCTTGACTAATATGTCGTCATCCGTCCTGACGTCACAGTCATTCCTCACACGGCATGATTCTCGACTATTGACATTATTCCATCTCGCCGTGTTCTGCCTACCCAGCAACTTCTGTTTGTCTTCTCGTAGTTTGCCGTAGTTTCTGGTCTTGCTTCTGGTCTATACGTCAAGATAGACCTCAGTGTACTGTTACATACCCTTGCTTTCATTTCAAAAGTTAACAATTTACTGTTCCAGTTTACGCTATTCATACATCCTGACAAAACTGTCAATAACAGTTTTAGAAGATACTATTCAAAAACTGTCTTAGAAGAAACAGCAATCTGACGATGAGCTGTGAGCTTGAAAGCTCTAGTCGGAATACTTTTTCTATAGCGGTGTATAACAGTGATAATTCTGTTTGTGATTATAACCAATTAGTTGGCCTGATCAATTGTGGAGTACGACAAGGGTGTCCATTATCATCTTCTCTTTCTAATTTATATATTGACGATCTCATACAGAGCTGGTAGATGTGTCTTCCAAAACATTTTATGATTGGTCACTCTACAATTGACACTTTGTTGTTTGCGGACGATTAGGCTATTCTGTCGGACTCGGAAAACAGATTGCAGATGGGGATACATTTGTTAAATCGAATCTGCAAAGACTCTGGATTGCAGATATCCACACGTAAGGCTAAGGTGATGGCTTTTCGTGGAACTGACCCCCGTACGGGCAAAAAGTGTTATAGATGTTACTGTCCTGGAAGAATTTAGCAATTTTGAATACATGGGCTACAGTGTGTCTGATAATGCATGCAACGACGTTGTGAATAAGTTGCATAAGTTCAACCTTATGTGTGGGACCATAAGTCAGCAAGTAAAGGAACACGCCTAAAATTCTGCAAGGTGACGGCTCTTCCCACACTTCTTTATGGGTCTGAGAATTGGATTTTAACGAAAGGCCAGGTCAGTCGCATCCAAGCGGCTGAAATGACATTTCTCGGGCACGTGGCAGGGTATACTCTCCATGATCGTAGAAGAAACACAGATATACGGCGGGAACTGAATATTATGAGTATACTCGACAGGATTGCCCAGTATCGGCTGAATTGGTGGGAACATCTTTGCCGAATGGATGACTGCCGCATCCCCAAACAACTCTGGAACTATAAGCCGAGGGGACGGAGAGATTGGGGACATCCGAGGAAGCGCTGGAGTGACCAACTCTAATATTTTCCTATTTGAGACCGGAACAAACCATTTTTTGGTATAATCCGTGAAGATGATGATGATGATTATAACAACTAACACAGCTTTCATAATTAAAATTCTGTTGCGGCAACAAAACATTGTAACGACAAACATCAAGACAACGGTTGTATTAAACAAATACGAAATATAAACGACTATTAAGCAAACAAGTCGCAGCATATTAAAGATTAAAGAAATAATGAACTACGTACAAGACAACCATTTCAAAAGTATTCAGGTCGATCTCTCATCAAACTGCTCACATTTTCTTTTATGCTAAAATATAATTGTTTTAATATTTACGTTGCTCTTTAATAATAGTTTAACATTTTGAGTATGCTTCTTTCAAATATTACGCTCTGCTGAAAGTAGGATATTTGTGGCAGTGGGGATGTTTTTTATGTATATGTGCCGTGTGAGTTTTTACGGCTAAGAAAACTTAAAATACATTAAAATAAACAAAGAAATAGCTTAATAAACGGCAATAAAAATAATGCATGACTTATTTCAACTATATTGGACTTTTAATTAAAACTGAAAACAACATAACCCTTGGCGAGTCCAATGTTTTTAATTTGCAGTTCAGTATTCAATGCCTACTCAGTTTTTCAGGGTAGAAACTTCTTTTATTGTTCTATATTTTATTCAAAAATATTTATTGTGACCGTAACGTTGCTAGTCAAATATTTATTTTGTCATTACGCGTGATTTGTTGTTGAAGAAACTGGATACGCGTTAGTTATCTACAACGAAATTCGAAACTTTGTACTGTATGTAGTGACAGAGAGAAACTTTTCTTCGTCTGTTGTTTCTTCCCAAATTACCTTAGTTTGTTTAATTAGCTTGGCTTGTTTTTTTACAATTAACTAACTATCGCTATCAACCAAATTTTAGGTTTCTATATTTTTACTGTACACATTATACCAAAATTTTTAAAGCAACAATGCTAAAAAAGAATTTACTTAATGAGATGGAAATTCGGTCTCGGCTTTTGTGTGAACAAGCAAAATCGTCGTATCTCTCTCTCTCTCTCAATCTCTCTCTTATGCGTATTTAAAGAGATATTAGTTTTAATATTTATTTACTTAAACTTTTAAGTAAATAATCCGGAAAAAGTGTTACGTAATACGGAACGTTCTACAAGTTTCTCGAATATTCCAGCTGTAATGTGTGTGTGCGTACATAATGCTGCTACTTTGCGGTGAAAGACAATTACTCGTCAACTATCGGGTCTACACCAGACCATACCGGTCAGCGCAGTGTGTTCAAGGACACTGTTTATAGTGGACTTGCGAGAACGCCTGTTTGTTTGACAAGTCGTCCAAAGTGACAGATTATTCTGGAAATCAGCGGGGTATAAATACAGCCATTCAGCGACGGTCAAGTCAATTATTGTCGGGCGATTACACACAGTGCGTTTAAGTGGCGACTTACACAGTGCGGTTTGAAGTATTGTGGCGAAGCATTATGTGTTTTATAATTGTGCAGTACTCTGTTAGTGGACATTTTTATTTGCGTGTGAACAATTTTTATTAGATTTGTTGTAAGAGACTGTCTTGTTAATTACAAACTGTTTAATTGTGATTAGTGACTTAATTGGTGTCTTGTATTTTGTTTTCCACTGTAGCGTACGACGATCAGTTGGACCGTCGTAACAATATTATTTTCTACAGTTGCTCGTGCCATGTGTTAAAAGTAATTCTTTCTTCTAATGGAGTTTTTGAATAGTTGAAAGTTTTACGTTCTTCTGAATCTTACGATGTCTTCATTCTATCTGTTCCGTGTTGATGAAGTTGTACATTTGTATAGACACATCTACACTGATGTACGCTCAGGTTCTCATAATTTGATTAGAAACTAACTGATTTCTTCCTTCCTTTTTTGTTGTTGTAAACTCAAACAAACATAATTATTCTATTTCTCGCTGATAATTAGTTATATGGTCTGTCTCGTATGATTAGAAATCATGCCTGCGTTGTTTTACCTGTGTGACTTTGAAAAGTACACAAAGTAAAACGAACAAGAGTTTAACTGAATAGAACTTATCTTCTTCTTTTTTCTTCTTCTTCTTTTTTGCTCTTTTTGTCTATCGCTTCGTCTTCTTATTTGACAGTCATCTGTCTTATTGTTAAGGGTATGTCGTCTTTTATGTCAACAAACGAAACAGTCATATCTATATCACGGATATCTAAAGATCAATTAATTTTAATATTTATTTAAGTGCACATTTAATATTATCTCTTTCAGTTGCTTGTGCGATGTGTTAAAAGCAATTCTTTCTTCTCCGCGTATGTTTTGAGTCCGCGTATTCGACACCAGAGGACTCTTTGTGAAAGCCAGTATTCCAGTGGCAGAGATTTGCGTATTAAACCAACAGACATGTTTGTTCTCGTTCGTGAGACGGTTGAATTTAGTTACGTTTTTGATTTTTCCAACGTTTCGTTTATTTAAGTGAGCAGATTTCTTCCGCTTCATTGTGATTTGTTGCGACTAAACTATTACGAAACAAAGTGAACGTTTACAGGTAAATGTTTTCACAATTGTTATTAAAAGTATTATATTATTTTAAGTAGGTTCAGTTTTACGGAAAACTAAAACTCTGTACGGACAGTCTTTTGTATACCCGCTAATTTTTGTATACCACATTTCTGACTTTTCCGTTTGTTGGAAGGATGTCCATAATTAAAAATATACATATGTTTGTGGAATTACATTTCCGTAGCCTACGTGATTTGTTATGAAATGAATATGTGTTACCCGTTAACATATTCAATGTATGTCTGCAATACAATGAAAACCGGGGAATATGTGATTTTCAACCTCACTACACATTTTTTAGCAGTCTTTGTAAAGTGGTGTGCAGTATTTATGTAACATGAGTATTCCCGTATCGTTTATTAGCCTAATATATTTACACAACTTTCTTATTGTTTAATTCGTAAAAAGAATTTAAAATCATGCAGTTTTTACATGTATCAACTGGTTATGTACATGCAGTTATTATGTTAAGTCAGCACTGCACCATTTAGAGTGAAATACAAAGAAAATTTACTTTGTTTACTTAGGACATTTTTTGTTGTATTCGATTATCTAATGTATTTATGAGTTACAAGGTTTTAACTTGAATGAAAAATTAAAGGATTACAAACAACGGTGGAAAGAAAACATAGAAGGAATGCCAGATTTGAGACTGGCCAGACACGTCTGGAAATACAAAACTATAAGACGGGAAGAGATGGCCGGAGGATATATGAAGGCGGAACAGGCAGCGCCTTGCCTATACCGTGTAGTGAAGATGATGATGATGTATTTACGATTTTGTATTCATTAAGATTAATGCAACTAAAAATCCTGTCCGCATACTAAGTGGTAAAAAAAGTAATAAAGTAGGGATAACTTGAATATCATCCCGTTCTATGTGTTTTTCACTTCCTTCCAATGCCTACTAAACTTTCAGCAATACCTGCATAAATATTTATATTCCTAGGAATTCTATGTTCCTTGCAAGGACTACAATGTCTATTTAAATACATTTCTTAAAGGCTACTGCTACTGAAGCGAATGACTGAATGTATATTTTTCTGACAAAAAATGTTAATTTTCTAAATTCCTGAATTACTATATTACTCATATCATGTTCTATTTTTCTACTAAATATTGCGTAAATCGTTTTGTTACAATGAAAATAATTATCTGCTACATTTTGGTTGCTTATGACATTTTTCGTTGTAATACAAAGTATTTGGTTACTTAATGTATTTATGATTTTGTATTTATTAAGGTTAATGCCACTAAAAATCCTCTCCATGCACCCACTAGGCCTACTAAGTGTTAAATACGTATGCCAACAAAGTATTGAAGGTTAGGAAAATTTAATATCAACACTTTCTAAGTATTTATCACTTCCTTCCAAAGGTTAATAAACTTTCAGCAATACCTGTATAAATGTTTGAATAAACATTTATATTATTAAGAACCACGTTTCGTGCAAGGACTGCAATGTCTGTTTAAATAATTTCCTTAAAGTTTGACATACATATTGTAATACGACCCTGTTACTAATGGTTTCTTGGCTTCTTTCTTTTTAATTAATCCCCACTGTTTGGGCTAGCCAATTTGTAACAGTCCGTTACAAAAATATAAGAGATTAGAGGTTCGTTCAAATAAACCTCCACTCTAGTAAGGTTTCGCTCCGCTGTGGTAGTGTAGTAACTCTTTTAAGCCCCACTGTTGCGAGCGCCACTTTGTAACCAGACCCTGTATGCCGGTCTTTACAAAAATAAAATAGTAGAGGAAAAATTTTATTAAAAATAAAATTTTCAATAAAAAAAAATTTGTTTATGTTAATCAATGTTTGTAATTAAGAAATAATGCTGTTTTAAATGTTTTGTAAAAATTTTAAGAATTAGGAAGGTATTTATTAACTATCGAGCACTTCTGGAAGATTTGAACCAAGTCTGGAGTTAATCAGATTAACTCCGGTCGGCAATCGATTAATGGTTTTTCTTGCTGGTCCAATATCTCACTCAAAAAAAAAAATATTTTCTTCTTCTTGAAGTCTCTTTGCCTTAATAAATAACCTTAAATTAGCCTGTGAAATAATAACAGATAAAAACAATTGAAATAAATGGATTTATTAAACAATATAATAAATAATCTATTTTTTATCGATTGAGAACAATTATCGACTCCGTCCCAGGGAATAATCGATTCGTGCATTCAGTATAAAAATTTATTATAAGTATTATAAAAGGACAGGTTCTTTGAGCGATTAAATTAATAGTCAGAGAAGGGTAACGAGAAAGTATAACATTAACAATTAAAATAAATTCAATAATTATTATTTAACAGTATTTAAATAATTCTGATATATAATATTTAAGAAAGTTGAAGTCGAACCATATGTAGACTGACGTCACTGGATAAGGAAGGCAGGCTTAGTAAATTCAAAGATGGCCGCTACTAGATCTGGCGAGTTTACTGCGATGTCGTCGTATCAAAAATTCACAGCAAAATTACCTTCATGAATGTTTGAAATGTCCCCGCACTGGTGTAATTTGTCTATTAGGTTGTTTGGTGTGTTCTGAAGAAGTGTTCCGTGTATACTTGTGTTAATTATGTTATTTAGTATGTGTTCACTTCTGTGAGTTAAGTTGCTCAAAAAGTGGTTATGATTTGTAGCGTGAATTAGATCAAATATATTGTTTTACTGTTTTCGATCACTCGTATAATGAAGTAGGGTGTTAGTTTTCACTATTGTCGTTAACGTTTTGGTAAATTTAGTTAAGAAAGTGTATAATTCATCTAACTCTCGATTCACTTATATTAAAGGCTAACTGTAGTACCATTTTCGACTCGGTTATAAGGAACGTTTTTTCACACAACTATACAGCTTGATATTCAACAAAAGACTATTTTAACTTGGTCAAAATCTGGCCCAGTTAAGCTTTGAAAAAGTATTGTTAACATATTTCGATTACCCATACACATGATACAAAATTACACTATATATGGAATTTATTTATTTTATTCATCACTTTCATGAATTATGGACCTTATCATTGGTTTAATCATCTCATTCCTTTTAAATTGATATATTATAGTCCATATCTGTAGACATTTTGTGGAAATTACCAAAATTCTTTCCTTTTTTGAAAAATAGGCTCAAACATTGATTTCCGCCTTTATACAATTTTTCTTCCATTTTAATTGTTATTAATACTATTATAATAAATTTTAGTTAGTCATATTTCTCTTCCTTTCCTTAAATACATATAAATTGAACCTTTGAACTGGTTTTTTGTGTTAATCTCTGAATTTGACATTGCTCTTTAAAATTAATTAATTTATATATTTTGAAAATTTACAATATTTTAAGGTATATTTCCTTATTATCATTTTAACTCATAGGATCATTCCCAGTAGTGGTTAACTGATTTACCTTATCTAAATCTTGCTAGTTTACAGGATTTATAAGTGAATTATACTGGTTTATATGGTTTCTGTGAATTCACCAAATGGCCTAGAGTTTAGAATTTTACATTTCTGTTTTTCTCAAATAAATTTAATCCTACCACTCCTCTGACTTTACATAGTTATTATTACATGAAAATAAAATGGTTTATAACTTATTGTGAGGTGTAGTATTTAATTAACACTACTGTTATAAAAAAATAATTATGAACATGATTTAGCCATCTGTACAATTGAACTTATTGCTGACATGGTTTGAACATATACATTTAACTCCTTTTGAATTAACACAGCATACCTACTAAAACATTATTAATGGTATGTATGCTGTTATTTAGCAAACATAATTCATTTTAAACACATAATATAAATCTTATTTTCCAATAACTCTTACAAACACGTTGATTTTATGGCTGTGAACAAACAGTCTATTTAAACATTTTAAACCTATGAATACTAAGTTAATGCTAGTCCTTTCTGGTCTAAACCATTATTATTTATGATCCCCTTCATCAGTAAACATGACCACCCATACTCTAGTTATTAGCATTTTTTACAAATGTCTTGTAAATAAAGAGTTACATTAAAATAATAAAATACTGGAAATCTTCCATTTTATTATTTTATTATGCTGTTTATTATTGGATATTAAAGTTGTTATATAGCATATTGATAAGTCATAGTATCACTAACTTTAAGTTTATTGCATTTCCAAAAGACACTTACACAAATTCACTTTCACTGGTGGTTCTGATATTTTGAGTCTCACTATCTCAGACCAGACCTTTAGTAATCATGGACTGTTAAGACTTGTTTATTTTCTTTATCACACAATCGCTTTAGTAGGTTCACTTCTTATAATACTATACAACACTTTAGGTTTCTAAATAATTACATTTTTATAAGATTTTGGTATGTTATACTTTCTTTTTAATCGTTTTGGTGGGTTTGGGGTTGATGGTAGTTAATAATAATAATAGGTTTTACAACGGTGTTTCTTTCATACTATTCCTTCCTCTCCTCCTGTCTTCTTTCTTGTCTTTCTTCTTATCTTCTTTCTTGTCTTCATTCTTGTCCTTCTTCTAGTCTTCATTCTTCTTTCTTGGGTAAACCAAGGTACTTTGTGTTATCTCGACTGATGTTTAGTTTGGAGCATCGAAGTTATTTACTGATACGGACCTTGCTTTTCTCTAAAGGTTTCAGGGTATTGTTTTCTTCCTGATCACAAATTTTATTCTTCCTTCTTCTTGTCTTTGGGGTATTTTGGTGTTCACCACTCTTAAACTGAGTCTCTTTCTTCTTGATATGGTGTTATTTAATTTGTTTACTGCTCCTAGCTTCCTGGGTAAATTACTGATCTTATAATATGAGTTGCTTTCAATACTTTCTTTGATATTTAAACAGTGGTTTTTATATAATGTAATGAGGATTTTTAGTTTATCGTGGTTCATTCCTTTGATTTCATTAAATCTCATTCAATATTATTTTAACATATATGGTGTAATTAATTTTTATGATTTTATATGACTTAATAAGTAGTGGATTTTCTGTCGCGCTACAATATTTTTATTGGTATCCAAGTCACTTAGTTATTTATAAATTAATAAATTACCTTAGATCCGTTGTGTGACTTTGTTTTATTATTTAAAATTACGCGTTTCGGAACAAATGTTCTATCGTCAGATTCCCTTACTCAGTCGAGATCGTCAAATATTAAAATCACATACTCAAATGTTAAAAACAAACGTCAGTATGTGTGCTCACCTTTCCTTAAAGGCGCCTGCTACTGAAGTGAGTGATTGAATGTATATTTTTTCTGCCAAAAATTTTAATATTCTAAGCTAAAAAATTTTGATACTACGCATATCACATTTTAAACTGTTACACATTGTTTGTATACTGGAAATAATACGACGTGTGTTATGATTCTATTTATGTTCACTGTAAATATCGATTTCTTATAATCAAATACATATTATGCTCTCGTCTCATTTAATTATCCGTTCACTCTTATTTGAACCTTAATTCTTTATAGCAAAATCTGTTTTACTCCAAATACATACGAGCGACAATTTTCACGTTGAATCAGTTCACTCGCAACTCGACACTGAAGTTATCATTTCTAGCGTGCCTATGATACACCCGTTTTTTTAATTTTATAGCTTGAAAACTCGTGTTCTTTTCAGCTGTAGAGCTGGTATTGAACAAATATTATATAACTGGAGAACACTTTACATTTACATACATTAAACAAAAATTTAAAGTAACAATGAATATATTAATCCTCCAAAACTTAAAAAAAAAATACAAAATAATAATAATAATATTATTAATAATAGTCAATACGTGGTTCAAATAAACAGAAAAATATATAGAAGAAGTCCAGATTACTCAAGAAGACATTGAAGAATGCTTTGCCACTCAAAAATAAATTTAAAAATGCCCAAGGTTTTCAGGAAAAAGCCAAGAAGAGGACAGATGCTAGATGGGCTGACGAAAGGAGGGAGAGACATCGATCAAGAATGAAAGAGGTATGGGACAGGAGAAAGCGATAGGTGAAGAAGGGAGGAACCAGTTGAACCAAGCGTAGTCCACAGTGGCTCATACGAAAAAAAAATGATATTAATGGTAATAGTAATAATAGTAATTAAATCTGAGGTGGCCTAATTGTGTAACGAACGGAAGGAACTATATGGCAAGTTACTCGAACAATCAATCGAATTATTCTTGAAGAAACGGGTACAACCTGAACAATAATGGTTCTCTCTTAAAAAATAAAAACGGATTACCTGAGGGGAACAGTAATTCGTTTCCCCTCTTACTAATTACCTTTCCATGTTGTTGATATAAAAATTTAATTAAAATTTGTTACCTTGTACAAGAAAATGGACGCTAACTCCGTGTATACACTGCTGTGAGTACAATTAATTAACGCTACAAACAACATAAAGTCAGCCAATTACACTAATGACGTTCAAACAGAGATCCGTGTCTTGACTCAACTTTTCCCCTCCCGTAGAGGCTGAGAAGTTTCCTAGGAACAATGGAAAAAGTTTGTCTTAACGGTGTGGAGAAAATCGTTTCTATGGATCATTTAACAAATTTAACAAATTACTGCGCAAGTGCCTAATAATTTTCTTAGTCCAATTGAAGCTGAAACGTTTACGTGAAGTCTTTTAAAATTACGGGTAGACTAAATTGCGGTTAAGCTGAATGGCATTGCGAACTGGTACACAAATGGGCTTCGTTACACATTTTTCCCGTACATTTTGGGTACCCAAAGGAAACATGAATAGTCATAATCATCACCATCATCATTTTCGCGACAGGGCATAGGCAAGGCGCTGCCTGTTCCGCCTTCAACGATCCTCCAGCCATCTCTTCCTGGGTCTACCCACACTCATCCGTGTCCTATAGGTTTGTGTTGCCAGACTTGTTTGGACAGTCTTGAGTCTGACATTCTTCCTAAATGCTCTTTTCACCGTTGTTTGTAGTCAAGTAATCGTTTTATTCAAGTTAGAAACTTGTAACTTTTCTCTTATGACCTCATTTTTTTATACGGTCAAGTGTACAACACCTTTTAACAACACCTCTTAATAACGCAGTTTCCAAGGCCTGTATCTTACTGTCTTGTTTTTTGGTTTTTATCCACAATTCATACCCATAAGACAGTACAGAGACAGCCGTAACTTTGTAAAATTTTAATCTTGTATCTTGACGTATCTTGTTTAGAAAAATATGGTTCATTTTTTTCACAGATCGTCTGGAACTTACCTAACTTAACATCAAAGTCATAATTTATATCACAGCCAGTATCATTTCCCAAATAATTAAAATGGCTCACCTGTTCTAGAATTCGATCAATAATCACTATTTTTGTTCGTATTGGCTCCTTACCTCGAAACGCAATTACTTTGTTTTTATAGTGGAGACTTTCATATTGTATCGTTTGCAATTCCGATGAAGCTAAAAAACAGATTTTTGCAAATCACAGTCTGTATTTTAAAGTGCAAGCAAGTCGTCAGCAGACAACAGCAAATTCAAATGTCTGTCTCGCGATAACTTGATACCAGGGTTCACCAGATGTTTCCATTTCCATACCAGATCGTCAATATAAATGTTAAAAAGAGTAGGTGATATACTGCACCCTTGTCTAACACATGATTGATAGATATTTGTTGAAGTATCCTACAATTATTGTTGACAGTTATTTTTGTTCCATTGTATAGACCTTGTGTAGTTCTTATACGTTGTTGAGTGTATCCCCGTTCTTCTAATATTCGCCACAAAAAATTTCTATCTTTTCTATGAAAAGGCCTTCTTAAAATCAACGAAAGCTATATGCTTTTCTTGCTTTTCTTTACTGAACTCGCGATGCTTGTCAGTGATTTGTGTAATAATAAATATAATATTAAAATTATAATAATAGTAGTGACAGTAATAATAATAATAAATATAATAATAAAATAATAATACGTCTTAGGATAACATTGCGCTGCTGAAGCGTAGTTTTGGCCACATTTTCTTTCTAGTAAAACTCAATGTCATTAAGAACGTAAACAAATGGGTTATGTTACCATTTACTTCAGGAAAATTTTGGGCACCGAAAGGGAAAATAAATAGTTTAGCTGGTTAAATTTTGTGTTGCTGTATTGCTAAAACGGTTTTTTTCTTCACCACTACAGCCCCAACGTGAGTACGGGCCTCCAACCACCAATCTTCCCCAACATCTCGTATCCATTGCCATCTCAGCGTAACCCCAAACGTCCATTCTTCTGACATTTTTCCAGCATATCATCCAACAACCGTCTTATACTAGGTCGCCGTCAGAGCTGTGGGGATGCGCGTTCGAGGCGTCCACTTAGTCTACAAGTTCCGAGCTGCCGGAAGAAGCTCCTCCCTTGTGCTCCGGTCCAGTACGGATTATTTTATTTAAATTTACGGGCCGTTACAACAGGATGCTCGTACTAGGCCGTTCTAGTATAGTACTGTATTTCCCGAGACCGTTTCCAAGAATCACCTGGTCGTGGATGGTACTTGCCAAGGACGGCTATTAGGGGGCTTGGCTGGATTCTTGCCGCTCGGACGTAAAATCCTCGTCCAAGACGCCACACGGTGTCACCCCAAGGAGCGGACACCGAGTCAACTCCTCAACAGACGAGAAGGGGACCGATATGTGGCTTTGGCCGCTAGTCGAAGCCTCCTATCGAAAACGCTTTGCAGCTTTCCCTTATGAACAGCAGCAAGGTAACCCCAGAAGGGAGCGTCATAGGTGACGATCGGCAACAGACACGCGTTGGCGATTGACTTACCTCGTTTGCGGGTCATAGCCTTGTTGGTAAGTATTGGAAACGGAGACGCCAGACGAGCGGACGCTTTAGCTCTTATCGTCTGGGCGATAGACGCGCCAGGTGAGCCGACGATCGAGGTGGACACCGATGTACTTGACTTCCCTCGACCAGAGAAAAATTTTGTTTCGTGTCTTTTTTTCGTGATGTTTGAGACTTGTCCAGAAGGACAAGCCTCGGGCTGATCTAGGGATGGTAGGATATATGGAGACGCACGACAGCGCAGGCCGGGAGCTAAGAAGGTGGAGGCACATGGAAGGTAGAGTAGTGCTGTAGTGTGTATTTGTGTGTAGATGTAGTTTGTAGCCATATAGGTAAAGGAAGTGGCTGATGAAGTGGTATTAATTTTATTTTATATATGAGGGCGGCCAAGACAGGGACGAGTAGCACAGGTCGCCAAAGCTGGAAGGAGGCGACAGAGAAGCGTCAAGGTAGGCGGGAGACACAAAGGAGAGGGCTAAAGACTTGGTAAGAAATTATGGAAACGTAAATTGTTGTGTGATCAGGAAGGATGTCAGGTTGAGTACGTTTGTAACTGGGAATTAGGTGTATCTATTTCTTTGACGCTGGCGGCGAGGAGTTCTGGGAGGAGGTGCATCAGCTATGGTAAGGAGACGGTTTATGACGAAGGAAAGGTCTGCAGGTATTGCGGGTAGTTCTGTTGATGGAGGTGGATATGGATTGTGGGGAAGTGCGTTGTGTTGCGGTTTATGCGTATTTCTAGTTGAGCTTGTACAGGAAGGAATCGGGTTTAGGGAAAAGTTCGTTTAGTACATACAGAGCGCTGTTGGAGGCTTTGGTAAGAGGAGGTCTGCGGTAGATAAGTCGTAGAGCTCGCCGTTCGGTGATTCGGTAGGGTTTGAGGCGGGCAGGGTCGACAGTCAGATGAGTCTTAGGTAAACCCGTCTTTCTGCTTTCATACACCTGTCCCCTCAGTATTTCCTTTAGCATACGATGATCATTCTTCCGTTCTACGAGATACCTTGTACGAAATGCACAAATGTAACAAATAATATTTCTTAAAAAAGAACGTACTCAAGTTACGACAATTCTAGGAAAAATTATTTAAACCGATTCAGCAATAACCAATACGCGTATGATATTTGCTTAGCGAGCCGCCTGACTTGGCAAAGTTTACAGCGGCCGTAACTCAGACCGTATTCGATGCCGTAAAATGCACAAGTTACGGTCTGTGGATATTGGCTGAGCGTTATCTGTTCCCGGGGCCCGATACTTTATTACTTACCACTTTGGCGCTGCAAAAATAATAACTGTAAATTCACACTCGGCAATATAAAAACAAAAATGACTACTTTATCCGAAACAGATAAAGGTGAAATAAATTGAGCGTTTATTTGCATTGATAAAACGATACAATTTTTCGATTGTGTTGGCAGTCATCTCATGGAGGTCCCGGGTTCAATTCCTAGGGGCACCATAAAATAAGGATGGTTTTTCAACCCCTAGTTCGACTTACCGTGTAGAAAACACTGCCTGGGAATACGTTTTAATATAACAATGAGCCTCGGGACAATGCACATCTCGCCTGTCACGCGAAACTCGAATTCAAAACGGTATATGTATAAGAATATAAATAGATGTATTATCATCAGCCGTGGCTCTACAACACTTGGCCTGCTCCAAGAGTCGACTCCATTCTTCCCTATTGCGTGCTCTGGCTTTCCAGTTTCTTATGTTCAGCCTTGTGAGGTCGTGCTCTATCTGGTCTTTGAACCTTAGCGCGGATCGACTGTTTGCTGAAGTACTGTAGCGAAGTGTTATTGTGTTATAATTAGTGTGGAACTCTATTATTTGACATTATTATTGCGTGTGGACAAATTTAACTGGAATTATTGTACAAGTTGCTTTAAAATAGTTATTGTGAGTAATTAAAGCTGTTAATTAGTGATTTCATTGGTGTCTGTATTTGTTTCCACTGTACCATACGGCGATCAGTGAGACCGTCGCACTATATTAAAAGTTTATAAACACTGGTGGAAAGACTGTCACATTCAAGACTGGCCAAACAAGTCTGGAAATATTATAGCACGTAAGTATCTGGGCAGACCCATGAAGAGTTGTCGGGAGTATCTTTGAAGGCAGAGCAGGCAGCACCTTGCCTATGGCGTGACGTAAAGATTATGATGAAATAATAATAGAATACCGCGCCAAATAGAAGCCCATTTATAAATAGAAATCTCGATAGTAACATCGGCGAGGAAGCTTTTCAGTTTTTCAGTGAGTGTTAAGGCAGATCCGGGGCGCCTAAAATAAAGATGGCCAGAACAAGCCTCTGAGATCGAAGAGACCCAGCGTTTCCCAGGTCTTTTCCCACCCCATGCGTTTACACAATACGTAATGTGTAAAACGGGTACTTTTCTTCTAGAGTCCACTCCAAACTTTGTTGCAAACAGAAAAAAAATACAAATTAATCAGCGCTTTGTGGCTGTATCATTAAACACTTAAAGAAGAAAACAAGGAAAGAGACGCAATTGAAATATTATAATGTAATGGCCATACCTCAACTACTGTATGGTAGTGTATGGTAGTAGAAAGGCTAAAGATACATCTAGAATACAAGGAGCGGATATAGGTTCCTGAGGGTTGTAAAGGGTTGTACCATGAGAAATCTTATCAGAAATGATCATATGAGAATGGAGCTCGGCATACATGAAAGCTTAAATGAGAAAATCATCCGGTACAAAACGGAGTGGCGGTTACACGCAAAGAGAAAGGATCCAACTAGATTTTCAAGAAGAGCCATTAAATATCATCCAAGGGGGAAGAGAAGTGTGAGAAGACCCCGTAAGCGATGATTGGATGACTTCCATTAAGACTGGAACAGGCTACTAGCTTAAGGATGACGACAACGACTAATCAGCAATACAAAGAAAGTCAATATGTACATAAAGTCAATATTTATCTCAATAACAGAGAACTGTAAGTAAGAGAATTGAACGTGGTATAAATTCTTATACAGCAGGAATTTTCAACTCCACAATTTGGTACGATTAAGGACCGATCTTGAGGAGAATAGGAATAAGTAGTATAAAAGGTACAAGACAAGTTGTTAGAAAACGGAGAAAACTATTAGAACAGTGATCGCCGCTCATGGCTTTGCACATAAATGAAGCAAATCATCACCATCATCATCAGCCGTGGCTCTACAACCCTTGGCCTGCTCCACGAGTCGACTCCATTCTTCCCTATTGCGTGCTCTGGCTTTTCAGTTTCTTATATTCAGCCTTGTGAGGTCGTGCTCTATCTGGTCTTTGAATCTAATTCGGGGTCTTCCCCTTTTTTCTACTACCAATTGGTTTCTGGTAGAAAATATGTTTCGTAGGCTGTCCTTCCTCCATTCTCTCTATGTGTCCAACCCACCTTAGCCTGTATATTTTAATTATCCGGCTTAAATGTCCAGCTCTTTATATAGTTCATAATTTATAGCGCCTGCGCCACATTCCATTTTCTTGTACTCTTCTAAATATTATTCTTAGAATCCTAAAAGTCTTTCACAGCAACCTAAAAGTCTCTCGCTATTTTTTGTCATTGTCCAGGTTTCTGAAGCATATGTTAGGCTGGCCTGATAAGTGTTTTGTTAATTATGCACTTAATGCTTCTTGAGACGAAGCTAGATGCCAGATGCTTTTTTAATCCATAATGTATTTTATTATAAATATATGTAAGATGTATGTGTGTGTTGTGCGCGCGCGCGTGTGTTTGTGTGGGAGAGAGAGGGAGTTAGACAGATAGAGGCAGAGATAAAGGACAAACATTCAGCTAAAGATTTAAGTCGTCTTCTTCATTAAAAAAAAAAAAAAAAACAAACAAGGTTATTATATGTTTAGCTCCTTATTCCAATTCAGGTGATGATTTATCTAAGTACTTCGTATTGACTTATACAATCATATACGTATAATAAATAATACATTTTTCATACTGCCAAAACATAGCATTCGATAACAAATGAGTCGTGAAAAACTGAGGGATGTAACCCACACCAAGGGACGGAAGCCATATGTAAACCAATTGTTCTTGTAATTGAATTCCTGCTACTGACAGGAGTTATTCCTACCCTGCCTTTGTCATTGTCTAGTACAAATCGCGCAGGCAGTAAGAATGATATTAGAGGTGTGCTAAACTAGTATTTGAAAATAACAGATACGAACGAAACCGTTCCAAAAAATAACACTTAGCGTACAAATACCTGTTATTATATACCTATTATACATATACCTGTATTATATATTTTGTTATAAGAAACAAATTGAAACTAAAAGTATTAACAGTGTGACTTTATTAAGCTGTTACTGTTTGAAAGAAAATAAGAAACAAGAGAATTTATAGGCCTATCTCCCTTTGGGAATAGCCTATTAATTTTAGTTTTCATTAGCAGAAAACAGATTTAATATTAAATTATTGATTCGATTTTAGTTAGACAAATCAGTTACGAAACTCAGGTAATGAAATTTAGAGTGCACGTAATAGGACAACAAATAATGTCAACAAAATTTACGTGAGATGTGCAGTGAAGTTAAAGTCATTTCCGAAATCACATTAACAAAAAGTACTATATGGCCTATCAGCCACTCTGTAGGTTATAACACAATATACTTTTTCAAAATTTACCAAGTTGATGACTAGTATAATATATAATTTGTTATTATAATCTGTATTGTATATCTGCATAACACACGAGAATGAATGTAACATCAGTATGAATTTTTTTCATTTATTAAAAACAGCTTCGTCTCTTTGGCATAGAGATATTCTGAACCTCGCTGTTTTGCTTCGTTTCGTACTTGTATGGCAATCGGCACATGCGCAGAACGAAGTATTCAGCACCAAAAAGTGACTTTGTACTCGTGTACTCGTAATACTCGTAGTACTCGTTTATTCGTTAGTTGCGTATGGGGCTCCCGCGACTCGGAACCGCGAGGCCGCGAGTAATCGGAACGGGTATTTCGACTTTTCAGTTATCGTTGAATCGGAACAGGTATTTCAACTTTTCAATGACTGTTATATCCGTTCCGCAAAAATAATCATCCCAAATTACCTGTTATAGATAGGTATATCGGTCCACCTCTAAATGGAACAGCCTTAATGTTAAAAGTCATATTCCGGTCAACATTTTGTTTCACGAATACGTTTCCGAGTCGGATAAGCGCATACATTGTTTTTGCAGCAGGTAGGTCTATGCAATGGCATATGCTGTGGACGTCCGTACACGCAAGCGGGGTTCGATTACCATCTAATAACTTTTACTGGTTTTTGATCTGGTGTCATCTCTGCGTAAGAGAAGCAGCTGTATATTCTTACTTCCCAAAACGCTCTGTATGTCCAGGCATCATGTGTAAGTAGGAGACAACTTACTTACGGGCACCATATTATGTGTATTCCATAAGGCCATTCTCCTTTATACTCAAGGTCATTTAAGAATTAAAGATTCAAATAGTTGTAAAGGAAGAACGGTGCATTTATTCGGTATTACAGTTTTTTTGCTTTAAACATAATCCTCAGCAGTATTAATACACTTTTCCCATCTCTGAACAAACAAGCTTTTTGTGGCTAATGGAGTGAAATTTTTGTGATGATTTTGGAGCCGTTTTAAGATATTTTCTCTGACTCCGTCGTTGTCATGAAACTTTGTACCACGTAACGCCTCCTTGAGGGGCCAAACAAGTCGAAACAGATAGAGCCAAGTCTGGACTGTATATGAGGGTGAGGTCGTCTCCCAGGCCAATTTATTTATGGGTTCACGTGTTAACTGAGTTATGTGTGGACGGGCGTTTTCATGAAAGGTGAAAGATAATGAAACTTTTTGGGCAGAAATCCGGGACGTTGCCGCATCACTGTCGCCTTCCCTTTATTGATAAACATGTTAGAGGAGTGTGTACTGTTTATCCGTCATCATCATCAACCGTTCAAGGTTTAGGAGCATTCTCCTGATCCGGCCTCATGTTTCTCGCCACCTTGCTACCGGTCGTCCAACGTCTCTCCTTCCATGTGGCTGGTAATTATAGGCTAACCGTGGAATGCGGGTACTACCCATTCGTTGCAAATGGCATTTCAGTTTTTCTCTATACAACACTCTTAACTGAAAATATATTCAAATCCTTTCTGACATCCTAATTTCTTATACGGTTACTTTTTGTACGTCCATTTACTGTAATTGAGTATTTAATTTCTGCGTGAATCTTATTCCAGTCGCTCTTCCTTATTGTCTAATATTCGCAGCCATACAATATTGCTGGACAACCATGGACTTATAAAATTTTTAATTCTTGCCCTTTCTGGTCTTTTTTTTCAGACTAATTCGATATTCTAATCCGATATTCTAAAAAGGCACAATAAAGTTGAAACCTTAATTGGATGTCCAGAACAGTGTTCGTCAGTCAATAAAGTTCAAAGGTTTCTAAATTGTTCTACTAACTTATAAAAATCTCTACGGTTCATACAGTTATTTCCGTATTTATTAGTCATACGAGAGTAAATTTAAGTAGGGTTTTCACCTGTAGAAACCACAAAAACGGATCATTCCACGTTGTTCAACTACTTACGAAACTTTGAAACAAGGGCTCGCCATTGTTAAATGAAAATTTGAAGTTATAAACAAAACAATTCTAATCAAACAGCTAAGGCCCCTTTTATGCATTCGATGTATATCGTACGGTAACGTACAATAGAAACTCGTACGTCATATAGAACAACAGAGACAAATGGGCCGTTTTATGCACTGTCGTACGATAAAATCTTCCCAACTCACAAAACATATCGTGGTGTCCTAGGAAACGCATCAGATGAAATATCGGACGAGTTGTCTACATACGTTGGCCGTGATGGTTCCGTTCCGTTTATACGCTCGCGCTATTTGTATACCGTATGACTTTCATACATCAATGCTGCCAACCTACCTGCCTAGCGTCGGTGAGGCCAGCTCTGTCAAGTAATATATGGTATTAACGTCGTGGTGTAATTTTATTAATTTGTTTTGTAAATATGGAAGACATTATATATAACGGCTCATTGGCCAGTAGAACAGGCTTAAGAGTTTCTGCAAAAAAAAAAAAAAAATTTCTCACCAATATTAAAAATGAGCCGAAATTCCTGGTAACAAATATTCGTCGAATAGAGAGGATTCGAAAATTTAAGTATATAGGACAAATAATTCAAGAGAATGGTTTAGAAAAATCTGCTATAGAAGAAAGGATTCATAAGATGGAAAGGGTATATGGTATAACTAATGATATTTACAATAAAAAGTGTATATCTAAAAATGCGAAGATAAGGCATTACAGTACAGTAGTGAACCCAGAATGCCTATATGCAAGTGATAGAAAATTTAACAGAAACAATGAGAAAAAGAAGGCTATTATTTTTTGGACATTTAGACTATATAGAATGGACGACAATAGGTTAACAAAGCAGATCTTCAAATATCTGTGGGGGAAGAAGGCAACATGAAGTTTAACTAAAGAAGTCCAGAAGGATTTAGAAAAAAATAATATACACACAGAAGAAGCAATTGAAAGAGAAGTTTTCTGGCAAAAGTGTTAAAAATGGAAGGAGTCCAGGGTCCAGAGAGAGAGAGAAAATCGCAGGTTCAAAGTGAAGTGAAGACAGGAAGAAGAGTCACAATGAAAAGATGAAAGAATATAGGAGAAAAAGAAAAGAACAAAGAATAAACAATTGAAATTGGCATGTGGTCCATAGATGGCCGATACAAAAGAAAAAGGCTCATTGACGAAATCTAGAACAGGAGAGTACTATGGGGTGCCGCTTCCGAAGCTTATAAAAACGGACCGATAAGCGACGCACAACACACACGGATCCATTTTCAGTACTGATAATGGCAATACTGAATGAGTTTGTTCACACCCACGTCCGATATTTTTGACGCACGATAAAAATCGGAGTCAAATCGGATGGAAATGTATCGTACGATAAAAATCGAATGCATAAAAGGGGCCTGATCAGAATTCATCACAAGGATGCCAACTTACAATTCTGAAACTATCGTACCCCGTCTACCAACCGTTTTTCTACAGCCGTTTGTCTCTTTAATTATTGAATGATCCTCGTACTTCTTGTATGACGTTCAACGGATTCCTACGACGTTTAATCAGTGTCTATAGAGATTATTAACAGCAAATTAGAACACATGACATCACGACACGACATGGCTCGACGACATTGACTACAGAAAGAAATCTCAACTGATTAGACAGGTGTCTCTGTGTGCGTGTATCATTACAAGTTAAAGCAGCAGAGTTATCCGTTGTCACTGTAGGATTTAGTTAGCATTAGTGTTGGGGGGGGGGCTTACTGCTGCGTGGGTTTGCGGTGACAGAATACGGAGAGGATTATCGGCGCGTAATCACAGTTGCCAACTTTACTTGGTAACAGTTTAAACGTCCTACATGCGTCCGAGGATTAGTACTATGCGAACTTAGCTGACACGTATTCATTACGTCATGGGTGTAGTAATTAATTTAACTACTTTATGATTTAGTGTATAGAACGTTATACCCACAGAAGCGATCATATAGTGTTGGTGTGTGCGTCTGGCATCGTTATGCCGCACAATTACAGTTTGGCTGCTCTGTCTTGTCAATTAGATTATGCTTCCAAATGCGATCATAATCCGGCGAGTTGTGGGGAGCCTACATCTCGCTAAAATTAAAATACATTTCAACGGGGTTTGTACTGAAATTACAAAATTTTCTAACACGAGTGATGAACACGTTTACTGGTAGTGACAACATTTGTACAGAAATCTTGTATATTGTACATTGGTACTACAAAAGGCAGTATCCATGCCCGAATTGATGAACACAGCCCCTACTGTCGTTTGAGGCAGCCGGAAAAGTCTGCTATAGCGAAGCACGTACACGCCAATGCCGACCATTGCATACTCTTTGAAGAGACAAGGCTTCTGTCGTCGGTGAGTTTGTATTTGCCTCGCCTCCATGTGGAGTCTGTCCAGATTCAGAGTCTGTCTGTGTAGATGGTTGGTGTGTCTGTGCATCTGTTACCATGAATCGGCGGTGTGAGTCCCTCTCATTGAGTGCCCTTTGGACGCGAGTCGTGACGAACCAATATGAATTTGCCTTTCTTCTGATTGGCTGGTGACGTCAGACAACAACTTCGTGCGGACACCAAAAGACATAAAAATGCGTGTCCTACTCACGCCCACTAGCCTTAACTAGTTCTCGGTTCAGTGGTCACTGACTGAGAACCTTGGTCAGTGTGTTGCAGCGTTCTGCACTGAAGATGGCCGTCGAATGCACTGCCGAAACGTATGCTCAAAACAACTATGGACCATGGCCTTACAGCCCGGCAAGATAAAGTACTCACATTAAACAGAAATTGTTTTGTTATCTTCATAAACTTGAAATAAGTGAAACTCTTTCATGCTTTCACTTTACATTTAAATAAAATTTAGCTGTGTAGATAGATTTTAATCAATTTTTAAAGTTTTCTAATATAATACCATCATTGTCATCATCACCATCATCTTCAGGAAAGATTAAACCAAAATTGGTTTGTTCCGGTCCCAAGCAGTCACTCCAACGCTTCTTCGGACGTCCCACACTTGTCCGTTCTTTCGGCTTATAATTCAGTATAGCTACAATTATACTCTAAAAATTATATTGTAATCGAATGATAATTTAATTGTAGTATAACTATATTAATTACTATATAAATTAAATTAATATAATTAAATAACTTGATATTAATTAATTTTAATTAAATTAATTTAATGAAATAAATTTGTTTTGAAAATACTGTTCAAACATTTGAAAACGTGTAGAAATATTAGCTGTTACTGTATTATTAGCAAGTAAATATGAATTACTACGGTAACATGAAGTACACAAGAATTTCCAGAGAATAGCTGTGAAATAATATTAAAATGAGATTCTTTAATAGTCCATTAAAATGAGTTATAGTAATTAATGAAGACACTTTTCAAAGCTTCCATTTTAACGTTTGAAACAAGGGAAGTGACAGTACTACAATTTTTAGAAGGTAATGGCTGTGCTAGTGTTATTGTATGGTTCTGAAACTTGGGTTCCGGCGGAGAAACATCTAAGTAGGATACAGGCATTTCGGAGATGAGATTCTTGGGCGATCTGTAAAAGACTTCACGAAGAGATAGATTCTACAGTTAAGACATACACAAAGAGTTAAACACTTTTAATATCCATGATCGTATTGCAGAGAACAAAAAGAGATGGATAGGTTGCCAGATGGAAGGTTGCCTAAGGAAGTTTGACGATACAGCCTGTTGGACAACGAAGTATAGACGGACCTAGAAAGTGTTACTGAAGTGTTTATATTCCTTAGAGATTGGAATAGAATATATATTCCCTGTATATATTCCCTGTGTATATTCCCTGATAATAGTAGAAGAAGAAGAAAAATACGTTTAAAAGTTTATGGATTGTCTTTTTAATGTTCATTCTTAAAATGTGAACGAAATAACTATTATTTTTCTCTACCCTGATGTCGGAGAGACACGACGATGCACGAAGAAACCAGGGTAGTTTCGTGACGAACCGATAGAATTTAGTTTCATTTGAACATGTGTTTTTAACAATACACGCATCTCTCTGGGCTGATTCTCTGACGACGCAACTTTTGAAAAACACTGCACTATAGTTTGTCATCAATGCCCCAATACTGTATTAAATCTACGTCCTTGACTTGCTGACAATAACTTTTTTTTTTGTATCGGCCATCTAAGGACATACCAACTTCAATTCTTTACCCTTTGCTCTTTTCTTTTTCTCCAATATTGTTTCATCTTTTCACTGTGACTCTTCTTCCTGTCTTCAGTCCACTTTGAACCTACGTTTTTCTCTCTCCTGTCCTGGACTCCTTCAATTTGTAACAGTTTGGCCCGAAAAACTTCTCTTTCAATTGCTTCTTCTGCGTTTATATTATTTGTTTCTAAATCCTTTTGTACTTCTTTAATACAACTTGATGTTGGCTTCTTCCTCCACAGATAATTGAAGATTTGCTTTGTCAACCTATTATTGTCGTCCATTCTATATAAGTGTCAACAAAAAAAAAGGTCTTCTTTTCCTCATTGTTTCTGTTATATTTTCTATACTTTGATATATTTCATCATTACTTCTTAATATCCAACCTTCTGCAGTTTTCGTGGGCCTAATTTTTTTTTTTAATAATTCGTCTTTCCAATAATTCTAGTTTGTCTAAATTATAATTCAATGCTAGACATCCACTTGCATATAGGCATTCTGGATTTACTATTGTACTGTAATCCCTTATTTTCCCATTCTTATATGCACTTTTTATTGTAAATATCTTTAGTTATACCATATGCCTTCTCCATCTTATGAATCCTTTATTATATAGCAGATTTTTCTAAGCCATTCTTTTGAATTATTTCTCCTAGATACTTAAATTTTCGTACCCTCTGTATTCGACCAATATCTGTTACTAGGAATTTTGGCGAATTTTTAATATTTGTGAGAAATTTGTTTTTTTTCTGCAGAAATTCTTAAGCCTGTTCTACTGGCTATGTCCTCTAAAACATTAACTTGTGTTACTGCAATAACTTTTTATTTATTACAACTTTTGTGAAAGATATCTGTGCTTCTGGTTGCTAATAAATTGGGCCTCTTTTATGCCACTGCTTCCCAGTCCAACTACACGGTGACCTTATGTGATGATGACACGGACTGTGTTCTCCACGATGCACACGGTGCCCAAAAATTAATTTGGATTTGTTCCATCCAGCGACTCTGAAATCTCCCTCGTGGATGTTTACGAATCGTCGATCTTACTTTCCAAAATTAGTTTCCCTAAACTGCAGTTTCACCTAGATATGTTAACCACATATATGAGGCACTAATGCACTATTTTCCTCAGATTTATATGTTAGTTTGAAGCTGCGTCCGAGAAATAATTTCGTTCTTAACATCCATGGGTACACTTACAATTCAAAGGGATGAATTCTTTCTCACGATGTGATGTTCATGGCCCAGGTTTCAGAGGTACAAGTGGCTACTAAAAATATAAGCATCTTTATTAACGCAGCAAATCGCTTGCCTTTTTTGGGTTGCAGTCGTTTACCAATATCTCCGGACGGCTATGTTCTTTGAAACACCCAGGGGGGCTGGAGATTTTTCCCCAGGGACATGATGTTGGGCCCTATACCGCCATCCCCGGTGGCTCCCTCATGTTGTCGTCCACCCCCGAGTGCACACTGCGTCACAAGTCGGTCGGGGGTGTAACTGTTCCTTCAGCTGGATTGGGGCTGTTGGAACGGACTAAACGTGTGTGCTGTGCGAACGGTGCCAGAGCATTGATGTCCCTGGTCAGTAGTTTGCACAAAAGTGCAGTGAAGCATAGATGCGGGCGCGAAAGAGAACCAGGGTTTCCGCGAGTAGCTACACGAACTGTAGTGAACCCAAGTAGCCCCGTGTTTCGGGAACCAGGGCTCTCTTCCCTGGCAAGTAGCCTAAAGGTTCTTTGGGAAGCTGGCGGGTGAACCCTTAACACACATCCGCTACTACGGGCGCGCAGCTTAGAACTGCATGACCCGTTCCGACCCCTGCGGGTGGCCTCCGATGGGACCAAGACCCCACCCAAACATGCACTGCTTTCGAGAGCAGGGGGTACCCTAACCTTCGGTGGCATCGGTACCGTTGGTTGGGAAAAGATGATGCGTGTCGCTCACGCAAACCAGTAGCGTACAGCGAACGGAAGCCAGGTTGCCCAGTCCCTGGTTAGTAGCTGTGTTGGACCTCTCACGCCCAGCCTGTTATGTCCTCTTAAAGCATAGTTGAACCCTAGTAGCCTTGGGCTCGGACCGCTCGTTCTCCCCTCACGACGGACTGTCGTTCGTTGAGTCGGTGGAGTTCTGCGTTGGTTCTAGCAAGAGGGGGAGGTACGCTATCCTGCGTCCACTCTGCCCGGTGTATAGTGTTCCCCTATTGCGCTGGAAGTCGTAGACCTCCGTGGGAGATCCCTTGAGATCGAACTCGGTGGCCGGGCCTTCGATCATTCTGGGCATCGGGGGTCGTCGTATTGATCAGCTACGTACTCAAAAATGGTACCACGGGATCGTGAACCAGCCCGGCCGGGAGTCCTGTCACCCCAGAGTTCACGCGTTGAGGAAAGATTTCGTGGGGGCTGCTGGTTTCACATGCTGATGGTAGATTAAGACAACCCCCAAACTTTCTGGGAGAG
This sequence comes from Magicicada septendecula, assembly GCA_034769895.1. NCBI lineage: Eukaryota > Metazoa > Arthropoda > Insecta > Hemiptera > Cicadidae > Magicicada > Magicicada septendecula. The sequence goes on from CM068374.1 coordinate 61,115,842, forward strand.
TAGAGTACGAGCTGCGCCACAAGTCTGATGCCGTGCGTGCATTTTCCAATCTTCCAGACTTTTGGCGTCGAACTGTGTTCTTTGAAAGTTGTGAGTAAATGAAATTAATTTCCCTATTACAAGATGCCAAACAAGTCTGAAAATACAAACCTGTATGACACATGTTTGTGGGTAGACTCAGAGAGAGATGGCGGGAGGATCTTTGAAGGAGGCGGAACAGACAGCACCTTGGCTATGCCGTGACGTGAAGATGATGGTGATGATTAAGGCAGCAAATAGCCAGAATATGTGAGAACATTTAGAGTTGTGTCATCCAGCCAATCTCGGAGTATGTGATCATCGTTACAAGGCTACTGCGCATGTTGTCTATCCCAACGGCGCAGTATAGCAATATGGTGATCCGTCACTATTTGTCTGGTGACAATGACCGTAGTGGAGTGGGCTGGGTGTTGGCTTTACCGCGATCAAACACACATAATCTTCTTTTGAACGGTCATTGTTCACTCGCAAGCCGTTGGCAAACCAACAGCGTTCCGTTATGTAGTAACACTTGTGACGATTTCATTAATTAAAAATATGTTAAGTAATTAAGTTGATAATGTATAAGCTGAGAAATTCTAAATTCTTAATAAAATCTCACATTTTAAACTCAATCTTATTGCTATCATTAAATAATAATAATATTTAATATAAAGTCTAATAATAAAATAAAAGGGAATGGAATTGTACAGAAAGGGTAAAGTTTGTTAGTTAATCCTGCATAAACAGGCACTGACCAGAATTAACTTGTTTTCTGACCCCTAAATAAACTAAGTATTATTGTAAATTTGTTATTATTTAAATAATTAAATAAGACCACTGTTACGTACTTTGATAACTTCTGTAACTAAGAATATCTCTAGTTAATAATTTAATCAAACTTTAGTCCTTTAATTAAATTAGAAACACGGAACTACTTTTATGTTGCCTAGTAATTGTCTTGAGATTACTACTCTCCCCCTTAACTATTTCTGCCACTTGCAATGGAGCGCTCACGCCGTAAGCGGCGTGAAGCGTTGTTTCGCTGCGTGTATATAGGGATGTGAACGGCTTGATTCAATGACTATTTAAATGGGTAAATTTGTGCGGTGATGACGTCTCTCTCTATTATCAAATAACAAACTATGTAATTTATACAGTACGACAAGCAAGAAGGTGATATTCAACTAGTCTGTAATCGTGTGAAGTGTATAACAGTGAAACGGACTTTGTATTTGTTTATTCTGACTACAGGAATTGCTAAGAATTGCTGCAGTCGCCTGGGATGAGTGTATCGCCCCCTGAATGATTTGACATGCTTCTGGAACTTCGCCGTCGCACGATGATGGGGTGGCGATAGGCCTTCGGGAAACACCCGGAGGACCGAGGAGCCTGTTCTGCGGCTGCTTCGGGAAACACACGGGTGACATGGAGGCTTGTCTTCCATGGTTGTGAGTTGCAGGAATTATGATCCACAAAAGACGATTTAACTTATCACATTAAAGACTTAAAACTTCTGTTTTGGATGTAATAACTTTAAAGACTTTAAAGGACAGACATTGTATGTAGTATGTGGTCTGAAATCTGATAACACTGGTTGTAGCAAGGGAGTAAAAGTTTAGACTAGGGGTTTTGTTGTTTTAAAAGATTGATGGAAACCATTCTTCAAATGGTTGGATTTTCAATATTGTGCATGGCAGGGTGACCATTGTTCGTTAATATATTCAATCCCGGATCCGTGGAATGAATAAAATAGATGTACATCATGTTTTGAGGGCCCTTTGTAAAGCAGTAATATATATATATATATATAATCGTATAGTAAACTGTATTGTTTGAGAACTTTCAATAGAGAACTTAATCACCAAATGTAATAAAGAGATGTCATCTGAGTACCGAGTAAACTGAGTGCATAAATCAACAGTCTCCCCTTCCAAATATCCTGCTATAAGAATTGTTTTATTTGTTGTGATTATTTTCAGCTCGTCACAACTAAGGCAGCCTGTATAATTGGCAGATCCAATTATTGCAGGTTCCCTAAGTTATAACACAAGAGAAGATGTTATACACTTTGCACACTTAGTACTGGACGCCGACGTTAAGCAGACCTTGATTGTAAGTTACGTATACTTTTAGCAGATGTGCGCAATGAGACAAAGTAGTAGACTTAGAGGTGGGTTTGGATTATTTGACCATTTGACATCACTCAGTGGTCGAATCCTAAAAAACAGAATTGAAGGAGAAATTGGTAATGTGGAAGAACAGAGTGGATTTAGAGCGGGGAGATCCTGTGCGGACAACATATTTTCGTTGCGACAAATAATTGAGAAACGAACGGAAAGGAATTTTGTATTTATAGACCTCGAAACGTCTTATGACAATGTCCCGCTAGTCAAATTATTTGAAACTTTATAAAATAGTGGAATTAACCCCATATACGTAGGAAGTGTATATAACATCTACAAAACGTTCAAGCCAGAGTAAAAATAGGACGAGAAGTGTCAGAGCTGTTTAATATTAGTAAGGGACTGAAACAAGGATGTTGTTTGTCTCGCACTTTATTTAAAGTATATATACAAGGAGCAATAGAGACATGGAAAAACAAGTGTAGCAGAATGGGAATAGAATTAGAAGAGAAGTGTTTATACAATCTTTTATTCGCAGATGATCAAGTGGTGATAGCCAATGATGAAGAAGATATCACTTATATGATGAGAAAACTAGTAGAAAATACGATCGATGGGGATTAAATATAAACTTCAAAAAAAACAAAGTACTTAGCCACAGGAAGTCGAACATCAGATCTTCAGTTATCAGATAATACTTCCATCAAGAAATGTGAAAAGTATAAATACTTAGGAAGTATAATTAGCGGCGATGGAATATGTGATGAAGACATAAGACATCGATTAGTTTTAGGAAAAAGCACCATACGCCAATTAAACTCACTTTTATGGTCCACCAAAATCGGGCTACCGACAAAGATCAATATTTATAAAGCCATTGTTGAACCAATTACCACCTATGGGTCAGAATCTTGGACATTCAACGAAAAGAACCGCAGGAAGATTGAAGCTGCAGAAATGGACTATGTTAGACGAGCTTCCAGAGTTTCTCGTCTGGAACGTGCAAGGAATGACGTAATAAGGGAAAGAACAAATAGAAAAGAAACTGTAATAGAAGATATAAAACGTAAAAAGCTTTCCTGGTATGGACACCTAATGAGAATGAGTGAAGAAAGAACACCTGTGAGTGTGTTCAAATACAGACCTAGCAACAGAAGGAGAAGAGGCAGACCTAGATTAAAATGGATAGAAGGGATCGAAAGGAGTATGGAAGAAAAGATTCTGAAGAATGAAGATACACAGAATAAGTTGATATGGAAACTGAGATGCGGGATGCGGCAGTAGCTGTGGGATCCCCGCCAAAAAAAAAAAAAAAAAAAAAACCACTCAGGACCTCCACACGGGGGCGCTGCTAGTCGTTGCTGTTGTCCAACCCAGTCCTTTGAAGGATTGCGTGGCCGATGTTACAGCGTGATCTTCTCCAGTTGCTTTATATATAAGATCCTTCCAGACACAGATGTCACAGATCTGATTGATGGAAATAAGGAGGAATTGACAGCTCTGCTCTCTGCTATGAGTGATGCCCCTTATTAATTTTTTTTTCATAACACTGTAACGCGTCGCGTCAGGCTCAATAAATTTCAATTTTTCGATCAATACATTATGTGCAGCAATTTTTTTTACTTGTTTAGAATATGAGGAGATTTCTATATCCCACAGCTCGGGAAACGACCGATAGGCTTCGGTGAATGCGCGGTGGTCTTCTTTTTTCGATGAGGTCATGGTGCTAGCTGAGTGTCAACTACGTGTCAACTGAGCGATCTGCACGTTTAACTGAGTGAACTGTGCAGTTTATCGTTTGCAAAAAAATTCTCACAGTTTATCACTCAAACATGGCGTCACTCCTGAGCAAAAGAAACTCTAGAATTACTACCGAGAAAACTAAATATATGAAGGCTTCAGTACAAAATTGACACTAGTTGCATTTTTAAATTTATGTTGTGATCGATCTTAAGCTCTCTTGGCCGGCGTCAACATTGTTCAAATTACCTATAGTCGGGTTGCTAAGCCGTGGTCGAAAGTTCTTAACGACAAACGTTTCGACCCCACCATCGGAGGCCATCTTCAGTGTCAGAGACAGTTTGGCAGTTAGTCGCCAATTAAAACCCAAGTACTGAGGTGGATCTTTGTGATCGTCATTTGTACTTTAGTGGATGTTTAACTTGCAGCGAATGGGATCTGGTGGACGGGGGTGGTGGATCTAACTAACACGGCATTCGAGGCCGTTTGCGAGAGCGTGAGAGCACGGCAAGAAGTCAAGTACGATAGAGATCGGCCTGACGAGAACAACAGTCAGGTGCGGAGGAACCAGAACACGGACAAGATGGTCGTAAACATCTCCGACCGCCAGCTCGGTTTTTATGATCGTTTAGGTAGGCTATATATTTTATGTAGCCTATCACTATAAAATAAATGTATGGGGTCTTTTAAGTTGAATGACCCATTCATAGTTCTTTGAACTATTTTTTATGATTTCATTAAACATATCTTAAAGTTACCGCCAGCCGCTACTCTGCGTATATATTGCAACGTGTAATTTTATTTTGTTTGAGTGTGTTGATTTATATTGAGGATCTAGCTTTCTCTAACGCCTCACGTTGTTGGACGTCAATTTGTAACGAGTAAAAGTGTTTTACCCTTACAAATCTAATAATCGTACTTTCTAAATTGTATGTTATTTAGCCTCACTATTGGGATAGCCAATTTGTTACATCCAGAATCGAATCTACGGGTTATTTATCAGAATTTGTATCTTGTTTAATTCGGTTATTATTTGTATATACTTTGTTAATATTAAATTAAGGATGAGTATCTGTTCAGGGGAATGTTTGTTGAGCGCCAATTTGCAATCACCGTTTGCAAATAAAATTTATTGGTGAAATATCAATAATAAATTTTTTATTAAAATTTATTTAAATAATATATGGTTTCTTTATTCTGTACATAACTCTCTTTTAATCTTTTCTTTCAGCAATGAATATGATAACTTGTGCTCATCAAAACATATTTAAAACAAAATCTGCTAAGACTTTCAATTGATGAGTGTTGCCAACTTAATCTATTACTGAAGTCAACTCACAGTATCAGATATCTTATTCAGTATATCATACCCATTTTGTATTCATGAAATAAGAAACGAATAAACCTTTTTCTATATTTTGTAAACTCAAATCCTTTATTTATTCTTTAACTTGTTTTAAATGTCAAATATAATTCTTAACAAAGTTTGGCCAGCTGTATTTTAATATGCTGAGAGTAGCAGCAGTAACTCTTATACCTCAGGCATAAACATTTCATATTTTATATTTAATGAATAAAATACAATTATAATGTGTTCAGTAGGTCCTTTTGGCTACGATATAACAACAGTTTTGATAGGGAAAGCACCAAAATACATATGATTAGAAATAGTCACAATGTGTTTTAAAAGGATTATATAAAGAGTGTAAAACAGTTCAGTGTATAGGATATGTTATTAAAATGTTTTTTATACTTAATTAACTTTAGATTATATTAGCACTATACATCAATGGTTGTTTATGTTTATGTCCATACTATTAATTATTATTGTTCTCAGTGGAAGTTCAACAAATGGTTTTTATAAAAAGTGTACTCAATATCTTTGAAACCTTTAGTCTAGGCTTAACAGGGAATGGTTCACACTAATTTTAGATCAAAAATACTTCTCTCCCTGTGTCAGTTGGTCCAATTTCTTCAGAGATGTCCTGGTTTAATTCTGTAGAGTCCTGTAGCACTTCCTTCTTCTATTTTAATCTTGATAAAGATAATTATTTAATTGTTTTTATTGAGATGCACTGATATAACATGTATTATAATTTACTGTAGTCACTATGAGTTGTTTAAATCAACCTTTCTTCATTCAGATTCCAATAATACTCCTTCTTTTATTCTATCAACATATTAGTTGCTAAGGCCTACCTCAGCTATCTCCTTGGTTTCCAAGTAACATTTTTATATCACCCTGGTGACATATTATTAATATAAACAAACTCTTATATGTTATATTTCATTTTCTTTAAAAGGATATACCTTTTTTATAACAGCTTTAATCTTCATTTTATTGGTTTCTTTGTTCTTCTGATAAAAAACTGACATTTTGACACCACTCTTGACTATTTTCTGATCTATATTTCCTGAGTTATTGATTTACACTTTTTTATTATATTTGTTCCAAACTTATTTATTATTATTTCTTTTTGTACCTTTCACTTTCTTAAATTTATTTTATCCATTTAGTAATCCTTTAACATAAACTGACATTGTTTCCTTATTATTTTAATAGAAATTCTTATTCATATAACTTAACTGACTAAGCTCAATATGCCTAGTTGCTATGCTATGCCTATGCTATCTCTGACTATGATTTTGGTACTTTCTTGTTAAGAATAACATTAGTGTTATTAACACTATTATACATAATATTAATTAATGTGTCACAAAATAATTACTAATAACTATTAGTAATATATTATAATTCCCCTTAACTGACTGTGTTTATAAATTTACAGTCTGCACAAATAAAACAAAATTCCATAAGTAAGTTCATTAAGGAAGTTCCACAGTTTTCTTCTTACTTATCATCATTGACATCATTTTAACTATGATAAACACAACATACAATAAACAATTAAAATAAAACATGTTCAGTCAAGTCTTTCTTAAAAATCTTATGTTTCTTGGTACTTTTTACTAATATAATCATAGTATATTTATGTTACTAGGGCATGGTAAAAATGTCATGTAACAATATGTCTTCTAAAATTAGTGTCCATTTTTTTTTTAATTTTCGGTTGATTAATATTGCTACGACGGTCTAACTGATCAAAACAAAATACAAGACGCCAATTAAGTCACTAATCACCAGGTTTAATTATCACAATTAAACAGTTTATAATTAACAAGACAGTCTCTTACAACAAATCAAATAAAATTGTTCACACGCAATAAAAACGTCCACTAATAGAGTACTGCACAATTATAAAACACATAATGCTTCGCCACAATACTTCAAACCGTACTGTGTAAATCGCCACTTAAACGCACTGTGTGTAATCGCCCGACAATAACTGACTTGACCGTCGCTGAATGGCTGTATTCATACCCCGCTGATTACCAGAATAATCTGTCACTTTGGATGACTTGTTAAACAAACAGGCGCTCTCGAGAATCCACTAGAAACGGTGTCCTTGAACACACTGCGCTGACCGGTATGGTCTGGTCCACCCGATAGTTGACGCGTAATTGTCTTTCACAGCAAAGTAGCAGCATTATCTACGCACACACACATTACAGCTGGAATATTCGAGAAACTTGTAGAACGTTCCGTATTACGTAACACTTTTTCCGTATTACGTAACAATATGCAAAATTTCAATAAACTTTTCGTAACTCATACAAAAATAGCGGAAAAATTGCTTACTGTCTTCCTTCAAAAGAGGGAATAATGTATGATACTCTCCCTCGCCCATTCTTGCCATATTTATATTGTGCAGCCACAGTCTCTTCGTTTTTTCTTTGCCGTCGGGAGCAATTGCCAGTGCCGCAACCACTGTTTCTTCCTCACTACTGCTGTCACTCATTCTGGAACTTGTGTTCAGCACAATAACCGACAATTGTACAAGTAACAACTTTTAACGAAACCACTTCAACCGGACAGTGTAGCCTTGAGCTCGACAGGCATTCTGTTCTGAAAGGAGCGGATGCAGTGTGTGAGAAAAGTGCCGGACGCGTTCTGAGTGGTGACGCCGCCGGTTCTGATCTGACCGGATCCAGTGTGCGAGCTGCCTTAGTGACATCGAAAAAGCTGTCTTAGCAAAGGGGTTGCGGTGGCCCTCGTTAGTCTACCTCAGTACTGGGGTTAATTAGCGAATAACTACCAGACTATCTCTGACACTGAAGATACCCTCCGATGGTCGGATCAAACCGTTTGTCGTTAACAACTTTCGACCACGGCCTAACAGCCTGGTTGAAGCAACTTTGGACAATGCAACTTGTTCACACAGCGTAGGAAACAAGTCCTTGTACGTGTATGCGCGTGTGTGTAGGTGTGCTGGGTATTGACAGCATTGTAGAGTCATGAGTAAACAGTTTTGTGTCCCATAAAAAGACGACGTTATGCTGAATAGATACTTTTAGTGCAGCCTTATATTGATATTGATATTTTACGACTTCCATGGCTGTGAAAATATAGTAATGGTATTAAAATGCAACCTGTCTGTTCTCTACATCTGCTTTTTCAATATACATTTGTCTTTAAAACTGATAGTTATTTAATATAAGTTATTAAGTACATAATTCGTAGGCGTTATATATTTTTCAATAAGTCACTTAGGAAAGACTGTTTTAAAAGTCGTGAGAATGTTTGACACCAGGTTTTTTTATGTTCCAGTTAATTTTATGCTTTATAATCATTATGTCGAGGGGTTAGTGATAAAACTACCCAAAGCCAATTATATTTCATATTAAAAAGACATTTTTTTTTTCTTTGCGTATGAGCCACTGCGGACTACTTTTGGTTCAATGGTTCCTCCCTTCTTCTCCTCTCTCTTCCTTCTCTCCCGCATCTCTGTCATTCTTGATCGATGTCTCTCCCTCTTTTCGTCAGTCCAGATAGCACCTGTCGTATTCTTGGGGTTTTGCTGAAAACCTTGGGTTTATTAATTTCTTTTTGAGTGGCAAGTATTCTTCCGCGTCTTCTTCAGTAATCAGGAGTCTTTCTATGCCTTTTTCTGTTTATTTGAACCACGTATTGGACATTTTGGTCTTTTTGAAATAGTTAAAAAGCTATCCTGTTAGTCCGTCAGGATTCATTCTTTGAAGATTTCCGTAGAAAGTAATTCTTCTTTTTCTAATTACGTCTGTGATTTTTTCAACACGTGTGTACAGCTCATTATTGTGGCGTCTTCTGTACTGTTCTCCATCTTTTATTGATCCCAAGATTTTTCTTAATATTTTCCTTTCTGTGACTTCCAGTTCTTCCATCATCATTTTCTTGTTCAGAGTCAGACTCTCGGGCGCATAAAGTGCTTCCGGGAGAATTACTGTTGAATAATTCCCAAGTTTGGCATTAATGGGTATTGATTTCTTGTTATATTGAGGATATTGATTTCTTGTTGAGTCCTTGGTTAAATGGTAAGCAACTCTCGTCTTAATAACTCGTGCTTTAATGGCTTCTTTCTCTCAGAGATTGTGTTTAATAACTTCTCCAAGATACTTGACTTTGTCAGTTCCATAGATTTGCCGGTATCGAGTTTTCATTTTCTTGGATGTTGCTTGATGTTTGTCATGAACTTGGTTTTTTTACTTTATAGATTTTTTATTATTTTCTATTCTTCTTGTTATTTTTGAAGACCTGTGTAATCAGTAAAATACTCTATTGATAATAAAAATTTACCTTTAAAATCAGTTTAATAATTTTATGATTTATCGTTGCACCTGAAAACATTTAATTTCACTTTTCCGTAAATTTACATGAGTGGACTTGGGTAGATTTACCAACAAACACAAGTCACAACAAGATTAACAAAAGTTACGTAACGGAAATTTCAAATTCCGCCTTCCGGTTAGTAAGTAAACCCGTAAAAATTAACTGCTTTAACCCTTCTTATTCTTTTCCAAAATACATGCATATATTTTTTTAAATTATTGTATTGAGCTTTCAGATTTTCTTTATTCTTCATACAATTACTCTCTTTCTGTGCCTTTCACTTTCTTCTCTGTCTCTCTCTCTCTCTCTCTCTCTCTCCCCCTCTTTCTTTTTCTCTCCTCCTTCTTCCCTGCCTGTCTTGTGTCTTCTTTCTTTTCTTCTTCTCCTACATTGGCTCAACCGACGCCCCTAGATGTCCTTGGTCTTGTCAACCACGGTGGTCCAACCATGTCGATCTTGAACAAGGGTGGTGTGTATCCTGAGCAGCTTACATCAGTCACGACACTGTCTCCCAGCGGGCTCATAGACTGTCAAGTAGATCCCACTGCACCAGGAGAACTCTTGTACAGCTTTTTACTACCCTGCTGCCTTCCATTCTCAGGATATGATCCAGCCATTTCAATCTTTGTATCTTAATGAAGCGGATGATAATATGTTTACAGTGGTGATATGTTGCAATTTGAGACTTCATTGGCGTCAGAATAAGTGACAGTTATTCTGTTTCCACTGTACAACACGACAATCGGTGAGACTATCGTACCAATATGATTGATTGAAATGAATGAACATTTGATCAGACACGATTTTATTACGTGAACCTCGTTGCAGTGTTATGACATCAAAAGGAGAACCGAATGCGTATGTTTTCGCGCGCGCGCTCGTGAGAGAGAGAGAGAGAGAGAGAGAGAGAGAGAGAGAGAGAGAGAGGTAGTTTATGTTATCGGTAAAGTTTATAGTGTGTGTAATTCACACAGTATTGGGTGCCATAAAGTGAACAAGCTACGCAAAGGGATATTAGCTGTGCCTATTGCATGGCAGATACGTACTTTATTACGCACAGTTTTGGCGGCTCAGAAAATATTAAAAGTTCGGGGAAATAACTTATGCAGTGTAACGAAAGTTTAAACAAGAAAACGAGCGACAAAATCTGCAGTTCACGTAGACTTATTGAAACATGTTTATTACTTTTTCTTTAGTTTTCTAGTTAGTGGTACTTTCAGTTATGTTTCTGATTCAAGAAACCGTTCAGTTCCGTAATTATAAGTTGACTCTTAACAGGTTTTCTTCTGGGCGTGGGTTCCGGGAAGGGTTATTTTTTTTTTTAAATAAAACTACGTTGAAAGAGAGAGAAGATGTTACTAGGTATACGTTTTGTTGTAATCAAGAAGGTAACCATAAGAGTTATATTAATAGATATCTAAAATTTAATTGTATGAAATAATAAATATGGCGTCTTACGTTATAATATTGTTACGAAGGTCTCACGGATCGTCGTATTGTACAGTGGAAACAAAATACAGACACCAATGAAGTCGCTAATTACGAACTTTAAATAGACACAAATAACAATTTGATATCAACCTGGTACTCTCATAGAATAATTCAAATTAAATTTGTCCACACGCAATAATAATGTCAATAATTCTTAATATTATTAGAATTCCGCTTTAATAATAACATAGTAATCACTTTCCACTGATCCGCAACAATCATTTGATCCGCACTCTACAGTATCGCCAGGTGTAACTAACTCACCAAGCCGGCCGCTGTTGCTTGTATGTAGCCCGCAGAAGTTCCAGAATAATTTTCCTTTCTTTGGCGGCGTGCAAGCATAATTTGCGTAGTTACGAGTGCTCTCGAACAGTCCGGAGTGCTACGTAAGTGGACAGCCTTGACACAGACGCCGCACGCTGGGCTAGCCGAAAAGCGTATACAAGGATTGTTTGACAGCGTTACGTAATTGTCGTAACAATATAAATAAATTTTTCCGGTGAAGGGTTTGTGAGGATAGGCCAAAAAGTATAACACAAATTTTAAATTAAACTCTTATGTGTTTGGCGTCGTAACGGCTCAACAATTGGCCTGATGATGACAATAAATGTTGTCGAAACGTCGCTACAAATAATTTAAAATTTGTGTTATACTTTTTGACCGGTCCTCACAAAACCTTCGCCACAAAAATTAATTGATTGACGGTCACTACGAATTTAAGGATTTAATATAAATAAAATTAACGATATAAGAAAACAGGCAGAGACATTTTTCCCTTCTTCTGCACACGGTGGCAGTGTTATGTGTTGTGTACGATTTGTTTTAATATCATTATTATGTGTTATTAATTTCTTTTAATCGCCTTATCGATTATGTCTCTGTATTTGCAGCAAATGGAATTAAATCTGTCTACCCGTTTTGCTACAAAACTGAATCAAAGTTCTTATAAAACGAACGCCATGTGCCCTAAAAAAAAAAAAGACCAACTCGCGCTAAGAGTGCACAAATATGTGACTGGGCGCGCATTCTGTTACAAGTTAGCGTACAGATCAGTTCACCGATAGGGGGTGGATGGAGCGTTTGTAAACCACGTTCCTGACGCCACCACGTTCGGTACGAGTTTAACGTGTGAATGAAATAACGGACAGGTTTCAAGATTGTAACTGTTGATTACTTTTAAGTATGGTAATTGAGCGCTAAATTTAAAAACCCTAAAAAAAATTAAGTAGAAATCGGAAGAAAGGCAGGCACATTTAGAACAGCAAATATCATCATCATCTTCACAACACGACATAGGCAAGGTGCTGCCTGTTCCGCCTTGAAAAATCCTCCAACCATCTCTTCCTGGGTCTACCCACACACCTGTGTCCTTCAGGTTTCTTTTCCATACTTGTTTGCCCAGTCTGGACTCTGATATTCTTTCCAAGTGTTCTTTCCATCGTCGTTTGTAATCTTTCAATTTTTCATTCAATTTGAAACTTGTAACTCTTCTCTTGTGGCCTCATTCTTTACATAGTCAAGTTTATAACACCTTTTAACTCCTCTTAAGAACGTCACTTCCGAGGCCTGTATTTTACTGTCTTGTTTTTTGGTTGTCGCCCATAATTCACACCCATTGGTCAGTACAGGGAGTGCCATAACTTTGAGAAACTTTAATTTTGTATCTTGTCGAACCTTCTTTCTAATAATATGGCTGACTGTTCTACTGATCGTCTGGAACTTTCCTAACTTAACATCAATATCCTATCGTAGCCGATAATCATTTCCCAAATAATTAAAGTAGCTCACCTGTTCTCAAATTTGATCACTAGTCATGATTTTTGTTCTTATTGTCTCCTTACCTCGAAATGTCATTACCGTGGTTTTTTCAGTGGAAAGAATAAACAAATAAAAAACAGAGTTTTCCAAGCGAATTGACGAATTCTACTTGCAAAAGTAATTACAATTTGATAATATAAAAAAAACTGTTTAATATAGAAGTTGTTAGTGGAATAACGGAACTTTCTAGTTGTTGATTTCTTTATAAAATTGTAATTAAGCGCCAAATTGAAAAATATTAAAAAAAATTATTAAATACACATTGGAAAACCGTTTACAAAAATAGATTGATCCGTATATAAGATTCGAATGGCAAGCAAAAACTATTTAGTATAAAAAAGTTCCAAGTGATCTGAATTAACTACTGTACTTTTAAGCCCGGCCCCACACTGGAGCGAAATGTTGTTTCGCGACAGAACCGTTTTGGTGCGTTGCGTAGCAAAACGTTGCAGATGACTCTACTCCCATTAAGATCTATAAAGCGCCACACACTGGCTGCTACATTGTCTACAGGCGTCGCGAGGCCCTTTGCGACCAAAGACAAAGCTCCTTCAATTTTGAGTCTCGCAACAAAACAGTTTGCGATAGCTTGAGCTGTGCATGCGCTGGATTCTAACCACACAATGCGGGCTGTTTATATTAAACTTACTTAATCCAACGTGGAAAGTGAGTGCAATATCCTTTCGTTCTGATTCTCGCATATTGTTGTGTATTTATTATTATTACTATTATTATTATTATTATTATTATTATTATTATTATTATTATTATTATTATTATTAACTGCTACTGAGTATAAAATAGAAACAAGTGTAACTGTAGCATTTAACTGTTTAGGGCTGATGAAGCATTCTGTGTCGTATAATTTGTAGGACATTACACTTTTTATGGTTTCTTCTTCTTCTTCTTCTTCTTCTTCTTCTTCTTCTTCTTCTTCTTCTTCTTCTTCTTCTTCACTACATGGGAGTCTCTGACCATTTCTTCCAGGGTCTCTCGTTCTCACTGGCCTATATTCAAACCCTTGTTTAGAAATACGTGTGTCTACTATGCGCTCCACATGGGACTTCCAGTTATGCCTGTAATTCCTTTATTCTATCCAGAACCAACTGTAACTTCAGAACTTTACTTATGTCGTCGTTTCGCAGATGATCTCTCAAACTGCATTCTCTTGTTGAAGTATTCGACTAAACTAAATTTTACATGGAAGGTCCCCTCGCACAACCTCCAACCTGGAGGCCCAGGTGCATTGATTTCGGGGCACACAACCCCTAGACCGGGCGCCGTCTATTCGGCTGATGAGCCCGGTCCGCCCGTTGCTAATTTTGGTTCACCCCGGCTATTTTATTTCACCGGCACCCCTTCCCCAGCCCGTGAAAAGCCAAAGAGCATTCCACCTATCCACCACCTGGGGAGGTGCCCAAAATGGGGGATTAGTAAACCCCTCATACAAAAAAGTACCTCAGAGCAAAAGACCTACGTTGCAATACGGCTAGCCACCAGACTGACACTGCTCCAACAGCATCCGGGGGCATATAAATTAACGCGCCCGCAGACTTCCGCAGAGCAGCCTCACACGAGGTTTTTATGCTTTCTGCCAATGTAATTCGTGCTATAGATGTTGGTTATTAAATAAATAACCATGGTCGTCGAAATAAATGACCATTGATTGATAATCTACGATAATCTCTCGTATTTGATTTCTAGCGGCTAACGGCGTTGACATTACCTCTAGGAGCTCTGGTATTAAGGATTAACCAGAAACATAAAAAGAGGGAAGAGAGAGAGAGAACAAAAGAGAGAGAGAGAGAGAGAGAGGGAGAGAGAGAGAGACAGACAGACAGAGTGACAGAGAGACAGAGAGATTCAGAGGTAGAGACAGAGAAAGATAGATAGGGAGCCAGGCATCGTCAGCGTTTATTTAATATGGAAATTGAACATTCCTGGGGCTACAGGACTGCGCCAATTACCGGTAACTGTTTAATCAGATAACAGGGATCATTTACGTGATGCAAATTTATTGCTCTGCTCTAGTAATGATGCTGTTTCAGCTATTACGCTAAAATACAAGCAATGCCATCACAAAACTGTTACCTCTCTAACCACTGTTTGTTAAGAGTAATGTAGCCTTGATTCTCAACAGCAACTTACAATGACAAATAATAATTATACATAATATATTAAAACTTAGCTAGACAAGAGACATGTATCAAATTCTATAAGACATTGGCAGTACCAGCACTGATGTGTGGATGCGAGACCTGGACTGTAAGAAAGAAAGACTGGTGCCAATTACAGGCTGCAGAAATGAGCTATTTGAGATCGGTAAAGGGATATACGAGACTCGATTATATAAGAAACGAGTATATTAGACAAGAACTTGATATAGTTTCCCTAAACGAACTCATTCTTATTTATAGAAATTCCTGGAAACAACCACTAGAAAGAATGGACAACAGCCGATTTCCGAAGTTGGCTTATGAGTGTGACCGGTTGGCAGAAGATCTGTAGGGAGGCCAGTCACAAGATGGTGGGAGTCATGAGGCCGGAACAGGAGAAATCCTATCCGTGAAGTGATGATGACGACATTATTATATATACCGTATCATAAAAACTTTACAAATAAGAACGTTTATAACTTACACTCAGACGCGTGTCATGACATTCAACACGTGTGAAACTGATGCTGATGTCTGCTGCGCTGGGAGAGAGGGCACCGTTGTTTGTGTGTAATGTTCAAATAGTGTGTTTGACTGGAAGTGTGTTTGGTCATGTAATGGCCGCTGATTTACGTAACGGTTGTGTACTTCGAATTCCAGTTTCATCACTCATATACAAAACACAAAACACACGTACACAGTCATGAATTCAAATCTACGAACACTACACGTTCCGAACAAAACCAAAAAACTAAATACGAACGAGGTTTGATCAAAAAGTTCATGCAGTTCTTGTTTATTTTAAAAATTATGCCTTCGTTCATCGACACTTATACTGCCGCCGTCAAAGTAGACCCAGTGGAATTTAACACGATTAAGCCAGCCGTTTTGCAGTCTTCAAAATATCTCAATCATGAACTTTCTGTTACAGGCTTCCGCATGCTTAGTGGTTTTTGTTTTACGCCTTCAACGGTCTCGAAACATTGTTCTTTCCTGGAAATTATCACTATTGGGATGAGGAAAGATCGCGTTGGGACACACCTGGAGAATACGGCAGTTACCGTGCCATCATCATGACGTTTTCTTTTGCCTAGCCTGGCAAAATTCTTAACAAGCAGTGACGTGCGTCCAGGCGCATTATCGGGTTATCGGACTGTAATTTTCATACATTATTGTTTTGTAAATCTGATCGTTTTCTTCGAATATCTTCATACAAATGGCGTAAAATGTCCAAATAGTGCTCTTTGTTTACCACTGCGCTTAGCGATGAAATTTCGTGGAACACAATAACATAATCTTCATCTGACAACCGCAATCTTCAACTCATTTACGGCAGTGTTTGAAGCTTGTAAACAGCTTGTTAACGCACAGCAGTCTCGCCAGAAGCCTTCTGAACACGTTTACCAGGACAGAGCAGTTCATCTCACAGTTTACGCAAATTTTAATCCATGGTGTTTTAATCTTGCAGTGTAGAATCACAAAAGATCGCCTAATACACCTAAGGACAATTTACTCAGTTAGATGTGAAATTTGAACTATGCTTGAAACTGGGCTTAAATTTTAGCCGATTGTCATTAACATGTGTACCGGCATCACATAATAACAGTTTTTTAATCGGACACATGTAGTTGTGGATATTGCAATATTACACGAACGTTTTGATGAAACCTCGTAAATCAGAACAATGCGAAATGTACAAACGCTGCATAAACCAACCTCCAATTATTTTTAAATAATCAAAACAGATTTCCAATCAAGCACACAATTTGTACACAGCACAACAAAGCTGTCGCCATCACCAGACCAGAAGCGCAGCTGACATCACGACCAGTTTGACACTGACGGTATGACGAAACGTGTCTTTGTGTGAGTTAATAAGTCTTTATTTGCTTCGTTATTGTAATAATGATAGTAATTAAGTTACAATCGACACGTGACGGTTATATTCGATATATTTTTACTGTGTAACTAATCGATTACGATAAAATAAAAAAATTCACACATGGGTTGCGATCTTTAATATTGTTGCGTAATGCGGAAAAAGTGTTACACCATCACAGAACATTCAACGTGTTTCTCGGATGTTCCGGTGGAATCCGGCTGTAATGTTGTGTGCCTAAGTGATCTCAATATGGGTTAGCGAGACTTTTCCAGACTTCGCCGGCCCCAACCAATTACGCTCTAGTGTAGCGCTGATGCGTAGTATGGACGATTATATTTTAATCAAACAGCAAATTTTTTTAACAGTTCTTTTTCGTAAAGACAGTAAATATAGTATTCATGGATCAACTGACAATAAAATTTTATTTCTCCGTCTGTTCATTTCATACATGATGAAAATAAATTATTTTATTAGATGTTTCGAAGTACCCCGTTATCACAGGTATCTGAGTTGCATATTCGTGTAGAAAATGAAAGATAATACTAAGGCGCGAATATGTGAGGCTCAAAGGCTTGCAGTGCGGAGGCTTAGACCTTAGGGAGACCCAACTGGCCATGGATATGACGTAAGAAAATTTACATAGTTAGATAACAAAAATTAAGAAAAAGTTAGGAACCAAGAAACGTTCCTACAAAATAAAAAATAAAAATTCTATTCTTAGAAAAATCATTGTACAAAAATCATTTTAGCGAACGGGCAGATGATCATGAACGTTCCGACCGATGATCATTGAAGGAAACCGTGGTCTGCTATAATCATAGGTCCTAACTAATTTGCCATAATAATTTATTCTCATTAACTTCTATCTTTATTTGTAAAAAGTTAAAAATTCCATATTACTCGATCAGTAAAATGTTTAAAACTTTAGCCTACTTTATATTCTGAATAAATAATTGAAAATAAATTTAATTTTATGAATTAGTTTCCTTTCCTATATTTAAATATCACTTTCCGTGGCTGCAGACCGATATTACATACTATTTTATTTTTCATTAACCGCATTTTATTAGCAAAGTTTTATGTATTCCTTTTGCTATGTTTTAGACTATACGTTAGCTTGATGTAAACCTGTGTGTAACTAAACCATTTAAGGGCACTCGTAATCGGCATATTGACCAGAAAAAAAGATTTTTGGTTTTTTGCCTTTAAAAAATTTTTAATATTTTATTGTAGAAAATGTTCTTTCAAACAAAAGTGCTGACAATATTACCATTTTTGACAAATCTTTACAACAAATGTTAAAGATATGCAGTTCTTACCATTGGAAATGGAATGTCAATAAACATTCACTACCAATGTTTGTCATAAAGCCAGTCTTTGCTGATCTGAGTCATCATAATTTGTTTAAAAAATGTCTTTATGGCAGTACACAGAATGCAAACGAATCGCTGAACTATTTGGTTTGGAATAGTTTGCCAAAGAAATAAATTTGTTGGACTAGACACTTTGGTTTTGGTTGTACATGATGCTGTGTTGACCTTCAAATTTAGGTAATATAGGTAAGCGTCAAGTCTTAGAAAAATTAGGGATTAGGGATCAAATATGATTAAGGTAATGAAAAAAACTGACTTGCAAGGAATCCTATAGGCAGAAACAGCAGTCGATGAATTGATGAAAAAGGTTAAACAGTCGACTAGAAATGTGAAGAGAAAACTAAAGGATCAAGTGAACATAAATAAAGACGCCGAGTATGGAGCTGGACTATTTAAATAAGGTAAAACAATAAAAATCTGTTTCAAAAACTTTAAATGCGTTTTTCTGAAAACTTTTTTTTTTACATAAATTACTCATCATTTTACCAAAACCAAATGTTCTATCAAACTGAATTCTTTTGTGGCTATTGGGTCAATTAAGATTTATCTACACTACTAGAATTACACAGTTTCACTGAAAAATAAAAAAATTGTAAGTGTGATTTTTGGATGCAAATATTTAGAGCAAAACATAAAAGAATCAGGAAATTGAGGTAGCTTCATAATTGTAGTAGCGTTTGTAGTGAATAAAGTGCTTACCAACATGCTGAAATTTCAGACTTATATCTTTTATAGGTTCTGAGATAATGGGTCTCGAAGTTCGTGAATTTAACATGGTAATCATAAGCCGGTTACGACTGCCCTTAAGCTTTCTGAGCGGATCCAGTGTGCGACCTGCCTTATTGGCAGCATCAAGCGTTTGTTCGTGACATTTGTTCAGCCATTAATTTGCGTACTGAATTTGACAATAGGGAATGAAATGAACAGTGTACTCACTGTTTACCACCTTGCGAAGTATATAATTTCGGCTCCAAGTAGACGTTTCGTTATAGGCCCCATTGTAAGTAGAGTCATGTTTACAAATATTCTAAATTGTTCACTTTCATTTGAAAGTGCTTCAATTTGCAGAGGGGCGTCCCGTGAATGTTAAAGTGTGCTGGTGATGTGATAGTTGCTGCAAAAACGTAAGAGAACATCTTCAGCGTCAACTTCTTCGTCGATTCGTCATCAAAACATCTAAACATTCTTAACAGGTAGTACCTGAAAACTGGTACCCTTCCCCTGGTACCATTCAAATTAATATAGTGCCTCTCGCCATGTTAAAAATACCTTACGTTAGCTGAGAACGCGTTTGCTAAGTGATGGCTGCTCAAGTGAAGATGTAGGACTAATGCAGCCAGCAGGAATGGAGGTCACAGAAGTTCTTTTGGCCATGACAACAAATGGCCAACTCCCCTGCAATCTAGGATACCGCATAAAGCTAGACTCGTGGTCCCGTACAGCACGGAGTGTTGGACTGCATCCAAAAGTGCAGAGCACTCATTACATATCGTGGTAATGCGGAGGGCAATGGAAATATCCCTGCTTGATTACGTTTACAACACCAATGTCAGGCGCCTGACTGGTGAGGCTCTAGTAAATGAGAAAATTCAGGATTGGCGACTTCGTTGGTACGGATATGCTTCGAGAGCAACACCTGACAGCGACGTAAACTTACACTGTCACATAAAAGTTGGCATGGCGACGGAAATGTACTGTAAACGCCGAACTTCGAAGTACAAACTGAGCCCGGAAGACGCAACAATCGCCACTAAGTGACATCCACCGTCCTGAAAGAGGACCCCGTTCCAACAGGAAAACGCTGAGAACAAGAGATAGCAGAAGAAAAAGATTTTAAGCAGCATCGACATTCTGACTTATGTATAGACTGTCATCGTCATCTTCACAACGCGGCATAGGCACGGTGCTGCCTGTTTCGCCTTCAAAGATCCTTTAAACATCTCTTCCTGGGTCTATCCACGCATCTGTGTCTTATAGGTTTGTATTTCCAGACTATTTTCGCCAGTCTGGAATCTGATTTTCGTTCTAAGTGTTCTTTCCACCGTTGTTTGTAATCTTTTTATTTTTCATCCAAGCTAAATACTTGTAACTCTTCTCTTATGGCCTCATTCCTTATACGGTCAGGTTTAGAAGATCTCTTAACGCCTCTTAAGAACACTATTTCCGAGGTCTGTATTTTACTGTCTTGTGTCTTGGTTGTTGTCCATAATTCACACCCACATGACAGTGACAGCGACAGCTGACAGCGACTGCTATACCTTTGTATAAAACTTTAATTTCGTATCTCAACGTACCTTGTTTCTAAAAAGAAACGGTTGGTTATCCCACAGATGGTCTGGAACTTACCAAACTTAACGTCAATATCATAATTGCTATCATAGCCAATATCGTTTCCTAAATAATTAAAATGGCTCGCCTGTTCTAGAATTTGATAATTAATCATTATATTTGTTCTTGTTAGCTTCTTTCTTCGTAATGCCATCATCTTTGTTTTTATAGTGGAGACTTTCGTATTGTTTTGTTTGAAAATCTGATAAAACTTAAAAACATATTTTTGCAAATCAGATTCTTTATTTTGAAGTACAAGCAAGTCGTTAACAAACAACAGCACATTCAAATGCCTGTCTTGTGATAACTTAATACCAGGGTTCGCTAATATTTCCATTTATAGATCCTTTTAGGAACCAGGAGACAAGACGATCTGAAGGCAAGTCAAGGGAAGAGAACGACGTTTTAAGGAAGAAAAATGATAATAATAAAATAGAGGCAGTAACTTCCTTCCTTGCCACCCCACCACGGCGGTACTAAAATACTGCTTTATAAATTATTAAAAATTCTTCTCTCACACACACACAAATCAGCCCTGCCGCGCAACGTGTGCTGTAAATATTCTAGCAACTAACGCAATGTGCCGTTATCCCAACACCAAACTCCTCACCATCACCCCCCCGCCGCTCAATACATGATTTAATTTTAACCGTAGAATTACCTACACCGTGGGGCAGGTAATTTTTTCATGACCGTTATTTCCGCCATGCTATTTTCTCAGAGCTTTACCGTCACTTGAAACACGTATACAGGTGGTTTTCCTTTAACATCATTTCAAAAAAAGCCTTTCATAAACACTTGAATGTTAAATATAATTTTAAAATATCGACCCCTTGAATGAAAATTGTGGCTTTCTCGAGAGCGGACACGGAAGGACAAATATTGTCTTAGGCCCTTTATTTCACTACGAAAATGATTGTGTAACTGATTTCAGAAAAAATTAATCATATATGTAATATAACTAACTAATTATATGCCACAGACGTCCCTTTAACTTAGTTTGTTTATACACGAAAACCCATCTGTAATCCTAACAGATGACACTAATCATTATGACAACGAATAACGAGGAAACTGGATTTAGTAAATTTAATAATATGTAAACAGAGAAATGTGTACTAAAGAATATAAATTTTGCAATAAATGTTTTAATTTTAATTACAATATTAAACACCTTTAGGTCTCTATTTAGGTCGTATTAAAAACGTGAACACATATAGTTTTAAAAATATCTTGTAATGACGTTTACAAAATCTTAACTTGGCATCTCTGCCACGAGTTTAAAATAATTTATTGATAATCATTTTATTACAGCTAAGTTATTACCAGCAGATTTGTGATAATAACAAAAGTTTTCTAAAAGCAAAAGTTCTTAAGAATTTCGTATGACTTAAAGCTTTACCATAATATGACCTTGGTAGTTTTTTTTAGGTATTGGTTCAGGATTTTATGTTGTAATTCTTCAGTTTTCAGTAAAGTATACAGTGGGAATTTATAGTACGTAATCGCGAATTTACTGAGTTAATTAAAAAGCTTAAAAAACAAATTAAAAATGTATAAATAAACCAAGTTTTGAAATGGTTAGGCAATTATTATCTGACGGTGAAGACTAATTAGCGTTATATAATAAGTTAATACCATTAAAATTGCTTGAGAGAGTTTGAAATCAAACACAATTAGTTGTAAAGCTGAAAGTAAGTCGATTGACATGAGGCAAACAATGATTTCTTTCTCTAATGACAGTGATAATGACAAAAGCGTTGATTAATTTAATCTATATCACAGATGGAGGAAATTTATTTGTTTAGTGGGGCAATAGTCGAGCTGTGACTAATTGGGATTTAGTCGCGGCCGAGCAGACCCTTCCCGCCTAGGTAATTTCCTCAACTTGTCCTTAAACATGATTTATCTGGCTTAGAAATTTTTGGAAACTCTTTACAATAATTTGCTTGCAAAGATTCACTACTACTATATTCTTCTTCTTCTTCTTCTCCTCTTCAAGGATTAGGTTATATAAACCTGTTCGGGCACCCATCTCATCTTCGGACGACCCACGTCTCTTCTACCAATGGTTTATAGTTGAGTGGCGCTTTCGGCAATCGATCCTCTGTCATCCTTTGCAGGTGGTCCTACTATTGTCGGAGAGAAGAAAGGCCACGCGTTGTTCAGATTACCGCCATATTCCAATATGTTGAATGCAAACAGAATTGACGTGGAGGCAAGTTAACGTTTGATCTGAATAGTTTAACGTAAGAATAGTTAAGTACGGCGACTGTGTTAATCACTTTATATAGAAAGGAAACATTTTGTGGTAGAGCGGCGGAACGTTTAGCGGTCAATAAGTACAAACACAGTTTTTACACCATTTCTGTTGACTATCGTCTTTATTGTAGACCTAGCAGGACGCGACAAATTGCGTGTAACGATATAAATAATGTAGAGAAATATCTTCTTCTTCTTCTTCTTCTTCTTCTTCTTCTTCTTCTTCTTCTTCTTCTTCTTCTTCTTCTTCTTCTGTTCAAGGATTAGGTTATATAATCCTGTTCCGGCACCCATCTCATCCTCGGACGACCCACGTATCTTCTACCAATGGCTATATAGTTCAGTGCCGCTTTCGGCAATCGATCCTCTGTCATCCTTTGCAGGTGGTGATCCCACCATTGTCTTCTGTAAATTGAAATAATTTCATTATGTCCTTTACTTCGAGTTCTTCTCTGATATCTTCATTCATTATTCTATCTTGCAATGTATAATTTAAAGTATTTCGAAGAAACTGCATTTCAGCACTCTGAATCTTGCCGCTATCCTTTTCTGTCACGACCCAAGCATCACTCGCATAAGTCAACGTGGGTATTACAATTGTCTTATAAAATTTAATCCTTGTGCTGTGTCTTGTTTTATTTCGAAGATTTCTATGAATCGTACCACAAATATTCCTAAATTTATTTATCTTCTCTCTTATATCATATTCAGATTCATAGCTTACTCCACAGCCGAGATATTTGAAACGGCTCACTTGTTCTAAAGTGCTGTTGTTTTTAACTACTGTATCTTATTCCTTACTGGATATTTACCTTTAAAGGCCATACTATAACTACTATTGTCTTTAGTTTCTCAATGATGAGCAAAAATTTCCCTTTTATTATTTTTTTTATTCCTGTCCATTCAGGGTGTAATCTAAATTTTCCGCTTTTTAAACGAACGCAAAACCAATACTGCCTTGCCCAAAAGGATGTCGGTCAAAAACCTTTGATATACTAACGTCTTCTTAATTGCGCGGCACTTCCCTACACTGTTTCTGTGGACCAATCAGATTGCACCGTTAGTAAGGCGAGACAAAATATACGACACAATTGACAGCAACATCTTATGCATAATTTGAACGAACAAAGCGAGTTCTCAGTTATAATTCGACACTTTTGGAATTTTCCTGTCTGTTTGCGGTATGTCTCACGATGACTTTTGAACTCATCAAACGATTTTCTTAAAACTTGGCATCTGTGTCCATAATTTCACCCTACAGTACCCTGTTATTTTGTAGACAACCCTAAAGTAGTTTACCTTACTATGAAGAAGTGCAGAAATGTAACTAACATCTATGCAATGCCTCAGAATATATTTTCTTCTTCTTCTTCTCCTCTTCAAGGATTAGGTTATATAAACCTGTACCGGTACCCATCTCATCCTCGGACGACCCACGTGTCTTCTACCAATGGCTTTACAGTTCAGTGCCGCTTTCGGCAATGGATCCTCTGTCATCCTTTGCAGGTGGTGATCCCACCATTGTCTTCTGTAAATTGAAATAATTTCATTTATGTTCTTCGAGTTCTGCTCTGTACACATAGATGTACGAGTACAAGTCAAAGCTGTAGTTAGAGAACAGAAGAAAGCATAACGAAATTACCGTTATATTGAGGCGGTATATGGTTACAACTTTGTCGAGTTTTCGCAGTCCTATATAAGTCATAAACTATCAGTATCGGAACGAATGACACAATGTGATATATCTGTTCAGCTTAACTCCACTTTATGGTCCACAAAACGGATTCATATGCACATTATGTATATCCACAAGTCACCACAGCAAAAACACACACTCACACACACACCTCCTTTCCAGTATGAAGTAACAATATAAAACATATAACTGTTTATGAACTAACAATTGTAGTTTACAGTTTATATCTTCCTCTCTTCAAACCCCGAGGTAAATTGCAATTCTTTCCTTCCGAAGACAGACTCACTATAAATGAGTTCACTGTTTATGGATATTTGCAATACACTTGCATTGAATTGCAAAAAAGCTATTTATCTAAGTAATATCCTTGAATTATATTAGAATAATGTTAGTAGAATTATACTGACGATCTGGTAAGGAAATGGAAACATCTAGTGAACCCTGGTATTATAGATGTCAGGAGAAATATTTTTGAATGTTCTGTTATTTGCTGACCACTTACCTGTAATTCGAAATACAGAATCTGCTTTACAGAAACCTGTTTTAAGCTTCACCAGATTTGTAAACAATACAATATAAAAATGTCTACTATAAAAACAAAGGTAATGATATTTCGAAGCAAGGAGCCAATAAGAACAAAAATAATTATTATTAATCGATTTCTAGAACAGGTAAGCGACTTTAATTATTTGGAAAATGATGTTGCCTATTATAGGAATTATGATATTGATGTTACGTTAGGTAAGTTCCAGACGACCCGTGGGGCAATTAACCGTAGTTTTAGAAACATAGCACGTCGAGATATAAAATTAAAGTTTTACAAAGTTATGTCAGTCTCTGCACTGTCCTATGGGAGTGGATTATGGACAACAACCAAAAAACAAGACACTAAAGTACAGGCGTCGAAAATGGCATTCTTAAGAGAAGTTTTAAGGTTTTCTACACTTGACCGTATAAGAAATGAGGCAATAAGAGAAGAGTCACAAGTTTTTAACTCGAATGAAAGACTAAACGATTACAAACACCGGTGGAAAGACAACTTAGAAAGAATGTCAGATTCAAGACTGGCAAAATAATTAAAATGGCTCACCTGCTCTAGAATTCGATTATTAATAATTATTTTTGTCCTTATTAGGTCCTTACCTGGAAATGCCATTACCTTTGTTTTTTTTGTGGACACTTTCATATCAGTTACATTTATGTATTTTTATGAATTTATGAGCTATCACATATTATGAGCTATTTGTCTAAATGATATCCTTGAATCATATGTCAGAACTTAAGGGTACCCGGAAAGCAAAAAAAAATTTTTTGCACATTTTTATTTTTTAATGAAATATTAAAATACAAAGTTTTCTCTTTACAGCAATATATAATATATAGAGGTTTAAAGCTTTTTTCATATTTAAATAAATTTTTGAAATATACCTTACACACAGTATCGAGTGACGTTGAACCAGCTCATGATGCAAGTACAACAGGTCGATGCATAACAATACACAATATAGTCAGAAACACAGTATGTCACTTGCAGTTATGTCTCAAATCTAACTTGTTTTTAGAGATTTATCTAGTGAAAATCTTCTAAATAAATGCCTTCATGGGAAAACTCAAAACATGAATGAGAGCGTGAATAACATAATTTGGACACGGATTCCAAAATCAACATTTGTGGGCCTAAAGAGACTTTAATTTGGTGTCTTAGATGCAGTGGCATGCTACAATGATGGCAATACTATTAAATGCTTAGCTTTTGAGAAACTAGGAATTAATCCTGGTACTCGGATGGTTAACGCATTGAAAATGCCTGATGAAGGAAGAATATGCACTTTGGAGAAAACTATAGGTAGGCCTATCACAGTATGAAGGAAAGGCTAGACAGCAAAGAAGACTAAAAAGAATAACTTAGTGATTTTCCAGACTATAATTTAGGAAAATTCTAAGTTAACTGAAATATAAAGTTATTATAAAGTACGTTTGTTGTTTTTCTTGTTTTTCACAGATTCAATTTTTTTTAGGAAAAGGAACATTTTCTCAAAACCTATTTAATCAATCTTGTTGAAACTTTAACAGGATATGTACTGTACAAAAACACATATTTAAACCAGTTGTTTTAAAAAAATAAGCTGTAGATCTAATTTTATTTTATTTATAAAATCAATTTTTTCTTACATTTAACGTAGATGAGAAATTAAATTTTTTGGACGAACTAAAACTTCAATTTAAAAACAACGCCGTTAAAAAATGTAGCAAGGATCCATTAGATAGTACAAACAATTTGATAGAGATAGTGCAAATAGTTCCTGAGGAAATGTTCCTTATGTTACCATTAACTGGTACAGGGATTCCGAGTACCCTTAAGGTGTTGATTTAGTTAACGATACTTGCGTTAATTAATATACATTCTCACAGATTAATTTTTTTTTTGTTTTTTCGTCTTTATTGCATTATAGTCTGTAAGAAAAAACAAAATGTAAATACAAATTGCTGGTGGGTGAGGCGTAGCGCTGGTCACACCGCCTTAAGCAAGCAACCGGCCCCAGCCCGACGTCCATAAACTGATTCCGTGCTTTCTTAGCTGCATCGATTGTTCGACAGAGAGAAGATTCTCAGGTCAGATGATAAAGAGGAGCGAACCGAGTCGAACCGAGAAAATCAAACAACAACAACAAGCAGAAAATCCCAATAGACTGACTTGCGCGTCCAGACTCTATTACATAAGACGCTGAAATGATGACGCTGAGAAGTCAGAGGATTGCACTACCGTCTAGCGGAAACCGGAAACCAGGTCACGAGCTGACACAAAGGCGTGTGTGTGTCTGTTTTATACAGTTGACTGGTCTTGCTGAAGTACTGTCACAACAGAATCTTTTGAAATGAGCTTACTGTAGGGATTGCAAGTCTCCTGTTTATTTTGCAGATATATTAGTTTATTTTAAAAGATGTCTGAAAGACAAAATAACTATTCAAATTTATGTTTCACATTAATTTTTATATTATGCCTATTGGTATTGCAATTTATGGCTGTTCACCAGGGCAATTACAGTTGTATATGTTACGACGGTCTTCTAATCGTCGTATGGTACAGTGGAAAACAAAATACAATACATCAATTAAGTCACTAATCACCAGCTTTAATTATCACAATTAAACAGTTTGTAATCAACAGAATAGTCTCTTACAACAAATCAAATAAAATTTGTTTACACCCAATAATAATGTTAACGAGTCTCGCACAATTATAAAACACATAACACTTTGCCATAATACTTCGAACCGCACTGGAATAAATCGCCACTAAAACTGATCTAAGCTCTGAGTGCTTGTATTTATACCTCACTGGCATTCCAGAATAGTCCATACTACGCATCAATAACGCTACTAGAAAACGATAGAGCGTAATTGCTTGCCGCCTTGAACACAGTGTGCGCGGACTGGTGAAGTCTGTATCAGTCTCGGCTACGGACGCGTGACAAGTGTGACGTAATTGTCCTTCATCTCAAATTAGCAGCAGCAATATGTACGCGCGCACACATTATAGCCAGGCTCAGCTGGAATAGCCGAGAAACGCGTAGCATGTTCACTAATGTCGTAACAATAATATGCCATTTTGAAATGTAATATCAATTAATCGTAGGTGGAATAACTGAAATTCAGGGGCGCAGCAGGATTTCCTTCTGGGGGTAGGGAGGCATGTTGTGGAAGTACGAAGGACAAAGGCACGCCAGTAGTGTCCGGCGCCTATGTGCAGAACTTTAGTTGGCGCCCCTATACCGCCCCACAACAATAAATCACTTTATAAGAACGTATCAATGAATAAAAATAAAATACTAATATACTGTATATTCATTATAAATTTATTGAACAGAAACCAGGAATTACAAAAAAAATTATAAAAACAATAAACATACAAGAAGAGTCTTCTTCTGATAGTTCCTATCCGTTTCGGATATTGGATATCATACAGGCTATTTTAAGTTTCTGCACTACGGAATAAGTCAGTTGCCAAACCAGGTCCTTAAATATCTCAGCCATGATATTCTCGGTCGCAAAACTCCTCTCTTTCAGAGTACTTTTCCCTGTAGTATGGACTGCAATAAGTAAAATCTCTGTTCATTTCTAATGAGATATTCCAGATACTGAAGCTTTCTTATCTTCACTGTGTTAATAACTTCCCTATCTTTCTTCATCTTTCTAAGAACTTCAACATTAGTTATATGTGCTGTCCATGAAATGCTCAGTATTCTACGGTAAAGCGATATTTCGAAAGATTCCAATTTCTTAGTTGTGGCTCCAGTCAAAGTCCAAGATTCTACGCCGTAGAAGAGGACCGAGAATGTATAGCAGCGTAGAAATCTCATCTTTGTGTTTATTGTTAAATCGTGGCTTTTGAATAAACTTCTCATTCAATTGTACATTGCTCTTGCCTTTTCAATTCTGCTCTTTACTTCTTGAGAGTGGTCCCATTGTTCATTGACTATAGTGCCAAGATATACAAGAAGGTACACAAACAAAAACATAAAAAATAATTTGGAAGACTACTAAAGTAATTTATGTTATTTGTCAAGAAAAAATAAACTCCTTAAAACAGTGAATATTCCTGTTCACTTTTCGCAGAAATTACAAAGTCTTGAGCACACTCAACTGTCAAGTATCTCAGCGTTTACATGTCACAGACGCAATGAATAAAAGTCTCTTTGTTTCAGCTGCTGACTCATAAACAAATAACCTTGTATGCACAATGCTAGTCCCGTTAGTTACAGCCTTAGGCATACGAAACCGTTCTTAGCACTCTACCAATTTAAAATGACGTGCGACTTCAGGAGCACCATACAGTCCATAAAAATTTGGCGAGAATACCCGTCCATAGTACCGAAAAGCTTAATACAATTAATTTGATGAATAATAATTTTTGTTAATTTCCTCCTAGCCTAAAATTTTTGACGCCTTTACTACCCTGGCGCCAGTGTGCCGCGCACTTGCACACAGTCGACACGCCACTCGGGAAAGGGTTTTTTATGATAAAAACTACAAAAATCAATGGAAAAACGACTCGTCATTTGTTATTTACTTTATTCTAATAAAGAAGGTATGCGGAAACTTGAGGGTTACATGCTTCGTATAGGCGTGCGCACGAGCCTAATCATAAAGTACTGTTTATAACATAGCAATGGAACACTGATTATAATAATAATAATAATAATACTTTTAAAATGTTTAATATTAATAGTAATATCTCTGATAATATGCCTTGTGCAGTTTACCAATAAAATTATGTAATAGAGAAACACTTCTTTCCTTAAAATTAAGAGAAAAGGGAAGAAACGACGGACTTCATATTTGTATGCTAGCCAAAGCCCACTGTCGACAATGCTTTCCATATTTCTTTTAGACCTATGCATAGCGGGGGCAAGTCTTTCCAGGGTAGCGTAGGTGATGATCGGCGACAAATACTCGTTAGTGATCAATTTACCCTGCTTACGGGTCAGTAGCCTTGTTGCCGAGTATCGAAAACAGTGAGTCCAAAAGAACCGACCCTTGCTTGGATAACTGTCTGTATGTAATTTACATCAGTTGTGCCGGCGATCAAGAAGGACCGAGGTAGCCTACTTGACTTCAAGACACCAGGGCAAGTATGCCTGCGTGCGACCGCGTGATTTCTTCCGGGCAGTTTCCCAGTTGTCGGCGCCAATCCATAAACGCGTCAAGTTGGCGCTGCTGCAATCGTACGATTGGAGGCATACACCCCCGTGTCGTCGGCGAACATGGCTATATCTGGATTCCAGGCTTCTTGGGTACGTCGTTGAGAACAAAGAAAATGAACGTCGTAGGGCTCCTGAAGAACAGAAGAGGTCCTAGGATTGGCTGGGCTCTTTCGAATCTTGTATTTATAGCCCGCAGCCGTTGTTAGACGAATCTACCGCTTCCTGGACTATGCGCCGAGAATAATATGCGTCCGCATAGAAAGTACTGTAAACTTCAATACAACATCATTGCCGATTGCCGAGTTTGTGTAGGCACACGTTACGAAGGTCCTGCCTACCCCCACAGGCGGAAGAATATTATTGAAATCCTTACATAAAGTCATGAAGCCCTTATTATATGCATGAAGTCAGTTACATAATAAATTTATAGTTCACAGTAAATAAATACACAATAACACACAATAGACAAACCAATACCTACAAAACAAACTGTACGAGTTGTAAATAGCGCAAGCGGATGTGACTTTGACGGACCGTCTGTAGTGTACAGCGCATGCGCCGGAAAAAACTGACGTGACTTGCAGTGAAAACTTCCAAACGGTTTGAATGCCGCAAGGATCCTTGTCACAAGCATTTTCTTGCCCTTGCCATGCCATGTTGCGCCCATCCACTATAAAAACTGACAAGGATAGTTGTCGAGGCTTGCGAAGAAATTGGTCGAGACTTGACAAGGAAATGCTCAAGACTTACTAGTCAAGAAACTTGCAAGGAAAACTGTAAGTGGATGGGTCGTTTAAGTCTACGGTCCATTAGCGTTTCTGTCGCCGCGTTCGATACGCCACGTTAGAATCAATAAGTGTAAAGCATGTAATCAAATGGAGCCGGTCACACTAGGCGTACGACGTTTGCGACAGCGTTCCGAACGCAGGACAGAGCGTTTTTCCTACGCGGCGACAGATACGCTCACCGTGTTAAATTAGGAGCGGGACATACTTGGCGTTCCTCTCGCTGGTTCTCCCCCCCCCTCTTCCACTCACGTGGCATTCCACATTCACTCTTCGTTGATGGTTGATCAAAGTTAAGGTATATTGATTACTGAATTAAATTCATTATTGTTGTTACTTGTTATTATTGTTATTACTGTTATTATTATTATTTAGTAAAAAAAAAAGTTTGACACCGAATTGTTTATTAACGAGATAAGTAGTGTTTGTCCGGCACTTTGAGACATGGCACTTAAAGACTACAGCAATAGGGATGTAAAAGCAAAATTGTGGATTGAAGTAGCTTGTGTCTTCGTGGAAAATTGGAAATGTCACCCTCAGTATATGACAACAATTCATTAAACAATGAAACACTCATTAGAAAATAAGGAAAGAATTCGTCTTCATCGTTTTTGAGTAAGCTAACATATAAAATTGGCCGTGCGTCAAACGTATAGCATTGATCAGATGTACACCAAATCTCCTCTTTTTCTTCTTTTTTAAATAACTTCTCACAGCAACTGCGAGTAACACATCAGCTTCATTCAAAGAAGACACATCGAACACTGAAACAGTGCGCGTTAGTCGCCAAGTGTGACACCCCCTCAGGCCTGCGTTTCTGTCGCTGCGTTTCCGGCGTATATAACGCGGCGCCAGAAACGCTAAGTGTGACCGTAGACTAAGGCTTCTACGGCCGACGTCAACATTATTTAAACGGGCTGTTAGGCTATGGTCTCATGGTGTTAGAATCAGCCGTTTCGGCTTTGCCATCTTCAGTGTTAAAATAATGTGACAGGTGTTCGCCAAATAACCCCAGTACTGAAGCGAAACCACTAGAATATTATTTGGCGAATACTTGCCACGATATTTTACTACTGAAGATGGCGTCCAATGGTGAGGCCGAAACGTCTGGTTATAACGCCATGAAATCACGGCTTACACTCGTTTATATAATGTAAACTTTAGGCTTGTCAGGTTATGAATTTTTGACCTCATACTGTTGCCACTTTGAGAGAAACAATTCAGACACTCATTTCTTTTAGACACACCTCGTATCGTGTAGTCACACAATATTGTCCTTCTCATTACTCGTGTTACCGGATTACCGTGGTCTAGCATTTCTATACTGTAGCCTACAGTGTACAACCACGTTACTTTACGGTGGCCTCTCCATAGCTGCGCGAAAAGTGGGAGTAGTGGGGAGACTCAGTGTGTTAAGTTGTAACACTTCATTTCAAAAACGTCCGTCTTACTGTTGCTGCAGCCGGCTGTATGAGTGCCCTTAACTATTTAATTATTACAACTCGGGTTTTACACATTGTTGACATTTTCGGATTTCATTCAACTAACTGCTGTTAATAATTCTACTCAATATTACTCGAAATTGTATCAAATATCACATCAAATATTTGTAATACCACAAAAATTTTATTTGTTACATAATGTAAATAATAAATAATTACTAGTGTAAAGTAAGCAAGTGGAATACTAATAGAAGAAATAGAGAAATCTAAATCTAAAATGACCATAAATATGCTTTATGCAAGTGCTGCTAAAATAGGACCTAAACGAAAAAAGTTGGTAAAAGTGGGTAACCACGCATAAAGATATGCATACTATATATATAAAATATCACATAAAATCGAGCCCATTAATTTTTCTTGCATTTAATACAATTATTAATACAAATTTTAAAATTAATATGTAAGTAATGAATGTAAGTAACTTACTGACTTATAAAGAAGTATATACGAAGTCAGAATGAACTGGGAATTCAGTATCATTCTCCAAGTCCGGCGATGTTTCTCTGTCCAAAATTGCTTCAACACCGGAGATATAGCTGCCATCATCTGAAGAAGATTCAGCGCTTGATAGGTCATCGTCGTCGTCATCGTCATCATCATCTTCGTCTAAGTTAATTACAAGCCTATCTTGCATTTCATCTATTAATCCTTCTTTTTCCAAATATTCGTCTTCAATTTTAATTACATGTTCACACACTGATGTCCATTGTTGTTTTTCTATTGATTGGCATGCTTGCCTAGTTAAATCTATTATGTTTTTATTATCAAAAGTGGTGTTGTTTTTTGCAACAGAGTGTTTAAGTTGAGCCCAAATAAGTTCTATGGGGTTTAGGTCAGGATGATACGGAGGTAGACGAACAAGAGTGTAGCAGTGATTTCCTAAAATACGGTATATTTTATAGGGGTTTTCTAACGGTTTATTCATTTTTACTAACTTATGTAGCTCTGGTTTAAACATATTAGGTGTAAAAGGAATTTTTTATTAGATAACCACTGCATTAACTCACTTTTTGAAGAATTTGATGTGGGAGATTTTTCAGATCGGTAATTGTGATATGGTGCATTATCTAATACTAACACTGAGTTTTTTTGGTAATCCCAGAATTAGCTTTTCAACTACCCATTTCTCGAAATTTGTAATATTCATATCCCCATGATAATCACCTGTTTTCTGTCCCGATTTAAAAAACCAATAAGGCACCATCGATGAACCCTTGATCTGTACCCGCGTGAACTATTATGAATCTGTCTCCTTTATTCAACGGTACACTCGCGCCTTCACCACTTTCGTCGTACCACGAATTTTTTACTGCATGAGACGTGTGTATATACGTCTCATCTGTGTAAACGATTGGCCGGTTTTCTGTCCTGAATTGTTTTATTTTCCTAAGGTATTCAGTTATTTTTGCCCTTATCTCTTGACGTTCATTTAATACACTTCTATTATTTCTAATCTTCTTCCACTTAAACCCTAAGTTTATAATAACTTTCCTTAAACATGATAAGCTACCTTGAAAGTTCACACTAGACTTCAGAAGTTGATGAAGTGTTCGTAGCGTAGGATGTGTTTTGTGTTGTCGTAAATTGTAAATTGTTCCTCTTATCACGTATTTATCAAAATCATCAATATTAGATTTTGTTAACCTCCTTGACCTCCTCTTCCTTTCTTTACGAGATGTTATAAAGTGTGGTGACTGCTCATTTTCTATTGTTATACCCTCACTTTTAATACGGCGAATCGTTCTTTCAGAAACTCCTGTTGCTGACGCTATTCGTTTTTGAACATTTTTTAGTGGAATACTAATTCCATTTTTTTCACTTTCCATAAATTTACATACATTAGAAATGACTTCCCGAGCTTGGCTATGCACAATCTTTTTACCTAACTTCGATTTAATAGGAGGCATTTTTTCTGATTACGTAATGAAATAAAATGTACTGTGAAAGTAACAATACGTTAAGCAAAATAAAATTTAGTTTAACTTAACGTGATGTCTGAAAATACAACCACAGACAATATTAAATCATGTTAAAATGTAATTAGATTATTTATCACATGTCACAATCCCAAACTAAACACTAATAACGATACAAACTAAATAATTAAATGGAATACAGGCCTACACGGTAAATGTTTTTGAAAACGCATCAACACTTATGCACTCAGTGAGACGTGCCGTTACACTGACAAAAAACAGGGTTCTGCGCACACTGCTTTCACCAAGGTTGGCGGCCATCATAAAGTACACAGGCAGTAGAAAGTTACTCGTGAGAGTTGGTAGTTTTCATGGTATTATATTCGTGGCTATTTCATGTCTTAGTAGCGCTAACACTCGCCTGAAACAAGAGTCTTCTTCTTCTTCTTCTTCTTCTTCTTCTTCTTCTTCTTCTTCTTCTTCTTCTTCTTCTTCTTCTTCTTCTTCTTCTTCTTCTTCTTCTTCTTCTGCCTTCAACCCTAAGATTGGTTTCCAGAAGTCTTCCGTTGTGATCGATTTTGGTCATTTCCTCATAAGTTTCACAATTTACAACGTCCATAATTTGCTTTGTATACTGCAGCCTAGGTCTTTTCTTTTATCCTTTACCTTCTATTGTTTCTTCCATCACCAATTTTAGTAGTCCTTCATGCCGCAGTGTATTTCCAATAAGTTCTACCTTTGTTATAATTGTGCTTTTCAACAAACACCTTTCATTGCCTATTCTGTTCAGCAGCTCTTAATTTATAATTGTGTCAGACCATTTTATTTTTAGCATCTTGCAATAACACCATACCTCAAAACTGCCAAGTTTCCTTTTTTCCTTCATGCCAATTATCCACGACTCGCAACCATATACAACAATGCTCCATATAAAACTCATTAGAAAACGTTTTCTTGTTTTAACGGAGATGCTACTTGTTGTTAGTATTCTCTACTTTTTGTTAAAAACAGTCTTATCCTAGTTTATCCTGCTAATAATATCTCTTTCACTTCGGCCATCCTTTGTAATGTTACTGCTCAAGTATGTAAATTCGCTCACATCCAGAAAGGTTTCTCCTCTCAGTGCAATGTTTAGCTCCAAAACTTTTTTTTCTTCCACAAGTCATAACTTTGGTTTTAATCCTATTTATTTTCATATAAATATTACTTCGGTCAATGTTTTCTCTATACTGTGCAAAAGTTTACTCAGATCCTGCTTATTTTCTGTCATTACAGCAATATCATCGGCAAAACGCAGCATGTTTATTGTTGAACCAAGAGTATTATTGTAAAAATTATAGGATTTCGCTAAAACGTGAGAGACGATGAAAAAGAGAGAGAGAGAGAGAGAGAGAGAGAGAGAGAGAGAGAGAGACATAACATGAAATCAGCGTTTTGTTTAATATGGAAACTGAACGTATCTAGGGTCACGGGACTGAGCCAATTACCGGCAACTGTTTAATCAAAAAACAGAGATCGTTTGCATAAAGCAAATTTACTGTTCTGTCTACCAGGATCGATGTTATTCCTATTAAATATGGTTAAGTACAAGCACGCAGCACGAATATGCAACTCTGTTTGCATAATGACTAGGTCTGTGTATAGGCCAAGCGTAATTTAATCCGATAGTTATAGATGGAAAGATTATGGAACGAGTCCAGCATTTCCGTTGCTTGGCGTGTTACCTTACATATGGGATAGAAATTGATCTGGATGAAAAATTAAACAAATTTATGAATATCTGTGGTACAATTCACAGACACCTTAAAAACAAGACAAAGAAGGAAACAAGGATAAGGTTTTTTAACACTGTAGCGGTACCAGTTCTGATGTATGGAGGTGAAGCCAGAGTTATGACGGAAAGAGACAAAGCAAAGATTCAGCCAGCGGAGACGAAGTTTATGGATGACTATACTCTGGCCTGTACCATTCTCGATAGAAACAAGAATGTGGATATAAAGACGGGACTGGGGGTCGACCCACTGTGCGAACAGATAAGGAGAAACTAAAGAAAGTGCCATTTGACAATAATGGCGGGTGACAGGATTGCAGTACTAGCAATGGAATGTAGACCGACGAGGAAGAGAGATGTTGGATGGTTCAGGATGAGCCTAATCATTGAAGTTGATGATGGTGATGATGATGTAATTTAATCCATAATTTCCAAAAGGAATTCACATTAAATATTTTATGCAGTAAGCTCTCTGTCCTGCAGAACTCTCTCACTGTTTTGAAAGAAGTACATGATTACAATAGTACATGATTTTTGTATAGAAACGTTTCGTATGTGTTTGTGATTTTACTGTTAGCTGCTTACTTATTTATAGGTCTTTACACAAATCGTCTGGGTTCTCCCGCAGGGGGTTCTGACAATGAGTTTGCTCCTCATTTCACATTAAGAAATTGTTAATTCAAAAAAGCCTAATACTAGCCTAGCGCAAAAGGACGGTCTAAATGAAAAACGACAAAAGCATAGGAAACAGATGATGATTTTCGGAACAGGTAAAAAGAAAGTTAGAAGCTACAAAAATTGATGCTTCGAGACGATCTGCTAGAACTTCTTCAAGGCTAGATGAATACGAAATGAAACGATCAAAGAAGAAATGGGCGTACAAAAGCAACCATCGATTGCATCGACGAAAAACAACTATTCCGGTACAGACACGTACAAAGAATGGGACAATCCGACTACCAAAGAAACATTAAAATGGATACCTAGAGAGCACAGAAAGAAAGAAAGACCCAAGAAAACATGGATGGAGCGCATAAGAAGATCAACGAGCGATAGAGGACTAAACGATGAAAACTGCAATGACAGACAAAAATGGAGGTTGGGCAACGGGCAGCGTCGTAGGACGTTTTGATCCCGAATTAATAATAATAAGCCTGGGAACTATATATCTGTTTGCAATTTTTTTTATCTGGACAGATCTTTTTAATCCGCATTCTGCTGGTAACGACGCGAATAATTTGGGAATACGCGCAGTTTTACTGTTAGAAGTAAGTCACAATAAAACGAAACAGAGGCCATTAAATGGTGTAATTTCTACTGTTTATTGTATGATTGGCTGTTCCACAATAATTGTAGAAAAATTATTGTTGTTAAAAAAAAAAAAAATAGCGGCGGCTCAGTAGACCAGTGGGTATGGCACTGGCTACTAATCTATAGGTCCCGGGTTCGATTTCCGGGCCCGCACCATAAAATCAAGGTGCGTTTTTCAGCCCCCAGGTCGACTCAGCCTGTTGAAAATGAATGCCTGGGATAACAACCTGGGGATAATAATGGGCGGCTGAAGCGTAGTGCGTGCTGGCCACACTGCCTTCCTTGTATACCGTATGGCTCACATAAGGCAGCCTACCCTGTCTACCCTAAACTACTTCGGGTGGTATAATGGGAGCCATTATAATTGAAAAACTCTAATATCGAAATTTATCTAACAATGTGAAATGTCTAATACTATAATTTATCAACTTCGTTTAAAATAGCGAGCGTGTTCTGCAGCACAGGGAGCTGACTATTTATACCGCGTTAGTAAAGTATTATCAGTACAGATCTTCACACATTAGTGGCCTGGAAGATCAGTGGATGTTGCGTATCGTGCGGACTGTACAGGTTATCCTTACTAAACACATTCGCGGGCCATTTACGTAGCTTCAGTCGATGGCAGTCGCAGTGAACTAATTTTCCCCTTCACCCGTTACATGTCCGTGTGAATGTGTAATCTTAAAGTGGTCAAACACGTATTAGTCCAGTCAAATTAGCTCGAAAATAAGCCTTAGAGAAAAAAAAAATAGTAGATGGCTGAAAATTTGAGGACATCATCTCTACATGTTCTTCTTCAATTAAACAATAAGTTCACCCTTGTCATACACAAGAAAACGTCAAAAAAAATGACGAACCACTCAGTAATTTTTTTATGTCTTCTTGATCACGACTCTTACGGGCATCTCTCCCATGTACATGCTGATCAGATGACGAAAATTGTATACCACAAAAACGCTCAATCTCATTACAAATATCGTTACGTAAATGGTAAGCTTAAAATCCATTGATGTGTCTTGCTTTCTGATACGCCCCTACCAACTATTCCCCGACCATTTTCATACTTCGCATGAGATCTTGCTCAATGGTCATATCAGTAAAAATTTCGCACTAAAATTTGTCGGTTCGCCTTATAGTAGAGTATCCGTTTTCAAGGAAATTTCGTAATTCCGTTTTTCCTGAGATTCGCATTCAGTTAATAAATCTCCTTCTCGTATAGAACTTATTCGCTATTCGGCATTTTTTATGAATTTGGTCATTTGTTGAATGTATATGTAAGCAGACTTTGTATAGTTAAAATGCCCTGCAGCAAAAAAATATGGCATCATTTGTTTTAAATATATAAGTTGTTGTTTGAATTGTCCCATTATTTCAGATCTAATGAAACTCTTAGCAATAGCGAACATCTCAATATATTCTATCCACAGCTTCGCTGCTTTCCCTCTGCTTTTTATTTCGTCAATTTTTAGCAACAAATTTTTTTTAACTTCTCGTAAAAATTGATAATT
Source organism: Magicicada septendecula (assembly GCA_034769895.1). NCBI lineage: Eukaryota > Metazoa > Arthropoda > Insecta > Hemiptera > Cicadidae > Magicicada > Magicicada septendecula. The sequence goes on from CM068374.1 coordinate 61,154,937, forward strand.
TTCTATTAGTTCATAAAATAAATTATTATTTTGTATCCTAGTAATATAATGTCTCATCAACATCTGTTCTTCGTTAGAAAAATCAATTTCGCTCAATACTTTTTGACATAAAGCAGAAAATATCAGTGTATATGTTATGTATACACATGTTTGTTCTATAAGTTATGTTAGGTTAGGGGGTTTTGACCCCGAAATAATAATAATAAATGATAGAAATCATCAGCGGCGTTGCGCACGCGCGCGGTCTAGGAAGTGAAGGGAACGTCTTTTTAAGGAAGAAAAATGATATTAATAAAATAAAGGCAATATTTTGCTTCCTCACCACCTCCGTCATGGTACTAAAACACGGCTTTATAAATTATTGAAAATTCCTCACGCACACGCACACGCTCGCGTAAAGTGAGCTGTAAATATTGTAGCAACTAACGCAGGGCGGCTGTTCCTGCGCGCCGTATTCGCGCGGCATGATTTAATTTTGGCCTTAAATTTACCCCATCACAGTGGGGGGGGGTAAGCTGTAGCGTCTGTAGTGGTTGTAATTTTTTCATGGCTGTTATTTCCACCCTACGCATGTCTTCAGCGCTTAATCGCCAATTCAGACACGTAGAAAATGACTATAGTCTGATCTAAGATGAAAATAAATTTTTCCTTACACACTATACGACCCTAAATAACTTTGATGTGTAATTCGTAAGTACAGTTACTACCATACATTGATACATTGTGCCTCCTCCCCAACGTTATTACCCTCAGCATTTCTTTACAGTATGGATTCTTCTTCTTCTTCTTCTTCTTCTTCTTCTTCTTCTTCTTCTTCTTCTTCTTCTTCTTCTTCTTCTTCTTCTTCTTCTTCTTCTTCCGGAGCTCTACAGGCCGGGGTGACTTTGGGTTCCCCCACCACTCGCCTCTAGTTGTCTGTCTGTCTGTCCTCTCTCTCTCTCTCTCTCTCTCTCTCTCTCTCTCTCTCTCTCTCTCTCTCTCTCTCTCTCTCTCTCTCTCTCTCTCTCTCTCTCTCTCTTCTATGTTACAACGTTCCTCCAGTTTTGTACGCCTTGTACGCCCATTCTTCTTAAGTGTTCCTCCACCTTATAGCCATCGACTTCTGGGTCTGCCTCTTCTTCTTGTTCCTTCCATGTTTCCATTTAGCACTTGCTTGGGCAGTCTCTCCTGTGGCATTCTCTCAACATGTTCCGCCCAGCTTATCCGCCTTGACTTTACGAAGCGCGCTATGTCTTCCCACTGCAATATTTCATGAATTTCAGCTTTTCGAAGGCATCCCCACTCTCCTGCTTCCATTATTGAGCCATTATTGTGGGTGTATCTTTCCCACAGTTTTCGTTTCAAATACAGTAGTCTCAACGAATTTTTTGATCCAACCGCAAGCGGCCATGCTTCAGCTCCGCAAGTCACGACTGGTCTGATCAAGCCTTTGTAGATGTTTATATAGCTATTACGAGACAGAAGCTTGGACTTGAGAAGATTAAAATAATTAAAATTTAAAGTATTTACCTTAATCCGTCTATGTGACCGCTTAATTTTGTCTTCTTTGTCTTCTTACGCGTTTCGGATTATGTTAATCCATCATCAGAGATTAAAAAATTAGTCGGTTAAGACTTCGTTAAAACATTAAAAGTTACACTAAAAGACATTTAAGTATATATTCCACAAACACAGCGACGTACGCGGATGTGAGTGCGCACTCAATACTGGTTAGCGACGTACTGCCTTTAATGACTTTAAAAAAGAAGATTAAAATTCGCATAACATACTATATTGCCTGATATGATTCTACTATTTATTTCTTGTGAGATTTTTGAGTATGGATTCTTAGTAAAATAAAAATAAACATGATACGAGATTCTTACGATCTGTTAAAGGCTGCACACGAAGAGAGACTGTTCAATTCGACAAGAAGACACACACAGTCCTCTCCGGTGCTGATCCGAGCCCAGGACTCCCCGCTTTGGAATCGATTGTACTCGTACATTAAAATCATGAATGATTTTTATTCATAGCAGCTAATACTTTATTCAGAATTCATATTAACTCAGCTTCAAGTGGCTTTAAGCAGGTAAGGTTACAATGAAGGGAAAAGAGGAAGGGGAAGACCGAGACTCTAATATATGAATCAAACTGTTTTTAATGTAAATTGTAATTCCTATGAGAAGATGAAACGGAAAGCACAAACAAGATCGGTGTGGTACAAACCAATCTGCGGATTGCTAACTAAAGAAGAGAGAAGACATCTGACAAAGACTCTGGATCCATTACAGACACAGAGTAATCCAACAACAAAATCAGGGTCATATCTGGTTAGCGATCTGCAAGGTCTTGTATTATAAACTGCAACATAACCGGTCAGGAAAAATGATGGCTACTGAAATGATTAAACAGATTAAAATAATCACTACAAAACCGTGAGACCGGCGCAACGGAAATGCAAAACGTTTCTTTGTTGTTGAGAACATCCTTGCATTGTTTGAGATCAGCAAATTGCGGAGCACAAAGCTGTCTAAAGTGGAAGTTATTATTCTCTTTTACCTCGTATTTTTCTACCTAGCTGATAACAGTTTTGTTGTTCTTAATCATAACATAACGCTGTTATATTTCACGGTTCCAGAGCAAACACACCTGTATACCGCAACAAGTTAAAATAACGAAGCAAGTTGTCTCTTACTTCTCTTCAAAACTAGATCGTTTTTACTAACGGTTACTCGTGTGACACATTTGTGATAATTTCTCATCGTGGCTAAATAATCAGCCATATAATACAACATTTCCATTTTAATTTAGGCAAACAATGTGTTATTAAAGACAATAGGAGGGGTTCGGTTTGAAAGATGTTTCTAGCAGATGGAGTCTCTTAAAATTTGGAGCCTTACTGTGTACCCACTATAGGGTGTTCCAAAGCGGATGGCACGTAAGGGATTAGAAGGCCCTGACTCTTGCACGCGCACTCACAACCGGTCCGCCCTGGCCAGGCACGACCCGGGCGGTTCAGGTGTAAGTATACGGTCCAATTCAAACCTATAAAATTTTTAATTTAGCTTATAATACAAATTAAACTATAATTTTTGTAATCTCCGTGAAATTTTGAGAAATATGGGTCAAAACAACACATAATTGCAGTAGATATGAGTATTTTAGGGATTTATAAAGCAAACGCAGAATTGGAGTACTTAGGCCTAATAAATATTTTATTATAAAGTCATAAGCATGTTGTATGTATGTTAAGCAAAGTATTTGATTGGAAGTTAATTATAAGGCACTAAAAATTACAACTTTACGATTAACATGTATAAATTTGCAATTTTTTATGAAACATTAAATATGTTATATCTAAAAATAACTCTGTCAATAAATATATTTATATGAAAATAATGAAAAAATATTAATATTAAAATAATAAAAATAGAATTTTCGTATCGGGTCTCAAAGATTTAATATATTTACAGTTTGACAGGACTTTAAGCTTTCAATACCCTTAAACTTGGCTCAAAAGAATCCCCATTTGATCACATGTATTTCTGAATAACATATGCAATATACACCCATAATACACTTTGTTACAATAAAGATAAGTCGAATTGTGCGTGATTATTTCAACAAAAATTAAATTACATTTGCAAAATACTAGTTTATAAAGGCAAAATGAATATTAAATTAGACTTAGTTGTACATCTAAAATATATCACAACCACGTCGTTTTTGGTACTATGGAGATTACATATATGCTAAGCTCGTTTGTTAAAGAATTGATATTATAAACGTTGCAGTTACGTAGTAGATGATTCATACCCGAGGCGTGCGGGTCAGATGTGTGTGTGTGGGGGGGGGGGTCTCTTAATCCTTTACGTGCCATGGGACTTGGAACGCCGTATAAGAGACTCGTGGCGATGGGTGTCTTACCCGCGTCACCGCAGGTACTTTTCGCCAGTTGGTTCTATGGACATTATTGGGACCAGCTTCGCTTGGATAATAAACTAATTTATTATTTAATAAAATTTGCTAATGACTTTACTTATTTTTATGAAATAGGTTCCAGTTTGGTCAGAAGCAACAAGTCGAATGAAGACGGGTTTTTATCTTACGTGTATAACTCGTGGAGTGTGCAAGCGTACATTGGTTCACAAACGCCACTGAATTCACGGAAACGGCACGGCGACCGTTTTGCAGTGGCAGTGGACGGCAGCTACACTGCGATCGTGCCGTGCCGTGTGGAGATCGAACTGTGTGCAAGTACTCTTCCTCCTTCCACTAAAAGGATTTGATCGTACGATATTTTTCCGTACGATCGAAATCGATGTGTGTGCAACTGGCGTTTTGGGTATTTTAAGCCCTTATAGGTGACATCCGGGTTGGAACACTCTATAAACGTGTCTCACGCTAACATCGGACGCTGAATGACAATAATTTGCGTTCCGTATAAAGAAAGGTTTTCCTGATGACTCGCTCTATCCGTAGCAGAGAAGCTCTGGTGAAGAAACGCTCGGCGTGTGAAACCCAGTATTTGGGTAAATTATTTCAACCAATTGATTCAGACAGTACACAATCACGACGCTCACATTCCTGCTGTATTGTGTGTGTGTGTGTGTGTGTGTGTGTGTGTGTGTGTGTGTGTGTGTGTGTGTGTGTGTGTGTGTGTGTGTGTGTGTGTGTGTGTGTGTGTGTGTGTGTGTGTGTTTGGGCGCGCGGTGTTGGGCACTATAATTTCCCAAGCCGTATTAATACATAGCGTATTGGGTTGAATTTCTTTGTTGTAAGACTACACAATTCTCTTCTTAATTAATTTTTTCCTTTCTTTTTTCCTTTTTTTTTGCTTCGTGGTGGTTTCGAAACTTCAGCGAAACAGAAATAACAGTAATTTAGGACGAAAGGTCCGATAAATTGAATACGATGGGTCACGCGTGTGAATGAATTTCGTTTCATTGTGTGACGGCATAAGAGATCGATAGAAAGAGAAAGTAGACAGGTCAAATCTGTGTGTGTGTGGTAGGGTAGATTGGCACGGAAAATTAACATCGAACGTCTGGCGGGGAGGGAGGGGGCAAGAGGTGCAGCAGAAGAACGAGGCAGGCAGGGGGAAGTTATAATTTCGGGCATGAACGGTTAGGATTGCGGTCACGGTCGGCTGACTCCGGCACCAAGTTTCCTCCACTGGAAACATTCCTGAAACATAACGAGCTCTTCTCCTTCTTCTTCTTCCCCCCCCCCACTCCAACAATGCCTGCTGTATACAAAACTTTTGTCGCAGTGAAAGCGATAGGGTGGTGCACATGAATAGACACAATAGACACTAGGTATGATTCATTATTGTCGCCGACGACGACACAGTCAACTCTGCGCTTGGTATCGAAACTCCTACGCCGCCGAATTGTTTCGTGAATAAGTTTCAGATAGTGTGAGGTGGCACTGTATTTTACTCGCGTGCGTGTGGCAGTGTATATGAGACGTGTTCAGAATAACATCATATACCTCAGTTTTTGCAAGTTACGACTTATACAAAGCTTGTTAAGATTAAAATGTACTAATTTTTTTTTTACTTCCATTTTCCGAAGTGAAATGGCAGTATGGTGATCGCGAAAAAATCGTGTTCGAGATAAGGGCAGAATCTGATTTTACTACCCTCAAAACACGAAGAAAAGTCATTTTCCGTAAAGTGTGTGTGTGTGTGTGTGTGTGTGTGTGTGTGTGTGTGTGTGTGTGTGTGTGTGTGTGTGTGTGTGTGTGTGTGTGTGTGTGTGTGTGTGTGTGTGTGTGTGTGTGTGTGTGTGTGTGTGGAAATTTTTTATGGCGAACGATAACTGCCGCAAATTCAAACAATCAACTTATGTTTTGCATATGTGCCCGAGTTGTAGAGGACTAAAGGCCTATTGATTTTGATGAAGATCGGTTAAGGGGAAGGGATAGTTTACTTGCAACGTTTTACGTTTTAACAAGAGTAACGTAATTGAAAATTCATTTAAACTTTTTCAAACAATGTTGATTCAAACCACCCATTTTGCGAGTCTAGTGGACATTTGTGAGTTGTTTGGGAACCCACCGAGCACGGAGTTTCCTATACCCAAGTCAAGCTTCTGAGTAAGAATATCATAAAGAGCAGACCTAGAAATTTCAGTAAAATCAGCAGAAAGTTCAGTAATTGTGAAACGACGGCGCTCTCGAACCATCCTGTCTACCCTTCAACAACATCATCAGTAGCGACGGACTTTCTTCCTTGCCCTCCATCATGAACATCAATTCGTCCTTCTTTAAATTCTCGACACAATTCCCGAACTGAACCATCACTCATCACATTTTCTCCATACACATTACACAACCTTCGATGAATTTCTGCAGCACTATGGCCTCCAGGTTGAAGAAATCTAATAACAGACCGAATCTCACAATTGGAGGCAATTTCAATTGTAGTTGCCATAATTAAACTGTCGTCACCACAGTAATAGACAAAATAACTATAAAACCAGTGGTTATAGGTTAGAACAAAGCCTCAAAAACATTAATCAACAATCAGATTGTTGCTGACAAGAGAACCAGGTTTGCCAACTCAGCAGAGGTTGAAAAAAAATAGCCCTCGTATATTGCATAAGAACAGATTTATAATAAACTAAAAAATTTATATAAATTCAATAAGATGTCAAATAATTATGCAACACACACACACACACACATACACACACACACACACAAACGCGTCTTGTTACAGTCAGTTTCTTAATTCATAAATAATTTAATATTTATTATTATTTTACAATCAAGATATATTGTTTCCTTACTTGAAACATGTTTCGGGAATAAGATATTTTTCCCATCCTCAGCCATCTTAGTTTTTGTTCATGTTGAGAATATTTGTGCTCAGGTTGGTTGTTGTTATCGGTTGTTGCTAAACTACCATAACCCAACAGGAAGCCATAACAACAACCAACCTAACCACAAATATTCAACAAGAAGTAAAACTAAGATGGCTGAGGATGTGAAAAATATATAATTCCCGAAACATGTTCCAAGTAAGGTAAGACTGTATCTTGATTGTAAAATAGTAATAAGTATTAAATAAAACACACACACACACACACATACACACAAATATATCACATTATTATTTTTATTTAAACATTAATAATATATAATATTTTATAAACAAAACATACTTTTTATTATTTTACTTTGAACGTTTCGACAGTTTTATATTACCCTAATCTTTAGAAATATAAACTACATTATATATAATATATTTATGTCAAACACTTTTTGCTACAGTCTATTTCTTGATTCATATAATATATTTAATATTTAGAATAACTTTACCTCAAGATGTTTTTCTCTTGTTTGGAACATGTTTCGGGACACTTATTGTTCCCATCCCCAGCTTTATCTTGTGGAGTACTTGTGTGTTGGTTGGTTGTTGTTATGGTTGCCTGTTGGTTTTTGGTATTTTAAATTAGTATTATTGTGTGTGATTGTGGTGTATATATTAGTATTTTATGGATTTTCGATGTTGAGTGCTTTGAAATTTGTGTCATGTTTTGTATTGATTTGTATTTGTTCAGGCATTAGTTTGTTTTTAAATATATAGGGCTGTCATCAGACCGGTGCTATGCTACGGGTGTGAAGCATGGACAATCACACAGAAAACAGTCAACACAGTAGACACCTTTGAAAGGAAAATCCTCAGACGCATTATAAGCCCAATACAAGAAAATGGCTCATGGAGACTGAGATACAACAACGAACTGTATCAAATATATAAAGAGATACCAGTCTCAAAAATTTATAAGGATACAAAGATTGTGTTGGGCCGGACATGTTATGAGAATGGAGGATGGCAGGAACCCCAAGAGGGCTTTGCTGGGTACATGAGAGGTAACGAGACCTAGAGGTAGACCGAGGAAGAGGTGGGAAGATGGCGTTGCAGAGGACGCGAGAGACATGGGGATAAGAAACTGGAGGAGGGTTGCAGTGGATAGAGTGGATCGGAGGCGGAGATCGGTGGAGCCCAGGGCCCGACTTGGGCTGTAGCTCCATAGGAGGGAGGGGGATTAGCTTGTTTTCTGTTTGTATATTTGTAAATTTTCCCATATGTTCGTTACTGCGCCTTTGTGTGGTATGTGTTTTATTAGAGTCACGTTGGTTATGTCTGGGAATTCATATCCAGTGTTTACTGCATGTGTGGCCAAATTAGATTTATATATTTCTGTTTTTGTTTGTATGCGTTTAGATGTTCAAATTAACGTTTTTTCAGTTGTTTTTTGTCCTATTTTCAAATTTTCAAAGCACATGTTCCAAATAAGAGAAAAATATCTTGAGGTAAAGTTATTATAAATATTAAATACAATATATATTAATGTGTATTGTATTTCTGAAGACGACGGTAATATAAAAACTTGTAAATAAAATAATAAAAAATATAGTCTTGTTTATAAAATATTGTATATTATCAGAACACACGCGCGCGCGCACACTCACACACATACGTGTTTAAGTATATTTAATATAAATAAAAGTATCAAGTTGTACAAGAAATGAATGCTATAAATATTATTGTTTGTTTCGGTTAGTTTTGTCGTTTGTATCATCGCGTCTGTCATTCATATGTTTTTCAACAAACAATTAGTACTCCACACATGTGTAATTAATCTTCGTTTGTCTGTTGTCTGTCGTTTGATGGTGTGATTTCAACACGCTCGTGTGAAGCGGGCCGCAAGTCAAGTTCAGTACCACACACGACACTGTTCAGTTCTTCAACGCTGACCCAGATCTTTGTGACACTCATCATCTGCTACTTAAGTTGTGATTTGTTACACAACACTGTTTTAATAAATATAAACTATAAAACGTAACATACTGCGTACCTAACTCACCACATTCTTTGTTAATTCTTAAATAACTCCGGTAATTTGATTCTCCTTCGACTTAAATAAAAATAACTTAAAAAATAAAATTAAGTACGGTATTTTTGTAAATATCGAAGTATTCGATTCGAATAAGTAACGACGCTGACGATCGATTACGATTTATTGAATACAAAAAGATATGCCCCAGGTGAGGCTCGAACTCACAACCCCGGCATTGCTCACGACCACTGTCTTATAAGTACCGTGCGCTAACCGATTGCGCCACTGGGGCTCATGCCTGCGACCTACTGATGTTTATACATCATACTGGCCTCGTTGGAAATGTGATTATTTGACGTTCGTACGTACCACTTTCATCATATTTTGAAAATAGACTCTCGCGGTTTTCCCTCCTTTTGTTTACTGCTCAGAGTAGAATCGTAGATAGTTTATTTACTAGTTATTATTAAACTTCATTGAGTTGGTTTGTGTTGTGTGGAATGTTGCACTGAAGAGAGAGTATCGTTAACGGCCAAAACTGGTGTAACAAGAATTCATCGACGCCTTGACATATAGAACCAAACTTGTTAATCAACAAAACTCAAACAACAGGCGGAAAAAACCCGCACCAAAAATATATTTGACTGTATGTTGACAAATGATTTCATTTGTGTGCTGTTCGATTGTTAAATACGTGACAATGTAATGTGGCGGTATTTTCCCAATAACGTACATTGCACTTTCGATGTTTTGAGTACGCGATAGTATCGATATACCCGATGTAAAGAAGAAGAAGAAGAAGAAGAAGAAGAAGAAGAAGAAGAAGAAGAAGAAGAAGAAGTGTACCAATTGTAAATGATTCTATTCCTGAATGTAACGTGAAAATACGTAATATGGTAATGTGTGAGGTTAGGTAAGAATGCTTCGGTTTTGTTAGTTTATTGTTTCAAGTAAACAAAACTCAAGGTTGACAAAATATAACATTTCATAAATAAGTACACTGATTGAAACAGATTGACAGAGAAAATCTCAGCACTTATAAAACAAGAAAATAAAAGCTAACTGAACTAAGCATTGTTGTGAATGATTACTGTGGGATTTTACTTATAGCGTACCTAACGAAATTAACCTTGCGAACGGAAACATGTTTCTTGTAAACGTGTTGCGATTAAAACAGAATATATGATACCTTTAAGAATTGTATTGTAACCGTATACACAGCATACAACTTAAAAAAAATATATAGGTCTACATGTATTGTGAATGTGTGGTATGGGACCTTAACTTCCTAGTTAGGGCTCTGCCCTGTTCTATAACAACGGTCCTACATGCTTGGCCGACCAATGCTCCTCTTCGTGTTTGGTTGGTTATCTCTTGCCTTTTCCACTAGCCTTGTGTCATCCATTCTTGATATGTGTCAATTCCATATCCTTCTTCTTTCCGCAATCGAAGATTTAGTATCTGTTACATTACACGTTTCTCTTATACTATCATTTGGCAACCTATCGTACCTTGCCTTTCCTAGTACCCTCCGTAATATAGTCATTTCTATAGTTTGTCGTTTTCTTTGAATTGTTGCTGTATCTGGCTTGTGGGCTATTATCTGTATCTGGCTATGCTGTTGATGCATAGGATATTACTGGACGTATTGCGCTTTTCTAAACCCTAGTTTTTGCTTCTCGTGTGAGGTATTTATTACTCCACATAAGGTTATTCATGCATCCAGCAATTCTTCTTGCTTTCATCGATTGATGTTCCATTTCTTCATCTGCCCTACTGTTGCTTGTAGGCCTTGTTCCTAAGTAGTCTGAATCCTATTATCTAACTAAAAGTTTATGTGGTATCCACTACATATCGATTGCAACTATTGCATAATCGAAATATAGAAAATTAGTATAGGTACGGTTATTGGGAAAGTACCAATATGGCTTACCTGGTTATGATTTTTAAGATTCTGGCAAGTTCACATCTGGTAGGCATTCGCACAAAGCACGGTACGTATTTCTTGTTAGATGAATACTTACGAAAACTATATATTTTGTTAAGTGGTAGGAGAGGATAAAGACAAGATATTACCCATTATTTATTAATGTTCCATTAAAATATTGTGAATGCTACACCATCATGTTAACATATTGTTATATATTAAGTGTGAACATGTTACACGCCCAATCCAAGATCCATATAATCAAAATACATATGCTTTTGCCACACAAATGCTTTGATAACACAGTTTATAAATAAAATTAGATAATTATTAGTAGTAAATGGCTTAGTTACTAACGTAACGCTGCCTCTATAATGTAGTAATTAATTCGAATATTTTTCTAAATTTGTTGTCGGGCGCGTGTAAAATAAAATTAGTCTGAACGTAATACTTTAAAATTTTGAATATTATAACAACATTTGTTGTTATAACACCAAACATTTAAAATATGTAACACCGTACACCGTATAAAATAAACGTTATAGTGCTTATAACATATTACAATTAAAAGAAAATTGCAGTGACAAGAACATAATATTACAAAAAAAAAAACACAATCTCATTGTTAAAACCAAAACCTACCAAATCGTGCAAATAAACAAGTCATCCACAGAATCGATCCTTTTGTAAGAAGTAAGCAACATAATGTTTATAAAATAAAACAAACGTGTCAAAATGCATCGCCTCATCTGTTTAAAGTACGGTGTTATAAAAAATCTATTAAACCAAAAAAAGTTAAAGTACCGTTTACCAAATGGTAAAAGCTTAAGAGCATGATAATGTCTTTCAGCCGCCAGCTAAACGCAACATTATTATGGTTACTGACTGACTGATTGGTTACATACCTATCTACAGCTATGCAGTGTTGTTTGCTTGTTAGGTCTTTAATCTGCGACGGACGTTAGCACGTTAGCGGTAGCGGTTTTAGTTAACGATTCCCGGCTGGTAAATGATGACGTCATGCAGCGTGATGCGTTACAGAAATTTTCAAATGACCCCCAGCCATAAGACATTATCATGTCAAAAATTTAATACGTATTACGTTTAGTGAGTATTTTGAAATAATTATTAGTTTCTCTTTATGAAACGCAAGCGGTGATTTGTAAGTAATTTCAAGCGGTTGCCATGGTAACGCAATAAAGAAGCAAAGCTTTCCGCAAGAATGCCTTAAACAAAGAAAAGTTCAGTGCGTTTTACGGCTTGCGAAGTCTTCTGGATCCGTGCTCTTGTGTAATTGAGTAACGTCCAGCGTTCAGTGAGGCTCCACTGCGTAGACCAAGTATTATCTTTGCTATAAACGGTTTAACGATACGTGAAACCTACAACACGACTGAAAATGTTCTGGTTGGCAAGGTATTAGTGACAAGTCAGTTAAAAACATTAGAAACAGTTTCAGTTTCATTCCCAGACTTATGAAATGTTCTCGAGACTTAGTAACTTCTTAAACTACAGTCATCATCATCTTCAAGGATTAAACCAAGGATGGTCTGTTCCGGTCTCAAATAGGCAAAGATTAGAGCTGGTCACTCCAGTGCTTCCTCGGACGTTCCACATCTCTCCGTCCCCTCGGCTTATAGTTTCAAAGTTGTTTGGTGATGCGGCAGTCATCCATTCAGCAAAGATGTTCCCACCAATTCAGCCGATACTGGGCGATCTTGTCGAGTATACTCATAATATTCACTTCCTGACGTTTATCTATGTTTCTTCTGTAATCATGGAGAGTATACTCTGCCGCGTGCCTGAGAAATCTTATTTCAGCCGCTTGGATGCGATTGGCCTGGCCTTTCGTCAAAGTCCAATTCTCAGACCCATAAAGAAGTGTGGGAAGAGCCATCAGCTTGTAGAATTTTAGGCGTGTTCCTTTACTTGGTGACTTAAGGATTCGCCTAACGGTCCCGCACATAAGGTTGAACTTATGCAACTTATTCACAACGTCGTTCCTGGCATTATAAGACACACTGTAGCCCAGGTATTCAAAATTGCTAACTTCTTAAAGGTAGGCCCACAAGGTTTCAAAGAAACGCCTGCGATTTACTAGTTGTAAAATTCAATTGTTATATAAGGTACTTGCATCCGATAATAGTTGCTTATATTTTGCTTTTGATATCATAAACAAACTTGAGTGTTGACTTAAGTTCACTTAGTTTATTAATCACACGTTCTATTAAATTAGTGCTTTTTTGGCTAATAAAGGTTTTGTTTTTTTTTTCAGGTAAGACTTAATCCGATTAACAACTTGTGAATGGTGAAAGCTGAAGTAATTTTAGATTTAGGTAAGTGAGACAATTTCTATTCACCAGCGATGTTGCTCTATTTACGCCTACAGCCGAATGAACATGTGCGGTTGGAGTTATCAAAACCGTTTTATTCGAAGTTAGTGCTGCCCACTTTTCATCAATTAACGATATACTTTTTAAAATCTCTTAGAACTAAAAATTCCGAAAGTGTGATATCGTTGGTAGGAATGTGGTAATCTGGCTTTGCTGCCTGAACTTACCACAGGCAGTCAGTCATAAAGGAAAAAAGTCTCACGTAGGCCTACACACAAGTGGGTGCAGTTCTCGGTACAATTCAACGGGAAGATGTGAAATAGCGGCCTCGCACATACGTTACCTGTATCACTGTAGACAATAAGAGATTATAGACAATTAGAGATAATAATTAATTTATTTGATAGTTATGATAATTACTAAACTTTAACTTCAGGCGCAACTACGAGAGGTCAGGGGTTAATCCCCCCCCCCAAGCCAGGCCTTTTTCTAAGTCAGTTGCATGTGTTAAAATAAGGCGTGTATATAATTATACATGAAAATCTTGAACATCTCATTTGTGCTGAGCAGTAGCGTGGCGCCTATGTAACCGCTACATTGCCGCTGGCAACAGTAGGCCTACAGGAAATGAAAAAAATAAATAAAATTAATTACATCAAAGAGTAAATACTTTAGTTATTGAATAACTTGAAATGTGAATAATATTATTAAGGAAACTTGAAGGAAAGCGTACTATTGGTTTCGTACTGCTGGGCGCTTGTACTGTCATTTTACTGTTGTGTTGCCGGACCAGACGTCGGCTACGTTCGACTGCGAGTGGTCATTGTCCTTGTAGTAGTTGTCACTGTACATACTAGTGAAGCAGACACGTTCGTCCGCCCGATGTGTTGCCGCTGTATAAACCGGCAAAACGCTCTGTTAGCAGTGCGTATTGGTTACTATTTGCACCTATTTCTGTTTTTTTTTTCGTTTAGTTACGGTGTGTGTCTCTGTGTTACTGAGATTATTACTGAGACTATTTGTAATTCGATTATTTCTACTGTGATTTATTTTGTGTAAGTATAACGGTCTCCAGATTCGGTTGAACTAGAATCCTCTTCTTCTGCCACTGAATTTAATTGCGTGATGGAAAATATACCACACTAAAAAATCTTTTGGTTCGCGTACGTTTATGGAAATGTGTGATATTATTAATAATGGTAGATTTACTCCTAATATAAAGGCTTTAAAATCAAAATAATAATCTGGCGGTTATGATCGGCATTTCAGCACTGCATGATACACGGAATATTCTTGGCTATGTGGGTGTACTAAGTTGTTGAAACTTTTCTGCTGTATTTTGTTTTCAACAGAAAAAAGTGGGTGGAATAGTGATGGTGTTGGTGTCACGGATAATCTTAGGAGTGTCCGTAGTTGACAGCGAGGAGTGGAATGCCGAAACACTAGCTTGTGAAGTTGGTTATTATCAGAAATTTGCGACATTTGCTTTAAATTTTTACTTGAAAAATTTTCTTCTATGTTTCCGAAGTCTGATGTTTTGTTCAATACTTCACAGGAAACTATAATAAATGCAGGCTAGTGTAACAAGAAAACCTATAGGCCTAAGTGCTTAAGCTATACATTATCTTTGCATGATAGTTTTGGTGAAGTTTGGCACAAGATTGAAACTTTAAATGAACTGGACGAAGCATCCTTTACCTCGCAAATCCTTCATCGTTAAAATTCACTGATTGACGGTCACTAAGAAATTAAGAGTTCAGTACGCGTTAACGTTTTCAACTGTACGCGAACATTTAGTAGACGTCTTTGATGTTACGAAACAAATTATTATAGTAATTTGGTTACGAGTGACGATTTGTGTCGAAATCTTAGATATCGCGGATTGAAAGTGACAGGCGTACCATATATCAGCGAGAAATGCTATAAAGGTTATCATTTGTACTTTCAAGTGGCTATAATGTGGTATATAAGATAAGCAAAATCTCCTGTATGCACTTATCCGATATTATTAGGCCTACTCCGTATCAACTCACATAGAAGCGTGTGTCACAATATTTGTATTCGCCTTGTGTTTGTTTTTAGGGTTTCGATTTTTCACCATTCCAGAAATGGTAATGGATTAAGGAATGTGTGCGCGTGTGCGTTCGTGCGTGCGTGGAGTCTACCGCTTAACGCCTTTTACTTACTAAACTACAATAAGAAAATCTTAAGACGTTATTCAATATACAATGAATGGTCAAATTTTCGTCATTAAAAATTATGTTAAATATATGTTATATGTTATATGTATATGCATGCACGTAAAACACCATTAACACACACACACACACACACACACACACACACACATTACGTTTGTACCTCCTCAAACTATTCTTGTTTAATTATTTTAATAATAAATAAATAATATTTGTTTTTACAAAGATATGTTTTTGTATTTTTTATATACGCCTACTTACAGTTTTTAATATATATATAAACGGTCATCGTCAGAATCTATATACAAATTAATTTGTATTTTCATAGATTCTGACGATGACAATTTATACATACTGTGGAAACACTGTAAATTTTTTACAAAATACAAAAATATATTAAAACACACATACATACATGTCCGCGGTATATATATCTGTATATGTAGGCCTATTATATTTCAGTTATTTAAATTATTATATTGTGTGTACCTGTGAATGAGCGCGCGCGCGCGCCCGTGAATACAAGTTTGTACAAAATACAATAATCTCTTTAACGGTTTAGGGTAAGTGTTCAATAATTTATGTTAAACATGAAATATCGAACATTTATTTGAACACATTAAATAAAACAGTTCACGATTTTTTTATCTAAATAAAAGTACAAAAATTTGATGAAAATCAAACATAGTCGGATAAACAAACAAAATTTATATTACCCAATAGAATATCAACTCTGACCATGTTCATGAAAATGGCTCAACAAAATGTACACTAGAAATTAAAATAAATCAAATGCTTGTGTCGAATAAAAATTTATAACACAATAAAATATAAATAGGCCTACTCTCTCACACATACACACAAGTTTTCGTTTCCACAAATAATGTTATGACGGGGTTTCGGATTAAGACCACTGTGGGGGAGCGTGTCAAGATCCTCATCAAGATCGATCGTTGCGGTCAAAAATATCGTCCTATAAGCATCAGACACAGGCTGCTTCTGTCAAAGGCGCTGCGACAGTTTCCATTGTCTAGGCCTATATAGTCTCCTGTTACCACCAATCAACTTTCTCTGTGCTATCTTAGCGTGAACTTTACGCGGTCGTAAGGTGGCGCCAATAGTTACTAACATATTTATATTATTCTTATAATTATAAAGAAATTACTATTATAGCCTACTCATTCCTAGCCTGGCCTAACCTTACCTAACCCAGCCTAAATTAAGGTATTGGAAGAAAGAGGTTACTAGCAAGGAACGTTTTTGCTAGTTGTCACAGATTCGGTTAAGGTAATTGCATCAAGGTAAAGTGTGGGGGCGCAATTGACCAAGTAAGAATAAGTAAAAACTTTGTTTCGTCGCAACTGACCGAGACCGACGTTTCGGCACATTCTCGTCTGCTATCTTCCGGTTGCTGTTTAATTATGCGTTGCTCTGAATCGTCGTCAGTCAAGATTTTACCACTTCGCCGTGCTCACAGTGTCAGTCTCGAAATCAAAATAAGTCGCATACTGGACGACACGTTCGCATGATTTACCTATAATCTGTTTCCACAGAGTGGAGTCTTAGATTAAGTATCGCGTTGTTACTTGATTAGTTACACACTGAATAACATAAAAGTTGTGAAAATTTAGGCTAAAAGTGAAAAATTGCACAAAAGGTCTCCTGGTAACCCGTAACAACATGAAATAATGATACAACACCAAAACATAACATAACCTCACTATGAAAATCGTCTGTTAACCAGCTGATTTCTCTATTCAGTGATGGCAACATTTCTGAAAAATGTTTTCTAAATGCGTTTAATCACTCAAAATTAAAAATATATACACCAAATAATTCTTAAGCTATGAATTATATCAACAACTAAAAAGATATATGTCATAAAATATTGCTTTTACTTAAAAGTAGACCCAAAAAATTAAAAAATCACAATTATTCTAATAATATTCACACCTCTGTCCATCTAAAGTCATAAAACGGGGCAAGTAAAAATTTATAACGAAGCTTTACTAGTGTAAGCAGTGGCAAACAAACGCTTACGCACAATAGGTTAAACAAAATTAAATTAAAAAAAGTTTCTAAACATCAGTCATATTAATGTTTTAGTACAGTATAAAATCCCTTGAGTAGACAAGGAAGGATTGTTTGTATATGTGCGCGCGCGCACAATCATGCGTGGGTATACCACTAGAGAGAACTACAGAAATTATATAGACAATTTACATAGTATTCCTTAATAAGTCTTTATGTACATTGACAAATTAAATAACAATAACAATAATTTATATAATATAATTATAATATAAAATGTTAATAATAAGTAATTAATATGTTAATAATAAATAACAAACACGATAACAATAATATACTAATTAAAGAACAGACTCGAGTAAAAACAAAACAACACAATCTATTTCAAAGTATACATTTTTTAAAATTAAATCAAACTTAACATAATATGTTTCCAAAATAATCGTAGAATAATCGTCGAAACAGCTGATTAAGAAAAAATAAAATGAAACAATCGATAAGTAAAATCAAATTAAAATTCGTTATTTTTTATATTGAAATCGAATCAATTCGATTATTTGTTAATTCGTTTATAAACCTCTGATGATAGCAAAACGTACGTCAGATGAAAATACAGTAATACATTTTACTTGCAGAAGTATTTAATATTTGAAGAACTACTCATAAATTAAATAAAAATGTATGTGAAAGTTATCATAAATTGACTTGGAACAGAACTACACATGTCCAAAAATACAACCTCCGCGGATAGCAATTAGAAAGTTTAATTTGTCTGTAGTTTTTCCAAAAAACATCGCCTAATGTTTTGTACCCACTTTGCAAATAGTCTTATATCTATTTTAGTATTATATAAATAAATATCAAGAGATGCGCAGAAGAACCAATTGAAAGAGAAGTTTTTCAGGCAAAAATGTTTAAAAATGGAAGAAGTCCAGGCTAGGAGAGAGAAAAACGCAGGTTCAAAGTGGATGAAGACAGGAAGAAGAGACACAGTGAAGAGATGAAAGAATAATGGAGAAAAAGAAAAGAACAAAGAATAAAGAATTGAAATTGGCATGTGGTCCTTAGATGGCAGATACAAAAATAAATAAATAAAAAATAAAAAGATATTTAAATATTAAATGTACATAAGTTAGTTCTGTACCAAGTTTATTTATGATGAAGGACATAGGCTAATTCGGTTCTACTGTTATTTTTAATTTTAGGCTTCTACGCTGAATAGATACACAGTGAGATAATGTAAATGCTCATAAAAACGAAAAACTCTTGAACTCGGACATAGGCTAGTTCTGCTGGAAGATAACTATCTGCAAGGCTTACGTCATTTATTTAAAATATTATTTAACAAATTTAAAACCTTATTTGAAATAAGTTAATCCGTATGAAAAAATCAAAACTTAACATTATTTTATTGAATCTTTTACAATATAATAAAAATCCAAGTAAATGGAAATTTATTGTTTCATGTGATGAGAGTTACCAAGCCATGCTATGTGCCTTTAGTTTAGTTTAGTTTAAATTCACTTTGTAATCCATTCGGTGCATACGAATTTACATGTTGTTGTTACTGTAAAAACAAAAGGCTCAGTTTGCAGAAATGTAAAACTGCAGCTTGGAGTGTCTGTAGTGAAGTCAGATTATTGATAATTATTGTAGACTCGGCCGGCTGTAGGATGCGATAATGTCTTCCGATAACAAAAAACCGGAAACCCAAGTTCCTTGCACCGGCAGAGTCCAAGGTCGTACAGTAACAGCTGTCTGACTAATGAAAATATAATAGCGTACAAGGTCACTCTGTCTCTCTCTTTCCCCGCTTTACTCCTACTCGACCATTTCTTGTTCACTCCTCTCTCTTATTCCCATGCCATTCAAAAGCTCGGCTCTCTCTGTCTGTCAGACCACTGTATATCTATCTCTCTATCTTGTCTGTCGCGCCTGCTACCTGCTACACGTGATCGCAGGTAGCGGGTAAAAAATACATTTTATGTTGCATATTTTTAAATCATACAAAATTATGCTTTGTTTGTATAGAAAATATTTCTTATTACTAGTATGTTCCCTGAGCTGCAGAACTTGCTCACTATTTCGAATGAAGCACGTTTATTGTTACATATATTTCGATATTAGATACATTTTTAATTATGGGAAAAATTATAAAAGTCCAAATTATTCTATGACATCTTTAGTAATATAACAGATGTTGAGCACTCAATCATACAATATTGTGTGGGTGTGTGAATTCGAAATATTCGGATTTTGGTTAAAAAATACTTTTAGTCCGGTGCAAAACTAGATTTTCACAAATTTTTTTGAAATTTCTAATCTCTTTTTTACGCCCTGAATTTTGAAATGTCCAAAACTTTACATTCAGATGTTAGTTAAAATTCTCTTCAATTTGATATCCCACATGAACTTTTGCGATTTTTCACAATTTTATTCCCCCTCATTTTCTTCCTTCCGCCCCCCTATTTTGGGGAGGTCAGTCTCAAAAACAATAGGATCCTGTAGGGACACGCATGCCAAGTTTTATGATAAGTCGCATTAACAAACTAATTATACGTTCCTGTAAAGAGAACTGTACTTAAGACCAGGACATATCATAAATAATGTTGTAATCTACCAGCAGTTCCTTCAAAATAACAGAAGCCCACGTGCTTTCAGAAGTAAGTAAGTAGCTTTCAAGTGTTTTCAGAACCAGGCAAACGTATCTGACTTTATCTTTTCTTTCCGAAATGTTGTACATCATATACTTCTTATTTTGTATAATCAATAGCAATTTGTTGATAAACTATTTTTGTTAACAATCTTACAGAATTATGTAACACGAAAATCCAGTAAAAACGGCTCTGCTGAAATAACGTCATGAAGCAATTTTTGCAGTGCTTAATATGAAGCGGCGAAAATTATATGATTTTCAGTCAGCATTTGGCGTGCGTTCGACGAACGAATAAGTGGATGAACAACTGTTTTGTTGCAATGCGCGCACGCATAGAAACAAAACACTTTTGTTGCGAGGGCGGGAAACAGACACGAAAAAGTTTCGGAACAGTTTTGTTGCAGTCCGCGGCCAGCCTAGGCCTACCGCGCACTGAGACGAAACAGTTTCGCAACTGTTTCTTATGTTTTAAAATCTCATGTACGAGGGAGTGCAAAATCACGTATTTATATAGAGGAGGTGCGCGCACTACAGCAACAGAAACAAAACCGTTTCCTACGGTGGGAACAGCAAGGGAATAGAATAGTTGTGAAAAAGTGTTAGTCCTACCGTTTCTTATGGAAGTCCGCGCACTGCAACTAAACAGTTTCGAAACTGTTTTGTGGTGGGGATAGATGCCGCTCCCCCCACCACGATACAGAACTGCAGTCTGTGAGCGTACTGAACGTGTTAAAGTCTTTTTGTTATTATAGTTATTTATTATTATATTAATGTGCTAATATAGTTATTTGAACTCCATTATTATTAAATGAATTACACACATAAAATAATCATTATTACAACGAACGACGAAAAAACTGAACACTTAATAGATGAAGTGTAAACACGGCCTTCTTTGTTGTCAACAGCTTTTTGAACGACTGAATGGAGATAAATCTATAAAAGAAACGGTACGAAGAACTGTGTATACTGTTATTTTGAAAACTGAGACGAATTTATTTAATAATTAGTTTATTAAATAAAGTATTAGTTTATGTGACGGTTGCGGTTTACTTTATTTATATATAGTTACTTTATGTTGCTTGTTTATTTTATGTACAACGTCGTTTACTTAAAACTACGTACTGCCTATGTTTCATTCACAAATTGCCATTGAAAATGAAATCACTGCAGTATTAAATTATTAAATGATATGTTGTTCAGCGTTAAATATAAAATTTACATATTAGAAACGCCGTGGAACCATACGTGGAAAATACACATTTCAAAAAATACATTTTATGTTGCATATTCTTAAATCGTACAAAATATCCGTATATTCCCTATCTGATATACCTGTATATCTAGTATGTTCCCAAGTAACATCAACGAACGAACAAGTGGATGAGCAATGGTTTGTTGCAGTGCGCGCAGGCATAGAAACAAAACAGTTTAGTAGCGTGGGTGGGAAACAGAGACGAAACGGTTTTGTTTCAGAAATCAGTTTCAGAATTTCAATAGGAGCCCCAAAGTCATAGTCTACGTCCGAGAAAGCCAAAGAATAGGGATGCCTATGTCAAGTATTTTACAATAGTTGGTCAGGTGCCTTGGCAGAACATGATCACCGAAGGGTCTCTGCAGTAAATTACTTAAAGTGTAACAAGTTTAAAGACTTACATTTATTATCTGAGAAACTGTAGTCACAATCATGATATGGAATATTTAATAGTAGGTTTTTTGTGCTATATATTAATTTGTTCTTGCCATAAAAATATTTTATGGTGAATTGATTGATATTATTATTATTATTATTATTATTAATTCCATGTGGGTTTTTAGTGCTACGTATTAATTAATTCTTACGATAAGAAAACTGTATGGGTGAATTAAATTCATTGCTCCTATTAAATTGTTTTAGTTTCTAAAAATACACTATCTTGTACTAAATTAACTAGTTTACTATAAATTCTTTAATTTCAGAAGTCATTAATTATTCATTGTATAATTTAATAAGCAATTAATTATACATTGTATAATTTAATTTATACATTTGCATCAATTTGTTAAGTTAATAAATGGATCAATTATTATAATGCACTAACATTACTCTCACATAATATCATTGATATAACACTTAAAAATTCTATTTTAAAGTGTTTTTATATTCTTAACATAATTATTGAACGAATAATTGCAAAAAATTTAAGTATTAAAAATATGAAGACTGTAATAACATAGGGGTCCACACAGATCACAGCTTACGACTAACGAATTAACGCTTCTCTCCGGCACGTGGCTAACGCCGGGCTAAAAAAATCAAGCTCGCCTTCGTGCCATGCAATGCACGTCGTGCAAAGCACGATGGTGCCCACACACTGGTATTTTTCTGGCGTGCAATGCACGAACGTGTATGGGTCACTTAATATCCATGGTTTTCTTCAACAACATATTTTCCACCTTAAAAGCCCCAGAGGGCCACCAGGACAGCCGCATGCCGACTGTGCGTGCAATATTGAATGAGTGCCGCCTCATGTGGTTCTCCTCTCTCAGTGTCTCTAAATCATGGTCGATCTTAAACGACATTTTATAATTTGTAATTTAGAGCAGGTGCGTATTTCCGGAAGGGGGGTACGAACGGGACCTGACCCCCCCCCCCCCCCAGAGGGTCGAAAAAGTTGACGAATTTTGTATATCTCTTAATTTTTATGCAGCTATGTACGCTAATACAGTAGTAATTCTTTTTTTTTAAATATACAAACAGGTCAATCTTCTATTGTAGTGTATTCGTTGTTCATAACCTATAGATACCATACACATGATTTATAATAAAGTTTTAAATTACTCACATTTTTAATTTATATCGATTTCGGTTATAGGCCATCGTCAGGATACTTACACTATACACTCTCGCGGGCACGATATTGTTAAACAGTTACTATTTAGAGAAAAAAAAAATTCGAAAACGTTGAGTATAAATACAACAATGTACACTTTCGAATGTGTAAATAAATGTGATACGATTTTTGAAGTCCGTCAAGATGTTCAATAGATTTTCGTGGCCCTCTTCTTTTACATGTTTGTATATTCATGTATATATTGTTCATGTATGTTAGATATTATTTCATCATTACATGTTTTCAATAGCCTACCGTTAAATGTTGCTCTATTGGACCATATTCACAAGACTGTTGTTTTATGTGTTTGGCTACTGTTGAGTTAGGATTTCAATGTCTGGTTTGTTCTATATAGCCTACATGTGTTTAAGTATCTTGATGTGAAACCTATGTATTTATTTATTGCACCGCACATTGTATTCGTTCGAGTCAGCAGGCTGACATTGATACTGATAGACTCCGGCTTTTTCATAATGCTTTTCTTTTTTGTATTGCTTATTTTCAGATTGATGTAGATGTCAAAATACGTATGGATTGTTTTTTTTTCTGTAAATAGTAACTGTTTGGCAATATCGTAACAGCGTGTGTATATGTGTAGACTATGTGTAAATATCCTGACGATGGTATATGACCGAAATCGATAGAAATTAAAAATGTGAGTAATTTAAAACTTTATTATAAATCATATGTATGGTATCTTTAGGTTATGAACAACGAATACACTA
Source organism: Magicicada septendecula (assembly GCA_034769895.1). Classification (NCBI taxonomy): domain Eukaryota; kingdom Metazoa; phylum Arthropoda; class Insecta; order Hemiptera; family Cicadidae; genus Magicicada; species Magicicada septendecula. The sequence goes on from CM068374.1 coordinate 61,178,511, forward strand.
CAATGGAATATTGAGATTATGGGTATCATTAGTAATCAATAAGTATGTGCATATTGTAATACATTACACATTATCGTTAGATACAAACAGGTTTATTACACAGCGTTTGAGTGTACTTTTGAAATATGAATTATAGGAAATTCACTTCAGTCTACAAGTATCTTGTAAACAATCTTTCGATAACGCGTATTTTTATTGTGTTATTACCGTTTATTTTAACGGGATTGATCTCATCCACTTTAAAGATAGTAATATTGATTAGTCTTAACTTGTGTCTTTTGTATGCAGCTGACTGACCGCGGCCCCCCCCCAGGCCAAATTCTAGATACGCCACTGATTATAGAATGATCTTTCGCCAGCTACAACTTTCGTTAAGTAATATTCTTAACGCTGTTGCTGTATTTGGGAACATGGACAACAGATTATTTTGAAAAAAGTACTGAAAAATTCGTTACAGCTCATCCACCAGATTTGGGGATAAAATTCAGTTTTAAAGCAGTCAGTTGATTAAACCGATCGGACCCTTCGATGTCTGCCTCATATCGAGAATCGTTTTAAGTTTATATCTCTTATCGTTTTACATATGTTATTGGATGTCATAATATATCATCTTGCTAATCACCGTTGAATTTTGTTTAAATTCCGCTGTCCAATTTTGGAGCCAGTGATGGGATCTAAACATCTCAATGAAGTATCAACATTTCCAAATAAGAATAACATTGTTAACGGGAGTGTATGAGCAACAGGCCTATGTTTGACCGTACAACACGTTGTAAATCAACGTCACTGAACGTGCGAGAGAGTAAAGACCGTCTTACTCGAATCTGTCGTCATTTCGATTTCCGGACATTGACGGATTACTACTGAGCAGGAAATTCACTACAAACGCGCGTCCTTCTTCCTGTTGCTTCTCGTTCTTCGGTTACTTTTTCCCAATCCATCTGTCTATCTGACTACTGTACACTAGTACACAAACACGTCCCGCCCCCTCCCCCTTTCACGATATCCCGCCAGCACAAACAGTTTAGCAGTAAAAGTGAGTTACAGTTTTCAATTAACTAAAACGTCCGTTCTCTCTCTCCCTGGCCTGCAATATTTTTACAGTCCTTTTTTTCAAATTAAAAATTAATTAATTTGTTATCGCCAGCATTCCGGTGGCCAATTATAATTCCCAATTATACTTACTATTGTTATCGTAATTTACGTTGTTTAAGTTAATTACTTGCGTACTATTTGTAATTAATTTAACGAATACACAGTGAGCAAATCATGCGAAAATCCTGTGTAAAGTAGTTATATAAACTCAAACCGCCAACGATTGTTAATTAGTTTTATCAATTATTTTATTAATAAATGAAATAGATTTTAATTATTAGTTTGTAAGATTTTAATTCGTCAGTTCTGTGTACTCCGAAACTATGAGTTGATGTTTCAATAATTGTATTTTCATAGGTATTGTAGTTATATAACAGTTCGCGACTTTAAGTTTCCTATTTTTTTATGTTTTCTCTCATTTGTAGTCTGTTTTCCTTTCATTCTTCTTCTTTTGAACGACAAAAGAGGCGTTCCACTGGCGTGTTCCGACATCCCGAATCAGCTGACATCGTGCAGTAGTGCTCTTCCCTGGGATACTGCAGTGCATGGGCCCGATTTCGGTTTCACTGTCTCTCAAGGTCAAGAGAAGAAGTCCCTACGCTCATCTAGTTTCTTTATTCTGTCAACAGCAGCACAACTTTCATACTTCGTTTTTAATTTATAAACTATAATAAACGTTGAAATTACTGTATCAGCCGGGCTGTTAGGCCGTGGTCCACGGTTGACAAACATTTCGGTCCCACCACCGGAGGCCATCATCAGTGTGTAGATTGGCACACTGTCCGCTAAGTCACCTCAGAGGTGAGGTAGAGACTATGCAGTTTTGCCTGAGAAGGCCCACTTTCATAAACTTTTGTACCAGAACGATCTAAGCTGGATTTTGTTCCGTCGCGATGATTCGAAGAGGAGAAAGCCTCCTACTGAAGCGGATCTGGCACGCTGTGCTCCTAAGACAGCACTTGATGCTGCTTTCCAGATTAGATCGTGCTGGTGCAAAAGTTTAATTTAATTTAATTTAATTTGACACCCCACATGGCCTTTTGCGATTTTTACCAACCTCAGATTTTGTCTCCCGTCCCCCTACTCTCTCTCTCTCTCTCTCTCTCTCTCTCTCTCTCTCTCCTATGGCTCTACAGCCCAAATCGGGCCCTGGCCTCCACCAATCTTCGCCTCCAATCCACTCTATCCACTGCAACCCTCCTCCAGTTTCTTATCCCCATCTCTCTCGCGTCCTCTGTGACGCCATCTTCCCACCTCTTCCTCGGTCTACCACTAGGTCTCGTTCCCTCCCATGTACCCAGCAAAGCCCTCTTGGGGTTCCTGCCATCCTCCATTCTCATAACATGCCTCCCTCCCATGTACCCAGCAAAGCCCTCTTGGGGTTCCTGCCATCCTCCATTCTCATAACATGTCCGGCCCAACGCAATCTTTGAATTCTTATAAATTTTGAGACTGGTATCTCTTTATGTATTTGATACAGTTCGTTGTTGTATATCAGTCTCCATGAGCCATTTTCTTGTATTGGGTCTATAATGCGTCTGAGGATTTTCCTTTCAAAGGTGTCCGTCCCCCTATTACTGAGAGGATAATCTGAAATGCAATAGGGTTCTGTAGGGTAAAAATAACGACTTGGGTGACAAGTTTTACGTATATCGGTTGATGCGTTCGATACGTACCGTGAGACATACCACAAACACATAGACAGATAGACAAATGTGCTAAACGGTCGAGTTTAAACTGAGAGCTAGCATTAATAACATTATGCAAATATTCTCCGTGTTCTCGTTCACGTTTAGTCTATAACGCAACCATTTCAGCTTGGATTAGCGTAATTAGGCATTACCAATTCGGTGATCAATTATTCCAGCAAAATATAAACACACCGTAGGCGAACAACAACAGACGCCAGGTTCGTTTGTTTTAACCTAATTATTCATTGCGGCGAGCGAGTGAATTGTAGCGATTATGTGCGTTTTGAAGAGGCAGAAATATTTACATCACGCCCCCACATCCATTATATTGCGGGCCCACACAAACACACACTCTCGCCCGCCTAAAATGCGTGATATTGTGACGGCTGTGGAGGGGTCAATACTGGCTCTTTGTCTCTATTCATCGTAGGCCGTGTGTTTTTGTGGCATATATAGGGTGATTCAAAATCGCACGGCAATCTCTCGGGACCTGATTCTGTAGCTAAAAATAAGAAAAAGTACATATGAACATGACTCCGAAAACGGTTGTTTAGCGAGTTACGGCTCGCGAACCAGGAAATTAACAGATAATTATATGGAATATGAATCTTATAACAGACAAAAATGTTTAGTTCTCAGCTAAGGTATAGATATTACTCCGCAAACTTTTCAACTAATCTCCGTACGATAAAGTATGTAGAAAAAAAGGAAAGAAAAAGAAGACGTAGTAGCAGTCGATGAAGACGAAGCCTCCCGGTGTTTCCTAATTCGTCAATATATTGTTACAGAACGTTCTACACGTTTCCCGGCAGAGCCCAGCTGTAATGTGTGTGTGCGTACGTGACATTTAACATGCGTCAACGGTCGGGACTGTTACAGACTTCGCCGGTCACACGCTGTGTTCAAAGCCGCAATCAATTACGCTCTAGTGTTGAGGCGTATTATGGATTATTCTGGAACACTTGTGCTGTCTATTTAAACAACGACAGCTGGCGCTTACAGTCAGTTTAAGTGGCAATTTATTCAAGTAAGGTTCGACGTATTGTGGCGAAGTGTTATAATTGTGCGGAACTCTATTAGTTGGCATTATTATTGCGTGTGGAAAACGTTTAACTTGGATTATTGTAAAAGTTGACTTTTATTGTAAACTGTTAACTGTGATAATTAAAGCTGGTGATTAGTGACTTCATTGGTGTCTTGTATTTTGTTTTCCACTGTACCAATGAGACCGTCGTAACAATATTAATCGCAGTGTTGTAATAAAAATTATCTAAAATCCCTCTTTAAAAATGAATAACCTAAAATTACACTTTCTGATAGTAACAATATTTTTAATTTCAGTTTTGACGTAAAAATGAGTAATGAGGAAGACTTTGACAGGAGAACGAGAGAAATGAACACGAGTACTACTTTATAAAGAACTTCGACTGCTTTTCCAGTCTGTAATCATAACAAATCGTTTTTTGTCGAATTCATTATAGAGATGATTGATGAAATGAGAGAGAGAGAGAGAGAGAGAGAGAGAGAGAGAGAGAGAGAGAGAGAGAGAGAGAGAGAGAGAGAGAGAGAGAGCTGTCGGTTGGGAATGGGACTCGAACGTCTGCACGCAATTTGAATTCGCTCGCGAAGTAAACTTTAGGAACAAAACAAAATTTTCTCCCCGCAAACTCTCACTGCCAAGTACTACTCTATAATAGGCAGACGGGGAAAGATTGATCCAATCATTTTATCAAATTACATTACAACGATGGTGTAATTTATACTGTACAGTAATAGTAGTTGCTGGCATTGAAGTATGGCTGAAATATTCACAATCCTTTCTAATGTCTGTACTTAAACCTTCTACATTCAAAAATGAATTACTTTAAAAACGTTTAAGGAATTTTGACTTTGTTTTGTTGGTGCGTAGAACACTAAGTCGCCTGGCTACTAATATAGAGGTCGCGGGTTCGATTCCCGTGCGCACGACAAAATCACGGTGCGTTTGTCAGCCATCAGGTCGACTCAACCTGCGTAGATGAATGCCATGGACAACATCCTGGGTTAATATTGGGCGGCCGAAACGTAGTGCCGGCCACATTACCTTCCTTCTGAACGGTTAAGCAGTACAAAAAAAAAGAGCTATTATTTTACTTCCATGTTCCTTAAGGACATAGAAGTACGGTGATGGCGAAAAACATCGTGTTCGAGATAAAGGATGATTCTGATTGTACTGCCCTGAAAACCCATTTTACTGGTCCGTTCAACTAATCCATGGCTTACCAAATGTATTATTTAAATAGTTCATCAAATCACGACAGTAGTGAGCAGATGCACCGTCATTCAAATACCACATCTGCACTCTATCTGCAAGTGGAATATCTTCCAAGTGTTCCATCAGATTTGTTTGCAATTAATATAAGTATTGTCTTCCATTAAGCCTTGGTAGTAATAAAAACGGGCCTAAGAGATTATCACCAAGAAGACCGCACCACACATTAAATAAAAATGTATGTTGGTCATGTGTTGTAGCAGTCTCATGTGGGTTTTCTTCTGCCCAAGTGGAGGTGTTTCGAAAGTTTACAATGCCATTTCTTGTAAATTGTAACAATTTTCTGTTGCATTCTGGCCTGTTTTGTTTTCAGTTAAAGTCAAATTTTGTAAATTTTTATTTACTTTTAATAGACTTTATACACATCACTGTTCTCAGAATTAAATTATCTACAACGATGGTAAGAAATGTTGATTTGTTATTGGCAAATTAACGAATATATTTTACCCCAAATCTAAAAATATGTGTTTTTCGACTCCAGTGTTTTGTGTTTTACATAGTTGTTCTTAGAAACTAATTGAGATAGAGCTCTAAAACCACTTTTATTCAGTTTCCCAGATCAGAAACCATAAGAAACGACCAAATTTTTTCTTCACTTTATATCCCAAGAATTTCAGTATGGCGTCATTTTACCGTGGGGGCATAAGTCAGGGCGAACTGGTTCGCGAGCAGTAACTCGCTAACGAACCAGTTGCGGACCTATGTTTAAATTAACTTTTTTTCTTATTTTTGGCTATAGAATCAGGTCCCGAGAGATTGCCAAGCAATTTTGAATCACCCTATATAAAGAATGTTTCCAAAAGGTGGTGCGAAATTTTGAAAATGACTCTACTCATAAAACTGAAGAAAATATCCTATTTCCAAGGCATTTCACGGCCGGCGTCATAATTATTGAAATTAAGATCCCATCTATTGGGCCGTGGTCTACTATCTACTACAGTTATCGTCCTGACAGATGTTGTTATTAGACTTTCGGCCTCACCGCTGGAGGCCGTTGTCAGTGATCAGCGGTTTTTAATACAACTGACACGGTATACGACAGTATCCACAGCGCCGTGCCAAAGGATATTGATATTATCCTTCGACATAGACCGTGTCAGTTATATTAAAAACGGTTGATCACTGAAGATGGCCTCCAGAGGTGAGGTCGAAACGTCTGATAACAGCATCTGTCAGAAAAATAAGTATAGTAGACCACGGCCGAATAGCACGGATCTTAGTTTCAATAATTATGAACAATATATTGCTACGCCATTACAGAGCGTTCTATATATATCTCGGCTATTCCAGCAAAACCAGCTGTAAGTTGTGTGCATACGTGATTCTTAACATACGTTGGCGAGACTGTTCCAGACTCACCGGTCCGCGAGCACTGTGTTCAACGACGCAAGCAACTACGCTCTAGTGTTTTTTAGTAGTGTTGACGCGTATTATGGATTATTCTGGAATCTCAGCGGGGTATAAATATAAGCAGTCAGCGACGCTTAGTTTCAGTTTAAGTGGCGAATTATTCAAGTGAGTTTCGAGCTTGTTTCGGGCGATTACTCTGTGCGTTCAAGCGGTTATTAGTGAAAAGTGATTATTGTGCGGGACTCTATTAGTTGACATATTATTATTGGTGCGGACAGATTAACTTGAATTATTGTACGAGTATAATCTTGTTGAATAACGTGTTGATTACAAACTGCTAATTGTGATAATTAAAGCTGGTTTTTAGTGACTTGATTGGTGTCTTGTATTTTGTTTGCCACTGTACCCTACGACGATCAACGAGACCGTCATAACAGTATGTTCAATAAACATGGACCTATGTCGAAAAAGGCTTCGTTACTTCCCTGAATGTCTCGAAAAAAAGTATATTTCTGTAGAACCTGATGAGATGTCGAGCTGAAATTTGGTATACTAGACAATACATTTACAATTTCTTATATATGTCCTAAAAAACAAACGAAATTTTAGCTTAAAAATGTTGATCAAAATGGTTGAAATTTTAATTTTAAATTTCACAAAAATGAGTGGTTTAAAAAAAAATTACATTCTACAGAAAAACTAATCCCTTTTAATCTTAATCCCAAGGTACCTTGTTTGTGGAATTCGGATAAGAGTGACGGAATCGTTACATTGCTTTCATAAAGAAATATTTGGCTAAGTTTCCTGATAAGAACATGCAATTATTTGGTCGTGATTAGTGGTATCAGTTGTTTCAGTCAAAGGCTTTCACGGCCGGCGTCAAGTTTGTTAAGATTTTGGCTTACCGAAAGGCCGTGGTCCAATGTTGTTACTAGCAAACGCTTCGGCCGCTCCTTCGACGACCATCTTCAGTGCAAAAGGCTAAAATAGTGACAAAAGTTTTGTAGTCAGTGACCACAGTACTGTGGCTAAGGCTGTTTGTGCCTATGTGGAAGGAACGGCCTAAACGTCTTAGTTTTTTCACTAGTTGTTTCACTTAGCTTACTGTTATTTAACAATTTTTAATTCTACTGAATAATACTGTATTTAGTCCATACGGCAACTCGTGTCTCAAACGGATTCTCCACCCATATTTAGTTGTAGAGCATAAATATGTATACCGTGGTCAATATTTTATAAAAAGAGAAGTAAATTAACGATTATGCATTTATTTCATTTAGTATTTTGGATCGAAAAATAATCCAGTTTCCTTGAACTTTCAACAACGCAGAAACGTACAAGATTGTTATATTAGTATAGTATAGTATATGCCTAATACATAATAGTATAGTATAGTATAATAAATTGGGCATGCGTGGACATTCTTCTACCCGACAGAGCCATAGTCTTTATCAGATTGATTGCCCCCCAAAAATAGGGGGTCGGGGAGCAAAACTTTTGAAGGAGTCAAAAGTTTGCAAAATCGCAAAAGTCCATGTGAGAATCAGATTTAAAGGTAATTTTAACCAAAATATGAATATAGTGTTAATTTTAATTAAGAATTTTTGTGACGCAGGTGGAAAAATATTGGGAGAAAAGTTTGATAATACCCCTAAGATTCATGTAACATGTCAAATTAAAAGGATTTTTTAAATCTCAATTTAGTGTTAAGTTTAGGAAATTAAAAAATTTTTGGGACGCCAGGGCCTAAAAAGTGGGGGAAAATGTTATAAAATGGCAAATTTCATGTGGGATATCAAATTAAAAAGAATTTTGCAAAAAATCTGAATATATTGTACAGATTTGTAAATATCAAAATTGTTTGTCCCCCAGAGCCCAACATCGAAATCAAAAATTGAAAAAATTTATAAAAACCAGCCGGACGTCAGACTGATAAGAGTTTTTAATACAAATCTGAAGTTTTTTTTAAATTTTTTAGTTTAATTACTAATTGCTGCACAATTGTTGTTACTTTACAAAAAAAAAAAGGTAGAATGCTAATGTCGATTTTTGTAATTTTTCTGACAATTGAAAAATTATTTAATACAAAACTTTGTTCTGGAAACCGGAAACGGTTTTTGTTCCGGTTAGTCGAAATCTCAAACGGATGCTTACTCCGTTTTACAAAGTTATGTCAGCCCCTGTACTGGTCCTACGGGTGTGAATTATGGACAACGACTAAGAAAAAAGGCAGTAAAATACAGGCCTCGAAAATGGCACTCTTAAGAGGAGTTAAAAGGTGTTCTAAACTTGACCGTATAAGGAATGCGGTCATAAGTGAAGAGTTACGAGTTTTTGACTTGAATGAAAATTAAAAGATTACATACAACGGTGGAAAGAACATTCAGAAATAATTTCAGATTCCTGACTGGCCAAACAAGTCTGGAAATACAAACCTACAGGTCACAAATGCGTGAGTAAACCGAGGAAGAGGTGGCTGGAGGATTTTTGAATGCGGAACAGGCAACATCTTGCCTATGCCGTCTTGTGAAGATGACGATGAAAAATTTGTCCAATAATAAATACCGTATACTACGTTAAAAACAGTGAACGAGTTCTGTAGCTCAGGGATCGTAGTGGTTTATGATTTTTCTAAACTTAGCAGCAAGCACCATAAAGGTTTTTTATGTTTGGAGCATTTTGAAATGTAAAACTGAGAATTTGCATAAATAGGCCTACAGTGACTTCCTGAGGTACTCAAGAGCGTGGGTGAATGACAGAATTATTCTGTTTAAAACCACTGCGGAAAGAAGAAGCAGCGTGGTTGGGTCACCTGCTAAGTCATTCAAACCGTCTCACCAGCCTGATCGAGGAAGAGATTGACGCGCCTAGTGGGAGTGGAAGTCTCAGCCGGGAGTATACGGATGAGATAAAAGAAGGAAGGAAGTATATTGCTACGGCAATTACGTAACACTCTCGAGAAGTCCGCAGGTGCAGTTAAGTAAAAGGTCTACTACACGCTTCTCGGCTAGCCGCGCAGGTGCAGTGTCTACGTCAAGGCCGTGCACTCAATTACCTTTGGGATTGTTCAAGCACTTATAACCACGAAAATTATGCCGGCACTCCGCCTAGAGAATGGAAAATTATTCTGGAACATCTGCGGAGTATATATAAGGGTCTACGGCCTCCTTAGTTATTTAGTCACACCAGAGGATGTTGTAGAGTTCGGATCAAGTGATTGTTGCGGATTAGTGGTGATTAGTGATTTCGTGTTATAATTAGTGCAGAACTTTAATAGTTTACGTTATTATTGCGTGTGGAGAAATTTAACTTGAATTATTGTGAGGGTATCTTGTTGTTTCAAATTGTTATTTATGTGACTTATTAAATCTTGTAATTAGTGACTTCATTGGTGTCTGTATTTTTGTTTCCACTGTACGATACGACGATCCGTGAGACCGTCGTAACAATATAGTTACGAAAAGGCTGCCTTTGTAAGGGAAGACATTTCAAGCCCATCAACGTCTCGGTTGAGGAGAAGAAGAAGAGAGAGTAGTGATTAGCATTAGCAAAATAAACAGAAGAATACTTAGTATTCTTCGTAGGCTTACACGGCCGAAGTAAATGTTGTTAAAATTCATTCCCGGGCTGTTTGGCGGTGGTCCATTGTTTTCAGCAATACGTTTCGGCAGCGTCATCGACTGACATCATCAGTGTAAAATCGAGTTTCGCTAACGTAAGGTGGTAGACGTTAGTGACCACAGTACTGAACCGTCTCTTTTTGTTGAAAACAATGCACCACGGCCAAAGAGCCCGGGAATGAATTTTAAAAACAGAAGAATACTATCACATCTTTTAACACACGAGAGAACCCCCCCCCTTTCTCCTCAACATCCTTCACATAATGAACGAATTTTACCTCACAGTTTTTTTTTCAAGTAATAAAAAACAAATAACACACAGTTGAAAACGTACAGTGTTTACAATTACAAAGTAACAGACTCGTGTGTGTGTGTGTGTGTGTGTGTGTGTGTGTGCGCGCGCGCGCGCGCAACGCCAGTCTGTTGCTCTAATTAGTAAATCGACCTAACCGGACACACAAACATACATACTAGTATGTAGTAGTACTCGCTTCTGCTGACCAGTTGTATGTAATGACAGCGGAGTGCATCTCTAATGGTAATTACACACTGCCGGTCGGCGTACGTCTTTACTGTGAACTCTTAATTGTAGTCTGGCTACGCTTCTTGACTGTTTTATATCGCTGCAAAACGTTTCTGTTCTCATACTGGCTGGATGTATAAACCTTTCCGCGAGGCTCTACTCTTTTACGTAAGAACGTCAAATTTCTTTTTGGAAACTTTTGTTTCTATTGAGTAAGAGGGTCAGTTGAGAAGTTCGCGGAGCGTCATCTATAGATCAGTGGTAGAACTAAAATCTTTCGTGTGCTGCAAGACGTATATTTCGCGTGAACACCTGTTAATGTCCTGATATATCTGTCAATTTATTCACTTTTTACCAGCTGTTTGAAATTTTCCTGTCACGCATGTTTTAAAATGCACAAAATGAAACATCGTGTTGTGATGAATTCTCTGTTAAAAACGTTTTAGCGCCAATGGAAAATCAAAACAAAATTGTAAATGTGTTAGGAGATGGTGCACCTTCAGATACAATTGTAAGTGGGGCACACTCGAGTTTAAATGTTGTCGTACAAGTACTGAAGACGATCCCACCAGTGGATGTCCAAAAATTGCAACAAAAAATAGCATTATTGAAAAAATTTCATAGGGTGAAGACCGCAGATTCAGGAGTGAATGACGTTGCTGAAATCATAGGCATCTCGTATGAATGTGTGCATCATACTTTAACTCAAGAACGAGGTGTGAAAAAGCGTTGTGCAAGATGGCTGCCGCATCTGAAGTTGTTGCATTTTTTGGGCGCATCTTCAGTGCTCGTACAGTCACGTTTAAACTCAAGTGCCTACTTACAAACCGTTGCTTTTGAACTCGCAGCGTCTCCTGACACATTTACAATTTCGTTCAGAATTTCCGTTGGCGCTAACAATTTTTAACAAATAATCACATCACGATGTTTGGTTTTGTCCGTTTTTCAAAACACGCATGACACGTCAATTTTAAACAGCTTCTGAACAATGAATAAATTGATAGATAGATTTGCAAATTAACAGGAGTTTACATAGAATACAAATCTTGCAGCACACGAAAAATTGTAGTTTTACCGCTAAGCTACAGATGTCGCTCCTCGAACTTTACAACTGACCGTCGTAGATAGAATTACGCTGTGACAAGTACTTATAAGAACACAAGTACTTATAACACTTACAAGTAGGCCTACACACTTATAAGTGCTTATGCCCACGACAACGTATAAGAATACGCAAATAATTACAGAGGAATTAGCTTGCTGGACTCAACGTACAAAATATATAAAAGAATTCTCAATTAGCGATTAAGAGTCATTACTTCTTGAAGAGCAAATCGGTTTCAGAAAGGGTAGGTCGTCTGTGGATGCATTGTTTGTATTACGACAGATAAGCAGGACTATAACCAGGAGACGCATACCGCTTTTGTTGATCTGGAGAAAGCTTTTGATAATGTAGGCCGTTAAAAATTATGGAATATTATGGGCAGAAGAGGATGGAATATTATGGATAGAAGAGGATATCCACAGCATTCAATAAATTCAGTTAAGATCCTTTACAAAACTACATCTGTAGTCCTGGATATGGATGGTAGGGGCTCTCAGGTGACATTCCAATAAATAAGGGAGATACGCAGGGATGCTGTGTTTTTCCAACTTTGTTTAATATATACATTGACGACATGTTGGGAGGATGGAAATCCAGAGTCACTTCGGGAATATAGGTTAACAAATCAATTTGTATGGGTTCCCTGCTATATGCGAATGACATAGTTCTTATTCAAGAAAATGAGAATGATTTAAGTGATTGAGAATGATTCAAAGAGTGTTTCAATTACAAGAAATGTTATAAACAACAGCACTTTAGATCAAATGAGCCGTTTCAACTATCTCCACTGTGCAGTAAGCTATGAATCTGAATATGATATAAAAGAGAAGATGAATAAATTTAGTAATATTTGTGGTACGATTCATAGAAATCTTAGAAATAAAACAAGACACAGCACAAGGATTAAATTTTATAAGACAATGACAATATCCACATTGACATATGCGAGTGAGTCGTGGGTCATGACAAAAAAGGAATGCGGCAAGATTCAGAGTGCTGAAATTCAGTTTCTTCGAAATACTTTAAATTATACATTACCAGATAGAATAAGGAATGAGGAAATCAGACAGAACTCTAAGTAAAGGACATAAATGAATTTTTTTTTAATTTACAGAAGACAATGGTGGGATCATTTGCAAAGGATGACAGATGATTAACTGCCGAAAGCGCCACTCAACTATAAACCATTGGTAGAAGAGGCGTGGGTCGTCCGATGATGAGATGGGTGCCGGAACAGGTTTATATAACCTAATCCTTGAAGAGAAGAAGAATACAAGGCCTATATAACAGAATAAAAAATAATACTGTATGTAGTGTATTTTAACAAATATCTGTCAATCAATGTGTTAGACAAGGGTGCATTATATATAATATTATTTTTTTAACGTTTATATTGGCGATCTGGTAAAGGAATTGAAACAAGTAAACACTGCTATTAAGTTACAAGGAAATAGATATTTGAATGTACCGTTGTTTGCTGGCGACTTGCCTGTAGTTAAAAATCAAGACTCTGCTATGCAAAACTCAGTTTTAAAGCTTCGCCATATTTGAATATGAAAATCAATATCAATATCAATATGGAGTTTTAATTCAATATGAAAATCTCCTTTATAAAAACAAATGTAATAGCATTTCAAGGCAAGAAATCAATAAGAACAAAAATAATAATTAATTATCAAACTGTAGAACAGCTGAGCCATTTTACATATTGTTACGACGGTCTAACTGATCGTCGTATGGTACAGTGGAAAACAAAATACAAGACACCAGTTAAGTCGCTAATCACCAGCTTTGATTATCACAATTAAACAGTTTTTAATTAACAAGATTTGTAATTTGTTTGTAATTAACAAAGCAAATAAAAATTGTTCACACGCAATAAATGTCAACTAATATAAAACACAATTGTATTACAATTATCCCGCACGATTATAAAACACATAACATTTTGCCACAATAACTACTTTTCACTAATAACCACTTGAACGCACAGAGTAATCGCCCGACAGTAACTAACTAAAATACTACGAACGCATTCCAATAAATCGCAACTCAAACTGAACTGAACATCGCTGAGTACTTGTATTTATACCCCGCCGAAAATCCAGAAACATCCGTACACTACGCATCAGCTCTACACTAGGACGCAATTGATTGCGGCCTTGACACAGTGCGCGTGGCTGGCGACGTCTAGAAAAGTCTCGCGAGCGCATGTTGAAATCACGTACAGTACGCACACAACATTACAGCCGGATTCCTCTGGAATATTCGATAATCACGTAAATTGTTTTGTAATGTCGTAACAATATTTGGGATATGGTTTTAGCTATTAAAAGAATTATAACATTGATGGGAAATTGGGCATGTTCCAGACGATCTGTTGGACAGTCAATGGTATGTTTTGAAAGAAAGTATATTGACATACAAAATTAAAGTTTTGCAGACTTATGGCGGTCCGTGTACTGTCCTATATTGCGTAATATTAAATTAAATCTTCTCCTCAAAAATGTCTCTTTCTACTATCCTTCCGTTACTAAATCTTTCATATATCGCTATTGTTCTTCAGCTTTTTGCCATTTTTTGTTATATACTAGTACGTTCCCTGATCTGCAGAACTAGCTCACTATTTTGAACTAAGAACGTTTATTATCATATAAATTTTTAGTATAGATAATTTTTCAATTGTGGGAAAAATTACAAAAATCTCAACTACTCTAGTATTTCTTTAATAATATTTCAACTGAAGAGCAAGCAATCATACAATAAACACAAAAAATTAATAACATTCAGAGTTTAGTTACAATTAGTTTTAGTCTGACACCTTATTGAACTTTCAAAATTTTTATTAATTTCTGATCTCTTTTTGGTCCCTGGGATCCCAGAACTTTGAAACTTCCAAAACGCAACGCTACATTGAGGTGCTAGTTAGATCAGAACTAGCACAAATTTGTGCGATCTTATCAGAATTATCATCCACTGTTCGGGCTCTGATCCTAAGAAATTATAAAATTTTTAAAAAATGAGTACTGTATTCAGATTTTAGTTAAAATCCATTTTATTTGAAACCTTAGATGGCCTTCTGCGATTTTGTTTTACTTTTTTTATCGCCTCAAATTTTTACCCATCGCCCCACCCCAATTTTTGGTGGGCGCACTCTCAAAATACCGGTATGGAGAACTATACATGACTTCTATGTTCTAAGATTTATATTTAAAATCATTTTCGAAATGAAATATTTCCATAGAAACTACTTTTCTTCAACCTTAGCGACAGTACTGTGGTCATTAACGTACACCATCTCAAGTTAGCACACTAGAATTTTACTGATGATGGCAGTCGATGACACTGCCGAAACGTCTGGTTTTGCGGAAAACATTGGACCACGGCCAAACATCCTGGGAAGGAATTTAACAACAAACTACTTCTTTGTTGACTATTACGTAGTACACATATAAAAAATTATCCCCTCCCTTTCAACTACCATTTTCATTTATAGAAAATTACCCCCTCCCCCTTCAACTACCATTTTAATTTATAGATATTTCATCTAACTTTCTACAGTGGATTATTATGATCTTCTCTTCAGGATACTTTATTTATCAAAATTAATAACTTTACTCTTGTTAAAACATAAAATGTTGCAAGTAAACTACCCCTTCCCCTTAACCGATCTTCACCAAAATCAACAGGCCTCGGGTCCTCTATAAATATATGAAAAAAATTATTTGATTCTGTTTGAATTTGCGGCAGTTATCGTTCGCCATAGAAAAAATTCTTCACACACACACACACACACACACACACACACACACACACACACACACACACACACACACACACACACACACACACACACACACACACACACACACACACACACACACACACACACACACATTTCGGAAAATGACTTTTCTTCATGTTTGAGGGTAGTACAATAAGAATCAGCCCTTATCTCGGACACGATTTTTTCGCTATCACATACTTCCATTTCCTTATGGAACATGGAATTAAAATAATAGGGTTCTGTAGGGACACGCATGCCAAGTTTTACGAAAATCAATTGTTGCTTTCAAAAAGATATTGTCAGCCATTTTCCTAACAGATAGATAGATATTTACACAGATAGATAGGTATGTAGAGTGACAGCTAGATACACAAATGACAAACAGTCGAGTTAAAACTGAGACGCGCTCCTCAAGTTCAACAATCGGCGTATTTTGTGAATGAAATCTATTATTCACCGCGCGCGCAGGTGAGTGACCGTGCGCGCTCGCGTGTATTTGTGGTAATTCTGTACTTGTGTTAATTCTGTGTGTTTGTGTTACAAGCCAGACGCTTATAAGCGTACTTGTTAATTATGTGGGAAAACTGTATGAAGTGGTGGCACAATAGTGGGTAGTAAAGGCGGTCAGAGCTTCCGTCGTGACTGTTTGTAAAAGCATGTTACTGTTTTGTTCACGTGATCACGGCATGTCACTGACTGATAATCGAAGCAATTAAACATGCACTTTGCAATTAAGCTACTACACGCTAATTCCTGTTGTGTTATATTATCTCTTCGCTGTCAATCAAATGTTATCTTTAACATTATGTTATCTTGACGCACAAGCCCAAAGAAAAAAAGTTTGGCCTGCTTACGAAATTGCACTTCCTCGTTAAATCGTATCGTCTTTGAGTCGCTGACAACAGTCTTGGCATGCTTTTCAAATAGGAGTTTAGAGTTGGCATTTATTTGTTTATTTTAATGATTTGTAAGCGTATCCAATCTGGGGAGATGATTTTTTTTTGCGTTCAGTGGCGGGATATATATTAAGAGATAGTAAAAGGAATGATGATATCAAGAAGGAACTGAATATATCTTCTTCTTCTTCTTCTTCTTCTTCTTCTTCTTCTTCTTCTTCACTTCAAGGATTAGGCTTGCAGCCTGTTCCGTCTTCACAGCCACTGTTTTCTTGGTCTGCCGCTATCTCGTTCTCCAAGAGGCTTATACTGGATTATTTTTTTGGTACTCTTCAGTCACCCATTCTATTTATGTGTTGTCAGGGGCGGATTAACCATTAGGCTGACTAGGCAGGCTGTAGCCTAGGGCGCGGCACTTTGGGGGCGCAAAATTTTAGCTAAAAAATAATAAAATTTTACAGCTAAATGTAAAATTGGTAATAAATTACAAGGATAAAAATTTGAGTTTATTTTGAACACAGGCCCTGTTTGGGAGAAATTATGATAATACTGTACATAAATAATAGAAGTGCTTTCCAAACTGTTTTCTCCTGTTATGAGTCATCGGCGGCCGGCGCTGATAGAACTATGCCGCCGCCCGACTTTCGTGGAATAGTTTCGCGCCGCCGCATAAATAGAGAAAAAAAATCTAGCTTGAATTTTACATGAGTCTTAACAAATCCACAAGATATTTAACTGATTGTCTTCTTTGTGTAAATGATGTTAAATGTACCCTTAATAAAACTGTTATAATTCTGTAACTACTTAGTTAATTTTTTCCTTATATAAGCCATGCAAACTACAAATGGTTGAAGGTGTAACTCTAAAACAATCTCTGAAAAGTAGCCTCAATTTTCAAGTCTTGAGACTATTTCCAAAAACAGTAAGATATTTGAAATATTCCTAACTAAGAAATATAAGCTATTGTAGGGTGTTTAAAGCTTCATTCAGCCCCTTGGAAATAAACGTAAGGGTAGCCTATGGGTGGTAAGGGGGGCGCTAAAATATAATTAGCCTAGGACGCCAAGATACCTTAAAACGGCCCTGTGTGTTGTATCCAGTTTTCTTTATTTTGTTTAACTTTATCGTTTATCGAGTATATATTTAGCTCTTGCCTGATGTCCACATTTCTTATGCGATCTCTTAGGGTGCATCCTTTGACTCTCCTAAAGAATTTCATTTCATCAGCTTTAATTCGTTTTTTTTCTGATTTTGGGTGAACGTCCACGATTCACTCCCGTACATCAATACTGGTGCCACCATTACTTTATAAAATTTCAATTCTGCATCTTTTCGTACTTTCATTCCCAGAGCCTTATGAATTGTGCCACAAGTCCTCTGGTATCTGTTTATTTTATTAGCGATATCGTTTTCGTTTTCATAGCTTACGTCGCACTCTAGATAGCTGTAGAGGGATATCTGTCCAATAATTTTATTTTCTAATTACTTGATTTTCTATTATTTTATTTGGAGCGTACTGGGAATTGTCCTTTAAACATCATTACTTTTTGTCGTTGTCGTGTAAATTTTTAAATTATATTCATGACAAATTTTACTGAGTTGATACATTGCTTTTTGCAATCAATTTTTGTTTTCTTGTAGGATAACTCGATAGTCAGCAAAAAGTAGTGCGTTAATAGAGAAATTATCGGGAACTAAGTAGATTCCAGGACCAGTTCGTTGTTTCCATTGCCTTACAACAACGTCAATATATAATTATGTTAATAAGGGTATTCTTCGTCTGACTGTGGACTGTTTCACATCGACGCTCAGGAGCTAAGATTCTAAGGCTAAGATTGACGTACGTAGCGGACTCTTTCGTGGAACGTTGTTGGCGGTAGGAACTCCCGCCATAACTTGCGCCGGCAGTAAGGTCATCATCGACTGAAGGTGTTGAAAACTATTAGATCACCTGCAGTACCGGCCCAGTAACAAGTGAAGAGCGAACCCAAGCTAGCTGCGGCCACGTATCTAGTGGGTCGTGCGACCGCCATCGACGCTCCTTGTTAGGCAGCAGACGACAACACTAGACCCGCGGTGGATCGGTTGTTTCGACTTGTGTGCGCGGTAGTGTTCGTGTGCGCGTGTGCGAGTCTCTTGACGGGGGTAGCCGTTCGCGGTCTGGTATCGGTTGGTGTGCGACCAGTGTAGTGTGCCTCCCGAAGCCAAAAGGCGGCAACTGCAGTGAACCAGTGTATAGTGCTGTGTGGTGCTCCGGTTTTCACGACACTCCGTACCGGTGGACCTGTAATTGGAATTACGTCGGGGGACCACTTCGAAGTAAGCCTTTTACTGTTTTTCCGCAGCTTTTGGTGGCATCGCCCGCTTAGCTTCGTAGGTTAAGTAGTTAGGTCGCTGTCGGTCGCTTCGCCTAGTGTGGTGCAGCCTCCAATACCGGCGCTGAGCGGGTTTACAATTCGCGTAGGAGGGCTTCGGCCCGAGTATCTCTGCCAAAACGCGATGGGCGACCGTCGCGTTGCGGCCGGGCGGCGGACTGGTCCTGCTAAGGGCCGATCCACTGCTTCTTCTGTAGGCCCCGACCCTGTCTCTGACTCGGTCGGATCGTGCAGCGGTCCTTCTCAGGGCCGCCAATCGGTTTCGACCGAGCCCAACGTTGTTGCTGGGGTTACTCCCGGCCTGTCGTTTACTGCGTCCCAGCCCACGCCTGGGTCCGAATTTACTGTTGTGGCATCGAAAAAGGAGAAACGGAAAGCGGAGGAAACTCCGGTCACCGAAGACCCGGAGCCTCTGGATGCTCCTCCCCGTCGACGGCGTCAAGAACGTCGTTGACTTCTTCCGATGCCTCCGGTTCGGAGTTCGCCTCTCGGCGGACGTGCAGGTGTGATTCGCGGGAGAGACAGTCTTCGCGACTGCTGCGCGACGGACGAGGAATACAGAGCCGTCTACCTATTCCTGCAGGCCAATGGACTACAATTTCATACCTTTACAAATGAGAAGGCGGCTCACGTCCGGCTAATCATCCGTGGCCTGGACGAAGACACGGACCCCGACGAGGTGGCGGACGAGCTCCGCCAACTCGGCATCCCTGTAAAGGAGTGTATTAGGTTATATACCGTAAGTGGACCCAGGCGCAAGTTACCCCTCCTCCGGGTGATCATCCTGAAAGGGGAGCAGGCAGACAGACTGCTGGGACTGACCAGTCTTTGCGGTCTGAAGATCAAAGTAGAAAGGAGCAGGCCACGTCCCTCAGTGCCATCGTTGCCAACGCTTCGGGCACGGCTCGGACAGTTGCCATAACGCAGTGGCCTGCGTCAGGTGCGGGAAACCACAACCGATCAAAGATTGTAAGTTGCCGGCTAAGGGGCGCCGCTTTTGTATTAATTGCGGCGAACCTCACTCTGAAAATTACCGTGGATGCTGGGTTTTCCACCAGCAGCTGAGGCAGGCCGCGGACAGGACTAACCCTCCTGCCCGCCAGCAACTTCCAGTCGTCCCGTAGCGTGCTGCCTTACCCCGTCTCCCGGAGAAGGTCAGCTCCTTTGAACCGCATACTCCCGTCCGACCTCGCCCACGTATTAAGCCACGTGTATCGGCCCAGTCTGCTCAGGAAGAGCATGCTACACCAGCATCGTCCCTGGAAAACCAGCCCGTTCCTACGGACGAGGAACTTGCCCCGGAGATAGTCGAGCCAGTCTCCGAGAGGTCAGAATCCCCCCCTCCCAAGGCTCGCTACAACCCTAAAAGTAGGAAGGAGAAGCAGAAGAAACAGAAAAACGCTGCTCCCGCTGCCCCTCCCCTGAAACCAAAGAACAAGCCAACACAGCGCTCCGGCGCTGAGGTTGCTCGGCAGTCTAAAATAGAGCCCCGTCCTGCAGCTGAAAGGACCGAGCGCCCATCCAAAGACACCTCATCTCGGGTGAATCCAGCCCGCAGCTATGCTGCCGCCACAGTAACGATATGACCTTGTCGAAGTGGCCCGATTGTATCGCTCCATACGGGTGCGTCTTCGCACGACGAACCCGACTGAGAAATTCCTGATGGTCGCGGAAGCTGCAGCCGCCATAGGTCTTCTGTAATGCTCCACGCTAACAAAATTACCTCCATCCAACGTGACCTTACCATCAGAGCGTGGAACGCCGACATCCTTCGACACAAAATTGAGGAACTTAGAGAGTTCCTAGCCCGACGTGTTTCTCCTCTCTGACACCTGGCTTAGGGCCCAAGACACAGTGAGATTGCCCAACTATGCGCTTTACAGGGACGATAGACCTGGGCGGAACGCGGGGGGAGACACGGCCATAGCAGTGAAATTTTGCATTGCTCATCACCGCGTGGTCCTGCCTCCTCGCCAAAATATCGAGGCCTGGCCGTTGAACTCCCTGGAGTTCTCGGAGGCGTCCTCCTGGTTTCGGCTTACAAACCGCCGACCGCTCCTGTTCTAGACGCCGACCTGTCTGCTCTTTTCGGGGCGCATAGGAAGGTGACCTGAACTGCAAACACCCCGACTATGGTAGTCGTCTGACTACACCATCCGGGAGGGCGCTTAGCAGATACTTTCACGACCACCACCTTCGAGCCTACGGCCCCGGACTACCGACGAATTACCCCCGCAGATCTGGAGCCCGACATGACATACTTGACATTGCTGTTGTCAAGGGCGTTGTCACCCAGATTGAGGTTTCCGTGTTAACGGAGTTGTCCTCTGACCATTGTCCCATTGAGGTGCACGTACCTACCCGACACATGATTGGGAGAGCAGCACGACGGGTAGTCGAGTGGGACAGATTCGGTCCTGCCTTTTGTCGCAGACTTCCCGAGGAGGTTCCGGTTGATACCACTCAGTACATCCACGAGGCGATCGCCTTGTTCGATGATGCTGTGGTCTCTTCCGTCGGCGTGTGCTAACGGATGAAGCCTAATCTAACGCCCGATTACCACCGGATCCCTGAAGAAGTCCGTCTTCTCATTTTAGAGAAGAACAGACTTCGGGGACGGTGGCAGCGGACGCGAGATCCGGCCGACAAGGCCAGCTTCAATCGGGCGGCCGGCAAGTTACGTCGTGACTTGCAGGATTGCCGACGAAGCTGCTGGGAATTTGCGGTCACCAAATTGGCTGACGATACACCGGAGGAAAGCTCCGTTTACAGGATTCCTTCCGCGTTGACCGGGAAGAGGCGCCATCCTTCACTCACGGCCATCAACGAACCTGGGGGACATCCCCTTGCCAAACCGGACGAGAAATCTGAGTACTTGGCCGGGCACCTGGAGCTTCAATTTGCTCCTAACCCGTCCGGGGACCCAGACTTCGATGAGGAGATTGAAGACGAAGTTGAGGCTTATCTCGGCAGCCCGATCACCTCCGTACCCGAACTCACTTCCTGGAAGAGGTTACGGACAGGCTTTTAGCGCTTCGGCCCCGGAAGAGCCCTGGACCGGGGAGTTCGCTTCCTGGTCGATTTGTTCAATGCCTGCTTCCGTTTCGCCAACTTTACTAAGAAATGGGTTCGGATACGGTCACGATGTTACCGAAGGCGGGCAAAGACCCCAAGTTTGCCGAGAACCTCCGGACTAACAGCCTGCTGTCGTCCACTTCGAAAGTCTTCGAACGACTAGTCCAGCGGCGACTAGCGGATCACCTTCAACGGTTCGATATTCTGGTCCCTGAGCAATTCGGTTTTCGTGCTGGGCACTTCTCGACTCATCAACTGATGCGCTTCGTGGAGACCGTGGCCGAGGCCGGTTGCTCGCGAGAGCAGACCGTCGCCGTTTTCCTTAATGTCGAGAAGGCTTTCGATCGTGTACGGCATCCAGGCCTTCTGTACAAACTCACGGAGATTCTGCTTCCGGATTGCTACCTTCATTTGATTGCTAGCTTTCTTCGGAACAGAACCTTTTGCGTGAGAGTAGATAACACCCTTTCTTCGGCAGGGGCTATTACTGCTGGTGTACCTCAGGGAAGCGTCTTGGGCCCCCTGCTTTTCTCTGTGTACGTCATAACGTGCTCAAGTTGCCTGGCACCAGGTTGGCCATGTTCGCTGACGACACGGCGGTGTATGCCGTCGATCGTCGAGCTGAAACGGCAGTTGTCTGGCTCCAGGAAAAATTGGACGAGTACGTTGAGTGGGCAGAGAAATGGAGGGTTGCCATCAACGCGGCCAAGAGCACAGCAGTAGTCTTCTCGAGACGCTTAAGGAATGGAATGCTTCACTCTGTTTCCGTTTCCATAGTGAACTCTCTCTCTCTCTCTCTCTCTATATATATATATATATATATATATATTTATATTTATATTCTGTAGCGTGACAGAAAATCCACTACTTATTAAGTCATATAAAATCATAAAGTTTAATTACACCACATATGTTAAAATAATATTGAATGAGATTTAAGGAAATCAAAGGAATGAACCACGATAAAATAAAAATCCTCATTACATTATACAAAAACCACTGTTTAAATATCAAAGAAAGTATTGAAAGCAACTCATATTATAAGATCAGTAATTTACCCAGGAAGCTAGGAGCAGTAAACAAATTAAATAACACCATATCAAGAAGAAAGAGAATCAGTTTAAGAGTGGTGAATACCATAATACTCCAAAAACAAGAAGAAGGAAGAATAAAGTTTGTGATCAGGAAGAAAACAATACCCTGAAACCTTTAGAGAAGAACAAGGTCCGTGTCAGTAAATAAATTAGATGCTCCAAACTAAACATCAGTCGAGATAACACAAAGTACCTTGGTTTACACAAGAATGAAGAAGGAAGACAAGAAGACCAGAAGAATGAAGACTAGAAGAAGGACAAGAATTAAGACAAGAAAGAAGAGAAGAAGAAGGACAAGAAAGAAGACAGGAGGAGAGGAAGAAATAGTATGAAAGAAACACCGTTGTAAAACCTATTATTATTATTAACTACCATCAACCCCAAACCCACAAAAACGATTAAAAAGAAAGTATAACATACCAAAATCCTATAAAAATGTAATTATTTAGAAAACTAAAGTGCTGTATAGTATTATAAGAAGTGAACCGACTAAAGCTATTGTGTGATAAGAAAATAAACAAGTCTTAACAGTCCATGATTACTAAAGGTCTGGTCTGAGATAATAAGACTCAAAATATCAGAACCAACAGTGAAAGTGAATTTGTGTAAGTGTTTTTTGGAAATGCAATAAACTTAAAGTTAGTGATACTATGACTTATCAATATGCTGTATAACAACTTTAATATCCAATAATAAACAGCATAATAAAATAATAAAATGGAATTATTATTATTATTTTATTATTTTAATGTAACTCTTTATTTACAAGACATTTGTAATAAAATGCTAATAACCAGAGTATGGGTGGTCATGTTTACTGACGAAGGGGATCATAAATAATAATGGTTTAGACCAGAAAGGACTGGCATTAATTTAGTATTCATAGGTTTAAAATGTTTAAATAGACTGTTTGTTCACAGCCATAAAATCAATGTGTTTGTAAGAGTTATTAGAAAATAAGGTTTATATTATGTGTTTAAAATGAATAATGTTTGCTAAATAACAGCATACATACCATTAATAATGTTTCAATAGGTATGCTATGTTAACTCAAAAAGAGTTAAAAGTATATGTTCAAACCATATCAGCAATATGTTCAATTGTGCAGATTGCTAAATAATGTTCATAATTATTTATTTTTATAACAGTAGTGTTAATTAAATACTACACCTCACAATAAGTTATAAACCATTTTATTTTCATGTAATAGTAACTATGTAAAGTCAGAGGAGGAAGTAGGATTAAATTTATTTGAGAAAGACAGAAATGTAAAATTCTAAACTCTAGGCCATTTGATGAATTCACAGAAACCATATAAACCAGTATAATTCACTTATAAATCCTGTAAACTAGCAAGATTTAGATAAGGTAAATCAGTTAACCACTACTGGGAATGATCCTATGAGTTAAAATGATAATAAGGAAATATACCTTAAAATATTGTAAATTTTCAAAATATATAAATTAATTAATTTTAAAGAGCAATGTCAAATTCAGAGATTAACACAAAAAACCAGTTCAAAGGTTTAATTTATATGTATTTAAGGAAAGGAAGAGGAATATGACTAATTAAAATTTATTATAATAGTATTAATGATAATTAAAATGGAGGAAATTTGTATAAAGACGGAAATCCAATTTTGAGCCTATATTTCCAAAAAGGGAAAGAAATTTGTTAATTTCCACAAAATGTCTACAGGTATGGACTATAATATATCAATTTAAAAGGAATGAGATGATTAAACCAATGATAAGGTTCATAATTCATGAAAGTGATGAATAAAATAAATAAATTCCATATATAATGTAATATTTTATCATGTGTTTGGGTAATCGAAATATGTTAACAATACTTTTTCAAAGATTAACTGGGCCAGATTTTAACCAAGTTAATTAGTCTTTTGTTGAATATCAAGCTGAATAGTTGTGTGACAAAACGTTCTTTAAAAACCGAGTCGAAAATGGTACGACAAATTACTATTAATGTCAGTGCATCGAGAGTTAGATGAATTGAACACTTTCTTAGCTAAATTTACCAAAACTTTAACGACAATAGTGAGAAATAACACCTAACTTCATGATAAGAGTGATATAAAACCGTAAAACAATATATTTGACACAATTCACGCTACAACGCATAATCACTTTTACAGACATCTAACCAACAGAAGTGAACACATACAAAATAACCTAATTAACACAAGTTTACATGGAACACTTCTTCAGAACACACCAAACAACCTAATAGACAAATTAAACCAGTGCGGGAACATTTCAAACATTCATGAAGATAATTTTGTTAAGTTTTTAACAAGACGACATTTGCAGTAACCTAGTCCAGATCGAGTAGCGGCCATCTTTGGATTTTACGAAGCCTGCCTTCTTCATCGTGGTGACGTCATAAAAGCTGCCAATGGTCTGACAAAACAATTTATTAAACATTATATATCAGAATTATTTAAATACTATTAAATAATAATTATTGAATTTATTTTAATTGTTAATGTTATACTTTCTCGTCATCCTTCTCTGACTATTAATTTAATCGCTCAAAGAACCTGTCCTTTATATAATACCTATAATAATTTTTATACTGTATTCAAAATCGATAGTTCCCTGAGACGGAGTCGATAATTGTTCTCAATCGATAAAAGATCGATTATTTATTAAATTGTTCAATAAATCAATATATTTCAATTGTTTTTTATCTGTTATTATTTCACAGGCTAATTTAAGATTATTTATTAAGGCTAAGGGACTTCAAGAAGAAGAAAATATTTTATTTAAGTGAGATATTGGACCAGCAAGAAAAATCACCGATCGATTGCTGACTGGAGTTAATCTATTTAACTCCAGACTTGGTTCAAATCTTCCAGAAGTGCTCGATAGTTAATAAATACCTGCCTGATTATCAAATTTTTTACAAAACCATTAAAACAGCTTTATTTCTTATTTACACACAGTTGATTAACATAAACAAAATTATTTTTATTATTAGAAAAATTTTTTTTTATAAAATTTTTCTTCACTATTTTATTTTTGTAAAGACCGGCATACAGGGTCTTCTTACAAAGTGGCGTCCAACTTAGAGGGCTTGATAAGATAAGCTTGGCAGTGATTAATTAATAGAGACAGGAGAAAAATGCAGAGACGAGCTACCTCGAAAAAGAGGGCGGCAGAGGCCGAAAAAGAGGTTGACATGAGGGATAAGGAGGCAACACCCGTGGAAGATCCGGAAGTGTTGGTAAACCCGGTAGAACCGAAACAACCAGCACCACCAGAGGAACAACTAGAAGTACCAACGCAGACAGTGGATGTCAATGTCCCAGAGAAGGAGAAATCTAAAACAATGGAAGAGAAGATGATGGAAATGTTCCAACAAATAATGAAGAAAATGGACGAGAACCACGAGTCGATGATGGGGAAACTGGATGATATAAGTAGGGATAATAAACTGTTTAGGGAAAAATTGAGAAAGGAGAAGACCGAAGAAATAAAAAATGATAGCAAACCAGAAACGGGAGAAATACCAAACGAAAAAACCTTGGAAGTGGAACCAAAGGAAAGGAGGAAAACGCTTCCAAAGAAAGTAAAGAAAACAAAGGAAGAAATGCAAATGATAAACCATGGTTTAATGGATGTCAATAATATTCCAATTACCGACCATGAAGAAATCAGGAATTCCAGAAATTACGGAAGGAGATTAAGAGTAATCTCAGTAATAATGTACCAACAGACAGTAGTTTACCAATGGGAAAAGACCAGAGGTAAACGGAATGCAACATATGGACCAGATCAGTTTCAGTGCTGGACTGGACAGTGTAGTCCAGGAAGATGGAAATATAATATCTTATCAGACTGTGATGATGGCACAGATGAATCACCAGAATGTGTTCCATTAGTGCGCCATCCAGGACTATTCCAGTGTACAATTACACAAAAATGTATACCTTCAGGATGGATATGTGATGGTGAACCAGCTTGGAGGGCTTCAGACAAGCAAAGAATCTATAAGTCAGATGAAGATCCTCACAGATATTTTTCAGATAATATAACATATGGACCAAAGACGTGTTGGTATACAAAGCAGTATGATAAAGAAAACTACATGAGTTTTGTGGCCAACAAAGGAATAACGGATAGAAGAATGAAATACAAGGCAAAGGCTAAAAATGTCACTGGTACCGGAACAAGCATGAAGACTATGGTCATCCGGACCATGAGAGTAACTGAAATGACAGACTATGGTTAAATCAAAAACCATACACCTCCACTAAAAGGGACTGGTGTTATGATAACCGACAACGGCAAAAACCACCACAAAGAAGATGAAAAAAATTACCACTGAGGAAAAATGAGAAGAAGAAGGGACAAAGAACCAAAACGGGGGTTTAAGAAAGAAAATTATTTAAGAAACTACACCTTACAAAGGAAATATGAGTAACTGTGCAACCTAATAAAAATCATCAAGCTGGGTATAAAGGAAAAATAATAATAAGAAATACGTTTGAATAAAGACGAGAAAAGAGTCATACAATATTTATGAAACTAATATGATATGTTCACCACATAATATAGAAAACTATTACCATTATTTATGAAAAGTATCATGAGAAAGAAAAAGCCCACCTTACATAAAAATTATTTGAAGAAAATTTTATGGCAATAATATAAGAAGAAGTTAGAATTTAAAGCCAACCAAATTCTAAAACACATGTAAGCCCACCTTACATAAAAATTATTTGAAGAAAATTTTATGGCAATAATATAAGAAGAAGTTAGAATTTAAAACCAGCCAAATTCTAAAACACATGTAAGCCCACCTTACATAAAAATTATTTGAAGAAAATTTTATGGCAATAATATAAGACGAAGTTAGAATTTAAAACCAACCAAATTCTAAAACACATGTAAGCCCACCTTACATAAAAAATTATTTGAAGAAAATTTTATGGCAAGAATATAAGAGAAGAATTTAAAAATCATCAAAATTTTAAAACAATGTAAGACCATCTTACTAACCAGGAATTTGAAATAAACATTTTGGAAGAGAATATAAAACAGGAATTAGAATAAAATCATCCAAATTTTAAAACAATGTAAGACCATCTTACTAAACCGGAATTTGAAATAAACATTTTGGAAGAGAATAGAAAACAAGAATTTAGAAAAAACTCAAAATTCTCAAAACAATGTAATACTTTACCTAACAACTATTTGAAGAAAACTTTATGGCAAGAATATAAAAAAGGATTTAGAATGAGAAATCATCTAAATTTAAAAAAAAAAAGATTGTAAGTTCACTTTACTAACCAAGAATTTGAGAAAAAACATTTTGAAGGGATAAATATAAAACAGAATTTAGATTGAAATAATATAAGTTCTAAAAAGAAAAGCAAGCCCACCTTACATACAAATTATTTGAGAAAACTTTATGGAATAATATAAAAAGAGTTAATTTTGAATTGTGTATAAATCAACTTTCCAAACCAAGAATAAGTACAACTTACCAACCAATTATTAATAAAACACTTTGGTGAGATAAACAGAAGAGATTTAATACCATATTTATGGTAAGCATAAAATATAATTACCATGGTAATAAAGGATCATAATGGGATGAATAAAGGAAACAGACTGTAGAATTAAAACAAATAATTCTGGACAGTATGATCATGTCTAATTTCAATATAAAGAGAAAAAACCTTTCCATAAAATGATGACAAAGGAAAAAAAAAAAAAAAATTTTTTTTTAGTACGATTTGAGTTGATACGATTTGAGTGATTGAATATAATAAAGTACAAAAACTTATTTGGAATTATGAGATAATAAAACTTTGAAGTGGTATGAGGAGAAATTATGACCTCATTATGAAATTAATAAAAAACATTCATTCGAAAGTATAATAACCATGACAGGAATAATGTGAGAATAATATCAAAGATATATGTAATTAAACGAATTAATATAAAATGATTTATGAATTAAATGTCAATTATGATAATGACAATTATAAAAAGTTCTAGAAAATAGAACAAGTGGAAATAATAAGAACAAAGAAAGAGTAAAAATGTCATAAAGATATGCTACTATAAACAATGCAGATTATAATAAAAAAAAAAAACAGAAGGTAGTAAAGAATTTATAACCAAAAGATTTATATGATAAGAAAAGTTGAAAAATGTAATAATAGAAGAGATTCCTACCATAATATCAAATGAAAGAAACAACTGTTAACGAGTCAGAAGAACAACTGAGATAGGAATATTAAAATCTCTGAGAAATATAATAAGTAATAAGTGAAGTATCCCAAAGATATTTTTTTTTAAATAGTAACAAATGTGTACTATTCTGAATAATTTTTTAATCTGTCTGTAGATAATTCCAGCAGTATTAATATGTTTTTTGAGCAGAGATGATTTGCCTCTGTACTCAAATATATGTGAAGTATTGGAAGGTCAGAGGAAGTAGCGTACAGTGCCTCTCTGAACTGAACCAGCTCACAAAGTAGGGAACGATAGGGAGGAAATATCCCAAGGAGAAAATACTAAGAAGAAATATGAAAATGAAATAATAAATATGAACTCAGATGACTATTACTATCAAGGAAGATCAAGTGGAATGAGAATGATATAAACTCAAATATAAATAAGAAAATTTTTAAAAATGGAAGGAAGTCCAGAATAATAACCAACCTAGAATAATTATCATAAGCAATTGTTTCAGACAAAGCAAGTATAGTCTGAAAAAATTACTTCTGGAGAAGGGCATTCTGTAGCGTGACAGAAAATCCACTACTTATTAAGTCATATAAAATCATAAAGTTTAATTACACCACATATGTTAAAATAATATTGAATGAGATTTAAGGAAATCAAAGGAATGAACCACGATAAAATAAAAATCCTCATTACATTATACAAAAACCACTGTTTAAATATCAAAGAAAGTATTGAAAGCAACTCATATTATAAGATCAGTAATTTACCCAGGAAGCTAGGAGCAGTAAACAAATTAAATAACACCATATCAAGAAGAAAGAGAATCAGTTTAAGAGTGGTGAATACCATAATACTCCAAAAACAAGAAGAAGGAAGAATAAAGTTTGTGATCAGGAAGAAAACAATACCCTGAAACCTTTAGAGAAGAACAAGGTCCGTGTCAGTAAATAAATTAGATGCTCCAAACTAAACATCAGTCGAGATAACACAAAGTACCTTGGTTTACACAAGAATGAAGAAGGAAGACAAGAAGACCAGAAGAATGAAGACTAGAAGAAGGACAAGAATTAAGACAAGAAAGAAGAGAAGAAGAAGGACAAGAAAGAAGACAGGAGGAGAGGAAGAAATAGTATGAAAGAAACACCGTTGTAAAACCTATTATTATTATTAACTACCATCAACCCCAAACCCACAAAAACGATTAAAAAGAAAGTATAACATACCAAAATCCTATAAAAATGTAATTATTTAGAAAACTAAAGTGCTGTATAGTATTATAAGAAGTGAACCGACTAAAGCTATTGTGTGATAAGAAAATAAACAAGTCTTAACAGTCCATGATTACTAAAGGTCTGGTCTGAGATAATAAGACTCAAAATATCAGAACCAACAGTGAAAGTGAATTTGTGTGAGTGTTTTTTGGAAATGCAATAAACTTAAAGTTAGTGATACTATGACTTATCAATATGCTGTATAACAACTTTAATATCCAATAATAAACAGCATAATAAAATAATAAAATGGAAGATTTCCAGTATTTTATTATTTTAATGTAACTCTTTATTTACAAGACATTTGTAATAAAATGCTAATAAACAGAGTATGGATGGTCATGTTTACTGATGAAGGGGATCATAAATAATAATGGTTTAGACCAGAAAGGACTGGCATTAATTTAGTATTCATAGGTTTAAAATGTTTAAATAGACTGTTTGTTCACAGCCATAAAATCAATGTGTTTGTAAGAGTTATTAGAAAATAAGATTTATATTATGTGTTTAAAATGAATAATGTTTGCTAAATAACAGCATACATACCATTAATAATGTTTCAATAGGTATGCTATGTTAACTCAAAAAGAGTTAAAAGTATATGTTCAAACCATATCAGCAATATGTTCAATTGTGCAGATTGCTAAATAATGTTCATAATTATTTATTTTTATAACAGTAGTGTTAATTAAATACTACACCTCACAATAAGTTATAAACCATTTTATTTTCATGTAATAGTAACTATGTAAAGTCAGAGGAGGAAGTAGGATTAAATTTATTTGAGAAAGACAGAAATGTAAAATTCTAAACTCTAGGCCATTTGATGAATTCACAGAAACCATATAAACCAGTATAATTCACTTATAAATCCTGTAAACTAGCAAGATTTAGATAAGGTAAATCAGTTAACCACTACTGGGAATGATCCTATGAGTTAAAATGATAATAAGGAAATATACCTTAAAATATTGTAAATTTTCAAAATATATAAATTAATTAATTTTAAAGAGCAATGTCAAATTCAGAGATTAACACAAAAAACCAGTTCAAAGGTTTAATTTATATGTATTTAAGGAAAGGAAGAGGAATATGACTAATTAAAATTTATTATAATAGTATTAATGATAATTAAAATGGAGGAAATTTGTATAAAGACGGAAATCCAATTTTGAGCCTATATTTCCAAAAAGGGAAAGAAATTTGTTAATTTCCACAAAATGTCTACAGATATGGACTATAATATATCAATTTAAAAGGAATGAGATGATTAAACCAATGATAAGGTTCATAATTCATGAAAGTGATGAATAAAATAAATAAATTCCATATATAATGTAATATTTTATCATGTGTTTGGGTAATCGAAATATGTTAACAATACTTTTTCAAAGATTAACTGGGCCAGATTTTAACCAAGTTAATTAGTCTTTTGTTGAATATCAAGCTGAATAGTTGTGTGACAAAACGTTCTTTAAAAACCGAGTCGAAAATGGTACGACAAATTACTATTAATGTCAGTGCATCGAGAGTTAGATGAATTGAACACTTTCTTAGCTAAATTTACCAAAACTTTAACGACAATAGTGAGAAATAACACCTAACTTCATGATAAGAGTGATATAAAACCGTAAAACAATATATTTGACACAATTCACGCTACAACGCATAATCACTTTTACAGACATCTAACCAACAGAAGTGAACACATACAAAATAACCTAATTAACACAAGTTTACATGGAACACTTCTTCAGAACACACCAAACAACCTAATAGACAAATTACACCAGTGCGGGAACATTTCAAACATTCATGAAGATAATTTTGTTAAGTATTTAACAAGACGACATTTGCAGTAACCTAGTCCAGATCGAGTAGCGGCCATCTTTGGATTTTACGAAGCCTGCCTTCTTCATCGTGGTGACGTCATAAAAGCTGCCAATGGTCTGACAAAACAATTTATTAAACATTATTTATCAGAATTATTTAAATACTATTAAATAATAATTATTGAATTTATTTTAATTGTTAATGTTACACTTTCTCGTCATCCTTCTCTGACTATTAATTTAATCGCTCAAAGAACCTGTCCTTTATATAATACCTATAATAATTTTTATACTGTATGCACAATCGATAGTTCCCTGAGACGGAGTCGATAATTGTTCTCAATCGATAAAAGATCGATTATTTATTAAATTGTTCAATAAATCAATATATTTCAATTGTTTTTTATCTGTTATTATTTCACAGGCTAATTTAAGATTATTTATTAAGGCTAAGGGACTTCAAGAAGAAGAAAATATTTTATTTAAGTGAGATATTGGACCAGCAAGAAAAATCACCGATCGATTGCTGACTGGAGTTAATCTATTTAACTCCAGACTTGGTTCAAATCTTCCAGAAGTGCTCGATAGTTAATAAATACCTGCCTGATTATCAAAATTTTTACAAAACCATTAAAACAGCTTTATTTCTTATTTAGACACAGTTGATTAACATAAACAAAATTATTTTTATTATTAGAAAAATTTTTTTTTTTTAATTTTTCTTCACTATTTTATTTTTGTAAAGACCGGCATACAGGGTCTTCTTATATATATATATATATATATATATATATATTGTAGCATAACGGAAATTTTGCCTTATTTACAATTTAATACCACCTAGAAAATGAAAGGAAGAAGAAATCTGGAATGAGTAAAATAAACCTAAATAAAAGTAACATAAAAGAAATAATCACTATAATAAATAAAATGGCTTAACAGTAAGATAAAAACTCTCGATCCGAAGAAATTAAACACATTCAATTCAGAACAATATGTGTTAAAAAATATAGGATGATTATTATCCCAGTAACATCATCAGTATACCAAGTAAGATAAGGAGCAGTAAGGAAATACAACCATGGACGAATTAATTAAAATAAAAATCTCAAAGGGACAAAACCTATGTTAAAGACAGAACACTCTGTCAGAATCAAACAAAATAAATAAATGAACATAAACTATAGTTATTATATAAAAAATAGAAAACCATATGGCCAAAGTCAGAGAATACAATACAAGTAAAAGACTGTAATTAAGTTGAGACCATAATTTGTTTAATTATAAGAAGCAATTGATTTGTTTAACTATTATATTGGTATTCACTACCTACAATGTTGATATTAGGATATACTAAATGGTAGAGAATAAGTGTTTATTGTATTTAAAGAATGTTAGTTTATGTCAGAATTTTGTTAAAGAAGGAAAGGCAATATATTAATTCAAATGTCATATAAATAGTAACTCAGAAAAGATAATAATAATAATGTGAAATAATTATAATATTGATAGGAAAAATGAAAATTGATAATCAAGCCAAATTCAACTTTTACCCTGTAATCAAATCAGAGGAGATAAATTAGTGAAAACCTGGACCAAATTAATATAAATTATTCCTTTTAACATACACATATTTTATTATAATTATCACAACAACGTGTAGAAGTAATTAAAAAAGTCAGAGGATAAAATTGACTTAAATACTGATTGTACAAGATAATGCCTAAGCAGTAAACCGAGTACAAGTAAAATGTAAATAAATCAGTAAATGTTTAGTATAATAACAAAGTAGTAAAGGCAAATTATAATGATTTAATTAGTAATCTTATTTGAGGACAATGGTAACATAAAACATACTGTAAACCATTTAATGGGTAATTATGTGAATCATGATAAGGCCTAGAAGTAAATTTCAAGGAATGTAATTTTTGAGTTTAATTCAAACCAAAATAGGTCATGTTTAATATTAATTTGTATAAAATCAAAGCAGGAATATAGTTATGTAATTAAAATTTCATAAAAATACTAAATAACTAAATTATAACCAGTAAAATATAAAAACTGTCATTTATTTCCATAAAATCGAATCGGGAATAAGGCAAACAGCTGATTGTGAACAATGAAAAATGAGACCAAAATCGTACAGGATTTTCTATATGAAGAAACAAATAAAATTAGTTGATTGTTAAACTCCAAGCAGAACGGACGTGTCAGAGTATTGAGAAGAAATCTGAATTAAATTTTAACTAACTAAACCCAAGATGTACTATGGAAATATGAAGGAATGAAGTATATACAGTAAATCAATGAATCCAATTTAAATAATAATTGGAATAATAAAGCAAAATTAAAAACACTAAAACTAACTACCAGAACGAATGGTCACGATGGAATTATAAATCTAACATAATTTATGAACAGGGAACTGATTTGAAGAAACCACTCAACACTACACACGTATTACCGAACGAAATCCAGTGGAGGACGAAAGCTAAACACAATAACTTGAAGATCTTTCATTAACTACATCACAGAAGAGGAATTTATCAACTACTGCATTTTATTGAAGGAAAATTCCAGAGACAGATTATCAGCGTGGTACAACGCATGAAGGCAGCCATCTTTTAATTTCAACTAGGAGTGGCCAGCCCAAGACGGAGACTGCGTGACGTCAGAACAGTCAGCTTGTGGTTCGAATTTCTTTTTAATAATATCTACTATATTTTTAATTATTATGTGTTAATGAATAAGTTTTTTTCTAATTGTAAGTATTGAATTTTCTACTTGCCTTTCCTGACTATTTCAACAGTTAAAAGAATCCATGTTAAATAATAATTTAACTTAATATAACTTAACCCAAATGTGTTAATCGATCTGAGATCCAGTCTCGACTCCGAGAGCAATAGTCGACGCAAGTCGAATAATCGCATTATTCACAATAAATATAATTATTTGTTTTAACTTGGCGTTTTATTGAATAGTTAAGTAGCTAAGTTAAAATACGTCAATTTTAAATTAAAAACCAGGACTTAAAAAAGGAAAATACGAGCAGAAGAAGAAATAAAGACGTTGAATTGACAGCTATCATCAATCGATTTGTCTATGACATAATCTATTTAACGCGGTGAAACAAATATTTCTTTACCAATTCATAAATAATTACTATTTATTATTTTTAATTAATTGAATAATAATAATAAAATAATAAAAACAAATAAAATAATTAAATAATAAAATTAAATTAATATAAAATATATATATAAAATAAAATTTTATTAAACAATTAATAATAATCATACAGAATTCGTTTTATTACAAATAGACGCCAACAACGAGTGGCATAATCATATTTTGTAAAATTTTGTTTTATTACAATATTTATAGCATGTGTGTGTGTGTGTGTGTGTGTGTGTGTGTGTGTGTGTGTGTGTGTGTGTGTGTGTGTGTGTGTGTGTGTGTGTGTGTGTGTGTGTGTGTGTGTGTGTGTGTGTTAAATAAGTGAAAAAGTAATAGAGTATATCGCATAATGGAAAGGCCATTTAAATAGGCAGCCAGATGATAACATTGCCAAAATAGGCTGGCAGAGTATACAGTAAAAGGTAAAAGAGATTCAGGACATCCAAAAGCAAGATAGATACAACAAACCTGTGAGACCGGAACAGGTATGGCCATTGACTAATCCCTGTAGTAGATGATGATGACATTTATTTTTATTTCAACGTTAGTAATATT
Source organism: Magicicada septendecula (assembly GCA_034769895.1). Classification (NCBI taxonomy): domain Eukaryota; kingdom Metazoa; phylum Arthropoda; class Insecta; order Hemiptera; family Cicadidae; genus Magicicada; species Magicicada septendecula. The sequence continues at coordinate 61,214,490 of CM068374.1, forward strand.
ATTTTACTGTCTAGTGCAATGTTTCATTGTTCTCCAGTTCATATCTTCTTGTTGAAGTCTCAACATCAAGTTCCACTGCAGCCTGAATCAATTCAAAGCGTTTTCTGTTCTGTTGCTTATCCCATTAGTGCTCATTCGTTCTCCCATTTGACGCTGACTGGTTTTAACTGTAGTCGGGTCGGATCGTTACTCCACGCGCCTTGGTATCGACACCGGTGCAAGTGGAAAAGGAAAGTGGCAGTATACAGCACTTTCCCAATATCCGTACCCACACAACATTTTAGATTTTTTGAATACGCAACTGTATCGATATAGCGTACCACGATGTGAAGAAGAAGAAGAAGAAGAAGAAGAAGAAGAAGAAGAAGAAGAAGAAGAAGAAGAAGAAGAAGAAGAAGAAGAAGAAGAAGAAGAAATATACTAATTGTAAATTTGTCTATTTCTTAATGCAAAGTGAAGTTAGTGAAAATGTTTTCATTTGTGAGATTAGGTAATAATTTTGTTTTTGTTTTTAGTTTACTGTTGAATGAAATAGAAGCCATGATTAGGAAAAATATAACGTTTAATGCGTATACAAACTGTCAATAACAGTGTAGAACACTGGTTCCCAAAGTGGGGTCCGCGACAGTGTTTTAGGGCGTCCGCAGACACTTTTAACAAAAACTAGAAGGTACCGTAATATTCTCCGATTTTTTGTGCTCTAAAATATAAATATAAATTTTATAATCTTAAAACAATTAGTAGAAGGTTCCAGTATTTTTTTGGTTCAAACTAATTGTAATTGTAAAAGTAATTTCAAACTAATTCCTTTAAATCATGTCGTGTAGCAGATCTGTTTCGCAATTACAGCTAGCTGACTTCTGGTTCTATGTAATGACTGACTATCCTGAACTCACAAAAAGCTTTGAAGTGTTTACCTGTGTTTCCTCTTCTTTTTTGTGTGAAACAGCAGTCTCCCAGCTCACGTACTTAAAGTCAAAGTTAAGAAATAAACTTGATGTCGAGAGTTACTTAATACTGAAATTATCAAACATTAAACCCAATATTGGAGAGCTAATTGTGCAAAAGCAGCTTCATTGTTCACATTAAACAATGTTTGATATCATCAATATTATAATTTTGCAAGTTAAGAGAATTTTAATTTTAATACATTTATAATTAAAATATAAGAGTTTCTATAATATTTACTGTTTGTTTTATTTCAGAACTGAGACGGGGTCCGTGAATTTTTAAATTTTTTGGGAGGTCGTCCGCGGACTAAATGTTTAGGAACCACTGGTGTAGAATTTAGAATAAAGATCATAACGTTTTTTAACAAAACAACAACAAAATATTCTATTTACTTCGTTCGAAATAGTGAGCGAGTTCTGCAGCTCAGGGAACGCATACTAGTGACAATAAATTGGACAACACGTTGGGTCGATCGTATACTATGACAGAGTTGAATAATTGTGTATAGAGTCGCCTGGAATTTGAACCCAGTAAACCCAGTTTAAGTTGACTAGCTCGTACGTTCAGCATACATTTATGTCACACACATAAACTGTGTAGTAAGTAAGAAGTCACGAATTTCGATAGTATCGAGAGTGAAGTGACTTCAATCGAAACCGTTCCGCATTTGCATAGAAATTACTACAGTGACTGCGCTCTTCTTGTAATAGGTGTGTGTGGGCATTGAACCCACGCTTCCACCAAACTATGGAGATGGAGTTTTAAAACTGCGTCGAGTAAAGTGTTTTGTTTGACGCTACAACATGGCATAACGATATCCTTTCCAATTCTAATCAGTCTTATCTAGTCTCACCTATCTGGTGTGGAAACATTATTTTATCATTATACTTTCCAAGCTGAATAGGTATGGCCTACGTTTTTTTTTAGTACAATAATAAATTATTTAAAATCCAACCGGCCGCGTTAAACCAATATTACTGTTAATCGATTCACTATGTTATCTCGTTTTTCTTTCAGGTCTCATAAATTATTTCATTGGTAATTCTGATTACTTTAAGATATCGTTGGTTTTGATATTTGTTGTCAAAAAATTTAATCTGTATTAGAAGTCTATATATCTCTTTACCAATGAAAAGAAACGTGTACTTTATGAATTAGATTCATATTAGGCTACTGTGTTTTGAAACACAGACTGGTAAGCTGTTTTAAATAAACATCATGTCTCATTTTAATAGGCTGGCCTATAAATATCTGCTTTCCTTGTGAACATATTGGCTTCAAAAATAAACATAAATTTTTCAATGAAGGGTTTGTGAGGATCGGTCAAAAATATAACACAAATTTTAACTTATTTTTGTCGACGTTTCGACAATGTTTATTGTCATTATCAGGATCTGTGTATGAATACAAAAGAAATGTCAAACACAACAGAACAATTATTTGGGTGAACGTGTTCGTGTATGTGAGTGGTGTGTGTAATGATAATATGATAATGATACAATGATACATACATACACACGCACATGCGTGTACGCACACACACTCACATACACGAACACGTTCACCCAAATAATTGTTCTGTTGTGTTTGACATTTCTTTTGTATTCATACACAGATCCTGATGATGACAATAAACATTGTCGAAACGTCGACACAAATAAGTTAAAATTTGTGTTACATTTTAGACCGATCCTCACAAACCCCTCACTGGAAAATACATTGATTGACGGTCACTAGGAATTTAAGGATTTAATAAAAATAAAAATGAAAATACTACATAAAACAGTGTTTATAGTAAAATAAAATATTATTGTTAAGTAGAAATTACATTTAAACAATAATTTATATTATTTTTACTCGTTTTGTCATTGAACGAGCGAAGCGGGTTCTCAGTTTTAATTCGATCGTTTGGCATTTGCCTGACTGTCTATCTATCTATGTATTTCTATCTATGTATTTGAGGTATGCCTGACGATAACTTTTGAGCGCATCAATCGATTTTCGTAAAACTTGGATCCGTGTCCATAATTTGACACCCTACAGAACTCTAATGCTTTTGACACTGATCAGCTCAAAAATAAGGGGTGGGAGGCAAAAATGCTAGGATGTTAAAAACTGACTTTGAAAAAAACGAAGAAGCCCGTGTGGGGTGTCAAATTGGAAGCGATTTCAAGCAAAATCTGAGTAGAGAGTTCATTTTTGGAAATTTCAAAATTTTTAGACCTAAAAGTTGGTAAACATTTTGAAAAAAAACCCTCGTTAGAAAACGTAGGTATAATAAACGCAAAATGTATTAACCTTTAGGTTTACCTTTTTTTCGTCCACACTTCCCTTTACAGGGTTATCTATGTCATGTTTCCATGTTTCGTCTAGTCTAATGGACTCTGTAGTTTGAACCTTCGTCCTTGCACAATTAACAGTCCAATCACTTGACAGGAAACATTTTGAACCAAAAATGAGTAGCACAACGTTTGATAAATGAGGGCATTCAGTAATGATGTTAAGATAAGGATAGTAATTTCCCACAAAGCTGTAAATCGGCGGTAATTTCCATCGAGGAGTTACGAAAGGTTGGTCGTAGTCTCATACTGGTATCGACATTTCACCTTTTACTTATTTGGGCAATCAAAGTGTCTATATGTGAGTACTCTGAATATTCAGCAACGCCCTGCATGAGAAACGACGTATAGCGTTTACAAACTACTAGAAGACAGGATTGATAATTCTTGGAATCCTCCCCCCCCCCCACAAAACATAACGATGCTTGATCGACATATACAACAACGTATAGTTTTTAAGATTTTAATGCCATCTTAAAGTGTTGAACTTTTTTTTATTTTCCACGTTTAAAATTTTTGAACTTTTGATTTTTGTAGCTGCCTACCACAATTTTATCTGAGAAAGAGGAATATGGGGGCGCAGAACTGATCCCGACTAAAGTGTCCCTGGTGCTCCAGGTTAAGGGTTTTGTAATGGATATTTAACTTGCCCTCCTAATAAAAACTAGATACTCCTACTGATAACCTTTGGGTAGGTGCAGCTTTGATTCAGTCATAAGACTTACAAAGCACAAAACGAAAAAGTTATCAGAAGACGCCGTAGTCTTATCCAGCAACCAACCTTGGCCTAAAACATTCAGTCCACGTGGGAAGACAATAAAATCAAAAACAGAAAACAAGCAGTTGCAAATGTTTGGTTCAATATTGGTCATGATAGTCTCGCTACACATCTCCACCGTATCAAAGTCATCAGTCACAGCTACCAGCTACTGTACAATATACAATCAGCAAAGTAAAGACCACCCTGCTTGCACGAACATAACCAAAATTTTGTTCATTTTGGGGGGAGTCTAGATTGGATTGGAGGCGTGGAATAAAAGTTGAGAATACCCGTTCTGTTTCCTTCGAAAAAGACGGGGAGGAGGAAATCCAGATTTCCGCTAGAGCAAGATAGACGAAAGACATAGTATAGTGTCTCTTCTTCTTCTTCTTCTTCTTCTTCTTCTTCTTCTTCTTCTTCTTCTTCTTCAGGCTGTGGCCCTTACGATCCCATGGCACTCCTTGGTCCGACCATCTCATGAGGAACTTATAGTCGGGTTTTAGGACATCCTGGAATCCTGGAATTAAAGTAACAGAAAAAAAACAGAATAAAAGAAAACGCTTTTCCTTTTATCCAGATTTAAATAACAAATGTGAATATTAAAATTTCAATTTAGTTTACTCACTCCTTATAATGTAACACAAAGTTTGTAATACACTTTTAAATAGGCCTTAATAAAAGTTCACGTTACTATTATACATACTACACTCGGCCTACGAGCATGTGAAAAGTAATAGTTTATCAAGCTAATTTACCCAATGACAATATTAATATTTATAACATACTAATTATCAGCAACAGAATGTAACAATTACTTTAGTGTACCGACTCTTAAAAATTATCCCAGGGCGCCAGTAATAAATAAACACAATTTGACTGTTATTAATTAAGTTTTTAATAACTAATTTGTATTTACATATTACAAAATTTGTAGATCATTACCTTTAATAAGTTTGCTATAAAATTTGTTTGTGCTTATTTCTTGGCTATGAATTCTTTGACTATAGTCGAGCCGATGAGTGTCCGACCCTGACGTTCCGCGTAGAAAGAGAAGGGAGAAAGAGAGAGAAATATAGAGACCAGCATTGCCAACTGTGGCGTTTTGAAGTTGTGAACAGAACCTCGAAATTCTACTGTAAATGACACTATTCTGCTAAATTTTAACCTTAAAACACTCTGGTTCGGTTGAATGTAATGTTTTTAATTCTACTGTAGTTTGCTGCTACAAGACTTGAGTTCTGAAATGCCAAGAATAATTCAACCGCCGTTTGCAATGCTGGGAGAGGGGTGGGCACCAGTTGTGAAAGTTTTCTGCTAGAACCAATCAGCTATTAGCGTCTGCTAAATTACTCTCGATCACGAGAAACGTCAGGGCCGGACAGCGGCCGGCTGCACTATAATTGAGTCACCAAGTATGAGTTACATACATTTAAATTTAATATACAATAGTACAATAAGTGTTCATTTTATTATTTACTTGCATGTTGAATCCACTCTGCGCCGCGATGTAATCAATTCTACACGTTCCAGGCAGTTCGCCGACGTTAATCGTTGAGCCCTTATCCTTGTTAGTTTTGCACTAATTTATACACTTGTTTCACAGGTATTAAACACCATTCACTTTGACAACTTAGTGATAACTACACATGTGCCGTATGCTAATACACTTGTTGAATACACAGTATATTCTTTTACAAAGCTAAGTGCGTCTAACACCAGATTAATAACTGCTTATTGATCGACCGTCCCGCATCATGACGTATCACACATTTAAATCGCTATGTATTTCGATTTAACGATTGATGCTGTGTTAAGTAAAACTTGGATATGTTACCCGATTTTAACTTATCTTCTCTAATTTCTCTGCACGTTATTCTTGTAAACGATTATTAAATGTTTATAATATGTAGCTTTCACAATACTTAATATCGCGTTACCGTGACTGACTTACGTGGCGATTGAAGTATATTTAATCAAATTACTGAGAAATTATTATTGCAACTAATACGAGTCTAATATCTGTAATCTCTCCGTTGACTACCCTAACTTCTTACACTCCGTATTTTTATATTTCGCTAAAACTACCCACACTCAATATCGACAAACTACACGCCTATTGGTCTGACTTACCGCTAAATTCAAAACTACCCAATCTGTTTAACGGAACAGCCCGCGCAAAAAATGACGCTATCCGCTATTCGTCCACAAAATGCGCGTGAACACGTGGTATGAAACTTCGCGTCACCTTCCATTTCACATATACCCTCTCTTTCTAAAATATAGCTCCCTATTGTTAGGTGCACTTAACTTTTACAACCTTAGTAAATGTTTCTTACACCCTAGCAAAATAATACAGTTTTATGACGGTCCGACCCGTCCGTGACAAAATATAAATTCTTAGCCGACTTACTGGCGTCAACGCAAGGTCGTCTTTTGAATAGCTATCGCTCTTTACTACATATTTTAATGTTTTCTTACTTCTAAAGAAGACCACCGCTTTCTATAAATTTACATTTCTCCCTGGGTACCATATGACTTTGTCCCCGTAAAATTGTTAAGAATACAATTTTCCGTGATATCGTCCCCCGATAGAATCATATCAAAATTTTAATAGAATTTGGGATTGATTCTATTGATGCGTCCCTAATCCCCTGCTAAAATTTTATATTACTAACAATAATTTGTTTAACCCTTGCTATAATCTAGATTTGTTTGTACATCACATTATATTAATTACTCTTAATTTATTTAACATAACATGGTAATATTAGTTAGTATACGATCTGTTGTTATACCCTAAGTGTCAACGGCATTTCAAGGTTTGTTTACATACAGACTCTCCGTCCCACCCTTGACAAACTGGTCAAACAACTACTTTTAAAATATTTTGCTTTACTCTCCCTTTCATCTCAACACATGTTACAATGACATTTTGCCCTAACATCTGTTTACGTTCTATTTCCCTTAACTTACTCTTACAATGTAGTACATTCATAATAACTACGCTAATATCTTTTGGAATCCTTATACAATTTAATAATTAACAATGATTATCTTATTTATTACAACAGTATTCGAATCTTACAATTATTACATATGTAGACGTTGTGTGCTATTACAATCTGTTTAGTATCTATGTAGTATCAGTGTTCATGTGTGTAGTAATGGGTCCTTGCTCATAATACGGTTTTAATTGTCGTATATTAAAATTTCCTCTGATACATCCTGGTCGTCGTGCGTCTTCTAGCTGGTAGGTTGCTGTTCCGAGTTCCTTTGTTATTTTATATAGTCCTTCAAATAAATTGCAAAATTTCCCTATTATCTTCTTGTTAATATCTGAGATTGGATACGCGCGTAGCAACACCTTATCTCCTATTTGGAATTTTGAAATCTGATGAGCAGCGTTGATTCGATTTGTCCTTTTTTCTCCCTTTTCTTTTATGCGTAAGTAAATATTATGATAATTAATTGGTTGGCTTGTCGGCATCATTTCCTTGTCAAGATATTTGGTCCAGTCCCGCTCCGGTTTTCTTCCCCACTGTGCCTCGTACGGGGTGGTTTCAATTGTCTCATGGTATGTTTGATTTATACATGCTTCAACTAGATTAAGAAATTGTGCCCACTTTGTGTGTCTTTCGGAGGTCAATGCCCTAAACATGTTGCCTAATTGTCGATTGATCCTTTCGGCCAAATTAGTGCACGGATTGCGAATAGCGGTATATTTTGGTTTAATACCCATCTCCGTCAATGCTGTAAACCATCGTTGACTGGTGAACTGGGTACCGTTGTCAGTCAGTACTGCTGATGGCCTTCCCATTTCTTCACAATACAATTTAATTTTATTTATAGTGGCGGTCGTGGTGGCTTGCCTTAATTTATATAATTTTACATATTTGGTGAAGTTGTCAATCACAGTGAGTATGTACCTGACCTTGCCCGTGGATACCGGTAATGGTCCATAGTAGTCAATACTAACTAGTTCACTCTTGTTTTGGGGTATGACAGGCTGCGTTTCGCCTACCATTCGTTTAAAATGGTCCTTGCTTTTCTGGCATATTTGACAAGTTTTCGTAATTAATTTGGTAATCTTATTAACTGAGTTTCCCGTGAAATTTTCTTTGAACAGTTGATATGTACGACGATTTCCCACATGACTGTATGCCTGATGTAGTTCAGCAATCATATTGTGGCAAAGTTCATTGGTCAACATAAGTTTCCATATCCCTTTTTCGCTTCGGTATAATTTGTCATTGTGCCAACTGTATTTTTGGGCAAGTTTATGTTGTTTATTGGCTCGTATTACGTCGATAATTCGCTTCAATTTCAGGTCGGCTAGTTGATAACTTCTTATATTCTTGAGCTGCTCCTTAGCCTCCTTACTGATGCGGATGTTGATAAGATTGATCTCTAACTCCTCGGTTCGATCGATTGGTTGTTCCTCGTCCATGTCTTCAGGATGCCTGCTCAGGATGTCCGCCACGATGTTATCTCGCCCTTTGCAGTGAATGATGTCGAAATCATACTCCTGTATAGCGAGAAGCCATCGCGTTATGCGGGAATTATTTAGGTGGCACTTTTTTATGAATATTAACGCCTTATTGTCAGTAATGATTGTAAAAGGCTTACCCAGTACGTAGGTCCTAAATTTTTGCAAACAGTATACAACACTCAGTAGCTCTAATTCTGTGGTGAAGTAATTACGCTCAGCTCCCCGTACCACGCGGCTTGTGTATGCGAATACTCCAATGTCGTTATTCTCGTCTAGCTGGTAAAGCTGGCCTCCCAACGCATAACGACTCGCATCCGTCTGTAGGTAGAAACGCTTGTTGGGGTCAGGATGCTTAAGAACCACTGATTCGATGAATAATTCCTTGACTCTCTCAAAATGCTGATCCATTTCCTTTGTCCATTTAAACGTGGTATTCTTTTTTAATAAGTTTAACAACGGTTGCGTCGCTTCGGCGTATTTATTGGTGAATCGGTTGTAAAAATTGGTTAAGCCCAGAAATCCTTTAAGTTGTTTTTGATTCTTTGGCTTCCGAAATTCTTGAATGGCTCTAATCTTATCTGGTGCGGCGGTGATACCCTCTGTTGTTAAGCGATATCCCAAGTAATCAATCTCTTTACGAAACAGCTGCGATTTTTTAAAGTTGACAGTTAAATTAGCTTGTTTGATGTCACGTAATAATAATTTTAAGTGCCGTAGGTGCTCTTCCACACTATCCGAGATACATAAGCAGTCATCTACATATAAGATCGTAAATGCCTTCACTTCTTCCGACAATACTCGGTCCAAACCACGTGTTAAACTTGCTAGGCTAGTCTTCAATCCGAACGGCGTCACTGTGTACCGATAGCACTTGCCTTCGTACAAAAACCCAGTAAAATCTCTACATTCCTGATGCAATGGGATTTGCCAAAATGAGCTACGGAGGTCAATTGTGGACATGACTTTAATGTTACCACATGTTGCCAGTATCTCGTTAATTGGAATGGCTCCCTCATGGTCTGGAACTGTTACTGAATTCAGCTTACGGGCGTCCAAACATAATCTAACCGTCTGGTCTTTCTTTACGACAGTAACCATAGGGTTGACGTATGGACTCTGGGCCCTTTCAATAACACCATGCGCCTCCATTTTCTGAATTTCTGCCTTCACTGCTTCCTTGTATCTCATCGGAATCGGCCAACCTTTCTGACAGTAGGGTGTCCGATCGGTGACTTCGAATTTATGTTGATACGAGTTAATCCTACCTGGCGTATCCCGGAATACCATTTTATTATCCATCAAAATATGCTTTAGCTCGCTCCGTTCAGCTTCGGTTATGTCTGTGATAGTTTGTACCTTCTGTCCAATCAATTCTTCGATCTCTTCATCGGCAGATGCGAGTTCTACTCGTAGTATCTCCGCTGTAGTTCCTTCCTGGTTTTTGTCTCCCTGAATGATTAATTGTTTGTTGTTCAGGTCGATCACACACCCATTTTCTTCCAATAACCCTATGCCTAAGATACAATCTTTTATTAATTCTGGGACAACTACGAAGACACTATCGACTCTTAAACTTTCGATTTGAACAGTTAATAGGATTTGTTGTGTAACCCTTTTTGACTTATTGCCGGTTGCACCCTTAATTACGGTATTCGACAATTTTAACATTTCTAGATCACCCAATTCCTTTTTATTGTCTTTAAACCACTGTTCTGAGACAGCGTTTAATTGGCTCCCGGTGTCCAATAAGGCGCATGTAGACACACCGTTCAACGAGACACTTACTTCCGGACATTTATTAACTTTACATGTTATGTTGACATCATCATTATCCATTAAATCATCTCTTAAATCTAGAAAAGTAGTGTTAATATATTTACTAATATTACTTAAGTCTACTTCATATTTACAGAACTTAGCTAGTTTTTTGGCATAACGGTATTAACTTTGTTACCGTTCGCACCGCTGGTCGATGGAATAGGTTCGTTCTCATTTTTAAACTTGTTTGTTCGTTTGGGGTAGTGTGAAGTGACTGGCCTACTTTCACTTTCATTTGTGCGCCCGTGCTCAGCTGGTCGCTCTCTCTCCTCTTCAACCATCGTCCATGATTTACGATCTCGCCGTCCGTCATAGTACCCTTGGCTCGTCTCTCTGGTGTCACTTCTCAGACTCATAAATTCTAACAAGACCTGCTCGAATTCATTGATTGTCACTACACCACGAGTAATTATCGCAACTCTTATTTCATGCGGATAATGTTTAGTAATTTTTCTAATTAAATACTTATCAGGTATTGGCGGAATTAATTGACGGTTTTCTAACAGTTTACACTCTAAATACTGGATCATGTTCATCCCATTCTCGGCGTGATACCTTCCGAATTCCAGTTCATTGCGTACTCTCTCTTGGATGACGTCATTCCAATATTTACTTATAAATGCGTCAGTGAAGTCCACAAAATTGTTAATGTTATCTTTTACTAACCTCCACCACACTGCTGCCTCTCCTTCAAGATGTCTTGCTATCCACTTGATGTTTCCAGCATCTTGATAATATTCTCTGAATATTTCATTCAATTCTTTAATAAATTCCATCGGGAAATCACCCGTGCCATTATATTTTATGTCCTTCACCTGTTCGTTTGTCATGCTCCGATTACATGGTGTATTGCTTATTGACGCTAGTTTAGTTCGTACTTCCTGTTGTATTTGTTGTAATTTAAGGTGTGTCTCGTCAGACTTGCTGTTGATTTTAGTTTCCAACTCTTTCAGTTTTTCGACCTTTAATTCATTTATAGCTGCCGTGTTATCTGCACATCTTTGATTGTTTACACTTACTGTTTCAATAATTATTTCAAAATTATTATTGTATTTTTTGTCAAGTTCTTCAATTTGTTGTTTTGTATTGGCACTAATTTCGGTACTAATCTTATCACAATTTTCTTCGATCTTATTATCAATATCTACTCTAAACTCCTGGAGAATTTTTTGGTTATTTGCTCTCTCTTGATTGAGTTGCGTGAATACTTCGTTTCTTAGTTCCATATTTTGTTTGTGCATCTGCTCTGATAATTGTTGCATTTGTTGTTTGTGTTGTGTCGCTTGTTGTGTTAGCTGTTGTGTTGTTTTTTCCGCCAGTTCTTTTATTTGTTCTTTTGTTTCTTTCGATTGTTGTTCAAGTCGTTGTGTTTGCTGTAATAGTTGTTCTTTCGTTTCTTTCGATTGTTGTTCAATTCGTTGTGTTTGTTGTACTAGTTGTTGGAGTATTGTACATATATCGGTGTCTTTGTTTTTTTCTGGTAATGTCTGATATACTGGTCTCTCTCTAACCTCTACTAGTGTTTCTTGTGTAATATGTCGTGTTTCTGCATTTTCTTCGTTCAGTCCCCGCGTCCTTGACTCTTCGTTCCCCATTGAAATGTGTGCGATCGTCTGCGAATCTCCTATCTGATTGTTTATATCGAAGTCCATTTCGTTACCGTGGGATGTTGTTTCTGTATTCATGTTATTGTTTTCTCCGTGCGTGTTGTTCTGTGTGTTAATGTTTTTCCTACTCTTACTCCGCGTAATCATACAACTATATCTTATATTATCGTTATTCTTAATTCTATTTTATTTTTATTTTACTATTCTATTAGTGACTCAATAGTCCCACGTTCCGGGCGACAGAATGTAATACACTTTTAAATAGGCCTTAATAAAAGTTCACGTTACTATTATACATACTACACTCGGCCTACGAGCATGTGAAAAGTAATAGTTTATCAAGCTAATTTACCCAATGACAATATTAATATTTATAACATACTAATTATCAGCAACAGAATGTAACAATTACTTTAGTGTACCGACTCTTAAAAATTATCCCAGGGCGCCAGTAATAAATAAACACAATTTGACTGTTATTAATTAAGTTTTTAATAACTAATTTGTATTTACATATTACAAAATTTGTAGATCATTACCTTTAATAAGTTTGCTATAAAATTTGTTTGTGCTTATTTCTTGGCTATGAATTCTTTGACTAATTGAGTCACCAAGTATGAGTTACATACATTTAAATTTAATATACAATAGTACAATAAGTGTTCATTTTATTATTTACTTGCATGTTGAATCCACTCTGCGCCGCGATGTAATCAATTCTACACGTTCCAGGCAGGTCGCCGACGTTAATCGTTGAGCCCTTATCCTTGTTAGTTTTGCACTAATTTATACACTTGTTTCACAGGTATTAAACACCATTCACTTTGACAACTTAGTGATAACTACACATGTGCCGTATGCTAATACACTTGTTGAATACACAGTATATTCTTTTACAAAGCTAAGTGCGTCTAACACCAGATTAATAACTGCTTATTGATCGACCGTCCCGCATCATGACGTATCACACATTTAAATCGCTATGTATTTCGATTTAACGATTGATGCTGTGTTAAGTAAAACTTGGATATGTTACCCGATTTTAACTTATCTTCTCTAATTTCTCTGCACGTTATTCTTGTAAACGATTATTAAATGTTTATAATATGTAGCTTTCACAATACTTAATATCGCGTTACCGTGACTGACTTACGTGGCGATTGAAGTATATTTAATCAAATTACTGAGAAATTATTATTGCAACTAATACGAGTCTAATATCTGTAATCTCTCCGTTGACTACCCTAACTTCTTACACTCCGTATTTTTATATTTCGCTAAAACTACCCACACTCAATATCGACAAACTACACGCCTATTGGTCTGACTTACCGCTAAATTCAAAACTACCCAATCTGTTTAACGGAACAGCCCGCGCAAAAAATGACGCTATCCGCTATTCGTCCACAAAATGCGCGTGAACACGTGGTATGAAACTTCGCGTCACCTTCCATTTCACATATACCCTCTCTTTCTAAAATATAGCTCCCTATTGTTAGGTGCACTTAACTTTTACAACCTTAGTAAATGTTTCTTACACCCTAGCAAAATAATACAGTTTTATGACGGTCCGACCCGTCCGTGACAAAATATAAATTCTTAGCCGACTTACTGGCGTCAACGCAAGGTCGTCTTTTGAATAGCTATCGCTCTTTACTACATATTTTAATGTTTTCTTACTTCTAAAGAAGACCACCGCTTTCTATAAATTTACATTTCTCCCTGGGTACCATATGACTTTGTCCCCGTAAAATTGTTAAGAATACAATTTTCCGTGATAAGTTCTATTACAAAAGACTGATAAATCATGGTAAATCGTTATTTTTTGTCATTTACAAAAATTTGAAACTTTGTCGTTTATAAAAATCAAAAATATATTTCTCAATTGTACATGTTAAAAACAAAGTTTGCTAACTGAGCCTTAGCTAGTAAAATAACATTAAAAAATTGATATGACTTTAGTGTGATTATCCTGAATGCCATCTTTCTATGAATGATACTCACGGTTTAATACTGAATGTTATAATAGCGTTCGGTATTTTTCAGTTTTTAGGGGTATCTAGACCACTCCGACCCCCATCTCGGTTACGTACATACCTTTTTGTATGCACAGATTGGACCGTATCCCTAAATAAAACAAAGATTTATTAATACTGTAAAGGGATTTCAGAAGATTAATGGAGTGACTTCAAAATCGGCCATTGGAAAACAACAACAGCAACCTATGGCACCAATGATTTATTGGGAATGTATGGTCAAAAATAATAAAATTTCTGTTTACGAAGAGGCGTTTTAATAACTAAAATTTATAACTATGTACATATCAATTCCATACTTTAAAATTTCTAATGGGATTACTAGAATTTCAATAAAGGTGTGTGGTTGAGCGAGACTGACGGCGTTGATGTGACTGGTAGCGCGCGTGCTGCGCCTCACATTACTACTTCCCGTCACGTACTGCCGCTGATTGTCGCTTAATTGATGCAATTAAGTTGTCTTACTCAGCTGTTCGTTGAACTGTACAACTGCGGTATCGGGCCCACGTACGGTAAGTTGTTGCGTTCGGAATCGTGTCCGTAGCTGTGTCGCAAAGCGTGTGACGTATTCAGTAATACATTTTTTATCTATACAAAAGGTTTATACTTATATGAGTATTTAATAATCTTAATATTTTAATTATAATATTTAAAACAATTTTAGTTTTTAATAATAGGGTCTACTACATTCATAGTAATTGTATTAATCATATGTATTACTAATAAAGTTTCAATAAATTGTTATAATAAATTCTCAGATATTATTGACAACGTTATTTTTAATTGGATTTAGAGGGGGTGATTTTACATGGTTACGTCTTCCAGGCCTGTAAAATAATGGCGGTTATTGATAATGATAGAGCCTTAGTAGTGTAATGTGTAGGCCTATATTATTTCCGTTCTTAGTTGAGTCCTGATGCAAACAACCCACGTGGAAAATATGAAACGCTGTTGGTCAGGGGCGTAGCCATTGTTCAGACAGTAATACGTATATTACACGCACGTGTAGAATGTCTGTACAGTCATGTGAGAGTTACTGTATCTTACCACTTTAAATCGTGGCACCTCTTTAGAAGACTTCCTCCTTATCACTGTGCATTCTGAAACCTATTGAATTAATATGGAGCCATTGAAAGGATATGTTACCCATTACGACACAACATATAAGCTGGCTGATATAAAACAATTGATAGAGAAGGAGGTAAATGAAAACGGTGGACAAGTGGTGTGATTGTATCCAGCATGTAATCAAGGAAGAAGATGAGCTCTGAGAACTGGCCCACATTACCGACATCGTTGTGGACAGTCTTATCAATAATAACGCTGACTTAAGTGATGATGCAAGTTCCGACACAGATATGGAAGGCATTGAATTACTCTCCAACAGCAACTGATAATATACAGTACCCTGGTAATTATCTCAGCTTCTATTTTCTTTTTAAATAAGTTTAAATTTTTTTTTTGTTACGATTTTTAAACGGTCAATAAAATAAGCCATTAACCAGTTTTATAAAATATTTCACTGTCAGTCTGACACATTCACACAAATTTTACTTTGTTCAGGACAGATTATTACAATTTACTTGTGTTTGTACAGTATCAATGTTATGTAAGTGCCCCGTCTGTACTGCTTCTGTCAGATTGACACCCCTCTAATTCAAGCAGCAAATAGCGTTTCAGATGTGCCACGCCTGGTTGTTTACATCAGGATTAAACTGTGAACGGAAATAGTATACCGATCTAGTCTGGGTCCCTTTTCTGGGCATACTGTGTAATCAAAACAACGCGCGTTTATCAGCCCTGCAGGTCGATTCAGTCTTGGATAAGAGTACTTTGATAATATCTTTCCCATTTGACAACACTGTAAATGGAGTTAGGTGTCATTCGCATTCATAAACTCGTTTCTGCCACAGTATACAACGTACCGTCAATTATTAACGAATTAACCAAATAATTCGTTTGTACGTTTACGAAGTGTATTCAAGAGAGAAATATTTTTGACGAAGTGAAAACAATTTTCCCAGAATGTAAGAATATTTTCCCTCGTGATGAGGAGAATTCCAACGACACCGGGCATTTCTCACATACCTTGTGAACTGATACAGTGTTCTCTGATGCGAAATACAGGCCTATATGAAATGTTATATATTGTCCATGTGCACTTGACCATAATAGCTACGACTGTAATATAGCCTACGTATGAAGGGTTTTTTAAATGTAACTTTAGCATTTTACTTTTTAGTTTCAAAAAACAGGAAACCACAATACAGGCCTTGGAAATGGCGTCCTTAAGAAGATTAAAAGATGTTGAAAACGTGGCCGTATAAAAATTGAGGTCATAAGAGAAGAGTTAAAAGTTTTAATTTGAATTTTAAAAAAAGGGAGCATCTTGCCTATGCCGTGATGTGAAGATGATTATTTTTTAGTCTGTTCGTACGTAAATGCTGTAAATTCATTTCGAGTTCATATTATACCATCACGTCATCATGATCATCTTGATCGTCGTCGTCAAGGAGGAAACCAATAGAGAAACAGAGAGGGAAAGAAGAGAGAGAGAGAGAGAGAGAGAGAGAATGCTAGTGGAACGTGTGTTTGTGTTTGATTACATATAGCATCTTAATTAGTGAAACTATAGTTTAATGAAATTGTTCTGTAACACAGTTTATGTTGATCTTTTTTGCCTTTGAGTACATACTGTGCTTAATGTATCAAAACTTAACGCTTTGTATGTTGCACCTTCTATAAGATATTCGATTCAACTAACGTGCTCTACTGACGTCTAACTTTCGATGCTCTAGTAACTCTAGGTAATATCGATTGTGCAACTGGAATTAGATTTCTTTAGTCAATAACCCAAGTTGATTTGTTTTCACTGAATTACTGGTTGTGATTAATACAAAGTTTGATCTCCCTCTTTTCTTTTAAGTAAAGTTAGCGTACTTCGTTCAGTTGTAGAAAATGACCTTCTATACCACATACTAATTGCTACCGCTAAAGTTGCAAGCGACGGACACTACACGAATTTTATAACGATGCTCTTAAGAAAATAAATATGACTACTCGTTGCGTGATCCAGAAACGCCGATGAACGGGTGAAAGGATAGGACACCCCATTGCTCTTAGGATGGGAAATCATACCTAAATGTGGGTCAAACTGTCAACGTAGCTTCTCTCCAAAGCTGTTTTCAACACTTGTACTAAACTATTATGTTGGTGCAACAGCTTTTGGAGATTTAAAAGTACGCGTTTATAAAGCCTTCGGAGATATTTATGAAGTACCCGTTAACTCAAAAACGTTAGGTTCTTTATTTTAAGTGTTACTATGTTATAAACATTGTATATCACATTAAACGTTATGTTTTCCTCAACCATGCCGTTTATTTATTTCAGCAGTAAACTAAAAACCAAAAACCGTTGTCACCTAACCTCACAAATGAAAACAACACGTATTTTCGCTTTGCATTAAGAAATAGGACAATTTACAATTAGTACACTTCTTCTTTTCCATATCGTAATATATCGATACAATCGCATATTATATAAAACATCTAAAATGTACTGCAGGAACAGATAAAGGTACAGTTCCGATAAAGATAACAAAATGAGAAGCTTTTGTTTATTTACTTGTTACTAAGGTAATTAATTCTGGTCTCCATGGTGTTGTTGACATCTTTATACGCGTGAACAAAAGGGTATAATTAAAAGGCCCTAAATCGTGTAAACGGGGCAGAATATCAAATTCCAAGTTAAACAGTGTTTCTTGCCGTGTGTCGAAGGTTACATGTGCAAAGTTTGGTGGCAATCGGTGTATCGGTGTAGATTTGTATCCAATACAAAGAAATCCTCAGATTTGAACTTTTATTTATAGAGATTTAGAATTTTTTTAGGTGTTTGTTAAGTGCCTGAAGCTACGCAACCGTTTCGTGTCTCTATGTAGCTTCAAGGTTACAAATAATAATCATCTTCACAACATGGCATTAGGCATGGTACTGCCCGTTCCGCCTTCAAAGATCCTCCTTGATCGCTTCCTAGGTCTATCCACGCACCTGTATCCTATAGGTTTGTATTTCCAGATTTGTTTGACCAGTCTGGAATCTGACATTCTTTCTAAATGTTCTTTCCACCGTTGCTTGTAATCTTCTAATTGTTCATTCAAGTTAAAAGCTTGGAACTCTTCTTCTCGTATGGCTTCATACGTATATGACTATACGGTCAAGTTTGGAACACCTTTTAACTTCTCTTAAGAACCCCATTTCCATGGCCTGAGTTTTGCCGTTTTGTTATTTGGTTGTTGTCCTCAATTCACATCTACCACATTCACTGCCATAACTTTAAAGAAATTTAATTTTGTACGAGGGTCATCTCAAAAGTAAGTTTCCCTGAATTAGGGAAAATAAAAACATATAATAATTTAAAAAAAATTTACTTTTATTCAAAAACGTACTTATTGTTCAATATAATCTCCAGCCTTGTCAATACACTTTCTGTAGGAAAAAACAATTTTTCCAATTCCTTCTTTGAATCACTGCGTGCCCAGATTTCGGAGCTAACCGCAACTGCCTATTTCACTTCCGTATCCGTTTCGAAACGTTGTTCTCCCAGGTGTTCTTTGAGATGGGGGAAAATATGGAAATCACTCGAAGCCAAAACGGGTGTATATGAGGGATGGTCGAAAATCTCCCTTCGAAAGACTCCAATAATTTCTGGGTGACTCGCGAGGATTAAGGACGTGCGTTGTCGTGGAGCAGAAGAACTCTGTTGCTCACCAAACCTTTCGCTTTCAAAAACGGTGTATGCCACCAGCGGATCATTTGAATGCTCGTGCACTCAGGTCCGTACACAGACACTTTCAGGTCCGTGACCGATGAATTTCAGCCGCTGATTTATTTTTTGTAGCAAAAAACGGAATCACACTGAGCAGTTTGCAATCGGACCCGCTGGTAAATGGAACGTCCATGATTTTAAATTCGTATTGTTGTTACATTGCTACGGAACGGATGAGGTTTTCGCACTGCTGCCACTACACACAAATAAAAGTTCTCCAACCTTCGTCAGCCTGATTGCGCCATTGCTCTTTGAAAGAAAAATAGGGAAACTGACTTTTGGGATGACCCTCGTGTCTTTATATATACTTTGTTTCTAAAAGTAGGCCTGCGATTGATTGTCCCACAGATCGTCTGGAACTTGTCTAACTTAACATCAGTGTCATCATTCCTGCCATAGCCAATATCGTTTCCCAGTAATAATTGAAATAATTATAAAACAAATAATAGATAATTAATACAAATAACAGCAAATCATTTCTTCTTTTCCTCGAGTCATCAGCCTTTCGACTGGTTTGCACGCTCCCCCCGCATATACTCGTGGTGTGTGCGTGCCAGACCACACGCTAGCCACTACGCCACGACCGCTCCCAGTAAATCATTTAATAAGTAAATAGTAAAAAATAAGTAATATCGTTATGGAGAACCATACATGACTTCCATGTTCTAAAATTTATATTTAAATTCATTTACTTGAATTCGGTTCGATAATTTATAAAAACATATCGCCCACCCTCACACTATTTTCACTATTTATAGATATTTTTGTCATTATGGTGTAGTCGTTTAATATAAAGTTATTTTCGAGTCACTTTATCTATAAAAATTAGTTACTTTATTCTTATACAGAAACTGAACTATGCAGATAATCATGCCTCCTCCCAACCTATCCCCACCATAAATGATATTTACACTTTCGTAGAGTAATAGTTTTATCATTTGTAATTTTTAAGGTATCTTATCCTTCAAAATTGAATATTCGTTCTTTACTTGACTTCAGCACAGCAATTTTCAAAAGGTCACCCCCTCCCCCTTCAACTACCTCCTCCATTTATCACTATTTCTTTTACCATTTTACAGTGGATTAATGTGACTTTTTTCCGGGCACTTATTTATTAAAATTAAGTACTTTACTCTTGTTAAAACACAAAACATTGCAGGTAAACTACTACCCCTCCCTCCTAACCGAGAACAACCTGGTTGCCTGGCAACAAAATTATTTTATTTCTAACAATTACCAATTTTTGAAAAAGTTTAAATAAATTTTTAAGTACTTTACTCTTGTTAAAACGTAAAACGTTGCAGGTAATCTACCTCTCTCCCTTAACTGATCTTCACCAAAATCAATAGACCTTGAGTCCTCTACAACTCGGGTACATATGCAAAAAGTTATTTGATTCTGTTTGAATTTGCGGCAGTTATCGTTCGCGACACAGACACACAGGTAGACACACGGAGACACACACAAACACTTTTCGGAAAATTACTTTTTTCATGTTTTGAGGGTAGTACAATCATATTCAGCCCTTATTTCGAACACTTTTTTTGCGATCACCATTCTTCCATTCCCTTAAGGAACATGTAAGTAAAAATTGTGTTATTAGCTTGCTGTAGTGAAGGGTCAGTGTGTCAGACTTGTTAGATATTATTAAGGTACTTTGTAATAGGCCTGTGTAGCTGTTTTGTATATCTGTGCACCAGAGGCATAAGACACCATGTCACATACGTACACAGTACTTTACAGGACAGCTAAAAAAAATTTTGTTTGCTTCAAGAAGCAATGTTATTTTAAATGTAGATAGTGTTATTTTAAACATGCGTATTGGCTGCATAAAAATAACTAGGAGATTGTGCCATATACTACTAGAAAGAGGGCAGTATGTACATTAACACTATATAAAAAGCTCTATTTTATAAAAAATGGAGATGTTGGCTTACGCCTATGGGGCACAGATATGTTTTTCAAAAAAATAAATGCTATTTAATTTGTATAAATAGATATTTAGCTGCGAGATCAAAGCTCCCGCTACCACAGTTCCACCACTCTCGACAGTCTCGAGGTCAAGCAGTTAGACGAATCCAGGAAGTATTACACAAACTTTACCAGTTTCGCCATCAATATGGACGACTATTATTTAATATTTTAGACTAGTATAATATAGATTATATTTATACTTCCGAAGAAAACTTGATACCGCAGAGAGATACGAGATCGACTTAACTGGTATTTATTTTATTTTTTGGCTTGTAAGACTCTAATTTAGAGTAAGCACTCAGCTTTTATGAATGAAATGGCCAAAGCGTATTAATTTATTTGGGAGAAAATGAGAAATTGGGGAAGAAACGACCTTGAATGAAGTCAAAAAATTAAACGATCGTAATAAAAAACTTAGTAAACTGTAAAACTGTAAAAAAATTAAATCCTAGAATAAAACTTCGCTCACGTCAAAGTAAACGAAACGTTTTTAAGTAACTATTAGTCCCATCCGCTCGTCTCGTCTTGACAAGCATAATAGGCGTAAATTTATTTCTCTAATAGTCTAGTGCAATGTGAATAAAATCATTGATGTGTTCCAATCTCGGGCACCTATTCTGTTCTTTAGCAGTTAAGAACGGAGATTATTCTTTGATGAGAATAATCTACCACTATTAGATTATTCTATTCTATAGATTATAATCTATTCTTTCATAAGATGCTGTCTACCACTGTCGCCTGTCCACTTCGGATGACAGTGCACCGATTCTAACTGAATCTATGTGTCCTTACTCTGTTTTTCACGTGCCACGAAATCTTCAGTGTCTTCGTCTTCGTACATTGACGACATTTTGAGAGCATGAAAATCCAGAGTGACTTCGGGAATACACAGTAGCGTGGCGTCCATGTAACCGTTGTTGGGGGCGGCAACAGTACTGGAAATAAGAGAAAATAATATATTACATCACAGAATAAATTAATCATATCACAGAATAAATACTTTATTTTTGAATAATTTGAGATCGAAACAATATTGAAAGGGAAACTTTAAGAAAAGCATAGAATTGCTTTCCAACTGCTGGGCACTTGCATAGTCTTGTGTTGCCGGCTCAGACATCGACAATGTTTTACTGCGTGTGGTCATTGACCTTTAAGTAGTTGTCACTGTACAAACTACGGAGAGGTGGACACATTCGACCACCAAATGTGTTGCCGCTGTATAAATCGGCAAAACGCTTAGTTAGCAGTTATAGTTATGTTCGTTTCGGAACCAACGTGGAGCAGTTACTACCTACCTATTTGTGTTTTGTTCGTTTAGTTATGTGTTTCTCTGTTTATTTTTATTATTTTTAATTCCATTACTTGTGTTTTGATTTATTCTGTGTAAGTATAATGGGAGTCAAATCCGTGGAACCGGGACCCTCTTCTTCTGCCAGCGAATGATAGAAAATACTCTAAAAAATATTTTGGCTCTAAAAAGAATATTTCGTGCTTAAAAAAAACACATGGCACTAGAAAAAATTCGAATTAAATTTTAAGTTAAGTTTCAGGCCTATAACAACCGGCAACATGTGTTATGTACCCACGCCATGCCACTGGGAATACACCCTAACAAATCAACTCGTATGGGTTCTCTACTATATGCGGATTATATAGTTCTTATTCAAGAAAATGAGGATGATTTACAAAGAGCTATGTTTCAATTACAAGAAGTGGCAAGAGAGTCGGTACTCACTGACAATTTCAGTAAGAAAGACCAAAACCATGACCTTTAATGGTAAATATCCAGTGAGGACTACGATAGTTATAAACAACAGCACTTTAGAACAAGTGACCCGTTTCAGATATCTCGGGAGTCATAGAAACATTATAAATAAAACACGACACAGCTACGATTCATAAAAATCTTAGAAATACAACAAGACACAGCACAAGGATTAAATTTTATAAGACAATTTCAATACCCACGTTGATTTATGCGAGTGAGGCGTGGGTCATGACAAAAAAGGAAAGCGGTAAGATTCAGAGTGCTGAAATTCTGTTTCTTCGAAATACTTTAAATTATACGTACATTGAACTATAAAGTAAGGAATGAAGATATCAGAGCACCGGACTATAAACCCACTGGTAGAAGAGACATGGGTCATCCGAGGATCAGATGGGTGCCGGAACAGGTTTATGTAACCTAATCGTTGAAAAGGAGGAGGAGGAGGAGGAGGAGGAGGAGGAGGCGGCGGCGACGACGACGACGACGACGACGACGACGACGACGAAGTCTTCGTGTTCGTTAAGTTCAAAAACCTATTGTTGCTTCCACAACGCACTCCTTCTTAAGACGGCCGACGCTGCGTCTTCTAAAAGGTGCATACAGGAAAGACAGCTTTGGTAACCTGTCGCCTGCCATTCGCGTATCGTGCTTCTGTAAACCCTAGTTTTTGCTTCTTGTGTGAGGTATTTATTATTTCATATAAGGTTATTCATGCATCCAGCAGTTCTTCTTGCTTTCATCAATTGATGTCCTATTTCTTCATCTGCCCTACTGTTACTGGTAATTCTTGTTCCTAAGTAGTCTATCTGCATTACTTGTTCTATTATTCTGTCAGTTTTCGCAAGCTTACACCTTAGTGGGTCATGTCAAATTGTACTTGATTTTGTTTTGTCTTCCTCTATCTTCATGTTATATTTCTGGCATGCTTTATTAAAATGTAAACACTTTTTGCTACGGCTATTTGTTGATGCATATATAATTTATTTAATATTTATAAATATTGTATTATAAATAAATAAATATTATAAATATTAAATAAATTTATTAAAATTATATACAAGTCTTTGTAAGTAATTTTCATTTTTCGCTATTAGAATAATGTCGTCTGCATACAATGTTAAACATACCCCATTTTCTATCCATCCCATATCCTCTCACATGCTTTGCCTCCTTAATAATTTCATCCATAACTACACTGAAGAGTATGGGATTTAGGGAATCCCCGTGCCTGATCCCTTTTGTTACAGGTATATTATCTGATAATTCACCATTGGCTTTTGTTCCCATTGAAGTGTTCGTGGAGATCTCTTTTTTATGTGCTTGGTGATGTCGACTGGGACTCATCGTTGCTTTACAATCGTGACCTCCTCGAGTATGGTAATTGTAATCGTCTATTGATTTACTGTTATATGGCGGTGTTGGTGTTGACTTACTGGTGCCGAGAAAGGATAACAATTAGTTATTATAGTTTAGACACATTCTACGCAAATGGTACAAATTCACTAGACGTAACTTGCGAGATTTTCACATTTACTAAAAGCTTTCCATAGCCGATTATGAAAATTTATAGTTTAGATATATTATATAATATGTTGGTGAGATTGCAGTCATTTTAAACTCCTGCAGCTTCATTGATTTAAGCGTTCCAGTTCAACGTTATAGAGTAAGTTAATATTTTCCCTTCACCGGCTGCGTCCAATTTTCCAGCTTGTTGAGAATGCGGAAACAATGGTGCGGAAGTGACTGTGCAGATATCGCGCTATTACAATTATTTATCGCTAAAACACTGACTTTTCTCAGTCGTTTAATTTTATTTTAACTTCACAATTCCCTAATAAAATCATGTCAGTTTGTTCTAACACGTTATCGTTTCGCAATCATTATGTTAGTCTCTTTTATTTCCCTCATCCCTTCACACACACACACACACACACACACACACACACACACACACACACACACACACACACACACACACACTCTCTATCTCTCTATATATCTCTCTACTTATGCATACTTATACTTTTATATTTATACCTGCTCACAATGTCTTTTTTTATTACTTCCATGTTCCATAAGGAAATGTGATGGCGAAAAATATCGTGCTCGAGATAAGGGCTAATTCTGACTGTACTACCCTCAAAACACGAAGAAAAGCGATATTCCGAAATGTGTCTGTGTGTAGAATATTTTCTATGGGGAACGATAAGTGCCGTAAAGTTAAACAGAATCTAATAATATTTTCCATATGAGCCCGAGTTGGAGAGGACCCACGACCTATTGATTTTGGTGAAGATCGGTTGAGGGAAACGGGTAGTTAACCTGCAACGTTTTTATGTTTTAACAAGAGTAATTTTTTATATGGCGCACGATAACTGCCGAAAATTCCAACAGAATCAAATAATTTTTTGCATATGTACACGACTTGTAAAGGACTCAGGGTTTTTGATTTTGGTAAAGATCGGTTAAGAGGAAGGGGTAGTTTACCTGCAACGTTTTACGTTTTAACAAGAGTAAAGTACTTAATTTTGTTAAGTAAATTATCCTCAAAAGAAGGTCATAATAACCCACTGTACAAAGGTAGATGAAATATCTATAAATTAAAATGGTAGTTTAAGGGGGAGGGGGTAATTTTCTATAAATAAAAATGATAGTCGAAGGGGAGGGAATAATTTTTTATATGTGTACTACGTTATCGGCAACAAAGAAGTAGTTTGTTATTAAAATTTATTCCCGGGCTGTTTGGCCGTGGTCTAATGTTTTCTGCAAAACCAAACGTTTTGGCAGTGCCATCGACTGTCATCATCAGTGAAAATCGAGTGCTCTAACGTGAGGTGGTATACGTTAGTGACCACAGTATTGTAGTTAAGACTGAAGAAATAAGTAGAAAGAAGTAGTTTATATAGAAATATTTTCATTTCGAAAATGATTTTAAATATAAATCTTAGAACGTGCAAGTCATGTATGGTTCTCCATACCGATATTTAATTGTTCTTAATAATAATTAAATAAAATTTGGCTCAAAATTGTATTTAGAGTCCGAAGATGACAGTTTATACTGTTAAAACAAAGTTAATACTGTAACAATGGAACCCTCTCGAAAAGGCGAAAGCATTTCACACGTTTCCCTGCTAGCCGAGCGGGTGGGTGTTTCTGCTAAAGCCGCACACAAGTACCCTCTAGAGTTTCCAAGTTCTTGAAGCATATTTATAGAACACTAGTCTGCAACATTGGCAGGCTATATATATATAGCGACAGCTTCCGCTTAGAAGTCAGTTTACGTTGGGCGATTTATCAAGTGCGGATGTCAAGCGGTTGTGACAATTAGTGTGGAACTCGTAATAGTTGAAATTTATTATTGCATGCGGACAAATTCAAGTTGACGAGTTGATTACAAATTGTTATTTGTGATTAATTAAAGCTGGTAATTAGTGACTTCGTTTGTGTCTGCGTTTTTTTTTTTTACTGTACCATACGACATGTACAGTGAGACCGTCGTAACAATATATAAAAAGTATGGAAATATATTCTTACAAAAACAGATATTATTTATTTATTATTAAAAATGTTATATTTGTCTATCTGTGTGGTAATTTCTTCAAATAAATACACTATATGTTAGGTTTATTTTTACCTGGCTAACAAAAACAAATCTCTGAAGATACAGAATAATTTCTGTGAAACGTGCTTCATGTGAAAATAAACCTACTCGTAGTGTATTTATTTGAAGATGTTACATGGCAAACCTGCAGGAAACTCAACGGTTTACTTACAAAGCAACTATGTCATTACTGTATTTAATTATTTCTAAAAAAGAAGTAGGTTTATTAAAATTAAAACAAGTAATTGAGAGCGGAGTGAGACAAATCAATTTGCGTTATTGACTAAAGAAATCTAATTACAGTTGTACAATCGATAGTACCTACTATAGCTTAGTGGAAGTGGGCATCGAAAGCCAGACGTTAGTAGTGCACAGTAGTTGTCAACTAATATAAAACACAATTGTATTACAATTGTCCCGCACAAGTATAAAACACATAACGCTTCGCCACAATACTTCTAACCGCACTAGAATAAATCGCCAATTCAACTGACTGCTAAGCGCAGCTGTCGTCATTTAAATAGATAGAAAAAATTGTTCCAGAATAATCCGTACTACGCATCAGCAATGAAGGAAAACACTAGAGCGTAATTACTTGCGGCCTTGAACACAATGCGCGCGGACCGGTGAAGTCTGGAACAGCCTGGATTGTTGACGCGTGAGGAGTGTCATGTAATTGTCTTTCATCTCAAAGTAGCAGCAATATGTACGCACACACACACACACACACACACAGTACAACCGGATTCCACGGGAATAGCCGAGAAACAAGTAGAATATTCTGTAATGGCGTACATCCGCATTACGTAACAATATGATTTCCCATTCCAAGAGCAATAGAATCTCCTATCCTTTCACCCGTTCATCTGCGTTTCTGGATCACGTAACGAGTAGTCATATTTATTTTCTTAGGAGCCTCGTTATAAAATTCGTGCAGTGTCCATCGCAACCAACTATAGCGGTAGCAAATAGTATGCGATTCACGTTCTATAGAAGGTCACGTTCTAAAACAGTACGCTAACTTTGTTTAAAACAAAAGAGGGAGATCAAACTTTGTATTGATCAAAATCAGTAATTCAGAGTGGAGTGAAAACAAATCAACTTGCGTTACTGACTAAAGAAATCTAATTCGAGTTGCAAAATCGATAATACCTAGAGCTTAGTAGATTGTAGAGCATCGAAAGTTAGACGTCGAATACTTGAAACGAATATCTTATAGAAGCCACAACATACAAAGCGTTAAGGGTCGATACATTATGCACAGTATGGGGTAGAGAAGATCAACATGAACTACGTTACAGAACAACTTTATTAAACTGTAGGTTCACTAATTAAGATGCAATTTGTAATCACACTGAAACACACGTTTTTGACAAGCACGCTCTGTCTGTCTGCCTGCCTGCCTGCCTCTCTCTCTCTCTCTCTCTCTCTCTCTCTCTCTCTCTCTCTCTCTCTCTCTCTCTCTCTCTCTCTCTCTCTCTCTCTCTGTTTCTGTATTGCTCGCCTCGCCATTGCCACTCCTTATTGGAAGTACGTCAATTATTTTAAAGCCACGTATACAAATAATGTACGTCATTTATATTAAAGCCACGTATACAAATAATATTGAACGATAATTAACGATAAATGTAACTGTAAATAAAAATAGTTAATTTTTGTTTGTTTAAAAAGCAATTCATGAATTAATTAAATTAACACAATAACAGTGAAATAAACAAATAATAATAAATCGTTAGATTTATAATTAGGTTGATACCGTAGTAACACTGATTCTTTATGGTGTGTTTTCATGATGACTGCATATACAGCTCGCGGCCCGCAGGAAGTTAATTGTACGATAAACCGCTGTCACTTGTAAATAAGTACGTAGTCCTAAAATTATAAAATCCCAAACCAAAATAAAATTTGGACATTTTACTACAACTTTCCAGCTGGAAGTTTTTAACTGCCCACAAAATAAAAAATTTCGCCACCTGATCCAATACAATCACAACTATACGGATTTCCAGACTAATTTTAAATTGCTCCATAATTGTAAAAAAAAGGAGCGTACATGGATGCCATAGAAGAGTACGTGATATATAATGTCTAAAAATTATCAGCAGAGAAGCTACTTAACGATAAACTCTCTTTAAAGTCCAACCGTCTACATAATACTGCCATTGATATTGAAATACGTACGGGCGATCGCGGTGCAGTAATAATCTCGGACGATAACGATGCAGTCGATCGCGTATAGTGGTGCGCACCAGGTCGCGGTGTGGCGTGAAGTGCTTTGTGATGCTTGATAATAATTTTTGATTATTTGACGACTTCTCCGGAAGGATTGGTGTTTTTATAACCTGATGATGAGGATTTATCCTTGAAACGCGTTGTTATTGGAAGTTTAAAGAAGTCACAAGACGGTGAGTAACTTAAGTGTTTACATACTACAATTAAATACTTATACACTTGACTTGGAGACTATAATATAATGAAACAATTTCTCGCTTACTACTTTTTGTATGTTTGGTTTTTGTACAATTAAAATTATTTTCCTGTTGTAATACGAATAAAAAATATCAAATTTATTCCATTTAGCCTAATACTCATACTGTAGTACAGGGGTCTCCAAACTACGGCCCGCGGGTCGTATCCGGCCCGCGAAGGTTTATTGTCCGGCCTGCGGCAACCCGGCCTGTGCTGCGTGCAGTTTTTAAATAGATCGTCAGAATGCTTCAAATATTATAACATTTTACTAAAAAACTAAACAAGAAATCAGTTCAGTAAAATGTTACAATATTTTGTACAACTTTAAAATACTTACGTAGTTAATGTGCCCGTTCGTCTGGCTGCCTTGAATGAATCACGCTTTTCACTCGCATCTCATTCAGTGATGATTTCCAGGAAATAAAAAACTTTGAAAGAGCAATGCTTTCAACGTTTGGATTGACCTATATCTGCGAACAAACGTTTCAAAAATGAACTTTGTAAAATCAAAGTGCAGGGCTAACTTCTCAGATGAACACTTGAAATCCATTCTAATCAATGGACCCAATCAAAATTGGACCCAAAATGGACAGACATTATATGTCAGAAGCAACTCGTCACATCTCATACGTACATAAGAAAGCCAAAAAACAATACATAAGAAATATCTTTGAATGTAATTTTTTTCTTACTTTTATTTACATTATTCTGAACAAAAGAATTTGTTTTCTTTGGATCAGTCTGCTTAATTTTTATTTGAATACCTATTTTATTGACTTGATTATTTCGTGAGCTTAAAAAAAAAGATTACAATATATGTGTGTGTGTGTGTGTGTGTGTGTGTGTGTTGGCCCGCCTACTGACTTCCAAGATTTTTGAATTCGGCCTTTTTCAATT
This sequence comes from Magicicada septendecula, assembly GCA_034769895.1. Taxonomy (NCBI): domain Eukaryota; kingdom Metazoa; phylum Arthropoda; class Insecta; order Hemiptera; family Cicadidae; genus Magicicada; species Magicicada septendecula. The sequence goes on from CM068374.1 coordinate 61,244,023, forward strand.
GAAAAAGTTTGGAGAGCACTGCTGTAGTATTCCCTGAACCATATACAGTTTCCTCTTTAAAACCATATACATTTTATGTACATTAGACACACACACACACACACACACACACACACCTATATATATTGCAACGATACGTTTAGCATAAGTCTATGCATCAACCCCTGACTGAGGTATGATAACATACGAACGCACGTATGAGGTATATAAGATGTAAATAATAAAAATAATGTAATAATTAAGCGTTAGGTATCAGAGATAATAAAAGAAATAAACGTAGTATTTAATTTTAAATAAATAAATATTGCAAGTGAGCCTGCATATGGAATTAAAAGCTTAGTTGGATTTTAATCGTAGCGAAGGGGAGACAGAGACACGCGCTGACCGGCAAGGGTGACGTCATAGCGACAGGCAGCCGCTTGTGTATCAGTCTGCGTGTGTGTGCTAGTGTACATGTGTAAACGAGAGACAGGTTGAATTATGCAAACGAGGGTGGAAGATTTTACACAGTTTTTTAAATACTGAACGAAAACCGGAAGTCACACGAATCAGCGACATATGTAAAAACATAGCTAGCACCTGGCGCTATGATTGAAGACTAATTGGTCAATGATCGTGGGAACCGTTCAGCCACCGTGTGAAATTTTGCCATAACTGCCATAATTTACACACCTTAACATTCATAATTTGCATAAACAAAGTTTAGTAATATACCTAACGATTTGTGAAATAATATTTATAAAAAAAATAATGTGCGCTTCATAGAAAGACGCGTAGGTTGTAATTAGCAATTAAATCGACGCGCGGACCTGTTCAATTTTGTCAAAACAGTTTTCCAACAGGAATGGAATGACGGCAGCAGTATAAAACCCCAGCGAGCGACACACTCTTTCTCAGATGAACTCAGATAAACTACGTGAAATCCACGTATCTCGCCACCGCGAATTTTACAAGTCAAGTAATGTTTCTAAACAGTATTACATAACTTGAAGTGCGATGTAACCGGCATTACGTCGGTGCAAGTATTAATGAAACACGAGTTATTTTAAAAGAATATAATATCGAATCTACGAGATGTTGTAACTACGATGAACTTCAAGAAGTACGCATAGAACTTCGAGACATCTACGAGGGACAAGATAAGAAGAGGAGAGAAACCAGAGCAGAATACGAGAGGACGCAGGGACAGCCACATGCAGCTACATCCAGCCGTACATCATCACGACCAGAGGTCCACGTCAGAACTCAGCATCCAGTAGACGGTGAGAGGAATTTCAACAACGCAGAGACAGAGAAGGTGATACCGAAGAGGATCAACAAACTCGAGAGTCCAGATGACGGTAACGACAAAGTTAAATGGTTGCAGAAACATGCAGGTGAAGTCAGACATTTATTTAATATTATAAATGACCCTGAGGTCTATCGAAAGAAGCTCTAGATTCCATATACAAGTTTACAAAAACATTAGTATATTTTTATTTTCCAGAATGAGTAATAAATAAGTTCAAAGAATAATTGAACAGAGTATATAAGTTAAATGTATTAATCTCATAAATAAATGGTCAATATAGAACCATATTTTATTATATTTTATATTTTATTTGAGAATTAAATTCAATTATGAGAGTTATTTAAATTGATGATTTTAATTAATTGAAACATTAATAAGATAATTAATAAAAGTTATAAAATGTTCTCTATTAGTAATTTTAATAATTGTTTAATTAATAATTATTTTATTAAGTGGTATTTAATAAAACCCACACTTGCAAAGACAAGATAAATAGTCAATTTCAGACGTGTGAATCACGTATTATATTAAAATATGTGTTATGTATTATATGTCTGTGTAAATATTTCAGGTCATATATGTTTATGTGTGTATAATATGTCGTAGAATATAAGAGATAAGATTTTAAAAACGTTATACGTACATTGTATTCGTATCGAATATAAGGGTTCAAATAGTAATTAACCCACCAAAATAATAATTAATATGATAATTTGAATTTTTAAATAATAAATCAAATGAATATGATTTTATTAACACAGTCGTACTAATTTCACAACCAATACTAAATCCTCTGTACACTTTACTTGTATTAAAATTGTACAACGATATTCACGTGCTTATCCACACTCAGTCAACGACCAAAGCCTGCGACCCAGCCGGGGAACATCAAGGTAAATACTGCAGAAGAAGAGTATACCTTCGAGACGTGGGTAAGTGCGCACAAATGAGTAAGAGCATATGTGCAAACGTAAGTGTCTAAAAACAACGTTGTAATATATATATATATATATATATATATATATATATATCATATAAATTATATACAGGTGTCCCGGGAGGAGAGGGAAATAATTTGAGAAATGATTCTGTAGTGAAAAAAGAAAAAAAGTTCATATAAACATATGTCGGGAAACGCTTTGTAAGCGAGTTACTGCTAACGAAATATTTCGCCCGGGTTTCGGTTCCCCCGGGTAAATGAAGACTTTCTGAAATTCTGGGAAGTTAAATTAAGGGGCGAATTCTGTTTTTTCTTATGTTTTGTGACCTGAAAAATCGAATAAAACAGGTCGCAGAACTGTATCTCTCATAACTTTCATGATATCTGACGTAAAACAGAAAAATCTTTGCCTAAAAAACGTTGCTGGTAAACTACCCCTTTCCCTTAACCGATCTTCACCAAAAATAACAGGTCTTGAGTACTCTATGATTCAGAGCTGTATGCAAAACATTATTTGATTCTGTTTGAATTTGCGGCTCTTATCGTTTGCCATAGAAAATACCCTTGTTAAAATATAAAATGTTGCAGGTAAACTACCCCTTTCCCCTTAACCGATCTTCACCAAAACCAACAGGCCTTCTGTTTTTAACAATTGAGGAACGTATGCAAAAAAATATTTGTTTCTGTTTGAATGTGCGGCAGTTATCGTTCGTCATAGAAAAAATTACCGTTGTTAAAACATAAAATGTTGCAGGTAAACTACCCCTTTCCCTTAACCGATCTTCACCAAAATCAACAGACATTGAGATCTCTACAATGGAAGATAATATGCAAATAATTATTTGATTCTGTTTGAATATGCGGCTGTTATCGTTTGCCATAGATAATACCCTTGTTAAAACAAAGACGTTGCTGGTAAACTACCCCTTTCCCTTAACTTAAAACTTAAAATCTTTCGCTAGCCGTAACTCGCTTACAAAGCGTTTCCGGACATATGTTTATATGAACTTTTTTTGTGGACACTCTGTATATAAAGTAAAATTAAAAGAAAAGCAAAGGAGTGTAACAACAGTCAAAATGTACGTTGCTATGTATGCGAGACACAACACAGTCTGGCAACAATGTTCCTGAACTTCAATCCCGTTCCAATTTGAAACAAAGTATAATTATTATTTTCTGTTGTTTCACACGATTTCTAACGTCACAATTACTTGTTTTTACTTTGCGTACAGTTGTGACAACGTACACACTGGCAATATCAAACACTCTACAGCAGTTACAGCGGTAATAATAATAGTGAATTTAATTAATTGCCGAGATTCTGTTGGCCATTAAATCAAAGCGTGTTGCGAACTGCCGACGGCCAAATTTCCGATGCCGTAATTGGTTTGTCAGGCTATTACGCCCAAGGGCAGAGAGAATTAATTACAATCCCCCTACATTTGCTGTGTTATTCAGCATTGATAGTGGGCTGTACAATAGTAAACTGTGCCTGGATAGTTAACAGACAGTTAACTTTCCATTTCAGTACCCTTTTTACACACGAACTTCTGAACGCACTTTTCCAAAAGGCAATACAACGCAGCGCTCAATAAAGACAGCATTCAATAAATACGCTCGTGATCTTCTAGTTTTCTCGCGTTCGTACTGTGACGACGTTTGCATGGATTGACGTGCTTGTTTCAAGCGGAATAATTGAAAACAGAAAAATTGCTAATTGCATCTTTAACTAAAATTTAAAGACAACAACACATGTCGACATTTAGGCCGGCCGCACGCTGGAGCGACATTTTGTTTCGCGACAGTACCGTTTAGGCGCATGTGTCGAAAAAGGGTCGCAAACGACTCTACTGGCATTAGGATCTATGAAGCGCCATACACTAGCTGCGACATTATCTAGACGTGTCGCGAGGCTCCTCGCTACCAAAGACGAAGCTCCTTCAATTTATGTCTCTCAACAAAACAGCTTGCGACATTTTGATATGCGCATTTGCTGGATTCTAACCACACAAGGTTTATATTCCACTTAACCTAATCGATGCCTTCTGTTTTAATGCCTGTCACGAACCCACAAACCACATACTTTTACAGGTCAATAACAGCTGACGAGAAACTGGTCTGTCGTAAGGCAATGTCTCAAGCTTCTCTACACCGAAGCGACGCTTTGCAACATGATCCATCGAACGATTCTGTTGCGAAACGAAATGTCGCTCCAATGTGCGGCCGGTCTTAGTGTGAAGCCTTTACCAGGTCGCAAAAATCTCATTTCTGATGGCTGCACTCAGATGTTTCTTCAGCGGAACCCAAATTTGTGAAGTTTGTGAACCCACTGACACAGGCATTACCTTATACAATTTTAGTGAAGCCTTTTCCTTGTTTTCCTCAGTAACGCTTCACGAATTGTGCCACATACTGTCTGAAACTTGGCCAACTTATGATCAGCATCCTCATCCACGAAGAAAGTGATTTTCCAGACAAGTCAGCGGAATCTATTTTTACGTATCAAGGAGAGATTGATTGCTCGTCTGAAAAGGATACCAGATGGCAGGTTGCCTAAGGAAATTTTGCAATACAAATCTATTTGACAAAGCAGTATAAGAAGACCTAGGAAGCATAGGTGAAGCGGATTTATTGCTCTGGGACCGGTACAAACG